>JARKNS010000003.1:24400000-26900000 GCA_029990575.1 Petunia axillaris subsp. axillaris
AATTTTACAAAAAGGGTAGCTGTGGAAGCTTTGTGTATTTTTTTTCTCTTTCTTGCTAAATCATTTTTCTTTGAATCCGGTGGTAAAGATTTATCTGTCAACCACTTGGTTAAGAGCTGGTGGATTTCTTGGTGGAAGGTGGCTGGATTATTGGGAAGAAGGTGGAAATATTATTGGAAATATATGAAAAAAATTTGTGGGACCCACATAAAGCAGTTTAATTTAATAAGAAAAATGAGAGAAGTCAAACACAAAAACAACCCACTCGCTCAAATTTGGGTGAATTACACTTGATTTGTCATGTCATCACGAGGTATTCACAAAATACGCTAGGGACGATATGAGGTGTCAATCTGATCATTTGATAAATTAAGGTGTTCAACTGGGAATTGAGGTCAACTTCAAGGGACCATCTATGTATTCTGCCTTGTGAAATACCCACATGCTACTTGACCCAAAACGGGTCTTCTTAAGATTATTTGAACGAGCTTTATTAATGTATGTTATTTGTGTTCTCAAGTCATGGTACGGGTAAAATACATGATAAATTCTAAACCCTCTCAAGAAACAACTCTCTTTTACATACCATTCCATAAAAGGTTAATATTAAAAAATTTTAACAAACAAAAGCTTGTCTAAATGTTCTACCAAACTTTGGAAGCGTCATTGTCAACAAAAAAGAGTATCATACTATGCTAAAATAAGATTTTTACATAATCCCAATAGAGTAATATACTGCGTCTTTTTTTTTTTTAATTTCTTGAGAAGACCCGTTTTGGGTCAAGTAGCATGTGGGTATTTCATAAATAAATAATTTGATATTGTAAAAAAAATATTTATTGGATTTACTTTTAATTAAAAGAACTAAAATAAAATAGTCTTGAGAAGACCCATTTTGGGTCAAGTAGTATGTGCGTATTTCATAAATAAATAACTTGGTATTTTAAAAAAATTAAAATATTTATTGGATTAACTTTTAATAAAAAGAACTAAAATATGCTGAAAAAAAAACTAAAATAAAATTTCATGTCAGCATTTTCCGGTGGCCTTTAACCTACAATTTAGGAGAATGACTTTTAAGATATTTTGGATAAGTTGAGTGATATTTTTGTCCCACACTAAAGAAAAGTGACTTTTTTAGATACTTATCAATAGTTTAGTGGCCATTTTAGGAATTAACTCCTTTAAATCTTATAGTCAAAAATAAATTTTGGTATTATAGAGTTAGTCAAATATGGAAAGACAGTTTTTTTTGAGACAAACTAAAAAAAATAGACACTTAACTAAATTGGTATGAAGGGAGTATATAATAGTAACAACTAAGGTTTTTATGGAAGACGGAGAAAAAGGAGATTGCGGGCGAAGAGAGAGAATTTAATTAATAACGTATATAAAGACAAAAAATAAATCAGCTATAAACGTGTTCGCTAAAACATCTTTATTGTGGTAACAAAAGAAACATCTCCTTAACTGTAGACTTATTTAATGGACCATTAACTATTAATTACTGTTAAAGGCTAGAAGAATGAAAGTGAATAAATTTGTTAAAAAAATGTATTACTCCCTTCGTTCCTTTTTAGTTGTAAAATTTGACTTTGCAGACCTTTTAAGAAATTATAAATAAGTATTTTTACTAATTTATCCTTTTATCTATTTTATAAATATTTCTCCATTAATGACATATATTTTTCAAGAACAATTAATATTAGGGGTATTATTGAGAAGAAATGATAAATTTTATCTTGATATTTTAAGTTGACAAACATTTTGGACAATCTATAAATAAAAAATCTTAACGAAGGGAGTCAGTGTTTAGGCGGAGTTATTTCCTAAATTAGGGTTGCTCAGCTAACTTTTTGATCAGCTCAGAAAATATCATCGCTTTATTCTTCTTTCTAACAAAAAGGCATGATCATTATCCGATCGATAGGCTAAATTTCGATCACTCAACTCTTATTTTATTACACTAGTTTTGGTGTACGTGCGTTGCACGTGTATCTAACGTAATTAAATGACAATCTGGTATCAGAAAAATTAAAATAAAATCAAATAAAATTAAATAAATCTATTGAGCTTTGTTTGATATAACGATGAATGGACTACCGATGACATCTTAGAACAACCTAAACTCAACTGTTTATCTAATTACACTGTGAAAAAAAGGGGATAAAACTGGTACTTAACGTATTCATTCCTAAGTAACTCTCATGTTTCATCTCTTATCTTCAATCCAACTCTCAGAATTTGATTTTCTACATACTTAAATAAAGAGTTTTACAAGTAAGTACCATACAAAAAGCTTTCCTTGCATACCCGAATAAGCTAGGAGATAATATATATTCAAGTAACTTCAGTTAGTCAAATTATGAAATAATAAATAATTATATTTAAGAACAGTTTGGTACTTTTAGAAAATTTGGCCTCCCATGATTTCTAACGAAAAAAATAAAAAAAGATAGTGGTAAGAATTTACGCATACTTGAAAGTATTAGCTTTCCAAGAATTTGGTATAAGCACAAAAGAAGTGACACATCAAAACTTAAAAGATGAAATTTAAAAAGTTAAAATACAAAATAAGCTCATCGAATATGTCTCTTTCCTCCATCTGTGTAATTCTTATTTCTTTCTTCACTATTAGTATAGAAGCTTACCATTGAGATTGCCGTTGTGGCTTTTACATTGTTTTCAAAAGATGCACCAAAATATAGTGAATGGTTGAGTACTTAAAGCCTTTTTACTAAAACGCTAGTAAACATTATTTTCATAGATAAAGAATTATAGCTATTTATCAATATAAGTCATTAAAAGAAAAAAGTGACACCAATTCAAAGAACAGCCACAAGCTCGTTTAAAATAATAACTAAACCTAATCCTTCTATTCACTCTGTCTCTGAAAGAATCTAAACATGAAAAAAATTGCATCTATTCATTTCATTCATTCAGTCCCCGCACAAATTTTAACAAGAAAATTTTATATAAATAGCCGCTCTAGACAGTATGCATAAATTGTGCACATATTATGCACATAGTATGCAACATTATGCATAAAATATGCATCAATTATGCAAAAAAAAAAAAAAAAAATTATTTTTTGTAAATTGATCTAGCATTATTCATGGAGCATAATTTTTCTTTTTAAAAAAATAAGTTACCATATTCTTGCAATGAAAGAATGATGAGTAACACATGCATCAATATTCAATACAATGGTCATGAACACAAATGGTCCAGAAAAAAATAGACTTATCAATTCATAAGAATGATTTTAACTTGCTAGTAAAAGATTAAACTAAAAACAAGAAAAAATATAAAAGATTTTAACCAAATGATTTTTAACAATTTTACTTCTAAAGAATTAACACTGAATCAACATAAAGATGAATCAATTTAATTTGTTCTAACGTACATACGTTGCACGTGTATTTCACGTAAAAAATGAAATTATAATAAACAAAATGTGGCTAAGGAGAAAGAAAGTATGGATTATCATAATTAACCAAAGAGTGATTAAAAGGAAATAATAACTTAAAATAAAAAATAAAAAAATTGAGCAATAATTACAATCTTATCCAAAGTAAAAGGCATTTATGAATGGCAAAATACACTTTGCGTGTGTTTCCAAGCATAAAACAAACGATAAAGTACAATATGGGAGTAATTTGAAGAATGAACAATGATGCACTTTTATTGAAATCACCTAGAATTGTTAAAACTATTTTCAAAAAGTCCGATAAAATCAAATTTTATAATCAAGAATAATCTAGTATGATCTCATAAGTTGGGCACATAGAGGATTAGATATACCTTGTGTGGTATAGACTATAGATATGTTATTTCTAATAGATTTCGGCAAACAAATATTATAATCACAAAGGAATAAATAATCATACATTACTGTTATTCTTAGAAGATGCTTTAAAGGATCTTAAATAAATAAACACATAGTAAATACCTAAAGGAAAAAAGCTTCTACGAACTAAAGAAAATTATATATACAATACAACTTTGTGGAAGAAAAAATAGTAGTAAAATACAAATCTTAAACTCAAGCTCAGATGTAGCCCGCATTATTGGAAATTAGTCATCTTTCGTCAACAAAGATTAGAGGTCACCAAACACCCTCACTTGCTGTTTGCATTCTATTTTATTATTTTAAGAATCTATTTGAGGGATTTGTTGCTGTATCTAAGCAACCAGAATCTTACACAACTGATGAAAATTTGACAAACAAAGTAACTCTTTGATCAATTGTCACACCAATTAATAATTTCTATAATACCATATGAATGTAATATACATATGAATTTCAAGACAGTTACACTAAATCAAATTTCTTGATATCCGCAGACTGCACTGAACAAATAAACTCTCATAAAATTTATTACAAATAATATAATTAATAAAAAGATAAACAAATTTTAACTCTTAAATTAAATAGTATATATCTTTAATTTCATACAAGCATCTAGTAATCCCAAATTTGACACTAAGAACTCATTGAGCCATTACTAATGATAGATCTCTTTAAATCAACTCCAGCTTCAAACATCAACTCTTCTAGTGTACTATTCAGCAGCTTAGGCTTCTTACAAATCATAGCAGCTAAATAATTAATATGCACTCACATACTAATCTCTTACCTATTATGTACGAAAATACCATCAAACTTATACGTGAACAATGACAAAAATGTCATAATAACCATTTATGTTTTATCTACAATTGTTCATATATAATACAAAGTCATATATATATATATATATATATATATATATATATATATATATATATATATATATATATATATATATATATATATATATATATATATATATATATATATATATATATATATGTATGTATGTATATGTATAAAATTTCGGAGTAGTTTTTGCAAAGAATTCCACATGTTTATAATAACAAGAATAAAATTAACAATCTAACTAAATATCTCATATTCTCAATATTCGTAGTTGTTTCAATCTTAGCTTATTAGAACTAACAATATAATGCAAAATATCAAAGGATAACAAAAATTACGTTAAATATATCAAGGTTTAAAATTAGTAAAAGAGGGTCAAAAGAAAAAGCAAACCAGAGAGAAAATATTTAACTCCTTGAGACGCTAAATTCATAGTGTCAATGATCTAGCAAACATAAATCTTCCTTTGCAAAAAATAATATTACGAAAGAATCAACCATTCACTATTTACAAAGGCCAAACATATAAACTTTCTTACCATAAAGGAAGAAGTTCAATTGTATCTATTAATTTGATTTATAAGGGAATACCTCTACAAAGTTAATCTTGTCTTTCAAAGATTTAATCACCGATACTATTTGTTATCATCTAATGCAATCTTCTTCTGAAGGAAAAAAATCTACTGCAGTCTTCCAATTCCCAAACAATTAATGTACCTGGAGAGCAAATAAAATATTATTAGTGACAAAAATAATAAATAAATAAATAAATAAATAAATAAATAAATAAAAGAAAACGACCCTGCTTTAGTATTCGCTTGGTTTATATTAGGGTACTGGTGCAAAGACCACATAAATAGAAGACTCCTATTTGGAGCCAACTGAAACACTTTGATGCAACTCATCCTATGATACTATCTTCAAAGTGGCCCGCCGAACTCCTTAATTAGTTGAAGTTGAAATTGAAATTCAAATGACTTTCCATGACCATTGGTAATTCTATACAGTCAACAGCGGCTTATAAGAAAAAAAAATTAGTAGTAGTATTTAAATAATTCTAGTATTATTAGTTAACCTAAAATTAAATATTTAAATATAAAAAAATAATAAATGACAATTTTGTCTACTATAGAATCTGTTAATGAAGGGTAAAAAAGTCGGATGACATTTCACTAAAGCCTTCGTGCTTTTATAATAGTATAGATTAAGGGGTGTTAGGTTGGAACTCAATTTATGCCGTATTTAGCAATGCAGAGATTAATAATGCAGGTATTAGAAATTTGAAAATTGATAATGTGGGTGTAAATTAAATACGCAAAAATTAGTAATACAGATATTAGCTATATGAGGGTTATAATATTGGGAAGACACAGAGGGTAATATCTAATTTATTTCTTATTGAATCATTGATATGTTACAAATTAATATAACTATAAAATTTTAAATATATATAGTAATTATTTGTCTGTCAACAGTTACTATTATACTCCCTCCGTTCCACTTTAGATGAACCCATTTGACTTTGCACGGAGTTTAATAAAGAGAGAAGACTTTTGAAACTTGTGGTGTAAAATAAGTTATGGATATTTGTGTGGCTACAAATCATCTAGGGATGAGTAAAAGTGAAAATTTCTTTCTAAATTTAGAAATAGGTCATTCTTTTTTAAACAAACTAAAAAGGAAATAGGTTCATCCTTTTTTAAACAGAGGGAGTAAGTGTTAAACTGTTAATTTTATCATTTTAATACATGTATTAATAATACTTATATTTTTATTTTACATTTAATCATGTATAAAATAATATATAGATTTATGCATAACTTAGTTATGCAGATATTATTTTTAAGAAGATACAAAAATACAATCAAACATTATAAAAGAGTTATGTTGATTAACTTTATTCCAATGAGAAAAAATTCAACAAACAAGGTAAGTAATAGTTATGCTGATTAACTTTTATTATGTATCATGCAATCAAACTACTCCTAATTATAAATTACACTGGTTTTAATATTAGAAATTATCCAATTTTGCCAAGTAGCACTGGACATCACAAAGTTATTCTCTATGATAAAACAGCTACTTATCAGCATTGCCCAAGTATACAGAAGAAAGTCATTAATTGTGATAATGCACAATGAGCCACTAGTGATTAGGAGTCGGATTCCACAAAGGTGAGTATCCGCAGTAAAATTAGATGAGCTTCATTATAGTATTTTTGAAGTATTTTTATATTAATATATTAAATTAATTTAATCCAATTAACAGACACAAAACCAAGGAAAACACGCATGAATGCTGATTATTTTTACTAGTAGTCGATTTATTCATACAAGAGATAACAGAAACAAAACCAAGGAAAACACGTAGATTTTGGAACCATAGGACTTAACAATTTTCAAGTTTAATCTCCACACCTCCAATTGAAATCTCTTCTCCTCCCTTTTTTGGAACCAAAGTCACTGCTATAGCGTCGTCAACTTCGAGATCCAAATCCTCTAGCAATTCAGTAATAGCCAGCTCAAAAGTAACGTCCTGCTGCTTAGAATTATCTCCATGAACATGTGGCAAACTAGTATAACTCCCTGCAAACTCAGCCTTATCCAGCTCTTCAGCATTCACAGTCTTGTCAGCATTGAGATACACATCAAACCTTATAGACTTTGTATCATCGTACTTCACATTGGTAAATGTTAATATCTCCTCTTCGTCATATTTCTCTTGTTGAGTCCTTGATGAAGCTGGCCTTTCAATTGAGAAACAGAGGGCTCTGTCCAGCTTTGCAAGTGGGAATACCTTGCTAGCTGGCTTAACTGAACTTAGATTCACTTTGCCTTTTGTGGTTTTTCTTTTTGGCTTAAAGTTACGCCATGGGGTAGCCATTGGTTCATAATCATACCCCATTTTCTTGCTGTCCAAACAATCTCTAACTTTCACACGATAAGGATTACGATTTTCATCGTAGAAAAAGAACTCGGAATTTAGCCAATCTTTGTCAGTGAGATCTCTTCTTTTCCCTCCTAGTTCTTTCCATTCATTCCACATACGGTCCACATTTGCATGGTGACAATAAAATACAGGGTCTAGACCAGCTGAGTAGAAATTACCCATATCTTCACCGTATTTACCATTTGTCTCATCTTTCTCAGTACCCACCCAAATGTGGACAGGTGTATGAGGGATGTTTTCAATTGTTCCCTGGCCTGGACTAGGGTTAGATCCTAGAGGGTAAGGTCTACCAAAAAATAACAATGGACATGGAGCATTCGTTACCATTTGACGATACATCAGAGTTAAGTTGTTGGTCATTTGTTGCAATTCAGTTGTTTGGATCTCATCACCAAACGAACCAAGATCGATAATTTTTTCATTACGGTGTTTTGGATTACGCTTTATATCGTATAAAGATGACCCTTCAACATCGAACATGGGAGGTAAACGCATGCCCCTTGGATGGTCCCAATTCCAATATGGCAAACCAAAAGTGGGATCATTAATTAAAGAGCCCAATATTCTCTCATAGAAGTACAAGTACCATCTATGAAATGGGAAGAAAAGCCAAGAGAAGTGAACTTGCAACTCTGTGTCACCAATTTTGTAAGCACCATTGCAATAAGCACAATGGATATTGGCTTGTTGTTTGAAGCTAATAGGGTCAAAAGGGTCTTTGTTTAGTTCCCTCATTCTACTCGTGGCTAATTGGTACTTGGCTATATACTCCTCATCAACAGCATGAGCAGGGGGACGGATACGGAGTTTAGGCATAGAAGGGAACTTGTAATATGGAACACTGTCCATATCATCTGGCATAGGAGGGCAACAACTATATTCAACATCTGGACCCTTGTCCGTTTTATGAGCTGTACCACATTCGGTGAGATTAGGGGCAGGAATAGGAGCAGCTGAGGCTAATGGTGCAAGATTAGCAGCACCATAGAGCCCACTTAACCCCATAAGCACATTTCTTCTATCAACAGTGCTTCCTTCAACATTATTTTGGTCATCATTCTTGCCATTGTTGGCTTTGCATGAAACCTTGAAACTTTGGTTACGCTTTACATGGAGGAAAAACTGTGAGGGTTTTGGAAAGAAAGGTGAGTTGGTGGAGGAAGAAGTAGAGTGAGCAGTGAGGGTTTTGCTAGTGCACAAAGGTAGAGAAGAAGAAGCCATTTGTGGGATGAGTGTTTTTGGTTTGAAGGGTTTCAACTTTATTTATACACAAAAGGGGTAATGGTAAGTAGAAACGTGAAGCACGTGGAGGCTTGTTTGTATTATCATGCAATAAAAAAAGCAAGACATCAACATAAATAATGTAAATAAAGACTATCGTCGCTTACCGTACCCTACATGATTGAAGGACCTATATCAAGTATACGCAAATTAAACAAGAAAATAAGAACTGGTATACTAGTATAATTAGATTCAAGTTCAACTAATAATGTGGACGATTTTAAAGAGCAATGAATTAGGTCTCATCCACTGGTATTCCCTCCATCTTTAACCAGAACTTTTGAATTCGAAGCTTGACAATTAAGTCATTGTTTGGTAAGGTGAATTGACTTTCTTTTTGACAAATTAGCAGGACCCTAACTTAAGCAGAATATAAGACATCTGCAAAAATTAAAAAAATAGATTTTGTCTAACAAAAAACGTTGCACTCTTTTATACCAGGATAAGCCACGGATAACTTTTATAGTACCAGGAAGCCACGCATAACTTATACACCATAACTTTTGTATGCTTATATATGTAGGTATAATCTTTGATCCATATATTGACTTATGTGTTACTATTGAAAAATGATCATACAGCAAATGGCCACAAAGAGCAAAGGCAGTACAGTACAAACCGTGCCAAATCCAATGCACCAACTTCAATTTTATCAACCCAGACACCAATCAGCTACAGACCAAGAAAACCTACCGCCCTTGACTAAACGACACGCCCAATAAAATCATTAAAGCATGTTTATTTAAGCATGAATAGTTCGTGGTCATTTGCAAAGAAGCCATGAATTGGAGAGAATCAAGAGAGATCTCGAGGAAATAAGGGTGGATTTTAAGAAATTTTATTAGGTGTCTCACATGCCACATTATATTTGTATGAATCTCTTAATTATTTGACACATAAGCTAATGGGTCCCGTTTAATTACTTATGACAAAAATTAAAAATGATAACTTTTCAATTCATGTTTATTCTTTTCAAAAAAATCGAAAATAGTAATAATAATATTAAAAGGAATATGGTAAGAAAATATTTACCAAATGAAAGAAATTTATCTTTCTTCATTTTGTGGACCATGATTTTCTGCAACTTACAAATATCGCATCTAGTGTAGAACATAAAAAGTAGAACAAGTACTTTGCTTTAAAAAATTAGACAAAGAAAATATAAAACTTTGTAGCTAAAATTATATTTATTCCAACAAAGACAGCAAATAAAAAAATGGAGACAAATTTTTCGAGCATTACACTGTTAAGGAAAAACTTCAAAAGTTAACCTTGACAAAGTTATGACATTTGAGTTATACATACATGTTTTATCTTCTTTATATTCAAATAAAGAATAAGAAAATTGAAAGTTTGTAAAACTATTTTAACAAAGTCTACAATTAAATTAATAGGTTTGGAATTCACATCGTGATGGTAAATATTTTCTTACCATATTCCTTTTAATATTATTACTATTTTGATTTTTGGTTGAAAAGAATAAACAAGAATTGATATCATTTTTAATTTTTTTAATAAGTAATTAAATGGAATCTATTAATCCACTTGTCAAATAATTAAGAAACTCACACAAATATGATATGGTGTGTGAGATGCGTAGTAAAATTTCTCGTGGTTTTGACGAGTTAGAGAGTGGCAAACCAAGTTGTAGACAATCTTGTGTCACCACATGCATAAGTTCACGGAGTAAATTTCTAAATAGTCATTCGCACATCCCATCAATCATTTAACATGTATTTAGAGAAAACATAGTGAGTCCACCTACCACAATCCTTAGCTTAGCTTAAAGCTAAGTCCAAAATGTGTATAATGCTCAATAGATTATACAACATGACGTTACAATTTACAAATATCTCTACTCTCCTAACATGATTAAAGGATAATATTCCTTAATTAGGTTATATAGTATATCATATTAGACTCTCCATTAGTTAAATAACTCAAACACATAACGCAAGCACAAATGAAAGAAACTAAACCGGCAAGATATGATTCCCAACTTAGTTAAGTTGTTGGGTGAATTTATTGCTCGATCGATTGCAAAAGCTTAAAAAAGACAAGAAATAGACAATTAGCATTGGACAAACTAACATAAACAGCAAAAATCTGCCGTTAACCTTATTAAAACGGATTACCGATGGATTATCAAAAATCCCTAACGGCTAACAGCAACGTGTAATTTGGCTATTGCTTCCGTTGTTAATTCCTGTAATCTTATTGGTACTTCACACATGCATTATGTCCTCTGTGGCCAATTATTTAGTACTCCATTGTTTTCAAACCTCAAACAAAACCTCAACCCAGCAATACACCATTCTATCATTCAAATCCCATATACTGATTGACATGCAAAATCATAGTCTAACAAGGGGCGGCCCAATGAGGTTAGGGCCACACTTTATCAAGGGGACTTAAGTATTTTTTTATGAAAAACTTTTATAATTATAATCTTTAATAAATATCTAAATTTTAGAAATTATAGATGCAGTGTTACTAACAATATTTTATAATCATTTTCATCTTATAGCATCGCTCTAGTTGATAATATATAATCAATACATTCAATTTTTTCTCAAGAGTTCATTTAAAATACTTTTTTTTATTGTCTTAAGGTTTTATTTCTTCTCTTTTTTTCGAATTGAGCAACCTGATTCATATTCTCTTATTGACATATTTGAATTCTATTATATGAATAAAAAATAATATACACAGAACTATATATAATTGATAGCAGAATAATCCAATCTGCTTGCTTTGATGCTTGAAAATTTGAAACAATAAAAAGAAATGGACAATTTAATTTATTCAAATCTCGTGCCTTTGTTTTATAGAGAATTTATAGGTTAATAGGAGAAAGAAAATAAAAGACTAAGTATAAACTTTATTGTAGGATAAAGGAAAATAATGGAAGTATATCGGTGTCAAACTGTAAATTACCCAATAGTCGCCAAAAATCACATGATTAGATAACAATCTTTACTATTTTATAAGTATTTTATTATTTTTAATCTTAAAATAATTTGATTCTCACAAATTATTTAAATTATCTACTTCTATTATATTAATTAAAAAATAAGGGCGTTCTAAAATTAGGTGTCTAAATCCTTTGCTTCACTTGCTTGAGCGTTATGCCGCCCCTGAATCTAACCATTCCAACTAAGGGTGGCTAACGGGCCGGTTTCGACCGGACCGGGCCGGATTTGGGCCGGAAACCGGCTCGGACCGGATTGGCCCCCCCGATCCGGGTCCGAAACGGTGCCCAAAAAAAAACGGATGGACCGGAACCGGCCGGACCCAGTCGGACCGGACCGATCCCAAAAAAAAAATAGAAAAAGTCACATTTTCAGCTGTTAACTAGTCGTTGGCAACGACTCTTTTGACCCCCCTAGCCGTTGTCCAACGGCCAAAACGGCCATTTTGACCCCTCTACCACCCCTAACTATTTTTTTTTCTATAAATACCCCCATTATTTCATCATATTTTTCACACAAATCTTCCAATTCTCTCTAATTCTCTCAAATTTTCTACAATATTGCCATTATTCTACTTTGGTTATTTGTTAAAAGTTTATAATTTGGCTACTTTATCAAGTTCTAATTGGAGTTGCTATCAAAGTTATATTTGGTTATTTGGTGAAATTTTCAAATATCAAGTATTGGGTCAATTGGAGGCGCTACTTGGTTGAAATATCAATTTAGCTATTTTTGCAATTTTCTGATTATCAAGTATTCTACAAATTAATTGAAGTGAAGGCTCAAGTTTCAACTTCACCTCAATTATACGGTTATATTTGGTTGGTCGTTCCTACTTTCTACTTTTTTATAATTTTTTTGGTCATATATTTATTTTATTTGCTATTATTATGTCTCAAACAGGTTCAATTGGAACTAATGGTGGGGGGCGGGCACGTGGTCGTAGGGGAAATAGGGGTAAAGAAATTACTGGTAGTTCTAGTCAGTTCACCCACATAGATGATTCTCAATATTATCATGATGTTAGCGCTAATAATATACTTGATCATGAAATGTTAGAAACACGATATGGGAATCAAAGCGGGGGGTTAATTTAGAAGAAACACCTGAATTTCAAGCTAGTCCACCTGAAGTTCCGTCTGACTTGCCTCGTGTACCTCCTACTAGAATACCGGTTAAACGTAAGGAAAGATCTGAGGTGTGGGAATTTGCAACAAAGAATGTTCAATCGCAGATGGCCATATGTGGGATTTGTAAAAAGGAGTGGGTTTTTAAAACTGGGGATAATGAGGGTGGGACGGGTAAACTTAGGACCCACCTACAAAAGAAACATCCTAAAGAATGGTCAATGCGGGTGGGTGGTATATACTTAGGGACCGAACATGGGGGAGTAGCGCATGATGAATCTTCGGGTACCCAAACAAGAATTAACCAAACAACATGAGAGCTTCTTACTTATGATAAACAAAAGGATAGGGAAGCTATTGCTAAATTAGTTGATGTCGAGGGTTTACCTTATAGTTTTCCTTCTTCTACTGGTTTTGTTCGTTATGTTCAGTCTATATATAATCCCTCTTTTAAAGGTTTTCCAAGAACTACTCTTAAAAATGATATTATTAAATTTAAGAACGAATATCAAGATTATTTGCGATATTTATTTGATAACTTTGACACTAGAGTATGTCTTACTACGGATATGGGTCGTTCTACTAATGGATGTGATTATATTACTGTTACTGTTTCATTGCATAGATCCTGATTGGGTATTTCAAAAATGTATTATTGCTTATAAAGTTGTTGATGAACCACACACAGAAAATTATATTTGTAATAAAATTTCACCAATTTATCGTACGTACTGTTTAACTAACAAAGTTTTTAGTATTACGATAGATAATACTACAAACAACACAGATGCACTTAGGAACTTGATACCTATTTTGAACCCCTCCCCCCCCCCTCTTTTTGCGAAATTTTTTCATGTTTGGTGTGCATGTCATATTTACAACTTAGTAGTAAAATATGGTCTTCACTTGTTTAACGACATTATCAGAAAGGTGCAAATAGCTATTACTTATATTTTTAGAAATAAAAACCAAGAAAGAAGAAGAGAATAGGAAAGAAAATGTATAGAATCAGGAATGCCAATTAGGAGAGTCCCAAAGGAAGTTTGTACTAGGTGGAACATTTTATATGATGCATGGAATGTCGCTTATGAATATAGAGTGCCTATTTCTCCAATGTATAGTAAACATTTTATGGAAATCTATCACCTTAAAGATGATGATTGGCAACTTGTTCAACATCTTCTTCAGTTTTTATAAAAATTTTATCAAGCTACTTTAGAATTTTCCGGTCAATATTATCCAACTATTCCTACCATGTTATATTATATAGCTGGAATATCGGAATTATTGAAATTACATAAGCAATATGTTGTTTATAAATCGGCTGTAGAGAGAATGATTGAAAAATTTAGAAAATATTTTTTTCCAATTCCTCCTCTTTTTTACATTGCTTCTGCGTTGCATCCTGCTTTTAAAATTAAGTTAACTGAACGACTTGTTAGGGAAATATATGCAAATTTAGAAATTACTCCTACTGAAATTGCTACTAACGGGTATCCAAGTGTAGAAGATGCTATTGCTAAAGTTTATGCAGATACCGTAACTGTTTTTGCAAAGTATAGAGCTTGGGCAGACACTGCTAAACCAACGGAATCAATACAATCCACCCGGCAAAGTTCTTCTCAAATGGGCACCACACAGACGGGGATGAGCACTTTTGGGGACTTGATGAAAAGTTGCTTTCAGAACAGGACGAGTACGGGGAGGAATACAGTGAGTTCCAAGTGTATTTAATTCAATATCCAAAGAAACTTAACAACTTTGAAACTCATCATTTGTTGGGTTATTGGAAGAATCAAGAATCGCAATTTCCAATTCTTTCAAAAATGGCCCGGGATATATTAACAATTCAAGCTTCATCAGTTGCATCGGAAAGCGCTTTTAGCCAAAGAAGATTTCAAATTGGAGATCACATATATTCGTTGAAGGAGGAGGCAATGGAGACATGAGTTTTATTCAGGGATTGGATCAGAGCAGAGTGAAGAAACTTTGGTCTACCAAAACTTTCTCAGAAAAAAGGCAAAGCATATCTCGATCAAATTTTGGACGAGGGAACAAGTGAAGAAGGGAGTCAAACCGGCAATGAAGAAGAAGAAGATGATGATGAAGAACTAGAAGGAGATGATGAACAAGAACAACAACGGCCAGTTCCTAAAGCAAAACCTACGACTATCCTCAAGAAACTAGCTAATATGTTTAAAAGAATGTAATTTTCTAAATAAGAATTTTGAAATTAGAAGTTTGAAAGTGTAGCTATTGTTGTATGTGTTGCACTACTTATGTCTTAAACAATTCAATAAAATTGCTCTAAGTCTTGGAATTCAATCACAACTATTGTCTTCATATTTTTTATTTTTTATTTATATTTTATAGTTTGTGCAAAAATACTACAATTAATTACTAGTTTGTAAATTAATTCAAATTCGATTTTTATAAAATTAACTCAAAGTTTGAACTTTGAACTTAACAAATTAATTCAAAAGTCTGAACTTTGAATCATCACTTCAAAAATTTCATTACTTCAAAATTTAAAAAAATACTACAAGTTTTTTAATTCTAAGTTTAAACTTTAAACATTGAAATAAACTAAACATTCCAAACATATGTACAAGTAAAAACTTGATATTATTTTATTGTTATATTTTTTAAATTATCCATCACTTAAAAAAAAAAAAAACTATTTGGTCCGACTGCCGAACCGGGCCGGAACTGGACCGGACCGGGCCGGCAGTTTAAATGGGCCAACGGCTCTCTTTCAAATATAGTCGTTGGCCAACGGCCAAGAACGGCTATATTTGCCTACTACCCCCCTCCCCAAACGCCTCTCATACCCCCAACCTATTTATATCTATATATACTCTATTATTTCATAATTATATCACACAATTCATCACTTTCTATCAATTTATCTGTCAAATAACTCTCAAAGGCTATTTTTTAAATTTCTTCCAAATTCCAAACAATTATAAATTATAATGGCTGGAAATCAAGCTCCCGCTAATCCCGTTGCTTCCGTTGTTCCCGCTGCTCCACAACGTCCTGAACGAAGATGTCGCTCTGAAATTTGGGAATTTATGGAGTATAATAGAGAAGATCACAAAGCTAAATGAAGAATTTGTGGAAGAAAGTGGAGCTTAGTGGGTGGAACCCATAAACTTATACTACACTTAGAAAAATAATATAATTACGAATGGAGTCGTCGGGTGGGGGGCATATATCTGCGTTTATAATTGAAGAAATGGTTAAGAAATTTTCTATATCATTTCAATTATTTCAATTATGTATTTTCGAATTTCTAGTTTATTTAGTATCTTTGTAATTTTCAATTTCTAATTTGTTTTTGTCATTTGAATTACGTATTTCCCGAATTTTCAATAAATTGTGTGTATTTCTTTTCCAATCAATGTTTGTTTAGTGTTTATTTATTTACTTTACATTAATAAATTTAAAAATATAATTTACATAATTGTTTTGTTTCATTAAAAAATATAATTTACATAATTATTACAAATGGTGTTTACTTTCATTAATAAATTGTTAAGTTTTTCAATTTTCAACTTTATTTGCCTAAAGAAAAAAAAATCAAAAAAAATTAAAAAAACCGGACCGGTCCGGACCGGACCGACCGGCTTAACGGTCGCCGGTGCCGGTCCGGCTCCAATTTTTTTAACCGGATCGACCGGTTTTTACCGGTTTGAAATTTTTTTGGCCCAGAATCGGTTGCCGGTGTCGGTCCCGGACCGAACCGGGCCGCTAGCCACCCATAATTCCAATGCTCAAAATTGACACATTGGGCATGTAGCCGGATACTAATATTGCATATATAAAAGGATAAAGTTGCAACACAACTACGCACAATCTACGAGTTTTTCTTGGTACAGTTTTAGCATTTTAGGTGGCGGAAGTAAAGACAGAACTTACCAAAAAAAGTGGACGTACTACACTCATAATTTTTCACGTAATCTAAGACATTTTTAGTTATTTGAAATTGCCAAACAAACACCGTTTTCCTAAATATTGTAGGCGAGAAAAACGTATTAATTTAACTTTTAAGGCCAATATAATGTTTTGGCAATTAAATTTTACCAATGTTCATAATAAATACTCCATCTAGCTCTAGTCATGATAATTTAGGGGTGGGGGACGGGCTGATTTGCAAAAATATGACATGGGAAGTACTGGCTTGTATTTTTGCCCGCGCTAACAGATGGTTTGCAAAAATGTCCCCGCTAAGATTTAATGAAAAAATTCAAGGCGAAGACTTGCCTTTATATTTTTTCACTTTTCAACACGTATCCCTTCAAGTATTGGCAATAGGCAATACTTGCCGCACTTGGCCGTAAGTCTTGGCAAAAAGACAAGACTTGCCATTGACCCCTACTCGGTTTGCCAACACTTGCCAACACTTGAAAGGCAAGTGTTGGTAAAGGCAACACTTTCCGCACTTCGTCGTAAGTCTTGGCAAGCCCCTTCCAGTTTTCCCTGCATTCTCGCCATATAACTTGAAGTATTGTCAAAAACAGCACTTGCCCTTGAAGTATAGCCAATTGCCAAGACTTACAAAATTTTTGCCTTGAAGTCTTGGCTCCGGATTAAATAAGGACATTTTGCTTAAACATTCTTTAGCGCGGGCAATTTTATAAAACCACTCCTTATGGAGGGAATGCGGTGAAATTTTTTGTGGGGGACGTACGACTTAGAGCCTGTTTGGCCAAGCTTCTAGGGAGCCAAAAGCACACTTATTTTTCGCCAAAAGCACTTGTTTTTCACCAAAAGTGCTTATTTTGAAAAGTTGAGGTATTTGGCCAAGTTTCTAGGAGAAAAATAAGTGTTTTTGAGTGGCAGCAGAAGTTGTTTTTCTGTTGTAGGGAAGAAGTTGGAAAAAGTAGCTTTTCCGCAAAAGTGCTTTTGAGGAGAAACAGAAGTTGTTTTTAATTTCCATCATTCCAAAAATATCCTTACCAGAAATACTTATATATCTAATTACCCATATTTATTTCAGCTTAATATATAAATAGTATGTTATATTTTTTCTCATTATATTTTTCTACGTACATCTATAGTACTATTGTTACAAACATTAATCAAATATCATCTTTTTTAAGGTATAGAATAGTTAATTATGTATGTTGTATTTTGAAATTCTTTTAAATAATAATAAAATTAAATATAGTGTTTGAGAAAAAATGTTTAAAATTATTCATTTAGTTAAATATCTATAATGTGAAATTTTAAGTGTCTTTACTCGTAATTTAACACTCAAAAGTACTTTTTCAAAAATTTGGCCAAACACAAATTACTACTCAGCTATTGGCAAAAGTACTTCTCAAATGAGTTGGCCAAACACAATCTGCTTTTCTCCAAAAGTACTTTTATGAAAAGCACTTTTGAAAAAAAGCAATTCTCAAAATAAGCAGTTTTTCATAAGCTTGACCAAACAAGCTCTTACTCTTATAGACCTAAATTAATTACTTTTTTTTTTTTTTTTGTAACAAAGGTGAATTATTACCATTAACAAAAACAATCACTTACAACCTAAGAGCACTTACATCCTTACCTAAGTTAGGATATAAGCCTCAGTAAATACACACTAAGTCATAACTCAAATACAAAATAGTTGAAGGAAAAACTACACTTACGAGCTCTCTTTAAATTCATTAATAAATCTACGCTCTCAATATCTCTAGCTGAATCATCTGTACAATAGAACTGCTTCCCACATTCTGTCTAGTAAATTATTTTTTATTCCTAGCCATCCATATGTGGTAGATGAATGCTCCTACCACAGCTGCTATTACCTCCTTCTTAAACTGTTTCCAATGCTTCCTCCAGATAAGTTGCAAACTCTGCAAATCTGCTGCACATTCAACCTTGGCAGCCCCTGTCCTACCTATTCATCAACCAATCCATTCCATCTTTCTGCGGCCCACAAACAGTCAAGAAATAGATGTTGATTTGACTCTAGCATATCTTCGTCGCACAAAACACAGCAGGTTTGGTCACAATGAATTCTCATCCTTTGAAGTCTCTCCACGGTAAGCAATTTCATGCATTGCTAGCGATAATATGAATCTGTGTTTAGGGAGCAACATTGTGTTCCATATTAAGTAGGTATGTAGTACATATTCTTTGTTCCCCTTTATGGCTACGTACTTTGTGTCACGGAATACTCTCCACTGGGAGTAACGGCATACTTCTCATTATTGTACCAACTGAGCATACTTAGTTTGATCTTATTCAGTTTTCTCCAGTACCAATTGCTACTCCTTGAAGGTATGTGATCCCAAAACCCCATCACATTCCTCATACATAGTTCTTGAACCCATTTGACCCATAGGACATCCTTCTTTTCTGTGAGTTGCCATATCAGTTTACACACTGCAGCCATGTTCCAATCCCTGCAATCCCTGATATTCATACCCTCATACTTCTTTGGTAGGCATATCTTATCCCAGGCATCCAATGATGGTTTCTATTTCTCTTCTATTCCCTCATAAATAGTCTCTACACTTGCTATCCGTAGTTTTCACCACACTCTATTGCTAGATAAAAATAGCACCCCAGAAGTTGTGAACTACAAATAATATGGAGCTAATAACCTGCAGCCTGCCAACATAGGAGAGATGTCTTCTTGCATCTGCATTGATCTTTTTAGTTATCTTTTCCACAAGCTGAAAGCATTCCATTTTGCTCTATTTTTTAGGAGATAAAGGGAGGCCTAGGTATCTTATTAGGAAAGCTCCTGGTTTGAAACCAGTTACACTTATCAGCCGTTCCTTAGCCCTTTCTTCCACACCTGCTGTGAATATACTTGACTTGTCTACATTGGTTATCAACCCAGTAATGTCACTAAAGTGCTGCAGTGCCTGCATTACTCTCATGATGGATGTTTTCTTTTCTTTGTAGAAGATCATCAAGTTATCTGCAAGCATCAGATAGGTTAATTTGAATTTCTTACACATATGATGGTATCTATAATCTGGTAGTAGGCTCATCATTCTCATAGTTCTAGAGAAGTACTTCATTGTTAAGACAAACTACAATGGGGACATTGATCCCCCTGCTTAACACCCTTTTGCCTTCAAAGTACCCATGGCCCTCTCCATTCACCTTAAGAGTGTACTTAGGAGTGGTGATACATGTTATAATCAGCTTAACCACCGTTTATAGAAACTTGAACCCCATCAACATTTCTTCCATAAATTCCCATCTAACTATGGCATAGGCCTTTTTGAGGTCAATCTTCATCATGCATCTAGGAGATGTCTTCCTGTTGTAATGCCTCAGTGAATCATGGCATATTAACACATTATGGACCAATGATCTCCCTTGAAAAAAAGTTTCTTGAGTGTCTGTTACCAGATATAGCAACACTTCCTTCAGTCTGGTACATAATATCTTTGAAATACACTTGTACATCACATTACAACAAGATAGTAGCCTAAATTGGCTTACATTAGTTGGGTTCTCCAATTTAGGAATAAGAGCAATCATTGTTGCATTTATATGCTTCAGAAGCTCACCATTTTGAAAAAAACTCAAGCACAGCCTTAGTTACATCATCTCCCAATAATACCCCATACAGCCTTGTAAAATCCACTACCATACCCATCAGGATCTGGAAGTTTGTTGATGTGAATACTAAAGATGGCTTTTTTGACCTTTTTACTAGTGAATCCCTTAAGTAATGACATATGTTGGTCCACAGTGAGCACATGACCATTCTACAATATATAGACAGATGATTCCCTTGTTGTACTTCCACTCTTACCCAAGAGTCTTTGGTAAAATCTTACAAAGATACTGGCAATCTGTTCTGGCTTAGTTTGTGTCTGGTTCATCTCATCTAGCAATTGAGGAACACCTTGTGTTAATGCCTTGTGTTTGATTATTGAGAAAAAGTATCTAGTATTGTCATCCCTCCAGTCTAATCCACCTCATTTTACTTATTTGAGCTAGGAAATTTTCAGCTAAAAGAGCATCTTATCTATATGTTCTATACATTTCCCTTTCTTCCTATTGTAGTATTTGATCTGATGGTGCTTGTTGCAATTCAGATTGCTTACTGAGCAAGTTCTGTCTAGCAACTTGTGCATCAACAACCACATGGCCAAAGTGCATGCTATGAAGATTTTTCAATTTTCTTTTGAGTTTTTTCAATTTCGTCACCACCAGAAACATGGCATATCCCTCCAAAGGAATTTGCCATCCTTCAGATACAATCTCCATAAATCTAGGGTGCTCTGCCCACATGTTACAATATCTGAAAGTAGGACTGCTCTTGTGCCTCTCATTCATGGCCACAACCTTTGCTGCACAGTAACACTCACTCCTTTTGGTAAGAAGACTGTTATACACAGGCATAGTATCCAGCCAATCATCATTGATAAATACCCAATTAATTTTTGTAGACACCCTTCCCAGTTCCTGCATGTCATGCCAGGTATACTGGACACAATCATGTGGCATTCCTGTTAGCCTACAAAATTCCACACAATTGCTGA
Organism: Petunia axillaris subsp. axillaris; assembly: GCA_029990575.1. Taxonomy (NCBI): domain Eukaryota; kingdom Viridiplantae; phylum Streptophyta; class Magnoliopsida; order Solanales; family Solanaceae; genus Petunia; species Petunia axillaris. Next base: position 24,421,535 of record JARKNS010000003.1, read on the forward strand.
ACTCCTATATTTCTGGCAAGGTTATTGGCCTCTCTACTATCCTATTCTAATCCTTTAGTGTAGCATTAAAATATCCAAGCACAACCCAGGGTCCACTCCACCCTTGCCCTGTTGTTTTCAAATATTCCCATAAATCATATCTCTCATCCCTAAAATTAAAAGCATAGACAAAGGTTATAAGGTAAGTTCTCTGTCATGCTTTTTCTAGCACTTAACACGCAACAGCCTGTGTATGGGCAAAAATACCTACCTATTATTATGGGGACATGATTCCAGCTGGCGAGACTAGACTTATCCTACAAGTCACCGGGCACACTGGATACACGTTCGTTTTACGAGTTATAGCCATTTAGGCGGAACCTGGGTACAACGCAAGGCATATATCCTGTCGCCTTAGGGTTACAGTCTCCTAGTTAGGGTTTTGTATATACCACCTCCTTGAGTTTATAGGCCCACGAGCTTTATTAGTCTTTGTATTTTACAATAATTAGGACTGGGTATCCACGACTATAAATACCCCGTCTTACATTGTATTGTACATCAAGTGATTCACCTCTGGCTCCAACTATTCTCAAGGAATAAAAGATCTTTACTTTCTTATCTATTACTTTTTTCTCTATTTACTTACTTTTCATCATATTTTATTGTATTACTTGTGACCCATTCATAAATTTAAGTGTTTAATCTACATGGACAAATTTAGGAATAAACAGTTTGGCGCCCACCGCGGGGGCCCAGGCAATTGTAGGTATTCTACGAAGAAAAGGCACAGTCATGTCAAACAACAGTGACTATGCCTCACAGGATGCCGGTATCCAGATCTGATAGACGTTTCATAATTTGGCCAATACGGCTAAAACTATGAATAGATCTCCAATGTCAACGTCCTTTTCTTCACTGTTATGGCCGGAGTCCAGCATGATACCGCGCTTCATAGTGATGTAGACGAAGTAATACTGGCGGTCCAGGGGGCCCAAGTTCCTATCAACACAATTTTCGGAGGACCCGGAGTTAGCAGTACCAGCACCAGAACCGTCATGTTCTGTGAGGCGTATCAGGAGATAACCAAGAAACCTTGTATTAGTGCCATCGAGTTTGATAACAAAGATTTACGGCAAGTTCTATACCCCAACTATGATGCCTTGATAATTACCTTGCAGGCGCATGATGCCCAAGTCAAACGCATTTTGGTAGACCCTGGTAGTGCGGTGAACATCATCCACTAGAATGTCGTCAGCCAGATGGAGATGCAAAACCAGGTAATCCCCAGTCCATACACTATAACAAGCTTTAATAGTTCTAGAGAGAGATCCGTATAGGAGATACTCCTATAACAAGCTTTAATAGTTCTAGAGAGAGATTCGTATAGGAGATACTCCTTCAAGTACACCTACAAGGGGCAGCGAGGGTAGCGTCCTTCCAAGTGATGACATCCGATCTCTCGTATAACATTATCTTGGGAAGACCTTGGATTCACGAAGTACGTGCTTTGCCGCCTACATTTCATCAAATTCTCAAGAATCCGACTCCTTGGGTAGTGAGAGAGATTAGGGGTGAACAAAAACTATCCCGAAGCTGTTATATGATTGTCGTAACATCCGCAGTCAAGAAGGAAACAAAGAACCAAAAGAGAAAGCAGGACAAACTACTCGGGACTTGCCTAGTAACCAGTATACCCTTTGAGTTTGGAGCTCATGAAGCAGTCGGATCCCGAGAATCGGCTGTCATGCCCTCGGACCTGCAAGAAGAAAAAAAGCCGACCAAGCCCGCGGACGACTACCTGGATCTACTGATTTTCGATAAGAGCATCCCCCATAAGAAATTTTACGTGGGGGCCAAGCTCTCGGCCGAAGCAAAATAAGAATACGCCAACTTCCAGCGAGCTCGATCAAGTATATTCGTCTGGACACACACCGACATGCCTGGAATATCAACTAGTGTTAGTACAGATAACTTAAATGTTGACCCAAACTTCAAGCCGGTCAAACAGAAGAAATGACCAATAAGCCGTGAAAAGGGGTTAGCAGTGCATGAGGAGTTCGAGAAGCTGATGAACAACGGTTCCATTCACGAGGTTCATTACCCCAGCTTGTTATCTAACGCTATGGTGGTCCTAAAGAAGAATGGGAAGTGGATGATGTGCATTAACTTCACGGACTTGAATAAAGCATGTTCAAATGACCCTTTCTCATCGCCTAACATCGATCAACTCATCGATTCAACAGCAGGTCATGAGGCTCTGTTCCTGAAGATTTACTTTATTACATATATGGGGACTTATTGTTATAGGGTAATACCTTTTGATTTGAAAAATACGGGAGCAACTTATCAAAGGCTAGTAAACCTAATGTTTAAGGAACAGATTAAATAAACTATGGAGATTTACATCGACGACATGTTGGTGAAATTGGAATACACCAAGGATCACATCAGCCACCTAGAGATAGCATTCGACATCTTGGACAAGTTCGATATGAAGCTCAACCCAGAGAAGTGTGCCATTGGCGTATCCTCCGGGATGTTACTTGGGTTCATTGTCTCAAACAGGGGCATAGAAGAAAATCCCGTGAAAATTGCAGCGATCGAGGCCATTCCAAAAATTTTGAAGAACGAAGTGGAGGTAAAAAGGCTCAACGGCCACATCATCACACTTAGCCATTTTATCTCATTGTCTTCCGAAAGGTGCCATAAGTTCTTCAACGTCTTGAAGAAAAAGAAAGTACGGGTGAAGCTGTTCAGCTGAAGCTTGACTGGGGACGCTTTAAGTTGGTTTTCTAAACAGAAACCAGACACATGGCTCGATTGGGAAGATATGGCAGCAAATTTTGTAGAAACATTTGGGTACAATACCGAAATGGTACCAGATCGCTTCTATTTAGAAAAGTTGAAAAAGAAACTCACAGAGATGTTCAGAGAATATGCTACTAGGTGGAGAGTAGAAGCTGCCAAGGTGCAACCCGCTATGAATGAGAAAAAAATAGTTAACATATTCATTTGCATACAAGAAGATGTCTACTATGACAAATTGTTGCATATGAAGAAAAAAAGTTTGCAGATGTAGTGTTGATGGAAGATGACGTAGAAGAAGGCTTAAAAAGTGGAAAGATTATTAGCTTAGCTACACTACAAGCTGCTAATAAGGCTATCCAAGCTGGAAATGTGAGTCTCACCAAAAAGAAGAAAGATGAAGTCTCTTTTGCTGCAACCTTTCAAGACCCTGCTTTCAACCACTATTATCAAACACCACTACCATTCTATCCATACCCTCACACACCATTTGAAAAGTCCGTTTACAAAACTCAACCCACTCGGCCTATATTCCACACCCCAGCACCAAGCAGTCCATCAGACTAGCAAAATACTCAAACCAACTACCGAAATGCATCACCATACCCTCCTAAGCCTCGCCCTGATGCAAACCAAAGACCCAAAATAAACTACACCGTACTAGCTGAATCCCACACCCAATTGTTCGAGAGAGTGAGAGCTTCCGGACTTATTGTCCTAATACCTCAAAAGATGTCAGACAATCCTTCACCACACTTTGATTACAACAAAAAGTGTGCATACCACTCAGGTGTACCGGGGCATGAAACAGAGAGATGTTTTGCATTGAGAGATAAGATTCAAGATCTAATAGATGAAAAAGTCATTCATTTGAAGACGCCAAATGTGCACAATAACCCACTACCCAATCATGGAGATAAGAAGGTGAAAATGATTGACTTCGACGAAGAATGCAATCTAGAAGGTACAATCATAAAGGCAAAAACAGTGTTGGATGATTGCAAGTTTGGCATGGGGTACATCTTTTTTTGCAAAGGGAAAAGTACTACAAAGGACATGGGAGATTATCATTCACTAGAGCAGTTTATTCTAACTCTAAAACAAGCATCAATCTTTTCAAGCTACATGAAAACTCTTGATGGAGGAGGACTCGCCAAAGGTGTTCGTGATGTAGAAGATGAAATGACCGGTCTAAAGGAGATATTCGTGGAAAAATGTGATGCAATACCTAAAAAAGAATATTGAAGCCCTAAACATCCAAAAGGCTGAAACTGGAGTTATGCCGAACAGCTGAACCTGCAGCACATTTTGAGCATGCCGAGAACCTTAGTAGAGCTGGGGCATTAGTTGTCTTCTTAAATAAAATACGACTCCGAGTTGTTAGCTTTTGTTTTCTTTATTCTCCAACTTTTTTGCAACAGCATTTCCATTCGAAGACTATTTCTCATATCCAATAATAAAGCGTTTCCTATTTTGAGTATGCATCATTCACTTCTTGCAAAATCATTTTAATTTCATTGAATATGCGATTGCAATGTGAAAAAGCAGTCCAAAAACGACGAATACATGTCAGGCTACGGTGATTCAACAAAGGACATCTAAAGAACTTCATGGTTGATCGCAGAAATCTTATAGCAAGACAATTGAAGCAAGAGCATCAAATGGATATTGAGAAAAACATTTGAAATTCAAGAGAAAACAGTAGAAATACACATATGAAGCAGAACTAGGAAATCACAAGTGATGCTCATGGATAGCAAAGTTTGAATACAACAAGCAATAGAATGGCAAAGGCGTTTACCAAGAAAGCTAGAGCAAGACAGTCGATCTTAAAATAGAATTCACCAAACTGAGACAAAATTAACAAGATCCTTTACCTAGATAAAATCAAGAGATACAACAAATCGATCAACATTCATCTTTATTGGATTTGAACTACGTAGCGACATGATTCCCAAAAGGGGATACGTAGGAAGCTCACCCAAGACACGATCACATCATAAGAAAATTATATTGAACACTGGGGCAGAATTTTTTGAGTTTTCCTCAAAAAAATCAAAGAATACATCACAACACACTGGGGCAGAATTTTTGAGGGACCTCAAAAATTCAAGAAAAATACAAGCAGCACATTGGGGCAGAAATTTTGAGCTTCCCTCAAAATTTCAAAGTGGAGGATCTTCTAACAACAAATAGATATAAAGAAGATTATGTCCAAACAACACGTCGCAGTCTATGATTCAATGAAATAAATTTTTATTACAATTTAAACATTATTTTTCTCAAAACATATGTATATCCCCTTTCCTTATCTTGATTGATCACAACTCAACTAAGGTTCGATGTTCAAAAAGGGACGCATTACAAATGAGACAATTATACAAGATGCAGCAGCAGAGTGCAGTACCACAAATGCGCAAGTCAACCTCCCCCAAAAACTCACAAATTTTCTTTGATTGCAGGTTTACACAGGTACCGAGTATACCTAACAACTCTTCAATGCAAAATTCGACATCAATTTGAGAGGCATAGAATCCATGTCGGTAGATATATAGGGTCCGCGTCTGTGGGCACAACATCATTTTGATAAAGCATAGAATCCACGTCGGTGGATACACAGGGTCCGCGTCTACGGACATGACATCAATTTGAGAAACATAGAATCCATGTCGGTGGATATATAGGGTCCGCGTCTGTGGACAAAACATCATTTTGATAAAGCATAGAATCCACGTCGGTGGATATATAGGGTCCGCGTCCGTGGACATGACATCAATTTGAGAGGCATAGAATCCATGTCGGTGGATACATAGTGTTCGCGTCTGTGGACATGGCATTAATTTGAGAATACAATCCATGTCGGTGGATATATAGAGTCTGCGTCTGTGGGCATGACATCAACTTGAGAAACATAGAATCCGCGTCGGTGGATATATAGGGTCCGCGTCTGTGGACATGACATCAACTTGAGAAGTATAGGATCTACGTCGGTGGATATATAGGGTCCGCGTCTGTGGACATGACATCATTTGACAAGCATAGGATACGCATTGGTGGATATGTAGGGTCCGCGTCTATGGACATGACATCATTTGACAAGAATAGGATCCGCGTCAGTGGATATATAGGGCTCGCGTTTGTGGTCATAGTTCAACAATTTAAGGCAGCATAGGGTCTGCGTTTGTGAGCATAACATTGAAAAGACACATGATCTACGTTACTGGATGGAGAGTATGAAGTCCGCATTTGGGGACGAGATATCAAACAAGCATAAGACAAGACAACTACTCAGCTCAACAGGGAAGTTTACTTTATCTTTATCTTTGTTTGCACTTATCTTGATTTTACTGCAGGACACTCTCTCATCTCTCAAAAAACCCCTGCTTCATTTCCCATACTCTCACATGTGCACCCCAAAACTCTTACCACTTTTTCTGTCCTTCGTGACAAAATTAGCTGCTCCGTCAACTATCTTTGCCTGAAGATTCTTTCATCATCCCCGAGCAAAGAGGGGCAGCTGTTGACACCCAATTTTGTCCCTCATTTTTTCTATAGTTGGCCATAATTTAACTTAAAGATGCAATATTGACTGTTTGAGCAAATCTGCATTAGAAGTCATGCATTTACGTGTGTTATCCCCTATTTATACGTTATATACTTAATTATGGTCATATCATCATTTAGGCTATATGTTAATTATATGATAAGCTCCGACTATTGTGCAATTTACAGTATTTATAATATTTAAATATTTACATGTGACTATTTATAATTATTAGGTTTAATTTGACCTTTATGTGTGCATTTTATTTTCTTACATAATATATATTTATATTTTCATTTATTTGGCACCTTCAGTTAAATAATAGTCCAATTAAACATATCCAGTTCAAATGCCATTCATAATATACTACACATTTTATTTCATAATTTTGGCACATTTATTTGGATTCAAAATTTCAAAATATCCTTTGAACCTGGACAAAAGTTCGACCAGATTCTTCTATTTTTTGCACCACAGATTTTTCTTCCCACATATTCACTTTATTTCATGATAATTGAATTCTTTCAAATTCTCTTTGAACCTAGACAAATGTATTGTTTCAATACTGTAAAAAGTACAAAAAATGTGTATGTGGTCAAATGTGTTGATCCAGCTTGCAAGTGGTGGGTACGATCCATGAAGTATAAGTGTTCTGACATGTTTCATATTACCAAATACAATGGTAAGCACATATGTGGGGTGCAACACCTTCCAAGTCATCATCCTCATGCATCGGCCAATGTCATCGCTGAATTTATGAAGAATAAATTTATTAACTGCAAAGGTCCTTCCACAAAAGACATTTCCAATTCTGTTCGTGCAGGTATGGGTTGTCAAATCAGGTATTGGAAGTGTTGGATGGGAGCTGAAATAGCAAAATCTTTGCTAAGGGGAACACCAGAGCAGGGTTATGCTGTGATAGAGGCGTATCGTCGAGTTCTTGAAACCAAAAATCAAGGAAGTAAGACTGATTTGAGGCTTGATGGAAAATGAAGGTTCAAGTACTTTTTTGTTGCTTATAGAGCTTGCATAAAAGGGTTTGTGACAATGAGAAAGGTTATAGTTGTTGATGGCACATTTTTAACAGGCATCTATGAGTGTTGTTGTGTGCTGTTGCACAAGATACAGAGAACCACATTTATCCACTTGTATTTTGTATAGTGGATAAGGAGTGTGATGAGTCATGGGGTTATTTTTTTGAACAGTTGCTTGATATAGTCCCTAACACTGGAGAGTTGTGCATTATCTCCGATCGGCATGCAAGCATTGCAAATGGTATTGCCAAGTACTATAGCGAAGCTCATCATGGTTTTTGTATGTGGCACCTTACTGAAAACATCTGGGTAAAGTTTAAGTGTGGAGATATTTTAGACAAGTAATATAAAGCAGCAAAGGCTTACCAGTTTGAAGAGTTTAACACACATTTTCAAGAGATCAGGGATTTTAATGGGAGGCTCGCTAATTATCTTCAGGAGATTGGATTTCATAAATGGACTAGAGCATTTTTTATTGGGAATAGGTTTGAGGTGATGACCTCGAATATTGCGGAGTCATTTAACTCAATGTTCAGGGAGGAAAGTGAATTTTTCATCACTGCTCTATTTGATGCAATTAACAGTAAGTTTGCCCTGAAGTTTCATGAGAGGCGTGTGGAGGTAAGCAAAGCAACCACAATCTTAGTCGAATCTGCTGAAGAAATTGTAAGGAAAAACATGGAAGCTGGCAATTCACTTGTGGTGAACAGAGTATTCACTGGGGACTATAATGTCATCAGCCATGAAGGGAAGGAAGACGTCAATCTCTACAACAGAACTTATACTTGCAGATAGTTTGACCTTATGAAAATTCCTTGCAAACACGCAATGGCAGCACTGAGGGCTCACTTTGGAGATGGATATGGTTCGAGCATTTATGAGTTCACCTCTCCATATTATAGGGCACAGATGTACATGCTTGCATATGCTGAACCAATTTTTCCAATTCCTTCGGAAGACCAATGGCAGGTGCCTGAAGATGTTCTATAGAGAAAAATTCCTCCACTTTTTGTCAAGCACGCACGGGGGAGAAAGAGGAAAAGGAGGATGTCGTCTACAGGGGAAGTGCTTAAAGTTGGGAAGAGGAAAAATAAATTCTCTAACTGCAAACGATATGACCACAAGAGGACCACATGCCCTACTCCCTCTGAAGCAAGGAATTTGGTTTAGTTTTTTAAAAGTTGTTTGATCAAGTGTTGTTCGTATTTTTTCTTAAGATTGTAATTTATTTGATGTTATTGTTGGGATGTTCTGGACTCGTTTAATGTTATTTGTAAGGAATTTATGTGATGTTGGTCATTAATTTGAGTTCTGATCTTATCAATATTAGCTAAGTATCGTAATCAACTATTAGTCTAGTCAAGCAACTAAATGTTGGTCATTAATTTGAGTTCCGATCTTGTCAATATTAGCCAAGTATCGTAATCAACTATTAGTCTAGTCAAGCAACTAAATGTTGGTCCAAACAACTACTAGTTTATTCATAGACTTTTATTTTGTTCATCAACCAATCGTTGTTTAATAGACTTCTTGATTATCCCGCAACCAATGGTTGTTGTTCATTAATTTGAGTTCTGATCTTGTCAATATTAGCCAAGTATCGTAATTAACTATTAGTCTAGTCAAGCAACTAAATGTTGGTCCAAACAACTACTAGTTTATTCATAGACTTTTATTTTGTTCATCAACCAATCGTTGTTTAATAGACTTCTTGATTATCCCGCAACCAATGGTTGTTGTTCATTAATTTGTTTCTGTGATAAGCGTGAACAGACGTTTAATGAATAAACGTGTTCTTTAGATGAACAAACGTGAATATAGATCATGCCTGAAAAATGAAATGAACACAATCCTGGAGAAGTGCAACAGCCAAGTCCACACTACATTTTTTTTACCTATAAATACAGGAGAAGACAACATCAAATCCAATTTATATACAACAAGAAGAATGGCACAAAGGCCTGCTCCATGAAGAGATTCAAGTCCACCATCTGAAACATCCAAAGATCAAATTGCACAAATGAGGGAACTGATAGACAGACTGCTCCAAAAGTATGCTGCTGACAGAGACCGCCAAGAGAGGAACATTCGCAGGATTGCTAGGATGCTCCGTCTTCTACTTATAAGGGCTGGGGAAGACATTGACGACTACATGGGTCCTCCACATTCTCCTCCGCCTCCTCCTCCAGCAGCCCCTGCAAATTAAAAGTTAATATTATTAAGTTTTTAATTTTAATTTAGTATTATTATATTTTTATTTTAAATTAAGCCTTTATTTTGTACTCCTCCGGTGGCCCCTTTGAATGAATGAATGAAGACCTTTAATCATTATAATTTGTACCTGTAATTTTTATTTATTTACCTGTCAAAATAGATAACAAGTACCACCATTTCCGACAAGAATGAACTTCAACATAAGCAGTACGAACATCCATAGGATCTTCCTTAAGAACACCTTTTTATTTGTTTCGTTAAGCTTAGCTTCTATCTGCTTCTTTTTTCTAAGAAGCCCCAAAATTACTTCTTTAGCATGTTCCGGAATTGGGGGGGTCACACCACAAGAAGAAGCTACAAGCAACAGCCCCATTGTTTTGAAAATTTAAAAAGTTAAACTTAAATTCAAATTAAAATGGAAATCGAACCCAAGACGTTAAATTTACCCCATAATATCTGCAACCGAAGAATCGACGACCAATGTTAGCATTCGTCCATGATGTTCTTAGTGATGCTTGATCTCCACATTCACACAATGGTACATGTTCCATCTTGAGCAGCGAGAATTCGAAGCGAAAGAGGGAAAGGGGAAAGTAAGGTTTTGAAAAGAAAAGAATTCTGAGAGAAAGGGGGAAAGGGAAATTAGGGATTTTAGAAATTTTGATTTGGGAATGGGGCCAACATTTAATTTATATGCTAGTTTAAAATTCAAATTTGCCCTTCCCGCCAGACTAATTTAAAATTTGGTCACCCTTTAAAAAATTTAAAATGGCTTAAACTATATAATTATGAATTATATGTTAAAATAAAAGTATTGTATTAAATTAAATTATAGATGTATCTGTTTTATATATATATATATATATATATATATATATATATATATATATATATATATATATGGGATTTGCTAACCTACTAAATGAGTGTAGTAGGTTAGCACCCTACCCATTTTTTATTTGACTAAAATATCCATGTTATAGTTGTGATCTATTGATACATTAAGGACAATTTTGTCATTTACTTTTAAAGAGTGAAAGGATTTTACATCTCATACAAAAATCTTCCATCGATCTGCTCTCATTATCCAGATCTTGGATTCCCTTTTCCCTCCATTGCTCAAGAACAAACTTAGTATAGATTCGTTAACTAGCTTGAGTTTAAAACAGAACTAGTTGATTAGATCTTTTGAATAATTTGTCATGGAAAATTTTAACTTTTACTTTATAGTAGAAACGAGATTAGATTAATGGAAACAATTGTTGTCCATTAATGGACTTCTCTTCTCCGACGCTAAAGAAACGAAATGTCGTAAACTTGTTTTTGCATTTTCAGTTCCAACAAAAAGATTATTTCAATTGAAAGAAAACTCATTATTCTTTAATCGTTTTCCCCAATCTTTAATAGTGCAGCTTCTCTTTAATCTCCAAATTCTGCAAAACCCATATTTCACCTCAAGTTTATTCACTCTACAAATGGGTATTGAAAATCACCCAATATTTAATATGCAATAAGAATTTTGCCAAACTTCGATTTGGTGAAACTATCAGCTTCTAACCGCACTTTATTAGTTGATTTCAAAAATTGATAAGTCGGCTTAGGAAAATTGGTGTGACTTGCGGGAGAAATAGGAGAGTGATTGCTGGAAGAAATCTTGTTGAGGATGATGAATTGGAATTGTCTTTCTTTTTTAATAGGAGTAACTAAAATGACATAATTGCCCATGCCATATCAAAGAACTTAAATAAGTGATAAGGATATCTTAGGCAAATCAAAAGTGAGTACAATGCTAACCTACTACACTCATGTAGTAGGTTAGCAAATTCCTATATATATATATATATATATATATATATATATATATAGACACACACACACACACACACTTAAATTACAATTCATTTAAATAATCATGTTGATTTAATGATGATAATACCTTAAAATATAATTATGATGATAATTATGTAGATTAGTTGTGTATTAATTCTTAAATGCCCATCATTGAACATAATCGATCACCTAATATGTTGAAACGCATTATGAGATCATACAATTTAATTAACAACACATTATATTAGTAAATAAATAACATTGACGATCACCTAACATTTTTTCAAAAGTAATACCACTACTAATACTAATACATAATTCACTAATGTTAATCATTCATGCATTCATGTATTATCCGAACTAATTGCGAGATCATAAAAAGTTGATTGACATGTCACCATTATAGGAATATTAGCAATTAAACAACTTACATGATACTAGATCACCTAAATAATCATGTTTATTTAATGATGATAATACCTTAAAATATAATTATGATGATAATTATGTAGATTGATTGTGTATTAATCCTTAAATGCCCATCATTGAACATAATCGATAACCTAATATGTTGAAACGCATTATGAGATCATACAATTTAATTAACACATTATAGTAGTACTCCATATGTCCCAATTTATGTGGCACCATTTCCTTTTTTATTTGTCCCAAAAAAATGGCACCTTTCCTTATTTGACAACTATTTAATGCCCCATCTCTATTTACCCTTGTTGGGCCCTATATACTTTTAAAGCTACCAACAACTTTTTTATTACTCAAATTTCTCTTTCTTACTTTTTCAAGGGTAAAATTGAAACTTCACAAGGTCAACCTCTATTTTTTTAAACTCCGTGCCCGGCCAAATGGTGCCATATAAAATGGGGCAGAGGGAGTAATTAAATAACATTGATGATCACCTAACATTTTCCCAAAAGTAATATCACCACTAATACTAATACATAATTCACTAATGTTAATCATTCATGCATTCATGTATTATCCGAACTAATTGTGAGATCATAAAAAGTAGATTGACATGTCAACATTAAAGGAACATTAGCAATTAAACAACTTACATGATACTAGATCACCTAATACAAACAAGTATTCCTATTACACGTTGCTATCGCCTAATACACACGTTCAAATTATGTTTAGTCGTTGATGCAAATATGTCAACTGACGTTTCTGATATCATTAATAAGTTGATTAAAAATATTATCGATCATTAGGTATGCTTAACCATTAGATTATTATGATAAATTATGTTGAAGTGGCTAGAGTCGATTAATAGGCTTCGAGTCTAATAAACCTTAAGTCTATGACCCATCAACCCAAAGTTGTTTAATAAACCTCAAGTCTATGGGTTCTCAACCCAGAGTTGCTTAATAAACCTCAAGTCTATGACCAATTGACCGAGAGTTGGTTAATCAACCTCAAGTCTATGCATCATTGACCAAAAGTTGTTTAATAAACCTCAAGTCTATGACCCATCGACCCCGAGTTGGTTAATCAACCTCAAGTCTATGCATCATTGACCCAAAGTTGTTTAATCAACCTCAAGTCTATGACCAATCGACCCCGAGTTGGTTAATCAACCTCAAGTCTATGCGTCATCGACCCAAAGTTGTTTAATAAACCTCAAGTCTATGACCAATCGACCCCGAGTTGGTTAATCAACCTCAAGTCTATGCATCGTCGACCCAAAGTTGTTTAATAAACCTCAAGTCTATGACCCATCGACCCGTAGTTGTTTAATCGACCCATAGTTGTAAGAGTTGTTTTACTTAGTTATTTTGATGATTTTCATATCTTATTTGACAGTCTTGTTTGCCCCATTCCAAATCAAATGCAACTAGATATTTGCAAACACAACTATTAAGGGATAACATTACAAACCTTCCATTGACCTTAACTACCAAATATTTACATCCATCATAGATCATAGTTACACAAAAAAAAATGGCGTACATCAAATTATTTGTCATTGACAGCCATAAATAGCCCCTCAATGCTAAATAGAAGGGACAACAAACAAACCAAAATACGATTAAAATATTGTCCAAAAGTTAGAAACTAAATCAGTTGTCCAGAACTTCACAACTAAAACCAAACTAGCATCCAACAGGTCATGGCTTCATTCTGTCTTTGAAGATTTCAACTGCAAATTTTTCACGAAATTCTTCAACAATGTTGTCGTGCAAGTTATCCATCGAGGTATCAGTGATGAGGAAGTCAATGAACTTCAATGCATATGATCCACAAGATTCACTATATAAAAAACCACAAATTTAGCAAAAATTGAAGTGAATTTTGAGAGTAAAAGCTAGTAGTTAAAAATTCCTTACGCCTACTCGTTGTTTGGGACATCCAGAACGCGATCCCATGTCCATGGATTTAACACCACATCATCACCCAGGTGGTCAAATTTCCCACTTTGTTTGAGGTACTTAGGCATCAATTCGGCAATGGGTTGCACAAGCCACCAACCTCCTCGTTTGTATAGCACCCCGAATTGCAATCATAAATCTTGATTAATGCCTACTCTAAAATGAACACAATGGTGAGAAAGTGTCTGTTTTTAATGTTCCAGATACAATAAAGCTTTTTGGCCCCTTCCTAATTCCGTCCATATGGGCTGGTTGAGCACCCATGTGATAGTCCATCACACAACTATCAAACTGGTTAAAGCTCAGCATCACATCAAAGTCCAAGAATTCTTTCTCACATTTAATCTCCATTTCATTCCAAATCTCTTGTAAGCTCTGACAGAATAGCAAATCAACAATCGCAGATGATTGATCATAATAACGTGGATATTCCTTCTATCGCAGCCACATTAGGCCATCAATTTATCAATATGCTGCAAAAAGAATATAAAAGTTGCCTTAATATATATAAGAAGGCTAAAATAATATTCCATATTACATCATCCTCTACCGAAGGACCCATCTGCCTCAATTTTTCAAAATATTCCCAATTGAAAAATCTAATCAAACACTTCCCTGTCAATGTCTCATTCCTTTCCAACCACTCATAAAAAGTCTTTTTATCAGCCAACTTCACTGGCTTAAAAACATCAACCTTCCTCAACTTTTTTCTTCTTTTCAGCTGAATCTAGGGACTTCTTTTTTCTCAACTCACTCAACACAGTAAGGGAGATCTTTAGAATTTGCTAGGATAAAGCACCCTTTTCTGTGGCACAGAAATAGCCTTATAAACCTCATCCAATTTCAGCTCCAAGCTCTCCAACTTTTTCATCAATTCATCATTGTTTTGCCTTCCACAACTATTGCATATCACATTGTCATAAGAGGTACCTTCACCATCACCTCTATGACCAGCATCTCTCCAAAAAAACTTACCTCCACTACCAACAACATTCATTCCTACCACCTGCTTTCCTCGACTCATCGAAGCTTGTTTCGGAGTCCGGTAATCATCACTTCCACTACTTATTGTCTCTATCTCATCAGCTGCATTCTTGATAGATGTTACCCCTTCCAAAACAATTCTTAGCCTATCAATTGGCCCATCTTAAAGCTCCTCATCATCAAATGATTTAACACATGACACGTATTTCTGCCTCGCTTCCCGGACAATAGGATATAGGAAAAGGTGAACCATCTAAATTAACAAGAAACAAAAACATTAAGAAAAAAATAAAATACTTTAAATTTTAATGCTTAAACAGAATCATTGCTAATATATTTACCTCCCCATGCACTCTTTGCTGAAATGTATCCCCGTATGAAGGAGCTTTGGGATTGAGCCATCTTAACATCCTCGGCAAGGGCAATGACTTCTCATTTGATCTGATAGCTAACAGTCCAACTGAAGGTATTGCTTCCAAGGCCCATGCCTACAATAAAAAAAAAAATTATAAATCAGTCCTTAACAAATGATAAAAAAAATGTACATTGTTAAAATACTTACCATGAAAGCCCAAGGAAAGCCAAATAAAGAATAATTTGGACTGGTCTTGCCATTTCTTTTTCTCTTCTTGCCTTCCCTTGCCTCAACTGATGGGGACATGACATCTTTCCTAAGATATTGAACAGTTAACTCAAAGCTCTCCCTTCCCCATGGGAAATTCATGAAGACATCCAAACTGTAAGCCATCTTTATCCAATTCTTGTCGACATGTGCTGAATCATCTCTAGCAACTAATATGCAATGAACAAACCAAAGAAAGCTTAGCTTGTTTTTTCTACAGCATTGAATCTTTTTTACTTCATCAATTCAAGGATATCATCCCCTGTCAAACTACCATAATAGCCTTTGGTCACTTTCTCATAGAATTTCTCACCTTTAAAATGGACCTTGTCCAATTCATCTTGAGAGGAGTATTTCCCGCAATACAATCCAGTAACTAATGCAAATTCTCTCAACCCAAAGCAAATAGGTTTGCCTTCCATTATGCACCAGATTTCATACAACTTTGCACTCCTAATTTTGCGTAGAAGAAGGGAGTGTACAAGCTGTCCATTGAAGTATTTCCAATGCTCAGACAAGCTTAAGAAGTGATCAAAACAAGTGTTTCTAAAGGCTTCTAGCAGTTTTGAGGTTGCTAACTCTTCTTTGAATTTGAAAAATTTCTTCATAGAAGATCTTACAGAAACCTTAGCAGGAAAAGGTGGATGGAAATCCAAATATGTCTTGAAGTTGTATTTTGATAGCTCAAGACTCTTTTGACACTCATCAACTGATAGAGCTTCTGGATCCCCTAATTCCTCATGATCTTCCACAACTTTATCATCATGTTCATTAAATCATATATGCATAAACACATGCGCTAAACATCAGATATCACAAGTACTTTATGTAAACCCTAAACCCTAAACCCTAAAATCCTAAACTCATAAGAAATTATATATCAGATTTAAGAAGTGCCAGAGTTGATTAACAGACTTTGAGTCAATGGACTAGAGCTAGTGTTACTTAATAGATATTAAGTCAGTAATACTATTATTATATGCTCTATTGCCCATCAATTTCACAACAACAAACATGATTACCAAAAAAGTAACAAACATGTACTCTAAGTCATCCAATAACTACTAAATAGACTCAAAAAATGAACATATACCTTTTCAGTAATTGATAAATCATCAAGGGCTTCTTCACTACCATCTTTTTCCTGTCTATCACCATCAACTTTATCCTTTCCCTCATTCACACCACCAGACTGATCATTTTCCTTTCCATCGCCAGCTGGTTTATCATTCACCTCCTTTTCATTAGAGTCTTTTCCCTCTTCATCACCATCTTTTTTCTCATTCCCACTAACAGAATCTTTTCCATCTTCCTCTTTTTCCACACCCTCAAAAGAAGCTTCATCAGTATCTTCTTCATTTGTTGTTTCTTCAACATATTTATGTTGCATTAGAGATAACACTTCTTTTTCTCTAGTGTTCAAGGATTCCCCATCAGACATTACCTGTTGGAATTGTCTTCTTCTTCTTCTTTTGGCAGTACTAGTGCTTACATGTGTTTTTTTTTTTTTTTGAAGCAGCTTTGAGCATTCTCAATGTCTTAATTTTGTTCGGGACTGAATTCTTCCTTGTCCTGACCATATTATCAAGATAATAAAAGGAATATTAAATCATTTACAGTAAAAAATATTAAGTACAAATAGCTAAAATAGTGTAAACAAAACAAAGTTAGGCAAACATAACAAAGTTCCAGTGTATACCAAAATATATACATAGAACTAGGGAGCATACAAATTTCACTTTTGTCTTAAATTCAAGTTGGCTTTTGTCTTAAATTCAAGTAAGGGCGCATAAAAATATCACTTTTGTCATGTAACTAAAACAAAATATAATCGACTTGAAATTTATCTACTTAGGTTGGTTAAAAATCCATCAACATGACCAAATAACACTGTGCAAAATCAAAAAATACAGTCACAAATCCTCAATAGTTCCGACACAACCATCATTCATCAAATCATCAAAATACCCTAAATGTTCTTTAAAAACACTACACTTTTACCAAGAACGCTACATTTTCTTAAAAATTCACAGTCATCAAATAAAAATACAAAAAGGTAAAGTTTTAAGTTAGGGTTTACCTTACTGATTTTTAGCGCCCTTTTTGCCGGAAAAACGACGAGGATGATGATCAGAGTAGTAGGTTATGATTTACACACTATTTTTTTAAGTTATCACGGTGATCAGAGTAGTGAGGTGTGGTAGTTGACGAATTGTGTAAAAGAAGACGAGAGAGAAGAGAGAAAGAAGAAAGACGAGTTAAAATGATTGTGGTGAGCGCGGTTATCAATTTTTTCATTGGGAGTGTTTGTAAAGTTTCATCTGGCTTTAAAGTTTTAAATTGTCTAATTAAGCCCCCACCCACTTAACCTCCTTTTTAACATTTCTGTGGACGAAAAAAATGAAAAAAGAAAAGAAAAGGTTACTTTTTTAATTGAGGACTTGAAGGGTCCTTTTGGTTAATTCTTCA
This sequence comes from Petunia axillaris subsp. axillaris, assembly GCA_029990575.1. Lineage (NCBI taxonomy): Eukaryota > Viridiplantae > Streptophyta > Magnoliopsida > Solanales > Solanaceae > Petunia > Petunia axillaris. Next base: position 24,439,409 of record JARKNS010000003.1, read on the forward strand.
CGGTAAATTAAGCCCCACAGATATGATGGAAATTATCCAAGCTATATACGATAGTGGATTCTGAAACTATCTTCTCCGGTAAAAGCTGGGTTCTGATCCGAATAGGATAATAAAACCTAAGGTTATTTATTCAAGTGTTTAATGAATTATTGTTTAATTATTTAATTTGTAGCTATTTGTGCAACATAATTATTATTTCAGGTTGCTTATGCAAATGTATTAAACTGCCTATTATTTATTTTGAATCCCATATCCGTTTTGTTAAAATTTATTTATTTATGTTAAAATCCAATATAGAAATCGTCGGGGAACCACATTTGTGGAACTTAGGAGGTGGCTAACCCCTTCCTTCTAGGTTAACTTGAACACTTACCTGAATCTCTGACTAGTAGACCAACTCGGAGTTATTCTTTAAATTGAATTAGAAATTAATAGGTGATCTAATACGCCTAGAATAATTTATTAGGTGACGACTCCAAAACTCTAACTCCAAACGAGTTAACCCAAGTCAAAAACCACTTACTTGCTTCTAAGTGGGGTGCGACAAAGTCTTCCACATCTGTTTTAATAAAGTTTTTGCAACTATTGTTGTATTATCTTATTCGACTACACTCGTCCCTAATCAAGTTAGGTATATCAAGTTTTTAGCGCTAGTGGCCAAATTTTTGACGGATAAATATGCAATAATTACTTTGTAGTACTTGAGCATTAAGTAAGCTATCACCTATTCTTGTAAAGTCAAGATCTATTTTAAATTAAGAAAAATAATATTTGTTGGTCGATTTGCGGGAACATTCTTTCTTTATCTTTGTATTTTTTTAAACTGCAATGACAACTCACCATTATCTCATTTTATTCTATACCTAGTAGTTCTAAATAAAATTAAATGAAGGTGAAATAAATATGTATATTTTCAATAACTTATCTTTTCTAAATGCCTTTTTTGGCCTCTTTTCTCATTTTTTTCTCCAATATGGTCTTACTAAACTGAAGAAAATATCTCTTAGACTCTTACCCAATAAAAAGGAATGTAGCTAAATGGTAACGACCAAAAAAGTAATACAAATAGAAGAATAATTTTAAATTCATATTACTAATCAGTTTTGATGTAAGTAATTCCTTAACTACCAAATATTGTTAAACATCAAAAATTTAAGTTGACAAAAAAAAAAGGTATGTCAATCTATTAATTGAAGTTCGACTTCCAGCATAATTTGTATGAACTTTCATTATTTTTCAACAGCTAGCTATTTGCATGACTTTCTGAATTGCAGGCTTCAACAATCATTAACTTTTCACTTATAGAATTGAGAAGTTGGCATGACAAGGTTCAAGAAGGTGTACACAATAAGTATTCATGATAACAAGAAGATAGAATAGAGATTAGAGTTGCAACTAAGTGATGCACCTTTAACCTATTGTCCAAAGCAATCTTAACATAACTTGGTTTGAACTTCAATCTCAATGGTTTGTAGATAGGCAAAACGATCAGCCTCTGCAAATAAAACTGTAAGGGCGTGCAAAAGTGGCTACTTGTGCACTTTCCCCCAAAAGTGGTTGAAACTATAATGGCGCACCCAAAAGTGGCTAAGTTGCACTTCTCCTAAAAGCGGCTAATTATCAAAATTTAACTCTTACAAGATAACCCAGGCCCAGCATCTTGATTAAAGTTAGGGGTGTCAACGGTTCGGTCGTTTTTTCATAAAATTTATACCATACCAATTTTTCGGTTACTCTATTGTGTATAACCAAAATAAGATTTTTCAAAACCGTCCCATTCATGTCGGTTTTCCTTCGATTTCGGTTCGGTTCGATTCGGTTAATTTTCGGTAAATTTTTATAGAACGATGTGGTAGAGTCGTACCATTACTAGCATGTGCCATTTTTATGTAAAATATCTATAAATTTAATATAATACATAAGGTATGACTTAAAATAATATTTGAATAAATAGTGATTCTTAAATGGTCGTAACTACTCCCTCCGTCCCATTTTGTTTGTCGTAGTTCGGATTTCGAGGGTCAAACGAGTTTATCTTCAACCGTAATTTTTATATATATCTTTTAAATATTTTGAGTTGTAATTTATTGTGACTTATAGTACTTTTCATGTAGTTTTCAAATATGTAAATTTTATTTAAGAAAAATTAAAGATTTTATATCATAATCTACGGTCAAATTTAAGAAGTTTGACTCTCGAAACAGTAACTATGACAAACAAAATGGGACAGAGGGAGTAATATTTAAGTGCTCGACATATTTTCGTTCTCCAGTATCGAGCTATAAGTGATTGTCACTCTCTATTAAGTAGATAATAGAACACGATACCATATACATGACTTTGGTAAAATTTATTTATAAGATAGTTAACCAAAAGAACATTATTCTATAGTGATATTATAAAATCAACGAAGCAAAGATAAAAGAATTCTAAATAACATGAGTTGACATATATTGATTAAATATAACTGAAGAACTAGAAAAATAAAAGATTAAGTATATGCTAAGAGAAATTTAAGCGAGTAGAAAAATATTTGATACCTTGGTCCGTTAGTAACTTCATATATGCTCAATTTTATTAGTGGTACCAATTGATTTAGTTTCAACAGAATTATACGAGTGCAGATGAGTTTGGTAGTTTGCACTTTCGTCTTTCGGTGTTAATTAGTATATGCAATATTGTGTTTCCATCACCTCAAGGTCCAAGACCTCGATTTAAAATATTTGCTTTTATATATATATATATATATGTTTAAATATATTAGGTTCGGTTTGGTTTTTTTTTTGGTTTGTTTATTATATAAAAAAGTCTACCCTAATTATTCGGTATGGTTATAGAGTTATATTCAAACCATCAGTTTTGCTAAAACTAACCTAAGAATCGGTTCAGTACGATTTGGTCGGTAGGTCAGTTCTTAGAAAATCATTGACACCTCTAATTAAAGTTAAATGTAAAAGTTTCGTCTAGAGGCCATTTTTACCACAACTATTTGATTCAGACCTTTTTTTCTTGGTTGTTCAAAAGGAGTCATTTCTTGGAACTTCAGTTCTTATGAGCTAGATATGAAGTTTAGCCCAGAAGGGTTGAAGTTTACGCATTCTATGCCACAAGGATTGAAGTTCTAATAAATGGCTAAAAACTAAATATTTTGATAAAAGTAACTCTAACTATAAGCACGAGCCACAAAGTTACTATTCGTGCACTTTCCCCAAATTAATGGTGTAAATTTGATGACTAGCCAGTCTTTGAACCGCTCAAAGAGAAATAATCAACAATCACGGGCAATTTACAAAACTGTGACATATTAGGCAATGGTTTGCCTTATTGACCTCGCTTAATGTGGTTTACATGAATGGCTTCACTAATTATAAGTAAGTGATCCCTCGGAGGCAACACTTCAAGTTATAAACTTGGCAAGTGCACTCACGGGGGCATCACTTCAAATATAAAATGACAAGTGCTGTAAGTGTTGTCTCCATGGCAGTACTTGACCTTTTATTTCTGTCAACATTCTCCCCAGATAACTTGCAGACAGCACTTGCAATTTATACTTAAAGTGTTTCCCCTGAGGGAACACCCGTAAAATTTATAACGTGAAGTGTTGCCTACCGAGGCTATTTTGCTAAATCATTTTTAAATGGGGAGAAAAAATCATAACCAAGGATAATGGGTACATGAAGTGAAATTTTTTGAATAATCACCAACTATTAAAATAGTAGCCATATTTTAAAAATATGTGTTTCTTTGATACTAGCTATAGCAAAAAAACCATGAGAATTTAAACTAAACCCAACAAATTTTGCTAGCGTTTAGTATAAAGTTTTAGGGAACTTTTGTGGAGGTTCATATTTGAAGTCCCACTAAATTTACTAGGACTTCATATTAGTACTCTCCTAAAAAATTTTACTGGTTCAAAGTCTCAGAATATGATTATTCTTCTAAAAGTTTTCAAATACCGGCTAATTTTCATTTAATGGGATGCAAACCACTAGAAACTCAAAGGAAAGAACACAATTGGGAAATTTTGATGCGTAGCTATTTTTGGACGCACTCAAAGAGTTTTATCCATCGTTTCAAAATTAATTGAGAAATAGCCAAAAATTTGCGCGCACACTTACGCTCCATTAGCGTTGGAAAAACACCCCAGACTAGTCCCATAACAAAATACACTTGTTCAAAGCCCAAGTATTTTGTTATGAGACTGAAGCTTTATATAAAGTCGCATAACAAAATAATCTCATAACAAAATAATGGGACCTTGAACTAACATGCTCAAAGGTTTATCCCATAACAAAATAATGAGATTTATTCCAATAAATCCCATTATTTTGTATGGGACTTTCTATATAAAGTTTCAGTCCCATAACAAAATAATGGAGCTTTGAAAGTATTTATACTGGGACTTGTACAGAAGTGGCTATTTCTCAACAAATTTATTTTTAATGGCTACAAATTAATTAGCGCGCGCCAAACAGCCCCTACATGAAATTTTTACAACACAATTCTATTTCTTCAAGAAAGTCATCAGATATATAAGAGAAGGAGAAAGAACACTATAAACTCAAGGTATTTATTGGGTTCCTTTTATCATTAGTACTACTATATAAACGTGGTAGGAGAGCTGCCTCCGGTTTCTGACCCGGTTGAAAATTTGACCCATAGCTACTATTTTAGAATTTAACTAAGATATAGCCTGTAAATATTTTAGTCATAGCCACTTTATTAGATCCTAATTAACGAATAGCATATCTTTGCAACATACTACTTGAGAATATCCATGTTAAAAATGCAGATTCTTTTTAAAAGTAGCTAGTATTAGTAGCAGTTGTTTAGCAAAAAAAATATAGATTATTTGCTTGACCCTAACCTAAAAACAAGAAAATGTCTAAAGGACAAAAATTTGATAAATTTTAAAAAAATATTTTTGTTAAATGGACTAAAAAAATTGCCACATAAAATCGACAATCAACACCAACGTACCCAATATATTCCACAAGTGAGGTCTGGGGAGGGTGAAATGCAAACCTCACCCTCACCAAGATGGAGATGTTGTTTTCATAGATGCTTGACTAAAGAAAATATTTTTGAAAATAGGTTTGAAAAAATAAGATGAAAATACCATGATAAAGGAAAAGAGAATACTAACATAAAAGCTAAAGATAATTAAGGTAATTGAAATAACATTAGCAATAAAGACGGAGAATAAATATAAAATATCATAGGAGTATATAAGAAAAAAACTAACGCTAATTTAACAGAATACAATTAACTATTTTCTAACCCTTTACCCTAATTTTTGACATACGCATTTCTATGTAAGGGTCAAACAAAAATAATCATCACCTAAAAAATATTTACCACCGTATATTGGGCCCGTGCTTGCACGGCACCACGCCACCTAGTCTTTCATATAAATATGCAGAAAGTAATAAAACAAAGTTAATTTTTTGGGCTTTTATTTTTTCTCTAGTAAAATGGAAAGAACTGAAGAACTATTTGAGGAGCTTCTAAATGTTGAAGTAGAGCTTCAAGATGTCCAAGGTTAGTAAAACCTGCGTCCAATATATGTTGTTCTATATTTGAGCATGTTCTCCGAGTTTCGAACTATGTGCCACTAGTCCAGGGGGGTTTCTCGGTTATAAAAAAAGATTCTTTGTAACATTGCGTTAGAATATGCCACAATGCTAATAAGTTCTGATTTTTGTCTATGTTTCTGCTTGTAGTAGTGACTTACATGATTATGATTGCATTTTCGGACTTTTAAAGTGTAAATGGAGCAATTTGATCATTCTTGTAAAAGTTAAGCCTTTGAGCATTTTACTACCTTAGATTTTAGAACAAGTGTCAAGCAGTGGAAACAGCCATTGGAGTAGGCTGCCTATGTCATACCCCTTGGGGGTGCGGCCCTTCCCTAGACCTGTGTGGGGCTTTGTGCATCGAGCTGTCCTTTTAAGTGTTGACTCTAATATGAGTCTATTGCAACAATATAACTATTAATTTGGAGTTCTCTGAGAAAGAATGCTGCTACATTTGGATGGTGGGATAATAATTTGATCAAGGTATTCGTTGGCGACAATCAGAGAAGATTGAGATTTGTTAGTTGACTTTGGGTGTCCTCACTGGTGGGATAATACTGAGTATGTTGTTGTTGTTGTTGTTGTTGTTGTTGGCACTCGGTGTCCTAGTTTTGAACTTGACATTGGATTTCAATACGTCCTGCTTGATCACCAAAGTCTTAAATTCTTTAGTTACATATAGGGTCATTAGTGTAAAACGTGTTGGATACAGTTATTATTGAATTTCATACTCTAATTTGTGGATAAACATAGACAAGCGGAGAGAGAAAGTTACATAGTTGACTTATAATAGTGGAAATACTTTTTTAAGTGTGAGTAGTTGCTTCTAATTGGGCGTTGGGAATCTGATAATACTAGTTACTAAGCTACCTGTGTAGTATTTGCTATGATTTGGCTAGAAGGAAATCTGGATAACGCTTTAATCAGTCCATCTATGAGGTTGTTAAGTTGGTTTGAGCTCATGCTTCTTCTGTCGTTGTGAATACCCTACTTGATGCTGTGGAATAAGAGCATTATCTTATCCAATCAAGCACATCATAAAACCTTGCCAATTGGAAGTTTTACAAGGGCAGGGTGTTATCCATTGACTTAAACCTCAAGGGTAATGAGATTTCGGTATACTGATTAGTAATGTATGGCCTTTGCAATGTGCTTTAGATTTGCCAAAAGAGGAGAAAAAGAACAGGAGGTGAAACAATCCTTCACTCCATAATAAATATGTATTTAAAAGATCGATCCTTCTTGTTTAAAGGAAAATCTTGACATGTCTATTTCTGTATTGGTTGAATTTGGCCAGTTAACAGAAGTCGGGAGCTGGTGATATCGGTACATTCGCAGGAACTGGGAGCTTCCTGCTCTCTCATTTAGTGGGCATATAAAATTATATTTCTATAAATACAAAGTGTATTATCCTGTTATTTCCACGCTAATATCTTTGCATTTGATTGTTGCTTAGCTGCACTTATAGAAATTAGGTTATGTTCTCCCATAGAAAAGTTTATTCCTTTGGTTAGATGTGATGATAGGAGATTTTGAAGTCATTCTTTCCCTTAAAAATGCATTTAGGATGGTAGTTTTCTTTGCTTCCTTTTGGTCTGAAGGAAACCAAATGTCTATTGCAATTCAGATAGGCAGATAGTGAAGGTTATCCTCATTTTTTCTTTTTTTATCAATAATAGTTTCTTCCTGTATGCTATGAGATCTTAGTCGATATATTATTCATTATTTGTTAGGTATCCCTGTTCTGAAGAATTGTACTATTTTATATGCAACTTTTGGGGGCTGGACTTTGGCGAGTCCTCTTATCAGAAAATTGGGATAGATGATAGTCGATGCAATAACTTGAATGTTTAAAGAACTAACATTAATCTAGCAAACTAGGTTGAAGCCCCACGTGATGCTTTCTTAAGTGATTAAGAAATTGCATATTCTTCTATTCTGCCAGTGTCATACAGAATTCATATATCTTAATTATTTTTTATTATCTATATTTTGGAATATTACTGGTCGACTATGGTAGATGAGGGTCTTCTTAATTTAGCAATTAATGCTTGACTGTCCTCGTCTCTTATCTAATTGACCAATGTCATAAAAAATCTAAATGCAACTATTCACGTTTTCTTTTTTTAAATCTTTGGTGTCACATCAAGTGTGTTCATTTCTCTTAAAGCATCGATGTGTCAAGGTTGAGTGACATTTCCAAATAACGGAAAATTTCAGACACTTTATTGCATGTGCAACCCATTTCTCCAGCTTGTTTTTATGGACATGGTATCCAACATACTATTGCGGTACTGCCTTTTGGTACTGGTATTCAACATAATTTTGGTCAATGTGATTTATATCACTCTGAGATTCTGGTCAAAGAAATCCTCGCTCATCTGCCATTTTGATTAATAAAGAGTTTACTGACCTTGTTCGACTAATCTTGTAATGGTTTTATGTGTTGATTTGAAATATTTATTTTTTCTCTATTTTGTTGTCTTTGTTGTTTTTGTGATTGGAGTTCTGTCCTTAATGCTTGAACTTTCTTTTCTTCTATGTTGTAAATCATTCATCCATCTGAACGCATCGTCTTCAATGTCTTCTTCTCAGACCAAATAAAGTTATTGCTAGACCGACAAGAGAAATTGAATGAGAGACAATCCGAACTTAAAGCTTTGTTGGAAAGTTGTGAATCATCTAGTGGCCAGGGTAATGATAATGCTGCTGTTTCAGTAGACGACTGGGCAAAGCCATTTGAATGGGACTCTCAAGCTGATGACATTAGATTTAATGTTTTCGGAATATCAAAATATCGTGCAAACCAGCGCGAGGTTGGACCATCCTGTCTGCATTTTCTTTTTACAGATTAACTAGTATACAAGGTTTTGCATGCTTAGCTTTAGAATCCCGGTACTTGTATATGGGGGTTCTCCCAACATTAATAAAGTTATTTACCTTATAAAAAAACGAAAGCTTTACAATTCATCTTTAACTGTAAGTGTGGCACAGAATTGTCCAAACATAGCGAGAGTTTAGTGATGATCATTGCAAGAACGTCGAATAGTTTCTACTTGCATGCTATCTGTTCTGCTCATGGTCTTGCTCCCACCGTATCTATTTGTACCGTAGAATGCTTTTGAAGGATTATGGAGGTGAAATATCCTATCCTCTCTTTAAATCTTTTCTTTAAAAACGACACGAAAGGGTAGCTCAAGTGGGAAGCAACTCCACTTCGACCTTAAGGTTGTGGGTTCGAGTCACTAGGGGAGCAAATTACCATATTAGAAATAAAAATCCTTTATAACCCAAATAAGAAACTACTTTTTAGCCTTGGTGGTCAGAGTTTCCCAATACCTATGCTGTTGGGATATAGCAGGTAACTAGTGGAATTAGTCAAGGTGCGCACAAGCTAGCCTTGTTATAAAAATAAAAAATAAAAAATAAAAAATAGAACTACTCTTTAGCCTTAAGTGGTTGATGTCCCCTCCTCTTTATTGTTCTTTACTCCTCATTCTTTGTCAATCATCTCACCTTGTTTTATCTATTTGGCATTAGATAAACATCCTAGACCTTATAAAAAAAGGATCCATCTTCCTATACTGTTAATAACTTCATTGCACTCAAAAGATTCTTGATTTTTAAGTGGAAGGAATATTTGCTGTATTTCTAAGGTTTTTCTATTTTTCCATATACTCCATTTGTAAGGTTTTGTTTGTCCCTTTTCTTTGATTATTTTTGCTAGAAAAGCCACTACACCCGTCCTCCTCATTTCACATGACTTGATTATTGGTCCTTATTGGTAACCTTCATGCTCTTAGCTCTTCTGTTCGGCATCAGCTGCGTTCCATTCAGCTAACGCTGTAACGGAACAACAACAGTATTCCCAAAATTACATGTGTGCAACCTATGACCGAGGCTGCCTCGTGGTTGTAGTCGAACCCCTTGGAGGCTTTAGATATATGCCAATGGTTTATAGGTCATGTGATAAAATTATCCATGGCATATTTCTATTCATCCAAGGCTTTAGGAATAGAACAAAGTTATTGATATATATATTAGATAAAATTGATATGTTCAGTAAATTGTGCTGCTTCACTTGGAAGAATCCCGTTCCTCGCTTATCACTTGAAGTCGCGTGGGTCTTGTAACTTATTTGCATGTTCACTGTTGAAAACACTGGTTTACCGCTTTGGTGTAATATAGGACTTTGCTTAAGCGAAAAGAAGCATCCTGATTGTGCTACATCTGGATTCAGGGATTAAATGCACCTTTAGTAACACTGGAACATATGATGTTTCCTGTCAAATCATACTCTTAAGTTCCTTATCAAATAATACTCTTAAGCTCTGAATTACAGCTTCCTGAACAAGCAATTTCCTCTGAAAACTTAAGTTTTTTTGTGGATATCTTCATTAGTCCGGTAGTCAAAGGCATCAGATGAGTGTTGTAGAGGCACAGAGGAGGGGTCTGTAAACTCTTTACTTCTCCATTTTGAGATGATGCAGTACTTTCTTTCATTTTTCATGCATTATTATTGTCACCAGGGTGGTGCCTCGATCAGTTATTTGACCATAATTTATTTTTTGGTGTGGAATAGATGCAACATCGGCAACACAGGAAGTTGCGGGATTCATTGTCTGATAGGGATGTCTTTAGAATAAAATTATTAACATTGCTTCTGGGAATGTTTACCTGACCTTGCAGGCTAGGTTCCATATCTGAAAATTTTATGTGGATGTGGTTTACTGGTTAAATATGCAAATCGTTATTCATCTCAAATTCTCAATAGATTGGTCTGTGCTTTTCATTTCCTTGTTCTGTCGATTATAGATAGACATGATACTCCCTTTTTGGATATTACTGAATCCAAAATGCACATAAGTAAAGATTTGTATTAAGTCGTCTAGTGCTGAATTTTGAAAATTCAATTGTGATTTTCCGTTTAGAGATTTGCTGATGTACAGTAATCTGCTTGTAGATTATAAACGCAATAATGAGTGGAAGGGATGTTTTAGTAATTATGGCTGCTGGTGGGGGCAAGAGCCTCTGCTACCAGCTTCCAGCAGTTCTTCGGGACGGGGTGGCTCTTGTTGTCAGTCCTTTGCTTTCTCTTATTCAAGATCAGGTATCCAAGCACCCGTTTCTCTCATCCTGTTAAATGCAACAACTGCTGACAAAAGTTATTGCCTCAGATCATGGGGTTGGCTGCTTTAGGCATCCCAGCTTTCATGTTAACCTCAACAACTGGTAAGGAGAATGAGAAGTTCATATACAAGGCTCTGGAGAAGGGCGATAATGAGCTTAAGATATTGTACGTTACACCAGAAAAGATATCAAAGAGCAAGAGATTTATGTCAAAACTTGAAAAGTGTCACCATGCTGGTCGTCTTTCTTTAATTTCAATTGACGTAAGTTTGCAATTTCATATTTCCTACTCCAGTATACTGCATTTGAAGTTTTAAGGATATCTGTTTGTTTTCATTCTCTCTTCTTTGTCTTTGAGGGGTTAGCAGTCTATCCTGTGCATTACACTTACTTTTTTCTGATGGCTTCATGGTGAATCAGACTAAAGTTTAAGTTTTAAAAGAGCAAAAAAAAAAACATTTGACTACATGCGTGTATAAAAGAAGCAACGCAAGATATCCAGTCCACACATAGATGAAAGTCTGATGAAGAACATTTATTGTCGTTATTGATCTCAAATAAGCTTTAAATTAGCGGTGTCAAAATGAATTTTGAAACTGATCAAATCGATCAAACAGGACGTAATCGTACCGAATAATTAGGGTTGGTTTTTATTTTCATATAAAGAACCAAAAAAGGTAAGCTGCTTGGGCTCTCCAAAAATTCCGCCGCATCCATGTCAGATCCTCCAAATATGTATGTGTTGGAGGATCTGACACACAACTATAGAGAGTTCAAGCAACATAGCAAAACAGTACCGTAACTGAACCTAGTTGCTTAGTAGGGATAATACATAAGTACCTTCCTGAACTTGTCTCAATTTTTTGTTGCACGTTTCAACTATACAGGGGGTCTTATGATGCCCCCCACCCTAAAAATAAAGAACTATTCTGAAGTGGAATTATTACCCCCTTTTGCTGACATGGAAGTGATTACACTCTCTTAAAACATGTGAGAAGCAGTGCAAAATCACTCTCTTGGCCAGAAAATCAGTAACTTGGTTGGGAAACTCCATTCTCGACCGTCCAAGTTCTTCAACTTCACTGCATTTGCCATTTTCCTCCATTTGTTTTGATAACTCAATTCTTTTCCAACTACCCAATTCTTGAATCTAACTGCAAGTTCCTTATTCCTAAGCCATAGAAACAAAACTTAGATCACATTCACTAAATCAAAGCAATATTACGACTATCAACCATTGCGAAAACTTTCCCTTTCTTTCAATATTGGAAGTTCTTATACTTTCAAACCCCCAAAAGAATCTTCATCATTCTTCTTCCAAACAATCAGCCGTAAGAGACGTTTTATATCCACTATTTGCAATTTTTTGCTAAAAGACAACCCAACCCAAATTTTCTAAATCGCTGGTACATTGATGGCTACATTCAAGAGAAATAATCAAGTTGAAGGAAAATTCCAGAGACAAATTATTAAGGGTAAAAAAATATTTAGGGACGAAGGAGAAAGAGGGGCGGAGTGTCAGGGGTGGATCTGGGTACGGAAAGGGAAAGAGAAAGAAGTTTAGCCTAAAATACACCAGCAGCACACGTGTGATGCCACCATAACTCTTATTTTGGTTCTGGTGTCTTAGGATGGTAAAAGATGCACTTTGGAAATGTATAGGGGGGTGATAGGACCACCTCAAAGTTTAGGTATGTAGTTGGAAATTCGGGGCAAGTTATGAGTATCCTTGTATTATTGCCAATTAATTTGCTCCAACTGCTTGCAGGAGGCACATTGCTGTAGCCAGTGGGGCCATGATTTCCGCCCAGACTACAAGAATCTTGGTATCTTAAAGACTCAGTTTCCTAATGTTCCTGTGGTTGCTCTAACTGTATGTGTTTACTTAAAGCTTGAAGAGAAAAACTTTCCACCTTTGTTCGTATAACTCTGTCAAGTAGTGATTTCTGAGCAGCAGAATGACTTGGATGTTTAATTCCAGGCAACCGCAACAAAGAAAGTACAGGACGATCTGATGGAGATGCTTCATATTCCAAGATGCGTTAAGTTTGTTACTTCAGTAAACAGACCCAACCTTTATTACATGGTATAGCCGTAGTCAGAGTAAACTAAAAATATAAACTTTGCAGCAGTGGGCGTCTTATTTTTCATATTAATTGATTCGTTTTGCAGGTTCGAGAGAAGTCATCTATCGGGAAGACAGTGGTTGATGAAATTGCTGAATATATTCAAACCTCATATCCAAATAATGAATCTGGGATAGTTTATTGCTTCTCCAGGAAGGAGTGTGAACAGGTAATGTGCACTAGCTCTGTTCTGTATGACTGAATCTGGTCCCTTAATTTTATCTGCAAACAATGTGTTGCACTGTATTTGGGCACATATGAGTAATGATGCTCGATTCGATGTGTAATAGTTTTACAGAGCATTCAACTGCTAGAAGTTCACTGCTTGGGTATCTAACAGAAATTCTTGAGATCTTGATATTGCTTAGATGAACTAATGTATAGAGCATTTAACTTCCCAGAAGTGTGTTTTTATCTTTTAGATTTGGCTAAACCTACTGTATATGGCGACTAACAATAATCTAGTCCTGCTCCTATAGAATTGTGGAGTGACGGCAATTTGGTTGGTAATGAATGGGATAGTTTATTGATTATAATTCATTCTAAAGTTATACGGTAGCAGGTAAATTATCAAGTAACTATTTTGTTTCCTTTTAGTTACTTTTTCAGATCTACACCATATTTGAATTATGTTGTCTTGATTTTCTTATTATTGTTACCCCTCAAACTTTTTTTTTACCTTCTTATATGGTCACAAATTGTAGGTTGCACAAGAATTGCGTGAGAGGGGAATTTCAGCTGATCACTATCATGCTGATTTGGATGTAAATGCTCGTGAGAGAGTTCATCTAAGGTACAGAAAATTTTCTTTTGATCTTTCTGTCTGCTCATCGTGGCATTAAACTCTGTTTATCATGGCATCTTTCTAGGTTAATGCCTTATATCATTGAAAACATTAGGGGAAAGTAACTTACCTCATTGATGGTTTCAAGTCATTTCCTTTATAAATATCTTAATTGTTACTCCATTTCACTTGTTTCAAGTAACACATAAACAATGTCTTAGCCTTAGTATTCAAGATCATCACCACGGCATCATCCTGTGCTATATCCCCTGCTTTTTTTAGAATAGTAACGTTATATTCATCAGCACAAATGTGCTGGAACCAAAACATAACTGTACAAAGGTAGTAGCTTAGTCCAAAAGAAAAAGACCAGAACTATCTACATCCCCTGCCTTTTTTTTTTTTTCAAATGAGAGTGTGAGACATAGCCTTTGGTACACAAAATTATCTAACATTGACCAACTGATGATAGAAGGTGAGATTGTGGAGGATCCTGAAAGAATTAAAACAGAAATTGTGTCTTTTTACCAGAAGTTGTATGCAGAATCTGAAACTTGGAGGCCATCCTGCAACATTAGAAATTGTTCTACATTATCAGAAGATGAACAACAGCTACAGAAAAATTTTGAAGAGCAAGAGGTATTAAATGTAATTAAATTGTGCGCAGCTGACAAAGCACCGGGACCTGATGGATATACAATGAGATTCTTTATAACCTGTTCGGAAATAATTAAACATGACATCATGGCAACTATGCAGAATTTCCATACTCAGGAGGTGTTCGAGAAAAGTATGAATGCAACGTTTGTGACCTTAATTCCAAAGAAAAATGGAGCTAAAGAATTGAGAGATTTTAGGCCTATTAGTCTGATAGGGAGTGTGTACAAGATAATTTCAAAGATCCTTACTGAAAGACTCAAGAAGGTAATTCATAAATTGGTAGATTCACATCAAATGGCATTCATCAAGGGGAGGCAAATAATGGATGCTGTGTTAATTGCTAATGAATGTGTGGATTCAAGAATAAAACAAAAAAAACTTGGTATTCTATGCAAGCTTGACATTGAAAAGGCATACGATCATGTAAATTGGGATTTCTTATTGGGGATTCTACATCAAATGGGGTTTGGCCAGAAATGGATTAATTGGATGAAGTTTTGCATAAGTTCAGTGAGGTTCTCAATTTTGATCAATGGTTCACCTGAAGGTTTCTTCCTTTCTCAAAGAGGTCTGAGGCAAGGCGATCCACTCTCATCTTTCCTCTTCATTATTTCTCGGGTTTGAATCATATGCTGAAGACCGCATACACAAAGGGTTCGATCAGGGGGTTTAATGTGGCGTCCAATCAAGGCAATAACCTAGAGATTGCACACTTACAATATGCAGATAATACACTTATATTCTGTGATGCAGAAGTGGAGCAGTTGAGATATTTGAGGGTTATTCTTCTTATTTTTGAAGCAACATCGGGCTGCATATTAATTGGAGGAAAAGCCAACTTTACTTTGTGGGTGAGGTGGCAACGAGGTTGTGGGTGGTGGCTCTAAATTTGTTTGGAGTTCATTGGGTGATACCGGGTACTGTGAAAGAGGCAATGTACAACTGAGCATTCAGAAGAAGGAAGAGAAGACTAAGAGCATGGGATGTTGCTCCATTAGCCATTATGTGGATTCTTTGGAAAGAGAGGAATATGAGGGCTTTTGAAGGAGTTGAGAGTGATTTCATTAGATTGCAAAATAGTTTTTTGTTTCTAATTTCCTTTTGGTCTACGCATGAGATTCCGATGTATATAGATGATTGGGGTACTTTTGTAGATAACTATATTTTGGTCTAGGTTTCTGAAGATTTTCAGAGAGAAGGAAAATTCTTCTATTATTTCTGAATGAATATTACAACCTATGAGGAGGTATATTTATACAATGAGTCCTAGGGCTAAACAAGGAAACATAACTAATTACAATACAATAAGGAAAAGGATAATTCTATAATAACTATCAACACTCCCCTCAAGTTTGTGCAAAGATGTTGCGCATGCCCAACTTGCAAACCAAAGTATGAAAATCCTTTTTGCTGAGACCTTTTGTGAGCACATCTGCCAGTTGTTGTTCTGATGGAACATACAACAAATTCAAGGTACCATTAGCAACCTTTTCTTTAATGAAGTGTCGATCAATCTCAACATGCTTTGTTCGATCATGTTGGACAGGATTTTGAGCAATACTGATTGCAGCCTTGCTATCACAATACAAGGAAAGTTTTCCTTTTCCAAACATTCTCAATTCCTTTAGTAACCTTCGTAGCCAAAGAAGTTCACAAACCCCTTGAGCCATAGCTCTATATTCAGCTTCAGCACTGGATCTAGCAACAACACTTTGCTTCTTATTTCTCCAAGTAACTAAGTTCCCTCCTACGAAAGTACAGTAGTCAGTGGTAGATCTTCTGTCATCTAAAGATCCAGCCCAATCCGCGTCGGTAAAGGCTTCTATTAGGAGGTGACCATGCTTAGAGAAAAGCAAACCTCTCCCTGGAGCAGACTTCAGATATCGTAAGATGTGGAAGACAGCTTGCATATGAGGATCTCGGGGATCATGCATATACTGACTAACCAAACTAACTGGATAGGCTATGTCTGGTCTAGTGTGTGAGAGATAAATAAGTCTCCCAACCAACCTCTGATATCTCCCTTTGTCAACTGACTCTCCAATCCCTGCTTGTAACTTGTGATTACTCTCAATGGGCGATTCAGCTGGCTTACAACCTAGCATACCAGTTTCTTTCAAGAGATCCATAATATACTTCCTTTGGGAAATAAAGATCCCTTTATTTGATCTAGCCACCTCGATTCCCAAGAAGTATTGGAGTTTTCCTAGATCCTTGATTTCAAATTCCTTTGCCAACAGCTTCTTCAATCGGGTCATCTCCTCTTTGTCATCTCCTGTCATTACAATGTCATCAACATAAACTATGAGAAGAGTGAGTTTACCCTTTTTATGCCTTATGAAGAGGGTGTGATCAGCATTACTTTGTCTGTAGCCAAAGGAGATCATAGCTTTGCGGAATCTGTCAAACCACGCTCTAGGCGATTGCTTCAACCTGTACAAGGCTTTCTTCAGTTTGCACACCTTTCCTCGACTCTGTTCAGTATTAAATCCGGGAGGGATCTCCATATACACTTCTTCTTTTAAATCTCCATGAAGAAATGCATTCTTTACATCAAACTGCTCTAAGTCCCAATCCAGATTAGCTGCACAAGATAAAAGGATTCTTATGGTGTTCATTTTTGCAACTGGAGCAAATGTCTCCTGATAATCCACTCCATAAGTTTGAGTGAATCCCTTAGCCACCAATCTTGCCTTGAATCTCTCAATCGAGCCATCAGCTTTATGCTTCACAGTAAAGACCCATCTGCAACCAACCAGCTTCTTGGCCGGTGGTTTAGTGACAAGTTCCCAAGTGTTATTTTTTGACAAAGCCTTCATTTCTTCAATCATAGTCTGCTTCCATTTAGGATCTGCAAACGCTTCCCTCCAATTCTGGGGAATAGACACAGAAGAAATAGACAAGACAAAGGCTCTATAGGAGGGAGATAAGGACTCAAATGAGACAAAATTAGATAAGGGATGTTTGGTAGTGCAAGTTCTGACACCTTTTCTGTGAGCAACAGGCAAATCTAACTCATTAGGAAAAGTAGGTAACTCACCAGTAGAAGAGGATTCAGCTTCAGCAGATTGCATGATGGCTTCTTCTGCTTCTTCAGCTGCTTTCTTTTTCCTCGAGTAAGTTTTCAAATCAGGTACATCCAAAAGGCCATGTAAACGCCCAACAGTCTCTCCGTCAATAGTCTCCCTCTCAACTCTATCTGCGGTATCAACCTCAAGAGGTTGAACAAAACTTGGGAGGATCATCTCTTCTTCCTTATTATTCTCCCCCTGAAGAGGTGATTGTGCAGAACTGAAATAGGGCTCAAATTCTCGAAAGGTAACATCCATGCTGACAAACACTTTCCTAGAAGGAGGATGATAGCATTTGTACCCTTTTTGAGTCAGAGAATACCCAATGAACACACATTTAAGGGCTCTAGGATCAAGTTTTTCAGACATCCTAGAGTGAACAAAGCAAACACACCCAAAAACCTTTGGAGGAACAGTGTATTCATTTTTTCCTTTCAAAGCTTCAAGTGGACTTAGAAAATTGAGGGTTTTAAGTGGCATTCTATTGATAAGATAGGCAGCTGCTAGTATGGCATTCCCCCAATAAGTTTTTGGTAGATTCATTGTAAACATAAGAGATCGTGCCACTTCTAACAAATGCCTATTCTTTCTTTCAGCAACCCCATTTTGAGCACTAGTGTAACAACTAGTTTGATGAATTATCCCATTAGATTCCAAATAATCACCAAACGTTTTATTCATATACTCTGTTCCATTGTCAGTTCGCAAGATTTTTACCTTAGCATCAAATTGAGTGCATATCATCTTATGAAACGACTGAAAGCAAGAGAAAACTTCACTTTTGGCTTTTAGCAAATATACCCAAGTCAACCTAGTAGAACAATCAATAAAAGTAACAAACCATCGACTCCCAGACAAAGAAACTGTTTGAGTTGGACCCAATACGTCAGAATGAATAGTCGAAAAAGGAATTGTACTTTTATTATCACTCAAAGGGTAAGAGTTTCTAGTATGCTTGGCAAATTCACAAACATCACAAGACAAAGACTCGAAGTCAGTCTTAGAAAACAAACTAGGATATAACTTCTTTAAAACAAAAAATGATGGGTGCCCCAACCGCCTATGCCACTGAACTATTTCTTGGTTGACAACCTTATTTCCTCCAAAAAATGCTTTACCAGAGTCTCTACTTCCCTCAATCATGTATAAGCCATCATGCAATCTACCACTGCCAATCGTCTTCCCTGTTTGAAGATCTTGAAAAACACAATGATCAGGGAAGAACTCGATTTTACAGTTTAGGTCTTTGGTGATGGAACTAATAGATAACAGATTAACAGGAAACTCAGGTACATGGAGAACGGATGATAAGGTAATATTGGGTGTACACATAATAGAACCTGTTCCAGAGATAGGAGCTAAAGACCCATTGGCTATTCTGACATAATCGTTTTTGAGACATGGAGAGTAGTTTTGAAAGCTTCTAGAGGAGCCTGTCATGTGTCTATTCGCACCAGAATCAATAATCCAAGAATTTAAGTGAGCAGTAAAGGCAGTACCTGATTGCACATAATTGGATGTTGCCACAGATGGAGAGTAAAGTTTGGACAGACTGTTCATCTTTATGTCTCCAATAAGTTAAAATATCTTACCAACTAAAAAGGTATACCTTGAACCTGGCAGCAACCAGATCTGTAGAAACAGTGGCCGGAAATCGAGAAAAAACTCGCCGGAAAAACTTCTGCCTCGCCGGAAAATAAAGAAAGTTGGATGGGTAGGCTCGGAATAGTCTAGCAACCTCAACCCAAAAAAATCTGAAAAAAACTAGCCGGAGATGGCTCACGCGCCGGCGCGTGGTCGTCGGAGCTGGATGTTCCGGTGGCGCGTGAAGGCGCGTGGAGGGTGTTTTCCGGCAGGGGTTGACTGGGGTTTGTTCGCAGATGCAAGCGGAAGCTTTTGGTACTTTTAGTTTTTTCAGAAACCAACTAAAAATTAATTTAAGCGGACAGCCACCGGAGGAAGAAAAACTTGACCTCTTAGAGTGACACGTGAAACCCTAGGCTGCAAAAGGCAGCGGGCTCTGATACCATGAAGATTTTCAGAGAGAAGGAAAATTCTTTTATTATTTCTGAATGAATATTACAACCTATGAGGAGGTATATTTATACAATGAGTCCTAGGGCTAAACAAGGAAATATAACTAATTACAATACAATAAGGAAAAGGATAATTCTATAATAACTATCAACAGTTTCTTTTTCTTTTGATAGACTTCTTATATACGGGGTTTTCCCCCTCTTCTTTATCAATAAAATTATTTACCTTATTAAAAAAAAAACAGGAATTCTAAGTGGTGAAGTTGGAACTCTTCCAACAAAATATCTAGGTATGCCTTTGGGTGCATAAAGCAAGATCTAAAGAAAATTGGAATGAAGTGCCGGAAAGATGTGAAAAAAATTATCTAGATGGAAAGCTCAATATCTTTCATTGGGGGGTAAACTGATTTTGATCAACAGTGTATTGGATGCTTTACCAATGTACATGATGTCTTTGTTTCCAATCCCAGTCAATGTAGAGAAAAGGATTGATGCATTAAGAAGGAACTTTTTGTGGCAAGGTAACAAAGAAAAAAGAGGTTTCCACTTAATCAAATGGAAAAAAATATCAGCAAGAAGGAAGGGGGCATAGGATCAGGAATCTCAAAAAGCATAATCAGAGTTTGCTTATGAAGTGGTTATGGAGATTTGCCAAGGAGGACCAAACACTTTGGGGTAGAGTCATAAAAAATAAGTATGGTTCTGAAGATTTTTGGGTGACTAGAGAAGTGAAATCCACTTATGGAGTGAGTGTATGGAAGTCAATAAGATCACTATGGCCTAAACTTAAGGGGAAGACAATTATCAGAGTGGGAAATCGAATGAAAACATCCTTTTGGAATAACTGGTTGGGAAGCGGAAGTTTGAAACTACGATTTTACGATATTTTCAATTTGAATCAACAGCAAGATGCTACAGTTGGGGAGTTGTGGTCAGCTCATGGGTGGAACTTAATCTTCAATAGAATTTTGAAAGACTGGGAAATAAATAGATTAATAGATTTCTACGCGTCATTGGAACATTTCAGAGGTCTGCAAAGATGGAAACTATATGGTCAGAGTGGCATATAGGGACCTGAATCAGACAAACCATCAAACCATCAAACCATCAGATCTGCTTTTGGCCATGGAAGCATATTTGGAAAGTCAAAGTGCCATATAAAAGGGCATGTTTCACCTGGTAGTAGCCAAAGAGGCAGTACTAACACATGATAATCTCATAAAAAGAGGGATACAACTTGTTTCAAGATGTTATTTGTGTGGTAAGGAGGCAGAGACAATTAGCCATCTTTTTTTGTATTGTGAAGTCACTTATCAACTCTGGAGCATATTCATTAACATGAGAAGAAGCGTATGGTCAATGCCTGGGAAGACATATGAAGTTTTGGCCTGCTGGAATAGAGATGGAAGAACAAATAGATGGAGCATTGTCCCTCTGCTTGTATATGGTGGACTGATTGGAAAGAAAGGAATTCAAGATGCTTTAAAATGCAAGCTGTCAAGTACAGAAAATCAAGATGAATTGTTCTTTTAACATTTTGTTTTTGGGGAAAAGGAGCTCATAAACGACACAGAGTCATTAGCTGATATTTTAGAATTTTTGTGACTAGTATTAGATTCAAGTAAGATGATCTAGGACATTTTTTGTAATCATGTTCTGAACACTGTAACTATGGATTCAACACCGTCTTAGTGTTGAATTGTCCATACATTATATATAAAACTTGTTACCTTCTCACAAAAAAAAAAAAAAAAAAAAAAATTATCACTGAGACATCACCCGTTCTCATCCCCACGTTCTGCTATCACCATATGTTACCAACCTGTACACCTAATCTCGGGAAAATGATTTAACAAATATTTTTTCTGAAATTATCATGCATCGAATTTAGTATTTTTTTTTTGAAAGGTTAACAGTATATTCATCAACATTAAGGCAATGTTGGCCACCAGATATACAAGCTCCTTGAGCAAAATCAGAAATACAAAAAACTCTCTGATTGTAACTACAAGGATTCTAATAAGTCTAAAAGTGCATCAGTTTCTTCTACATAACTTTTCTTGCACCAAAAGTATAAAAGCATAACACAATTGGACTTGATCCTCTGGATAGGACTTTCCTTGTTTTCAAAGCATCTTCCATTTCTTTCTACCCATATTGTCCACCAGATACACTGCGGAACTGACCTCCAACATTTCTTCTGCAATTTGTTTCCCCCTGGTCTATGCCAAGTGTTAATTGCCTCTCTAGTAGATTCTGGCATGACCCAACTCAAACCTAATACATTCAAAAAAATTTGCCATAACTGATAGGTCATCTTGCAATGCAAAAAAAGGTGTTGATGTCTTCCTCGCTTTGTTGACATAAGAAGCATCTGGAACTCAGTTGTATACCCCTTTTCTGAAGATTCTCATGTGTAAGACAAGCTTTTCTAACAACAAGCCAACTAAAAAAAATGACCTTGAGAGGTGCAATAGTCTTCCAGATTCTTCTCCATGAGCAAAGAATGTGTTCTTGGCTTTCCTCCATCAGAAAGTTGTACGCCGGCTTGACTGTGAAGTTGCCTCTTATGTTTGGTTTCCATTTCAATGTATCTATAGATTCGGCAGTACCTGTAAATTTCTCTATTTCACCAAGTAGAGATGCCACCCTACCAATTTCCCAATCATTTAGTAATTTTCTAAAAGATAAATCCCAACCATGATTAGACCATAATTAATTAATGGTGGCTTCAGGAAATAAAGCTATATTAAACAGATCAGCAAACCTTTCTTTGAGAGGACCGTGTCCCAACCAGTTATCATGCCAAAAATTGTCTTTCTGCCATCACCAACTTGAATTGTCAAAACACACCTTTATAATGATATTATCTACAGCGTATGAGCTGCCAAGTTGTGATTTGTTCAATTAATCTATTATTGTACCTGCATGGTTATAGTTAGTGGTATCACTTTTTAAATGGTAAAATCCTGTTCTGATTCGACAAGTAACTTATATGTGATGTGATAGGTGGAGTAATGGAAAGCTGCAAGTCATTGTTGGTACGGTATGTATCATGAAGTTACCTGATTTCTTACATTTAATGGCAATCATCATACTTAGAAGAGCATCTCTTGTTCAGGTGGCATTTGGTATGGGAATTAACAAGCCAGATGGTTAGTAAGTTACCTTGTTGTGTCCTTTTTGATATGTCTTATGATATAAATCATACTGAGTGAAGAAATTATTCATCTCTTCCCTATAAAAAGGTTCATTTGGCAATATTTCTTTAAGCAAGCTTGTGGATCTCACCCTATAATGAAGGGTTTGTTTGATAAAAAATGCAATATCCGGGTAATATTGCTAGACAACCCCCCCCCCTCCCCCCTCCCCCCCCCAACCCTAAATAGATAAGATAATATAGAATGGACAGTGAACCTTTGTCGGGTAGTATGGTTTTTAGTCCTTGATAATCTAGTTATTATATATATATAAAAAATAAAAGAATAATGATCTAGTCTATTGTCTGACATGCAACATGATTAAATTTTTACTTACAATATCTTAGGCATTAAGATTTGTTTATTTCCTGTACTTAAAAAAAGTTTCTAACTAATGATTCTCCAATCCTAACTATCTTCTAACAACGGAACTGCAATTGCTATCCTTCGGGTGCGTTCTGGGTAAACCCCGTTCCTGATGCAATAGGCTGCAAACCACATAGGAGAGGTAACCCGCACTATTGTTCATGAGCTTGGGCCATAGATTTCCAAACACTGACCCCATAAGGAGAATTGCTGAGTTTGGTCGTCCATTTCCCTTCCATTCTATATTTTACTGTGATTACTTCTTTCCATAGAGCATTTTCGGGTGAAGCAAATCTCCATAGCCACTTC
The DNA here is from genome assembly GCA_029990575.1 of Petunia axillaris subsp. axillaris. Taxonomy (NCBI): domain Eukaryota; kingdom Viridiplantae; phylum Streptophyta; class Magnoliopsida; order Solanales; family Solanaceae; genus Petunia; species Petunia axillaris. The sequence goes on from JARKNS010000003.1 coordinate 24,462,667, forward strand.
ATCATTAAACTATGATTCTGAATTCTGAAGTTCCTAATTCCCAAGTCTCCCTCCTTCTTGCATGGTGTTATGGCATCTCATTTAACCAAATGGATTTTTTTGACGTCCCTTCTGCCTCGCCAAGGAAAGTTTTTTCTTAAAGCATCAATTTTCTTAGCAACACTGACTTGAATAGGGAATAAAGACATCATGTATGTCGGTAGAGCATCTAGAACACTATTGATCAGGGTAAGTCTACCTCCCAGGGAAAGGTATTGACTCTTCCAATTGGTAAGGTTCTTTTCACACTTTTCTAGAAATCCATTCCAAATTGTTTTTGACTCCTAGCTCCCAAGGGCATGCCAAGGTATATTATTGGTAGTTTTCCTGTTCTCCCACCAAGAATGTTAGCCGAAGCTTGAAGTCCTATCACCTCATTGACTGGAAAAATAAAACTTTTGCTCCAGTTGATATGTAACCGGACACAGCTTCAAAAAGGATAAGTATCACCCTTAGAACCTTTAGAACCTTTCGTTGTTCTGTATTAGCATCACAGAAAATAATAGTATCATCTGCATATTGAAGGTGTGTGATTTCCAAGTTATTTTCAGATCTAGAAGATACATTGAAACCCCTGATCCAGCTGTTGGCTTGAGCAGTCTTCAACATGTCATTAAGCTCTTCCATGGCAATAATAAACAAAAAGGGTGACAGAGGATCACCCTGTCTCAGACCTCTTTTAGAAGAGAAGAAGCCAGCCGGTGAACCATTAATCAAAATAGAGAACTTGACCGTGCTTATGCAATATCTGATCCATTTGACCCATCTACTCCCAAAGCCCATCTTCTCTAGTTAGCTAAGCAAAAAATTTCCGTTCAGGTGATCAAAAACCTTTTGTATGTCCAGTTTACATAATAGCCCTGGCTTTTTACTTTTATTTCTTGCATTCACACACTCATTTGCAATCAAAATAGCATCCATGATCTGTCTATCTTTGATAAAGGCCATCTGTTGATTATCCACCAGGCTGCATATGACTTTTTTGAGCCTTTCAGTCAACAACTTGGAGATAATTTTGTATATACTACCGATTAGACTGATAGGTCGGAAGTCTTTCAATTCCTTGGCACCTACTTTCTTGGGAATTAGAGTCACATAGGTGGCATTAAGGCTCTTTTCAAAAACATCTCTATCATAAAAGTTTTGGACAGCAGCAATAACATCAACATCAGGACTAATTATCTCCCAACAATGAGTGAAGAAGGCCATGGAATAACCATCAGAACCAGGAGCTTTATCCCCCGCACATGCTTGGACAATGTTCCATATTTCCTGGGCTTCAAAAGGGCTCTGGAGTGACTGGTTTTCTTTCGTGGAGATCATTGAGCATGCTCTGAGATTAACCTGGGGTCTCCACTCCTCTGTTTCTGCATATAACTTCTGGTAAAAGGAGACAATTTTCTTCTTAATATCAGAAGGATTCTTGATTATATCACATTCTATATCAAGCTGGTCAACGTTGTTGTATCTCTTGTGGGTATTAGCAGTTCTGTGAATGAACTTGGTGTTTCTGTCCCTTGTTTCAACCATAATGCCCTGGATCTCTGTCTCCACGCCACTTCTTCATGCCTTGCAATTTCTTCAAACTCCACTGTTAAAGCAGTTTTAGTAATTATTTCATCCTCATTCAGGCTTCTGTCTTCCTGATTTTCCTCCAATTCAGACAGATGATTGAGAACATTCAGTTTTTGAATTTCTAGGTTTCCCTGAATTGACTTGCTCCATTCTTTCGGTTTCTCCTTCAAAGTTTTTAGCTTGAAAGCTAATACATAGTCTGGTCTTCCTTCACAAGTGAAAGAGTCCCACCAGGTTTTGATTCTTTCATTGAAAACTTCCGTCTGAACCCACCAATTATCAAATTTAAAGTAATATTTGCTTGGTTCCCAATTCTCACACTGGAGCAACAAGGGGGTGTGGTCTGAAGTCACTCTTTGCAGAGTTGATTGCTTAATGTCCCTGAAGTTTACATCCCAATCATCAGAGATTAGAAACTTGTCTAACCTTGCTGTTATGTTGTGCCTTTCACCTTTTTTCCATGTAAATTTGCCACCATGAAGCTGTAGATCCACCAACCCCATATAATTGATAAAATCAGAGAAATCTGTCATTGATCTCTTGTATCTGATGCAGTTCTTTTTCTCATAAGGGATTCTGACAGTATTAAGTCTCCACATAATACCCAAGGACCAGAAAATAGGCCTCTTGCTGCACCAACTTCCCACCAAAGTTCTTCTTTCTTTCTTTTAAGAGCATAAACGTTGGTTAGATGCCAATTGAAGTTCTGAGTTTTCCCGGTAAATTTGCACGTTATAGAATAAGATCCCAAGCTGCTTACTTCTCCTTCCCATACTCTACTGTCCCACATGAGTAGGATGCCTCCTCTAGTACCACTAGCTTCTAGTTGAGCAAATTTAGTCCATCTGTTAGCCCATAGTTTTCTAACAATTCCTTTGATGTCCCCTTCTATTTTTGTATCCTGAAAACAGCACATGTCAGCTTTCCAAGAGTTGATGCAACTGCGAATCAGTCTTCTTTTCCTGGCTTTATTCAGCCCCCTCACATTCCATGTAACAATGTTGACTTCCATTGATCTTGGGTGATAATGTAACCTCCTCTGCTTCTAGTTCCATTGCTTTTAAAATTACTCCCAATATCCAAGCTTTTCAACTCTTTGGCTCCCTTAATTTTTGGAACTGTTTTTACCGCTGCATCTGATTCACTTCTATTAGCTTGTCTATGGTTATCAATCTTCATGATTAGCTGCAAAGCTTCCTTTTCACAGCCTTGAAAGTCGACTCCAAATTCTTTACTTAGTCTGATTATGTTTTGATGGACCCAAAGAGTAATATCGAATTCTGGATCTCTTTCTGCCTCTTGAGTATGTACGTTCAAAGGTGCTGCTTCCTTAATTTCCCAGACAGCAGCTTCACTTGCGTCAATGATTTGCATGTTTCTGTTTGGCTGAATTTCATATGAAGAATTTCCTGATTCTATGGTGGTGATTAGAGCACCTTCCATGTCTAAGAGTTCTCTTTGTACTTCCACAGATTCATCTTTTTCTTTGTTTTCTGCCTTTTGTTTTTCTATTTCCGCAGATGCTTCCTTCTCATCTTGTAGGATTGGGTTGGCTTCAGAAAGAACTATGGACAGAGAAGAATGGTGGTTAGAGTTAGTTGCAGAGTTTTTTGTTGCTAATGGGTTGGACCTTTGATCTAATTTTAAAACCTTTGCTTTTTGGGCTTCAGTGCATTGACATCCAGGCCCAATTAATAGGCTGCGCATCTTTTGAACAGCCTACATAACCAATCACATCATCTTTACCTAGGGTTTCCCCCACAGCTGTTGAAGAACTCTCAATTACCTGCTGGTCCATAGATCTCTCTCTTCTGCTCTTGCCTGAGCAAAATCTTACAGGGGATTCACACCAAATTGGAATGAAGAAGACAACTTCATCGCTCTCAATTCTTATCTCCTTCGGAACTGCTTCTCCATTACCTTGAACCTTTATACGAGCCCATTTCAGATGGTTACGAAGCTCGGTTTCTTCCTCTGTTTGCAACCAGCCTCCACAATGATCCCCAACTTCTTTAAGGACTTTCTGGGACCAAAGTTGTAGAGGGAGACCTACAAGTCTGATCCACACATGGTTGATTTCTTCTTTTTCTGGGAGAGAGGTAACCGTTGGCGACCACCATTGAAGATAAAACCTATGGAGTTTCCAGAACCATTTCCCTTTGATGACATGTTCTGCTGTAATCCTCGATTGGAATTCAAAGAGGAAAGAATTTTGACTCATCTCATAGATGTTAAGTCCATGAGCTTATTTCCAGGTGCTACTTGCCCATCTACGAATTTCTGATAGAGTGGGTATTTCAGAGATTCCACTTGGGAAGCTACCCACTATGCTCCTAGAGAGAAGTTCATTTTGGGAAGCGATTCCTCCAGAGATGTGAATGATACCATCTTCTTTCTGCACAGGGGCTACATTAATTCCTCTTGTTGTCCATTTATTTGTTTTGGTTGCTTCTGCATATGGCAGTCCTTCTATATTTGAAGGAGTAAATGTGACTGTTTTCTGGCCTTTAACATTAATGAAGTTTGCTATTTTGGATGTGATGTCCAACCACCCCGTATTAAAAGCAAATTCAAGAACAATGATGAGTGATGTCCTCTTGGGCTGCTTACTTATAATACTTATATAGGGACCGTGTCTGTTATAATTCCTTGCACAGAAGAATTTGGAGAATTGATCCTGATATTTTCATCTTTCACTGATTTACCCTTCACTTTGGAGGCCTCCTTGAGAGCATAGGATATCCACTCCATCGTCTTTTGACTGAAAAAAGTTCTTCTCATCATGTTACGATCTTGTTCTGTCCAGTTGTACCATACCTCTGCTCTCGACTCGCTTCTGGAGATATCATAAGATTTAAAACCTACAACAAAGTATATTTTATTTTCCCCCATCAGAATTTTCAGTTTTCTGAGAAGTTGACTGACTGGAATGAGATTTTTCTGAGGAATGATGATCGGAAAAGTGGTTGGGTGGGAAAGGGTGTTGATTGGGTGGGAATGGGTGTTGATTAGGTGAGGATCAATGTTGAAAAATGGAGCAGAGGCTGAGACAATCAATCATCTTTTTTGCATTGCACCATAACAGACCGGTTTTGAAGATTCTTTCTTGTTGAATCTGAATTATACATGTCTATTGGACATCAATTTCCTATTCACTCTATGGTGAGCAGTATATAATATTAAAATTTGCCTGTTCTATTAATTTGTTTTTTCGTAGAGGTATTCTTCGCTGATATGATAAACTCATTCCTACTTATTCATAGTCAGATTTGTCATCCATCACAGCTTGAGCAAATCAATGGAGACTTACTACCAGGTCCTTATTCTGTATCCCTTGCTTATTTTGCATGATATAGGATTTCTTTGTCTAACTGTCTTCTGCAGGAAAGTGGTCGAGCTGGAAGGGATGGACTTCCTTCTGAATGTGTTCTTTTCTTTAGGCCTGCTGATGTTCCTAGGCAGGTAAAATTTGTGTGGACTTATCTTGTTAATGTTTTAGTGCAAGATGTAATTTGTGGCTGTTGTGATTTTTGGGCAGAGTTCTATGGTCTTCTATGAGAATTCTGGATTAAAAAATCTGTATGACATTGTACGATATTGTCAGGTATGACTCATCAACTCTTCATTCTGATGCTTTCTGTCTCTTTTTGACTTGGGTTGGATAAAGAGTTGGCTGATGAAGATTTTTTTCATATGAGAGGCTCTGCTCTCTATATTGATGTCATTATGGTTGATTGGTATGCATATGACTTTTTCTTTAATCTAATGTATTTGCTCTTAAAAAGAATCCATTAGTAAGAGAATCTCATCCAAGGGATAGAGCAGCCTTTTCTTGCTCTAAATATTGTCATTTGTTTCTTACCCCAAACCACCTAAGAATCTGTGGAGATGTTATGCTGGTTTTCCATACCTGTCAAAATAGGTATGATAGTCTTGATTGTTAAATCTGTGGTGGCACTGGCACTATTTAACAAGTATATTTTTTGGTTCATAAGAACCGTCGCCCCCAAGTTTTAGGGAACTCAATTTTTACTAGAGCTCATATGTAAACAGTACTTGTTTACAATCAGCTAGATGAATGAATATCTGTTCTGTTGCAGTCTAAAAGAGAGTGCCGTCGAAGTGCTTTCTTCCGACATTTTGCTGAGTCTTTACAAGAATGCAATGGTATGGTTCACTAACTTCTTGAGTATATAGTGATGTTAACTTGTCACCATAGCCAGACAAGAACTACAACTTCCCTTGACCTTCATCTTGCTCAGGAATGTGTGACAACTGTGCCTTTTCAAATGAGGTGAAAGAGCTGGATGTCTCAAGTATGTTGTTTTTACTTTAAAAGTTATAAGAATCGTCTATTTATGTCTATGAGTTGTCAAAAGGCATGGCTCTACCTTGGTTTGTCTGTCTTTCACAGTCTTCGCTAAGTTTATGTTTGTAATTTCTTCCAACTTTTTTCTTGAATGTTGCATATGATCATTTTGACCCGACAGTAAATAACTGATATATACGATCAGTAACAGATGTTCTCTTTCTACAGTCTCCAACATGAATAGTGAATATCCTAGTGAAATTTATTAGTTGCTGTCCAGCTAGTGAGCTAGGTGAATTTTTCACATTATGTTGTCAGTTTATTGTTACATATTTTTTTTCTTTTTCCCTTTTTTCTTTTTCTGGGAGGGTGAGGGGATGCAGAAAGAAAAATAACTAGAAAAAGGAAATTCAATTGATATCTCAACATAGCAGCCTCATCTTCATGCTTGATTAAACAAGTGCGAAGATATGAAACATATATTAGTTTGATTTGTATCTCATTGTTGGGAAAAAGTGGTCTTTCTCTTCAGATGCACCTATCCTTTTCTATCACTCAATCTGATGTTCCTTAAATGTACTAAAATATGAATTAACTAATCTTGCTGAGAATTATCAAAAATTTCTTTCAGATAGAGATAGATAGATGGATATATGTAAAGAGAGAGAGAGAGAGAGAGAGAGAGAGAGAGAGAGAGAGAATACTTGTTTGAAAGCATGGAAAGGAAGAAAAAGAAACGAAAAATGACAATGTTTTCATTCTCTTCTTTGATTTGCAAATATAAAGCGGAAGGGATAGTGCAGACATAAGTAGTTTTCTTTTGGCTCACTTATTCAGTTGAATGAGAAGAAAGATGCATTCAGAGTGTCCTTACGTTCCACTTTCTTTCCACAGAGGAAAATCAATGATGTAACTTATCTGTGGTAAACAGGGTTAAGGTTGCAAATACCATTGATCATAGAGTAACAGCTCTGATTTTTTCCGAAAAAGCAGCATTATTGAGTAATATACAAGCTCATGAAACATGAATTCTTACATTAAAATGTGTATATTTTACTTGGCTTTAGTTTGTCATTTTTCTAGTAGACCTTCACCTGGGCCAAGATAATATAGTATGACGTAAACATTTGAGCTGAGGAGGCTTTTTCTCGTTTTCATAAAAGGAGTTATGTTGGCTTCTTATCAAAGTCTGAATTTTGTAGTAGGTATTTAAGGAAGACACTAAATTGTTTTCTTTGCCCCTCCTCTTTTACATTTTAGTAGAAAGAGAGATGTCTTGTTTATTCAAAGGAGATGAAAGACAAACAAAGGAATCAGGGGGTCTTATGGTAGAGATAGAGAAGGGGCGTGGTTGGTGTGTCACTGGGCTGGTGGGGACCCGTAGGAAGGGGATCACCCTCCAAATTCACATTAGAAATCGACAACTTCAAATTCTTGCTTTTGATTGAAAGATAATTCTCTTATGTAACTTTCCAAGTAAGCTAGATCGATGAGCATAAATCTGTATTTACTAGTGTAAGCAATAAATTCCCACATTGCTTAAGGGTATTTAAATTTTAAAGTGGTTTATAAAGATTCTGGACTACTCCATTGATTGCCTTACGTGGTTGGATGTTCAGGTGTCGATATGGTATCAGAGCTAAACAACGATAAGCCAGTTCGTTGTCAAATACCCATTTGACTCTCCTCTCTTTTTAATAGGGCTAATTCTAGTTAATCTCTTCTCAACCCATTCTTACTATTTTGGACTTCTCTATTAGAAATATTCAAGCTTATTGAATCATCCTCTCTACTGCTTGTGTTCGTTTCTTAACTCCTAGCTCATTCAGTCATCTGCTCCAACCTTCTACTCCTTTTCATAGGGTCACTGCGACCGCGGGCCTTATCTCCTTAAGAAAATTTCATGTTTTAACCTGATAAAGTTAGGTTGCATGAGGGAGAGTGTTAGAGATAAAATCACCCGATGATTAGTGCAGCCTTTATCAAAAAATTTAAGGTATCCAAAGTGGTTTGAGAAGATCAACTCCACCACTTGTCTTAGGGTTTGATTGGGTGGTCAAATTCTTGGATAACTAGCTGCAGTGAAAAAAATCATTGAATGTAGGATTTCTAAGCTCCATTTCTCTCTCTCTCTCTCTCTCTCTCTCTCTCTCTCTCATTTTTCTGGTTTGAGGGGGTGTGCAATTATTGATTATTGTTATGGTGGTTTAGTACTATCCTTTTCAGATTTTCCATATCTAAGCTGCGATGTTTCAAATTTAATCTTGTTTCACCTTGGGAAGTATGTTTTCTCCTTATGCTTTACTTATATGTAGGTCATGCAAAACTCATTGTGTCTATGCTGAAAGATATACAAGAGAATGATCAGAGGATCACAATGTTGCAGCTGGTGGAAAAGCTAAAGGTTAAGCAGAAGAACCTAGGTAAGTTTCACACAATCATGGGTATTGCAATAATATGCATTTCTTAAATTAAAGGAAGACCATAACAGAGTCTGGAAGAAAGCATCTAAAGTATCATTAGACAAATTCAATGCTTTATGTTAAGGATTTGGCTACTGAAAGTAGCTTTTACATGGATAAAGCAGGATAGTGTTCCTCCTTAGCAGGGGTATGTTCCCCCTTCATTCCTTGTCTTTGTCAATGCTTATAATTAGAGCTTAATATCGGTCTAACTGAGCACCTTCTTTCCAAATTCATTATTTTCGTTATCACTCTGCTATTCTTTGCTTTTAGTCTCTTTTTTTGCTTGTGATTTTACGGATAATGGTCACAGAATAGATAATTTAGCGTTCTTGGTCTTTCCCAGGTCCTGATCTGAAAAAAGATGAATTGGAGCAACTTGTCATTAAGCTTATTGTGGATCATGTTCTTGTAAGGGCTTTCTTTTCTTTTCTTTTCTTTTCTTAATTTGCTCTCCTCCTTTACTAAAATATCATAACAGGAATTTAACATTCCAGCGACATTTGTAATCTCTAATTCCCTAGAACATATGCCGGTTTATGAATGATGAAAATTAATCAAGGCGCAAAGGTGAAACTCAATATTGTCAACATTGTTTTTTCAAAACGAGTTGGGGTCTGAACTTGCATATATAATCTACTATACATCATAGTAATTGGGTTTGAAAAATTCTGTTATTAACTAAAAGTCTAAAACTGTACATGGACTACTTGACTTGTTAGTTAAGTCCCAGGGTTAGTTTTGTTAGCTTGCCGTGATCATGTGCATAATCTGCAGCATTTTATTTTTTATTTTTATTTTGGCAGAAAAGTTACTAGCCGAGAACAGAAAGTGGGACAGTATTTGGAAACTCTTTGATTTTCTATCTTAAAGGCCTACTTTGAATGCAATTTGCATCAAGTATGGCAATGACTTTAAGAAATTGTTAATGTAATGTTGTTAAAATTTAGAAAAGAAAAACGGAGAGTTATATAAGCTTCTGCAATCACTACCTTTTTTTTGTTTTTTGTTTTTTGTTTTTTTTTTTTTTGTGGTCTTTGCACCCAGAATTTGCTTAGTTTACAAAATAATGAGCTTGAGAAAAATTTCCCCCACATCCTTTGAGCAAATACATTTCGCAACAGAGTGAAAGTCCAGGGAAAATTTACCTTTTGGTGGCGTTCACTTTTTGTGTTTTTAGGGTTAGGTCTTTGTGTTTTTACAATTTCTTTTCTCTGGACGTATGCCTTTTGCAAGTTAACTCCTCTCTTTTACTTACTATTTCTGGTCATTGATGGGTGATACATTGAATTGTCTTGGAAAAAATAGAAATCTCATCCATGAAGCCCTAGTTTCTGCAGCCTCCATCTTCTCCTCTATCACTCTGTGCTCTCTGCTGCTTTGTTTTCCCTTTTTCTATTCTTTTTTATTGTTTTAATCATACTTATGTATCTGATACTAAGAAAAAGCCTCGCATTTAAATCGGGAAAGGCAAAAGATAGGGTTCATTATCCACCGAGTTTCGAATCGTGCACAAGCTGGCCCTCAGGGATTTCTTAGTTATAAAAAATAAAAATAAAAGAACTTAGAAAAATAAATCCTGAAAGGAGTTCACCTCCCATCTTGAGAAATACAACTTGCTTCACAGCTATGAAACCAAGAACGGCTGCAGTTTCGCGTTTTAATACATCGTCATTAGCTTCTTTGTTGCATATGTACACATTAATTGACATAAATGCAGTCTCTATCGGAAGAAAGCTAAGGAATTAGCTATCCAATCATCAGTTTGCAGGTCGTCTTTTGACGATTCCAAATGTGCAAACTTCAACTCTTGCCAAATTATATGAGCTGAAGTCCTTTCAAGAAGCTTGTTACAATTCTTCTGTCATTGTTATATATGTTTGTGTGGTTAAGTGGTATCTATTTAGCTGACACCTCATAGAACAGCTCCATTTTTCCAGGTACAAAATTAAGTCAGGGGGAAATAAATTTCTAATAAGCTGTGATCTAAGTTTTGGACAAGGGTGTAATGGATTTAAGTTTAAGATTTCTTTGCTGTTTATTTCAAATATTGGAGGAAAATAGAATCTATAACATGATCAGATGTACAAAGATATAAGATCAAGCTTTCCTTTTCCCCTCGATTTTATTTTTCCCTGTTTGCCCTGTCCAGCAGAAACAAGGCAGAGAATAATCAATATGCAAAGTATTTCCGCTTGTGTCTCCTTCTTTTTCCTAAGTTTGAACTAACATCGTCACTCCTTTGCCTCCATGCAGAAAGAAGAATTTCAGCATACTGCCTATTCAACAAATGCTTATGTCACAGTAGGACCTCTCGCAAAGCAAGTATTGCAAGGTAGGCCAATATGAAGCAACATCCATAAAGATGACTGCCTTAAAATTCACTTGACTCCTTAAACAAGCCCCAGTTCAGCACCTCTCTATTATTAGTGAGTGAATAATTTGTATCGATTGGTTTAGAGAAGTAAGAGGGAAGAGATTCTCAGAATATTTTAGGTTTTCAGCTTTGGTTATTCCTTTACTATTGGGATCAACAGTATTCACCTTTATCATCTTGCCCTTGGTCTCTTTCTCTCTCTCTCTCTCTCAGGCACAAATACTTTGGCTAAGCCTGCTCTTTATCATTTTTAAATAAATTCAAAGAAAGGAAAAGGGCTTCAAGCCATCATAGAGTTCTACAGTTATCTAAATCTTTTTTCTGGTTAACAATCAGGTAAGAAAATTATTCATGTTGAAATGTCGACTAGACAGTCAAGGACCTCAAGCATTATGAAATCATCCAAACGAGGAAGATCATCAGGATTGGACGATAAGCTTGACGAGCTGCGAAAGGAACTCGCATCCATCCATGGGGGAATATTTCCTCATTCTGTATTATCTACCCAACAAATCAGTACCTTAAGTGCACAGAAACCAAAATCGCTTGAAGAGGTGCATTCCTTTGGTTTTGCTTGAAGAGTTCATGCTTTAACTTCTAACATTATGTCTTCTATTACTTGATTATCTATTTAGTTATTAAAATCTTTAGTAAAGAGGAATTTGAATTACCTCCAATGTTCTTGCTTTACCACATAGTTATTCCAAAGCATGCTCATTTATGGCCTGTTTAGGAGAGAGGTGTAGAGTTGCATGTTTGTGTAGTTATGAAAATGTATAAATCTTTGTTGCTAAGAGCTGAGACTGCTATAATTCACACGATCATATTGATCGCACAGCCTTACGGATTTTGTCATGTAATGCAATCATCTGAAAACTACTCTGTATTTCATGCAGTTGGAGAAGATAATCGGCAAGTTGAAAACTGAAAGATATGGAAGCAGAATTCTTGAAGAGATTGTTAGTTATGAGTCTGACTCCCAACAAGATACAGATGGAAGGCAAGACAGCAAAGACAATGCTGCTAAGAAGTTGAAAACCAAGAAAGCTCTTGTCGTCCTTGAAAGTAGTGAAGATGAAACATGAAAATACATAGTGCATTAGGAAGGCTCTTGAAATTCTATCATTTTTGTTATCATTCTTGAGAAATATGATTAGTTTGATTGTGCATAATATCTATTTCCAATGAAAGGTAAATGAAATTTTGTATGAAGTGGTTCTGATTGTACTTCGATTTTTCATTGTTTTGGTGGTGATGGAAACATTGGAAGAGTCCTCTGAGTTGTAAAGATTTGATTGAACTTGCCTATTTGACACCTTTTAGTCATGAATTGTAGGCATTTGCTCATTTGCTGCCTCTACCGGCATATCTTAAACAGAATCCAATTGTGGAAGGAATATAATTGTAGTCCTTTTGGATAGTTCAATAATTAATTTGCTTGCGTAATATAGAGCATGCACTAATTAAAAGTACTAATAACTTGACAATATGTTGAGTAGCTGCTCTACTTGGATGCTTTTGATACGACTGGTCTTCGTTATATTGAGAAATTATTTCCTGGATCAGTTTCTAGTGTTCAGTTGAATATAAAAACAGTTGACATATGATTATTGTATAAAGTACAACACACCTAGTATGATCTTGCAAGTGGGGTATAGGAGGGTGAAATGTATATAGACCTTACATCTACCTCGAGTAGAGTACAGAGGATGTTTCTGATGGATCTTCGGCTTGAGAAAACAATTTTGGAAACGAGTGGAAGAGGAACAGGAAAAACAGAAAGAAGACAACATACAAGAATACTCCCTCCGTTTCAATTTATGTGGCAGCATTTTCTTATTGGTCTATTCCAAAAAGAATGGCAGCATTCTAAATTTGGTAACAGTTCAACTTCAAAATTACAGTTTTGCCATTACTGAAATGATTTACAACCACAAACATCTTTGACTTATTTTACACCACAAATTTCAAAAGTCTTCCTTCATTTCTTAAACTTTGTGTCGAGTCAAACTATGACATATAAATAGGAACGGAGGAAGTAAAATGCAGAGACAGAAATATCAAGATACAGAAAAGCAATGACATTCAAATACTTAAGTTAACGGGGGTAAATGAAACAGTAATATTAAATTACTGTGTAAAGTGTTGTATAAAATTAGGTGACATAATATATAATTGTAAAAAATATGGTATTCGGTACGAAGATGTTGGTTTCATAGCTTGAGTTTTAAGGGTGGATTCTTGATCGAAATTGTGACTTTGTTGTCAAAGCAACAGTAATAGGTTGTCTCATATATTTGTAACAAAAATTGGTAACCGGCATAATCAACCCTAGGCTACCTAAAACTTTAATACAGGAACAGTTATCGGAGCAGTATTCTAAATAAAAAGATGAAAACAACTCAACTCTTCTTCTGTTATTTCATAAACAACTAATCTAAGAAGATTTAAATAACTCAATACTCTTTTCGATCGAGTTGCTATTCCGTGAAAATGTGTTGATTTACTGATAATAATTAAAAAATTATTCATATGCACTTTTGCCAAGAAGTAATTTCAAGGATTGGTTCTTATTTATTATTATTTTTTTGTTCTCATGTTTGCCATGACAATTTCTCGAGCTACCTGCTTCATATTTGTTATTTGTTGTAAATTGGCTATTGAATTCATAGGTGATTCAGACATCGCAATACAATTGAAAGAGAAAGCTCGGTATTTTTTAGCATTTAAAGACATAAAAAGAATAGTTACACCATTGACATGACTATACTTTGATGTTCACTAATTGTATTAACTAGTGAGAATTAAAAAAACTTTTCACAACAGTCCTTCACATGGATTACATCAATTATCAATGTATATTTAGATTTTTTCAAAATCTTATGTTCTCATAAGGACGGAATGATGGGTCAAATGATTATATTATTAAAGTGACTATATAGTTACCCTATCTAATTGGTATGCGGACCTAATATTTTCATATGAGTCAATAAAATTGACTCATCAAATCAGATAACAAATAATTGTACCCTTCTACAAATATAATTTATTTTCTCTAACAGTTTAACGTTTTAGATAACACGATTGTCCAACTCAACATTTGGTATCAGAACTACCTAGAAAAACTATGTTGTCTAGAAACTTTTATTTTGAACATAATTTATTCTAACAAATAAGGTTTTTTAGTTGTTGAGTGAAAATGGAGAAGACGGCGGCTAAGCCAAAGGGCCGATTATGCACCCTCTGCAATGAAAGACGCGCCGCCTTAAAACGCCCTAAAACCCTTGAACAGGTACTCTCACGCGCCACCTATAACTGTTTTTTTTTTTTTTTGAAGAGCTAAAAATTGAATCTTTTTTATGAAAAGATATGCAGGGAGTGTTTTTATGAAGTGTTTGAGGATGAAATTCATAGGATTATTGTTGATAATCACCTTTTTAAGCCTGGTGAACGCATTGGAATTGGTGCTTCTGGTGGTAAAGGTCAGTATAAGTTGAATTTGAGCCTTTTGTGTTCGTAGTTTTTTAATAGAATTGCTCGTTAAATTGTACCCGTTAAGCTTGTCGAAATTGGTTGAGGGATTTTTACCACAGTAGCTAGGCAGATTAAACAAAAAATAATGGTTTTTGTATATTTCAGGTATATAATGTGTGTGATAAGTATATATTCTATGTATCCTGACTAGCGGGATTGTCCTTAAGTTCCCGGTGAAGGGATTTTCACGCTGCGTGAATAGTGGTTAGGTCGTTTAAAACAAAAAGAAAAGGATTTTCTTTTTGTATATTTCATGTATAATATGGGTATAATAAGTGTATGATTTAAGTATCTTGACTACCATGGCTATAAAGGGGTTCTGGTGGCATACATCAGGGTGATTAAGGATATGTATGAAGAAGCTAAGACCCGAGTGAGAACAGTGAGAGGAGACTTAGACTACTTCCCGGTCGAGATGGGGCTCCATCAGGGTTCAGCGCTTAGCCCATTCTTATTTGCATTGGTGATGGATGAATTGACTCGGAGTATTCAAGGAGAGGTGCCGTGGTGTATATTATTTGCAAATGATATAGTGTTGGTGGATGAAACACGCAGAGGCGTCAATGAGAAGCTGGAGGTGTGGAGGCAGGCTCTAGAGTCTAAAGGCTTTAGACTAGCAGGACAAAAACATAATATATGGAATGCAAGTTTAGTGGCGCGCATGAGGAGCCGGAGGTGGAAGTGGGGCTTGATTCTCAAGTCATTCCTAAGAAAGGGAGCTTCAAATATCTTGGCTTAATTATCCAAGGTGATGGTGAGATTGATGATGATGTCACTCACTCACCGTATAGGAGTAGGTTGGATGAAGTGGAGGCTCGCTTCCGGTGTGCTATGTGATAAGCAAAGTGCCACTTAGGCTTAAAGGCAAATTCTATAGAGTGGTTGTTAGACCAGCCATGTTATATGGTGCAGAGCCCAGAAGATGAGCGTGGCGGAGATGCGAATGCTCAGGTGAATGTGTGGGCATACTAAGATGGATAAGATTAGGAATGAAGTCATTCGTGATAAGGTGGGAGTAGCCCCAGTGGCTGAAAAGATGCGAGAAGCGAGGTTGCGATGGTTCGGTCACGTGAGAAGGAGGAGTGAAGATGCTCCAGTTAGGAGGTGCGAGAGATTAGCAATACTGGGTCTGCGAAGAGATAGGGGTAGACCGAAGAAGAATTGGGTCGAGGTGATTAGGCAGGACATGACCCAGCTCCAAATCACCGAGGACATGACCATAGATAGGCGAGTGTGGAGGTCGAAGATTAGAGTAGAAGGGTAGATTATAGTCGAGTATCTTTCCCCTTATTAGAGTTAATATTATGCTTGTATAGATGATATTCATCTTAGTCGTCGCCTTTACATCTATTGCTATTATCTGTTTGTTGTGAATATGCTTTAGTTTTAACTTTCTCTTTAGCACGATAATTCTAGTTTGATTTTGTTTTTATTTGCTAATATGTTTCTTTTCCTAGCCGAGGGTCTATTGAAAACAGTCTCGTCATTCCGGTGGGGGTAAGGTCTGCGTACATCTCACCCTCTCCCGACTCCACTTTTGAGATTCACTGGGTTTGTTGTTGTTGTTGACTACTATGGCTATTTTCTGTAAAGGTCCTGGTTAAGGGATTATTACACTGCCTGAATAGTGAGCTAGGCTGTTTTAAAAAAAAAGAACATTTTTGTTGTATATTTCATGTAAAATATTATATTATGAGTGTTGAATTACTAACTATATTGGCTATTTAAGTAAAGTTCTCGGTTAATGGATTTTTACACTGTTCGAACAGTGGCTGGGCCATTTAAAAAAAAATACTAACACTTGATTTGTATATTTCATGTCTAATATGTGTATAGTAAGTGTATAATCTATGTATCTGGACTAGCACGACTATTTTTTGTAAAGTTCCGATTGGTTACTGTGCTGGTTTCTTAGTAATTACAGAATTTGAGCTTCCAATAGTTTTGCTCTTTTAACTGGAATTGAATTTGCGCAGTATGTTTTCCATATATGAGAAAATGCTATTTAATTTTAAGCATGTATTGTTTTCTTCTTTGATGGAATAACTTAGCTTTGATGGTAATCTGGTTGTCTGCAGATTCAACAGTGCTTGCATATGTAATGTCAGAGTTGAACCGTAGACACAATTATGGATTGGATCTCTTCTTACTATCAGTGGATGAAGGCATAACGGGTTACAGGGATGACTCGCTTGAAACTGTCAAAAGAAATGAAATACAGGCAGGAAGAAAATCTTGTTAAGCTGTTAGTTTGATCCTGTAGCTTGTTAAACAACCACTACTCTGTTTCTCTCATATTTATATTTGTTAAGTCATCTTGTGTGAGATGCTACAGACAGAAAAGAGGAATTGAACCTTGTCTTTTGTATACCATAGTACCTGAACTATTCTGAACGAGCCTCGCATATGCATATTGCAGTTGAATCATCCCACCATCTTTTCTTGGCCAAGTTATTCCGCAGACTGCAAATACCCACTGTAAAAGCCCTTGCACTGCAGCCATGTTCCTATATTATTGACAAACAGCAAAAACCCCAAAGTTTCCTCCAGCATCTCAGTTTGAAAAATCAAATTGAAAACAAGACCAATAATGGCATCCTGCATGGTCACGGACTATCACATCTGCGCTTTCATGGAAGAAAGACAATGCAGAAGTACATGACTCTTTTCTACATAGTACAGAAATTCAGCAAATATGCATTAGGACTTTGCTATTTGCAAATGTTCTCTGGCTTATGGAAGTATATCTTTTATGATAACAGCTAAATATCGGACTAAAAATATATATTTGCAGTGGCTGATGCATGAATTTTTTGTTGTGCTGCTAATTGGTATCCCTTTCTAGGACGTAACATTGAGCAATACTGAGTGAGAATTGAGAACATCATTCCTCTAATTTCCCCTCCCTCCCGCTCTCTCTTTTCCCCCTAATTGAAATTGAGGATACTAGCTAGTCTTGTTGGTAACTGGTAAGCTTATATTAAGTTCAAAGTTTGCTCGGAGTCTTTTTAACCTTTTTGACGATTTGCTTGTAAGAAGGATGTATAGAGAACTTCTAATTCTGGAGAATGAAGGGGTTTCAAATGGAATAAAATGACAGTAAGGATTTATTTAGCCAACCCCAATTAGCTTTGGACTGAGGCTTAGTTGTTTGTTCTGAATTGAGGAGCTCTCATCTTCCAGCAATTTCTCTTGATGCTTTGACTATAAGCTATATTGTCCGCTCTTGATGGTTTGCTGCTAAATTTTATAGTTACTTTGGCCTCTTTAGCACCTGCAGTTTCTATTTTACTTGCAAAGTTTTAACTTCTATATCTTCTCTATTATTGTCGTCTTCTATTTTCAGTATGGACTGTAGTTTCCTACAAAGAATTGTATGGGTGGACAATGGATGAAATAGTGAAATTGATTGGCTTGAAGAACAACTGCACGTTTTTCGCCGGCAGGTAACTCGTTGCACTTGCCTTTGAGTATGAGGATTATATGTTTGTATGAATTTTCGACATATGGACGCATAATTAGCACCCTCGCAGCCCTTGATCGCGGTGCTGCATTGCTAAAGGTAGACAAGCTAGTTACTGGTCATAAATTGCCGAAACAGTCCTTTTAAATATTTTACGTGGTGACATTGCAAGGTAAAAGAATTGTAATTTTTGACAGGTTTTTCACCTCTAATAAACCAGATGCACATCTATAATTACTGGAGAAGATGGGCCAATACCGAGATGCAAGCCTTTCAAATACACATAATTGTCATATATCCTTTTCTTCGATAGGATTTTATTGGGCTACCAGCAACTTCCTTGAATCATAGTTTTCCTATTCTCATCACTTATACTGTGTTACCTTAACTTGCTGCTTACGTATGCTTACTTCAAAAAGCTGGACTACTTCTCTACTGAATGTAAGTGTGTTCTTTCAACTTTAGTACTAGGACTTCTGGTTTCCTTTATTTGCTCTGAACACATCTTTTCTCTCTGTTGAAGCACTAAAATATGTGTGGTGTGCGTTTGTGTTCCATTTTTTTTTTTTTCTCATTCTCCCATTAGGCCATTACAATGGAAGGACGGCCAGGTGTTATGGAGGTGGAGGATGAGATACATTAGTATGAACATGTGTTAAAATTGCTAAGTCTAGATTAGTTTAGTATTGAATTTTTTCTCTGGATATCTGGAAGGAAATAATATTTCAATTCAATTTAGAGAAGGTTGTGTAGTGGAATTATCTAGAATACATTGAACAAGAACCTTACATCGGTGTCTACAATCAGAAAATAGATCAAGGATGATAGGGAAGCTATACCGTCTGCTCCATACACCATCTTGTTCTAAGTATACTTTTCAGGGGAAATAAGGAACCAAAGATTTCTTGCTGATTTATTTCTAAAGGCTGTTCATTCTAAATGGCCTTTACTGAAAATAATGATAGGCTATACATTGTAAACTGTCCAGTATCTACATTGCAAATTACACTTAAAGTGCACATTGTCAATAATATGAAAAGTAGCAACATGTAAGCTACTCAAGGCACTCCCTCCATCCCATTTTGTTTGACCTACTTTTTAGCTTAGTCCATACGAAAAAGTGGACCTCCTCCTTAAACATGATAATTCGCTCTAAAGATTCAACAATATAGACCTATACAACCTTGTATTCTTCCATAATTGACGTGATTTTTTTAAATCGTAAATTTGACGTGATATTTTTCAACCAGCTTCTCTACTTCACACTTCAACTAATATTTTAAGCTCTTCTTTATCAATCTGAGGATGGTAATGTAGCATCAAAATTTTACTCTTAAGCTTTGAGTGTTGACCTAATCAATTAGAATGGGACAGAAAAATAGTAATCTGGATATATTTGAATTCTCCAATTACCTCCATCACGCATTCTTCATGCACTTGAATCTTGATTTTCTTTTATCAAATGTTGGTTGATATGTTAATCAATTATCTCTTAACAGTTGTTTATATGACGTATTAACGTTTATACATTAATGTCTAAAAATTTTACTAATGCGAGCCATTTGCCGGTCTGTTCTTTTTTCTTTTTGATTAGTAAAAAAAGGAGTAGCCTTTGCCCATCTATTGCTTAGGGTTCTACGTTCATTCCCAGTTAGAGAACATGTTTTGCTTTTATGTTGTGAAGTTATGAGCCTTCAATGTCCTTAGACTTCCTCCCACAGCATGTGTCAAACAAATTTTCAATATACTTGTCTGGAGAGAGTGGTAGGGATAAGTTCTTCCCTTTATTGCCTTGATACCAATCTAAAGTATTAAATTTGTCTCCACTAATCTGTTTTAGCTTTATGCTATTCCTTGTGCTTCATCCTAAAATGTTAGCTGTTATGGAAATGCAGGTATCTATTCTCCTAATGCTTACCGTGGCTTTGCTCGTGAGTTCATTAAAGACTTAGAAAGGATGAGGTAGTTCTCATTCCATAAAGAAATTTCTTCAAAAGATTATGTTGTATAAAGTAGTCTCTCTTGGATGTAAAATGCTTTTGTTCTCGACAAATAACCAATTGATCATGAATGACAGACCAAGAGCCATACTTGACATTATCAAATCAGGTGAGGATTTTCGGATCTCCACCACTACAAAAATGCCAGAACAAGGAAATTGTGAAAGATGTGGTTATATATCCAGCCAGGTAAAGATATTTTTATACCCTTGCATTTTTCTACCATATAGTCATGGAGTATAAACTGTTTAGGGTCCACAGTATGCTCTCTTAGCTGGTTATTACATGGATGTCATTGGCCTATGATCCATCTATCTCCGATGCTCTAGCAAATTTAACTAGTTAATTTTTCCTTTGGAGAATTGTTAATATGTTAAAACAGTTCTATTTGCTGTCACTGCTTGTGTGATGGATCCTCTTGTCATCAAGTCTGTTAGTTTAGTTTATGATACACTCTGAATTGATTGCTATTATGTTACAAATGATATTTATTCTTAGTTCTTACTAAGAACTAAAAATAAATGATATAGACTAATTGTTTGCACTTGTATTCACTGAACTTGGATCCTGACTGATCCGTCACTTGTGTAAAACTGCAGAAATGGTGCAAAGCATGTGTCTTGCTTGAGGGCCTCAATCGTGGCTTACCAAAATTAGGCATTGGGCGAAGTCGAGGTCTCCATAATGAACATGATACAAATATGAAACAAGCCAATGGAACACAAAATTTACAAAGCAAGCAGTGCGGAAGTTTGGACTTCTGAATTCTCATATCTCGTCAGTGATGATCATTGCGATTTTGGTTTTAACAACTGATCTAGGAGGAGCATAATATCCATGTAGCTTACTATAGACACTTGAGTTACTGTATTTTACAAGGATGAAAGAAGCCTCGTTGTTCATCGCCACAAGTTTATTCAATTACTTGCATGCCTCGTTGTTCATCGCCACAAGTTTATTCAATTACTTGCATATCGTCGTGCTTTTGGCTGATATACTTCGCTGTAGTGGAAATATCTTGTAACGCACCTTATAGATGCCATTACCTGCGGGATGTTGATGTTATCAAATAATTTAATGTATGTGAAATTGATTACAGATCCAAGTTAACTGAGTGGATTTTCTTTTCATAATTTTGACAACTTCAATTTGCAATACAGATTCCAAGCTTCAAATAATGAAGAAACTCGAGAGTTTAAGAAACTCTAGGTCTGCTCCAATAGCTTTCTTGGTACATGTACAATGGAGCGAGCTATAATACATCTAGTATTAGCAACATCAGTCTTCAGCAACTACATTTTCTTGCAGTGCAAACCCCTTCATTGGCAAACATCAATCCAGCATTTCCTGCATATTCCATCACAAGCTTCGTAAGCATACATAGAAAATGCATCAGAAATATAAATCAAAGACACCTAATCCTAGGGCTTTCAGAACAGTAAACGACAGCAGAGCTATTTCAAATGCACAGTTGGCAATACGCAGCATATCTATGACCATACAGTTGGTAATACACAGCATATATATGTCCATACAATATTATCATCTAGCTTGATGCTCAATGATTGCCCAAATGATATTGAAGTGAAGGACAGTCTTGCCAGGCAAACCTGGTCCTGGATCACAAATAGAGTGGAGCAAATGCCACCAATAAAACTGGATACAGTTATCATCGAAAAGGCTGGACTATCCAAAAATTATATTTAGTTTTTTTACCACTATTTCATATTAATGTCAGAAGTGCATAGATGCAGAGCCAAACCTTTGATGTTCTTCAATTTCTGAATGAGAGACAATCACTAGGACCTAAAAGAGAATTCATGGGTCAACCTAGTCTTGGAGTACTTTAGTGGAACTATAGAGGAAATTTAAAGCACAAATATGTTTAGAGATTTCAGTAAGACCCAATTTGGTCATATAGCAGTAAGTTTTTTTTTTTTTTTTTTTTTTGGGGATAAGATTGTATAGCTGTAATAGTCACATGACGAGAGCCCAGATGGAGCTACACCGAAAGCAGCTCTCCAGGAATCCTTTGCCTGGAACGCTATTGGACTGGGGAGGCAAAGCTATTTTCCCCATGCAGATTTATTCCAGGCTAAAGAACAATCTCATCAACCAAACATGTGGGTCAAATGGTTCAAGAGAGGGATGATAATATGAAAATCTTTTTCAGAAAATGAATCACAAACTTCTAAAAAGAAAATTTGAACAGTCAAATCAATGGTACCCAGATGGACAATCATGAAACAACTGAGAAAGGAGTTGGATTCTATATCTCTTTATCAAAAAGAGTTGGGTTCTATATCTAAAGGACAAACTAGAGAAATAGTTTGGCGTCCTAGACTGGAATGTTGAAAAACAGGTTGAACTGTGCAAGATGTATAGAGAAGCTCAACAAATTGCAAAAAAATAAAAAATAAAAATAAATAAATAAAAGGGGCAAGAACCAGACCAAAGTGTGTACTTCTGAAATTTTTCTCAACTGTGGGTTTCTGATTTCATTTCTGCTGTCATTAACTTCTCAACTATGGGTAACTGTTAAATGTTAACTCTTCTCCTAGACGCTAATGCAAAAACTAAAGAACCTACACACATGGAATTCAGAACCATCGCTGAGTAATTTGCTCTATAAGGTCATGTTTAAAGTTATCATTGATAGGCTGCAGAAAGGTGTTTATTAACCTTATAAGGAATAGCAAATGATACTAGCTGAGAAAATAAACAAAAGGAGGGTGTGACAATGTGCTCTATGGATTCGCATCATGCAGCCGCTTGGGATGATAAATTTGGCAATTATGTTTGCTATACTTGGCGCCTTTGACTTTCTCCAACTCTCTGCCAATTATATTAATACTCAAGTACTGCAAGATGGAGCTCTACTGCCAAGTAGGAATGGACATGTTCACAAACGTGTTTCAACATAAGCTTCCACTCCCATACTTTTTTATTTTTATCGAAGATATCAAGAGTGACAGCTACCACACACATTTACAAAGATCTAGTTATACTAGAGTGACAAAAGTCATTTTAACTTCATCAAGACTTGCTGCATAATTTTCAAGAACTTTAGGTTATGTTTAACTTACAAAAAGAATTGCGATTTTCTATCAAGAGCGTCAAATAAGGAAGGAAAATCACCTGGATGGATTGGTTGGTTGCCTGCACGGAACTAGTTAAGGATATAGCCGAACCAAATAGATGGGGAACAAAACACTGAAATATGCTAGGAGAGTTCACTTACTTAAATCAGCTAAATGTGGCATTCTAGCCTGCTTACAAATATCAGCATATTGCCTATACTTTTCAAATTTAAGAACTCTCTGGTCTCCCCCAAAATTTGCTAGAGTTGAAGTACACCATAGCAAAGTAAAACGGACTGACCCCTGTATTTGACTGGGATATCAAATTGGAATAAATCTTTCATAATGTGGGGCCGCACTGGTTAGCTAAGGATCTTTTTTTTTTTAAGTAAAGATACCAGCTGACTGTTACAGGGCAAGATTGCTGACAATCAGGTAATGCTGCAATGAATTCTTACGAAATTTCTAGTAGGAACAATTGTCATATTTCTTTTGCTCTGACCCACTGCTAACACTTAGTCCTCTCCACTTGGTTCTTACTACAACTCTTTTTTTGAAATGGTAAAGTATCATAGATGTCAAAACCAACACTAAGGAAGTGCTGTGATTGCGTCCAGAAAAGAACCACAAAAAAACTTGACTATGTGTATCGGGGTTTCAGCATCCTCAACTGAACGTATCAAACTGCTGCTGCAGTCACTACGATAGAGGATAGGAATGGCCTAGGAGATCCAAAAGTGCCACCACTAACGATTACAATTCTATTCAGAGGATTGTCTAAGTGTCCAAATAGTGCATAGAGTTTGGGACACACTTATGCATCAATTGCTTCACTAAAAACAATGGAAGCATGAAATGAAATTTATTCCAAGAAGAGTTGCTACAATCAACAACTCACTAAAATTGAAAAGAATAGATCAAAACAAACAGAGCAGAGTTGTTATAGCTTTAAAGATGAGAAAGAGGACATGAAATGACTGAATTATAAACTACAAGAGCTTAAAAGTAAAACTATTAGCAGCACCATGTATACATGTATAAAGCTTACAAGTAAGTCGATAAAGAGAACACAGCCTTCAAAGCACTTACATGAAAAAGAAAGAAAAGACAATGTGTGCTTTGATATAACATGATGAAGATATAAATTTCACTACCTTTAAAATGGACAGTAACTCATTAGCGCGTGCCAATGCCAAATTGTAATCAGAAGGTCTGGGATCAATAACCTATATAGCTCGGATCTCCCATATACTCAGCAATTTGTTCAAGTCGCACATCGAGTAACTCCTTCGTATCACCATCTTCGACAGTTCCCTTCTCACTGTCTCTCTTAACCAAGTGTCCATAAACACCTTTGTACCTACCATACAGAACAAGAACCGGACCACCACGCTTTGGTAGCGCTGTATCGAGCATGTCCTGATCCACTCCTTGTATCAACTCCCCAGTTTCATCCATACGTACATCACAAATCGTTGGCCCTACCACATCGACAACTTCCCCTTTCTTTAGATACAATCTTCCCCCTTTCAAATCCCTACTTATAATTCTAACTCTAATATGACTAGCAAGCCAAGCTACAGCTTCATCATTCCTTTCACCTCTACTTCTTCTGCTCTCTTTTTTCCTCTCCGGCATCGTTTCCTCTCTACTTCTACCACCTCCAGACGCCTTCTTTCTAACCCCACAATCATTATTACCCTTTTCTTCTCTAATCTCCAATTCTTTCAACTTCTTCAAACACCTCTCCTCCTCCACCGAACCTAACTCAGCTACATCCCGCGCCTGAACTCTCACATCATCCTCTCGCTTCCCGACCTTCAAAATCACCCAATCACCACTTTTCACCTCCAAGATTCTTCCTTTCATCCCCATTTCTTTTCCTCTCACTACCCTCACTTCTTTCCCCACATACAATCCTCCTTTTTCTCTATCTTTCTTCCCACCATCACCATCACTCCGCTCTACTTTACCACCTTCTTTATTACTACTCAGTTTTTCGGGCATTTCGGGTGTAAATCCAATCCCTTCTTTAGCAGTCCATCTTTTATACTCAACAACTTTAATATCCTCTTTAGCATTCCTGCCTATCCCCCTACCCTCTACCCACCCATACCCTTTCAACAAAGCAGCCCCAAATCCCTCTACAGGCATATCAGTATACTCATCTAACCCATTATGATCAGGTAACCTTTTCATATCTTCCCTAAACTGACGCAAAGTCGGGTCAATCATCTGACCCGAGTTCAATTTCGGGTTAGGGTTAGGGTTTTCAGATTGGCGGAGATTAAGACCGTAAGATATAGAATCCGACGACGGATCGACGGAGCCGCCATTATCGACTTCAAATTGGAGCGGCTGATCTCCGGCGGCGGGGGTGGAATCCGGTAAGTCGATGTTTTTCATACGTTTAGTAGGGCGCCATTCGTTAGGTTTTGGGGGTATTATTGGAGCGGGTTTTGTGGAACTTACCGGAGCTTTAGTCGGGTCGAATTCAGTGACGTACTGCTTTTCCGTAGGGTTTGTGTTGTTGCCGGAATCGTCGCCAGTGAAGGGCTGAGAAGAAGAAGTTGAAGGCGGAAGCGGTGGCTTCTTTGATGGCTTTGAGGAGAGAGAAAACGACAGCTTCATTATTGCCGGAATCGGAGTCGCCGCGATAACGTCGGCGAATTTTCTTCCGATATGCGGTCAAATTTATAACAAGGGAAAAGGTCCCTGGAAAAGGGTCAAATTTATCCCCCTCTATTAAAAAAGGATTAACTTTTTTTTTTCTTTTTTATTGTCAAAAAGGATTAATTTTTCACTCCTTTATAATTTTGAAGTAAAAATACTCCTACGTTACTCAAGTGGTCTAAATATACCCTTCGTCCATCTGACGGACTAAAGTGGACTCTCAATCTTACATGTCATTGACAATTTAGCGAGATAGATAACACATGACATGCGACTTTCTGTCCTTCACCATTTTCACTATCTCCAACTTCACTATGCTTCCCATTAAATCTAACTCCCACTCCACTTGTCTTCCACGTACTATTATTACACTAATTATTGTTGAAATAACAAAGTTAACTATATCAATATAGTGTTTCTTTATAAATAAAATGGAATCTTCTTTTTAAACTTTTTTTTTTTTTAAGAAAGTTCAAGCTAAAATTATATAATTCTCAAGGATTATGCGATCGGTCACATTTACTATTTAATTCAGTATTTTCATGTTTGTTCTTCTAAAGTTCATGTCTGTGGAGATTCATCTAACTCCTAAACCTTCTTTTTTTTTTTTTTAAGCTTATGCTCAATTATTTTTCTTGTTTCTATATTTGAGATTTAAATTTCATATAACATTGACTAATGAATTTTCCTACTATTGAAATTTTGGCTTTAAAAAAAATTATTAAAATGTGCTTAGTGACACTGCACGAAAGCCTTAAGTAAATAAGATATCTTCTTTTGTTCAGTTATCACGGTAAATATTTGATTTTTAAATAATACTTAATAAAATATGTTAGGTATACTCCTTTTGGGTGTATAATAGTTGCTTGGGAAGATGAATGGCATGGGGCCAGTGTCAATAGAGATTTAACAATGAGGTACTAAATTGCACTACATCGGAAGACAATAGCTCATAAATAATGCAATAAACAACAACCCAATAAATGAGAATACAAACTTCATTATTGCTTTATATAATCATGGTATTAGTAATGTGGAAAATAAAAATGAAAATAAAAAAAATTAAATTAATAGTTAGTTCATTTTGATGGTTAAAGACGAAATACTAAAAAATAATTAATTGTAATTTAAGATGTTGAAATTAAAAAAAAATATCTAATACAGTACTATGTCGCTATACATGAAATTTAGGAAGTTTGAAATTGAATTTGAAAATAATATTTTAATTCGTTCACATGTCACTTACTATCTTTTAATGGGTTAAAAGTTTAAGAAATAAAAATTTGAAATTTTGAAAAAGATATTTTCAAAATTTTAAAATATCATATAAATTACATAAGATAATAATGCAAGTTTTTAAGTGGTAATTATAATTATAATTTATCTAGTAACGAAGTTCTTCGGATAAAAATCTACATTAACATTTTGTGCTGAATTTAATGCTTTTCATAATTTATAATAATATAAATGATATATTTTAAGGATGTTATTGTCATCTTACGTCATTGCCACAAACCATTAAAATTTTCAAACAATTATTTTTCTATTAGAGACTAAGCCCATTATATTCATCTTGATGAAATTGAGGTCGTATTGTATGCTTATGATCTTATGCTTATTTAAAATTGTTTCACTCTATGATCTGATACTATTTGCTTGGTAATTATTAAACTACACTTTAATAAAATCTGATACCACTTGTTTAGTACTTCTTGAAAGTACCTCAAATAAATATCCATTTTCCGTAAACAAATTAAATTTGTTTCCAATGAAGGCCAATCATAAAACAATACAATTTTGCAAAAACATTCCTCCATTATCTTAAAAGGCACGCTCATGTATGATTCCACCTCAAATCCTCACTGACTTTGCACTTTCTACCTTATTTTGATGCCAAATTGGGTAGTCTTGTACACGCGAAGCATTCTATATATGGTAACAGTTTTTTTTTTGGGAACAACCCACTAATTTAAAATTGTGTTAGATAATTTAACACTAGTTGAAGGAGTTGATTGCCTCTATGGTCACTGAATTTTGGTAATAGGTCATCATGGTCACTTATTTTTGTTTTGCCTTTCTATGTTCATTCAACTTTGGATAATAGGCCACCATAGTCACTTATCTTTGTTTTGTCTTTCTATGATCACTCAACTTTACCCAGTTAACTATCATGGTCATCCAACACAAAACTATACAAACTTCCGTTAAGTATATGCTGACGTAACAACTTTATTTTTATGCAGATTACACAAAATAAAAAAGAGTTTAAGTTTGATGTAGCGTCGGTGTAAGATTTGTTTACACCATCAGGTAAACAAGGTTCTTTTCCTTTTCTCTTTTTAATATTCTTTTGTTTTTCTAAAATTCAAACAAATTCTTTTCCTTTTCTAAAAAGAACCTGCGTATAGTCTGTCTGCCTCTTTGTCTCCCGGTAGATATTTTTCCGTCTGCTGTAGCAATATCAAAGACAAAATAATACGGCTACACGAGCTATTGTTGTGGTCTCTTGCCTCATTTCGCTTCTCATCTTGTTCATAAACTTAGTATGCTATTGTTATAAGTAAATCAAGGCTTCCATAGATATGGATGAGAGTAGCATAAAATTTTTCTTTATTGTTTAGTGCTTGAAACATCCTAGTAATTACATATGAAGGAATATAAACACAGCGGAAGCAATTCCAGGATCATGAACTCACATGTAATCTAGACAAACTAGCAGGCTATTAAGTTTTACATAAACATAAAACGGAATACCTCTTGAAGCGTGACTTCAACCTTGAAACAAACTTCAATCACGAGCAAGATCATCTACGGGATCGTCCTCCAGTTCCATGATCTTCTGTCGTGTGCCCGAATAATACCCAGACTAATAATCACTTGGGTGGAACAAGTGTTTCAGAGAGAGAAAACCTATTTAGGGTTTTTTCTGTTTTTGTGTTTTTTTTTCTCTTCTTCCTTTTTGGCCAAGAATCCCCTTTATATAGTTTTAAGAGTAAAACCCTTTTCCAAAACTGTATAGGATTCTTTTCCACCAAGAAACCTCTCTCCTAGTCCTAATTGGATTCGGTCACAACAGGGACCACAGAATTAATTAATGAGGCTTCCAATTATGGAATTAATTCTTTTTCTCTAGAATTAATCTTTCCATAATAAATTACAAATTATTTCCACTAGAAATTCGTAATTGCACTCCTCAGTTGAATTTCGAATTCTTCCATCAAATCTTATTTAACTCCCCACGTTAAGATTACAGACACCAATCAATAATATCAAATTACTGACAATTTAATATATTGACTAAATATACATATCCTTTAGAGTTCCGCTTAACTTATTCCATGTGCCGGATACAAAATCCACTGGCCAGATTTACACATAGAAACTTATAAGCTTTCATAAAGGGGTGTCATCAATCTCTATATCGAGACGTGGATTCTATCAACTAGCTATTACTTCGCAAATGCATATTATCATTATCCAACTTATCAGGAATTATTTGACCCAAATATCCTGGACCTCACCTATTGATAAATCAAGACAATGAATAATATACATCACTAATAATAACTATATCAAGATTAAGAGTATAAGTACATCTGATGAGCTAGAGAGTTTATTTTATATAGTCAGTATAAAAATACTTATCTCTACTTGGTCCGTTCAATGCACACAAAGTGCACTAGCACAAGAAGTTGGAATTATACCATTCCCATAATGAAGATAAATTATATATAATCTTGTACTACAATCATACCGATGGCTTTGTCCAATTTCCATCTTAGATTGTGAACATTACTTTATTACTTATAAGAACCGATGATTTAATCTTCCGTGTATAAGCTTGGCTCTACACACTAAATCAACTACTATATAAATAATAGGACGCACATGACACAATTGATCTAAATAAATAATAATTCATTATCTTTAGTAAATGAATGACCAATTGTTAAACTGGGAATAATCTAACTAAAACCGCATGGTTATTAGTATATCCCAACAACATATGGATTCGTGGCTGCTCTCTGTTGCTTTCTATTTCGGTGCTCGCCTTAATCGAAATGAAAGGTAACCTGTCTTAATTTTATTTGTTTCAATTGTTTGATGTTGAATGTAGAAGCAGAAACTTTGACTTGGATTTTTAGTTTGTACGACTACTTGTTAAAATAGATGCCTAGAATGAGCCGTATAAGATTTTCTTATCTGCTTTTATGAGCTAAAGTTACCTATCTTGCAATATATCCGTGGTGTAGGAGTATTTCATCTTACTTGCACCTTTGAAGGTGTGATTATAATGGTATATGAATCCAAGGAGAATTCATGGCTCAAGATGTTTACTGTACGACATTGTTGCACAATCAATGTTTAGCAGCTACCACTTCACATTTAATGCTTAATATTCTGAACAATTTGGTTGGCATTTCCATTCAATGATGAATTGCGATCTGAACTTGTTACCCGCAAGGACTGTTTGAGAAAGGGCTGCAACAAGTTGAGCAATGTCTACTACTCCTTCAATCCAACTTGAGAGTAATGCTACTAGACAATGAGGATGGGGCACAAGCTCAAGAATCTTGACTGGTGACAAGATATACCAGCCTGCATACTTCGGTTTATATGGAAGAAGATGAATAATTGTTGTTTTGAAGACTCTGTAATTGCTACTTACATTGATCGATACAAATGTTTGTACTTACTACTCTATTGGATTTATTTGAAGGATGAATATAATATAGGTAGACTTTCTGAGTTCCTTCACTCTTTACAGGAACTGTAATTGCTTATTTAGTTTTGGTGACCAACTTGTATCCCCAAACGATGTACATGCTTAGTATATTTTCGAGCATTTTCATAGTTTGATCTTTCTCTTTTTCTATTTTTGTTTGGTTATTGGAAATTTCACAAGCTTATTGTTGTATGATTTCTATAAACTGAAGGGTTCCTTGTGTGAGAATTGTTTGAATGATATGTTGATTTTCATTTTTAAGTAAAAGGAGAAGCAACTTGAGAGGTATCTGCATATCACTAAGCTTGTTTTCTGACAACAGAGTGAGTTCATCTATTCTCTCAAATGAGGAAACATAGTTGTACTTAGTACATCTAGTTCAGCTGTATCTAAGCTGGATATATGCAACAGTGTAAAAGAATTCTGCAAGAGAAATCTAATGACAGTGAAAGCAGAAAGTAGTACTACCAGATTTCTTTGACATCAAATTTAATTACCAGTGACTAACAATCTTAAACTAAAAGAAGCAAAAACAAAAACTAATTATAGCCAAACCACAAAGATCACTCAATATTATAAAATTCATTCATTATCTATGTGAAAAAATGAAAAAACTCTGATCCCACTGTCCAAAATCAAATCTAAGAAAAGAGTTTGCTTTGATCCAAAGGGGAATTAAACAACTGTAATCCAAGAAATTGTCTCACATGCTTCTCTTTGTACTTTGAAGCTCCAATATTCTATCTTACTTCTCATGTTGGAATGGATTTGAAGCCGCTTTTATTAAATCTTGCAAATGTTTAGCTTGAAGTCATTAGAACAAATTTAAGCTTTATAAACAATGTACATATAAAAGAGAGAATAATATATCTAGCCAAAATCAAATTTGTCCCTACATTTAAATAGCCACATGAAACATTTCACAAAAGCTAGCCAAATTACCCTATTTAAATAGATTTAATAGCTGATTTCTCTACTAAATATTAGTAAAAGACACACATCTAAATGAAACTTAACCAATGAAAATGTTAGAGAATCCCAATAGATCCAGTCTCTATTTACATAAAATAAATCCTATACCACGTAAGCTATGAGATTACAAATTGACCTGTAAAGGAATGAAATAGAATTGCAATCCTAAACATCTTGATTTTCTTTTATATTTGGACGTGTATAAGTTCTAATAATTGCTCACACAATATTCACCTTTTTTTTCACACAATATTCATTTTTTAACCATATCTTATTAGTATTCAATTTTTATTCACAAGGTATTCAATTTTTTTTTAATTTTTAATGTATTCATATTTTATTCAAACAATCAACCATTTTTTATTCATACAATATTCACATTTTATTCACACAATATCCACTTTTTATTCATACAAAATATTCATACTTTATTCATAAAATATTCATATTTTACTCATACTAATTAGAAAGGGATCATTGTATGCATAGGTTATACCTCATAAATATATCTTATTGATACTAGTAAAAATACATCATACATATGCACCAAAAAAAATCTAAATATATGTAATTGATATAAAAAGAAACGGGTACAAATGTGCTCCAATGGAGTTTTGTGATATGAGAGAGAACCGGCTAGGTTAGGGGAAAACTTTTATACATAAAAAGAAAGAGGAGGTGACAAGCTTTAAATAAGGAAGACATCAGTAAAAGGTTTTAACTTTTGAATAAATTTATTTTTACTTTACTGTTAGGTTGGTGTGTTTAAGCATTAATTAGGATAAAATCAAGTGATATGAGATTTTGCTAAAATATTTATGATATATTCAAAATTAATTAAAAAATATACTCTAAAAATTCACTCATGAACTATCATCTCCCCTAAATATAGGCGTTTAATGTGGATGTGTTGCTTTAAATTGAATGGCTATAATAAGTGGGATATCTAAGGTAATGTCTAGAAATTATAATAAAGGAAGAATTTGTTCATATTTTTTGTTTATCACCCTTACGAATGTCTATGCCATGTAATTTTTCCTATAAACATGACTAGAGTAAGAACAATCATTTACCATAAATGAGGCGGTATATGCACAACCAGTGTTCTCAACTTGCCCTTAATAAAATTCTGGATATGACAGAAATTGCTTACAAATTTTATGATAAAAAAAGGGAATATAATTTGTTAGCTAAAAAATCGTACATTTAAAAAAGTTGTTTGTCGACAAACGACAAATTTATAAACAGAAGTATACCATTGTGTGAGGCTCACTAAATGGTGTTTCAGTATTTGTTTGTTCAACTTCAGCATGTGACTTTGAACTACATTTGAAATTATAGAAGTTAATACAAAACTAACTCTCATAAATATGTACTATCAAGTAAAATTAAATTAGCTTTGAACAGCCCCGAAAGAGCCAGAAAACAGCTTCTAACTTTGACTTAAACATAAGAACTCATGACCCTAAACACTCTTTTAATCTCACTTGCTCTCACTAATTTTTCTCAAGTTTTTTTTTTTTTTGCTCTCTTTTTATGTCAAATTCAGCAGATTGTGTTGAACCCCAAAAAATTACCCTTTCTTTAAGAAAAGATAAGTTTCGGGTATAATATTCAACAAAATGGGATTCCAAAGGGCTTTCTTTGGAGTCGCCACCTAATTTAGGAGAATTAGGAACCAATTAATTAAATAGTGCGTGCAAGCACTCCGTTTTAAGAAAAATGGTCTTTTCAGAGATTCTAAGTAAGAGGTTCAACTATTTCCGAAAGAAGGTTTTCATTTGAAAAGCACTTTCGAAAATCCACAAAATGTGGTTAATCCTTCGG
This sequence comes from Petunia axillaris subsp. axillaris, assembly GCA_029990575.1. Taxonomy (NCBI): domain Eukaryota; kingdom Viridiplantae; phylum Streptophyta; class Magnoliopsida; order Solanales; family Solanaceae; genus Petunia; species Petunia axillaris. Next base: position 24,495,704 of record JARKNS010000003.1, read on the forward strand.
TTTTCACAAAATAGCTCTATCAATGCAAGTTTACCAAAATTCGTTCAAAAACATTAAAATTAATGCTAAAATCTAAGATTGTAATAAATCACGCATTAGATATGAATTGTAATAATAATAATAATAATAATAAATATATTTTGGGGAGAAGTAAGAAAATTAATTAATCATGGAGAAAATCTCAATTGAAGTTGCAATGGGGATTCGAAACAAAATTACTACTTTTATTATTTCCAAATTTTATTGCACGCACTATTTAACTAAAAGGTTCGAAATTCCTAAATAAAACGGAAATTCAAAAGAAATAAATATTTGCAAAATAACTCAATAAAGAAACATTCATTAATAATCAATCAAATAAATTATTCTACAATAATTACCTACGGGGAATTCCTATAGACATGCAATTTCTAAGGGATAGAGGATAGAGAGAAGGATTAGAAGAAGAACCCGGGAATTTTGGAAAAACTCGCGGGAGCCTTGAATTTATTTACTTAATTTTTATACATTTATGCCCATGAGCCTAAAACATCACATGGCTCAACAAAGCATTTTAAATTTCTATAGGTCTTCATTTCTTGAAAGCTTGAGTGCGACCTTGATCCCAATGAGACTCCAATGCAATTAGCAACCCCAATGTCGAGTTTTAACCAACTCGTCCCCAAGGGTGTTTCATGCCAAGGATAAAAGAGATAAGGATTAGCAGCTATACTATGCAACTTTATAAAATAGGCAACAGAAAAAATGAAAATTCAACAAATAGCCAAGTTCAGTAAAAGGAGGAAACAACTACTTAATATCCAGCTTCTAAGGAAATCATCCAAACCATGGTGTAGCAGAACATTTTCTCATCAGGGACTTAGTAAAAAGAACTGAGAGATTCAATATAAAGAAATTAAACAGATTGTTAATATTGAACCTAACTAATATAAATTTCATTCGAACTAGCATATTTTGCGTGCTTCTTACTAAGAGAATTAATGATGGATTTGGGGTACATATTCAAGATAATAACAATAGGATTCAAAACTAACAGCATTATATTTAGCCATTATACTCTTAATCCAAACCAGAGATCATAATTTTATTTTAAAAACTATATCCCCAAGAAAATAGGCAATCAGAAAAAGGATTAGGACTTTAACTTCAATGAGCCTCCCACTTTTCTAAATTTTGTTAAGCATGGATGTATCAAACAACTCAGTTTAAAATGACGACACAACTTCAGACCAGCAGTTTAATTATGTAAAGCAGCTGAAGCAACATTAGAATTCAGCATAGACACCCAGCTATTTAATTCAACTAGCATTATAACTGTTTCACAGCTCACCACTAAAAGTATTTGAGAAGAAACTAGTAGCAGATTAACACCTTTATACATGAACCATGGACTTGGCATACATAAACAACTAGAAACTCAAACAGACCTTCAAGACCTCTGCATTTCATTAATTCCTAGCAGATCCTACATAAACCTGCAATACACTAAACTCCTCACAAGCCACACTCACAACCACCAGACATCAACACAGAACAATCTCCACTCCAACACTGCTACCCCTACTCACTAAAACTACCTCTAAACAAGCTGCAACAACCTGACTTTTCTAATCCTGAAACACTTCTCACACACTCCCCCTCAGGACCCCTGCTATTCCTTAAACATCACCTAAAACAGGCAGACTACCTGTCCTGCCTACAGCTCCCATTTTGAGCTTCACAGAAACAACCAAGATACTCTTCATGGCTGCAACTGCCAGGGACAACTTTGAGCTTCTACAAACAGCTTGCCAACTATTATAAACTCTCTAAAGCACCTACAAACTCCTCAAGACACAAACAAATCCTGCTGCCCTAACAGACACCTCCATAAACCAACCTGACATCAAAAAAAACAACCTGCACAGCTCCCTCTTAAATACGCATCAGAAACAAACACACTTTACCACTCTCCTGCACCCAAGCTCTCTTTTTGACAATCTGAAACAACCTTACCAACTATCACTTACACCAAACCTACATGCCACCTTACACACATACCTGAGAAAAGCCTAAACGAACACCTAGACAACCTGCACCCTCTTCCTGAACTCCTTACTGCAACACCAGGACAGACCTCTACTACCTCCAAAACAGACCTCATCATACTAACTCCAGGCTACTCTCATCACCTGACCACCTATTCAAATACTACACACTCCCTGAGCAACCTGATTACTCCCTAGAAACTCCAAGCCCTGCAGCTCCTAAAACTACCTTCACACAGCCCCTTAACCAATAGAAGACAACTACTCAGACACCCTAAGATCACCAAAACAGCTTGGAAACTACCAAACTCATACCTACATCCATCTCCCATTTGAACAATCACCAATTACCTCTCCAAGCAGACTGCCACACCCTCAGAACCAAACTAATTCCCACCAGAAACTCATTCAGACACTACAACAAAGAAACTGGAATCTTTAAACTAACAAACAAGAAGAAAACAACTCAAAATTTAGAACTAATCGCAGACATCCATATTCCAATTTTGATTTAAGAGTAGAGACCAAGCACAAGAGGACAAGAACTCTAAAACTGATGAAGGAACAAAGCTTTGCATTTTAACACTATTTATAAATCTTTTAATGAAGCAGGAAGAAGAAAAAACATGCCAAGAAGCTTGAAGTCATGGAAAACTCATAAATTCTACTTATTCTAACTATTCAAAGTTTATAACTACTAATCTCATCTTCGAGTTGTCATTTATTTTCTTAAAAGAAATGTATCTTTTAAAGAAAATGTCTTCAAAGATTAATATCTTTAGGTATCAAACAGATTTCAAGTATCTAGTTTCGATTTCAAAACTTTATAGGTACAACATACCTAAAATAGTTGAAGTCTTAAGAAAAGAACAAATTTAACTTCAAAATTCTACTAAAATAGTAAATGAACAAAGACTGGATTTGTCATTCTTTATATGCTTCTATTTAGGCATGAGTAAATATAAACCTCAATCTAGATGAAGGCAAACTTCAGCGGGACAGGGCAATCCAGATTCCAACTAATTTCCATACGAACCAGAAAAAGGAAAGGAACACTCTCAGCTATTCACGAACTCATTTACACGGAATTCAAATATTAATCACTCATATATCGCTTCACAAACACATGTATAACATTATACCAGATTACATTCAAAAATAAAATGATATCGAGGCAAAGTTATTACCTGTTTTGACGCAGCGAGCCGAGGCATGAATCCGAAGAAAGTAACTCGACCAAGCGACTCGAACGAGGTCGTCGACTCGACTTACGAAGAAGCGATAAAACAAAAACCAAGGAGAACAGTAACAGCTACACTATATTTTCTTGGAATCCCAGACTAAAAACCAACCTTCTATGTATAAATTTCGAGTTCGTTCTGCTGTTTTCTGAATTTTCTCCCCTAATGGCCCTCTGCCGCTCCTATGAACTCCATTAACGGCTATTGTTGCTGCCCTCTCTCCCTATCCCCCATTCACGGCTCTCCTGAAATGAACTTTTTCAAGCCTTTTATATCAACTAGGTTAGGGCTCTCCAAGTCGCGAAATACCAAGAAAGACCTCCAACGGCTCTAATCGGATAAGGGTGTACGAATTCGTACTGATGATAGCTGGAAAGGGGGGGAGGATTTGAATTTCTGGGTAAAATTTTTGAGAGAAAGCGGGTTGGGGATTAGAAGCGGGTTCCCCAAATGTTTTGGGTTAGGGATTGTAAAGTGTATGTAATGCTTGCAGAAATAGGCTGGACTTTAGGGTATATCTTGCTATTTTGGCCTTTTTTCGCAAAATTGATCAATTGCCCTTGATTTTTAGAATTATCCTTACTAAAAAAAATAATTAGACATCAATTAAAAAATTTTGGGACAAAATTGGGTGTCAACAGCTGCCCCTCTTTACCCGGATAAGGATGAAAGAGTTTTCAGGGTAAAGAAGTTGACATAAAGCCAATTTTGTCCCTATAAAGCCAAGGACTTTGATTTCAAGGACCAAAGTGCCAGGCTTATGGACATGGCCGAACTCCGGTTTCCGAGTTGCCTACATATCTCGGGCTGAAAGAGAATCAGGCCATATGTAGTTCGACGACACTTAGAAACGAAGACTCGCACGATTGACAGAAAAGAAACACTAATAGGAAAGAAGCCAAACTGACATCCTAATCCGAAATGAAAGATTAGGATAGACTTGCTTGTTCGAGTGCGATTCTTCAGATCCTCGTTGACGAGTCTAGCTCATATCAACGATTGCCCCAGTTCACTGCTAAGAAAGAGTTCCACGCTATGCTCCAAATGCTGCTGCGGTACTGCTAAAATCCTGTAATAAACTTGACAAACGGTAAGCGAGTAACTGCAAACAAGACTTGGTAAATAGAGTAATAAATAAATAGCGATAGTAAAACTTGTAGATGCTGGTTGCAATATCAATGATAAGCTTGTCTCCAATCAACTGATGAAGAAATCCAGCTTTGTGAGGCAAGATGACTTCGGGGTCGTTGGTAGACTTTTCGGCAATAATCCATGATAAGCATAATGCTTTAAATCATGAGGAGTCAATTTGAATGCAATCTTGGATTGTACTCCAACCAAAAGTAAGAATACGTCCAAAGTATTCACATTATCCTGCATGTCTTAAATAACTTATTAGCAATGTAAGGCTATTAAAATATGCATCGCAAAATGTATAAACGCCTCAGGAGGCTACAAAATGTGCTCAAGAAAAGTGTACTAATATTAAACGTCTATCGAGACCATAAAAGATTACTCCTTAGAGGAATTTAAATAATCAACACCTTCGAGGTGACAGAAATACGCCTTTGAGGCAATAAAATTACGCCTTCGAGGCAGGTGACATAAATACGCCTTCGGGGCAACAAAATTACGCCTTAGAGGCATTCAAATAATTAACACCTTCGAGGTGACATAAATACGCCTCCGGGGCGACAAAATCTCGCCTTAGAGGCATTCGAATAATTAACACCTTCGAGGTGACATAAATACGCCTCCGGGGCAACAAAATTACGCCTTAGAGGCATTTAAATAATTAACACCTTCGAGGAGATATAAATACGCCTCAGGGGCAACAAAATCTCGCCCTAGAGGCATTCAAATAACTAACACCTTCGAGGTGACATAAATACGCCTCCGGGGCAACAAAATTACGCCTTAGAGGCATTCAAATAATTAACACCTTCGAGGTGATATAAATACGCCTCAGGAGCAATAAAATCTCGCCTTAGAGGCATTCAAATAACTAACACCTTCGAGGTGACATAAATACGCTTACCAAAAGCGTGAACATAAAGACGCTTTTCGAAAGCCTGAAATATACGCTTCTCGAAAGCGTGAACATGTGAATACGTTATACTCTCTGAACTCTTCCACGGAGGAATGGTCTTGATTATAAAACAAAGTGAACCCCTTAGGATTGGCAATATCTGAAAATCAAAAAATAGAACTTTAGTAAGCGTTCTCATGGAGAGAAATGAACAGATATGCTTAACAAATTGCAAGAGTTATGGGAAATAGAAATGCCGCCTTTCGGCAAAGTGGAAAAGCGTCGAGTCATGAAGCACGAGCTTTATCCAAATATTGTTGTAATCCAAGCGATGAGAATCTTAGAGATTGACTTGCTAAGATGTTTATCCTCCTTTGCAGATCTTAATGTCCCTGCTCTCAAAGAAAAATTGTTAGTTTTTTTAGGGAGGGGGGAAGAGTTTGAGTCATGCTGACTCGAGCCTTCATTCTTCATCCGCTTCCTTCTTCTCCCTTTGTCTAGATTTGCGATCCATCTTTTGAGACTTGACCTACAAACTCTTTGTCAAGCAATACGGCTTTTGCAAAATCTGCCCCAGTTATGATCTTTCAAATCTTCAACTTATTTTTGCAAAATTTGCCCCAGTTATGATCTCCTGAATCTTCAACTTATTTTTGCAAAATTTGCCCCAGTTGCTATCTTTCAAACCTTCAAATTATCTTGCAAAATTGCCCCAGTTGCTTGCCTTAGGGGAGACTGGAAATTTTAATATTATAGAGTCGAGCCCGTTAAGAGCGCCTACGTATCCCTCCACGGGAATCAGACCGTGCGTAGTTCTGCTTACATAAAGATTTTGGGGAATATGACAATCTAAGTGCGAAGCCGAATCCGAATTGGAATGCCTACACATCTGCCCAGATGCATAGTTCGGAGTTACATCATAAAAGATAAACAAACCTAAAGAATTATAAAATCTGATCGAATCCGATGTGGATTGCTTACTTATCCTGTTGCCATTTCAGGAATCAGACCAAAAGTAGTTCAAAATTACATAAAAGAGGAAATAGGGGATTCCTATGCTAGTGTAACCGAGCTCTATGTGAGTTGCTTACGTATCCCAGCCCTGGGAATCAGGTTACGCGTAGTTCGCATTACAATTAAAATTACATAAAATGAGAAAGACACTTGTTTGCGCCGCTTGTAAGCTATCTTGATTGTACTTGGATTGAAAAATTTTGGCCAGAATTTAAGAGTGAGAGCCTTCTTGTAAATGAGACAATTTTCAACAACAGTCATGCTAATAAATCTCCGGGCATTGGTTCCCCCATCTGGATTGATCCATCTTCGATTAAATCTTGGATTTTGTGTTTAAGAGCAACACATTCGTTAGTGTCGTGCTTGAAAAATTCTGCATGGTAAGCACAATATTTGGTTCCATCAACCCATTGTTGGGGAGGGTCAAATGTACCATTTCCTGATAATGGTTCTAGCATTCCCACATCTTTTAATCTTTCATACAATTGAGCTTGTGGTTCACCTAAAGATGTGAATTTTCGACGCTGCTTCTTCTCATATTTGGGATGCGATCCTGATGGTTTAGATTGACGGGCCACAGGTGGCAGATGTTGTTGCGGATAATTGTATGCTTGCGGTTGTGAATAAGGGCGATAAGCGGTTGCTGCAAATTGATGGTAATTGGGTTGGGCATTATAGACGGGACATGGCGCGGGTGGAATTTGATGCTGACTTGGATAAGTTGGATATAATGTGCTTCTGTAAATAGATTGGTTTGATGAGTTTCTGAAGGTTGGCTTCTTGTTTGGCCTTTGGTCGATATCAGCCATATCAATTCCAAATTCATCTTCCCTCTTTCTCTTCTCAAAATTGCCCATACCAGTCTGGATGGTTTGCGTAGTTGCCTTCATTGCAGCAAAACTTACAATTCGCCCTGTCTTAACCCCTTCTTCAACCATCTCTCCCATCACAAGAAGTTCAGAATAAGGTTTACCCATCATAGGGAGCAAGTGCATGTAATAAGAATCATCTTGGGCTCGGATGAAGTATTTTACCATGTCTTCCTCAGTCATTGGTGGTTGCACCCTTGCAGCCTGCTCACGCCATTTCAGTGCGTATTCCCTAAAGGTTTCTGTTGGCTTCTTCTTCAGATTGGACAAGGTTATAAGGTCAGGAGCCATCTCGACATTGTACTCAAACTGCTTTGTAAAATCACTGGCTATGTCATCAAACTCACGCCACTTGCTTATATCCTGCCTTGCAAACCATTCAGCAGCAATACCTTCCAGACTATGACTGAAGAAGGCCATCAGAAGTTCCTCTTTACCTCCCGCAACCCTCATTCGGTTGAGATATTTGGTCAAATGAACAAATGGGTCACTATGACCATCATACATATCAAATTTTGGCACCTTAAACCCGGGAGGAAGAGTAACGTCAGGGTATAGATAAAGATTGCGGTAGGAGATGCTTTGACGTCCTCTAGACACTTGCAAATCCTTGATGGATTGCTGCATGATTTTCATCGTTTGGATTATCTCCTCTTGCTCAACTGTCTTTCCCTGCTTTTCTACTGTTATGGGCACTTCAATGGGTGCTTTGGATGTATCTTTGGCAGGTAAATATTGATAGTGAGGCAAGTTGTTGTGGTTAATGAATGCATTTGGGATGTTGTTAACTGGTGCAATGACACTGGAATTTAAAGGCGTGTTCGGATTGGCAGTTTCAACATTGGGGTTCAGAGTTGATAGCACGGCTGGCGCATTTTGGTGGCTCGGCCCTTTCATTCTGTCTAGCTCAGCTTGCATACACTCAATCTGCTTAGCCATTCTAGCAATTTGTTCATCAGGAACAACAACTGCTTGCTCATTAGAAGATGCAGGGATACCAGTCTGATTATCAGTCATTGCTTACTTCACTTTAGATTAGACACTTAACCAACTCGGGAGTCAACACGAATCAAACTCTCTCTCTGTTCGGGGAATAATCAAACAAAAGAAAAATTCAAAAGGTAAACTATGTTAGTTTGCATGTCATTAACAACATTGCATACAATCATGTAGCGCGCATCACGTAGCGCTTTGCATTTTACACAAGTTTGACATGTAGCAATCACAATTAGTTGAGCGTAGATAAAAATGCGGGCGCGTCCTACCCTGTAAGGTGCCTCTTTGTGCCAGAGGTGGGCCTAAGACGCCAAATTGGTGATAACGAAAAATAGTCCAAGCCGGTTTTGCAATAATCGAATTTAGAGTAAGTGAAAATGATAGTAATAATAATTTCTCTTTCGTTATAACTTGATTTTGAGTATATCATTGTTACATCAAAAATAGAAACTGCCAGACATAATTTAATACATCATTTTGGGTGCAATGAAAATATAAATAAATGCTATAACTACGCTGCATCAGGCTTGAGGAGGCAATGGAACTGAAGTGCGGGCCTGTTTCGACCAATCCTTGCTTGCTTGCACAATCGGTGTAATTTCTGATATCTAGTCCCAAATACCGTTTACATCCAAAAAAACTTACTTGAATCAAACATCGATCAAATGGATCGAACGTCTTATCGTCCTTTCGACGTCTTTTGCCCCAACTTGTTATCTTCTTCCAAGTATCTTCACAATTTCAACTTGATGACTATTTGAAATACTCCCTTGAATGCAAGCATCTTCTAGTCTACAAAATTAATAAAAGTATTCTAAATTTAATTAATTGCAAAACTTGGCTTGGACTGGAAGTTCCGTTATCACATAAACACATAATATGCATTGTTGTTGGGTTTAAACCCGTCAATGAAAAAGGGCGGTTTTTCTAACTATGGAGGCGGTATCAAGGACCGGGTCCAATCTAAGGTTTATGCATGCATGTTCCTAACGAAAACTCTAGAGTGGGTTCACTAGACACAAGGCTGTTTTGAGTGGCAAGCGGTCACGCGGTAGTAAAACTATCCGCTCACCCCGCAGGTACGCGCACTCTTTCTTAAAGGGTTTTTTTGTGAGTTGCGGGTGTATATGCATACACCTCGCGGGTATAAGTAACCATGAAGAAGCTCCCAGGAGTGGGAAAAATATGAACGGAATGCCAGTTTTATATGTGCACAAATAAAGTGTAGTGACATGCTTTCAGTGACAAACAATTGCAAATAATCAAATTAACTAAACAGGCTATTTTGCAAATAATAAACAAATAAAGAGTTATCTTGTGAAAACCTTGCGGTTAGAACCTTAAGGTAATCCCCAGCGGAGTCGCCAAGCTGTTGAACCCCAAAAAATTACCCTTTCTTTAAGAAAAGATAAGTTTCGGGTATAATATTCAACAAAATGGGATTCCAAAGGGCTTTCTTTGGAGTCGCCACCTAATTTAGGAGAATTAGGAACCAATTAATTAAATAGTGCGTGCAAGCACTCCGTTTTAAGAAAAATGGTCTTTTCAGAGATTCTAAGTAAGAGGTTCAACTATTTCCGAAAGAAGGTTTTCATTTGAAAAGCACTTTCGAAAATCCACAAAATGTGGTTAATCCTTCGGTTTTCACAAAATAGCTCTATCAATGCAAGTTTACCAAAATTCGTTCAAAAACATTAAAATTAATGCTAAAATCTAAGATTGTAATAAATCACGCATTAGATATGAATTGTAATAATAATAATAATAATAATAAATATATTTTGGGGAGAAGTAAGAAAATTAATTAATCATGGAGAAAATCTCAATTGAAGTTGCAATGGGGATTCGAAACAAAATTACTACTTTTATTATTTCCAAATTTTATTGCACGCACTATTTAACTAAAAGGTTCGAAATTCCTAAATAAAACGGAAATTCAAAAGAAATAAATATTTGCAAAATAACTCAATAAAGAAACATTCATTAATAATCAATCAAATAAATTATTCTACAATAATTACCTACGGGGAATTCCTATAGACATGCAATTTCTAAGGGATAGAGGATAGAGAGAAGGATTAGAAGAAGAACCCGGGAATTTTGGAAAAACTCGCGGGAGCCTTGAATTTATTTACTTAATTTTTATACATTTATGCCCATGAGCCTAAAACATCACATGGCTCAACAAAGCATTTTAAATTTCTATAGGTCTTCATTTCTTGAAAGCTTGAGTGCGACCTTGATCCCAATGAGACTCCAATGCAATTAGCAACCCCAATGTCGAGTTTTAACCAACTCGTCCCCAAGGGTGTTTCATGCCAAGGATAAAAGAGATAAGGATTAGCAGCTATACTATGCAACTTTATAAAATAGGCAACAGAAAAAATGAAAATTCAACAAATAGCCAAGTTCAGTAAAAGGAGGAAACAACTACTTAATATCCAGCTTCTAAGGAAATCATCCAAACCATGGTGTAGCAGAACATTTTCTCATCAGGGACTTAGTAAAAAGAACTGAGAGATTCAATATAAAGAAATTAAACAGATTGTTAATATTGAACCTAACTAATATAAATTTCATTCGAACTAGCATATTTTGCGTGCTTCTTACTAAGAGAATTAATGATGGATTTGGGGTACATATTCAAGATAATAACAATAGGATTCAAAACTAACAGCATTATATTTAGCCATTATACTCTTAATCCAAACCAGAGATCATAATTTTATTTTAAAAACTATATCCCCAAGAAAATAGGCAATCAGAAAAAGGATTAGGACTTTAACTTCAATGAGCCTCCCACTTTTCTAAATTTTGTTAAGCATGGATGTATCAAACAACTCAGTTTAAAATGACGACACAACTTCAGACCAGCAGTTTAATTATGTAAAGCAGCTGAAGCAACATTAGAATTCAGCATAGACACCCAGCTATTTAATTCAACTAGCATTATAACTGTTTCACAGCTCACCACTAAAAGTATTTGAGAAGAAACTAGTAGCAGATTAACACCTTTATACATGAACCATGGACTTGGCATACATAAACAACTAGAAACTCAAACAGACCTTCAAGACCTCTGCATTTCATTAATTCCTAGCAGATCCTACATAAACCTGCAATACACTAAACTCCTCACAAGCCACACTCACAACCACCAGACATCAACACAGAACAATCTCCACTCCAACACTGCTACCCCTACTCACTAAAACTACCTCTAAACAAGCTGCAACAACCTGACTTTTCTAATCCTGAAACACTTCTCACACACTCCCCCTCAGGACCCCTGCTATTCCTTAAACATCACCTAAAACAGGCAGACTACCTGTCCTGCCTACAGCTCCCATTTTGAGCTTCACAGAAACAACCAAGATACTCTTCATGGCTGCAACTGCCAGGGACAACTTTGAGCTTCTACAAACAGCTTGCCAACTATTATAAACTCTCTAAAGCACCTACAAACTCCTCAAGACACAAACAAATCCTGCTGCCCTAACAGACACCTCCATAAACCAACCTGACATCAAAAAAAACAACCTGCACAGCTCCCTCTTAAATACGCATCAGAAACAAACACACTTTACCACTCTCCTGCACCCAAGCTCTCTTTTTGACAATCTGAAACAACCTTACCAACTATCACTTACACCAAACCTACATGCCACCTTACACACATACCTGAGAAAAGCCTAAACGAACACCTAGACAACCTGCACCCTCTTCCTGAACTCCTTACTGCAACACCAGGACAGACCTCTACTACCTCCAAAACAGACCTCATCATACTAACTCCAGGCTACTCTCATCACCTGACCACCTATTCAAATACTACACACTCCCTGAGCAACCTGATTACTCCCTAGAAACTCCAAGCCCTGCAGCTCCTAAAACTACCTTCACACAGCCCCTTAACCAATAGAAGACAACTACTCAGACACCCTAAGATCACCAAAACAGCTTGGAAACTACCAAACTCATACCTACATCCATCTCCCATTTGAACAATCACCAATTACCTCTCCAAGCAGACTGCCACACCCTCAGAACCAAACTAATTCCCACCAGAAACTCATTCAGATACTACAACAAAGAAACTGGAATCTTTAAACTAACAAACAAGAAGAAAACAACTCAAAATTTAGAACTAATCGCAGACATCCATATTCCAATTTTGATTTAAGAGTAGAGACCAAGCACAAGAGGACAAGAACTCTAAAACTGATGAAGGAACAAAGCTTTGCATTTTAACACTATTTATAAATCTTTTAATGAAGCAGGAAGAAGAAAAAACATGCCAAGAAGCTTGAAGTCATGGAAAACTCATAAATTCTACTTATTCTAACTATTCAAAGTTTATAACTACTAATCTCATCTTCGAGTTGTCATTTATTTTCTTAAAAGAAATGTATCTTTTAAAGAAAATGTCTTCAAAGATTAATATCTTTAGGTATCAAACAGATTTCAAGTATCTAGTTTCGATTTCAAAACTTTATAGGTACAACATACCTAAAATAGTTGAAGTCTTAAGAAAAGAACAAATTTAACTTCAAAATTCTACTAAAATAGTAAATGAACAAAGACTGGATTTGTCATTCTTTATATGCTTCTATTTAGGCATGAGTAAATATAAACCTCAATCTAGATGAAGGCAAACTTCAGCGGGACAGGGCAATCCAGATTCCAACTAATTTCCATACGAACCAGAAAAAGGAAAGGAACACTCTCAGCTATTCACGAACTCATTTACACGGAATTCAAATATTAATCACTCATATATCGCTTCACAAACACATGTATAACATTATACCAGATTACATTCAAAAATAAAATGATATCGAGGCAAAGTTATTACCTGTTTTGACGCAGCGAGCCGAGGCATGAATCCGAAGAAAGTAACTCGACCAAGCGACTCGAACGAGGTCGTCGACTCGACTTACGAAGAAGCGATAAAACAAAAACCAAGGAGAACAGTAACAGCTACACTATATTTTCTTGGAATCCCAGACTAAAAACCAACCTTCTATGTATAAATTTCGAGTTCGTTCTGCTGTTTTCTGAATTTTCTCCCCTAATGGCCCTCTGCCGCTCCTATGAACTCCATTAACGGCTATTGTTGCTGCCCTCTCTCCCTATCCCCCATTCACGGCTCTCCTGAAATGAACTTTTTCAAGCCTTTTATATCAACTAGGTTAGGGCTCTCCAAGTCGCGAAATACCAAGAAAGACCTCCAACGGCTCTAATCGGATAAGGGTGTACGAATTCGTACTGATGATAGCTGGAAAGGGGGGGAGGATTTGAATTTCTGGGTAAAATTTTTGAGAGAAAGCGGGTTGGGGATTAGAAGCGGGTTCCCCAAATGTTTTGGGTTAGGGATTGTAAAGTGTATGTAATGCTTGCAGAAATAGGCTGGACTTTAGGGTATATCTTGCTATTTTGGCCTTTTTTCGCAAAATTGATCAATTGCCCTTGATTTTTAGAATTATCCTTACTAAAAAAAATAATTAGACATCAATTAAAAATTTTTGGGACAAAATTGGGTGTCAACAGATTGTTCTGTGTATTTCAGCTAGTAGATGTCTAAAATGAGGAGTAAAAAGCTCTATTTAATGCTGAAAAAAGAGAGCCACAAAAGTACAAGCTCACACCCCTACACTTGAGTGTTTTTTGTCCTATTTTTCAGCAACTACAACAGCTATAAAGGACCATTATTCAACAGCCAAATAGTCCCAAAAAGCTGAAATTTTGTCCTTTAAAAGGACACCCAAACACTCATTACACTAACTAAAGGACTAGGACCAAACTAGACCAACTAAATCAGCCTAAAACCAACTAAAACAAGCCTATACAACTAGATCCTAACTAAGTTAGAACAAATTCGTTTGGACTTCATAAAGTCCAACCATCCATCCCATTCAAACCAACAAACCAACTAAACTACAAATCTAAACAAAAGTCCCAGATGTTAAGAGCCTCTGGCAACAAACCAAGCTGCAACTAGGATAACTAAACATGCTAAACATGCTTTCAGATTCAGCCACCTGCCTTGCAAACTCATATAACCACACAACCACATTAACAAACGATCTTAATTCAGACCAAACAGAACCAAATTGCGCTTAAGATCAGCCACTAGATGCATTGATCAGCATACTAAGAAATAGGAACAAATGCATTCATAATTGGGGACGCGACAAAGCCGAAACAACTCCAAAATTTCCTTTTCTTCTAAGACAAACAAATATGCGAACAAGCTGGGACGTTCTCCAAGCGTATGATTCATTTCAAACTGAATGCACATATACACAGAAACTACATCTCAATCATGAATCATAAGACACGGGCAGATATTTCTATTCACTTGATTAGCAAGGACAAAATAGCAGGGATGTTGATCTTAGCTCGGATTAGTGAAGTACGACAATGAGAAATTCCAACAATGAATCAAAGGACAATTTTTATTAAGCAAAACAAACAAGTATATGTAATTCATGGATACTAAACAGAAACACACAATTTACGGCTTCTATATTTTAAACATACATACTAAAGTCATGTTCTCCCGCAAACGATACCAAACTAGTACTAATTTCCAACAATGAAACAAAATTACCTACAAGAAAAGGAAATAAGCGCAAAGTAGAATTCCTTGCTAATCCGTGGACAAGCAAATTCGCCTGAATGCTTATAGTATCATCGCCGCAGCATTGCCTCGCTGGAACAACCTGGCAGCAACGCCATCGCGCCAAAGCCAACTGCTCCGATACCACTGATTTTCTGCATCTCCGCTTCAGCTTCCACTACCTCCCTCGCTTCATCACATCATCATCACAGCATATAAATGACACCATAACAGCCCCTAACCAAACATAACACACAGCTTCCCGTTCAAAAACTGAAACATCCTCGCCTCGTCGCAGCCTAGATGCCACTGCCTCCATTAAACGACTGAAACAGCCCCCCCCATCCATCATCAAATAATCTCCACAACCCCAAACAAATCAACTCCACAGCCCCCTCCAAACCAACATCATTATCATGCCATCACAAAAGAAAAAAAGAAAAGGAATAAGAAATAGGAAAAAAAAAAAGAACAGAAACGGAAGGAGAAAGAACGTGGTGCAAGGGGACGGGGTTTGGAAAAATGGGGATATGAGGGTGAGGAGAAGGGATAGATCCAAAAACTTACCGAAAAAAATAGAGGTGGCCGGACTTCGGGTTTGACCGAACTTTGACTCCCGATCTATGCCAAATCGTTGGGATTTTGTAAAATCCAAGTTGAGAAATGGAATGAGGAGGCCGAAAGGAGTCGGATGATATATTTTTCTAAATTTTCCGGCCACCGGAGGTGGTGGCCGGCAGCGGCGCCGCGGCGGTTCTACAGCGGGAGGCGATTTCCGGCGGCCTGGCGAAATTTTGCCAGGGCTTCGCCAGTTTGAAGGACTAAAGGGGTGTGTGAGCAAAATGGAGTGTTTTATGTATATATATGTGTGGTGTGGGCTTGGGTAATAGAAGTGGGCTAATGGGCTTGTATTGGGCTGATTATTTTGCACAAATGGCTACTTAAAGGCACTACATTACTTAAAACATACTAAATTAATCAAAATAAAAATCACATCATTTATACTAACATCACAATTAAACATAGGATCACAATTACACACATAACAAGTAATTTTCATATTTTTCTTCCCGATTAATGACAATTTCAATTAAAATAAAGACTAATTTTTTAGGAAAATTTCGGGAAAAATTCTAAGAATTTAACACAGCTATTTTGAGCAATTTTTGCTGAATTCGTGCCAAAATTAGGTGATTACAGCTGTCCCTCTTTGTTCGGGAACGTGAAGAGTTTTCGGACAAAGAAGTAATCGACAAACTAATTTTGGCTTTTTGGTTCTAACCGAGAGCATGCTTTTTAAAAAGGTGACCGAACCTTGACTCTTCGGTTCTAACCAAGAAGAAGGCTACATACATATCCCCGGACTAAGGAATCAGGTCATTGTAGTTCCTCACGTGCGGTAGCTGCGACTACCGCATTTGACAGACTTATAGACTCTCTAAGCTAACACTCGACGCTTCTAGACATACTAGGACTGACTCGATATATTTCTAGACACACAACGGGACTACTAAACACTTCTAACACACTAGGGACTATTGCTGCTGGTCGCTGGTTGCTTGCTGATTGGCGGTTATTGCTTTACAAAGAAAATGAAAGTACAACATTGAAAATATAAGATTACAATTCATACTCTAAGTCTTCATGCTTCCCGAGATGAGCTTCTTGGTTCTTGCTCCCCTCACTTGTTGAAAAATAAACCACCGCTCTTGGTTCAGGTGGGTCTTGCTCTTTGTAGAAAATGAAACCACCGATCTTGATTCAGGTGGGTCTTGCTCTTTGTAGAAAATGAAACCACCGATCTTGATTCAGGCGGGTCTTGCTTCTTTAGATAAATGGATTCCATCGTTCTTCAGGTGGGAGCCTGGACTTCCTCAAATGTATTCCCACGTTCTTCAGGTGGTTGCTTCGACTTCTCCAAACTACTCCCTCATTCTCCAAGTTGGTGCCTCGACTTTCTCTAAACCACTCCCTCGTTCTCCAGGTGGGTGCCTCGACTTCCTCTAAACTACTCCCTCATTCTCAGGGTGGGTGCCTCGACTTCCTCTAAACTACTCCCTCATTCTCCAGGTGGGTGCCTCGACTTCCTCTAAACTACTCCCTCATTCTCCAGGTGGGTGCCTCGACTTCCTCTAAACTACTCCCTCATTCTCCAGGTGGGTGCCTCGACTTCCTCTAAACTACTCCCTCATTCTCCAGGTGGGTGCCTCGACTTCCTCTAAACTACTCCCTCATTCTCCAGGTGGGTGCCTCGACTTCCTCTAAACTACTTCCTCATTCTCCAGGTGGGTGCCTCGACTTCCTCTAAACTACTCCCTCATTCTCCAGGTGGGTGCCTCGAGTTCCTCTAAACTACTCCCTCATTCTCCAGGTGGGTGCCTCGACTTCCTCTAAACTACTCCCTCATTCTCCAGGTGGGTGCCTCGACTTTCTCTAAACTACTCCCTCATTCTCCAGGTGGGTGCCTCGGCTTTCTCTAAACTACTCACTCCTTCTCCAGGTGGGTGCCTCGAGTTCCTCTAAACTACTCCCTCATTCTCCAGGTGGGTGCCTCGACTTCCTCTAAACTACTCCCTCATTCTCAGGGTGGGTGCCTCGACTTCCTCTAAACTACTCCCTCATTCTCCAGGTGGGTGCCTCGACTTATTCTAAACTACTCCCTCATTCTCCAGGTGGGTGCCTCGACTTCCTCTAAACTACTCCCTCATTCTCATGGTGGGTGCCTCGACTTTCTCTAAACTACTCCCTCATTCTCCAGGTGGGTGCCTCGACTTTCTCTAAACTACTCCCTCATTCTCCAGGTGGGTGCCTCGACTTCCTCTAAACTACTCCCTCATTCTCCAGGTGGGTGCCTCGACTTTCTCTAAACTACTCCCTCATTCTCCAGATGGGTGCCTCGACTTTCTCTAAACTACTCCCTCATTCTCCAAGTGGGTGCCTTGACTTTCTCTAAACTACTCCCTCATTCTCCAGGTGGGTGCCTCGGCTTCTTGCAATGAATTTTCTTGTAAAGGTTGTTTCTGACATGAAAGTTGAAACTGTTGCTCTTGAAATTGCCGCTTGGGCTGGCTTTGACTTGAAATTTAAAAATTCTGAAACTTGAAATTGCAGCTCAGGCTGGCTTTGACTTGAAAAATGAAATGTCCGCTTATAGTTGTGCGGATTTTGACTTTAAGACTGGAAACTGTATCTTGAATCTGTTTATTCTTGGACGATCTCTTTCATGGTACGTTCTTGGGACCGTCATTCTTTATACCAATGTGCAACATTAGACTCCAATTATCTAGGTTGGTCCTGACTTGCTCTAGTACGACTATGAAACTTGTAAACGAGCTTTGCGAAGCTTTCTATTGCTCGAAAAGAAATGAGAAGAAAAATAAAATGAAAGAATTTCAAGAGGAGACTTTGAATGAAAGATGTCTCCAGAAAAAGAAGAACTTATCCGGAGGTGAAATAACGACCTTATTAAACATCACATGCATTTTGGAATCAACTCTTCATCCGTTCACACGATCTATCCCTGATTTTGCTCCCATTCTTCAAATCTTGTTTGATGACAAATCTAACGACCCTCATTCGACTAGTAGTGCTCTTTCGGGTTTTCACCGACTAGCCTCTCTCTTTGTTCTTTTAACTCACTATTGTCTTGCAGCGCCTTTTCAGGTTTTCACCGACAAGACTTCATTTTTCATCTTTTTTTTTTTTGGTCATATTTTCGCTCTTTCCTCATCGATCTCCTATCTTTCCTAGTTGACCGACCCCATCTTTTCTTTCTTTCTTCAATTTTCGCCCTTTATCTTTATTCTTCAGAGAATTTCTCCTTTAATGACCCGGGTGCCCCAACTTCTAAATTCGATTGTTGACTCATAAGAAATGCAACTTTACAGTGTGAAAATTGTCCCTTGACACCTCACTCGGCTTGACATTCTCAATGATCGGTCAGAAGGATCTTTATTTGGACTGTAATGTTTGATTTGGTTAGGCTATAAAGAAAAGGATTCAGCACAAAAGCTCAAAAACATCTCATGAGACGACTAAAATGAGCATTACATGATTTTGAAAAACCAAACTTTTTCCCCAGTTTAGGCAAATTAGGGATTCCTTTTTTTTTCTTTTTTTTTTTTTATGGGTTTGAAGAGGCGGTATGAAAGCATCTCATGAAATGACTTGGTAATTATTACAACCCTTGGAATCATTTCTTTTAAAATAATAACTAACTGAGGCTTCAATTTATTGAAAAACCGAGGAATTATCTTTTGAATTTTCTGATATGAAAACATAGGGGATATTGAGATTATTCTCCGAGATGAACACAACCATAAAAGGGATGTTGAATTTCTCTTTTTTTTTTCTTTTTTTTTTTTCGGAACCAACTTCTGCCCCAGTTTATCCTAAACTGGGGCACTTTAAGTTTCGTCTCCGATTTCGAGACTGATATCTCATGAAACATATGAATAGATGGTACAAAAAATAAAAGTTTGTTTTTATTTTATTTTATTAAAATAAAATAAAAACAAACTTGTGCCCCAGTTTAACATACATTGGAGATTTGAATTTCCTTTGACATTGGCCGCAAACTTGTAGGCAAGCTTTTGCGTCAACGAGGAACAGGGAAAAAATGAACTTTTTCCAGTTATGACTGGACCCGAATGGTTGCCTACGTATCCTTTTGAGAGGAATCAGGTCAGACGTAGCTCTACCACTGAGGTAGATTTTTGTTGTTTTTGTTTCCCCTTTTTTTCTCTTTTTTTTTCTTTTCTTTAATCACATCAAATTGATTACAAGGAAGGGCAGGCCAAAGAAAACACAGAATAAGGCTCAAAAGGGTTGACAAAGGATATAGTGTTTGGGTAGAAAAATAAAAGCCGTTCGTCATCCCGACCAGAGAATGCCTCGCACAAATGATGATTCAATCAATTAACCTGGACTAATCCACACGTTGTCCTTCACTTCTACTTCAACGATGGTTCTCAAAACTTGTATTTCAAATTCGGTCGAAGCGACCGGGCACGATTTTGAACTTCTCACTGATCTCCCTTATCGGGTGACTATTGATTAACTCCCAATTTATTTCACTCCCTCTTTTATCCCCTTTTGACTTCTCAGGTAGCTCACAATGTCAGAGCACGTATTTAGATCAAGACGTGAATTCCGCACGCATGTCATGTTATTTAGGCCGACAAAACATAAAACAGAATACTAAGAAAACAAGACCAAGAAAGAAAACAAGAGAAATAATGTCGAGACGAGAAAAAGATCTCGCTTTTCATTGAATTAAAGGTAGAAGGGTTTGAACATCAAAATAAGCAAAATAATAAACTTGGATTACAACCCTTAAATAACCAAGTACACAAAAAGATTAGCAAAACAAGCTACAACATTTCACAGTCTCTCAATTGCAAGTCAGGGCTAGTTTTCCTGTGTTAGGCATTGTTGAGCCCTTCACCAAGATGTACCATGCTGATACCAAAGAAAATCCCTGAATCTGGCAACATCTTCTGCTTTTCCTCATTTTCTCCAACTCCCATCATGGCAGATTTCACTTATTTAGGATTGATGACTGACTGGGCAAGATATGGAATTGGCTTCTCGAGAGACATTTTCGTCTTCTTCATTTCTTCCACCCTTACTCTGTCTACTACCCCAAACACAATTTCAGGAATACAGTTCACTGTCACAAGCATTTGGTTAGCCCCAATTAACACATCACCAACAGGATTCAGCTCTCAAATCTTCTCCACATACCATACCCACCATATGCACATCATCACAGACAGACAATGAGTTCTGGTTGATATTTGATGCATCTGAGCCCTCAACTCGGACCTGGCCATTGTCTATCAAGGCTTGAACTGCCCTCTTGAGGTAGTGGCAATCTTCTGTGTCATGACCACGTGCGCCTGAATGGTAAGCGCATTGACGAGATTCGTCCACTTTGTCCCTTGGATGCCTTCCTCCCTTAACCGGCCTCTAACATATCCAAAGCCTGCAACTTCTCGAAGACATTAGTGTAAGATTCCCCGATTGGCGTGAGCTTCCTCTTTTCCTCCTCTCGCGTCCTCTTGTATTTGGGTCTTGGGATGAAAGTAGAAGGTCTCTTTGGCCGATATGGCAATTTATGTGGAGTCTGGTATTGATTATGTTGAGCTTGGTGAGTGTGGTATGTGGGTTGCGGGGCTGGTGCGCGCCATTGCGGATAGGCAGTTTTTGGAGCATATGGTCGCGCTTTTTGGAGTGAAGGAACGCAATATTTTGAATTTTGCAAAGGGTAGTGTTGCAAATGATGTTTCTGTGAGGCTCGAGGGGATGAGTGGGGTTGTTCGCACCATTCCTCATCCCTTCTTCCTGGACCTCGTTCTTTTTCCTCTTTCTTCCCGAGACACTTCGTACTAACCAAGCTTGAGAATGGTTGAACAGAGACCAGGGGCGAAGCACATAAACGTTTGGATGGAGGTGGTGGTGTCGAAGGACACACTGTGGAGGGTCTCATAACATTTGTCGTGCTGTAGTAGGGAGAGTCGGGAGAATACTGCAGGTCCTCAGCTGTAGGGCCTTGTGCCTGATGTAAGACAGTCAAGGCATGCCCTAAAATACCAACTGGCACTCCATGACAAGCTTGTCCTCTAGTCATGGCGATAAACATATCAGCTACCAATTGTTTCAGATTTTTGACCTCTTCGGTCAACCTTCCATTTTCAAGTGCCAAGAGTTCATGGGGGCCGATCTCAGAACTTCCAGCGTTAGACGACATGGTAGCGGGTCCCTTTGATCCTGTTGTATATGTCTGGAATGATGCCAGAATCTCGTACCAAATCTCCGAACTCAAAAGCTATTGGCAAACAAATCAGATTAGCGCAAAAGAGTCACAAATTGCAAGCACGGGGTTGTTATGCAACATCCCGAAATGGTTCTCGGCGCAAGCCGAGTGTACCGACCGTATCCCTTAAAGATTGCTTACGTGCCTTGAGAAAAATCAGAACAAAATTGTAACTGACACGTAATTAGAACAAGGACAAACTTTGATGATTTTTTATTTTTTTGATTTTTTTCTTTACCTCTTTTCTGACTCAAAACATAATTTAGACAAACGACACGAGACAGACTCAAAATAAACTGCTTAACGTGATGCACGAGTCAAAATATATATACAAACTGACACGATATTGGGCGGTATACCCGGATTGTGATAATAATGAGACTCAACATCTGAGCGGAGTCAGATTACTCCACGAGGATCGATGCAAAATAATACTCAAGTAATTATAATTTATCGCCTGTACCCTCACTTGACCTTAGCTAAAATAAAGCGGACCCTAAACAATAACAATTTTTTATCTCTTTTGTTTTTTTTTTTAAAGAAAAATCAAGACTTAACCGAAGATTCGAACATAACTTAAGAACGGATTATGAATCAAACCATTTTTTATTCGAAAAGTGACTCCAAGATCGGACATTACGACAATGCAAAGATGAGCATAAAAACTTGATTTTTTGAAACAAACTCTTCGATTTGATTTGAAAATGAATCTTAGAGTATTTACAAAATTTGGCCATTATAACGACACAAAAGATACAAAATATTACACGAATTAGATGCAAAATTGGTTTACAAAAATTGGCCATTATGACGGCGTAAAACCCCGATAAATTATTTTCCAAGAATATGGACTTGACTTGGGCACAGACTCAAAGACAAAAGGGTCCCAAAATTTCGCCATTATACCGGCGCAAAACTATGACAAATTACCAAACGCGGATTCAAGATGAAACTCAAAAAATTCTTAAAAAGAATTTGCCATGATAATGGCGTAAAAATGACAATTAAAGTTATTTTGAGAAACGGGACTAAATCCCTTCTTCTTCTTTTTTTCCTTTAATTTTTTCTCTTTTTTTTTCCAAAAATTGACACCCACTCCCCAGTGATCGGTCAGCATAACAACCCTCTTTCTACAACAAATGCAACACATAAGATGCCAATAATGTCTCTTTCCGGAACACGGGCCCATCTTGACACAAAGGGGTCAGCCTAGACAAATGCAATACCGGTGTACCGCACCTCATTAAGTCAAATATGATGCAGATAATTTGGCCTAAAGGTTTGACTCTAGGTGACACAACGGACTCGGTGTCTAGACTGGCTCATAACCCGGTGGACAAACCGGGCGGAAAGCGCATCAGGGCCGTCCGGAAACAGTGTGTCCGGCCTAAAACCCTGTCACGCCTTCCTCCTAAATCATGGATAATTTTAGTAAGAAGGCCCAGATGCCACAAGCAATCTGGTAAGTGTACGTGTGCAAGTGTTCCAGAGACTCAGAGGTGTACGTGGAGAAGACAGTTTATATACAATTAAACAAAGCGGTAACATTCAACTTTCCATGTGATAACGACAAACATATAACAACCAGATATTTAATAAATTAAAACATGCGACAATTTTATCAAAGCCGGAGATTCTAGTTTTCACTATTTTCCCCAGCAGATTCGCCAAGCTGTCACGACCCTTTTTCAACTTAAAAAGAAGAAAAATACTTTTATGTTTTAAAGGTATGTGACGGTGTTGATAGGTACACTAATATTTAAGAGATTTCAGAGTCGCCACTTGACAAGTTAAAGGTGTACCAAGTCACCAAAGTGGTGTACCTAGAACACCTATGACTCGTAAATAGTCTGCGTCAGAGTTCCGGATAAGGATCTCGGTTGACTCTCGGGAAGGTGTTAGGCACCCTCGAGTCCTGTGCCAAGCACAGTTGCTTTGTTGTCGCAATTTTAATTTATGAAATATGATTGTTATATTAATGCCGTCAATTTAAATTTATACTTTGATTCAGAAAATTTAAAAGAGTCATTCCTATCCAACCTCACAGAGGACTGGTTAAATTTTATATTTTTTTCGGAAAAATTAAAATGTATCATTCTTTTCCAACCTTACAAAGGACTGGATGAATTTACACTTTGATTTATAATAAATGAAACGTATTGGGTATTTCCAACCTCACAAAGAAACTGACTTATTTTAAAAAAATAAATTAATTAACCTAAAAAATAATTAATTTTACCAAAGCAACGAAATCATTTATTAAAGAAGTGGGTTGTTCCTACAAAATTAGTAAAAAAAGATTGCTTACTAAGGAAGTTCAATTAGCAAACTGATTATAGAAAACAAAGAGAAAACGTCAAAGCTTACTAGGCCAGTGGGCTATTCAATTGGCAAAAATAAGCTGTTTAAAAAAAAAAAAACTGATCTTGCAAAGATTGCCATTCTGCTCCTATCCAAAAAAACGATGGCTATTTTATCAAGTGTGGCCATTTCTACAAATTAATTGTGCTCAATTTATCATTGTTTCAGGGCCGTTTCTGGACTCGTTGCTCAAATTTTAGCACAAATATATTCTAAAATCAATTTGTATATATTTTAGTAATCCTAAGTATTGCCTAATCGTATTAATTTTCTTTACTAGTCATTGTTTCGCTGTCCAATTAATCAACTTTTAACTCTTACTAATACCATATTCTTTTAACAAGTTAATTAAGCTGATTTGCACGTTTTTTCTTTCAACATTGTCAAATGAAGTTTCTGGACTTCTTCCAAATTGGTTTTACATTTTTTGAAGTCCTAAGATTGACTAGGCTTTCAGTTTTGTCCCCTTTTACAAGTTAAACATGTTTTTCAAAAACCTTTGCTTACTTATACAGAATAAAGCTCAAGCACTGGCTACGTAATCACATGCTAGTATCATTTAAAAAGAAAATGAAAATATGAGATGGCAAAAATTTAAACATACGACCAAGCTTCACTTTCTTTCTTTCTTTACTTATGGCAGCAGATGTGAGCTTTTTGCAAAAAAAGAAACAAGATACTTATGAAACTCAAGAGTGGCTAACTTAAAATGACAATAGGTAATAAAGAGAAAGAATCATTACCAGACATGCACGAGTTAAAAAAAAAATGCATTGAACCTCAATCAAAGTTTCTTACATGTTCAGGCCTTAAAATAGGCTCAAGTTTATTCAAGATAAACAAGAAGTGGAAGATTTACCTAGCGAGTAAATTCTTTAGAACAACAGCAAAATGAACCACCACAGACAAGCCAAACACAGCAACTAGAACTACCAAGAACAGCCCTGAACAGCACCGAAAGAGCCCAGAAAACAGCTTCTAACTTTGACTTAAACATAAGAACTCATGACCCTAAACACTCTTTTTATCTCACTTGCTCTCACTAATTTTTCTCAAGTTTTTTTTTTGCTCTCTTTTTATGTCAAATTCAGCAGATTGTTCTGTGTATTTCAGCTAGTAGATGTCTAAAATGAGGAGTAAAAAGCTCTATTTAATGCTGAAAAAAGAGAGCCACAAAAGTACAAGCCCACACCCCTACACTTGAGTGTTTTTTGTCCTATTTTTCAGCAACTACAACAGCTATAAAGGACCATTATTCAACAGCCAAATAGTCCCAAAAAGCTGAAATTTTGTCCTTTAAAAGGACACCCAAACACTCATTACACTAACTAAAGGACTAGGACCAAACTAGACCAACTAAATCAGCCTAAAACCAACTAAAACAAGCATATACAACTAGATCCTAACTAAGTTAGAACAAATTCGTTTGGACTTCATAAAGTCCAACCATCCATCCCATTCAAACCAACAAACCAACTAAACTACAAATCTAAACAAAAGTCCCAGATGTTAAGAGCCTCTGGCAACAAACCAAGCTGCAACTAGGATAACTAAACATGCTAAACATGCTTTCAGATTCAGCCACCTGCCTTGCAAACTCATATAACCACACAGCCACATTAACAAACGATCTTAATTCAGACCAAACAGAACCAAATTGCGCTTAAGATCAGCCACTAGATGCATTGATCAGCATACTAAGAAATAAGAACAAATGCATTCATAATTGGGGACGCGACAAAGCCGAAACAACTCCAAAATTTCCTTTTCTTCTAAGACAAACAAATATGCGAACAAGCTGGGACGTTCTCCAAGCGTATGATTCATTTCAAACTGAATGCACATATACACAGAAACTACATCTCAATCATGAATCATAAGACACGGGCAGATATTTCTATTCACTTGATTAGCAAGGACAAAATAGCAGGGATGTTGATCTTAGCTCGGATTAGTGAAGTACGACAATGAGAAATTCCAACAATGAATCAAAGGACAATTTTTATTAAGCAAAACAAACAAGTATATGTAATTCATGGATACTAAACAGAAACACACAATTTACGGCTTTTATATTTTAAACATACATACTAAAGTCATGTTCTCCCGCAAACGATACCAAACTAGTACTAATTTCCAACAATGAAACAAAATTACCTACAAGAAAAGGAAATAAGCGCAAAGTAGAATTCCTTGCTAATCCGTGGACAAGCTAATTCGCCTGAATGCTTATAGTATCATCGCCGCAGCATTGCCTCGCTGGAACAACCTGGCAGCAACGCCATCGCGCCAAAGCCAACTGCTCCGATACCACTGTTTTTCTGCATCTCCGCTTCAGCTTCCACTACCTCCCTCGCTTCATCACATCATCATCACAGCATATAAATGACACCATAACAGCCCCTAACCAAACATAACACACAGCTTCCCGTTCAAAAACTGAAACATCCTCGCCTCGTCGCAGCCTAGATGCCACTGCCTCCATTAAACGACTGAAACAGCCCCCTCCCCCTCCATCATTAAATAATCTCCACAACCCCAAATAAATCAACTCCACAGCCCCCTCCAAACCAACATCATTACCATGCCATCACAAAAGAAGAAAAGAAAAGGAATAAGAAATAGGAAGAAAAAAAAAACAGAAACGGAAGGAGAAAGAACGAGGTGCAAGGGGACGGGGTTTGGAAAAATGGGGATATGAGGGTGAGAGAGGAGGGTGAGGAGAAGGGATAGAGCCAAAAACTTACCGGAAAAAATGGAGGTGGCCGGACTTCGGGTTTGATCGAACTTTGACTCCCGATCTATGCCAAACCGTTGGGATTTTGTAAAATCCAAGTCGAGAAATGGAATGAGGAGGCCGAAAGGAGTCGGATGATATATTTTTCTAAATTTTCCGGCGGTTCTACAGCGGGAGGCGATTTCCGACGGCCTGGCAAAATTTTGCCAGGGCTTCGCCAGTTTGAAGGACTAAAGGGGTGTGTGAGCAAAATGGAGTGTTTTATGTATATATATGTGTGGTGTGGGCTTGGGTAATAGAAGTGGGCTAATGGGCTTGTATTGGGCTGATTATTTTGCACAAATGGCTACTTAAAGGCACTACATTACTTAAAACATACTAAATTAATCAAAATAAAAATCACATCATTTATACTAACATCACAATTAAACATAGGATCACAATTACACACATAACAAGTAATTTTCAATTTTTCTTCCCTATTAATGACAATTTCAATTAAAATAAAGACTAATTGTTTAGGAAAATTTCAGGAAAAATTCTAAGAATTTAACACAGCTATTTTGAGCAATTTTTACTGAATTCGTGCCAAAATTAGGTGATTACACGTGCCATATATAAAAGTGGTGCGCACTATTTGGGAATACCTTTGCTACTGCATTTGTGGTAGCGCCATCCTGATCTGTTATGATTGTACAAGGTGCAATTCCAACATCGCTCCTTTCCAAGTACGAATTAACCACTCGAAAGTATCTTCAGTTTCATCCCAAAGTAGAGCACAACCAAACAATATGGATTGATGATGACTGTTAACACCTGTAAATGGTACAAAAGGCATCTTATATTTGTTTGTGAGATAAGTAGGATCAAAAACGAAAACTTCTCCAAAAATTTTATAAGCTACCCTTGATCTGGCATCAGCCCAAAAAAAAATTAGCTAAACGACCCTCTACGTCCATTTGGATTGCATAAAAGAATCCTGGATTCTTGGATTGACGCTTTTGAAAATATTGTAGCATCATTTGTGCATCTCCTTTTTCAAGATTCTTTTGTCTTCTAGTTCTCAAATAATTTTGAATATCTTGTCCAGTTAAATTCAGTTGGTCTATGCCCCCTGCTTGATTTATCAACACTGATACTATTTTATCAGGACGAACTCCAGAGTCATCAAGCAAATCAATAAGTTTCTTCTGAGCCTCTGACTTTTTTCTTTTTGACCGCAAAAACTTTTGACTACTTGGAGTAGCAAGTTTGTGATTGTGCTCGCATACAAGCCTGCTAATAACCCACTTCCCTTCTTCTTTCTTCGTCACATATGACAACATTTTGTATCCTTCTCTAGTTACATCTTGTGGTCTAGTGCTTTTGAAATTTTTCTTTGAGCGAAATCATTAAGGATTTCGTCAAATGCTTAATCATTAAGGATTTCGTTTTTTCTTTTGAACAAACAAATGCTTGACCAATTACTAAGTTATCCTTTCTTGATTTCGTCAAACGACCTCGGCGCACACTAAAACCATTACGATGTGCATAATCAAGATAAAAGTTAAACGAATCATTAATTGACGAAAATTCCATACCAACATAGGCTTCTCTCTTATTTTCAACACCTAAATAAGGATCAACCTGTGTAGTACAATCTGTATCACTTTCTATTCCTTCCATTGTGACTTCACTCCGTTTATATGTTGCTCATCTGAATTTGATATTTCTATTTTTTCTGCAACATACAATTTTGAATGTTAGATTAACATAGAAAATATGTATGCGCGCTAAGTAAATTGGGACACTTAACAGATAATTATTCAAACGTAATATACTAATATGAGGTTTGAATGGAGCGGTTAAATATTCGTAGTATAATACTGCCATGTCTCGTATAACTATAAGCATTGAGCTTTTCCAACGTTAAAGTAAAACTTTTACTCTACAAGATGCTTGCAAACGACCCAAAAATAATCTTAAAAACACTCGCGAAAATATTAATAACATGGATGATAATTGAAGACGTACTGTTAGCAGAAGAAGCAAGCCGCCTATGTTTGCTGAGTTGAAGAGTTCCGATCGAGTTAGACGAGATGCTGAGAAAACTTCGGGAAAGAATTGAGACCTTTGGAAGGAAAGAGATTTGTTAGGAGTAAAACAAGGAAACAATTTTAATTTCATTTAATTCTATTTTTCATTAATATTTTTTTTTAAACTAATACCAAGTTGCTTGAATTACCTCTTAAATTACTTGATGGTGTAAAAATAATGTTACACCACCGGTGCACCAAACTTAGAGCATGTTTGGGATTGCTGCGAAAAATTGCTTATTTTGAGAAGTACTTTTGGCATAAGTACTTTTTGAAGAAGTACTTTTGGATAATAAGCAGTATATGCTTGGACAACTCATTGGAGAAGTACTTTTGATAAATAATTTAAGTTTGGATAATTTATATGAAAAGTACTTTTTAGTGTTAAATTACGAAAAGGACATCCAAGTTAATCTTACATTTGGATAAACAAAAACAATTTTTTAAAAAAAATATTTATCATAAAAGACCTTATTTTAAAAAAAAAATATTTAGTTAAAATGAAAAACATAAAGTAAAAAAGAATATAATTTTAAGCTATTGAACAACATAAAATATAGTTAAATCGAAGTAATAATAGAATTAGAAATTTCTAGTAATTACTTACTTTTAAAAGATGATTTAAAGAATAGGAGATCCTCTATATGGTTGATAGAAATACGTAGAAATAAAAAATTATTACTAAGAAGAAGAAGATTTGTAAAAGTATATAGTAGGGAAAAAAAAAAGAGAAATATAGTTTTATTTTGAGAGATATGTGATTAATTAATGAGGGATAATATGGTAAATATGAATTTTCAGTAAGAATATTTTTGTCTTGAAAAAATTAATAAACTGCTTCTGCTTCTTGGAAGAAGCACATATTTGTAGCTTCTCCCCAACAGCAGAAAAACTGCTTTTGCTTCTATCTAAAAGTACTTTTTTGTGGTTGTCAAACACCTCAAAATTCTTAAAAAAGTACTTTTGTTGAAAAAAAGTACTTTTGGCTTTGGAGAAGCAATGCCAAACAGGCTATTAAACTCAATAAAAAAAATTACACCAACCCACTTTGGACCCCACCCAGCCCTAAATCGAGTTAAACTTGGTCGTCTGACGTCAACATATACTTAACGGAGGTTTGTAGAGTTTTGTGTTGGATGACTATGAAAATTAACTGGGTAAAGTTGAGTGGTCATAGAAAGACAAAACAAAGATAAGTGACTATGGTGGCCTATTACCCAAAGTTGAATGACCGTAGAAAGACAAAACAAAGATAAGTGACCACCATGGTGACATATTACCCAAAGTTTAGTGACCATGTAGGCAATCAACTCCTGGGTAAAGTATTTCCAACCAAAAGATTTTTCAATCCTAGGAGTCGAACCCAAAGCTAGGGTATGAGGATCACAAATATACCACCACCTTCACTTCTTGGATGGTGGATGCTGAAATTACATGTACACAAATTTGACATCTACAACTACTTATGACATGTCATGATGTTATGTTTTCCTGTGGATGAGCAAAGTGAAGACGATTTGGCCTCGGTTATTTAAAATATACAAAGTATTTTCACTCACTATATGAATAAGTATGGACGGATTATCTTGAAATCTTCTCTATGTGCATAGAGCAAGGGTAAAAGGGCAGCTCAGTGCACAAAGCATTCCGTGTTCACGCAGGGTCTGGAGAAGGGCCTCACCTTAAGTGGTGTGATGTACGCAGGCTAACCTAATGCAAGTGTATTTTCGAAATTATAATTTTATTATACGTAAAAATGCTCATTTTCTTATAGGGCATTTTTAATGTGCTCAATCTCTCAAGACCACATCCAAAGGACGAAGAAACAAAAGGAAGGAAAAAAGAAAAATAATAATTACTTACGGTAAAAGATTAGGAAAAAAAAGCAAAAAGGTTGGGGAGGGGATCTGCTAAAACAAAAATGGTGTGGGGTCCACATGTTTTTTTTTTTTTTTTTGTTATTATTAACAAAAATTGGCTAAAAACAATTTTAAAAATTAGAAAATGAGGGCCATTAGTATAAAATTGGGGACAGGGATATAGTTGGGCCAAAGAGGTAACGGCAGGGGTATGAATGAGACTTTGAGTTAACGAGGGTAAATCTGTGCAATATCGAATAGTTCAGGGGTATATTTGGCCCTTTGCCGTTAATTTAATTAAAGAACACCGTACCACACAAAAATCCCAAAAAGGAAAAAGAAGTCCCAAAAAAGTGACCAACAAAAATAGAATGGTCCAACATTTAAAGCATAAAGTACAAGTGACAATCCAGGAAGTTAGTTACTTGAGTTTCCATCTTTCTGATCACCAATTCAACACATATGACACTTACATTTGTGGTCATTGGAACTTTCCCACTTGCATTTCTTTCTTTTTCTTGAACTGAACCAACCACATAAACATAACACTTTTCAATCAATTTCACATTTATTATTATCTTCTTGATTTTAAGCTCAAATTCATAATAAAAATAAATGGAGGGAATTTGCACTAGTTGTTTGTATTCTACAATAACCCCATCATCAATAATTAGTAGAAGGAAACAATTCTTGAATACCAATCAAAAGAACAAGTTTTTATTACCAAGAATTAGTGCAGTTAGTAGTAGTAGTGTTTCTGTATCAGAGAAAAATGTTAATTTGCAAGTCAAGGATATTTCAAGAACAAGTGCTTTGGAACAACTTGATTTTGAACGTGGTGTTTGTGTTCCTTTCAGAAAATATTCACCTGAATCTGTATGTCAAGTATTCCTAGTATTTATTATGTTTTTTGTTGGTAATTCTTAGTAACTATGTTCTTGGTAGTTATTAGTAGCTAGTTTTCTTTCATAAATCTTGTGAATTTGTTTGGAAAATGGAAGTTTGTTATATGTTAAATTAGCTTTGCTTAAAAAGTTTGGAACTTGTGAATAAATTCCCAGTGATTGATTGAGTTTTTTGATAATTCTTATTTTTTTTTTTTGGTGGGGGTTGTGGGGGGGGGGGGGGGGATTGAGTATTTTTGGTATTTGGTAGCATGATGACATGAATTGAGCTTGAACAGAGAAATATGGTTAACGAGTATTCATAGCTGACCCCAACTTGTTTGCGGCTGAGGCGTACTGGTTGTTCTTGTAAAATTTGAGTATGTGAATAACCTCCCCATTGTTATTTGCTTTTTTTGGTTAATTCTTGTGGGTATAAGGGAAAATTAAGTTTGTCATAGACCCTAGGATTTGGTCGAGCGGTAAGAGAGCAGCTTGTTATGTGTGGATTAAGCGCACGTCACCTGTTTGAACCCTTTCACAGGCAAAAGTCTAGTGTTTAAGGTGGAGAGAAGTTTCGAACCTGTGGGTCACTGCCCCTTAGAGATGCCTTTGATTATTGAGTTTTTTGTTAACTATTTTTGGTTTATGGAAAGTTACGTTTGTAGTATGTAAATAACCTCCCAATAGTTATTTTTGGTTAAGTTTTTGTGATCATATTGGAAAATTAAGTACGACTTACTACATAACCTCTCATTAATTATTTGCTTGTCTAGTTTGTTCATTTTTTCTGTGTTTATTGGAAATATGTGTTTTTGATGTAAACTTTGGGTTTTAGGTGAGAAACAAGGTGTTAGAGTCAAGGGGACAGATTTTGTCGCTGGTTGGTAGAGGAATAGAGATTGTTTGGAGTTTGGGTCTTTATTGGACTACACTGGTGTATGATTATTTGGTTGGCCGTGATGAAGAAGTTGTTCCCTTCCGTGCTCGGCAGCTGAGGAAGCTGTTGTGTGATTTGGGACCCTCTTTCATCAAAGCAGGACAGGTCTGGTGCTTTTAAATATCTAAAGTTGAAACAGTTTGTTGTTATATTTGTGGACGAGTATTGCTCTAAAATTCTAAAATGTGGAGTCACTTTAAGAAACTGTAAAATGGTTCTGTACAAGTATGTGTAGCGAAGAAGACTGACAAATGAGTTAACAATGAAACAAACTGTTATCAGAAGAATATACATTATGCAGATATAGAGTGGATAAGTCTAGAAATGCTATAATTTCTACTCAATATCTGAACAAATAAGCATTTCATACTCTATTTGCTGGAAACTTCAATAGGCAGTGAGAGTTTGTAGATGACTCAGAAGCATGACTTTAAGCATGGTCTGTTAGCTATTTTTATTGTTCTTTTTGGCATGAAAAAGGAGTGCTGTATTGGATCCTCGAAATCATGATGCTTAAGACGCCATTTCCTTTTGATTTCGCTGTCGTTCAGCAACTATAGTCATTTGTTTCTTTTGTTATTTTCTCTGCAGGAAGAGATATATTATCTGATGTAATTACAAATCTTTTTTGTAGCTTATCTAGTCTCTTGTTCAGTTAGGACTTATATTCTAAAACTTGTTTATTTTATTCTGTTGTACTTGATCTCTGCTTTTCCTTGATTGTTTGTGATAAGCCAACATACAAGTGATATCTGTGATTAGCTTTCTGTTATTGCTTTTTACAGGTGCTTGCAAACAGACCTGATATCATCAGAGAAGATTACATGAATGAACTTTGCATTCTTCAAGATGATGTTCCTGCATTTTCTAATCAGGTAATGAGATGGCAAGTACGGTGTAGCTGAAGCATGTTTTGTTACATTATCAACCATAGAACACTTTTCCTTTGAGCAGAAGTCATGGACAATTATGTAGGTTGCTTTTAACATCATAGAAGAGGAATTGGGCCAGCCTCTAGAAGCGGTTTTCAGCAAAATCTCATCAGAAACTATTGCAGCTGCAAGCTTGGGTCAAGTATACCGTGCTACTTTGCGTACGACAGGGGAAGATGTCGCCATAAAGGTTGATCATTTCCTGTTTGTCTCTCTATCTTCTTTTCACTTTGTCGTTTTCACTGCTAAAGCCTGGAAGCCTGCTCTCATATCATTGGTGTGTCAACCATACTTTCAAAGATCCTCGTTGACCTTCTTTAATAATCATTTGAAGAAACACCTATTGCAGTACTAGTGTACTACTAACAGTAAAGAAGACGATTGTCCATGACTTAAATAGCTGAAAATATCTGGATAACCATTGGAAATAGTCAAGTAGTAAATCTTGGTATATTTGTTAAGGTCCGATATTTGGCAATTGGTACAAATGTGCCTAGACTAATCATTCCTTTTTCTTTATGCTAGTTTCGCAAGTAACATATCTGCATCCAACTTGAAGTTTCTGGCTGCTTTGGGGAAGCTTCAAAGAATTGATAATAAGAATATATGGAGTGGTATTCATAACTGGGGTTTACTTTTATTCTTTGTCAGGTGCAAAGGCCTGGGATAGAGCCTATCATCTACAGGGATCTTTTTCTCTTTCGTACTCTGGCTTCATTTTTGAATGGCATCAGTCTACAGAAACTGGGGTGCAATGCTGAGCTTATAGTTGATGAATTTGGTGAGAAGCTATTGGAGGAGCTGGATTATACTTTGGTATGCTGCACATTCCTCTTTTAGCAAACTGGATGGCGAAAGAAGTTTTGCTTATTTTGGAAGGCTTTTACTGTCTATATTTTGTAATCATCCTCCTCCTCTTGTTTTACTAGGAAGCTCGTAATATTGAAGACTTCTTGGAAAACTTTAAAGATGACCCTACTGTTAAAATACCTCGAGTTTACAAACAGCTTTGCGGTCCACGTGTATTGGTAATGGAGTGGATTGATGGAATTCGATGTACTGACCCACAGGTTTGGATGTTTAGTTATCCTCAAATGCATGCTTTGGGATGTCCTCTTGTGTTAATATATTATTGTTGTTCTTGTGACTTAGGCAATCAGAGAGGCAGGCATTGATATAGATGGATTTTTGACTGTTGGAGTTAGTGCAGCCTTACGGCAGCTACTCGAATTTGGTCTATTCCACGGAGACCCTCACCCTGGTAATATCTTTGCTATGCGTGATGGACGTATTGCCTACGTGGACTTTGGCAATGTTGCTGTGCTTAGTCAGGTAATATGATGCGATTGACCGTATACCTGGTATTTAGTGAAGTGATGCCTGATGAAAATGATTTACTTTATATGTTTCTTCTTTAAATTGTGTTTATTCATGCATGATGTCAAATACAAGCCATCAGGGTAATCCCCGACCATCTATCGTCTTAGACTAACATATGAACATGTATTAATCCTCCTTAGATTTGCCGAAATCTGAAGTTAGGAGGTCAATTAATTGTCATTAACTCCAAGTTATGGCATAGGCAAATAAAATGCATCTGTTGCTACAGAAGTTTGAGGTACCCATAAAGCAACTACCCCCGGCTTTGTGTTGCTCCTTCGCTTTAAGCAACGAATCAATGGATTTTAATAACGCCACCAGAAAGAAACACAAATTTGGCCAGAAAGGTCATTGGAGGTGCGTAGCTGTCAGAACAATCACTTGAAACTAAGGAGGCACCGATGGTAAAACATAGAATAAACCTTTGCCGGCAGGTGAGCCAAGGCCACCCCGCAATAGGCAAAAAGTTACTTAAATTTCTACCAAGTCGTTGGCTGTGATACCATATGAAAAAGAGAAACTTCTCGTTGAAATTAGTTGAGTCACTATCCACAAGAAGAGTTCCTTGTTAAGGAGTCTTAGGTTATGTGCAATATGGTAAACCCTATTCTCTTTAATGAACAGGGTAAGTAAATACAGAATGTTCTATGGTATCCTTGTGATTATTATGAATATTTTACAAATTCTCCTAGTTAAGTCACTGAATCAAGAATTGTTACGGAATAGCATCAGTTCTCTTTACCGTCAAGTTTCAACATATATAAGTCCTGGAGCCACTTGTCTATTCTCCAGTAGCGCTGCAATTTGATTTGGGCTTGGAATGGCTAGTTATCTATATGTCGTTATTTTCTCTTTTCAGCAAAATAAACAAATTCTGATTGATGCTGTTGTCCATGCGGTGAATGAGGACTATGCTGAGATGGCAAATGATTTTACCAGACTTGGATTTTTAGCTAGTGGAACTAATGTTGCCCCCATTGTTCCAGCATTAGAAGCAATATGGCAAAACTCACTCGAAAAAGGAATGGCTGATTTTAATTTCAGAAGTGTTACAGGTACTTTGAGTAACTCAGCTTTATTCCTGTTAATTGCACTTTGCCCCAACTGTAGACATTTTGAGCTTTTTTCCCTGTGAAACACCTTTCTAGGTAATTATTCTCTATGGATATAAGCAGCTAAGAACAAGAGACATTGTAATGCCCTAACAAACAAGCTCTCATCATTCAGATCCTTATTATGACACCTATATTCTGTATGCCAGTACACATTGTTGCACAAAGAGAGATTAAGTGATGGTTGTGTTTGTAATGTCAACCTTCTTTCAATAATGTGCATTTTTAGAAAAGGATGAGCTAATAATTCGAGCTTAGTTTTGTAGAAGTATGACATTTCATTCTTTGACTAGTGCAAGCTTGCCTCAGTTTATCAATTTGTTTTATTGGATTAGCAACCTTAATTGGGAAGAGATTAGATACCACAAAGCATCTTGGCCTGTGGTATGGCCTGAAATATTGTAATTGACACTCTCACTAATATTCTCATTTAAGGAGTATGTTAGGCTGTTCTGACAGTGTACTATGCGGACCGTTATGGTTACTAGTAGACTTATTATATTGGCTAATAAGGAAAAGTGAAAAATCTTGCAAGCTGGTTTGAGGTTTGTTCTGGTTGCCAAACCACGTATTATTGGCTAAACTTATAAGTATGACATACCTGCTTACATGCCTGATATGTTTTACTCTGGGAGTGAATGAAGCTTTAGAATCTTGTCTGTGCTCACCTGTACTTTCTTGACTCATTCTACTTTCAGCATTTATCATATCTTTAAAATACTAAAATCACTGAACCAAAACTTTTCTCTTAATCGACGTAGCTACAAAATTTATATCTTAAGCCTGAAAGCTGCAGATACCATTCTTTCACTCTTCCAGCCACAGTGCTTCTCATGCATCACCTCTGTA
Organism: Petunia axillaris subsp. axillaris; assembly: GCA_029990575.1. Lineage (NCBI taxonomy): Eukaryota > Viridiplantae > Streptophyta > Magnoliopsida > Solanales > Solanaceae > Petunia > Petunia axillaris. The sequence goes on from JARKNS010000003.1 coordinate 24,532,448, forward strand.
CTTAGGAGCTTAACAACTTATGCTAGTTGAGTTGAGTACTAGGGGCATTCAGATCCTTATATTGTTCTAACTGTCTTATGAAATATGCAAAGTGATATGCTTAATAACCTATTTCTAACTACAAGTTGCTACCTGGAGGCCTATGTTATTGACCTAATTTGAGTTCAGTAACTCCTTTCAATCATTTCCACTAATTAGCCTTCGCAACTATCTGGTTTTGGTTATTGGCATTTGAGACAATCAATTCGAGTAAATTATGATGCACCGGTATTTGCTTACTCCTGGATTTATCAGTTGACATATATGATGTAAATACTACTAGAATAAAGTTCAATTTCTGTTTTCTAACAATGTAACTACTATTCTTGCTGCAGGAAAATTCAATCAACTAGTTTATAACTATCCTATTCGGATACCAGAGAGGTTTTCTCTTGTTATCCGTTCTCTGTTGACTCAAGAAGGCATTTGTTTGACCCTGGAGCCAGATTTCAAGTTTCTGGAGGTGAAACATTGAGCTTTTTAGCTCACAGCCTTGGAAGAAAAATGCACGTTTGCTATTTTTCCCTCATTAATAAGCCATCTGGTAATTCTGTTGGTCCGAAACCCAGGAAACGCTAACCATTTGAAAAAAAAAAAAAAAAAACCTGCTGAGCTTCAGCCGTTGGGTTTGACATCAAACAGGAAACTTAGACCTGCTTGGAAATGATTTTGAAATTTGGTATTGCTCTAAGCTAAGGTAAACTTTAGCTCACACTCATGACACCTTAAAAAGAACCAATTCTACTGAAACGCATTCTGTAACCCTTGCTCTGCTTTTTGCGCAGAAATTTAGGATACAGCCAAATGTAATTAAGCATTTGATCGTAGGATGTTTTGACATTAAATTTGAGCAGCCCTTATATACACCTATTTTTGTCTTGAGACATCGTCAAATAACATGACGAGGCAATGTCTAATATTTGATTTCAGTAATGTTACTATTTATTGTATGCTATTTTGCGTACGTTTTTTTATATGTTTATGCTATTAATTAACCATGAGCATCAACTCAGGTAGCCTATCCTTATGTGGCAAAGCGTCTCCTAACAGATCCAAACCCAGCTTTACGTGAACGCCTTATACAGGTTGGTAAATGATTCATTTTATCAAAGCTTATGAAGAGTGCAGTATTTTCTATTTTGCCTCTTTCTTCTATAACCAACAAATCTCAAAGGGTCAATGGCGCTTATGGTTCGAAAGTCGGTGGATAATGCCCCCTCCCCCTACCATTCTCCACTTAAATACCTGGCTTTTGTATGTGACATGGTTCAAACCCGTGACGTGAACATATCCCACACATCACACGTTGTGCTCTTAGCATTAGACCAAATCCCTGGTGGCTATTTTCTATTTAACCTCTTGTTTGACTGTTTGTTGACTGTGTGGTTGAAGACTTGAAGTTGCATTATATAATGTGTGAATATATGAGACATTTTCATGTGTAATATTAGGCCTCAGACATTTCTGATAAGCTATTCAAAAATAACTAAAGAATGGATGAAAAAGAGTTGCATATGAGTAACATGTGATCTATATTACCATTTATTCAGTTTCTGACAATTGTAAATCAGAGGCAAATAATACGAAGTATGGATAGAAATGGGACCGGCCTGGATGGACCTGAAATTTTTCTTAGAGAAAATGGATCCATCTTCTCCTCGTAAACCTTTTTTTCAACTGGAGATGTGTTCTGATGGATCAGATCAGATTGAAGTTCAGCTGTTGATCTCCTGATAGCTAAACTTCTTGATGGATCAGATCAGAAAGAACTAACAAAGCTTGTCATGGGTCAGATTTGGAGCATTTGGGTAGTCCATATCTAGCCCGTCTGAACTTCTTGAATCACAATACAGTTTATTCCAAGTTAAGGTGATAAATTTCCTTTGACACCACTGATAACAACCTATGATTTTTTTTCAAAAAAAAGAAAAAGAAAAAGAAAATTCAATAGTAGTTGGATTGACAGTTAAATCAAGAGGCAGACTTTTTGAAAGAGTGTCTGTTTTGAGTCCGATATTTTCTCCCACATCAATCAACTCATAGGTAGTCTAGAGATACATCATGAATTTTATTCGTTCTGGGTCTCGATTTAACCTAAACAATATGATTTACATTTATTCAGGTTGGAATTATCCATCCTCCATTGTAACTCCGCCCATCCCAACATTTAAAAAGAATAAAAAGGAATATATACTAAAATAATAAAGAAACTGGGAGATGTTTGATTAGCTTCAAACAATTTGCATTTCTCTGAAATAGTTTCCTGCACAAGCTATTGACTGCATCTTTTTGTCTAACGGATACTGTTCTCTGGTGCTTCACTTTATTAGGTTCTGTTCAAGGATGGTCTCTTCCAGTGGAAACGATTGGAGAACCTAATATCTCTAGCAAAGGAAAATGTCACAAAGCTGAGCAAAAACCCTGCATTTCAAGGGAATAACAGGTGCTTCTTGGCACTCATTTCTTCACTTTTTGGTGAAGTATACCTTGAGCATTTTCCTGTTGCACTGTTTTGTGAAACGTTTTTACATTATTCTTTTTTGTTTTGTCAGAGGAACAAGCAAACATTTGAAGATTCAACAGAAATTAGACCTCACTGATACAATCAAGGATGGAGCTCGGCTTTTCATAATTGATGAAGGAATTCGCAGGCAGCTTCTTCTTGCTTTGACCGAAGACTCTAAGCTTCACATCGAAGAAGTATGTTATATCTGATAGATAGATTGTTGTCTATGTCAGAAGATGCACAAACTCTGATACGGGGGTCTCTTGCAGGTAGTTGACGTATATAGACTGCTTGAAGACCAGGTAGATGTACCTTCAATGGCTTTGGAACTAGCACAAGGTACACTTCCATTGTTCGTAGAGCCTTCCTTCTACTTAAATACTGGTCGATCATGTAGTAATTTCATAATATATGATCCAATCATGAGCTTTGTTTTATCAAAAAAGATTTCATCATGAGCTTTACATGTCTCAACTTTTACAGACTTACCATCTGTTGCTCGAGATATACTGCTGTCGTGGAGTGCCTCTGTATTATCAGACCGATAGTTCCCTTCCGGTGCATTCCTCAACCAATGATATTTAAATTTGTTATCATGATGTAACCCCCCACCCCCTTGTATTCCCCTTCTCTTTTGGTCCCAGTTTTCTCATGGGATCCAGGTGTGGGATCTAGAACCTGCAATTTTTTGGGTAAATATATTTGTATAGTACAGGAAAGGCAGTAAAGAGGTAAAAGTCATGTAATCTGAGAAATTCGACAAATGTTCACAGGTACTGATGCAAAAAACCTAGCATAAAGAAAGCATCATGTATAGAGATGATTCTTATACAGTTCATGTTTGTTGAAAGTATATTCCCTTAACTGAAAACATGCAAACTTTCTACTTTTTGGACATTCAGTAAGTCGAGACCCTGTAGTTCTTGAGCATTAATCATTGCATTGAGCAGGTTGTAAAGTACCTCCTTGCTACTGCTTAGTATTTACCTTTCACCAAAAACACAAAAAACGTCAAGCATTGAGCAAGAACTTGTTACCTTTAAAATCTCTACATATTCAACGCATGAGCATCAAGTCAAATCCAATTCCATCAGTAGTGCTCCGCATGTAAAGCCTTTTGGCATGTGCAGATTCGGTTTTTGTAGCTGCATATATTTTTCACTGGATAAAAGAGGAGGGACATGTTGAAAGTGTTCTTTTTTGTAACATAGACTTCACTTCAATGGCATAGTGATGAAACTGCGGTCCATTTTGTAATTGTTCACTGCTCTTTTACCCCCAGTAGAGGCAGTCGCTTACAAGATGCTGGATTGAAGAAGGGACCAGCTTAAAACATTAAACGAAAAATTTGAAAACTAAGTATAAATTTCACATTTAGGAAAAAACAGTTGAGTGGTAAGCATAATATGGGTGACTTTTTGGTGGTGGGAAGATCGTCATGGTGGAGTGGGTGGTAGTTCCATGTCTTTGTTCCCATAGTCACCACCATGCATCAATATCTGAGTGGAGTATGCCACAACGATGGATATTAGTGTCATAATGGCTACTGTTACTGTTTGAATGTATTATATACATTTAGAGCCTGTTTGGCCAAACTTCTGAAAACTGCTTATTTGAGAAGTGCTTATTTTCAAAAGTGCTTTTCATAAAAGTACTTTTGGAGAAAAGTAGTTTGTGTTTGGCCAACTCATCTGAGAAGCAGTTCTGTCAACAGCTGAGTATTAATTTATGTTTGGCCAAGCTTTTGAAAAAGTACTTTTGAGTGTTAAATTACGAGTAATGACATTTAAAGACTCACTTGCAGTTATTTAACTAGATGAATGATTTTAAACATTTATTCTCAAACACTATATTTAATTTTTTTTATTTAGTAAATTTTTTCCAAAATATACGTATTCATAATTGAATATTCTTGATCTATACCTTAAAAAAAGATATTATTTGATTAAAAGTTTGTAACAATAGTGATGTAGGTCCACATAAAAAGAATATTTATTAAAAAAGTAATGTACTATTTATATATTATAATCAGTAGGTTAAAATATATAGGGGTAATTAGGTATATAAGTATTTTTGGTAAGGATATTTTTGGAATCATAGAAATTAAAAACAACTTCTGCTTCTACTCAAAAGCACTTTTAGGGAAAGCTACTTTTTTCAGCTTCTTCCTCACAGCAGAAAAACAGCTTCTGCTGCCACTCAAAAGCACTTATTTTTTCCTAGAAGCTTGGCCAAACACCTTGATTTTTCAAAATAAGCACTTTTGGAGAAAAATAAGCACTTTTGGCTCCCTAGAAGCTTGGCCAAACAGGCTCTTAGATTGTATTAGGAATAATTGATCTCCTGCTCAGCCAACAAAGTAATTGTACCGTCTTTCCTTTGTTACATTCGGGGTTGTGGTGAATAGTGGAAATATCACCATCCTTGTGCCTGCCAAGTGCTAAGTGGAACTTGGGCAACTAATTTTCAGTGACAAGTAAATCCTTTGTCAAGAGTTGATATTGACATTTGCAATCGAACACTACTCAACCGAAAAATAACACTCAATAGAGGGAGTGTTGTTGGCGAGCATTTTCACTTTTAACTGGTAGTTAGAGAATTTCAGTCATGCGGAGAATATGCGAGGAACTGCTAATTACCACCTAGAATGGGAAAATATTACTCGTATATCAAAACCCGGTGGAAAGTATCTAAACGTTCTCTTTGACTTCACAGCTATTTATCACCTAGGTGGCAAAATAGTAGATCAAACTCAATGGAAAATATTAGAACTCTTTAATTTAAGAAAAAAGAAAACCAAGTGTTAATGTGAATACGACGATAGGTGAAAGCATCAGCCCGTGCAAGGTGACCATGCGAAAAGACCATTAGAACGACGTGATTGCATTGCAAAGGCAAATATGACATACTAATCATTTCACTAAGAAAACGAAATGTAAATGAGCTTTTGATACCACAAAAAATTAACAAGTATGATGTGTTCCCTTCGTTCAAGATTCATTGAGCTATTTGCTTAAAGCAAGTAAACTCAGAAAACCATTTTGGCTACCTGCCTATAATCAGAATGTTGCAACTACAATGGCTCTAAGATTGAATGTATTGGCATACATCACAAACACATGTAAGAAAAATTGAAGCTTGATTGTCAACTACATCTCCTCCAGTCGTACAATGTAACGGAAGCAGTGAATCCTATTGAAACGATGCAACCATATCCTTGAAGTGAGCCAGGAGGTCATCAACTGTCATGACTTGATGGTCAGGTATGTCTCTCACTCTCACACTCACCTGGAAACATTTACATACACACAAGAGCAGATTTTTCAGCAAGAATAAAGCAGTAAATGTTAATTAACGATTTAAAATGAGAAAAGAAGAAATTCCTATGGAGGAAAAAAAAGAACATGAAGGATTTAAAATGAAAGTAATTGCTGATTTCCCCCTCCCCCTCCAAAAGCTGATTTGTTATGCCGTGTTATATTAGATGCAAAACAATACACTCAATTGGTATATTAAATTATACCTGGATTAGCTATGCTATACAAACCAAACACTGGATAAAGCAATACCAAGTTTTATACCAAGAGTATTTCATCCAATACACCAAACCAAACAAGTCCTCAGAGTTATCCAGTCGGAGGAGAGCTGATTGGCTACCAAGCTTTTATAAGCACCTTTTAGGTTCTCGGAGCTCCTTCATGTGAGTGGGGTATCATGGGACTGATTTTGGTGGAAACGCCAATCAGCAATTACTTTCATTTGTTTAAAAGCTACTGAAGACACTCTCTAGGTGCCATCACAAGAAAATTTGCTCCTAAAACCTCATCTCTCAGTAACAATGACCACTGTACCTTTCTTTCTAGTCACAGGGTTGGATAGACAAACCAGTTATAGAAAATTGAGCATAGTCTAGATATTTGTCAATCATAGGAGTTGGAAGATGAGGAACAAGAGGAAAGTAAACAGGCAAACCACAAAATATCCTGATCGGTACAAAACGGCACATCAAGGAAAACAGGTTTTTGACCAATTTATTATCAGTCCGAACCACTGAGAGATCATGGAGCCGAATCAAAGCTATCTAGAAACTTTATTCATTTTGTTGAGTAGCACATTGTGTAAAGAAAATAGCAGTGCAGGTTGGGGAACAATAAGATACCTTCCCATTAGCGGCTTCAGCCTCTCCGACAACCAGTATAAAGTTATATTGTGCCAATTGAGCCTCTCGTACCTGTACACACATTAAAAGGCCATAAGCAAGTGTTTCTTTTCAAACAGAGCAACAAAAACTTCTCTATTTGACATTGAACTTGTATTGCTCGAGAGAAATTTATCAAATCATCAAGCACATAATTTCGAAGCTGGAACAGTCTTTCTGTTCACAATCATGTATTCTTCAGAGGGCAGGAATGGACATATAAAAAATTGACTGATCTATTATTATGTGGATGTACATCAAATCTTGTATTAGTTATAACTTTCTGGTAGCTTTTCTGAAGATGCTGCTTAGCAAATTGAAGAGACTGGCGGTCTTCCCAATTTGTATGACACCAATCCAGTCACAAATGTAGGTAACCACTATCAACATCTGCTGATATGTCAATACAATAACTTACAAACCACAATGTTTATAATTGGAATGATCTAATCTTTTATGTCATGGAATATGTTAAACCAAAGCTATGTCACACAGCATCGCCGAGTTTCACATAGAAATAGTTGATCAACTTTAAAGGGAAGAAATTGATAAAAATCGCCCATTACTAAAGAAACATTTTTTGTAACGGTCCCGGCCAACTTGCATGCATCTCGACTATTGAAGTGAACATAAATTTTAAGGGCAGTATATGACATTTTTCCCGTGACAAATGTAAGAACAAGTTGAATCTAAATGATTTCCATGGTGCTTTGCACAAGCTTGTGAATGAGAGGTTAAAGTGACTTAACAGGCCATTTTGCCAAGTTTTATGGAGTAACTATTACAAATGATGCCCTTATTTCCTTTTATAAATAGACTCCCTCAACAAAGAGGGCTGGTGTTACTTAGACCTAAATTCTGCTATAAACTTTTATTGATAAGAACATATAGAAAGTTGCACAGTGACTCTGAACTGTGTACCAGTCATGTGTTTTACATGATAAACTACATAAGAAACTAACCTTTTTTTGGATTGTCCTGTCACTTGTATCAACATCAATGTGATAGCCAGCATCGTGTATCTTTTCCCGGAGCTGAATAAAAGTCAAGAAAAAGGTAAAAGCAGTTTCGTAATGGATGAAGTACGCATAGGAACAAATTCATGAGATGCTATTTGTTAAATAAGTCAGCTCATTTATGTTTTTTCTAATTGGCAAGTTGACTTCATTATGTCACATGTCCCTCAATTGCCCTGACGTACACTTGCTGAATCGCATGACATGGGTGAAGGTGTTTCAAGTGGATTCTTCAAAATATACTAAAATCAACAAATGACCATGTTCTCTCATTAAGAACTTAAAAAACAAAAGAAAAAAAAAAAAAAAAAAAAGCTATATGTACCCTTGAGGTACAGCCGATGGTTACTAATTGGATCTCTGCCAAACATAACTCTCATCTTACTCTACAGGAAATGGTAGGATATAGAAGCTGAGCCAAAATCTACAGTTCCCTACAACTTTCCAACTCCTCTACCAGCATCTTTAACAGTTACTGGCATGCGGGTTCTAGCAACTGCGCCATTCAAAGCACTTTACAATCATGATTCATGCTTTGCAGCTAAAATAACAGCGCAATTGCAGATGCCAACACGAAAGTCCTATATAGTATTATTTTTTCCCTCAAGATCTATAACTGTGTGATCTACAGCACCTTACAACCATGATTCATGCTTTGCAGCCAACACCAAAGTGAAATTTCAGATGTCAACACAAAAAATCCCATCTTTTATTTTTTTTCCGCGAAACCTATCTCCACAAGCATGTTTCTGTGTTTGAGAATATCCAGCTTACCCATTAACTAACAAAATGAGACAAACTACACCAACTATACAGCGAAGGGAAAGAGAAGAAAAACTAACTCTGACTGCCATGACTACCCTTTGTGTGGAAGAAAGAAACAATAAAGACATACTCAACTAGTCAACTGTAATAAAATCAAACAAAAATAAAAATACCAAATATAATCCAAACAGATGCATAGACAAAATTTAGAGATACACAGTCTCTTAGTAGTTAAACCATAAATACATCAATAGTATTAAAGTATGTAAAGGTAACCAACCTCAAGCGCATACGACTGAGATTTGTCAGAAACAGGGCAGACCATCGCTTGACGTGGACTAAGCCAAAAAGGCCATTTCCCTTTGAAATGCTCCAAAAGGATAGCGAACATACGTTCCACTGACCCTAGGATAGCTCTATGTATCATTACTGGCCTCTCTCTCTTACTTTCATCTTCTGCTGAGTATGAGAGGTTGAAGCGCTGAGGGAGTTGGAAATCAAGCTGAAAAGGAAAGCATACAGATGATAATTCCAATGTGGTACAAAAGGACATGCACGAAATTTCCAAGGCAGATGAAATTCCTAATGTGAAGAATGATATTGTTTCCAGAAATGAATCAAGGAGAATAAGGACAAATCTAACCTGCAACGTTGCACACTGGAATTTCCTCTTCATTGCATCAGAAACACTGATGTCTATTTTTGGGCCATAAAATGCTCCATCTCCTTCGTTGATCTAATTGAATGGTATTCTTTAAGTAGAATGCAAGATTAAAGTAATTAAGTAAAAAAAAAAAACAACCAAAAACACTGATGCAAAGGGGGACTACCTCAATTTATCCATATTTAAACAAAAATTGATACATGGACAGCACAACCGTCCCCCTTTTTTTTCTTTCACATAACCCAAAAAAGTTGCTCTTTCCATCTCATTTTATATGACACCATTTGATTGCGCGACGAATAAAGTAATTTTGAGTCAACTTATAATTCCTCAAGACTTGCGAAAGCACGGTAAAAACAATTTCATAGTAGAATGGCATCAGTATCAAGTGATGAGACAAATAAATCAGGAACGAAGGATGTATAAAAGAAGCACAAATAAGGGAGTATAATCTAACAGTCAGTCTGGCAATTTAACACTTTAGAATCCAACAAAACTGACAGCAAACCTCCCAGGGCTTCCCAAACTCGTTCAATGCTTCGGAAAGAGCAGCTTCAGCTTTTTCCCAACTTTCTAAGTCTCCAAGATATTTTTCTGGCCTCTGCAAGTCAGAAATATGAGTTGATAAACATGGAAAGAAAATGTAAACCCATGTAAAATGTGGAAAACGTTCATAAAATGAATCTTAGATCACAGAGAGAACGTTCCAATATAAGAAAAATAGAAAAAGTTACCATTATCAGAAAAAAATTGGAAAACTACAAGTGCACTTGCACTCATTTTCCAGGCAAGAAGTATGGGACAACAAATAATGTTCCATATCAAGGGAAACTATCTAGTATCTGTAATGACAATTAAAATAAAGAATGCATGTAGGATCTATATTAGCAGATATCACTTATAACGATTTTGACGGATAATGGCAATAGATAAAGTCGTACCGTTGATAACTTAAGGTCAAAAGTGAAACCAAATATCTTATACACATAGCTGATGAACTCTAAGACACCCTTGACTTCATCCTTGATCTGCGATATGAAGAACTTAGGTCAAACTAGCTACCAACAATGTAGGTTCAATGCACATAAACATAAATCTTAACCCACCTGTGACTCTCTGCAAAAGATGTGAGCATCATCCTGCAATAGGATATGAAAAGAGGTTGCTTAGCTAATAGAGCCATTCAAGAATGTTTTGCAGGAATAGAATTCTACAGCAAGAAGTTCCTTGAGAATTGACTATCCCTCTTTTTAGAAGGATATGTTATCCCACTCATGAAAAAAAACAAAGAAATATAACCGCGCCTAAGAGCTTATAGGTTGCTTTTTATGCAGGAAGAAACAAGGCAAAATCTACCTTATGGAACAATCAACTACTGCTACTTAGGCAACAACTTGCATGATCATCATTATAGAGAGGAAATAGAAAATGCGACAATACCTGCTGAAATCTCCTTACACGTGTTAAGCCAGTAAGTGCACCGCTGGCCTCATTCCTGTGCAGAACCCCAAAGTCGGCCAGACGAATCGGTAGCTCTGCATTGTTGACCAGCTGGTTAATTATTAAGGTGTTTCTTGCAGTGCAATGACATCAATGAGAAAGAGGTAGTATAAAGACAACAGTTCAGGTATGATGCAGCATGACAGGGTGCTTCCAAATAATGAAAACCAGTGCAGTTTTACGAAAGACAACATGCTGCACGTTTAAACAGCCTTCCTATTAGGTAACAAATTTCCACGAGATTTCACCCTCACAACTTGCACAATACTGAGATTCTTCGTAAATAGCCAATCTTATGTTAGCACAAAACAGCGCCTTCGCGGTTAGTAGTAGCATCAATCACTCTTCGTCGAGCGTCCTCTGCTTTTTTATAGAATGTTTTTAATAATGGTTCCTTGTATATAAATAAATTTCACTAATATTTGGGCCAATAAAAGACGGTCAAATACAAGAAGTATACAAAAAGTATAAACCCCACAGGAAATACGATTTTCTACATAAATCACCCAGTCTTCTATACAGAAAGGAATTTCATGGGTGCATCAAAATGAAATAAGGGACAGAGGCTATTCCTCAACTGATCAAAACTCATATCTACCCCCTTCAAAAGCTAATCCTGTTTCTTTCTAAGCATCCTCTATGCTATCATCAAAAAAGTTGAAAAGGCAAAACTTAGTTTCGAGAAGCTGTGTGCAAGACCAATACTACAACTAGAACATACAGGTAAAGAAAGAAGAAAAGTAACTGTTGAAAAATCTCACCCCTGTAAGAACGAACTCGGTGATCGAAAATTAAACAATGGCCCGGGCAATTCATGGGCTTCAAGCCAAATTCTTGCTTTTCAATCTGCAGGGGAAATTTAAAAATTAAAAAAAAAAAAAAACACACACACACACAGTTACACAAGAAAGCTAGAATGGTAGCATCTAGCTTAAAGTAGTTAACCAGAAGAAGCACTTCGTTACAGATTTCGAGATAGTTGCTCTAGGTTTCCTTTAATAGGTTTGCTTACATTATTTAGTCAATATATTAATTTTATTTTTAGCTATTCTTTAATTAGTCCAAGTTATTTGCTTATGGTAGGTTTTTAGTTCTATTTCAATTGGTTCTCCTACTTAGCAAGTTGTCTTATTAAAAGGCGAAAAAAATAGTTCGCTATGTACTCATTGTGTGGCCGCGTTAAAAGTTAGCAAGTAGTCTTATTTTAGGATTTTGTAAGATTTATTTAAAGAGCACTAAATCAGATAATGATAAGCAAAATTTTGACGAAACCCTATAGGTAGGAGAATCTCAATAAGTCTTAAGGTTGGAGCTCTGTTTGACGAGCCTAAGGTTGGAGCTCCCTTTGACGAGCCTAAGGTTGGAGCTTCCTTTGACGAGCCCTATTACCTTTCTTCACCGCCCAGTACCTCGATCATTAAAACGGGAATAAAACACACTTCTTACAAGACAATATACTACACCCTAGATAGAAAACTATCCAGATTTTACTGTGAATAGAATCCTCCAATAAAATATAGGAAGGAAGAATAAACACAACACATATCTGGGTTATTTGTCAGAAGTAAATATCTCAAATAGGTGAAGGTTTTTCTTATTTCCACAAAGTATCTGGCATTTTTATCCTAATTAAATAACCTGCAACTGCAAACCAGTTTATTAGCAAGACAAGATATGCAAGCATGCACATGTCATATCAGTTATCAACTACAAATTTTGTAAGCACATTGACAGAACTACTAAAGTTTTTACATGGAACATTTAATTTATGCAAACAATTGGAGTTGCTAAATTTTTCCATGTATCATTATCCTATTTTCCGATGTGGCCCAAGAAAAATTTATAAATCTTTCAAGCCTTCTGTTGACAAAACTGATTTCAAAGTGTTCGTACAAAAGACAGATGGTTAGCATCTCCGACAGGAACAAAAATGGCATTCAGACCTTCCCTGCTATCAGACAAAACTGATTTCACAATCTCATCAACATGTTATATGACCATAGACCTTGAACTCTGAATAGGGAATATATAATGGCTTTCACGACAAAGCTGACGAGGAAACTTCACAGAAAAGGCAATGTTGGATGTAAAGATCTTTGGCTACCCAAAAGGTTACTCACTCTGTTCCAACTATATGACAGTCTTTCCATTGTCAAATGTTCCAAAATGTTTGACACCACCCTATGTAACTTTCACAATTTCCGAGAATTTAATTCATAAACTCTTCCTACTCTAATCTCTATGTGATATATTCTATCTTTCAACCATTATAATATTTTTCTTCCAACTTCACGAATATTAAAAAGAAAAAATTAACTTCTTAATGTCGAAGCCAAATAAAATGGCGGAAGTAACTGTTTATGTGCTATCAAGAAAAGATTGAAGTTAAGCAGAAAGTGCCCCACAATTCTTTTGAGTGTTTGAATACTTTTTAGGACAAAATACATAATTCGGTACCTAAACTTGTCCCGAAAACACAGTTACACACCTTAACTTTGCGGGCGACCTATTACCCCCCTTAACATGTTCGAAGTGGAATTAGCACACACTTATGACATACATAACCAGTTGCATCATTGGAGGTGTGCTCCACTCGCCTTACAGCTTTGCCACGTGGTATATGTAAGATCTAAATTGATTTTTTTACTTTTTTATACTGTTTTATTGTTATCTTAATTTTTACCCTTTCTTTAATGTTATCAATAAAATAAAACAAAAAGAAAAAAGAGAAAAAACAAAAACCACCATTAGCAGCCACATGCGACCTTGTCCTGGGAGTTTACAACTCAAATTTATTAGAGGATAACTATAAGCAAAAGCATAATCCAGCGGCAGAACACAACGAGCAACCAAACATTATTGTTCTCCAAGATCTGCTACACCACTAACTTCATTTTTTTCTCTAATATTTGCTACGATAAGTACTTATGCATTTACACGTAAACGCAACACAACTCAAGCTAAAATCAAATGGTATTGCTTTAGAATGTAATACACTGCCCATCGGACCCATTTCGAGTTGATCTTTTCAATAATCAAAAATTGAAAAGTTTTATAAAGAGAATAATTATAGGAGCTGGGGTACTTCTAAAGCTTGGAAGACAAGTTTTTTTGAATTTTAGCCTGGACCATTATAAATATTTTATGATTGGTGAGCAGCGGAAATGGAGTTCCGGTGGTGGAAATACAAAAGAGGAGGAGAGAAAATTAAGTTGGAGAAGAAAGAGAAAAGAAAAGATAAAACGGAAAAGAAAAAGAAAAGAGGACCCACAAACAATTAAGAGTAATTACTTACTAGTAGCCAATAAAAAACTGACATGTGTACGATTTGTTGAGTGATTAACATATTTTTTATTCTTTACTCGCGTTTAATTTCTCTCTGCCATGTCATTTTTTAGGGTGGTACTAATACCACTTCGAACATGTTTAAGGGGGTCTTAGGTCGTCCACAAAGTTAGGGTGCGTAACTGTGTTTTCGGGACACGTTAAGGTACCAAATTATGTATTTTGCCTACTTTTTAGTTTCTCTCTAACAAGCATCTAATGAAAATTTTTAGAGAATAATGAAACAGTCAGGACAACACCAATTTTGCTCCAAAATTATTAAAAATACCAACAAAAAAACAAAAGAATACATAAAGCAATCTATCTTCGTCTCTTTGATAAGAAGATAAGGAAAATGGAATGTACCATTAGCGAGAGAAAGATTAATAGTAGTCGACAGAAAGAACTTATCTTGGAGAATCTTACACCAGCTAAAAACCATGTAAACTAAAGTTTTATAACCCCAAAAAAAAAAAAAAAAACACAATCGAGTATGAGAACTATTTTCTTTGACTTTTCTACCTTACCCGTCTTCATCCTGACATCCTCTACTAATTCATCTTCACGAAATTGCTCATTAAGCTGGATAAATAATTACAAATATAGTCTCTTAGTAAATGTCCCTTTGTCTCTTCAATCCATTCCCGGAATCTTTTTCCCAAAAGACAAGGATGCCTATTATATTTCAGATATGGATGTTTGTGGGACTAAATCACTCGAGTTCCTTACCAGTAGAGAACTTTAGATTTCTATGCTATTCATAAATTACCTCACTCATTTGTATAAATATGTGAAGTGCTCCTCTTACCAACATAAAATACTCTTTTTTTTATTTAATGAAACTTTTATTTACGCATAGCACCCAGAGCGTGCAACTACTCGGTAGCACAACCTTCTGCAGTGTACATCTCTGGATACCAGGTACATGTGGAAAGAACTAAGGAAGTTAATCATCCTATCTACCACAAGTACATTTATATCTATTCACCAAAAGGCTAACAGAGCTAAACATTTGTGCTTTAACTTACAAATACTTCCCCTTTCCGCCTTTAAAAGATAAATGCTCCGACAAGTATCTATATTGATGAAATTATAGGTTTAAAAGACAATGAACATTATTCAGATGCACCATAATATCAAAGCTGCTATCAGAGCACAAAGTTTACCTCAAACACAAACATGTTCTCCTTGTAGTTTGCAGCATGACCAGAAGTTTCCCACAACTGCATGTTGTACATATTTGGGCTCCAAACCTGCATGGATCATGTATCAAGACAAGCACTCATAAACAGAAAGGCACACGATTCCATTAGTTGTTTTTTATCCCTGAACCAGAAAAAATAACAGGGTAAGGTTCAATGGTTCAAGTTTGGCCTCTCTTTCAACATCAAGGAGTGCGGAAAAGGGGGAAAAGAGAAAATGCAGAGGCAATACATAGGCCAAGAGGAAAAGAAAATGATGATGAAGACACAATATCTCGTCATATGAAGCAGACCCCAGATAAAATGTTGCATGTATGGGGGACAGAGGTCACTCTTTTTGTTTTCCTGCATTTCTATCTTTTTAGGGCATGTGTGTTCTCTGATTACAAGTTAATTAAGTAATGGTTGTTTAATGTTCAGGCAGCAAGTACGCTTAATCTCTGACAAGAAATACTAGAGTCAGTGTAATTAAAAAAAATAGATATAAATATGCTAAGGTCCAGCAACTGCCAAAGCTTCCACTCCATCAGCTTCAGAACTCGGTGCTGATAGAGACTAAAAAATTGAGCTAAATGAACAACCATCTTATCCTTACTACTTTGATCTAGTCTATGGATGTAACTATGTCGATGAAGAATTTAAAGGCATCAACTGCAGATCTCTTTCGACCAAAGGGCAGAAAGGATTCAGTCCACTACACAGCGAGTGCAATATCCATCTCAAACGAAATCCAGAAATAAATGCAGTTTTAGAAAGGAAACAGTTCTGCAAATGGCCACACCTAACCAGTCAATAGTCCCTGCAGTTCGAGCTAAACTTATAATTCTCCACTCTGCTTACAAAGTAGTTCTTACAATATACTTATAAGCACAAGTAATTTTGCTTCTTTCTTATCAACACACACACACACACTCTCTTGAGCACAAGCTAGTTACCTCCTCGTAGCCCCTCTTCCAATACTGACTTTTGATGAATTCCAGCAACTTGTTGCAAACTCGAGCACCATGTGGAAGAAAGAAACAACTTCCAGGGCTGGAAGCATAATTCTCATTTAAATAAAATGAAATATTTCACCTATTGTGGGAGTTGAAAGAATTTCAAGCCATACTTCTATTATTTTTTGACAAGGTAAAACAATATCAAAGCATACCTTAATGGATGAAAAAAGAAAAGCTCCTGTTTCTTAGTCAGCTCTCTGTGATCGTATTTCTTTGCTTCCTCCAGCATATTTAGGTAATCCTGCAATAGAAATTGTTTAATAAAAAACTCCTCATCAGAAGCAGTGTGTGACCTATTCTCCTTCCTCAGGAGTACCAATACTCTACATCTTTTGCTTTTACTGACTAATCAAAGATTAGTTTCATAAATTCATCAAGCTAATACTCAAATAACGTACAATGACATGTAGGCTAGTCTTATCTCCTTTTTTAATTAGGTAACTAATTTTATTGATAATAAAAGGGGGAAATGCCCCGTACAAGCCAAGCCGTATACAATAGTAGAGAACCTACATTAAAATATACTTCTAAGAAAAGAAACCTAATCATCTATATACATCATAACCTCATGGGTACACCAAAAAGGAACTAGAAACCAAAAACTATTATGAAATTTAACAAAATCACTCTAGACTCCTTCAAAAGCTCTCATGTTTCTCTCTTTAAATAGAATCCACATACTTTTCATCTCCTATCAGACCTAGTTGACTATCTGAGCAAAAAAGAGATGCCAAAAGTATAGATGCTATGAAAAAGGATTTATTTAAATCCTTAAGACTCTTCCAATTATATACTCTGAATTCTCCCATTTCATATGCTCAAAAAGGATTTATATATATATATATATATGTATAACACAGACACAAAAACAAAAAATAGCATCGAAAAAGCCACCTATATGCTGATGAAGCCTAGAATAATTACCTAGAGCAAACAAAGTCTAGAAAACTAAATGTGAATGTAACCCAATCACAACTCACCAGAGATGACACCTTATACACATTGATGGATTCAACTTTGCAACATCGGATATTTTACAAATGATTGAAGCATCTCCAAAGATTATCACCCTAAAATAATTTTGAGACCTAAACTGTCCCACAAAATAAAAGGGATTTTTTCCTATTTTTTCTCTAACCATTTTTTTCGTAAGCCTTGTTCATTACAAAGAATTTTCATAATTTTTTGTTCTGATTATCACAATAAGGCATAGTGACAGAAGACCAAAGCCAAATGCAGAAACAAGGTAATCAGCTTGGGAAGTCACCTTCAACTGTTTCTTATCTGGAAAAGATATTCCATAAACTCTTTGCAAGCTTTCCCGGTCTTTGTCTCCCCTCCAATATGCTGATGAAGCCTAGAATAATCAGATTGATCAGAAAAGATATACACGCATGGGCCAACTTTTGTATAGGGAACACGCGGCAGTGTACCTTTGTACAAGATATTGCTTTAACAAAAGATGTATTTGGTATATGTGGACCACGGCAAAGATCAACCAAGGGGCCACATCTGTATACCGTTATTGTTTTATCTTCAGGTAAATCTTTAATGATTTCAACCTAATTGAGAGATGAAAAAAAAATAATTAAAATGTAAGATTCCTGAAAAGTGTTGCAAAGAAAAGCCTGGAAGGAACAGGTACTACAAGATCATAGCAATTCAACCTTAAAACTGTTATCAGAGAACATATCAAGAGCTTGCTGCCGTGAAACTTCAATACGTTCAAAAGGTTGTTTCTCCTGAGAAATCAAGGGAAGTTAGTTGCATGTTGAATACTTTTAATGCCTGGAAAAAATATTGATTATACTGCAACAAAAGAAGAAAGCACCTTAGGCCATTGCTTTGAACTAGAAAAGAGAAGATAAGACGCGCTCATTGAGCTATGATCCTCTCAATCGTATATCTCTATAGTCTACACTTAGGTACGATCTTATGGTTGAATCCTTGATTAGGTATGTATGCAATAAATTAGGAGAGTAGATACAAAACAACAACAACATACCCAGTATATCCCACAAGAGCGATACAAATAAGTGACTGTGTGCATCTCCCCCACCGCATGTATAAATAGAGGTCCTGCTCAGGTGAATACTCTACAACTGGGTTGGAAAGATTCCACTGATATCTATCTTGACCAAAGAATTCCTCGAAACCAGCAAAAAGCCGATTCTTACATGGATTTACTTGACAAGATACGGGCAGAAAAAATCCAAATCTGTTGATCCTTTTTACCTACTTCTAACCATATCGCAAGGAAAATGAATTTTTTTACTAAGTTCATAATCACATGGCAGTAAACCCTAATACTCAACCATAAATTATTCAAACCCTTTTACGAACAACCAGAACAGAGAAACACCAAAGGACACAATTACGGAAATATAAAATCCAAGAGGCAACAAGCAGTTGACTTTATACTCAGTAGATCAATGCAATTCTAACTGGTAAAAGAGTAATACCAAAACAGCTTTTTCTGCCTCCTCCACAATCCCCTTAAAATGATCCTCATTTAGTCCCAGATCACCATAAAAGGCATCATAATAGAAACCCTGCAGTGGCAAGTTCAACATGTCATGAGAGGTAGGATGCAATAAACTGAATAAAGAATAAATTATAATGAGAGAGAGAGAGCTCTTCCAGCTATCTGGTCCAGGAGGAGGGGGGAGGTAGTGGAACAGTTTATCTAATTTTGCACAATTCATTCAGGGAATATTGCTTTCTGGATAAGTTAGTTCATCGGCAATATGATCTTTTATGATAAGTGGAAAATGTTAGGCTAAAATGATGAAATGCAGGGGTCAAATGATGGCAGTGAGGACAGCGCTTTTTTGGGCTTTTCTTCTAATATCTCTTTCAACTGGAAAATAAACATCAGTTGTGGCTGCAGTGAAGGCAGCAATTTAAGATACTAACGGTTGGATGTGAAGTTGTCCCAAGATTTTGACCGGAAATCAGCTATCAAATAAAGGGGTGAAGCAAAAAAAAAATACCAAACCAAGTAAATTATTTAAGCTTATAATTAGCAAGCTAGGTGGTTGTTTTCACTTTAATCAACTCCCAAAGAAGAAAAGCAATAACTCAACAGCCATGCAAGAGAAACTCATAACTTGACTTAGAACCTAGAACCAACCAATCAACCGCACCTCAAAGAGGTAAATTCTATAAATCCTCCTCCATCCTGCTCTGTGCCAGTCAATCTCGTTCCACGACTAGATAATTTGTCTTGCATTTCAGAGCATATCTAAACTACCAAAAGGAAACAGTAAATAACATCAATATTGAAGATTAGGCAACTACAATATACCTCTCCTCTTGTTGTACACGGTCCAATACACAGTTTGCAGCCATATTTCCTCTCCAACGACTAAGAAATCCACAAAGAGAACATTAAAAAAACTTTAAAAATAGCATAGCAAGTATTTCATTAGTAAAAATTTCAAAATAAAAACAACCACAATGTGGTAGAGAAAAAAGCTAAACCTCGCCAAGAATGTGGGCGCTCGAGTGCCAAAAAGTGTCTCTCCCCTCATCACTATCGAACTTGAAGAGTTCAAGCTTACAATCGCCTTCCAAAGGCCTCGACAAATCCCAAAGCACCCCATTCACCTTCGAGATTAAAGCACTGGAAGCCAAGCTCTTGGAAATCTCCTTTGCTATATCCAGCGGTGTTGTATTATATTTCTTCCCCTCCTTCACTGTCCCATCAGGTAACTCGACCCTAATCAAACACAATTATAACCCACATTCAATTTTTAAGTAAAAGAAAACAGTACCAAATTACTTATCCCTTCCATCCAAAAAAGAATGGCAGTAACCACAACAGTAACTTTCAGCACATATCCGAACATCATTTCCAACTCTTAAATAAAATCTCCATATTGCAAAATTTCTAGAGTTAATAATATTTCAAAAAAGGTATGAGCAAATCATATTCAAAGCAAATTTTTATATAATCCACAAATCGCAATGTGAAGGTCCAAAACTAAATGGATAATAGGCTTGCTCCTCTACCCTTCTCCCCTTCAGGCGGAGTTTGAACGGAAGACCTCAGGGTCGTTAACCCACTTCACTAACCACTAAACCACACCCTTGGGTGCAGAAACTAAGGTTTTCATCCTCTTCTTTTATAGCCTAGAAACCCGACCAGTGGCGGACAGTTCAAAACTTAGGTGGATATTGGGCTCATCCCTCTACCTTTTTCTCCACTTTAAACGAGTCTAAACCTGACTCGTGTAACTAACATAAGTTGAGCTCTTACCACTAAACACATGCAATAAAAAATTTATTCTCTAAACATATATTAAGCATTTTCATCTTTTTTTTATAGACTAGAAACCCCGACCAGTGGCACAAGGTTCAAAACTCAATGAATACCTAACACATGTTTTCACACACATATCACAAGTTGAGCTCTTAACACTAGACACAGGCAATAAAAAAATATTCTATAGACATATCATTTTTTATAGCCTAGAAACCCCGACCAGTGACACACGGTTCAAAACTCGGTGAATAATGTGCTCGACCCTCTACCCTTCTCCACTTTAAAGGTGTTTTAACCTAACACGTGTACTTAAGTCACATATCACAAGCTGAGCTATTACCACTGCACGCAGTCAATAAAAAAAAATCTCTAAACATAGTAAAAACAAGATAAAATTAAAAAATTAGGGTTTTACTTGATAGGATCAGGTGAAAGTGAAAGGCGATGAAGTTTCTGTTGATTTTGAATAGATTCAAATAATGCGATACGTTTAGGAACAACTTCTTGTAGATATTTTTCGTCTTTAGGGTATACAACACTGCTACTGGAGTTAGCTCCAGCTGAATTTTTTGGGGCTTTACCCATTGGTGAAGAATAGAAACGGCGGCGGATTAGGATACTACACGGCGGAATACGGCGGAGGGATTGGGTAAAAATGGCCAGGAGCATAAAATAGTTTTTTGTGACTTTGGGTTGGGTTCCAGGGTTTTATTTGTTCGCTATTATATTGCACTACTACACTTTAACCAAAAAAATGAGCATCTCGGTTTAATCAAAAAAATTTAACTGTTTATAATTTTGTTACAACTTTAAAAAAGTTATTTATGACTCTATTCATTCAACACTTTCTTTCAAGTTTAGATTTTCATTTCAAAACTTCAGTATATTATTTACTTAAGTTTCGTTTGTTAAAAATTTTACAACATTGTATCTTAAACTTCAATTTTTCAGTTCCAAACTTCAACATTCTATGCCACCATTTGGACATAGGTTTGGTTGAAACTTTTAAAAAAAAAAAATTTGTGAACTTAGAATTTAAAAATTAGTTTTGATAGTTGAAGTTATATTTGGACAAGTATTTTACTCATAAAAAATTAAAGTTTTGTGAGAAGAAGCATCCATCTCCAAAAATTTATCCAAACACTGTGATATACTATACACAACCAATATTTTGAAATCTGTTTGAGAAAAAGTGAAACAAGCTATGTCCAAAGGAAAGCTCTGTTTTAAGTTCAGTAGTGGCTATTTATGCACAACGCCCTATTTTAAGTTGTGTTTGAACTTTAAATATATGTAAGTATTGGCTGACTACTTAACTGTGTTCTTGAAAGTAATTTTAGAACTTAATTACCAAACATAGCAACATTTTAGCAAAATAACACTGTATAGAGAAAAACACAAGTTAATTACAAATATATCAAAAACATAGCAATATTTCATATAACATATCAAACCCTTATATTCTTCCTCCTATTTCCTCCACTATCACTTTTGCTCCTCTCATTTTCCCCTATTTCACTTTTCCTCCCACCATTTCCCCCAATTACACTTTTACTCCTCCTATTTCCCCAATTTCACTTTTCCTCATCCTCACTGTATCTCGTTGTATCTCACCATATCTCTATGTTTCTCAACTACCAACCACCTCGTATCTCATTGTATCTTCTGTATCTCACTATTTCTATACTGTTTCTGCATCGTTTCAACTATTTCTGCAGCATTGTATCTAACAGTTTCTGCACCGTTTCTACTATTTCTGCAGCACTATATCTAACAGTTTCTGCACCGTATCTAACTGTATGTCATTGTATCTACGTTGTTTCAGCACTGTTTCAGATTATTTCAACACTGTATCTAACTATTTCTCGACTGTATCAAGCTGTTTCTTGACTGTTTCAACATTGTTTCATCCCGTTTGTGCATTGTTTCTCACTGTTGCTAAGCTATTTTCACCTTTTTAGCATTATTTTATATTTTTTTTATAGTTTATTTCGAAATTTTTCACAAGCGGTTTCAGATTGTATCATATTCTTTCATCACCATTTCAGACTATTTCACCTATGTTTCAGACTGTATCATAGTGTTTCAATGCCGTTTTGAGACTGTATCATATTGTTTCAATGTCATTTTAGACCGTTTCAATACCGTTTCAGACTGTTTCAACATCGTTTCAGACCGTTTCAACTCCGTTTCAAACTGTATCATTGTGTTTCAATACCGTTTCAGATTGTTTCAACTCTGTTTTAGACCGTTTCAGCCTATTTAAGACTGTTTCAACAGCGTTTTAAAGTGAGTTTCTCCTTTGTTAGATCAAAATATATGAAAAGTTGGACTCACCCCCAAATTTGTATGAGCGTTGCAACAGAGACACGGACAACTTCCAACTTCAATATGATCCGAGCAAATAGATAGAGACAACTCCAGACAACATGACAGAGAGTACCGAGATAAAAGGAAGGAACAATCTACCTCCATTAACTGCTATAACAGTCAATCCAACACTAGTGCTTCCCAAACCCAGTCGTGATTACAGATCTATTGCTTAATTTTGCAGCGAACTTTAGAAACTGTGACTTTACTTAATCAACAACGGTCGGTTTTATGAACATACTGAGTCGTTTCATGAAGTTGTTTTGTGACACAGCGGCCGGTCCTGTGGTAGCACCATTTACCCCCCCCCCCAGTTCACTGAAAAATCTATGTAGGATGCAAACCCAGCATCGCCATTCGTATCTAGATCAGCATGGAATACATTTCATCCAACCTCCTTCGCACCCAAATTGCCTGATTCAGTATCGGAAGGCAGAAACGCCGTGGTCCCAGCAGTGGTGAATGAGAAAATAGTGGAAACATAGACGGTGCAGATACCTAGATCGAGAAGTGCGTGGTGGAGGTTTTTCGTGGTGACAGGGATTAAGGTGTTGGGATGGTTGATTCTACATTGTGATGGAGGAATTAGGGTTATAAGAATAAGAGAGAAAAAAGTGAGAAATGTAATTTGGGGGAAATGAAAATGTGTTAGGAAAAATATTACTATGTGGTGTAATTTGAAAAATGTTGCTATTTTTTTTTTTTTTTTTTTGTAATTTGGGGTACAAATTTGTATATTTGTGTAAAAATTCCATATTATATTGCTGGTGACGACAAAGGCTCTATATTTTTTAGGATTTTTTACACTATGTACCCATGAAATCTAAAGTATTTATCCATTCTACACATTAAAAATTACACTATCTGTAAAATTAAAAGTATTTACCAAACCTACCCATTTATTTTTGTATAGATTTGCTACACCTTATGGGCGTATATTAAAGGTACTAACCATAAAGCTTCAACAAGTCATGGACAGGGTAGTGGATGGTAGCCAGACAACTATTGTACTATGAGGACTTATCAGTGACAACATCATCTTAAGCCATGAGCTTGTAAAAGGATATGAAAGAAAAGGCATTTCTCCAAGGTATATGATTAAAATAGATATGGAAAAGGCTTATGATTAAGTGGAATGGGCTTTCCTTGAGCAGGTGCTAACTGAGTCGAAGCTCCCTGTTGTGTTTATGTAACGACCTCAAATAGTCGTTTCGAAAATCGGGACCTCGATTTGCGTATCGACAATCCCAAAAGCTCCGTAAGGTCCATTATGGCATGCCTGAAATTTTTTAGCTAAAACGAACTTTGTTAGATAGGTATCGGAGAAAGACATCCGTTTCGGATATTCGTTAAGGCTAAAAGAGGTTTCGGAGCTCGATTTGAACAAATGAGCTCTGATGTGAAATCTGAAAGTTGTGTTAGGTTCGTATGGTAATTTATGACCTGTAGCAACCTTCAGAAGTGAAAACGGACCTCGTTTGATAGGACTTTTGATAAAGTCTCCGTTGCGGAAGTTTAAAAAGGTTAAAAGAGGTTTTCGAGCTCGATTTGAGTAAATGAACTCCGATGAGAGATCTGAGGGTTCCGTTAGGTTCGTATCGTTATTTGTGACTTGTAGCAACTTTCGAATTTGGATTCCGGGGTCGTTTGATTAAAATTCTCTATTTTGGCGAAAGTCGAAATTTGACCCTTTGCCGTGGGACCCACTTTTTGAGTTCTAGAGATCCGAATTGAGTTCCGTCTTGACGAGCATATCACACAAGTCTTGTATGACTTGTGTACAAAATTTGGGGTCATTCCGAGCTTCGTAGGGTCCCGTTTGGACCCAAAAACAGTGGCTGATCTGGTGCGAAGCTAAAAAGCTGCTGAAATCTATTTTTTTACTGTTCAGCCGGAAAGAAATCAATATTTCAGATCAATCCATAAGGAATTAGAAAAAAGTCAAAACATGAAAGTTGTAGCTCTTTGAGTTGTGGTTCTAATGCCACAATTTCGTATCATTTGAACATTTCTACAAAAAGTTATCTGTATTTTACCGAAAGCTGTCCAGTGAGGTACAATTTGGACAGCATGTGGTACAACTCTTTAAAGCTGCGGGCTGCTATATATTCTAGGGCAGACATTCATTTTTATTTTCATGTTTTGAGCTTCTAAAAGTGATTCCAAGGAGAATTTGAAGTACCAAAATCATTCCTAAACACAAGGTAACTATTCTTACCCATTTTTAACGCTTTAATCCGAGGATCAAAGTGACGATCCTTGGAAAGAGGGTTTGAACCCTAGATTTGTGAAATGGGAAAAATGACCGAGTTGGACTCGGGTATGTACAATAATGGTACTTTTTGACTCGTGGGAGTATGGGGAGTCCGGAAACATAAATTTTACGGGTTTTGGGTACGTCCGACCCGGGGGTATTTTGGTAAATTGCCTCTTAAATTGCGTAAGGGCTTAGAATTCTTTCCTCACATGCTTACGAGTGCGACACTATTTCTTTGACTCAGAGAGGAGTCTTTCGGAGGCACATCGTTTGGGAAAGGAGGTCGTTCCTTAGCCACTTGAGCCGATTTTGAGGTAAGTGAGACTTGACCTCTATTTTGCTTGCGGATAAGATTTGATCTTGTTAAGTAAGATGTCGAGTACTTAATTGACTAGCATTGTCTAGTAGATAGTATTATGTACTACTCGTTATATTTATACAAAAAGGTGAAGCACAAACGTGACTCGTGTATAGTCGATGTTGTGTGCCGGTGTGTTATTGATATGCTCTAGGGACAGAGGCCGGTGGTGCGTTATGACCTAGAAGCGGAATTTCATCTAGGGACAGAGGCCGGTGGTGCGTTATGACCTAGATGTGGAGACTTATAGGGACAGAGGCTTGTGGTGCGTTATGACCTATAAGTAAAGTTGTTTATAGGGACAGAGGCCTGTGGCGCGTTATGACCTATAAATAAAGCCGCACAGGGTGTGTGCTTATGCTATGTGCTAGGTATATCATTACCTATGTGGTGTGCGAGATATATCATCGCCATGCTGTGTGTTAATTTATTACTGCTTATGCCATAGTATCAATATAATATTGTATATGCTGCCTATATTATGTATCTTTATATTATTGACTATGTTATGTATTCGCGTATTATTGCTTGTGTTGTTGTATAATTATATTATCGTATGTAATGTTTATGGGTTACTGTAAAGGTGTGGATTGTACTTCCGTTTTCTGCTTATGCATTATCAAAGACTTGTCCCGAAAGGGTAATTTAGCGGGTCTGTCGATGATCTTACTGGGCTTTGGCTCATAACTTACTGTTTTAAATGTGCAGATCCTTCTACTAGTCAGACAGCTGGACTTATCTGATCCGTTCGAGGCTGTGACTATTTTTGCTTGAGGTGAGCCAACCGCATGGTTCGTGGTGGCATACCGTCTGATCCACCTTAGTGCTTAGACGCTTCCTACATCTTGTATTATATATATATATATATATATATATATATATATATATATATATATATATATATATATATATATATATATATATATATATATATATATATATATATATATATATATAGCGGT
Organism: Petunia axillaris subsp. axillaris; assembly: GCA_029990575.1. Taxonomy (NCBI): domain Eukaryota; kingdom Viridiplantae; phylum Streptophyta; class Magnoliopsida; order Solanales; family Solanaceae; genus Petunia; species Petunia axillaris. The sequence continues at coordinate 24,558,874 of JARKNS010000003.1, forward strand.
TGTCAGATTTCGTAGATGCTCTATTGACACTGTATTTTGGGTGGATGTTTACACCTACATTTTATTGAAATATTTCTATCTAAATTATCATTATGAGTCAGTTTAATTATTCGTGGTTCGCCTAAGGATGTAACACTTAGGTGCCATCACGGCCCCGAAAATTGGGTCGTGACAGTTTATTGATTGGATAATGGAATGTGTGAGGACTGTCTCTTATTCTATCATTATTAATGTGAAGCTAACCAAACCCTTTGAGGCAAAGAAAGGCTTGCGGCAAGGGTATCCCCTATCTCCCTTCGTGTTTGTGATCACAATGGAGTATTTCATAAGAATGTTAAAGACTCTAAAAGAATAACTAGATTTCAACTATCATCCATGAAGATGCTAATTGGACATTTCCAAAGACTTTCCAGTGGTCAGGGTTAAATGCAAACAAGGAGAAAAATATCATTTATTTTAGAGGGGGTCCCAGAGGATATTCAGGTGCAGTATGTTCAAGAAGTGGGTTTCACCAAATGAGTGTTGCCCATAAGATACCTAGAGGTACCAAAAAAGCTTAAAAAGGCTCTTTGTGCTCCAATGTCAACCACTCATAGATAGAATAATTGAAAGGATCAACTCTTGGACATCCAGATTCCTTTAATATGCAGGGAGATTGCAATTGATAAAAAGTGTCATATTCTCTCTCCAAGTATTCTGGTCTCAGGTCTTTGTGCTCCCAAAGAAGATCATTAAGCAAATAGACCATGTACAGGAGATATCTTTGGACAGAAAGTGGCGAAACTTAAAAAAGAGCTCTCATTGATTGGAACACATTATGCATCCCAAAAGTTGCTGGTGGGCTAAATATAGTGGATATACGGACCTAGAATAATGTTATAATCTGCATATTGTTATGGAATGTCTGCCAAATGAAGGATAAGGTGTGGATACATTGGGTGCATACATATTATGTGAAAACATAAAGTATTTAGGGGACTGAAGGCCATAGAGCATCCTGGATAGTGCAGAAAGTCTTGAAAGCCATGAAATATTCTGAGCAAGCTAGAATGCAAGAAGCTGATGTGCTTGCAATGGGAAAGTACTAAACTAAAGAGATTTATCTAAAACTGAAAGGACCATACACCACTTTATCTGGGACATCCTAAACGGAACTTTATCCTTTTTCTAGCACTACATGGGAGATTACAGACCAAAGATAGAGTAGGGGCATGAATGAACCTGAACAACACCACTTGCATACTGTGTCAAGAGCGACCTGAAACTCAGAATCATTTGTTCTTAGAGTGCAAATATGCAACAAGTATCTGGATAAAACTTCTACAATGGATGGGTATACACAGAGCCACTCTATAGTTGGAACAAGAAGTACAATGGACTATAATGAACTACAAGGGCAAAAGACGGGAACTCACCTCTATTGTATGGTGCTGACAGCAGGATGCTACTACTTGTGGCAAAAGAGAAACTGCAGAACTTTTCAACAGACGCAGAGGTATGTAGCAGTTTTAATGAGGAAGATTGTGCAAGAAGTGATGTGCAGAGGCTATAAAATTAGGAAATTGGCTAAAGATTTAGATACTAGAAATTATTATCCTTATTAGTCATAGTAGTTAAGATATTATTGTGAAGGGAGGGCGTATGAGCTAATTGGGCCTAAGGGGCAGTAAGCTAATTGTAATGAATTGTTTTGTATGGTTTTGGTAATAAATAAAATTTATTTACCAAAATAAATTCCATCAGCAAACCTGAAGGTTTCAATTTGGGCGTAGTAACTTCAAACATGGAGTAACTTCCAACTTCAAATCTTAGGGTTGGCAAAGTTTTAGAAGAATATACAGTCGTTCAAACTCCAAAAATTTCTTCATATTCAATCCAAAACTCTAAGTTTCAAACTTTAAATTTTTCTTGAAATTTGAGTGACTATGGCTAGTCTTCTAAGATTTGCAAATATTAATTATTCATTAGCTAATGTCATACTATCTAACCTAAATTTCACTGAGGGTTAGCTACATAAAGCTTTGGGACAGCTCTTGACTATATTCAATTTTTCGTTAGAATTTTTAATATATAAAAATGTGGTGAAAGGATAAAGTTTCAATCAGTTGTCCAAGTGTAAAAGCATTGAAGTTGAGGGCAACTGTCAAAAGTGCTTAAATTCCCTCAACTTCAATGCTTTTTGACTTGGGCAACTAGTTGAAACTTTACCCTTTAACCACATTCTGAGGTGATATAAGTTGTTTTGTTCAAATTCTAAAATCTTGTTGAGTATATACAAATGCATGTCAAATGTAAAACTGTGTAGGAAGACAAATACATTATTAAACCATATTAAATAAGATGAGTAAAGAAAAGAGCTCCTATCTCAAAACCTCTTTTTTAACTTTTATTTACAAACAAGCAAAAAAGTTAATGCTAGGAAATTACAACAAAAACGATTACAAGTTATCAAAGAGGGCTACCGGAATTTAGAATGGCAGTACTATCATTTACATCTAAAGTCATCAAACTACACCATATTCTAAACAAGAAATTATACTTGTGATTAATCTTAAAAAGGGCTCTTGTCAAAATCTTAAGCTTCATAATGCGCCAATTTATGATATGTACGCCCATGGGTTGGGTTGGCTTACATATCATTTTTACAATTTCATTATTATGAAAAGAAAACCTTTTAGAACCACAATAAAATAAAGAGTTTAAACCTTTATCCTACTGAAGAACAGATAAATCCATGAGTCATCTGCAATAGAAGAAAAAAAATGACCTTTTCAACTCCTTGAAGAACAGATAAAACACCAATAACAGAACACATCTTTACGTAACAATAAAGTAGCTAAGAAACAAAAAAATTTGAGCCGTTTTCAAGCTAAACTAGGACTACTAAGAATATAAGTTTCTATACCAATGCATCTTCTCAGACACTGTTCAAGAACATGAAGACGATAGTCAACTTCTATAATTCCAATTGTTGCTACTCCAATCAACCAACTTCATGCTCTTATTCTACAAAAATCTATTCATAAAAAGAGGAAGTCCCAGGGAGCTTGAATGAACGTCCCTTCACCAATAAGACTTGACATTAAGCAAGTAAGAAATATGCTTCACGTATTTTCGAGAGACCACCATACAAGCATCATACAAGAAAACATGTACATTAAAATAAGGAAAACTCATATGGGTGAAATGTCACAAAGTAAGCTGCCACTGTAGTTTGAGAAATTGATATTTTCTTGTCTAGATAATCCATAAAATAGAAAACTAGTTTGCTGTGATTTTTAAACAAGCCGAACAAACGCCTGGAGAAAATAAGGAATCTCTTTCACATCTTCCAATTTTTACCTTAATAATTAATAGTCAAACAAAAGCGTAATAAATAAATGTATCACAAAGGAGAAAACCAACATGAAGTTTGAAACTCTCACTCATTTCAAAGTCTTCCAACTGTTCTTGTGTAACTCATTATTTCCTCCAAACACCATTACTGTAAGTGATATACCTAAGCAAGCTAAATATCAAAAGAATAGATGCAACTATCATGGATCATAAGTCTCACATTTTCGGTGGCGTTACAACAGAAGAGTAGCTAAAGTAAGCATTATTTTTGTTATTTAATTAAAAAAAATTAGATCCTACAAAATGATACGCAAAAATAAAAATACATTGTACAAATGATGACTAGTTTTCATATATATTCAGTGGTAACATAAAATATAAATTAGCGGTAGGGTAATAGCTATCTGAAACAATGTAGTGATTTCATAAAATGGCTTCAAGAAGTTTGCAATTGTTTTAGCTTTAACCCAGTCCTCATTCTAGGGACAATACTTTTAAAATCCTTGTCAAGTAGCTTCAAGTCAGGAAATGCTAGCCTATTAGGCAAAGCATTATCAAGCATTAAATATGTAAAGGTCCATCTTGTAGAAACTTCTTGACGTACTTTTCCTTTCAAGTTTAAACCCAAATTCTTGATACACTCTACAAATTTTACCATCTTTGACTCAGAACTTTTAATATATTTTATACTTTCCCTAATGTTAGAAATAGAACTCTCAATTATTTTCAAAGCTTATTTGACAACCAAATACAAGATATGATTTGCAAATCTAGTATGGACAAAGTCTCCGTTAAAAAAAAAAAGAATCCATTAACCTAAAAGACTCAACCAAGCGATTCACTACATCTTCATTATAACTTGCACTATCTAAAGTTATAAAAAATATTTTCTTTTCAATTCCCCATTTTTTCAACAGATTAATCAATATTGGACCCAAAGCTAGACCACTCTAAGGAGGAGGCACATGACGAAAGACTAAAACTCTCTTTTCTAAAACCCAATCTAGATCAACATAGTGTGCAGTAGCACAAATATACCCATCTGATATGACAGATGATCATAAATCAGATGTCAAACCGATTCTACTTGGAGTGGCTTCAAGATCATTTTTTACCATCTATTTTTTCTCTTGATATTATTTAAATTCATCAACTTTTGCTTTAAATCCTTGAAATGGTTTTAAATGTAGGATTCAAGAAGACATGCACTTCTCTAGCACCTTTATATTCCTTGAAATAGTTTTAGCTATAGGTTTTAACTGTATGATTCAAGAAGGCATGCCTTGGCTACAACCTCACGATATTCTTTATGATCAATTGTCATACCTTGTTTTGATGCTTTAATGTTGTGCTTCTTTAGGTGTCGATTAAACCTAGTAGTTCCAGCTTTTAAGTCGGCCAAAAATATACGTCCGTATGTCTTATATTATGCTCTAACTCTCTTATCAGAATAATTATCCAATGGCAACTCCTCAAAATAATCCCACACTACATAAGTAGCTTCATCCTGTCTTTTTTTGAACTTACCATACTTGTTTTATTGTACTCCGTATCATCATGCTCCGTCGCTACATTTTATGAAAAATATTAATTAAATCAAAGTGAGATACTTAACGATCTCATTAATTGATTACTCAAGAACACTTCTAAAATAATAAATTTGAAAACCTGTAATTTCTCAACAAATATTTGAGCATACAAAAAATATTGAAGTAGAGTCTTTATGCGGTTAGGTGGAAATAGTAATAGAAGAACTTATTATTGACAGACCTAAATTAATCCTAAATCACTAGTGGCACTTCAACAGAATTATTTATAGTGGAGGTGGACTCACTGTTTGAAATCTAGGATAACACCACTAACACTCAAATTACAGCATCTTCAACACCTTAAGGTTTTAATGGCAATAATCGGCAATTAGAAGGGGAAAAAACTCGTTGGTTTTTTTGGAAGGTTTTGAATTTGAACCTTCACTTGCGCAGGCAGCAAAATCCATCAAACAAACTAAAATTTAATCAATGACCGCTCAAATAATATAATGAGGCTAAATTTCACATTAAAATCCCGTACAATTTTGCACATTAAAAGTAAAAATGGAAAAATTAAAAAAAAAAAAAAAGAGAGGAAAAAAAGAGTTAATTGAACAAAGAACTGAAGACTACAAACTGAATAAAACGAAACGAGTAGAAAAATGGTGGTGGGCTAACCTGGGTAATAAAGATGAGTTCATTTGGACTGCTGAAAATTAATGGGTTAGGTTGAGTTATACCAAAATTGACTCATTCTATCTTTATTACCAACCCAACCTATTAAGATTGGGGTCGGTTGGGATCGTCAAAACATTTTGAACTTAAAATGTCTCATCAAGGTCTAGGTGCAACATGCTCTGTTAATATATATGTATATCAACAATCAAGAGTACTTAAATGCCCTCAACTTCAATACTTTTAGACTTGGCAAGTGATTGATAAGTATAGAAAGGGTCAAAATTACCACGCATCAACATTTTTTTCTTCTCTTGGCATAAAACTTGACGCGAAATGCACTGAACTTGTACTGGAGTTTCAATTGTTGATATATAACCGCTCAATGACTATCACTTGCAGAAAAAAAGATGGGCAAGGGTAATTAACAAGTGTTGAATTTGGAGGTTTGGATGTGTATGAGGCAAAATGTGGCAGAAACCTCATTGTTTTTATAGTGTATTTGACATGATCTTGTGAAAAATGATGATTCAAGAATCTATTACTTGATACATGTATAGGAATCAGAAAGATTAACTTAGAAAATAAAAAGTTATATATATGTTGGTTGGTGCTCAACATAGCCCAACATGGAGAATGACTTTTGAGATGATATAAGTTGTCTTGTTCAAATTCAAAACTTTAACGAGTAGATGCAAATGCATGTCAAATATAAAACTGTGTGGCCCAACATAGAGAATGACTTTTGAGATGACATAAGTTGTCTTGTTTAAATTCAAAAAACTTGATGAGGTATACCTCAGTTTGACTTGGTAAAAAAAATAAGACATGGAAAACATGTTGTTCAACGTTTCTGGAAATATTCAACTAACCTCTTTAATGTCTTATGAATAGTGGAACCCAAATTTCTTTTTAAGATACAGTGATGTTTATGAAAATGGTTTTAACAACTTTTCTTTATATACTTCTATATAATCGTTTTATAAAAATGGTCTTAACAATCTTTCTTTATATTTTCATATACTTTTGAAATCTAGTTGGTTCCTTATTTTACGATACCTTTATTCCTCCTTTTTTTGGTTGCTTGTTCTCCAGCAATCCGTGTAGGAAATGCAAATTTTATTTTACACATCATCAAAAATTTAAAACCTTGATTTTTTATTTGCACCGAAACCACTACTGGCAGTCGAAGCCTATTTTATTTTTCTAATGGACCAACGATACGGCAAAAGTTTAGCTAATTTTAATCTAATCATGATAACACCTACACATATAACAAACCAATTAAGAAAGGTAAACAAGAACACAAAAAAATTCTAAAATCGTTTGAAACTGGGTGCATATGCTAGAGAGAGATAGAAGAGTGCTTTGCATTTTACACCCTTATATTTTACCCCTTGACCCATTTACTTTTTTTCAAAATCATAAAATGATGATTTTGTGGAGGATAAAATATAAATTTTTACAATTAGCAACTTCTATCCGAAGCCATAATAGTAGTGACAAATATTTTTTCTGTCTGCACTTTGGGAGCCAAATCAGTAAGCGGGTAATAGTCAATGTCCCCCTTTATCCAACACAATATCTGATTTGACCTTCATATTTTTTATCCCCATCAATATAATCTAGTTTTTTTTATATATGATTTTTTTTAACAACAATATTTTACATACAAGTAAAGAGAATTATTTTATTTTATCATAGCAATTTATGTTCATTAGCATAATTAATAGGGTAATATAAATTTATTATAAAATTTACCACTATTTCAATTACATGATTGTTATTAATTTAGTTTTAAGTGCAATAAGTATGTATGTATGTACATACGCACTCTCCCTCTTAGTGTATGAGTTGGTATATACATACTTACATGGAGGGGTGTCTATTTGATTAAATATTTTCTCTCTTATTTCTAGCATAAAAATAGATGCATGAGTTTTGACTATCATTAATGAAATAAAGTATAAAATTAATTTAAGAATTATTTAAAATGTGGATGAATAAAATTTTGAAATTTGTTACAGAAACAATTGACACTTTAATTTTCTTTTATGTTGCACACATTAGTGACACAACCCGGAATCCGGCTAGGCTGTGCTGGGACCTAACATCCTCCCCTAAACCCGTCGAGCGAACCCTTACCAATTTAATTAGGAAAATGAATATAAATCCAACTCATAAATAAGAACAAGACTTAAAAAAAATACAGACATACTGATACCTCTAAGCTGTACAAAAGAAATTACAGTTGAGTACCCAACATACTAGGTTTAGGGCTATCCAGACTAGACATCTAAGAGTAGGAAAGAAGACAGATACCTCCTCAAGGGAGCAAAATGCAACTGAAATAATAAATACAAAACTGGTGGCCATCCTGAATAAAAGTTGGCTCACCCTGACAGCTGAAGTCGTCTTCACTCATTCACAACGTGGCGAACTCAATCATGAAGCGAACCTGCCGAAATGAAATAGATAGACAAGAAACAAACAACAAACAACAAACAAGGGTGAGTCAAAAGGACTCAAGAAGTGGGGCAAACTAGCCACATCAAAGAATAAGATAGCTAGCCAGGGAGAAGAAACAGGTAAACCAAATTCCTCTTATTTAAATTATAAAAAGGCAGAGCCAGATAATAACCAGAAATACGTATGAAACCATAAACTCAACCAGGTATACGAGCCAGAAACATATCAACAAATAAGCAATGCACGTAAAAGCAGAACAGTAGTTATGTACCACAAGTCTACACAATAGTATGAAATGAAATACGATGCAAAGGGTCACATGTGCCCGTAATCCCATCCCTAAGTATAATACTCCTGCATTCGAGGGGAATCCAATCTGATAATCAACTGGAGCAGAATACTCCTGCTCCAGGGGCGGAATACTCCTGCACCCGATGCAATATAAACCAGAGGCGGAATACTCCTGCACCCGATGCAATATAAACCAGAGGCGGAATACTCCTGCACTCTCCTGGGGCGGAATACTCCTACACCCGATATAATTTAAAGCTGAGGCGGAATACTCCTGCACTCAGTATCTGACATAAGAGCGAAATACTCCTGCTCCTGGGCGGAATACTCCTGCATCCAATATGATATAAACCAGATGCAGAATACTCATACACCCGATATGATATGCAATGTAATGCATATGAATGACATATAATGCATATGAATGCAATGTGATGCAATAATAACCTTTCACTGGCGCAGGACTCTCATCAACAGCCGAGAAGTAGATGCCAACTCACAGCCAGAGTACAATGCTCAGATCCTCAATGCAATACCAACAACAGGACATAACATATAATATACAATGTAAATCCAAAGCTAAGGCGTAATGAGTATGCGTATCGGTAGCTACACATGAAGGAACACGTGGTAGAAAAGCCACGAGGCCAGATGCCTCCAAAGGAATGGATATAAACACTTACCTTGTTCCAAAGCTAGCAATGCTATTCAACAACCGCATTATATTTTAGATTCATTACCAAACGATCCTGCTTATTCAATAAGCAGAAAATATATCAAATTAGGCTAAAGGCTTCATTCCTCACATCTTAGGGCAATCCGGTTAGGAACCTGATATCCTATTCGCATACGCAATACGTAGGCCAGTAGGCCAGGCCTATGTACAGGGTTCAAGGTCACATAACCAAACCCTAAGTAAATTACATTTATATATTGCCCATAACTCACTGAGTACGAATATATAATCAATTCCATTATCGGGGCCCAATTGACCCTTTAAACTATTAATAGAATTTAGTAAAATGATGTCTAATATTCCAATTTTTACCATCAAAATATATTCAAACACACATAATAAACTAAAATAATGCATTAAGATCATTACCTAAATGTTTCGGTATGAAAATTCTACTTTTCTCCGGCCCTTTTCTCATTTTCTGGTTTTTTTACCTTAATGTGTTTTTCTTCTTCACTGTTCTCTTTCTCCTTTTGATTTCCCTATGTTTAAATGTTATGCTCGTCCTTAGCTATACTAAAGACCACCGCCATTCATTTTTTGTTTCCTTTTTCCTTTTATCCTTTTCTCTCGTCTTTTTCCTTTTTCTTTTATTTCTTTTACTTTTATATTTTCTTTTCTTAACGAAAATTAAAACGGTACCCTGATTTTCAAAATAATTTCAACTTTTGCATACAAGTTATACCAAATTTATGTGGCATACTCGCTAAGGCGGATCTCAAATCGGATTCAAGAAACTCAAGATGCGAAATTAAATGGAAAAGATCAATTTTTTTAAATCTACGGCATTTTAGCGGAAACTAGTCGAACGACCTCGAAATTCACTTTCGAAGTTCACAAAAGTCTCAAATAATCATACGAACCTAACAACGCTTTCGTATTTCGAATCGGAGCTCATTCGCCAAAATCGAGCTCGAAAATCTCTTTTTAATATTTATCGACAATAAAAAGTGAAACCTTCTTCCGATGCCTGCCAAACGAGGTCTGATTTAGCTCAAATTTTAGAGATAAGTCTCAATGGATCTTACAAATATTTTAAAATTATTGACACGCAAATTGGAGTCCTATCTCTTGAAACGACTGTCCGAGGTCGTTTCATTCTCCTCTACTTAGACTCTCGTTCGTACTCGAACGAGCCCAAGTCTAAAGAAAAATTTATACAGATAATAGAAGAACTTGAAAAATCTTCATAAAATATTCCATGGACATTATCTCATGATTGGAGAATCAGAATTATAACACGAACACCGAACTCTTGGAATAAAACCCATTTGGATAATATGATAACACCATTGCCCAGCTTATTTTCACTAAACTGACCCTCCCTCGATCACGAGTGGAGAGTTTTACTTTTTCGAAACAAAGATATACGGAACTCTGGATGGATTAACATGATTCAGCCGATAATCACCTCTTCGATATACCTTTCGATATAGAACATGTCGATGGAACTAAGAATTAGCTCATGCTTGATGCAATAGGGGAAGCTTTTGAAGTACCTTATCACTACAAACTATAGAAGATTTGATGCAAGCTATATTATTTTTACGAACACACTATGCAACATTTCAATTGATGTTAGTGTTGTACCACAAGCTCCTTGTGGGAATGTAGTTACTCATATCCTAATGTATGTCAAAGGTTCATCTGAACAGGGTCTATCATATAAGGATAAGGATCATGCAAATACTACTGGATAATATGATGCAGACCAGGAATGATCTTCCGGCTGAACATCTACTTCAGGGTATTGTCTTTGAGTTGGAAATATTATGACTTGAAAAAGTGAAAATAAAAGAGACATGTAGTTGGACCATGAGCTGAGGCAGAATACCAGCAACAAAGTTGATTACATGTGCAGTTATAACGCTAAATTAACTTCTCAAAGAGTTGAGGTGTGAAAGAGATATGCCAATGATGGATGGACGACAAGCTGCACTAGACCTTTAACTTTAAATTTTCATAAAGTAAAACAGTGTCAGTATGAGGATCCAGTTCTAGTTGAATAATGACAAATAGCCAGAAGAAAATCGGAGTCACCATACAGGGTTACTACTGACGGTGTTCTCATGTATAAAAATAGACTTTGTGTTCCTGATGTTGCAGATTTACGTGGACAGGTTATGATAGAGGCACATTATTCCAAATACACTGTTCATCCAGGTTCGACTAAGATGTACCATGATCTTAAGCAGATTTACTGGTGGGACGGATTGAAGTGTGACATAGCAGAATTTGTGGCTCAGTGTTCTAATTGCCAGCAAGTTAAAGTCGTGTCATCTTTCCATACTTTATGCTTTCAGCAGATAGGTACGTATATATGATCAGGTTGCCAGCTTATCTCTAGTATTAATAGATTATTAGTGGGTTTAGCAATGATCGACACTCATTGTAGGTTTCTGTCGTGGCTCTAGGTTGGGTCGTGAGAAAAGTGGTATCAACGCCTTAGAGATTTAGTATTACCATTCAGTATTTAGACGAAGACTCCTCCACTTAAAGCACAAACTCATGCAGCTACTTGAATAGGAATAACCATCCCCGCACAGTCTGCTGGACTAAAGAAGATTTAGCTAAAGGTTGAACGTAGGCAGACCTAAGCTACCAACTACCCTTTTGAGTTGCCAAACAGCTGCAACTCTCGAGTCACAACTCCATACGTTTTCTATAAGTACCACCGCCTGATGGATCAAATCAAGGGTCAAATGATGACTCTCATTAACCTTAGTAGGCTTGAAACACAACAAATGTGCTTACCCGACTACCTTGACTCGCACTCTGGCTCAACACAAGGAACATCACAATAGGTTACTGACCGCCTCAGCTCACCAGTGCCGAATAAAGAAGAGATGGCAACTGACAGATGATAGAAATAATTAGAGCTTTAGGAAGCTCATCTTATTATTTTCTTGGCTACCAGAGCTAGACTACTTTCGAGTCATGCTAGGCAAAGAATCGCAATGGAAGAAATAGACATTAAATGAGCTTCACGGAACAACATTCATGCCAATTTAACCTTCTCATAAGAAGAGAACTCCAACAATTTATTAGTAAACTCTTTTATAACTGAGAGAAGCTCATAGAATAACATGACGTTGCTAACATTTCGAACCAAGAGGAGACACGTAGATCGAGTATTACTTACTAATCACTTTACACCGGAAGAAACAATGACACTTTCTGATGGTGATGAATAAGAATCCTATCATCCTACCAACACGGAATGGCACGACAAGATGCCAGGCAGACAATAGCGATTAGCGACACTCACTGTCAAATCTCTCACATTTAAACAAGATAAACTAGTAGGGTCACACCAATGCCAGGAATAAATCATATCAGAAACTCATTCCTCGACCGCAATAAATTCTTAATCAAAACGACATTCAAAAGAACCCGTAGAAAGATGATAGGACACCACATCTCTAGATCAACCAGAAGAATCGAATCTTACTCACATTTAAGGGAAGAAGAAATCCCAGGGTCTACTACATCGGATACCTCAGCATCTCGCCAGACTAGCAGTTCATAGAACTGCCTCTGCAGCTGTGCTGAGCCGGTACCCTGATAATTACTTCCATAACAACCACAACCACCACGCTTCTAAACTCTATTGGATGGTGGCATTTCTCTGGCTGATTGAGATCTATATAAAATCCCCTGCGACTGCACAGATGCCTGATGACGAGAGAAAAGACGACTGCCTACTTGTCGGAGTAAAGGAAAACTCCTCAAAGGATAGCCAGACTCACAACAATGATAATAGGAAAACTCCTCAATGGATAATCAGACTCACGACAATGATAATACATTTTCGCTGAATATGGTAGCTGGACAGATTGTTGAAAGCTATAAAGAGAAAGTTGAGTCTAATCTTGATGAACTACCCGCGCACTCTGAGAATCACGCTCTACAAGCTGAGATAACCTGGCAAGTAACCTCCCAAAATAATCAGAACTCTTACTTCCAAAGAAGGTATGGTGCCCACCAGGGCCGTGGGATCTCTCGCTCTCCCACTCTAACTCTTCCCGCTCTAACTAATGGTATGCCTAATACCTCTGAGCAATATCAACAACGACATCAAATGAAGTCCCAACCTCAATTTCTCGAGTCATCTGGGATCTCAAGAAAGGAGAAAGGTCACCAATAAATCTTCGAACATTCTCGGAAGGTTCATGGACTAGTTCTAGTGCATATCTAGCCATCCTAAAGAATTCAATCTCATATTCTGAAACCAGCAGGCTAACCGACAGGCTACCCTGTCTAATCCACGCAAACTGGAAACACTCTTCATTTCGCTCGCTACTCGAGAGGAACTTTTCCACGAATCTAGAAGAAAAATTGAACCAAGTTAGTTGATAAGAGAGGGAGCGGCCCACCAATTCAAGGCTGGACCCCTGAAACTGGAAAGAAGAATAATCAACACCATACCGCTCGATATAATCAAGAACCTGAAAGACACGCTGACATCATTTTATTTTGAAAAAAAGCTTACGAAGGGATTATCTAATTCATTGTCTGAGAATACCGTAAGGTTCAATTGGGTAAAATAATGCAACCACTTTGGGCACTCGGAACGAACTATTACTCGGGCTAGCTAACCAGCCAAATTAACTAGAGGCACAACACATGCTGCTTTTGGAACATAATTTACTGGGGCAACATCAAGGACTGGAACAGGAGCTCCTTGAGACCGAACGTCTCCATCTGTGGCAACCTGATAAGCTGCCTAGAGAAAATAGGTTCTTGCAGTATCTGCGTCGCCAAGATCCACGTACAAGCATCGTAGAGAGCCAAGAGAACCACAAGGCCCTGCTCCCTTGCCCATCGAGAGCTCGTACAGCTGGGGCCTCCGTAACTAGATCGTCAGCACGATCAAAACGCTCGGGGCTTCGTCAGTGCTAACCCCAGGCTAGACTGTTTCGTCTTGAACTCATACCGTTTGATGATTTGTCGCACTAGGGTTCACAATTACCACGAAGGAATTAACGAAAATACTTTTGCATCATAGACCGACGCACGATCAGAAACGAAGGAAGTGAAACTTCCTAAATTCCATCATAGCCTCTCGTAGATAAGTATAGACATCTACGTACCCATCATCGAGACTCTACTAGACACTGTTAGTCTGGATAGACTCTAAACCGGGCTCTGGTACCAACTGACACGACCCGGAATCTGGCTAGGCCGTGCGGGCACCAACATCCTCCCCTAGACCCGTCGGGCGAACCCTTACCAATTTAACTAGGAAAATGAATATAAATCCAACTGATAAATAAGGAAAATGAATATAAAGCAGAGGCGGAATACTCCTGCACTCTCATGAGGCGGAATACTCCTGCACCCGATATAATGTAAAGTTGAGGCGGAATACTCTTGCACTCAGTATCTGACATAAGAGCGGAATACTCCTGCTCCTGGGGCGGAATACTCCTGCAACCAATATGATATAAACCAGAGGCAGAATACTCCTGCACTCTCTTGGGCGGAATGCTCCTGCACCCGATAAATTGTAAACCAGAGGCAGAATACTCCTGCACTCTCCTGTGGCGGAATACTCCTGCACCCGATATGATATGCAATGTAATGCATATGAATGACATATAATGCATATGAATGCAATGTGATGCAATAATAACCCTTCACCGGCGCGGGACTCTCATCGACAGCCGAGAAGTAGATGCCAACTCACAGCCAGAGTACAATGCTCGGATCCTCAATGCAATACCAACAATACGACATAACATGTAATATACAATGTAAATCCAAAGCTAAGGCGTAATGAGTACGCCTATCGTTAGCTACACACATAAAGAACACATGGTAGAAAATCACGAGGCCAGGTGCCTCCAAAGGAATGGATATAAATACTTACCTTGTTCCAAAGCTAGCACTACTACTCAAAAACTGCATTATATTTTAGATTCATTGCCAAACGATCCTGCTTATTCAATAAGCAGAAAATATATCAAATTAGGCTAAAGGCTTCATTCCTCACATCTTAGAGCAATCCGGCTAGGAAACTAATACCCTATTGGCATACGCAATACGTAGGCCAGGCATATGTACAGGGTTTAAGGTCACGCAACAAAACCGTAAATAAATTATATTTATATATTTCCCATCACTCACTGAGTACGAATTTATAATCAATTCCATTATCGGGATCCAATTGACCTTTTAAAGTATTAATTGAATTTATTAAAACGATGTCTAATATCCCAATTTTTACCATCAAAATATACGTAATAAACTAAAATAATGCATTAAGATCATTACCTGAATGTTTTGGGGTGAAATTCTACTTTTCTCCGGCTCTTTTTTTATTTTCTGGCATTTTTTTTACCTTATTGTGTTTTTCTTCTTCACTGTTCTCGTTTCTCCTTTTGATTTCCCTATGTTTAAATGTTCTGCTCATCCTTAGCTATACTAAAGACCACCCCATTCATTTTTTTATTTCCTTTTTTCTTTTATCCTTTCTCTCGTCTTTTTCCTTTTTTTTTTATTTCTTTTACTTTTAACTGTACCCTACGATATTCAAAATTATTCCAAATTTTGCATATAAGATATACAAAATTTATGTGGCATACTCGCTAAGGTGGATCTCAAATCGGATTCAAGAAACTCAAGATGCGAATAAAAATGGAAAAGATCAAATTCTTTTAACATTCGGCATTTTAGCGGAAACTAGCCGAACGACCTCGAAATTCACTTTCGAAAGTTCACAAAAGTCACAAATAATCATACGAACCTAACGGCGCTTTCGAATTTTGAATCGGAGCTCATTCGCCAAAATCAAGCTCGCAAATCTCTTTTTAATATTTATCGACAATAAAAATTGAAACATTCTTCCGATGCCGACCAAACGAGGTCTGAACAAGCTCAAATTTTACAGATAAGTCTCCATGGACCTTACGAATATTTTAAAATTATTGGCACACAAATCGGAGTCCTATCTCCTGAAATGACCGACCGAGGCCGTTTCAAATTACTTTTTAGTTATATGCTTATAATTATAAAGGTCACTCCAAATTACTTTTTATTCTGTAATAAATAATTTTTTTATTTTTTAAATTAATAAAATACAAATACAAGTAAATTATTTCTAACCTAACTTTTGTATCTTGCTCATTTATTTCAATGAACGTCATTAAATATACGTCTGATTGTCAATTCTCACTCTTTTTTCATCTGAAAATAATATCTATTCATTATATAGATAAGTCCATAGGACCATAGCATAAAATGAAATATATCAAGATAATAAAAAAAATAAAAAAAATAAAGGTACGACAAAAAAATAAATACATTTTATCTTACTTTTTCAACTTAAAAACTTTGCAAATTTTCACAGGAAAAGAAGAAAAGGTACTTGGTAATTGATGAGCATCCTCTATTTTGGAAAACGACTAGCCAATATAATTGAGGAATCAGATGCATTATTACTGGTAACTTTCACAGTTTTTGTAAATATGAAAAGCATGCCATTTTTTGGTAAGTATGAAAAGTATGCCATTTTTTTCTTGATAAATTAATATTGTACAGAAGTAGCCTGCAACTACAAACGATTGTGGTCGAAACAGACCTGCATTATTGCCGAATTTTCAATTCATCAATGTGGCAAGCATGCAAAGACATGCCATCTTCATTGTGAGATTGATTTGTGCACTGGTGTAAAGATCTCTCTTTTTGCAGAGAATCTCTTCAATACAGATTTTCAAATGTTTGACTTGATGAAGAAATGGAACAGACTTGGTGTCAGACTTCTGAACAAAGTTGTGATATCTATTTTGAGTGCTGTCAATATGTACCGGCCCGAACCAGCCTACGTGGGCTTTGCAATTTACCGGACCGGCCCACGATTTGTATGAGCCATTAATTCATTAGCCCAGCTCAACTCTATATGGGCCGCAGGCCGAGTCGTGTCAGCCCATCATTATTATTATTTTAATTTTTAAATATTGGTTTTGAATTTTTGATAACATTTTAGACTAGAAGTATACAATATATTACCATTATTTTCAGCTAAAAAAATGCAAACTTTGATTACAACAAATACTTAATTTGAACTTAATCATTTCAACTTTCATTAAAAGATAGTGAATCATAATTTCAAAAGTTCCTGAAGCAACTTCAGATAACACAAGAAATAAGAATTAAATCACAAACTTCAATCAAGCTACCACACATATTTGATATTCTTTATCACAGTAAGCTAATTTTTTTTATAGATAAAGGTGATTGTCTAACCCTAATAGGATATTCTCTTTTATTCGTGATTAAGAAGTAGGCGGTATTATAATCTACAGATAGTATTGCATTAGAACACTGACTTATTTTGCAAGTTCAATTATTTATTTTGAATTATTGATTTACTTTGTCATTAAAATTATACCCACAGTTAGATGCACTTATGGAGGGTAAAAATGAAAAAAGCTATTTTACTAAGCCCACAGACTCGCCCAGCCTAGCCTCGGTCAAGCCTCATGGGCTGTGGGCTTGCGTGGGTCATGCTAAAAAGTCTCGGTGTTTTATAGGCTAGAAAAGTCATAGCATAGCCCAATCAAATTACGAGCTAGGCTGAGCCAGCCAACGGGCCAAGCCCATATTGACAACGCTATCTATCTTGCTACTTGTAACTCGCCTACAAAATTACATACTCACACTCTTTCTCGTACTGTGTCGTTTCTTTCAGACCTACGCATCTATTTTGCGACCTGTAACATGCCTACAAAATTACACACACACACACTTTTTCTCGTACTTTGACGTCTCTTTCTTCCCCACCCCACTCTTTTATACACACACAGAGTGACACGGCCTTTATCACTTCCGTGATTTCAATGTTTCAACATTTGCATTAAGCAAGAGTTGAGTGTGATAGGTTAAAGGTTATTTTTCATGGGAAACTATTTGACTTTCTTGATGGGGTTTTGGTTACCGAGTGGGAGAAAAAGTTGGATTTTGTGTAAAATGAGATTGATAAGATTTCAGGTTTCTCAAGGAAACCTAATAGGTTTTGAGTTCAAGATTGTTTCTTGATATAAAAATGATTTTAATTGAACTTTTTATTTTACCCTCAAAAAAATATTATAAATGTTACTATAACATTTTTTTAGACCATAAATTTCACATTTTTTAGATCATAAATTTCACCCAGATGTTATGATATTTTTAAGATCACAATTTTCTAAATTCTTCATTTTTTTCTTAAACTCTGTGCTCAATTAGATAGTTTCATACTTGTTAGAATACCAGAACATGACTTCATGAAAATATATTTTTCCGAAAGATATCTTAATGGAAAATTCTACTCTATACCTGATCGTTTCAATGTGTGGGGTTGCTACTTCCCACGTTTTCTGCAATCAACGCTAGCAGCGATGCCATAAGATTCCATTTTCACCTAAACATAACATTTTAGGATATGCCATAGTACCAACCGGCTATTTCCAGCATTTCAAGGAGCAATAGTTTATATTGTTCTTAGTTTAGTAGCCGGAATTTGCAACACGACAGTAGTATTACTACTGAGAGTCCATGATATCCTATACCTTGGAAAAGGTATTCAAACATAGGAAAGAGATCTCATCGGACCTCTTCCGCTAATTGTCCCTTTTGATGCACATATATGAATATTAAATTGTTGACATGCTGAAAATTGTCCTAAAATAGAAACAAAATTTCATAAGACTGCACTTCTATGAATCTGGGAATGCAACACTGGAGCTATTGATTTGCTAATGAACTTCCTCTTTGTCCAATACTGGAAAATGCTCTGAAGTTCTCCAGAAAATCATGATATCAACTTCGAGCGTTCCTCTCCTGCTTCATTTGTTGCATGCACTGGAAACAATATGTCATACACAGTCGAGAGTAGAGTAAATCTTCTCAAAATTAAAAGCAAGTAGAATGAATAGATACTGATATCAGCAAAGACTACTTTAACATCTTTACATTGTCTTATCAAGAATCAGCTAAAGCTGGATCATTCATGGACAATGATAATAAGTTAAAATTGTCCAAGCTTGTACTAGAACCAACTCAAAGTTCACTGAATTCATTATCTGGATACCATTGACAACACAAACTGTGAAGAAATAATCAATTGCTAACATATTCTAGCCGCATAAGCTACTTTATGTCATTACCTATGGGCTTTGCGAAAGAAACTTGAGATACTCTTGCTTCTTTGTATCAAAGTTGAACCTTGCATGGTCTAGCAATGCTTTTTCTCTCGGTATATCTTCTACAAAACTTTCTTTTTTCCACTTCATCTTCTTTAGCTGGCGTACAATTTTAAAATCGTTCTCGGGCATATTTGACCTTCCAATGCTCTTTAAGAATTTCACCTCTACGTCCCTTTATCCAAGAATACAAGAGAAAGACATAATCACAAATAAATTCGTAATAAGTAATTACATGAAGACTTAGTTTTGCTATATCCAAGAATACAAGAGAAAGACATAACCACAAATAAATTCGGAATAAGTAATTACATGAAGACTTAGTTTTGCTATATGTGACATAAAATAAAGGGGAAAATCATTCTGTCAATAAAGCCTAAGAAAAGATAATTGACTGAAAAGATTCTAATTTTATTGTTGTGCCCAGTCCCTAAAAATCTCATGACAGATTACAGAACTAATCACTTTGTAACGGAGTCGAGGTTACTCAAATTCAGATAACTAATAAGGTTACCTTTCTTGATTAAGTTATATGATATATTGTAGTCTCTTTTTGTTCTTTGGAAAATAGTGTGTAGATCAGTGCTGAAAGAAAAAACACAACAGGCAAAGAAATTGATGGAGACAATTAGTAGCATAATTGTTGTTTACACATTGAATAGCGGAATAACATAATTCTTAGGAACATTGGAGACAGGTTGTCCAGACCCCACCTTGGTGAGATATCACTGATATGTTGTTTTTGTTGTATTAGAGACAAGTTGTACGAGAAAGTTCGTGAAGACTTTACAACTAAACTCATATACAAGCTCACAAGTGTAACAACACCTATACTAGCTTCAGAAATGATGCACAAAGTTAGAGAAGGTATATCACTCAAGAAGAAACAAGTTATATAGAGATCAATCACTATAGTGTATCACCATCCATATGACCTGGAAACGTATGGTGCCCGCAAGTCATCCATAATTGGGCTCTAGACAGGAAAATAAACAAAAGATATTTTCTCTAGTTGCAAGATAAAATTATGAGATATTACTCTTTAAGACAAGCTTCTTTACCTCTTGTCAAGGGCAAATGCACCATTATGCTTTATCATCCCACCATTCATAGATATAGCCTTGTTTTTTTTATACAAGGGAGAGCCTGTAGCATATCTTCTCTTGTTCTGTATACTTGCAAGTGCGAGAACAAGTCATAGAAGAGAGTATCTCTTACACTGTGACCAGCCCTTGTAACACAATATAAGTTCGCACGGTCTATATTGACCATATTCACATCAAAACCAAGAAAACCAAGTAGAGATTCCCAACCCGGTAATATTGTCATTGAAATGTTAAGCCTCCTTTGAGGGTCATCGGCTATGATATCACCAACATATGTGTGTGGGCAAAAATATGCCACCTAATATTACGGAGATACGAGTCCAGCTGGCGAGACTAGACTTATCTCATAAGTCACCGGGCGTAAATGATACACGCCTGTTCTACGTGTTATGACCGTGTAAGCGGTACGGGCGTAGGATAAAGGGTATACATCATGCCCCCTTAGGATTATAGTCTCCTAGTTAGGATTTAGTATATACCACCGCCTTGATTAGAGGCCCATAACCTTATTAGTCTTTGTATTTTTTCTTAATTAGGACATGGTATCCACTATTATAAATACCATTCCTTACATTGAATTATACATCATCAAGATTCACCACAAAATCTGGATATTCTCAAAGAATAAGACTACTTTACTTTTCTTGCTCATTTACATTATTTACTTTTCCATTGTATTTACTGTGTGGCTTGTGACCTCATTCTTAATTAATTGTTTAACTAGGCGACCAATTTTAGGCATAAACAGTTTGGCACCCACCATGGGGCCCAAACAATTGTAGGTATTCCACGAAGGAAAAGGCGCTGTCATTTCTGATGATAGTAGAAATGTTCCGAAGAACACTACAGACGCAGTAGATGAATTCGTGAAGGATCCTAGTGATCCCAGCATGCAGCCGAAGGATCCTGTTGAGCAATCAAAAGACCCTTCCCAGAAGCCGATCCATGTCGCCAGCTATGGGGAAGGCGACCAGCCGCCGGAAGGTAATACTAAATTATGAGGTTTTTTTGTTAATCTCCTCAGTACTATGTCAGATTAGCAGCAGCGAAAGTCAAACAACGTGGTCGAAGGGATACCTCCGAAGTCAGGACCGATGTTTGCGGAATTGTCTCAGAGGCCAGCATCCTCGTGAGGACAATCACCCACGAACCATTCACCAGCATCTGTCCCTAACTGCAGGCTAAACATAGATGCCGCCCCTGAAGGATCGTCAACAGTTAATGATCAAGACCTTAAGGGAACGTCTGTCATCTAGGACCTCATAAAGGAGATGAAAGCCATCCACGGCCGAATTGGTAATGTGTCGGGTGCTCCACCCAAAGTTACCACGGTAGATGAGCAGAAGTTTTACAAGCACGCTTATAAAGCAAGCACTGCACCGGTCCGCATACCAAAGAACTTCCGTCTGCCGGATAACTTGAAGTACGATGGAACAACTAATCCAGATGAGCATATTATTGTGTACTGCACAGGTGTAAAGAGCAATAAGATCACTAAGGAAGAGGTTTGGCTCAACTCTGACCAAAGGCACCTCGCTTTGTTCACCCAGCTACCAATGGGCACCATCAAATCATTTACACAGATGCAAGACCTATTCAAGAAAGCGCATTCTAGTGACTGTAAGCGGGGGAAGCGTATGGAGGACATCTTCGAGATCCGTCAGCGCGACGGCGAACTGCTGAAGAACTACCTTGATAGGTTTCAGCAGGAACGCATGGAGCTGCCTCCAGTCCCCGATAACATTGTCGTGGTACCTTTGGCAAAATTCTGAACTCGAAAGGGTCGTTAGCCACTAGGGAATTCCAGTGGATTTAGAATCAACATCCTGTGACAACGTAGAGCGCATTGCATCAGAGGTACACTGAAAAACTTCGCTTGGAGCCGGATCATCCCAGAACCCCGAAGCTGAGCGAAGGAAGAGAGTAGGGAGTCCTTCTCAAGAAAATGAGGGGGGGGGGATAAAAGAAGAACAAAAGCAAAGGTCCAGAACCAGGCAGGAAACGGTAAGAAGAGCAGTTCCAGGGGAAACCAACTCGTTTGTGAGTAAACGTCGTGGATTTAACTGTCAATCACTTTGGAAAACTAGGTCCGAGGGTCTGATTGCTGCCTACCATAAAAGGGGAAATAGGGAGAAACGCAATGCCCTATTGTGACTTTCATCACAGCGATGGCCACACAACGGTCGACTGCAAAGCCTTGATGATCGAGCATCTATTGAAAGAAGGACACCTCAAGGACTTGATTGAAGGAGGACCACGACGTTCGAGAGCACCAGATTTTGAAAACTTGAGGACCATATATGCAATCTTTATGATTTCGGAACCTGCCACAGCCCGGGGGACTACAGAGTCGGGGGAATTGCTCGGCCCAATCTCGTTTAGCCCGGAGGAACAAGAAGAGTACCAGAACGACTTCGTCATATCCGTAAACGTGCCTGACCTGGGCATCCAGCAAGCCCTAATTGATTCGGGGAGTAACGTGAACATTATTCGGATGGAGATGCTTCTGAACTGGCGTCAACATTCCATAGAAACTTCAAGTCCTCGGAACATAGTTAGCTTCAATGGCTGTCGAGAAGAACTTATCGGGGAACTAGCTCTACCGGTCCATATATGGGGCGTGACGAGTATTACTTCCTTCCAACTGTTGGGTTGCGACCTGTCTAACGAAATCATCCTAGGACAGCTTTGGATACATAGAGTTAAGGGAATACCCTCGACACTCCATCAAGTCTCCAGATATCCAACTTCTCACGGGATTAACCACCTACAGGGTGAGCGGTCTTCATTTGGAGAATATTATCTTACTTGTGGTAGGGATCTTGGTCGTCCGCTAGTAGCCAAAGTAAACATAGCCGAAGAAGAGTCCATCGAGTTCGTGGCCATGGAACGAGAAACACGAGAAGAGATTAGTGAACTACAGGATCAGTTGCCGATGATGGATCAGCTAGTCTCGAAAGCCACATACTTAGTATGTCAGCTCTCTGAGGTGCTACGGACACAAGGGGGACCCCTATGGCTGATACAGAGTTACCTAACTGTAGCCTAGACAAAGATGCAGCTTCCAGTGATAACCGAGCCAAAGCCAGGTGAGCATCTGTTATTATATGTCTCGATCTCAGAAATAGCATGGACTGCAGTCCTTATACGAAAAGAGAACGAGAGAAAATTTCCCATAAAATACGCCAGCAAAATACGATCGCGTTGAGACAGGTTTTTGCCTTTACTCTTTCAATTTATTGCGGCCGTGATCATGGCGACCCAGGAGCTGCGGTCGTATTTTCTTGACCATATGGTCTGCTGGTCAGCATGGTCTCCTCCACACCGGTACAGACCATATTATCCAAACCCGAACTCTAAAAAAAGATGTCAGAATGGGCTGAGATATTGGGAGAGTATGACATTATCTACCAACCCTAAATAACTATCGAGTCACATAAGTTGGAAGGTTTTACCTCAGACTTCGTGGAGAAGCTGAAGCCAAAGGCGGAGAAGTCAATCAGAGCCGAAGAAACGATCGAGCCCAGATGTTGGGAGATAAGCATTGAAGTAGGCCTGAAAGGGGAAGAAGTCAACCTCGATATATGGGTCAGGACACCCACTGGGATGGTATTTCGTAAGTCCGCCAGAGCTCAAAGTAACGAAGCAGAGTATGAAGTCATAATTCAAGCTCTTGACGTAGCCTACATAATAGGGGCTAGAAGGTCACCCTCTTATGCAGCTCCCAACTGATTGTTGGTCAAGTCAAGGAAGATTTTGCCACGGAAGGCGTCTGCACGCTGGGTTGGCAGGGAAGAATGAAAGCGCTCTTGAAAAAACTTCAAGCATAATAGTTTGTCTATCGGGAAGGAGGCTCAAGCGATGGAGAAGAGTCCAAGGATTCATATAATCAGCAGATAGTGGCTGAGTTAACCCCTGTGGACCTGATGAACCTTGAAGTTCCAGACACATGATTCATCACAGGGCAGCGTCGCACAGTGATCAACTACCAAAACAAGGGAATCCTTCCCGAAGGCAAATCAGAAAGAAAACAACTGCGAAAGCCAGCCATTCAATATTGCTTGATTGGCACAGAGTTATACCATCGGGCTGTCAGTTGCCCAAAGGTAACATCTGCTGGCTCAACACCCTCGAGCAGGGAAGCCCAAGCACACACCCTCGAAGCTTCCAAGGATCGGACATAACGTATCTTTCGCTTTTTAAAATCGTTTATTTTGTAAGTTATTTTTAACTCTGATCGCATTACTTTCATACTAATCAATCATGTAATGGGTTTTCACCTACAGCATCTCAGGCATAGCGCTCCTTTATCAAGAAAACTACTATTTTTACTCAGTGAATTTTACTTATTTATTCAGATTCATCTACGACCCAACTATTCGTAGCCCCGGCCAGACCTACATTGAAGTAATATACTCACTTTTCGGTGCAAAAACCAGGTTACACTACTCGCTTAGAGATAGATCATGTCTAGCTCAGCACCAGGCATTACTCATACGTTGAACTCGTTAATTCAACAACTGCACCTACATGCTGACGGGGACGCCCGTTCGCATAGTGCCAGAAAGTCTTAAATACTCGAGTCACTAAGTAGAGATATTCGAAGTCGTGTGCAAAAGTGCCCGTTTCAACACGCGCTAAAGTCCCATTGTGGGCGCAACTTAAGTTGTCACCTACTGACGAAAATGAAGCGGCCTTCAGAGCGCACACCCGTCTCTTCAAGACAGTAGCCCAGAAAGGCACACAAAACATACTGATTGGCTACACATTACACAATATGTAATTACACAAGTACATATAAAACTATTGATGAACGACCGTTTCAATAATAACAAATAGCATGTAGGCTCATAATATATAATTAGTTCTTCATGAATACAACATTTGTTCATAACAATTGTAGAAAAAAAGAAAGAAAGGGAAGACTAAAAACAAAGAGCTCTGCAGGATTAACGTGGTTGAAAATCCTTCATCTGGATTGTAGCTACAAGCCATAGCAATATGGAGTTCTTCTTTTCTTCTGATAGCCCAAGATATGTCGGCTCGAGCATTCCTTTTAGGCACGCGGCCGTTGGAACAAACAATTCCCGTATGCTTGATCAAAGCAACATAGTAAGCGTCTGAGTACAAGCCTAACGTTCTCCATCTTGCCCGGTTAACTCAAAGAGAAACTTGAAGATTCGTTACAGAGCTTAGAATGAAAACTTGACCGTCTGAGTCAACCTTAACTGGACGAGAGTATACAGCCTCGCAGACCTTCAAGCACAAACAAGAGCTTACCAAAGACGGGGAGGCTTGAGCTGGGAACCTACCACAAGGAAACCACTTTTCTCGGGTATCCTATAGCCAACGATTGATGAGGTGTTGCAACAGTGAGACGATCGAACCAGCAGAACCAAGAGACAGCCCAGAGTCGTAAGCGGAGTTAGAGCTTGGCGACTCGCTAATCTGCTCATGACCCGTAGCTTTCTCCTCTTGCCTGCCATGAAACAGAGTTAGACAAGTACGCTTAAACCCTACTCCGTTAAAGAGACAATCTAAGCATCAGAGAAATCCTGGCGGAGAAGCTGCACGGAAGCTGAAAGGGCTAAGCGTCCCGACCCCGAATGACAATAAGAATATCACAGAAATCGTTGTGTTTGAAGATGAATGCACCATAATCAATGCACATGACATAATGAAGATATCCCAAATAACGTTGTTAGAATCTCGATCAAACTTCATGACTCGGGGGACTTCGTCCGTTTCCTCATGGACGAAAAAAAGAAAATGAGGTAATTGCAGACGAATTTCCTCATGCAACATCCATTCAGAATGAAAAAGGTTTTCTGGGAATACAAAACTGGCAATAAAGGCAAACATTTTTTAGGGAAGAAAAGTTTCTCGCTATCATAAGAAATTACTGAATAAGAGAAGTATTGTTTGAAGAGGAGTTTATGATTTTTCTACAACCACGAAGTCCCTATTTATAGGCAGAAAATAGATAAGGATGGCATATGAAACGGTAACGCGTCATTATTGATGGAGATATGAAATGATTCGAAACAGTTAATGGCATTTCTTGGAAAGGTGCATGGAATCGGTATCAACCAATCAGTTGAAAGCACACGGAGTTCTCGAAGAAATCAATATCAATCTTGGTCAGAGAGACTGCGAGTTTCAAGGAATCAGTGAGATATCTTTTCACATCCATTTTGTGTGCCGCTTTCACTTCCTGAATGCTTGCGTCAGCACTCAGCAAATAGGGGGACTGACTGTGTGGGCAAAAATACGACACCTACTATTACGAGGATACGAGTCCAGCTGTCGAGACTAGACTTATCTCATAAGTCACCAGGCGTAAATGATACATGCCTGTTCTACGAGTTACGACCGTTCAGGCGGTACTGGCGTAGGACAACGGGCATACATCCTGCCGCCTTAGGGCTACAGTCTCCTAGTTAGGGTTTAGTATATACCAACTCCTTGAGTTATAGGCCCATACCCTTATTAGTTTTTGTACTTTACCTTAATGAGGATAGGGTATCCACTACTATAAATACCCCACCTTACATTGTATAATACCGCCTCAACCAAAGATACGCCGCCTCAACCAAAGAGGATAATTTGGGGTTTGTTGAAAAGGATTAAAGCATTTAATGAAGAAAGCGTTCAAGTAATAAATGGAGGTCATCTTCTTCCTGGCATGTGCCATCTGTTGCAGTTGGTTTGTGGTTACTACTCTTTGCCCCTTAACTTAGTCCAATAGGTTGATAACCAATTTTAGCGTTAGTTGGTGCAACACTGATTAAGCCAGAATTAGGCACACTTCTTTCTCCCACTGTACTTGGCTGCATTTAGTAACAATAAAGAGTGAATCAATTACTAGAAAAGAAGGAAAGTATTCAACTGAAATCTCTCATACGTGTATAGCCATAACCGGTGTTCCTAGGTCTTTTTTACTGGACACTTCCACCTCTTCCCCATCCTTTTTTTTTATGTATAAATGTTCCACTCCCACTTGCTTGCTGCATATTTTCTCCAGCTTCTGCAGCTCTTCCCTTTCTACTTTCTTGCTGCACACTAGTTGCAACACTTTCCTCTCCAATAACCCTTGTTTGATGAACACTATATGTTGTACCAGTTCCATTTCCTCTACCTCTCCCTCTCTCTCTACCTCTTCCATTTTCAGTTCCAGCATATTGACTAGCTCAAAGTACAACAGAAATATCAGAACAAACAGATTGCGAATGAATATACGTGTTGAAGGTCCATGTTGGTGGCTTGACTATGCAGTTTGTTGGCTTGATTGTGTTGAAGGTTCAACTTGTTGTGTAGGAATCCTAGCCTATAAAAACACAAACATAACCAAAACCAGTAAACATACAAAAACAAAAAAGGCAAATTAGAATTAGAAACTAGAATTATGTACCTGTGCCTTACAAACATTCTTTTGATGTCCTTGCTGGTGGCATTTGGAGCAAGTCAGTTTGACCCCTTTCTTTGACATTTTTCCAAACTTCTTCCTAGGCTCATCCTTACATTTTCTTCTACACTTCTTTGGTCTCCCATTCATTGGCTTTGGTGCAGGAGGTTCTATGCTCCACATAATCTTGAGATGCCTTTTCTAAATGGTAAAAGCAACATATGACATGTTGTCTTGGGATGCCTCTCAATTTCCAAGTTCTACATGTACAAGTCAGCTTTTTCATATCAACAGTGTGAACATATTTGTCATCAACTACCTCAAATCAAGTATCAGTATTCCATCTAATGCTCAATTTCCTAGTTGCATCTTTATTCTCATCTAACACAAGCCTTTCCATAGGGGCAAGGTCACACCTCCACTTAGCAACAAACTGTATCATTTCACTTTCTCTTTTCATTATTTTGTACTTAATTTCTTCTAGCATTGTAATGACAGATTTATGCCTAACTGCTAAGATCAATGAATTAAATATTTCCACATGGCATGTTCTTTGAAATAAGCCTTATTCCAACACTGCTTAGGGTATTTTAACAGATCTTCACAAATCTTTTTACTACCCACCTTTCCAAATTTTTTCATTTTTTCCATCTCTTTCTGAAACCTTACCTCAAAGCTAGACTTAGCATACCTCCATAATTGATTTCTCCTCCATCTCTTTGCTGCAAGTCTTTTATTAAATAGGTCAAGAAGAAACTCCAGCTATGCTTTGTCTCCTAGTCCACCACTGCCCATGCAATTGGAAACATCTGATTGTTTCCATTTCTCCCAACAGCAACCAAAAGCTCACCCTTACAATCCCCCTTTAGGAGACACCCATAAACCCAATAATTTTCCTACAACCTGCTAACCAACATTTCTTCAAAGAGTCAAGGCAAATATAGAAGTAAACAAATAGATTTTTCCCAGGTTTTGACTCCCTATCTGTTCTGATCCAGCAACTACTACCAAGATTTGTTTGCTTTATAATATCAACTTAGTCACATAACCTAGCAAACTCCAACTTCCAATCCCCCATAAACTGCTGCAAGATACTTAACTTTGCCCTTTGACATATAGACCTCCCCACATACAAACCCAAATCTGCTCTAACCATCTCTTGTATCTCCCAAATCCTAATGTAATGTTTTCTGATAATTGCATCCTTCTACTTTTCTGCTAAGTATTTGGAATTACACAACTTGTTCTTGTTAAAGTTTTACAACTATACACATGATTATAATTTTTCACCATGAAGTCACCTGAGTTTCTGCGAGTACTAGTAAACAGTAACCAGTTGCATTTCTTGTCTTTTCATTTAACCATCACCCTATCTTTTTCATTTGGCCTTAATTTAACATAACTGTGTTTTGTATAACATATTCTGTTGCAACCTTTCTAAACTGAACTCCATTTTCAAAAATTATGCCAAGTTCAAAAATAGTAGTTGGACAGTCAGCATCATACCTTAGTTTTGTGCTTCTCCTTCTTGCAAGTATATTAACTCCTGGAATTGCTTCAGGATCAAGTTCATCTCCACTATCATCAATGTCCACATCTGAGCTATCAATGAAATCCTCACCCCCAATCTTCCTACATGCCTGGCAGTCTTTTTTCTTCCAATATCTTTAAATCTCTTACCTGTACCAGCCTGCCCAAGTAGAATTTTCTGTGTAGAAGTTGGTTTTTTTCTCTATTCTTTTTTTCTCCTTTCCTCCCTAAGATCTCTCAACTCCTCATAAACTTCAAAGTCATCTTCATTTGGTATGACATCTAGTTGTGAGTCACTACTGTAACTAGATTCCGAGAGGGCATCATCAGACTGACCTACCTCATCTTCTATTTCAATTTCTTATAGGTTTGGAGGTTCAACATGGGTTGGTTCAATAGGGATTGGTTCATATTCACCTTCTTCCTCTTCTATGTTTGTTTATGGTAGGTTGGAGCAGTATTTATTTCTGGTTGGTTTGGAGACTCAGGGTTTTAACCCTAGTTGGTGAGGGAATATTTATTCCTGGCCCACAAAGCAGCCCTATTGGGACCCCAAGGCCCTCAATATCTGGTTCCTCCACAACATGCATGACATATAGGTCCAAAATATCACCATGTTTTAGGGGTTCCACTCAAATAACTTGGAATCTGATTCCAGTAATAAAAAATCACCACCTTTTGGATCTTTATAATACAAACTGACAATAGTAGGATGTCCTATTTCTTTGGTCCAACGTAACAACTCAAACATGAAGAAATGGTCCTTATCAATAGGGACATTGGCAACTTCTTTTCCCCTACATATGCATGATCTCGTTCCTTTGTAAACTACCCCATGGTGAAAATTAACTATAATAAATGTGTTCATCCTAAAATTCCAAAAATTAACATATGAATCAGTCAATAAAGACAGTAATTTTAATTAAAAAGCCAATTTTATAAAAAAAAAACCTTAATTTTAAAATTGAATTGGGTTCATAAAAAGCCCTAATTATTTTACTAACTAATTAAGGTTTAAATCAATAACTAATAATGAATTCAAAGACAATTTGTTACCTTTGAGTCGATCTTCGAATCAGTTACTGAACCTGTGAGTCAAGCTTTCTCAAAATCGAACCCGATATTGAATCAGACTTTCTCACTCGCAGTGGCACAGTTTTTGGTCGTTCTACTTAGTTTGAATCGAAAAGATAAAAATTTAGGCTAAGAATTTTAACCTATTCATGTCTCTTTGAATCGGTTCATTTGATTTAGAAATTTACGGGGATTAAAGTTTGTGAATTGTTAAGTGGTGTGAATGGTTAAGTGGTTTGGGAGAGTTTTGTTTAATTATCTGTTATGGTGTGTGTGTTTATCTGATGTGGCAAAGAAAATGACATGTATTTTGTTATTTGATGTAAAATACCACGTCAACGGCATTTGTAGTCGCACGCAGTGACATTAATTAAGCAGGTTGAGGACGTGTTAAGTTAATGAAGGGGAGACATGGTTCAGCGGTTTAAATGGAAAGAGGCTTGGTTGAGGAATCTAAATGAGAAAAAAGTGTCAATATATATATATATCGTCCTCAACATGGAGAATGACTTTTGAGGTGATATAAGTTGTCTTGTCCAGATTCTAAAACCTTGATGAGTAGATACAAATGCATGTCAAATATAAAACTGTGGGAAGACAATTTTGTTTTTAACCCCTCCCCTCCCCCTCTCTCATAAACAAACAGTGACCCTCCCACTTTTTGCTCATACTGTGACTCGAGGATGCTTACCATCTAAGCAGCTCTCACTTATCGTGGGAAGAAAAATACATTATTAAAGCATATTATATAAGACGAGTAAAGAAAAAGAGCAATCCCAAAAGCTCTTTTTAACTTTTATAAATAAACCAGCAAAATGTTAATGCTGGGAAATTACAACAAAAATAATTACAAATTGTCAAATAGGGCTACTGGTATTTAGAATGGTTGTACTATCATTTACATCAAAAGACATCAAACTGCATCATATTCTAAATAAGAAAATCTACTTATGATTAATCTTAAAAAGGGCTCTTGTCACAATCTTCAACTTCACAATGCACCAATTCATGATATGTGCGCCAATTGAAATTGCAATGGTCAGTTAAACATCACATCATGTCTATACAAGAATACGTTATTGTTAAATTTTAAATATTTAATATTCACTCTGATCCAAATAGAGAAAGTTATCCCAACAAATTCCAATGTTCAATGGGCTAACTCCAAATTATCCATTGTACTGCAACATATTAATAACTTACCAAAAAAATAACATTTAGAAAAAGACGACAATGTCATTGGAGATTCAACCACATTTGTTTAGAGGAAAACATATTTAAGATATCCCTAGGTTTCAAGAAAAAACAGCAAGTTAAAAGCAAACTGAAGGATATAAACATGTATATATCACAATAATCTATACTAAATAGATTGTTAAAACATAAACCGAGAACTTACTTGTTGTTCTCGTAAGCGGAAACGGAAGGATCTTTAACCGTGGCTGGAATTACTGGCCGTCGGTGGTTGTCACGTGCTTGACGGATCAACCCCTTTATCCACAGTCTAAACACTAGTTTATTTGAGAGAGAGATAGGAAGAGTAGTAGAAATTTCAGTGTGTTTATCTGAGCCTAATACTACTGTATTTATAACTGTAAAATACAGTAGTTGTCCTCTTGTAGGACTCTATCAGGTAACTTATCTTTTTACCTGGATAGATATTAAGAGCACCCCTTTATGGGTGGACTCTTTATTCAGATAAATCCAACATCTCCCACTCACACATAATGGGAGTGCTCTTACAATATGAGAAACATATTCTCATCTCTTCTCTTCAAATATTCATACAGTGAAATAGACCGTGCGACCAGCATACTGTGAGAGCTACGTGCTATACATCTGTTAGGAGTATATAGCCTCTCGTCGAGTGGAAACCTGCAAGTAGATTATAAAGTATGCAATACCCTAGATCATATGAATCACATTTTGATATCCTCTCAAAATCTCAAATATCATTTTATGTATTCACAATTATAACTCATAAGTTATAACTGGTGCACCTGTGAATACAAAATTAATGAGATTCCTTTAATGATCTTCCTCTTCTCACGATTCTCTTAACATTAGCTCAACTGCTTTTCTAGATATGTCCCGCCAGACCGCATCCATTTTCATGGTCTTTTGGAAACACACTAAGATAGCTAACATTAGACTAAGTCTCAAGTATCTGATCGGAGTCACTGAGGGTACATAATTTGAGCCAGCATAAAGGCTCTGGGTCTCACGCAACAGTAAGTTGAGATCAAACTTATGTTAACCCAAGGTCGACATTAGCACACATGGTATGAAACACGTGCTACAACATTTTTCTCCTTTCCTTAAGGAGCGTATGTCTTTATAAATAATGTTGTATAGATGAAATTTAGACACCATATGTATCTAAATTCGAGTTTCTTAAACTCACATCTAGCTCACTAAGTAGACTAGGTGAACATCCTTTCACCTTAATAACCTTATGTTATTATTTAAACGACTGTATTGATTTTAAGCATATCGCTCTCAGATTATCCATTTGATAATTTTTTTTTAAAACCAAGTCTCATCTCCACTTATCACTAAGATAAGGAGGCGGTTGCCTGTGTGAGAAGGCCAACCTCTTGTCTACCCGACATACTAAAATATAATTGAAGAATGTACTAAACACTCAATAAATTATGAATATGTATGTAAGTAAATCAACTTTATTGATTATCAAAGAACATAGTTTTGTGAACAACTAGGAAAACAAAGAATAATACAAAATCACTCAAAGTCTACGCAAGCCTTGAGACCTAGTGTGTCTCACAAATGCATCTTGTTGAACCCCAAAAATTACCCTTTCTTTAAGAAAAGACAGGTTTCGGGTATATTTCAACAAAATGGGACTCCAAAGGGTTTTCTTTGGAGTCGCCACCTAATTTAAGGATTATTAGGAACCAATTGTTAATTAGTGAGTGCAATTTTATTCCTTACTTAAAGGAAAATAATTTAAAAATCAGAGATTCTTAGGTAAGTGATTCTGTTAAATTCGAAAGAAGGTCCCTTGCGGGAGCACTTTCGAAAATCCGCTAAATGCGGTTAATCCGGCGGTTTTCACGAATTCGTTAAGGATAATAAGTATATACAACTAATTTTATATAAGGATAATATGGATAATATAAATAAGATACGATTTTAATTATGCCGATACTTAGATAAATAAATGACCCAATTTAAGATTAATTAAATGGATAATGAAATAATAATCAATTAGTTAATTAATAAAATAAATAAAGGTTAAATGGCATTAGATGATTAAATAAGCACATTAGATAAATAATTGGATGATAATAAAGGGATTAATTAATTGATTGAATAAATAGATAAATAAATAACTTAATTAAATAAATGAAAACTTATCAATTTTAATTAAATAAAGGAGTAAATGAATAATAATTGATTAATTAAATAAATAAATATTTAATTGATTAAATAAATAATTATTGAAATTAAATAAATTAGATTATGTAAATAAATAATTAAATAAAGGATTAAAATTTAGTTAATTAACTAAATAAATAAATTAGATTAAATAAATAAATAATTGAATATTAATATAATCAATAAATAAGCAATTCAAATGCGAATAATGACGAGGGTACGATTTTAGTCAAATTTAATTTTGCACTCATTAATTGACAAATGATTCTAAACATCCATAAATTAATTGGCAATTCGAAAAGAAATGATACAAAGGATTTATATAAAAAACAATTTAAGTGATTTACAATAGTTATTCACAATTCAAATATCATTTCTATCCTACCGGGCTACTAATCCGGTCTATGGGGAAATCCTATACGACATGCATTTTCTAAGGGAGCGGGGAAAGACGGAGTTTAGAAAATAGAACCCGGAAGCGCAAACTCAATCATTGAGCCTTGGACTTTGCGATTTTCATTTTTTTCTTTTCTTGCATTTTCGGGGATATCAAGTCCCGAAAGTGCGGAGCAGGTCAAATAACTCTGAATGCATGTAGCCGTCCTCATTTACGAGTTTTCATTCACTCCTCGGAAAACTTGAGCCCGAGATGCAATAACTCTAATGCAAATAGCCGTCCCAATTTGAGTTTGATTCAACTCGTTCCCAAGGAAGTGTGCATGCCAAAGAAAAATAAGATAAGAATTAAGGCTCATTCAATAACAATCGTAAATAAGTAGAATAACACACACCAATAGTCTCAGAAAAAATTTCGTGTGTACAGCAATTAATATTTTCAATTATCCCTTTTATGCTGTAAGAGATAACCTTTAGCTGCATTATTATTTTACAACTTAGCAAATGAAAAGTGGCTCACATACTTATTCTCAAATGCTTAACAGAAAGGCTGATAACATGCCATTACAGTACAAATTAAGTATAGATTAGAAGACAATTGATATATTAGAAACCAGTTCTCATTACTCCAAAGGGCATAATAGCTGACAATATTTATATCAACAAAAATTATTAACATACAGCTTTATAGTCGCTGCAGCTTTAACTGTAGTTCAGGCATTTAAATTTGCCTAACACCAAATAAAGACCCTGCAGCAAACAGAGACTAACCCTTGCACCTTGGACATCACTTTGCAACACTAACAGAAACAACTTTCTAGAATAGCCTCCCTCAAGACTTAAAGCATCCTAATACCACCAAACAACCAGAACCCCTATACCCATTACTTGACATCCAAATGTAATGTTAAAAGTTCTATCGTATTCTGCTAAGCTATGATGAAAGGCACTCGCTTTTTCAGTTTAGCATACTCTATCAACTATTCTCAAGTTATCAATTAGCTTTCTGCCAAGTGTGTAACACAGTGCCCACGGAAATTGAAAAGACATGTTGGGTTACAAAGATGACATAATAGATTCAGATTAAGAGCATAACAGTGGGTGTTCAACAAATCTCCATTAGAACATTGTATCAATCTGAAAGGTGGCTGACTTATGCTTCAAGTATTAAGCATAACAATTGAGTCCATTAAGCCCTATTATATTCGCGAAAGATGAGAAATTAATACATTTTCCCTGGCTGCCTGATTATCCTGATTCAAATACGCGTACTAGTTATCCGCACAGGTTTAGCTTCAATCCTATTACCAAGACAGATCAATAAACGAGTTTTCCAAGAAATTTTCAACAGTCCAAGTTTTTCGTACTCTCCAAGCTCAGACAAAAGAAAACAGATAAAATATCTTTTATACCGAATTTTCCATCAACGAAAACAGTATCATTTTTCTGGAGCTAGATAAATCATAGATTAAGCATGCTAGTCAGGAAAGGGAAATAAAGATGTATATACCAAGACCACATGTTCATTGTTTTTTTTTTTTTTAACTACTAAAAGAATAGAACAACAAAAGAACAGAAGTTCCTACATCTTCTTAAGAGAAGCAATTCTAGTTAGGAATTAAGAACTCACAGTACATGATTTAAGAGGTTAAAACCGAGGCCAACGATTTTCACATTATCCGCAGATATGCATTAACTAACCCAACTTCTTTATCAAATGAAAAGAGGTCTACACACTTCTTAGTGAAGTAAATGAGCAACCCTTGATCCTAATAGACTGCCTATCCGATGATAGACAAGAAAACAGATTCCCTGCTACATCCAATCACTTCACCAGGGTCCCTGAACTTACCAAGACCCTGAACTCTCTCCAAACTCCCCTCCTGAACAAACACACACATCTGCCTCTAACAATCAGCTCCTATACTGCCCAGGAACACTCCTTCCAACCTGAACAGCCTTCCTGACCTTCTAAAACAACCTACAAGCTCCCCAAGCTCCTCTACAACTATCTGCACACAGATATCACCCACATAGACCCCTGCTACTACTGAGACAAACAAAAGAGCAATCAAACACCAAATTCAAGCTCTCACAGGGGTCAAAACCAGGACCCATGATCCCTCCAAGACCACCCTGGACACACCAATCTTCACAAGCATTTATAGATTCAAACAGGGAGCGAAACAGATATTATACCAGCTGCCTCTCATTTTAAATGAACACACAAACAGGCAATGAAGACTCGACAGAATTTCAAACTTGCGTAAACAGGTTCAGGCTCAAAACCAACATTAAAGACCAAGGTTTACCATGTAGAACAAAGAAACAGTGAAGACATCACTTCTTAGCAATATCGACAGAACCAAAACAACAACGTTCATCGACTAAAAATCATTTAACGACCAGAAACAACCAGCTTGCAAGTGACCCCATTAGCTAGATGAAAACCATGTTTATACAGTTTTAACTATCGCTTATTCAAGCATCGTTTCAGCGAGCATAAATCAGTCATCCTAAAAAAGTTCACATGTTTAAATCAACAAAGAAAACAAACAGGAAAAACATTAAGATGAATCAAGGTTATTACCTCTTCCGGAGCAGGAACTGAGGCGACGGATCCGAAGAAAAGCGCGACTCGACTAAGCGACTTGAACCGTGAAGAAGCGATACGACCAAGCGAACTTTAACCTTGTCTTAATTTCCGAATGAAAAATGAACTATATCTATTTTCACTTTAACAAAAACAGAGAGTATATTTTTTTTAGCAATGCTGCCGTTTTGATGGTCTATCCTTCGAGTTCCTCTAAAATGAACAAAAATCAAAATTTATACCTGAGAATGCTAGGGTTTGATTCCCGCTTGAATTTCCGGATCAACCCTTACTCATTTTTACCTTTCCTTTAGAGACAAGGGTGAAAATGGTATATTCCTCTCGGATTGTACCACTTTCACCTTTTTCTCTAAAGGATTTGCCCGTTAGGATGATTTACGGCTCGGATGAACTTTGGGTTTTAAAATACACGATCAAGATCCGAGACAGCTAGCTTTTGTACGAGAAGGTGATGTGGCATCGAGGAGGACCATTCGTACTGGTTTTTGGCGGATTGAAAGGGGGAAATCGGGTTCTTGGCGCGGGTCGAAATGAGAGGAAACGGGTTTCTGAATTGGGGAAAGGGAATGGGCGTGGGTATTGGGATTTCTGAAGTGAGGATGGGAGATGGGTTTGGGCCGGGTATATTAGGTATATGGGTTGTATAAATAAACGAATTAAGGTTGGCTTTACGAAATTGGCCTCTTTTAGGATAAGTTAAGTGAAATATAGGTGATTGCACGGGTAGGCTGGATTTTAAAGTGCGCATTGCACATTTATCCCTTTCCCTTTGAAATTAATTAATGCTTTAACTAAACTTAAATAATTAATTTAATTAACTAAATTTAATTTTAATTAATTAATTTTTTACAATTGACTTTTATTTAAATAATCAGCCATTAATTTAAATTTTGGGACGAAATTGAGTGTCAACAGCTGCCCCTCTTTACCCGAAAAAGGATGAAAGAGTTTTTAGGGTAAAGAAGTTGACGGAAAACCAATTTTGTCCCGATAAAAACAAGACTTTTGATTCTAAGGACCAAAAGGCGAGGCTTATGGATATGGCCGAACTCCGGTTTCCGAGTTGCCTACATATCTCACGCTGAAAGAGAATCAGGCCATATGTAGTTCAACGACACTTAGATACGAAGATTCGCACGATTGATAGAAAAAGGCGCACGAATAGGAAATAATTCAAACTGACGCCTAATCTGAAATGAAAGATTAGGTAAAACATGCTTGTTCGAGTGCGATTCTTCAGATCCTTGTTGACGAGTCTAGCTCATATCAACAATTGCCCCAGTTCACTGCTAAGAAAAAGTTCCACGTTATGCTCCAAATGCTGCTGCGGTACTGCCAAAATCCTGTGATAAACTTGACAAACGGTAAGCGAGCAACTGCTAATAAACTGCAATAATTGGAATGAGAAATAAAAGAGTGATGACATAAAATTATAAATGCGGGTTGTAATATCATCAATAAGTTCTTCTTTCGATCAACTGACAAGGTGCTCCGCCCGGAGAACTTCTCGCCTGATCATTATTATCGCGAAACAGTCTGAAAGCGGTGCTTCCGCCGACTTGTCCATCACTATCATCTACTTGAAAGAAACCTGCATATCTTATTTGTGGGTGGAAGGACCCGAGATATCCTATTTGTGGGTGGAAGAACCAGATATATCCTATTTGTGGGTGGAAGGACCCAAATATCCTATTCGTGGGTGGAAGGACCCAAAGTATCCTATTTGTGGGTGGAGGGACCCAAATATCCTATTCGTGGGTGGAAGAACCCATATATCCTATTTGTGGGTGGAAGGACCCGGATAATCTATTTGTGGGTGGAAGGACCCGGATAATCTATTTGTGGGTGAAAGGACCCAAAGTATCCTATTTGTGGGTGGAAGGACCCAGATATCCTATTTGTGGGTGAAAGGACCCAAAGTATCCTATTTGTGGGTGGAAGGACCCAGATATCCTATTTGTGGGTGGAAGAACCCAAGATATCCTATTTGTGGGTGGATAAACCCTGTATCTTGCAAAATCTGAAATCATCTGGCCTGTGCTGGTGATGCGATAATCGATCAAAAACTAAAATAGAGTTGTTCTGCATATGCGATAAGGCAAATATTCTTCGAGGAACTAACAGTTGCGAGTTCTTGTTGTTTCGCTGCTTGAGATTTCTGCATTCAAAGAAAAATTGTAAGTACTATAAAATTTCTGGGAAGTTGCGACACTTTGCATTGCTCCTTCCACCTTGATGCTGAACTTTGCGGTAAATGCAAAATTTGCCCCTGTTTAATCAAAGAACAATTGTTAGTTTTTGATCAAATAACGGTTGCCTTGATTGAACCCCTAATTTGGCTTCGAATCTGCATTTTGCTTGCATGGCGATCAAATGTGTTGTTGTTGCGAAAAATGTGACATTCTTGAAACTCTTCTCTTTGCACAAGATAAACCATCTATAACTGCTTTGGCTTGGGCTATTTGGGAAAAATGAAATTTCATTGATTTTGGGACTAAGCCCAATAAGGGTAGCAAAACATAACGTAGTTCATTACAACTAGGATGAATAAAATTGCAACAGAGTAGTTAAAACATAAGATAGTTGGGCAATAAAATGCCATTTCAAGCTGCAAAAACGCGGTCTTTTCAATCTTCTTAGCTTGCAAACCGCTTCTTCTTTGAATATCTTGTGGTTGATGCCTCGCCTTTAACAAAAATTGTGCCTGCGGGAGGAATGTTGCAATTACCACTGAATGGATCTTCTTGCATTATTATTTTGCCATTATCAATCAAGCTTTGAATTTTGTATCTCAAGCCACTGCATTCTTCGGTATCATGACCTTGGATATTTGAATGATAAGCACAATGCTTTGACGGATCAAAGTGTGGAGGCAAGTACTTAGGAATTGTTCCTTTCCTTGGTTGCAAAAGTCCTTCAGCTTGCAACTTTTCAAATATGCTCGTCACAGACTCTTCTAGAGGAGTGAATGTATTCGACTTCCTCTTCTTTGACACCGGGTCATCGGAATATGATTGTTGAAATTGACTTTGAGAGCCTTGCAAATTTGAGGGTTTCTCTGATTGAGTGGTGTACCCAAATAAACCAGAAGGGATTTTTTCTGTTGCTATGCCTTCTTCTATCATTTTTCCCAGTTGGATCAATTCAGAGAAAGTGCTTGCATTATTGACAACCATTTTGGCATAGTATATGCCTTCCTGCATGTCAATGAAAGCTGCTATTAACTTCTTTTCCGAAAAGGGAGGATGCATCTTAGAAGCCTCTAGCCTCCACCTCATAGCATATTCTGCAAAAGACTCATGAGACATCCTCTTAATGTTGCGCATATCAAATACATCGGGTTCTTCTACTATGTTGAACTTGTATTGTTCCACAAAGTCATGAGCCATATCCTCCCATGTGTGCCATTTGGAAAAATCTTGTTTGGTATACCATGCAAGTGCCATTCCTGATAAACTTTGAATGAAAAATCTCATCTGCAAAGCTTCATTCTTGCCAATTCCAATCAATCTGCTGCAATAATCTTTCAAATGAGCATAGGGGTTCCCCTTTCCATCGAAAGTGTTGAATTTTGGTATCTGATACCCACGTGGAAGCTCAATGTATGGGTGAATGCATAAATCTTCATAGCATAAACTCTGAATGTTCCTAGAGCACAACTCATCTTTAATGACCTCGTGCAAATTGCGGATTTGTCTCTGCATGCTATGTAAATCAGTTGTCTCAACTTCTTTTCTAGGAAATTCTCGTGGGCGCACTATCACTTGATTTGATTGACTCCCGACAGCAGGCATAGTGCTAAAAGGTGGTTGGCATAAAGTTGCAGCTGGCCAAGTAATTGTATTGGTAAGATATTCTTGTGAGTTTTGTGGATATACGGTATGTATAGGCATTGGGTAATGAGGCATCGTTGAGTAAGGTGGATTAAAGGTAAAGCTTGTATTTGGCAAAGGTTTGCTAGTATTGACAAAGTTGACAATCCTATTCCTTTGGACCACATGTTCTTCAACATCATCATTCTGCGCTTGCAAGATACCCATACCAGAACTGGTTGACCGAAGCTGCTTTGCCATGTTGTTTTGTCCTTGATGCAGATTCTCAACCATTTCAGTGTTCAATGCTAGCCAACCTTTAACAAATGAATTCTACACATTGAACAAAAGCAAGTTAATACGTAAAATGATAATGCATGCATAAAATTTCAAATGTAAAATAAGCCATTAGGCCGAATGGATGGGACCAAAATCCCGACTCAACACATGAGTAAAATATTTAAGAGTTTGAAACTCAGTGATCAACAAAATTTGATTTTTCAAGACGCGAATTGAGGAAAACAAGAAAGTTTTACTAAATTAGTATGCGTGCTAGACCATTTTGACACAAATTGCTAAAATGGTCGGCTTATTTTGGACATCAATGCTTTGCTCGACTATCGATTCTTGTTTGTCGCATAACAATCTGTACCAATTCATAGAAAAAACCGCTTCTGATAACTATGAAATCAACATCAATGTCTTCAATTTTCCTTCGCACAATTTTGCCCCAGTTATAACTTCAACATTTCAACTTGTTTTGCAAAAATTGCCCCAGTTATGACTTTCAAAACTTCAAACTACTTATCAAAAGCTGCCCCGGTTGCAATCTCCCACGTCTTCTACTTGCTTTGCAAAATTTGCCCCAGTTTCTTACTTTAGGGAAACTGAAAATTTTAATATTATAGAATCGAGCCCGTTGAGAGCGCCTACGTATCCCTCCTTGGGAATCAGACCGTGCGTAGTTCTGCTTACATAGAAGAGATTTTCCAAATGATGGTGTAACCGAAACTCGATATGAGTTGCCTACGCTTCCCGCCTTGGGAAACCGGTTACCGTAGTTTACTTACATAAAAATAGAGTTAACATTCATAATTTGATATTCTTTCTTTTCTTTTCTTTCAACAAGCTAACAAAAGGAAATTACAATAATTACTTCCTAATAATGCGAATAAACTAACTTCTACTTCTGCAACTCTACTGCTTTTCTGGAACTTGATAAACGCCTAAATGCCCTTCTTCGAGGGATTTTCCTTTGCATATGGTAAGATTAAGACAAAAGGTTCGCCAATGCCGTTTGTGGGTAGAATTTTGACATGGCCAGATTTGATCAAGCTTTCAACTTTCTTCTTAAATAAAGTGCATTCTTCAATATTGTGCCCATGCATCCCTAAATGGTAAGTACAAAATTTTCTCAAATTTTCAGGCTTACGTGACCAACACGGCTTTGGTTTTGCAAGATATACCAAACCGACCTTCAGAAGCCTTTCAAACAGGTTTGCATAAGATCCTGGTATTGGTGTGAATGCAACAGCAGATGCTTTGTGGCTGCTTGACTGAAAACCTGGATTAACAACCACTTTCTCGATGTTATAAGGTTTTTCTGCTATGGGTGGCAAAGGGCTTGGCATAACAGCTTTTCCTCGGTCTTTAGATTGCGCCTTAACTAAGCCACACATTCTCTTGTCAGTTATTGCAACCGGCTCCACTTGAAGCTCTGCAGATTTTCTTTTCAATGGACTGCCATTTGCCAGAATCGGGTTCGAGAATTCATAATGCGTGACAAAGTCCCGGGCTAGTTTATCCCAATTGTCCAATTTCCAAGGACCTCGTATTGCAAACCATGTCAAAGCTGGTTCCTTAAGTGTCCTAGCAAACATCATCAACTTGGTTTCATTGCTTGGTCCATACCTTGCGACCCAGCCAAGGTATGCTTTCAAGTGATCATGAGGATTTCCTGTCTCGTCATACATTGGTGGATCAACTGAGTCAAAAACATCCACATGTTCGCTTTCTGCCTCCCCTAAGCTTACTTGGGATGGTAGAGCATTCTCATCTATCATTGTGCCATTGCTATCTTTAGCATTGGGAAGCCCTCCCCCGTTGCTTTTCCCATTGCTTGTTTTTGATGAGACACGGAACCCGTTCTCCAACAAGAATGCATGCAGATGGGGGAATTCTCGAGCATCACACTCGAATGCGGGAGCTACTTGACTTGTAGGAGGTGCAACGGTAGAGATAGGAGCAACAGGGTCACTTGGCCCTGAGCTTGGCACATTTCGCACTGGGTTGCGAGCATCCATGAGCGCGACAACCAATTCAGTAAGACTATCAAGTCTCTTCTCCAAACTTGCTACGGTTGCTTCAAGCTTGTTAACCTTGTCTTGGTGGAGTTCATCACTTTCGGTCAAATCAATCACAACAGTTTGGCGAGCCATAGGTCCTGATCTTGATGTTCAAAATAATTAACCCTTTAGCAACGCATACCGAATTTAATAAAATTTGTTAAAGCTGAAACTGACGGATCAACTTATTCCAAAATGGAAAAAATCGAGACCGTACTGAAGAGACCCAAAATTTTAGGCAAGACACTCATTTCGTTGAAGCAAACCAGATGCGAAAATGCTTGTTTAACTCTGAAGTTATTTTCAAAAGGAAGACACACTTGCAAATACTTTAAAATATGACGATAAATAATTTTGCAAAATGAGAAGGCTGGGGTTAAAATAACATTTAAAAGGCGTTTTAAAATAATGGTATGCATGAATTCTGATGATAGATAAATGTGTTCATAAAGCGGTTAACTTTTACAAAAGATAGGTTGAAATAACATAACGTTAATCTTACCATACCACCGAACAAATTCAATCACAGCGCAATCAGTGTCAACAAATTTCAAGCAAGCAGCACGTATTTAGCAAGTAATCGCATATTGGACAGATAATTTGACATGTGGCAACCACAAGTAATTGGGCGTAAATAAAAAAATGCGAACGCTTCCTAACCTGTAAGGTGCCTCTTTGTGCTAGAGGTGGGCCTAAGACGCGCAAACAAGTGGTAACGAAAAATAGTTCATGCCAGTTTTGAGCAATTCAGATTTAGAGTAAGTGATAAATAGTAACAATAATTGATAAAAATTGGCTCTCCGCCTCAACATTGCAATTCCATTATCCCAACTAACTTCCAAAAGCTAGTGTCAACTCGAAATTCTAACACTACTCATGCTCTCCACAACATCTGCACCAAATTTCTGAACCCAAATGCCTAAAACCTGAAACAAACCTCTATACCTTTCGCAAACATCAACGCTCCACCAAGCACAACTTCCAATTATTTCACAACATCCAGGGATGAGATTTCCAATTGCCTTCACAATACCAGACTGCAAATCATGAATGACGCCAATTGGCCTTTCAAAAAATAAAACCTCACTGGTCCTCGGCTTTAGTCAAGCCTCTCAGCTTCCTAGGTTTTGCAAGGCTCACAGACCTTGTTCATAGGGCTCCTCACTGGTCCTCGGCTTTGAACAAACCTCTCAGTTTCCTAGGTAGCCAAGACCGCACTGGTCTTCAAGGAGGGACCCCACTGGTCATTCAAAGACACAGGGGCTTCGCTCTCCTAGTATGCGACAAGCATACTTCAATTTTTATAAAGTTGCAGCTGGATAATCAACATAGGCCTGCACACACGCAAAGCCATTCACGAGAGGGACCCCACTGATCCTTTTAAAGACACCAGGGGCTTCGCCTCTTAGATCTCACTACAC
This sequence comes from Petunia axillaris subsp. axillaris, assembly GCA_029990575.1. Taxonomy (NCBI): domain Eukaryota; kingdom Viridiplantae; phylum Streptophyta; class Magnoliopsida; order Solanales; family Solanaceae; genus Petunia; species Petunia axillaris. The sequence continues at coordinate 24,603,196 of JARKNS010000003.1, forward strand.
CAGGCCATCTCCAAAACACAATCCAACCAAATCCGCCTAACCTTCCCCACGACTACAATTCTACCTTGTTCACAAAAAAATCTGCATTATGATCTCAATTCTGCTAAATTCTTCCATTTTCTGACCTAAAAGACAACATAGGAGACAAAATTCTAAATCTGATTTCGCTCAAAACATGGTTAGGACTGAGGATTCGTTATCACACAGCACATAATATGCATTGTCGTTGGGTTCAAGAACCCGTTGACAAAAGGGCGGTTTCTTAATTCCTGGAAACGGTATCAAGGACCGGGTCCAAACTAAAGTGTATATGCATGCATGACCTAATCTCCTTCTAAGAGTGGGCTAACGGTTGAGGCTGATCCAGACCTATGCGGGATAAACCTGACCCCATAAACCAGTAAAACCGGCCATGACAAAACCAGGCAAACCATACCCCAACTAACTTTGGTGACACGAAAGAAATTCAGAGACCTAGGAAGGGCAATGCCCTTCCTGCATAACTACCCGTCAAGCGGGTACCCCGTGATGAAATCGAGGAGATGAAAGAGAATTGACAGGCTCCATGAGGGAGGAAATATGAACGGAATGCAGACTATGCACAAATAAAACATGCTTCAATACATTCATTTCCAACAATTAATTCTACGCATGCAAACAAATAAATAGTTAAGCTACGCATACATACAATCAACACACATATAAAGAAAGCAGATTCGTAAAAATCTTTTGGTTAGAACCATTTGCGTATCCCCAGCGGAGTCGCCACGCTGTTGAACCCCAAAAATTACCCTTTCTTTAAGAAAAGACAGGTTTCGGGTATATTTCAACAAAATGGGACTCCAAAGGGTTTTCTTTGGAGTCGCCACCTAATTTAAGGATTATTAGGAACCAATTGTTAATTAGTGAGTGCAATTTTATTCCTTACTTAAAGGAAAATAATTTAAAAATCAGAGATTCTTAGGTAAGTGATTCTGTTAAATTCGAAAGAAGGTCCCTTGCGGGAGCACTTTCGAAAATCCGCTAAATGCGGTTAATCCGGCGGTTTTCACGAATTCGTTAAGGATAATAAGTATATACAACTAATTTTATATAAGGATAATATGGATAATATAAATAAGATACGATTTTAATTATGCCGATACTTAGATAAATAAATGACCCAATTTAAGATTAATTAAATGGATAATGAAATAATAATCAATTAGTTAATTAATAAAATAAATAAAGGTTAAATGGCATTAGATGATTAAATAAGCACATTAGATAAATAATTGGATGATAATAAAGGGATTAATTAATTGATTGAATAAATAGATAAATAAATAACTTAATTAAATAAATGAAAACTTATCAATTTTAATTAAATAAAGGAGTAAATGAATAATAATTGATTAATTAAATAAATAAATATTTAATTGATTAAATAAATAATTATTGAAATTAAATAAATTAGATTATGTAAATAAATAATTAAATAAAGGATTAAAATTTAGTTAATTAACTAAATAAATAAATTAGATTAAATAAATAAATAATTGAATATTAATATAATCAATAAATAAGCAATTCAAATGCGAATAATGACGAGGGTACGATTTTAGTCAAATTTGATTTTGCACTCATTAATTGACAAATGATTCTAAACATCCATAAATTAATTGGCAATTCGAAAAGAAATGATACAAAGGATTTATATAAAAAACAATTTAAGTGATTTACAATAGTTATTCACAATTCAAATATCATTTCTATCCTACCGGGCTACTAATCCGGTCTATGGGGAAATCCTATACGACATGCATTTTCTAAGGGAGCGGGGAAAGACGGAGTTTAGAAAATAGAACCCGGAAGCGCAAACTCAATCATTGAGCCTTGGACTTTGCGATTTTCATTTTTTTCTTTTCTTGCATTTTCGGGGATATCAAGTCCCGAAAGTGCGGAGCAGGTCAAATAACTCTGAATGCATGTAGCCGTCCTCATTTACGAGTTTTCATTCACTCCTCGGAAAACTTGAGCCCGAGATGCAATAACTCTAATGCAAATAGCCGTCCCAATTTGAGTTTGATTCAACTCGTTCCCAAGGAAGTGTGCATGCCAAAGAAAAATAAGATAAGAATTAAGGCTCATTCAATAACAATCGTAAATAAGTAGAATAACACACACCAATTGCTAGACATAGTCTCAGAAAAAATTTCGTGTGTACAGCAATTAATATTTTCAATTATCCCTTTTATGCTGTAAGAGATAACCTTTAGCTGCATTATTATTTTACAACTTAGCAAATGAAAAGTGGCTCACATACTTATTCTCAAATGCTTAACAGAAAGGCTGATAACATGACATTACAGTACAAATTAAGTATAGATTAGAAGACAATTGATATATTAGAAACCAGTTCTCATTACTCCAAAGGGCATAATAGCTGACAATATTTATATCAACAAAAATTATTAACATACAGCTTTATAGTCGCTGCAGCTTTAACTGTAGTTCAGGCATTTAAATTTGCCTAACACCAAATAAAGACCCTGCAGCAAACAGAGACTAACCCTTGCACCTTGGACATCACTTTGCAACACTAACAGAAACAACTTTCTAGAATAGCCTCCCTCAAGACTTAAAGCATCCTAATACCACCAAACAACCAGAACCCCTATACCCATTACTTTACATCCAAATGTAATGTTAAAATTTCTATCGTATTCTGCTAAGCTATGATGAAAGGCACTCGCTTTTTCAGTTTAGCATACTCTATCAACTATTCTCAAGTTATCAATTAGCTTTCTGCCAAGTGTGTAACACAGTGCCCACGGGAATTGAAAAGACATGTTGGGTTACAAAGATGACATAATAGATTCAGATTAAGAGCATAACAGTGGGTGTTCAACAAATCTCCATTAGAACATTGTATCAATCTGAAAGGTGGCTGACTTATGCTTCAAGTATTAAGCATAACAATTGAGTCCATTAAGCCCTATTATATTCGCGAAAGATGAGAAATTAATACATTTTCCCTGGCTGCCTGATTATCCTGATTCAAATACGCGTACTAGTTATCCGCACAGGTTTAGCTTCAATCCTATTACCAAGACAGATCAATAAACGAGTTTTCCAAGAAATTTTCAACAGTCCAAGTTTTTCGTACTCTCCAAGCTCAGACAAAAGAAAACAGATAAAATATCTTTTATACCGAATTTTCCATCAACGAAAACAGTATCATTTTTCTGGAGCTAGATAAATCATAGATTAAGCATGCTAGTCAGGAAAGGGAAATAAAGATGTATATACCAAGACCACATGTTCATTGTTTTTTTTTTTAACTACTAAAAGAATAGAACAACAAAAGAACAGAAGTTCCTACATCTTCTTAAGAGAAGCAATTCTAGTTAGGAATTAAGAACTCACAGTACATGATTTAAGAGGTTAAAACCGAGGCCAACGATTTTCACATTATCCGCAGATATGCATTAACTAACCCAACTTCTTTATCAAATGAAAAGAGGTCTACACACTTCTTAGTGAAGTAAATGAGCAACCCTTGATCCTAATAGACTGCCTATCCGATGATAGACAAGAAAACAGATTCCCTGCTACATCCAATCACTTCACCAGGCTCCCTGAACTTACCAAGACCCTGAACTCTCTCCAAACTCCCCTCCTGAACAAACACACACATCTGCCTCTAACAATCAGCTCCTATACTGCCCAGGAACACTCCTTCCAACCTGAACAGCCTTCCTAACCTTCTAAAACAACCTACAAGCTCCCCAAGCTCCTCTACAACTATCTGCACACAGATATCACCCACATAGACCCCTGCTACTACTGAGACAAACAAAAGAGCAATCAAACACCAAATTCAAGCTCTCACAGGGGTCAAAACCAGGACCCATGATCCCTCCAAGACCACCCTGGACACACCAATCTTCACAAGCATTTATAGATTCAAACAGGGAGCGAAACAGATATTATACCAGCTGCCTCTCATTTTAAATGAACACACAAACAGGAAATGAAGACTCGACAGAATTTCAAACTTGCGTAAACAGGTTCAGGCTCAAAACCAACATTAAAGACCAAGGTTTACCATGTAGAACAAAGAAACAGTGAAGACATCACTTCTTAGCAATATCGACAGAACCAAAACAACAACGTTCATCGACTAAAAATCATTTAACGACCAGAAACAACCAGCTTGCAAGTGACCCCATTAGCTAGATGAAAACCATGTTTATACAGTTTTAACTATCGCTTATTCAAGCATCGTTTCAGCGAGCATAAATCAGTCATCCTAAAAAAGTTCACATGTTTAAATCAACAAAGAAAACAAACAGGAAAAACATTAAGATGAATCAAGGTTATTACCTCTTCCGGAGCAGGAACTGAGGCGACGGATCCGAAGAAAAGCGCGACTCGACTAAGCGACTTGAACCGTGAAGAAGCGATACGACCAAGCGAACTTTAACCTTGTCTTAATTTCCGAATGAAAAATGAACTATATCTATTTTCACTTTAACAAAAACAGAGAGTATATTTTTTTTAGCAATGCTGCCGTTTTGATGGTCTATCCTTCGAGTTCCTCTAAAATGAACAAAAATCAAAATTTATACCTGAGAATGCTAGGGTTTGATTCCCGCTTGAATTTCCGGATCAACCCTTACTCATTTTTACCTTTCCTTTAGAGACAAGGGTGAAAATGGTATATTCCTCTCGGATTGTACCACTTTCACCTTTTTCTCTAAAGGATTTGCCCGTTAGGATGATTTACGGCTCGGATTAACTTTGGGTTTCAAAATACACGATCAAGATCCGAGACAGCTAGCTTTTGTACGAGAAGGTGATGTGGCATCGAGGGGGACCATTCGTACTGGTTTTTGGCGGATTGAAAGGGGGAAATCGGGTTCTTGGCGCGGGTCGAAATGAGAGGAAACGGGTTTCTGAATTGGGGAAAGGGAATGGGCGTGGGTATTGGGATTTCTGAAGTGAGGAGGGGAGATGGGTTTGGGCCGGGTATATTAGGTATATGGGTTGTATAAATAAACGAATTAAGGTTGGCTTTACGAAATTGGCCTCTTTTAGGATAAGTTAAGTGAAATATAGGTGATTGCACGGGTAGGCTGGATTTTAAAGTGCGCATTGCACATTTATCCCTTTCCCTTTGAAATTAATTAATGCTTTAACTAAACTTAAATAATTAATTTAATTAACTAAATTTAATTTTAATTAATTAATTTTTTACAATTGACTTTTATTTAAATAATCAGCCATTAATTTAAATTTTGGGACGAAATTGAGTGTCAACACATCTCTAGCTAAAGGCTTGGTCAATGGGTCTGCTACCATATCTTCTGTAGATATTTTCACCAGGTTCAACCTCTTGCGTTTATACATGTCCCTTGCATAGTTATACTTGATATCTATGTGCTTAGTATCACAATGATGCTTAGGATTCTTGGTTGCATCAACTGCAGCCTTACTATCACAGTAGACCAACACTGGTTCATCATCAGTGTTACCCATCAAGCTTTTGAAGAGCCTATTCAACCAAACAGCTTCTTTTGTTGCTTTTGACAGAGCCACATATTCGGCTTCCATCGTGGATAGTGCTACACATGATTGCTTCTTACTCTTCCATGATATGGCACCATTACTAAGTAAGAAGACATATCCTGAGGTAGACTTCCTCTCGTCTAAATCTCCTCCATGATCAGCATCAGTGTATCCAACTAATCGCAAATCTTTGCTGCCTTGATAACAAAGTGCGTAGTCAGATGTTCCTCTCAGATATCTCATGATCCTCTTTACTGCTTGCCAATGTGCTGGACCTGGATCGGATTGATATCTACTTACCAAGCCAACTGCTTGACAAATATCAGGTCTAGTACACACCATAGCATACATTAGACATCCAACTGCACTTCTATAAGGCACTCGCTTCATCTTTTTTGTCTCTTCAGGAGTCTGAGGACACAAATGATTTCCCAAGTTATGGCCTTTGCTGATAGGAGTGTCAATTGGGTTGCTATTCTGCATATTAAATCGTTCAAGAATTTTCTTAATGTAATTCTCCTGAGAGAGATACAATAGTTTCTTAGGACGATCTCTTGAAATCTTGATTCCAAGAATATATGCAGCTTCACCCATATCTTTCATCTCAAATTGAGACGACAACCAGGCCTTTACCTCGTTTAATAACTCCTTATCATTCCCAGCTATAAGTATATCATCGACATACAATGTCAGAATTACAAGCTTATTTCTTGATCTCTTGGTATAAACACAATGGTCTTCATCAACCATAGTAAAACCATTGGATATGATCACATTTTGAAAGTGTATATACCACTGCCTTGAAGATTGCTTGAGGCCATAAATAGACTTCATAAGTCTACAAACCTTTTGTTCGTGGCCTTTTTCAATGAAACATTCGGGTTGTTCCATATAAATTTCTTCATCTAATTCTCCATTGAGAAAGGCAGTCTTTACATCCATTTGATGTAATTCAAGATCTAAACTTGCTACTATAGCTAGAATCAGGCGAATTGAGTTAAATCGCACAACAGGTGAGAAAGTCTCTTCGTAGTCTATTCCTTCCTGTTGTGTATAACCTTTCGCCACCAGTCGAGCCTTATATCTCTCAACTGTGCCATCAGCCTTGAGCTTAATCTTGAGAACCCATTTGCTCCCAATAGCTCTGCGTCCTTTTGGGAGATCAACTAGTTCCCAGACTTTGTTGACTCTCATTGACTCCATTTCATCTTCCATTGCTTTTATCCATTTTTTCTTTGAAGGGCATGAGAGAGCCTCTTTTGCATTTTTAGGCTCGTTTTCTACTTGTAAGAACAACATAAAAAGTTCAGCACCTTCGACATCAAATCGTCGACGGGGAATCTTTTTACGTAAACCACGTCCTTTTTGTGATTCTTCTTCGTTGTTCCCATTTGGATCAACGTTGCTCCCACTTGGATCAAGAACATCTATCCTGCTCCCACTTGGAACAAGATCAGTGACCATCTCACTCCCACTTGGAACAAGATCCATTTGGTCATTGTTTGATGTCAAATGATTACTTACATTCGCACCCGATGATGAATGAGGTTGTTGATGTGAAACTAATTCATCATCAATTAAATTTCTCCCACTCGAATGAAGTGATCTTTGTTCATCTCGATCCTCTATCTCAAACAAGGTTAGGTCTTGACCTACCTCTCCCTTTTTAGGAAACTCATCCTCTAAGAATGTGACATATCGTGATTCAAACTCAGTTACGCTCCCACTGTCTTGCTGACCTATAAACACATAACCCTTAGAGGTTTCTGAGTATCTTATAAAGATACTTTTCTTTCCTCTCGGGCCTAATTTGCCATGTTTGTGAGAAGAATCATGTGTATAGGCAGCGCAACCCCAAGGTCTTAATACACTTAGGTTGGGTGCTCTTCCAGTCCATAACTCATATGGAGTGGTTGTAACTGACTTTGTAGGCACTCGGTTAAGCACATAGGTAGCAGTAAGCAATGCATCACCCCAATAACTAATTGGGAGGTTAGCTTGTGCCATCATTGACCTAACCATTTCTAGAAGCGTCCTGTTTCTTCTTTCCGCAACACCATTTTGTTGTGGAGTATTTGGGATAGTCAACTGATGAATAATTCCCTTTCCATCACATAACTCGTTAAATTGAGTTGACAAGTACTCTCGACCTCGGTCAGTTCGAAGTACTTTTATCTTCTTGTCTAATTGATTTTCCACTAAGCTCATATAGCGTTGGAAACAACTTATTGCTTCTGATTTGTGGGAAATTAAATAGACATAACCGAAACGAGTGTAGTCATCTATAAATGTGATGAAATAGTGCGCTCCATGCCTAGCCCTGACATTCATAGGCCCACAGATGTCCGAATGGACTAATTGCAAGGGATATTCAGCTCTAGTCGCTTTACCGAAGGGTTTTCTTGCAGATTTTCCTGCTAGACAACTTTCACAAGTGGACAATTCCACATGTTCAATGCCAGTAAGCAAACCTTGTTTTGCTAACCTTTGCATTCTTTGCTGGCCAATATGACCAAGTCTAGCATGCCATATGTTTACATCACTATCATATTTATGTGAGGAAGCAAACATAGAAAAACTAGCATTATTATTAAATGAATCATAATCCAAATCCATAATAATAAAACCTCCGGTCACATGACCAAAACCAAATAAAGTTGAACCTAAAGTCAATTTGACAGAGTTTTCATGGAAAAACAAGCTAAAGCCAAGCCTAAGCAAAACAATAACAGAAATAATATTCCGGCGAATTCCTGGAGCATAGAGGACATCATGTAGTAGTAGGTGTCGACCACCACGCAAGACTAACTTGCATGTACCGATCCCTTCAACAGCAACCTTATTGTTGTTGCCCACATAAATCCACTTTGTTCCACGTGAAATACGCCGAAACTCCACAAAGGAATTGCGTTCCCTCGTTATGTGGTCCGTTGCTCCCGAGTCTACAATCCACAAAGGATTAGATTCAGTCAAAAACACTGAACTAGAAACACAAAGTTCACTAGTTTGAGTTTTGTGAAATACCTTTCTAGGAGGCTCAGAGCAATCCTTAGCATAGTGACCCTTTTTGTCACAGTTAAAGCATTTCACCTTTGCAACATTGACACGTTTGGGACGTTTGTTATTGCCTTGTTGTTCTGCCCTTGCTCTTTTAGCAGGCTGAGACTGAGTTGGTCCTCTTTTCTTAACCCAACTCTTCTTCTTAAAGCCACCTTTGGCCTTAGAGGATGTTGTCATATGCAACTCAGTTGTTGGCTTAGCAGCCTCAAGCCGATCCTCTTCAAGCTCAAGAGATCTCCGGACATCTTCCAGAGTCTTGATTAGCTGATTGTGGGTCAAATGCATCTTCATATGATCCCAAGAATTAGGTAAGGACCGTATGACAGCTTGAACTTGTTGCTCATCGGTCAACACATGACCATCATCTTTTAACTCCCCAATCATGTTTGTCATAAGCCTCAGATGAGTTCTCACTGAATGTTCTGGGCGCTTCTTGTATGAGTCAAACTTGATTGTTAAGGATCGTAGTCTTTCAATTGAACAGGTACCAAACCTATTCTTCAAAGCAACCCAAAGACCCATAGCTCTTTGGTGATCCTTAAATTCCCTTAAGATATCATCATCTAAGGTGCTCAGCAACGTAATGCGAGCCAGGGAGTCTTTCTTTTTCCAAGCGTCATAAGCCGCACGGTCACGCCTATGCTGAGCCGTGGTGCCTTCCTCAGGCTCATCCATGACGATGTTAATTGCCTCCAGAGCCTCTTGCTCTTCAAGCACATATTGGACTTTTAAGCTCCAAGTCTCATAGTTGTCACCATTGAGTTTCAACCCTTTGTTGAGCTCAGCAACAATGTTCTTAGCAGCAGTAGACATTCTTTTAACAAAATTAAAAAAAATATAGTGAGGATCTAAAGAAGAAATTTCTAAACGCAAGTACTATGTTCAACATACATATTCGGACAATAAGCACTAAGTTGATTAAGTTAATAAACACATATATTAATAATGGAGTCGAAAGTTCACTATGTTCCCAGTCATCGTCCAAAAATTAACTACCTGTAAATTAACCTAGTCAACTACTTAGCTTAATGTCTAATCATGTTTAAAACAACATTTGTTTTCATGATCTTATAATCCCATATGGATCTAAGTTAAACAAATTAACTTAATTTAATTTTAAATTTTATTTAACATATTAAATAAAATAAGTTAAATGTTAAACTAATTAACATTACATTTAATTTGCTAAACTAATCAACAAATATACTTAATATGTAATTTGTTAAACTAATCAACAAATTTATTTATAGCTTTTAGTAGGCCATATAAACCAAGTAAAATATTTAAATTGGGCCATTTGCCCATCGTGAAAAATCTGCCCGAAATGTAGTGGGCCAGTACCAAATTTGTTATGATATGTTAAGCTGACAAACAAACATAAATATTGTACCCTTTTATTTTGGATTCATCTTCTATCTCAAGCAACCCTTGCCTAGATCTTTAAATGTTATCTTTAAAAAAAATAAAGGAATCTACACTTTTATCCAAAAAAAAAAATATAGACCTCTAGGCTACATGTCCTACACGCGGGCCTCCTCCTTTGATTTGTAAAGAAACAGTCAGTAAAGCTTATTTTATAATTTATATATATCTCTCTCTCATTTGTTTTAATATTAATATTAATAAAGAAGAGAGATAAGAAGACAACCTAAAGTCTTATCTTCTTCATCTTCTTAAACCACTGCCACCGTCATTTTGTGTAGAAAAAAAAAAGGACAAACATTATTTCTCCTCTATATTAAATCTGTTGTGTCTAAGAGCACTATCCTCCAATTTTCTGTTCGCTGCTACTTCTATTGGGTTTTAAAAAAAATATGGCTTACCAGCTGCCCCTCGGCGGAGCGTTTTCCGGTGGCAGCGATATTCCATATGGATGGTTTGCAGGCAGCGATCAGGTTATATATACATATATTCTTTTGTTTACTGCGGCTGACCACAGCTTTTCACCGGAGCTTCAATTTTATTCCAGCGGTGTTTATTAGTGGGACTTCGAAACTGATTTCGAATGTATGTATATATATTTTCGTTCTGCCATAACAGACGTTTGATTTTGTTGGCAGCAGCTTATTGCCGAATTTAACAGTTTTACATGAAAAAACTTTTTGGAAAACGTATTCCCAAATCTCAAACAATGTAAGAATAGTGCAGTAATATCGCAATTACGAAGACTCTGATTTAGGAAAAAAAAAGAAGAACAGTTCTAAATCCGTGTTGACTAATAGAACAATAGCATTTTTTAAACCAGAAAACCAACCTATGACATCTGATACCAATGAAGGATATAAACATGTATATATCACAATAATCTATACTAAACAGATTGTTAAAATATAAACCGAGAACTTACTTGTTGTTCTCGTAAGCGGAAACGGAAGGATCTTTAACCGTGGCTGGAATTACTGGCCGTCGGTGGTTGTCACGTACTTGACGGATCAACCCCTTTATCCACAGTCTAAACACTAGTTTATTTGAGAGAGAGATAGGAAGAGTAGTAGAAATTTCAGTGTGTTTATCTGAGCCTAATACTACTGTATTTATAACTGTAAAATACAGTAGTTGTCCTCTTGTAGGACTCTATCAGGTAACTTATCTTTTTACCTGGATAGATATTAAGAGCACCCCTTTATGGGTGGACTCTTTATTCAGATAAATCCAACACAAACAATACTTGAAGGTGGAATGCAGTAGCACAACATCTGTAGAAGCAGTCATAAGCCTAAACTCAACATTACATCGGGCAATGAGCTTTCTATCTTATCAAATCCATCTATGGTGAATGACAAAGGTATCAATACTCTCTAAGAGTCCAGTAAGAATTTAGAATTATAATGGTAAGCAAGATAACTGGTCTGAAAGTATACTGGATGATAAGAAAATCATTAATCAAAAGATACTATAATATTGAAGTCTATAAGAATTCTATCATCACTGGATGAGAAAATGAGTACGAAATTTCTATTTAGAAGCTGCTTTATTGCTTGCATATTTTCTAAATGCTCCCTAGCAAAATCACCACCATAGTGCTGAAATATGAAAATGGCTCAAAGGACTTGCACTACTCGTTCTTCTGGACCAGCTAGGCGTAATTAAAAAGAAAACTTTTTTCAACCAACTAAGATTTGTCGAATTATCAAAGAAAGAATGCATTTCAATTCCTCTTCCTCATGGAGTACAAAGCTTGAGAAACAACACATGCTAAACAAACATGAAGCACAATCAAGCATTATGCAAAAACATGTTTTTTCCAATTTATTGAGTACCTTACCTACTAAATTTTGCTACACCGAACCAGCAATTCCAGCATACCAAAATCGTATGATAAATGTAAATTCCATAGAGGTTATTAATTAAGAACCTTCTGTATTAGAAGTACCCGATCAAATGTCATGCCCCGAACATCCAAATTACCCTACAACCCACACATGTACCTTTAAAAAAAATTCATGGAAATCAAGAAAGTGAGTGAGTGAAATTCCAAAGAAGACGTAATTCTGTTATGCCCCAAATAATAAGTCATCCGAAAATTTAAAAACGATTGAAAAGAGCAATGACAAAGAAAGACAGAAGGCGATGGAATGAACAAATTTTCGATAGAAAGGCAGATGGCCCATGGATTCACGGTGACTTACGTGGCTGCTAACACTTCAGATTTAAAAGCCATGCAAAATGATTAAAAAAGTTATTTTAAAAAGTTTATAATACTCTTGAATATAAGTTAAATCGCATTAAGTTGCATCAGTGATCGCGTCTTAATTGGTTGCGAAGGTAATAAAATAAACCTAACATTTTAACAACCTAACTTTTAGACCTGTAAAGTAAATAACTTCTTTATATTTTGACTTTGTTTAAATTAACACCATATTGATTACAAAGACACGCACACACATAGAATTAATAAATGAACTCAAGGATATGTCAAAAGTGAACTACTTTTAAGAATTCAATATTCAGTAACACAATCTAAATTATAGTAAATTAAGGTCAATTAATTATGGGATATCTAATCAATTGAAATCAAACTCATAAAAATTGAAGCTTCATATAGGCATACAAACATACATTAAATACATATATGAATATCCTACATGGAAGTATAGAACTAATGCACACCACTTTACATATATCTTTCATTTCTTTTTAAGAGTGACACCAAAAGCATAGGAACATTATTATCAGTTAATTTTCTCTTAAATAGTCAGTAATATTTTACTTTTAGAATTCTATTTAAGAATTTATTTTTCCCTTGCATAGGACAATGTTTAAAAGTTTTGATGCTCAAGTTATAGCCAAATAAGAACGTCTGAAGGTATATAATACATTTAGATGAGGAAAACTATTTAACAGGTGAATAGTCTCAATTACTACCAGCTGGGGTAGGTCTATTTCAAATCAATAAGAAAATATGGCTTCATTTTATAATTTATATAACGTTAAAACACTGGTAATCCCATATTAGACAATATTTCATCGGTTGCATCATTAAAGCGAGAAAACGAAAACATAAATGCAAGAAGATCAAATGAAAAGTCATTTTCACTCAATTTATAAATCTCTATATTTCCTAAAGACAATCAAAGAAAAGAAAAACATGCATGTGCCAATGAGGCGAAAATACATAACTCAACCAAAAACTTCAAATTAAACACGAAAAATGGCAAACCTTCATTGAACTCCAAAATCGTAAAAAAGATGCAAGGAAAAAGCAGAAAAGAAAACCTACGACTAAAAGAAAACCTATGACTTAGGAGAAACAATAGGGAGCAGAAATAAACAAATACCAACAAAAGAGAAATTTTAAGTGGAGAAAATAAAAGAAAAATCCAAGACAAAAAGCATAAATGAAGAAAGACCTAACCTGAGCTATAAGATCCAATGGAGAACCAACACGCTAAGCTTGAAAGAGGGGCTTGAATTAGAAGAAAATTCTAGAGAAATAATGTGCATGTAGAGAATTTAAATATTTCTTATATATACTGAAAGTCGTATAGACAGATGTGGTGACTGTTAATTATGACACGTTAATTATATTAACCGGCTAAGAAGATATTAATATCCTCAGCTTTGAAGAAAATTTCTAATAATATCTTTGGTCGACCACTTTGGCTCTTATGATAATAGTAATAATATACTCACAGACAATATTACTATTATATAAAAATGCCAAAGTGGTCGACCAAGGATAATTACTATTATATAGAAATGCTAAAGTGGTCGATCAAGGGTAAAATGGTAATTTACCAAAGCTGATTTTGTTCATTTTGTAATTCCAAAGCTGAATTTTTTAGTTTTGCACTTCGTATTCACTAAATCACCCTCCATGTATCATAATCTGATCACTTTATGTGGTAACTTCCAGAATTCACTGCACATCCACTGCACTTTTCCTTTCTTATAAACCAGCTCTACTATTGTACTCCTTTTCTACCTTCATTTATAGAAGCACATAAATGCTACTTTTATACAGAAAACTTATACCTTCACAGTTGAGGCAAGGATTAACAACAATGTTTAAGCACTTAGATTCATAGTAGTTGTAGCCATCTTAGTTCTTACTATAATAGCTTTGATGTGCTAATCTTGTGGTCTCAATATATGTTCATTGTATTATACCTTATTGACGTATTAAAGAAACTTCCTTTGTGAGAAGCAAATTGTAGAAGTGACAGTTGCATTTATAGAAGCGACAGTTGTATTATACCAGAATGATTTGAATTATTTCTTAATCATTTGTTGGATTTTATGTTGTCTGTCAACCATCGATTAATGCTCTGTCTTATGTATCATCAAGAAGATTCATTTCCTTATTTTCGCAATACTTAACTTGGCGGTGGTTTTATTGTTGCAGATCTTTTAAAAAATGTTGATGTGCAGGAACATGGATTCTACAAAAATTAAAAGATTATTCATATTGCAGCATGGTCATAAGCAGCTATAATGTATATGATAGATTTAATAAATGTTAATGAGCATAATGCATTCGCAAAACTTATGAAGAGTTCGCCAGATTTTTGAGAATGCAATCTTCCATATGGTCTTTTCTCCAATTTACTAAGTGATGAGAAGAATTGCTAATACAACAGTTCTATTGTTGCATCATAAAGCCATATCAAAGATGAGTTGCAAAGAAAATGATAGCAATTATTCACGATATCCCCTAATCTGTCATAACTTATCACCGATCACCTTACAGAACTATATAAATTAGAGAAGATAATATATTTAGCCAAAATCAAATATGGCCCTACATTCAAATACACAAATGAACTCTTGAACAAAGGCTAGCCAAAATTACCTATATTAATATGTTTATAAATATTATTTTCCTAAAATAGTGGAAATACATTAAAAGAAGTTTAAATTTGTGCCTTTTCTTGGGCTATTTTTTGGGATATCAATCATCAGCCACATTATCTTTCTCCATTAATTGTTATCACATGATTATCGGGTTTTTCACACAAATATACAAATTTTCACCCTTAATTACAAAAAAATAGCAATATTTTTCTAATTACAAGACATAACAATATTTTTTAGCACATTTTTATAATTAGCAAAATATCTCATTTTGATAATTACACTTACACCCATCCTGCTAAAAATCCTAAAACACTTTTTTCACTTCCTCCACACCAAATCAGCCCAATCCACGCCACTAACAAAAGAGAGAGAAAGTCCCAACCATTAACAAAACCCCGATGACAACGCTGCTGACAATTGCAATTTCGATATTCCGATTCCGATTTAGACGGAATCCGATTCCAATTTTGATTCCAGTTTCGATTTAATAGAATTTTAGCCGCTGCAGCACCCTTTGTAGTTCTTAGTTCGTATCAGCGATGCAAATGGGCCATCTTTTGTTTACAGCATGTGCGCCTCCCTTCTTCAGTTCTTAAATTATTTTTTAGTCTAATCTGTCCATGGGATGTAAACTTTTTTTTGTCTCTTTTTTATCAATAAGTTTGCTGGTGTGCTAAAGTCATTTGAGGTTGATGGAATGTCCTCTAGAGAAACAACAATTTGATTAACAAAAAGCTTCATGACTGCACAAAAATTGGAACAGAATTAAAAGCTTCCAAGCTAAGTTGAGGAAGATGAATGAAGGACGAGGTGAGGTAGGGAACTGGGGTGGGTTACAGACATCAATGGATGAAGCTAGAAAAAAATTAAGGAAGAAAAAAAAAGAAAAATATAATCATATTTGAGCTCTGTTGTTTCCATTTTGTTTACAAAAATGAAAGTAGAGTGTTTGAATCTGCTATATTCCTATTTACCATTTATTTTGATGTTACTCCCCCTCTGTTTCATTGAAACACCGTTAAAACAGTCTGCAACAGGTTGAACAGTGCTGAAACGGTCTTGAAACGACGCTGAAAAAAGTTGAAACATCACAGATACAACGAGATACAGTGCAGAAACGGTGCAGAAACTGTTAGATACAGTGCTGAAATGAACCGAAACGGTGCAGAAACAGTTAGATACGGTGCTGCAGAAACAGTTGAAACGGTGCAGAAACAGTTAGAAACCGTTGAAACGGTGCAGAAACAGTTAGATACGGTGCTGCAGAAACAGTTGAAACGGTGCAGAAACAGTTAGAAACAGTTAAAACGGTGCAGAAACAGTTAGATACGGTGCTGCATAAACAGTTGAAACGGTGCAGAAACAGTTGAGATACGGTGCTGCAGAGATAGTTGAAACGGTGCAGAAACAGTTGAGATACGGTGCTGCAGAAACAGTTGAAACGGTGCAGAAACAGTTGAGATACGGTGAGATACAACGAGATACATCGAGGATGGGATGAGAAAAAGTGAAATTGGGGGAAATGATAGGAATAAAAGTGAAATTGGGGGAAATGGTGGGAGGAAATGGGAGGAGCAAAAGTGATAGTGGGGGAAATAGGAGGAAGAATGTAAGGGTTTGGTATGTTATGGGAAAATATTGCTATGTTTTTGCTATATTTGTAATTAACTTGTGTTTTCCTCTATATAGGGTTATTTTACTAAAATATTGCTATGTTTGGTAATTAAGTTCTAAAACTTGTACTTTTATGTAAAAAAATCCATGATTATCACCTAAAGATTGCAAAATATATATTTTTTGCATATATTTTATGCATACATTTTTCGTATACATAAAATGCATATCTTTATTATAAATTTCGTATATATTTTGTGTTTTACATTTTGCATATTTTATTGGTATTCATTCTCCGTTAATTTTTTGTATTCATTATGCATACACTTATAATTATGTAAATACCAACTTAATTCTACCACATAAGTAATACATAGGGAATACTCACACTATATC
This sequence comes from Petunia axillaris subsp. axillaris, assembly GCA_029990575.1. NCBI lineage: Eukaryota > Viridiplantae > Streptophyta > Magnoliopsida > Solanales > Solanaceae > Petunia > Petunia axillaris. The sequence continues at coordinate 24,620,116 of JARKNS010000003.1, forward strand.
TATTAGGGAATACCCAAACCACATAGTTATTATTAATATGCAAAATATATTGCACTTGTATCAATAAAATATTATATGTATAATAATATCAATATGCTATATATTGCGATATATCATAAATATGCAGAATATATTGCAATTATAACAATAAAATATTATATGTAAAAATATTTTTGTATATTAAAAAATTTTATCATAATTATGCAGAATATATTACATTTATATCAACATAATATTTTATATATAATAATATCATTATATTATATTTTAAAGCAATGAATATGCAATATGTAATTAATAAAATATGCAGAAATATACCTTGGGATGAACATTTTATCATGAAATACTAATTTAGATTTTGACCCAATATTTACTCACTTAATTGAATTATGTTTTAGTTAGATTTATTTCTATCAACGTAAGAAAAGAATAAATACTTTAATAAATATCTTTAATTAGTAAGATAAGATCACATCTAAATATAACTGATAGTGATTTATTCTATTCCTCCAAAAATAGGCATAAAAGAGGGAAAGTATTCAGTAAAAAAGAATGTCTATAAAAAGTAAATGACATATTGTTAAATATCTATAAATCATAATAAAGGAAAAATATGTCTATTTTTTATAAAGGATTCTTCTAAATGTTCATGCCGCGTAATTTTCTCTATAAATAACACATGTAAAATTGTTGGGCCCGTACTGAGCACGGGTGAACAGTCGGCTAGTTACTATATAGAATTGTCATAAGTTTCGACCAGGGCTATTCAGATAATTTACATTTAAAAGTAAATCTGAAATTATATTTTATTAAAGTCCGGAAGGTTCATTTTTTCATATATAATAAACCATCCCACAAGCCAAAGTTTTGAGAATTCTGGCCTACTATATTTTCGGAATTTAAATTCCAAAGAAAAAAAAAACTATGATATCAAGGTGCACACGTTTTATAAGAAGCAAAAAAAAAAAAAAAATATTTATTGACAATCTATTTTATTGCAGTTTCCATGAAAACTTTGACCAACCTTTATAATACTTTGGGCACTGTTAATGATAACAACGATGATGATAACAATAGTCAATAGTAATGAAACTTGAGGACCGATTAAAGATTATAATTAAGAGGTGCATACTTACTCCTATGATTTTTTAGAAGATAATAAATAAAATAAAATAAATAACTATTGAAATAGTCAGTCAACTTCCTCAACTTACTTTTCAACTAGTATAGCACACGCGCGACGCGCAGAGAATATAAAATAATTAATTATATCAATTATGTACATCAAAATTAACTATTATGTAAATTATCACTATCAAGCTTTAAAACCCCACTATTCGATACAAACATAATTTTTAACTGATTTAGTTTATCATATCTATAATCTATCTCATAAAATTAAAAAAATTGACAACTTATCTCTATCGAATTTGCTGTAGTTTTTCTGCTAAGTTTTTTCCTTTGTTTCTTTGTTCTTTTGATCTCCTAAGATTGTACTTGTTTATTTTATGTTGTAAAACTAATTTAGTGATACACTTCTAGTAGAATTGCTAAATTTTCAATGCTCAAGTTTATATAAATATTGCATAGTATTATCTTTTTAGTTATTTTATTTATTTCTTAAACTAATTTAAAATATAAATACCCTCGCACTATTCTTATTATCGTTTTTATACTTATCATTGTTTTAAAGCTTGCAACACCATGTATAGATGGTAATTTTTGTGGAGAAACATTTTCGATTTTCAGTAAGACTTCGTGTTGAGTGTTATTTTACAAAAAATTTAGCATGTGGAATTAAGATTTATGTTATCATCTCAATCTGTACTTTATTGTCCTCCAAAGTCAAAGTTTCAAATATAAATACATTATCTTCTGTTTCAAAAGCTTCATCTCGTAATTCATATTCAAGTTACATGTTAAAAATAAAAGATTTATCCTTCAATTCAGATTCAAATAGTTTTAATATTTAATTCAAATCTAGATACCTTATTATCTTTTAGTTAGAAAACTTGATACTGTAATTCACATACAAAGTTTATCCATTATAACTTCAAGTTAAGGTTATTATTTTGTTACCATGTAGAAATTGAGATTTACCTCATCTCAAATATAAAACGACTTGTGTTGGAAATTGGAATCGGGTCACCCATGTGGATCAACCCGAATTCATGAAGAAATTATATATATTTATTATATATATAATCCCTCCGGTCCATTTTATTTGATCACTTTCCTTTTTTAAAAGTCAAACAATATAAGCTTTGACCAATATTTTGAGATATATTTCTTTACCATATTAATATAACAAGAATTGCAACTTATAATACTTTTTGTGTAGTTTTTTAATATCTAAATTATAATTTTAAAATATTGACTAAATCTAGTTCAATTTAAATCCAAAAATTGGTCAATTTGACTCTCGAAAAGTGAAACATATCAAATAAAATGGACCGGAGGGAGTAATAAATAATAAGTAAAGAGAGGAAAAGACATAACCTTAGGTAAAACTTCATGAAAAGTTATGTCTCTTGAAAAATAAGTCTATATAAAGACTTGTTTACTACAAAAGTGTACAATTTTTTTCCCATGGAAAAAACAGACGTCTTTCTTGTTCTCAAACCAAGAAGAAATATACTTTCTCTATGAAACCCTCTCTCCTTCTCTCATGGTGAAGAACTTCCATGGAAAATTCTTATGAAGAATGAAAGTGAGCGATCTTCTACGAATTGGAATACCATTTGTAACCAAGTACGACTTAGACTGTGAAACTATTAGTGTAGTTCGTGTCTAACAACATGTGATTGCACTACCGACTAGTGAAACAAATACGGATAGACCCTGGGCGAACTTTGTGTTCTTGATTCTGTATAATCCTTCATTGGTATCAGAGCCTGAGTTATTTGTTTCCTACTCTTAATTCTTTCTTGAAAAACACTGCTTGGGATGAGCCTTTGATTGTTGTCCAGTTTTTTTATATGTTTCTATAGCATGAAACGTTTTCTTCCGAAACGGGACCAAAACTATTCCTTTCATTGTCAGAGGAGAATCCTAAAAGTTTGTCTTTTTTGGTTCTAGAATTCCTAACGTTTTTCTGTTGATGGACGTTACTCTCACGGCCATAATTGGAAATTTAGTGTTGTTCAATTATGATGAAACTTTGTAAGTTTCTAAGAACACATTAGTTCTACTTTCGCAACTTATTCTTGCTGCACTTTTGTGACAGTCCATAAGTGTGACAGTCCATAAGTGCTGCACAAAAAGACGTCATACTATATTGACTGTCATTACCTTGATACATTTTTGGGGACCTTTTCTTTTGGTTCTATTACGAGAACATACAGTGTAGTCAAAAGTTTTATTTAAGTAGAGGCTTTTTTTCCTTTGATACTTGGCAGAAGACACTCGTTGGAAAGAATGTGTCCTTTCCTTACTGTTAATGGTTTTTGGTTATATTGTATAATCAACTTAGCCTTTTAAGTGGCTTCAAATCCAATTGTAATGGCCGTGTAATGATGACAAAGCTAGAATTCCCTTGTTCATTCCAACTCTAAATTGATAGAAATTAAAGTGTGCAATTTCTACTTGAATATTGTACTAGTTTCTATTTCAAAAGGTTTTGGTAAGGTGTTGAAATAAATTTACAACAAAGAATAGGTACTCTTTGTTTTTTTTTTGGAAGGGACTTCAGAATTTTCTCCGTAACAATATTTGCTCTTAAATGAAATTATGAAGTGATTGTTTTATTTCCCTTTTATGATACAGATAGGAATGGATTCCTGTCCAAGAGCATAACTATACATATATGTGTATAAGTTTCCATGTGACTTTTTTGTATATGTTGCAAGAAAGTAATTTTGAAGAATTAAATTGTTGTTTTTGACTTACCATTCTTGATATTACTAAAGGGCGCAATGGCGGCCATTCAGAATCAGAATGGCAATGCATGGAAAAGAATGAAAAGTATTCTGAACAAAAAAATATATGGTCTGGTGTTTCTTTTAAGTCCACATTGGTGCTCACACTACCTTCTTTCTTGACTTAAAGATCTAATGTAGTGGCTCGATGACATAGTGGGCACGTTACTATAATGGTCATTGAAAAGTGAGAATGGGTGTAAGTCATATATTGGAAGTGATTAATTTTTTTCTGCCACGACCATTTTTTTACTCATTGGAGTAAAAGAGTTATCAGTTGGTACAAGGTCACACAAGCATCATCTTCTAATAAATTTTCTTTTCGAAATGTCAAAGTGGCATTTGAATAGTACAGTTGCTTTGTGTTGCTAGTGGCTTGTTGAATTGGAAATAAAATAATTATTTCTTGAAAATAGTTATAAAGTATTTGACATTGTTTAATAAAAGGTTGATTGCCACGTATGCCATACACAATGGTGTTTCTGGTACTTGAAAAGTTTAATTTTTAGAATTGTTGTCTAATCTTGAAAGTGGCCGGCGTTGTGGACATGTTTTAAGTGCATTAATTTCCTTTGTATATGTTATAAATTCTTCAAGTAATTGCTCGTCACACTAAATTCTATGCATATAAATACACACGTGTGTATATAGAACTTATATACATTATTATAAGCTTTTGGTGAATCCAAATTTCTTATATTTTGTTACATGAAAAAAAATGTCCTAATATATTTTGTGTGGCTGTGTATGTGAATTTCTATTTATACGAGTAAGTGTACTTGTATGAATGTGAGAATCAATATTTTGGGCTACTATCTCTATTTGTTATAGAAACCATGCTTATTTAGTCTTGAATTTAAGTAATTTAAGACGAGCGTTCTTTTAATAATTGATTATGTTAGATTTATCGAATATTAGAATTTGGATGATGATTGGGAACATAGTGAACTTTCGATTCCGGATCTAATATGAAATAAATATTAATGTAGTTAGATTATTTTAAGGATTAGTATGTATATGAATTTTAGGCTCTAAGAAAGTACATAGTTGTCTCAAATAGTTTATACTAGTTTATATCAATATGTCAACTGCTATTAGAATATTGTCCCGAACTTAACAAAAGGTGTTAACGGTGACAGTAAAATCTAGTATGTCCTAAAAGAGCAAGAGGCTCTTGAGACTCTAGATATGTCTATGATGTCTCATGAAAGTGAAATTACATTCTATTGTAGCTGATACATTACGACATCTGTGATCCAACTTATGAAATCATTCTAAGTTAGTTACATCTATTCGATATGTGATGGAATACTCAAAAAATCCGACTTAAGTTTTTTGAACTCTTGGGTTTGTTCTGCGCTATTCATAACCTTATTTCCCGCATGAAAAACTAGTTCCAAGGGGAAAGACTTGTATCATTCTATGATACTCCATGAATTTCGAGGTTTGTATGTTCGATGTGGACAAGATAGTGGCATTGTAACTGAATATGAATCACATGATGTTGCATGTTTCTTAGCTAACATTTTTCCAAGTAGAGGGTGAGATAGGTTAAGACTTGTCTCTTTATGAAACTCTGGACCAAATTGCTTCCGCTAATGACAGTCAAATGGATTTGAGTAAGAGTTACCTTGGTGATAATGGATCTATTCTGATTAGCACCAAGATTACTGAAAGAATCCATTTGTATTGCTGGTCCCAGTGGGAGTAACTACCAATTGATAAATCAATTTTATCAATCTCCACCTCGACGAATATATCGTCTTTGTATTCCCCATTGTCGATTTGAGATCGAAGGGGAAGCATATGTAGTTACTCACAAGATGATTAAGAGCAACGAAAGATAAATAAGTCTCTTAAATACCCTGCTAAGGATAAGTACCTAGAACAATAGAACATGAAATGGAGTTAGTGAAACCAAACCAAGAATTGGAATTGGTTGATACACCTTTTGCATCTAAAGCTAGTGTGAACAAAGGAGTTCTCACAAGTGCAAGACTGATGGTAGTATCAAAAGATGTGGGTGAATTATTGAATCTCAGGTTTCAAGAGATTGTTTGAAGGGATTGTTGTCTCTTTCAGAATATCTTATATGAAGAAATTTTCTTGGACGATTTAATATGCAATAGTGCAAACCCATTAATACTCCTATTTCTAGAGGTGAAATTTCTAGTGGGGGATGTGTCCTCGTGAACCCATCAAAATATGATATGCCTCGTGATGCCTGATATCTGTTTAGTTAGCAGATATCAATCTACTGGAAAGCAGTTAAAGGTTACTGAAGTATCCTTGTGTTGTTAAGGAAAGGATCTGAAATTCAAAGGCTATACTGAAAAGAAGATTTAGATGAGAGAAAATCTAAATCTAAGTATGTCTTCTTTGCTAAACAATAACGATGCGTATATTGTTGAATAGCAAGAACAAGCATTAGCCTTATTTTACAACCGAAGCTGAATTTGTAGTACTTTTAGCAAGTGTGCTATAAGTTGTTTGGCTTAAACGTCTTTATGATAATATGGGTGTGTTTGATAGTAATATTGAATTAGTGACAATCAACTGTGATAGTCAAGTCTCAATAGCTTACACAAAAATCCCAAATATCATTAGAAGACAAACCATATTGATATAAAGTATAATTTTGTTAGAGACATAGTTGTACATAGAAAAGTGAACATGAGATACATCTCTACGCGTTATATCATAGTAGATCCGATAATGCAACTCATAAATTTTTGTGCTTATGAGTGATATGTGAAGGCATTGAGTTTGCATAGATGTTGATGTACTTATATTTAAATTTTCCCAAGCATGTTCATATAAAACTACATTATTTGAAGTTAATGTAGTTGAAGCCTAAATTGCTTGTTGTTGGTTCATATACATAGAATGATTTTATGTTTAATACATAAATTTGAAGTATGTCGGACAGACAAAAAGACTGGCCTATTCACACCGGCAATCGCCTCTATTATCTAGGTGACTAATAGGGATGGGGAAATTATAAACTTATTATTATCGGAAGTGATAATAATAGAGAGCTTGAAGTTTATAATAAGAATATCGCTTGTTTTTTTTTTTTTTGGTTAATCATATTTGATTACATGCGAGTCTGTCTTAATGCCAGATGTGAGTTCTGAAAGATAAAATGTATGAGTAGATGTGTGAACTCAAAGTTAGGCATATGTTGTCTGAACTATCATCTGCACAGTATTTAATTTATGAAAGACATGCGCTCCATGGGAAAGGAGTCAATACTGTGATACGTGATTCATACCACGTATGCATAAAGTGACCTGTGGGCGATACAAGTTTAAATCTCTTCTTGTTTATCGTGTGAAGCCCTGAAAATTATAAGTAATTTTCTTTCTTTGTACCCTCATGACTTTGACCAGTTTCTCGAGGTTCAATTTGGTGTTTGCTATCTTAGGGTGTTGCCAAGAGATCATGGATGATTCGGTCTGGCGGGACATTTCTAGAAAAGCAAGTCAAATCGAGATTAAGAGATTCATGAGATGAGGAAGATCATTAATGAGTACTATCACATTAACTGTGTTCATTGGTCGACCCATTATGTTTGTCTTTGGGACAAGAACATAATAACATAATGATGAACTCAAAATTAATACGAAGAGATTGTGAGAGATGTGGATGTGATAAATGATCTAGGGTACTGCATACTGCAATCTACTCCAAGGTTCCGTTCTTCGAGATGTTATATATTCCTAACAGATATATAGCAACTATGCTCTCGAAGTATGCACTGGTCACACGGTCTAGTCGTTATGTATGGATGTTACAGATTGGGAATGAGAGTTGACCCACTATGTGTGAGTGGGAGATGTTGGAAATTGGAATCGGGTCACCCATGTGGGTCAACCCGAATTCATGAAGAAATTATATATATTTATTATATATAATAATAAATAATAAGTAAAGAGAGGAAAAGGCATAACCTTTGGTAAAACTTCATGAAAAGTTATGTCTCTTGAAAAATAAGTCTATATAAAGACTTGTTTACTACAAAAGTGTACAATCTTTTTCCCATGAAAAAAACAGACGTCTTTCTTGTTCTCAAACCAAGAAGAAATATACTTTCTCTATGAAACTCTCTCTCCTTCTCTCATGGTGAAGAACTTCCACGGAAGATTCTTATGAAGAATGAAAGTGAGCGATCTTCTACGAATTGGAACGCCATCTGTAACCAGGTACGACTTAGACTGTGAAACTATTAGTGTAGTTCGTATCTAACAATATGTGATTGCACTACCGACTAGTGAAACAAATACGGATAGACCGTGGGCGAACTTTGTGTTCTTGGATTCTGTATAATCCTTCAACTTGTATAACCAATAAACTATTAATAAAAATAAAAACATGCACATGAAAAATCCACATAGATCATACTAAGTATAGATCTTCTTATCTCACAGCTACACCAAAGATTATCTGGCTATAAGTTTATGCTGAAACTTTACCTTATTATTCTAATTAAATTTTTGTTCTTTTCTTTAAATAAATTGAAGTTTAATTGAGATTATATCTACTAAATTGAACTCAAATCAAAAGGCATTAAGTGTAGAATTGTGTTTGCCTTGTATTTCTTCCGTAGTTTATCTTGATATCTCTACTTAAGATATCATAAAAAGTTAAATTATTTAAAGGAAATTATGAGAATGTTTCATGAAAATTTGTTTAGATCAATTCATACTTATCTAATTTAAAACAAATCTTATTATTTGCCCAAATTTTCACCTTAATTTATTCACAAAATAAGATTCTAGAAAATGTGTTTTCTGAATTCATTTCTGATAACATTATTCTGAAATAGAGATATAGCCAAGCTAAAATAGCTAAAATCTCAGGAATCATAGATGCAAAATCAATCAAAATATATTGGAGTCACTACAAAAAATTAACAATTGAAGCATAAAATTTTCATGAATGGCTGAAACACATGAAAACTAATCGATGTAGAAAAAAGAAAAATAGTACTACTAAGAAGTTATGTGGATTACAAAGAGTATTGAGTGAAGATTTATGAGATAGATTTGTAAGCACCTGCACAAAGAGAAACACAGAAAAACTAAGTTAATAAATTAAATCTATCTTACCATCTTAATGATAATATAGTAGAGTGAAAAAGCATTTAAAGATGCTCTAGAATAAAATATATAGTAAGGTGAAAAAGCATCAAAGATGCTCTATATAACCATATTGTTCTGTTTATTTTATATTTGGTTTTTAGATTAACATTTGATAACAAAATATAGTGCAGTAGACCTCAACAAAAGACGTGCAAAAGACGTGCACAAAATCATAGCGCATATAGTTTTTCCGTTGATGTCTAAGCACTATCCATGCAAAACTATATTTTGTCCTAAGCGTTCTTTGTTATATATATATATATATATATATATATATATATATATATATATATATATATATATATATATATATATATTAGTTAAGATGAATCACTTATCTTTCACTTTGAATTTGAACTTGAATTTAAATTTGAATAAGATATTTTTACAATTGTTATCCTAATGTCCTATTCTATATTTTGTCCTAAGCGTTCTTTGTTTTATATATATTATTCTTTCAGTTTAAGACATTGTACAAATATTTTGTCCTAATTTTTTTCTAACTACTCCTCTAACTAATATAACTACTATCCTCCTTTTATATAAATATAGATAGTCTTATTTTCAATAGCCCTTGAGAATGAACCTCCAAGTTGTGGTCCATACATATTACACTCTTACTCATAACTATAACTATGCAACTTTTTATCAAGACTCCCTACTCTACTAGTCTTGTCCAGTATTTTCTTCCATAACAAAACTTTGTTATAGTTTTTGTATAATCTTGTCATAGTAAATGGCCACAATATGTTAGAGATGCAAAGAAATTGAGAAGAAGAAGCAAATAAAATTGAACAATAAGTACATCCTAGAATGTGTATATACTCCTATTTTGCCTCTTTGCTGCCCACTTAGCCAGGACAAACATTAGTTCTAAAATTTAGGATATGTACATTGTACAATAAACATTTGTACATTTATGAAAATATTATACTTAATTTCTCATGTTTCTGGAAATCATTAGTTCATTTTTTCACCAGATGAGTTAGCATGCAAAACTCAGACTAAAGAATAATAAAACTCCCTTACCCCAACTTTAAAAATTTCAGCACGCTAACAACTTTCCAATTCCCTTGCGTGTGTTTCACACATTATCCCTCAAAATTTATTAGCAAAACTATATGCGCTATGATTTTGTGCACGTCTTTTGCACGTGTTATCGTGCGAAGGGTAAAACTTGTCAAATTGTGTCCCAGCAACAAAAATTCTTGCAGCAAAGCTAAAGAAATATATTACATACAGATAAAAACATGTGTTTTGTTCTTGTCAGATGAGTTATCGTGCGAAGGGTAAACTTGTCGGATGAGTTAGCATGCAAAACTCAGACTAAAGAATAATAAAACTCCCTTACCCCAGCTTTAAAAATTTCAGCACGCAACAACTTTCCAATTCCCTTACGTGTGTTTCACACGTTATCCCTCAAAATTTATTAGCGAAATTATATGCGCTATGATTTTGTGCACGTCTTTTGCACGTGTTATCGTGCGAAGGATAAAACTTGTCAAATTGTGTCCCATCAACAAAAATTCTTGCAGCAAAGCTAAAGAAATATATTACATACAGATAAAAACATGTGTTTTGTTCTTTCTTTTTCTTATATTGGTGTTTTCTTTTTATAGACGATTTTATGATATTATGTGCTTCTTATGCTAGAGGGTTGTTATACTAGAAATGCAGGTTTCACCATAAGTTTAGCATAAATACAGGTTTTCAGGTTTTACCATAATTTTATAATATTGTATACTTCGTGCAAATACAGGTTTCACCACAAGTACATCCTAGAATATGTGTACACTCCTACTTTGCCTCTTTACTGCCCACTTAGCCGGGACAAACATTAGTTCTAAAATTTAGGGTATGTAATTGTACAATAAACATTTGTTTATTTCTGGAAATATTATACTTAATTTCTCATTTTTCTGGAAATCATTACTTCATTTTTCCACCAGATCAGTTAGCATGCAAAACTCATACTACAGAATAATAAAATTCCCTTACCCCAGCTTTAAAAATTTCAGCACGCTAACAATTTTTCAATTCCCTTACGTATGTTTCACATGTTATCCCTCAAAATTTATTAGCGAAACTATATGCGCTATGATTTTGTGCACGTCTTTTGCACGTGTTATCGTGCGAAGGGTAAAACTTGTCAAATTGTGTCCCAGCAACAAAAATTCTTGCTGAAGATGGTCGAGCAAGCGTAAATTGGTCTTTTTAGACATACATGCTAAATTGCCGTCTTATTCCCACGCGCTAAATCTAGGGCTATTAACCGTCAGTTCTTTCATCATTGTTGCTCTTTTAGTTCTCCTCCTTCACACTGTCACGACTCTTTCAGCTCATTCATTTCTTCTTTAGGGATGTTTATATTCTACTGATTTTATGGAATCAATTTGGTACTTTAAAATGTTTAGTTTAGCTTTTCAATAGGTTGGACATTGAGTCTTTTCAAACATGGCCACGAACCCATTTTTAACTCACTTAGTTGGCATAATGAAATGTTTCTGTTAATGCTTGGAGTTTGCTGGTTAAGTTCCTTATTAGGGATTTGTTTAGTGAATTTTTTTTTTTTATTTATTGATTCCTATAGTAATCCTGTCTATTAGTTTTTCTAGCACTCTTTTTTTCTAACTCATGGTGTAGAAATATGGAAATTAAAAGTTATATTAATGGCCAATAAAGAGGTTCATAACTAATTCAATAACTATTCCATGACATGTCAATTGAAATGCTTACAAATATGAGTTGTATGCTTTTGGCCATTACCAATAATTAAATATGATTTTGAAGCCCATGAAAATTAAGAATTTATGAAATAACTGATACTCTTAAATCTTCTCCTAATCTCATGTATTACAAATAGTATACCCATTTAAAGTACGATATTGATCCATGAGAAGAACAACTATAAGATGATAGCTCCAATCTTATAAAAGTTTCTCTATGAGAATCTTTCTTTATGTAGAGAAAAGTCTTTCTGACGGCAAAGATAAATATTCAACATTCTTCGTTCATTAAGGTATTATTTACACTAAAGACACAAAGTTTAGGATATAAAGTATTGACTTTCCAGAGTCTGTCAATCGTGCAACTTAAAGTAGTATCACAATCTCACATGAGGGTTGGAATCTACGCGCACATATTCTACAAACAAATTTTACCGATTTGTTTGTACATTTGGGAGGGGAGATAGATGATGCACCTGTTGCGGACTTGTCCAAATTATTTTTTTCTATTCGCCACGGTACCATTCAGTACAAAGAGAAATAACATAATTGATTGTGAATCTACTGAGTTTACTGGAAGAGCTAAGCAAATTATTTTTTCCTGAGGAGATGTAGGGAATGAATTGTATAGATTTTTATTTTTATATATTTGAGATAGTTGACATTGCGTACATATCACCCTCTCTAGACCCCATTTGTGGAATATTACTGTGTATACTATTGTTATTGCAATAGACATTGTAATAGATCCTTGAATAGACAGGTTATATTGCTCTTAGCATGTAATTTACATGCAGACTCTATTGTGATTTTTAATCCATGATCATTTTTTGGTGCTAACAAATAAATATATTTACTTGGCTTTTCTCTCACTAATTAGATGTTCTAGAAGACTGAAAGAGTAGAACATCGATCGATGTGGTGGCTTTAGGGTGGGAAAATTTATGAGCCATTTATATATCAGTTGTCGAAATTCAAAAAAAATCCTCTTTAAATCAAATATGCACAACGAACCAAATGGATCCTAGCTTATTGGAGTCTTAGGCGTTTATTCAACGATGGAGTCTCTCTGACCATTCATTCAAGCTTTGGTTCGACGTTTCTCACTTTTGTCATTATTTTGAGTTTGAGAGATGTGAATTGGTTCTTGAAACAATATTCCCTTTTGCTTGGAAGTTTATGAGGTTGTCTCTTTTGGTATTACTGTTGAATGATGTTTTTCCATATTCTTGTAGTGGTGTCTCTTGATCATATAAGCCCAATTATTTATTTTCGCTGGGTAATCTATAGTTGTATTTTTTTTTGCAATTTCTTAAAGATAAAACAACCTTATGCTTTAATATTTGTGAGAGTTGGTATAAAGTTGACATTTGAAAAGTAAGTAGAACTCTATTTTGAGGTTAGTCTGGTATTCACTTCTTTGAATGTGTGTTAGTCTGGAATACATTATTTTGATATGTATTCGGAGACCTGTTGATGAATTACTAATAATACTATAACTTTTTATTAAATTGAATGTTTCAGTCGGTAGGAGGACAACCAATTAGTTATTAACTGCATCTCATGTCATATTATGATTTTGGTTTTGTGAATTTTACTGTATACAGTGGAACAAAATTTTGTGCACCCTACAATTCTAAAGATCCCTAGCTCTACAAAGCTATTGTCTTTGGTTGTGAGAAGTTTTTACTTCTGATTAGATGTCTTATTCCTTACTAGGTTTGGATCCCAACATTCTAAGTTTTGGCGTATTCTCTATTCCTCGATTTTAAGCTAGTAAGAAGTTATTAAGGAGTTCCAAATATTTTATCCTCCTCACTGATTTATCTTGCTTTGGTGCAAAATTTTGGGGCACTTAGTCTCTTTTTGTGCTCAAATGATGTTATTACTCATACTAATCTGTATGTATATCTGCCCTCAGTTTTCAAGACATGGAGCCAGATATCAAAATGATAAATTGGAAGAGTTTAATTAGCTTTATTGAAGCGATGCCAATTGATTATAGATGATATGAATTGTTGATACTGTTTGCAATAAAATTTTGCAAGGATTGAAAATAACCTGCAAATAATATAAAGAAAACAATTGCTTTTATTCATCAAAACTGTGAGTACAATTCTGGTGATCCCTTGATTCTTTCCTCCTATTTGTTATCCATAATTCGAGGGCCTTAGCGGCGTATTCTCGAGCGTAGGATGATTTGCATCTCCTTGATGTATTTGATGATCAAGAAGATGCTAGAAAGACATATTTGGTGTCTTTTTGTGATCTCTTGACATTTTTGAGATGTCTTTTAAGGGTATGTGATCCCTTTTTATAGGTGTGATCTAAGGTTTTAGGTGGAGTAACCTCCAAAAAAACCTAATAGGCCCACCTTGTAGAAGCCCTAATCTTGATAAATTTTTGGTGTCTACAGATGCTACAGTTACGTCAGATCGTTGCATCACAAGCCATAGTAACTTTAGAGATTTGAAGGATAAGAGGTTCAAATAACTTCAAAAGAAGGTTTTACCAAAATAATACTTTTAAAATTCCATAAGTGTGATTCAACCGGATTTTCTTTAAAATACATCTTAATGGTAAGGAGATCAATTACTTATGAAAAGGTTTAAACAAACTTGGAATTCTCTACATCTTAAACTCAATTTATAACAAGTAAAATGTAGAGCCTATATTTTTCTACCTAGCCTACACGTTTAGTACAAAAATAATCAAATGGATGAGAAAAATAAATATAAACTCCATATCAGTAGTGAACTCTTTTACATTGCGAGCAACGCGTAGAGGTTGGAGAAGAGAAAACCACACATTAATATCTAGGGTGCCTAAATATAATTGGATGCGTAAAATCAACACAATAAGTGATGAGTTGAGATTTTATGAAAATACATAATAGTAACTTTATGTGGTTTGGCCTAGCTTCAAGAACATATGTTATTGAGTTTAGCATAATTTTCCATAATGAAAGTAAAAGGGTAAAATCTTAAACTTGTTTGTTATGCTTTAAACAATTAGTTAGGCACTTGAGTTCTTTTAAGGTATACACCATTTTTTCTCATTGTTAGAGGAGATTGATGTTGCAGTAGTCATAAACATACTCACCGTCTACAAAGCTAATATGTAGCACCAAAGTCGTAGTGGCAACCTTTCAGGGAAGAAGAAGACGAGAGATGGATGGACAAATATTTTTTTTTTATTTGGAATTTTTAAGGCCACATGTCTTTTTTTTTTGTTAGTTTTGTTGTCACGTCATTGCATGTGAACCACACATATTTTAGTTTGCTAATTGTTTTGGGTGGAAGGTGTCCAAGTGATACAGTTCGAGCAAAGTTCAAGTGTTCAAATGGACATCAATTTAGTTTAGGTAGTTAGGCGAAATATTGCGACATTTCAAGGTTTTATCTATGTATTTGACCGCACATATTATCCAATGGTTACACATTATAGTGATGTTTAATGGATATTTGTTGGTTTTTTTCCTCTGTATGTTTATTTAAAACAAGAAACCATTTAAACATCCTGAGAGATGTGTAAACATCCTCAAAGATGTTTCATATAATACAAAAATTTTCAGCAACAATTTTGATGCAAAATCAATTCAAATATATTTCAAATCAAATCTAAGTGATCTCAAATTTTATATTTAAGGAGGAGGAGGAGTAAGTTTATGGAAGAAAGAGATAAGGGAGTAGTAAAAGGATGAAGAAAAACTAACTTTTTCTTTTAATTTATTATATTTTAATATTTATCCATATTCTTAATAATTCTAATTATACGGTGGAGAATTATTAGTCTTTTCATGTGCATATTGCTTCTAAAAAAATACTTGTTAATTGAGATGTCCCAACAGATAAAATATGATGAAATCTTTTCCAAAACAAGGGCGCCATGCGCCAAAGTGTATTTGGGTCTCAAGTTAAGTCTGTATGATAATTTTTTTTTTAAAAAAGGATTATTACCCCACATAATCATTCCCAACCCTTATCCACTTTTGTAACTATATTTTGTTTTTTCGTTTCTTTTTTTTTCTAACATATTTATTAGATATAACTTGATGATATAAATGTTTAAAATATATAATACAAATATATGTGTAGAAGCTATATATAAAAAATATAAATCTATTATATACCATATTTTAATTATAAATGAAATTTTAAATATAACTATTGTGGCTAGATTATGTTAGTGCTAGGTGACTTGTTAATATGGTATATTGAAGGCTATTTATGTGGAAATTCTTTTTTTAAATCTGAAATCGAGCCAAATTAATCCTAAAAATGTGAATTTGGCTTTAACTCCAAACCTTTTTGGTTGAAGTCGAGCGAAAAAAATAGATTTGAAGTTCAAACGAAAAGGGCTGAAGCCAGCCTAGGCAAGTCTCAATTTTTACCTCAATGGTTTGAAGAAAGCAAATCTGGATAAAATGGCTATTCCTTGCAAACTTTGCGTATTAAGTGAACTGCAACTTAAACGGCAATTGGGACAATTTCGACGACTAGCTTGTTTTTGGGTCGTTAAAAATGAAACAACAAATTACAAAAAATTTAAAAATAGCCATACTCTTAAATAATGAGATTTTCTTTGAAGACTAGTCACATAAAGAATATCTGAGAATTTCAAAGTTTCAAGAACTTTTCTCTGACTCTGAGCTAAATCCCAATTTTTTTTTTTTTGGATTTATTTCAAAGCTCGTTTTTCTTTTAGATTGATGGCTATTTTATGATAGTGTTTCTCTTTGAACACCTTATAAAGTGACTACAGGTAAAATAGGCTTTTTCTGAATTACGGCCTTTACGCAGGCAGGGTTGAAGATCTTGAAAATCGGAAAATCGGTACAGAACGTAACCAATAATACGGGTCGGGTCAAAGCACTTGACAAATTCTTCCTTTTTCTTTTTATATATAAATAAAAAGATACAATTTGCCTTTCTATTTATCATAAATCGAAACCCTCGTTTTTTTCTCACTTGACAACCTAATCCACAAAAAATAATAATTAGGTCATTTCAATTTAAGATCCTTTGCCCAGGTAATTTTAATTATTAAATCTCGTAATTTTAATTATTGCATGTTAATGTTAGTGACAAAGTTATGAATTGAAAGTTGGTTGTAGGAGAGTATATGAGTGACACAATGATGGCTAATTATAGAATTTGAGTACTGAACCGGAACAAGTTATGGCTCAACAACAATCTTCTCGGCTTAATCGCCTCCTTACTTTATTAGACAGTATCCTTTTGCATTTTGCTTTATTATGATATACACTGCCATTGGCTCCAAAAAAGCCGAATTTAGCTTTTTACTCTTGGATCGCAAACAACCTCTCTACCTCACACAAGGTACGGGTAAGCTCTGCGACCCTTCCTAGATCCCACTTCTGATCACACTCTGTATGTTGTTGTTGGCATATTTTTTTTAGCTACTAAAAGTTTTAACTGATTTTATGCATATTTTGCACCTTTAAGAATCTTCTGTGATAACTTGCTAAAAAAAAATATGTACAAGCCTTGGTCGGTAGAATTACCGAGTACCAGTTGCTCGTGGGAGGTGGCAGGTATCCAGTAGAATTAGTCGAGATGCGTGCAAGCTGGCCCTGACACCACCGTTATCAAAACAAAAACTTGCTAAAAAGATTGAAAGAACTGGTGTGAAGTTCTTTTTTCGGGTTGTAGTTCCGTGTTCTTGCTTTTAGTCATGTAGGCGAGTTGATGTTAACTTTAACTAAAATTAAGCTGGCTCGACCCAAGCAACAAGACTGACTGCAGCTAGGCAGATTGGTGAAATAGCCAAATCACATCCTCAGGACCTGAGCTCCCTGTTGAGTAAGGTATGTCTTTATTTGCAGTTTTCTATCTACAAAATTTTCTGTTTATTATTTATTAAGGATCTGTTGGAAGATAGAATCCCTCTGTTTAGAAGTTCTTTATTTACTCGAGTTTGTGTGCAGTAAACCTTCGAGAATTCTGCTTTGTAGATGTTTGCTGCTTTGCCAAGTGATACCTTTTTAATGGACAGATGGGCTTAAAAAACCAGATAAAAGAAAGAAAAATGCTTTTTTAGAAGTTCCTGTTGCTTAGACGTTAGGTGATGTAAGAAAAGGTTTCTGTGGTTCACACTACGATGTTAGTCATCATATAATATTGCAGATAGATGGATGTTTTAGCCTTTTGGGTAACTGTTTTTGCAGCTGGTCTTGGATATTGAACTGTTATGCGCCAACTTGACATAATAGGAAGTTGAGCCTACTAAGTTAAAGAAACTAAAGAGTGATGTAGAATAAAAATATGGGACTCGACTATGTGAGCAGAGGATGGTGTTTATATCATAAAACACAGAAGAAATTAAATGGAGGGGCAAGTGAGTAGTAGTTAAGAGAAGAAAAAATATTAGAATTCCACCTAGAATGCACCCTCTTAATGTGAGGTTGCACAAGTTTTAAAGAAGCAACCAGATTGAAAAAATGGTACTCATGTTATAACTTGATTGAATTTGGAAAATGACAAGAGTGTTTATGTATTTAGATGGCTCTTCTGAACCTAATGGGAAAATTATTTCAGATCACATAAATTACCTCTTTTTCGACCCATATAAAATCATGCTAAATGTGCTAAATTATACCAAACTAAGCTCGACTTGGAAGCAATGCACCAACTGAAAATAAAACAGAAGACTAACCTAATACCATAGATAGATTCTTTAGGGGCTAGCACATGTAAGACAAATGATTTTCTCTTTTTCCTCTTGCTTCTCTTATCAAAGGCTGTTCGGATATAAAATCATTTACCTTATCCAACAAAAATAAATGATGTGTACTCCCCAGTTTTTCAAAAGAAAGGAAGCAGAGTATGAGCCAGTTATCAACTTCTAGTGGAATAAAATTTGGTAATATCAAGAAGAAATTATCTAAGGAAACAGTGGAGGGCATGCAAGATTGTTATTTCTGAACAGTGGGTTGTCAAGCGGCTGCTCATTATTCAGTAGAACAGTAGTAAAAACAAAAAATTTGCAACAATAGATAGGAGGGAGAAGCATGGAGAGAAGAGTGTATGAGTCAGAGAGTAGACAGAAAAAAGAAAAGGACATCAATAGGAGAGGGAAGGCAACAAATGCTGGAAGAGAGGAGGAATCACCTTCGACAAGGGATCCACAGCAAAAAAAAAAAAACATTAATTCCTTCATAAACCGCCTAGTATGGTTGGCTGTAGCTGAAGTTTGTAGGAAACAATACTTAAATGCTGAGGAAAAAGATTCGGAAATCAAAATTGGTAGCTTTGGGCCAAAATTGGCTGCTAGTTTGTAACTAGTGTCCCTCATCAATCAAAATGGCTTTAGTATCTTCTGCTTGTTGAGCGTCTTCTGCCGTAGATTTGCCCTGTAAGTTACGGGCTCTACTTTCTTTGCAGAGCTATCCCTTACCTGGATGGTGAATGTCGTTTATTGATTCAGATTGGACATATTCTTCTCTTGTCTTCTTAAATTATTCTATTGTGTAGAAAAATTTGCTCTTGATGTTGGTGGTTACCATAGTTCCCTTCTGAATGTAGGTTTCGCAATATATTAGGAGTAAAAAGTGGGACACCAGAGTTGCTGCTGCTCATGCCATTGGTTCAATTGCTGAGAATGTTAAACATATACCTATGGCTGAACTCTGTTCATCTGTTGAGGCGAAAATGTCTGAAGCAGGGATTTCAGGCAATGTCGAAGATTTGGTAGCTTGGCCTAAATGTTCTAAAATAGGAGGGACCTCATTTAGAAGGTTGCACATTCTGTATTTATATTTCTCGATACGATATTTGAAAGCTATTTGGCTTCTTAGATGTAGTATATGTTTGTTCTTTTATGTAGTTGAGTGGTATTATTTCACTGTTAGATCACTGAGTTTTTTATTTTATGCCTGTAGTTTTGACTTGAACAAAGTGCTTGAGTTTGGCGCTCTATTGGCATCTGCAGGACAGGTTTGTTCCTGTTGACCTTGGCAGCTGTAAACCTTTTTCTGCTTCTTCAGTATGCAATGGGAAAAATTGTTTTGATAAATAAAGTTTGTAGTTATTTGAGATTCGTTTTTGCGGATTCTTGACATCTTATGCTTGGAAGTTTGTTGATGCAACTTAAAAGAAACAGATATTTTCTCACTTGTTTTGGTTTACTTCTTCTGATTGTTTGAAGCATGTGACAGACCACCTAATTTGTGAACACTCAACTACCTTCTGACTTTCTACCCTAATCCCTGACCTCCAAGCTGCCCTATCTAGGGTCAAGTCCTCGGTGATCTGAAGTTGTGCCATGTCCTGCTTAATCACCTCGCCCCAATTCTTCTTCGGGCTACCTCTACCTCCCGGTGCTGGGTCTACATAGAGGTAGAGGTAGACTGAGGAAGAATTGCGGTGAGGTGATTAGGCTGGACATGACACGCCACAACTCCAGAGCACCGAGGACTTGACCATAGATATGAGAGCTTCGAATTCGAGGATTATGGTTGAATGCTGGAAGGTAGTTGACCGTTTTCTGTACCCACTTGTGGACCATACTGGTATAGTTTGGTTGTCGTTGTTAAAAGTTGTGACTTGTGTTCTTCTTCTTCTTCAAAAAAAAGTTGTGACTTGTGTTACTTCTATTTAGTTGTGAAAATGATGTGTGTCGACCTTTGTACCAGACCCTGTAAATTTGAAATTATATACATAGAAATACGGAAATATCCAGTGTTTTCCAAAGTACAACTAACGGTGGTAAGATTAGTTAATACCAAGGAGTAACCTATCAAAAAAAAGTTAATACCAAGGAGTAATTTGCAGGAGTTTTTAGACGCTAAGGGGGTGGTTAGCCTCTTCCTAAGCCAATGAGGTTAAGCACAAATTATTACTGTTGGGGGGGGGGGGGGGGGGAAGGGGGGTTCACATGAATTATTAGACAGAAGGGATGATATACATTTCTTTATTGTGTTAGAGGCAAGTTTTAAGTCATGAAAACTGAAAGGGGATAGCAGAAAGGGTGCGGGTTTCTTATGTCTTGGCATTGAGTTTTCGAGTGCAATGTAATAACTGTTTCTATCTTGACAGAACAGGAATATCTCTCTCTTTTTTTTTTTTTTTTTTTTGGAAAAGGTTAACATTGTATTCATCAACATTAAGGCAATGTTGGCTACCAAATATACAATATCCATGAGCAAAATCCATAAAACTATAAATACAAAAAATCATGGACTTCTCTAGGAATATCTCTTTTTCTGAGACATTGTTGAAACTGACCTTATTTATTGGTTTTTCTTTTGTTGCTTATGTTTTCTTTCCTTTTCTATATATCCTCCTTATTTAAATTTCATGATAATTTTGTTCCAAGTAATACTTGAGGTTGCATTAATAGTCAAGTGGGGAAATTTAGCTAACTTAAAAGGTGGGTACGAACTGCAAGCTTTGTAAGTTAATATTTTGCAGTGTCATTGTCTTTGAGAATGACGTTTCAGCTCGGGAAAAATTTCATCAAAGAGTACACTCTTAGTTGGTATCCTTTTATCTATTCTTCCCTGTCACAATCATTTGAGGACTAATTCCTCTATCAATGGGAGAACTATCAGCTGAAACGTGGTGCCGTGCCTCTTCTGTCATGTCTTAATTGCAATAGGTGGTCAAAATAACTTGTAGCTTTAAATTATGGGAGGCTAAGGAGACGGTAGATCCTCCATTTATGTTGGAGTTAGACATAATCCTACATAAAATTTGCATTTCACTGAAGAATGCACAAATTGACGGCCAATATCCTGAGTTCCAAAACATGTGCCCTATTTTCCTTGATTTGGTGAATCATCTTTTTTTTTTCTTTTTTTTTTCCTGGGAGTATAGAATTTATATGCAAGTGCGTTACTCGATACTTTACTTATCTTCATTCAGGAGTATGATATTCCTATGGACAATAACAAGAATTCAAGGGAGCGATTGGCCCGCCAGAAACAAAATCTGCGACGTCGATTGGGTGAGTTCACATCAATAGCTTGCCATCTGGCCAATATTGTTGATAGCTAATGATTTTTATGCCATTAAAACCTCTTTATAGTTAAATGTTACCTTTCTAAAAAAACCTCTTTATAGTTAAGTGGAAGAGACTTTTGAATTGACGTGCAGCTTGTGCGTTAGTGGCGTGTAGCTATTAAAATTACTGTATAAACGGGTCAGTAAGCTTGCACGGTGATAGGGAGTGTTTTCAAACGGTACAAAGCTGTATTTGAAAGGAGGCTCTAATTATATCTGCCCTTTAAAAATTTATGTTGGTTTGTTTTACCTTATCACTGTCCTGCTAGTAGCCTATTATTGACATAAGCCTACAATAGGTGAAAAAAGCCAGTCCTGGAGAAGGTGAATGCATGGCATGAGTTGATTGGAGAAGATCCAGAAGAGATTTTTCTAGGATTTTGTGACACGACGGTGACGTTTAGTGCTATGGTCAGTCAGGGAGGATGACAAATCCAATTAGTAGATTTTAGCGATTCCCCTAACGAGTAGATTTTAGAAAGTCTCCTAATGTGTAGATTTTAGCAGTTCTCCTTGGATAAGGATGTTTGGAACATTGGCAGAGTGGTCTGGGTGCTTTGTCACAGTTGATCATAGCTTGTCTCAAACATATAGCATGTGAAAGGGCACAAGTAAGCTGATCTTTTTGATCAAGTAAATAATTTTATTAGTGAAGGGTAATAATGATACCCGTACACAAGGAGTATACTATAAAGGTAGGATCCTTTACAAAATGAAATGGGACTCTATAAACAGTATCCATTCTTCTATACATTTCGACTGCGATTTGGCTGTTTTAAAATTGAGGCCGACAAATGAAAGGGTCTTTTTTATTAGACAAAATTTTGGTATTTAAGTGGAGAAGGGTGGAGAGGCGGACCCATTATCCACCTAGTCCTGAATGTTGTTTTACTGGCCCTTGAGAATTTTTCGGTTATTAAAAAGAGTTACTATAAGATACTTGAAGAGTGAGGGTATTTGTTAGGGGCTCTAGTAATAAGTTCAGCTCTCTGTAACATTGTTGAAGTAATGTGCAATCAACAAGATACATATAGCTTTGATAATTTCTGTAGCCTTACTTTGGATTTATTGCTACTTCCAGGCATACCGGAGAAGAAATCTAACTAATCGAATACTTTAGAACTTATTGCAGTTTCCTATTATCTGTTACTGTGATTACTGTGTAAATTTCTTAGAAACAGCTAACGAGTGTTTTGCTTATGGGTGGAAATGATAGTTATGATCTGTCTCAAAAGAACTGGGGAACTAATGATATGTCATGATTAGCTGTGGGGCAGCGGTGAGGGGAAGAAGCTATGCTTGCTGGCTGAGTTTATTACATATTAGTTCATACTTCATAGATTGACTTTCAGTTACAAACTGATCACCTACACGTGGGAGAAAGAAGCAAAGTTGGCTGGCTCTTTGAGACTCAGTTTAATAATAAGCAGTGTTTTGGACGGCGTAAGGCGACAAGGGCAAATTTCACCGAGGCGAGAGGCGAGGCGCTTGCCTTTTTAAAGTGAGGCGCCAAATAATGCCAAAAAATAAAAATATTATAATGCATATAGAAATAACCAAAATCTAAATAGAAATAGCATAATAATAGTAAATATTTCAATTCAAAAAACTAAAAATAGATAGTTTAAAACTTGAATGACTCCATAATTCATTAGACAAGCAATGCTAAAATCTATTCTTCTTCAAGATCTCCAATTTCTAGAATCCCAAGACTACAGAAATTATATTGTCCCTCATCTGTCGTACTGTTTTAAAAAAATAAAAAAAAATTGACACTGTGAGGCTGTGACTGAACAGGCTGTTAAGACTTGAGAAGAGGAAGAATGAAAAAGAAAAAAGAAGAAAAAATCAGAACTGAGATTCTGGAGAAGAAGAAGAAAGAAAGAAGAGGAAGAAAGAAAGAAAGAATATTAAGAAGAAGAAAGAAAGAAAGAAGAAAGAAGCAGAAAGAAATAAGAAAGAAGAAAGAAACGTACCTGTTCTCTGGTTTGGAGAAAGAAGAAGAGCAGCGCAGTTTTTTTTTTGTTTTAACAAAACCCTAATTTTGGGTTTTATGTCTTATATCAGCATCCCTTAAAAAATTAAAAAAGAAAAGATTTTCCAGCGCCTTTTCGCCTCGCCTCTGTCGCCTTAAGCGTCGCCTCTCTCGCCTTTTTAAACCTACAGCGCCTCAAACTCAAATGGCGAGAGAGGCTCGCCTCGCCTCGCCTCGCCTTAGGCGCCGCCTCTCTCGCCTTTCAGAACACTGATAATAAGTTCCCTGATTTTCAGTTACAGACCTAACCACTCATAAGTGCATGTGCAAACATGACTTGACGAGGATATTTTTTCGATCACTTAGGTCGAATTGTTAACACCAAGCTTGTCTCTATTTTCTATATTTAGTGGATGGTAAATATAGCAGTCTGTTGTAGCTTCGACATTTATTGGTTACGTTATTGGTAATCCGGGGCTGCGGGAACTACTCTAAGTGCATTTGGCATAGTAAACTGTAAATGCTGTATGCAAGTTAGAAGAACTGCTCTACTGTTCTACTTAGTCCAATGAATGTCGTTAGTGTAAATGTTTTTTAGAGAACATGCTTGCTCCCTGAATTTCAAAACTTTGTCGCTCTTTTGCTTTTTTTTTTCTTGATTGAGTTACTTTTAACCGGTTAGATGGTTACTATTTATCTCTCACAAGAAATCTTGAGTGTTGGGCTCTTCTTCTTCGTTAGTTACTGTACCCATGTGGTTTCTGATTTTCTGTCTGATGTGGCTAAACAAATAAATTATTTGCAAACTAACAGGTAGTCATTCTCGTAATCAGGATTAGATGTGTGTGAGCAGTTCATGGATGTCAATGAAATGATAAGGGATGAGGATCTGATCGTGCAGAGAGCTAATTCTCCAGGAAATGGTGTTGCCACTCAATATTATTCTTCAAGGCCTGTCGGCAATATCCGGCATTTTGTTGCAAAAATTGTACCAAGTGTCAGATCTCGGAGGCCAAGTGCAAGAGAACTAAATCTGCTGAAGAGGAAAGCAAAAATAAGTTCAAAGGACCAAACAAAAGGATGGAATAAGGATGCAGATACAGAAGCTCCACAGTCACAAGATATAATATCTCCTAGGGGCATGTGTCCTGACATGTCAAGCTCTAATAAGGTTACGATATATTCTTAACTGCGTTAGTAATTCAGATACCAGGCGCCACTAGCATCCATATGCATATGTTTTTTCACATTCTGAAAGCATACTCTCTCCTGAAAATAGAAAGCATACTCCTAAGCATACTGAGAGTCTGCTTCTTTTCTTTAAAAGAGGTCATCATGAAAAGGAAGAAACAATTTTAATGATCAATAGAGTTATGGCTTTAGTATGCCCATAAAGATAATCCAATTTTTCTTGTGGATCTGTTAAGAAGCTTTCTTTCAATTAATTAATCATCTATGCCTCAATTTCCGACTACTTTTTCCGTTCTATAATTTGTATTCACGGCAATGTCCAATCATCCACTGTTTTTTTTTTTTACTTGCAGAACGAATGGCTGGTTTAATATTCTTGATAGCTTTTTGGTGCACCCTTAAGATTCCTTTATGTATAGATGACCGGGTGTCTCTTGTAGAGAAATATATTTTATTGTAGATTCTCTACCTTCTGGTATACTTTTTGTATACGGAAAATTTTCCCCCCAATGTGAACAAATTTCCTTGTTAACAAAAAAGTCTTGATAAATTTGCGTATATCATTTCACATCCCTCTGCATCCAAAAAGTATGTGCTTAAGTATTTATCAATTGATCTATATGTTATCAACCTCCTATATCAAAGTCTTGAAATACATTTTCTGCAGCTACTTGGGGAAAATATCTCGGATGACGATGGATTAGAGTGTGATGGAGATAAGGTTTGGCCATTTCAGAGTTTTGTTGAGCAACTCATCCTTGATATGTTTGATCCTTGTAAGCTACTTCCCTTATCTTGTCGCACTTAATTTATTTTATGGTTTTCTTGTGAGATAATTGTTTCTGATTTCTTTTCCAGTATGGGAGGTTCGTCATGGCAGTGTCATGGCTATGAGAGAGATATTAACCCATCAAGGTGCTAATGCAGGAGTTATGATTCCAGACTTGAGATGTGATGGTGCATTAAATATTAAAATAGAAGACAGAGTAAATGAGAATAGTGTCAAAAGGGAGAGACCAATTGATCTGAATATGCAAGTTTCACCTGATGAGTTAGTATCAGTTTCTAAGAAACTGAAGGTTGAACCTGAAGATGCATCTTATTTGCCGATGGATACAATGGTCTGTACCAGCAGGGATGGCGGTAATCCTGGCGATGTTGATGTGAAAGTGGAAGATGCTGGATTGAGTTTGACTGCTGAACAGGCAAATGGTGAATTCAACAGTGATTCTGTTAAATTGGAGACTCAATCTCATCTCAGTGCTGGGAGCCTGGGTAATGATATGCCAGAGGAGAAGGGTGGTGGCGTTGATAAGGCTTCAATGGAAAAGAGGGATATTCTAGAAAACCTTCCTGAGAATTGTGAGCTGACGAACTTGGTTAAATTGGCTAGGCATTCGTGGCTTAAGAATTGTGAATTTCTTCAAGATTGTGCTATTCGTTTCTTGTGTGTCTTATCATTGGATCGGTATGATCTTTCCCCTTGGTCTGATATGTTTTGAGTTTAACTTGGTTCCCAGAAACACACCCCCCCCCCCCCCCCCCAAAAAAAAAAGAAAAGAAAAAAGAAGAGGAATAAAAATGACCCAGGAGAAATGGAAAAGGAAGAAAGTACTTTATCTGTAATTGTTGAGAAATTTCTGGAACCAAAAAGTACAACATTGTATTTTTTTGGTAGACTGCTTCTGCTTCAGTTTATTGAGGCTCATCACTTATGTGCCTTCCATTTTCAATTCTACACATATCTCCGTTTTCTCTTTAGGTTACAACCCCACGTCCCCGTCTACCCCCCCCCCCCCCCCCCCCCCCCCCCCCCAAAAAAAAAAAAAAAAAAAAAACCCCCCAATTTTCTTTTTGCTCTCTTTTGTGGATAGTTTGGAACTTTGTTGTATTACTGCTGGCCTTCCCCCTCCCCCTAATTTACCTTATGAAAAGTTGATTTTTCTGCAGGTTACTGACTAACCCAGCCCCACCTCCCATTTTTTGCTCTTTTTATCATTGACAGTTTTGGAGACTATGTGTCGGATCAAGTTGTGGCTCCTGTTCGTGAGACTTGTGCACAAGCTTTGGGAGCTGTGCTCAAGTACATGCATCCTACTCTTGTTCATGAGACCCTCAATATCTTGCTACAGATGCAGGTAAATGGGACCCGAGATCACTTTTGTGGTACAATGAGCAATACTATTCAGATTTTTAACCTCCAAAATTGATAGTCTCATTTCCCTCTTGGTAGTAATCTTCTATCGAGATAGACTGATATGGGTGTTGTACCTCGTACCATCCACTTCTATCTCAACCAATTAATGAGCATTAAAAGGTTCCCTCTACTACATTCAACATTCCAAAAGTATATGACCCGTACGAAACATCTATCCTTTACAATAGGAATGTGGTCAACTTTTCCTTAGGACATCATTTGTTTTCTTTATTCAGCCAGACAGTCCACAAAAATGTGGGCCTGTCTTCCATAGTATCTGCAGTCTTCTGCTCCTTCTGACTCTGCCGGTATAGTAATGAGCTCTTCACGTGCACTGGCATTGTTTCATACACATCTCTTAATATACAAGCATTTCTTCTGCCATGTCAAATGTAAAGCTTCAACATATGCAAAATTTAATGTCCATGATCTTCTTACCTTCTGCAAAAATAAAGTAAAAAATGAAACTTAATGTCACGATCTCGTCTATCAAATAGTGCAAAGACAGAGTCACGTGAAGAGAGTGGACTAAAAGAAACTATCTGTGTTGCTTTTTTTTTTTGAAAGGTTAACAGTATCTATCTGTCCGTGTTGCTTTTGCACATTGACAACTTTTTCTCTTTTCTATTCCTGAAGCAAAAAATTTTTATGGTCCTTCAACATGTGGAATGATCTACTATTAGACAACACACATTTATTTTCGTTGCTAATTTTGCTACAGACCGAAGTTAATCATCCGTACCTCCTTTGAGGTGTTATAGAGTCAATAGTTCAATAGCATAGAGAGGAATTTTGAGTCTTTATTGCCACCCATAGTCAAAATATTTCTCAATATACTTGGGTAAGGAAAGAGATCTGGCTTGCTGTAGGGTGTGCAGTGTGCTGAAAGACCTTGATTAATACAACATTATAACTCTCATCTATTAACCTGACTGAGACTTCAAGGTTTAAGTTTAATATCATCTGAAGTTATATTTCATGTTCACAATGTTATTCAATTCAGGACCGACACATTGTTGATGTGTCCTGATTAGCTTTTCTGGTTTTTTCAGCGTAGTCCAGAATGGGAGATTCGTCATGGAAGTCTTTTGGGGATCAAGTACCTAGTTGCTGTGCGGCAGGTTAATCTCATTTCATTT
The DNA here is from genome assembly GCA_029990575.1 of Petunia axillaris subsp. axillaris. Taxonomy (NCBI): domain Eukaryota; kingdom Viridiplantae; phylum Streptophyta; class Magnoliopsida; order Solanales; family Solanaceae; genus Petunia; species Petunia axillaris. The sequence continues at coordinate 24,648,430 of JARKNS010000003.1, forward strand.
GATGGTTTGCTTGATGAACTTTTCCGTTGGCTTCTTGCCTTAATTATTCTGATTGTTAGGAGTATATGTAATTTGATTTTGAACTTGGTGTAGGGGAGTTCGTGCTAAAGTTTGTGAATCGTCGGTTTTTTTTTTGTACTGTCACGGTGTCACCTGGAAACATGGTTAAGAGGGTACAAACAGAAGAGCAAGGATACTGGGAAAATATTATGTTGGTATAGAGGAACATAAGGCTGAAGTTGGAAAGTTGGTTGCTATTTGTAGCTGTAGTTAAGGTTATATTGGCCAACCAAATAGCTAGAATGATGGACGAAAGTTATTTCTTTCTATAACTTTTCTTCTGATCTTTATTAATAAGAATTATGGTTTGTCCAGAGAGGACGTCCTTTTAAAAGTATCACAAAATAAACTAAACTCAATCTCCAGCATTTAACTTTGCTCTATTAATTTGATTTTCGCTGGTGATGTGGATTATATGATATTTCCATGGGTTGATTATACACTACCTTTTTAGAACACTGTACTATGATCTTGGTAAATGGTTGTAGTCCTCCGAGTAGGCAGTATGGGCCTCATATGTTACTGACCGAAGTTTCCCAGCTCAAGGCCATATGTTTACTCATTGAAGTATTCCTGTTGCGTGTACGTTACAGACTATGCTGTTTTTGTTGCTAATTTGATTCTCCAATGATAACAGGAGATGCTTCCTGAGTTGCTTGGCTGTATTCTCCCGGCATGTAAAGCTGGGCTTGAGGATCCTGATGATGATGTGAGAGCTGTTGCGGCAGATGCTTTAATACCTGCTGCAGCTTCTGTTGTTGCTTTAAATGGTCAGCTGTTGCATTCTATAATCATGTTGCTTTGGGATATTTTGCTTGACTTGGATGACCTCAGTCCATCCACGAGCAGGTAACTCTCTATTTTTCACAAGCTACTTCTATTCGGAAATACAAACTTGCTCCTCTTGGTGAATTTAATACTCATGTGCAATTGTTGCTTCTCCGAAAGCGTCTAGGCTTCAATATCTGCTAATAGTGTTCTCGTATATTATTGCGACTGTGAAAATAGGAGGAAGAAGTGAATTTGTATTGCATTGGTAGTTCAATAACAGGAGTGCTTCTCACAAGGGGTAATAGGTTGCTAGAATTAATGCAACTTGGGACTACTTGAAATAAAAGAAATTTTTGTACCAAGATTAGTAATCATGACGGAGATAGGAAACATTGACCGGGATATTGCAACACATTACTGTATTAATTCTCGTCTTCTAACAGCAGACAAAACATTTTATGCTAACGACCTAGATGTATTTTTCTAGTTTTCTCGACTTTCATCATCGCCAATTTTTTAGGTTATAAACTCCCTCTGTTCCAATTTATGTGAGGTACTTTGACTTCGTGCGGAGTTTAAGAAATAAAGATTGACCTGTAAAGTTTCAAAATTGCCCTTGTAAGATGTAAATAAAAAGTAAGAGAAAGAAGATTGGAGTAATGAAAAATTGGAGTAATCAAAAAGTTGTTGGTAGCTTTTAATGTAAGTAGGGCCCAACATGGGTAGAATAGAGAAAATGCTATTAATTAGATGTCAAATAAGGAAATATGTTATTCTTTTTGGGACAGACCAAAAAAGGAAAGTATGTCACATAAAGTGGGATGGAGGGAGTATATTATGTCTCTTCTCCCTCAATGATAGAGAAGGTTGGGTGTGGTTTGGGGGACGGGAATAGGAGAGAAAGGTTGCAGTGGCACATTAACATGTAGTTCTAATAAGGCTCGACAAAAGTATCTCTAATCTCTTATAGGATTTAGACTATCTCATTCTTGATTACATTATATTATTGGGAAAAAACAAGGTTGGCTTTCAAGGGGTCTCATCAAATTCCATTCCTCACCTTTTCGGCAATTTTTGCTGTGTTAACCACCTTTTATTTTTCTTCTTTTTTTCCACTCTGAATATTAGAACTTTATTTCTCAGCTAATTAATTAGAAAATTAACTTTTAATAATGTTTTTACTTTAAAAATGGAAGTTATCTGAAAATTATAAACTGATGTCTACTGTGAGAGAATTTTAGGGATCTATTTCATGTTTCTATCTGGTCGCCAATTATAGCTCTTGGTGGTTCGTTGTGCACAAAACAACTGAGATTCCACAGAATTTGTCGTAGGGCAGAATCAATTTTCTTTATTGTTACTGTTTATAACTATATAGACCCCTTTGCTCCAAGGAGATGAGCAAATCTGGCTATAGTTATCTTTGATAATCGTTCTATGAAGTTTTGCATAGTTAAATAGGATTTAGAAGGGTTGAAAGCCATTCACTTTAAAGTCATTTCTTTCTCATCTTTGAAAACACCTTTAACCATAGATATATCTCACCTTGGGATGTTGATAGATATCTAATTAATTTTTTGCACTAGCTGTTTTCGGCTTTTTCCGAAAGCACCAAACATTTACCCCATTCGAGGAGTTGTGATTATTTTGGCTTAAATACTTTATAAATATATAAAGTATATAATGAGCTGTCTTGTGTGGCAGGGTTAGGCAGTAGAGTTTCTCTGCCTTTTCCACTATCTCATTTTTGTTGTGTGGCAGGGTTAGGCAGTAGAGTTTCTCTGCCTTTTCCACTATCTCATTTTTGCATAAATCTGAATCCCAGACTGTCCCCAAAATATTATCTTGATCTTCTCTGTGCCTGTGATGCTGCAGTGTGATGAATCTGTTGGCAGAGATCTACTCTCAAAAGCAAATGATTCCCAAAACTTTTGGAGAGAAAAAGAAATTTGATCTCAATGAAATTGATCGTCCAGACGACCTTGGGGAAGGGACATGGTCTTCAGAAAATCCTTACATGCTATCAACTTTGGCGCCAAGATTATGGCCTTTCATGAGACACAGCATCACTTCAGTCCGTTATTCAGCTATCCGTACCTTGGTAGTCTTCCGTATTTGCACCTTTTTCATTTGCTGTTAACAGAATGGACTTCTTTTGGTAGTATACATCACTGTACTAATATCTTATCCGCTTGTGTTTTGATAGTTTCTCTTTGCATGTATTGGTTTTATGCAGTGCAAGTGCACATAAGTAGAAGATACAGGCATTGAATCTTAAATTTTCTTATGCAGGAGCGATTGCTTGAAGCTGAGTATAAGAGGAGCATTGCTGAGTCATCTAGCTCTTTCTGGCCTTCATTTATTTTGGGTGATACTCTTAGGATTGTCTTCCAGAATTTGCTGCTTGAATCAAATGAGGAGATCTTGCAGTGCTCAGGCAGGGTTTGGAGGATCCTTCTCCAGGTTTGTTGTTTATCTGTTCTCCCAAGTAAACCCAAATCAGCATTTCGCTTTTTTTAGTGCTAAATTTTATTGCAGCGACACCAACAGTTCTGTAAATGGCTATGATAAGGCATTTTTCGATATCTGATATTTGAACCAGAGGTACTTTAGAGTTCACTTGCAGCAGATTGTACCATGAAAAGAATTTCATCATAACATGTAAACAATAGGGAGGGTGCTCGACAGACTATTGTTTATGGATATCCTAGTTAGTGATTGGGATAGAGAGAGATATGGCACAATGGAAGAAAAAAAATTTATATAGCGATACCAAGAGTTGGGAATATATGTTTGTTACTTTAGGCCACTTTGTAGGAGTCTTTTAGCCTCTCTATTAGAGATTTTTATGCTGGCAGAAAGTATAGAGAACTTCCAGTACTTTTTATGTTTAGTTAGTATAAAGTTGGCCTGAGATGAACTTAAATGGAAAAACATGGTACGTGAGGATTCATATAGCCGACCCCAACTTGTCTGCGACTGTAGCGTAGCAGTTGTACTAAGAGGAATACTATCCTATGCTAGTGGAAGAGACTTTTCGAAGATGACATTTTCTGGAGGTGGGTTATGAGTCTGCTTTCAGCTATTTAGTTGTTGTATAGAGATTCTGGTTAGTTGTATTTTGTTGGATGGAAGAATTGAAGTGGATGGGTATTTTATTTCCTTCCGTTAGACAGTGGAATCATTCATGTGATGGTTTTCATCTGAAAACAAACTCCAGATCAAAATAATAAAGATGGTATGTTGGAATCGTCCCACTTTGCTAAGTGCTTTAATCTTATTCCTTTTCTCACTCATGTGAACCTCTTCCAGGACAAGTGATCACCAGAGACTTACTATCTATTGATATTCTTTGTTGTGCTCTGGGGAGGAGGGTTTGGGGAATAAGCTTGAAAAGATGATAATGTAGATGTTCCTGCTGTGCGCTCTTTGGCCTTTGTTTTGCTTTGTATGTGGGAAACATGGGGGGAGACAGAAATATCTTCGAGTGTTTAGGCCTCCTGTGTCAATGTGTTATCGGTATCCTTTTTCTCCGCTGCGCTGAAACAGAAGCGAAAGAGTAACTTGCATGCTTAGTTTTGTTCATCTTTTAAAAGACAAAACTGTGGTAACATCAGCTTATCCAGAAAAATAAGTCATGCTAGCTTGAGGCAACTATTTTGTTATTTAATCGAGACTGTATAGGCATCAGAAGACAGAATTGCTGCTTCTGAATCATTACTCTTGAGCAATTTATTTCGCAGAAAAATATAGCTGGGAAAATTGTCTCTTAGTTATTTTGATCTTATATTTGAGATACTATTTCAATTGCTCTTAGTGCCCAGTGGAAGACTTGGAAGATGCTTCAAAGGCTTATTTTTCTTCTTGGTTGGAGTTAGCAACTACTCCATATGGTTCATCATTGGATATAGCAAAAATGTTTTGGCCAGTAGCTCTTCCCCGTAAAAGTCACTTCAAAGCAGCTGCAAAGATGAGATCTGTGAAATCAGAAAGTGATTCATTTAAAAGCATATACTCTGATTTAGGTGAAAACACTACAGTGCTGGAGAAAAGCGGCGAGGCTTCCACCAGCAGTGTAAAGATTGTGGTTGGTGCTGATGTCGACATGTCTGTTACATATACACGCGTCGTTACTGCCACAGTCTTGGGCATTTTAGCTTCTAGGTTGCGTGAAGGTTCTTTGCAGTTTGTTGTTGACCCCTTACGGAAGGCGCTTACCTCTCTATCTGGAGTTCAACGGCAGGTACATAATCTTACGCAAGTGTTAAGCAGTGATGTTATGTCTTTCCTTTATAATCTTTAAACTGGAGTTTGATTATGAATCAGGTAGCTTCAATGGTGCTTATTTCCTGGTTTAAAGAACTGAAAACCAGGAATATTTTGGATATGGATGGGGTCATTGCTGGCATCTCGAGTAATTTTAGGAGCTGGTTGTTGGATTTGTTAGCTTGCAGTAACCCTGCTTTTCCTACGAAAGATTCATTTCTTCCTTACATTGAACTCTCAAGAACATATGACAAAATGCGTAATGAAGCTCGTCAGCTATACCATGCGACCGAGGCATCTGGCATGTTTAAAGATTTGTTGTCGTCCTTCCAGGTCGACCTGGAAAATCTCAGCGCAGATGATGCAATAAGTTTTGCATCTAAACTTCAATTCTTAAGTAATAATACGACAGGGGGAGAATCTGCAGAGTGGGACAGTTTGGATGAATTAGAAACATTTAAGCAGAGGCTTTTGACCACTTCTGGGTATTTGAAATGCGTCCAGGTACATTTTGAGAGTAAAACTCTAAACCTGGTGTCCAATGAACTAGACAAGTGTATTAGCTTTAGTCATCTGCTGATTTATTACATCATTTTCCAACTTCCAGTATTTTCCCTTTGACAACTTGCAGAATAATTTGCACGTTACTGTCTCTTCCTTATTGGCTGCTGCTGTTGTCTGGATGAATGAACTTCCTGTGAAACTGAATCCAATTATTTTACCTTTGATGGCTTCTATTAAGAGAGAACAGGTAAGTGTTCAATGTTTGAAATTTTCCTAACAGAGGGTCTCTTGTTTCTTGCGTGGCAGCTCATAATTATTCTTTTTGAAGGAGGAGATATTACAAAGCAAGACGGCTGAGGCTCTTGCCGAACTTATCTGTCATTGTATGGGACGGAAGCCTGGACCAAATGATAAGTTAATTAAGAACCTCTGTAGTTTGACATGCATGGATCCTTGTGAGACGCCTCAAGCTGGAGTTCTTAATTCTGTTGAAGTAATTGAAGAACAAGATCTTCTATACTCAGGAAACAGCAGTAATAGACAGAAATCAAAGGTTCAGATGCTCTACCCTGGTGAAGACCGTTCAAAGGCTGAGGGCTTCATTAGTAGACGTGGATCTGAACTTGCTTTGAAGTTCTTATGTGAAAAATTGGGTGGATCTTTGTTTGAAAAGCTTCCCAAGCTATGGGATTGCTTAGTGGAAGTTCTTAAGCCTTGTAGTCTTGAAGGCATGACTCCAGAAGATGAAAATCTTATTACTCAAGCTATTGAGTTGGTTAAGGATCCTCAGAACTTGATTAACAATATCCAGGTCAGTGCCAATGGTTGTAATTCTTCGTTTCTTGCTGTTTTTGATAAGTACATGTTTAGCAAATGCAACCAAAATGCACAAAGATAGGTAAAAATGGCTTTCCATGAAAATTGTTGTCATCCATTTGGGTGAATTGGTTGCTGATCTGACGTTCTGGGTGCTGTGGAAAAAATACAGGCAATTTCTTTCTTTCCAATGATAATCAAGTGGAAATGGAGCCACTTCCCATGCTCTATTTCCTTCTTTTATTTTCTATCACTGAAGGTCGTTAATGGGAGAAAGAGGGGACACTTCTGATATTTTGTTACTTTTATAGTATGTTCTCTTTGTGAAGCGGCATTTATTCTGATCTCAGTCCACTATGCCATCTGGTAGGTTATGATGCCATGATGAGTTCTCTTCTCCTCTTCGTGAAAAAAGATTAACACCCTTTTGTTGATGTTAATACCTATAGTAAGAAGTTAATTGTTTGTTTAACGTATCATAAAAAAGTCTAATCACTTATTCCTTCCGGGAGTTTCTCCTTTTTAGCAAGATTATTGTGGGTGTAACTCACAATTATTTTATTTGGGGGTACAATTTTTTTAAAAATGTTGGGCTTCAATAACCTAAGAAAATTTCATTCAATTGGGATTTCTAGGCACATTTTAGATTCTCTGTGTTGATTCTTATATGTATTGTTCATTTCCACTTTTTCAATTCCTAGTAAATAGGCCATATAACAACCGGCATTGAGGTCTTCATTGAAGAAAAAAACCCATCGTTGAGGTATAGAAAGGAGAATGTTGGAAGTAATAAGGGAATAGAGTTCTTAAAAATAAAGCTATTGTATATTCAAAAAAGAAGCTCCTTTACACATTCACTGATCCTTGAAGGCCCGACTCTTCCTCATTTCTTTGTCCTGCCTACTATTTGAAGAACCATCGATCTTCGTCTGATCACAGTTCCACTGTATGCTGCGTACTTGCCGTAGTACTTTCACGTACCTTCTGAACTTATCCTTATTCAAAGTTATTAGATGTTTGAATCTACACAAAAATTGCTTATTTTATTTGGGAAAACTGCATGCCTGTCAATCAGTATTCTATATGATGTGATGTTGCTAGTTTCATCTGCTAGTAAGCTGCTCATGTCATTATTTTTGGGATGGGGCGAGTGCAAGTTGCTCATACACATAGTAGCAGAGGTGTAGCAAGTCTATCCCTTGAGGTGGAGCAGTTTGAATCACATGCTTACTGAAGCAAATTTACGAGTGCTGTAGCTTAACTGGATATTGGCTAGGGTGTTTTCTTGGTAATGAAGCAAACTGAAAGGCAAATGAACAGTGCACCTAAGACATTATATATTTGTTTCCTCTGGGAAGCAACAACAAGAAGGTTTAGCATGAAAGAAATTCATTAGAAATGTATATGACAGTTAGCATTTGCCACCGTTTTGCTTGTTATTGTTTCATAAAGTATTCAGCAAGACATGATAGTTTCAGTGCTTTAGTTCAGTTGGATGTGCTCGTTTCCTTGACTCCTTGATTTAAGCATTGTCTTTGTTTTCTTACTCTTTTTCGTTCGAGTGGCAGGTGGTCCGTTCCATTGCACCGATGCTGGATGAGACATTAAGACCGCAACTCCTCACTCTTCTTCCATGCATTTTCAAATGTGTTCGTCATTCACATATTGCTGTGAGATTAGCTGCATCTAGATGTATCACAACCATGGCCAAGTCAATGCCATTGGATGTGATGGGTTCTGTAATTGAAAATGTTGTGCCTATGTTAGGTGACATTACATCTGTACATTCTAAACAAGGAGCTGGCATGCTTGTCAGTTTGCTTGTCCAGGGACTTGGTATCGAGCTGGTTCCTTATGCCCCCCTTTTGGTAGTTCCCCTTCTAAGGTGTATGAGTGATTCAGATCATTCTGTCAGACAGAGTGTGACACATAGTTTTGCGACCCTTGTTCCACTGCTTCCATTAGCCCGTGGTGTTTCTCCTCCAGCTGGTCTTAGTGAACATCTAACAAGGAGTCAAGAAGATGTTAAATTTCTCGAGCAGCTAGTCGACAACTCTCACATTGATGATTACAAGCTCTCAACTGAACTAAAGGTGACATTGAGAAGGTAACTCCAAAGCCACTCATTTTCCCCGTGTCTGCATTCTGATGCCTACATCCCTGTGCTAGCTGATTTCGTTTAACTAATTTTTTGGTCACTCTCTGACCTAACCACATTTTTCCTCTTCACATACCTATCATATGTTCCTCTTTCTCCAACCCTTCGTTTTACTTGTTGCGGTTTCTCTCCATCCATATAATGTGGGATGATGGACCAAATAGCTATCTATCGTCATGCTTTAAGGTGCATTTTCTTTCGAGCCAAGAAGAATGTGCCAAAAGAATTACTCCTTCCGTCCCACTCTTTTGTCATGGTTTGACTTGGCACAAAGTTTAATAAAGAAAGACTTTTGAAACTTGTGTTCTAAAACAAGCCATAGATATTTGTGTGGCTATAAATCATTTTATTAAGGGTATTGTTTCCAAATTTAGAATATGCCATTCTTTTTGGGACGGACTAATATGGGAAGTACGATAAACAAAGTGGGACAGAGGGAGTAGTTGAAAAGTATGTCATGAGCATGAATATTGGCGGCATACAGTATGAGGAAGGGGTAGGGTGTCAGGAGTCTGTCTTAAGATCCGTCAATTAGCTTAAGCTGCTGCAACCACATGAAAAGTATGCCATGAACAAACAGTTCTCTTCTCTATCATTTGCCTGGACTTTATGTTCAGGGTTCAAACTTAGCAGTTGCGGCAATCACGGTTTAACATTGTTGATCTTTCTTATTTGGTTTGCCTCTGAAAAGAAAGTGAGGAAGAAAATTTCTTTATTGGACCCTGTTAGTTATGGAAATAGAAGTGGCTTCCTCCTCCTCTGTAAAACTCAAGCGGATGGAGAAGAGATTTTCCTAGTTCAGCTCAATTTCACTTTATTTTCGTAAGTCTCCTCGTGGGACAGTCATTTAACCTTGGTGCACTTTTTGAAATGCATTGAGTATTCTTTGAGCTAACCCCCCTTCCCCTGACCAAAAAATGAGGGGAAAAGAACAGAGAGGGGATATGCCCATGAAAAGCATTTTAAGATTTGCTTTTTGGTCTAAGATAATCTTTCTTATGCTTTCAGGTACCAACAAGAAGGTATAAACTGGTTGGCATTTTTGAAGCGCTTTAATCTTCACGGGATTCTATGTGATGACATGGGCCTTGGTAAAACCCTTCAAGCATCGGCAATTGTGGCATCTGATGTAGCTGAGCATATTGCTCTAAATAGTTCCCAGGATCTACCTCCATCCTTGATAATATGCCCTTCAACTCTTGTTGGCCACTGGGTTTATGAAATAGAGAAGTTCATTGATGGTTCTTTGCTTACCACCCTCCAGTATGTCGGTTCTGCCCAAGAACGCATTTCACTACGGTCTCAGTTTAATCAGCACAATGTTATTGTGACATCATATGATGTTATCCGCAAGGATGTTGATTGTCTTAGACAGCTGTCTTGGAACTATTGCATTCTAGACGAGGGACATATCATAAAAAATTGTAAGTCGAAAATAACAGTCGCTGTTAAACAATTGAAGGCACAACACCGACTCATATTGAGTGGAACACCAATACAGGTGTGTTATAGTGTTAGTAGTTCAACCACGATTGAATATTTATAACAATTTAAGGGGTGCTTAACAATTGATCTGACTCAAATTGCAGAATAATGTGTTGGATTTGTGGTCACTTTTTGACTTCCTTATGCCAGGGTTTCTTGGAACTGAAAGACAAGTGAGTTACACCATTTTATTTTTCTTATCGCTTCATTTGGTTGGTTCTGCGTAGTTGAAAATTCACTTTTTCTGTGGTTATGCTGTTCTATGTGCCTAATAGTTAAATGCTTAATTCCATTTTTTGCCCCCTAATAGTTGGCTTTTGGGTGGAAGGTATGCAATAAAAGGAAGCTGTATTGCTTCTTCCCTTCCTTTAGGTCATGAACTAACCTGCCTTCATCTTTCCATCAAATTATCTTGGTTTTACTTTCACAACAAGAAACTGAATTTAGAATAACTGGCTTTGATTTCTTTAGTCCTTTAGGGGAGCCCTTGTGCATAAATGTCTGGATTTTGCAGGGTGAAAGCTCCATTCATGTTAACTGCCTGTGTCTTGTCAAGTTCTAGACACTTCTAAAAGCTTGATTTATGTCTGTTTAACTGCAACATTCAATTACGAGTGTGAATGATACGCGTGGAAGCAGCCAATAATTATTAAATTTGCTATGTTTCTAGGATGGCTCTTTTTTGAGTAAGGTAACATTTTATTCATCAGCACCAAGATGGTACTGGTATCAAATATTTACGCATTACATGGAATTAAAAAATTCTACTAATGATTCTGCATCATCTATGTAGTTCTCTTTGCACCAGAATTGAAAAGACAGAAAACAATTTAGCTTAATTCTCTGGAAGGAACTACTCCTATTCTCGAAACATCTACTATTGTTTCTAGGATGGCTCTTTGTGAATGAAATACTGGAATTGTTAGCAAAAAGGCCACAACAGAACTAATGAAAAGAAGAAAGATGATTGTTTTACCTTAATGAAAAAAGGAAGATAGATTTCAAGTAGGGTATTCCCCAGGAACTGCTGTTCAATTTTCATTGTTGTCATATGAAGCATTTTATTCTTTACATTTTGATACTGTGAACGAAATCCCTTTCATGTTGATTGTGCACATCATGAGTTTCGTTAAGCATCTAATGTCGATGCTTTAGTGAAACTTAGTTATTTAGTTACAAATTGCTCTTTGTTCATAAGTTGTTACCTGACACTTCATTTATTTGTTAATGTTACAGTTTCAGGCTGCCTATGGTAAACCGCTACTAGCTGGTAGGGATCCCAAATGTTCAGCCAAGGATGCTGAAGCAGGTGTGCTTGCTATGGAAGCATTGCACAAGCAGGTGGGTTCATTCTACTTGCATCTGCCTTCTCAGTTCTTGTCACTACTCATCATAGATTCAAACTGAAAGGTTTTCCTTGATAGGTGATGCCTTTTCTCCTTCGCCGGACTAAAGATGAAGTCTTATCTGATCTGCCAGAGAAAATTATTCAGGATAGATACTGTGACCTGAGTCCTGTCCAGCTGAAACTCTACGAACAATTTTCTGGTTCACATGTAAGACAAGAGATCTCCAGCATTGTGAAGCACAATGAATCAGATGGAAACCAAAAGAATGAATTGCCAAAAGCATCTTCTCATGTATTCCAGGTAAGTTGAGAGTAGTCCTGATTATATTTTTTGCGGTTGTGGTCTAATATCTCTCTTGTTTCAGGCACTTCAGTACTTGCTTAAACTTTGTAGTCATCCTTTGCTCGTGTTTGGGGAAAGAGTTTCAGAATCCCTCTCATCTGTTCTGTCAGAGCTCTTCCCTCCTGGCTCTGACATTGTTTCAGAACTCCATCAACTGCAGCACTCTCCCAAATTAGTTGCCTTGCAGGAGATCCTTTCGGAGTGTGGAATTGGTGTTGAGTCAGGTTCTGAAGGCACACTATGTGTGGGACAGCACAGAGTCCTGATATTTGCGCAGCATAAGGTAATGCCTCGAAGTTGATGTAGGTTCTCTATCTTTTGTATACGGGGCTGTTTCCCCTTCATTATTCATAATATTGTTTACCTTATAAAAGAAAAGGTAATGCCTTGAACTTCTCAAGTTACTTTGTGATTGATTCTGTTACTGCATTTAGCCTAGAATTTAACTCGAGTTGTACAGGCCCTTTTGGACATCATTGAGAGAGACCTGTTTCAAGCTCATATGAAGAAGTAAGGATTGTTCCTTTTTATATTTTCTTTTGTTTCAAATTTACTTTGAAGTAAACTGAATAACCCACCTACAGCTGCCTTGTCATTTAGGGATCGTACTTTTATTTGGAGGTTTAGGCATCTAATGTATTTGTTGGGTTATTGTGTGGACAGACTCTTAGTTGACAAGACTTGGTTTTTGGTTATTAGGGGCTAGTGTGTCATCAACTATGTATTTTACAATGATCTATAGTGGTGGTCTTAGTTTTACACAAACAGATAGGATAGATATTGGCTAAACCTCTTTCTTTGAAAACCAAGACATAAGAAATTTCCCTTTGGAGTTCCCCTGTTTGTATGGTACCTATTTTGTCCTGTTTAGCTGCACACATGATCTCGGAAGGAGCATCAATGAGAGGCAAGAACGTTGTTTTCATTCTGTAGTTTTTTAACATTTCACCTTTTAGAACTGGTATTCAGTTGGATGTACATAGAGCTATTCTTTGTTTTACATTAATAGTTGGAACTTATAATCTAGCAGTTCTCTAATTTTTAGACCACAAATTATCAAACTACAGGGCCACATAATACTTGCAATATTTTGAGTCTACTAGTTGTATATGTTTTAAACTGTTTACTAGTCCCAGAAGGTTAGGATGCACAATATTTGAATGGCTAGAGTAGCATGTTGAGCATTTCATGCACTTCTAATCTGTTTCTGGAGATAGGTGACACTGTCTCTAGCTTGAGCTTTTTAAAATTTTGAAATATTTTTGAAATGAAAATGTTTGCATGTTGTATTATCTTCATAACTTCAACTTATTTGGTATCACTTGGGTGATGCCGGGTAATTTGATAGAGGTAATGTTTAGTTGGAATTATGGTAGACGGAGTAAGAGACACATGGCTTGGAGTATGTCACCATTAGCACTTATGTGGATAGTTTGGAGAGAGAGGAATGGGAGAGCTCTTGAAGGTGTAGAGATGAATTTTGTTGCTTTGAGAAGTTGTATATTTTCTCTTATTTCTTTTTGGTGCACCCATGAAATTCCTGTTTGTATAGAAGATTGGGTGTCATTCGTTGAAAACTATATCTTTTTGTAGGCTTTCTACTTTTTTTGTATACCGCTTGTATTTTGGTGGCCCTTTATTAATAAATTTATTTACTTTATAAAAAAAAAAATATCTTCATAACTTTTTCACATTTCTCAAGCTTTATTCACTGAAAACATCCGTTGCAGTTGTTAGGTAAGTTGACCAAGTTGCTCTTTGTTAGAGTGTCCTGCATTGGTAGAGGGAACCAGTTATTTCTCTTTATATGGTCTTGGGCATTTATGACCTCGTGAGCGAGCTTCCGGGGTTCAGTTAGGCCCAATTTCAATTTTTCTTAATATGATATCAAAGCTGGTTCCATCTCTATTCTTGGTTTACCCAAGGTTGAGCTCCCATGTTACGTTGTCCACGCTCCACATATCCAACTCTCAGTGTTTGGATTGGGGTGTGTGTGTGAGAAAATCCTAAATTTGTGAGGAAATGGGTGTCTGCGAGCTAGCTTTTGAGTTAGACCAGTTACCAGTTTCTTCACACTCTTTTAGATAAACTATCATTTAGGAATCTCGCTTTTTGTCTGACATTACATGTGAGAGTAATATATTTGTTTTCTTGATGTATTTGAGCTTTTAGGGTTTTGTTTGTGCTTTCGCTGTCTTGTTGAGTTTGGGTGGTATTGCCATAAATTCTATTGTTTACTTGAAGTTTTCTTATGTATTTGATTTTGCTGGTTAGGAGTAATGACTGTGTTCATCAGCATGAGCTGCTGTCCACTTATTTTGATCTTATTTCAGTCAAATATAGTACAAGTTCTACCATGCTGCTTTGTTAAACCTGGAAAGTTCTAAGCTTCACATAGGCCATTTCTATGCTTTAGCGGGTTCCTAACTTATATGCATTGCACCTGCAACTTCCAGTTATTTTCGGTGTTAGAGATTGACACGGTTTATAAATTTGTATGCCAAATCTCGACTTTCGGAATTTATAGTTTTGCTAGTTCAGATGCCACTGGAAAAAAAGATGGTAGAGGATCTGTAATGCACCTACTTTAATCAAATGGCTGTCTTTAAGTATTTGTCAGTTGCTTTGCTTTTGACATTCAGTAGCTAACGAGATTTAACTCCTTTTGGAGCAGTATTACTTACTTGAGGCTGGATGGATCAGTTGAACCAGAAAAGCGGTTTGACATTGTGAAAGCCTTTAATTCGGATCCTACTATAGATGTTTTACTGCTTACTACACATGGTATGATTTTACATTTTGACATGGGTTTTTTAAAGTTGAAGATGTGTGCTCATGCACAAATACTTCTTGCAGTTGGTGGGCTTGGTTTGAACCTGACATCAGCTGATACCCTTGTGTTTATGGAGCATGACTGGAATCCAATGCGAGATCACCAGGTATACAGAATTAGTCTTTTTTCCCGCAGGTTTTTTCTGAATGTGATCCATAAGTCACATAATTGTTACTGGCTCATTTGTAGCCCTGTAGATGGTAAACTGCACTGATAACTTTGGGTTTTTAGTTGCCCTTTGTGGGTGTTCGTAGGGGGGTAGGGGAAACATCTCTCCCTCTCTCTCTATCTCTCTGATAGATTACAAGTTAATTTCAATGTTACAGTCAGGTTATATGATTCTCACATCTTGCTTGGCTTTGTTTTAACCCTTAAGTGGTCAACGATTTTCCTGGATGATTGGGGGGAGGAGAGAGTTCGTTTAAGTTCTTATTTGTTTAAGTGTTTTGCTTCTTATTAGGCAGGGCTAAATCTGCGATAAAGAATGAAGGGGCATGTTTATTTGACTATCTGCCGATATTCTTCCATGCCATAACAACGACTTATGGAGCATACTTTAATATCTACCAAATCTTGGGCATATTGTTGTTTGCCATAAAGCTATCTTTGTGTGTTTAATCACACTATTGTACAAAGATTAATGGAATCAGTGATAAACCAAAGGAAGACTTTTTAACCTTTACAAACTTTAGTGGGCAGTATAAGATGTTTCATTTGTAAATAATGTGAAATTAGAATTAAATGATGCTGATATATTTTGGTGTTACTTTTGAGGATCTAGTACATGTAAATTCTGAATTTGAGACAATATGGACAGTTTTGCCAAGTGTTTGGTTATTTTGGGTATTTCAATACATACTACTTGCAGATATTACTTATCTGTGCTGGGCTGTTAGTAGTGGAGTCTAACATTCTTGTTAAATTGTCTCATGTTCTGCTTTCTCAAGTTGGTATGGAAAAGCAAGATAACTTCTTCATGTCCTTTTGTAGGCTATGGATCGAGCTCACAGGTTGGGCCAGCGAAAAGTTGTAAATGT
Source organism: Petunia axillaris subsp. axillaris (assembly GCA_029990575.1). Lineage (NCBI taxonomy): Eukaryota > Viridiplantae > Streptophyta > Magnoliopsida > Solanales > Solanaceae > Petunia > Petunia axillaris. The sequence continues at coordinate 24,664,051 of JARKNS010000003.1, forward strand.
TCATCGTCTCATTATGCGGGGAACCTTGGAAGAAAAAGTAATGAGTCTCCAAAGGTTTAAAGTGTCAGTTGCCAATGCAGTGATCAATGCGGAGAATGCAAGTTTGAAAACGATGAATACAGACCAGTTACTTGATCTATTTACTTCTGCAGAAAGCAAAAAGGTGATTTAACACTCAGCTTTGAATGTATAGCCTCTCTTGATTTCTCAAGAAAATAGAGATTGCATGTATGCCTTGTAACCTACAAATGCTGTTTGATTATTCACAGGGAGCTAGCAGATCCAGAAGAACTGATGAAAAATCCGATGTGGAATCAATCTTGCCACGTAGTGGGAAGGGATTGAAAGCCATTCTTGGGGGATTGGAGGAGCTTTGGGATCAGTCACAATACACGGAGGAGTATAACCTAAGCCAGTTCTTAGCGAAGCTTAATGGTTAACTGTACTACCTGCACGCTGCTATATGTATCGGATGCCAAAAATGCAGCAGACCGGTGAAGGGATGAGATGCAGCAGTGCATTCCCTGTACAAAGTGTACATTCTTTGAGTCGCCTAAAATTTTGACAATTAGAGGTAGTTCTTCTTTCATCTATATTTTGTTTCATTTTCTTTCTCGTGATAATTCCAGACAGGCAATTGCATTTTTGGACTCCATTAACATAGACTAGTTTATAGCGGAGCACAATTGAGGGTTGGCGCGGATGACGCCCCGTTAGGAAAGCTGAGATAGTGTAAATTTTGAATGATGTATAGACGTTCAACTTTCTAAATTAATGCAATCAAAATGACTATTTATTCATTATGACCCGTGCTTTCTTCAATTCTGCTGTTAATCTCATTTGTGAGAACCTGCTACTTATCAAACATTTCTATTGCCGTTTCAACTTCATAGTTGATCACCACCTGCTATTTTGAAGTTAAAGTATGTTCAAGTAGAAGTAGTTTACCAAACAACTCCTTTGATCTCGAGCAACAGCAACTTTCCTACTCAATACTATATGTAAGCGTGTACCATAAAACGCCAATTTCAGGTTTGCTTAGTCCAATTATTAGCCGACTAATAGCCTACTAGTATTATGAAGCTACCGATTTTTGAATTGGTACAACAAACGAGTCCATCTAAGATGAACCAACTCTCGCATTCAAATACAAGCATTATAATAAATATGATTTGACTCGAAAGGAAAGAAAAAGAAGAATCACACAGGACATGTAACATGAATGATTTTTCACTGACATCAACCATAAATTAGTACTTACATATAACCGTGGAGGCAGAGGATCTGCCGTCGTCCTGCATGCTTGTTTTGGATTGTTCTTGAAGAAATATCCACTACTTGGATTAAATATCCATCCAAGTAGCCACGTTTAGGTTCTAATTGAAATATAACCAGCTTCTTTTTTTGGCTTTGGGCTTATTAGGTGAAGTCTGTCCATATCTTCTAAAAAAAGAAATCTGCTGAAGACTATTTTGTCCTTTTTTTACGTGGCATTAGAGAAAACATATAAAGAATTAATTCTCGTGTTACTGAGTTGTAAAAACAGCCACTTTTTGATAAAAAAATTCACTACATGTACCCCTTATCCTTGGTTATGCTTTTTTATCCTCACTTAAGAATGGTTTAGCAAAATAGTCTTGGTAGGCAACACGTCACGTTATAAATTTACAAGTGTTCCCTCGGGGGAAACACTTCAAGTATAAATTGCAAGTGCTGCCTCTAAGGCAACACTTCAAGTTATCTGTAGAGAGTGTTGCAAGTGTAGCACTTGTCATTTTATACTTGAAGTGCTGCCCTCGTGGGTGCACTTGTCAAGTTTATAACTTAAAGTGTTGCTCCCCGAGGGAGCACTTACTTAAAATTAGTGAGTTCATTCTTGTAAACCACTTTAAGCGAGGCAAACTATTGCCTAAGGTGTCATAGTTTTGTAAATTACCCCTTTTTGATTAGCTTGTCAACTAAATAGCTACTTTTAAGGTATTTAATTGAAAGTATAGCCAGTTTTTGCACAACTTGACAAACAAGTAGCCATTATTGATCTAAATATAATCAGTTTTCTGGAAGTAATTAAAGAATTGTCACTGCTTCGAAATACGCAAAATAGCTGGACATGAGTTTCAGAAACTTTGTCAAGCGTTTTGCTTGTACAAGCTCAAACTTCCGGACTACTATAAATGGGATCAAACAGATGCTTGGGGTTGTCTTCTTTGCCAAGACTACTATTAATACTAGGAATACAAACTCTTGTAGGAGAAAGACTTGATAATATCTTTTAGGGACTAGGCTGAGAATGTTAGAAATATTACACAAATCATTCAATAATTATGAACTTTTAAAATAAAAGAGTATGAGATAGAAAGTGATAAATAATAAACATTCGGTTATTTACAGTGTGAGCTTGGGCCGCGCATCACTAGTAGGAAAAGAAAGACTCTTCATTCAAATGATCAACTTTAACCACAATATCTTGGGACAGTCCAAGTTTGTGGCTTTGACATCCTTTCATCACTTGGCAAAGCCATAAACTTTGACCAATCATCAAGTGCCATTTTTAAATCATGTATTTTGGCACCAACATCCACACAGCAATTTGCATGCATTGTACAAACAAGATTGAGATCTTTGCTAGGTTCACAAAATCCCCCATAAAAAGAAGTGTCCAAGAACCTCATTTTCAATCCAATATCTCTAAAGAAAGGGTTGAATTTGATCTTGCTGAGCACGTCCTGATCATGTGTTCCTGGATGAGCCTCTCGTGCATCATACCAAAACTTGTAAAATTGGATGGTACGATAATTTGATTTCACATAGGTGAACCCTCCATTTGGTGAGTTGTTCAAGTCCATAGAGTCATTCAAATAATGGTCACAAGCAATTTGGAAATCAGCATCAGGATAAAAATGTGCAAATGGTTGCCGAAACCACATTATATCAGCATCCTAGTGGAAACAACAAAAATATTCTTTTAGTTAGTGAGAGGGTCAGGAATTCTAAGTTTCTAACAACAGACTTAAAAAAAAAAAGGCTCAACACTTGGCAGGTGCTTTATTTTTGAGCTCAACTTCTATGCACTATCATTATATAAAAGAATTTTATACAATCAGATTACTTGAAAGATAATTATAAGATTTATAGGTACATGCCAATAACAAGTGGAATTATTGACCTATAATTAAGACATGTTACCTATAACTTACAACACATTGATGGGGGCGAAACTAAGTATTGTAAGAGGATTCAATTGAATTTTCTTCTCGAGAAAATTTTGAGTGTGCAATAGACAAAAATAATTTTTTTTTTACTATAAATAAACTATTGAATCCCCTTGATCTTGACACAAGGAAATATTCTAATTTAATGGCAACACGGGTTCATAAATTACTCAAGTTCAAATCCAAATGGTGACACTCTAGCATTTTTTGAAACACGGATACCCAAATATAAAATTTTAACTTTTTCAATGTATATTAACTTTTTCAATAATGCTGATAATAAGTGAAGGAATAAAGAGACAATACCGTGAAAATGAAGTTATATCCCAACTCAAGGACAGTACGTAGAAAATCAATCCTTCTCCACATCATCTTCAAATAATCCTGACTCATAAAATGTGCCTCACCAGAGAAATCAACATCTTCTGTAGTGAGAGCATAGCAGTGAAGACGTTTTTCCAAGCAACGAGAATATGCAGTTTTGTCTAAAGCTGCAACAATTATATGCTTCAGGAGAGGTTTTGTTTGGTTCCCAATTCTAAAGCTTTTCAAGAAAAGATCAAATATGGAGTTTGGAGCTGTCCATGCTGCATTTAGGGTTGTTATTATCACTGTTTTGTCTCTCATAGCTGTTTTTTCTAACACATCCTCTAACTTGCTTTTCTTCTTCTTGTCCTGAAAATTTAAGTGAAAATTTCGTTATAGTTTTACAACTACATGCTGACACTAACGTTGTTACATGCTTTACAGAAACTAACATTGCATGTAAGTTAAATCCGCTAAGTGACGATAGAATGATTAGAAAGTGTAATTAAGTTTTCTTGTACGTTACCAATTAATGCCATTAGATAATGGTCTTAATCTTTATGATACTATTAATAACCGATTCCATGCCTAAATATGATCAGTAAAGTGAATGCATGCATAGTGCTTTGATTATTGTTGAAGGAAAATTTCGACTCCAACGTCTCAATTTAATTGACACACGTTCTTTTCGGAGGCTCAAGAATATTTGACATCATGTATAATAAGTAGTAGTGAAATTTTGATCACTAGCCATTTTTGGATGCGTTTATTGGGGACTATTCACTGTTTCCAAATTCATTGAAGAATAGCCAAAAATTCGCGCGCACACTTAAACTCCATTAGCGTTGGAAAAACACCCTAGACTACTCCCATAACAAAATACTAGGGCTTTGAACAAAACTTATTCAAAGCCCAAGTATTTTGTTATGAGACTTTATGTATAAAGCTTCAGTCCCATAACAAAATGCTGGGGCTTTGAACAAGTTTTGTTCACAGCCCTAGCATTTTGTTATAGGACTGAAGCTTTATACGAAGTCCCATAACAAAATGCTGGGGCCTTGAACAAAACTTGTTCAAAGTACTGGGGTTAGTTTACTGAAGCTTCCCAGTATAAATACTGAGACTTTGAACAAGTTTTGTTCAAGGCCCCAGCATTTTGTTATGGGATTTGTCCGGAGGTGGCTATTTCTCAGCGAATTTTTTTTTTAGGCTATAAATTAATTAACGCGCGCCAAACAGGTCCCTGCACGAAATTTTTACTAAGTAGTATTATTTTTGTACAACTATCACACTGCCATTCTTTTTTTTTTTTTTAAAAAAAAAAAAATTCTAGGCAATACAATGAACAATCCCCTACTCTCTTTGAATCATGTCCAAGTCAAGTTTGATATATGTGTTCTCCAAGTTTAGCTAAATGGAACAAATCACTTAAAGATTTTCAATTCTAACTAATTTGAACCTTTGATCTCCTACTCCTACGCCCTTTACAATTTAATTGGCTATTAAACCACACATTTCTACGTGGCTTAGCTTCCTTTTCTTTTAAAATTTTCCCAAGCAGGAGTAGTAAATTTAAATTGAGTAAGGCATATGAAAGAATGATAAATCAAACGCATTTATGTACAAACATGCATATATGGGGAATAGGAGACCATCTCCTCCAAAATAAGCTACTTTTCTTTCTCATCTTCTATTTTTGTTTCTCATTTTTCACTATTTGCCTTGACGTTGTTTGTTTCTTGCTTCCATTTTCCACTTTCTTCTTTTATTTCCTATTTTTTCTTTTCTCAAATTTCTTTCATTCTTGCGCGCGCGCTCCAACTCTCGCTAAAAGAGTACCCTACTTCACTCATGAATCATACTAGCTACTAGTACTTCTTATCTTTTTTGATTTCCCATTCAATATTTGTTAATTATCTATTTTGGGGCTCGATTAATTTAATTTCACATTGGAAAGCTCCAATTCAGGAATTAAAATGCTTTCAATCCATTTATAGGGTTCGAACTCGCGGAATCTCTAGTTAAGGATGAATGAGCATTTACTGCCCCATTAGGTTTGTGTGGTGTATAATACTAATATAAACTTATAATAGAAAGTTGAAAAGAAAATCAAATCGAAATTATTTGGATAGAATGGTTTGTCTACATAAATAGAATAAACTAAAGAAAGAAAAAGAAAAGGAACTGGAAAAATGAAAAACTAGACACATCAAGGTTCATGTATATGCATGCGGAATAGTAATGAAGTGGAAAGAAACAGAACTTACACTTAGAGGTAATAAGGTTCCTTGTGATGAAACATTGAGTTCAGTTTTGTAAGCAGTACTTGTGCTTCCATGTTTCGGGAGATTACAGGAGTTAGGAAAAAATTGAAAAGGGTAATTATAAGAAGAATGATAAAGAAGGAGACATGTAACAACAGCTGCGTATAATAAAAGAATTTTAACAACGTCATTGTTGGTGGAAACCATTTGTGATACTGTTTAATGTCATCTTCCGTTTCTTTTTATACTCTCTTTAATTTAAATCATGTCAACGTCAACTTCAAGTTATTCCCTTCATAATTAAGTAACCCCCCGGTCGTCCTTTTAGGATAATTTTCTATATCAACTTACACATATCTCACATAACTTTGTATGCTCGACTAATTTACTGGACACCACATTTTCCGTGTAAGTTGTCCTTATAAAACTAACAATTAACTCTTATTAATTGGAGAAATAGATACAGTACTGACCAATATAAGTACATGTACTGCAGCCCAGTCACTGTCACTTCCATTAAAACAAAGTTGTTCAATGTGTTACAATACGATATTTCCCAGATCTGCACGGAAAGCAAGATTAAAGAAACTATAATTAGGAAGCATTTGTTTGACTTCTCAAAGCTTAAATTTGCATCAATGGTTTGAATTAAGCTCTGCACACACATCGGAAGTAGTAGTGCAATTAATATCCAGAGATTCATTCAGGGGCGGCCAAATGTAATGAGAGGGCCGAAAGCCAAAATTAAAAAGGAAAGTTTATACTCCATCCGTTCCAAATTAGTTGTCGTTTTTAACTTCTTCACGCCCATTAAGAAAACTATTAAATAGAGGGTATATTTTATTATGTTATCCCTACTTAATGTATGACTATTAAATTTTGTTGAGAATTCTTTTAATTATTAAGGGTATAGTTGGAAAAGAGTAACAATTTTTGTCTTGAAATCCTAAAGTGTCAACTAATTTGGGACAAATGGTTATTGCTAAAGTGTCAACTAATTTAGGACGGAGGGAGTACATAAATATCCGCCCATCAAAAAATATTACTCTTAGTTGTCCATAACTTTTTCTATCCAAAAATTTATACATAAATATATATATCCAAAATATTTAAAATATATTAAATATATATTCAAAATATATATTAATATATCCGAAATACATAATATTAAATATATATTTAAAATATATTTTAAAAAGAAAAAATAGTTATGAAAAGAAAGAAACAACAAAATATGAAAAAAACAGCAATTATTCTTTCACAACGGTTATATGACGTAATTTTCTCAACTAAAAAAGAGGCCCTAATGCAATCATTTAAGATTTTTGGTGACTCAATATTTTAAGGTTACAAATATACAAGAAAACTAATTTTGGGGGCTTTAAATATTAAGGGGCCTAAAGCAAGTGTTTCAGTTAACCTTATTGTTGGGCCCCTGAATTCATTATTGTAGCTAAAAATAGTTACCTCAATAAAAAAGATTGATCTAACACCATGGATTTACGATTTCCAATTCTTGCTACAGTCCAAAAAGGTCTTTGTAGTCATTTAAATTTTATTAGATTTAAATTCAAAAAATAATTTGATTATATATTAGTCCGAACAAAAGAAAGTTAAATTAATTATCTAAGTCCAATATATATGGTTTTAATAATGCCTATATCCCTATCTTTAATTGGCAATTCAAATCTTTTTTGGATTAACTATAATTATTTTCTATAATTAAGGGATAAATATGTAATGATTAATAATTTATAAAATAAGACTAGAGAAAGTAAAGAAGGAAAAAATGGGTTTAGGAACAGTAAATAAGTAATACCACTGTGCTTATGGGGTTATTTTCCCTTTAATAGAAGTTCAAGTTTATTGGGTTGAGTTATTTAATTGGACTACTAATGATGAAGGAAACTTTTTAGAAATAACACTCCAAACAAAGAAAATTATAAATGAGGGGCCATATTTTTTTTCTTACATGCATAGCACATTCCATATTTTATAAATTTAGACACTCCTACAAATAAAAAATTATAGCTGCCAATTCACCCTCCCCTGCCACTGAACCGCCGACAAACACCCTCCCCTGTCGGGGGTCAGTGGCAGGGGAGGGAAATTGGCAACTAGGGTTGATTTTTTCTATATCATTACTTTGGATAAGTTTATGCACACAAATCTACATAAAAGAAATAATTAAATTATACATGAATATATACATAGATAAATGCGTTGGCAAGGTGAGTAATACAAAAATATGCAAAAAAAAATTGAAACTTTATATAAATATCCATAATACTGCATAAATCTTCTGCATAAATCTGAAGATTATACAACTTTATTCATTTGTACATACACAATTATACAAACTTATATAAACTTGTATAAATTAGCATCATGCTGCTATTTTGCGTAATTGCTGCCATCTCGGGTAAGAATCCTAAATAGGGGCCATTATCGATTATTTTTGTGTGTTGCTTGTCTCCTAGTATAAAAATTACAATGATGAACCTAGTTTCCAAAGGATGTCAACTTACCTTAAAGGACCAAACCTATATTACATGACAAATGATGTGGCACACCAAGTCAAGTTAAAGAGTCAATATGATCTTATCCATGTCAAATGACGTGAAAATCTAAGTCAAATTCGAAGGGCAATGATAATGTGCCATGTATATAAGTGACGTGTTCTATCCAATCATATGGTTTTATCACTACTTGAATATGATTGGCTAGTGATTCAAGTCAAGAAATCAAATCAAAGCAAATAAGTTGACTTCATTACAACTCCTATCTTCTACAACTATAAATAGAACCCCATGATTCAGTGGAAAACTAAATGTTGTATTGGATAAAAACTGACTAGGCATTCAAGGATGACACGTGTTTTCCACGTGGCACGAACTGACGTTTCAACGGACAGACATTCACCGGACAGACACTTTCCACGGGCAGACCCAAGGAAGTTACGGAACATCTCAACAGTCAGCATAGTTTAAATGGGCAGTTATCAGCATTATCGTACACGATCATTCATTAAATGATCGTTAAGGCAATCACTACAGTCCGGCGGTTACAACTTCACTGAATGGGTGTCTGGCAGTTACTCATCCAGACGGTTCCACGCCCAACGGCTACTATAATCCCAACGGGCGCCTTTCAGGCCTATAAATAGCATTTATCTTAACCAATTGTAACAACTTTTACTTCTTGTCTACATTATCAATAAGAATACTCTCTCTCTGTCGTTCAGATATACTCTTTATTCTTACTTCAGTTACTATTTTAGCGATTGGATCATCTAAAGTGTGGACATCGACCAACTCTCCCCGGAGACGAAGGATACGATACGTTTGCCCCTCCTTGCTTCCGTTTATATTTTACTTTTGACGTTCTATATTGATATCATTTGATTCGCCGTACGAATTCTTAATCTCAACTATTGATCGTGACTCCGCAAATATAAATTTAATTATTAATTGGCCTAAAATCAGATCTAGGTTAAACAATTTGGCGACCACAGTGGGAGCCGGTCAATAGCTTTCGTAGGTTAAGAAGTCTATCTTTGATATTATATCTATTTCCGTCTATCTTTTTGTTTCATAACTAATATGGCAGAAAGCAATTCCCAGCAAACCATCGTAGGCGGACAACAAGTAAACACCCCTTCACGCAGCACTAGTTATTCTCCTGAGTACTCTCCCGATTATTCGTCCGATGGGCAGCAACAATCTTCCCAAGGACAGGTCAGGCAAAATAGGCGTAGATGCTCTCAGAGCACTACTCCACCCAGGAGACGACGACATAGGAGTCTCTCCCCTGGCCAAGGGAACCTGCAAAAAACACTTTTTGATTTTATGCAGCAGCAGGCAGAAGTAAACCGGGGAATCAAATAAGCACTAACCTCTCTCCGGAGAAGCAATCTTTCAACTGCAGAGGCTGACGCTGCAGCGCCTAACACCAATGCACCCTCTTCACATACTTCAAGGCAAGGGGAAGAGCGCAACAACGGTAGTGGCACTGCAGATCCAGCGACTCAAGCCAATCAGAACCCGAACGGAGGATCTACGGCACCTACAGATATGAGCCTTGTCGTAGAAACTCTCACCAAGCAATTCAAAGAAAGCCAAGAAGCACTTCAAAAGTCTCTTCACGAGAGAATCGATCAGATACCGGGCGCCCCACCTACGCTGAAGAAAGTTGATGTCCAGCGTTTTTCACAGCGGCCCTGGAAGAAGGAGGCAGCCCCAAAAGTGATACCTAAAACGTTCAAAATGCCGAATATTCCAAGGTATCGCGGAACATCTGATCCCAATGATCACCTCATGATGTTCAGCAATTTTATAAAGGCCAGTGATCTCACCGACGAGGAGATCGAATCTGTGCAATTGAAGAAGTTCGTAGAGACCCTGGCAGATGGGGCCCTGCGATGGTATTCAATGTTGCCACCCAACTCCATTGGATCCTTCGCAGAAATGGCTGAATTATTCGTAAAGGCACATACAGGTGCTCAGAAGACGGAGACCCGGGTAGAAGATATCTTTGAAATTAAGCAAAGACCCGATGAGTCACTCCGCAAGTACGTGGATCGGTTCCAGAGAGAACGTATGATGCTCCCCAAAGTGCCAAATAGGTGGGCGGCAATCGCGTTCACCAACAGCCTGGATGTTAGGAGCTCAGAGGCCACACTAAGTCTTTACGAGTCTCTTCACAATTCCAAAGTACGTATCGATGAAGATAAACTGATCGGAACAGGTGCTCAGGGAAGGGCTCAGGCTCGCAGCGGTGGATCCGGTGGAAAAGCGGAAACGGAGAGGTCAGGCACACGGTATGAGCCATACCCTGACCAATCGCGTAACAATTCCAAAGGACGCAGCCGCAACAGCAATAAGGGTCTGTCTCGAAGGGAGAATTCTGAATCGAGTTCCCATGGAGTCCCAAGCCTGCCAAGCTTCAACGTTGAAATGACGGAGGTCATGGCAGTACTCAAAAACATGGGAGAAAAAGTCAAGTGGCCAAAAGACATGAAGACTGATCCCAACAAGCGAAATCAAGACCTGTATTGCGAATTCCACCGCGACCATGGGCACACCACCGAAGACTGCAAGGCCTTAAGGTACGAAATTGCTCATTTGTTGAAACAGGGATTCTTGAAGGAGTTCCTGACCGAGAAGGGAAAGCAAACTCACGCGAAGGCTCATCAGAACAAACCTGGTCCACCACGAGCATCCTCCCCAAAACGAACGGTCAACGTTATTTCGGGTGGGATCGAGGTAGATTCGGTCACCTTCACAGTGAAGAAGTATGCAAAGATATCCATTACAAACAACAAGCGTCCTCGGTCAGAAGAGGTAATCACCTTTGAGGAATCCGATGCTGATGGATCACAGTTTCCGCATGCCGATGCGTTAGTCATAACGTTACGAGTAGTGGAGTTCGACGTGAAGAGAGTACTCATCGATGCGGGCAGCTCTGCGAATATTATCCAGTCGTGAGTTGTAATTGAAATGCAGCTAGCAGATAAGATTGTGCCAGTATCTCGAGTTCTCTCCGGTTTCAACAATTCGAGCGAAAAGACTCTCGGGGAGATTACCTTGATGACTCTAGCTGATGAGGTAGCAAAGGAGACGACTTTTCATGTTGTCGATGTTGATCTAGCCTACAACATCATTCTGGGTAGACCATGGATCTACGACATGCAAGCCGTCCCTTCTACCTATCACCAGGTGTTGAAGTTCCCATCCGAATGGGGAATACGTGAAGTCCGAGGAGAGCAACGCACTGCACGAGATTGTTACTCGGTAGCCCTCAAACTACCCGAGGAAAACAAATAGCAATTACAGCACCCGGGGCCGAATACTACACCTGGGGAGAGTAAGTAAGAAGTCTCGGAGTTCATCACCAAGATGGATGAGAAAGAAAACCACATGCCAACAGTAGAAGCTCTGGAACCCGAAGAGCTGTTCGCTGATAAACCAGAGCAAAAGGTGTATTTGGGAACTGAACTGAGCGAACGCCTGCGGGGAGATATCCTGCGATTCTTCAAGGAGCGGCATACAACATTCGCCTGGTCCCATGCAGATATGACAGGTATTTCTCCTGACATCATTACTCACAGGTTGCATGTTGATCCATACCACCGCCCGGTGAAACAAAAGATGCGCCAGCAAGGAGCTTTCCGAAATCAGGTAATCAATGACGAGGTCGATCGGCTGTTAAATATCGGTTCAGTACGTGAAGTCAAATACCCAGATTGGTTAGCCAACGTAGTTGTCGTACCTAAGAAGAATGGCAAGTGGCGAGTCTGCATCGACTTCACAGATCTGAACAAAGCCTGTCCGAAGGATTCATATCCCCTTCCCATGATAGATCAGCCGATCGATGCAACGGCCGTGCACGAAGTGTTAACCTTCCTCGACGCGTACTTCGGATACAACCAGATACTGATGGACCCTGGAGACCAGGAAAAAACGGCATTCATAACCTGTCGAGGTACGTATTGTTATAAAGTTATGCCATTTGGATTAAAAAATGCAGGTGCAACCTATCAGCGTCTAGTCAATCGAATGTTCCACGACCATATCAGAAAGACTATGGAAGTGTACATTGACGACATGCTGATAAAATCCAAACGGGCAGAAGACCATCTGGCGCATCTGAAAGAAGCTTTCCGGATTTTGGATCAATATAACATGAAGTTGAATCCAGAGAAATGCGCTTTCGGAGTTGGATCGGGAAAATTTCTGGTGTTCATTGTCTCTCAGCGAGGCATTGAAGTCAATCCCGCTCAGATTAAAGCTATCGAGTCAATCCCAGACGTACTTCGCGATAAGAAAGAGGTCATGCGACTAACGGGGAGAGTAGCTGCTCTACGCAGATTCATTTCCCGGTCATCTGATCGTTGCAAAAGTTTCTTCGATGTCTTAAAACAAAATAAGGAGTTCAAATGGACTCCCGAATGTCAGCAGGCGTTGAGGGATCTAAAGAAATATCTATCCAATCCTCCGCTACTTACCACACCTGTGGAAGGTGAGCAGCTACTAATCTATCGGGCAGTCTTAGAGTCATCGGTAAGCGCTGTACTAGTTCGAGAAGAAAAAGGTAAACAACTTCCCATCTACTACGTTAGCAAAGCTCTAATTGATGCAGAAACCCGCTATCAACCTTTAGAAAAATTGACGTTAGCTCTAGTAACTGCTGCTCGAAAATTACGCCCATACTTTCAAAGTCATTTGATAGTTGTGGTTACTACTTTTCCTCTACGAAATGTCCTGAGTAGCAATAAAGTCACAAGTCTTGGCAGACTTCGTGGCAGACTTCAGCATAAATATATATCCTGAGGTAGAGAAAGAAGCTGTTCTCTATGCAGGGCAGGCTCCGGGCACTTGGATCCTCCATACGGACGGTTCCTCGAGTGTAAAAGGGTTGAGACTCGGATTGGTCCTCGTTGCCCCATCCGGAGAGACGGTAAGGCAAGCTATCAAATGTCCCTTCATTACTAACAATGAGGCCGAATATGAGGCCGTTATTGCAGGATTAGAACTGGCACGGAACTATGGGGCAACCATAGTCAAGCTAAAAAGCGATTCTCAGTTAGTGATCAATCAGGTCAATGGAGGTTTCGTTGCACGAGAGCCCAGGATGCAGGCGTACCTCGGCCGAGTGAAAGAACTCCTGGCACAGTTCGATGACTGGGAAGCAATTCAGATTCCGCGGGAAGAGAATCACGAGGCTGATGCTCTTGCAAACATGGGATCGGTTGCGGAAGTAGGGGCAGCCAGCTCTTCAGCTATCGTTCAACTTCTCTACACGACCATGGACAGGGAAAAGTTTGAAGTCAACGCCGTCAGCACTACCTGGGACTGGAGGAATGAGATAACAAATTATCTTATCCATGGGACTCTGCTCGCAGATGCAAAGGCTGCTCGTAAACTCCGAGTAAAAGCTGCCCGATACACCATCCTCAATGGCGAGCTGTACCGGAAGATGTTCGCAGGACCCCTCGCGAAATGTCTTGGACCAAATCAGACTAATTATGTGATGAGAGAAGTCCACGAAGGCTGTTGCGGAAATCATTCCGGAGGTAAGGCATTAACCCGAAAGTTGATACGTGCAGGTTATTATTGGGACAAAATGGAGAAAGATGCAAATGAGTTTGTCAAGAAATATGACAAATGCCAGAGGTTCGCCCATCTTCTTCATCAGCCAGCCGAACCATTGCATTCAATAATCTCCCCATGGCCCTTCATGAAATGGGGAATGGACATTGTTGGTCCCCTTCCCACGGCACCGAGGGGGATGCGTTTCTTACTGATCATAACTGATTATTTCACAAAGTGGGTCGAAGCAGCAGCATATTCAAAGATACGACAAACAGAGGTTGTCAATTTTCTCTGGCGCTTTGTCGTATGTCGCTTTGGAGCACCTAAGGAAATAGTCATGGACAATGGCCCGCAGTTCGTCGGCCAGAAAGTGACTAGGTTCCTTGACGATTTACGCATTAAGAGGATCACTTCTTCTCCATATCACCCTGTCGCCAATGGGCAGGCTGAATCTACCAACAAGATCATTGTTGAATCTCTTAAAAAGCGCCTCGAGCAGGCAAAGGGATGTTGGGTAGAAGAGCTACCTGGAGTATTGTGGGCTTATCGCACCACAGTAAAAATGAGTACCGGGGAGACTCCTTACTCATTGGTATATGGTGCAGACGTTCTGATCCCAGTTGAGATAGGAGAACCTAGTTTGCGATATGCGCATGCCACTGAGGAATCAAACTCAGTTAACCTGTCCGAAGAGCTGGATCTTCTCGAAGAACGCAGAGAACTGGCCCTCGTACGAGTGGTTGCACAAAAAGAACAGATCGAAAAATACTACAATCGGGGACTGCATGTACGAAGCTTCCAAGTCGGGGACTTTGTACTCAGAAAAGTCTCCCAGAGCACACAAGAGACAAATTCGGGGAAACTTGGCCCTAACTGGGTAGGACTCTACAAAGTGGTTGCTTCGGTCGGCAAAGGGTCTTACCGCTTGGCACGACCAGATGGTTCGATTGTCCCGAACAGTTGGAATGTGGTTCACCTCAAAAGGTATCACTTCTAGGTGATAAAAACAGTTAGTTACTCTACACTTACCTTTTTATCTTTACATGAAAGTTCTTACTCTTACTATATATTCCCTCTAAATGGTACTAACGACCTGAACAAGGTCAGATCCGTTTAGCTCAACTGGCAGAGCTCGAAGTTTTTCAACTTCGCAGCTGTGGGTTCGAATCCCACAACGGACACACTTCTCGTTTGGTTATATGTGTTCAATTTACGACTCACCGACAACTCTTTTCATATTATCACTTCACATGTTCCAACATGAAAACAAGGGGGGTGGTGAGGGCCCTGTAGGCCAGATAAGACCTTCATACAGGCAAAAGACCTTATCTAAAGGCAGTAAATTTTCAAAACTTTTACGTGATAAGACTTCCACAGCAAATAAGATAAGTCATTCACAGAACAAAACCCTCATGTGACAAGGCTTCCACGAAAATAAGAGAAGTCGTTCACAAGGCCAACGACTCGGCCTGAGCCAATTTACAGAGCCATGTAACAACTTTCAACTATCGAAATGATAAGCAAAATTTATACGCACAGAGCAACGATTCGGCTAAAACTCTAAACGACCACAATTCGGTCAAACTACTTACAACTTGCGCCCTTTTCCTAATGAAAGGCTAAGTTAGAAACATTCGGGCAGACTTGTGAAAATACGAACTTAATAAAGTTCAAGGTTCAAGAAAAGTAACTCCCAGTCATAAGGCACGAAAGCCACAACATATGCATACAAAGGGATCAGGAATTCAAACTAAACATAGTTACTGAATAGATCTAAAACAACATATATACATAAGTTGATAAAGTGCCGAATATGGCTGACAGAATTTTGCAGAGTGTTCAAAAGGCCAAACAAACCGGCCAAGGACCAGAAAGTCTTTGTTAGACTTCTGTCCACCAAACAAACAAGTCCGGCTCTCGCCAGACAGAATAAAAATACATCAATCAAGGAAAAAGAGCATCAGCTTGAAGGGCCATGACCGGGACTCAACGCACCAGCTCCGTCAGTCCTGTCATCACTCCCTAAATCCTCATCCTCATCTCCATCATCATCATCATCATCGCCTTCAGACTCTTCGGGGGAGAGACCAAACGCTTGGTGTATTCTTCGAACAGCGCTCTTTGTCGTCTGCAGCATCTCCTCGACATCAACCTGCCCAGCCTGGATCTGCATGAGCAATGTACGCTTGGCCTCAAGGGCCGCAAGCTTGGCCTTGATTTCCGACTGATCACGCAAGTTAGCCAAGTCCTTGGTCAATGCAGTTTGAGCACCCATTAACTGGGCAACCTGGTCCTTAGCAGCTTGGAGGTCAGAACGGGCTTTGGTTGATTCTTCATTTGCCCTCTGCAGATTCATCTCAAGAGACGCACGGTTGTCATTAGCGCTGTTCAAGCAATTGCGGCACTCTTCAAGCAGTCTCTCCAAAACCTGGATAGAGCGTGCGAACCCCTCTTCCTCCTTGAAAAGAAGGTCCTTTTCCCTGGTGAGAGCATTGATTTGCTCAAGACGATCATTGTTAACATCAGTTAACCGATTAACTTCTCCACCAAGGAAACCACACTGCTCAACTAGAGCTTTATTGTCCTTCAGAGCTTCCAACAGTTCTTTCTTTACCTCTACCACCTGGTCGACGTTGTTAATCCTGGAACGAAACATAAGCTCGGCAGCCAGCATGCTTGACTACAAAAGGAAAAATGAATGAAACAAGCTAAGGTTAAAAGTCCGAGGCTAAAGTTACTTCCAACATAAGGAAGGAAAATACTTACTCGGGCAGAATCAGCGGCAATCTGAAAGGCTAATTCCTCATCGCTCAGCTCCCTTAGTACCCACTCTTCACGGGGACCGATGAGTGAGGAGACCACCTTAGCCAAGCCACTTGGCCCAGTTATGAAGTTGACATCGGGGGCAAGTTTCAAAGTGTGCTTCCTCTCACAGTACTTGGGTTCCCAAGCCTGATCGGAAGGATAATTCAGCCCGAACTTGTAACGGATACCCCTGATATCCTTCAACTCTGTCTGCCCACCGACGACCGATCGCCAAACAAACCTCGACGACGAGAGGTTAGAATCATTTTCAATCCCAGGATTAATTGTCTCACATTCACGAAGGCCAACTGGAGCTGCCCCCTCAGTAGCCACGTTCTCCAGGTCCTCAAAACGAAAAACACGAGGACCCTGGCTACTCTCTTGGGGAACTTCTTCCCTGGCTTCTTCCTTCACTTCTTCTTCATCCACCTTCCTCTTCCCTTTGTCCACACGAGAAGGACCTGCCTCCTCCCCGTCACCAACTCGGGGACTCCTCTGCGGAGTACGGACGGCCTCCTCCTCGGCCCTTCTTCTATCACTACGAAGATGAGGTCTCCGTCCAAGAGGAGCATCCACTTCGACTTCAGTATCCGAAAGGTAGATGACTTCCTTGGCTAGACCCCCTCCCCGCGCGGACTCGGGGACTTCAGCAGCTACCTCGACATTCACTTCTACAGGCTCAGGGATGCTGGCCCTAGGAGGGAGATCGTCACCAGCCGATGAGGGTTGCTTGGAAGCCACGAAAGTCTTACGAGCAGACTTCTTCCGTGCTCCTCCCTCTCCCTGGCTCCTTTTCTTCCTCTTCAAGGAGCCCAGTCCATCGGGCAGAAGTTCTTCACCCCCTATCTGCTGCGCAGAGCACCTACCGAAGCTAGTATAGCCTCAGCCTCAGCAGCTGGATCAGCAACAGGCTCGATAGGTCTGTCTTGGGGAGGCGCGGGGAAGAAATCTCCCGAAGTGCCCAAACCTGCAGCAAAGATGAGACGGTCAGACATGAGGAGGGTTCAAGAAAGGAGAATTATCAGAGAGACAGAAATATCCTCACCGTGGTGTTTTACAGTCAAACTATTGAGAGAAGCAAAATACGCCCACTCTCTTTTCTCTGGTCCAAATTTCTCCAAAATCGGCTCAACCCACGCCGTCAGTTCATTAACAGATATGAACCCGTCGTAAGGTTGCTTGGCCGCTGCACGAAGAAATTGAACGAAGATTAGAGGAAGAGGGAAGGAGAATACAAAAAAAAAAAACTCGGGGACTTACGCGTCTTATTCCAGACTTCTGGAAGGTATGCCTTGTCGTCAAAAGTTAAGGCCGAGGAGCGCACGAACAGATACCGGTGCACCCAGCCTCGGTCACTGGTATCCTTAGAACTGCGCACCAAACCTTTGCTTCCGCGCATCCTGGCATTTACATAGCCATCTTTAAAAATCTGGATACTGTACAAAGAAATAAAGTGCTTGTACTCAAAAGATTGATCGGTTTCTGTCGTAAACCAATTTAAGAGTGTAACTGTCCTATATATGCTGGGGCTCAATTGCCCCGAGCAGAGAAGGTACTCCCTGCAAAGCCTCTCCAGCACAGGGTGGAAGGGCAGCCTACATCCCACTGTGAAAGGGTAGGTGCCCATAGCTGTCCACCCAGCCCTGTGGGAAGTAATGTTCTCTCCTTCAGAGACCGGCGAGAGAGGAATTTCATCGCCCCAATTGCAGTCCAACCTCACGTGGGGGATCACCTCCTTCGTGATCCCCGACTTAAACCTATACGCCGGCCAGTTGCGCGTATCTCCCTCCCTGTTATGAAAGGACTTAATGTTACAGTCCGCCTCAAGTTCACCCCATTTCTTGGGGGATTATTTCCGTAGCAGTGGCTTGAGTAGCCCGCGGCCTAGGAGTGGCCGTCAAACTACCAGCAATATCGGAACTCTGATTTCTCCTAGATCTTGAAGACATGATTACAGGAAGAGAATGAAGTTATCAAGAAACACTTAAAAGCTAATTCAGAGGTTTTTCAAAGAACAACGCAGAGGAAACAAAAGCAAGTAAAAAGTTTCTCGTAAAGTGAATCCCTATTTATAGGAACCAAGATTCAGATCCCCAACTTCTCTCGAAGACACGTGGAGGTTATCGGATAAAATACGACCAGATCTGGCCGTCAAAGGAGGAAATAGGGTTAATCAAAACTTTATAGCGCCATCACTATTCTGAAGAGCAGCGGTCACCTCGCAGTCAACAGACGACGTGCGCACGTGAGCGAGGCGGTCAAAATCATTGCTTTTACCCTTGGGATACGCAGTAGTCACTTCAGGGTAGACTGCAGTTTCACAGGCGTGCAGGTTGCAGTTGCTTTTTTATACGGCGCATTTAATGTGCACAACATAAGGGCTTGTCACCTATCTGATAAGATTCATACGTCGTCAAGATTGCATCATATGGAGATAAAAAAATTCGCAAAAACTCCCGCCAAAGCTCTCATCCACTCCTCGGACAGATGCTCTGCCCGAGAAGAGCGGGGACTATCTGTATTGGATAAAAACTGACTAGGCATTCAAGGATGACACGTGTCTTCCACGTGGCACGAACTGACGTTTCAACGGACAGACATTCACCGGACAAACACTTTCAACGGGCTGACCCAAGGAAATTACGGAATATCTCAACAGTCAGCATAGTTTAAATGGGCAGTTATCAGCATTATCGTACGCGATCATTCATTAAATGATCGTTAAGGCAATCACTACAGTCCGGCGGTTACAACTTCACTGAATGGGTGTCTGGCAGTTACTCATCCAGACGGTTCCACGCCCAACGGCTACTATAATCCAACGGGCGCCTTTCAGGCCTATAAATAGCATTTATCTTAACCAATTGTAACAACTTTTACTTCTTGTCTACATTATCAATAAGAATACTCTCTCTCTGTCGTTCAGATATACTCTTTATTCTTACTTCAGTTACTATTTTAGCGATTGGATCATCTAAAGTGTGGACATCGACCAACTCTCCCCGGAGACGAAGGATACGATACGTTTGCCCCTCCTTGCTTCCGTTTATATTTTACTTTTGACGTTCTATATTGATATCATTTGATTCGCCGTACGAATTCTTAATCTCAACTATTGATCGTGACTCCGCAAATATAAATTTAATTGATAATTGGCCTAAAATCGGATCTAGGTTAAACAAATGTTTCTAACAAAAAGCACGAGGAAGCTTATATATAAAAGTCTACATGTAATTTCTACAAAGAAACCAACATTCAAATATTTCTCTATTAGTTCTAAAGATTCAAATATCAAGTCGGCAATTCAAGATTAGGCTCAAAGAACATTGGATTAAAATATATAAACTCAAAATCAAGCTCGATTTAGCTCTTAGCTTGAACAAACAACATCAAGTTCAAGAATAAACTCCAAACCTTGAATTTATATTTGAAAAAAAATCTAGGATTCGTAGAAATTATAATATTTATGATATTGAAATGAAATACTATAGTTGTTATATATTTTTCTGGTCATGATATTTATTTTCTTTACCTGAATTATCTGCTACAAATTTTGGCATTCCAAGTAGACAATATCTACTTCTCATCTCAACTTTTCAATTCTCAAAATTCAATAACATCAAGATGGCTCCCAGCAAGAGCATCAACATAAAATCTAGAGTTGCAAAAACTGTTGACTTCAAGTTCTTCTATGATATTGGAAGCAAAATGATATTACGGGAAGTGTTTGACCAGTTACAAGCTAAGGAGGATAGCAAGCTTGTTGGGACAACAAGTACTCCAAGTATGTCGTTCGCATCTGATGGAACCCGATCCACGACTAGATCCTTCACAAGAAGCCAAGAAAGAGAGTTACATCAAGTATTGCGGCCATAATATATAGAAAATTTTCGTTCATCATGAAGAAAATATGAAGTTTGGAGGACGTGTCATGAAATCTTGCATTATGGTATAGATAGGCAGAAAAACCATCTCCTCCTCTAGCTTCTTTCTCTTTTCAAGTATTATTTGCACTACTTGTTAGGAAATATAGGAGAATTGAATATATTAATACATGCTTTTATTTGAAATATTTTATTTTTATATAAGAAATAAAATGAATAAATTTTATTCATCAATATACCCTCAGTATTCCAAATATTTAACAAATATAGCTAATTATCATTAATAATATAATTCACAAATTTGTATATGCATAAAATATAAGCTGAATACATATTTGACCCCTTTAAGTTCTATCAATTCCCCATATTGGCACCTCAACTTATTTAGTGACCAACTAGACACCTTTAGTTAGCAGAAGCGTATTTGTTTGAACACTTAATTCTGATGTGGAAAACTGCATGACTTTTCCTCAAATTTCAACGTGTGGGCCTCCAAAAATTATGATTATTATCCAACTTATTTCTTACCAAATGAAAAAAAGAGAACAAAAAACTTAGTCAACATAAAATTACACGTCAACTACCGTCCCATCCCTGTCCGACCATCCATGACCAGAACTCTTTATTCATCTTTCATCAAGTATATATGGTGGAGGATTTTTTCACCATAATTAAATTGATTTTTTAAGTGGGCCCCACTTTACTACCTTCCCCGCCATCAAACCCACCGTTAACTGCCGCATTAACGTCACCATAACCAGTCTTCAATCCGTCAGATTACCTTGAGCCTTAAATTTTTGTAAGGAACTCATTCAGTTACCTTCCAATTCATGAGAAAAGTACCGAAGTTTCCAACATTGCCAAAAAAATCCAATTCGTTGAGAACTACGAAGAAGTACCAGTTTGTTGTGTACTTCACTTATGACAATGCTATGAAGAAGGTGAATTTGAAGGGCAATAGTTGTGAGATGAGCCCAAAAATGGAGCCAAATTTGGGTTCTTTTGAGTGGTGGCTATGAAAGAATAGGTGGGAGATTTACTTCGATCTAATGATTTATTAATGGAGACGAGATGGAGGATTTGAAGATGGGTCCTTTTAGATGGTGTCTATGGAGAAATGAGAGTGAAATTGAGGAAGAAAGGGGAGGACATGAAGGGGAAAGGGTAGCATGTGCAATGAAGAGGACCGGGGCTAGGGGGATTGTCATGAAGAAGATGAAGTTTGGGGAAATATCTTTTGATTAAATTTGGTTATTTATATTTTCTTGTTTAGTTATAAGTTGACTTTAAAAAAAATACTAATTACATATGGCATGATTTGATTTGTTAACATTCCATGTCATTTGCGAGTGATACTCATGCGTAAGGTTTGCTTGGTGCAAGTGTCCATAAGACATATCTCTGTCGACTAGAGGTGTCTAGTTGATTACTGGGTAAGTTGAAGTATTTATGTGAAAATTGGGTATAATTTAAAGGGGTCATCTATGTATTCTGCCTAAAGTATTCCATGAGTGTTATAAATATGCACATAATAGTCCAGATTTATAAACTAAACAACAAAAATACACATTCAATATGCATTACGTATTCATATAAATTCTAATATAAATTGAAGAGAAATAGAATTGGATGATTAATATTAGTAATCTCATCTTTGATCCATGAAATAATATATATATGCAAATAACAACGCATTATAGGGATAAATTGTATAATAGATGCATAATCTTTACATAACATAAAAATGAGTGGTAACTCCAATAATCACGAAATTGAATTTTTTTTAGTTCACCTTTTCGTAAAGATGTGACAAGATAAGCTTCTTAAATATGGTCATAAATCACTTTGGCATAATGAGAGATTTGGAAGTTGTTTGTTAAGATGTTACCTAATTTTTTTTCTAAAATTACTCATTAAAAGACAAATTCCATGATTTTGACTAACATATAGATAGCTTTTTTAAATGGATTTTCATTTATTTTGTATGCTATAATACGACTAGCATTTGTTGAAGGCAGAAGGGCCAAATGGACACCTGTACTTGTCCGGTTTAACCATAATCACGCTTATACTTTGCAAAGTGTTAGCCAGCTCCTTCTACTCGTCCAAAGCATGACTTTTAAACTCTCCTGTCTAAGTGTGGTGCACAAACGCGACCACGTGGCTTCCACGTCAGATTGGTGGCCTATATCATATGCCACCTATTTTTTTTTTTTACCCTAAAAAAACAAAAAGAAAAATCCAAAAGACTTTTTTTTTTACCCTAAAAAACAAAAAGGAAAATCCAAACGACTACACGGTAAACAAAATTAAAAATTAATTTAACCTAAACAACACTTACCTAAATCCAAAGTTACCCCATCGATCAACCCAAAAAACCCGTCGATTAACAAAAAAAAAAAAAAATTCTTGTTTGATTAACAACATTTAACCCGTTTGATTAACAACATTTGAAGGTTTCCCCATATTTGAGGTAAGAGTTTAAACCCGTTTCCTTTCTAATTTTTTAATGATTTGTTATAAAAATTAGGGCTTTAATTAATTAAAAATTTAACTAATTAGGACCGTAAAAGGATTAGTTCTTTAACTAATTAGGGCTTTAATTAATTACGACTTTAATTAATTAAAAATTTAACTAATTAGGACCTTCATTCCATGTCCTCCAACATTAAATCTGATTTTTTGTAAAAAGACAGACTAAGAAAATAATAAGGAATAAAGGAGAAGGAAAGAAACTAAGGAAAAAAAAGCAAAAGACAAAAGAAAAATAAAGGTGAAGGATTTGGTATTGAAAGGCTTAAAAAGACAAAAAAGTAGCTGTTGGTAGTGCTTTTTTTACTGATCCACGCGCTGAAAAGTCGTGTAGCTCATGCTCATTTGCCACATAAGCAACTTACTAGACACGTCAGCACAGGAGAGTTAAAAAATCATGTTTTGGACGAGTAGAAGGGATTAGTTGACACTTTGCAAAGTATAAGTGTAATTATAGTTAAACCGGACAAGTACGAGTTCCCATTTGGCCCTTCTGCCTTTGTTGAATATTCTTCATGACTAATTGAGAGCAGGCCAATAGACTTTATGACTATATATATATATTGTTTTCTCGTCAAATTTCAAACTTACCCGCCCTACTGATAGCTCATATTGACAGCTCCACAAACGATTTATTCATTTCTAAGATATTAATAAGTATTAAGAGTACGATTTATTGAATTAAATAATGCTGAGGGACTATATATAGAAATACGTGCTGTTAATGTTTGTTGCACCAAGGAAAACAGTTTTGAAAAAGTGTTCAGCAAAGGGAATTCGAACCCCTTTTGCTACTGGCATCATGTGACCTAGTTGAAAAAGGGTGCCACCTTTAGTACTTGTAATTTAAAAATAAATAAATATAAATACACATATATATACAAGCCGAAACTAACAGGTGGCGTGACACCTACGTAGATCCGCCTCCTGGGGTTAAAGCAAGGAGCATATATAGATGTTAAGATCTGTGTGAGTCTTTTGGAAGCATTAGAAATGATAAAGAGTTTATCGAGGAATATATATTCACTACACATTAATATATGGCTTGAACAAGCTCCTCCTATTTATAAAAATGATTTATGACTCGAACGGAAATAAAAAGAAAAACACACAGAAAACGTGACATGAATGAGCATTCACTTCCATCAACCGTAAATAGGAAAAAAAAGATGGTTCTTTTAATCTATCAACTTCAACCACAGATTCTTGGGACAGTCCAAGTTTGTGGCTTTGACATCCTTTCATCACCAGGCAAAGCCATAAACTTTTTCCAATCATCAAGCGCCATTTTCAGGTCATGTATTTTATTATCAATGCCTATACAACAATTTGCATGCATTGTACAAACAAAATTGAGATCTTTGCTTGGTTCACAAAATCCTCCAAAAAAGGCAGTATCCAAAAACCTTATTTTCAATCCAATATCTTGGATAAAAGGGTTGAATTTGATCATGTTGAGCACGTCCTGATCATGTTTTCCTGGATGAGCCTCTCTTGCATCATACCAAAACTTGTAAAATTGAATGGTGCGATAATTTGATTTAACATAGTTGAATCCTCCATTTGGTGAATTGTGTAAGTCCAAAGAGTCATACCAATAGTGGTCACAAGCAATTTGGAAATCAGCGTCAGGATAAAAATGTCCAAATGGTTGCCGAAACCACATTATATCAGCATCCTAATGGACACAGCAAAAATACTTTTAATAGCCAATGAAAAGTAAAAAATTCCAACAAAATGAATTAAATAAAAAAAGAAGAAAAAAGAACATAACAAAAGCCATAGAATAGTTGAGCTAGAAGGGGGATAACCGGTTAAAATATTAAAGAGGTCCGCTACCAAAAAATTAGGAGTTATGACATTCATAAAAGAAAAAAAAAAATACACTTCGTGTTTTACTACAAATAGGCGGATGCTTTATTTTTTGAGTAACTTTTATATAATATCATAATTTGTAAAAGAATTCTATAATATCATGCAACTTAAAAGTAAATTATAGGATTTATAGGTACCCGCCAATAATAAGTGTGATTAATAACATATAATATAAGGTATGTTATCTACTATAACATGTTAAGATATGCCTACGATCCTATTTTTTGGCTCTTGCATGGCTAGCGTATTCAAGTAATTAAAGTTCTAATTTTTTCCAGGTAACCAGCTAATTCCCAGTATGTGTATCTTTATATGATCGAATAGTGTAAACATTCTCTTACATTGCCAATACATAGAGGTTAAATAACTTATCAGACTCAATAAAATGTTTATGATAAAGTGAAGGAAGTAATTAGAATAATACCGTGAAAATGAAGTTATATCCCAGCTCAAGAACAGTATGCAGAAAATCAATCCTTCTCCACATCATCTTCAAATAATCCTCACTCATAAAATGTGCCTCACCAGAGAAATCAACATCTTTGGTAGTGAGAGCATAGCAGTGAATAAGGTTTTTTTTCAAGCAACGAGAATAAGCAGTTTTGTCTAAAGCTGCAACTAAAACATGTTTCAAGAGAGGTTTTGTTTGGTTCCCAATTCTAAAACTTTTCAAGAAAAGATCAAATATGGAGTTTGGAGCTGTCCATGCTGCGTTTAGGGTTGTTATTATCACTGTTTTGTCTCTCATCGCTGCTTTTTCTAACACTTCCTCTAACTTGCTTCTCTGCTTCTTGTCCTGAAAATTTATGAAAAGTTTGGTAATCATTTAAAAACCATACAAAAAAAGAGTTTAATTTTTATACGCACACTGTAGAACACTAACTGTAGGTCATGTTCATGAAAGAGTAATAATCTGACAAACTTAATTAGACGTGTTACCTGCTTTACACAGACTGGTGTTTTATATAAGTTACTAAGTAGGCGTTTGGCCATAGTGAAAAAAAAAAAAAAAAAAAGTTGCGTTCAAAAATATATTTGGAAGTTGAAATTGTGTTTGGATATGAATTTTTACTTAAAATAAAATTGAAGTTTTGAGAGTGGAAACTTGATAAAGAGCCTGTTTGGGTAATATTTTAAGAGATGATAGAATTAATCAAAAGAAAGAGTACGTAGTTTAAGTTCTATATAAAAGTTAATGATCCTAATCCTTATGATACTTCTAAGAACTGATGCCATGCCGCAATATGATCGGAAAGTGAATGCATGCATTGTGCTATGATATTTGTTTAAGGAGATTTTTTCTCCCACTGTTTCAATTTTTTAGTTTTTTTTTTTTTTTTGAAATTAAAGTATATTCATCATTATTTTTGTACATCTTTCACAAGGAATTCATAATTATTAACTATTCCAACAATCATTTTAAGAACAATTACATTGGTAATTTCCACTACTACTATTATAATATAATATACAACTCAAAGTAAAAGCTTCAGCTCGGTGTCTAATTAAGCATAATCATGTAAAAGAAAAGGAGTATTTCTTTGTCTATCCTTTTCGTAAAGGAAAAAAAAGTTTTTTAAGTTAAGGGGTTTCCTGTAAAACGAGATGGGAAGGTTGGAGCTAGGTTTTTTTTTATTAGCTAATAAGGTATACGCTTTATATTTATACGATTGATACTTCTTCTGACCTATGAAATTATTTAGTGCGAGAGAGCTGACTCTTTGATATGAATAGGTTTTGAAAGGAGGCGCTGTGGAGATCGTTTCATTATTTCGTTTTCCGCAAGCAGGAATCGAACCTGCGCTAGTAGATCAAGTCGCAAGCTTATAGACCAACGAGGATAAAAAACTTTTTATTATTTTATACTAGTAGTAAACTACCAAGGGGCTTTCTGAAAAGATTCAGTAATTATGCTTATGGATATAATTAAGCATTAAGCCATACTATATCAACAAGATGGTTTCATGAGGAATCACTATACTTAATCACATGAGGAAATTTGCATAAATTTAAAATTAAATAATTGCTCAACCATAAATGCATGGTTGCGCATGCATATAGAAGCACTTCTCTTCACGATTTAGATTTGTTGTGTGTTAGGGACAAGATGACAAGATTTAAGTTGTATTTGAAAATGAGACAAATTGAATAAATCTAGTTAGGACCACCTAAATTTCTGTTATTTGTCCAAATTGTTTCTTATTAATCAATTTTGGCATGAAAGTTCTTCCGCTACTTCTTTTGGGCGTAATTTTGCACTTTTCGTCAATGTTGGTCCTCCCATGATCAGTGAGCATATTCAATATTTAAAATGAAAATATTCCAATATAATATGAGTTTAAAAGTGTATTAGACCTACATATTTTTTTTTTCTTTCCTCTAATTTATTGACAAATTAACCTTGCACATAATTAATTAATTTGGCGCCTTATATATCTGTATATGTTCCTCCAGCTAGAATATTTAATAACAACTAATTAATTGTGCCGCATACACTGAAAGTCTACCTATTATTTTTTCCTACATTCTTCTTCTTAGGGAATGCGTGAAGGATTATCATTCATAGTTGATATTAACAGATGTCATATTCATACTTAAACTATTTGTCTATTTGCATTCAAAGTCACACTTTTTGAAACGTCTGATTTCGACAGATTACATTCACTTTAACAGATTACAATAATAAATAAATCTTCTAGAAACAGAGGGACATTTTCAACCATATATATAAGAATAGTTTATATCTGTACATTGTGAAGAATTTTGCCAAAGTTAGGACAGCTCCAATACTTCATTGGGATTTAGCACGTTCTTCAATTCGATATCTAATTAGAGAAATTTTTAAAGTTGTAATTTTTCTCCTTCTCGAAACTCACTGTTACATGAGAGTTTTTCCAGAATTTTGAAGTAGTTCTTTCAGGAAAACGTTTTTCCATTGAAGGAGTATTTGAAGGGTATTAATCATTGAGAAATTCTTCATTCATGACTCACAAATATATAAAAACTCAAAAATCTCTGACGTACGTGTATATACAGCTATTCAAACACTAATTATTTTCCACAAACCTAGTTCTTTTTTCTTTGGATTTTTCTAAACACCATTTTCAAAATCTTTTCCAAATGTTGTTCGAAAATTATTAAAAAAAATTTGTGAAGTAAAACCAAAAACAAAAAGATCAAAAGAATGAATTCACATAAAAAAACTAGGTACATTCATGCGCATGGGAAATTATACTAGTGAAGTGAAGAGAAACATGTAACTTACTTTTGAAGGTAGAGATCTTTGTGTCGAAACAGAAACATTCGCAGTACTATTTTTGTCATCAAACATATTTCCAGCCATGGAGCCATTATATGTCGATGAAGGAATTGTGTATGCTCCTTTTTTCGAGTTGAAAGAGGATGAGGAAATTGCAGGTAATTTGTAGGAGTTAGGAAAAAATTGGAGAGGGTAATAATAAGAAGAGTGATAAAGCACTAGACATGAAAGAGCAACTGCTGTGAATAATAGGAGAATTTTAACAACTTTACGAGAAAAAAGTTGTTGATATTGATGGAGTAGGTTATCGGAAGTTAACAACTTTTCTTCATCGCCTACTTTGTTACTCAGTACTTCTGCCATTCTTTTTGGAATGTCAATTCTTTGGCAATACAATGAAATGTCCCTTCTCTCTTTAAATCATGTCTAAGGTGAGCTAAGTATGTATTTTCCTTTAGTTTCTATTTAACATGTCAAAGTCAACTTCAACAGGTTCCCCTAATTTCTAACTTTTTTTTTTTCTTAAATGACGTCCGTGCGTTTGCGGCCAAGTTATATATTGGATACATACTACTTCTTGTCAATATATATATGTGTACTATTTTAAAAGTACGAACATCTTAGTAAAATGTTGATAAATTTTTATCTTTAATAGTAGATTTCACATCCGATAAAGTGTAATTAATATTTGATAAAGTTTTAATATTTAAACCTTTTCCTAATAATTAGGATTTGTGTTTTCCGTAATTAGGACTTTGAAACCAAACTTAATTGGCGTAATCATCGAGTTTTATATTTGAGAAGATAACGACATCTTGAAGAAGCAACATGGAAATAGATTATTATTATTTAATAGATATATTACATTAAAAATTGTACTTTAATTTGAATTCAATACAAGGTAAATTATTTGTCAAATAGTGAGTTTATGTTTTCTTATAGGATAAATGTAGAGGTCATATAACTGTCTCTAACTTATTAACTTATTTCTCATCTTTTGTTTTTTGTTAAGAAATAATAAATAATTTTAGAAGTAAAGTTCTATGATTAAACAATATGACTTTTTTTAGATATTGTTAAAAGAATTATGTACTAAATAATTTTATTTAAAACTTTATTTGCAAGAGAAAGAACACTATAATTAATTTAAAGTATTAATTAATCACTGAAGAAAGGAATAGTATCTTCAATAATTGAAGACAGAGACATAAATTACAATTAGGAATTTGAGGACTCACCTAGGTCAAAATTTCTTTCTTTACTGAGTTAACATTCATCATTTCCAGAAACTCAATACTTTTTTTACTGAGTATATTCAATACTTTTTCGTTTGATTTTTAGTTTATAACTCAAATATCTGTTTACCAATATTTATATGTGACTTATAAGAATTTCATATTCATAGAGACAAGTCCTACGAAAATATAAGAAAATTAAATGAAATAACACTACCAGAAAGGTGGCTTGTCGGAACGGATTGCAACAAGCCATTTCCTTACGAATTCCAAATTTAATTTTTCTGGCAGTGAAATCACCTCATAAATTTTTCTTCTCTGATTAAATTTGAATCATGACTTCTTGGGGCCTTTTCAACTTTTCTAACCATGAGGGCACACTTTTGTGTGGAGCTTAATTTTCCTTACTTTTGAAATTTTCCCAAATAGTATCTTCTTTTAATTGACTATTTCAACCAATTAAGCAATTAAGTGCATACTAAAGAAAGTACAAATTGTATAAGAGATCTAAATCCACCTGTCTAGCTAGCTAACGGAGTATCATCACTAATATACATACGTTTATCTATGCATATAACATAAATATAAGAAAAATTTACACCAGTTGACAATCCTAATAACTAAATTACAAAAAGTAACGGTACTTTACGACATTTACGAAATATAATACTAGTTCTCAATAATTACCCTATATATCATTTTTTCATTTCCCACCTCCTAAACATAAAATCCTAACTTCTTCCTCTCTCCTTCTCTCCCCTCCTCCACCCATCCACCCACCCACCCACCCACTCGCCACCGTCCCCCTTCCCCTTGCCGGCGACACCCATCGCTGCTGCTGTGAATTCCGTCGTCGTCAAGAGCAGCGCTGTCCCTGCTGCGCCGTTATTGGCGCCGTCGCCGCCGCAGTGTACGTAGAGGCATTGCTCCTCACAGCAGCACTGCTGCACTGCAGCGGTGGCTACCTCGATCTGTGTTTTCAATCTTTTTTTTTTCTTTTTTCCTTTTTATATGTATATATATGTGGTATGTATATGTTTGTATTTTTTTGCATATAAATACATATGTCCTTGTATTTTTTGTATATAAATATATATCTAATCTCCACTTTTGTATGTGTATGTTGTTGTATATATGTGTATGTTGTTGTATGCTTGTGTATGTGTATGTCTAGAGTAGAAATATTATTTGGATATTTTTTATGTATATCTTTATATGTTTGTGTATATTTTTTTGTATGTTTGTGTATGTTTGACTATATGTAGTTTCAAAAGAATAATTTCTATAAAGTTTCAATGTATATATATGTACTTTTTGTATATTTCATTTGTAGATTAAAAAAAAAAAAAACAACTCCGACGGCCACCGGCGCCACTACTGTGGATGAAGCAGTGGAAGTGAGAGGGAGTAAAAGCTTCATTTCTATGGTTTTAATGAAAGTTGTATATGCTATGGAAAAAAATTATTACTATGTTTGTAAAATAGTAAAGTATCGGTATTTTTCGTAAATATGGTGTTATGATTGTATATTTTTTGTAAATCTCCCTGAATATAAAATGATAAACTTAATATCAATGGATGATTATTGAGGTTAATTGGGTTTGTGGCCTCTTACATATTTTCTTTAAGTTCTATGTCAAATCTATTAAAAATATTTGTTTTTACACATAAAGGTCTAAAAAAAAAATACATAGGAGAATATTACAAAGTTATTTTATTTTATTCAATTTATAAACTGTTATGATGAATCATTAAATGAGTATTATTTATTGAAAGAATTTGGTGGAGAGCGAGTCATTTCATTTTATAAAAAGATATTCGCAAATATACAACAAGAAGCTATCCCCAAACGCATTAAACAAGGAAGGGAAGACTTCTTATAGGCAACATTAACTATTCTGCAAAGTATATTTGTTTGGTAATTTTCTACATTTTTTAATATATTTATCAACACTTGTTTTAGTGACCAATTGCACTCATTTTTAGGTCATTTTCGAGTTCGTTAATGAAGCCGCCCCACCGCCCCCGACCCCCCACCCCCCACAAAAAAAAAAAAAAAAAAAAAGAGAAAAAAAGCACATGAAACCTTCCAAGTAAACGCCTCATAAGAAGTTCTCTAACATTTCCAGGTTCTATTTCTTGATTACGAATGGTTTAAGCTTGAGGTTCATAGAATATTTCATATTGTCCGCCAGTTATAGTATAAACTTTTGTATCCTTTTTTCTTTTGTATTATTGATAGGATAGTGCAATTCAGTATTAATTGCAAATTTTGCTTGTAAAATGTATAATACAATTTCCTTATAAAAGAAAAATTGAATCGAAAATATCAAACTAACATATTTGGTTGGAAGATAATTGTCTAAAGACAAAGAAAATTATGAATTGGAGAAAAGAAAAAAAGGAAAACAGGCAGAGACATTCATATATATGCATGAGAAATAGTGAAAAAGAAACTTACAGTTGAAGATAAGGTCCTTTGTGACGAAACATTCTCATCAGTTTTGTACTCATCAAACACATTGTCAGCCAAGGAGCCATATGCCGATGAAGGAGCTGTGTATGATCCTTTTTTCGAGTCGTAAGACGAGTAAACAGGCAATTCGTCCGAATTAGGAAAGTATTGGAGAGGGTAATAAGAAGAATGATAAAGAAGCTGGATACATGAAAGAGCAACTGTTGAGAATAAGAAAAGAATTTTGATGACATTGTTGATGGAGAGATTGGAGGCCATTTGTGATACTGGTACTTGGCTTCTTCCATTCTTTTTGAATGTCATTTAAGTCATGTTTAAGTCAAGCTGATGTATCTTCCTTTAATAATTTCTAGCATGTTAAAGCTTTAAGTTATTCGCTTCCTAAGTAAAGCTATCGTTAACTTCCCTTTCTTCCCCTTTGCCTTTTAGGGTGGTTGTGTATAGATTAGATTACGGGTAATTAATTGCCCATGATTTTGTAGCCTCTTACAAATTGTTTATAGTTTTATCATAAGTATCTTTTAATAGATTTTTATTTTCATATGTAAAAAGTTTAAAAATTAACATATAGTAAGAACTTTTACATGATTATATTCTTCTATTCAAATTGTAAAGGCAATAATGAGCCATTCCTCATCAAGTTACATACGCCTTGGACTAATCAACCGAATACCTACAATTTTACTCCAACAAGACAAGTAACGTTAACGAGTGTCCAACTTCAATCATCCAGAGTCTCACTAGTACTTATTTGATGATAGAATGGTGTGATTCACAATTAAATATAGTACTCAACTACTCCCTCCCTCATTTTATATGATGGTTTTCGCTTCAATGAAAAGAAGCGGTCTTAATAAGATGAAGGTAGTCCTTAATTTCAAAGCCCGAGTCACTAGATCATCTTATTATTAACTCAGGCTTTTATGATCATATGGTATTGTTCACTCTTTGTGATCATCATCCCTCATATAATCACAAAGAGCAAGCAATAGAGTGATTGTTGAAGATAGTCCCCATTGTTAGGGAGCGTTTCTTAAAATTTTAAAATTTGGATTTAAGTTGAATGGTTGAGGAAGAGACATGATCCAGATAAAGCGATGCTAGGGTGTCCCAAGCATGTTTAGATATCTCCCAAGCATAGTTCAAAAGTGTGTCAAAAATTGTTAGTATTGCGTTATTCCAACTTAATGTAATAGCATCACAGTGAACCTACAACTTAAAATATTTGTAATTATATGAGGGACATGTTATTATTCCATCCAAAAGAGATAGGGGGTTCTGACTTGTAAGAACAGTTTTCTTTTTAGTTAGGTAATTGACATATGTCAATTCAATAGGGACAAAATCCATGATATTGGAAACTGTTGTATGAGGGATAGGAAGACCAAGAGAAAATTGATTCATCAAAGGAGGAGGAAATTTCATATGCCATCGAAGGAGATCGTCATTAAAGCTCTGATACAAAGCTGAATGATAAAGGTTGGGGGACTAAACGTGAGTCTTGCGCTCTTGGAAACTTTTGTTTATAAGTGGATGTTACAAGATATGTGTAAATATAAATGATAATAACAAGAATAAATCAAGCAAATTCCTACTACAACTGTCATAGGAAGAGATCTCAGAGAGTCAACTAATTCTTCTTTAAGTGTAATTTTTCATATAGCTTTTAAATATTTTAAATTATTAGCTTTGGTGTTTTATAGTATTTTTATGTTATATCTAAATGTATAAAATATATTTTTAAAAAATAATGGTTATATTTATGAATTCATGGTAAAAAAGAAGAAGAAGTTTGACTCTCAGGGAACAAAAACCTTCCCATAAAATGAGAGGAGGGGACAATAGGAGGGGACAATGCTCTTCTTATAATATAGATAATTTGCACCCAAAAAATCAAACTGCACTTATTTTGTTTGAAAGATCTATATGTCTATAGAAATCTAATAACCTAAAATCAATTGAAGACGGGAGTAAATTAATGCAAAATCGATGAACCTACAACTGACAATTGTCTTTAATTATAATATAGTAGTATTTGTGTAAAGAGATGAATAAATACAACAAGTATGTAAAGACATATTGCAAGAATATATTGCGAAATGGAAGTAGTTTATATTATTGGGATTTTTACATAGGCTGCACACAAATATACATAAATTACGCTTTTATGCCCACTAAAAGTTTGTTTACACTTAATACCGTTAGGCCCGTTTTATTTATATTGCATACCCAATCGGGGGAAAGTGCACGAAAGGCAACTTTTGAGACTGGTCTTTGGGCACAGGCCACTAATATCAAAATATTTAGTTTATGGCCACTTTTGTTTAAAGAGATAGAACTTCAGTCCAGAGGCCGGATTGAAGTTCAGTCCTTAAAGATTGAACTTCAATCCAGGGCCATATGGACTGAAGTTCAGTCCAGTCCTTAAGATGGAACTTCAGTCCAGGGCCATATGGACTGAAGTTCAATCCTTAAAGATGGAACTTCAGTCCATGATCCATGGCCATATGGACTTAAGTTCAGTCTTTAAAGATGGAACTTCAGTCCAGGGGCCGTATGGACTGAACTTCAGTCAATTATCAGAACTTAAGTCAATATTTATTTAGTAAAGGCCCAAAAATGGCCTCTACTGTAAGACCAAAGAAAATAGTGGCCTCAAACAAAATACTAGTATTAAAAGTGGCTGCTGGGCGAAATTTTTACCCCAATCGGCCCACTTATTTACATTGCATACCCACTAAGCCCATTTGGTTTAAAACTCAATTTTTACCATTTTAATTTGTTCAGTCATACCCTTCATGATGATATTTGTTTGAAAACCATGGCTTTTCTTTCTTCTTTCTTCTCACTAAGGGGGTGTGATGATATTTGTCTTGTGGTTGCCCCTATCAGCGTAGCAGCAGTAGTAAAACGAGGGTGCAGTGACAATGATAATGCACCTCTACAATGACTCCATCACAGCCGTTGATTGAAGAACTTGAGGATCCTCTGTATTGAAGAACCCGATCCACTTCTTTGCTGCACCATTTTTTACAAATTCAAACAAAAATTATGCTTCTAATTACATGCAAAAGAAAAGTAAGACTCATAGTTAATGGCGAAAACACTGTTAAAGTGGTGTTCATGGCTGCTAGCTAATTGGATAGAACTATGTGGTGTGATGGATTGGACCGGTGCTGGGGGTTTGTACAAAGATCTTAACTGTTATGGTGACTTTGGCTTTAGTGGAGGACTCGTACACATGTGAAACATATGAAAAACCTTAATTGTCACTTAGTTCTATGGTTTCCCAAAATCAATTCCAAAAACAAAAATACAATGAAGAAGTTTGATTAAGTGTGGGCACTACATCTATTGTCTATATCTAAAGTGACAAACAAAAACCTTTATTCAGCATAATTGCGTGTCCATCATCAAAGATTTATTTAAAAGTAAAAACTACGGTTTATTGTAAGAAAGAACTTAGATATAGTACAGTTAATATTCTGTTTGTGAGGAAGCAAACAAAACAAAAGGAGTCATAATGGATGTCACGAGTCTGAGCTTAGTACTACCTAATATCCCATCGCCATAAGGTTGGAATTGCATCTTGTTTCTTGTTTATTCCTTTTCTTGGTTTTATTATAGGTACTCGAAATAGTAATATTTTTTGGAATTTTTTTGTTTTGTAATTTAGTATAATAACAAGTAGCAGTCTAAGGTGTGATTTGATATCCACTACATAAGTGACAAGAAAACAAAAATATTATGCATTTCAAGGATTTTATTACTATTAAAATGTTTAAGAAAATTAAAAGGACACTCTTGTTTGAATGATAAATAGTATTAGTGCGGCATTAATTAAACAATCAGATGTAGAAAATAAATATTTCAGTTTTTGTTGTTTTGAATAAAGTATACCTTTTTGGTATACTGTATACTCTTTTAGTATACCTTTTTGCGTTTACATCAAAATGTGCGATGGTATCGAGAAAATAAATATTTTATTTTTTGTTGTTTTAGACAAAGTATACCCTTTTGGTATGATGTATACTCTTCTGGTATACGCTTTTATAATATGCGATGCTACCGAGCAAATAAATATTTCAGTTTTTTGTTGTTTTGAACAAAATATACCCTTTTGGTATATTGTATACTCTTCCGGTATACCCTTTTGTTTGGATCCGAGTGTACGATCCAAGCGACCAAATAATTTTTTTAGTTTTTGTCGTTTTGAACAAAGTATACCCTTTTGGTATACTATATACTCTTCCGTTATACCCTTTTGTGTTTGGATCCAAGTGTGCGTTGCTACCGACCAAATAAATATTTCAGTTTTTATTGTTTTGAATAAAAGTATACCTTTTTGGTATACTGTATACTCTTCTGGTATACCCTTTTGTATTTGGATCCAAGTGTGTGATGCTACCGAG
This sequence comes from Petunia axillaris subsp. axillaris, assembly GCA_029990575.1. NCBI lineage: Eukaryota > Viridiplantae > Streptophyta > Magnoliopsida > Solanales > Solanaceae > Petunia > Petunia axillaris. Next base: position 24,700,404 of record JARKNS010000003.1, read on the forward strand.
CGAATAAATATTTCAGTTTTTATTGTTTTGAACAAAGTATACCCTTTTGGTATATTGTATACTATTTTGGTATACCCTTTTGTGTTTGGATCCAAGTGTGCGATGCTACCGAGCGAATAAATATTTCAGTATTTATTAATTTTAAAAAAAGTATACCCTTTTGGTATAGTGTATACTCTTCCGGTATGCCCTTTTGTGTTTGGATCAAAGTGTGTGATGCTACCGAGCGAATAATTATTTCAGTTTTTATTATTTTGAACAAAGTATACCCTTTTGATGTACTATTTACTCATTTGGTATACTCTTTTCTGTTGCATTAAAGTGTGTGACCCTATCGAGCAATTAAATATTTCAGTTTTTGTTGTTTTGAACAAAGTATACCCTTTTGGTATACTGTATACTCTTCTGGTATACCCTTTTGTGTTCGAATTGAAGTGCAAAATGTTTCAGAAGACATATATATTTTAATTTTTATTATTTTTAAAGAAGCATATATTTTTTGGTATATTGTATTCTCTTTTGGTATACCCTTTTGTGTTTGGATAAAAGTGTGACATACTATCGAGCAAATAAAATATTTCAGTTTTTGTATTTGTGAACAAAGTATGCCTTTTTGAAAAAAAAAAGAGAGTATAATAAGGTTATGGAGAAAGAAAATAAATTAAAAATAAAAATATGGGGAGACATGAATAGTGCTAGAAACAAGAGAAAGAAAAAAGAATAAAAAATGGAAAAAAGAAAGAAAATAAGAATAGTGAAAATGGAGAAGGAGAAAAGAATAATAAAAGAATGACAATTAGCTAATGGGTATGAGTGTAAATAAGTTATGGGTATAAATATAATGGGTAGAGCCATATAAATAAAATAGGATGTATGTGTATTTTTGTAAATCTCACTATATTATTCTCTTTAAAGTATTCAAGTAAATCTTCTAAAGAGAAAATGGGCTCTATTTATAGGACACAAATACATAAAAGGTAATTAGACATTACAAAGGTTAAAAAATTAATAGGTAACTAAATGAGGAATTAAGTGGGGAAGCTATATACGGAATTAAGGGTGACTATAAGGAGAATTTAAGTGGTTGTAAAATGGTCATCCACATTTACACATATCTTTGGTTTATAATGCTTCCCCTTAGATGACTATTTGGAAGATAATGTGCCACGTTAAAAACTTACTAGTAGAAACCCAATAAGAAAAGTATAGTGAAGGAAAAAGAGTACACACTTTCTGTAGTACACTTTAAAAGTTATCTCATTAAAAATCTTGCAAGGAAAACCTAATTGGGACAAACCTTGTTAAGGAAAAAAGAGTACACCATGTATTTTACTCTCGTGATAAAAATATTACTTGTTATCTCAGAGATAACACATTCCAATCTTGTTTATAAGTTTCTCGAATATTGATATCGCAATGACTTAGTGAACAGACCCATAAATTGTCAATGAAACAACTTTTCAACATTAATTATACCTTTTTTTTTAAGATCACGATCAAAAGTGAGTTTTGCTAAATTTATATTAGCTTCATTCCGTCTCCTCTAGTCGTATCTTCATTTATCTGGATTGACTATGTAAATTATCTTCATATAATATTATTTGAATCTTCTTCTTCAAATAAAGACCACATAATTGTTGAACATGTTGAATCATTAATTTTAGTCATACATATTTTCGGCTAGCTTTATAAATGGCTATATTATCTCTTCATGATTGAATGTGTAGTAGCTATAGTTTGATTTGTTGAACACAATATATATTATTGTACCCCTACAAATACACAAATAGCCTATTGGGATTGGGCTGTGTATGAATCAATCAAATATCTTGTATCCTTCCTTTGTCTTTGCATTAGGAAAGAATTAAAAAAGTAATACATGGCCGAATATCATTGGCAAATGCACCAATTTCATTAAGATATATAAGTTATCTCAATCAAGAAATTTGCTTAGGCGATTATGTTACATGCGGTCGGATTTTTGTAATCCACATAAGAATTTTGGAAGCTTCAATGGACAAGTTTTTCTTGTAACTTTTATATGCTTCAAAATTTTTTATATATATTTCATTGCCTAATAAATCATATAAATATGATGTAGCAACATCTATTAGATGCATATCAAGTCTTTTATACACGGCTAGACTTACAAGATACTTGAAGGTAATTGCATCCACCATAGGAGAATATATCTCCATATGATCAATGCTAGGTCTTTGTAAAAACAAATATTGTGTCTCAAGTTGTGGTTTATGTCTAACAATTTCATTTTCTTGTTTCAGCACAAAATTTTTAATTGAACCCACTGGCGTTGACCATCAAGTGTTCGGACTATAGGCCTGAATACTTCACATTTTCTAAGTGAATTCAATTTTGCTTGAATTGCGTTTTCTCAATTTTGATCAATAGTTTCATGTATTATTCCTAAGAGACTTATGCTAAAGATCCTCATAATCATATACTTCCTCTGTTTCAAAAATGACGAACCTATTTCCTTTTTAGTATGTTTAAAAAAGAATTTCCTCTTTCTAAATTTGGAAATAGACTTTCACTTTTACCTTTAATAAAATTATCTATAGCCACACAAACATCTATGACTTATTTTTAACCACAAGTTTCAAAAGTCTTTCCTTCTTTATTAAATTGCGTGCAAAGTCAAATGGATTCATCCTTTTTTAAACGAAGGGAGTAGTATATTAGGCTTTGAAATATGTACAAAATATCATCGAAGATAGTTTATCACTTATTTATAAGATATAACATATTGAAATCTATTCATACTCGTAATTTTCATGTACTTGAATCTCTCTTGATAGGTTTCATGAAGTGTTGTGCTATTCTAGAGTATTGCCTCCTCATTTTGGCAACCTTGAAACATTTGATCTTTTTTTTTTTTTTTTTTTTTTTACAAGAATTTTTATCTTTGGAACCAAATGGTTTACCATATGCATGCTTTAGACTCATTTGCATAAATAATTTTCCTGCCAAAAATATCAATTCAATTTTGAGCACTAGTAGATAAAATATGATATCTAGCTTTGAATCAGCAAATGCGTTTGGCAGTGACTTGAATTAGCCTTTTAAAATGAGGATTCTACCAATTATAATTCATTAATTTTAATTTGACAATTGTTTTTTTTTTTTAAAAAAATTCTCTCCCCTAATGTTAGAAAAAGCTAATATTCATCCCAACCTTTTTTGGGGACCCATCTTTGTGCGTCTGTGATGGAGCAATTGATACCACACATTAAACTTATTAGATGAAATATGTTTGGTTCGTGACTCTGAACCAACTTTATGGGGAGAATGCATTTGTTGTCCTGATTCGCATAAGTATTGTTTTATGAGTATATTATATTTCATATTGATTTAGATAGTTTTTTCTTATGTGCACGGTTTAGGCATTAATTGGAGACATTTAATATATGAATATGCAAAACCAACTTGCCAGCATTATAAAGATAAATTGTCTTGATTACATAATTTGAAAATGTGCTCTTAATCAAATTATTTGAGCAGATACTTAACCTTGTAAATACCATTGCAAGCTTATAATAAAAGCATATGTGACATTCTTGAAAATTGTATAGCAAATATATGGTCAACATGGCAGGTGAATGACCCATATTCATCTTTTATATGTTCCACAAATACGGGGATTCCAATTTTAGTTGCTCTAGTGATTAATTTATCATAGGAACAGTAACACAAAGAGTGTTTTTGAAGAATCCTATTCTTAAGTAAACACACATGTGAATTCTTAATTATTTTTCGCATCAAATTTTTTAAACAAGATAGTCTAGCTGGTCATGCCAACTAATAAAATTACTCATTCTAGTAAAATTCTGGTTTACTAGCATGACTTTTGTAACAATAAAATCTTAATTTATTATGGTATACATATGATTCCACCATGATTATATTTTTTTATGTACAATTCAGAGGAAGATCATCAATTATTTCCTCTAGTCATTGAAACAGACGCCAATGTATTACTCTAACATGTTGTATAACCCCAATAATTTATTCTCACATATGCTTTGGATTACGAGTTGTTGTTCGAGGAGATGGGACACTTGATGGTTCTTAGCTATGTGCCCAGGGATGAAAATTGCTTGGCTGATCATCTTGCCAAATGTGGGAGTTCCATAGACATGTCCAATATGTTAAAATATTTTTTATTTATATTTGAATTATTGTACTGCTATTTTCAACAATGAAAGACCAAGCAAAGTATATGCTTGTTCTATCCCCTTATGTATTGATCTAATCCGTTAATAATATGATTGCTTTAAGTATCCGTTAGTGATATGAATGCTTTAACTATAAAAAAAAACTTAGAGGAAGAGGCATGTAGCCCTTCATACAGGTCTGTCACGACCCATTTTCTGAACGAGTTATGACACGGCACCTGGGGGCCAAGTGAACCAGACCTGCTAAACTTTTCATACATCTTTCAAAACTCATAGTAATTTAAATAAATAATAACTCAGCATCTTATAATAAATAGTCAATATAGCTTTAAAAAATACTTTAAGCGTTAAATCTTAAAATGTGCACCATAACCCTTCTAACTCATTGTCTATGAAGCCTCTAAAACTGGAAGACTGTCATATTGCACGAGACATGAAACCCTCGGCAATACTCAACTGAATAAATAAAGTAAATGAAGGAACTGGTAAGGAAAGCTGATATGTCTCCACTGAAAGCAAAGCGGAGCTCACCAACAACTGAGGATGTGAGGGAGAGTCCTAGCCTGAAGTCTGATCGCCTCTGTGACCTGCGTCTACGTTGACGAAGCCAACGTAGGTTCCAAGAAAAAGGAACGTGAGTAACGAATCGCTCGTCACCCAGTGAGTATCATCGACTCCCTCACTAAGGCCGGAACGAGAGTTAATAAAACATGAATGCGTAAACTTTACTTTAAGGCAACTGAAACATTAGATCAAAATAAACTCTTTAAATATTGCAAAATAGCTTATATTTTCTTTCTAGGGAGTACCACTCAAATCTGACATCTTTTCTTTCTTTCTCTTTCTAATCACCGTGGCGTCCCATAGTTCAAAGTGTCTGACACGCTAGCATTCATTGCCCGACTATGGTAATATAATATAGTGCCCGACTATGGCACATACCTACCCTGTCATGGTAGTTTCAGGGTAAAACGCAACCCGACTATGGTCACGCTTCACAGCCCGACTATGGCTACAAACAAGTTTACCCTTCTCAGAATTTAAGGTAGCTCCCAAAAATATCTAAAATATTGCTTGGCACCAAAGGCCTCAATTTGAACTTAAGCTTTCATTTAAAATCTCATCATAGCTTCATTAGCTTTCAAACACAATTAAATCTTGAATCATTTAATAATAATCATAGAATAACATAAATAATCTCATGAAATTGTACTCAGGTAAAGATATATGATCGGGATGTAAAGGAAGCTATGAAACATATTTCTAGATACTTGATACTAAAGAACGACTTGGAAACATTAATGGATAATGAACGTTTGCCCGCTCCAATCAAACGTACATAACTTCTCTAAAACAATTTATCAAACACTTTAAATACATGCACTTTGTGAGAAAAGCACCTTAGAAAGGGTATATCTCAACTCACCTCGATTATTCCTCGAGCCTAAACGTAAGCTCCAATTCATGCACTTCACGTCACTCAACAACTACGATAACCACCAATTCGAGTAATCAATACCAAAGTTTCAAACTTTTTCCCCAATTCAAGTACTTAGGTTCAACCATTAACTTTCTAGGTTTTGGGGAACTTTTCTAAAAATATTATTTATTACGAAGTGATGTCCTTGTGTGTAATAGCATTGTCACTATTTAATTTCATAAAAAGAATTTACCTTGATTGGATCTCAGATTGATTCAGCCGAGAGCTTTGCTGTTGTGCTCTGTTCTCGTTCCCGTGAGTATTCCTAATGAGAGGAGTACTTCACGTGGCTCACGTCAGAAGGGATTTATCCCATTCCTTTGTTAAAATTTGAGCAACAGCCACAAAAAGTTACTTTTCTTTAAAGGGTAGCTAATCTCTTTTGGTCAAACTTTATGTCAGCTTGGGTTTTTAGCCCTTTGTAACTTCCTTTCCCACTTTAATTGTAATTTAATATTTGTACTTCATCCATAATAATTATTTTAACTTACTTTCCATACACTTCCTATTCGGACATCGTCATTATATAAAACGACTTTACGTAAATATTTTCCCATGATAATAAGTGTTCTAAAACTTCACAATTTTGAGGAACGTCACATTCTTCCCCCCTTAAGATCATTCGTCCTCGAATGATTTCTATTCCTCACTCCTAGGCCACTTTTCCATTCCACCAACTTGCCAAATGTTCCAAAATTTGGCTAAGTGTTAGATTTCTTAAAAATTTCGGCAGAGTCTCCCCTGTAACTGGACTATCCGAAAAAAATATCCCTGTCAGAAATACAACAACTACACCAACAACAACCAGTACACCATAACAGGCCATCTATAGGCACTTATAACAGCTCAAAATAACCACTATCACTCCGGGAAGGAGGTAAATCCCAACAATAAATAAAACATGCTCCGGCAAGGAGCTGAATATCAATAATAAATCAAACAAACTCCGGCAAGGAGCTAAATAACACTAACGAATTAATATACTCCAGCAAGGAGCTAAACCACATAATATCTCATAATTGACTAGAAAAAATTTAAATACAATTTAAATCTTTATAGTTCACATACCTTGTTCTTCAAATAGATGGGGATACCTTTTCTTCATGTCTTCCTCAACCTCCCAGGTAGCCTCTTTTGAATTTTGACCACGCCACAATACTTTCACCGAAGCTATATCTTTTGTTAACTTTCTAACTTGCCTATCCAGAATCTGGATTGGTACCTCTTCGTAACTCAAGTCTGTATTAATTTCTATGGTGTTGGAAGGAATAACATGCGACTCATCATGGATGTACTTTCTTAACATAGACACGTGAAAAACAGGATGGACCGAAGATAACTCAACTGGCAAGGCTAACTCATAAGCCACATTACCTTTCTTGCTTAAAATCTCATAAGGTCCGATAAATTTAGGACTAAGTTTTCCCTTCTTACCGAACCTCATAACTCCCTTCATTGGTGACACTTTTAAGAATACCATATCGCCTACATTAAACTCTAAGTCTCTATGCCTCTTATCAGAATAAGACTTTTGACGACTCTGAGCCGTTTTGAGCCTTTCTCTAATTAGCTGGACTTTCTCTAAAGCTTCGTAAACAAACTCTGGGCCAAGTAGCGGCACCTCTACTGGTTCGAACCAGCCCACTGGAGATCTACATCTACGCCCATATAGCGCCTCATACGGAGCCATCCCAATACTAGCCTGATAGCTGTTATTGTAGGCGAACTCAATGAGCGGCAAGTGATCATCCCAATTACCACCAAAATCTATAACACAAGCTCGCAGCATATCCTCGAGGGTCTGAATGGTCCTTTCTGCCTGACCATCAGTCTGCGGATGGAAAGCGGTGCTCAAGTTGACCTTGGTTCCCAACCTTTTCTGGAAAGCTTGCCAAAAATGAGCGGTGAACTGCGGACCTCTGTCAGAGATAATCGAGACTGGGGTGCCATGCAACCTAACAATTTCCTTAATGTACAACTGAGCATACTGTTCGGCAGTGTCTGTCGTCTTAACTGGTAGAAAATGAGCTGACTTTGTGAGTCTATCTACAATGACCCAAAATCATGTTTACGATATGTGCGAGGCAAGCCTACCACGAAATCCATATTTATCGCTTCCCATTTCCACTGTGGTATCTCTATATCCTGAAGTAGACCACCTGGTCGTTGATGCTCTGCCTTGACTTGCTGACAATTCAAACATTTAGCCGCATACTCTGCTACTTGCTTCTTCATACCTTTCCACCAATACAAATCCTTCAAATCTTGATACATTTTAGTAGCACCTGGGTGAATAGAGTATCTCGAGTTGTGAGCTTCTTCCATGATGGCTTTTCTGAGGTCATCTACATCTGGTACACATAACCTGTCATTTAGCTTCAAAGCTCCATCGCTTCCAAAAGTGAAAGCGGTGATTTCTTTATTTCTGAATCCATCTTTTATTTTCACCAAATACGGATCCTCATCTTGCTTAGCCTTAACATGTGCAATAAGTGATGAACGTGCTAAGGCATAAGCAACCATATCTCCTCCTTCTGTCTCATCCAGTCTAATCCCGTCATTTGCCAGCTTTTGCACTTCTCGGCCTAACGGTCTCCTCTGAACTGATAAATGAGCTAAGACACCCATTGACTTTCTGCTGAGTGCGTCTGCTACCACATTAGCTTTGCCCGGATGGTAAAGGATATTGATGTCATAATCCTTCAACAGCTCGAGCCACCTTCTCTGCCTCAAATTTAACTCCTTTTGCTTGAAAATGTACTGGAGACTCTTATGGTCTGTATATATATCAGAATGCTCACCATACAAGTAGTGCCTCCATATTTTTAAAGCAAATACTACCGCTGCAAGCTCTAAGTCGTGAGTGGGGTAGTTCCTTTCGTGGTTTTTCAACTGCCTGGAAGCATAGGCAACAACCTTTCCTTCTTGCATGAGAACGCAACCAAGCCCTACTCTGGAGGCATCGCAATAGACTGTGAATCCACCCAAACCTGTCGGCAAAGTTAACACAGGTGCGGTGGTCAACCTCTTTTCAATTCTTGAAAGCTCTGCTCGCATGCGTCTGACCACTGAAATTTAACTGCTTTCTGAGTCAGCTTGGTCAATGGTGCTGCAAGAGAAGAAAAACCCTCAACGAACCTCCTGTAGTAACCTGCCAAACCCAAGAAACTTCTAATTTCGGTCGGTGTTGTTGGCCTTGGCCAATTCTTAACCGCTTCAATCTTCTGGGGATCTACTTTAATGCCTTCGCTAGATACCACATGGCCTAAGAATGCCACTGACTGGAGCCAAAATTCACATTTAGAAAACTTGGCATAAAGTTGATTCTCTTTCAAAGTCTGCAATGTTATCCTGAGGTGCTCTGCATGTTCTTCCTTGCTTTTAGAATACACCAAAATATCGTCTATAAACACAATAATAAAGGTGTCTAAGTATGGCTTGAAGACCCTGTTCATTAGGTCCATGAATGCTGCGGGTGCATTGGTCAACCCAAAGGACATCACTAAAAATTCATAATGCCCGTAGCGAGTCCTGAAGGCTGTCTTTGGGATGTCTTCTTCTCTGATTCTCAACTGGTGATACCCTGACCTCAAGTCTATCTTTGAGAAGTACTTTGCACCCTGAAGTTGGTCAAATAAGTCATCAATTCTAGGCAATGGATACTTGTTTTTAACCGTGACTTTGTTCAATTGCCGATAATCAATACACATTCTGAGAGACCCATCTTTCTTCTTGACAAACAGGACCGGGGCACCCTACGGTGACACACTCGGCCTGATGAAGCCCTTGTCAAGAAGATCTTTCAACTGCTCTTTCAATTCTTTAAGCTCTGCTGGGGCCATTCTATAGGGAGGAATAGATATGGGCTGAGTGCCCGGGACGAGGTCAATACCAAACTCTATGATTCTTTCTGGAGGGATTCCGGGAAGGTCATCTGGAAAAACTTCTGGAAAATCTCTAACAACTGGCACAGACTGAAGAGTAGGCGCATCTGATTCTGCATTAATGATATGAGCCAAGTAGGCAACACAACCTTTACTTATCATCTTCTGTGCCTTAAGATAGGAAATAAATTTGCCCACTGGTGACGCTGAACTACCCTTCCATTCAAGGACCTCTTCATTTGGGAATTGAAACCTGACTATCTTAGCACGACAATCTAATGTGGCATGGCAAGAAGAAAGCCAATCCATACCCATGATTGCATCAAAGTCCACCATTTCTAACTCTATAATATCAGCTATAGTATTGCGGCCTTGCACTAAGATTGTGCAACCCCTATAAACTCTCGTTGCTTTCACTGGCTCTCCAACTGGAGTAGATACTAAGAAGGACTCACTTAGACGTTCAGGTTCTAACCCGAGACTCGTAGCAAAATACGGAGTGACATAAGAATATGTAGAACCTGGATCAATCAAGACATATGCATTCTGTGAGTAAACTTGAAGTATACCTGTAACAACTGCTGGAGATGCCTCTGCACTCTGACGGTCAAGTGTATCATATAAGCGGGGTTGTCCCCCTCCCTGGTGGATTGAGCCTGAACCTCTACCCGGCCCACGCGCAGCCTGGTTCTGAGGGCCACGAGCTTAGGGTGGTGCAACTGCAGTAGCTGAAGAACCTGCTGGATGTGCTGCTCCCCTATCATAGGCTCGCTGCAACTTTGGGCAATTAAATTTGTAGTGTCCCTCTTCAAGACAATTGTAACAACCTCGAAAACCCAACTTGCACGGCCCTGAATGGCTCTTTTTACAATTACCACAAACATCACCAAATTGTAGCTGCTGGTTGACACTGCCTTGACTCTGAATAGCTGGAGATTGATAACTCTAATTTTGATTGGACCTGCCACCAAGGTTCTGATTCTGACGAGATTGATTCCCATAGTTCTGGTTCTTCTTGAAGTATGACCCACCACCTGACTGGTAAGAGGACTGAGCTGGTGCAGATGTAACCTTGTTAAATGAGCTCTTTCCTCCTCCCATTGAACTATTGTAACCGCTGGATGATCGGGCCCTCTTGTTATTGTAGCTTTCCTTTTCATCTCTTCTTTGATGTTTCTTCCTTTCCATGTGCTTAGCAAATCCCACAACAGAGGATAAAACTGACATACCTGCTGCTGCTGCCGCTGTAGTGCCCTGAATGTGAATACCCAATCCATTAACGAATCTATCAATCTTTGCCCTTTCTGTTGGAATCATATGGGGAGCGTACTTAGCCAACTTGATAAACTCCATCTGGTATTCTTCTACACTCATTGATCCCTGCTTAAGTTGCTCAAACTGGGTAGCCTTGGCTGCCTTATCTTCTTCTAGTATAAAGTTCATTGTGAACGCCTCCTCAAATTCCTCCCAAGTAGGTGGACCATAATCCTCATCTCTATCTCTTTCCCATATCTCGAACCAAGTTCCTGCCGTACCCTTCAGCTGGTAGGCAGCTAATTCAACAGCCTCATTATCAACTGCTTTCATCAACCGGAGTGCCCTTTTAACTTCCTCAAGCCATAACATTGCATCTTCACCAACCTTGGTACTGTAGAACTCTGGTGGTCTCAACTTGAGAAACTCGTGTGCCCTGGAGGTTATAGAACTTTCATGTCTGTTGCCCTGAGGTGGTGCCTCATTCTCCCTATGACCCTGAGTAGCCATGACTGTAGTAAACATCTCCATAGCCCCTCTCATTGCATTAAAAGCCTCACCCATCTCTGGTGGCAAGACAACTTGAGCTGGAACAACAGGTGGGGGTGGCACTTGGTTCTGGTTAGCTTGCTCATCTATCTCAACCTGATCAACCTGCTCCTCTGGTTCAACCTGGGGCGCTGGAGTCTTCTTAGTTGGCTTTCCCTTCTTACTTTTCTTAGATTTACGCTGAGCCACCATAGCCGCAAGCGTTTCTTGATCAGCTGCTTGAGCTCTGGTGTTAGAATTTCGAGTACCAACCATTTCTGTGAATTAAAAAAAATGAATAGATTAGAAGGATTCTTGAAGTTAAGCTCTATTGCACGATCTAGAGTATGAAAGAAAGCGAGACTTTTCCTAAATGTCTGCAGCCTCTTGTTCATAAGTATGGCGCGCTTCATACCCATAAACAAGACTCTACTGACACGGCTTCATAGACCCCTAGGACTCTCTAAACCTGTTGCTCTGATACCAAGTTTGTCACGACCCATTTTCTGAACGAGTTATGACACGGCACCTGGGGGCCAGGTGAACCAGACCTGCTAAACTTTTCATACATCTTTCAAAACTCATAGTAATTTAAATAAATAATAACTCAGCATCTTATAATAAATAGTCAATATAGCTTTAAAAAATACTTTAAGCGTTAAATCTTAAAATGTGCACCATAACCCTTCTAACTCATTGTCTATGAAGCCTCTAAAACTGGAAGACTGTCATATTGCACGAGACATGAAACCCTCGGCAATACTCAACTGAATAAATAAAGTAAATGAAGGAACTGGTAAGGAAAGCTGATATGTCTCCACTGAAAGCAAAGCGGAGCTCACCTACAACTGAGGATGTGAGGGAGAGTCCTAGCCTGAAGTCTGATCGCCTCTGTGACCTGCATCTACGTTGACGAAGCCAACGTAGGTTCCAAGAAAAAGGAACGTGAGTAACGAATCGCTCGTCACCCAGTGAGTATCATCGACTCCCTCACTAAGGCCGGAACGAGAGTTAATAAAACATGAATGCGTAAACTTTACTTTAAGGCAACTGAAACATTAGATCAAAATAAACTCTTTAAATATTGCAAAATAGCTTATATTTTCTTTCTAGGGAGTACCACTCAAATCTGACATCTTTTCTTTCTTTCTCTTTCTAATCCCCGTGGCGTCCCACAGTTCAAAGTGTCTGACACGCTAGCATTCATTGCCCGACTATGGCAATATAATATAGTGCCCGACTATGGCACATACCTACCCTGTCATGGTAGTTTCGAGGTAAAACGCAACCCGACTATGGTCACGCTCCGCAGCCCGACTATGGCTACGAACAAGTTTACCCTTCTCAGAATTTAAGGTAGCTCCCAAAAATATCTAAAATATTGCTTGGCACCAAAGGCCTCAATTTGAACTTAAGCTTTCATTTAAAATCTCATCATAGCTTCATTAGCTTTCAAACACAATTAAATCTTGAATCATTTAATAATAATCATAGAATAACATAAATAATCTCATGAAATTGTACTCAGGTAAAGATATATGATCGGGATGTAAAGGAAGCTATGAAACATATTTCTAGATACTTGATACTAAAGAACGACTTGGAAACATTAATGGATAATGAACGTTTGCCCGCTCCAATCAAACGTACATAACTTCTCTAAAACAATTTATCAAACACTTTAAATTCATGCACTTTGTGAGAAAAGCACCTTAGAAAGGGTATATCTCAACTCACCTCGATTATTCCTCGAGCCTAAACGTAAGCTCCAATTCACGCACTTCACGTCACTCAACAACTACGATAACCACCAATTCGAGTAATCAATACCAAAGTTTCAAACTTTTTCCCCAATTCAAGTACTTAGGTTCAACCATTAACTTTCTAGGTTTTGGGGAACTTTCCTAAAAATATTATTTATTACGAAGTGATGTCCTTGTGTGTAGTAGCATTGTCACTATTTAATTTCATAAAAAGAATTTACCTTGATTGGATCTCAGATTGATTCAGCCGAGAGCTTTGCTGTTGTGCTCTGTTCTCGTTCCCGTGAGTATTCCTAATGAGAGGAGTACTTCACGTCAGAAGGGATTTATCCCATTCCTTTGTTAAAATTTGAGCAACAGCCACAAAAAGTTACTTTTCTTTAAAGGGTAGCTAATCTCTTTTGGTCAAACTTTATGTCAGCTTGGGTTTTTAGCCCTTTGTAACTTCCTTTCCCACTTTAATTGTAATTTAATATTTGTACTTCATCCATAATAATTATTTTAACTTACTTTCCATACACTTCCTATTCGGACATCGTCATTATATAAAACGACTTTACGTAAATATTTTCCCATGATAATAAGTGTTCTAAAACTTCACAATTTTGAGGAACGTCACAAGGTCTTTCTTGCTCGTTATGATTGTCGATAGGACTATTAAATCTTTCCATATTACTAGTCTCAATATGATAGTCGTATTGTCAAATGTATTTGAAGCTTAATAAGTTTCTTTTGGGACGTACTATAATTAAATATTTTATTGGCAATTAATTCATTTCTCCGGGTCATAATAACTTGGTCTTTTCAGAGCTCTCAATTTACTATGATGCATTGCATGATACCGTTATTACGTGAATGACCCCTTTAAGGACGAAATTGATACGAGACTAGATATTTTTATATTTTACATACTTTCACCTCGTGTCTATGCTCTCACTTGCGCTATGATGTAGTACATTGAACGAATTTTCTCTCATTTGGGGTATTTTATGTTGTAGGAATTACATTGATGATATGAGACGTTCTTGGAGAATATTTGATTGAAATCAAGGATTTTGAAATCTAAGTAGAAGCCCGAGGGTCATGAGAATGAAGGTCGGACAAAGGAAGGACGAAACAATAAAATTAGCAGAGCCTATACCCCGTGCTGTGTAGCACCCCGTATGGCTGCACCGCGTGCAACATCTATGAAAAATACTGAACAATGATATTCTCAGAAAATTTAGAAATAAAGAAGGCACAACATGCAGCACATCGTGCAGCACTCCATGCACGCCCCTGAACTTGCCAGTCTGAGTTAGAGACATATTTTAAAAGGTTGTTTTCCTACACTATAAATACGCCCTAAAAACCCTCAAGGAATAACTTTTGGCTTAATTAACATCCAAAGGAGGCAAGGAAGAGAGGAGATCCGGATTCAAAGGCTTTACTTCATTCATCTATCTATTCAATTGTAGTTTTATATGCTTACAGTTATTTCTTGTCCTACAACATGACTATTAGTAGCTAAATCTCCCATTCTAGGGTTGATTGAACCATTCCACATGCTTTTGTGATTATGAATTTTATGTTATTAATGAACCTTGTCAATTCTTCCTATCTATGTTGTTTACGATTTTCTTGCTATTAATTGGTAGAATCCCCAATTATTTGTCCCCTTTATTCTTGTGCTTACTAGGAATAGATACATGAGTTAGGTTTAAACACATAACAGTATTTCAACCTAAAACAGAGGCATTGCCTAGGTTGTCAAAACGGTGAATTATGACTATTGATCCTTACTTTGAACCATAAGTGTAGTCCTCCATATCTTCATTAGTTAGTAGAAATAATTGATTAGTGAAAGCTATGATTACTTAACAAAAGTCGGCAGTTGTAAACTTGGAGCACTTGTTCAATAAGAAGACTCAAGGGAAATTAATAGTTTATGCTTAAATTTGGTTGTTTAGGTAAAACAATTAAATTTGTTAGAGGGTCGCAAGCAATATGGTAAATATGAAGGAAAGTACATGAAAACAAAGAGAGAAAGTAATAGATAAGAAAGTAAAGAGTATTATTCCATGAGAATAGCCGGATTCGATGTGAATCACTTGATGTACAATACAATATAAGAAGGGGTATTTATATTTAAGATTTACCCAGTCCTGATTATGGTAAAATCCAAATCACTTTAGCTCTCAGAGCGCCTGATTGCACTGCTCCGCCCACTCGAAGCTCTTATCCTTTTTCAAAATATTGAAGAATTGGTGATACTTCTCTGAAGATCGTGAGATAATCCGACTGAGTGTGGCTATCCGACTGTTGAGTCTCTTCACCTGCACTTCACTCTTCAGCATCTCTATTAAGACATCTATTAATTTGATCTTGGTGGGGTTTTCTTCTACCCCTATGTTAGAGACGATGAACCCGAGAAATATTCTAGAGGATACGCCAAAGGCGCACTTTTCTTGATTGAGCTTCATGCCAAACTTGTCAAAAATGTCTAATGCTATTTCCAAGTAACTGATGTGGTCTTAAGCGAATTTTAATTTGATCAACATGTCGTTGTTGTAAACCTCCATAGTTTTGCCGATCTTCTCTTTTAATATCAGGTTCACCAATCTTTGATAAGTTTCTCCAGTGTTTTTCAAACCAAAAGGCATTACTCGGTAATAATAAGTCCCACTGTCTGTAATGAAAGAGGTTTTCTCTTGGCCATTCGGGTTCATGAGGATCTGATTGTATTCTGCGTACGCATCCAAGAATCTAAGGGCTTCGTGTCCCGCCATCGAATCGATGAGTTGATCGATGTTTGGAAGCGAGAATGAGTCCTTAGGACATTCCTTGTTCAGGTCTGTGAAGTCGGTGCACATTCTCTATTTTTAATTCTTCTTCGGGACCACCACAACGTTGGACAACCAATTGGGGTATTGGACCTCGCGAATGGATCCGTTGTTTAACAGATTCTCAACCTCATCGTGGACTGCCAGCCCCCATTTGCGGTTAATCGGCTGTTTCTTTTGGTTGATCAGCTTGAAGTTTGGATCAACGTTTAAATTGTGCGTGGTGACGCTAGTTGAGATTCCAGGCATGTCGGTGTGTGTCCAGAAAAACATGCCTGACCGAGCGCGCAGGAAGTTAGCGAACTCTTGCTTGGCTTCAGCCGAGAGTTTGGCCTCCACGTAGAATTTCTTCTCTGGGAACCTCTCGTCAAAGATTATTGGGTCGAGGTTGTCGACAGTGGCCTTGGCAGTTTTCTCCTCATCATTTTTGTCTCAGGGCGTAATAGCTGGTTCTCGAGGTCCAGTTCCTTCGTGCCCTACTGACCCGAATGGTATGCTGGTGACTAGGCAGGGGCCGAGAATTTGTCTAACATCTTCCGCTGGTTCTTTACCTCCTTCTTTACCGCGCACGTCACGACAATCACATAGCAACTTCTAGATAGTTTCCGCTCCCCTCGAATCTCTCTCACTCCCTAATAGGGAGTAGGGTACTTAAGGACTTGATGAAGGGTAGACGATATTGTGTGTACTTCGTGAATCCAAGGTCTTCCCAATATAATATTATACGAGAGATCACATGTCATTATCTAGAAGGACGTTACCTTCGTTACCCTAGGGAGGTGGTTCAGCAGGAGCACTTCCCCCACAGACTTCTCGCTGGAGCTGTTGAAGCTGGTTATCGTGTATGGGCTGGGATTATCTGGTGTTGCACCTCCATCTGGCAGATGAATTTCCAGTAGATAATCATCGTCTATGTCCGGCATCGTTGCGCCTTTTCCTTCGTAGAAACCTAGAATTGCCTGGGCCGCATGGTGGGGGCCAAATATTTAATCCTAAATTTGGTCGTTTAGATAAAAAAAATTAAATTTGTTAGAGGGTCACAATCAATACGGTAAATATGAAGGAAAGTACAAGAAAGTAAAGAGAGAAAGTAATAGATAAACAAGTTAAGAGTATTATTCCATGAGAATAACCGAATTCGGTGTGAATCGCTTGATGTACAAATACAATGTAATGAGGGGTATTTATAGATAAGATTTACTCAGTCCTGATTATGGTAAATACAAAAATTAATAAGGTCGTGGGTCTGTATACTCAGGGCGACGGTATATACGAAACCCTAACTAGGAGACTGTAAACCCTAAGGCGGCGGGATGTATGCTTTGCATCCTATGCCCGTACCGGTTGAGCGGCCGTGGCTTAAGAACCAAGCTTGTATCCTCTGTGCTTGGTGTCTTGTAAGCTAAGTCTAGTCTCGCCAGCTGGACTAGTATTCTCGTAATCATAGGTGTCGTATTTTTGCCCATACATTAATAACATAATACTTTAGCACAAATTAGGAGTTGAGGAAATCATTCCTAGATTTTTATCTTCTTGAATGAAGATCATCCTTTATTTACTTGCTATTTAAATTCTTGTCAAGTAGTTGATTGAACTAAACTTGAAGTTGATTGGGTAGATAATTTAGATAGATTAACGGTTGCTACATCCACTTTCAAGAATGAGTCCATATTCATAATATTTACGACAAATTGCCTCATTCACTTAAGAAATTGATCATTATCATTTGGATGTGCTCATACTCACATATTACTTTTGATATTATTATATTTTTTCTTTGAACGGCTATTTTAAGAATATTTATTGATTTCTTATTTATTTCCTTCCATAATGACAATTGTTATTTCTTCCCTTGCCACGTACACGAACTTTGCTTCTACAAAAGTAATTACTTTGTCTTCTTTCAGACAAAAAATTATTTGTTTGCCTTCTAATATTTGCCTCTTTCAGGTAGAAAATTATTTTTCCTTCGAGGCATATTACGTGTTATTACTACATTCACCTCAAGGAATGAAGCATGTTCTACTCCCACATTCAACTTAAGAATGTTATCACATTCGCCTATAGGACGAGGCATATCCACGTGATGGACTTCATTACTTTCTATCAAAAATATATTATTTTGCCTCAATTATCATTTTATCATCAACAAGGTGCGCTAGGACATGAATCCAATATTCTAAACATATAAAATTGTGTATTATGTTGTAGCGCATTGGGACCTAAAACACATACGTCTTATCATCATGGTGCGCCATGACTTGGACTTCTTAAATATATTCACATGCTAATTGATTTTGATTTGACCAGTTTAATTATCAACCAAAGCCAGCGCGGGCCTTACCATAAAGCAAGTAAACAAGGGCTTTAGGGGGTAATTTTGATCAGTAGCCATTTTTGGACGCGCTCATTGGGGACTATCCACCGTTTCGAAATTCACTGAAGAATAGCAAAAAATTCGCGCGCACACTTAAGCTCCATTAGCGTTGGAAAAACACCTCAGACTAGTCTCATAACAAAATACTGGGGCTTTGAATAAAACTTATTCAAAGCCCAAGTATTTTGTTATGGGACTTTATATATAAAGCTTCAGTCCCCATAACAAAATGCTGGGGCTTTTGTTCACAGCCCCAGCATTTTGTTATGGGACTGAAGCTTTATATAAAGTTCCATAACAAAATGCTGGGGCCTTGAACAAAAATTGTTCAAAGCCCCAGTATTTTATACTGGGATTAGTTTACTTCAGCTTCCCAGTATAAGTACTGGGGCTTTGAACAAAACTTGTTCAAAGCCCCAGTATTTATACTGTGATTTGTCCGAAGGTGGCTAGTCTTCAAACAGTTTTGCATCGCTGGCTAGTATTCATTTAACGCGGTCAAAATTGGCTGCGTGACTAAATTTTTACGGCTTTAGGCCCTACTTTTTGTTAGGGCCCATTTTTCATTAGTTACTTATATAAATTAATTTTCTTTTTTTATATTTGAGTAAATGAAATAAATATTTGAGTTATCACTTAAAAATGTGAATAGCCTTTTGGTAAATTCAAATAATTTACTTTTTGCATCCAATATATGTGAAGGTGTTTGAGTATGCACAAAGTTTAAGAAATAACGTACTCAAAGGCTTTTGAAAGTTGTTGTCTAAAATAAATCGTAAAATTTTTATGGCTAGTAATATTCTTATTAAGGGTAAAATGAAAAAGAATTAATTGAATTATTAATAAATATATAAAAGTGTCATTCTTTTTGGAACTAGAAAAATAGAGCATCACATAAATTATATTATGGCAGAAAGATTATCACATGACACATATGTGTATTAAACTTCTTTTTCTAGAATATTTTTGACAAGTGACCAGTAAAGTAACACCAAATTATTTTACTTTTCACATTCCAATTCAGAAAACCATGTATCACAATTTAACACTCCTAATACATAGGCGTTTGGATATAAATTTGATTGAAATTTAAGAAAATGAATTTAAAAAATTATTATTTTTAACATTTATATTATGTCTTTAATTAAATAACTTTGGATCTAAAAAAAAACACGAAACACATAAGTTTCAAATAAAAATATATATAGCAAGAAGTTTTTTCAAAAGCAAAAAATTAAGGCCTCCTATCAAAGCTTGGTTTTAGACCACAAATTTTATTGGGCCGCCCTGACCAAAGCTTACAACATCATATGTTTTAAAACTAAACTAGTATTCTGATACACATAACACGTCTGCTTATTGAAGTCATGTTTGCATCGTACCCTTCATCCAACATTTTCACAATTATAAATCTGGATGGAGTACTATTATACCATACAGTTTATGCAAAAGAAAGGAGAACATATAAAAAGCTGAAAACTTGTTATCTTAGTTCAGCTTCAGTATCATTGAGCCGTCTGTTCTCTCGTTTTTCCAATTGTCATATCGTTTATCGTTCAATTTTACTTTGCTAATGTGGAAATAACTGTAGCTGTATATCATACTCTAATGTTGGATAAAGTGAGATTCAAAGCATTGAATGACTAGTTCACAAAACACGAAACCTTTCCAAGATCGTGAACTACTTTAGCCTGAAAATTCAGGTCGAAGCATTCTATCTTCATTTGCTTGTCATATAATTTAGATGCACACATCAAACAATTAGTAGCAGTGTCATTTTTTTATGCCAACGTAATTTTAATACTAGTAATCAGAGCAAGATTAGAATATCATGCAATAATTACTCACCTGATGCGAAGAAATGCAATTGATACTTTATTATTATTATTATTATTATTATTATTATTATTATTATTATTATTATTATTATAAAATTTTCCCTGTTTGTGGGGTGCTATATTTCTTAATACTAGACCTAATTACCTCAAAGATATAACACAAGGATAAAACAATTATCATTCAAAAGAAAGGGGCGACTAGACCCCTTGTAGAACAGTGATACTTTATCGAGATTCAAATACCTCGATTGAAATAGACAGTGGTGCAATTTGCTGGTATCATTTATTCCTGTGGTTTTGAAAAGTGATTTACTCAAAATAAGGACAATCGTTGTATAATATGTTGTAAAATAAAGAAAATATAATAAAATTGTGCAGAGATATTGCCAAAAAAACAAAAAAATATTGAGAGATAGAAGTAGGAGTTTATCATATTCTCTTTAAAAGAGTTCTAGTAAGCCCCCATCGAGCAAATGATGCTTTATTTATATGACACAACTACATGAGATGTTAACAAAATATTCAAAAGATTACAAAAATTAAGAGGTAATTAATTGAAAAATTAAGCAAGAAATCTAAATGGGAATTAAGAGTGACTAAATGGAGAATTTTAGTGGTGACTAATGGTCATACATTTACACATTTGAAGTTCCAGCGTCCGCTGTAAAAATTGTCTTACAGACCCGATATTGTGCTTTTAATTTTTTATTATTACTAGTGCGAGGCAATTTAGTAAAAGTCTTCCAAATAGCAGAAGTGCGTTTTTTAGCTCGTTTTGATGGGATTGATGAACTAACCTCACACGATTCCTCATCAACATCCATAGACGTCTATGTGTTGTTGGTGAAATTAAAAAAAGAAAAGAAAATAAGAATAATAGAAAAGAAGAGGCAGAGAAAAGTTCATAGTATAAGTGGTTGCAAAAGATTAAAGAGCGCTGAACTGGTTGCAAAAGAGTTAATTCATAAAACAAAAATTGAAGGAGGCTATTGTTTACTTGGTTGCAGAATGCAGACAATCGAACCGCTCTCCAGAAGAGCCAAAATCTTATGATATCAAAAGTTTGGAGTCCAAAAATTGTGAACTCGTTGAGTGGAGAATGAATATGAGGTTGAACTCGCTGGTTGATTTTGGGTGGAGAATGGAGATGAGGGCTGAACTTGCTGGATAGTGGGTATAGGGATAGGAGAGGGATTGTATTTGGTTAACTATATTTACCCATATTTACCCAAATACTTTTGGGAAAATTTCATAAGTAACCATATATAAGACATAGCCCTACTGTTTAATAGACACATTTAATAAATATCAATGGCTAAAATCAAAATCAATGCTAAAAAATAGGTTCATGAATATCCTAACATCTAGGCAGCCAAAATTACCCCATGTAAATAGGTCTAGGCAAATTATTTTTCCTAAAAACTTGCCAAGAAAAACGTAACAATGTAAACTAATTTGTCGTTATTTTTGGGAATCCAAATAACAATGAATTTCCTACTCTTTTCTTCCTAATTAATGCCATTTAATAAGGATACTGATATATATCCATCACTTTACGGATTTAGTAATGTTTTGATAACGATTAATTAGTTATTATTTTAATGAACTTTAGTGTGTAGAAGTCATACAACTTTCCTCATGCTTTCCCTCTCTTATTAACTCTCATCTCTTAATTATCAATATAGGTATTAAATTTCATTCGTTTTGCAAATAATAATTATCACATAACATTCAATAAGTATGTACCTGGTATTCATATATTATTCACATAAAAATGCACTTGGTATGCATACAATATTCACTGTGTTCAATAAGTGGGTACTTGATATGCTTATATTATTCACTATGATAATATTCAACAAGTATATACCTGATATGCATACATCATTCAATGTATTCAATAAGTGAGTACTTAATATACTTATATTATTCATTGTGATATTCTACAACAAGTATGTACCTGATATGCATACATTATCCTCTAAATATGCTAATTTTAGTTTAAATGAATGCTTGAGAAAAATAAGAACATCCTGCGATTACCGTGATAAAGCAACTAGCTATGGGCACCGTGCCACAGGTGTTCTATCATAGTAACAAGAAATAGACATCCGCTGCCCGTGAAATGCATTTATTTAGTAAAATTTGAAGGCAAATTTAGTTGTATACAAAATAAAAAGGAAACTGTAAATGAAATAATTACAGTTGGAAGAGATAAAAAGGAAACTTTGATTTTGATTTTGATTTTGAAATTTAAAACTTTTATTTTACCGCTTTTGTTTTTATATCACCTAAATATTAGGAAAAAGTTCTTAATGCGTGGGTAATTAATTGATAAGTACTCAATGCACAGTTAAAGAATATCCCACATCCCCACAATTGTAGGCACGCTAAAAGGAAGATCAAGAATTTTTAAAATTGGCTATTAATGATAAGTAAATAAGTCTAAAAGTCTATTTGCAATAATATAGATAAAATGTATCTATTTTCTATTAACATCCCTCCCAAATGTCTATAGAATGTAAAAATTCCAATACTTTTATGGGTTTAGTATGACTTGGGCCCATATTTTAGCCAGTTGAAAATGTAAGTCATCCAACTAAATAAAATAGGGTTTTTTACACATCTATACAAATATACACCCTATATTACACAAAACTAGCAATATTTAACAAATTACAGTACATAGCAATATTTTCCTAACACATTTTTACAATATTTCATTTTTAATAATTACACTTACACCCATTCTTCTACAAACCCTAAAACACTTTCTCTACTTCACCCAATCAAACCAGCCGTCACCCCCATTGTTTCTCTCAGATTCAAATATACAACTCCACCACCACCACCGATCCAAACACCAGTAGAAACACCACCACCACGGCCGGAATCTCCACATTTGAAGAATCGAGATTCAAGCAAATTAATTAAGAAATGATAACACCAAACCCATAGGGCAACGGTGGCGGCGATCGAAACTCCACTGCGCAAGAAATGATTTTCCGGCGAGCAACGATGGTAGACGCTGTAATAGCTCTCGATTCAATTGCTAAGCGGGTCAGACCCATCACCAAAAAATAAAGGTGACACCTGGGTTTGGATTTGAATCAAATTCAAGCATATTTGACTGCTAATTACTGCATGTATTGTTGTTTGATTAAGGAGAAATGGGCAAAACTGTTGATGGAGTAGCTCTCCACTACAAGGGAAAACTATTTCATCGGGTAATATATAGGTTCATGATTTAAGGTGGAGATGTTATGTTTGCTGATGGAAGGGGAACTGCTTCCATATATGGTGGTCCCTTTATTGATAAGAATTTCACAATAAAGATGCAGGACATTTGTAAACACAAGCTGGTAGGTTCTAGAATGTAGTAGCAGTATATTAAAGAGTAACATGTTAAATCCATATTGCTTTTGGTCCCTTTTGTAAAGGTTTTAACAGTAGTCGAGTAGCTTTTTGCTTCAGTGCTTTTCAATTGGCCATACCTCTTCATCTAAGGACAGCTTATCCAAGTAGCCTACTTTGATCTATTTTTCTTATTCTTATTGCTACTTTCGTAAAGATACTATTTTTACCAATTTATAATTGTTGAGTACAATAAGGTGAAAATAGCTTAGAAACAGTGAGAAACAACGCACAAACAGGATGAAACAATGTTGAAACGATTTAGAAATAGAGTTAGTAAATGATGTGAAACAGTCTGATACGGTCTTAAATGGGACTTGATACAATTTAAAACAGTCTGATACGGTATGAAACAGGACTTGATACAGTAAAACATTCTGATACGGTCTGAAATGAGACTTGATACAGTTTAAAACAATCTGATACGGTCTGAAACGAGACTTGATACAGTTTAAAACATTCTGATACGGTCTGAAATGAGACTTGATACAGTTTAAAACAATCTGATACGGTCTGAAACGAGACTTGATACAGTTTAAAACAGTCTGATACGGTGCAGAAACAGTTTGATACAGTACAGAAATGAACCGAAACGGTGCAGAAACAGCTAGATACGGTGCTGCAGAAACAGTTGATACGATGCAGAAACAGTTGATACAGTAAAACATTCTGATACGGTCTGAAATGAGACTTGATACAGTTTAAAACAGTCTGATACGGTCTGAAACGGGACTTGATACAGTTTAAAACAGTCTGATACGGTGCAGAAACAGTTTGATACAGTACAGAAATGAACCGAAACGGTGCAGAAACAGCTAGATACGGTGCTGCAGAAACAGTTGATACGATGCAGAAACAGTTGATACGATGCAGAAACAGTTGATACGGTGCAGAAATAATAAGATTCAACGAGATACATCGAGGATGGGATGAGAAAAATTGAAATTTGGGGAAATGAGAGAAGTAGAAGTGAAATTTGGGGAAATAATAGAAGTAAAAGTGCAATAGAGGGAAGTGAGATGAGCAAAAATGATAGTGGGAGAAATAGAAGGAAGAATGTAAGGGTTTGGAATGTCATGAGAAAATATTGCTATGTTTTTGCTATATTTGTAATTAACTTGTGTTTTCCTTTATATAGGATAATTTTGCTAAAATGTTGCTATGTTTGGTAATTAAGCTCTAAAACTTGTACTTTTGTGTAAAAATCTGTGCTAAATGGGTAATTTATCAAATATGGGCTCAAATTGCCCGCCCTAAATTTAAGACATATACATTTACAAACACAATAAAAAGTTATATACCATATTTATTCCTAATAGAATAGTTCTTAGTTTAGTCTTTGTTAAAGGAATGTTAATTTTTTTGTGAAAGGAAAGAGATCTTTGTAGGAGTATAACTCCTTTGAAAGTGCAGCACCAAAAATTTCGGAATCCCACATGATACGCACGATTTCTTTTTTATGGTGTATAACTTACTTGTTTTGCTAAATTCACAGAGTAACTTTCTGCTATATTAGAAATTTTTAGTATGCTTTTTCTTTTTTGGGAAGTCAAAACGGTTCTAGGATTTTGTAATTAAGTTATGTAAAAACCCCGAAGAAATATTTTACAAAATTAACTAAAAGATCTAACATATTTGCGACATTTTTTATATTATTCTGAGATATTTTTGATATTGCTACTCCCGCCTATGGGAGAAATTGTACGTGAGACATTTTTTATATTGCTGTTCTTCAGTGCTCTTGTGAAGAAGAGGAGTTGTCGAAAAGATAAAGAAGGAAAAGTGCCTCTTTTCACAGACATAATTCTTCTTTTATCTCGAAACACCTAGATTAGAAAAGCTTACTTGACTAACTAGTTAAACTAAACACTAAATTTAAAAATTATTGGTCGATTAAGACAATCTTTCAATGGGGTAATCCACTTTCCATTTTTGAACTAGAAGAATATTAGATCTTTTCGTTAATTTTGTACTATATTCCTTTTTACTTATAGCAGGTATGTTGAATTCTGCGTCTAAAGAATTGAAATATGCATGGTTGTATTCTAAACTCATTTTTTTATTGGGTTGGATCAATTATTTGGGTTGGGTCACCTATTTTGGGTATTTTATTACTAATAAAAAAGTCCTATATGACAAATAAAGTGGGATCCACATGTATATCAAAATATTTTAAAAAAATCACGTCAGACTTTCGGCTGGTGACGGTGCAAAAATCGGTCAGAATTACTTTTGAAGAAGTTTTTCTTAAGTTGAGTGACCCTTTTGGGATCAACCAAAGCAAAATAATTTTGGTAGTTAATTTTTCAAGTTTAGTGACTATTAGAGATTTTAATTCCAAACCGTTTTTGATAATTTTCATGTGTTTGTCTTTTCATGTAAAAATCTCAAAAGAAAAACGTGCTGTTGTTCTTATAGAAATCTTCCATGTACGCACGGAAAGCGACATGACGAAGAACTGTCTGAACTCTGAAGCCTAGTAGCGACATGACAAAGTATTGTTTGAAGCATGGTCAAGATCTAACTAAGGCTTTTTTTTAAAAAAAAAAAAAAAAATTTAAAAATAGAATGTTTGACATTTGAAGTGAAAGTGTATTTGGAGGTTTAAAAAAATGAGGCGTTGGTCTACCTTCAAAAAGATTGAACTTGCCGACAGAATTCTTATTTAAGGGTTCGCCATCTACTCTACTACTGTTGGGCCAAAATAGTTTAAAGATACTCTTAGCTCCCGTTTGGACATAGTTTTTGGAGGTATTTTTTGGGAGTTTTTGAGCCAAAAAGTGTTTGTTTATGCTTTTTGAGCAAAATTTGTCCCAAAAACTCAAAAACTGGTATTGAGCTGTTTTTGGGCCAAAAACTAACATTTACACATCAAATTTCATTTCCATAAAAGCTCAAAGGCTCTTTTGAGCAAAAAAATTTGTTCCCAAAAAATATGCCCAAACACTTTTTCATTTTCATATCAAACGCCACCCAAAAAATATTTCCCAAAAAATATTTAGGAATCAATGTCCAAACGCTAGCTTAATAGGATACCATATTATTTGCTTAGAGTAAAATTTATATTGTTTTTTCAAAAGACCTCACACTATTAAGAAATACACACATTAATCGAGTACTTTTTGTGGGCGTCTTTAAAGCTATAGACAAAGGTAATAACATGGTGGAAGCTACCAGGGCCGGCCCTCCCCTAAAGCGGGTAAAGCCACAATTTTAGGTCCCGTATTTGTGGGGGTCCCATTTTTTGTTATACATAATAGGTTATACTACCTCCGTTTTTAAATAAGTATTCATTTTTTTTTATCAAAATAAGTGACACTTTTAAAAAATAATGTAAATTTAATTATTCTTTTTTAATCTTATCCATACAATTAAAGATGTAAGAAATAAATAGTTGTACTTAAGTTTGGTATTCAAGATTAATAAATCAGAATAATATGGTAAAACTATACGCGATCCGTTTCAATTTATATGAATTTATTTGACATGACACAATATTTAATAAAAAATGAAGACTTTTGAAATTTGTGGTCCAAACTAAGTCATTGGTATTTGTGTGGATATAAATCATTTCGTTAGGCACAATGGTAAATGTGAGATTAAGTTGTTTCATGTTTAGAAATTGGTCATTCTTTTTTGAATGGCCAAAAAAGAAAATATGACACTTTTCTTAATATGGACGTGAAAAAAAGAGTCAAATGAACACTTATACTGGGACTAAGGTAGTATTTAAGTTAAAAAAGACGTCATCTGAAGTGAAAAAGTAATATATATGGGAAGTTACATAAAATTGATCAAATCTTATCTAAAAGTCTAATATCAACAATGTTTCAAGAGAGATTAAATGGACTGGCTATAATATCAATTGAGAAAGGCTTATTAGAAGAAATATATTATAAAAAATTTATTAATAACACTTTGCATCTCAAAAAGCTAAAAAAAAAAATAGACTTCAAATTTATATATATTATTTTTTAAAAAAAAAAATTAAAGCCCTTCGTTAAAGTTTGACTTTAGGCCACAAAATTTGTCAGGCTGCCCCTGGAAGCTACTGACAAAGGTAATAACATGGTGTAGCGCAAGTGTTCGTTTTGGGCCAAATATGCACGATTTTCCCAAAATGGCATATCACGATTAAGAGATCCTAAACATTATAATTAGCTCTTAAATTTTTCAGCTACCGATGTAGGACTTGGCTCTCACTCCCAACAACTATTCATTCAATTAAAAAAAAAGATGACATAATTTGACTTGTCACAAAGTTTAATAAATAAAGAATAATTTTTAAAATTTGTGATCTAAAATAATTTATAGATATTTAATTTGTATATCCATAAAGCATCTCATTTAAGGATTAAGCAGAAGTAAGAAGTTAAGTTTTTATTTTTTAAAACAGACTAATAAGAAAATTATGTCATCCTTTATTTAGAACGGATATAATACTACTCCATATTAAGATAAGACTATACAAGTACAACTATGATTTTTCCATATTAAGATAAGACTATACAACTACGATTTTCCCATAATAAGTTAAGACCTCTTCCGCACTACTAGCTCCACCCCTGTGCGCAATTGCATCGATTTTTTTTTTAATCAAGATCTAAGGAGAGAAATGGAAGAAGTGCAAGTAATATCTAGTGAGTTTTATTTAGCACAGAAATAAGTAGTCACCTGATCGAACGAATTGATCTAACACCATGGGATCTACATTTCCCACTTATGGAACCTAACCAAAAAGGTGTTCTCTTCCTTAAACTTACTCTTCAACAAAAACAACTACTTTTTAAATCCTCCATAACCAATAATAACTTAATTAATCACTTGAAATTATCCTTTTCTCGCACTTTACAATTTTTTCCTCCCCTCACTGGTCGCTTAGCCACTATAGTCAACACCAATGATAAAACCACTTCTTTTTACATTGATTGTAACAATGCTGGAGCTCAATTTGTTCATGCGGTAGCACCTAGCGTGACAATAACTTCAATTCTTGAATCCGCCTATGTGCCTAATGTGGTCCACTCTTTTTTTCCTTTAAATGGGGTTCGAAATTTCGAGGGAATATCGTATCCATTACTTGGTGTACAAGTAACTGAGCTAGCTGGTGGGTATTTCATTGGGTGCACATTGAATCATATGATTGGTGACGGAAGCTCATTTTGGCACTTTTTCAACTCTTGGTCTGAGATATCTCGTGGTTATGATATGATATCAAAAATTCCTGATTTAAAAACATGGTTTCCAGAAGATACAATAATTAATCCTCCAATTCAGTTACCTTTGATGCTTGATGACAAGAATTTGTTTGACCAAGAGTTGAAGATCAAAATGCCAGAAGTTAAAGAAAAGCTGTTTCATTTTAGCCAAGAAAATATAGCTGGACTCAAGGGAAAAGCCAATTCTGAATTGGGTAATATTTATAGTATTTCTTCTCTTCAAGGTTTATTGGCTCATTCGTGGAGATCTTGACTCGTGCTCGTCATGTTGATGCCAAGGAAGAAGTCGCCATCTGTTAACTCTATGCCATGAAAGTAGATTAATAGCTAAGAGGAGCCATTGACAATGAAGAAGAAGTTGTTGAGCTAAGAGTTTAGAGAGAGAAATATTGTAGAGAAAGTAAATCTTCTCATTTCTTAACTAACTCAACTACTAACTACACCTACATATATATAACTAACTAAGGTAGTTACAAAGTATAATTAACTACACTTTACACCCCTACAACTATACATTCAGCTTCTGTAGTCCTCAGATATTTACATTAGTATCTTTACTCTCAATACTCCCCTTCAAGCTGGAGGGTATAAAGATATTCAGAACTCCCAGCTTGGACAGAAGCAGTTCATGTTGAGCCTTTAAGAGTCCTTTAGTGAGTATGTCTGCCAGCTGCTCTTTGGTGTTGACATATTCAGTGTGTATCATCCCCCTTTGAATTTTGTCCCTTATAAAGTGGCAATCTATTTCAATGTGTTTTGTTCTCTCATGGTAAACATGATTAGCAGCTATTCAAATTGCTGCCTTACTGTCACAGTGCAAAGGTACTGGTATCTTAATAATAGCACCAAGTTCTCTATACAGTCTTAGTATCCACATTAATTCAGCAACTGTACTGGCCATACTTCTGTACTCAACTTCTGCTGAGCTTCTAGCAACTGTAGTTTGTTTCTTAGCCTTCCAAGAGATTAAAGAATTACCAAACTTGATAAAAAACCTTGTGACTGATCTCCTTGAGTTTGGGCAGGCTGCCCAATCAGCATCACAAAAGGCTGTCAGAGTTCTGGACCTTGTGCTTGATAAGAGAATCCCTAAGCCAACCTGCCCTTTTACATATCTAACAACCTTCAAGGCAGCTTCCCAGTGAGATTGCTTAGGCTGGTGTAGGAATTGGCTAAGAGTTTGTACAGCAAAGGAGAGGTCAGGCCTAGTGACAGTTAGATAGAGCAACTTCCCAATTAGTCTTCTGTACTTTCCAGGATTATGTAAAAGTCCATCTCTACTAGTGTTACCAGCAACATCATCATACTCCTTGGTAGTTGACTTCGCATTGTACTCTAAAGGAGTGGAGACTGGTTTAGAAGCACTAAGACCAGCTTCAGTAATAATCTCCAATGAGTACTTTCTTTGATGCATTAAGATTCCTTCTTTGGATCAAGCAAACTCAATGCCTAGGAAATATTTCAATTCTCCCAGATCTTTGATTTTGAAAGCCTTATGCAGATCAGCTTTGGTCTTCTCTATGAGGTCCAGATTATTCCCTGTTATCATTAGATCATCAACATACACCAGAATTACCACCATCTTGCTGCCCATTCTCTTTATGAACAAGGAGTAGTCTAAGTGACTCTGTGTGAAGCCTGATCTTATTAGTGCTTCAGTCAGCTTGACATTCCACTATCGTGGAGCTTGTTTCAAGCCATAGAGGGATATAATGAGCCTACATACAGGTTTCTCCCCTGCCCATTAAATCCTGAAGGAATTCTGAAACCAGGAGGAAGAGTCATGTAAACTTCCTCATATAAATCCCCTTGAAGGAAGGCATTATACACATCCATTTGATGGACATGCCATCCTTCAGAGGCAGGTAAAGATAGAACAGACCTGATGGTCACCATTTTCACAACTGGAGAAAAGGTTTCTTGATAGTCCAACCCTTCTCTCTAACTATAGTCTTTGGCCACTAATCGAGCTTTAAACCTTTCTACAGTGCCATCAGACTTGTACTTGATTCTGAAAATCCATTTACACCCAATGGCTCTCTTACCCCGAGGAAGAGAGACTATATTCCAAGTATGATTGGATTCTAAGGTTGCAATTTCAGCCTGCATTGCCTCAACCCATCTAGGGTCTCTGCAGGCTTGATCAAAGGTGTGAGGTTCAGTGTCATGGGAGACAGCAGCTATAAAGGACTGATAAGCAGGTGCAAGACTGTCATAGGAAATACACTGATGAATAGGATAAAGAGGAGTAGAGGTAGACTTGATATGAGCTGATGCAGTGACATAGTCATGTAACCAAGAAGGAGCTTTGGAGTCTCTAGATGACCTCCTCACAGGATGCTCAGGAACAGCAAGTGTCTCATGATCTTGTGGAGGGAGCATTGCTTCAAAATCCTGTTCTATATCTGGATCAACTGGTAGAGGATCAGTATCAACAGAAGGTGCTGGTGTCATAACAGGGATAGTAAGATCATCTGGGGATTCATCAGGCAAGAAATCAGAGGACTCAAAGAGCTTCAAGTTACCAAGGGTGGCAAGTTTGAAGGGAAATATGTGTTCTCTAAATGAAACATCCCTGCTGACAAACAACACTTTGTTCTGCAAATCATACAGCAAGTAGCCTTTCTGAGAGCACCCATACCCTATTAAAACTGCAGCAATTGCTCTTGGCTGCAACTTGGCTGCTTTAGGTAACACATTTGTATAGCATAAGCAACCTATGGTTCTCAAATGTACCAGTGAGGGCTTGGAATTGTGAAATATCTCATAAGGAGACTTGCCATTCAATATTGGAGTATGTAGTCTGTTGATGATATAAACAGCTCCTAGAATACACAAACCCCAGAACTTTGTAGGTATACCACCCTGAAATTTGATAGCTCTTGCTACCTCTAGGATATGTCTGTGTTTTTTCTCACCCACACCATTTTGCTGAGGTGTATAAACACAAGTTCTTTGATGGATTATACCATGCCTCTGGAATAATTGTGTGCATTCAGAGTTTACAAACTCAGTCCCATTGTCTGTTCTAATAGCTTTCACAGTAGAATCAAATTGATTAGACACTAGAGTAAGAAAGTTTTGTAAGATCACTGCTGTATCACTTTTCAACTTGATGAGATAAACCCAGAGCATTCTGGAACAATCATCTACAATGGTAACAAAGAATCTATTGCCATCATGAGTAGAAATCTTATGAGGACCCCATACATTAACATGTAGTAATTGAAAGCATTTCAAGGATCTAGAGGTGCTAGTAGGAAATGGTAATCTAGACTGTTTAGCTAATGGGCATACAGAACAATGATGAAGTTCTTGACTGCATGTAGTAGAAGGAACAGACAACATTTTGGAAAGTACTCCAGTAGATACATGCCCTAGTCTCCTATGCCATAAGGCTATATTTTTATCTGAAATTGTCACAGGTTGTGCTGCACTTGCATCCACTGACTTTACTTTATTTGCTACTTCCATTTCCTTTGCCAAGGACTTCTTATTCAGCTGTACTCTATTGAATCTGTCATCACTGACTATGCCTCTACTGTGAGTTTGATTAGGCATAAGGTAGAGGCCATTGCATGCTCTACCAATCTCCTTCACCCTCCCACTGTAGAGGTCCTGGAAAATATAGAAATCAGGGAAAAAAAGTGACTGAGCAATGCAAGTCCTTGGTGAGTTTAGAGACTGAGAGTAAATTGTACTTGAACTCAAGAATGAGCAGGACATTCTTCATATCAATCTCTTTAGAGACTGAACAAGTACCATTATGTGTGACATTAGTTGTAGCACCAGTGGGTAAATGCACCTTTGTAAACTGTGAATTTGTAACTTTATTCACACAATTTAGCAAATTAGAGTGAGAAGTCATATGATTGGTGGCTCCTGTATCTATTATCCATTCTTTGGCATTTGAATCAACAGCTAGTGCAGTAATTATACCTGCAGCATTAGCTGAAGTTTCTGAAACATTCTCCTTTCCAAGTAGCTGCAGAATCTGTGAATATTGCTCCTTAGTAAACCAGGGACCCTTACCAGCATCTATTGTCTTACCAGCTTGCTGACTCTGACGGAGTGGATCAGTGCTGGTGATATTAGCAGATTGATAGTTTCTTTGATAATTGCTCTTTTGAGAAGTGTCTCTTTGAAAGTTCTCCTTATTCTTAGGCTTGTAATCATCAGGATAGCCTATTAACTTGTAGCAACCATCTCTTGTGTGACCCTTCCAACCACAGTGATCACACTCAAGTAACTTCTTCTTTTGCTTCTGTTTATATCCTCCTTTATTATTTGAGTACATAGCAGTGGGATTAATAGAGTATATAATAGCAGGATCAATCAATTCATTTCCTGACATAGGGTGTGATGTACCTCGCTGACTTTCTACTTGTATTATCATCCCATAAGCTTGATGAACAGTCGATATTGGGAGAGTGATAAGGATCTGGCTTCTAACTTGCTCATAAGAGTCATTAAGGCCCATTAAAAACTGAAGTAGTTTAAGTTGTTGCAAGTGAGCCAAAAAATCCTTAGATTTATCACAGGAACAACTAGGAGAAGGTACCAGAGAATCAAACTCTTCCCATAAGTGTCTCAGCTTAGAAGAATACACAGAGACAGAGCTAGTACCTTGAGTGAGTGATGAGATCTGTTTGTGGACATGATAAATCCTTGATCCATTCACTTTGTCAAATCATTCCTTCAGATCATCCCACACCGACTTTGCATCTTCAGCGTAAATGATTCCACTCATAAGTTTCTTGGACACTGAGTTCATGATCCATGATAGAACCACAACATTGCATTTCTCCCATTGATTTTCATATCGATCTGGAAACCTCTGTTTGTGATAGGTCCCATCAACGAACCCTAGTTTATCTTTCCTTCATAGTGCGATTCGCATTGCTCTACTCCACAAAGCATAATTCTCTACTCCAGTGAGTTGAACAGAAACAAGAACAGAACCAGGTGTATCCGAAGCTTGTAAGTACAAAGGGTGATTGTGTGATAGCTCAAGTACTTCCAATTCCTCTGCAGCTTGTGTTTCTGAATTTGCCATATCTTCAAGTAGTTTTTAAGAAAGAAATCAATAAGATTGCAGAATTTTAAGATGAAACCCTAATTTTGATGAATCCCTAAAAATTGTTCTTAGCTCAAATTCTACTTCATTCAGATTCTCAAATCTGATGCAGTAATGGCTTCAATCTCGTTTAATCTACTGTTAATGGCTCTGATACCATGTTAACTCTATGCCATGAAAGTAGATTAATAGCTAAGAGGAGCCATTGACAATGAAGAAGAAGCTGTTGAGCTAAGAGTTTAGAGAGAGAAATATTGTAGAGAAAGTAAATCTTCTCATTTCTTAACTAACTCAACTACTAACTACACCTACATATATATAACTAACTAAGGTAGTTACAAAGTATAATTAACTACACTTTACACCCCTACAACTATACATTCAGCTAGTGTAGTCCTCAGATATTTACATTAGTATCTTTACTCTCAATACCATCCACTTCAGCATAGGTAATGTTGTGAAAAGTGTATTGTGGAAGATTCTAGGAGTTTGTTATGAAAAGAACATTTTACTGATTAAAATAATATACGATGATAGCATAACTAGTTGTGCATAAGTTATCACCTAGTACATTTCTGATAACTAGTTATGTATAAGCTACCGCGGTGGGACATTATATTTTAACACCTTATAGTTTATTAACAAATAGATTTTGATTCTAACTCAACCTAAAAGCTGGCTAGCTCAAGCAGTGAGAATCGTCCAAGAACACAACATAAAAAATCCAACCCACATCCCCACTACCCATATTATGGACATTCAACACCATCCATATGACCAATCCTACCAATTGAAACGTGGCCAATATAATATGAGGGGGGCTGAACATCAGGTAAACGACGAATTAGGACAGTGATACTATGTCAAAGGTCTAACTAAACGAAAAGGTTAGAATTGTTTAAGACTACAAGGTGTCCAATTCCCATCCTACTACCGTTGTGTAACACTCAACATAGTCATAATTATTAGTACTCATTTTAATCAATTGATGTGTTAAAGTTTAATTATTACCAACTCTACCATTTAATTCTCCAAATTAAGCATAGGCATTTACGTAGTTGGTTTTAAAGTTAATCGTTCGTATAAGTTACTCTTTTTCACATTATATCAAGGAATAAAACTTAATGTTTTAAGCTAACTTGTTTGACGAATTTTAGTATGAGTTGTGCATATCACAGACATATTATAGATGCATGTCTTCATTAAAAGGTAAGACACAGTAAACTGTGTAAACAAACTACTATATTTATTAGGGAAAAAATTGTCATCCCACTTAAAAGGATGCATATCTTTATTCAAAGGTACGAGTCACCCTCTATATAAATGAAAATCCTATAATGCAGAAAATGAGCACTTTGAGATCTAGATTCTTTGACTCTTCCTCAGTTCATCTACTCCAAAAATATTCTTGCCCTTCATTCACATTTCTATAATAGCAGTTGAGAGATTTAAGAGTAAAACTTTTGAGTGTGAACTTATTCAGGCACTTAGTCAGAATTAGAAGATAAAGAAGATGAACAAGAACAATAATGCTTCATTATAGCAATAAGGAGGAAGATGATGAATCAGAGAGAAGGAGAGAATGATTAACGAGGAGAGAGTATTTGAGAAAGAGAATCAAATGATTTTATTGATTGAATGAATTAACAATACATCATACATGAGTATTTATAGATTGAATCACTAAGCATAACTAATGTAACTAACTCCCCTAACTACCTAGGTCTAGTCAGCATTAGTTTAACTAACTTAACAATAATCTGGAACTGTTAGTTAATGAGTAAACTGCCCCTAGACTCGTTAATACTGTTTTACTCAATACTCCCCCTCAAGCTAGGAGGTGCAAACAGATCAAGCACTCCTAGCTTGGATAACAGATACACATGCTGCAGTTTAGTCAGTCCTTTTGTTAACATATCAGCCGGCTGTTCCTTAGTCGAAATATACTCAGTTCTGACCAAGCCTTGTTGAATTTTCTCTCTTGAGAAATGACAGTCTATTTCTATGTGCTAGACTGGATTTGCAGCCATTTGAATAGAAGCCTTGCTATCTGTATGTATTATGACTGGGAGATTGATCTTTACACCAATTTCTTTGATCAGACCTACTAGCCATGTTAGCTCAGCAACAACAGAAGCAAGACTCCTGTATTCTACTTCAGCAGAACTTCTAGACACAGTAGTCTGCTTCTTTGACTTCCAAGATACTAGAGAGTTTCCAATTTGAATCAGAAATCCTGTAACTAACCTTCTTGAGAAGCAACAAGAGGCCCAATCAGCATCACAGTAGGCTGTAACAGTATCAATGCTCTTACTGGATAGAAGCACACTTTGACCTGGATTGTTCTTTATATATCTGACAATTCTTAAGGCAGCCTCCATATAAGATTTTTTAGGTTGTTGTAGGAACTGATTTAGGGTCTGAACACTGTATGCTATATCTGGTCTAGTGAATGTAAGGTATATAAGCTTACATATTAGTCTTTGATTGGATGTAACATTAGGAAGCAATTCATGGTGAATTTTGTATTGGAGTTTGTAGGTGTTGCAATAGGTTTAGCTGCAGTTAGTCCAGTTTCGGAGATTAGTTCTAGTGCATACTTCCTTTGATGCATAAGAATCCCCTTTTGAGATCTGGCAAATTCTATACCAAGGAAGTATCTCAGTTCACCCAGATCCTTCATTTTGAAGGCCTGTTGTAGAGCTGTTTTTGTTTCCTTGACCAGTTCAAGACTGTTTCCAGTAATTAACATGTCATCTACATATACCAAGATGATTACTATCCCTGCAGCTGTCTTCTTAGTAAACAATGAATGATCAAGCTGACTCTGCACAAAACCAAATATGAGTAGTGCTTCAGACAGCTTTGCATTCCACTGTCTTGGTGCTTGCTTTAGACTATACAAGGATTTAATGAGTCTGCATGCCTTATTCTCCCCCTGACTCTTAAATCCTTGTGGAAGGTCCATGTAGATTTCATCAAATAGGTCCCCTTGTAGGAAGGCATTGAAGACATCCATCTGATGGATTGGCCAGTTTTGAGATGAAGCAATTGCTAGGACTGTTTTGACTGTAACCATTTTAACTACAGGTGAAAATGTTTCTTGATAGTCAATACCCTCTTTTTGACTGTATCCCTTGGCCACCAACCTTGCCTTATACCTTTCTACTTCACCAGAAGCCTTATACTTTATTTTGTACACCCACTTGCACCTTATTGTTTTCTTTCCTTTTGGCAGTGTGACAATGTCCCAAGTGTGATTATTCTCCAGTGCATCAATCTCAGACTTCATTGCTTCTACCCACTTAGGATCTTTTGCAGCTTCAGTAAAGGTTGTAGGTTCTATAGTTGAGGAGAAGGCAGCTATATAGGCTTGATATTTGGCAGACAAGTTGTCATAGATGAGATACTTGTTAAGTGCATATGATACTTCATTGTGAATCCCCAAGGAGAAAAAATCCTTTAGTCAAGCTGGTGCTGTTTTCCCCCTGATGGATTTTCTAACACCTGTGTCCGGTTGAGTGACAGGTACAGGTATTTCTGGTACTGGTTGTTCCTGCATTGGCTCTGGCTGTTCTGCTGGTATATGAGGTTCCTCAAGGTATTCAGGTTCCATGTGTGGTATGTCTGGAATATCTGGTTCTGGATTTAGGATAGCTGACTGAGGCTGTGTATAGATGAAATCAGTGGGTGGAGTGACTGTGGTGTTATCTAGAAATATAGGTTTTGATTTGTTGTTAGTCATAAAGGGGAAGCAATCCTCTCTAAATGACACATCCCTACTAACCAAGAAACTTCTGTTAGCTAAATCATAAAGCACATAGCCCTTTTGTGTCTCAGAGTAACCCAAGTGTACAGTCATTCTACTTCTTGACAGCAACTTATCACTCATTTACCATTTTTGAGTAGCACAAATAGCCAAGCACCTTGATGTGGCTAAGATTTGGTTTCTTGCCATAAAGTCTTTCATATGGGGATTGATTTTCTAGTACAGATGATGGCATCCTATTTATCAAGTAGACTGCAGCCAGAACACAGTGACCCCAAAATTTGATAGGGCTATTGCCCTAAAACCTGATAGCTCTTGTTACCTCTAGAATGTGTCTATGCTTCCTTTCAGCTACTCCATTCTGCTGAGGAGTATAGACACAGGTTCTTTGATGGACAATGCCTAATTCTTTGAACATAGATTCACACACTGTGTTCAAGAATTCTGCTCCATTGTCAGTTCTAATGACCCTGACTACTCTGTCAAATTGTGTTCTAACATAGGTGAGGAATTGTTTCAACACAACACATACATCAGATTTCAGTTTCAAGAGAAATATCCAAGTCATTCTAGACAAATCATCAACAATAGTAAGAAAGTATCTATTTCCATCATATGTAGGCTGTTTATATGGACCCCAAACATCCACATGAATCAAATCAAAACAACTTGTGCTTTTGATGCTGCTAGTAGGAAAAGGATTCCTTGTCTGTTTAGCATAGGGACATACAGTGCACTTATTCACTATAGTACTAATACATTCAGAATTAGTATGAAACAGCTTCTTCAGGACAGTAGAAGACACATGACCCAATCTCTTGTGCCATAGAGCAACATCTATATCTTCTTTGACTGTAGAGAGACTGACTGCTCCCTCTTCTTTAATTTCATCAGTCAGCAGCTTGTACAGTCCATTCTTTTCCTTACCAATCTGCCTCACCTTCCCATTGGAGAGATCCTGGAATACACAAAAATTGGGATAGAATGTAACTGAGCATCCCAATTCTTTTGTTACTTGTGAAATAGAATAAGATTATACTTGAACTGTGGGAGGTGAAACACATTTCCTAGTATGTTTTGCTTTGAGATGGTACTTGTGCCAGTATGTGTCACAAAGGATATGTCACCAATAGGTAGAAAGACCTTCTTAGGAACTACAGACTGTATTGAACCTTTATCTAGCAAAGAAACATCTGAGACCATATGATTTGTAGCCCCAGTGTCAATGATCCATTCTTTTGGACTATTTGAAACTAGTAAAGCAGAACTAATACTTGCCACATTAGCTGCTGATTCAGAGATGGAGTTATTATTGCCCAGCATTTGCAAGATCTGTGCATATTTTTCCTAAGTGAAAGTGCAGCTTCCAGTTTGACTCATCTTTCCAACCTGTGAAGGGATATCTTCACTTTCTGACTGCACATTATAAGCAGAAGGACCAGTTTTTCTCTTCTTGTAATCTTGAGGGTAGCCATTCAGTTTCCAGCAGCCTTCTCTTGTGTGATTGGTCAGTTTGCAGAAATCACAATACAAATTCTTTGCCTGTCTCTTGAACTTTTGATTTCCCTGGTTTCCTCTGAACTTTGTGTACATTGCAGC
Source organism: Petunia axillaris subsp. axillaris (assembly GCA_029990575.1). Classification (NCBI taxonomy): domain Eukaryota; kingdom Viridiplantae; phylum Streptophyta; class Magnoliopsida; order Solanales; family Solanaceae; genus Petunia; species Petunia axillaris. The sequence continues at coordinate 24,739,621 of JARKNS010000003.1, forward strand.
ATGATCCAAATTGCCTATAGCTGGTGCAGCACCAAGAATGCCAGTAGTACCACTTACACCTTTCTGGCTTTCATCACTTATAATCATGTTGTATGCCTGATTCACTGTAGGTAAGGGGCTCATCAGCAGAATTTGGCTTCTTGCCTGCAGATATGACTCATTTAGTCCCATTAAGAACTGGTACAATTTTTGTCTCTGAAGATATACTAGAAAGTCCTTAGACTTCTCATAATCACACCCAGGTGAGGGAACCAAAGCTTCAAACCCATCCCATAGGTCCTTCAGTTTTGTGAAGTACACAGATACAGAATCAATCCCTTGAGTCAGTGTAACAATCTCTTTGTGAAGATTGAAAGTTCTTGAGTCATTTATCTTGTCAAACCTTTCTTGAAGATCTTCCCACACCCTTTGGGCATTAGAGGCATAAACAATTCCACCAAGCAGATTGCTAGCAACAGAGTTCATTAGCCAAGAAAGAACTATGGCATTGCACCTTTCCCATTGAGTCCATAGATTTTCTTGAAACTTTTCTTTCTTATATGAGCCATCAACTAACCCTAGCTTATTTCAACCCAACAAGGCAATTTTCATGGATCGACTCCACAAAGAATAATTTTCAGAACCAGTCAACTGAATTGAAATCAGAGAAATGCCACTTACATCATTGGAGTTAAGAAACAATGGGTGATTATGATCAATCACATTTCCAGTCATTTGTTGTACTCCATTCACATTGTTCAGAGTTTCAGCCATTCTTTCTTATCTTTTCTCAGCGGAAGACAAACACAAAAATGCAGATTGAACGCAAAGTAGAAACTAAGAACTTGACTAAGCACTTGTTGTTTCTTGAAGAACCAAGAACACAGAAATGAAATTTGTGAGAAATGAAATTTGTGAGGTCAAAGAATCAACTCAGTAATCTGAATCGATGTTGCTCTGATACCATGAACTTATTCAGGCACTTAGTCAGAATTAGAAGATAAAGAAGATGAACAAGAACAGTAATGCTTCATTATAGCAATAAGGAGGAAGATGATGAATCAGAGAGAAGGAGAGAATGATTAACGAGGAGAGAGTATTTGAGAAAGAGAATCAAATGATCTTATTGATTGAATGAATTAACAATACATCATACATGAGTATTTATAGATTGAATCACTAAGCATAACTAATGTAACTAACTCCCCTAACTACCTAGGTCTAGTCAGCATTAGTTTAACTAACTTAACAATAATCTGGAACTGTTAGTTAAGGAATAAACTGCCCCTAGACTTGTTAATACTGTTTTACTCAATAGAGTGTACATTAAAAAAGTTTCAAGAGTGGTTTGTTGTATCCCGTGAGAGTAGGACATCACTTAGCTATTGGCAGGTAGCGACCGAATTCTACTCTAACGTCAACGCATTCCATAGCGTGCTTTGAACCGGTGTTTTCATATCGAAAACTATGTCCTTTCTTTTATTATTAATTGTTGTGCCTTATTTGTTGATTACATGTTCTTCTAGTGTTATGGGTTCTATTATTTCTCCAACAGCTAAACTAGCAGGCCATCAAGACGCATTTCTCAACAATTACAATAGCTTTCGCTCTTCAATTTACTTTCACTCTTCAATAGTTGTACCTTATTCACGCATTTAATTTGCTTGAACTAGCTATTTAATTACTTCAATTACACTGTACTTGGTGTTATTTTCCTATAGGTGCACGGTCAAGAGTAGAACCACCACTCTCAAATACCTACTTTGGAAATGCTGCTTATCCAACGTCAGCGAAGACAACAGCTGGAGAGCTGCTGGAGGAAGGCTTAGGAAGGGCTGCCCTGCAAATGAACTACATGGTTGCTTCTCAAAACCATGAACAAGTTGTGAAATACTACAAAGGATGGCTTGAAAATACATTCATTTTAAAAAAGGTTTCAATGTTTATAGGGTTTACATTGGGAATTGGTAGTTCTCCAAGGTTTAGTATGTTACTGACTTTGGATGGGGAAAGCCGGTGACAGTAAGGAGTGGTGTGGCAAATAAAGGTGATGGGAAGATCACACTGTTTCCTGGGGTTAAAGAAAGGCAGCATAGATGTTGAGATCTGCCTTTTACCTTAGACTTTTGAAGCATTAGGAAATGATAAAGAATTTATGGAGGCTGTTTCTATTTAATTAGAAGAGTGCTACTATATATTTAATGTACTTAAGATATGGCTTGAACGACCTTCTTCTTATGCCTTTGTCTATTCACTTATGTCACTTGTACGTTTTTATGAGGGCATAATTTATTTTGATGAATAAAACTTCATATTTGAAACTTTGACTTTATGATTCCAACAATTTAATCAACTCAAGATCTCATGAAAATATTAGAGACCATTATCATAGACGACCCTCGGGTATTGCTGAACACCTAAAATCCTGGTCCTAAAACATACTTGCAAAGATGAGATTCGTTTCTGGTCCTTAATTGTCGTTTTCATATCTATATATCTATATATATATAAAAGGAGGATAATAGTTATATCAGTTGCTAGGATTGAATTAGGACAAAGTTAGTTATTAATATTGTAATAAAACTTTTGAATAGAATTCATATAATATAATGAAATTATAAAGTTTTGGAATTTCTAAAAATAAAAAAGAAATAAAAAAGTTGAAAGATATGGTTGTTCAGTTGAAAAAAATGCGTAAGATAAGCATGAATGAAATTTAAAATACTACCTAGAACGATAGAATTTTTTTATATTATTTTTCAAATGAAAAATAAAGGTAAAACTATAATATGAAATTTCTAATAAAAAAGCCTATGTTTATAATGAATGAAGCAACCAATGTTTTGTAAAACAAAAGATAAACCTGTGGTTGAACTTTATTATCCCTTCTGTATTAGATAATTATGCCAAGATTTGAAAGTTTAGATAACGATTAAATTTGTTATAGAACAAAAGATAACCATTAACGTAACGTAATGCAGATATATATGATTTGATAGAAGAAAATTGACAAAGAATTCTTATAAGATTTATACTCCTATCAAAATTTTAAAATAAAATTGGAGAAACTAGGCTGACTTATTTGTTAAACCACTAACACAGGATAACATATATATTTTTGTTTTACAAATTCAGCCCAGATCAATTTTTTCAAAATAAATATCTTTTCAAATATTAGTTGGTTCAAAAAAGAGTCTTATTCCTAACAAAGAGGTATGAATTTTGAAATTTGAATCAAAAGAAATTTGAGCTGAAATAAACTTTTAACTTCTTAACCTCTTATATATACCCCTATAAATATATTTATTGACAAATCAATAATTTTTTTATCTGTTTATAGAGCTTTGTACTCAGCATGTAATCTATAACTTATTCAAGTGTGATACTAATGGGTGTTGTTCTTTGTCTTTTGTATTATTGTTTTAGTAGAAGCTGACCAGCTATGATTCTTTTCACAAGGGATGTTTGTAAAGCATATCTTATGCAGCACTTATAATGAGTAAGTTTCGGCGTTGCTTGTACTCCTTTCATTCTTAGTTTTTGTGAAATTCGGATTCTTGAAATCAGCATAACTATTTGTCAGGACAGCAACTTTGATATATCAATCATAAGTTATTTGTTTACTATTTGGTTACTGTTTATACAAATTGTTTGCTTGAGGATAAATTGTTCTTAAAGTTGTGCTTACATAAGAAAGACTCGGACAAGCTTTAACAGCCTGGTCACGACAATAGGGTAGCATTGTTGTTAAACAAAGAAGAGAGTATCATATTTGGTTGTTTACCGGATACATTCATTTTTGGATGTTTTGTTTTCTAATTTTAGTTTACAATATCTTTTATCATTATTTTAGAGTTAATTTCATTTAATCCCTTAATCTATATAAATAACTTAAACAAGTTGAATAAATTAAACCTGAATAGATTTATTAGAATTTACTTTGTTCATATATAAGAATAAAAACTATGATTAATATAACATCACATTCTACTATTTGTAGCTTTCTTATTGGATATATTATACTAAAACGAGAGTAGTTTGTAATTGACCATGCCAAGTAGCCAAACTAATAAAAGCTGATATGGAAAATTCTAGGAAATACGATTTTTGACAATATTAGAAGGCACAAAATAACACTAAAAGAATGATACAGAAATTAAAAGAAATCAAATAAAAAATTTATTAGCTTGGCTAATAAATAAATTTGAAATCCTATATAAAACCTATTTGAATTTGAAAAGATTAGAATGTGCAGAACTAAGAAGACAACATAAATCTTAATTACACATAATGCTAAAATTTTTGGGGGAAATGCTTAACTTGAACTCTTACATAATAAATCCGACAAATAAAAATTATTTATTCACCATTAGTATCTAACTAGGTTTGTATTCTTTGAATAATCTCTTTTAAACACATTCTGTTTGATTACGTGATGCATAAATTTACGTACATATAGAATAAGGAGGAGAGCAAATATAAAAGGATCCTAATATTACTTCGTCATTCACTAATTGCCTTGGTAGGTCATTTATTTACAAATTTACATACATACAGAATAAGGAAGAGTACAATAAAGGGATCCTAATGATACTTCGTCATTCACTAATTGCCTTGGCTGGTCATTATTTATAAATTGTTGTAATATTTTATATTGTCCTTCCTGTAATTGGGGTCTATGGTGGTAAGATCATTTTTCTCTTTCTTCATATTTCATATACGGGATAAAATTTTTTATTTTCTATCATGTATAATTACACGAAAAATAAGTATAAAGAGTTAAATAAAGACAATGTAAGGGTTTATTTGTACTTTGAAATAATTTTTTAAAAATAAATTAGATATTGTAATCATATACAATATTATTCAAAAATTTGAGCATCCAAAAAGTTCCAACCAATTATAATAAAAGTGTACAAATAATTTATTAGTAGAACAAAAAAAAAATTAAAGAAATGAAATAATTTCATATTGAAAAATAATTTAGTAGTACAATTAATTTCATATTGACCGCGCATCGCGCGGGTAGTATACTAGTTTTTATTAACAAAGAATTAAATATGGTCCTAAAATGATAAAACATCTAGTCCTTATTTTCCTAAAAATCGAGCGGGGACAAGGCGCAAACACTAAAAGAAAAAATTACCCTGAAAAATAAGAAAAACAAATAAGTAAAATTGCTAAATTCTCAAAGCTAAAACCACTCCTTAAAGATTATCTCTCAAAACCTAGTATTCTCAAAATTATCCTTCTCTCGTTCTCTGTCCGTCGGCTCAATTCGGGCTGCCGGTAATGAAACTTCAAATCTGAACTTTAATTTTCAACAAAACAAGAGAAATGAAGTTTTCTTCCTCCCCAAGCCTACTGCCCCAGATTCAGCATTTCTGCCGCCGGCCGGCTGACCGGCCGGCGGTGGCAGGTGGCCGGATTTTTTTAGTTTTTTATTTTTTAAAAAATCTGGAAACACAAGCTAACACAAGCATAAAACATACAAAAAAATACATATTCATAATTTAAGAAAGAGCATATATAACCAATGAAAATACATAAACATACATAAACTTTAAAACATACAAAACATACTCTTATATACACCCACACCATACAAAGACATACAAATGAATTTTTGGACATACAAAGACTTATTCACTTACATATGAAGCACCGATACACTTAAATACAACTATATACATATATATACAAATACAAAATCAAAAGTATTCAAAAACATACAAATGAAAATAAAAAATATACAATCATACAGTAAAAAATACAAAAAACACAATCATACAGTAAAAAATCCAAAAAAATCAATTAGAGATTTCAAAAAATTTTAAAGTATTTTTTATATACAAAAAAACACATACACATAAATACAAAAATATAGATACGTATATACACATAAATATACATCCAAAACAAAAACAAAACGAAAAAAAAGAAGGGAAGAAGAAGATCGGTGACAGCAGATCCGGCTGCCACCGCCAAACGCCAGCAACAACCAGATCTGGAGGAAGACGAACCTCGCCGGAGATCGGAGATGGGGAAGGACGGCGGCGGGGTGGCTGTAAGTGGGTGGAGTGGAGAGAAAGAGAGAGAGAAAATTAGGGTTTTGTGTTAGCGAGAGAGGGAAATGAAGAAAATAGTATGTATTGTAATATATTTAAAAGTATCGTTATTTATGGTAAATGTTTAAAAGTATCGGTATTTTTTGTAATTTAGCTATTAGGATTGTCATATGGTATAAATTTTCCATAATTATATGAGATAGAATAAGGATTGATCCATATATATCTTTCAGGTTATTTGGATTTACTCTGACTAGATCATAGTGGATGAGGATAGCCATTGGTGAGTGGCGAGGTGAGCCACATGCACTTTTAATACTCATTTACTAGCATTCCCCATCTTTTGTACCAGTTTGTTCATCTTCAATCTAGAAAAGTGTCACCACCCATAATTACGAACCGGTTGTGAGGGCATCCAAATTTACATCCACTTGAATTATAAATAATTAATAATAATTTAACTAAGATAAATAGACTAATTAATGTCTCAAATGTCATCCATAGATAGAATAAAAATTCAGAAATATCCGCAAAATATAAAATCTATGTCCGCACTATAAGTCATGAACATCTAAATAACAGAATACTGAATATATATCAATTTATCGGAAACTAGAAATGACATAAGTCATGAAAACTGAAAGATGCGCCACGATGAAACAAGGATGGTTGGCTCACTGCTTGACTCTCGAATAATCTCCAACTTTGCTACAAAGCTCGCTAGAATACGAATCTGAACATGCCAGAACAAAGTAAATAAAAGAATAAACATAAACGGGAAATAACACAAGTCGAGAGGACTAGTAGGTGGATAGACGTGCTTCTAAAATAATAAGAAACAACTCTAGCAAAGAATAATAGAAGGAAAAGGAAATGAGAGAAAAAAAATATGTCTTTAACTCAATTTTGAAGAAACACATCAAATAATGTCACAATCACCAATAAATCAACAAAAAAACTCTTCATAGATATCACATTAAAGATTCATATGTGCCAGCTAATAATAATGGACCAACTCCGAAATATATACCAAATGGTCCAACTTCAAAATAAAATTATGGACCAACTCCGAATATAATAATAATAATAATAATAATAATAATAATAATAATAATAATAATAATAATAATAATAATGATGATGATGATGATGATAGACCAACTCTGAATATACAATAATGGACCAACTCCGAATATATATTAAATACGAACAAGCCATGAATCCACATAGCCTAACAACTCAAATCATACTCCACAAGTATGATGTAACAAGCTAATTACGATTACACGCCTAAGAGATCAAGAAAAATTACTATAACATCAAATCATAGATCAAAACATGAAGAATAGGCATACGAACTATACCTAAAGTAGTACACATACAAAGAACATATGTACATAATCCCAAGTGAAAGAATTTCACCGAAGAAGAGGGATAGAACCACCTACTCCGGGGATGCACACTAGCTAATCAACAATAGTCTTTCCTTACTTATCCTCCAAACGATTCCGCTTTATACAAAATTATGCATAATACAATCAATAATTCAAACCTTAAGCTAAAAGAGTTAAGAAGTCAGCCCCGGAACCAAATGGTAGCTTAATATTCTCAATTTCATCCATGAAAACACATATTTCTAGACAAGATTATCATACTAACTCAATATCCAAACTAGTAATTGAATATTCTAAGGTCAAGATAATAATAATATTAAATCATAGAGGTGAGAGCATTAATGTCACGACCCAGAATCCGAATAGGTCGTGAGGGCACCCAACTAACCCTGTCGGGCGTACCTACTTGATTATGAATGAATGATATAAGCTTCTCAATGAAAAATATAAATATCTCAATACCATAGAATAAAGTAGAAATAATCCCAACAGTAAATGGTCTAAGTACTCCCCGAATCATGAACATCTAAGAGTGTCGAATAAGTTATACAACTCTAAAATATTGGGAATATATCAAAGAGAAATATAAACTATATAGGCGGCCACCACAGACGAAGGGTTGGCTCACCGCTAATAGAGAGATGCTCCACCTCGGTCAACCACGATGCTCACTAGAAGATGGTGTCTAATTTGTAAGACATAAATAAACCAACAAAGAAAAAGAAAGGGGTGAGTCGAGTGACTCAATAAGCGGGGACGGGGCTCCAAGTAAAGTAGCAAGTTGCTCATATATGGAAAGTAAGACAATTCAAAGGTATGTGAAGTAAAGATAAACTATTAACAATCAAGTAATATTCATACTCCGTCATCAAAATACCACGAACACTTTCATTGTAACTAGGGGGTAAATACATAACCACGCAATACTACGATAATATGCACGGAACTACATCGTGCTATGATAATATGTACGGAACTACATCGTACCTCAATAATATGTACGGAACTACATCGTACCACAATAATATGTACGAAACTACATCGTACCACAATAATATGCACGGAACTACATCGTGCCACAACTTCTTGTATAGAAGGATATATTATATATAGGGTGTGGGGCAAGTCCACCAAGAAAGTGAAATACACTGATCTCGGTCCGAAGCTCACTAGCTACTCAACAATAGTTTTCCCTTTTTGAATCTCCTCCAAATGTTCTTTCTCTATTAAAGGAACGTAATACAATCAATACCAAGGCTAATGGCTAAACAATACAAAGCTTAAGCTAAAGGGGTTAAGAAATTAACTTAAAAGTCAACCCAAGCCTACACGGTCAAACCCCAAAATTAAACTTACAATCGAGTTTATCCATACCCACACGAGTCTAAGTACATAACTAAGTTTTGGTCTTGATAGGAATTGGAACGTCAAATTTCAATTTTTTCTAAATAGATAACTTAAGGTCAAATACCATTTCAAATACTATACTTTTAAGGATGGGAATACACTTAAATACACTCAATAATTAACTACTTATGTTAAGCATATTAAAAATCAGTACTTTATAATAATAATAATAATAATAATAATAATAATAATAATAATTTCAGTTACCAAGTACAAATTTTTGGACCAAAACAAAGACTCAGAAGCAGAGTCACGAAGTAGTATACTGCTATGATAACATAAGCTCACTTAACACTATTATTAAATTGGAAGTAGTCATAAATGATCAACTGATATGGTCAACTACTTCCCGAATAGTTGGACAATGAATTTTTGCTCATTTTTATTGAGAACTTTTTCATAACTGCTAGTATCCTTTTATTAGCATATGCTATAATAGCACTCATTAAGAAACCATCTTGATGCTAAAGGACGATAGAGGATCCATCTAAACATAGGAACATAGAAGAAGCAACTCCAGTAAAACAACCACTCATAAACCATTGTATTATATAGGTAAACCTTATTACGCAATAACAATAACTAAATAAAGAAATGTGATTCCACATAGACATACCTGACTGAACTAAATTGGAATCTTAAAGACTAGCTGCCTCTAACTCCATGGATAAGTTCTCCCATTTCCCGCAGCCACTACTGAGCACTCTTGTTTTCCCTTTAAATTTTCATTCCTCAATTTATCATTTTATCCTAAAGTGTAAGACAATGTCTCCTTTAAATGTGCCCTAACAATATGGGCTAGAAAAGAGATGTGGACTTAGCCCACAATTTTTTTTAACTTTTATATTTGGAATTTTTACACTCTATACCTATAATTTAAAGTATTTACAAATCATACCCATTAAAAATTATACTACCCATAAAACTAAAAGTATTTACCCAACCTACCCATTTATTATTGTATACTTTTGTTATGCCTTACAGGTGTATACCTTTAAGGTATACTGCATAAATTATGGTATAAAAGTCTGGAAGGCCATTTATTACTGTATACCTTTGTTATACCTTATATGTGTATACCTTTATGGTATACTGCATAAACTATGGTATACAAGTCTGGATGGGTAGAGTGGGTAAATAGTTTAGTGGGTATGCTGGGTAATATTTGAAAGTAGTGGGTAGTAGGTGTAATTATTTTAGGTTTTGTGGGTATTTTTGTAAGTATCCCATTATATTTTGAGCTCCAACTAGAATAAAAAAACTATTCATTTACTCAAAAGTTATCTAATTAATTTTCTAACCTTTTTTTTTTCTCTAACTCAAATTTAAATAAAATAAAATATTTATTATACAATATCGTGGTGTTACATTCTCTTCCACTTTAGCACAAGTTCGTCCTCGAACTTGTTCCACCCAAAACCAACAACCAATCTATACACATGCCTCCAACACCAAACCATTTACCACTCACAACCAACTTCAAATATACTCAAAATTTGGCTAAGTCCCAAGATTTACAACCAGAGTTTCTTTTGTAAATTGGACTATCCAAAAATAATTCCTGTCTCAAATACCAATCAACCACCATATACAATATATTAAGCCATGCATAGGCACCAAATAAAGCTCAAGATAATCTCAACCGCTCCGACAAGGATGTAAATCTCAATAATAAATCAAACACACTCCGGCAAGGAGCTAAATTACTCTAATGAATCAAATACTCCGGCAAGGAGATAAATTACTTTAACGAATATAAAAACTCCGACAAGGAGGTAAACATGCTATAACTCACAATTAATAAGAGAAATTTAAATGCAAGGACTTAAAAATCTACTTACCTGATGCTTCAAACAAGTGGGGATATCTATCCCGCATGCTCGACTCAATCTCCCAAGTATCCTCATCATGCGGAGGGTTATGCCGTCGCACTTTTATTAATGGAATCTCTTTAGACCTCAACTTTCGGGTGTCTCTTCCTACAATAGCAACTGGAACTTCTTCATAAGCTAAGTTCACATCCAATTGAACTGGGTCCACCTTTATGACATGAGTAGGATCTCGAACACACTTCCGGAGCATAGAAACATGAAAAACAGGCATAGACTCTGGCAATGCAAGTCGATAAGCAACCTCACCAATACGCTTCACAATCTTAAAAGGACCAATAAACCTAGGGCTCAATTTGCCTTTCTTCCTAAATCTCTTCACACCTCGCATTGGTGACACCTTCAAGAAAACCATATCACCTTCCTCAAATACCAACTCTCAGCTTCTCTTGTTTGAGTATGATATCTGCCTACTCTGAGCAGTCCGAAGACGATCCTGAATAATACGAACCGTATCCAAAGTCTGACGAACAATATCAGGACCCAACACCTCTACATCTCGAGACTCGAACCAACCAACTGGAGATCGATATCGGCGACCGTATAATGCCTCGAATGGCGCCATCTGAATGGAAGACTGATAACTGTTATTATAAGTAAACTCTGCAAGAGCCAAATGTTCATCCCAATGACCGCCAAAATCCAAGGCACATGCTCTCAACATGTCCTCCAAGATCTGAATAGTCCGCTCAGACTGTCCATCAGTCTGCAGATGGAATGCGGTACGAAGCTGGACCTGAGTACCCAACTCCCGCTGAAAAGCCTGCCAAAACTGAGAAGTGAACTGAGAGCCTCGATCAGAGATAATAGTCAATGGAGTACCATGCAGCCGAACAATCTGCTCAATAAAGATCCGAGCCAACTTCTTTGATGTATCGGTTTTCTTCACTGGAATAAAATGGGCCGACTTGGTAACTCTATCAACAATGACCCAAACTGAATCATGATGCCTCAATGTCTTTGGCAAGCCGACTACAAAATCCACGATAATCCTCTCCCACTTTCACTCGGGAATGGGTAGTGCCTGGGCTAAACTTGCGGGTCTCCTATGCTCGTACTTGACTTGCTGACAGTTCAAGCACCGAGATACATGATCAAAGACATCTTTCTTCATCCCCTTCCACCAATACAACTCCCGAAGGTCCTGGTACATCTTGGTGATACCAGGATGAATGGAATACAGCGAACTATGAGCCTCATCAAGAATCAACCGCCTCAAGCTGAAAAATCGTATAATCAACTCCATGCTCCTCAAGATATCCCAAAGCACCTAATATCCGCTGGCAACGATCCAGAAAGGCCCGTGGATCCTCGGATGGAAGTCCTCCAAATCTCGGGGGCAGTAACCTGGTGAAGTGAAGAAGTCTGACTTGGTTCACCTCCGGAACCATAATCTGCCCTGGCTGACCTGCCTGAACAACCTGGGGTACACTACCCACAGCTACTACCTCTGGAGTCTGCATAGCAGGAGTAACAAGCTGAACTGGGGTCTGCATACCTCGCATCTGAGCACCCACTAGTGGGCCAACATGAGAAGCTACCTGGGTCGCGGGAGATCCCTATGGTGCAAGAGTCTGTAGGATACCCAAAACCCTCAACATAGTATCCTGAAGTACCGGTGTAGCAATGAATCCCTGATCAACCTGAACCTCTGGCTGATCCTCAATCTCTGTATCAGTAAAACCCTCAACAACTGTCGTGGCCCCAGCAGCTCTAGACCTAGGCTGGGCGGCAGTACGAATTTGAATTCCACGTCTGCCTCGGCCACGTCCTCTGCCTCGTGTCGACGCCCATTTTTCCCCGAACCCCCATAAGAGTTCGAAACATGGCTCGACTTATTGGGACTTGCGGGTAAAGACTTGGAGTCGCCACCTAACATATTTTTTAACTAGGCGTATTAGGGCACCTACTTTGTTTCTAGCCAATTTTAATATTAACTCCGATACTTGATCTACGAACCGAGAATTCTGAGTAAGGGTTCAGATTAACCCAAGAGGAAGGTGTTAGGCACCTCTCAGGTTCCACAAAGTGTGGTTCCCGACCGGACTAAATAATTGGGATTAAAATTAAATTAAACTTAATAAAATTGAACAGTTTTCACTATAATATACAAGTACACAAAATTGAATTTAAAGTAAATGATTCATCTTCTCGAATTGTTTTTCTTCCTTAGCAAACTTCAACTAAATAGACCTTGCAAAATACAACAAATTAGTTAGTATGCCAAAATAATAAAATTGAATGATAAGCCAAGAAAACACAATAGCAAGTATTTTGAAACATTTGTTTCCTCCAATAATGTCGTGGATTTTAGTCGGGAAGTACCTTGTAAACAATATGAAAACGAATTAGTACAAAATTAATAAAGTAAAATATTCAATAATAAGTAGAATAAAAATAATAATAATAATAATAATAATAATGATAATAATAATAATGATAATAATAATAATAATAATAATAATAATAATAATAATAATAATAAAAAGGAAAATAAAGGGCAAATGGAGTTTTTTGAAAATTTTAGGCTCAGAATATGTATTGCGTCAAGAAGAGGTTAGGGATGTCGGTACGGCTGCAAACACGGAGCCGGTCGTGTTGCCATGCCAAGCACTTTCGATCCCACTACTCCGCTATCGCTTACTTTGCAAAATGATATGCATCGTCACCGCCTTTTTTGTTTGTTTCGGGACGGGAGTTGTGTTAGGCCTCCAAACGTCATTGGCCTGATGGTATAGTATCCGTTCAATATCAGTGCTTAGGCCTAAATACATGTATATGTATTTTTTCATTGGCCCTAGTCTATGTGCTATCTGTCCAGATCAGTATTACGCCAGGCAGTGCCAAGAGAACTGCAAAACTTATCAATAAAGGGTCAGTAGGAGCAGCGGGCCTCAGCCAATGATATGTTAAACCAAAGTCAAAGAACTGATCAATACTCAATAGAATAACAGTCAAATTCAACGACGATGTTAAACCAAACCACAGCCAATTCTAGTAAAAGCAGTGGTCAAAAATTCCACACGAGTTCTCAGCTGCAAATCAACAAATAGAGCCAACAATAACATGATAAAAACAAACAGAAGTGAACGACGAAAGAAGGTTCCCCGGTAAGTCAAAGGCGAATCAACGAAACAGACGAAACGGGATTGGGAAAAAGAGGAGCAACACCAGTAATGGGTGGCATCGCTGCCACCCCTCCTCCACGCCACCCATCGCAAATCAAACGGGAGTGGGGAAAACCCCATACCCAAAAACCTGTAATAACAAATCAGAGGCAGACATAACAATAACCAAAAGATGTCGAAACCAAACAATTGGGCCAGAGGAATATCAGTGGTCGAGGAGGGTGGAGGAGCGACACCAGCGTGGTAGCGGCGTCACCGCGACTCCGGCCCCGATCTGTTTTTTCTGGAACCATAGTATCGTTGCCTTGTGTCAAATCTCGATGGTGGCGATGTATTCCCACCATTGCTCCGTCACTCGCGATCACCTCTCCGTTTCTGCACTCCCTTCACCATTTCACTTTTCGGATTTGTGTAAGTGTGTGTGGTGTTTTGTAGATGTGTGTACTGGTGTATGTGGGTGGATGTTATTTCCCCACCGATCCGTTTCCCCCAAAACCCTTTATGTGTGTATATTGTATGGCTGGTGTGTCTGTATTTTTTGTGTGTGTGTTGTAGAGTAGGTGATCCCCTTTTGATCTGTGTGTGGGGTGGTGTGTAACGGAGAGGGTGTGTGTAATGAATCCTTGTTTTCCGATCAGTGTGTGTGTGTTGAAGTATGGATCTATTCTTATGGGTATGGTGAAAATGATGAGGGAGCTTTTGTACTCCCTTTTTTTCAACTCGTCCCCTTTGTATCATGTCTTATAGGAAAAGGTAAATAACAGTAAAAATTTTATGAAAGAAAGAATCATTAAGAATGGAAAGAAGATCATCTAATGTGCCGTGACCAATTAAGTAGCCGTTGGGGGAAAATTAATTCAAGCAAAAGTTTGGACCTCTAACATAAGACCAAGAATCAAGACTAAAAAGTGGTCATATTCATAAGCAGTAATGTAGACAGAAAGAGATTCCATAAATCAAGCAAAGATTTGGTTGAGCACAAGTCTCGTAATTAGATAAAAATGACAAGATATTACCACTTTGATAGAATTTAACCACATTGGAATTAAGAAGAAGAAAAGGTACTTAAAAACGTGTAAGGATTTTCCCCTCTACTCTTGGTCATTTTCTTTATATGTATTGGAAACTTTACTTGTAGAAACAGAAACGCATAAGAAAAAATATGAAGGGCCATTATTTACTTTAAAGGTGCTAATATACATAAAAAAGTACTTAATATATATAAACTTGATTTAACACAAATACACGTAATAGTCACAATAATTTACTTTTGATATTAATAATGTAATGAATTGTACAAATAACCATAATTGATACACACTCAAAAAATAACCTAAATGATATAAAATTACGTAATATAGCCACAATTATAAATATAATATGTAAATAGAGGATAACGCAAGTAAGTGCATGCAATCTAATACACATTTGCTCAAATAGTTAAATCGCACCTTTTAATTAAAATTATGGCCAATTATGAAAAAGGAGGGACAAAATTGGGTGTCAACACCTCGACCTCTTTGCCCGGGGATGATGAAAGAGTCTTCGGGCAAAGATAGTTGACGGAATAGCCAATTTTGTCACGACTTGCAAGCAAGATGGTGGGAAGGGAAAATGAGAGTTTTGGGGTATTTCGGCCGAACCCCGGTCTCTGAGTTGCCTACATATCTCGGGTTTCACGAGAATCAGGCCGTGTGTAGTTCTGGAATGGCAGGTTGCCTGTGTGAGATGTTTATGACGCACGATTTTAGATGTCAGGAGTAAACTTATCAGAGTATGTAAAGTTTACATTTCAATGTAACAGCCTTTTGCCGAGTTAAATGAGGAATAAAACAGAGACACTATCGAAGATGAGATAACATCAATAGATCGAGCGTGGGAAAAGAGGCTTGCAATCATCCTAGTTATGAAAATGTGGTGCACGACACACCCATAAAGAGGAGTTTACACGTACGTAATTTCCACTTCATCTCGATAATCGAGTCATCTTGTCTTTAATATTATCTTTGAATGAGCTGGGGAATACTGAAGAGTAAAGCACAATAAGTATGCACGATTCAAACAGATGGGCACGATTAGGCACAAGAACACGCACGATTGACACAGATAGGCCCGAATAGGAAGGAATACAAAACTGACATCCAATCAGGAATGAAAGATTAGGTGGATCACTTGCGCGAGTACGGAGATATAGATTTGAGTGCTTCGGAACTCGGCAACAATAGACCGTTTGCGGTATAGCAAAGATATTGTATGTAGGATTAGGTTTTGCTTTGTATGTTTTTGAGGTTTTGTGGTTGCCTAATTGGCCGTGATTTTGGGAGTAGGCGTGAGAGTAGGGCACAGGGGTTTGTCGAGAGATCGGGGAGTACCCTGCAGCAAAATCATGATAAATCCAATATATATAAAAATAAAGTAAAGTAAACTTCCCTGATGAGTTGAGCTCTCCTTTGTCATGTAGTTGTCTAGTCTGTTTTCAAGTGCTTTGAGTGTTAGGAAATGTATGCTTCTCCTCTAGGGATATTCATTTAAGCGTATCTTGTCAGGAGATAATTGTTTGTCCATGTCGGGTTGTACACCTTGGAACACTGTTCCGTTGTTTCCTGCAATAAAGTGTGAGCTTTTGCAGATAATATTTGTAAATGTGAAATAGACTTTCCTGTCGTTGGGTTGTCAACTGCCGATGTGTCGTGGTCTCTCGTTATGAGATATTTGTGTATCATAAGTGCCTGCTCGTCAAGAGCTATTTTGCATGCTCGTCATGAGCTATTTTGCCTTCTTGCCGGAGCTGTTGCCTGCTCGTCAAGAGCTATTTTGCCTCCGCGTCAAGAGCTATTCTGCCTACTTGTCAGGAGCTGTCTGTCTGCTCGTCAAGAGCTATTTTGCCTCCTTGTCAAAAGCTACTTTGCCTGCTCGTCATGAGCTATTTTGCCTTCTTGCCGGAGCTGTTGTCTGCTCGTCAAGAGCTATTTTGCCTCCGCGTCAAGAGCTATTTTGCCTGCTCGTCACGAGCTATTTTACCTTCTTGTCAGGAGCTTTTGCCTGCTCGTCAAGAGCTATTTTGCCTCCTTGTCAAGTGCTATTTTGCCTGCTCATCAAGAGCTATTTTGCCTTCTTGTCAGGAGCTTTTGCCTGCTCGTCAAGAGCTATTTTGTCTCCTTGTCAAGAGCTATTTTGTGTATCGCGCCGGGCTGTGTACCCTGCGAACAAAAAGTAAAGTGCCTGTCGCCGGGCTGTGTACCCTGCGAACAAAAGTAAAGTGAAGTGCTAAAAATAAAATGTCATTATCCTATCTGCAATGCCGCTAGGAAAGTCGTCATTTTTCTGCTTTTATAATGCTTTCATGAATGTTGGGCCTTTGGTCAAGTTTTCTTCGGGGACTCCCAGTTTCTGTACTTCGTCTCTCTTGAAATTTTTGAGGGACCTCAAAAATTTCTGCCCCAGTGTCGGCTTGCGTCTTTTGGGAATTTTTGAGGAGATCCTCAAAAATTCTGCCCCAGTTTATTGCCTTTGATAGATCATCATATCATGATAGTGCCTGCAAAATAAATAAAATACGTGTGTTTGTCCAATTCTAAGGCGGACGAGCCTATTATAGTGGTGCCTGCAAAACAAAATATATGAGTTTGTCCTATTTTAAGCCGGATAAGGCTGATTATAGTAGTGCCTGCAAAACAGAAAGAATGAGTATGTCCAATTCTAAGGCGGACGAGCCTATTATAGTGGTATTCTAAGCCTGACAGGGCCAGTAGTCATATTTTAAGCCTGACGAGGCTAGTCGTCATATTTTAAGCCTGACGGGGCTAGTCGTCATATTTTAAGCCTGACGAGGCTGAAGTGCTATCAGGTTTGTTGTGATTGTCTGTGAATCTTGTGTTTGTATTGAAAAATCTGCTCTCAAAGAAAGATTCGTTAGTCGAGACAAAATAGTTACATTGCACTGAATACCAGTGTATTGGCTTGAATCTGCATTTGTCCTTTAGTGTGATAATTGATGACTCTGATTGTGTGGGTACTTGCATTCTCAGGCTGAGGTTGGATTTGTCGGATGTGAAGGTTGTTCCCAAAGTCGTATTTGTCTTGGGTTGTGCTGGGTATTTTGCGGTGTAACGGTATTGAATGTTTGAGTGATAGGTGAAGATCTTTGCTGGATCAAAATCCCGAATAGGTCTCTAGGGAATAGTTCGTTTGTTGGTCGCAATATCTTCTGAGTGAGCTAAAGGGGTAAAGGTGTGAGGTTTTGTCTTTATGTCCTTGATTGTGTTGAACCTTTGAAAGTCTTGAAAGAGAGTAGATTGTTTATGGTGCAAGTTGGAGTACGGTGCGAGGCTGTGAGTTTTGCCAGTTTTAGTTGTATAGCGATTGAATTTGTTTCTTGCGACTCTTGTGTTGGTATAATGCCAGCTGATTCTGGTTCGTTCATACTACAAGTTGTACTGAAGTGGAATTAGGCTTATCTGAGTTTTCTTGGTGTCCTATGCTGGTGGTTCGAAAGACTTTATTTCAGAAGTAAATGTTATCAGCTTGGCTTGCCATTTCGGCTTTTCTGAATGCAGATTCTTGACCAATTTCAGTGTTCAGATGCAAAGCGACCGTAATAGAGTGATAAAATGCACAAAACTATGTTAGGACATTTAGAAAAAATTTGATGCAAAAGCAATACATATAGCTTAAGAGAATGCCTAGACCGCGAATGATAAATTAGCACTTGAATTTTAGAGACTGACAAATTGTATAAAGGTTGAAAGATTGCATGGGTGCTTTATGTAGCAGTCAAGACAAGGATTCTTTTGTTAAATGACCGATGCTCGCTTAAGCAGAAGATGGGTCTGGTTAGATCTCAATCGAAAGTTGAAAAGGATTCCGGGTGAGGGGTATATATATGACTGAAAAGGAAGTTGGCTTTTGTCGAACACCAAGACCTTAGTGCATTTGTCATCCTTTCTCGCAAATTTATGTGTCATGATGCCCGTGTGTCCTTGAGAGAAATACTCAATGTCTCTCATATTTGTCAACCGACTGTTGCAATTCAATCTTTGTCTTAGCTCTTGCTTGTCAGGTAGATTTTTTTTTGCCAAGAGACCATTCTTAGAACACTGCTTCACTCAAGGCTGTTATAAAATTAATTAATGGTTTTGTAAGTGTCTCAAATAGCTTTATCTTGAGATCAACGTCTCGTCCCACACTTGCTAGTTGGTAGGGATATGCTTTCAATACTCGGCAAGAGCTTCTAGCTCCGTCATATAATGGAAATTTTGTCACCGCACCTTTGCATTCTTTTCCAAATTGAACCAGCCTGCTAATTTAGTTGTTATGCATAAACTTTAGTATCATCAAGCGGGTTCCGATCATTTCTCACTTCCTTATTGCCTTGTGATAACCCCTTGAACGTCTGTTTGGCCATGAATAGGTGCAAGTTTGGAAATAATATTTTGGATTATCTTAAATGTATTACAATATAGACTAGACCGTCGAAAATGATCCTCAGACATTGTGTCAAAACGAAGTATTTCGGTAAGTCATGTGTGCCCTTGAGTTTGACCAACAAATCTCTTTCCCTATCAATTTCCGCTTTATGTGTATAGTGCCTGCTATTACAAACTCTTCTTATTTTGAAAAATCCTTGATAAGTGCGATTTGCTTGGCCAAATCTTCTACCTTGGTATTCAACTTAAGCCAACCTTTTGGATAATAGGTTTTGAGTTCGCAAGGGATAGAGAATTATCAAAACATGCGAAAGATTTCTGATATCAAGATTTGGGCAAAGAGTAGGGGGATGAGGTGCCTTGGTAGGAGATTAGATTTGGGAAGGGATTGACTTAGGTTGAAAGAGACCTAGAGCAATCAAACAATTTTATGCAATGCACACGTATCAAATAAGAAATGCATTCTATAATATAAAGGACCGTTTTACGCACGATGATTTGAAAAGCGCTTTTGAGCCACATGTATCATTTCATTTGCTACAAAATGCGGAGTCTAAAAGAGAATATTGCATTTATTGAATATTGGTCTTTATTACATTGGCTGATATTGAAACAGTGTAAGGGAAGGAAAAGACTAAACATTGCTGGGGGATTAAATCATGGCCAGTTGAGCATCTTTCATGTTGATCCATCCCCAGAAGATTCATCTTCTTCCTCTTCGGACGAATCTTCGCTAGACGAACTTGCCCCTGACGAATCCCCTTGGAAGATGATATTATCTGCATCAGTTAAGAGCCGGGATATGTCAAATGTCTTCTTCAACATTTCCCAAGCCTTTCTTCCTTTCTCCTCTATTCCTCTATTTGCCACAGAGTCTATTCCTTCGCTAGCCCATACGCCGATAGACTCTATGCGTTTTGTCAGGAGTTCTGCCTTATTGCGCCATTTGTCTTTTTCTCTGTCCTTTGCTTCGACCAAACTTTGCTTCTTCACTATTTTCTCTCGTGCCTTTGCCAGTTGTTTGTGTAGCCTCTTGCACTCAGATTCCCATTCATCGGAATTTCTTTTCCTTTTTCTTGTTGCTCTTGGTTGAACTGCCTTTGCTATGTCTTTCCTTAGCCAGTCTGGATAATCTTCATCATAGCCTGCATCAAATCTGTCTCGTCCAATAGTCTCAAATTCCATTCGATTCCTTGCTTTCCAAAGTTCTAATGTCTTGTCTTGGAATGGTATCACTCCTCCGAAAATATCAGCTTTGAAACTTCTGATGTCTGCAATTTGGGGTACAATCTGTTTTCTCCCCGCTTGTCTAAATGCCCTTAAAGGAGTGTATGGGTAAACTCCTCTAAAGCCCACTAAGATGAGAAATGAGTCTCTTTCAGATCGTGTGATTACTGTTGTGCTGGGAAAGTAATCAAACATCCATTGTATGTCTTCAGATGTCAACTGAGAAAGCCTGTGGTGCCAGCCTTCGGTGGTTGTTGGTCGGTCCCACTTTTCAATAGCACTGTCCATGCGGGCGATATGCATTAAGATGTAGTTTTCTCTCGGTATGGAGTGGAAGCCTTGGTCTGTGCTATCCATCTTTTGCAAATGTTCCATCAACCAAATTTGTAGGAGTAAATTACAACCTTCGAAAAAGCTAGCGCCCTTCTTGCATCTTTCTAAAGCTCGATACATCTCTGCAACAATCATCGGTACCAAAGTGTATTTTTCTTGATAGAGTCTTTGAGTAAGGCGTCGGCAATTGATACCATGCCAACATCAACTCGTCCTTTGTGTTCTGGAAAAACGACAGTTCCTAAAAAGCTGGTGACAAACGCAAGTACCCTCCGCTCTTGCCAATCTGCCTGGTTAATGTTGAAATAGTCTTCGGCTTCTTGAAATGCTTCTTCATACCCAAATTTGATGTAGAGGGAAGTCAGAGAAATTCCCGACTGCCTTATACTGTCTGTGCATAACTCGGGCTTAAACCCTACCATTTCGAAGAACTCCTCGGGTGCAATGTTCTTAGGCATCAAGTCTTCTTCGCTTTCGAATGGTAATTGGGTTAACCCGCCTATTTCTTCCAGTAATGGTGTCAACTCTACACTCCCAAAGTGAAAAATTGCTCGGTCCGCATCCCAATAGTGTACTGCTGCTTCAACTATCCCTTCCATTGCCGTATGCTGCATCAGTGAAATAAGGTTCTCCAGCACTGCCTTAACTCGGTCTTGTTGATCTATACTTAGGTTTCTCCACCAATCTTTTAGTAACTGAGGGGTTTCAGCGACCATGTCAAATGTTCTATTGGCCATGATCTTTTGGAAAAGGTGAAGGAAGGAGAAGAAAAGGAAGGAATATGCCTAAATTTTGGTTGTAAGCAAACGATTAACGTATGGCACGAGCTTTTGAAAATGATGCAGTATGAAATATGAAGAGAAGTGTCGTTATAGATTGAGAACCCTTTAGACACTTTAGAAGGAAATTGCTAATGGACTTTTAACAAACCACGGATGGCAAGTCTTTATATAATGCTTAAAGGATAAATGTGCATTATGTGTCATCCCGTCTATCAAACGGTCATTTCTGCTTCATATCGGGCCTTTAATGCCTTTTCGGTTACCCTTTGTGCGTTTGAATAGCATTGAATACAGAATAATTCCAACCGCTTAGCAATAAACAGTCGTTTCTGATTCAGTTTCGACTTTGATGCCTCTTGGGTTACTATTTGTGCCTTTGAATGGCATTGAATGCAGAATAATTCCCATAAACGGTCTACATTTGCACGTTCAATCCTTTAAGTATATGCTAATAAATCATGTTTAACACTTTTTAAGGCCAAAAACCCGTTCAGATTATTTGAACAAGTTGGCTTATTGGACTTGAGAACAAGTCGACTAATGATATGTCATGATGCATGATTCCTAGCATTACTACTAAAGAATGGAGTTAGCTAGACCGAATTTTATTATCCTCCCAAGCGGACAACTTAGGAGCGGGAACGTCTTGGACCAAATAGGTTCCAAGTTGTTCCCCCTAAAAGGAGATTTTTGTGAGGGAAGAGGTGGTCATAACCACCGCACGATTTAGAAACTTGCCAGGAGCGGCGGAAGGTATGCATAATACGCACAAATTTTAAAAGAAATGCACAAATTTTGAAAGAAATGCATATGTTTTGTAAAATGATGCACACATATTGAAGTATTTCATAAAATAATTTTAAAAGGACAAGAACAAAACAAATGCGTTAGTTTCAAAAGATATGATTAATATAAACTAGACAATATTAAAAATCATAAAAAAGAAAAAATGCACATATTAATATTTTACAAAATAAGTTTTTAAAAGGGATAACAAAACGAACGCACATTAGTTTTGAAAAATAGAGTTAATAGAAACTAGACAATATTAAAATGAAAAAAGAATTAAATCAAGTGAAATTATTTTTAAAAAGATTTATCAATTTTATAGAAAGGATGCACATATTGAAGCATTTCAAAAATAATTTTAAAAAACGAGTAAAAAGAGAAAACGAAACAAACAAGTTAGTTTAAAAAATAGGATCATGGAAACTAGACAAAAAGAATTATGAAGTGAAATTGTATAAAAGAAAAAGATTTTGCAAAATTTATGAAAGATTAGAAAATAGTAGAAGTGTTGGACGCTTTGTAAGAACCTTCCAAGAGTGGGTTTACTAGACAAGAACATGGTTCCCCCAGGCGGACAACCAAGAGGTGGGAACGTTTAGAATTGTTGGTTGTACCACGGACCAACTTATCCCAACCGTCTCCCTTACAGGGTTTTTTGAGGTGGAACGACCGTGAGATCCACGTAATCGCTCGTGTGTGTGCAAAGTGTCGTTTCCAGAAGTGGGGGAAATATAACAATTACAGTTAATAAAGAAAACACAAATAAAATAGAAAACTAAACTTCAAACCTGCAAAAGGAAAAGAAAGAAATATTAGTTTTGAGAAATAACGAAAACAAGAAAATAAATGCAAAGAATCCCAAAAAGTCCGTTATGGTTTGAACTTCGATATCCCCAGCGGAGTCGCCATTCTGTCGACGCCCATTTTTCCCCGAACCCCCATAAGAGTTCGAAACATGGCTCGACTTATTGGGACTTGCGGGTAAAGACTTGGAGTCGCCACCTAACATATTTTTTAACTAGGCGTATTAGGGCACCTACTTTGTTTCTAGCCAATTTTAATATTAACTCCGATACTTGATCTACGAACCGAGAATTCTGAGTAAGGGTTCAGATTAACCCAAGAGGAAGGTGTTAGGCACCTCTCAGGTTCCACAAAGTGTGGTTCCCGACCGGACTAAATAATTGGGATTAAAATTAAATTAAACTTAATAAAATTGAACAGTTTTCACTATAATATACAAGTACACAAAATTGAATTTAAAGTAAATGATTCATCTTCTCGAATTGTTTTTCTTCCTTAGCAAACTTCAACTAAATAGACCTTGCAAAATACAACAAATTAGTTAGTATGCCAAAATAATAAAATTGAATGATAAGCCAAGAAAACACAATAGCAAGTATTTTGAAACATTTGTTTCCTCCAATAATGTCGTGGATTTTAGTCGGGAAGTACCTTGTAAACAATATGAAAACGAATTAGTACAAAATTAATAAAGTAAAATATTCAATAATAAGTAGAATAAAAATAATAATAATAATAATAATAATAATGATAATAATAATAATGATAATAATAATAATAATAATAATAATAATAATAATAATAATAATAATAATAATAAAAAGGAAAATAAAGGGCAAATGGAGTTTTTTGAAAATTTTAGGCTCAGAATATGTATTGCGTCAAGAAGAGGTTAGGGATGTCGGTACGGCTGCAAACACGGAGCCGGTCGTGTTGCCATGCCAAGCACTTTCGATCCCACTACTCCGCTATCGCTTACTTTGCAAAATGATATGCATCGTCATCGCCTTTTTTGTTTGTTTCGGGACGGGAGTTGTGTTAGGCCTCCAAACGTCATTGGCCTGATGGTATAGTATCCGTTCAATATCAGTGCTTAGGCCTAAATACATGTATATGTATTTTTTCATTGGCCCTAGTCTATGTGCTATCTGTCCAGATCAGTATTACGCCAGGCAGTGCCAAGAGAACTGCAAAACTTATCAATAAAGGGTCAGTAGGAGCAGCGGGCCTCAGCCAATGATATGTTAAACCAAAGTCAAAGAACTGATCAATACTCAATAGAATAACAGTCAAATTCAACGACGATGTTAAACCAAACCACAGCCAATTCTAGTAAAAGCAGTGGTCAAAAATTCCACACGAGTTCTCAGCTGCAAATCAACAAATAGAGCCAACAATAACATGATAAAAACAAACAGAAGTGAACGACGAAAGAAGGTTCCCCGGTAAGTCAAAGGCGAATCAACGAAACAGACGAAACGGGATTGGGAAAAAGAGGAGCAACACCAGTAATGGGTGGCATCGCTGCCACCCCTCCTCCACGCCACCCATCGCAAATCAAACGGGAGTGGGGAAAACCCCATACCCAAAAACCTGTAATAACAAATCAGAGGCAGACATAACAATAACCAAAAGATGTCGAAACCAAACAATTGGGCCAGAGGAATATCAGTGGTCGAGGAGGGTGGAGGAGCGACACCAGCGTGGTAGCGGCGTCACCGCGACTCCGGCCCCGATCTGTTTTTTCTGGAACCATAGTATCGTTGCCTTGTGTCAAATCTCGATGGTGGCGATGTATTCCCACCATTGCTCCGTCACTCGCGATCACCTCTCCGTTTCTGCACTCCCTTCACCATTTCACTTTTCGGATTTGTGTAAGTGTGTGTGGTGTTTTGTAGATGTGTGTACTGGTGTATGTGGGTGGATGTTATTTCCCCACCGATCCGTTTCCCCCAAAACCCTTTATGTGTGTATATTGTATGGCTGGTGTGTCTGTATTTTTTGTGTGTGTGTTGTAGAGTAGGTGATCCCCTTTTGATCTGTGTGTGGGGTGGTGTGTAACGGAGAGGGTGTGTGTAATGAATCCTTGTTTTCCGATCAGTGTGTGTGTGTTGAAGTATGGATCTATTCTTATGGGTATGGTGAAAATGATGAGGGAGCTTTTGTACTCCCTTTTTTTCAACTCGTCCCCTTTGTATCATGTCTTATAGGAAAAGGTAAATAACAGTAAAAATTTTATGAAAGAAAGAATCATTAAGAATGGAAAGAAGATCATCTAATGTGCCGTGACCAATTAAGTAGCCGTTGGGGGAAAATTAATTCAAGCAAAAGTTTGGACCTCTAACATAAGACCAAGAATCAAGACTAAAAAGTGGTCATATTCATAAGCAGTAATGTAGACAGAAAGAGATTCCATAAATCAAGCAAAGATTTGGTTGAGCACAAGTCTCGTAATTAGATAAAAATGACAAGATATTACCACTTTGATAGAATTTAACCACATTGGAATTAAGAAGAAGAAAAGGTACTTAAAAACGTGTAAGGATTTTCCCCTCTACTCTTGGTCATTTTCTTTATATGTATTGGAAACTTTACTTGTAGAAACAGAAACGCATAAGAAAAAATATGAAGGGCCATTATTTACTTTAAAGGTGCTAATATACATAAAAAAGTACTTAATATATATAAACTTGATTTAACACAAATACACGTAATAGTCACAATAATTTACTTTTGATATTAATAATGTAATGAATTGTACAAATAACCATAATTGATACACACTCAAAAAATAACCTAAATGATATAAAATTACGTAATATAGCCACAATTATAAATATAATATGTAAATAGAGGATAACGCAAGTAAGTGCATGCAATCTAATACACATTTGCTCAAATAGTTAAATCGCACCTTTTAATTAAAATTATGGCCAATTATGAAAAAGGAGGGACAAAATTGGGTGTCAACACCTCGACCTCTCGCTCGGCCGACACCTCTAACTCCACCTCTTGCGGCAACTGGTATATCAGGTGGTGCCTCCGGCCCCACCTCCACCTCCTGAACTGAAGAACGAGTCCTCACCATATGCGCGTTACATAGTAGAAAAAGATTAGTCTTGTTATTGAAATACTACGCACGATAAGGAGGGAAAGAAGGGAAGTTACCTAAATGTCACCATAGCCTCTCGTAGATAGGTACGGATGTTTCCGCCCGATCAACAAGACTCTATTAGACACTGTTCATGATTTGTGAGCAGTCTAAACCTATGGTTCTAATACCAATTTGTTAAGACCTAGAATCCGAATAGGTCGTGAGGGCACCCAAGTAACCCTGTCGGGCGTACCCACTTGATTATGAATGAATGATATAAGCTTCTCAATGAAAAATATAAATATCTCAATACCATAGAATAAAGTAGAAATAATCCCAACTAGAGCCGTCAATATGGGCTTGGCCCGCTGGGCTGGCCCGGCCTGGCCCGTAATTTAATAGGGTCGGGCTAAAATTTTTTTAACCCACGAAACACTGAGGCTTTTTAGCCCGACCCACGCAAGCCCACGGCCCGTGAGGCTTGGGTGAGGCTGGGCTGGGCCGGCCCGTGGGCTTAATTAAATAAAATAATTTAAATAATAAAATAAGGACCAGTCTAAAAATAATGAAACAGAGCTTCTAGTTTTGAATATTATGTTGCGATTTTTCAGTATTTATATTTTGACAAATATTATATTATTGGTATCTTTTTATGTTTTCGTTTTAATGTTATTTGGAATACGGGTTCTTGGAGAATAACAATTTACCAAATGTGTGTGGTGACTTATCAAAGTTTGTAAATTATTTTCTGATTATATTGTGTTAACAACAGTTTATGATATCTGAAATTGCTCCAGGAATTTTATGAAATTAAGATTCTCTTTTAACTAATGACAATTGAAATAAATTTTAAGTTCGCATTGGATAATTTTTGACACCAAAGTTTGTACTATATTTTTATTTGTTACATTATCTCCTTTATAAGAATTGTTCAGCTGGATATCATGGTAATATTTGGTTTACTTCTAGTATATACTATTATTAAAAATTCAAAAATCAAACTAATATTATTAAAAAATAATAAATAATAAATAATGATGGGCTAGCCCGGCCCAGCCTGCAGCCCACATAGGGCTGGGTTGGGCTAATAATTTAATGGCCCGTGTGAATTGTGGGCCGGCCCGGCCTGGCC
Source organism: Petunia axillaris subsp. axillaris (assembly GCA_029990575.1). NCBI lineage: Eukaryota > Viridiplantae > Streptophyta > Magnoliopsida > Solanales > Solanaceae > Petunia > Petunia axillaris. The sequence continues at coordinate 24,767,073 of JARKNS010000003.1, forward strand.
CGGTAAATTGCAAAGCCCACGTGGGCTGGGTCGGGCTGGGTCGGGCCGGCCCATTTTGACAGCACTAATCCCAACAGTAAAAGGTTTAAGTACTCCCCGAATCATGAACATCTAAGAGTGTCGAATAAGTTATACAACTCTAAAATATTGGGAATATATCAAAGGGAAATATAAACTATATAGGCGGCCACCACGGGCGAAGGGTTGGCTCACTGCTAATAGAGAGATGCTCCACCTCGGTCAACCACGATGCTCAGTAGAAGATGGTGTCTAACTTGTAAGACATAAATAAACCAACAAAGAAAAAGAAAGGGGTGAGTCGAGTGACTCAATAAGCAGGGACGGGGCTCCAAGTAAAGTAGCAAGTTGCTCATATATGGAAAGTAAGACAATTCAAAGGTATGAGAAGTAAAGATAAACTATTAACAATCAAGTAATATTCATACTCCGTCATCAAAATACCACGAACACTTTCATTGTAACTAGGGGGTAAATACATAACCACGCAATACTACGATAATATGCACGGAACTACATCGTGCTATGATAATATGTACGGAACTACATCGTACCTCAATAATATGTACGGAACTACATCGTACCACAATAATATGTACGGAACTACATCGTACCACAATAATATGCACGGAACTACATCGTGCCACAACTTCTTGTATAGAAGGATATATTATATATAGGGTGTGGGGCAAGTCCACCAAGAAAGTGAAATACACTGATCTCAGTCCGAAGCTCACTAGCTACTCAACAATAGTTTTCCCTTTTTGAATCTCCTCCAAATGTTCTTTCTCTATTAAAGGAACGTAATACAATCAATACCAAGGCTAATGGCTAAACAATACAAAGCTTAAGCTAAAGGGGTTAAGAAATTAACTTAAAAGTCAACCCAAGCCTACACGGTCAAACCCCAAAATTGAACTTACAATCGAGTTTATCCATACCCACACGAGTCTAAGTACATAACTAAGTTTTGGTCTTGATAGGAATTGGAACGTCAAATCTCATTTTTTTCTAAATAGATAACTTAAGGTCAAATACCATTTCAAATACTATACTTTTAAGGATGGGAATACACTTAAATACACTCAACAATTAATTTATTAAGTGTTATCATAAAAGTATAAAACATTGATAAATATGTAAAAATATAAAAATAAAAATTATATATGATGTAATAGCTAGGGCTTGGAGTATAATGAAGATACGCTAATTCTATCATTTCTCTATCTCGACCTCTATCCTAAGTGAGGGAAATCCCTTCACCTTTTTCTCTTCTTTATCTATGAAAGGCAGTCCCTTCACCCCCCGATTCTACATTGATTCCTGAAATTAATGTAACATTGGTATCAGAGTGGAGGTAAAACTATGGAGTTAAATGAAATTCAGGACATGATGAAAAAAATAGCAACTGAGCTCTCCTCATTGAATGCTTGACAAGAGCTGAACGGTGGCAACCAAGTTGTGACCAAATTGTAAAGGAGCTAAGGGAGATGATTGAAACCAATGGGAAAAGCAAAGTTGCTCCAAATGTGACCATGGAACTTGGACCAAACACTTCTCTGATCTTCAAAATTGGCACTGAAGAATCATCTTGAGAATATCAACGCAACTCATGCCTTGTTGATTGCTCCAGCAGGAGGTATCATAGTCGAAAACATGATGATTTGCACCTATGTATGCAGTGCTTCGACAATGGTACGTTTGACCTCGAGACTTCTCTTTCAGATTTCTTTCTTGTAGAGAGTGATGATGTTTTAGATGATACGTTCCTAAATCTACTCATTCTGGAGGATGAGAGTGATGTATATGCTCTGGAAGGCACATTTCTAGCTAAATTTTTTATGGAATGTGAGATTATGGACAGTATATATAAGGTATTCCATGAAATGACACAGAGATGCTTAGACAAAGATTTTCCAGACAGTGATTCAAACGCTTCTGAAGATACGTGTCTAGCTGAGTTTTTCATGGAAGCTGAGAGCGAATATGATGCTCAGAGTGGGATCTGAATTCTGGACAACTATTAGTTTGTGAGTGTTTACAAAATAATAGAGTAGATGATCTACGTCACAAGGATACTTTTGCTTCTCATCATTTAGAACTAGTGATTAAATTGAAACAATCACTTGGAGAAATTAACAAAGAAAACAAGAAGATTTTAATACATCTGAATGAAGAAATGTATTCCAATGATGGAAATAGTGTGGGAAAATCCAAGGAGGAAGTGAAATTTAATGATTGCGATGGCCTGAAGGTTGCAAAGTTGGTGACATTTCTAACTAAGAATTATGCCCCGTTGGAAAATGTCAAATTTTACAAAGAAGAAGAAAGGCACAATACTGAGCCCGTAAAGGACTTCGCCACCTTAGCACGTTGCTACATGGAGGATGCATTCTCGGACCCTCTGGGAGCACATGCTTTTAGCAAGGAAGTTATATCAGTTTTGAACCCTTCAATTGCGGGATCTCCATGGCAAAGTGATTTATATTACTTAGTTGCGCAAGTCTCAAACTCACAAATACTATTTGCTGCCACTTTTCCATATGTTCCTGGTGGATTTAGAGGCTTCAATTCCTCATTCTCTTTGGCATATGTGCATATTGTAAACCAAGATACTTCTTTAATTTGCTTGATACTTGTGATAATTGGTGTACAACAAGAATGAGTTATGCAGTCGTGCTCTTTGTAAAAATAGCTTATCTAAATACTGCAGCCTCAAATGTCTGTAAAAACAATCTGCCTAAGATTGAAGTTGACTGGAATGATAATATACCGGAGACCTTGGGACATGCGTATCTTACTTCGCTTTCCTTGGATAATGGGAGTGATGAGATTATCTGGCTGTGGGTAAAGATTCAGCAATCACTCTTTCTAATAACAGAGGGAGGAAGAAAGCTAATTACAGAAGTCAAAGCAAAAGTGTTTATCTGTTAAAGAAGAAGTATGGAGGACCATAGTCGCAATTTTTTCGGAAGTCGATGAAAGGACTGCCTTACGGACTAGGATAAAAGAAGTCATTGTGTCTTTTCTGGAAAAGTCAGAAAATGCACCAAATTACACAGAGGAGGTCCTAAAAGCCATCAAGATTTCTGTTAGAGGTATTACTTTTGACCTTGCGAGTTCACCGACACCATCTATTTATTTGCATTTTTGGATAAAGAAAGTAGTAGTTTGGCTCATCATCAATGGAATTGAAAATAACTTGAAAAATGGATCTCATTTAAGAGGTGATGTAAATACGATGATGGTTGGTGATCTATATGTCACAAAATTTCAGCTACTCAGAGCGATTATGGATATTGCTCCATTCGCAATATCACCTACTATTCTTGGCTCTTCTGGCCTTTATGTGACAGATGTATTTACTTTTGATCAAGAAACAGGAGAAAAAAGGCTAGAAGTTGGTGCCATGATACTTGTAAACAGAGGTGTTGTTGGTTGTTGGAAGAATTCTAGTTTATTACCTATGAGTTCATTTGCTAATGTGTATGGAAAAATTAAGAGAATCATGCAACCTGATGCAAGTATACGGGGATCACAATTTTGTAATCTCTATAGACCAAGAGTTCTTATTATTCCACTTCTTATTTTGAGTGCAGCCAATATGGAAAGTAAAATCTGGAATACAAGCTTTCTTGCGAAAATATTACATATAGCATATGATATAAGGAGTAAGGGAGCTAGCATTTTTTCTAGTTTTCCTGAAATATGGGATCCTGGGATAGCTTGGTGTATGATACAGAAAGTCGGATTGTTAATCTTCTCTCATTATCAACTCCAATTCTTGGAAATAACAAGTCTTGTTACTGGTAGTGTGAAATTGTGGGAGCTAATAGAAAGGGCCATTGTGCAAAACTACAAAGAGGTTATATATGATAAGGAGGGGAAAGAACTACTTGCCTGCAGGCTATGTAAATTATGCTCACTATTTGATTACATCTTCCCTGTTGCAATATGTTCTGGTGCTCTTGTTTTGCTGTTAATTATTAATGGTTCTGCTTGCCTAACTGATAGAGCAGCAAAGGTTAGAAAAATGGGGAATGCTTCGTAGTTTACTCTTGACCAAGGTGACATACTGATTGGCCTAGAGAACATGATTAAGTTCATGAGAAAGATATGTTGCTTGAGTGATTTTATAGCAAAATTGATGTTTCTTCACGATATGGTTATAGAGTTGGGCAGGGAGGTACATTCAAATCAACCAAAGGTGGACTTTGCAGTTGAGAATGCCGTAAGAGAGCAGACAAAAGCTTTTGAATTGGACACATATTATCCATCCTCCTTGCTGCAAATTATAAACAGAGATAGGCGTGCTAAGCTTGGAGAAACTATAGAGGAAGCTGCAATATATATTTTGAAATTTCTCTTTGATCCTGGTTGAATTTCTCACCCTTGAGGACGATGGCGAACTGAAGAGGGGGATTGTTACGAGTGAAATGGAGAGTAGGGCTTAATTGTCTTTTCCTTAATTAATATATATATATATATATATATATATATATATATATATATATATATATATATATATATATATATATATATATATATATATATAGCTGGGTATAATGACACTACTAGAAATTACGCATTTTACGAGGGAGTTTGGCGAGAGAATTCTCTCTCTAAACGTGCAATTGAGAGGGAACTCCCTAGCTGCACGCGCCTCGGAAAATACTTCGTAGAAAAGCTTTTTTGGAGAGGGACTTCCCTAGCCAACAGATAGGTAGACCCCTTTTCACTAAAGTGTGTCAGTATTTTCAGATATAATCAAATTTTTTTTTTTTTACTTCTTGTCCCTCGCCAAATGTAACAATTTTTTATTTTTTTTACTTTTTAGAATAGCATCACTAACACCAATAGTATTTAATCTAAATCCAACCAATCTAGATTCTTGAACACCTTCTTTAACAGCTTCAGCTAATTCTAACAAATGCATATTACATGTATTCCCTTCATACCATACTCATGAAATTCCAATTTGTGGTTTATTCATATCTTCATCAGCTAATCCTACACCATATAATATTGCTTCTGAACCACCTTGTGATTTTGGTTTAGTTATTTGGCTACTCTATTTGTTTAGTTTTTGAGTTGTTGTATAGTTCAAACTTCAAATTTTAGCTAAAATTCCAATTTCTACCTAAAATTCCCAATCCAAAGTTTTTGTTTAGCTTTCCCAATTCGAATCCATACATAAAAAATTTCAGTGAAACTTGAACATTATCACAAAAAGGAAAGCATGAGCATTGCAACCATACATAAAGAATTTCAGGAGAATCAAAATCTAAAACATCCCAATCCAAACTTTCTGATTGCAGCTAAAATTGATTATTAAAAAACCCCTAAAAATTAAATTGAACAGAAAGAATGTTAGCGGAGGAGTCGAAGGTGGAGTCGCTGGGAATCGCCGGAGTGGGAGTTGCTGGAAATTCTTTTTATGTCAAAGTATGGGAGTTGTTGTATATAAACTTTGAACACTGATGTTGCTGTGTATAAAATATGTATTTAATTTTGCCTTTAGCTAGGGATTTCCCTCGCCAAAGGCCGTGACACGATACTGCTTTTGTTTGGCTAGAAAATTCCCTAGCCGAGTAGGAGGGAGAAAAATTTTCTTTGTTACAGTGGCGAAAGAATTCCCAAGCAAGTTTAAACTTTTTTTTTCTTTTAATTTTGGCAAGGGAAATGTCAGGTTTGGCGAGGGAGTTCCCTATCTGGGTGTTCAGAGAGGGAACTCCCTCTCCACTTCTTCCCTCGTATAAAACGTATTTTTTAGTAGTGTGAGGATGACTTGACATATCTCTTTGGCTAGGAATCATATTTTTTTTCTCCTTTTTTTGGTACTTTGATTCCCAACTTCCTCCTATTATTTATTCTCTTATCAGTTCTTCAATCAATATTGCTGACTTAATAGTACTAATTACTCCTATTATATTAGAATTAAGTTACTGATCTTACTACACTTATTTACCGTTACTAATCTCATTTAGCACCTGCGTTACAGAATATGGAGTAACCTAAGCCTAAAGGACATAATTGACTATCGGTTAGTCATTACTCAAAAACTCTTCCTTCACAAAGTTATATAAGCCCTATCCAAGCCCATTTTTTTTTTTTTTGGTAAAAACAAGATACTAAATATTACTTAATAATGTAATACATCAGCTGATTGTAGTTATAGCGCTTGTGGCACAATCCATTAGAATTACAGCATTTCCAAAAGCAGCTAGAACATTCATAGTAGCAATAGTAATAGATCTAGAGTATATATTAGCATCCTTATCAGCTTGAAATGCCTCAATTGTGATATCAAGGGGTTGTGACAAGATTTGCAGCTAATAGGAAGTATTGGATCGAATAGCAAGCTGCGCCAAAAAGTGGGAGACCATGTTGGCCTCACGGGATGTGTGCCGAAGCACTGGACTCCCCATTCCCTGGAGATCGGACCTGCATTTTTAGAGTAAAGATGCATAGACTGGATTAGTTTGATCAATTAACCAAATGACTTCAATTGAATCAGTATCAATTTCACTAAGTAACAAGCTGTGCGGATGAGCTACTTGAAGGCCAATTTTAAACTCATTAATTCCATAAACGTGTTTGAAGGACCCTCTAATCTCATAGAAAAACCTAGTACCCAGTCATCGTTAGAGTTCCTGATAACCCCTCCAATACCACCTAGTGTAAATTGAGGATGGAAAGCACCATCAATATTGAGTTTGAGGGTGTGTACAGGTGGTGGCAGCCATTTAAACTTGATAGTAATTTTATCACTTGGAGACTTAGTGTTACCCATTAGGTTCTTGTATTCCAGTGCTTTAGTAGTCACTTGGTGGAAATTTAAATTCCTAGAGGCAGCATGAAAGACATTGTGATTCCTATTAATCCATAAGTGCCAGATTGCAAAAGAGGGGAATTTAGACCAAGAGAGAGAGAGAAGCGAGAAATATTGCTACTAGAAATAGGAGTGGACCATAGGGTAGTCAGCCAGTGATCATGAGGGCCAAGATTTTGAGTGCGGATATTTAAATCAGCCCAGAAGATAGATGCAACTGGGCATGTTAGAAAGACATGCTCTATTGTTTCTGGAGTATAGCAAATAGGGCAACAAGGATCATTAAGAATCCTAATTTTTGTGAGATAATCCTTTGTAGGTAATCTATTATGCAGTATTTGCCATAGAAGGAATTTAATTTTAGAGAGAGTTTTAAGTTGCCAAATCCATTTAAAATTGTGGATAGGAGTAGGAGGTGGAGATATGAGTTGCTGTAAGGATTTATGGGAGAGTAAACCATTAGGAGATAAGGTCCAATAGGGATAATCTTCTGCCTCATTGTTGTGAATAGTAGTGGAGTAAATCTGATTTAAAATATCAGAGGGGAGATCAAAAGAGATGGAGCTTAAATCCCAAGAGTTATTAGGCCTGAGGTTAACAACTAGTTGTGTTTCCTCATGATATTGAAGAGGTCCTTGAATGATAGATCTAATAGAAGGGAGTATGGGGTTCTATTTATCATACCAAAAATTTATCCTAGTACCTTTGCCAATATGCCAACCTATTCCTTTTTTACAAATCTCCCAGCCTTTGAGAATGTTTTTCCAGATGAAAGAAGGTGGAGAGGGTCGGCTGGTTAATCTGTACTTATGGAACAAAATGTTGGCCCAAGGCATGGTAGGTGATAGAAATATTCTCCATGCTAGGGCTTCCATTAGAGAGGAATTTTTATAAATGGATTGTTTGAGTCAAAGACCTCCACTATCCTTAGGTTGTGTTATGCTATCGCAATTAAGGTAATGTATTTTCCTATGCTCAGGAGTAGATCCCCATATAAAGTCCCTTTGGATTTTATCTATAGTGTTCAAAGTCTTCTTAGGTAATAGGTGGTATTGCATGACATGGATAGGGATTGCATTTAAAGTGGCATTAGCAAGAGTAACTCTACCAGCCAAACTGAGGAAATGTGTTTTCCAAATAGCTAATGTTTTGGACATATTATCTAGAATAAACTGAAAGTCAGTGGCTTTGGGTTAATGATTGACAATAGGAAAACCCAAGTATTTGCCAAAATTAGTGGCTACAGAGTAGTTCAATTCTTGAGTGATGGTGTCTTTCAACAGTTGAGAGCAGTTTGAAGAGAAAATGAGTCTGGTCTTGGATGTATTGATTTTCTGACCAAACAAAGTAGTGAAATAAGTTAAGCATTGATTAATAGATCTTGCAGTTTTAAGGTTTTCTTGGGACATCATGGTTAGATCATCAGCATAGAATAAATGAGTAAGAGTAGGACCATTGGGAGCAAGCTGGATGGGGTCCCAAAGAGCATAATCTACATAGTGATTTATAAGATTAGAAAGCAGCTCCATGCAGAGGATGAAAATATAGGGTGACATTAGATCACCTTATCTTATGCCTCTGGATAAAGAGAAATAATCAGTGAGGGAACCATTGACCATTATGGCAATAGAGCTAGTAGAAATGCAGGAGAGAATGAGTTTGGTAATCTTAGGGGGGGAATTTAAAGTATTTTAAGGTTGTATAAAAAAAAGACCATTCTAGTCTGTCAAAAGTCTTTTCCAGATCAATCTTAAGCATCATCTTGCCTTTTTTACTTTTGAGCTTATGGAAATGGTGCATAACTTCCTGGATAATGATAGCATTATCAGCAGTACATCTTCCTTTTAGGAAGCTTGTTTGATATGGGCTAATAAGGTCAGACAGAAAAGGTTTAAGTCTATTAACTATAATTTTAGTGATAATCTTATAGATTGTGTTGCAAAGATCTGTAGGCCTAAAATTCCTAAGGTTGTTAGCATTATGGAATTTTGGAATAAGACATAGATATGTCTGATTAATAGTAGTAGGAATGATAGAGCTGAGAAAGACAGTATGGCAAAGAGATGTAACTGCCTTACCAACTTTTGACCAATACTTTTGATAAAAGTAAGGGTGCAGACCATCTGGTCCAGGAGCCTTAAATGGTTTAAAAGAGAACACTGCCTTAATGATTTTAGTGTCCCTTAAAGGCCTATCTAAGGAAGATAGATCAATAGAATGAAAGCTTGTGGGGGTTGAGTGGATGGTATTAAGGCTAGTTTGAGCATGCTGAGTTGTAAAAATATTAATGAAGTAATCTTGGGTATGGTGCATCAGTTCAGGTTGTCCAGTAATCCAGTTGTTATTATCATCCCTAAAGAAATGAATCTTATTAATTCTTCTACTATTAATAGTACTAATTTGGAAGAACCTAGTGTTGGCATCACCATCATTAAGCCAGCTAATTCTGGATCTTAGCTTCCAGTAATCTTCTTCCTGAATAAGGATTTTGTTATAATCCTAGTCAAGGTCATTTTCCAATGTTTGAAGGAAAGCACCGGTAGCATAGTGTGGTAAGTTTTGTATACCATTCAAGCGGGCAAGTAATTTTTTCTTACTATGAATGATATTACCAAAGGTGTCATGGCTCCAGATTTTCAAAGATTCTGTAAAATGTGGAATAGCTTCCAAAAGAGGTTTATTGTTCCAACTTTGGTCATTTATGGATGAAAACTCGGAATGATCACACCAATACTTTTCAAGCCTAAATGGTTTACTAGCAGGGGTATGATAGGGTTTGAGGATAGTGACTAGCATTGGAGTATTATCTGAATATGTCTTAGGCAAATGGGTAATTGAAATATTAGGGTATAACTGTAGCCATGACTCATCTGTAATACATCTATCAAGTATTTCTAAAATCAAAGCACCTGAAGTTCTTCTATGATTAGACCAAGTATACTTACTTCCCTTAAATCCTAGGTCCTGTAGATGGCAATAGTGTAAGCACTGGGCAAAACAAGTCTTTCTCCTATTATTAATTCTTCTATATCCCCACTTTTCATCCTGGGTTAAAACATCATTAAAATCACCACCTAAAAACCAAGGACCAGTGTAACTATCATAAATATGGTTTAAGTTCTTCCATAGTTCCAAACGAGAGTAAAACCTAGGACTAGCATAAATGGCAGAAAATAACCATGCAGGATGATTGGGTAATACCTTAAACATAGCATGAATCTCCTGATCATTTGTTTGAATATCATAGAGGTACAGTCTTGAAGTTTTCCACAGGACCACTATACCTCCAGACCTCCCTCTTGCTGGTATTTCAATCATTCTATCAAAGTGATAATAGTTTCTGAGAGCTACATGAGTGTACATTTTGGTTTCTAGTAGAGCTACTAAACAGGGATTATGCACTCGCATTAATTCATCAAAATTCCTTCTGAAGTCATCACTATTTCCTCCCATTATGTTCCAGATAATAAAACTAGTGGGACTGTTCATTGTAAGGGGGTTTGTTTGATGTTTGTTCAAGTGAATCCCTCCTACCATTGGTCTCAGATGACTTCTGGCTAGGGATGGATTCAAGACTACTGCATACTTGCCTGCTGCTTTGTTCACTGTTGGACGTATGTCCAGGGAACATTTGTGTAGTAGAGGAGGTAGGAGTTGGACATAATTATTGTCCTCCAATTCTGGGAATAGCATGCATGTGGCTATGTGAAGGTTTGAAATTTCTGTGAATGATCCCTGGGCTATGGGTTCCATTTCCACTATCCCTCCCTCATCTTCCATGTCTTGTTCTGGTGTTAATGGAGGTTCCTCCTCCTGGTTTAGTATCTCCTCCTGGACTTCCTGTTGAGGATTGCCAGGCTGGTTCAAGTTCAGGTTCACTGGATGTGGGTCCACTAGATTCATCTGTGTTGGGGTGGCTGTGGGTGAGGGTTGTTCGGCTGGGGATCCTGATTCAAGGGTACCTGAGGGGCCCGGTGTGGTGGATTTACCTGGACTTGTTATTGTTGCCATAGAAAGAAGATGGGTGGGGCATTGGGATCCAGAGGAGGAAAAAAGGGGAGATTGTGTGGTGGATTCATATTTGGAGGTGGAATGAATGGGTTTGGAAAGTTCCACTGATTTTGCATGTGAGGAAGTAGAGCTTGTGCTAATGCTGGAGCTAAAGGATCTAATATATTCATCATCCACAAGTGGTTGAGATAATACTCTATTGTTAGTCTCATTCCTTCTATGATTAGTTGAGCCAAGAACATAGGGTTTTGAAGCAGTATGATTATTTCCTGCCCATTCAAATCCATGCTGAAGGAAATGGCTCTTCCTATCAGTGAGTGCTCTAGCCAAGAGAGTGTTTGGTGGTTCTGAGCATCTGGTGGTGTTGAAAATATGATTGGAGGTGGTGGATTGAAGTTTTGAGTGGTGGTGGTGGTAGGTTGGCCATTCTCTGATTTGGAGTTCTCCTCAACACAGGTATGAACACAACTCTCCCTATGTAAGCACGAGTGGGAATTGGAAACATTGTTAGAGAGAAATATAGATGGAGAAGCTATATCTTGTGTATTGTGCAAATCTTTTGAGTGTTCTTGAATTTGCATGGGTATAGAAGGATTGGCCGGGCGTTTATATAATTATTCGAATTATGGTTGTCGTCAATTTGCATGTCCACCTGGCCAATGGAATGAGCCAAATGTTGTGATGTTTTGTTTGTATTAGATGATATGGCATTAGGGGAGTGTGTCAGCTCTGCATGGGCTAATGAAGTGTCAACACCTAGAGTGTGGTTAGATTGTAAATTTTTGGGAGGGTTTGCCAATTTTGTCTTCATGCTGTTGAGACACGTATTTGACATGTGTCTCAAATTGAGATGGTCTCTTTCGTAAGGTTATTTGATCATTGGAGTGTGAACAGTGCATCCTTATAAGCTGAAGAAGAAAAGGTTTCTCCAGAAAGGGGATTCTTGGTTGCCGAACTTTCATCAGGCGACGACGACAGTAAATTAAATTTATTATTATGGCTACCACTAGTAGGGCTACCAATCAGCACATTTGCAGACAAAAGTATAGAATTACTAGGAACTTTAGTAAAAGAAGTAGAAGCTTTATATGCAGAGTTATTATAATCCTTAACCTTAACTGAACTATTAACATATGCATTTGACTTAACAGTAACTGGTTTTTTAAGAGTTAAAGGGTTACCTGAATCTGTAGACGTGTTTGTTAAAGTTGAGTGTAATTTACCAGCACGACGACGCTTAGGAAACTCCACCGTTTGCCATGGACTATCCTGTGTACTCTCATGTTGACTTAGATGATGAACAATTGACTTGTGATGTGGAGACGATGGAGAACCAGTAGTCTGGATGTCTACTCTTGGCTTAAACAGGGAGCAAATTGGTTTGGTGCCCCAAAAAACCACATAGAGTGCAAAGTAAGCCATGTCCTTCATATTGGATTTTCTGTATGTGGTGACCAACCCTAATTGCCGATTTGACTGGTTTATTCAATGGTACCTCCACACATATGCGAGCATAGCTGCCCCTTAGAGTAGAACTGGTGCAATAGTCAATTTTTAACAATGATCTGATGGTATTGCCAATCCTTGCAAGTATGTGCGCGTCATAGAATTCCGTAGGCAGATTCGGCAAACGAACCCAAACAGCTGATGATAATGGTTTTGCCTCAGAGGCAATAAAATTTGGTTCCCATCTTTTCATATATAAGATAAAATCCATTTATAAACCAGGGACCACAATTGAGTATTTTTTACATATTCTCCAGATTGCTAAACTTAGCAATATAATAATCGAACCCCAAATCTATAAGTGGAAAATCCTCATTCGGTTTCCACATAGAAACTAGTTTTTGTTTGAGATAGTTGTGTTCAATACGCTTACCAAATAATTTGACGATGATGGAAAATTTCCAAGGGGCATAGAGGCGCTGTTTGTCTTCATCAGTAAGTTGGATTACCTCGATCCCATCACAGATTTGGTTGATGGAAGATTGAACAGAACCAGATTTAGTATCGTCATGTCGATCTAGGTATTGCATAGTGGTATCCGTAAGATTGGGATCACAAATTTTCTGGAAGTTGAGCAATTTTCGTTTAAAGGAGTGTTTATCAGATTGTTCCTCATCATCGAGAGTTTGATGTGATTTGTCTTTCCCATTTGGTGGTTTTGGTGGAATACGAAGTGGAGAAGACTGTTCATTTTCCAAGGAAGACATTTAATGGCTTATTGGAAGTTTGACAGTTAATCAAAGGGGAATTGTGACGGAGAGTTTGTATGATTAATGAAGAGAATGTAAGTAGAGAGAAGACGAAGAGTTTCTCTCTCTATAAATGTATATTTCTATGTTAGTCTATCCAAGCCAATCTATTTTATCAATTCACTTTTGTATTATGTACGTTCTTATTGTCTTTTTCATTGGTTGCTTTGTTTGAGTTTTCATTTATTTTATTTGTAGTGATGCAGTGTGAAGGAATACACATATGCATATAACACAAATCTATATTAAATAGATTGTTTAAACATAAGTTGAGAACTTACTTGTTGTTCTCGTTAGCGGAAGCGGTAGGATCTTGAACCGTGGCTGGAATTACTGGCCGTCGTAGTTTTCACGTGCTTGACGGATCAACTCCTTTATCCACAGTCTAAACACTAGTTTATTTGAGAGAGAGATAGGAAGAGTAATAGAGAAATCAGTATGTTTATCTGAGCCTATTACTACTGTATTTATAACTGTATAATACAGTAGTTGTCCTCTTGTAGGACTCTATCAAGTAACTTATCTTTTTACCTGAATAGACTTTAAGCACCCCTTTATGGGTGGACTCTTTTATTCAGATAAATCCAACATCTCCCACTCACACATAATAGGAGTGCTCTTACAATATGAGAAACATATTCTCATCTCATCTCTACAAATATTCATACAGTGAAATAGACCGTGCGACCAGCATACTGTGAGAGCTACGTGCTATACATCTGTTAGGAGTATATAGCCTCTCGTCGAGTGAAAACTTGCAAGTAGATTATAAAGTATGCAATACCCTAGATCATATGAATCACATTTTGAAATCCTCTCAAAATCTCAAATATCATTTTTATGTATTCACAATTATAACTCATAAGTTATAACTGGTGCACCTGTGAATATAAAATTAATGAGATTCCTTTAATGATCTTCCTCTTCTCACGATTCTCTTAACATTAGCTCAACTGCTTTTCTAGATATGTCCCGCCAGACCACATCCATTTTCATGGTCTTTTGGAAACACACTAAGATAGCTAACATTAGACTAAGTCTCAAGTATCTGATCGGAGTCGCTGAGGGTACATAATTTGAGCCAGCATAAAGGCTCTGGGTCTCACGCAACAGTAAGTTGAGATCAAACTTATGTTAACCCAAGGTCGACATTAGCACACATGGTATGAAACACGTGCTACAACATTTTTCTCCTTTCCTTAAGGAGCGTATGTCTTTATAAATAATATTGTATAGATGAAATTCAGACACCATATGTATCTAAATTCGAGTTTTTAAAACTCACATCTAGCTCACTAAGTAGCTAGGTGAACATCCTTTCACCTTAATAACCTTATGATATTATTTAAACGATTGTATTGATTTTAAGCATATCGCTCTCAAATTATCCATTTGACAATTTTTCTTAAAATCAAGTCTCATCTCCACTTATCACTAATATAAGGAGGCGGTTGCCTGTGTAAGAAGGCCAACCTCTTGTCTACTCGACATACTAAAATATAATTGAAGAATGTATTAAACACTCAATAAATCATGAATATGTATGTAAGTAAATCAACTTTATTGATTATCAAAGAACATAGTTTTGTGAACAACTGAACAAACAAAGAATAATACAAAATCACTCAAAGTCTACGCAAGCCTTGAGACCTAGTGTGTCTCACAAATGCATCTCTAGCTAAAGGCTTGGTCAGTGGGTCTGCTACCATATCTTCTATAGATATTTTCACCAGGTTCAACCTCATGCGTTTATACATGTCTCTTGCATAATTCTACTTGATATCTATGTGCTTAGTATCACAATGATGCTTAGGATTCTTGGTTGCATCAACTGCAGCCTTACTATCACAGTAGACCAACACTGGTTCATCATATGTGTTACCCAATAAGCTTTTGAAGAACCTATTCAACCAAACAGCTTCTTTTGTTGCTTTTGATAGAGCCACATATTCGGCTTCCATCGTGGATAGTGCTACACATGATTGCTTCTTACTCTTCCATGATATGGCACCATTACTAGGTAAGAAGACATATCCTGAGGTAGACTTCCTCTCGTGTAAATCTCCTCCATGATCAGCATCAGTGTATCCAACTAATCGCAAATCTTTGCTGCCTTGATAACAAAGTGCGTAGTCAGCTGTTTCTCTGAAATATCTCATGATCCTCTTTACTTCTTGCCAATGTACTGGACCTGGATCGGACTGATATCTACTTACCAAGCCAACTGCTTGACAAATATCAGGTCTAGTACATACCATAGCATACATTAAACATCCAACTGCGCTTCTATAAGGCACTCGCTTCATCTTTTCAGTCTCTTCAGGAGTCTTAGGACACAAATGATTTCCCAAGTTATGGCCTTTGCTGATAAGAGTGTCAATTGGGTTGCTATTTTGCATATTAAAATCGTTCAAGAATTTTATTAATGTAATTCTCTTGAGAGAGATACAATAGTTTCTTAGGACGATCTCTTGAAATCTTGATTCCAAGAATATATGCAGCTTCACCCATATCTTTAATCTCAAATTGAGACGACAACCAGGCCTTTACCTCGTTTAATAACTCCTTATCATTTCCAGCTATAAGTACATCATCGACATACAATGTCAGAATTACAAGCTTATTTCTTGATCTCTTGGTATAAACACAATGGTCTTCGTCAACCATAGTAAAACCATTAGATAAGATCACATTTTGAAAGCGTATATACCACTGCCTTGAAGATTGTTTGAGGCCATAAATAGACTTCAAAAGTCTACAAACCTTTTGTTCGTGGCCTTTTTCAATGAAACATTCGGGTTGTTCCATATAAATTTCTTCTTCTAATTCTCCATTGAGAAAAGCAGTCTTTACATCCATCTGATGTAATTCAAGATCTAAACTTCCTACTATAGCTAGAATCAGGCGAATTGAGTTAAATTGCACAACAGGTGAGAAAGTCTCTTCGTAGTCTATTCCTTCCTGTTGTGTATAACCTTTCGCCACCAGTCGAGCCTTATATCTCTCAACTGTGCCATCAGCCTTGAGCTTAATCTTGAAAACCCATTTGCTCCCAATAGCTCTGCGTTCTTTCGGGAGATCAACTAGTTCCCAGACTTTGTTGACTCTCATTGACTCCATTTCATCTTCCATTGCTTTTATCCATTTTTTCCTTAGAAGGACATGAGAGAGCCTCTTTTGCATTTTAGGCTCGTTTTCTACTTGTAAGAACAACATAAAAAGTTCAGCACCTTCGACATCAAATCGTCGACGGGGAATCTTTTTACGTAAACCACGTCCTTTTTGTGATTCTTCTTCGTTGTTCCCATTTGGATCAACGTTGCTCCCAATTGGATCAAGAACATCTATCCTGCTCCCACTTGGAACAAGGTCAGTGACCATCTCGCTCCCACTTGGAACAAGATCCATTTGGTCACTATTTGATGTCAAATGATTACTTTCATTCGCATCAGATGATGAAGGAGGTTGTTTGTCACGACCCAACTTATGGCCGCGACGGATGACCAACACTAAGTGTCGATCATCACTAATCCTACTGATAATCTGCTAACCATTATAACTGATAAACAGAATAAGCATAAACCTAGCTGATAAGGAGTATGCAATGCAAAAAGCTGACAAGGCTAACATAAGCTGACATACATAACATACTGACTGCACCCCACAGGGACATATCTACAGGCCTCTAAGAGTGATGAACTGAATATACAAAGGACGAGATAAGGCCCCGCCATACCCAAGCTGGCTGACTGTACACATACCAAAAGATCAGTAACTCCGGGAGTAAGCGGAGTGACTCCAATAGCTGATAGATGGCCTACTAACATGGTCCAAGCGTTGATCAATCTGCACCTGCGCGGCATGAAACGCAGCACCCCAGAAAAGGGCGTGAGTACGATATGTACCAAGTATGTAAGCATGAGCATATAATATATTATAGCTGAATGAAACTGCAAGGCTGGAATATAACTATGTAAATATGAGCTGGAGCATAGCAATATAGCTGGAAATTTGAAAAACGTACTAAACATGATCGGAATATAAACTGAAGTCTAGCTGAATTTGAAACTGAAGACTGAAGACTGAGCTGAACTATACTGATACATAACTGTAATATGACTGATAGCTGGTTACTAGAAACTGGAACTGATAACTGTCAACTGATACTGACGCTAAGAACTGGTGGCTGATAACTGAGAATTGATAACTGTCAACTGATACTGACGCTAAGAACTGGTGGCTGATAACTGAGAACTGATAACTGTCAACTGATACTGACGCTAAGAACTGGTGGCTGATAACTGAGAACTGATAACTGGTACCGAGCTAAAGCTGAACTGTTATCTGAACTGGTACCTGTCTGGTGTTATGGGCTATATCCCCCCAAATCAGGTAACTGAACATCTGAACTAGTACCTGTCTGGCGTTATGGGCTGTATCCCCCCAAATCAGGTAACTGAAAAACTGAACTAGCCTCATGTATAATCATGCAGTGCATAATGTGGCTATATACGCATATATAACAAACCTGGTGGGTGTTATGGGCTATATCCCCCCCAGCCAGTAATATCTAGTCTCTCTGGTCAAAGTGTGTGAATAACACCCGGTCACATAGGTGTTTCAACTCCCGCCTGAACCAGAGGGGCTGTATCCCCCAGACGGGTAGTATCACATGCGACCGGACTGTGTGTCCAATGTTCAGCCTCTATGGGGGACTCCAAATCACACATAACATGATCACAATATAAGCATAAGCATGTATGAGGCATAACACATGTGGCAACAATATATATGGACTCAAAGGAATGATAAGAAAACTCTGGATGGAATTGTAGACACAACCTGAAACTTAGAATTTGTCTAACTCTTTGATTTTTATAAAAATTTCGGCAGAGTTTCCACTGAAACTGGATGATACGCAAAAACAGAACCAGCACTATACTATACACGGGAATGGATACCCGGATAAACTGATAACATAAACATGTTAAACGGATAACAAGATGAGAGTGGCGTAACAATTCCACGGATGTACAGAATTTCTAGACAGTACCAGCGTCCTGTATTGCATCATAGTTTTGAGGGTGCAGATAAAAGTTATAGACCTCATGGTCTTCACGAAAGTTGTAGATATATGTATTAGGATTCTGGAGATTCTTAAATCATCTAATATCAATTTTTCACAAGGAGTTATGATCAATATACTAACAACTGTCCAAAGATCAAAACAATTTTCCAGATTTTGAAACATTTTGTCTTTCTGATTTGGACGTCTTTCACCTTGGATTTTAGTACTACATTAAGTATATACAAGATTTCCTTGGTACCATACAAGTTTCTCAGAAGAAATACTAAGTTTAAAACTAAGAAAAGCTTCATAAGCTAAAAGATACATGCCTTGCCAAAAGGAAGGTTTAGTCTTACATACCTTTGATGTTTCTAGCTTCTAAACTTCGTTTCCTTTGAATTCCACACCTTCTAAAGCTTAAACAAGCTATAAAATAGAATTTAGATACTTTACTTAGCTATGAAGTAATTCTAAAACTCAAACTATAGACGAAATTGAAGGTAGCATAATGTTACCCTAATCGCGTAGAGCGTTTTGACGCAATCCGTCTTCCGTTTCGTGTCAAAATTGATGTTCTTTCTTCAAAATCATAAAAAATGGATTCAAACTGAGGAAAGCTCTGTTTATATCGTGGGTTTACTGGAAATTTCGAGAGAGAGAGAGAGTGATTTCTCTAAGAATGTGACATCTCGTGATTCAAACTCAGGTACGCTCCCACTGTTTTGCTGACCTATAAACACATAACCCTTAGAGGTTTCTGAGTATCTTATAAAGATACTTTTCTTTCCTCTCGAGCCTAATTTGCCATGTTTGTGAGAAGAATTATGTGTATAGGTAGTGCAACCCCAAGGTCTTAATAAACTTAGGTTGGATAATCTTCCAGTCCACAACTCATATGGAGTGGTTGCAACTGATTTTGTAGGCACTCGGTTAATTACATAGGTAGCAGTAAGCAATGCATCACCCCAATAACTAATTGGGAGGTTAGCTTGTGCCATTATTGACCTAACCATTTCTAGAAGCGTCATGTTTCTTCTCTCCGCAACACCATTTTGTTGCGGAGTATTTGGGATAGTCAACTGATGAACAATTCCCTTTCCATCACATAATTCATTAAATTGGGTTGACAAGTACTCTCGACCTCGGTCAGTTGGAAAAACTTTTATCTTCTTGTCTAATTGATTTTCTACTAAGCCCATATAGCGTTGGAAACAACTTATTGCTTCTGATTTGTGGGAAATTAAATACCGAAACGAGTGTAGTCATCTATAAATGTGATGAAATAGTACGCTGCATGCCTAGCCCTGACATTCATAGGCCCACAAATGTCCGAATGGACTAATTGCAAGGGATATTCAGCTCTACTCGCTTTACCGAAGGGTTTTCTTGCAGATTTTCCTGCTAGACAACTTTCACAAGTGGACAATTCCACATGTTCAATGCCAGTAAGCAAACCTTGTTTTGCTAACCTTTTGCATTCTTTGCTGGCCAATATGACCAAGTCTAGCATGCCATATGTTTACTTCACTATCATATTTATGTGAAGAGGCAAACATAGAAAAACTAGCATTATTATTAAATGAATCATAATCCAAATCCATAATAATAAAACCTCCGGTCACATGACCAAAACCAAATAAAGTTGAACCTAAAGTCAATTTGACAGAATTGTCATGGAAAAGCAAGCTAAAGCCAAGCCTAAGCAAAACAATAACAGATATGATATTCCGGCGAATTCCTGGAGCATAGAGGACATCATGTAGTAGTAGGTGTCGACCACCACGCAAGACTAACTTGCATGTACCGATCCCTTCAACAACAACTTTATTGTTGTTTCCCACATAAATCCACTTTGTTCAACGTGAAATACGCTAAAACTCCACAAAAGAATTGCGTTCCCTCGTTATATGGTCCGTTGCTACCGAGTCTACAATCCACAAAGGATTAGATTCAGTCAAAAACACTGAACTAGAAACACAAAGTTCACTAGTTTGAGTTTTGTGAAATACCTTTCTAGGAGGCTCAGAGCAATCCTTAGCATAGTGACCCTTTTTGTCTCAGTTAAAGCATTTCACCTTTGCAATATTTACATGTTTGGGACGTTTGTTATTGCCTTGTTGGTCTGCCCTTGCTCTTTTAGCAGGCTGAGACTGAGTTGGTCCTTTTTTCTTAACCCAATTCTTTTTCTTAAATCCACTTTTGGCCTTAGAGGATGTTGCCATATGCAACTCAGCTGTTGGCTTAGCAGCCTCAAGCCGATCCTCTTCAAGCTCAAGAGATCTCCGGACATCTTCTAGAGTCTTGATTAGCTGATTGGGGGTCAAATGCATCTTCATATGATCTCAAGAATTAGGTAAGGACCGTATGACAGCTTGAACTTGTTGCTCATCGGTCAACACATGACCAGCATCTTTTAACTCCCCAACCATGTTTGTCATAAGCCTCAGATGAGTTCTCACTGAATGTTCTGGGCGCTTCTTGTATGAGTCAAACTTGATTGTTAAGGATCGTAGCCTTTCAATAGAACAGGTACCAAACCTATTCTTCAAAGCAACCCAAAGACTCATAGCTCTTTGGTGATCCTTAAATTCCCTTAAGATATCATCATCTAAGGTGCTCAGCAACGTAATGCGAGCCAATGAGTCTTTCTTTTTCCAAGCGTCATAAGCCGCACGATCACGCCTATGCTGAGCCGTGGTGCCTTCCTCAGGCTCATCCATGACGATGTTAATTGCCTCCAGAGCCTCTTGCTCTTCAAGAACATATTGGACTTTTAAGCTCCAAGTCTCATAGTTGTCACCATTGAGTTTCAAGCCTTTGTTGAGCTCAGCAACAATGTTCTTAGCAGCAGTAGATATTCTTTTAACAAAATAAAAAAATATAGTGAGGATCTAAAAAAGGAATTATTTAAACGCAAGTACTATGTTCAACATACATATTCGGACAATAAGCATTAAGCTGATTAAGTTAATAAACACATATATTAATAATGGAGTCGAAAGTTCACTATGTTCCCAGTCATCGTCCAGAAATTAAACGCATGTAAATTAACGTAGTCAACAACTTAGGTTAATATCTAATCATACTAAATTTATGATCTTATAATCCCGTATGGATCTAAGTTAAACAAATTAACTTAAATTAATTTAAATTTTATTTAACATATTAAATAAAATAAGTTAACTAATTAACATTTATTTAATCTGTAAGTAGTTAATTTAATAAGACTAATGTTAAACTAATTAACATTCAAATTTGTTAAACTAATTAACAAATAGATTTAATATTAAATCAATTAATATTTCTAGCATGGTAAACAAATTAACAAATTAGGTAACTTGTATAATATTTCAACACATATACCTAATGTTAAACTAATTAACATATTTACATAATGTTAAACTAATTTAACATTTCATGCAATTGAAAAATAAAATAATATTTCTTACAGAGAGTATAAATACTAAATTTATGGTTAGAAATATTAAGTCCACTTGACTAAATTTTGTAATTTGAAATTATTAATAAAATTATAGGCCATTAGCCATCAATAAAAAAAAATATCATTTATATAAAAAAAATCCGAAACTGGGCCTAAGCCCATTTCTGATAGGGATAATTTCATAACTAACCAAGTATCTTACATAGCCTTACTAGATAATAGACATATTAACATATATCAATGGCTAGCCAAAATTGATGCTAAATAATAGGTACATGAATATCCTAACTTCTAAGAGATCTGCGTGAATATCTCCTAAATACTAGCGCCAATTCAGTTAACTAAAAAGGAAGCGAAAAAAAAGGGATGGAAAAACGTTTTTAGATTCCTATAATTATGGAATCCCACTAATCTGTGGCAAGTATATATCCCCAGTAAAGCAGTTTTTTTAGGTTATTAAGTCATAAATATTCACCAAATACAAATCAGATTACATCTTCTCTTTTTCCATACAAGAACAAAAATAAGATCAGAAGGCATCTTACTAATTAATATTAATCATTGTTTACCTTAAATATCCTCAAGTGAATACCCACTGTGTATCACGTTAAAGGAGAAAATACAAGGGAAATAGTATCTTTGCATATGAATATCATCAAAATATGACACCAACGCAAATATGCAACAAATATGTACAAAAAATATGCAGTGAATACCAAATATGGAATAAATACTTACAGTGAATACCAAATATGCGATGAATTACAAAATGCCAAATATGCATCAGATATGTACAAAATATGCCGTGAATACCAAATATGCAACAAGTAATTACAAAAACACCAACTACCGAAAAAATGGGAAAGTTGTTACTGATATTTTCGTTAGGCGTGGGTTAAAAGTTGAGAAGCGAAAAAAAGAAATAAATGCTAACTTAATGCATATCCTAATTCCCATAAATATAGGCATAGTAAAAGGAAGATAGAAAGTTTTTAAAAGTGTCTATTAAATGTAAAGTAAATAGGTCTAAATGTCTATTTTGAATAATTAAGGCAAAATGTATCTATATTTTGATAAACACCCTGCCAAATGTCTATATTGTGTAAAAATTTCTTTCTGATATCTGCCGAAATACTAAAAAAATAGGAGCCCATTGTTCATTAAACAAATTATAAATAGGCCCCATTGTTCATTAAAAAAGGAATTTTTACATTGTATAGACATTTAGAAGTGCCTTTAACAGAAAATAGATACATTTATTCTAATTTATAGGATATAGACATTTAGACTTATTTAACTATCTTTTAGTAGCCATTTTTAAAAACTGATCAACTTCCCTCTAATAGTGCCTAATTTTAGGGAACTTGCGATTTTCCCTCTTAGTGTGCCTACTGCATTTAATATTTTTTTAGATTCTAATTAATTATTCATTGAGAATGTGAGTTATCTCCTAATTTTTTGCTCTTATCATAACTAAAGCTATAAATCAAAATTTCTAAATTTTTGGTAATTCTGCATGTATTTATTTTTTATTTGATTATTTTGATGATATATTTTTTAATACAATTTAAATATCATAAATTTTTTCTGAGTTTTAGTTGGTATTCATAGTTTTTAACCATTTTTTATTTTTATTTTTGGGGTACAATTGTGCAGTTTTAATAGCAAAGATACGCATACATGGGGTGTTTATGTATATTTGAGATATATTTGACGTATAAGATATGTATACATGTGACGTTTATGTATATCTGAGATATATATGACGTAAAAGATATGCATATTTGGATTGTTTCTATATTTGAGATATGACGATACACTTGATATTTATTTAATAGATTTGTGATATATTTTTAGTAATCGTCAATATAATGGTATAACTTATGTATTTACAATAATTTTTTTTAAAATTAGTATGGATAAACGTGACATGTATAAATAAAAAAATAGATATTGTTTTTATAAAATGTGAATATTATAGGAATAAAAAACATAATAGAGTATGAGTTAAAAAACTCGACACTGTATATTGACATGATCAATGCATATCTGAAGTTAAAAGTTTGTATACATGGAGATAGTAATTTATATATTTGAGATATAACTTATGTATATATTTTGTATTCATAATTTGTATGTGATATTAGGAGGTATAAATCATGCATATAATGATAATATTATATGAATAAAAAAATAAAATTTTCTTGAAAATGTGAATACTCTAAAAATAAATAATGGATACCTTATAAATAAAAATTGAATACTATATGAATAATATATTTAAAAAGATATAATTAAAAAATTGATGTAAGAAAAATTGGAACTTTTTATATATTTACACCTAAAGTTATGGGATTCTATTTATTTCACATATATCATGCAATTTTTTTAGGGTCATCATTTATCACTAAATTCACGATTCAAGGAACCAATATATATATTATGATCAACATTGTTCAAACTATAAGAAATATAGAACAACTTAAGATTTTTTTTTTTTTTAAAAAAAAAAAAAACCATTGAAGCTGTAGGAGAACATTTGCTCTTGTAATAGGCGACTGAATATTCATCCAATACTTTATCACGTATATAACTTTTGTATCTCGTTGAAAGGGCAAAAATATCTACAATATTTCTAAAATAAAAAGTGCATATATTGTACATATTTGCTTATATCGAAATATATCTAAAATATTGACATATTTGCATATATTGAAATACATCTAAAATATTGTATATATTTTCATATATTAAAATATTAATCTATTGTAATATATCTAAACTAAAAATTGCATATTTTGTATATATCTGCATATATTGAAATACATCTAACTTATTGTACATATTTGTATGTATTGAACCATATCCAAAATATTTATTTTATATTTCTTACATGAATAATGACTAAATATTTGGTGAAAATTACAGGTATAACGACCAAGAAAAAAAAATGGGATGAATAAATTTGGAAGAAAAATTTAAAAGAAAGAAAGAGAAATCGTAATTTGATGGAAGTGGAGAGAGATGCGTTACATATTAAGTGATGATTTTTTATTTGTATAGGTAAATCAAAATTTACCTTATTTGTGCGTGAGTTATGCTAAATTTTAGGAAATAAATTAGTGAATGATGCTAATATTTAGGATAAAGAATACACATAAACCTATTTATTAACATCTTTTTGGCTATTGTTGTATATTAATTGTATCTATTAAACTATAGGGACATGTTATATTTGGTTAGATATGAAATTTTTCCATTAAAAAAACAGAAGCCAACGTGGGTCCCTAAGCCCATGCTTAATATGGAGTGATAATAGCCCTACTGTTATCTTCTCCTCCTCCTTTCTTTCTCTGCAACAAACGTGAAACGACTATCCATTGAAGCACCAAGCTCCATGTTCCGTTCCCACCTTTTTTATTTTATTTATTTAAATCAAGTACAATGAATAAGTGAGAAAGCATTTCTTCCTTTCACTATTGTCTCTGCCATCTTTGTAGAAGAAGATTAAAAAAACTTATTTCTTCTCCTTCTTCTTTTTGGAATTTGCAGTTGCCATGGTTATGGAGCACTAAGCTCCACCATTTTTTTTTGTGCGCACCTCTGTAGTGCAGTATTATTCTTCTATAATTTAACAAACAACAGTATTATTCTTCTATTGTAATATGTTATTTCATGAACTTCTAATAGAAAGAGATTTGAAACAATATCCGAGTATAGACATGTTTAATTGCATAAATGACAGAAACAACACAGAATTGTTCTATATTTTTTTTTTTACTAACCAGAAAATCAGCCTATGACATCTGATACCAATGAAGGAATACACATATGCATATAACACAAATCTATATTAAATAGATTGTTTAAACATAGGTAGAGAACTTACTTGTTGTTCTCGTTAGCGGAAGCGGTAGGATCTTGAACCGTGGCTGGAATTACTGGCCGTCGTAGTTTTCACGTGCTTGACGGATCAACTCCTTTATCCACAGTCTAAACACTAGTTTATTTGAGAGAGAGATAGGAAGAGTAGTAGAGAAATCAGTATGTTTATCTGAGCCTATTACTACTGTATTTATAACTGTATAATACAGTAGTTGTCCTCTTGTAGGACTCTATTAGGTAACTTATCTTTTTACCTGATAGACTTTTAGAGCACCCTTTATTGGTGGACTCTTTTATTCAGATAAATTCAACACAGTGGAACTTGAGGCAACACCATTTCTATGAGCTTTGACGTATGGAATGCTTTTTCTATAGCAGGTTTTTCTTAATTTTTTCTATGGCAAATTCCTTTGGAGTTTTGGATTCAGGTTAAATATTTGCTTTTCTATATACATTTGTCTCATACACCATTTTATTAGTTTCATGTTAATAATTCTATTAATTGTCTTGATTATTTATATCAGGGTTTTCTTAATTTTTTCTGTGGCAAATTCCTTTGAAGTTTTGGATTCAGGTTAAATATTTGCTTCTCTTTATAGATTAGTCTCATGCACCATTTAATTAATTGAGTCCATTATCTAAATGGTCACTCAATTATTGGAAATAAACCAAGAAAGTCACTCTTTTCTGTAATGTTCCTAAATGATCACTCATCTTTTGATAATTAACTCAAATGGTCATTCTCACCTGAAAAGTTGCTATCTCCGATGATAAATGCTGACGTAGATTTTTTTTTTTTAAAAAAAATATAAAGAAATTTAAATCCCACTGTCCCCACCCATTTAACATAATTATTTGACCAATACCCGACCCAAATTACTTAATGGGTCAACTATTAAAAAAATCAGTGCAACTTTAATCTTAAGATACTATACGATGTTTCCCTCATCCTCTTCTTTTTAGGGTTTTATAGGAAGAACTAAAATTTTACTTTCAATCGATTTCTTCCCCAATAAAACCATTGCAATTAAATTAAAATTCTTATAAAATACCATAAGGTCATAACATAATACATGAGAAAACTTCAACTTTCCATTCAAGATTTTTGAGTCTTTTAATGATAGAACACAGAAAAGTATGTTAACAATATTAATATTTTTAATAAAATACGACACCTTATATAACAGTGTCATATTAACTTTTACTTTGTTACTCCTAGAAACTAGAAGAAGAAAATAATGTAAGCTACTCCTAAAACTTACTCCTAAAAACTGTTAGTAGGTTAGTAAACTGTTAGTAAGTTACTCATAAAAACTAACTCCTAAAAAATGTTAGTAAGTTAGTAAACTGTTAGTAAATTATAATTGTTAGTAAGTTACTCCTACAAACTAAAAGAAGAAAATAAAGTAATTTATTAAGCTAAAGAAGAAAATAAAGTAATTTATTAAGATATTAGTCACCAATTGGTAAACCAGAAAATCATTCTCACCAGTTATTAACTCATGCTACTCACACCAAATATTGAATTCATGTCAGTATCATTCATGATGAGTAAAAGATAAGTAATCGTTGCTTTAGTCATATTCAGTACCATTGTCATGTATTATGTTATGAGCTTATGGTATTTTATGAAAATTTAGTTTAATTGCAATGGTTTTATTGGGGAAGACATCGATTGAAAGTAAAATTTTGGTTCTCCATATAGAACCCTAAAAAGAAAAGGAGGAGGGAAACATCATATAGTATCTTAGGATTAAAGTTGAACTGACTTTTTTAAAAACTGACCCATTAAATTATTTTGGTCGGGTATGGGTCAAATAATTATGTTAAATGGGTGGGGACAGTAGGATTTTAATTTCTTTATATTTTAATTTTTTTAAAAAAAAATTCACGTCAGCATTTATCATCGGAGATATCAACTTTTCAGGTGAGAATGACCATTTGAGTTAATTATCAAAAGCTAAGTGACCATTTAGGAACATTACAAAGAAGAATGACTTTCTTGGTTTATTTTCAATAGTTGAGTGACCATTTAGGTAATGGACTCTTAATTAATTTCATGTTAATAATTCTATTAATTTTGTCTTGATTAAAGGACACGCACGTAAACCGCAAAAGAGAACGAACAAGTATCTTCATCCAACTTTCTTTCTTCCTCTACTCACTCACTTACCCAATGAAAAAGAGACAAATTAATCGTTGTTAATTAGTCCAATTCGAAAGTTGTTGCATACTTAAGTTATGCATTTTTCTGTTACTAACTTAATACACTTCATTTCTAATTATTTAAGGTTCCTGAGATGAATAGCAACGGCAATCATATGGAGAAAAGAAATGCTTAAATGGCCAAGTGAAGGAAGATGTTGATTTGCAAAATTTCCATTATCCCAACCAGTTGTGGTCTTTTTGAAAGATTTTATGAAATTGAAGAGGTTCGATGGAAAACAATGAAATCCAAACAATATAATGGAATACTGGTTTTTTCTTTTGTTATTATTTACCCATTTTGGTAAACAAGTGTCAGTACATCTTATTTGGAAATTTGCAAAATATAGATGTTTAAATATGGATGCAGGATTATTGTGCATTTATTTGCTTCTTTATGAAATTTTGGAGAGCCTTTACATATTTTGCACAAAAAACAAAGAAAACAAGAAAAAAAGGATAAGATAAAGAAAAAATGTAAGAAATAAGACGGAAGATGCTAAGTGAATAAGTGATAACGTTATTGACGCATTCTTGTATTGTCTTCTTTTCATCTTATTTCTTTCTTATAAAGTAATAAAGATTTTTGACAATACAATACTCGATATCTTTTTATTTTACTATATGAATATTATTGGGGAATTTTCAAAATTAGGCACCCCACAACACAAAATTACAAATGAGGGGCCACATTTGATCCATAGCACCCCTTTATTTTTACATTACACAACATAGCACCCCTTATTTTCAAAATTACATAACATAGCACCCATTTAAACTAAAAACCTTAGTAGCCACTCCCTCACCCTCCCCCACCACTGGCCCGCCACCAGAAACTGAGCCGCCACCGCTGCCACCGCCGGCCGGCGGTGGCCGGTGGCCGGAAAACCAAAAATTCACCGGATTTGCTTATTTTATTTGTGGATTTGTTTAAATAATTATTTTTTGATAATTTTATACACCTAAATCTTTCAAAATAATAAATTATACATGTAAATACATAGAAAATTGTGTATGCAAGAAGAAAAATACAAAAATATACACAAAAAACATAAATTTTATACAAAACATCCATAAAAAGTACACAAATCTGAAATTTATACAATTTATTCATTGTTCATACACGCATATACATCTTTATACAAATTTTACAATACATAGAGTGTGTTTTATACACTGTCAATACGTACTTATACAGATTTATACATTTTTATACACGTTTACAGAATTGTATAAACTTGTATAAAATGTATAAAAGTGTATAAACTCGCAAAACTGACTTTAAACAGTGCTTCGGGCAGCTTTTACACAAAAGCTTAACAAACATCCCAGATCTATACAGTTTTATACAAGAAAAACACTAGATCTAAAAAGTTTTTTTTAAAAAAACTAGTAGATCTCAATGGATACTTATGAAAATTGTGAAAAAAGAAGAAGAAATATGATAAACAACTTTTTAAAACAAACTCACCGGAGTTTTAACCGAGATATACAATGAAAATCGACATTGTTATACACAAACAAAAAAAAAAAGAACAAAAAGAAAACGAGACGAAGAAGAAGCAGCAGCGGTGGTGGTGGTGGTGACCACGACGTCAGTGGCTTGGAGGAGAGGAGATGACGGTGGGGCAGTGGTGGAAAGGATTGGGGGTGGCGGCGGCGTTAGGTTTGATGGGGAAGAGAAGAGAGAAAAATGTGAAGGAGAGAAGGAGAAGAGAGGAAAAATGGGGGCTAGGGTGCTTTTTTCTTTAAATAGGGGGTGCTATAGAGTGAAAGAAAAATTTTAAAAAAGGGAGAGGGGTGCTATGTCAGGTAAAGTAGCAAAATAAGGATCTTTTTTTGGTAATTTTCATGAGTGGGGTGTCTCTCAATGTAATTGTCCCAATATTATTACAAGTACACATCTTAAAGTTTTGACATTTGATATGTTTTCAAGACATAGTTGTACTTAAAACTGAAACTAAATAAATACAAAGAAGTACCCCATTTAATCCACTTTAACTGTTCCGTGTAGCTTGTGTACATTCCTTAAAAAATTTAGTGAATTTAGATAATAATACTTACTAAATGAACTATGTGACTACAATATCAATTATCAATCTTAAACTTATTAAAAAACTGTTATAGCAAGTGTAAGAAAAAAATTAATTAATGCTTTCTTTTGGTTTTGAAAAGTGACACTTATTTTGAATTATTTAAAAGTTAAAAGTAACATTTAAAGTGCATTGGAGGAAGTACTAATGGATTTTTGAAATAAGTGTTTCTTTTGAAACAAAAATAAGTGGCGACAAAGATAAAGGAATGAAAGGAAAATAAATCAAGAAAAGAAAAGGAAAATAAAAAAAGGCTTAAAGCACGGGACACATTAAGGTGATATTTTATTTTTTCTTAATTTCTTTTATTTGGCTTTCTCCTTTTGTAACTCAAAGTGTGATATATTAAATTTTATATTGGGGGCATATAGAATTTAATTAGGAGATTTACAAATATATACAATCCTAACACCAAAATTACAAAAAATACCAATATTATTCCATTTTACAAAAAATACCAACATTTTTTTATACATTATATACAAAAATCAACAAAACTAATAAATTAGGGTTCTTCCTTCTTCCTACTGCACCCACCCACTGCTACCACCCCAGGCGGCGGCGCCGCCTAGTCACCGCCGGCTGCCGCCGGCCGCCACCACCCATCACCGATTTTTTTTTTTTTTTTTTTAGTTTTTGAATCTAAAAAAAGAAATACACATATAAATATTGATTTTTTTTTTTTGAAATTAAAGTTGGAAAATACATATAAACAAAAATACATGTAAATACACAAAAAATGTGTTATACATACACTAAACACACACATACATACACGAATCTACAGATCTACAAACGAAACATACAAATTTATGTGTTTGACATTTATTACTTGACATACACACAAAAATACATACAAAAATACAAATAGATGCTCGGATATACACGTTCATACAGTGAGATACACGTACATATACTTGTGTGCTAAAAATTATTACATGTATATACACGAACATACAGATACATACACTTGCAAATCTGAATTTGAATGTGTATATTCAAATGCAAAAAAGAAGGAGAAGCAGATCTGAACTTGTATTAACAAAATACATGTGTATACATAAAAATACACACATATACACGTACAAAAAAAAAAAAAAGAGGAGAAGATGAAAAAAGAGGAGCAGATCTGCTCCAATTCGCCGTGGTGGAGCCACGCAGTGGCGGCGACCGGCGAGGGGGGTGGGGAACGGCGGGAGAGTAGGGTGGGTGTGTGGGTGGAGGAGAGGAGAGGAGAGAAAGAGAGAGGGAGAAGTTAGGATTTTGGGTAGAGAGGGAAGAAAAGAAATGAAAAATTGTATATTTTGTAAAATGTAAAAAAGTGTTGGTATGTAGGGTAATTATTTAAAAATATCGGTATTTTCTGTAATTAAGTGGTTTAGTATGTCAATTAGCGTAAAAATGTCAATTTAATATCATATGTTAAAAGTTCATAAACAGGGGTTTTATTAGTACTTATTAGTAGTTTCTTTCTAATTAAGTAACACAAATGTTCTGGAATTGCTTTTGGGACTTCCATACCAAATTCATGCTTTACTCTTTCAAGTTTCAACCTGTTAGCAATCACATAAAAAAAAGTGAAACATCAGATTAGGTTGTAAGAGAAACAACGAGAAAATGGCATAAATAATCCCTTAGATATTGAGGTAGGTTTAATTTGATCCCTTATATATGGTAGTGAACAGTAATAGTCCTTTAAGTTAGCTAAAGTGGGCCAGTTTTGGTCCATGGCTAACGGCAACCCCATTCTTTAACGGAAAATGATCCTTCACTAGCGGAATTGCTATTCCCTCAACAAAATGTCAGTAAACTGGACTCCTCCCAAAGTTTACTTTGTGCCTCTCTTTAAAAGGTTACAGTACCATTAATTACGTTCCATCATAAGTTCATGAATTCATGAAAGCATCTAAATTATACAAATGGATTCATTTCTTTTTGTATGTGCCATGGAGTCGATCATTTAGCTTCTTCGCCTTTTTTTCATTTTCTTTTGTTTTGCTCCTAATTGCATGTAAATAAGATTCCTAATAAGTAATTTTTCAGATTTAAGCAAGCTGTAGATTAACTTAATCAGTAGCGGACCTAGAATTTTTGTCAAGGGAACTCAAAAAACAAAGATGTTGTGCATGCGACTCAAACTAAGGACCTAAGTCATAATTTTGATACCCCTTCCCCATTTGGCTAGAGTATCTTTCATTTTTAAGGGTACTCAAAACTAGTATATATCGATGTAAAATGATTTTTTACCTATTTACGCCGCGTAATTTTTCGACAAACGAGTATCAATATATCAATTGATACCCCTAGCGCATACCTAGGTCCGTCCATAAACTTAACCCCTGTTTATGATTTACTGTAGTTAGGAGTTAGTTACAGTTAATTATTTATTTAGTTAGTTAGCGAGGTGTTTATAAATGGTACTATAGTAGTTAACTAACATATATTTTAGCATTCATTGTACTTCATCTCTGTTTGAAAATAAAAACAGTTCAGTTTTCTCATAACCTTTCATTTATAATCTAAAAGGTCACTCCATGTTAAAATCTTAACAAATACCATTCCAAATAAACAGTTAAGGAAAGACATAAGAATTTATGTAAAAATATTTCAAGAGTTCTTCCAAAAGAATTTCATCTTCCCGAAGGTACAAAAAGAAGAAAACAAATAACAAACATCGACAAGAGTTTCAAATGTAAATGGAGAGTTTGGTGCCAAAGAGATGAAAACATATAGGGCTGGTAGTCTTTTAGAGATGAGAGAAGAAATTTGGAGTTTGGGCATTCTGGTTATATTTTTGTTGAATTGGAGTGAGGAGCCCACCCTGGAGAAACGATTTCCATTGCTAAAGGACTCTGCTCCGTTAGTAAAAAGAGCACCGTTAACCATGGACCAAAACTGACACATTTTAGCAAACTTAAAGGACTATTATTGTTCACTACCATATATAAGGGATCAAATTAAACCTACCTCAATATCTAAGGGATTATTTATGCCATTTTCTCGAGAAACAACCACCGAAATGTATGACTTTAAAACTTGAGAGTTGAGAGTACTTTAATCAACCTGAATGTAAGTAAAAGTGTATTTTCTAGTGTCACATGCATATGTTCATATTCTTAAGTTTCATTATAAGCTTAGTGCACAAGCTAGCTAGCCATTTAAACCTAAGAGCTTCCACTTGGACTACGTGATCCAGTTTATAAAATCCATAGATTGAAAACTAGGCAAAAGTCACGCTAAAGATAAAAGACAATAGGAATAAAAACAAGGTAGTAATCCTAATTGTTTAGGAGATAGGATTTATTAGTTTCTTTAATTTATGTTTAAATTAAATATGCTATAGTAAAAACATTATGGAAATAAGCTTTCCAATATCTGATCAAAGTCGGTTTTGTACTATTATTCCTAATTTGTTTAGGAGATGGTGTTTGTAAGCTATACTTTGTAGCCAAAATAGATTCTCCAAATTCTAATCGAAGTAGGATTTATACTATTATAAATAGATATGCTATAGCCTATTGTTCTGCATGACATTATTAGAATAAAATCAAAACCATGGACAAGTTTGATTCTTCGTTCCTTGAAATAGCTATGGGTCAAACTGTCGATACTGCTCAGTTCCTGAAGGCAACAAACTGGAATCTTGAAGAAGCATTGGCAGATGGAAAAGAAAAGCTATTGTTAAAGAAGCAATTCACATATCCTGATTTACCTGAAGAACCGAAGAAAGGTGATGGAAACGTGGTCTACAGAGTTTTTATTCGCCTTCCTGGTGGACGAAGCCTTCAAAGGAATTTCTTACCAACTGATTCAATTAAGTTACTATGGTCCTTCTGTGCTACTCAACTTGAAGAAGCTAAGACAAGGCCATTTCGATTCAGACAAGCTCTTCCAAAGGAACTGAAGATTTTTGAGTACGATAGCAACTTAACCTTTAAAGAGTTGCGTCTTGCCAATTCTGTTATTTCACTCTCTTGGAAATTAACCCACTGATTTTTATATAGATGTATTCTGATTTTTAATGTTTTAAGAGTTTTATAAGCTAGAAAATTGAGTATACGTGCAAAACATTTTTCAAGAATATAGTCTTTGTTTGATCATAAAGAGTAGTGTAACAAATATGCCAGGTTAAGTTTACATTAAAAAAGACAATAAGAGAAGGATAAGGAGATTGTATGAACTCATCGCGTCTGATACTCGCTTTTGAACTAATTAAACCAGATTCCCGTTTAGTAAAATCATATTAACTAATATTGGAAACAATTATTAATTAGTCCATATTAATTAATTAGATAGAAAAGATCATATGAAAATAGACATTCCAATTTCAGAATAAAGTTGGTTTTGTAATTTGTACTACTAATCCTAAACTATATAGGAGATTGTATTTGTTAGTTTATTTGTAGTAAGTTTTCCAATTCCTAATCAAAGCAGGATGAATACTTAATTAGTAAGTACTATATATGCTACAACCTAATTTTGCATGACAGTATTACGAATACAATCAAAGCCATGGACCAGTTAATTTCTTCCTTCCTTGAAATCGACTTTGGTCTAACTGTCGATATTGCTGGACAATACCTTCAAATAACAAATTGGAATCTTGATGAAGCAATTCAGCTTTACCTCATTGGAAAGGAGGAAGATGCAACTGTATGGAAACAAGGCTATGGAAATCATTATTATGCTTCTATATATATATATATATCGTCCTCCTTTTGACTTAAATGTACAATAATGGACCTTTTGAGAAAGCGAAAGAAGTTGGAAGTGAACAGAATAAATGGTTGTTGGTGAATTTGCAATCAAAAAGAGAATTCAACTCATATAAACTGAATAAAGACACTTGTGCTAATGAAGCTGTTGCGCGAACTATCAAAAGTGATTTCATCTTATGTCAAGTGTATGATGATACGGAGGAAGGCAGAAAAGTTTGCACGTATTATAAGATAGAACTTTTGCCTGTCATATTGGTAATTGACCCTCTTACAGGTCAAAAAGTCCGTTCTTGGCATGGAATGGTTCAGCCAGAAGATTTGGTTGAAAATCTTAAAGCTTTCATGTGTGTTAAACCTTCAGAATATCTATCTTATGAACGACGATCTCAGCATCAACGAGCATTAGAAGCCTCGAAAGATACTAATGAAACAAGTGATGATGGAAAAGGAAAGCAATTGTTAATGAAGCATTCTTTGTATCCTAATTTACCTAAAGAACCGAAGAAGGATAATGGAAAGGTGCTCTGCAGAGTCTTTATTCGCCTTCCTAATGGACAACAAGTTCAAAGGAATTTCTTACCAACTGATTCAATTAAGCTACTATGGTCCTTCTGTGCTACTCAACTTGAAGAAGCTGAGACAAGGCCATTTCGATTCACACGAGCTCTCCCAAGGGGGGAACGGATGATTTTTGAGTATGATAGCAATTTAACCTTTAAGGAGTCACGTCTTGCCAATTCTGTTATTTCACTCTCTTGGAAATTAACCCACTGATTTTCATATAGATGCAATCGATTTTTAGTGTAGAGATTTAAGAAGTTTATAAGCTAGAAAATTGAGTATACACGCAGAACCTTTTTCAAGAATGTAGTCTTTGTTTGATCATAAAGAGTATTGTAATAAATATGCCAGGTTATGTTTGTATTAAAAAGACAATAAGAACAGGATAAACAAAATTACGCGCAATGAAGTCTCCATGATCTGAAAACAGATTACAAATGCAGGATAATGTTCCATCTTAGAAGTTTGTAACATTCAATTATAATGAAGGTTATATTGTGAATATGTTAGTATGTAAATAGGTTAGATATGTAAATTGTATATTGGGCCAAGCCCGTTAAGTTTACTTGGTCCCTAAGTTAGGTTTAGGTTTTCTCTAGGTTTTCTCTTGTATAAATAGGGGACTCCCTTCATCAATGAAAGCAAGAGTTTTCACCCAAATATTATTTCTCACGTGTGAGTGTGTTCGGTTTTATATGTGAGTGTGTTCGATTTTTACATGGTATCAGAGCCATCGTGAAACTCTTCAAGTAGAAAAGTAATGGAGGCTCCAAAAGGTGATGTTGCAGTCGTACGGAAGACAATCTCTCCGTACGATATCACCTCGAATGATAATCCTGGTTTGATTATCACACAGGTCCAGTTGACCAGTGAAAACTATGAGGAATGGGCGCGGTCGGTTAGAACGGCGCTGCGTGCAAGGAAGAAGTTTGGTTTTGTTGACGGATTGATCAAGATGCCCGATGAAAAGTCGATCGATTATGAGGACTGGTGGACTATCAATTCTCTTCTGGTGTCGTGGATTAGGAATTCAATCGAGCCTACTCTTCGGACCATCATATCGCACATGGAAGTGGCAAAAGATCTGTGGGAGAGTATTCGAGAACGTTTCTTCGTGGAAAATGGACCTCGGATTCAGGAATTAAAAGCGGCTTTGGCCGGTTGTAAGCAAAAGGGATTGACTATTGCTGCTTACTATGGAAAACTGGCTATGTTGTGGGAAGAACTAGGAAATTGTGATAAGTTTCCAACTTGCTCGTGTGGAAACTGCACTTGCAATCTAACGGTTGCACTGGAGAAGAAAAGGGAAGATGATAGGGTTCACTTATTTCTTATGGGCCTGGATGAAAGTCTTTATGGAACTGTCCGTTCCAATCTCTTGGCTCAGGATCCGTTGCCATCGATGAATCAAGTCTACCAAAAGGTAATCCAAGATGAACGGGTCAAAGGGATGGCACGAACTCAGGAAGAACGAGGGGAGGTGACAGCGGTTGCTGCACAACGATCACAGCCACCGAAGACAGGCTATAAGGAGTGTCACTTGTGTGATTGAGGAGGACATCCACCGGAACGCTGCTATGAAGTTATTGGCTATCTAGAGGGGGTGGGTGCATTATCCGAAGCAAGGTACTTTGAATGGAGTACGTGGTAGAGGAAGAGCTGAAGGTAACAGAGGTGGAAGAGGTCGTGGACATCAACAGTTTGGTTCAAATGCTGGTCAAGGACGTGGCAATAATCGAGCAAATGCTGCTCAAGCTGAGCTCGAGAATGGAGAAAACGGACACATGAGTATTCCCGGACAGACTAACTTGTCCGGAATAACAGGTGATCAGTTGCAGATGCTGTTCGATTTGCTAAAAAAGGAGAAGGCAAGCACAAGTGAACCATCAATCAGTAAGAAAACTCATCCTTCATGGATTATTGACACGGGGGCGTCAAATCACATGACCGGTCAGATAAGTGCTTTGGAGAATTTACGAACAATACCAAAGTGTCCGGTAGGTTTACCGAACGGAAGCAGTACGATGGCGACTCAAGAAGGATCCATCAGATTTAACGAAGACATGGTTCTTCACGGAGTGTTATATGTGCCCGAAATGACTTGCAACTTGATTTCTGTGTCTCAATTAATTGATCAAGTTGGTTGCAATGTAAATTTCACTAATGATTTGTGTGTTATGCAGGACCGGGCTACGGGGAAGTTGATTGGAGCAGGTGCACAAAAGAACGGACTCTACTACTTTCGGACGATACCCGTGGTGAAAACTGTGAAGGTCGATGTGGTAGATTTATGGCATCAAAGGTTGGGACATCCTTCGATGCAAGTAACAAAATCTCTTTCAGTCTTAGAAGGTAGTGGGAAAGGTAGCTTAGAAGAAAAAGCATGTGATGTATGCCTTAGGGCAAAGCAAACTAAAAATGTATTTCCTTCGAGTAATAATAAAGCTGTTGAACCTTTTGATTTAGTTCATTGTGACTTGTGGGATCCTTATAGAACTGAGTCTTCGTGTGGTGCATCATATTTTTTTACTGTTGTTGATGATTGTTCACGAGGAGTATGGGTGTTCCTGTTAGTTGATAAGAAAGAGGTCGGACAAAAATTGAAAGGTTTCTTTGCAATGGTGGAAAGACAATTCAATAAACGGGTTAAGTGCGTTCGGAGTGATAATGGAACCGAATTTGTAAATCTGAGAGGGTATTTTCTCGAACAAGGGATCTTGTTCCAAACTTCTTGTGTGGGGACACCCCAGCAAAACGGTAGAGTTGAACAGAAACATAGATATATCTTAAACGTGGCACGGGCGCTACGTTTTCAAGCCAATTTACCGATTGACTTCTGGGGAGAATGTGTGATAACGGCATGTTATTTGATTAACCGGACACCCACTAAGTTGTTGAATGGGAAGACACCTTACGATATCTTGATGGGTGTGACACCGAATTATGATCATTTGAGGGTGTTCGGTTGTTTATGTTATGCTCGCAATCAAGGACGAACAAGTGACAAGTTTGAAAGTAGGAGTCGTCGATGTGTGTTTTTGGGTTATCCAAATGGGAAGAAAGCGTGGAAAATGTATGATTTGGAGGCAAACGAGTTTGTGGTCTCGAGGGATGTGGTGTTTTACGAAAAGGAATTTCTGTTCGCATCCAAGGAGACTGAGGACGAAAAACGGACACAAGATACGGCTCCTGTCACCGTTGCATTGGAGGAGGAAGATGAGAGTGTGCAAGAAAGGGGGGGGGGGTGTTGAACCTGAAGTCATGACTCCGGTAATTGAACCCGAAGTGGTGACTCGAAAGTTGAACCCGAAGAGTTGGGTCGTGGAAAACGAACTAAGAAAGATAATATCTTGCTGAGAGACTTTGTTACTAATAAGGTCCAAAAGATGAGTCACCGGGTATCGTCCTGTGTTCGAAAGTCTGCTTGTTCATCTGTTTCTCAACAACCCTCTGGTAAGCCCTATCCTCTAGCACACTATGTCAATTGTGATAATTTCTCTTCGAAACATGTGAGTTTTCTTGCAGCTATAACGCAAGGACATGAGCCTACCTCCTGTTCGGAGGCGGTAAAAAGTGACAAATGGAGAACAGCCATGGGGGAAGAATTGAAGGCATTTGAAGCGAACAGAACTTGGGAGATAGTTCGCTTACCTACGGGGAAGAAGGCCCTCGGATGTCGATGGGTATACAAGATAAAGTACAACTCGGATGGAACTATTGAAAGGTACAAAGCAAGACTGGTGATTTTTGGGAATCATCAAATCGAAGGAGTTGATTATACGGAGACATTTGCACCGGTTGCAAAGATGGTGACTTTCTGAGTTTTTCTGGCCGTAGCAGCTGCCTGTTGATACCCAATTTTGTCCCGAAAATTTCAATTAAAAGCCTAATTATTTTAAAATTAACATTAATTTTGAAAATTAAAGGTAATTTATAAATTTCAGTTAAAAGTGGCTAAAATTGCAATCCGTAGCCTTAATTTCAGCTTATTCTTTACAATTCCTCCATTTACTTAATTATATTAAAAAGGGGCTAAAATCGTTCTATGTCCTGAAATTTAGCCTAATCACGCAAATATACATATAATACACCTGTACACATACACGCTTCATTTTCTCCCTTTCTTCAGAAAAGCCCGCGACCCGTTTGCCAAATCCCTAAACCCGCGTGACCCGTTTGCTTTTTCCCCCTCGGATTCTCTCCAAAACAGTCCAAAACTTGTACAATTTGATTCTATTTTCTCTCCCCAGTACAACGAACACATCATCCTATCCGTTGTTTCGAAAGTTTGATCTAATCTGAGCCGTAGATTGCCCTAACGGAAATATCCTTGATGACAAGGATGAATTCGGTACAATCCTTAAGGGATTTGACCAAATTCACCCTTGTTCTGCAAGGAATATACGAATTTGGGCATGGATTAAAATTTTGGAGCCTAAAATCCGAAACCCTAGCCTACTACTATATATTGGTAAGTCTTCCTCATTTTTTAGGGGTTCGGATTTTGATATCAAGAAACGGCAGCATTTTCTCACATAAGAGTTCTTTTTTTTTGAGTTCGAGTTCTTACGGTTCCAGCGCAAATTTGTGTATTATCGATCCATTGTTTTCGCGTCGCTTTCGGTTTTGTATCGTCGTTTCGCCTTTCGAGTCGTCGACCTTGTTCGAATCGCTTTGTTCGAATCCCTTGCCCTAGTCACTGCTCGCAAAAGGTGATAACTTCACCTTACTTTGATTTTCTTTACTGCTTTAAATGCATTCTTCGTAGTGGTATGTATGTGTATATGGAATTTTAATGCTGGAATTATGCATAGACTATTAAATGTTTAAGACTGTTGTTCTAATGTTGACATATAGAAGAATATCAACATGATTCATCTGGAGTTCTTGAGAAACATGTTGTTTGCTCGATTTAAATGCATAAAGTTTGAACCTTTACATCTATTTTTTATAACCTAAAAGCTGTTGTTTCTTGAAGTGGGTTTAGCATATATGTTATTTTTTTTGGTATGGTTATGGAGATTAGTCGATTAGATTGTTCTATATGTCTTAGCTCATGTGAAACATGATTGAATCCTAGAATAGTCTGGTTTGTTGCTGAAGGATAGAGTGGTTTGTAAGAGTGAGGTGTGTGCGAAGTGGCCAGGGAGTTAGGAGTTTGGTTCAGATTTTCAGATATGTTGAAGGCTGTTTTAAGTGTGTAGGTGCAGTGTAAGTTAGTTCAAGAGGGAGTTGGGTTGTCTGGTAAGTAGAAGAGAGTGCAGGGGTTGCTTTGGTTTGTTTTGGAGGCTGTTCAAGGTGATTGATGAGCTCAAAGAGTATGCAGGGAGTAGTCAGGAAGCAGTGGGACTGTTTCAGGGGGGCTGCAGATGGTCTGATTGTTTCTGGTTCTTGTTTTCTATGAGTTAGGTGCAGGTAGTGTAGATTTGAAGTTCAGGGAGTGGTATGTAGCTGATCAGGGAGAGTAAGAGTTGTTCTTGGAGGCTAATTGAGGTGTGAGGTGTGAGAGTGTAGCTCTAGTAGCAGGTGAGGGGTCTGTTCTGGCTTTAGCAGCAAGGGAGTGAGGGCAAGCTGGTTCTTATATTAGCCCAGGTTTAAAGGGGTTGTTTCTGTGAGGGTGCAGAGGAGGATTTAGTTTATGGTTGATTGAAATTGATTCAGGGCAGTGAAATGTGTGCAAAGGTTATATGGAGTGGTTCAGATAGTGTAGGGAGTTTAGGTTGATGATTCTTGTTCAGGGTCTGCTTTGTTTTGAGATGTTTCAGGTTTAAAAAGAAATGAGTGCCTGGTTCTGCCTGTTTCCTTGTTAATGAGTAAAGAAAGATAAAGGAGCAGGTGTGAGGTAATGTGCAGCATCATTTAGGTTCTGGTCTAGAGGGTTGTAGGCTGTCTTAGCTCTTTCCTAGTCTTAGAATCTGGATAGTATTAACTGCTGAAGCGTTGGAAATGTTGTAATGCTGCTTTGTCATAAAGTTGGTGTGTGTGAGTTCAATCTTAGAGGGTCCAGGAAGGCATTTCAAGGTTGGATGTTGTCTAGCTGTTTAGCTTGCTTCCTGGTTCAGTTCTTTTGCTCTAATCTTCTCATCTTCAATCCTAGCATTTTGTTTTCCTATTTGTTACGAATATAAATTCGCTTAGATTTTATTGTCATAAAGGTTTGGAAATTATGAATGTTATTTGAAACCTGAGGTGTATGTTATGATCTTGTTGTGCACACTGCTCGATTACATTTTAATGCCATGCTTATTATAAGTCTTGAGTGAATTTTGTCAATCAAGGTCAAATTTAACCTCTTGGTCTGATAAATTTCCTATCTGAAAGAGAAGTTGCTCTTTGATGTTTGGTAGCCTGCTTCAGAGTTTACTTGGTTGGATTATTGTCTTAAGCCAGAAGTTAATCTTCTGCAGATAATTATTTTAGATCAATGCTTCAGTTATGCCTATATTTAGTTGGTTTGCTTACTGATAAATGCCCAGAAAATCACTCTTGAAACCAATCCAGGGCCCACACTTTAGTTGACTGCTGTGTGTTATCTCCATGTCTATTTTAACCCTTGAAATTTAGTTTAAAGACATTAAATGTCTCCCTGTTCGCTTGATTATTCTTGGTTATCTTTTGGTCTCAAGGATTGAAGTGATAAGCTGCTCGTCTGCTTACTGTATTTTATTGTTCCTACACATATGAAATGGTGCATTCGGCTTGTACTAATCTTTTTCTCCTTATTATGTTTTCCTTGGCA
The DNA here is from genome assembly GCA_029990575.1 of Petunia axillaris subsp. axillaris. Classification (NCBI taxonomy): domain Eukaryota; kingdom Viridiplantae; phylum Streptophyta; class Magnoliopsida; order Solanales; family Solanaceae; genus Petunia; species Petunia axillaris. The sequence continues at coordinate 24,808,900 of JARKNS010000003.1, forward strand.
TGAAATGCATGGGACGAGTTGGTTAAAACTCACAAATTGGGACGGCTGTTTGCATTTGAAGTTATTTGCTCCGCTTCGCATTTTCGGGACTTGATAAATGAAAATCACAAAGTCCAAGGCTCAAGAATTGAGTTAGCGCTTTCGGGTTCTATCTTCTAAACTCCTTCTTTCCGTCCCCTTTAGAAAAGCATATTTTAGGAGTCCGTAGAATAGAAATGGTATTTGAATTGTGAATAATTATTGTAAATTACTTAAATTATTTTATATGAATGATTTGTATCATTTCTTTGCGGATCGCCAATTAATTTATGGATGTTTAGAATCATTTGTCAATTAATGAGTGCAAAATCAAATTCGATTTAAAATCGTACCCTCGTCATAACTCACATTTGAATTGTTTCTTCATTTATTATATTAAATATTCAACTATTTATTTTTTTAATCTAATTTATTTATTTAGTTAATCAATTAAATTTTAATCCTTTATTCATTTATTTAATCTAATTTATTTAATTTCAATTAATTATTTATTTAATCAATTAAATATTTATTCATTTATTTAATTAATCAATTATTATTCATTTACTCCTTTATTTAATTAAAATTGATAAGTATTTATTTATTTAATTAAGTTATTTATTTGCTTATCTATTTATTCAATCAATTAATTAATCCCTTTATTATCATCCAATTATTTATCTAATGTGTTTTATTTAATCATCTAACTTCATTTAACCTTTACTTATTCTATTAATTAATCAATTGACCATTATCTCATTATCCATTTAATTGATCTTAAATTTTGTTGTTTATTTATCTAAGTATTGGCATAATCAAACTTTATCTTATTTATATTATATTATTCATTATCTATTTATTTTATTTAAAATTTATCCTAAATTGATTATCGTTAAGTAAAATTCGTGAAAATCGCCGGATTAACCGCATTTAGCGGATTTTCGAAAGTGCTCTCGCTAGGGACCTTCTTTCGAATTTAAAAGAACCACTTACCTAAGAATCTCTGAATTTAATTTTCTTTTAAATAAGGAATAAATTGCACTCTTTAGTTAACTTAGGTTCCTAATAATCCTTAAATTAGGTGGCGACTCCAAACAAACCCTTTGGAGTCCCATTTTGTTGAAATCAAATCCCGGTGCATACTTGTGTGCATTTTGGGAGGGTTCAACAGCGTGGCGACTCCGCTGGGGATACGCAAATGGTTCTAACCAAAAGATTTTCACGAATTTGCTTTCTTTATATATGTGTTGATTGTATGTATGCGTAGCTTAACTCTTTGTTTGTTTGCATGCGTAGAATTAATTGTTGGAAATGAATGTATTGAAGCATGTTTTTATTTGTGCATAGTCTGCATTCCGTTCATATTTCCTCCCTCATGGAGCCTGTCAATTCTCTTTCACCTCCTCGATTTCATCACGGGGCACCCGCTTGACGGGTAGTTATGCAGGAAGGGCATTGCCCTTACCTCACTCTTTGAAACTTCTTTCGTGTCACCAAAAGTTAGTTCGGGATATTGAGATTGCCTGGTTTTGTCATGGCCAGTTCTACTGCGTTGTGAGGCCAGGTCTATCCCGCATAGGTCGAGTCAGCCTCAACCGTTAGCCCACTCTTAGATGGAACTTTTAGGAGCATGCATGAATTTACACCTTAGTCTGGACCCGGTCCTTGATACCGCCTCCATAGTTAGGAAACCGCCCTTACGTCAACAGGTTCTTGAAACCCAACGACGATGCATATTATGTGCTATGTGATAACGAATCCTCAGTCCTAACCATGTTTTGAGCAAAATCAGATTTAAAATTTTGTCTCCTATGTTGTCTTTTAGGTCAGAAAATGGAGGAATTTAGCAGAATTGAGATCATAATGCAGATTTTTGTGAACAAGGTAGAATTGTAGTCGGAGAAAAGTTAGGCAGATTTGGTTGGCTTGTGTTTTGGAGATGGTATGGTGTAGTGAGATCTAAGAGGCGAAGCCCCTGGTGTCTTAAGATCAGTGGGATCCCTCTCGTGAATGGCTTTGCGTGTGTGCAGGCCCATGTTGACTAACTAGCTACAAATTCTTATGGAATGAAGTATGCTAGTCGCATACTAGGAGAGTGAAGCCCCTATGTCTATAAACGACCGATGGGGTCCCTCCTTGAAGACCAGTGCGGTCTTGGCTACCTAGAAAACTGAGAGGCTTGATTAAAACCGAGGACCAGTGAGGAGCCCTATGAACAAGGTCTGTGAGCCTTGCAAAACCTAGGAAGCTGAGAGGCTTGTCTAAAGTCGAGGACCAGTGAGGTTTTATTTTGAAAGGCCAATTGGCGCCTTTCATAATTTGCAGTCTGGTATTGTGAAGGCAGTTGGAAATCTCACCCCTGGATGTTGTGAAATAATTGGGAGTTGTGCTTGGAGGAGCATTGATGTTTGCGAAAGATATAGATGTTTGTTTCAGGTTTTGTGCATTTGGGTTTAGAATTTTGTACAGATGTTGTAGAGAGCAGGAGCTGGGTCAAAACTTTGAGTTGACACCAGCTTTTTGGAAGTTAGTTGGGATAATGGAATTGCAATGTCGAGGCGGAGAGCTGATTGTTATAAATTATTGGTATTATTTATCGCTTACTCTAAATTTGAATTGCTCAAAACTGGCATGAACTATTTTCGTTATCATTTGTTTACGTGTCTTAGGCCCACCTCTGGCACAAAGAGGCACCTTACAGGGTAGGAAACGTTCGCATTTTCATTTACGCTCAACTACTTGTGTTTGCCACATGTCGAACTTGTTTAAAATGCAAAGCGCTACGTGATGCGCGCTACGTGGTTTGTGTGCAATTTTGCCAATGACATGCAAACTAACATGGCTACTTTTGAACTTTTTCTTTTGTTTGATTTATCCCCCCATTCAGAGGTTTGATTTGTGCTGATTTAAGTTGGCTGATCACTCCTATTACACAAGGACAAAGGACCAATCTGCATACTGGTACACATTTCCACAACTGGCAATGATTGGAATAGATGATGAACCTCGCAATACCGAGAAAAATCTTGCAACTCCTGAATCATCAAGAGGAAATGTCATTATTGCTCAAGACGAACTGATTCTTGAAATGGCTAAGGAACTACAGATGCTAAAAGATGAACTGGCTGCGATAAGAGGGCAAACTCCTAAAAACACACCGCTGCGTGGGCCCGATGCATCCCACTCTCTGGGTCAAATGGGGCAATCTCTGGGGCAATCTTTGAACTCAATTGATGGGGTCGCCAATATGAACACACTTTTGAACACCCACAATTCTCTAAAAGCACCAGTCCACCAAAGCAACTTACCACTTGTCCAAGCTCCACCTCCAAATAACGCTCAATCTAGCCAAACAATTAACCGACCACCCATCTACCCATCACATCAACAGCACCCATCATACACCCCGCACCCTGCCAATACTTATTATCAGACAAACACTCCATATCCATACCAAACCTCCACTTACCAAAATGAACCCATCCCGCAAGCTTATACTGAAAATCCACCCGCACCATTAGTCCAAGTGGCGGTGTCTGGCGGGCAAGATGTTCCTATTGTGCAAATTGATGATTACACCAATCCTCCTTATTTGAAGTTTCAAAATAGTGTTAGAAGAGCCGAAAAAGCAGTCGATGGGGGTGAATATTTGGAGAAAAAGGTACAAGGTTGGGTGATGAGTGCTCTTAGCAAAGCATCAAAAGGCAAGGACAAGGAAAGTCTAGAATATGAAGACTTGTGTGTTCATCCTGGGATTGAATACCCAGAAGGGTACAAAGTACCAAAGTTTGTTAAGTTTGATGGCAAAGGCAACCCCCGAGCCCATTTGAGAAGATACTGTGAAACCTTGGGAGTGGGGAAGAATGAAGAGCTCCGTATGAAATTATTCATTCATAGTCTTGAAGGCGAAGCTTTAGACTGGTACTCCGAGCAGGATCCCTCAAAATGGATTAACTGGAGGAGTATGGCTCACGACTTCATGGAGCGTTTTGGTTTCTTTGCTGAAATACCATTAGATCGGTTGGCTATTGCAAGGTTTAAGAAGAAGACGACTGAGACTTTTAGGGAATACGCGGTACGTTGGAGGAGTGAGGCTGCCAAAGTTAAGCCTCCCATGAGTGTGGAAGAGTTTGTGGGACATTTCATCGAGACATTGGATGAATTCTACTATGATCGAATGGCATCCATGACTAACTCTACTTTTGCCAATCTAGTGAAAACGGGGGAGATGTATGAAGCTGCTTTGAAATCTGGTAGGATCACAAATTTGGCCGCTTTGCAAGCTACAAGTAAGGCAATCCAGTCTGGGTCTGGTAATGACTTTAACAAAAAGAAGAAAGAGGAAGTGGGAGCTGTTGTGGGAGACATCGAGCGTCGACCAGCTGGAAAGTTGAATTTTGACAATTCGTCTGCTTTTCCCACCTACCAAAGCCTATATTACCCAAATTACCCCACTCACTACCAGATGCTACCTGGTCCTTATCCGGTTTACAATGCACAAGCAAATTACTACCAACCTAGAGCACATGCACCTAATCAATACCCTCGTCAGCCAAATTTTCAAGCACCCCAGAATTACCAGCCTCGTCCTCCTGTTCGTCCCAATGTGCAAGGGTTTAATCAGAATTACAAAAGGAGAGCAACCAAAACCTATACTCCTATAGCCGAGTCAAATGGCCAGCTTTTTGAGAGATTAAGAAATGCGGGAGTTGTGCAGCCTATCCCTGATAACACTCCAAACCCACCTCCAAAATGGTATGATGCAAATAAGCACTGTGCTTATCACTCAGGGGCAGCCGGCCATGATATTGAGAGATGTTATACTTTCAAAGACAAGGTCGAGGGTTTAATCAAAGCAGGCACCATTCAACTCACCGGCACTCAGCCAAATATGCATGATAATCCTCTTCCCAATCATGGTAACAATGCAGTTAATATGATTTCTCTTGAGGAGGAACCAAATCTGAAGGGCACCATAGTCTCTATCTATGATATAAAGGTTGATAATATTGCTTTTAAGGTACCTAAGCAAGCACTAACTCTATTTCCAAAGAATAAGGGAACTTTTGGCCTAGGTGGCAACCCCGCTGAAGGAAAGATGGAAAAGGTTGAGTCTGAGAAGAAGCCGACTAGTGTCATGATACAGCCTCTTTTACCATTGAACCAGTCATTTGTCCAAGCACCAGAAATGGCCATGCAGAATTTGATTGAAGGAGTTGGTAGCCTAATCTTGAATGATGGATTGAAATGCAGTGCAACTATTGAAGATTCTGAGAAAGAGCCACATGTGCAGAATGCTGAACCAAGTGATGTGATGGCTAATTGGACTTGTGGTCCAAAAGAGACTTGATGAATGAGCTCCCTATTTCGGTTTTGGCATCACAGTCAGCTTGAGGCCCTGAATTGTGTTTTGCACTTTGTTTATGTTTATGTCTTTCAAATAACTCTTTTAAATCTTGCATGTTTACTTTTATGTTGTACGCCTCCCTAAATTAGGTTTTGAATAAACAAATGCACTGCATTCCTACTTTAATATTTTGCTATACTTTAATTATTTATATGCTTTATTATTTGCTTTTGATTAATATACTTACTATTGTTTCAAATTAAAAATAACAAAACCTGCTTGAACCTGGCTTGTGACCTATAACGAAATAACTGAACAATTTAAGGATGATGCATTGGAAAGTTACTCTTGCGCTCTTTGGATATTACATTACCGTTAGAACTTCAAACTGGGGCAGCTTTATTTTCCGGTAATTGGAGCCGAAGCGTTTTATCTATACAAATGGAAGACCTTTTTTTTTTTTGACAAACTATTCAAGAAGATGAGTTGGAAGATGTTGAATGCGCAAAGAGAAGATTTGGATAGTTTACTTCAAACCGGGGCAATTGGTGTTGAAGAATCTCTTTCCTAACTAAGAAGAAGCAATGGGAAAATTTGCGCCAAGTTGGCCATGTCATTATGTGGAAGAACACTAATCCTGGCAGATATTTATAATGCCGTCAAAAGATACTATGTCTGAAGCAACCGCAAGTTAGCATTGGTTTGGATGTAATCGTTGATGTAATGTGAACTACGCGTAACCTGATTCCTGAGGCGGGATACGTAGGCAACTCATATAGAGTTCGGTTGCACTAGCATAGGATTCCCCTATTTCCTCTTTTATGTAAGTTTGAACTACTTCTGACCTGATTTCTGGAATGGCAACAGGATAAGTAGGCAATCCCCGTCGGATTCGGTCAAAATATTGTAACACTTTAGGCTTGTTTATCTTTTATGATGTAATGCCGAACCATGCGTCTGGGCAGATGTGTGGATTTTCCAATTCGGATGCGGCTTCGTACTTAGGTTTCCATATTTTCCCCAAAAAATCTTTATGTAAGCAGAACTACGCACGGTCTGATTCCCGTGGAGGGATACGTAGGCGCTCTTAACGGGCTCGACTCTATAATATTAAAATATTCAGTCTCCCCTAAAGCAAGCAACTGGGGCAATTTTGCAAGATATTTTGAAGATATGGAAGATAGAAACTGGGGCAAATTTTGCAAAAAGAGTTCGAAGGCATAAAGATTATAACTGGGACAGATTTTTGCAAAATTGGTATTACCTATCAAAGGATGAAGTGGCAGAGTTTTAAAGTATTCAAGATTAGCACAAGTCGCAAAGACAAAGGACATTCAGTTTGTTTCAAGATATGTCATGAGTTTGAGTTAAAGCAGAAATTTTTAGATGCATTATAACTTTCGGTTGCATATCAATGATTATTTGTTTAATATTTTATCAAATTACTTTACTTTGCCTCTATCTTGAAATATTATACAATATTGAGTTTATAAATCAAGTCTCTGAGTATAATTTGCAAGTCCAAGTCTAAAGAAGAAATGAGGGAGCAGCGGCAGCAAGTTCAAGATGAATCAGCACAAATCAAACACCCCTCCCCAAAACTAACAAAATTTTCTTTGAGAGCAGGAACATGAAGTTTGCTATGAAAGGATCATTTGCACTAAGGATGAACAATTATTTGAACACGCATCCAAAGTTGCCTTGCAAATTGTGTCGCATTCCCCTTTTCATGACTTAAAGCATTATGCTTTGTCATGAGTTATTGCCGAACAGGCGGCATTTCTAATTCTATGACTTTCATTCCTAATAGGCGACAAAGCCGAGGCTTATTTTGTGTTTTCAAAACTAAGCCAAATAGGGCATCGCTTTGTTTCAGGTTGACCGTCGGCTACGAGGATTCCCTTTATTGGACTATCTCGCCTATTGATTCGCCAAATGGCTCTTGCATTGCTGTTGACCACCAGGTTAACAAGTCAGCCCTGAGACCCTCCTTGCTTTGTGCCGGATCGGATCACCAGCTGATTTGTAGGCAATCAACTCCAAGACCCTCCTTGCTTCATGCCCGACCGGCTTGCCAGTTGATTTGTCAAGATTGTTGAAAATGCTTTGCACTATGCCTTCGCATTTGCTTATTGCTTCGCCAGTGGATGGGAAGACAATTTATCAAAGATATTGTAGCTTGCACTTACAAAATCACGTCATGCCTACCGTAAGCAATCGGGGGTCTTATTATCAAGTCTATCGTGAGTAAGCGAAGACTTCATTAGTATTGAAGCCTACCATAAGCAATTGGAGGCCTTATTCTGAAGCCTATCATAAGCAATTGAAGGCTCTTTTATTATTGATCCTACCGTAAGCAATCGGGGGATCTTATTATCAAGTCTATCGTGAGCAAGCGAAGACTTCATTAGCATTGAAGCCTACCATAAGCAATTGGAGGCCTTATTCTGAAGCCTATCATAAGAAATTGAAGGCTCTTTTATTATTGATCCTACCGTAAGCAATCGGGGGGTCTTATTATCAAGTCTATCGTGAGCAAGCGAAGACTTCATTAGCATTGAAGCCTACCATAAGCAATTGGAGGCCTTATTCTGAAGCCTATCATAAGCAATTGAAGGCTCTTTTGTTATTGATCCTACCGTAAGCAATCGGGGGTTTTATTATCAAGTCTATCGTGAGCAAGCGAAGACTTCATTAGCATTGAAGCCTACCATAAGCAATTGGAGGCATTATTTTGAAGCATATCATAAGCAATTGAAAGCTCTTTTGTTATTGATCCTACCGTAAGCAATCAGAGGTCTTATTATCAAGTCTATCGTGAGCAAGCGAAGACATCGTTATCATTTGAAGCCTACCATAAGCAATTGGAGGCATTATCATGAAGCCTATCATAGGCAATTGAAGGCTCTTTTGTTATTGTTCCTACCGTCAACCATCAATTTCTCAAAGATTATTCGCCTTGCCGCATATGCAGAGCAAATCCATTTCTTTCTTTTCCATTATAGCCTTTGCTTTATTATTCACTCGTTTTCTAACGCATTTACTTTAAATTTGCAGAAATTGAACATCAGATTCAATAAGAACTGAAGGCATTCAACGCTTTGCAGCACTGTTAATACAAGCAACACGATCTAGTTTTGCTTATTTGTTTTGCCTTAATTAATTCAATTTGCAACTTTGTTTTGCAGGCTGCTATCAAATTTAGGCTCGTTCACCTTATATCGAACGTTTTAGGCTCATTCGCCTTACAATTGAATGTTTTGGGCTCGTTCGCCTTATAAATGAACGTTATGTTACCTGCGTAGGATATAGATTAGCCAATTCGACTTGAGACACTATGTCTCATTAGTCAACTTATCTTATGAAAGCCTTGCATTTCACAAATTCTTTCCCGCTTTACTTATTATTTCACTTTACCGTTTCAGAATAATGATCAGCCTAGAGGTTCTCCGGGCAGAGTACCTTGTCAGTTGATCGAGAGAAGAACTTGTTGATGGCATCACAACCAGCATTACAATTTTATATAACCCCTTTATTTATTTCTTATTCCAATTATTATAGTTTATTAGCAGTTACTCGCTTATCGTTTGTTAAGTCTTTACAGAATTTTGGCAATACCGCAGCAGCATTTGGAGCAAAACGTGGAACTTTTTCTTAGCAGTGAACTGGGGCAATCGTTGATATGAGCTAGACTCGTCAATGAGGATCTGAAGAATCGCACTCGAACAAGCAAGTCTATCCTAATCCTTCATTTCGGATTAGGGAGTCAGTTTGAACTCTTTCCTATTCGTGCGTCCTTTCCTGTCACTCGTGCGAGTCTTCGTGTCTAAGTGTCGTCGAACTACATATGGCCTGATTCTCTTTCAGCCCGAGATATGTAGGCAACTCGGAAACCGGAGTTCGGCCATATCCATAACCCTCGCACTTTGGCTCTTGGAATCAAAGTACTTGGCTTTATCGTGACAAAATTGGTTTCTCGTCAACTTCTTTACCCTAAAAACTCTTTCATCCTTTTCCGGGTAAAGAGGGACAGCTGTTGACACCTAATTTTATCCCGAAAATTTCAATTAAAAGCCTAATTATTTTAAAATTAAAATTAATTTTGAAAATTAAAGGTAATTTATAAATTTCAGTTAAAAGTGGCTAAAATTGCAATACGTAGCCTTAATTTCAGCTTATTCTTTACAATTCCTCCATTTACTTAACTATATTAAAAAGGGGCTAAAATCGTTCTATGTCCTGAAATTTAGCCTAATCACACAAATATACATATAATACACCTATACACATACACGCTTCATTTTCTCCCTTTCTACAGAAAAGCCCGCGGCCCGTTTGCCAAATCCCTTAACCCGCGTGACCCGTTTGCTTTTTCCCCCTCGGATTCTCTCCAAAACAGTCCAAAACTTGTACAATTTGATTCCATTTTCTCTCCCCAGTACAACGAACACATCATCCTATCCGTTGTTTCGAAAGTTTGATCTAATCTGCGCCGTAGATTGCCCTAACGGAAATATCCTTGATGACAAGGATGAATTCGGTATAATCCTTAAGGGATTTGACCAAATTCACCCTTGTTCTGCAAGGAATATACGAATTTGGGCATGAATTAAAATTTTGGAGCCTAAAATTCGAAACCCTAGCCTACTACTATATATTGGTAAGTCTTCCTCTTTTTTTAGGGGTTTGGATTTTGATATCAAGAAACGGCAGCATTTTCTCACATAAGAGTTCTTTTTTTTGAGTTCGAGTTCTTACGGTTCCAATGCAAATTTGTGTATTATCGCTCCATCGTTTTCGCGTCGCTTTCGGTTTTGTATCGTCGTTTCGCCTTTCGAGTCGTCGACCTTGTTCGAATCCCTTGCCCTAGTCACTGCTCGCAAAAAGGTGATAACTTCACCTTACTTTGATTTTCTTTAATGCTTTAAATGCATTCTTCGTAGTGGTATGTATGTGTATATTGAATTTTACTGCTGGAATTATGCATAGGCTATTAAATGTTTAAGACTGTTGTTCTAATGTTGACATATAGAAGAATATCAACATGATTCATCTGGAGTTCTTGAGAAACATGTTGTTTGCTCGATTTAAATGCATAAAGTTTGAACCTTTACATCTATTTTTTATAACCTAAAAGCTGTTGTTTCTTGAAGTGTGTTTAGCATCTCTGTTATTTTTTTTTGGTATGGTTATGGAGATTAGTCGATTAGATTGTTCTATATGTCTTAGCTCATGTGAAACATGATTGAATCCTAGAATGGTCTGGTTTGTTGCTGAAGGATATAGTGGTTTGTGAGAGTGAGGTGTGTGCGAAGTGGCCAGGGAGTTAGGAGTTTGGTTCAGATTTTCAGATATGTTGAAGGCTGTTTTAATTGTGTAGGTGCAGTGTAAGTTAGTTCAAGAGGGAGTTGGGTTGTCTGGTAAGTAGAAGAGAGTGCTGGGGTTGCTTTGGTTTGTTTTGGAGGCTGTTCAAGGTGATTGATGAGCTCAAAGAGTATGCAGGGAGTAGTCAGAAAGCAGTGGGACTGTTTCAGGGGGCTGCAGATGGTCTGATTGTTTCTGGTTCTTGTTTTCTATGAGTTAGGTGCAGGTAGTGTAGATTTGAAGTTCAGGGAGTGGTATGTAGCTGATCAGGGAGAGTGAGAGTTGTTCTTGGAGGCTAATTGAGGTGTGAGGTGTGAGAGTGTAGCTCTAGTAGCAGGTGAGGGGTCTGTTTTGGCTTTAGCAGCAAGGGAGTGAGGGCAAGCTGGTTCTTGTGTTAGCCCAGGTTTAAAGGGGTTGTTTCTGTAAGGGTGCAGAGGAGGATTTAGTTTATGGTTAATTGAATTGATTCAGGGCAGTGAAATGTGTGCAAAGGTTATATGGAGTGGTTCAGATAGTGTAGGGAGTTTAGGTTGATGATTCTTGTTCAGGGTCTGCTTTGTTTTGAGATGTTTCAGGTTTAAAAAGAAAGGAGTGCCTGGTTCTGCCTGGTCCTTGTTAATGAGTAAAGAAAGATAAAGGAGCAGGTGTGAGGTAATGTGCAGCATCATTTAGGTTCTGGTCTAGAGGGTTGTAGGCTGTCTTAGCTCTTTCCTAGTCTTAGAATCTAGATAGTATTAACTGCTGAAGCGTTGGAAATGTTGTAATGCTGCTTTGTCATAAAGTTGGTGTGTGTGAGTTCAATCTTAGAGGGTCCAGGAAGGCATTTCAAGGTTGGATGTTGTCTAGCTGTTTAGCTTGCTTCCTGGTTCAGTTCTTTTGCTCTAATCTTTTCATCTTCAATCCTAGCATTTTGTTTTCCTATTTGTTACGAATATAAATTCGTTTAGATTTTATTGTCATAAAGGTTTGGAAATTATGAATGTTTTTTGAAACCTGAGGTGTATGTTATGATCTTGTTGTGCAGACTGCTCGATTACATTTTAATGCCATGCTTATTATAAGTCTTGAGTGAATTTTGTCAATCAAGGTCAAATTTAACCTCTTGGTCTGATAAATTTCCTATCTGAAAGAGAAGTTGCTCTTTGATGTTTGGTAGCCTGCTTCAGAGTTTAGTTGGTTGGATTATTGTCTTAAGCCAGAAGTTAATCTTCTGCAGATAATTATTTTAGATCAATGCTTCAGTTATGCCTATATTTAGTTGGTTTGCTTACTGATAAATGCCCAGAAAATCACTCTTGAAACCAATCCAGGGCCCACACTTTAGTTGACTGCTGTGTGTTATCTCCATGTCTATTTTAACCCTTGAAATTTAGTTTAAAGACATTAAATGTCTCCCTGTTCGCTTCATTATTCTTGGTTATCTTTTGGTCTCAAGGATTGAAGTGATAAGCTGCTCGTTTGCTCACTGTATTTTGTTGTTCCTACACATATGAAATGGTGCATTCGGCTTGTACTAATCTTTTTCTCCTTATTATGTTTTCCTTGGCATGAAATGCATGGGACGAGTTGGTTAAAACTCACAAATTGGGACGGCTGTTTGCATTTGAAGTTATTTGCTCCGCTTTGCATTTTCGGGACTTGATAAATGAAAATCACAAAGTCCAAGGCTCAAGAATTGAGTTAGCGCTTTCGGGTTCTATCTTCTAAACTCCTTCTTTCCGTCCCCTTTAGAAAAGCATATTTTAGGAGTCCGTAGAATAGAAATGGTATTTGAATTGTGAATAATTATTGTAAATTACTTAAATTATTTTATATGAATGATTTGTATCATTTCTTTGCGGATCGCCAATTAATTTATGGATGTTTAGAATCATTTGTCAATTAATAAGTGCAAAATCAAATTTGATTTAAAATCGTACCCTCGTCATAACTCACATTTGAATTGTTTCTTCATTTATTATATTAAATATTCAACTATTTATTTATTTAATCTAATTTATTTATTTAGTTAATCAATTAAATTTTAATCCTTTATTCATTTATTTAATCTAATTTATTTAATTTCAATTAATCATTTATTTAATCAATTAAATATTTATTCATTTATTTAATTAATCAACTATTATTCATTTACTCCTTTATTTAATTAAAATTGATAAGTATTTATTTATTTAATTAAGTTATTTATTTGCTTATCTATTTATTCAATCAATTAATTAATCCCTTTATTATCATCCAATTATTTATCTAATGTGTTTTATTTAATCATCTAACTTCATTTAACCTTTACTTATTCTATTAGTTAATCAATTGACCATTATCTCATTATCCATTTAATTGATCTTAAATTTTGTTGTTTATTTATCTAAGTATTGGCATAATCAAACTTTATCTTATTATATTATATTATTAATTATCTATTTATTTTATTTAAAATTTATCCTAAATTGATTATCGTTAAGTAAAATTCGTGAAAATCGCCGGATTAACCGCATTTAGCGGATTTTCGAAAGTGCTCTAGCTAGGGACCTTCTTTCGAATTTAAAAGAACCACTTACCTAAGAATCTCTGAATTTAATTTTCTTTTAAATAAGGAATAAATTGCACTCTTTAGTTAACTTAGGTTCCTAATAATCCTTAAATTAGGTGGCGACTCCAAACAAACCCTTTGGAGTCCCATTTTGTTGAAATCAAATCACGGTGCATACTTGTGTGCATTTTGAGAGGGTTCAACACTGCCAAAAATTAGGAATTGCATCAGATGGATGTGCACAATGCATTTTTGCATGGTGATCTTCACGAGGAAGTATATATGAAATTGCCTCCGGGACATCGCATGACCGGGATAGGAACTGTGTGTCGCCTTCGAAAATCATTATATGGTTTAAAACAAGCTCCCCGATGTTGGTTTGCGAAGTTGTCTGCTGCTCTTAAGCAATATGGGTTTCGACAATCGTATTCGGATTACTCATTATTTACGATGAAGAAAGGAAATGTACAATTGAATGTGCTTGTTTATGTGGATGATTTAATCATATCTGGTAATGATTCGAAGGCAATTCGAATTTTTAAGTTGTATCTCTCGAAATGTTTCCATATGAAGAATTTGGGTGCCTTGAAATACTTCTTGGGAGTTGAAGTGGCAAGGGCTCCGAAGGGAATCTTCCTGTGTCAGAGGAAGTATGCTTTGGATATCATAACGGAAGCAGGCTTGTTGGGGGCGAAACCGGTTGGTACACCGATAGAACAAAATCATCGATTGGCGCTTGCAACTGGTCGTTTTATCAAAGATCCTTGACGTTATCGGTGACTGGTTGGAAGATTGATTTACTTGTGTTTTACACGACCGGATTTGTCCTATAGTGTGCATGTGTTGTCGCAATTCATGCAGAGTCCCCGTATTGAACATATGGAAGCCGCACTTAGGGTTGTTCGATATTTGAAAGGCTGCCCGGGACAAGGCATCGTATTTGATTCTCAGTGTGATCTGAGATTGCATGGGTGGTGTGACTCCGATTGGGCAGGTTGTCCGTTGATACGTAGATCGTTGACAGGTTGGTATGTGTTGTTGGGGGACTCACCGATATCGTGGCGAACGAAGAAGCAACAGATTGTATCGAGGTCCTCCGTCGAGGCAGAGTATCGATCGATGGCAATGACTGTGTGTGAATTGAAGTGGTTGAAAGGGATATTATGGAACCTTGGAATCGATCACAAGTCTCCGATGAATTTGAAGTGTGACAGTCAAGCGGCGTTACATATTGTCCGGAATCCTGTCTTTCACAAACGCACCAAACATATCAAAGTCGACTGTCACTTTGTTCGGAATGAAATTATCGGAGGACTCATTCGTCCCAGCTATGTGCCTACGACCACACAACTTGCTGATATTTTTACGAAGGCACTGGGACGTGCCCAGTTCGAGTACTTCCTTAACAAGTTGGGCATAAGGAACCCTCACGCTCCAACTTGAGGGAGGGTAATGAAGGTTATATTGTGAATATGTTAGTATGTAAATAGGTTAGGTATGTAAATTGTATATTGGGCCAAGCCAACAAGTTTACTTGGTCCCTAAGTTAGGTTTAGGTTTTCTCTAGGTTTTCTCTTATATAAATAGAGGACTCCCTTCATCAATGAAAGCAAGAGTTTTCACCCAAATATTGTTTCTCTCGTGTGAGTGTGTTCGGTTTTATATGTGAGTGTGTTCGGTTTTTACAAATTGATGAAAGGCTACAACATTAAAGAAGATAAATCAATAAATAACTAAACAATCTATGATTTGTTACCAAATAAGGTGACTATTTCTACAACTATAACCTGTTGATACTAATTGCAAAGACTTCATGTCTGATCAATTTCGGGTTTATATACCAAAAAGAAAAGCTTTGCAACTGAAGTTCCTTCAACTAACACAATTGTTCTGCAATTGCTTTTGGGACTTTAATACCAAATCCATGCTTTACTCTTTCAACCCTGTTAGCAATGGTATTTTTCATATGCCACTCCATTTTTCCACCTAAATGTAAAAGCGTTTTTTCTAAGGTCACATGCCATATGTATTTCATGCTCTTAGCTTCAGAAATTTCATATAAGCTTAGTGCACAAGAAAGCTAACCATTTAAACTATGAAGTTTCACTTGGACTACTTCTTCTAATATTTATTTAATTAATTTCTTTAATTCATGTTTAAACAATTTATGCAGTCAAAACCATATGGAACTAAGTTTTCAATATCCGATGAAAGTCGGTTTTATACTACTATTTCCAATTTGTTTAGGAGATGGTATTTGTTAGTTGTATTTTGTAGTCAAATTAGATTCTCCAAATTCTAATCAAAGTAGGATTTGTACTATTATAAATAGGATGCTGCAGCTTATTATTTTGCATGACATTATTAGAATAAAATCAAAACCTTGGACAAGTTTGATTCTCCGTTCTTTGAAATAGCTATGGGTAAAACTGCAGATACTGCACAGTTCCTCAAGGCAATAAACTGGAATCTTGAAGAAGCATTGGCAGAGACTAATGAAAAGGGTGATGATGGGAAAGCAAAGCAATTGTTAAAGAAACATTCCATCTATGAATATCCTGATTTACCTAAAGAACCGAAGAAAGGTGATGGGAACGTGGTCTGTAGAGTTTTTATTCGCCTACCAGATGGAAGAAACCTTCAAAGGAATTTCTTACCAACTGATTCAATTAAGTTACTATGGTCCTTTTGTTCTACTCAACTTGAAGAAGCTAAGACAAGGAAATTTAGATTCAGACAAGCCCTGCCAAGGGAACCGAAGATTTTGGAGTACAATAGTAACTTAACCTTTAAGGAGTCGCGTCTTGCCAATTCTATTATTTCACTTACTTGGAAACTAAGGGAACCAAAGATTTTCTTATGGATGTAATCTGATTTTTAATATACATTGATTTTGGTGTTTTAGCTAGACGATTGACTATACATGCAGAACATTGTTCAAGAATTTAGTCTTTGTTTGATCTTTAACGAGTAATAAATATGACAGATTGAAGTATCTCTATGCTGTTGTTAAATGAAGTCTCCTTGATCATAAAATAGATTACTAGTGCAGGATAATGTTTCCGTGTAGAAGTTTGTAACACTCTATTTAACAAACAAGAAGTGAACAAAGTATGAGGAGATTCAGTACAATTGATGAAAGACTTTAAATCAATAAATAACTAAACAATCTATTTTTTGTCACCAAATAAGATGACTATCTCTACAACTAATTAACCCTGCTGATATTAGTTACAAAGACTTGACATCTGATCTAATTTCTGGTTTATATACCAAAGAAAAAAATGTTTATCCTTCCTTTATTTTTTGTACATTGGAAAAGACTAAATAAACCTACAATCTTTCATAAGCAACACAACTTAAGTCTGCAAGGAAAAGCATTATCCTTGCGATGATAGGAAGCAACTGAAGTTCCATCAACTAACACAATTGATCTGCAATTGCTTTGCGACTTTAATACCAAATCCATGCTTTACTCTTTCAACCTGTTAGCAATCAGATTAGGTTGTAAGGAAACATCCATTAGTACTTGCGACTTTAAAACTTGAGGTTATTTCTGTAGCCGAGGGTCTAGAGAAACCGCCTCCCCACCTTGGTGGAGATAAAGTCTTCGCACATCTCACCTTATTACTATATATATATATATATATATATATATATATATATATATATACTAGATATATATATATACTAGTTATATGTATTTAAAAAGAAATTTTCTATAAATAGAAGAATGGATAGATAGCAGACATTACATGGATAGTGTTATTAGGGATTAGTATTTAAAGAGGTATTATAGGGATTAGGAGGATTAGTATAATAGGGAGCATGAGATATGCTCCATTATCCCATGTTTGTGGCATAATACTTAACTACTGGATAAAGACCAACAATTATGGTATATTTTTTTTTTCAGCTACAAATATGGTATATTTGTAATTAAAATATTGGTACCATTCTTAAATGGTATCTGTGAAATAAAATCTTCTGGAGTAGTTAGTTATAAAACAATCCCAATATTTTTTCTGTTAAGGGTGTGTTTAAATCAAAGGTGACTGTAGGTCCACCGGCAAGAACTTTAAGCACATCACGAAATACGTGGTCTTCTTTTTCTAAGCATTCCATTTTTATTTATTTTGGTGGCTGGTCTTTTAATTTGGTTCTTGGTTAGATTTTTAAGATTCTGTTCTATTTAATAATTTTCAGGTTTACATATGGAAGGAACAACAACTGGTGTTGAAGATGTGCTAGATCTGATGAAGATTGTATTTGTGGAAAGTGATGACAATTTGGACTCATTTGCTTGTAAAATGTACATAGTATTTTTGCTAACCTATGAAGAAATGATGTCGGATTGGCCTTAGTTATGTTTTGTATATGTCTGAGATGATGATGATTTGGTGTCATTTATTTGTAAAATATACATAATTTTTTTTGCTTACGTATGAATAAATAGGATCGAATTGACTTCATTTTATATTTTCATATGTATTTTTATGGATGAATAAAGTGAAGACGATTTGGACTCATTTGCTTGCAAAATGTGCTTAATACTTTGGCGTGTATTATAAATAAATGATGAAGGATTTGATGTAGTTATGTTTACCTTTAGTTTTTTCGTTGATTTTTATATTTTCATATGTATTTTTGTGGATGAACGAAGTGAAGACGATTTGGACTCCCTTGTTTGACAAACAGATGCAATTTTTAGTTCAACATATTCATAAACACAGCCGAATTGTCGTTATTTTTAAATATATAAGCACTTGAAGATATTTTTTGTGAATCAATAAAGTAAGGCCAATTTGGCATCATTTATTTACAAAATGAATATAATATTTTGTTCATTGTATGAAGAAATGATGCTGAATTGGTCTTTTATTATGTTTTATTTTGATTTTGTATATGAGCGAAACGATGACGATTTGGCTTATTTATTCACAAAATAGACATGAAACACAGACAGATTGGTTACCTTGTATATGAGCGAAACGATGTCGATTTTCTCTTATTTATTCACAAAATGGACATCAAACACAACCGGGTTGGCATTATTTTCTGCTGTGTACGAAGCAGTGGCTTTTTTTGTAATCTTGGATGTAAAAAGGTGTGGTGGCATTTTATAATTACGACTTCAAAGAATAGGTTGGTGGAATTTTTGTAATTAAGGAAAGTTATCTATTAGTAAGGGTATTTCTATACTTTCAGCTCAATTTAATGTAAAAGTGCTTATGTTTTCAAGACCACAAAAAAACTGCTCATATTTTCAAGACCTGATGCATTTGTACTCAAATCTATAATTCACCCATATAAGTTTTGTCTTTGTCCCTAGTATAAAAAGAATATACTAGGAAAAAAAAAAGGTAGCTTTAGTGTAACGGCAGTATCAGTAGTTCATTGTGTGGGATCCCTTAACATCGTTTAAGCATAAGGTATGGTAGTCGTCCTTTTTTTTTTTTTTTGGTTAAAAAACGATATTATATTACTTAAGGAACATTACATAAGGAGTTCATATGGATCCCAACAGGATCCAATACATTACAACCAACAGAAAACATTGGGATTGCCTTGAGCGCATTTAGGTTTCCTAATGATGCTAGGAGAGTACATGTACTAGTCGAAATAAGGATCACAAAACTTGTGCTTGACCTATCTTCTTCAAAAGCTTGATAAACGAAGGTAGGAGGCACTGCATAGTGAGAAGTAACTTCTACATTGGACTGTGAGGGAGCTCCTTTTGCCATATGGTGGGCAACCCTATTTCCTTCCCGAAAGTTATGCCTGATTAATTGCATTTTGCAGCTGGGACATCATTAACCTGCATGAATTAATTATATTAACATAAGTAGGAGAAGGCTTATCCATTAGGTTGATGACTTTCGTTGAGTCTGTCTCAATTTCAAGTGAACTAAAACCTTGACGGATAGCTAAAGACAGCCATGTTGAAGACTTAAGAGTTCTACATGAGTATGATTAAGTCCTATTATTTTCCTATGGAAACCTAATATCCAATCCCCTTCCGAGTTTCTAAAAACCCCACCAATAATAGCTTGACTTCCATTAGGCTTGTAAGAACCATCGATATTAAGCTTTATGTACGGGACTGGGGGTGGGAACCAAATCACTTTGATGTGTTTGGAGATATCTCTATGAGGCTCTTTTAAAGTGAGAAATTTGAATTCCAAAGTTTTATGATGAATCATACTAAAAGGTAGGGGATTGTCCATGTTATTAATATTGTTATGATTACGATTCAGCCAAAGATTCCATAATGCAAAAGACATAAATTCCAACCAAGAGTAGTAACGATTCTGTATGGGATCAATTAGCTCTCTAAGTTTAGTTAACCAGTCATGGGGATCAATAGGATTAATATTAATAGAGATATCTTCCCAAAATTTTAAGGCAACAGGACATGCCAGAAAGATATGATATAAGTCATCACTACTATTATGACAAACTGGACACATATGATCTATATTTAAGCCAATTTTGCTAAGGTAGCTTCTGGTAGGGAGCCTATTGTGTTGACATTGCCATAGAAAAAACTTAATTTTATTAAGTGTATTTAAGTTCCAAATCCACACAAAATCATGGTCAATAATAGGGGGATTTTCTACTAAAGAGTAAGTCGATTTCAAAGAAAAAAGGCCATTACTATTGGGCGCCCAAATGGGGTAGTCAACTTCAGAATGGATCATCCTAGGGTTAATATTAGAGAATAAATCCATAGTGTCAGTTGGAAGAGCTAAAGAAATTTTTGAAAAATCCCATGCATGATCCATAGAAATTTCAGACACAGTCAGCTTATGCTCATTCAAAGTTAGAGGGCCACAAATTTGGCTTCTCAAGTTCTTCCTATTGGCCAGCCAGCTATTATCCCATAACAAAACATTATTGCCATTGCCTAGTATCCAGTGGGCATTATTAGTACAATAAGGCAAGGCTCTTTTAATGTTATGCCATACTGTAGAATTCAACCTGCACAAGGGGTTATTAAGATATCTATTACTTATGACTCTGGACCATATGGCATTAGGCTTAGTCAACCATCTCCAAGTAAGGCTAGTAAGTAAAGCAACATTTTTATGCGAGCCTTGGTAATGTTAAGACCTCCTAGGTGCTTTGGTTGAGTGACAGTGTCCCAAGACAATAAATGGAGCTTTTTCTTATAATCAGTAGTACCCGATAGGAAGTTACGTTGGATCCTATCAATGGTGTTAAGGGTTTTAATGGGGAGGGAGTGAAACTGCATTACATGGTTAGGTATTGTATTAAGCGTGGAATTAATAAGAGTAGTTCTACCAGCCATATTGAGAAATCTAATTTTCCAACTCGAAAGCTTGTTATTTAAGTTTTCAACAATAAATTGATAGTCAACATGTCTTGGTTTATGGTTTAAAATAGGGAAGCCTAGATATTTACCAAAATAGTTCCCAATTTTAATGTTAAGAACTTCACCAAGATCAGTCGCAATAGTAGGATTAGTATTCTTTGAAAAAATGACTTTAGATTTTGCTAAATTCACCTTTTCCCCCGACATTTCACAAAATAAATTCATGGTACTATGAATGAACATAGCTGACTTCATAGTGGCCTTGGCCATAAATATAAGATCATCAACAAACAAGATATGCGACAGTTCAGGACCTTGAGGAGATAGCTTAATAGGTTCCCAAAGATTCATTTCGACTTGGTGATTGATATAGACTGGGAGCAATTCTAGGCATAGAATCAAAATATATAGAGACATAGGGTCACCTTGTCTAATGCCCCTTGATGGAGAAAAATAGGAAGATTTAGAGCCATTAACTAAAACAGAAATTATGGATGATGTGATGCAAGACATAATTAATTTGGATATGTTCGTAGGAAATTTTAAAGAAAGCAAGAATTGTACGAACAAAAGTCCATTTAATTCTATCGAACGCCTTTTCAAGATCAATTTTGACAATCATCTCACCTTTAGAGCCATGCATATGATTAAATTTGCTAATGACTTCTTGAATAATGATAGCATTATCGGATGCCCTTCTATTCTTAATGAAGCTTGATTGACAAGGACTAATAATAGCTTCTATATGAGGTTTAGTCCGATTTGCAATGATTTTGGTAACAATCTTATAAACAGTGTTACAAAGCCTATTGGCCTAAAGTTTTCAAATCAATGGCATTTTTAACTTTAGGGATGAGGCATAAATAAGTAGTATTAAAAGCTGCAGGTATGACACATGTGGAAAAAACTTGGTGACAAAAATCCTTAACCGCTTTTCCTATAATATCCCAATTATTTTAATAAAAAATAGGATGCAATCCGTCTGGGCCAGCGCATTATAAGGCTTGAAGGAAAAAATCGTATTAGTAACTTCACTATCCAAGAGAGGCCTATCTAAACTAGATAAGTCTACCCCATTATACCATGATGCATTTTTATATAAAGGGCACAAGGTACTCGAAATATGGTTAGTTGTATAGAGAGTCTCAAAATAGGATTGCACATGCAAAAAGATCTCTTTTTGCTCAAAAACGAGATTACCAGAATCATTCTGAAAATGGGTAATTCTATTCCTATGCCTTCGATTGAGAGTTGTGATGTGAAAAAACTTAGTATTAGCATCACCTTTATTCAACCAATTTATTCTAGATTTAAGGCGCCAAAATTCCTCTTCTTATCTTAAAATATTGTCATAATCATTAAGCAAATATTTTTCTAGATTTTGTAAAAAAGCACTTGTCGCATAATAAGGAGAAATTTGAATGCCTCTTAGCCTGGTAAGGGTTTCAGATTTCTTCTTGAAAATATTGTAAAAAATTTCTTTATTCCAGGTTGTGATATTGTCGTCAAACAATGCAGTAGCATCTTCCAAGTGTCTACCCACCCAAGCATTATACACAATATGTCTAAAATCCGGATGAGACAACCACATAGTTTCAAGACGGAAAGGCTTATTTGCATTGTTATAATTTTTCTTATCTAGGGTAAGAAGGATAGGGTTATGGTCTGAGTAGGTCTTAGGCAGATGAATTACATTAGCATCCTTAAAAATAGAAATCCATTCCTCATTTGCCAAGCATCTATCAAGGTTCTCTAGGATCAAACCTCCCCTACGTTTATGATTTGACCATGTGTACCTAGGGCCTTTAAACTCAAGATCTATGAGTTGGCAGTAATTTATGAAGTTTTTAAATCTAGTGGCATTAGATAAGCTAATAGTTCGACCACCCCATTTCTCATCTTGTGTTAAGGGTTGATTAAAGTCTCCACCTACTAACCATGGCCCTTTATAATTATCAAACATATTGCATAAGTCTTGCCATAAAATTTGACGATCATAACAAGAAGTACTAGCATAAATAATGGATAAGAATCAAACGCGGAAAAAGTAAAAGATAGGAATGAGACGTAACTCGATCACTAATCCCAAGTGGCAACGGAGAACCCGTTCCGTTATACCCCGAGAGAAGGCCAAGAACACCTACGCAAGGCAACTACCCTCGAGCTAACGTGAGCACGCAAGTAGAATGGTCCGGGGGATTGGCAATCATCTAAATTCACTAGAGGAAGAACAAGTCACATCAAGGTTTTCATTCAATAGAAGTGTTCAACTTTCAACACAAAGGTTTGTTTAATCATCAAAATAAGCTAATGAAATAAACTAGCTATCTAGCTATTTATAGTTGTTTTTAGGCACCTATTGAAAGGTCTAAAATCCCCAAACTTAGGCTTAGGAATAAAAGACCACGTAGGGTCAAAATAGACATAACACTAAGCAAATCCCGTGCTTCAGCTATTGGGGCGGAGCGCCTGGATTTTTGGGCAGTGGGGTGGCCTAGGCGGGGCGCCCAGTGTTGGGGCGGAGTGCCTCAGCCTAGGCTTCTTCAGGCGGAGCGCCTGGTGTGCTGGGCGGAGCGCCTGGTGCACTGGGCTACTCCCCTTGCGCTTTAAGCATTCGGAACGGCTTCCAATCGCTTCCTTCTTCTAGGCCCTTCCTCACCAAGTGTAGGTGTACTCCTTGGATCTCCTTAGCTTGGCTCCGTGTGAAGGGTCTTGTGGGGGTTTGGGTCTTATCATCCTCCCCTTCTTGAGAGGATTTCGTCCTCGAAATTGAAGCATCATCATTCACGACCTCTTCATCACCTACATCCAAAGGGACCAAGTCACAAACATTAAATGTATTAGAAACTTGATACTCACTTGGCAAGTCGACCACATAGGCGTTGTTGTTTATCTTGGAAAGCACTTGGAATGGGCCATCTCCACGGGGTGCCAACTTTCCTTTCCTAAGGTTTGGAAACCTTTCTTTTCGGAAGTGCACCCACACATAGTCACCCTTGTTGAGTTCCACCTGCTTGCGTCCTTTGTTTTTCTTGGAGGCAACCTTGGCATAAGCTTCCTCCAAATTCTTCTTTGCCTTTGCATGGAGTTCCATCAAAGCCTTGGCTCTAGCTTTACCTTCAAAATTAACAACCATTTCCCTTGGTAAAGGGGTTAGATCAAGGGGAATCAAAAGGTTAAAACCATAAACGCACTCAAAGGGAGTCATGCCAATCATGTTATGCAATGTACGATTATAGGCAAACTCCATAAGAGGCAATCGATCAATCCAAGTCCCGGCCTTACCTCGGGTCATGGCTCTAAGAAGAGCACCCAAAGTTCGGTTTACCACCTCGGTTTGCCCATCCGTTTGTGGGTGGTGGGACGTGGAGAACAAAAGCTTGGTACCTAGAGCACCCCATAAACTCCTCCAAAAATGGCTTAGGAACTTGGTGCCCCTATCACTCACTATGGTTTGAGGCACACCATGCAACTTCAAAACATTATCAATAAACAAAGTAGCAACATGTTGTGCATCATCACATTTTTTACATGGAATGAAGTGAGCCATTTTGGAGAACCTATCCACAACAACATAAATGCTATCATGGACCCCCTAGTCCTTGGTAATCCCATAACAAAGTCCATTGAGATATCCAACCACGGACTAGTAGGCATGGGGAGAGGGGTATACAACCCATGGGGGTGTGCTTTGGATTTAGCACGCTTGCACTCAAGGCAATTGTTGCAGAACTTTTCAACAATCACCCCCATCTTTGGCCAATGAAATTGTTCTTTAAGAATAGCCAAAGTCTTTCTTGTTCCAAAGTGACCCATGAGTCCTCCACAATATGCCTCTTGCACAAGCAATTCCCTCCATGAGGACTCGGGTATGCATACTCTACCATTTTTGAAGATGTAACCATTAACCCATTGGTATTTCTCAACTCTCTCCCCTTTTTCTAGAGCTTCATGGATGCTCTTTAGCTTCGGGTCATGAGCATACATCAACTTAATTCTCTCAAAACCCATGAGCTTAGAGGTGAGAGTGGTGGCTAGAGCAAACTTTCTAGAAAGTGCATCCGCCACAACATTGTTTTTCCCTTTCTTGTATTGGATAACATAGGGAAAAGACTCAATGAACTCAACCCACTTAGCATGCCTCTTGTTTAGCTTCTCTTGGCCTCTAAGGTGTTTGAGTGACTCATGGTCACTCTTGATTACAAACTCCCTAGGCCAAAGGTAGTGTTGCCAATGAGCAAGAGCTCTCACTAGGGCATACAACTCCTTGTCATACGTAGAGTAATTCAAGGAGGCTCCTTTCAACTTCTCACTAAAGTAGGCTATGGGTTTGCCATCTTGCATTAAAACACCACCAATTCCCACCCTGAGGTATCACATTCAACCTCAAATGCCTTTCCGAAGTTGGGCAATTGCAATAGAGGGGCGGTACTCAACCTACTTTTCAATTCTTGGAAGGCCTTCTCTTGAGGCTCTCCCCAAACAAACGGTTGGTCCTTCTTCACCAATTCAGTGAGTGGAGCAGCAATGGAGCTAAAGTCTTTCACAAATCATCTATAAAAACTAGCAAGACCATGAAAGCTCCTCACTTCAGTCACGGTAGTAGGAGTAGGCCAATCACGTATGGCCTCTACCTTAGACTCATCCACCTCCACTCCTTGGGCACTCACAACAAACCCAAGGAAGACTACCTTCTCAACGCCAAAGGCACACTTTTTAAAATTAGCATAGAACTTTTCGGCTCTCAATATTTCAAGCACTTGCCTAAGGTGATCAACATGGTCGTCTATTGATTTGCTATAGATCAATATGTCGTCAAAGTAGACGACCACAAACTTGTTAATGAATAGCTTTAGAACATGGTTCATTAGCCTCATGAAAGTACTAGGTGCGTTGGAGAGCCCAAAGGGCATCACCAACCATTCATAGAGACCAAACTTGGTCTTGAATGAGGTTTTCCATTCATCTCCGGGTTTCATCCGGATTTGATGGTAGCCGGACCTAAGGTCTATTTTGCTAAAAACACATGAACCACTTAATTCATCTAGCATATCATCAAGTCAGGGAATGGGATGATGGTACTTTACCGTTATTTTGTTCACGGCCCGACAATCAACACACATTCTCCAAGTGCCATCTTTTTTTGGAACAAGGATCACGGGTACGGCACAAGGACTCAAGCTTTCCCTCACCAAGCCTTTAGTGAGCAATTCATCAACTTGCCTTTGCAATTATATTGTGTCCTCCGGATTGCTCCTATAAGCCGGCTTGTTTGGGATTTGAGATCCCGGGACAAAGTCGATTTGGCGCTCAATACCCCTCAAAGGAGGTAATTCATCCGGCATCTCATCCGGGAACATGTCCCCAAAATCCTTCAAGACATTCTCAAACACACTAGGCAAAGGGTTAGTAGAAAAATCACAATTGGAAGTAAGGTTCATACCTTTGTGCACTAGGCATAGGAGAAACTTGTTGCCATCATTTCCTCTTAGGACCTCGCCCGGTTGCATCATGGCACATATGCCACCGGTAGAAGATGATGGGATTTCCACCAAGCTTTCGGACAAAGGGCTAGTCTCAACAATCGACTTAGCCTTTGCCGCCTCTCACAACTCCCTCATCTGCTTGTAGTCATCACTCACTTGTTTGGGAGTTAAGGGCTTTAGCACAAATTTCCTCCCTTCATGTTTGATCGTGTAAGTGTTGACACGACCATCATGAACTGCTTGTCGATCAAATTGCCAAGGCCTTCCAAAGAGAAGGTGGCATGCTTGCATAGGCACCACGTCGAACAAGTGTTCATCCACATAACTACCCATTTTGAACTTGATCAATGCTTGCTTCACCACCTTTAGCTCCCCACACTCACTAAGTCATTGTAAGCGATAAGGTTTGGGATGTTTCAAGGTAGGCAATTTTAATTGGGTAATAAGTGATTGACTCACAACATTAGCACAACTCCCCGAGTCAATGATCATAGAGCATACAACACCCATGACTCAGCATCTAGCATGAAAAAGGTTTTCCCTTTGTAAGGTCTCTCCATCCTCCACAATCATAGCACCTAAACTCCTCCTCACAACTAGAAAAGTATGAGGTTCATCATCCTCCACCATATCATCTTGATCATCACCCTCTACTCCCTCATCTCCCTCTACTTCCTCATCTCCCTCCGGTTCACTCTCTTGTTCATAAGCATTTTCACCAACAACAATCATGGTCCTTTTCGTAGGACACTCTTTAGCAAAGTGACCATACCCCTTGCACTTGTGGCATTGAATTGAAGAAGAAGTAGGAGTATTCAATTGGGTTTTAGAATTACCTCTAACATTGGGTGTGTACTTCTTATACGGCTTCTTCACATCTTTGCTAGCACTTGCACTACTAGTGCCACTTGCATTGGGAATAGGATTTTTCCATTCCTTTGGCTTGTTCATGGAAGTGGAAGTGTTGCCCTTGTAAGGGTTGGACTTTTCATTATCAAGCCATTGCTCGGCTTGAATAGCGGCATCAAGAACTTCTTGAAGTGAAAGATATGCATGCAATCTCAATTGCGAAGCTATACCATAGCTCAAGCCATTCTTGAAGCGGATCACGGCTTGCTCCTCATCTTCGGTGTCCATATCCAAGGCCATTCAAGTCTTTTCAAACTCATCATAATACTCATGCACCGTCTTGTCACCTTGCTTTAGCTTATAAAGCTTCTTGAGTTGCTCTTGACGATATCTAGGAGTGATGTACTTGATACTCATGATACCCTTCAAATCATTCCAACCCACATTCACGGGGATTCCCGCTCTTCGCCTTGATCTCTTGACGGATTCCCACCAAGTAGATGCATAGGACTCAAAGGATGAAATAGCATAAGTACCCTTCTTGTCATCGGTCATATCATTTGTGTCAAACATCCTTTCCATGAGTAGTACCCATTCAATGTAGGCTCCCGGATCACAATTCCCTTTAAAGATTGGGAGATTAAGCTTCACATTATTGAGGTTGGTGTTGTCACGACCCCCACGGAAAGGCTCTGGTTGGCCTCCATAGTGATCTTCATTCACACCACATTCCCTCCTCGCATTCCCTCCAACATACCCCATAGGTGGCCCTCGACCTCGGCCCCTACCTCTATCCACATTTCGACCCCAATTCATACCTCGCCTTGGTTGAAAGTGGTCATCAAACCCATACATCTCATCACCATACTCGGCTTCCTCCCCTTCTTGAGCTTCATCGGCTTGCTCAAGAGGTTGAACATTTCAGATGGGTCTTGGAAGTGGAATGTTTCTTTGGGGGTTGTCCAAGATACGGGGAATGCCCGTTCGTTGGGTATTGCCCAACACTTGATCAATTCTCTCTCGATCATCCTTCACCCGTTGTTGATGAAGGAGTAACTCAACAACTTGTTCTGGGGTAAAGGTCGGACTACTTGTGCCTTCAACTTGGACACTCGGGGTCCCTTTCTCAACTTGGACACTCGGGGTCCCTTTCTCCGATTGGACATTGGAAGTCCCTTGCTCAACTAGGGTACTTGAGGTCACCCTCTCAAGGCTTTCAATCCTCAAGTTCATACTATCCAACTTGGCAAGGATAGTAGCAAGGGCACTCTTAGCAAAATCTTCTCCTTCGGTGGACATTGTACCTACACAACTAACAAACGTTAGCAAAATAATCTCACACACTCCCCCACTTGAGTTTCACTCGGTTCTCTCGTTTAGTGGTGGTGGATATTTCATTCGACTTGTAGTTCCAAAGCTTCACGTAGATGAGTATCAATTCCTCAACTCAACCAAACTATTCACGATTCAAGCACACTCCGGGGTGAGTGGAGTTAATAGGACTCAATAAACGCTAGGTCCTTTGAAGTGAGGACTTGAATCAAAAAGAATCTACGAATCTTCTTGGAGTTCTACTCTCCAACTAATGCACGAATTCACCTAAAAGAAATGAAAGATTAGTGCTAATTAAGTAGAAAGATTACTTAGATAGGCACTAATAAGAGGTTAGGCAACAAAGAAACAAGCAAACCTAGAAAAAACTACCTAAATTCAACCCTTCAGAGGTCAGGCGGAGCGCCCAAAGGTGTGGGGCGGAGCGCCTGAAAAAGGGTGCAGTGGGGTTGGGCAGGCGGAGCGCCCAGGGGTTGGGCGGAGCGCCTGGACCAAGAGTAAGTCAGGCGGGGCGCCCAAAGTCTAGGCGGAGCGCCCGGACGAAGAACACCTGGGTTCTTTCTACTCCGTGTTCTTCGTTTTCAATCCACTTTCTAGGCCGATTCCAACGTGTTTTGGCCAAATTCAAGGTACCCAAAGTTGTTCCTTGATACAACCTTCAAACCCCAATCAATTTCACACCCAAACAACCAACAAACAAGGTTCAATCGAGATTCAAAGTTTTCAAGTTGGGGGTTTCATCAAGGGTTTCAAGGTTCAAAGGTGGGTTTTGATTCTCCAAAAACAATGTTACCGAACTCCGAATCATTCGATTCTTATTTCAATTTGTTCGATTTTCAATAGAGATCAAACTCCGGTAATCAATTCCAAAACCCCACAATCACACAACCCAAAAATCAATCAAATTCATCAAGAACAAGGGTTTGGGAGGGTTTAACAATATTTGGGGTTTCAATTTTTCAAACCAATCCAATCCAAATAATTTTGGTACCCAAACGTCGGGTTTTCAACAAGGATTAAGAATCTATAACACCCACATCAAGAATCAAACACACCAAAAAGTTACACCAATTTTTGAGTTTTTTTTCAATTTTTTTGTAATTTTCTTCTTTCAATAACTTCAACAACAAGAAATCTAACGAAACTAACCTAAGCACGAAGAATCAAGAGTCGGGGATTCGTAGATACGATACCCGAACCTTGCTCTGATACCAAACTGATAAGAATCAAACGCGGAAAAAGTAAAGATAGGAACGAGGCGTAACTCGATCACTAATCCCAAGTAGCAATGGAGAACCCGTTCCGTTGCACCCCGAGAGAAGGCCAAGAACACCTACGCTAGGCAACTACCCTCGAGCTAACGTGAGCACGCAAGTAGAATGGTCAGGGGGGATTGGCAATCATCTAAATTCACTAGAGGGAGAACAAGTCCCATCAAGGTTTTCATTCAATAGAAGAGTTCAACTCTCAACACAAAGGTTTGTTTAATCATCAAAATAAGCTAATGAAATAAACTAGCTATCTAGCTATTTATAGGTGTTTTTAGGCACCTATTGAAAGGTCTAAAATGCCCACACTTAGGCTTAGGAATAAAAGACCACGTAGGGTCAAAATAGACATAACACTAAGCAAATCCCGTGCTTCAGCTATTGGGGCGGAGCGCCTGGATTTTTGGGCAGTGGGGTGGCCTAGGCGGGGTGCCCAGAGTTGGGGCGGAGCGCCTCAGCTAAGGCTTCTTCAGGCGGAGCGCTTGGTGTGCTGGGCGAAGCGCCTGGTGCACTGGGCTGCTCACCTTGCGCTTTGAGCACTCGGAACGGCTTCCAATCGCTTCCTTCTTCTAGGCCCTTCCTCACCAAGTGTAGGTGTACTCCTTGGATCTCCTTAGCTTGGATCTTCTTCTATGATGTACCTTTATCATAGTATGAAGCTCATTGCCATTGATTTGTATGTCAATAACAGTGACATGCTCATTGTTCCAAAGCAAAGCAATACCCCCTGATCGACCCTCAGCTGGGATCTCAGCATAATCAGAAAAATCAAACCTAGCTCAAAATTCATGGTGGTCGTCCAATTTAGTTTCCAAAAGTGCAACTACCACTGGCCTATATGTTTCCATAATAGCTCCAAAGTGTCTACAAAAATCAGGATTACCTGCACCTTTAGCATTCCATATTATCACATTTGTTTGCCTATTCATGTTAACATTAGGGTTTGGGTTATTAACCATGTCCTCACCAGGCTCAGTTGTCAGAGTGAGGTTCAGCACCACTGCATACTTGCCCACAGCCTTGTTGGCTGGAGCTCTCACATCTGGAGAACACTTGTAGAGAGTTGGATGACAAGTCAAAATATATTTCATAGCTAGTCTTTCTTTGTAAAGGAGAATTGTTATGTCTTTTAGATTTGCAAACTCCGTGTGACTCTCCCTCCCCCTTAATACGATTTTCTCTAGTCCCTCTCTCCTGTTTGCCTCTTGTTCTGGTGGATTGGGATGGTTTCTGGGAGAGGGAGGGGTGGTGGTGGAGGAGGAATATCCATCTGCATGTTGGGTTGATGTGCCATCTGAGGTGCCAAAGGTGCCATCACTGGATTCAATGGAGGATATGGGCCGTTTGGATTCATTGGTGCATGAAATGGTCGATTCTGCACAAGGTCCCAAGGAGTGAAGATTGGGTCCTGGAGAGGTAGGACTCTTGGCGGGAAGAATGGCAAGTCCATGAGTTGTTGATTTTGTGGGTATATGAATTGTGACCACATGTTGTTCATGTAATTTTGCATAGTTAAGTTCATCCCTTCGTTCACCACTAAAGCTAGGTAATGGGGATCTTCCATTATCGTGAAAGTTTTTATGCCGTTGGTAATCACTGGAACTATTAGTGCATGACCCCAAAGTGATGACTCCATCCAAGATTGTGGTACACGATTTGGTTGTGGAGGCAGAGTAAAGATCAGCGGCTGAAATTGTGGTATTTGTTGAGGAGCTTGGAAATTGTTTTGCATGTTGTTGTCCTGGTTCATGATATATGTCTAGACTTTTTTCTTGTGGCTCAAGAACTTGATTAGTGTTTAAGGAGGTGTCTTTATGTGGAATAAGGGCGACTTACCTATTCAGATTTATAGTAGTGGGAATAGACAGTATACTAGTCGAAAGAATAGAAGAATTAATTTGCATGACACTTGACGTATTTGAGTTAACCAAAGTGTCAGGCAGTAAGGGATTTTTCTTCAAAAGAGTAGTAAGTCTGATTTATTTGCCTCGTTGGCAGGAACGGGCGGTTTTTGGATTTGTTTTGATTGTGGGAGAATAGGAGTAGTAGCAATGTTGGGAGATGTGGAGATATAATTTGACGAAAGAGGGATAGCTGATGTGTATGTGTCCAAAGGAGGGTTTGGACAAGGTAATGATTGTTGAACTTGCATGTCCCCTGATTCGTCCACGTCATTTTTCATCTTCCTCAAATTAGACTGACTAAATTTTGATTTTAACAAGGCAATTTGGTTCTCAGACGTAGTAGCGTTTGACCGCGTGGTCCCCTCATTTGAAAAAGTATTAATTTGAAATTCATTATCCGATAAGGTGAGGGCACTAAATTTATTAGAGTCATTATTAAGGATGTTAAGATTTACTTTAACATTTAATTTAGCAATAGGTATATAATTACTATGTTTAGTAGACTTACCTTGGTATGAAGACCTCGAACCCGTAGGCTTGAATAAACTGACTCCACCACTAGAAGTGGCATGCATCTGCTCATTGCTTGATGACAAAATATTTTTCCTGCCTCTCTTAGGAAAGGTGAATGTTTGCCATTGAAACTCCCCCACTTTTATTTTGAGTTTAGGTTGCATTTGGGTGGTAGGAATAATGGTTGGATTATTTTCTATAGGAGTAATGTAGCAATACCTATCTTGGAGATGACTCAACCGACCACAAGACTTGCAAAGTAGATTATCACCTTCATAGATGACAAACTGCTTATGATTATCAATACAGATATGATTTTTAACTGGAATGTTAATTAGTACCTCGATGCACAAACGAGCATACCTAGCTCTAAGTGCAGATGATGTTTTAAAATCCACCTTTAGCAATTTTCCAAGCTTACACCCTATTTTCCTTAGAATACCTTCGTCAAAGAATTCAGTAGGCAAATTTGGTAGACGAATCCAAATAGTCGTAGTTTCCAGCTTAATTTCAGTGGAAACAAAGTTTGGTTCCCAACAACGTGTGGATAAAAAGAAGCCATTAACAAACCACGGACCCTCCGTTAAAACTTTATGAAGACTGTCAGTACGATAGAATTTTGCTACGAAAAAATCTTCACCAAGATCAATTAAAGGAAAGTTTTCAGAAAGTTGCCACAAGCTTTTGATTTTACCATAAAGATATTGGTGGTGAAAACGCTTGCCATGCAATTTGATAATAACTGAGTTAAGCTAGGGTGAGTAAATACGCTGTTTTTCCTCAAAGGATAGTGAAATTTGGTCAGTCACGTCCTCTACCTCAATTGGTTGTTGCTGCATGTGAGATTAGTCTGGTGAGGATAAAAAAGGAGGTGTTATTATGTCTTGAGCAGTGGGATTATGTAAAAGCTTTTCTTGATAGATTGGCTTTGTAGGTATTAAAGGTATAGATGGTAGTGACTCATTAATGGCCGGATCTGGTGGCTTAGGGGAACTGAGCATTCAGCTGTAGGAGAAAAAAAAAATTTGAATTCATTGGGAAGGATAAAGTGGAGAAAAACTAATTAGAGTTAAAAAAGGGGAGGGGTTAGAAAGGGAGCATTCAGTCGTCCTTTTTATTCTCACTGGTGCCTTAGGTTATTAGATAGTGAAAGTGAATTTAATATCTTATTTATGTTTTAATCATGGCTATAAGTAAAATATGGTGGATTATAATGATGATGCGTGTGTGTATATATATATATATATATATATATTCCATTTATTTTTTTCCTCAAATTTTTACAAATTTCTCATTTTTCACTTTAAATATTCCAAAAAGAAAATAATAAATATACCCTATTATCTCTCATTATTGCTACCCTATTAATTTAAGGAAAATTTACATGGCATAGATATTTTTATTAGTTAATAACACAAAATAAACACATTATCTGTTTATTATGAATTATAAATATTTAACCTTATGTATTCAATATTTAATAGCCAATTTTAAATCTGAAACATCTACCTTTATATATGCTTTTTTTTTTAAGGAATTGATGGCTCATTACAGATTCTTTTGGAGATATGCTTTCATTATTTAATATCAGATGTATCATTAATATTCAATCAAAATCTTAAATCACTTATTTTTCTCCTACTTTTTTTGCACAAAAATATATTAACACACAAAAAAAGGTAGAATATTATGAAATCCTATGAATATTGTTGTGATATTGTTGACACCCAATTTTGTCCCTCATTTTTCTATAATTAGCTATATTTAGCTTAAAGGTACAATATTGACTGTTTGAACAAAATCTGCATTAGGAAACATGCCTTTACCTGTGATTATCCACTAAGTATACATTATATACTTAATTGCGATTATATTATGTAATTCGCATCATTTAGGCTATCTACGAAACTGTAGTTATTTGTGTAATTTACTGCATAAGTAAAATTTCATAATTATTTGTGACTATTTATACGTATTTAACTTAAGTTGACCCCGATTATTTTATGTGTGCATATTTCTCTTCTTTTGTATATAATTTATATATATTTTATTATAATCTTTTATCTTGCACCTTTAAATTAAATAGCGGCCTATTTAAAATGTCCGGTCAAAATTCCATACCGCTCATATTCATTTCATCATATTGACATATTAAATTGAATTCAATATTTTCTTTGCACGTGGACAGAGGTTCGACCGGATACATTTAATTGGTACCATAAACCTTTTTCTTTCTTCCCATACACTTTAATTGAATTGATTTTCCAATCGCTACCAAAATTTGCTAATATCATTTAATTTATTTACCATCTTTCTTTTATTAAATTAGCTTTGCTTTGAACCTAGACCAACTTCATAACTAAATGCGTCCCTTATATTTTTTGCCACACATTTTCCATTATTCCTTATTATTGAATAAATTACCCCAAAAATAACTCTTAGCAAACACAACCCTTCTTTCCTATCTTCTGACTAAATACATCATATATATCCCCTCAAATATCTTTTCCTCAAATCTCTTAATCACCTCCACAATCACCTCAAATCTTTCCCATTTTGGATTTCTGTCCGTTGGAGACTTCTCCTCCAAAACCCCTATTTTAGTTCCCCCTTGGTCTTCTTCTTCTTCATTCACACAGCATTCAAACTCACTCATCTCCTATACACAAATACATACACAAGGCATCATCTTCTCTCCTCTCTCTCTCTCTACAATACATGCAGAACACCAATTTCCCCCCTCATCTTCTCCTCAATAAGCATTCACACACACACATACACCACAAACACAAATCAAAACAGGGAAATCGGGAAAAAGGAGTAAAGGCGCAGATCGGAAAAGAAAAAGGGAGATCGGGACGTGGGGGATAACCCAACAGTGATACGAGTGATACAGAAATGGGTCAGTGGTGAAATGTCACCGCCAGTGTGAATTTAACAATACCACCAGTCACTTTGCTTGTCCGGCTACTCTGTTTTGGTTTTCCCTGTTATTGAAACCGAAAGAAGATGGAGAAGAGTCGTAGCGATGCCGCTGTGTCTTTCGCTGAAAAGCCATGGCCGGTGGTCGCTCTTCCTCCTCCTCCTGTGTTGGTGGTATTGCTCTGCAGTGTGGTGGTCTTGCCGGAAAATCGTGACCCGGCGTGTGTTTGTATTGTTTTGCTATGGGTTTTGACCAGTCGAGTTCCTGCTGATTTCTGTCCTTTGTTTGTCTACTGACCACTATTCTGATTTTGGATTTTTGATCGCCCTTTAGACGATTCTTGGATTATGATGGTGCATTTGACTTGGTTATATTATCGGACCCACTTTATTATACAGTTGACCCATTTTACTGTAATTGTTGTGCAGCTTGACCCGTCTAATTTATCTGATTATGCACTTTAACTTGTTTACAAGTGTTATGTAGCTTAGCCTATGAAAATATTAATTTTTTAGGCTTTGGATTGATTTGAACAGATAATATAAGGCCAATAACGTTTTGAGGCCAATACAAGTCCCGATCCGTATTTACCATCCCTTACATGTCCCGAAAACAAAACAAAAGGCGATGACGATAACATTTATATATACAATGTTGAAAATGAATTGGATGGGCAACAGGACTCGCACTTGGCATAGCAACACGACCGGCCGGCGTGTTTGCAGCCGTGACAGTATTCTTAGCCTCCTATCACCTGAATCTGAGCCTAAACTTTCAAAAATTTCCTTTTCCCTTTTGTTTTCCTTTTATTACTACTATTATTATTATTATAATTACTATTATTTTTGTTACTACTTTCATTACTACTAATATTTTTATTTTTTATTATTATCATTACTATTATTTTTTATAAGTACTATTATTATGATTACTTTCTTCTTCTTATTATTATTATTATTATTATTATTATTATTATTATTATTATTATTATTATTATCATCATCATCATTATTATTATTATTATTACTTTATTCTGCTTTTGTTTGGTTTATTAGTTATAATACTAACTTCGTTTTAATATTTTTTTTTTGCGAGGTACATCTCGGCGAAACTCGCTGAATACGTCGTTGTTGGAGAAGACAAGCCTTTAAAAATTGCTATTGGGTTTTCTTATTGCTTTATTTGTTTGGCCTTTATTAATTTTATTTTCATATATTTGGCATACTAACTTATTTGTTTTACTTGCAAGGTATATTCGGACGAAGTTATGAAGTCCATGGCAAATATGGAATATTGATTTATTTGGTGTTTATGCAATCATTTGTATTCAAATTGTATATAATATAGTAGAAATTATTTTACTTGCCTTTAGTTATTATTGAATCCCAATTATTTAGTCCGGTCTGGAGCCACACTTTGTGGAATCTGAGAGGAGCCTAACACCTTCCTCTTGGGTTAATCTGAACCCTTACTCATAGTTCTCGGTTCGTAGATCAAGTTATCGGAGTTAATATTAAAATTGGCTAGAAATAAAGTAGGTGCCCTAATACGCCTAGTAAAACAATATGTTAGGTGGCGGCTCCAAGTCCTTACCCGCGAGTCCCAATAAGTCGAGCCATATTTCGAACTCTAACTGGGTTCGGAGAAAATGGGCGTCGATAGATATTCACTAGGTATTCACCTTGTATGCTTCAAACAAATAAATATGCAGCAATATGAATATCCAAGTATTATGTAGGCCCAAAATATAAGTGACATAATTGTAAAATAGAAGTTGATTGATATGTATACATTATGTATATTCAACCTATACAAAATGTATATATAACATAATTATATAATGAGAACTGCCTAATATGTATACATTATGCATATTCTATGTTTGATACAGTTGTATTGGACTTATTTGGTAATAACATGTATATCTGTTTTATATTCGATATATGACCGACATAAATTTACCAACTAATATTGTATATTGTATAGATATAATAATAAATTAGAATAATATTTTATATTTATCTAATTAATGAACATAAATAATTTGGAGAAATAAAATAATGAGGTGTACGAGGTAAAAAGAAGAAGAAATGCACCCAAATTCGCTCACTCGCACAATTATAGTTGTAGTACACTCTTTAAGCCAATAATCATAATAAAAATAAGTTATCCATAAATAGGATCCCATTACTAATGGGACTCCCGAATTAGCGCCCGCTCAATTAAGTTTGTTAAGTTTTACTTCCACTATTTAAGAAAAAGAAATATGTGTGAACATATTTATATAGGGGTATTTTGGCTGGCCTTTGTACAATAGTCTTTGTGTCTATTTGAATGTTGGGCCAAACGTGATTTTGGCTAAATACGTGATATTGGCTTAATTTAATCTATGATTGATGTTAACTGCTCCGAGTAACCAGCCAACAAACGTTTTACATTTTGCAACGGCCAGAAACAATAAATTAATTATTTCACATTAATGGACTATTCTAATTACCTACATAAATGTCTGGTATATTTTTGGAAAATTTACGCCCCATGAACGTTGACCAAGAATAATTACTTTTTCTGTACATCTTTTCTTGCTTTTTTCTTTCAATATACATTTTACCTTTTTAAATATATTTTAAATATGTATTTAATATTTTAAATATTATTGATATATATTTAATATTTTATATAAATATTTAATATATTAATATTATTGATATTTAATATATTTAATATTATTGATATTTCATATTTTAAATATATATTTAATATATTAAATATTATTGATATACATTTAATATTTTATATATTATTATGTTGATAGGACTATCATTAAGCCTAAAATCGTACAACTACCATATTTAATGGTAATCTATTTTTTTTTTACCATTAATTGTTCCCTTTAATTAAGGGAGTTAAATATCATACTATTAAATATTAATATTAATATTAATAAATATATTTAATATGTATTAAATTTTTTGATACAAAAAGTTATGGACACTTAAAAGTAGTTATTTCTTGATGGACGGATATATATGTAAAGAGCCCTATATTTTTAGCCCTATATAAGCACCGATACAAAATTTGTAAGATCTAAATCATGATCTTGCTTATTTCAAAATTAGAGATTTTAAATTCCTTTTCTCCATTTATCAAAAGGTTTGAAAGTTTTAAACATCTAAGAACGATCTTGTATGTACGTAAATAGTATCAAGATCTCTGTTTTAAAAGGTAGTTTTGGGACTCGTCCCAGGACGGGGCACTTGCAAAACGCCCTGAAACTCTTGGGCGGGGCTTAGATCCGTGAGACTTACGCCTCAAGCGCCCGACGATATGCCCCGAGCACGCCCAATGCTCAACGCTCAGGACTCGCCTTATAGAACCTATGCAAATGATCTGTCCAACTCCTTAATTAAGATTGTTCATCCACAATTTTATTTAAAATGAAGTTATGTTCATATATAGATATTCAAAAATTAAATATAGCTCAAATAACGAGACATAATATTACATATATTATAATTGAGAATATCATAAGGGTGAATATCATCTGTATACTTAATCTAAAAATGCATAATCAATGTTTATAATATCATCATTTGTTATTGGTTTTTATGTTTTATCTCTGTCACTCAAAATTGTTAGACTTCAATTATTTTGCAATTTAGAAGCAATTTTATATTTATCAATAAAGGATTAATGTATTAAATTATAGTAGTAATAAATTTTATTATTTATTCACTTTTTATAGTAACAAATTTTTATTTTTAATTGTTTGAAAGTTAAGGCCTTATGATTTATTTGTATCTCATAAAAACTGTAATATTATTCAATTTCTGACTATTGTTAAAAATGTTAGATCTTTTGTTTCTACAATATTTTTCTTATTTTAAATTTTCTTAATTTTTTTGTACTTTTGATATTTTTTTTGGCTCATTATGATATTTTATTAATTTAAAATTAATTAAAA
Source organism: Petunia axillaris subsp. axillaris (assembly GCA_029990575.1). Classification (NCBI taxonomy): domain Eukaryota; kingdom Viridiplantae; phylum Streptophyta; class Magnoliopsida; order Solanales; family Solanaceae; genus Petunia; species Petunia axillaris. The sequence continues at coordinate 24,847,734 of JARKNS010000003.1, forward strand.
AATAAGATCCATGGGACTTACCCCATATCTCGGGTTTACGCCTCGCCTCATTGTAAGTAAAATTTCAAAGGCTTTTGATACTTCAACAAGAAAATTGACGGAAAATAGGGTTGACTCATCGCCTTTCTTAATTAGAAATTATGTATGTTGATCGTTGCTTCGACTGGTGGTAGCGGTGTGGCTGAAGAGGAAAATGAGCGGAGGAGAAACAAAGACTACAAGAAGAGTTGGCTTCCATGTCTTTGATAATTTCATAAGGTACTGTGGATGTGATCATGAAGAGAAAAATTATGATGATGTGAAGGCTGGATTAATTTGAGAGTGACATACATGTGAATTTGCAGAGAAAATGAAAGAAAATTCTATATGGAAGGAGTTGCATATAGTATACAAGATACATTTAACTAGTATATTTTTAGTATATATTTAAAAAGTTGTCTTTGAAGGTATAAAAGTAGTATATCTTAAACGAAATATAGTATACAAGATACATCAAAATAGTAGTATTTTTTGGGTATATTTATAGTATATACCTAAATACACATAATATATGGTATATTATTTGAGTATTAGATTAGATATTCATTAGTATTATATTGGTAGTATATATAATTTTAGTATATCAAAAACTTAGATTTAGGATAATTTGTATTATTGGTACTATTGCAATTAAAATCTCCAAGTATGGGATAAAATTGAAGAAAGTGGTATTTTTGTTATTAAATTACTTTATTAGGTAAATGTAAGAATTAAATCTTTAAACATGGTGTTTCAGATATTTTTTTCAAAAATATTTAGTTTCAAATGAACCTTGTGATTACTGATATATAGGTTCCTTCCTCTCCTTCTCAGTCATAAAAAAATTTCAATATACTGATTGTTTTTTCTTTGGTAGAACGATAACTAAAGTATTGTGATTAATGGAGTTTAGTGTATAACTAAATATCTAGGATACATGTATCCTACCCAATCAACTATATAGTTGTATTGAATTCAAATTGTTGGTAAGGATTACTTCAACACAAGGATGGTAGTAACTCTTCAATGATGAACTGTTTGCATGATCCTTTTGAATTTTCTTTATGTCCATTGTATATATGTATAACTGTTTGAAAAACACGCCAGAGGTGTTCTGTTTGTTCTATTTTGTTCTTATTTTGATTTCCTTTCAAGCTCAGTATTATTTGCACTAACTATGGTGTGTTTGTACTATTGAACACACTTAGCATGCTGAAGAATTACACTCGCGTTGCACTGGAACTACTGGATCTTAGCTGAAGTCTTAGCTGAAGTCTTAGCTCAGCTAGGACTTAGCTGGATCAGGTTGAGGAGCTGGGAGCTTGAAGCATTCTTAGCTGGAAGAGAAGACAGCTGGAGAAGAACTTACTAGAAGCTTCTAGACACTTCTAGAAGCTGAGTAAGTTAAGTTAGTTATAGGTTAGTTAGAAGATATTTTAGTTAGTTGGTTGGTTAGTTATTTGTCTATAAATAGTAGTCTTAGCTTAGCTTTGTAATCAAGTTTCACTTTCCATTTCCAATGAAGAAGAAAGCTCCCTGAGCAATCTGATTACTCTCATTGTGTTCATCACCACAACTGGAAACTTAACATGGTATCAGAGCCCACCATCGGGACTCATACGAGGCTGATTTGTGAGTTTTTTACTTCAGCTTAATTGTTACTTTTTCTGTGCAAATAAATTTTTAGGGTTTGTTCTTCCCCAATTTACTGTAAAACCTTCGATTAAGGTCTCAAAATCTAATAGAAATGGCAAATCCAAACGTTTTTGGTTCATCGAGCGACATTGTGATTGATCACAATCACCCACTCTTTCTGCACCCATCTGATACCCCAGGTGCACATTTGACCTCAATTCAACTGCGAGGTACTGAGAATTACACACTGTGGAGTCGTGCAATGCGCATAGCTCTACGTACTAAGAGTAAACTAGGCTTCATTGATGGGAACTGTAAGAAGGATAGTTATGATGAAACTTTGCATGAACAGTGGGAGAGGTGCAATGCCTTTGTCCTAAGCTGGATCATGAATACAGTTACTAAAGATCTGTATAGTACAGTAGTGTATGCATCAGATGCTTATCGAGTCTGGATGAATCTGAAGGAGAGATTTGATAAGATCAATGGTTCAAGGATTTATAACCTGCATCAGGAGATTGTAACTCTGAGACAGGGGCTGACTTCAGTTACTGGATACTACTCTAAGCTTAGAGACTTATGGGATGAGTATGATGCCATGGTGCCATTGCCATCCTGTGGTTGTAATGAGTCAAAGGTGTACTTTACACACATGGAGCAACAGAGGTTGTATCAATTTTTGATGGGTCTGAATGACTCATTTGCACAAGCAAGAAGCCAAATTCTTATGATGACTGCAGTTCCATCAGTTGATCAAGCTTATGGGATGATCATTCAGGATGAGAGTCAAAGAGCTAAGCCTGTTGAACCTGGTGCAATAGAACTAGGGGGAAATGCAACAGTGTATAGGAACAGGAATGATTCAGGGTATAATACAAAGAACTCAGGATATCAAGAGGCTGGGAACAATGCAGCAGGTTACAGGAACAAGAATGGAAACAACAATGGAAATAGAAATTCAAACAACAGTTATAAGCAGAACAAGATGGGCAAATGGTGTGACTTCTGCAGAATCAAGGGGCACACTAGGGAAGAATGCTACAAGAAGAAAAGAATGATGGGATCCAACAGTGTGACAGCAAACAATGCTCAGGCTGGTGACTATGACACCAATGCAGAACACAAGGAGAATACAAATTCAAATGCTGCAGTGCCTTTCTTTACTCAGGAACATGTGCAACAAATTTTGCAGATCCTGAATGGTGGGATGAATTCCCAAAATGAGAATGCAGCAGCAGCAAATGTGACAGGTACAGTTTTGTCACTCATGAGTACTGTCACAGGAAATAGATGGATTGTAGACACTGGTGCATCTAATCACATGGTCTCATGCCTAGATATGTTTCACACCCCTAAAAGGTTGCATACTATGAAACAAGTACACTTGCCCAATGGTGCACTAAGTACAATCACACACACTGGCTCATGCTGTTTATTACAGGATAAAATGATTCATGATGTGTTATATGTTCCTGACTTCAAATACAACCTGTTATCAGTATCTAGACTCACCAAGGACACAAGTTATACCATCACCTTCTTCCCTGATCACTGTGTGTTTCAGGACACTTGGAGTGGGATGGTGAAGGGGATTAGTAGAGTGGAGCATGGACTGAACATACTGGATACTCAAGTTGCTCTGCAGGAGGAGCCTGCTAAGTCAAGTGTGAATTCATCTCAGGTTGTAAATAGAATAAATGGCCAATTATGGCATAGAAGGTTAGGGCACGTGCCATTTGATGTTCTTAGAACTTTTCCTGCTTTCAAGAACACTAGAGTTGATGATTGTACTGAGCACTGTGATATATGCCCTGTAGCCAAGCAGGCAAGATTGCCTTTTCAGCTGAGTATCAATAAAAGTGCAACAATTTGTGATTTGATTCATGCAGATGTGTGGGGTCCTTTTAAGGTCCCCACTTATGATCATAAACGATATTTCCTCACACTAGTGGATGATTATAGTAGATACACCTGGGTTTGCTTGATGAATACTAAGGATGAAACAGTAGTGGTCTTGAGAAACTTTCTTAAGTTGATCAAGAACAAGTTCTCTACCACTGTGAAAACATTGAGAACAGATAATGGTGGAGAGTTCCTCAACACTCAGGTTAGAGAATTATTGACCCTGGAAGGCATCACTCATCAAAGCTCTTTTCCCTATACTCCACAACAGAATGGAGTAGTAGAAAAGAGACACAGATACATTTTGAACACTGCTAGAAGCCTGAAGTTTCAGGCAGATGTTCCTATCAGGTTTTGGGGTGACTGTGTGACTACAGCTGTGTACATCATCAATAGAATCCCTTCAAAGAACTTGCAAGGGCTGTCTCCATTTGAGTTATTCTTTGGCAGGGCTCCTAACATTGATCACATGAGGGTCTTTGGGTGCCTGGGTTATGGTACCAATCTGAAAAGAACTGACAAGTTCTCTCCCAGAGCTACTCCTTCAGTTTTCATGGGTTATTCTATGCTTCAAAAGGGTTATAGGATGTATGATCTTCAAAACAGGTGTTTTTATATCAGCAGGGATGTCACTTTCAAGGAGGATGTGTTCCCTTTCAAGCAGTCACAGCAGCCTAGTCCTACTGTTACTCTTGACATACCACAGTTCCTAGATGCTGAGGTTGAGCTACCTCTCTCAACTCCTGTGCCTCCTCCCTCAACTGATGCTTCAGGTGCCCTTCCACCTATACCTGAGCAGCAACCACCTCCACCTATACCTGATGTCCCAGACTCAGCTCTATTGGCACCACCCAGGCCTCACAGACAACCTAAGCCACCTATATGGATGAATGATTATGTAGTACCACAGAAGTCTCACAGTAATTGTGCATATCCTATTTCAGCTTACCCGACATACACTAATTTCACAGAGGGATTTCAGCAGTGCCTATCAGCCTATAATGCTGAGGTGGAACCTAGGAGTTACACAGAGGCTTCCAAGCATCCCAAATGGATTGAGGCAATGAAACTAGAGATTAAGGCTCTAGAGGACAACAAGACCTGGAGCTTGGTCCCCTTGCCCTATGGTAAAGCTCCAATTGGTTGTAGATGGGTCTACAAAGTCAAGTACAAAGCCAATGGAGAGGTGGAGAGGTACAAGGCAAGACTAGTTGCCAAGGGTTACACCCAACAGGAAGGCATTGACTACAAAGATACTTTTTCTCATATGGCCAAGATGGTCACTGTTAGAACAGTTGTGGCTATTGCAGCTCAGCTTGGTTGGCCTTTATTTCAGATGGATGTGCACAATGCCTTCCTTCAAGGTGATTTGTTTGAGGAGGTCTACATGACTGTGCCTCCAGGCTTCTCCAAACAGGCTGCAAAGCAGGGGGAGTATTTGGTATGTAGGCTGCACAAGTCTCTTTATAGCCTGAAGCAAGCTTCAAGGCAGTGGAACCTCAAACTGACGGAGGCTTTGCAGCAGATGCATTTTAGCCAGAGTCCTTTTGATTATTCCCTCTTTATCAAGAAGAAGGGTACAGAGATGGTCATAGTTCTGATTTATGTTGATGATCTCATTATCACAGGGACCAATCTTCAACTCATTCAGCACACCAGAACTGATTTACAGAGGCATTTTAAAATGAAGGACTTAGGAGAATTAAAATTTTTCCTTGGAATAGAGTTTGCTAGGTCCAACAAAGGGATATATATGTGTCAAAGGAAGTATTCACTGGAATTGGTGTCAGAAATGGGACTAGCTGGTTCTAAGCCTGCTAGTACACCCTTGGAGGTCAACCAGAAGCTCACCTCATTGGAATTTGATAGGGTGATCAAGAAGAACACCACTGATGATCCACTCCTTACTGATGTTAGTGTGTATCAGAGGCTAGTTGGGAGACTACTTTATCTCACCATGACTAGGCCTGACATAGCCTTTGCTGTTCAGTGTCTAAGTCAGTTTATGCACAGTCCAAAGAAGTCTCATATGGAGGCTGCACTGAGGGTGGTCAGGTACATCAAAGGGACTCCTGGACAGGGCTTGTTAATGCCCTCCTCAGGCTCAGGCAGACTCAAGGCCTATTGTGATGCAGATTGGGGTGCTTGTCTGCAAACCAGGAGATCTGTCACAGGCTATTTGGTGTTCTATGGTGAAGCATTGATCTCTTGGAAATCCAACAAACAAGACACAGTGGCCAGAAGTTCTGCTGAGGCTGAATTTAGGAGCATGGCCAACACTGCTGCAGAGGTTATCTGGCTCACTGGTGTGTTCAAGGAATTAGGAGTTGATGTCATGAAGCCTATTGAAATGGTGTGTGATAGTAAAGGTGCACAGCAGATAGCAGCTAATCCCATCTTCCATGAACGGACAAAGCATATTGACATTGACTGTCATTTTATCAGAGATTGGATAAGTAGGGGCCTACTCAGAACTACACATGTGCCTACCCTAGAGCAAGCTGCAGATATCTTAACCAAGGGACTAGGGAAGGCTCAGCATGACCATTTACTCTGCAAGCTAGGAGTGAAGAACCTCTTTCTTCCCTCTAGCTTGAGGGGGAGTATTGAACACACTTAGCATGCTGAAGAATTACACTGGAGTTGCACTGGAACTACTGGATCTTAGCTGAAGTCTTAGTTGAAGTCTTAGCTCAGCTAGGACTTAGCTGGATCAGATTGAGGAGCTGGGAGCTTGAAGCATTCTTAGCTGGAAGAGAAGACAGCTGGAGAAGAACTTACTAGAAGCTTCTAGACACTTCTAGAAGCTGAGTAAGTTAAGTTAGTTATAGGTTAGTTAGAAGATATTTTAGTTAGTTGGTTGGTTAGTTATTTGTCTATAAATAGTAGTCTTAGCTTAGCTTTGTAATCAAGTTTCACTTTCCATTTCCAATGAAGAAGAAAGCTCCCTGAGCAATCTGATTACTCTCATTGTGTTCATCACCAGAGCTGGAAACTTAACATGTACATCTTTGTTGTATGAGAAATGTATGTATTTTGCAGGGAGTTGTCTCATTCTTAGCTTATTTATTTTTTCCAAGGCAAACTAGGTGACGATTTATGTAATGCGTGTATTTTGTTTGGAATCTCAGATCGACTGTGTTTCAATTTGATTTATTAATATTAAAAGATGTGATCTTAATATGTGTCCAACATATTCTTGAAATTCCAAAGGCATAGCAATCTCGGGTGGACTAAATGATTTTGAACCTCTCTTACCTCTTAAGTACGAAGGTCTTGTTCCCTCATCCGGTTTCTTAATGATTGGCTCTATCCACCATTGTGGCGTGTAGGAGGATATTGATCTTCCTAGAGGTACGAAAATAATACATTTTTTTCATTTCGTCGCATGAATTCTCTCTCAATGTAATGAAGAATCTACATTGGAAGATTTTAATAAGAGAGATTGCCACAGCGGACGCAACCAGGGAACAACTTCTCAATATAATGTAGGGAACTATCTTTACGTAATGCCTTTGTTGTGTAAAGAATCTCACATCGAAGTTGTCTCAATTTGATTTAACATTAACAGACGTGATCTTGTTATCTTTGCAGATAACAATTTCGAGAGATTTTTTGTATCATTCAAGTTTTTTATCTCGCTAATGAAATCCTCTAAATGTCAATGTTCTAGAGGTAGTTGATCACGTGCTCTTAATTCGACGCTCATAAACTGATACTTCTTGCTTCACTAAAGCCATTCTAGAATGGTATGGATACAACTTCTTTACTTTCCATTATCTTCAACAACTCAGGTTTGTGAAATTTGTTGTTACTCCTGAATTTTCAAACAAGTTTTTACGTAGAAGTTGGTCTGCAGATTGAGCTAAGTAAAAGATATTTGAACAAGCAATGCACCATGAATCTCAAGTATGTTCAACAATCTAATTGTACCAAGTTCCTACTTATGATGCACAAATCACTTGAATTCTTTTTTTCTAATTTAATTCCAATATGACAATCATACATAAGACTCCTAAATAAACTTCTTGTTACATCTCAAAAATACGATGACTTTTAGGTAAGAAATTTCTTTAAGTTTTAGCACACAATAAATACTATAGCCCTTGGCTCTTATTATAATGAGTTGGAATGACCTAATTTTTTAGCTCAAATTATTTTCAGGAAGTTGCAATTTCTTTTTTTAAGTTTCACGTATTTTGTAATTCTAATAAATGTATTGTATATTTTAGTTTATTTTAAAAGTAATTATTCTCACCAATACAGGTACCCCTTGGATTATACTTCTTGTCTTGCTACTTGGTAATTTTCGAGGAATATATATATATATATATATATATATATATATATATATATATATATATATATATATATATATATATATATATATATATATATATATATATATATATATATATGGGATGTTTAAATAGATAATATTAATGAATTTTCATTTGGAGGAAGATTTTATAATTCTCTTCATTCATGATATAGGTGTAAGCAAAAGACTTAGAGAAAATAATGCAGAACAAAAGACTGCTTTTTCTGATGTTATTAGTTCTCTGCAACTGCAGATATATATAATAAAACAAACAAGAAACTAAAGCAAAAAATTCATGAACCACTCATCAAACTAACTCCTAAATACTAAAAAACAACCCATGTTAAACAACTTTCTAAAGACTAGGACAAATCTAAAAGACGACTCTTATTTACTAATAGATAAGACTTTTATTTCCTAACACCCTCCCTTAAATTGAAAGCTCTCAAGCTTCAGTTTAACTTCAACGTCTTGAATTCTTCCATCGTGCCAATTCTCATCAACCTCCTCAAGTTTTGGAAAAGGGAAAGCCTGAAAGGTTTGATAAAAATATCTGCTAGCTGATCTTCACTTCGACAATACTCCAGCTCTATTATTCCTTCACTGTTGAGATCTCGCAGGAAATAATACTACACATCAATGTGCTTGCTTCTTCCATATAGCACTGGATTTTTTGACAATTTGATGGCCGAGTTGTTGTCACAAAAGATTATAGTTGCCCTTTCTTGTTTGAATTGTAGTTCTCAAGAATTCTTCTCAACCAAATAGCTTGACAAGCACAAGCTGTAGCAGCGAAAAATTCAGCTTCACTACTTGACAAAGTAACAATTGACTGCTTCTTAGAAGACCATAAAACTGCCCCGCTCCCTAGCACAAAAACATAGCCTGAAGAGCTCCTACCATCTAAGTCTCCTGCAAAATCACTATGAGAAAAGCCACGTAAATCTAATTTTTCTCCTTTCGTGTAGAAAATCCCAAAATCCTTGGTTCTTTATAGGTAGCGGAGAATTCTCTCCACAGCTAGCAGATGCATCTCAGTTAGACTTTCCATATATCTACTTAACAAGACTCACTGCATACATAATGTTCGGCCTTGTGGTAGTTAGGTACATTAAATTACCCACAATTTGCTTGTAAAGCGTACTATCCACCTTCTTTCCTCTTCCAGCTTTGCATAGTTTCAAGCCAAACTCAACTGGAGTGTTGGTGGGATTGCAATTAAACATCTTAAACCTATCTAAAATTTCTCGGACATATTCTTTTGGAAAACAAATATCCCATCATCAGATTGCATCACTTCTAAACCAAGAAAGTAACGCATTTTACCAAGGTCGGACATCTCGAACTCCTCCATCATAGATTTCTTAAATTCAACAAACATGGCGCTATCATTTCCAGTAAATATAAGATCATCAACATATAAGCATACAATGAGCATTTTTTCATCATTCCCAATTTTCACAAAAAGTGTATGCTCATAAGGACACTTTTGAAAACAAACTTTTAGAAAATAAGTCTCAATACAACTATATCAAGATCGTGGAGCTTGTTTTAATCTATAAAGAGCTTTCTTTAATCGATAAACCTTATGCTCATTTCCAATTTTAACATAACTAGGAGGTTGTTCGATAAATACCTCTTCCTCTTAGTAACCATGCAAGAATGCCGATTTGACATCCAATTGGAAGATAGGCCAAGAATTCTGCGCTGCCAATGCAATCACCATTCTGATGGTGTCATGCCTTGCAGCTGGAGCAAAGACTTCGGTATAGTCCATACCATATTCCTGTTTGTAACCCTTAGCCACCAATCTTGCTTTATACTTTTCAGTTTCACTATTTTCCTTGAGCTTTGTCTTGAAGACCGACTTAACACCAATGGTTTTGTGCTCTTTAGGAAGATCAGTAAGCTCCCAGGTATCATTCCATCGCCTTCTTCCACTTTGCTTCCTTGATGGCGCTCTCAAAAACTTGTTGGGTCACAATCGCAAATAATGCAAAATAGGTAATTGCATCATCATTTATATCAATTTCTGTTACTTCATAATCCATCATCCATGCAGGCCTTTTGCGAGCACGACGAAGAGACTGAGTTGCAACATTCGTTTCCTCCAAAATTATTGGTCAAGTTTCAGCAACTGTTTGTGAAGTTTCAGCCATAGTTGGAGAAACTTCAGCAGCTATAGGAGCTGAATTTTCTGAACTTTCGAGCACTAGAGATGCTTCTTCGACTTCATTATCAAATAAGATGGGAGTAGTCTGCTACATATCCCAATCCCAAGTGATTTCTTCATCAAAGACAACATCTCTACTGGTTACAATTTTCTTCGTCAATGGATTGAACAGTTTGTACGCCTTGGATGCCTTGCTAACACCAAGAAAAACACATTTCTCACCTTTATCATCAAGCTTCTTTCTTTTTGAATCTAAGACATATGCATAAGCAATACATCCAAAAAATTTTAAGTGATCAACCGCTCCAAGCTTCCCCAGGTGTTACATCTCGAAAAGCAAAAGTGTGTCTTCTGTTCAATATATGGATGCTCCAGTTTACCGCTTTCGGCCAAAATGCCTTTGGAACTCTTCCTCGAGCCAGCAAGCTACGAACCATATTGAGAATGGTTCTATTTTTCCTCTCTGACACACCATTTTGTTGTGGTGTATATGCCGTTGTGAGCTCTTTTCGAATACCATGATTTTTCACAATATTCTTAAAATGTCTTAAAGCAATATTCGCCTCGACGATCCATTCGGAGGCTCTTAATGGTCCTTCCTGTCTCATTCTCCACACGAGCTTTAAAGCTTTTAAATACGCTAAAAGCCTCTGATTTGTCATATAGAAAATATACCTAAGTCTTTCGAGAATAATCGTCAATAAAGGTAATAAAATACTTTTTGCCTCCATTAGACGTTGGAATTATTGGCCCACAAATATCCGAGTAAATTAACCCCAACACCTCATTGGCTCTCATGACTTACCTTTTGAAAATCGAGAACGATGTTATTTGCTAACAACACATTCTTCACAGACTTGGGAGGGAACAACAATTTCTGGAAGGCCCATTACTATATTCTTCTGTTAAAGGATCTTCAAGCCACCAAAATTCAAGTGACCATATCGATAATGCTATAACCATGAGTGATCTTTTACTCCAGTCTTCAAGCAAGATGGAATGCTTTCAATCTTTAGTAGTAACAACCTGTTTAAACTAATTTTCACAACGGCAATAGTTTCTCTAGTAGAATTATATATCTCACAGGCACTTTTCACAACGGCATAACCTTTTTCTTGCAATTGACCAACACTTAACAAGTTTCTTTTCAAATCAGGGACATACAGCACATTTGAGATTGTTTTTTCAAAACCATTCTTGGTTCTAATTTTAATATCACTTTTTCCTAGTGCTTGCACAGTAGAACAATCACCAAAGCTAACGGTAGAACGAAAGTCTTCATTTAAATAAGTAAAGGAAGACTTACTTCCACACATATGATTATTGCACCCCATATCCAAATACCAGACATCTTGATCAGATTCATTCTATGTTTGTATTGCCATCAACAAGGTCTCAAGTTCTTTAGTTTCAACAAAATTTGACTTCTCGTCTTTGTCATTAGGCAGCCTAGTATAACATTCGGACTTATAATGACCAAATTTTTGACAGCGATAACATTTGACTTTGGATTTATCAAAATCTTTTCCTCTGCCTTTGCCATGATCATTATTGGCTCAAAAATTCCCTGATGTGTTGCCTTCATCTCTATTTCCTCTTTCTTCTCTTCCTTTACCTCTACCTCTACCCCTTCCTCTAGAACTAGAAGAAGAAGTAAAAGTAGAAGCCTTTCAAGCCTGCTCTTCAGAAGTTGAACTACGGTTCATCTTCTGCTCATGCACCAATAATGAACTTTGTAATTCATCAAGTGATAGAGCATCAATGTCTTTTGACTCCTCAATATAGCAAACGACATAGTCATACTTCGGCGTCAGAGAGCACAACATCTTCTCCACAATTGTGACATCACCCATCTTCTCGCCATAGAATCGCATCTTATTGCATATTTCCATGGTTCTAGAACAGTAGCTAGCGACAGATTCTCCCTCATTCATATGCAAAGTTTCGAAATCCCTCCTCAAAGTTTGAAGTTGTTCTCGCTACACTCTTACAGAACCATGATACTTCTTCTTCATGGAGTCCCATATTGATGCAGCCCAACTCTGTGCTGATCAGACATTCATTCCATCGAGGCCGATGATACGAAGCCAAGCCAAGCTAATGCATGACATCCATATTCAATTGTCTTGGTCGGGAGAAAACAGCTACTCCAAAATTAATTGGCCGAGCTCAAGATCTGAAGGCATCATCTACAAGCTCAAGCTCGAAGAATGAAGCAACCGAACACTTAACATCTGTGCTGAACAATAAACAGCCAACCGAAGGAATAGTAGTTCAAATGTTCGAGCTCATGTGTTCGAATCAAAAGGAGCAACCGAACACTTCACTTCGACGCCGAAGCATTGAAAACAACCAAAGGAAGGCGACCGAATTGAGAGTGTTCGAATTCCAGAAACTGAACACTTAGCTAGTCAGCCACTGCGTGGCTTCTTTTTATTGGTCACATGTGACTATTTTACTATTTTGTCCCTAGAGTAGTCTATATAAACTCCTTTACATTTTATTTGTAAGTTACCTAGATTTTGAGTATTGATGAATGAATGAGAATTGCCGAGAGCATTATCTCTTTTAGTCTCAGATGTGAGCACACCTGATGGGGTCATCGGAACTTGTGGCTTTCGGTGAATCCGATTGAACAATTCCTCTTTGATCATTCCGTTTGCAAGAGGCATTGTTCTCTTGAGGATTGTTGCATAGTTTAGGTACTCTTTCCTTCTACTTGAATCGTACCGAGACCAGTTCCTCGGTGCCGTTCAAGTAAGAAAAGTTGTGTCAAACTTCTATCTTTACTTTCCGCTGTTGTTTTCGGTTGTTTAGCTTCATCTTTGGATTTAGGTTGCACCATCTTGGTATCAGAGCACGGTTTGGGCTTGTTTCTACAACCCCAAATCCTGTTCGATGTTATCTTTAATTTCCGTGCGATTGTGTCTTTGTTTTCCATTTCATGTTCTTGTTACGTGTTGTTATTGATGAAGTTCTTATTTTACCCAAAAAAAAAAAAAAAGAGGAAAATTCAAAAAAATTTATTGTGGTTGGTTTTTGAAATCGAACAACTACATATTCGTAATCCCCATCGTCTAAGGAATCCAACGAGTACCTGTCGTACACAATTGACGACTAGGGTTTTTCGGCATTATTTTGGTCTGTTCTTGACGTTGGTGGTGCTGTAACCGAACCCCAGTTGATTTTGGTTGTTATTGTTGAAGACTGGTGGTTCTTGGTTAATTTGGGTTGTGTTTTGAGCTTGAAATATCAAAGTTCCGTCGATTTGCAACCGTCCATACGCCGGAAAATTGTTACATTGTAACAGTGTACGGACAAGTGCAGCTGAGTTCTTAACTCAACTGGAATCTTGAATCTCCTCCGACGTTGAAGTAACCGGAGTGAAAGCAACCCAAAATCTGTGTTGAATCGTGGTCAGTAAACAAGTGTAAATTTGACCGTACAACAGAGATGTTAAGTTCACTGTTCCATTGGATAAAAGGGTAAGCTGTTAAATCCAAAACCCCAGGTGAAAATTTGTCGGCTAGAAAAGGGAAAGAGGATAAGGTTAAACCCTATCCGTACCTAGGAACTGTTGTCTGATACAAGAGTTGGTATGATCGAAGGATTTCGAAGGAGGAATCGAAGGGTAGAATCTCCTAGGTCTTCACTTTTCTTGTGATAGAAAATTCTCGTTAGTGGACCTCTAGACTAATTTCTTCTACCCGAGGTCGTACTATCGAATTCGAGCTTTTAGGAATTCGTGCGAGGGGTGACCGAAGTCCGAACTTTCGTAGAAAATACTTTGACTTCCCGAGCGCAGTAAAAAAAGCGTCTGTTCCATCGAGTCGAACATCACTTAACTCTTCCCGAAGAGTCAGTAACTATTGTCGAACTTGAAGGATCTTAGAGGACATTGGTCAATCCGACGAAGCCACTGCTAACAAGTTCCTCGAGTGACTAAAACCGAACCCACAAAACTGAGTGGACCCGAGCGCCACCCATTAAAGTGAGGGAGTGTGTGAGGTGATTTCTAACCTTTAACACATGTTTTAGTCTTTGATTTGGTCAGGTGCAATGGCTGGAAATGGAGAGAAGGGCATTGCAGCACCCGAGGTGTCGTTAGCCGATCTCATGGCTGCGATACAAGGCCTTAGCGCCGAAGTAAAAGGAGTGAGTACTCGAGTAGCTAACCTCGAGCAAGGGAGTGTGCCTGTTGCCTTGCATGGGTCCGGCACTGGAACGAGCAACTCTACTCCTATGAAACCGGAGCAATTTGCTGAGTTCAATCGACGACAGTTGAAGGACGAGGCGGATCGAAATGAAGCTATGGGAAATTCCTGTGCTAGTCAATACTTGGGCAATCCCCAAGCTACTTCAAACTTGGGCAATCCCCAAGTAGAACAACAAAACTTGGGCAATCCCCAAGTAGAACAACAAAACTTGGGCAATCCCCAAGCTGGTCGTCTAAACTTGGGCATTTCCCGAAGTGGATGAGTATCACTTCCAATGGCTCGAAGACGAGTTATGAATGATAATGAAAGGGTCGATGATGGAAATCTCCGAGGTCGAGGCTGAGCTGCAAATGCTGATCGAAATATTGAGCGTGAGGCCGATGACTACTATAATGAGAATCCAGAACCGATCCGAGGTGCTCGAGATTTAAACTTGAACAGTGTTAAGATCACTATTCAACTTATTCAAAGGAGCTAGTGATTCAGACCAATATATTGAGTGGAAGCTTAAGTTGGAACGAATCTTCGAAACCAATGAGATGACCGAAGAGAGAAAAGCTGCACATATTATTGCTTCGTTCGAGGCATATGCATCAACATGGTGGGAGGCTAACAAAAGATTGACACGAAGGAATGATTATCCTGAAGTCACCACATGGGCGCAGTTGAAAAGAGCAATGGATGCTAAATATGTGAATAAGCTTCGAAAGCTCTATGAGTTGAAGCAAGGGTCCAAATCGGTTGAAGAGTATCATGATGAGTTCGTAAGAATTCGACTGACTCTTGATATAGAAGAAGACGACGATCAAGCCATCATCCTATTCAAAAATAGCTTGACTCGAGATGTGTCATCTCAATTGAAGCTGCATGTGTATCACACGTTGGAAGAAATGTTCCAAGCTGCCATCGAAGTTGAACAATGGATGAAGGACGACAAAGCAAGCTGGGATAGAGGAGTTACTACTTCGACTCCATTGAACCGAAGAAAAGAATGGAGGAGTCTGAATCCAGCAAGTGCAAACACTTTTCGAGATCTGAAGAAACCCTTCGAGAGGGGAGTGACCGTTAACCAATCCAAAGACATGGGAGGTAAAACTCAACTCAATACTCCCAGTGCTTCTAAAATTCAATGTCATAAGTGTAGAGGTTATGGTCATATGAAAAGAGACTATCCAACTCGTTATATCATGGTAATGCTCGATGATGGAAACATCTATGAGCAAATGGATGAATCCGAGGAGGAAGTGATCGATGAGACCGATCGAGCAGAATCCGAGAACGATGGATGTGACGTCACCGAGGATGAGCATCTGGAAGTTCTTCTACTTGTTCGAAGGAACTTGAGTACCACGGTCTTGGAAGAGGAAGATGACAGCCAAAGGGAGAATCTCTTCCATGCCCGATGTCGAGTGAACGGGAATGTGTGTTCGATGATTATTGATTCAGGCAGCTGTTCGAATGTGGTGAGCCAAACTTTGGTTTCACAAATGGGACTGCCTACTAATAAACATTGCCCGACCCTACAAGCTCCAGTGGTTGAACGAGTGTGGAGAACTAAGAGTGGCGAAGCAAGTGTTGATCAAATTTCAAGTGGGGGCCTATCATGATGAGATGATGTTTGATGTGGTTCCGATTCAAGCTTGTCATTTACTTCTTGGGCGACCGTTGAAATTCGATCGATCTGTTATCCACAACGGTCAAACCAACACTTACACTGCTAAGCTCGGAAGGGAGAGTTTTATACTCAAACCTTTGTCTCCGAAACAAGTCAGTGAGGACTATAAATAGATGAGAGAGCTGAAAGAAGCGGCCAAAGCCAAGACTCCTGTCGGAGTACCAATGTGGCCGAAGCAAAAACTCTACCACCCGTGGTCAACATCTGTGAAATAATGCAACCAGGTGAGTACTTACAAGGCAACGACACCGTTCGAATGATAATTTGCCTCGTGCACAAAGGTATCTTTCTAAACTCTAATGATGAATTTTCTAACGATAACCCTTTGCCTATTGTTGTACAAAGTGTTTTGCAGGACTTCGGAGATATGTTTCCTAGAGAAATGCCAGGTGGATTGCCTCCGTTGAGAGGAATCGAGCACCAGATTGACTTCATACCGGGTTCTCAAATCCCCAACAAACCTACATACCAGTGTAATCCCGAAGACACCAAAGAGCTCCAAAAGTAGGTTGATGAGTTACTGAACAAGGGCCTTCCTCGAGAGAGTTTGAGTCCTTGTGTCGTTCCTGTTATCCTTGTCCCGAAGAAAGATGGAACTTGGCGAATGTGCGTTGATTGTCGAGCAGTCAACAAAATCACGGTAAAGTATCGTCATCCTATTCCTCGATAGATGAGTTAAGTATTTCTTCATGCTTTTCGAAGATAGACCTCAGGTCCGGTTACCACTAAATCCGAATGAAACCCGGAGACGAGTGGAAAACCGCATTCAAAACCAAATTCAGTCTCTATAAATGGTTGGTGATGCCTTTTGGCCTATCCAACACACTGAGCACATTCATGCGACTGATGAACCATGTGCTCAAACCGTTCATAAATAAGTTTGTTGTCATTTACTTCGATGACATCCTTATTTATAGTAAATTTGTGGATGAACATGTCGAACACCTAAGGCTAGTGCTTGATAAGCTTAGAGAGGAGAAGTTATATGCTAACTTCAAGAAATGTGCCTTTTGTGTCGAGCGTGTAGTCTTTCTGGGATTCGTTGTGAGTGCTAATGGTGTTGAAGTCGATGAGCCGAAAGTCGAAGCCATCAAAGATTGGCCAACTCCAACCTCGGTATCTCAAGTTCGTAGCTTTCATGGTTTAGCTAGCGTTTACCGAAGGTTTTCTCGTGAGTTTAGCACCGTGGCAGCTCCTTTGACCGAGTTGGTAAAGAAAGACCATCCGTTTGTATGGGGAGAGTCCCAAGAGAGGGTTTTTCAAGAGTTGAAACGGAGGCTTTGATCTGCCCCATTGTTGCAACTCCCTGACTTCGGCAAAGCATTCAAGGTCGAGTGTGATGCATCCGGAGTTGGGATCGGAGGAGTGTTGTGCAAGAATCGAAGCCGATCGCTTACTTTAGCGAAAAGCTTAAGGGTGCAACCTTGAATTACTCTACATATGACAAGGAGTTGTATGCAGGGACAGATTTACTTGGTGGGTACCGGGTGCCACGGCACCCGCAAGCTTCGGCGAGATTTTGTATATATACGTGTATTTTTAAGCAAAATGGTACAAATATTAAAGTTGGAACCCAAGATAAAAATAGGTGATATGGTGTCACTAATTAGGTGCTTGTAATTTCTACCCATTTATTGGGGTTCGAATTCCCCATCCATCAGCTTTTTAAACTTTCTTTCTCTATAACAAGTACACACAATTCTCCAGGCCACAGGTTGTGTGTACTGCCCACGTGGGCTTCTCTTTTTCTTTTCTTTTCCCCTTTTATTTTATAATAATAACCCCCTCCTTCTCTCTTATTGTTTCTTTCTGTTGTAGTCTTCATTTTTTAAATTATTTTTATTGAACCTTATTACATGAGGAATTTATTTTTGATAAAAATTTTGAATTGACTTTTTACTATACTTCATTAATCTCTATATATTGTAGAATAATTTGAATAATATTTTTATTGACTTTTAAAAAATTAAATAATTATTTAATATATCTTTTCACAAGAATTGCCATAAAACTGATATTTAAGATGAAAGATTGTTGAAAAAAATTAATTTTGTAAAACCAAAAATATATAGCAATAAAGCTGCTGTTGACACCCAATTTCGTCCCAAGATTTAATTAGCGGCTAAATTATTTAAATGAGAATCAAATATGAAAATAAAATTAAAATGAGGTTTAGATAATTAAAATTATTTGAATGGAGTTAATTAATTAAATTTAATTAAAGTAAATTAATCATTTTCAAAAGAAGGTTAAAATTACAAAGCATATCCTAATTTCTATCCTGCCCGCGCAACATCTTTATTTTAATTAATTAGCTTAAAATAGGCTAAATTCGTTCCCATGTGCCAAAATCCAGCCTATGCGTGCAAGCCGATATATACAATATACACGCACAACACTCCTCTGTTCTTCTTACCCGTTTCAAGAAAAATCCCTTACCCACGACCCGAACTCCTCTTTCGACCCGCGACCCGTTGCTTTTCCCTTGGATTCTCTCCAAAACAGTCCAAATTTGTACGATTTGGTTTCGTTTTCTCTCCCCAGTACAAGAACTCAACCAATCCTGTCCATTCGTTTCAATTTGAGCTGCAATCTGAGCCATGGATGATCTTAACGGGAATATCCTTGATGACAAGGATGAATTCGGTACAATCCCTAAGGGATTTGACCAAATTCACCCTTGTTCTACAAGGGATACACGAAAATAGGCAAGGATTCTTTGGGGTATTCCAGGGGATCCGAAACCCTAGCCTAGAGGTATTTAAATCTCTCATTCTTTCATTTTTTAGGGGTTCTGGATTTTTAACACACAAAAACGGCAGCATTGATATATTTTCAGAATTTTTCTCTCAGTTAAAAAAAAAATATACTGATAGTGTTTTCAGTTTTTCTTTCCGAGTCGAACATCGCTTTCGATTTCGTGTCATCGCTTTCATTGTTTCAAGTCGTCGACCTTCTTGAAGTCGCTTAGTCGAGTCGTGTTCATTTTTTGAATCCTCGCCCGGTTCACTGCCCTTAAGCAGGTTAAACTCAAAACTTTACATTCTTCTTTTACAACAGCTTATATGTATATTTTTCCTGCTTATTTGAACTGATTCGAACATGATATTAACTGAGACTATTGTATGAAGTTGAAGTTGGTTAACTCAGTTTTGCATAGGGTATTGATCTGTCAATGTGTTTCTGAACATGGTTCAGTTTTTTATAGTTTAAATCAGTGTCTTAAGGATAAAACAAGTCAAGTTTTTTTATTCGATTGGATGAAATGTAAAGCTAGGGATTATATGTATGTCTAGTGGTAAAAGATGTGTTGAGCTTAAGAAGTGATTTATGTCCCACTTAAGTTAACTGCTGATTTTGGAAAGCCTATAAAACTGTTTAACTTTGAGCCTGAATTGTATTAAAGTATGAAACTTTGTCATGTTTAATGTCCAGTGTTTAAGATTGGCTTTGCTTAGCTAAAAGGATATGGTTAATATTCCTGTGTTTTGGATCTCTGCCTATTTGATGGTGTTTTGGAGGTTGTTCAGTTTGTTGATGAGCAGGGGGAGGACAGGATAGTGTAAGGAGTATGTGAGGGGTGTAATGGAGGCTGCAGGTAGCTGGTTAGGTTCAGGTTGAGTCTTGGCTAGCATTTTAGTGAAGGGATGAAGGGTGAGCTGAGCCTATCTCTGTTTTGAGTAGAGAAGCTTAGGTCAGGTGTTGCAGGTCAGCATGGAGGTTCAGGGAGCTTGGTGAGGTTAGTTCCTGGAAGGTTGAGGAGCAGTTTATATTGCAGCAGCTGTTTTGGGGTCTTATAGATGGTGTATAGGCTTCCAGGGAGTTGTTCTGGGTAGCCTGTAAGTGTGAGAGAGGCCTGTTGGAAGTCTGAAGTTCAGAGAGTATGAGAAGGGTGCTGCAGGTTTCTGTTCTGTCTTAATGAGTTCAGTGGTGTTCTGGTGAAGAGGTCCAGGAAGTCAGGGAATTTGAGGGAGTCTAGGTGTTCAGGCAGTTTAGGAGCTGGGGTGATGCAAAGAGGATGTTCCAGGTGCTTATACAGGGTATTTAGGAATAGGTTGAGTGTGCAGGTTGTATTTGTGTTGGGGTCAGGCATAGAATCAGCAGAGGGATGTTTATATATGTGCAGAAGTTCAGGTGTATGCAGCAGGGGTGAGGTTTTGTATTGATAAATCAGTTTGTTTGATTCGTTTCCTTTCTTGAAATTTCCCATTGTTCTTGTCTTCAAAAGTGCTAACACCTTTTTAAATTAAACCTGTTATTTTCTCATTGAGTTTTGGACTACCTTTATTGCGATAAAGTTTAAATTCTTTGCCTAGGTTTGTCATAATTGATTAGCTTGGTGTTAAAAAGAATTATTCTTTCATGTTGTAGTTGTGATAAATGTTTTTGTCTCCAAGATTTCATCTTTGGTCCCTGGTTCTCTCTGTTTGGTTAACAAGAAAATAGAAGCAGGCAGGGATTATAGGTAAGGGTTTGAGTGGATGGTGGTAGCAGTTTGTATCAATTCTGGAATGTATTCTTGAATTTTCTTGCTTAGTTTTCAATCTTGAAAATGCAAGAGATGTGCATGAGGATCTGACGGCTCTAAAGATTCCATGAATAGTTAGTAATTTCCAGAACACTCGACATCGATAAGAATTTGGATTAGAGTCAGCAGCATATTTATATTGCTTACAATATGTTTAGTTCAACCAAAACTTAAGCTAAAAAACATTTGTTTGAACCAAAGGAAGGTGAAGAGAAAGGGATAAAGAACCTGTTCACGATGAAATAATGCTAAGTTGACCCTCTGTTTTGCCGAAGCAAAAAATGTGATTTACATATATAGTTTATTTAAAAGACATATTTGAAGTTTGGCTCGTTATTGAGATGTCATAAGACATTAATATAATTGGAATATTTGGTCCCTCTAACTGTTTAAGGTCTGTCTACTTTGCTAAGAAAAATGCATGATGGTATGAGAGCTTTATTATTTGGCATGTAAGTGCTTTTTTAGTTTGATGGCCGACGGGTAAAATTCATAGTTTTCATGATCGTATCTCAAAATGCAAGATTTTGTTTCGTTCTCCTCATTAATTTGTCACAGTGCCTGGCTATGCTTTCAGTTTCATTTCATTTACTCAATTTATGCGATTGTATTTGATTCTTGGACTTTTACTAATTCTTATCCTCTTATTTTTCCTTGGCATGAACACTTGGGATGAGTTGAATGAAAACTCACAAATGGGGTGGCGTGCATTTGGATGTTACTTGAATCGCTCCGCATTTTCGGGACTTGATATCCCCGAAAATGTAAAACAAAAGAAATGAATAAATGAAAAGCCTTGTGAAATATAGGGCTCGCATTAAGTTCGCTATTCCGGGTTCTACTTTCTAAAACTCCTTCTCTCCCGTCCCTTTTAGAAAGCATGTTTTTAGGACTTTGTATGATTAGAAGCCTGGTAGATTAGTCGCTTTAATTGAATTGTTATCTTATTGTTTTGTCTAAGATTGTCTATAAATTGCATATCCCGTCTCTTTGGGACTCGCCGGTTAATTCAAGATAGTAGAAACCTAATTTTCGAGTGCAAAAGAAATAAAGTTAAAATTGTACCTATTTATTCATTATTTATATTTAGCCAATTATTTATCCATTTATTAAATTTATTTATTTATTCATTAATTAAATTAATTAAGTGGCATTTATTATTAATTTATCTGTTTAATTTTAATTAACCATTTATCTGCCTAATCAATTATAATTATTTATTTCTTTATTTCTTTATTTATTTATTTATCTATTTATTTATCAAATTATTTAAGTGTTATTTACTTATTATTTTATCTATTTATTCCATTAATTAATTTTAATTAATTATTTATGTGTTTAATCAATTATATTTATTTACTTAACTAGTCAAATTATTATTGCTCATCCCTCATCTAATTGAAATCATATAAATATTTATTTATCTACTTAAGTCATTTATCTATTTATTTATTTATCTATTTAATTAATCAATCAATTATTATTATTTATCCAATCATTTGTTAAATTTATTTACTTAATTTTAATTAGCCCTTATTTATTTAGTCAATCAATCAACCCTTCTCATTATTCATTTAATTAATCTTAAGTTTTGTTCAAAGTATTGTCATAATCAATTTTATCTTCTCTATATTATTTTATTACCTATTTATTTTATTTAAAATTTATCCCAAACTAAATTTCAAGTAAAATTCGTGAAAATCGCCGGATTAACCGCCTTTAGCGGATTTTCGAAAGTGCTCCCGTAATAAGGACCTTCTTTCGAATTTAATAGAATCACTTACCTAAGAATCTCTTAATTTAATTTAATTTCTTTAAAATAAAGGTTAAATTGCACTCCTTAGTTAACTTAGGTTCCTAATAATCCTTAAATTAGGTGGCGACTCCAAAGAAACCCTTTGGAATCCCACTTTGCTGAAATATTCCGAAACCTATCTTTTCTCCAAGAAAGGGTAATTTTTGGGGTTCAACAGCGTGGCGACTCCGCTGGGGATTGCGCAAATGGTTCTAACCAAAAGATTTTCACGAATCTGCTTTATTTATATATGTGTTGATTGTATGTATGCGTAGCTTAACTCATTATTGTTTGAATGCCTAAACTAGTATACATAGCTTAAATAAATGTTTGTTTGTATGATTAGATTGATTGTTTATAAAGCATGTTCTTATTTGTGCATAGTCCGCATTCCGTTCATATTTCCTCCCTCATGGAGCCTGTCAATTCTCTTTCACCTCCTCGATTTCATCACGGGGCACCCGCTTGACGGGTAGTTATGCAGGAATGGCATTGCCCTTACCTCACCTTTGAAACTTCTTTCGTGTCACCAAAGTTAGTTCGGGATATTGAGATTGCCTGGTTTTGTCATGGCCAGTTCTACTGCATTGTGAGGCCAGGTCTATCCCGCATAGGTCGAGTCAGCCTCAACCGTTAGCCCACTCTTAGAAGGAGATTAGGTCATGCATGCATATACACCTTAGTTTGGACCCGGTCCTTGGTACCGTTTCCAGAAATTAAGAAACCGCCCTTTTGTTGACGGGTTATTGCAGACCCAACGACGTTGCATCTTATGTGATCGTTTGGATATTATAATGAACTCCAAGCCCTTTGCCATGTCAAATCTGGGATCTCATGTCGTGTCTTCTGTTGTTTTATAGATATGAATGCAGACCACCTTTTTTCGAGTTTCTGGAACACTCAGATGATCCACACTTGTCCAAAAATTCTCAAAGACTGGTGGGATAACATCAGAAGAGATCATGGTTCCTTTGTCATAAGGAAAACAGGGAACCTAGTTTCATTAATGGATATCCAGGGAGACAAGGGTCTCATCGAGGCTTTAATAAGTCTATGGGATCCTGAGCAGGCCGTTTTCCGTTTTCCAGATTGTGAATTATGCCCTACTTTAGAGGAAATTTCTGGTTTTACCAATTTGGCCCTGGATGACCGTGAGTTGATTGTGCCCATGGAGAAGTGTGAGAAAAAGTTCTGCAAAATGTTTGAATTAAACTACTCTTCATCACTGATAACTAAAACCCAGGGCACAGTATCTTTGAAATATTTGTTTGACCGTTTCGGAAAAAAGGGATCTTATCGTGCCAATCCAAGGGCGTTCAAATGCACTGAACATAAATGGGAGAAGCTCAGGCCCAAAGCTTTTGTACTGGCGTTTCTTGGCACTTTAGTATTTCCTTGTGGCTATGACGCAGTTGACATGCGACTTAGCACCGTGGTCCGATCTATATTTGAGGGCGTAAATGGGAGGCAGACTACTCTGGTTCCCATGATTTTGGCCGATATACTGGGCGTTTTGACTGAGTGTTCTAAAGGAGGGAATTGTCATTTTTCTGGTTGCAATCTTCTTTTGCAACTATGGGTTATTGAGCATCTTTGCACTCGAGGCCCATTGGATGATTTGATTCCTCAAAATGGAAATCGAATCGCCACACACCATGCAAGAATGGGAAATTTCAGACGTCATAAGACTGCTCAAGGTTGGTATGATGATATAAAGGGTTTGAGTGGCGCGGACATTCACTGGAATTATTCATGGATTGGCAATCATGAAGTTCGCTTAAGGAGTCCCGACAGGTATTATATCAGGTTGATCGGGTTCAGGAGCATCCAGCCTTATGCTCCGATCCGTGTGATGAGGCAGTTCGGGTTATTACAGTCCATCCCACTCATTGCTGGTATTCGGGAGTCTGAAATCAAATATGAAGCACCCAATTACACAGTTCCTGAAGCAACAAACATCTGTAATGACTGGGCTCGCTTAGAAAGAGAATTGATTCGTCGAGATCAAAACCCACCATGTTCTCCTGAGTATTACGCATGGGCAAGGTACATCGATGAAACTGGGGAGATAGAAACAAGTCCTTGGGAGCAGACTGGGTTTGTTGACAAAGAAGCTGAAAGGCATTCTCGCCTTCACATTCTGCCCATAACAACGTTGGATGAATTGATGTTTGACCAAGTTCGCCATTACCCGGGATATTCAGGATATCTTTATGCCACAAACCGGTTGTATCTTGAAAGGCCACCTGCCTGATGATGTTGCTGAATGCTGATGATTATTGCTGATTCCTAAAGATTGAAGCAGAATTTATCTCTTGTTTTCTAAAATTCCCTTCTTTTGTCCCGATGTAAAGCTTGATGCTTCTTCCCCTTTTAATATTTGGATATTATTATCCCAACTCTATCACGATGTAACATTTTGAGACCGGTTCATTACTAATGGCAATTGCTAATGTTTATTTACATCCCAATTTTGTATTGGCAAACGGTTTGTATCATTATAATATCCACATGTGTATGCAATTTGCGCGATTAGGCTTATCTCTAGCACAAAGAGGCACCCTACAGGGTAGGACGCGTCCGCATTTTTATTTTTACGCACATTATTTGTGGTTGCCACATGCCTAATTTATCGCTCGTTTAAAATGCAAAAGCGCTACGTGACGCGCGCTATGTGAGTACGTGCAAATTTTACCAACAACATGCAAACTAACACAGTTACCTTTTGAATTTTTCTTTTGTTTTGTTTATTCCCAAACAGAGGTTTGATTTGTGCTGATTGAGCTGATCCAAAGACTTTCCTCTGCACATTGATATACACTTCAGAATTCAACAAAAATGTCCGGTAGTGATGATCAGCCTCCCGTTCTCAATGATAAGACTCTCGAAACTCCTGGATCTTCGAGGGGAAACATCCTCCTTACTCAGGATGACCTTATTTTGAATCTGACCAAACAGATACAGATGCTGAGCGATGAGCTAGCGGCCATTAAAGGGCAAGCCCCTCAAAACATACCTTTAAACACCAATCCTGTTCACAATGTACCCACATACCAAAACAACCCACTTAATCAAACACCACCACCACAAAACCGCCCACAAGTCAGTCAAAATACCCCGCCCACTCAGCAAAATACCCAACCCGCTGGTTATCCCTCATATTATCCATATCCTAACGACCCCACTCCTCCTCACTACCAATATTTGCCTGCTAAAGACACTCCCCGTCCTCCACAATCTCAAGCGCCCATTCCTGTAGCCGTTGCTCCTCCAAACGCCAATGATCCAAGGCAGGGATATCCCGAGGCGTTATATTATGAGCATGACCCTAATGGGAAGAATGTGGACTTCACAGACTATCCGCCACAGAATGAAATGCCCACAGCTGTGGAAAAACAGGGAAGGACAAGGGAACAAGATGAGATAATCCAAGCAATGAAAGTCATGCAACAATCTATTAAGGACTTGCAGGTGACTAAGAAACGGCAAAGTACTTCATACCGCAGCCTTTATCTATTCCCGGACATTACTCCCCCTCCCGGTTTTAAAGTGCCGAAGTTTGACATGTATGATGGTCATGGTGACCCATTTGCTCATTTAACCAAGTACCTCAACAGAATGAGGGCGGCGGGAGGCAAAGAAGAACTTCTGATGGCTTACTTTAGCCATAGTCTGGAAGGTATTGCTGCTGAATGGTTTGCCAGACAAGACATAAGCAAATGGCACGAGTTTGATGATATAGCTGGCGATTTCACAAAGCAGTTTGAATACAATGTGGCGATGGTCCCTGACCTCATAACATTGGCCAATTTGAAGAAGAAACCAACCGAAACTTTCAGGGAATACGCCTTGAGGTGGCGTGAACAGGCTGCACGGGTGCAACCCCCGATGACTGAGAGGGATATGGTGAAATACTTTATTCGTGCTCAAGACGACTCCTTTTACATGCATATGCTTCCTATGATGGGTGCACCTTATGCTGAACTTCTCACAATGGGGGAGATGGTGGAAGAAGGCATCAAATCCGGTCGGATTGTGAGCTTTGCTGAAATGAAGTCAAGTGCTCAAAATGCTCAAGCCAGCTCAAACAATGCTAGAAGAAGAGAGAAGAGGGAAGAAGTCACAGCTGTTGCCGCAGACATTGACCGCCGCCCGGCTAGGAGGTTGAACTTTGATAATCCACCAGCCTACCCTACTTACCAAATCACCCCTCCTCATTACCCAAATGCACCTCCTCATTACCCAAATATTCCTTCTCCTTACCCAAATGCACCACCCCCAAATTATCCTAGTCACTATCAAATTCCTCCCGCTCCATATCCTGTCTATCAAGCACAACCCAGTTATTATCCACCACGAGCACCAGCACCACAACAATACCCTCCTCGCCCACAAAATTACCAACCCCGTGCTCCTGTCCGTCCAAATATGCAAGGACCTAACCAAAGCTATGAAAGGAGAGCACCCAAAACCTATACTCCTATAGCTGAATCTTATGGTCAATTATTTGAAAGACTAAGAAGCGCCGGAGTTGTGCAGCCTGTTCCTGACAATACTCCAAATCCTCCTCCAAGGTGGTATGATGTTAATAAGCATTGTGTTTATCATTCTGGGGCTGCGGGCCATGATGTAGAAAGCTGTTATGCCTTCAAGGATAGAGTGGAAGCTTTGATCAAATCAGGCACTATCCAGCTTACTGGAACTCAGCCTAATGTGCAAGATAATCCTCTTCCCGCCTATGGAAACAATGCTGTCAATGTCATTTCCCTTGAGGAGGGAGTCGATTTGAAAGGGACCATTGTTCCCGTTAGCAATGTGAGGGTTGCTAACGAGGCCAAAGTATCTATGCAAGTTAGAGCTCCCATTCTGGTGCAAGCGGGTATCCCGAGGCCAACTGTC
Source organism: Petunia axillaris subsp. axillaris (assembly GCA_029990575.1). Lineage (NCBI taxonomy): Eukaryota > Viridiplantae > Streptophyta > Magnoliopsida > Solanales > Solanaceae > Petunia > Petunia axillaris. The sequence continues at coordinate 24,874,897 of JARKNS010000003.1, forward strand.
ACCGTCATGCTTGCCTCACCCCTTCAATATGATAGCAAGAGGGTTCCTTGGAACTATTCTGAAGTGCCTATCGGAAGTGGAAAGGTAACTGTTGCTGTTGCTGCTGCACAAGGCATGACCAGATCTGGTAGATTCTATACGCCTGAGAGGTTGGGTCAAAGCCTTGGAGAAAAGGAGGGCGTTGTAAGAAGAGTGACTGACACCGAAGCTGAGGACTTCTGGAGGAAAATGCAGTCAAAGGAATACTCTATTCTGGAGCACCTAAAGAATACTCCTTCCCGCATATCCATTATGGCTTTGCTGATGAGCTCTGAAACGCATAGAAATGCATTGCTAAAAGTGCTCAAGGAAGCAGAGGTGCCCGCTGAGACCACGGGTGAGAGCTTGGCTGTCTTGGTTGGCCAAATCTTAGAACCTCACAAGGTGTCCTTCTTCAAAGAAGAGCTTCTACCCGAGGGTCTCGGACACAACAAAGCCTTGCATATTGTTGTCAAATGTAGGGACAAATTTGTCGGGCGGGTACTGATTGACGGTGGTTCCGGGCTCAATATATGTCCATTGGCAACTCTGAAGGAACTTGGAATCGACGCTGGCAAACTTAGACAAAGCAATGTGAAAGCAAGGGCTTTTGATGGGGCTCAAAGGTGCACCTTTGGAGAGATTGATCTTGATCTGCAGATAGGTCCTTTGAACTTCTCTGTGGAGTTTCAGGTATTCGACATCCCATCTACCTATAACATGCTGTTAGGAAGACCTTGGATCCACATGGCCGGAGCCGTCCCTTCCACTTTGCATCAAAGTGTGAAATTTATATGGGATAATGAAGAAGTAGTGGTCAAGGGCGAGGGAAACAGCCCCATGCATGCTAGCACCACAATTCCCATGGTGGACAACACCACAGAACTTGATGGGACTACCTTTCACACGGTTGAGCTAATGAATGTGACCTGAGCGTCTAATGAGGAGTCAAAGAAAGGTACCCTACCCAGAGTTCCCAAGATGATTGCTGTGGAAATGTTGAAGAATCGTTTCAAACCTGGTTCGGGATTGGGAGCAAATCTGAACGGCATTACTGAACCCATCTGCTTGCCCAAGAATCTGGGTACCTTTGGCTTGGGTTACTGTCCTACCAAAAAGGAGATTGAAAAGGCCAAAAGGAAACCAGCCATCGCCATGCCAGAACCCCTTCCTTCCTTGTACCAGTCATTTGTCAAGGCACCGGAAGTCATTATACCGGATCTGATAGAGGGAGTTGGAAATTTGTTTCTGAGTGATGATTTGGAATGCGATGTTATTATTGAAGACTATGCTGAGGAGTCACCTGCGCAGAATGTTGAGGCAAAGGATCCGATGGCCAATTGGACCTGTGTCCCAGTGACAGAGACTTGGTGAATGAACTCAACAGTTTATTTGGCGTCACAGTCAGATTGAGGCCCTGAACTGTGTTTCGCTTTTGGTTTATGTTTATGTCTTTTCAAAATAATCTGTTTACATTCTGCATGTTTTACTTTAATGTATGCCTCCCTAAACTAGACTTTTGAAACAAATAAAATGCATTGCATTCCCCCTATTATTATTTTTTTTGCTATGCTTTAATTATTTACTTTATTTTACGCTTTTGATTAATGTTTGTTTCTGTTTCAGCTTTCCACTTAACAAAACTGCCGAAACTTTGCTTGTGACATATAACGAAACAACTGAACAAACTGGTACTGATGCATTGAGTATTGGGGAGTTTGATGAAGATTTTGTTCCTGATGAAATAATAAGAGAAGTGGATCAATTTGAGAACAAACCAAAGCCTAACTTGGAAGAAACCGAATCAATCAACTTGGGGACTTCAGAAGATGTTAGAGAAACCAGAATCAGTGTTCATTTGACCTCGGAAGAAAGAATAGCTTATATTGAACTATTGAACGAGTACCGAGACATCTTTGCTTGGTCTTATGAGGATATGCCTGGTTTGAGTACCGATCTTGTCACTCACAAGTTGCCAACTGATCCTTCATTTCCGCCTGTTAAGCAAAAGAAGAGAAATTTCAAAACTTCCACAAGCAAACAAATATTGGAAGAAGTGCAAAAGCAATTGACCGCTAAGGTAATTCGATCTCTCAAATATCCCACTTGGTTAGCAAATATTGTGCCGGTGCCCAAGAAGGACGGAAAGGTTAGAGTTTGTGTTGATTATCGTGATCTCAACAAAGCAAGTCCAAAGGATGATTTTCTATTGCCAAATATTCATATCCTTATTGATAGTTGTGCAAAACATGAGCTTCAGTCTTTTGTCGATTGTTTTGCCGGTTATCACCAGATCCTGATGGATGAAGATGATGCTGAAAAGACCGCCTTCATCACGCCTTGGGGTGTGTTTTGTTATAGAGTTATGCCTTTCGGTTTGAAGAATGCCGGGGCAACATATATGAGAGCAATGACAACTCTTTTACATGATATGATTCACAAAGAGATTGAAGTCTATGTAGATGATGTTGTTATCAAGTCAAAGAAGAAAGAAGAGCATTTGACCGATTTGAGAAAGTTCTTCAACCGCCTTCGGCGGTATAACTTGAAGCTTAATCCGGCAAAATGTGCGTTTGGTGTTCCCGCTGGTAAGATGTTGGGTTTTATTGTAAGCCGGAGGGGTATAGAATTGGATCCGTCCAAAATCAAGACTATCCAAGACTTGCCTCCTCCAAAGAGCCGGAAGGATGTGATGAGCTTTCTTGGCCGCTTGAACTACATAAGCCGCTTCATTGCGCAATCCACGGTTATTTGTGAACCAATAATCAAGTTGTTGAAGAAAGATGTTGTTATTGAGTGGACGGAAGATTGTCAAAAGGCTTTTGATAGGATCAAGGAGTATCTATCTAATCCGCCTGTGTTAGTTCCTCCTGAACCTGGAAGACCATTGATCTTATATTTGTCTGTCTCGGAAAATACATTTGGATGTGTCTTGGGGCAACATGACAAGACCGGGAAGAAAGAACAAGTCATTTATTATCTAAGCAAGAAGTTCACCCCTTATGAAGCCAGGTACACTCTCCTGGAGCGAACTTGTTGCGCCTTGACTTGGACTGCACAAAGGTTAAGGCACTATCTTTCATCGTATACAACTTATCTTATCTCGAGGATGGATCCTTTGAAGTACATCTTCCAAAAGCCGATGCCCACGGGAAAATTAGCAAAATGGCAGATTCTGTTAAGTGAATTTGACATAGTTTATGTCACCCAAAAGGCGGTAAAGGCACAAGCATCGGCGGATCATTTAGCTGAAAATCCTGTTGATGACATTTATGAACCATTGAGAACTTACTTTCCCGATGAAGAGGTCTTGTTTCTGGGTGAAGACATCTCTTCTGAATATGATGGTTGGCGTCTTTTTTTTGACGGAGCAGCAAATTTCAAAGGTGTTGGTATTGGAGCTGTCTTAATTTCTGAAACGGGTCAGCATTACCCTGTTTCGGCCAAGCTCAGATTTCCATGCACTAACAATATGGCTGAATATGAAGCATGCATTTTGGGTCTTCGATTGGCAGTTGATATGAATATTCAAGAACTTCTAGTGATTGGAGATTCCGACTTGCTGATTCACCAAGTACAGGGCGAGTGGAACACCAAAAATGCAAAGATTCTTCCTTATTTGCGTTGTGTCAAGGAATTGTGCAAAAGATTTGCAAAGATTGAGTTCAAGCATGTTCCAAGACTTCAAAATGAGTTTGCCGATGCTTTGGCGATGTTATCTTTTATGATCCAACACCCTGACAAGAATTATATTGATCCTATCGAAATTGAATTGCACGATAGGCCAGCTTATTGTTTTCAAGTTGAGGAAGAGCGAGATGGCCACCCTTGGTATTTTGATATCAAGAATTATCTCAAGGTTGGGAGTTATCCTGAAAATGCAACAAGTGTTCAAAGGAAGAGCATTCGGAGGTTAGCAAATCAATTCTTTCTAAGCGGTGAAATCCTATATAGGAGGACTCCAGACTTAGGGCTCTTAAGATGTGTTGACGCAGTTGAAGCAAATAAATTGCTTACGGAAGTGCATGCGGGAGTTTGTGGGCCGCATATGAATGGTTTTGTATTGGCAAAGAAGATCTTGAGAGCCGGTTATTTTTGGCTAACTATGGAAACTGATTGTGTTCAGTTTGTACGGAAATGCCATCAATGTCAAATTCACGGAGATATGATCAAAAGACCTCCTTCCGAACTTCATGCAATGAGTTCTCCCTGGCCTTTTGTTGCTTGGGGAATGGATGTTATTGGTCCTATTGAACCGCCCGCTTCAAATGGACATCGCTTTATTTTAGTGGCTATTGATTACTTCACCAAGTGGGTGGAAGCAACTTCTCACAAGTCTGTAACCAAGAAAGTGGTGACGGATTTCGTGCGCAACAATATCATTTGTAGATTCGGAGTTCCTGAATCAATCATCACTGATAATGGTGCAAACTTGAATAGTGATTTGATGAGAGCGACTTGTGAGAGTTTCAAGGTTACTCATCGCAACTCTACTGCATACCGTCCTCAAATGAATGGAGCTGTTGAGGCGGCAAATAAGAACATCAAGCGTATTCTTCGCAAGATGATTGATAATTATAGAGATTGGCATGAAAAGTTGCCTTTTGCACTTCTTGGGTACCGCACCACCACTAGAACTTCAACTGGGGCAACTCCCTATCTTTTGGTGTATGGCACAGAAGCAGTCTTACCCGCGGAGGTAGAAATTCCTTCCTTAAGAATCATTCAAGAAGCTGAATTAGAAAATGTTGAATGGGTGAAGATCAGATGTGAGCAGTTGATGCTTATTGATGAGAAAAGAATGAATGCAATTTGCCATGGGCACCTTTACCAAAATCGCATGATCAAGTCTTTTGGCAAGAAAGTGAGAGTGAGAGATTTCAAACCGGGGCAATTGGTGCTAAAGAAGATCTTTCCTAATCAAGAAGAAGCAAGGGGCAAATTTGCACCAAATTGGCAAGGTCCATATGTGGTTCATCGGGTTTTATCCGGAGGAGCACTGATTCTGGCAGAAATGGATGGTCAAGTTTGGCCAAAAGCAATCAACGCAGATGCTGTCAAAAGATACTATGTTTGAGGCGATAGCAAGTTAGCATGGTTTTGAATGTAATCTTTGATGTAATGCGAACTACGCGTGACCTGAGTCCCAAGGCGGGATACGTAGTAACTCACATAGAGTTTGGTTGCATTGATATAAGAATTTCCCCTATTTCCTCTTTTGTGTAAGTTTGAACTACTTCTGACCTGATTCCTGGAATGGCAACAGGATAAGTAGGCAATCCCCGTCGGATTCGGTCAAAATATTGTAACACTTTAGGCTTATTTATCTTTTATGATGTAATGCCGAACTATGCATCTGGGCAGATGTGTGGATTCTCCAATTCGGATACGGCTTCATACTTAGATTGCCATACTTTCCCAAAAATCTTTATGTAAGCAGAACTACGCACAGTCTGATTCCCGTGGAGGGATACGTAGGCGCTCTTAACGGGCTCGACTCTATAATATTAAAATTTTCAGTCTCCCCTAAGGCAAGCAACTGGGGCAATTTTGCAAAGATAATTTGAAGATATGGAAAATTAAAACTGGGGCAAATTTTGCAAAATGAGTTGAAGATTTGGAAGTTCATAACTAGGACAGATCTTTGCAAGAATTGGTTTGATTATCAAAGGATGAAGCGGCAAAGTTCTAAAAGTATTCAAGAGTAGCACAAGTCGCAATACAAAGGACGTTCAGTTTGTTTCAGGATATGTCATGAGTTTGAGTTAAAGCAAGAATTTTAAATGCATTATAAACTTTTTATTTGCATATCAATGATTACTTGCTTACTATTTTATTGAATTACTTTATTTTGCCTCTATCTTAAGATGAGTTATACTATTGAGTTCATAAACCAAGTTTCCGAGGATGGTTTTCAAAGCCCAAGTCTCACGAAGAAAAGAAAGCTATAGCGGCAAATTCAAGATGAATCAGCACAAATTAAACACCCCTCCCCAAAACTAACAAAATTTTCTTTGAGAGCAGGAACCTGAAAGCTTGCAATGGAAGGATCATTCGCACTACGGATGAACAATTTATGGAACGCGCATTCAAAGAATTGAACATCAGATCCAATTTGAACTGAAGAGGGCATTCAAAACTTTGCACCACTATCCATACAAGCAACACCAATCAAGTTGACAATGCAAATGATTTGGCTTGACAGATCATTCAAATTTACTCTTGCGGCATCTAAGCATCACATTATATTATTGCCGAAAAGGCGGCGCTTTTCTTTTCTCAAGTTTTAACATTGTTATGGAGTTTATCTCGCAATATTGATAGACAAGTCGGCTGGAACACCGCTTTCAAAGTGTTTCGCGATGTCGGTTGTCTTGCAATATTGACATTTTATATTTGGTATTTATTAATAGTTTAAGACAAGTCGGCTGGAACACCGCTTTCGGAGTGTTTCGCGATGTCGGTTGTCTCGCAATATGGGTATTTATTAATAATTTAAGACAAGTCGGCTGGAACACCGCTTTCGGAGTGTTTCGCGATGTCGGTTGTCTTGCAATATTGGCATTTTATATTTTAAATTTATTAATAATTTAAGACAAGTCGGCTGGAACACCGCTTTCGGAGTGTTTCGCGATGTCGGTTGTCTTGCAATATTGGCATTTTATATTTGATATTTATTAATAATTTAAGACAAGTCGGCTGGAACACCGCTTTCGGAGTGTTTCGCGATGTCGGTTGTCTTGCAATATTGGCATTTTATATTTTTAATTTATTAATAATTTAAAACAAGTCGGCTGGAACACCGCTTTCGGAGTGTTTCGCGATGTCGGTTGTCTTGCAATATTGGCATTTTATATTTGATATTTATTAATAATTTAAGACAAGTCGGCTGGAACACCGCTTTCGGAGTGTTTCGCGATGTCGGTTGTCTTGCAATATTGGCATTTTATATTTGGTATTTATTAATAGTTTAAGACAAGTCGACTGGAACACCGCTTTCGGAGTGTTTCGCGATGTCGGTTGTCTTGCAATATTGGCATTTATTAATAGTTTAAGACAAGTCGGCTGGAACACCTCTTTCGGAGTGTTTCGCAATGTCGGTGGTCTCGCAATATTGGCATTTTATATTTAAAGTAGATTGATGGTTTAAGGCAAGTCGGCTAGAGCACCGCTCTCGGAGTGCTTCGCAATGTCGGTTGTCTTGCAATATTGACATATTGTATTTGAAATGCATGATTCGACTTGAGACATCACGTCTCATTAGTCAACTTGTCTTATGAAAGCCTTGCATTTTTACAATTCATTTTCGCTTTACTTATTATCTTACTTTACTGTTTCAGAATAATGATCAGCCTAGAGGTTCTCCGGGCAGAGCATCTCGTCAGTTGATCGAGAGAAGAACTTATTGAGCGTCACAACCAGCATTTACGATTTTATATCATCATTTTATTTACTTCCTTATTCTAAAAAGTCATCAAAGTTTATTAGCAGTTGCTCGCTTATTGTTTGTTAAGTCTTTACAGAATTTTAGCGGCATCGCAACAGCATTTGGAGCATAACGTGGAACCCTTTCTTAGCAGTGAACTAGGGCAATTGTTGATATGAGCTAGACTCGTCAACAAGGATCTGAAGAACCGCACTCGAACAAGCAAGTTTTACCTAATCTTTCATTTCGGATTAGGCGTCAGTTTGAACTCTTTCCTATTCGTGCGTCCTTTCTTTTGTCAAGCATGCGAGTCTTCGTGTCTAAGTGTCGTTGAACAGCATATGGCCTGATTCTCTTTCAGCCCGAGATATGTAGGCAACTCGGAAACCGGAGTTCGGCCATGTCCTCAAGCATCGCCTTTTGGTCCGTGGAATCAAAAGTCTTGATCTTATCGGGACAAAATTGGCTTCTCGTCAACTTCTTTACCCTAAAAACTCTTTCATCCTTTTCCGGGTAAAGAGGGGCAGCTGTTGACACCCAATTTCGTCCCAAGATTTAATTAGCGGCTAAATTATTTAAATGAGAATCAAATATGAAAATAAAATTAAAATGAGGTTTAGATAATTAAAATTATTTGAATTGAGTTAATTAAGTAAATTTAATTAAAGTAAATTAATCATTTTCAAAAGAAGGTTAAAATTACAAAGCATATCCTAATTTCTATCCTGCCCGCGCAACATCTTTATTTTAATTAATTAGCTTAAAATAGGCTAAATTCGTTCCCATGTGCCAAAATCCAGCCTATGCATGCAAGCCGATATATACAATATACACGCACAACACTCCTCTGTTCTTCTTACCCGTTTCCAGAAAAATCCCTTACCCACGACCCGAACTCCTCTTTCGACCCGCGACCCGTTGTTTTTCCCTTGGATTCTCTCCAAAACAGTCCAAATTTGTACGATTTGGTTTCGTTTTCTCTCCCCAGTACAAGAACTCAACCAATCCTGTCCATTCGTTTCAATTTGAGCTGCAATCTGAGCCGTGGATGATCTTAACGGGAATATCCTTGATGACAAGGATGAATTCGGTACAATCCCTAAGGGATTTGACCAAATTCACCCTTGTTCTACAAGGGATACACGAAAATAGGCAAGGATTCTTTGGGGTATTCCAGGGGATCCGAAACCCTAGCCTAGAGGTATTTAAATCTCTCATTCTTTCATTTTTTAGGGGTTCTGGATTTTTAACACACAAAAACGGCAGTATTGATATATTTTCAGAATTTTTCTCTCAGTTAAAAAAATATATATACTGATAGTGTTTTCAGTTTTTCTTTCCGAGTCGAACATCGCTTTCGATTTCATGTCATCGCTTTCATTGTTTCAAGTCGTCGACCTTCTTGAAGTCGCTTAGTCGAGTCGTGTTCATTTTTTGAATCCTCGCCCGGTTCACTGCCCTTAAGCAGGTTAAACTCAAAACTTTACATTCTTCTTTTACAACAGCTTATATGTATATTTTTCCTGCTTATTTGAACTGATTCGAACATGATATTAACTGAGACTATTGTATGAAGTTGAAGTTGGTTAACTCAGTTTTGCATAGGGTATTGATCTGTCAATGTGTTTCTGAACATGGTTCAGTTTTTTATAGTTTAAATCAGTGTCTAAGGATAAAACAAGTCAAGTTTTTTTATTCGATTGGATGAAATGTAAAGCTAGGGATTATATGTATGTCTAGTGGTAAAAGATGTGTTGAGCTTAAGAAGTGATTTATGTCCCACTTAAGTTAACTGCTGATTTTGGAAAGCCTATAAAACTGTTTAACTTTGAGCCTGAATTGTATTAAAGTATGAAACTTTGTCATGTTTAATGTCCAGTGTTTAAGATTGGCTTTGCTTAGCTAAAAGGATATGGTAAATATTCCTGTGTTTTGGATCTCTGCCTATTTGATGGTGTTTTGGAGGTTGTTCAGTTTGTTGATGAGCAGGGGGAGGACAGGATAGTGTAAGGAGTATGTGAGGGGTGTAATGGAGGCTGCAGGTAGCTGGTTAGGTTCAGGTTGAGTCTTGGCTAGCATTTTAGTGAAGGGATGAAGGGTGAGCTGAGCCTATCTCTGTTTTGAGTAGAGAAGCTTAGGTCAGGTGTTGCAGGTCAGCATGGAGGTTCAGGGAGCTTGGTGAGGTTAGTTCCTGGAAGGTTGAGGAGCAGTTTATATTGCAGCAGCTGTTCTGGGGTCTTATAGATGGTGTATAGGCTTCCAGGGAGTTGTTCTGGGTAGCCTGTAAGTGTGAGAGAGGCCTGTTGGAAGTCTGAAGTTCAGAGAGTATGAGAAGGGTGCTGCAGGTTTCTGTTCTGTCTTAATGAGTTCAGTGGTGTTCTGGTGAAGAGGTCCAGGAAGTCAGGGAATTTGAGGGAGTCTAGGTGTTCAGGCAGTTTAGGAGCTGGGGTGATGCAAAGAGGATGTTCCAGGTGCTTATACAGGGTATTTAGGAATAGGTTGAGTGTGCAGGTTGTATTTGTGTTGGGGTCAGGCATAGAATCAGCAAAGGGATGTTTATATATGTGCAGAAGTTCAGGTGTATGCAGCAGGGGTGAGGTTTTGTATTGATAAATCAGTTTGTTTGATTCGTTTCCTTTCTTGAAATTTCCCATTGTTCTTGTCTTCAAAAGTGCTAACACCTTTTTAAATTAAACCTGTTATTTTCTCATTGAGTTTTGGACTACCTTTATTGCGATAAAGTTTAAATTCTTTGCCTAGGTTTGTCATAATTGATTAGCTTGGTGTTAAAAAGAATTATTCTTTCATGTTGTAGTTGTGATAAATGTTTTTGTCTCCAAGATTTCATCTTTGGTCCCTGGTTCTCTCTGTTTGGTTAACAAGAAAATAGAAGCAGGCAGGGATTATAGGTAAGGGTTTGAGTGGATGGTGGTAGCAGTTTGTATCAATTCTGGAATGTATTCTTGAATTTTCTTGCTTAGTTTTCAATCTTGAAAATGCAAGAGCTGTGCATGAGGATCTGACGGCTCTAAAGATTCCATGAATAGTTAGTAATTTCCAGAACACTCGACATCGATAAGAATTTGGATTAGAGTCAGCAGCATATTTATATTGCTTACAATATGTTTAGTTCAACCAAAACTTAAGCTAAAAAACATTTGTTTGAACCAAAGGAAGGTGAAGAGAAAGGGATAAAGAACCTGTTCACGATGAAATAATGCTAAGTTGACCCTCTGTTTTGCCGAAGCAAAAAATGTGATTTACATATATAGTTTATTTAAAAGACATATTTGATGTTTGGCTCGTTATTGAGATGTCCTAAGACATTAATATAATTGGAATATTTGGTCCCTCTAACTGTTTAAGGTCTGTCTACTTTGCTAAGAAAAATGCATGATGGTATGAGAGCTTTATTATTTGGCATGTAAGTACTTTTTTAGTTTGATGGCCGACGGGTAAAATTCATAGTTTTCATGATCGTATCTCAAAATGCAAGATTTTGTTTCGTTCTCCTCATTAATTTGTCACAGTGCCTGGCTATGCTTTCAATTTCATTTCATTTACTCAATTTATGCGATTGTATTTGATTCTTGGACTTTTACTAATTCTTATCCTCTTATTTTTCCTTGGGATGAGTTGAATGAAAACTCACAAATGGGGTGGCGTGCATTTGGATGTTACTTGAATCGCTCCGCATTTTCGGGACTTGATATCCCCGAAAATGTAAAACAAAAGAAATGAATAAATGAAAAGCCTTGTGAAATATAGGGCTCGCATTAAGTTCGCTATTCCGGGTTCTACTTTCTAAAACTCCTTCTCTCCCGTCCCTTTTAGAAAGCATGTTTTTAGGACTTTGTATGATTAGAAGCCTGGTAGATTAGTCGCTTTAATTGAATTGTTATCTTATTGTTTTGTCTAAGATTGTCTATAAATTGCATATCCCGTCTCTTTGGGACTCGCCGGTTAATTCAAGATAGTAGAAACCTTTAGTTAATTTTCGAGTGCAAAAGAAATAAAGTTAAAATTGTACCTATTTATTCATTATTTATATTTAGCCAATTATTTATCCATTTATTAAATTTATTTATTTATTCATTAATTAAATTAATTAAGTGGTATTTATTATTAATTTATCTGTTTAATTTTAATTAACCATTTATCTGCCTAATCAATTATAATTATTTATTTCTTTATTTCTTTATTTATTTATTTATCTATTTATTTATCAAATTATTTAAGTGGTATTTATTTATTATTTTATCTATTTATTCCATTAATTAATTTTAATTAATTATTTATGTGTTTAATCAATTATATTTATTTACTTAACTAGTCAAATTATTATTGCTCATCCCTCATCTAATTGAAATCATATAAATATTTATTTATCTACTTAAGTCATTTATCTATTTATTTATTTATCTAATTAATTAATCAATCAATTATTATTCTTTATCCAATCATTTATTAAATTTATTTACTTAATTTTAATTAGCCCTTATTTATTTAGTCAATCAATCAACCCTTCTCATTATTCATTTAATTAATCTTAAGTTTTGTTCAAAGTATTGTCATAATCAATTTTATCTTCTCTATATAATTTTATTACCTATTTATTTTATTTAAAATTTATCCCAAACTAAATTTCAAGTAAAATTCGTGAAAATCGCCGGATTAACCGCCTTTAGCGGATTTTCGAAAGTTCTCCCGTAATAAGGACCTTCTTTCGAATTTAATAGAATCACTTACCTAAGAATCTCTGAATTTAATTTAATTTCTTTAAAATAAAGGTTAAATTGCACTCCTTAGTTAACTTAGGTTCCTAATAATCCTTAAATTAGGTGGCGACTCCAAAGAAACCCTTTGGAATCCCACTTTGTTGAAATATTCCGAAACCTATCTTTTCTCCAAGAAAGGGTAATTTTTGGGGTTCAACAGCTACTATTAAGTAAATTTTCTAATGGACATCTTTTGGAATATATATGTATGTATGTACGTATATGTGTGTGTGCGGCTTTTTTTCATAATAAATAGATATTTAAACAAGTGTGAAAAAGTAACTAAATTAAACCTAATTTATTCGTCTATTGAGAAAAAAAAAAAAAGAAAATTAATAAACCTAAACCGAAGTAACAAAAAATTTCTCAACGCTAGCCGTTTTTCCTATTCGGTCTTTGTGGTTAAAGGTAGACACCAAAATCGGTATCCACAACTTTCAAATCCTGGATCCGCCTCTGGTTGTATGCCCTCGTTCGAGCACTCGCCCATTGGCAGCATTATTTGTGGCCGAGAGAGTTTGTGATTAAAAGTGATCATGAGTCTTTGAAACATCTCCGAGGCTAGGAGAAATTAAATCGAAGACATGCCAAGTGGGTGGAATTTATTGAGAGCTTTCCTATGTAATTCATTACAAAAAGGAAAAAGACAATGTTGTGACTGACGTGCTATCAAGGAAATTTGCCTTAGCGACCACTCTCGCCTCGAGGCTCATAGGATTCAAAAGCATCAAGTCAATGTACGAAGACGATCCCAAGCTGAAAAGCGTCCGTGACGCAATCTTGAGTGGCCGAAGGGTTGAAAAATATCAGTGGCACGATGATTACCTCTTCAAGAATGGGAGGATTAGTGTGCCAGTGTCATCGTGGAGAGAGCTCTTGGTCCGAGAAGCTCACTGTGGAGGCTTGATGGGACACTTCGGTGTCGACAAAACTCTTGAAATCTTGTCCGAGCAGTTCCATTGGCCGAAAATATGATAAGATGTGGAAAAGCTTTGCAACGCTTGTCTCGTTTGTAAAAAGGCTAAATCGATGTCCAACCCTCATGGATTGTACACTCCATTACCTGTGCCTGATCAACCTTGGGTTGATATATCCATGGATTTTGTTTTGGGGTTACCGAGGTCGGGGGATGGGCATGATAGCATCTTCGTTGTCGTGGACCGTTTTTTCAAAATGGCTCATTTTATTCCTTGCAAAAAGTGGGATGATGCACAACATGCAGCTACTTTGTTTATTTCTAATGTGTTGAAATTGCATGGTGTGCCTCGTACTGCTGTGAGTGATCGAGACTCAAAATTCTTGAGTCATTTTTGGAAATGTCTATGGGTTGCCCTCGGCACCAAATTACTATTCTCGACGTCTCACCATCCTCAGACTGATGGACAGACTGAGGTAGTTAACTGAACCTTGGAATCTTTACTTTGAGCAATGACCAAAGGTAAGGTCGGAAACTGGGCTAATCCTTTGCCCATGATGGAATTTGCATACAATCGAACGGTGCATCGAATGATTGGAATGACTCTGTTCGAATGTGTGTATGATTTTAACCCTTTGATTCCACTTGATTTTACCCCCATTGCCTCGAGATTCTATCATTGATTTTGAAGGTACTTGGTGAGCCACTGCCTTGATCGAGTTGTATGGAAGGGTGAAGAAGAACCTCGAGGAAGCTTATGCCAAAGTTACATCGAAGAAAAACAAGGGACGCAAAAAGTTGGAATTAAAGAAGGGAGATTGGTTTTGGGTTCACTTTCGAAAGGAACGATTCCCGAACCAAAGGAAATGAAAGTTGGCTCCTCAAGGGGATGGTCCGTTTGAAGTGCTAAGCAAGATCAACAGCAATGCTTATGTGATCGACTTCCCTGGTGAGTATAATGTGTCCAACACCTTTAATATTGCTGACTTAACTCCTTCTGTTGTAGGCCAAGTATCGGAGACGGAGGAAGGCTCGATTTCAAGGACGAAATCCTCTCAAGAAGGGGAGGATAATGCAGCCCAACTCTGTGCTGATCGGACATTCATTCCACCGAGGCCGATGACACGAATCCAAGCCAAGCTTATCCATGACGTCCACACTCGATTGGCTTGGTCGGGAGAAGACAGCTGCTTCAAAGTTGATTGGCCGAGCTCAAGATCCGAAGGCATTATCTACAAGCTCGAGCTCGAAGAAGGGAGCAACCAAACACTTAACATCGGTGCTGAATAATACACAGCCAATCGAAGGAATAGTAGTTCAAATGTTCGAGCTCATGTGTTCGAATCAAAAGGAGCGACCTGTCACTTCACTTTGACGCCGAAGCATTGAAGGCAACCGAAGGAAGGCGACCGAATTGAGAGTGTTCGAATTCCAGAAACCGAACACTTAGCTAGTCAGCCATTGCGTGGCGTCTTTTTATTGGTCGTATGTGACCATTTTACTGTTTTGTCCCTAGAGTAGTCTATATAAACTCCTTTACATTTCATTGTAATTTACCTAGATTTTGAGTATTGATGAATGAATGAGAATTGCTGAGAGCATTATCTATTTTAGTCTCAGATGTGAGCAAACCCGATGGGGTCTTCAAAACTTGTGGCTTTCGGTGAATCCGATTGAACAATTCCTCTTTGATCATTCAGTTTGCAAGAGGCATTATTCTCTTGAGGATTGTTGCATATTTTAGGTGTTCTTTCCTTCTACTTGAATCGTACCGTCAAGCAAGAAAAGTTGTGTCAAACTGCTATTGTTTTCGGTTGCTTAGCTTCATCTTTGGATTTAGCTTGCACCACATATATCCATGGAAGTTTCTTTGCAAAGAATAATTTCCAAGATGGGACGCTCAATAGCCTGAAAGAGAAAAATTTTTGTTTTTAAGTCTTTCAGCTTTCTTGTTTCGAACTCTGCTTTTTGAGCATTCGTCAAAATCTCGCCTTCAGCTGGAGCGCCGGTACCTTCCTCGATGATTAACCAATACTCCTTTGATGGTAAGAAATTCTCCATCAGCATACTCCAATGGTCATAGTGACCATCAAAATGTGGAATTGTTGCTTGAACGAAATTGTTTTCTAATGCCATGAAACAAATATAGAAGGAAGAAGATGAGAGCCTTAGCTGCTGCTATGGGTTTGTTTCACTCCAGGATCTCACGGCTCTGATACCATTGTAAGCAAAAGACTGAGACAAAATAATGTAGAACAAAAGACTGCTTTTTCTGATGTTATTAGTTCTCTGCAACTGCAGATATATATAAGAAAACAAACAAGAAACTAAAGCAAAAAATTCAGGAACCACTCACCAAACTAACTCCTAAATACTAAGAAACAACCTACGTTAAACAACTTCCTAAAGACTAGGATAAATTTAAAAGAGGACTCTTATTTACTAACATATAAGACTTTTATTGTGCTATTGTGGAAATCTTTCAATGAAAAAAAAAAGTTGTCTATTATAGTTGAAGAGTCTTAGGCAACTCTTAAAAAACTATGACAAGAGAGGAGAACAAGCTTATGATGACTTGTAATTAATATAATCAACCAATTTTTCACTATTTTGCATTATGGCCATTTCCAGCAACTGTTGAGCCTCATCCCACGTTATGAAGTAGTTTGTTGAAGTTCTTCTTCATTTTTAATTTTATGTTCTTAATTTTGTTATTTAATTTTTATAGCGTTTACTAATTTTGGTGCCTAATAGGATAATGTTCTTTCTGTTACTAGTTTTTATTTTATTTATGTTGTTCTGGTTGTTAATAGGATAAAAATTATCATTTCAGAAACTTATTTTGTTTTGTTTGATTTTTATGTTATAACTCAAAAATATTATTTGGTCGTCAATTAAAAAAAAAATTCCTTAAGTGCAAGTTATTTACTTAATACGTTGCAGTTATGTGAAAATATTTCTTTATTAGTCCGTGCAAAAAAAAATGACAATTATCTAAATTTGAAAACACTTCTACTTAAACATTCATATTTTACTCTTAATAAAGTAATTCAGTCATACAAATACCTATAACTTATTTTTTACCACAAGTTACAAAAGTGTTTATTTCTTTCTTAAACTCGCGACAGTTCAAACTACGCGCATAAAATGGAACCGAGGAAATATTAAAATATTTTTTTCACAAAATACACGTGCAACGCACGTATCCAAAACTAGTGTGTGTGTGTGTGTTCGATCCCATTTGGGTGAGCTTATTATAAGTAGCTTATAAGGCATAAGTTGTTTATCAGCCACTTTTAATAAGTCGGGATTTGCTAACTTCTTATTTTTGATTTATTTTAAGTATATAAGAACTTATAAGTCCATAATTTTTTAAGTTATCAAATATTTGTTAATGAGCTTATAAGCACATATATGGTTTTAAAGCCACTTTTATGCTTACCTAAACGGGCTCGAAATTAACCTAGCAAAAAAGGATTTTGTATTTTTGCCGGTCTCAAATGGATGAAAGTAGAGAGTGACAGGTCATGGAGGAATCTTAAAGACCCATCATGTGGATGATGTCATTATACCTATACATGTTTCTCACCTAATTGTGTCACGGGTATTTTTTAGGTCATATCGATGTTTTTGAGTTAGTTATGTAAAAATCACCATACGGGATTATTCTCAATGTGTTTCTTTGTCAGTTAAACATGGATCACTACTAATGGAACTGAATACTATTGTACTCTTCTTCTTTTTTTCCTTGTTTCTTAATTTGTGGTTTTAGTATTTTGCTTAGAGCAAAGGAGTATTTGACGCATATGCTAATGCTGTTTAGGTGTATCATAAGTGGCAAGCGTTGCTACGAGTAATAGAACTGAAATACTGAAGTAGTAATACCAAGTAGAAAAGAAAAGAAAAGCGATTCTGTATTTTCCCTATTTTACTGAATAGTTATATTTTCCAAGAATTGACATTTGATGCAATTAACTGAAAATTCAAATATGCAAAGACATGCATTCTGGTGAAAACGACATGGACATACTAAAATGAATCATACTCCCGAAGCCCTCAAAGTAATCCAAACAAGAGCAAAAATATTGGCTTTCTTCTCTATGTTTATAACTGATTAATTTGCACAAAGCAGCTTGTTAAAGCTATATATATACATATACACACTCGTGGTGCTCTTTTGCAGTAAAACTATACAGAATATCGATACTAATAGATTTTTAAAGCTATCATATAGTCGCCCGTTTCAATTTATAAAATATAGTTTGTCTTTGTTCAAAATTTCAGAGAGAAATGAAGGTTTTTTATTTTAAATTAATTATGTCATATATGTGGTTATAAAACATCTCATTAAATATAAAATAAAAAGTTCGTAATTCTTTTCAAATTTAGGTTTATGGCACTCCATTTTAGACGGATTAATAAGAAAAAATTATGTCATTCTTTTAGAATCAAGTGTGAATATTCAGAATTTGTCAAACTGAAATACTCCTAAGAGCAAAATCAGAACCTCAGAAATGATCTAATCTATGCTATATATGTAATATGACAATGTTGCTATAGAAATGTACAATAACATCCCAACACTTAATAGTATATAGTATAGAGTTTAACTAATATACATTAACGGTGTAAACTATTTTTTACACTGTCGGTTAATTTAAAACACACTACAAGTAAATTTTCAAGTATGCTTGCTTGTTTTAGTATCATCAAGCCTAATATTTCTTTTATATAACTAATCTAAGTAAGAAAATTAATCAATTGTTGAGTCACTATTGAAGAATTGACCTTCAAGAATTACAAGGGCAAAAACTAATATATAGTCTTTATCTTAAGCAATAAAAGAAGTACACTGACTTAATCAAATTATTGACATAATTACAATTTAAATATTAGTAAAACAAGCAATTAATAATACTTGAAAATTTGCTTGTAATTTACTTGGATTTAACATAGGGTACGTATTGGCTGGGTACATTGATAGTGCAAGTGATTTTTACAATCGATCAGAGCATTTTAACTTGTTATATTATGTCATTTAATTTCTTACATTATTTAGGCTTATTATAGAGAATCGCCTTTTCCTAAGAATGTTATATGTACAACGTAAGTGCTCAAAAGTTAAGGTCATAAAAAAAGTTTGGAAATTTTATTAACAAAAAAGAAATGTAAAGCGAACTCGATCTCAACTCAAAGCCACCTTGAAGCAAGATTATTTGTACAACAGAAACTTGAAAATTAAATGCCATATTATATCAACGTAAAGGAACTTCAAATTGGTAAGTAAACGCTTACCAAAATACTTGGGTACAATCTTCAGACTTCAATTCAAAGTATCATATCCCCCCCACCCACCCCCCCCCCCCCCCGCCCACATAACACCAAAAAACATGAAGAAAAAAAAAAAAAAGCAAAGAAGATATATAATACCCTCAAAGAAAATAAGGAAACCTAAGGGAGACTTAATAATCTTGAGTGATAAGGAAACTAAGAGCATTTGAAGCCAGAAGGAGCCTCCTTAGAGCAAACATTAAGAAGCAAGCTTAGTGAAATGGGTACATTAAGGTTAATTCCCAAAATATTAGCCTTAAGAGCAGTGCAAAGGCAAAGAGCAGCTTCAACATCAGCAAGGCCAGAAAGAAGGCTGCAGCAAGGGGTCACTGGTGGTGAACCAACAACAGCATTTACTAATCCAAGAACATCAGCACAAGCTCCTAACTTAAGGGTGTCAATGGGACAAGCTGCTTTTGAAGGAGGAGGAGGACATGATGGCTTTGGCTTTGGTGGTGGCTTAGGTTTAGGGCAAGTACCACAGCCAGAAACTAAGGCAAAGAAAATGAGGTTAAGGCAAAAGAAAAGAGCAAGACTAGGAATTTTGGAAGCCATTGTTTTTGAGAATGTTGTTGAACTAATTTTCTTGCTCAAATAATGAATGCATGTTTATGCAAGAGGTAAGCGTATTTATAGATTTGAAACACTAGAGGAATATCTTTTTTCTTTAATGAGCTCTTCTTCTCTTTTATCCCTATATCTTGGCTTCATTATGATGGGGGTAATTTCACACATGTCCTCATTTAATTAAATTTTAGTTATACCAAATTTATAAATTTTAGTAACAAAAAGGTGACTCAACTTAATTAGTATATATATTCCAGAAATCTTAATAGAAAACATGAAAAATTGCTCAATTCGACCTATAAAACTCAACTATAAACTGTCACGTATAAAATTCCAATGCAAGTATAGCCATGTAATTAGCATGTATAACTTACCTTAAATATATAGTAGAGACTTTTATATAAATAATTATTCTAGTTAGTATGTATAAATTATGCACATAGTATGCAACATTATGCATAAAATTAAATATGTATCTTATGAAAAAAATAACTACTTTTTGTTAAATTAATCAAATATTGTCCATACAGCATAATTTTCTCTATATGTATATGGGAATATCCACCATACGCCACTTATAATAGAATAACTAAATAAAGAAAAGAATTATCCGAACCAATCTAAACTATATGTGTCTTTCATCATGTGGCACATCATTTTTTTTTTTAAATTTCTCTAAGATGGCTGAGAAATGGAATTTTATATTATTTTCAGTAGTGCGGGGTGAATATCATGGAAGGGGAGTGATTAAAGTGAGAGCTAGCCTACATTTTCCTTGATCTACGTAGAGAAAAATGGATTTTGATGACTAAAATCTGAATTAACACTGAAACTGAACAATTATTTTTTCGCTTTCTCTTTACTCTGATGTTAACAAGTGTATTCTAAGGAAGATGGAAAGAATGTAGCACCCATGTGCCATAATGGTAATCCTTTTGGCTGTATGCAGAAACACAGCCAAGATTTTGGTGGTTTATGAAAAGGGCTAGGAACACAAGCACAAGTTGGGTTCTGAATTTCTTGGTCATATAGTCAGGTTCAAGAAATAGATGCTTCTTTTACAGCTAATTAGAACACATAAATCTAGGATAGCAGTGGGCTATTTGCATGGTACAATATGCATGTTCATTGTCCTTCTTACATGAGTGGCTTAGAGTTCTTCATGCAAGAAAATATCTTTTGTTCTTTGACGATTAATTCCTGTTTTTTTTTGTTCATGGCGGTCAATGCATTATATTCTTGACACTATGGTTTCAGATTTAGTGTGTTTTAAAAAAAAAATTTAGTGAATTTTCACATATAAATCTATATTATTCTCTACCAAAAATAAGTTAAATACATGCTAGATAGGGCCTTGTTATATACAATTTTGAAGCCTTAATTGCAAGAAAATATCAATATTATTGATATTACAAAATATAGCATTATATTTTATAAACAAGTTGCTACAAACAACTAAAAAGGAAAAAACGTTACTAGTCTCCATCTTACATCCCTCTCCCCTAAGCCGGCTATGTCAAAAACAGTGTTGAGACCGTTAGAAATAGTGAAAATACAGTGAGACACAGTGCAGAAATGCAGAAATAACGTAGAAGCAGTGCAGAAACGCTGAAATATTGCAATAACAGATAGATTTTGTGCAAAAATAGTGCAAAAATACATAAACTGTGTAGAAACGCTAAAAAAGTACAGAATCGGTGGAGAAACAATTAGATTCAATGCAAAAGCATTAGAAACGGTGTAGAAATAGGTCAGAAATAGTTAAATAGGGTGCAGAAATAGCAAAGATACTGCGAGATACAATAAGATAAAATAGATAAAAATGACAACAGATCTAGCCGAAAAATACATATCTGGTTCTGATCGAAAACACAATAAAAAATCAAATTTTCAAATAAAATAATGTGAAAAGGCTTTTTCGTATAAAAAAGCACCAGATCTTCATCGAAAACATCAAATCGTAACGAAAAAACCGGAGCTTTATAGACACAAATAATCATATATTATAAACCTATAAAGCAAATTTAACAAGGGAATAAACATGAAACTGTTGTAAAGAAAATTGAGGGAACCTGAATTGGGAAGCTTACAAGGTAATAATTTGCCTTCTAATTTCTTAAAACAGAAAGTGATAGGAAGATTAATATAACATGCTAAGAAAAAGTGGAACTCGTTTTCGCTCATGTCTCTTTGATTACAATTTCAGATAACCTTTAATTTGTTGTTGTTCACGTTTTGGAGTTCGGATTTTAGAGTTTTATTTGATGTGTACAGAGCTAGGGCGGTGGTGGATGTGGGACGGTAGTAGTGATAGTGGTGGTGGTGGTGGTGGTAGTAGAGAGATGAAGTAAAATGGGAGAAGGAGACTAGGATTTTTTATTTTTTGATATGTTTTATCCTATTTTGCTATGTTTTGTAATTAAATTTTACTTTCCTCTGTATTGAATAATTATACTAAAATATTTCTATATTTTATACATAACTTTTCAAAAGTGTAACTTTTTGTGAAAATTACTATGTTAAACCACAAGAAAAGCGTGCAAGTTCTTGAAATAGAGAAAAAGTTGAAAAAGAAAAATCTACGCTTAGGTGAGATGATTGTAATGTCAACGTCAAAGGATGATTAAAGCTAAGCACTATCAAAGACCAAATTCCAACAAGAAGAAAAATACCAAACATAATAAAAATGATCAGAAGTGGCCAAAGCCATAGAATTTGACCCCGGAAGGACGATTCCATAGTGGGACATCATATCGATCGATGGTCAAATCGCCTTGTGAGCAAAAAAAATTACTGTTAGTATTTTAATGAGTTTGGGTGTTAAAATAGTTCCTTTGAACCACTTACGATACTAATAAAGTGATATTTGGCATTTTATGCCTATATTTCCTTAATATTTTTTCACGTTTGGATACTTTATTCGCACGTTTTCTAGTTGATGGATGTAATTTTGCACTGATTTTATGTCGTATGTGTGTAGGTTTTTATGAAGTGCAATTGGAGCTTTAAAGAGCACGATCGAGCAAGAAAAGATTGAATTTGGATTGAGAATTAGATCGAACACACGAAGGCACGACGTGAAGCAAGCTGCGAACGAAGGAACCAGGAAAATGGCCTGGCACCATGGGTGGCGCGGCGCGCCCCCTATAGCGCCCACTTTCTGGCGCGTTTTGTGGCGCGGGGCGTGGCCTTTGTGTGCGAGATTCGACGGGTTCTGCCTTATTGCGCGCGTTTTGAGGCGCGGGGCGCCAGCTATAGCTCCCCTGGAGCGTTTTTGGAAGTCCTATTTCGTCTAGGTTTAGGCGTAACTAATTGCTAGGCTTTTGTAAACATTATAAATACTCTTATACTTAGTTTTCGAGAGGAGTTCAGACTTTGGAGCAAATTGGAGAGCTCATAACACCTTGGACAAGGGTTTTTCTTCCTTCCATTAATCTATTACATCATTATTTCATTATTTCATTATTTCATCAAATCCTTGTGCTGTTATTATGAGTATGCGTGGCTAAATCCATCGTTCTAGGGTTAGAGCGAATTCATGAAGGTTGAGGTTTGAATGTTGATTTCCATGAATTGAATTCCAATTATAGATTGTTTATTCTTTCTTGATCATAATTGTTTGATTATAACGGCCGAATAATTGAACACTATCTACGGTTCTTAGATTGAACTCGACAGAGGGAATTTATGAACGCACATAAGAAAGAATAGGGCTTGATTGTGAACCTGGGCATCGGGGAATCAATTTGTGGGTAGGATAGACATATACCTATTCACCTTGCTTAGCTAAATACAGAATTCGTTAATGCGTGCACGTGATTCAACCTATAGACATATAGGGATTGGAGTAGCATGCATAGACCGTGAAGAATCGAAAGGTTTTCACGGGTACAATTAACCTGTTAATTAGCAATATTGGGATTTAAGAAGTGGAATCAACAGGATAACTCAACTGGATTGTTCGTAACTCTGATCCTGGACCATCTCCTTATTACTGATAACAACCAAGTTTCGCTCCATTGTTTGAATTCACTTCTACAATTTTAATTACTGTTCTTTAGTTAATAAAATCCTCACTATTGGAAAAAGATCCCTGAATAGTTCTTAAGAAATTGTTTGTTAGGAGTCCAGTCTGAATAGTCCTCGTGGGAACGATCTCTACTTATCACTTTATTACTTGTCGACCACGTATACTTGCGTGTGCGTTGGGAGCAACAAGTTTTTGGCGCCGTTGCCGGGGACTAATAATTGACGGATTTCTTTTTGAACGATTACTTATTATCTATTCAGGTTTAATTTTTGTTTTGAGTTTTGTGGTTTTTCAGGTATTAGGTCCTGCTTGAACTTTACCTATAGGAACGGCAGAAGAACGCACCCTAGCTGTGCGAGATGTTGCTCTCCCCAGCCTGGAGGGGGTAGGGTCTAGCATTGTTAAGCTCGCTATCACCGGGCACTTTGAGATTAAGTCCGGCATGATTCAGTTGCTGCATGTGACTGGGCAATATAGTGGAATACTTCATGAAGATCCGCAACAACACATTCAGAATTTCTTGGAGATCAGTGATACTTATACACCGACGGGAGTTCCTATTGATTATGTTCGCTTGACATTGTTCCCGTTTTCACTGATTGGGGCAGCAAAGAGGTAGTTAAAGGCTGAAAAGCCTGGGTCTATCACTACTTGGGATGATTTGGCTAAGAAGTTCTTAGCTAAGTTTTATCCATCTGCCAAGACAGCCCGGATGAGGAGTGAAATTATGTTCTTCAGGCAGATAGAAGGAGAGTCTTTGTATTCAGCCTGGGAGCGGTTTAAAGCTTTACTGAGAGATTGTCCACACCATAACCAATCCAATGAGGTTCTGGCACATACTTTTGTGGAGGGGTTGACAGCGCATACTAAGATCGTGGTAGATGTTGCTGCTGGAGGCCAAGTACTGGCCTTAAACTTTGACCAGATCTATGAATTACTAGACAAGTTTTCGCAGAGCAATCCTGACTGGCAGGGAGATGGTAGAGCTACTACGCAGAAATCTGCTGGGGTACTTCAGTTGGAGTAGCATGCATAGAGCGTGAAGAATCGAAAGGCTTTCATGGGTACAATTAACCTGTTAGTTAGCAATCTTGGGATTTAAGAAGTGGAATCAATAGGATAACTCAACTGGATTGTTCGTAACTCTGACCCTGGACCGTCTCCTTATTACTGATAACAACCAAGTTTCACTCCATTGTTTGAATTCACTTCTACAATTTTAATTACTGTTCTTTAGTTAATAAAATCCTCACTATTGGAAAAAGATCCCTGAATAGTTCTTAAGAAATTGTTTGTTAGGAGTCCAGTCTGAATAGTCCTCGTGGGAACGATACTCTACTTATCACTTTATTACTTGTCGACCACGTATACTTGCGTGTGCGTTGGGAGCAACATAAAGCTTATGGTAAACCAGAGTGGAAACTACCACAAGTTTGTTTGTTGTTTAGTAAAATTTTGGTAAGTACTTTAAGAGAAAACAATATATTTACTCACATGGTATATATACCACACATATAAATGCAAGATATGTATTTTTGTACATAAATTTATTGTCCACCCTGAGCCTATAGTCTAAGTTAATGGCTAGTCTTAGTCCTCATTTGTTTTATTTAAGACCTCTTGATTTGAATGCAATCTGATCAGAAGTGGTTAGTGTATGTGGTAGGACTGGTGGTGGTGGTGATTGATGGTTAGCGGTGGTGTTAATGGCGGTGCTGGTTGATGGTAGGGCTTATAGTTTGTGGAGATGGTTGACGTTGGTGGTTGCGGGGTAGTGGTTGGCAGTGGTGGTGGTTAGTGTGGTAGTGGTAGATAGTGGTAATAGTGATGGGCAATGATCATAAATAGAGTAGTGATAAAAAGTACATTTAAAGGAAGCTTCTGGGACTTTGATCTAGTTGTACGACCACAACTTGTGAATCTAATAGACGAAGTCAGGATTTGAAGTTTAGGTGTTCGGAATTCTAGTCTGGATAAATTACAGAATTTTAAATTAATAATAATGTACATATTATATGAATTTCTTAAGAAAAATAAAAGGTTTGGACCATGCTGGGGGTTTGATCGAACCCCCTTTCACTATGTTGTCTCCGCATGTATAGGTACACCATCTCACGGATTTAAATTATACCAAAAATAAATATTAGTATTTAGATGGAGGATGGAGAATGATGGAGCGGCGTCCGGGTTATGCACCGAGTTTTGAATCTATCCCACGCCAATTTTCTGATCTAAAGAAAAAAAATTGACCGCAATAATTTTTAAGTGATGATGTTTTCACGGGAGAAAATATTGTAAAAATTTCAAGATTTTGTACAAGGTTCGAATACTATAATGCAGACTTATTATAGCTATAAATTAAAGTAGTTATAAAAAATACATTAAACAAATAAAAATTTTCAATAAACAAGATTCTTACCATTATTGACAGTAAAGAAATGAGAACTCAGTGCTTTTAAGGTTTAATTTCAGCGATAGAATCACGAACCTTTCTTCCTTTCTCAAGAAATTTTTCAATCAATATGCCATTGAGGGGCATTTTCCTTTTACCACTTTCAGCTCAATTATTGCATAAAATTTTCAACTCGCAAATCTTATTGGAAAGTAACTGGAGATCTTTTCATTTTCCACTTTGTCATTATTCGTCGACATAAATATGTGGGGATCATAGCAACTTAAATTGCTAACGGAATTCTGTTTTAATTAAAGAGTAGTGGCGATCAGTTGAAAAATGGCATAAATATAGAATAGGAAAGCATTTCAGTCTTCTACTCGTCAATTTAATCTATATCTAATTAATTATTAATTATTATAAAAGTACGAAGGTTAGGAAATTAGTTGTTGGGAGACAAAAATATCCACGGAATAATGATCGACATTTTTACCTTTTAAAGTTGAATATTTGTTCCATGTTAAAATAGAGGAATTATTAAAAATATATTACCCAAGGATTGAATCCTCTTTAAAGTCAAGTAAGTATTACACACAGCCGACATTAATTAAGGTGTTAGAGTTTGCTTTGGTTCTAATTCGAATATGAGACGCCAACCGACTTGAGCTGAGATTTTGCCAGAAATATCATCTAATACAACTTGGACTTTTTTAGTTGTGCATGGCCTATTACGGGACTAAAATTTCTATAAAAGAAGCCATTATTCCACATTCTTCATCATAATATTAGACATGAGTTGTGATATATATTACTTTAGGGAAAATGTTATAAAATTCGACAAACTTCTCATACATGTATTATTAGTTGTTTATTTTAATTCCTTTTTCTGAATTGAGAAGAGTTGTTTTTGTTTTGGATCATATATTGAGTTTTATTATACTTTGTATGCGTACGAGACAATCCTCTTCTAAATATCATAAGTTAACGGCAGTTTGTTAGCAACTATATTGGTGTATTATAATCCAAGTGATGGTAAAAAGCTCTGAGAAACATGCATATTATGAAGAAATGTAAGAATATTTTAGAAGAGTACATAGCGATTCTCCTATTGCTCAACTGTAATGTTGAAAAGTATAAGTTAGTACTCTCCATTTTATTTTATGTTGTGTATATACATCTGCTTGTAGAAAAAAAATTTTGTCAAAAATTTATTTTAAACAGATGATAAGTCAAGCGCTAATTTTTAAAATCTGCCTATAATTTTTAAACGAAAAGGACCAAAACTTCTTTTAATGTATTGGTAATGGGTTTGAAATGTCTTTCTTTAATATTATGGGCAAGAAATATCCCCTACTATTTTATTTTCTTAATTATTTTTTATATTTTTAAAAGTCTTTTAGTTTTTAGGGTAATTTTGACCCTAAATAAAATATTGAGGGCATTTCTGGCTCTACAGGTTGACGGTAAGGGTATATCTGGCCCAAAAGGTTAACGAGGGGTATTTTTAAACCTTTTCCAATATGTTAGGGGTATTTTTGACCCGTTTTCGATTGTGAACTTATAGACCCGAAGACTGAATTTCACACAAAAACAAAGCTAAGTTCAGATTTTAGGAATGAATGTCATGCTAGAACTTGAGACCTCAACAATAAGACTTGAGACTTTGATGCTAGAATTGCAATCCTGATGATTGAATTACACTAAAACAAAGCTAATTTCAAACGCGAGGGCTGAATGTCGCACTAACACTTCAGGTCTGAATTTCACACCACTACAAGCAACTTCAAATATGAGGTTCAAATTTTACATTGCAAAAAAGCGAATTTCATACCTAAATCTAAATTTGCACGGCAACACAATGAACTTCAAACCCGAGGTCTAATGTTTACACTGTTATAAGTGTATCTTCATACTGTGGACTGAAAATTGATATTTAGTATTTGTTGTATTTCTCTTTAACTTGAGCTATGGAGATTTGAATATGATAGTAAGCTGATTTGATGATTCTCTAACGAAAATAGAGAATAGTCACGTGTCGGATGATTCTTATCGCTTGAAGGAGAAGGGCACAAATGTCTTTCCAACAAAAAAAGGGGTTGTTTTTGCACAATATTTGCTAACAATGGCTGCAAAATAATTAAATAGCACAATCACAACTGGCTCCACAGAGAAATTTTTACAATTTAATCAAGACGGCCAGCTTTATTGGGTTAGTTCATTTAATTGGACTCTGTGTTAAGCTCAATTGTCCATCATTACCCTTATTTATAAGCTACTTCACTAATACCCTAACTCACACATATGTAAAAGGCAAAAGCAAAATACATATGTAAACCACTACCCCTCGCCCCTAGGCTTGGGGATAGAGCTGAGCCGGCTCGGAGCTCGCTCGACTCGGTTGTCTTTTAGCTCGGCTCGGCTCAGTCTCATTTAAAATTTGGCTCGCTCGACTCGGTTAAAGTTCGATCAAGCTCGACTCGGTCAAAGCTCAGCTCGACACACGATTAGCTTGATTAATTGTGTAATTTTATCTTTAAAATATAACTTCCATTCATTAGGCTTAATTACCAAAAAATATTAGAAGTCTACGTGTTATTTAATATTTTAATACAATAGTTAACAATTTATAAACTAGTACTTTTATCTTTATCTATGATTATGAAATGAAAATTCAAATATTATTTTTTTTTATATTATTAAATATGGGGACACAAGAAAAAAAGTCGGCTCGGGCTCGGTCAAACTCTAACAAAGCTCGGTTGAGCTCGGTTCGGCTCGATCGATGCCCAGGCCTACTCGCCCCTACTCTTTCAAAATTTGGTTGAATTTATTATAACACACCTTAAAGTTTGCGAGGGACCTGATAAACCTGATGTTTTTGATTTGGTATTAACACCATCTTTGTATTTCAACACTAGTTTTAACAAATACTTTGCAAATCGCGCACCAATAAAATGTTGCATTTCACGTCAGACCCCATTTTTCTACATCCCTTATTTTGCAACAGTGAGGATTTATACACGATTGAAGCTCAAGAAAGAAAACCAAAAATTGGATCAAAGTTCAAGAACATCAATATGACTTGAAAGAGGATCAACCCAACATCTGGTACTACTGAGGCTGCTGACTCCATCACCGGAGTGTAAGGTGCTTCTGTGTCGTCCACACCAACTTGTGTTTTTGGTTCACTGTCACCTTAAGGAGAAATATCCTCATTAAGAATGTTAGGAGAAGTAAAGAAATTATTGAGATGGTCGAATGACGAGTCCAATGTCCATTTGAATATCATTTCAAGTCCAATGACCCTTTCACGCGAAAAAGAAAATAAATAAATAATAAAAGAAGATGATGATGTCTCCAGCATGGGATATGCTCCAATCATATCACCCCCCTAAAATGAAGCTCTATCCAAGTGATGATCCATACTATTCTTCGCCCCTCTACGATGAACATAATGGCAACAATGATGGCTAACACTTCACCATAGAACAGTTTGCAAATTTGACTAACGCAATTAAAAGGCCCGACAGAGTGCGTGCAAGATCAAGATGCTCAATTGTCAAGTTGACTAATAAGGTGGAAAGCATAGCGGAGGGAGAATAATGCCAAACACCTGCAAAGCTTCACATAGCAAAATTAAGGACAGACACAGACAAATACAATCAAACAGGGACTGTACTAACAGAAAATTATTGTGACCATCTCACATTATTTCCAGCCATTGAAACCGATAACTCTAAAGTAATGCAGCAACCAAGACCAGAAATAGACTTGGATAGAGCCGACGTAGATATTGAAGTAGGGAATGTTGGAGCATTTTGGACTATGGAAATCTTTTAACATACTGTAACTTCATGTGGGTGTAGCATACGGAAACGGTATTTCATTCTTCTGAAACAACAGGTGCAAAGACGAGGAGATTCAGTGTAAAGTACCCACTTCTAAACTGGCAAGAAATCCACTTAAATAACTAAAAGAACCACGCTTGTTACAGCATTGACAGCGTTCAAGTAAATCTACACCAGTAGAGATGTGACATTTCCCTTCCAAGTTCAAAGTGTAGGTAACAGATTTCAAAGAAGCATCAATGTCAGGAAAAGCACAAATCTTTCATACTTTTGGACTTCTCATAGCCACTTCTAGCAGAGATTCAAAGCAATTAGATGTGTGTCTGTAAAAAGAAGAAATATTGACACAGCTTTGGTGCAGAAGGGCTTGGAAGCTTGTGAATTAATCCAAGCAAATAATTAAAAAGAATATATCCAGCCATATTAGATACTTTTCTTCTTACCTTGTGGGCATTAAGAATGTAATTTCTGATGAGACAAAAAAGAATGTAATATTTGTCGAAGGAACTCATATAATACACGCTAATGTCACAGATTCACTTTCTTCTTCTTCGTGGTCTAAATACTTCAGTTCTGAACCTATCCATTCTGCCATCCTATAAATCTCCTCAGTCTGGGGGTGAGACTTGTCATCTGATGAAAATCCATGTGATTTTAAAGAATAATCAATACTTCCTACATCCACCCAGCTGAATCCTATTTCTTTCCTCACTCCCTTGTCCCTCATTCCTCTTCTGATGTTTGCTACCTTTTCCCACTGCCCCTTCTCTGCAAACAAATTCGACATCAAGACATATGAACCTGACTGTTCTGGTTCTAACGCGATCAAAGTATTAGCTACTCTTGTTGCCATCTCAACATTTCCATAAATCCGACAAGCACCAAGTAAGCTTTGCAAGACAGACACTCCAGGTCCCCCGGGAATCTGAGCCAAAAAAAACTCAGCCTCCTTAAGCCTCCCTGCCCGGCCAAACATATCCACCACACAAGAATAGTGCTCTGAAGATGGTTCAATGGAATACTCTCTAACCATGGAATTGAAAATATCTAGTCCCATATCAACCATCCCTTTTCGACCACATGCTGTGAGTATAGAAAGAAATGTTATTGAGTCAGGACTCACGCCTGTCCTCTTCATCTCCTGAAACAAATCCATCACGGATTCATAATCTCCATGCCTCGAATGAGCAGAAATAATAGCAGTCCATGAGACTTGGCTCCTGTCTGCTATCTCACAGAAAACACCTCGAGATTCAGCGATACTCCCACGTTTTGCATACATGTCAAGAAGAGCACCTGAAACAATTGGATTACTGTTCAACCCCCGTTTAATCAAACAAGCATGGCATCGCTGGCCATGCTTTAAAGAAATGCACTCAGATGAGGCAATTGCACTCAAGACACTGCCGAATGTATATTCATTTGGTAACAACTCCATTGATGCTGAGAAGAATGTTCGTAAAGCTTCTTGAGACATCCCATTTTGAGCATATCCAGAAATCAAAGCGTTCCACGAGATGAGATCTCTCTGGCCGAGCTCTTCGAAAACCTTAAACACGTCTTCGATTAATTCAAACTTAGCATACATGGTAACAAAGCAATTAGCAACATTTAGTTCAGAGAAGAAGTTTGTTTTTAAGCAAAATCCATGAACCATTTGGCCCTCTGGCAATGAATTCTTAATAGTTACAGAATGAATCAATCCAACAAATGTAACATGATTAGGGTATACCCCATCTCTCCGCATCCCATTAAAAATAGATACAGCATTTTCATCATTCACGGATAGCATTGTTGTCCAAGACACTACGTTACGTTCAGTCATACTTTGGAAAACCTTGTTTGCATCTTCAGCTACATCGCACTTATAGTACAACGATATCAAAACATTACACACCGAGACATGAGTAGCATATGCCATCTTAATAACCAAACCATGTATCTGCTTCGCGAGCTCCAAAGATCTCTGCTGTCCACAAGCAGATATAGCACTTGTAAACGAAACATGATCAGGTTTCACCCCTTCCTTCATCATCTCCGTAAACCCCAAAGTGGCTTCTCGAGAGTAACTTCCTTCTTGCGCATAGCCTGAGAGCAATGCATTCCATGAAACCAAATCTTTACGCGGCATTTCACAAAACACCCTTTCAGCTTCCAGTATATTACCCCACTTTGAATACATAGTCACAAGTGCATTCCCAACAAAAACATCATTATCCACTCCAAACTTCAGAACAAGACAATGCCATTGGATACCAAAACTCCATTCCTCTTCGTTCGTACAATGACTAAGCGCAGTTGTATAACTTACAGCATCAAAAACAAACCCAATGGAATGCATCCAAAGAGCAAAACTCAACCCCTCTTTACCATTTTCAAACCCCGAAAGAAGGGTATTATAAGAAACTCTATCAGGAAACTCAAGACTCTCAAACACACAAAAAGCCCTACTAAAATTCCCAGTTTTACAGTACATGCTCATCAATGAATTTGGAACAGTAGTATAACAAATGAACCCACTAGTAACAGCAAAACTATGAATCTGAGACCCAAGAATAACATTTTCGCGACAACCCTTGAGCGCTAACGCGATAGCAACTTCATCGATTTCTGAGATACCCATTTGGAGCTGATTCTTGAAAAGCTTAAGAGCTTCAATTTGGCGATGATGGTGTATGGAATTGAGCATGGAATGGTGAATTGAAATAAGAGCTGGTTTAGTATTTTTATCAAACAAGTGGTGTGCATTTTGAATTGAGCAAAAGGTTTTAGCAAGGATTAGAGGGTATAAGGATACTCTGGTGAGGGTTTTAGGAGGAATTAAAAGGCGGGTAAACATGGGAAAGAAACACTAAGAAGAGACGACCGTTTAAAGCCCTTTTAACCGCAAAAGTCTCAACCAAATTTTTGGCTCATGATCGAATTATTTACAACTTGTACTCTACTTTTTGGAATGTTACACTTGGTATCTATTTTTAAAATTGTTGTACCCAATATCTAATTTACACATTCCATTTAAGTAATTAAATCCCCATTAAAATAGACCGATAATTTATTATATTACCTTAGCTTCGCCAACTTTTTTAAATTGAATTAAAGGCGGATTCAGAATTTATAGAATATGAGTCTACTACTAGTTTTAATGCAAATTATCTCAAGCTAGTGCAACAATAACTTGCTTATGTTGATGGGTCTCTCCTAGCCTTCCTAACAATATCTGAAAATATGAACTATATTGTAGTGGTCTCACCCAAGGAGTATGGGTGCACGTGGACCTTAAATTACCAAGTGGATCCACCAGGAGTTGAATTGTAGTTTGTTTTTAGGATTTTTTACATAAAAGTACAAGTTTTAGAGCTTAATTACCAAACATAGCAATATTTTAGAAAAATAACCCTATATAGAGGAAAACACAAGTTAATTACAAATATAGTAAAAACATAGCAATATTTTCCCATAACATACCAACCCCTTAGATTCTTCCTCCTATTTCCCCCATATCACTTTTGCTCCTCCCATTTCTCCCTATTTCACTTTTCCTACCACTATTTCCCCCAATTTCACTTTTATTCCTATCATTTCCCCTAATTTCACTTTTTCTTATCCCATCCTCGATGTATCTCACCGTATCTCAACCGTTTCTGCACCGTTTTAACCGTTTCTGCAGCACCGTATCTCAGCTGTTTCTGCACCGTTTTAACCGTTTCTGCAGCACCGTATCTCAAATGTTTCTGCACCATTTCAACTGTTTCTGCAGCACCGTATCTCAACTATTTCTGCACCGTTTCAACTGTTTCTGCAGCACCGTATCTCAACTGTTTCTGCAGCGTTTCAACTGTTTCTGCAGCACCGTATCTCAACAGTTTCTGCACCGTTTCAACTGTTTCTGCAGCACCGTATCTCAACTGTTTCTGCACCGTTTCAACTGTTTCTGCAGCACCGTATCTCAACTGTTTCTGCACCGTTTCAACTGTTTCTGCAGCACTGTATCTCAACTGTTTCTGCACCGTTTCAACTGTTTCTGCAGCACCGTATCTCAACTGTATCTACGCTGTTTCAGATTATTTCAACACCGTATCTAACTAATTAGCGACTGTATCAAACTGTATCTCACTGAATCTACGCTGTTTCAAACTAATTTTTTCATAAATAATTAATTTTTTTTTAACAAAACCAAAAAAAATGCTGCCATATCTACAACAATATGCATTTTAGTCCAAAAAGACGACTATTGTACATAAAGAGTAAATAAAATACACAATGTTTACCAAAATCTCCCTAATATCCCTAATAAGATGGACAGTACATTCAAGAGTTCCAGGCGTCAATAACTTTGTTCTCTTCATCGTCTTATTCACAAAGTCATATCTTTTGCTCTTTAGTCTTCCAGCCTTTACACATATATGTATATTTAGTTTATATTTCAAATTCGAGCTCCATCAAATGAATCTACTTTAGAATAAAAAAAATTCATTTTGGATAATCGGGACCCCATAGAAAAAGTCACTGATGAATGACTTACGGTGTTGAGATTATCATCTATCATCGGCGCTGAGAGGAGTTCGCCGAGAAACTGATCCGACGAGGGAGATTGATGGTGGCGGATACTATAACGATATTGAAGGTGGGGGTGTTGTAATTTGGGGGTGTTTAAGAATTTGATTCGTTGATTAACACTGTCGGAGCCATTTAGATCAGTGCTTGATCCAGCCATTCGTGATGGTTGTAAATGCCGCCGTCCATGGGTGGAGCTTCGGCAGTTCCGATCTGCGGCGACTGTGATCTGGTTTTTTTAAGGTGAATTGATTGTAGGGGTATGGGGCTGGGGTGCTTAAGAATCGAAAATGGGGGAAATGGGGGAATTTTGAACAGAAAGTGGTAATAGTGGAAATGTGCTAAAAAAGATATTGCTATGTATTGTAATTTGTAAAATATTGTTATTTTTTTGTAATATAGGGGTGTAGATTTGTATATATGTGTAAAAAAACCCTTGTTTTTATGCTCGAGTTGAATTGTCTTATTTTCTTTTACTCTTCTTCTTTTTCCTCAAAAAAATACAAAAAGTTGTACATTTTTCAACTATCATAACTTGCATAAAAGTAACTGAACTAAACAATAAAACTAGCAGAAATAGAAAGATGCCCATCCCATTGTATTTGGATTTTGAACGGAAAAAAGTTGCATATAGTATAAGAAAGGTATTCATTTTGGAACTTTGAATATATTATGGAGTTGATTGCTTCTATGGTCACTCAACTTTGGGTAATAGACTACCATGGTCACTTATCTTTGTTTTGTCTTTCTATGATCACTCAACTTTACCCAATTAACTCTCATGGTCATCCAACACAAAACTCTACAAACTTCTGTTAAGTATATGCTGACGTGGCAACTTTATTTTTTATGCAAATTACATAAAATAAAAAAAACTAAACCAACCCACTTTAGACCCCACCCAGCCCCAAACCGACCCAAGAATTGAATTTAGCGGAACTTTCTACTGCAAAACAACTTCTTCTTTTTTTTTTTGTTTCTTTTATCTTTTTCATATTTCATCCTACAAATTATGTGTAACAGTTATCATACCATTACGAAGTGAAAGGAATAAAATAAAACATCAAACAAAAAGGAAGCATATATTATTCAAAGTAAAATGAAGACATCAAACTATTGTAAAATTATATAAATTCTTCAACAGAAAACATAACCATTTTAATCATATAATTAACTTCTTTACATCATATCATATCAAACTGCTCTCTATGACTTCTTTCTTCCAAGAGAGCATAACCATTTTAACCAGCAAAACGATATGCTATAGTCAGTTCATTTAACATCAACTTGAAACTATTATCATATCTGCTAAATTGATATCGATATCAACTATCAAAAACCTGTAAAATAAAAGCAATACTACTTAAACAAACTGTGAAATATCTTTATAATTAATTAAAAAACTACACCAAATAAATGAAAATTTTTGCTTATAAAATGCATGGATGCAGCTAACTCGTCAAGGTCAGACGACAAGTTTAACTCGGGTTGGAGCTGGGTGGAGTCTAAAGTGGGTTGGTTTAGTTTTTTTCATTTTCTGTAATTTGCATAAAAAAATTAGTTTGTAGAGTTTTGTTTTGAATGACCATGAGAGTTAACTGGGTAAAATTGAGTGCCCATAGCATAACAAAACAAAGATAAGTGACCATGGTGGTCTATTACCTAAAGTTGAGTGACCATAGAAAGACAAAATAAAGATAAGTGATATACTGATGTTACCCAAAGTTGAGTGGTCTATTACTTGAGCAAGTTATGTTTACGCTATTACATATTGATGTTAAGTAGTTATTTGGTCAAAGGGTAAGAATCTTATGCCAAACTCTAACTTGTATGTATACATATTATATTACTAGTATCTCGACACGTGCGTTGCATGTGGATCTGAAACACGTGGTACTTGTTCGTTGTTCTCTGATTAATCGTGGCGAACTACTTGTGAATGGTCAGCAATGTCTTGCTGCTTAGGTTTTTTACCCTCTGTAGTAAATACATGCTGAAATTCAGATGAGCAATTTTAATTATTACGAGGGAAGTTCCATTTCACACATACCGAATTATTTCAGGAAGGACACAAAGGTTAGTTGGTTGTAAGAGCCATTTTCAATAGCAAATGTATCCATACAGTAAGTTTGATATCAACCTTATTTTGGTAATAGCAATAAACCATAGTACATAGTGATCTTGTAAAAATAACTGAATCTTAAGTTTTTTTTCTCTATCCCTGCCAATATGTTATGAGTGTGAAATGTTGAATGTGGATCCTCTTTCTGGTATGTGTATCCTCTTTCTAGTAGCTTTTTGCTGGTGTTATAGTGATTGGCCGTCGGTTGCACCAGTGTATATGAACACTTTTAGTTAATTAAGAAGGATGGTAGTTTGTGTTAGCTTGCATATATGAGTCACAACCATATAATTAAACATATCTCACAACCATGTACGGAATAAATATTATTTTCTTAGTATTGACAATCGACTAAGAAGTGTTATTTTCTCAAGAACAAATATAAATTGTAATGCATGCATATCCAAAAAATATTTGATTTTATAATTAATTACAAATTCAAATCGACCAAACGCCATTATTCTTGCATAAACTTAAGGTGTCTATGAATAAACTCAAAAAACATACTCTCCAATCTACAATATCTTCATTTTTCTAGCTATCTCGTTGTCAATTTAAATTTGATATATCTCTTTTTTGAAACTTGAATGCTCCAATAGATGATGGCGGAAGCAGAACTCTTTTATCAATTTTGTTTTCTCTATTTCCTTTAGGCATAACTATGTCAATTGTACCTTGGAATAATTCTCTTCTCAATGTTGATTGCTCTTTTCTGAAATATTCTAGCCTTGTTTTTTCCATTTCAGTGAACACGTCACGTCCAAAATTTACACCGAACACGTCACATCCCAAATTTACACCTTCTTCATATATACCTACAGTAAAATAAATATATATTTATACATAATAAGTGTTAGAATTAAAATCTCATCGATGGATCTCATTGAATTGCATAAAGAGCTTGATACCACCTTTCTTGGTCAATAATGGTTATTTCTTCAGATTAACCTTTTCACAACAAGAAACTATCATTTCTTTACCCATTAAACTGAATGCGACTTGGATAAAAGCCACATAAATTCAACAAATAGACATGGAAGATGTGAAAAAATTAAAATGATATTTATTAAAGAGGAATGCATAATGGAAATTAATACATTTATCAAATTGATGGCGGACAGTAGCATTGCTTTGTCCCTCCACTTTCCTGAAATGATCCAGTGGTAGAAAAAACTTATTACATAAATTTGCAGGGAATTTTTACCCAAACTTGCAAGAAGTATAAGGCCTATAATAATTCTACATCGACACAACAAACTAAAAGCAGTAGAATGGAGCGTCACATAATTGTTGGTATAAGTCGTACTCCCACCTTTACAGCCAATTTTTCAAAACAAAAAGAAGAATAATCCACGAGCATAAAAAAGAATATAATGTTAGGACTAATTAATAGTCAAGATAGAAAACAACACCAGTCAATATTATGCGAATCCATGTAGATATCAATACCGATGTAATCCTCCGTTTATCTGCTGCTTTGTGGCTTGAATATATTGTTTGGAAACTCATAATTTAAAAGCATGTAGATTTATGTTTAGAAAAAATCTAACTTATTTAAATATGTTTAATCTCTGCGAATGCAATAACAAACATATAATCTACAACCTACAAAGAAAAATCAATATAAAAGAATACCGTAATTATCAGATAATGTTTACTCATACTTGCATTTGATTATACGTAAAGAAAACTTAGATTAAGAACGACCTTGATCGAAAATACTCGGGTAAAGGATTTATCAAAAGAAGGTAGCAGTGCAAAGAAATCTTGCATCATATTTGAATTGCTATTCATGTTACCATGGGTTACACATCTTCAAACTAACAATAAATGTATGAACATAAATAGAAGGAAAAGATAGTACAAACTTAAACCTCTTGCTTCCAAACAAACTAAGTAATAGGGAAAAAATTAGTACCTTGATACCATGTGTATTTTCTTAGCAGAAGCATCCATAATTGGCCAGTTTAAAAACCTGCTAGCCTGCATCAGGGAAAGTACATGGAATAAGTACTTTTTTTATGGACATTCTAGCAACTTGCTTATTCTTCTTTTTGAAGTCCCTGTTCTCCGATGTGTTAAGCATGAGCAAGCACATAAGCCATTAAAACGTTAATGAGCGACCGACATGTTAAAAAACTTCAAAATCAATGGATAAATTAATCATCAAGATAACTGTATCAACTTAATCGGAAGAAAAAACAACAGGGCACATATTGTTTATGCAAGGACGAAGGTGATAATCATCCAATAGTCACTCCATTGTTTAAAGCCAGATCTGAGAATGCATTATTATATCTGAAATATATAATGAAAGAGAATAAAGAAAGGAACCGAACGGCCTTTTACCTGACCGTTGATGTTCAAATTCAAGTGTTCTCTTAACTTTTCTAAAGGCATAAATATTAGATGAATCGGAGCGATATTGTGGCAACAGGAGAAGAAGCAATACCGTAGCGATTACTCGTTCAAAGAAATACAAAAAGAAGAAGGCGTGCTTGAAAGCGATCCTTACGATCAATGATACGGCTTCTTGATTTGATAAAAAGATGTTTAAAACTTATGTGTGGTAAATGAGGTTGTGGTGTCAGGAATAAATAATTGGATCCTTTTTTAAGGATCACATCGTTTCAAATCCATATATAGGAATAGATGTTTGAAGCTAAACATTGCTTCCTCTCAGTTGTTTTATGAAACGACATATCTGTTGGATTCTATAGGGGTGAGTGTGTTTTGAGGTTTAAGTGTTGTTTTAATGGGAAAAAATGAAAGTTAAGCTGCTAAAATTTGACAAGGTTTAAAGAGTACATGGTTTTATAGTGTCTCGACACGTTCGTTTCACGTGGATTCGAGTCATGTTGTACCTGTTTGTTGTTCTCAGATTAATCTTGGCGAATTATTTCTTGTGAATTACATGTTTGTAAATGTTTGTGGAAGAGGAAAAAGATAATAGGAAAAGGAATATATGTAGACATGCTTACATAAATGATCTTTGGTTAAAAGAAGTCATGCTCATCTACTTTCACATGAGGCGCACAAAGAAGATGACACGTTTCAAGAATGAAGAATTGGATAAATCCATACAAACAATGCGAATATTCAAACAATTGGTTGGTCATGTGAATATTCATACAAATGTACATTTTCAATAATATGTGGAAGATGAAAATATTGTAGATAAAAATAGGCCATGAAACAATCCAAATGCGTGAAATTATAGTAATTGAATAGTGATTGAACTAACTTCCTGAAAATGCTAATTGTCTTTTTCTTTCTTGTCACTTTGCACGTATAATCTTGTCAAAGATTTCAAATGTGATAACTTTCTTATAGTAGAATTTACATACTCTACCGTTTACGATACTTCGGTTGTTTGTAAATGTTTGTGGAAGAGGAAAAAGATAATAGGAAAAAAAAATATATGTAGACATGCTTACATAATTCATCTCTGGTAAAAATAAGGCATGCTCATATAATGTTACTCTGCTATACTTTCACAAGAATCGCACAAAGAATATGCCAAGTTTCAAAAATGAAGAATTGGATAAATCCGTAGTATGGTTCTGTCCATAAAATCATTTGGCTGCTAAACTCTACTAAGTGTCTTTTGAAAGGCAACTATTTTAGAAATAATTAATGACTCATTATCAAGAATGGACACTACTCTTTAGAAGAAGCACATCAACAGTAATTTGGTAATAGCATTAGAGCATAGTACATAGCGATATTCTATAAATAGCTGAATCATAAGGTTTATTTTTTTCCTCCCTCCTGCCAATATTGGTATGATGATGAAATTTTGAATGTGAATTGTTGATCCGGTAGCTTTTTGCGGTTGTTATAGTGATTGGTTGTCCGTTGAACCTGTGTAAATGAACATTTTTAGTTATTTAAGGAGGATGGTAGTTTGTGTTTTCTTGCATATATGAATCACAAATTGAACATATCTCACCTAATACCTCCTTGTAGACAATATTTTTGGTGTACGTTCCTTTAAATTGTTTTGGTTGCTCTGTCATAACCAGTACCTTTGTTGTTGACATCGATATCCCTCGTGATAGTGCCACGTATAGTTGTCCATGTGAGAAAACATGTTGAGGAAGATACAATCCAACATTTGGTATTGTTTGGCCTTGTGATTTGTTTATCATAGCAAAGCATAAACGTACTGAGAATTATTTTCGAATGAATTTGAATGGATATCCTTCATTCTCAGGTGGTGATAGTTGTATTCTCAAGATGAATACATATTTGGAGGCAGCTTGCCCAGTAGTGATCTCTACATGTATGACGTTTTTATCAAATCCCCTGCAAATCATCCTTGTACCATTGCATAAGCCGTTTGAAGCATCCAAATTGCGAAGTAACATGATGGGCTGTTTTAGAACCAACCTGTTTCCAAAAATTTGTTTTCAAGAATGTACTGTTGGTGTTTGTTAAGCGAGTGTATATGTATGCATACAAATATTTAAAATAACATATGTAATATACTTGAGAACGTACCTATGCGGGGGAAGACCATTTGGCGTTAAAGTATTTAGGTATTCTTCCTGATAGTAGTTGTTTGTATCGTCTGCTGCTGAGTCAAAGCTAATAAATGTTCTGGCTTCACCTGGAAACTTGGCTATCAACGTTTTATTAAGTTGATCTACATATTCATTTTTGCTTGCCAAGATAGCCCTTTCAATAATGAACTTGGTTGAACTTGCATTCTGTAGCAGGGAAGGAAATACTTCTTCTATTAAGCATTCCTCTGGTATAGTATTGCTAGTGTATTTGACAATCATTTTGTCTACAATAGCTATCAAGTTATCATTGGTTATTTGCTCCTCCCTGTTGCCAACCCGCAGTAAGAATTGACTGAACTGTGGATCCGCTTGTGCTCTCATATTTGTTGTAAAAGGGATCTTTTCCATTAAAGGCCACAAATACGATTTCGCCAAACTCGCACCAATAGTCTCTGCTCTTGTTGAGTTTGGAACAACCGGCAGCACCTGTCGAAAATCTCCTCCAAACACCAGGACTTTCCCCCCCCCCCCCCCCCAAAAGGCACATTGATGTCCATTATATCGCGAAAGCTCCTATCAACAGTTTCAGTTGTGTGTCGCTTGGCCATGGGTGCCTCGTCCCAAAGTATTAATTTTGCATGTCTTATCAACGCAACAACACCACTTTGTTTTGACATGTTTGTTATGGTTGAATCATTTGTCTTAAGGGGTATGTCAAACCTTGAGTGAGCCGTACGACCACCTGTTAATATTGCGGCTGCCACACTACTAGTTGCAGTTGTCAATGCTATCATGCCTCTCGATCTAACATTTGATAGTAATGCGCGATACAAGAATGTCTTTCCTGTTCCCCCGGGTCCATCCACAAAGAACAGTTTTGATATGCCCGAATCGTCACAATTCAATATTGCCTTGAAAGCTTCTTCCTGCTCTGGATTTAACTTGGATTGGGCTTCAAAATCTTCCATAGGGATCTTCAAAGAATTTTGCACAACTCTTGCCCATACTCTCGAGATAGTAATTTATGGTTTTCAGTGTACATTGTAACTGGGCATTTGGTGACCTGCCATGTATTCGTCGGAAGTCTTCTGACATATCATCATAATATGTTTCCCATAGCTTGCGAACATCTGTTGGATTGCAGTGGACCAAAATTATTACAAATAAGCTCCGGAATGTTGATGGCATTTTGAAGAGTACAACCTCGCGTAAGCATTCAGAAATACTGTTATCTGATTCTAGCAACCCTCTTTCTTTGGCTGCTTCTTTGAAGGATTCACAAAGCTTCCCATTAACAGTAAGTAGGTCTTCCAACGACGTTGGTCCTCTTAGATGGTTTAGCAATAATCTCTCATAATACCTTTCACCTTCTCATGGGTTTGCTGTTAAGTTTAATTTAACATTGTTAAACTTAATGCCCAAATAAAGTAGTAATTGGGAATATTGAATTAAGCATCGTACCAGTATTAATTCGGCCAATGACATGGCGATTTTTACGTTCTTCTCAAATTTTTGCTTGTGGCTTCCAAACGTAATGCTCCGAAAATTCTCTGTATAGATATTTCCTAGCTTCAGGTTTGTTGTCGCACATCTCGAAATACTCGGTCAGCATTGTTCGCTTGACATTTTCAAATGCCATCACCGATTGTAGATTTTTCCTTTTCCAGTAGTACACTAAGAGATAATAGATTATTATTATTACCGATCTTGCTACTTTACCCTTGTAAAATTTTAGAATCTAAAAGTTCGTGTACCTACTTGCGATAAACAATTAATGAATGTAAAATTAGTGATTTGGTTATTGTAATTTTAATACATGCTTGGTGTCTGGGGAGATGTAACTGGAGGTTTATAACTGGAGGCTGCATCTCGCTCAATTTGAACTTATAAATCCGCCATAGCGCTTCTGGAGGAGACACCCATCTTGCATCTTGAAAACTTTTAATTTCATCTACAATATGTTCTCAGTCTTCAGACTCAATGCAGACTGCACACCTATCGTGTCCTTTATATATGTACTTGTAGAGATACTTTATTGCTTTCACTCCTGAGCAGACCTCAACGTTGAGGTGACAATTGTATCTCATCAACAAATAAGGATTATAAGGCACAACCCATTGGTTATTCATCATCATTCCACACACATTGACTGTTTGGCCATCATTTCTTCTTTTATAAATAGGATATCCATCATTTGCTTGAGTATATTGGTTGCTGAATGGGCGTGGATAATGATATTTGCACTGACCGTCTTTCATGCAAGGGCTTGTTTGACGATTTTGACCACAAGGACCATGTATCATATGCCTTGTAACAATTTCATTCAATTCTGGATATTTGTCCTTATCTGGAATTTCTGCCGAAATGAATCTATCATACTGATCCGCTGACGTTATCTTGTGACCTTGTTTCAATACGATCAATAGGTAGATATGAGGTAAGCCTCTCTTCTGGAACTCAACAACAAAAACATGTGCAGCAATAGGGCCAAATATCTCTTTCATGATAATTTATTCTTTAAGATCCTGCAATTTAGCTCGAAAAACTCTAG
This sequence comes from Petunia axillaris subsp. axillaris, assembly GCA_029990575.1. Lineage (NCBI taxonomy): Eukaryota > Viridiplantae > Streptophyta > Magnoliopsida > Solanales > Solanaceae > Petunia > Petunia axillaris. The sequence goes on from JARKNS010000003.1 coordinate 24,917,938, forward strand.
TCACCAAGTCTGGCCTATCTTGAGCAAGTTGGCCTTCACATAACTCTTGTTTGATCTCTACCCATTCAGGGTTGCGGTCATTATGATGAATAGATCCGGTCTTCCAAAGTGTTGAACCAGGGCTATTGCGTCCATATAGTGTCTCCTCATATCACGTGGACCTCCAACAAATGATACAGAAAGTACTACCTTTTGACCTACCCTCTCTCCACTACACTCACCTGCCATGACACTATCGACTATACCTTGATATATCTCCCTTCTGAAATTTGATTGTTCATTTCTTACAAATTCAAGCCTTGCAGTTTCTATCTTGATGTACATGTCAGCAACAAATTATTGCAGTAATCTGCCACAGAGTAGCAATGTGGATTTGTCTTCTCGTCGTACTTTTAGTTTGTAACAGTAGTACTCTCTACAAGAAACAAACCCTTTGGTTTCGCGTTGTGCACCTGAAATTAAATTTCCTTGCGTTAATAATTTATAGGTAAGGAGAGTAAAAACATAGCTGCGTAATTTGTTAAAATTACCTTGGGCCTCGTTGTCAAAAATCTCTGAGGCATTTTGGAATGTTCGAATGTTATTGTTGGTTGTTGCAACTGTATTTATGCTGCGACCACTATTTGAATTGGGATATTTCTTAATTTGTTGATGCCAACCTGCTTGCCCATGGGGTAAGAGCAACAGATACTGCAGGGGATCATAACAACCATAATAATATGTTACCCGGTATTTGTTGCCTGAATGCTCATAAATAGTAATATCTCTTTCAAACGGTATGTTTGGATTGTTTCCATCGATCCAAAATGGCTCCAACTTGATCCACTGATGGGGTGTTGTAAACTCGCTGATCTAAAGAAGAGTTTGATGAAATGTGAATTTCTAAATTTTGGAATGTCGGGTGATCTTTTAGCTGCCTGAAGAATTGTGCATATGGATTTCCATCCATGATTTCCTTTATTTTACCCATGACCTCCTCTGATAAATTGGCTTGTTAAAGTTTAGACATCCGATTGCTCAGCTGATTGTCTGTATCGTAAAAGTACAGCTGAAAGGTAGCAGGGGTTACCAGCACGCGGGATCAATGGCGGAAGATCACGATATATTTGGCCTTGTGCCCTATATGTGTAAACACCTTTCCTTGATGAAGCTATTTATTTATCGAGCTTAACTCCAAATGATGTGAAAGCAAATATATTATTGTAAGCTCGGATATTTTTGCAAAACTGTGCAGCTTCTTCTATCGTAGATGTAAATAGTTCATACAACTCTGATGGTGCTGCTGTGGATGCCAGTCTGATAGTTCCGTTTGCGCAACAAAATATAGGTGGCTCATATTGGAAATTCTTTGCATTACAGTGGATACATTCAGGTACTTGTTGCAATAAGTGAATAGTTGTTGCAGCAAAAGTGTTTTCGCTCTCCTCTAAATTCATATACGCAATTGTTAAATCTCAGTAAATCAAATCAATTTCGTAAATCATTTTTGTATTGATTGAAATATACTATATATAAGCACAATTATTTCATACATACCTCCATTATTGTCCTCTTCCGACAAAGCCGCAAGTCGCAAGCCTCTTTTTGGCTTCTTAGTGGTTGTTTCAGGGGTGTTGGCAATATTTAATGGTTGAGTACATGCAATATATTTTTGTACCCTTCTCATAGCTCTTTGTAGAGCTAATTCCTCTTTAATGTGAATAAGAAATTATTAGTTCTTGGGATTAACACGAAAACGTCGTGAATAAAGTTCAAGATAACAACAAATGTTTTATACTATTTGTGTTTATATATTGATACTATATACAAATGAATGTACCTGAGTTGTGTACTTTAGTCATACGGACAACTTCTTCTTGTCCACCTGATGTTGCATTATATTTGCGCTTGTTTCCTACCAATTTTATTAAGCACGAAAATTATGGTTTCATCCATAAATATAGAACTGTCAGTATAAAAAATATTATTGGATTACCTTTTCGCAGATTGTTCACTCTATTTTGAAATCCTCTGGACAGGATGGCAGGCTGCGCCGCACTTGTTTCTTCTCCTATACAGAGTATATTTTGTCATTTTTTAAGTCATATATTGTTGTGGTTAAAAAGGACATAGACCAGTGGGTTTTAGCTGCTTAAACTGTGTTGTCATCTGCCGTTAATGACCCGTTAGCCAGTTCCATATTGGTCCAAATTAATTGCAGCAATTCCCTGTGTAATATTATTTGCAACAGTGAATTTAGTATACCTTTATGAAATGGTGTATGTATGAACAAACCTTATGTAAATATGTTTTACCTATATTATGAACTACATTCAATGTATAGTCGATTAAATGATTCTACGGAGATGTAACAGTATACAGACAATCTGTGAAAAAGAAATACCCAGAAAAGTATCATAAGATTTGTTAAGTTTCCATATGCATCAGTATAAGCTTGGCAAAAAGATTACCAGTAGCGAAGATCTGATGTTTTACGTGTATTTGGATTGATCAATACTGTACTTACAGGTATGGTTGCGATTCCAAAATTTCCTGTTATTAGGTTTTAAGAGATTATAAGTAAAGACAATTGCAACACATACATTGTAACATTCAAGGACGCTAGAGTTTCAACATCGTACCTAGGAAAAAATTCACTTTTACATCACAAAGTCCTAGGATTGGTTTTTCTTCAGCAAATTCACGCCATAAAGTAACGGCTGTATGATCACTTTTTAATTCAAAGAACAAACACAATGATTTATGGCATACATGTGTAAAATATGTACCTTGACGAATGATGAGATTGCAACTTACCTTCCATTAGTAACAGTTATCTCTCGTCGCAGGTTGCGGCCTTCTCCTATAACTGGTTTCACAGTTGCTAAAATGTAAACTACGTCTGAAACGTATGATGTCAACATTATTGTTAATTGTCAAGTAAATTATGCGAAGGAATGATATGGAAAGACTTAAAAGGATTGTCAAATTTGTCACTGCTTCCAAATAAACTGGGAATTGTTGTCAAGCGTATTATACAGAATGACAATGAGAATTGTGAAAGAGTTGTAAAGAATTACCAAAGATAGAGCCGTCTTCAAGTATTAGTGTATCGTCTAGGGTGATAAAGCGGTTGGAAAACCTTTAAATTGGAATGCTTTTATTGGATTCCCTGACAATAGTATTTTCAGTAAAAGCAATTTCAACTTCTTTGTGAACAAAAGAGTAGTTGGGGTTAACAGCGTCTAAGCGTCCATTGATGATGTAGTAAGTCTTATTCGGTTGGAGAAAGTCTTTCTACTTTTCGATTAAAGTGTTGAACATGGTGGTCTGGATCTTAGTCCCTTATATAATATTAGGGAATCGAGTTACTACCCAGTAAAGGGAGTATGAGATAAACTAAAGAACTCATTTCAAATAGTGTTACCTCTTTGTCAATTAATATTATATTCTGAAAAACACCTTCTTGCTTTTGGCTTTTTGTAAGTTGTTGCCGGCCCTCTACTACTGACAAGTACTTTTAGGACCCAATGGCAAGAGTACTTCTCTAGCTTGCTTATCGGCGCACTTTGTTTTGATAATTCCAACTCGGTTGTCATTTTGCAATTTTCCTGAGATGGCCAGAGCGACAAAACCAAAAAAGCAATCGAACAATAATATTATAGCAAAGGGGTGCATAATCGACATTCCACTGCATGTAACATAGATTATTGTGGCAGACAACAGTTGGTAACAATTGTAACAGTAAATATCTTGCGCTGGCATTAGCTTCTATTATCTAGTTATGACAATGTAAAAGTAAAAACTTACTTATCGCTTGCGTAAGCCAGAGTAAGTGCAACCCTGCATAGGTAAGAGGATACATGATGAGAGCCTTAAGGTTTATCGAATTAGCACATATTAAGATAACCAGAGCAGGTATTATATTGGGTGTATTTATCTTCCATATGCAAGAGAATCCTTCGTTGGCATCATGACTGTCGATAATGCGATAAGCTGACTTGCTAAAGAACTACATCTCATTATTATCCAGATTATGTACAGATTTATCCTTATTCAGATACCAAGGACTTACTTTATGTTGAGTTCATAGCGTATATATGTTACTTTTTGCCAGCCTCTTTGAATTATGGTGATGAGGATGTCACACCTCAGCTAAGGGTTAAGTGTCCCACATCGGCATAACACAGGAGAGATGCTGGGTATATAAGTTAACGACCTTAGACCCTAGTGACGCGTTTTAAAGCCGTGCGGGCCTAGGCCCAAAGCGGACAGTATCACTAGTGCGCTTGGGTTGTTATAGATAGTATGAGGGCCACTCCGTGTCAGCCTTGTTGATGTGGGTCAAAGTTCAGGGCTGAGTCTAGGCGAATCCTAGTACGCACGGGAAAACCTCCGCGGTGAGTCTAGGCGAATCCCGGTACGGGAGAAAACCTCAGCGAGGACGCTGAGTCCATAAGAAGGGGTGTATGTAACACTCCAGCTAAGGGTCAAGTGTCTCACATCGGCATAATACATGAGAGATGTTGGGTATATAAGTTAACTAGCCTTAGACTCTAGTGACGCGTTTTAAATCCGTGTAGGCCTAGGCCCAAAGCGGACAGTATCACTAGCGGGCTTGAGCTGTTACAAAGGGTATCAGAGCCACTCCGTGTCAGCCTTATCGATGTGGGTCAAAGTTCAGAGCTGAGTCTAGGTGAATCCCGGTACGCGGGGCAAACCTCCGTGGTGAGTCTAGGCGAATCCCGGTACGCGAGGCAAACCTAAGTGAGGACGCTGAGTCCATAAGAGGGTGTATGTCACACCTCAGCTAAGGGTTAAGTGTCCCATATCGGCATAACACAGGAGAGATGCTGGGTATATAAGTTAACTGACCTTAGACCCTAGTGACGTGTTTTAAAGCTGTGCGGGCCTAGGCCTAAAGCGGACAGTATCACTAGCGGGCTTGGGCTGTTACAGAGGAGAAAACAACATTTTTGTCCTTAGCTTCGGTGTTGATCAAGACTCTTTGAAGGTACTTTGATCTTGACATTGCTAGACCATGATGGTGATATGGTATTTCGGTTTTTCTGAACATAATGCAGGTTGTTTATTTCCTTTTTCCTTTTTCAAGGAAAATATTGCATATGTCCAGGGTTACATAGGCAAACCCAGTGTAAAGATTATTGAAAAGGCCATACACTGATGAAACAATTGAAAATTGAACCCAACATCTTCAATGTTCAGTTGTCTATTTATTTCGCAGTAGCTGCTATAAAATAAATATTTTTTGATAAGCTATTGATCGACTCACTATTGAATCCTCTAGTATCTTTCAACTTGTCATTTAAGCTAATGTTGTAAGAAATTCACCCGTGCAGGACTTATTATGAAGCTGCAGTGGCTTTTATGTGTTAAATACCATGAATTGGACACAAGTTAGATACATGATAAGTTATTTAAGTTACTTCACTCAAACAAGATGAAATAAATAAAGATATTATAACAACAACAATAATCAAATAACTCTAGAAGCATATACCACAATAATTTCTCTACATTAGAATTTTCAAATCATGCTCTTTTATTCTTTTATTAAACTTGACAGCAAAGTATTCTTGGGTATATAAGGAGGGCCTTACAAATTCAAACAACACAAGAACCTTTCTCCTATACCATAAAGTGAAGCTTTTGTTAATTACTCTAATAAAGTTTTTAACTGTTCAAGAGATAAATAGGAGCAGAAGAAACAAAGTACAAAGTACTACTACCATGGAAGAAAGCATCACGGTGGCAACTCTCTTGCGGAAAGGAAGTTCAATGTGAAGGGTGGTGTCCTATATTTGGCTGGAGTAAAAAGGGGGCACAAAGCAGAAGTCTGTTGATGCACTATGGAAGGTATACAATTGGAGTGAGGCTTAATTTCACAACTGCCTGTCTAATTCCGCAAAAAAATGTAAGTACAAAAGAAAATTAAAAGCACTTTCACTACCATTACTCCTTTATTATTTCTGTTGAAAGAACTATCAAATTCTAAAAATTATTCCTATTTCAAAAGCGCATGGCCTTTCCCACTTATTTACCGACAAAAAAAAGAAGCTGTTCATAGAAATCATCATCGACCATTCAGTGAACCTAAGTTTGATATTGACAAATTACGCTAAACAGTTAATTAGTTCACGGCGACATTGTCCCATATAAGGATTTTGCTTTTATTTTTGAAATGGAATTTGATGGACATTTACACAAAAGTAATAGGTGTAGATAAACGCTAATTTAAACGTCTCTCAGACAAAGGGCGCACGTATAAATACCGCTTAATACACAATTACAGACAAAGATAGATTGAACAAAGGTAAGGGGATAGAGAAGCTCACAGTATTTGGGCGCAAAGACGAACAGATGATGTTTGCGAGCGAAACCAAGATGAGTAATTATGGTCTGCGAGCGGAGGCAGGCTGAATTATTCAGGAAGAGAAAGCATTGAATATGGAAAGAAACGGAATCTGGTGTATATATAACCATGGGATTGAAACAGTGGGAACTTGCAGACGCTGTTTGGGCAGAGTGAGTGCAATTTGAAGCAAAGCGTCTGTTAGTATAGGGCTGAAAGAGAGCGGTTGTTTTGGTTATTTAAAATAACAAATAATAAATACTTAAGGTGCAAAGAAAACGTAAAAACTAAGGTTTTATGTAGAGGGGGTATTTTTGTAAAATGTCTTTTTATGTTTTGGAGGATATGCTTTTAAGGTAGTATGAATGAATATGAATATGAATATGAATGATATGATGATATGATGTGCTGTCCAACTTATCCTAAATTCAAATATTAAAAAAACTCGTTCTTTATTTGGTTACTTGATACAAATAATGAATTAAAAGTAAAATTCTATAAACTGGTTATCTCCCTTATTATTAGATTTATTTCGTCTCTTTAATAATTTTGTGAAAACTTAAAAGTGTAATGTCAATTTATCTAGATGATTTCGTGTGTTCCTTTTGCAATTACCAAATACATAAAAATTCTTTATATTTTCAATGCACAACACATTAATTTTCTCCATTTGTCACTTAAAATTATCAATTTCTTTGACCAATCACTTCTTAGGGGATTTAGCTTTCCTTTCATCTAGTTAGTTTGTCAATTTCTTTTGCAAGATCAAAAAAGAGAAAGAAAAGAAGGTTAGAAGTAAGGTTGTCTAATAGCCAAAAAAAAAAAAGGCACGTTTCCGATCCGGCACCTCCAAAATGAACCGGATGGACCGGACCAAAATGAACCGGAACCGGTCTGGTAGAAGCTGATGGGCTTTAGCAAAAAATAGCCGTTGGGCAACGGCTATTTCACGCACAGCCGTTGGCCCAACGGCCAAAAACGACTATTTTTGGCCCCCCACCCCCCTAGGCGCCCCCATACCCCCAACCTATTTTTTCTATAAATACCATCATTTTTCATCAATTTATTCATAATTTCTCTAATATTCTCTCTAAATCTCTATCAATCTCTCTTATTTCTACAAAGGGTATTTGCTAAATAATTCAAAGTTCCTCTTGAAAAAAGTGTCTAAGTGCTAAATTGCATTACAAAAAATTATTTGGAGTGAAGTGGAATATTGTTCGGTGCGGTTCCGGTCAAGTTTCAACTTTCACTTCCTAAGTTCTACAATCTACATTCTAAGTTCACGATATCAAGTAAACTCGTTCTTACTTTTTATTATCTATTTTATTTTTGTGCAATATTATTGTTTGTAGCATATTTTAGTAATTTGTTTGAAGCATATTTTAGTAATTATAAAAATGTCTGGACTGTGGAGATCAATTACTGGGCGTACGGGTAGCGGTCGTAGATCACGTGCTTCTAACCGGGGGGGAGGGGGGGATGATAGACGTAGTCGTGCTTTAGGTAAAAGACCAGTTGGTACTTCTAGCGCTCCTTCTCTTCTAGATGATTTTACTCAGGAAGATGACTCGCAATTTTTGCATGATATAAATTTTGATCAACCACTAGATAATAATATGTTAGAGACACAATATGAAGAAAATACCGAAGGGGCTAATTTAGATGATGAAACACCCACTAGTCAATTTCAAGGTGAACCTGAAGAAACTGAATTACCACCTATGCCTCCTAGTAGAGAACCATATGTACGACCCGAAAGATCGGATGTGTGGAAATTTATTATTAAAAATGTTCCGGCTCAGACCGCTAAATGTGAACTTTGTAAAAAAGTTTAGGATTTTAAAACCGGCAGACATAATAGTGGGACGGGAAAGTTGAGAACACACTTAGAAAACCATCATAAGGATGAATGGGAAAGGAGGCCGGGTGGCCCTCGTTCAGGGAATAGAATGGCTCCATCGCAAGGTAGTGGAGTCCAACAGGAAATTAACCCAGTGACGGGGGGCTTATGCATTATGATAAGAAAAAAAAAACAAAACGACAGAATCGGGCCGGACCGGACCGGCCCACTGCAACAAATTGTCCAAATCCGCTCCCTTTTGAAAAATAGCCGTTGGCAACGGCTATTTTTCCCACCCCCACACCCATAAACGCCCCTACAGCCCTCCCCTACCTATTTTTCCTATAAATACTCCCATATGTCATCAAATTCATCACAATTCAATATTTTCTATTCATTTCTCTTAAAAAATTTCTAAGAAAAGGCTATTTTATTAAATTTTCTATCAACATGGCTGCAAATACTAATAATCCTAATCAAGTTCAAGGTGCTACTACAGCAGGTCCATCTGGTGGTCCAAGAAGAACTAAAAGATCCGAAGTTTGGGAATTTATCACAAAAAATAATGATACCGGCAAAGCTCAATGTACTCTTTGTCAGAAAGTTTGGAATTGGGAGATGAATCAAATACTGGAGGGACAATGAGGTTTAAGACCCACTTGGAATACCACTTGAGTCGGTGAAGTTGAAAATTTATGTATTTTTCTAATTTCTAGTCTATTTTCATGTTTTTATTTTCTAATTATGCATTTCCATTTTCCAACTTAATGTACTATGTGTATTGTTGAATAATATGTGTGTTTTGTGTTGTTTATTTAGATATTAGTCTACCAATATTTTTTTTCTTCTATTTTAAAAAATAAAAAATATAATTTAAAAAATAAAAAAAATTAACGAAACCGAACCGGACCGGACCGGGACCGGAACGGTTTCGTTTGCCGGTTCCGGTTCCGATCCGGCATTGGTGCAACTGCACCGTTTGACCGGATCGGGACCGGACCGGCACCGAGTTTTTTTTTTAAACATTACACCGGACCGGACCGGACCGGATCGGACCGGCGCAGGCGCACCGGAACCGGGCTGGACCGGACCGGTGGACACCCTTAGTTAGAAGGTACTCCCTTCGTTTTATTTTATATGACAAAGTTTGAATTGCCACGTAGTTTAAAAAAGAAATTAAGATTTTTTAGATTTATGGTTTTCAATAAGTCATAGATATTTATATGACGATAAATCATTTTATTAATGGTAAAGTAGTAATTTTGAAGTTAAATTATTAGTATTAAATTTAGAAAGCTAATATTGTTTTTGAAATGGATTAATAAAAGAATATTGTCACATAAACTGAAACGGATGGAGTAATTAAATCATGATAGTGTCTGAAACTATTTTACTAACAATTAGTGGACCAAAAGTAGCTATATTTGGACAAGGATAGTTCTGGAAGTGGTGATTGCTGAAGTTGTCCACGTGAATGGATATGGTTTTGAACCCAAATTTGGCTACCAAACTGCCAAATAACAAGGAACCCAGAACTAATGTGCATAAACCAATTATTTTTACCAAGTGAAACATCACAACTAGCTTTAGTTCCTCATTTTCCTTCCTAATAGAAGCATACAACTTGTCCATGGCTATTACACATTAACTTGTACCTTGAAGCTTAAAGGCTGCTTCCCAAGAAGTAGTTATGAGAGTCATTCATTATGGGTCTTACTCATATCCATCATATCATGTCCAAGAATGTTCCTTTTCCAGGTGAATTTAGTACCCCCCCAAGTGTTACTTATATCTTTTGTTCTTTTGAGTTCTGACTATGTTTGAAAGGAGCCTTAGAGCGAGTGGTAAGGTTGTCTCGTGTGACTTATTATAGGTCACGGATTCGAGTCATGGAAATAGCCACTGATGTATGCATCAGGTTTGGCTGCGTCACACCCCTTCAGGGTGCGGCCTTTCCCCGAACTCTGCAGGAAGGCGGGATGCTTTGTGCACGATGCTGCCCTTTTAGTTCTGACTTGTCTCTCTTGTAAAAGTATGAAATTATTGTTCTTGTTGAGTGGAGACTATTGTCACTTTGTCTTGGCCTTGGAAAGTTTATTGATGTAATATTGGTTCAATCATAGAACAAGAAAATTCATGTTTTTTTTTTTAAAAGGCGTGATCTTGGATATCTTTCATGACTTGTTGTGAGCCTTATGTTTTGTCTGTTTTATAATGATAAAGAACAGTGAAGTAACAGCATTATCCACTGAGTTTCGAACTGTGTGACACTAGCACTCGAGGATTTCTCGGTTATAAAAAAGTAAAATAAAAACTACAGGCAGGTAGGACAGAAAGGGAATGGTTGTGTACTATCAACAAATACAAATAGCAAAAAAAGAACAGGGCTAACTATCATTTTCCTTTAACTCAACCAATCATACCCTAATAGTAAGTGTTGGATCTGTTTTCCCCCATACTGTGGCTAATATAAAGCTGGATTTTAAGGAAAAGAGTTGGAGTCGTCGAAGTGATCAAGGCCAACTTGTCGGACTCAGATGCCAAGAGAGCAAACCTTTCTGCCCGGAAGAAGGAAAGTATTAAGCTTCCAAAATATGATGTTATTAGTGGAGATACGAATTCATTTCATATAAGTGAGTTTTTGAGCCATAAATCTGGTGTTGAGGCAATGTTGAACAAGAGAGCTTTGCAAAGCTTTGAATCTATCGATTCTAACATGTATAGGTAATTTATTTGTTTCTTTCGCATTATTAAGTTCCTGCTATCTTAAACTATTGCATCAGTTATTCTGGAGAACCACCTGAACAATTTTAAATATTGTGGTTAGTTGGCAAGTAGTTTCTTGAATTATCTAAGTATTGACAAAATTGAAATTCTCTTTGGTCATACATGTTATCGATATATGAGAAAGAAGTGTTGTGGAACACAAGCCAGTGCAATAAGATTTATTTTTCCTGATCAGGTAGATGAAGGCACTGAGAACTGTCAAATGGTTGTAGGCACTCAGAATTTTGACTACTTTAGCCCCTTTTCAATTTGTGACCGAAAATCAGAAATGTTCATGTATTACCAGATATCGCTGTTTGGCAGGACAATTAGCTAATGTAGTCCCTGATAGCCTGTGCATCCCAAATAAGAGGTAAAAGATCCTGCTGATTATGTTATTTGCAGGTGTACTCTGCCACAAATTCAACTTCTGAACTTTGAGGTTGCCCCTGTTTTGGTTTTACAAGTGATCCCAACTAGCAAAGACTGCACAGTGGAGATGTTGTCTTGCAAGGTAAGGCTCCCAATGGGGAAGATTTAAAAGGTAATAAGCATAATTAATTTTTGTTAATGTATAATACCCCTGATTCTGGAAACATCGCCAACCAAAGTAGTAGTATCTGTGATGTGCTGTCTAAAACCTCATTCTTCTAGACCAAGAATCTTCAGAAGTTTCAATAACAACTGAGATTCTTGTTGAGATGTTTCATGTAATGGCGGGGAGATGTTTAGTTGTCTGAAGATGTCTTTTGAAGTTACGCTGGGTGATTGCCAGTTAATATAATGTTCTTTTCCATGTCAAAAGAAAATATGATTGATCACACTAATATGATGTTTTTCTCTTCACTAATTCAATAAGAGGAAATGGTACTTCTCCTTTTTTGTTTCTTTTTAATGGTATCTCTACCTTTCATCAACCCAAGTAAGAAAAATTATCAGTTGCAGCTGCTGCTTTTAAACTAATTAGTACCTGCAGAGAAGAACTTTTACCTGGAGTCATATAGAGAGGAGGAGAGGGAGGAGAGGTGAATTCAGGTTTATTTTCCCAATTTTTGTAAAAGCAAGAGAACAGTTTTCTTCTGCATATTAGCTTCTCCCACTTTTAACTTTACAATCCTTCGTTGTGAATGAGTCTTGCATATCATTTACCTTCCTTTAGAGTACATGCACTTTACCAAAGGAAAAACAAACCTGCTATCTTGAGATTTGCAGCTAGTATGCACCAGCATCATATACTTAGATCTATGGTTCTTCTTTTTGTTGATCAAGCTGATACATATGTTTCATACATTACTTATCCTTGGACGTTGATAGACAATCCTAAGTGCCTAATATTCATTGCAGTTTGAGGGTTCTGATCTGGTAGAACAGCAGAATGACCACTTTTCAGGTATAACTAAAACAGATCAGAGCTTGTGACATTGTCATCATATTGAATTAAAATGGGATGTCTAACATACTTACAATATGATTTTTACACATGCAATTTTTTTTGAACTTGCAGCATCAATGGTAAACCGTATAACATGGGAAACAGTTGGGTCTCAGCCTTTCCTAAATGTTGATGTGAAATTAAATATCTCTCTTGAGGTTATTCTCCCTCTCCTTTCCCAGAATATTGGTATTTATTCTTCATGCCAGATTTCCTTTTCCAAATGCAGGAAAGGTTCTCACAAACAAGATTCTGCCCTATTCAACAGAATCACTGTTCTAGTCTTAGGACTTTCTCAGGGCAGTCTGTTGCAATTGTTTTTCATCAGTCTTAATCAAACAACTTTACTTGCAAATAATATGAAGGAAATCATTGCAGTGCACATGGGGAACTAATGAGGGGTTGGAGGAGCACAAGATATGCTTATTTACACCTTTAGGACATGCGGTTTGAGGGGTCTATGCCCCAGGGGTACCTGCAATTCAGAAAAATGTCTTCTTAGCAATCATGAAGAGTCAAAAACTAGAAGTCATATTGTCAAGAATGTAGATTGGTAGCAATGACTCAAAGAAAATGGAGTATTAGAGATGTCAAGAAAAAGCCATCGTCAAGTTTTGAACCCCTTCTTTTAAAGGCAACACTCTAGTTCTGACATTGGCATTGCTGGACAAACTACTGCAAGGCAGTTTGGCTGAACCAATTTCGAAAAAAACAGCCTTTTCTCCCTTCAAGAAGGTGAAGAAACAATTACTCCTTGGACTACAACTGAGTAGTCTGTTTGGTGCCTTCAGTAGCACCAGTAGCCTTCATACGTTTAGAGTGCCATATATATAACTAGAAACTAAAGGCTACTTCTCTCATCTTCGAGTTGTCGAGGCTTAACTGGAATAGGGGTGAACTTTTTTACTTCACTCGCTGTAAATTTTTGAGTTGCAATTTTTTTTTAAAGTTTAAATCTGAACTTCCCAGGGTATTTATCACTGATCCCATCTACTTGTAGACTGATAATTGGGTATAGTTACCCCAGAAGATGGTTTCGGCATTCAACCAGATTGTCATGAGTGATTGATCAATCTTCATTTTTTTCGCACTCTACACTACTGTGTATGTGCATTTTTTTTTCATGCCATAATAAAACTCACCTACTGTTAATCAGAGCAACATTTCCTTTAAATCATTACATAATTCCAGTATCAAATATCATTCTGACATTTTTCTTCAAAAAAGTTTTGCGTATTATGACCTGCTATATGGAGTTCATCACCTTTAAATTGTTCTTGCAGATATATACCATGCCATTCACCATGCTGCCTACCTCTACTGTTGAGGGTCCCGGTAACATGTGAGTCCTTATATTGCTGCACCACTATACTCTCTGAGATCACATAAAGTAAAGAAAACAAAAATTGTAGTTGGAATTACACATTAACCATATTAGGTTCATTGGCGTCCGTGCTTTGCGGTACATAGATTTTTTTAGAGTAGGAACCGTATGAGAGCAATGAATCTGAGTGACTTACATGGCCTTTGCACTCATTTAGACATGGACTTCTTCAAAATTTTGCACCAAGCTTTTTGTCTGGACCATCTCCTCATTTGAACCTCTTACATCTGCATCTTTCGATCTGCCAAGTTTAATCTACAATTCCTTCACTCCAAAAGTTAAAGTGATCATGACTAGTTTGCAGTGGCTCTTTTACTTGATCATTTCAGCTTTATCAGCATATAAATGAACATAGAGGCACATGTTTGTAGAATCGTAAAATGGTCAAAACTCCTGCAAAAAACTGTCTTGGTACTGGCCTTGTGGAACTCATAGAAGTGCATACAATATACTCTGCATAAAATTGATCTTCAATGTCTTGATGGTTCTTTTTGTGGGACTTGTGGCTGCAGGAATCAGTCGAACTCTCTTTATTACTGCATATAAGTAGTCCTGCAGACTTCCATGTTTATACTCAAAAAGTTTCAAAAATAAAATGATATTTCTATCGCAAAATAGAGATGTGTCACAATTTGCATACACATGGGTTCATGTTTACTAAAATCAAAGTTCCCTTACTTATTCTGTAACATTTGGATTTCATCTCAATCCTTATCTCGGATTGTGTTTCACGCAGAATGATGCAAGCTTTAGTGGAGAGGCTAGTACCATTGCTTTTGCAACAACTGCTTCAAGATTATGACAACTGGGTTCGGCAACATCAAAAATCAATATCATGAATCCAATTCCTATTTTTGTACATTAGTTAACTATGTTTTTGGCTTGGCTAGGACAGTATAATGTATTCCATCTAGCTAGCATACTTCGTGTTGAGCTCATTCGCTCAAACCCTTGGTGGGTAAGTTTTCCGGACATTAGTACTTGTGTATTGTAGCAAAGCTGCCCATGGATTGTCTAGGTTGTATAAGTTCATCTGGACATCACTGTCATCTAAAAAGTGTGTATGCATTTATGTAAGAAACTCTTATCATTCAATGGCCGAAGTTTAAGCTGTCTAGTAAATGCTCCTTTCTTTGTAAAAAATTTCGATCCCTGTCCGGAAAAATACCAACTTATACTAGAGTAGTATCAATCCATCCAAGTCTCCCAGGTAAATGGTATCTGAAGTAATCATAAACTTGCTACACATTGACTTGTTTTCGACTCAAGCTCGTATTTTGTCAATTATCACCTAGTTTTCTGTTAACTTGGCAATCCATTCCCTTTTCTTTTGGTTGACTGACCATGGTCATTAGGATCGTTCACATTTTGTTATTGTGGATCCTGCAGTTGCCTTAAGAAACTCCAAAAAAAGGGCTAATTCAACTTTCGAGCATTTAAACAAAAATGATTTTGGCGACAGAGGAGACCATAGTTTTTGTTATATTCGTGTTCAAAATGTGTTTTCTACTGTTGCGACATGACATTAGGTTATGTCACACTAATTGTTGGGTAGTCGAAACTATTTAAGTTTGACAATCAATTAGGCGAAACACATATTTTTTTCTTGAACTAAAACCTAACGATCTGATATTACTTTAATAAGTGCCTGACGTCATAGAGTACGAGTCTCATTGGCAACGCCCTCTTTACCCTGTTTCGCCCATTCCCTTTAACAGGGATGCACCTTTAATGACTACTGGAAATTAGAGAAAACTTCACAAGTTAACATCCCTGCTTCAAAATTCTCTTAAATCCATTGGAGAAGATCTTGTCTCAGGTTGTCTATGTTTCATCAACTTGACCAAAAGTGCACCATGTTTTTTTCATTTCAAAATTTATTTAGAAACCACAGTTCCACAATGTCACATTAAAATCCAGATGATAATTTAGAAAACAAATCCAGGAAATAAGTGAAAACAATGTGAGAAAAATATGGGCACTCATAAACCCCAAAACTGCAAAGCGGTTGTTACAGCTAAAAAAAAAATGGCACAGGAATGGTAGCAATGCTTATTACAGATAACACTTGCACACCAGATTCTGGGTCGAAGGTAGACAACAGTGATACATTAAGAAACGATCCCATTTACTACAGTGAAAGTATTTCGAGGATTAGCTCATACACACTTCCATTAGTAGAAAAGCCCAAATCCCTGCATACGATACAAACCACCTATAACCAGGCTTTGCTTCTTTGAGCTTTGATTTCTGAGCATCAGAAGAGTCTTCCTCAACTGGGCTGCTGAAACTGCGACAAACAGATTATGAGAATGTTAGCCAATCAGTCCATGCAATTGTTATAAAGGACTTACACTAAGGCGCACTTTGCAACTTCTATATGAAGCATATAGCTTGGACAGAGCATGATCAGAGTGGTAACCATAAATCTTTAATCTCAATATGCATTTGTGTCAAACTGTAAGGGAACAGGACTTCGAGACAAAACAGTATAACACCAGTTTGATAGAGAAATACATTGCGCATTAGAGACAAAACAGTATAACACCAGTTTGATAGGGAAATACATTGAGCAACCATACTGTCAGTGTTCATAACCCGGGCCAAAGAACACAACAGCTTATTTTCCTATCTTTCCAGGTTGATTAACAGCAACTGTTCAAATTCATATAAACATGCCGACTTAACACCCCACTCTACATCTCATTAAGATCCCATCACACAAATCTATGCCAAGTGTAAACCGCTAACAAATAAAAAAACATCAAACACTTCAACACACAAACTCTCAAGTCCTTTGGCTGTCTCATAGTACTTTCTTTTCTCTCACTAAAAACGCTACTATTTTTAATTTCAATTGACCAGCAACTATATTCACCCATAGATAGCTGTCAATAAGGAACATCCCGCTATTAGCAATAGGAAAAGATTACCTTTCGATGGCTCATCCAGTCAATGCACATTTTAAGAAGCTTTTTTCAGATGGTAATTTTGGCTGTACAGTCAATGACAGCTTACTGCATTAAAAGCTCCCGTTTACATGAAAAGCATGGATAACCTTTTTTAAATATAGTAAAAGAGAAACGAAAGGTGGATGCAAACCCATAAACACACATACAAAGCCAGACCCCAGATGTAAAACAGAAAGGGATCATCCCTTTTAATTGAATCTATTTGTGAAATTAACGTCTGAGAAGCTTTTAAATCTTCACTTTCTTTTAATACTCTTAGATATATGCTTCACTTCTAACAGTATAATTTCCCTATCCGAAAACTGTCAAGTTTAATGGAGTATGTTTTTGTTTGTTAAGACTTGTCAGGTAATTAAGCAGTACTTCATTAATAGAAACCAAACTGTTACTATGACTTCCCTATGAAATTCATTTTCGAGACAAGGGACCTCCCTGGTGATTGGCATACAATAGTAGAGAACAAGACAACTGTATATCAAGTGCGAACTCACCTTTTGAGCTTTTGGCATGACACAAAAGCTAATGCAGCTCACTTCTTAGTCCGCCTATCATCATACTTGTCATCGTCATATCTTCTCCTTCCACTAGAATATGAATCATCATATCTAGCCCTCTTGTAAGAATCATGACCTCTGTCACTATCACGTGTTCTGCTTCTATGCTCCTCCTGCTCTTGTTCATGCCTCCCACGCCGAGAATCCCCTTCTTTCTCATGTTTCCTGTACCGATCTTCCTCTTCATCTATTTTGTGCTTCCTTTCAGAGCGATCATCATCCCTACTTTCTCTTCTTTCTCGTCCACGCAATTCATAATCTCGACTCTGATTTTTTATATCACGCTCCCCATCATCACCATCATATCCTCCCCCAGATCTCCTTGTTTGCTGATCTTTACTCCTATCCTCCGAACTCCTGTATGACCTACTCTCAGGTTCAGCATTAGCCCTAACGTACTCTTCGTCTTTTCTGGAATCCCTCCTTCTTGACTTCCTCTCACGTTCGTCCAAGTTTTGGTCATCTAACTTTCTCTTACCCCTCAACAACTCCTTATCAGCAGTTGATCCACCAACCATATCTTCCTTCGATTGATACAACTTCTCCAATTTCTTGAATGTGACCACTCCACTATCAAGAACTTGTGCACCTTCTTTCTTTTTCAAACCATCCTCCTCAAATGCCCTATCTTTCATAACTGAACTCTCCCACCTACCTCCAGAATCATCTCCACGATCGCTTCTACTGATCTTCTCAGACTTGGTGCTATCTACACCCTTCTGTCTATGATAACTCTTCTCACTGTCTGAACCACTGGCGCTGCGAGAATAGTCGCTACTGCTGATTTCACCTTCATCCTTATCAGAACTGCGTCTTTTAATCTTTTGAGTCTTTTTGCCTTTTGCATCATGGCCTTCATCATACCCACTGTCATCAGAGTCGTACCTTCTCCCTTTCTGAATCTTCTTGCTTTTTACATCATGATCACTACTAACATCATCATGATCAGAATCATGTCTTCCAGCTCTTTGCGGTTTCTTGTTTTTAGCATCACGACCATCGTCATGCTCACCCTCAACATGTCTTCTCCCTTTCTGAATTGTCTTGTTTTTGACATCACGGTCATTTCTGTAGTCATCATCAACAGAATCGTGTCTTTTACCTCGTTGAAGCTTACTGGTTCTTTTATCACGGCCATCATCGTACTCACCCTCAAAATCATGTCTTTTATCTTTCTGAATCTTCTTATTTCTTACGTCACGATCGCTCTGGTGGTCATCAGAGTCAGAATCGTGTCTTTTACTTCTCTGAGCCTTCTTTTTAGCACTGAAGTCATTATCGAGTTCATCTTCACGGGTATCATGCCTTCTACTCTTCTCTGTTATACTACCTCTCCATCGTCCTCCTCTTCCAGAATCGGTATCGGTATCGCTTTCTGGTTCATACCTCCCACCAGCTCTATCCTTTCTATCTTTGCTTTTTCTCCCAATATCAACAACGAAACGGCCACCTGTCTCTTGCTGGTAATTTTTCCGTGGCTCCTTGCTCTTCTTCGATGACACGTTCCTTTTATATTCCTCTTCACTTGCAGTATCATATTCTGAGGAATGTGAGGAAGAATCAGAGGGTGAATTATCATTATCCTGACGTCTTCTAGCTTTTTTGTGCTTGCCGGAGAACTGTTTAGACTTATTTCTTACAGCAGTATCAGAATCAGAACTAGTTTGGTGAGCCCTCTTATGGTTCTTCTTCTTTGTCTCTCTGGTATGGCCGCGACTGCTGTCACTGTCAGACGAATCCTCACTTTCTCTAATCTTTTCTTTTTTCTTATGACGTTTTCCCTTATCCTTCTCTTTTTTCAACTCCTTCCCACGCTTCTTACCATCTGCACCATTAATATCATCTTCTTCACTCTCTTCCGGAATCAAAGCTAAAGCAGCATGATGTTTAATTTGAGCCTCACTTTGAGCCCCTATCTTGAGAGCAGCCTTTAAGGTTTCCATCTGTCTTTCCTTCAACGCAGCAATCTGGTGTGTTTGTGTTTCTGAAACCCTGAAATACCGCACAAAATAGTTGTTACATATCGACCTTGCAAAATTAATACATTTTTTTTATAACCCAATACATTAAGATTGCCCATAAATCCAACAAGTAAAACATTGAGATTTCTATCCTCTTAGGAAGTTGGCAGAATATTTACACGAAATCGGAAACATAAATCAGTACAACATGGACCTTTAGACGCCCGAATCCCACTAAATCTAGAGCTACCCCAAAACTTGTTTTCCAAACCCCAGAAACTTAGTTCTTTAAGTTCTAACTTCTATCTACCAGTTCATATTTTCCTTCAGGAATTTGGAGGCCAAATATGTCAGCAAAATAGCGAAATTATATAGATATCTTGATCACGTATCTTGATCTAACCACATTACTACCAGCTAAATCCTCACGTATCTTAGTCCCAAACAAGAAGCTCGTCTGTATGAATCCTCACTGATCATGTCTCTCCATTTAAACATCTCAAGCCAATAGTATCCAAATACAAATAAAAAAGTATGATAAGTTCTCTATATTACTCTAAACGTATAAATCTCTGAAATACTAAACCGGTCTTAGAAAGTATACGACTGAAGATTAAAAGTTCTAACATGTCTAAAACACATTCTCAACTAATCGATATTTCAAATACAAATATTTTTCTTCCATTAGCCCTATTCTCCCTAAGTCTGCATCGATCCAAATAATTATTCGTCCCTCGAGACAACTTCCTTACATGTTATTATAGGTCTACCTTGTTCTCTTTTAACACCTTGTGTGAGCTTGCTCACCTTGTTGGCTAAACTAGCCAATTCATTATGAATCCTCTTTTTTTTGTGCACCCGATACCTGTCACCTCCCACCAGCAACAGAAATTGGGTAAAAACAAAGTCTCTACACATCCTAATGGTTTTTATTGCTTTATGTATAGTTTTCAATTCCTAATCTAGAATTCTTCAACGAATATCGACCCAATGAGTATATTATGCAAAAGCGTAACAATAATTAAACGAAAGTAAGTTACTTTTCTGATCCGGTGACAGCACTAGGTCCACCAGAACCTTCGGAGAACGCCTCGAGAGTCCGTCGAGCTTCCTCGAGCTTTTCAGCAATTTCAACATCAGTATATCCCTGATCTGATAGCTTTTCTTCGAGAACGAGAAGCTTAAGCTGAACCTGGCGTTTCCGATCATGTTCGAGAATCTCCTTATTAGGTTTCCTCGTAACACCGGCGGTTCCTTGATCGGATTCAAAACCCTTGCTTCCGCCGCCGTCAACAAGTACTTTGTTCGTCTTTGGCCTTACGAAGAACCTGTTGCTTTGAATGTAACCGTTGGTGCCGGAGCCTCGCGGCGTTTGTAGCCCTATTCCGTTGTACATCTTCCTCTTCCTCGGAGGGCACAGAAATATCTAAAAGCTTTTTTGCCTATTTGTTATACCTAATAGGATGGGTCAAATATTTGTTACACTTTTAGTTTTAGACTCTATTTGCCCTAATGCTAATGCTAATAGTTGATGCATAAGATACCAATCCCTTTATAAACCCGATACATATTAGTATAATCCAACTCGAATTTAACCCATCATAAATTAGGAAAATCTAACGCAATGCCTTTAATTTATTTTTTATACTTTTTGTCTTGAAAATAAGTGTTTAAAAGTACTTTTTAACTTTTTCAAGCACCACAAAAAAAATTAAAAGCTATTTGGCCAGAAAGTATTTAAAAAAATAAATTCAAACACACTCTATATCCACGAGTAAGAAGTTTTTTTTTTCTTTACCTTAGTTTAAGACCTTCTTAATATAAAGTCATTTTAAGTTAAAAAAATTGTTTTTTTTAAGTTTTGTACTTGTTGTAAATCTAATTTATTATCCTTTTCATCCTCATTTCTTTCCTCCTAATATCGTTTTCATCTCTCATCTTCTTTTAATATTCAGAATAAGGTTAAAAATTCTATTAACATATTTGAAATGAGCTAATTTTTTCCGATGTCCACTTGTATATACCTAAATTTCGTATATATTAAATTTTGACAAAAAAACTTCCTTCCTCCGTCCATTTTCTTTCTCCATAAAAAGAAACCCTACAACCCTAAAATTACATCTCCACCTGCCACTGCCTCTGCCACCGCTGCTTCGGCCTGTCCTACGCTCCTCTGCCACCGCTAGTTCATCGGGGTGCCGCCGCCACTGCTGCTTTTCTTCTTTGTTTTATTTTTTTGGAAAAAGAAAACTCTGACGAGATCTCTGTTTCTTCATTTATTGTTGTTTATCCATGAATATTATGTTGAGAAATATACATTTTACACACACACACACACACACACATATATATATATATACTAGCTTTGTGTACGCACGTTGCACGTGTACCCCATACTAAGGAGTATTAAAAATTTAAAAGTACAAAAAAACTTATTATTGTATTAAAAATATGTTATTTGCTGATTGTGTTTACCACTAACTGATGTGTTTAATTATGATATTTCTAAATTCTGAAAGGTGAATTTCAAAACTGCTTGTGATTGTTTAGTAGACTTTAGTATTAAGTGAAAATGAAAAAGAAGAAAAACACATACACTTGAATCTGATAAAATCTTCACACAGTTAAGAGTTAGGACTCAATACATCACCCAGGTTACTAATATATACAAACACCACATATTTGATAAGGTGCTTGAATGTAACTTATTATAACACATTTTGATCTATATATTCAATTTGTCCATCCTCCATGAATGAATTTAGGCTGATCGCTATTCGTTATTAGCTATCTGCCTCATCTTTAAATCATATTGTATATATTATTGATTAAATTCTTTTCTTCCCGGACAAAGACAAATAAAGTATGAAATTCCAAAATATAACAAAGTAGCAATGCAATAGTAGCATCTTCACTGCCTTATATTTTCTTCACTGCCTTCTCCTTCACCACCATAGAGGAAATTTTACAAATCAAACCATGATTTCATTATGGTATAAATCGAATACCATTTATAAAAATGCAACTTTCGAGGATAATAAAACAGAAAAAAAAAAAGAAATATCACAAAAAAGGTAAAAATATAATTGTTGTTGACAAAACAGTGGGATGAAGTTGTCCCAACATATATACTTACCAGATGGCCAAGAAGAGGTACTTCAGAACATAGTAGCGCTTTATGCATATTAAGATATATACACAAAATGGATATGATATATCAAACATGTAACTGAATAAATAAATTGAATGTAAATAACCATTATGAGATATACTCACAGCCAACAATTCCATCTCTTTCACTATTCAGTAATTACGGGCCGGCCAGCATGTTGTAAAGATTAAAATGTCCAAAGTGATGTATGAATATCACGAGTATGTATCGAATCACATAATTCTGATAAATATCCATTTAAGAGAGTAAGTGAATTAATAAATAGATATCACGGAAATGGGCCAAATGACCATCTACATAGCAATTGCATTTGACAGATATGGTACCTGTATATGTATTATCAATTGCAACTATTCAAATTCTTCGTTTAAATACAGTTAAGAGATAGTATTTGGTTAATATACCCATATAAGAAGGAATAATTATTTATGCAACTCTTCAAAGTCTGCACTTTCAGATTCACGAGAAATGTTAAATATACCCATTTATGGAAAATATTACTTTTGTACCAAATAATTAATGACTTTTTATTTAAAGTTAAATTAACTTTTTAGTACAAAAATTATAAGTAAGTAGTTTTTAATTGAAGGGAAAAATGGTCACTTACTTTTTACTTAAGGGATTGGCTCTTTTAGAATAGTATGATATATATATATATATATATATATATTTTTTTTATTTTTTTTTTTTATTTTTTTTTTGTTGATAGATCTAGTGTTTTTATGAGAATCTGTACAAATCTGGTGTTTTCTTTTTTATAAATCTGATGATTTCCTTAAAATTTCTGTGTGGATTTGCTTAAAAAAAAAGGAAAGATAATGATAAGGGGTAAAATCGCGGAAGCTAAATACAATACAAAGATGCGGAAGCGATACAAATAAGATACGAGATATCTAAAAGATATCGAGAAAATCAAGACTAGGATGGCAAGAAATAGAAGAAAGAACGGATAACGATTCACAACATGAATTTATTATCCAAAGGAAGAAATGAAACTCGAACCTTACAAGGATTTCACACTAGCGATGAATCTCCATAGGTTCAAGTTATACAAGGTTCACAAAGCTTCAAGCTTCGAACTCGAAGGGCTCGGCCTCTTCAACGTTCTCTCTTCTCTCTCAAGACTAAAAACAAAGCTCTCCAATGAAAATGGCTAAGTGTGGTTTTTATAGTTATTCCACACACCTAAGTGAATTGTCTAAAAAGCCCTCAACTTGGGTTATTACATAAAAGGCTACATAGGGCTAAACTAGGAAATACACTTAAAAGCTAGTAAAAACCCGTCAGGAAGTAGGCGCCCCGCCTAGACGTTGTGTAGGCAAAACAGGCGCCCCACCTCAGGAGCAGGCGGTCCGCCCAAATACAGAGGCGGTCCACCTCAAGCAAGACCAGAGAGTGCCACTTCAACTGGCGGTTCGCCTGTGATGCGGGTCAAAATAAAGACGATAAAAGATAAAGGAGCGAGACTTACCTCGAACTCACTACAAGGTATCCACGGAGAACTTGTTCCGTGAAACCCTCGTATCGGTGTCAAGATTTGCCTACACTAAGCAACTACCCTTGAGTCACACGAGGAACTCGCAAGTAGAATGATCGGGAGAGTTTGGGGATCAACTAACTCACCTAGAAAACTCAAACCAACAAAGGGTTCTTTCATTCATTCAAAGAGACTATTCTCTTGAAAGTTTGTTTAATCATTCATCAAAGCTAGCTAATGGAAATGAAAGACTATTGGCCCTTTTATAGGTGCCTTACACATGTAATAAAATGTCTAAAAGACCCCTAAAGTGGGCTTAAATAACATAGGCCACGTATGGCTATAATAGTCAAAACATAACAACTAAGTAATGTGTCCCGTCTAGGAGTAGCAGGGATGGGCGGTCCGCCCACCTCTTGTTGGCCTTGTAGAGAAACATTGTGTAGGGGGCGGCCGCCTCATCACCTGGGTAGTCCGCCTCATCAAAATCCAGAGAGCAGTGTTTCATTAGGTGGTCCGCCCCCTTCAGTGGGCGGTCCGCCTCATCCTGAAGCTTCTTGGAATGCCTCGAAATGTGTCTCGGATGCTCCTCCTTCTATGGCATTCCAATGCATGACCTTGAAATGTTCTTCCTTAGCCTTGGATGGTGCTTTTGGATGGTTGCTCGATTTGCACTACATCATTGTTGACACCCAATTTTGTCCCAAAACCTTTTAATTATTATCTAATTATTTTATAAAAGGTTTAAATTTTCAAGTGTAGTAAATTGAAATTTGAGGGAAATAGGTGAAAATCGCAATACATAGGCTAATTTCTGCCCTACCCATGCAATCACCCCTTCCTTTAATTTATCCTAAAAGAAGGGTCAAAACCGTTCCTAGTCTGTAAAATAGGCCTACCCGTGCAAACAATACACACAACATATTACATTTCCCCTGGCCCATCAGCCCCATTACATAACCCGACCCACACCCATTTTGCCTATTTCCCTTACCCATTTCAGAATATCACCCGCGACCCAATTCCCATGTCCCCTAAATCCTAACCCGATTCCCTTTAATTTTTCCCCCCAAAACTTGATCGAATCAGGCCAAATCCTTGTCAGCTGGTCCCCTCCCGCGTTGCCATCTCCTTTTTCGTACGAGCCCAGCCCGTTTTGATCTTAACCATCCATTTCAAAGAAAATCTGATCTGAGTCATCGATTTGAATCCCAACGACCATTTTTTGTGTGGATAAGGATTGGATTCGTACCACCCTTATGGGAAGGGACGAATCCGAACCTTATCCTACAAAGGAAGGTCAAAATTAAAGGGGTCGATTGGGAAATTCAAAAGGAGTCCAAACCCTAGCTGCATCTATAAAAGTGTAAGTTGTTCTTCATTTAGGGGGGGTTCAGTTTTTGAAGAGCGTAAAATGGGAGGCAGTAGAGTATACACAAAATATACACCTAATCCTCTCTTCTGATTTTAGCTTAGAAATATAAAATTACTATTTCCGTTTGGTATTACTGTGTCATCGCTTTGTCATACTAGTCGTCAACCTTACTCAAGTCGCTTGTTCGGGTCGTACTCTTTAGCTCGTTGCCTCAGTTCACTGCATCGCAAAAGGTAAAATTCTTAACCTGTCCTTTTAGTTCCCTGTTCTAGTAATATTTCTGTTATGTCTATGGTTAAGACTGAATCCATGTATGCTTTAATCGTTGTTTATGTTATTTATACACAAAGATTGCACATGTACTGTTTCATTAGAATCTAAAGTCCATTTTTAGCTTGAAGGAACTAACTATTAGATGAAGTCTTTACTTGGTTTAAATGTATAAAGTTCCAATCTTTACGTCTATTTTCATAACCTAAAGGCTGTTGTTTCTTGGAATTGATTTAACATTTTTTTTTGTTTGGTATGAATCAAGCTCATTGCATTTCAGTTTAATGAAATATTATAGGTGTATGCTTCAGTCTGTTATTTGTTCTTGGAGGCAGATGAGTTCTTGTTGTCTGTACTATTCCTATTTTGTCTTTGATTCAGTTTTTCTGAAGGTTGTTTCCTGCCTGCATTAATTCTTGCCTGGTTCTCTTGTGTGTGCATTATTTTTTGGGAGGGTTCAACAGTGTGGCGACTCTGCTGGGGATACGCAAATGGTTCTAACCAAAAGATTTTCACCAATATGCTTTATTTATATATGTGTTGATTGTATGTATGCGTAGCTTAACTCTTTTATTATTTGCATGCCTAAACTAGTATGTGTAGAATTTATTGTTGTGAATGAATGTATTGAAGCATGTTTTATATATGCATAGTCTGCATTCCGTTCATATTTCCTCCCTCATGGAGCCTGTCAATTCTCTTTCATCTCCTCGATTTCATCACGGGGGGCCCGCGTGACGGGCAATAATACAGGAAGGGCATTGTCCTTCCTAACTCTTTGAATTTCTTTCGTGTCACCAAAGTTAGTTGGGGTATGGTTTGCCTGATTTTGTCATGGCCGGTTTTACTGGTTTATGGGGCCAGGTTTATCCCGCATAGGTCCAGTCAGCCTCGGCCATTAGCCCACTCGTAGAAGGAGCTTAGTTCATGCATGCATATACACCTTAGTTTGGACCCGGTCCTTGGGACCGTTTCCAGGAATTAAGAAACCGCCCTTTTTGTTGACGGGTTATTGAATCCCAACGATACTGCATATTATGTGATCGTGTGGATATTATAACGAATCCCAAACTATTTGCCATGTCAAATTTGAGAAGTTGACAATTATGTCGGTTTATTTATATCTCAGATGTTGTATTGATAAACGGCTTGTGTCGTTATAATAACCACATGTGTGTGCAACTTGACGATTAGGCATACCTCTGGCGCAAAAGAGGCACCTTACAGGGTAGGACGCGTTTGCATTTTATTTACGCTTGTTTACTTGTGGTTGCCACATGCCAAATTATCTGTCTAATATGTGATTATTTGCTAAATATGTGCTGCTTGCTTGAAATTCGTTGGTACTGATTGCGATGTGATTAAATTTGTTCAGCGGTATGGTAAGGTTAACGTTATGAAGTCATTTATCTATCATCTGAATTCATGCATACCGTTATTTTAAAATACCTTTCAAATGTTATTTTGTTCATTTTAACCCCAGTCTTGTCGTTTTGCAAAATATTATTTTTGCGTCATATTTTAAAGTATTCGCAAGTGTGTTTCCCTTTTTGAAAATAACTTTAGAGCTAAAAAAGCGTTTTCGCATCTGGTTCGCTTTAACAAAATGAGTGTCTTGCTCAAACTTTTGGGTCTTTTCAGTACGGTCTCAATTTTTTTTCCTTTTGGAATAAGTTGGCCCGTCAGTTTCATCTTTAATAAATTTTTATTAAATTCGGATGCGTTGCTAAAGGATTAATTATTTTGAACATCAAGATCAGGACCTATGGCTCGCCAAACTGTTGTGATTGATTTGACCGAAAGTGATGAACTCCACCAAGACAAGGTTAACAAGCTTGAAGCAACCGTAGCAAGTTTGGAGAAGAGATTTGATAGTCTTACTGAATTGGTTGTCGCGCTCATGGATGCTCGCAACCCAGTGCGAAATGTGCCAAGCCCAGGGCCAAGTGCCCCTGTTACTCCTATCTCTACTGTTGCACCTCCTACAAGTCAAGTAGCTCCCACATTCGAGTGTGATGTTCAAGAATTCCCCCATCTGCATGCATTCTTGTTGGAGAACGAGTTCCGTGTCTCATAAAAAACAAGCAATGAGAAAAGCAATAGGGAAGGGCTTCCCAATGATAAAGAGAGGAATGACACAATGATGGGTGAGAATGCTCTACCATCTCAAGCAGGCTTATGAGAGACAGAAAGTGAACATGTGAGTGTTCTTGACCCAGCTGATCCTCCAATGTATGATGGGATAGGAAATCCTCGTGATCACTTGAAGGCATACCTTGCTTGGGTCGCAAGGTATGGACCAAGCAATGAAACCAAGTTGAGGATGTTTTCTAGGAAACTTAAGGAACCAGGTTTGACATGGTTTGCAATACAAGGTCCTTGGAAATTGGACAGTTGGGATAATCTAGCCCGGGATTTTGTCAAGCATTATGAATTCTCGAACCCGATTCTTGCAAAGGTCAGTCCGTTGAAAAGAAAATTTACAGATCTTCAAGTGGAGCCGGTTGCAATAATTGACAAGAGATCGTGTGGCTTAGCTGAGGCGCAATCTAAAGACAAAGGAAAAGCTGTTATGCCAAACTCTTTGTCACCCATAGCAGAAAAACCTTATGACATCGAGAAAGTGGTTGTTAATCCAGGTTTTCAGTCAAGCAGCCACAAAGCACCTGTTGTTGCATTCACACCAATACCAGGATCTTATGCAAACCTGTTTGAAAGGCTTCTGAGGGTCGGTTTGGTATATCTTGCAAAACCAAAGCCGTGTTGGTCACATAAGCCTAAAAATTTGAGAAAATTTTGTGCTTACCATTCAGGGATGCAGGGGCACAATATTGAAGAATGCACTTTATTTAAGAAGAAAGTTGAAAGCTTGATCAAATCTGGCCATGTTAAAATTCTACCCACAAACGGCATTAGCGAACCTTTTGTCTTAATCTTACCATATGAAAAGGGAAATCCCTTGAAGAAGGGTATTTAGGCGCTTATTAAGTTCCAGAAAAGCAGTAGAGTTGCAGAAGTAGAAGTTAGTTTATTTGTATTATTAGGAAGTAATTATTGTAATTTCCTTTTGATAGTTCGTTGAAAGAAAAGAAAAGAAAGAATATCAAATTATGAATGTTGACTCTATTTCTATGTAAGCAAACTATGGTAACCGGTTTCCCCAAGACGGGAAGCGTAGGCAACTCATATCGAGTTTTGGTTACACAAGCATTTGAAAATTCTCTTCTATGTAAGCAGAACTACGCACGGTCTGATTCCCAAGGAGGGATACATAGGCTCCTCCATCGGGCTCGACCCTTAGTGTTTAAATTTTAAATCTCCCAAAGATAGAAACTGGGGCAAATTTTGCAAAGCAAGTAGAAGTCGTGGGAGATTGCAACCGGGGCAGCTTTTGCAAAGCAAGTTAAAGTGTTGAAGTCATAACTGGGGCAGAATTTTGCAAAAAAAAAAAAAAAAAAAAAAAAAAAAAAAAAAAAAAAAAAGCAAGTTGAAGACATTGAGTTGGTTTGGTCGTTATTAGAAGCAGTTTTCAAGGATTGATACAGACTGTCATTTTGCAAGGAAGAATCGATAGTCGAGCAAAGCATTGATGTTCTAAATAAGCCGACCATTTAGCAATTTTTGCCAAAATGGTCTAGCACGCATACTGATTTAGTAAAAAACTTCCAAAATTATTTTTCTCAACTCACGTCTTGAAAAATCAAATTCTGTTGATCATTGAGTTTCGAACTTTTAAATACTTTACTCCTTTGTTGAGTCGGGAATTTGGTCCCATCCATTCGGCCTAATGGCCTATTTTATACTTAAAATCCTTATGCACGCATTGTCATTTTACGTATTAACTTGCTTTTGTTTAATGTGTAGAATTCATTTGTTAAAGGTTGGCTAGCATTGAACACTGAAATGGCTGAAAATCTGCATCAAGGACAAAACAACATGGCAAAGCAGCTTCAGGCAACCAGTTCTGGTATGGGTATTTTACAACCGCAGAATGATAATGTTGAAGAACATGTGGTCCAAAGGAGTAGGATTGTCAACTTTGTCAACACTAGCAAACCTTTGCCAAATACAAACTTTACCTCCAATCCACCTTACTTAACAATGCCTAATTACCCAATGCCTATACATTCTATATATCCACAAATCCCGCAAGAATATCTTACAAATCCAAGTGCTTGGCCAGCTGCAACTTTATACCAACCGCCTTTTGTCACTATGCCTGTTGTGGGGAGTCAATCGAATCAGGTGATAGTGCGCCCACAAGAATTGCCTAGAAAAGAAGTTGAGACAACTGATTTACATAGCATAAAGAGACAAATCCGTAATTTGCACAAGGTCATTAAAGATGAGTTGCGCTCTAGGAACATTCAGAGTTTATGTTATGAAGACTTATGCATTCACCCAAACATTGAGCTTCCACATGGGTATAAGATACCAAAATTCAACACCTTCGATGGAAAGGGGAACCCCTATGCTCATTTGAAAGATTATTGCAGCAGATTGATTGGAATTGGTAAGAATGAAGCTTTGCGGATGAGATTTTTCATTCAAAGTTTATCAGGAATGACACTTGCATGGTATACCAAACAAGATTTTTCCAAATGGCACACATGGGAGGATATGTCTCATGACTTTATAGAACAATACAAGTTCAACATAGTAGGAGATCCCGATGTGTTTGATATGCGCAACATTAAGAGGATGTCTCGTAAGTCTTTTGTAGAATATGTTATGAGGTGGAGGTTAGAGGCTTCTAAGATGCATCCTCCCTTGCCTGAGAAAAGGCTAATAGCAGCTTTTGACATGCAAGAAGGCATATACTATGCCAAAATGGTCGTCAATAATGCAAGCAACTTCTCTGAATTGATCCAACTGGGAAAAATGATAGAAGAAGGCATAGCAAGAGGAAAAATTCCTTCTGGTTTATTTGGGTACACCACTCAATCAGAGAAACCCTCAAATTTGCAAGGCTCTCAAAGTCAGTTTCAACAATCATATTCCGATGATCCGGTGTCAAAGAAGAGGAAGTCGAATACATTCACTCCTCTAGAAGAGTCTGCGACGAGCATATTTGAATAATTGCAATCTGAAGGACTTTTGCAACCAAGGAAAGGAACAATTCCTAAGTACTTGCTTCCACACTTTGATCCGCCAAAGCATTGTGCTTATCATTCAAATATCCAAGGTCATGATACTGAAGAATGCAGTGGCTTGAGATAGAAAATTCAAAGCTTGATTGATAATGGAAAAATAATAGTGCAAGAAGATCCATTCAGTGGTAATTGCAACATTCCTCCCGCAAGCACAATTTTTGTTAAAGGCGAGGCGTCAACCTCAATATATTCAAAGAAGAAGCGGTTTGCAAGCTAAGAAGATTGAAAAGACCGCATTTTTGCAGCTTGAAATTGCATTTCATTGCCCAACTATCTTATGTGTTAACTACTCTGTCGCAATTTTATTCATCCAAGTTGTAATGAACTACGTTATATTTTGCTACTCTTATTGGGCTTAGTCCCAAAATCAATGAAATTTCATTTTTCCCAAATAACCCCAGCCAAAGCAGTTTTAGATGGTTTCTCTTGTGCAAAAGGGAGAGTTTCAAGAATGTCAGATTTTCGCAGCAACAACAATTTGACTGCCATGCAAGCAAAATGCAGATTTGAAGCCAAATTAGGTGTTCAAACAAGCCAACCGTTATTTGATCAAAAACTACAATTGTTCTTTGATTAAACAGGGGCAAATTTTGCATTTACCGCAAAGTTCAGCATCAAAGTGGAGGGAGCAATGCAAAGTGTCGCGACTTCCCAGAAATTTTATAGTACTTACAATTTTTTTTTGAATGCAGAAATCTCAAGCAGCGAAACGAGAAGAACTCGCAACTATTAGTTCCTTGAAGAACATTTGCTTTATCGCATATGCAGAACAACTCTATTTTAGCTTTTGATCGATTATCGCATCACCAGCACAAGCCAGGCGATTTCAGATTTTGCAAGATGCAGGGTTTATCCACCCACAAATAGGATATTTGGGTTCTTCCACCCACAAATAGGATATTTGGGTCCTTCCACCCACAAATAGGATATCTGGGTCCTTCCACCCACAAATAGGATATCGATGGGTCCTTCCACCCACAAATAGGATATTCAGGCCTTCCACCCACAAATAGGATATATCGGGTCCTTCCACCCACAAATAGGATATCTTGGGTCTTTCCACCCACAAATAGGATATCTTGGGTCCTTCCACCCACAAATAGGATATCACTGGGTCCTTCCACCCACAAATAGGATCTTGGGTTCTTCTACCCACAAATAAGATATCTGGGTTCTTCCACCCACAAATAGGATATCTTGGGTTCTTCCACCCACAACCACCCACAAATAGGATATCTGGGTCCTTCCACCCACAAATAGGATATCTGGGTCCTTCCACCCACAAATAGGATATCTGGGTCCTTCCACCCATAAATAGGATATCTCGGGTCCTTCCACCCACAAATAGGATATCTCGGGTCCTTCCACCCACAAATAGGATATGCAGGTTTCTTTCAAGTAGATTAATAGTCTAAGACAAGTCGGCTTGAGGCGCCACTTTCGGAGTATCTCGCGATGTCGGTTGTCTTGCAATATTGGCACGCTATATTTGAAGTAGATGATAGTAATGGACAAGTCGACTGGAGGCACCACTTTCGGAGTGTCTCGCGATGTTGGTTGTCTTGCAATATCAGCATATTATATTTGAAGTAGATGATAAAGATAGGCAATTCGACTTGAGATATCATGTCTCGTTAGTCAACTTATCTTATGAAAGCCTTGCATTCTACAATTCGTTCTCACTTTACTTCTGTTTCAGAATAATGATCAGCCTAGAGGTTCTCCGGGCGGAGCATCTCGTCAGTTGATCAAAAGAAGAACTTATTGATGATATCACAACCCGCATTTATAATTTTATGTTATCACTCTTTTATTTCTCATTCCAATTATTACAGTTTATTAGCATGTTCTCGCTTACCGTTTGTCAAGTTTATTACAGGATTTTGGCAGTACCGCAGCAGCATTTGGAGCATAACGTGGAACTTTTTCTTAGCAGTGAACTGGGGCAAATATTGATATGAGATAGACTCGTCAACGAGGATCTGAAGAATCGCACTCGAACAAACAAGTCTTACCTAATCTTTCATTTCAGATTAGGCGTCAGTTTGATTTCATTCCTATTCGTGCGTCCTTTCTTTTGTCAATCGTGCTAGTCTTTGTATCTAAGTGTCGTTGAACTACATATGACCTGATTCTCTTTTAGCCCGAGATATGTAGGCAACTCGAAAATCGGAATTCGGCCATATCCATAAGCCTCGCCTTTTGGTCCATGGAATCAGAACTTCTTGGCTTTATCGTGACAAAATTGGCTTTATGTCAACTTCTTTACCCTAAAAACTCTTTCATCCTTTTCTGGGTAAAGAGGGGCAGCTGTTGACACCCAATTTTGCCCCGAAAGGTTCAATTAAAGTATAATTATTCTAAAATTAAGATCAATTTTGAAAGTTAAAGTAATTAATTAATTTTTTAAAAAAAGGGCTAAATCGCAATGCACAACCCAAAAACCATCCTACCCATGCAATTCCCTAATTACTTAAGTTTATTTCTAAAAGGGGGGCCAAATGTGCTAGGCGTGACCCATTATAGCCCATTTCCGCAAACAATATATACAATATTACACACATAAACACCTCCCCATTTCAGTTTGATCGACCCGTTTCCCATTTCCCTAACCCGGTCCCAAACTCCCCAACCCGCTATCAAATCCCTAGACCCAAAATTTCCCTCCAAAAACTTTGATAATAGTCCAAATCCTTGTCAGCTGCTCCCCTCCCACGTTTCCCTCTCTCATCAGCAACGAACAAATGATCCCAGCCATTCATTTGAATTCGCAAGTTTATCCGAGCCCTATATCGATTCAAACGGCTTCTTTTGTATAGATAAGGCTTGGATTCGTACCAACTTGGTGGGAAGAGACGAATCTAACCCTTATCTTGCAAAGAAAGGCCGAAATTGAAGGTTGATTTTGGAAATTCATAACCATCCGAAAGCACTAAATTCTCAGGTATTTAAGGATATTTCTTCTCATTTTTAGGGGAGTTTTTTTCGGGGGGGGGGGGGGGGGAGGGGGGGGGGTTAAAAAAAAAACGGTAGAACATAAGCATTTTTTAGTTTAAGTTTTTCTCAAAAATATAGACATATAGTGCTCTTGTTTTCTGGTTTTTGCTCCTGGTATTGGTCTGGTATTATCACTTCTTCGTTTGTGTCGTCGCTTTAACATCTAAGTCGTCAACTTGTACGGGTCGTATTCTTGGCTCGCCTCCTTAGTTCACTACTCTTGCAAAGGTTAGTGTCGCTTCATCTTTTCTTAATATTCAATGATGGTTTGTGTGATGAGTAGTTAAAGTTAAGCTGTTGAATGACTACAATTAGAAGTTAATGATAGCTAATAGATATTCTGTGTGATTGCTTGTTCAAGTAAATCTTGTTATAAGTCGAAACCTGTGAAAATTCAACCTTGCATATTTTGTTTATGTCCATGATTATTCATGTGTTGATTGCTTAGTCTGAAAGCTATGGGTGTTGGGTTTTGTTTTGTCAGAAAAGCTTGTATCTTAAGTTCAAAGCATGAAAATTTTTTAGTTCTGTAATGGTAATGAATCTCTTTAGAAATGGCATGAAAAAACCAGTCTTAAGCTAAAGGCTTCAGTCGTTTGTTCACCTGAGTAAAGAGGTAATCTTGGATTTGTTTGGTGTAAAAGTTGTCTGCTTGTCTTGAATAAAAAGGATAAGGGGCAGAGAGGTTCATTGTTTTTTCTGGATGCTGTTTTAGGGAGCTGCAGACCATGTTGTTGGTCTGTGAGTTTCAAAATGATGAGGTATGCAGGTGTTCAGGGGGCTTTACAGGTCTGGTAGTAGAGTGAAAGGGGTTTATGCGGTTCGTTTTCAGGTTGTTTGTGAGGTGTTGTTTCAGTGTGAGATGTTAGAAGGTGCAGATTGTTTTGGTTCAGGGATGCAGGGAGTATGTTTGAAATGATTTTGGTGGCTGCAGGCTTAAGAGTCAGTTTATAACAGTTGCAGGGGTCTGGTTTGTAAGGAGCTGTTTTAGACAATTTAGGAGGGTTTGTGAGTGTATGTAAGTGAGTGTGATGAATGTGAGTTATTGGTATTCTGTTCATTTTCTGGTGTTGGAAGTGATGTGTAAAGGGGTCTGTTTCCTGATTGTTAGAGGCGTTCAGGAGAGGGTGATAAGCAGGTTAGTCCAGGGAGTCAGGGAGGTCTGTTTTGTATGAGAGATGAGGGAGAAGGGTCTGATGAGGGTGTTTCAGAAGTATTCTAGGGTTGCTAGTCAATTTCAGGTTTGTTTGAAGTGTGGTTTCAGGATCAGGATTAATCTGAGAGTGTTTGAGAGTTGTGCTTAGTTAGTGAAGGACGTTTGTGAGTTTGTGCGTGTGTGTAAGTAAGGTCTGCGAGTTTCTTAGTGTGTAGATGTTGTTTCTGGTAGTAGCATATGTTTGAAGGGTTGATCAAAAGCGTAGGAAGGTTTGGTTGTTGCTGCAGGGCATCTGTGAGTTTGTGTATGAGGTCTTTTCAGTTTATGTTCCAGTATTCTCCAGGAAGTTTTGGGTCCTACTCGCAGACATTCATGTGTCCAACAGTCCGCTTATATGTATTCCGATTTGAAATGAATTCTAAGATAACTAGCTAGTCTTGAAAACCTGTTATGTTGCTAATCTGCGTTATTAAAGGTCTCAATGAATGGTGTTAATAAAATGCCTTTCTGATCTTTTTAAAATCATACATTCAGTGCCTATAAATCCCTATGGTTCACAGTATTCATCCTTAAGACAAGGTCTTATTAGTTTGACATATTGGATTTTTCTCTCATTTGGATAAATTGACTTTTAAGCTTTGCATTTCAACAAATATGGGTATATCTGTTTGGCTGGAATCATTGGAGATGCATGATCTAAGTTATTAGTTTGAAATCCTACAAAATTTACACCATGGAATACTCCCTAGCAGATGTAATGAATACTCTTTTGGACTTTAATGAGTTTTGGTCAATTGCTAGGTTTCTGCTTAGAATTCGCTTATGTCATTTTAAGTTCGATTAAATATGATTACAACTTGTGTCTCACGGAATGTGTTAATTTCCTTTCCTTATGTCTAATGTATTTGGTGCATGGTCATTATGTCCGCATTTAGCCAATTGTTAGAAAGATTTTCTTAGGAGGTCGTTATTGGGTGTGCTGTAGTTCATGATTGTGCTTTCTTCATTCCTACTTGAGCTACATGTCATTTATTTACTTGCTTCTTTCTTCCGCTCTAGATGGATTTCTAATCCTTATTCCCATTTTCTTGACATGTAACACCTCTTGGGACGAGTTTGAGTTGCTAAACTCACAAATGGGGATGTCGTGCATTTGGGAAGTTATTTGATCCGCTCCGCTTTTTCGGGACTTGATATCCTCGAAAATGTAAAAGAAAAAGGAAAAATGAAAACCTTGTGAAATACAGAGCTTGTGTTGAATTTACTATCCGGGTTCTACCTTCTAAACTCCTTCTCTCCCGTCCCCTTTAGAAAAGCATGTTTTAGGAGCCGCTTTATTAAACTGTTATCTTATCGCATGTTTAGAATAGATTATATAATTGCTTATCCCGTTCCTTTGGGACTCGCCAATTAGTTTAAGATAATAGGAATCTTTGATTAACTATCGAGTGCAAAAGAATCAAATTTAAAATCGTACTCAGTTATTCATTATTTATATTGAAGTTAATTATTTATTCATCTATTACCTATTTACCCATTAATTAAATTATTTAAGTGGTATTTATTTATTTATAATAAATTAATTAATTAATTTATTCTTTATTTAATTTTAATTAATTTGCTTAATCATAATTATTTATTTATTCATCTATTTAATTAATCAATTATTATTCATTTATTACTTATTTAATTCAATTGATGAATATTTATTTATTTAATTAAGTTATTATCTATTTATTATTTATCTATCCAACCCATTAATTAATCAGTTATAATTATTTATCTAATTATTTATTTACTTAATTTTATTTAGCCTTTATTTATTTATTTAATTAAGCAATCAATCATTATCTCATTATCCATTTAATTAATCTTAAGTTTTGTTACTTATTTATCTAAGTATTGGCCTAATCAAACCTTATCTTATCTATTTATCTTTATTTAAATTTTATCCTAAATTAATTATCTTTAAGTAAAATTCGTGAAAACCGCCGGATTAACCACATTTAGCGGATTTTCGAAAGTGCTCCCGCTAGGGACCTTCTTTCGAATTTAATAGAACCACTTACTCAAAATCTCTGAAAATATTTTTCCTTTTAAATAAGGAATAAATTGCACTCTTTAATTAACATTTGGTTTCTAATAATCCTTAAATTAGGTGGCGAATCCAAAGAAAGACCTTTGGAATCCCATTTTGTTGAACATTATACCCGAAACCTACCTTTTTCTTAAAGAAAGGGTAATTTTTGGGGTTCAACAATCATCCTTCCCTTCTTGAGAAGATTTCGTCCTCGAAATCAAAGCGTGGTCTCTCATAGCATCATCAACTTCTCGGGGTGGCCAATACTCTCCTTCTTTATCCTTCTTGAACGTCACTTTGACATACGCTTCTTCCAAGATCTTCCTCCTTAGCATGGAGCTTAGGACCTACAAGCAATGACAAGCAAACACAAACAAACTTCCTACTTTGAAAGTAAGTTAGTGCAAGAAGTGTGAAAAACACACTCTTGTGGTATAACCAAGCATCAATAATAAGCACAAATATCAAGTCTCCAAGGAGAACAACAAGTACTTGGTTAAATAACAACATGCATTCAACACAATAATGAGCAAATAGGTCATGGGGATATGGAAAATGCAAGATCAAGCTATCAAAATCCCTTTGAACCTTAAGCTCAAGATTAACACACCAATCAATCCTCAAGGGGTGATTAACATGTGGAGTGAAGTGAGTCAAATAACTCAACCTACACGTAGTATCAAGTACTCAACCAAGGGACTCCTCTTCCCCTCCAATTTCATCACCTAAGCAACTCTTCTCAAAAGACAAACTCTTAAGGAAAGTATTGATGATGGATTCTTCCTCATCATAACCCCAACAAGCAATAATAGGGTCACTCAAAGAACCATCTACCTCACCCAAATTTTCAAACAATGGGTTGCCTAAGGAGTCAAACCCTTCACACTATGGGGGTTCTATTTGACTACCCACCCTTGTCCGATACAAGTTATTACCACTAATGAGGATGCTTCAAATAATGGGTTAGTAAAAGCATGCATCTCACTATCATGATCAAGCGTAGACAAGTTATCAAGGCTAGGTTCACTTGAGGAGTCATGATAGACAACCTTGTCCAATTCATGCAATTTGGACTCCTCAAGGTCAATTCCATCTTTACCACAACACATTGGCCCACCAAATGGAAGCATATCAATAAGGGAATGATCAACTATCTCATCTTCCCCTTTGTCAAAGGTTGGTGGTGTATCATAGCAAAGGTCACAATCATTGTCAACTATCAAATCTACACTAGGGGGAGGTTCATTGAACAATGAGCTCACATCATGATATGGCACAGCATCCCTCTCAACTAGTGTTACACAAGCACACTCAAATTAACTACTAGACTCTTCACTAGTGGCATATTCACTAGATGCATCACAAACACCAACTAGTGTTGAGTCATCACAAGACAAGTAGTTAGTAGGCTCATGAAAAGGTGAAGTAACACTTACATTGGTAGTACTTCCTTGATCACTCACAAGGCTTGAAGTGTCATATGCAACTCCTCCTTCATGAAGGTCACATTGAGAACTTTCCTCCTCTTGTCTTTCCTTCCAAGCGCATGGTTTAGGCTCCAATGGCTTGTCTTCAAATGTACCTACACATGAGCTAACACAAGAAAAAGTAGAAGATGAAGAATTGTTAAAGCAATGGGTGCTCTCAATCTCAATTTTTCTTTCCTCACCTCTCTTCTCTCTCAATTTTACCTCAAGGTCAAGTGTAGTTTGTGGTGACAATCCACTCACACCACTCCTCAAATCCTCTCTTGGATTGTCACCGGTCACTCCCTCACTTCTCTCTATCTTTTCTCTCACATTTGAAGTGGAGTGACTCTCATTTTCATCATGCAATGGTAAGACAATAAGATTGTTTGCCTCGGGTTCAAGTGTCATGGGTGGCTTTGCTTTAGCCGCTTCCCTAAAATCCTTCATACGTTTGTAGTCTTCCCTTACTTGCCTTGGAGTCAAAGGTTTAACCACATACTTCCTCCCATCTTGCTTGACCGTGTAGGACTTGGTCCGACCATCATGTACCACACATCTATCATATTCCCATGGTCTCCCAAACAATAGATGGCAAGCTTGCATCGGGACCACATCAAACATGATTTTATCCCTATAGTTCCCAATGCTAAACTCAAGCATCACTTGCTTCACCACCTTTAGTTCACCACACTCACTAAGCCATTGTAAATGATATGGTTTTGGATGCTTTAGAGTGGGTAATTTCAATTGGAAAATCAAGGTTTGGCTCACTATGTTGGCACAACTCCCCGAATCAACAACCATTGAACACACTTGCCCCATCACACGACATCTAGCATGAAAGAGGTTTTCTCTTTGATTATTTTCCACCTCCTCTTCCATGAAAATGGTACACAAGCTTCTCCTAACCACCAAGAATAGTTGAGGATCATCATCTCCTTCTATGGCCTCCTCACAAGCAACTTCCTCATCTCCCTCTACTCTCTCATTTTCGGGCTCACTATCTTGCTCATACACCAAATTACCAACCACAACCATGGTTCTTTTGGTAGGACAATCCCTAGCAAAATGACCATAGCCCTTGCACTTATAGCATTGAGTAGAAGTAAAAGTAGGATTGCTCAAGTGAGTTTTAGAAGTACCTTCCAAGTGTGGTGTAGTCTTCTCATATGGTTTCTTCACTTCTTTGCTAGCACTGGCACTTGGAAAGTTTGCATTTGGAGTCTTCTACTCCTTTGGCTTGCTTGTGGAAGTAGAAGTGTTGCCTTTGGATTTATCTCACTTAAGCCAATTCTCGGCATCGATTGCGGCTTCAAACATATCTTGAAGTGAGAGATAATGATGAAACCTTAATTGAGAAGCTATATCATAGCTCAAGCCATTTTTGAAACGGATCATGGCTTCACCCTCGGTATCTAGATCCAATGCCATCCGGGTCTTTTCAAATTCATCATAGTACTCATGAACCGACTTGACACCTTGCTTTAGATCATAAAGCTTCTTGAGTTGCTCTTGACGATACCTTGGAGGCACATACTTGGTATTGATGAGTTCTTTCAACTCATCCCAAGTCACATTCACATGCACACCCATTCTTCTCCTTGACCTCTTTATGGACTCCCACCAAGTAGAAGCATAGGCCTCAAAGGTAGAAATAGCATAGGTGCCTTTCTTCTCCTTGGTCATCTCATTGGTGTCAAACACTCTCTCCATGAGTAGTACCCATTTCATGTACGCTTACGGATCACAAGTTCCCTTAAAGGATGGGAGATTGAGCTTAACACTATTGAGTTTATTGTTGTCACGTACCCCACGGTTAGGCTCCATTTGGCCTTCATAGTGGTCATCATAAGTAACATATTCCCTCCTAGCATTCTTGCCATCAAATCTCATGGCTGGCCCTCGACCTCGGCCTCTACCCCTATCCACATTTCGACCCCAATTCATTTGCCTCCTAGGTTGATAATGAGCATCATACCCATAGGCTTCATCAAGATACTCGGCCTCTTCCCCTTCTTGAGCCTCAACAACTTGCTCAAGAGGTGGAACATATCTAACGGGTCTTGGAAGTGGAGCATTTCCTTGGGGATTGCCCAAGTTGCGTGGGAATGCCGCTTGTTGGGGATTGCCCAACACACGCTCTTGTGGATAAACATCATTTCTTAGCTCATATCTCTTGGCTATCTCCGGAAAGTGTCCGGGAGTCATAGGAGTGCTATGACTTGTGCCTTCTCCTGATTCAACTGGAACGCTCGGGGTCCCTCTTTCAATGGTCTCAAGCATCAAGGATATGTCCTCCAACTTAGCCATAATGGTGGCCAACGCATTCTTAACGGAATCATCTCCATCATTTGCCATTGTACCTACAAAATCAACAAACGTTAGTGAAAAAACCTCACTCACACCCTCACATGTATAGCACTCGGTTCACTCGTTTAGTAGTGGTGGATATTTTACTCAAGTTTGAATCTAGAAGCTTCGCGTAGTTGATCAACAAACCACAACTCAATCACTCAATCCACAAGTCAAGTGTACTCCAGGTGAATGGAGTTAATGTGACTCTATTGGACGATAAGCACTTTAAAGTGAGGACTTGAGTCAAAGGATACTGCGAATCTTCTTCGAATTCTAATCTCCTAACTAGGCACGATGATCCTAAAATCTCAAAGACAAGTACCAACTAAGTAGTAAAGTTACTTAGGGAAGTACTAGTTGGATGGTATGCAAGCAAGGAAACAAAGGATCCTAGGAGAAACTAACCAAGCCAACAACCCAGAAATTCAGGCGCCCCGCCTCTGCAGAGTGGCACGCCGCCCTGTGTAATTCAGCAGGGGGTAGGCGGTCCGCCTCCTGAGCTAGGCGCTCCGCCTCCCAAAAATCCAGAGAGCTCAAAAATTGAGGCGGTCCGCCTCTGTGTTTAGGCGCTCCGCCTACTGCAAATTTCAGCACAGTGCAACTTCGTGTTTCTCGACTTTAGCACCAAAAAATCCAACAAATCTCACGATGCTTTAGCAATCCGAAGGTACCCAAATGTGTTTTCAACCACAATAATCAAACTCCAATGATTTTTATCAAACCTCAAGCAAAAACAACCAAATCACCATGTTCATCAAGTTTTTATCAAGGGTTTCAAATTTTAAAATCTTGGAATACAACTTCAAATCATGTGTTTTGGGTACCAAAATGACGGGTTTCCAACAAGGAACAAACCTCAATAACACCCATAACAAGAATCAATCAAACGAACAAGATATGCCAAATTTTTGATGTTTTTTTAATTTTTCAATTTTTTTTGTGTTTTCTTCTTTTCAACAACAACAAACAAGAAACTACCAACCTAGGCACGAAGAATCAAGGGTCGGGGATTTATAGAAATAAAACTCGAGCCTTGCTCTGATACCAAGATGATGCGGGCTTAAAATAAAGACGATAAAAGATAAATGAGTGAGACGTACCTCGAACTCCCTACAAGGTATCCACGGAGAACTTGTTCCGTGAAACCCTCGTATCGGTGTCAAGATTCGCCTACACTAAGCAACTACTCTCGATTCACACGAGGAACTCGCAAATAGAATTATCGGGAGGGTTTGGGGATCAACTAGCTCACCTAGAAGACTCAAACCAACAAAGAGTTCTTTCATTCATTCAAAGAGACTATTCTCTTGAAAGTTTGTTTTATCATTCGTCAAAGCTAGCTAATGGAAATGAAAGACTATTGGCCCTTTATAGGTGCCTTACACATATAATAAAATGTCTAAAAGAACCCTAAATTGGGCTTAAATA
This sequence comes from Petunia axillaris subsp. axillaris, assembly GCA_029990575.1. Lineage (NCBI taxonomy): Eukaryota > Viridiplantae > Streptophyta > Magnoliopsida > Solanales > Solanaceae > Petunia > Petunia axillaris. Next base: position 24,960,134 of record JARKNS010000003.1, read on the forward strand.
ACATAGGCCACATAGGGCTGTAATAGTCAAAACATAACAACTAAGTAATGTGTCCTGTCTAGGAGTAGCAGGGGTGGGCAGCCGCCCCAACCCCCTGGGCGCCTGCCTCTTGTTGGTCTTGTAGAGAAACATTGTGTAGGGGGCGGCCGCCTCATCAAAATCCAGAGAGCAGTGTTTCATTAGGCGGTCCGCCCCCTTCAGTGGGCAGTCCGCCTCATCCTGAAGCTTCTTGGAACGCCTCGAAATGTGTCCCGGATGCTCCTCCTTCCATGGAATTCCAATTCATGACCTTGAAGTGCTCTTCCTTAGCCTTGGATGGTGCTTTTGGATGGTTGCTCGATTTTCACTACTCAGCCTGGTATAGTGGGCGGTCCACCTTGTGCTGTGTCGCTCCAAGCACTCGACTGAAAGCTCTTCAAGTCATCTCCAAAGCCTTCATCTTCAAAGCTTTTCCAACCCAAGTGTGGGTGAGCATTTTGGATCTCTTTAGCCCGGCTTCGAAGCTCTTGAAGCTCTTGATCTCGCATCCCTTTGTCCTTCAAGCTCGGCTTTGATGGTTGGCGCTTTGGCTCAATTTGTCCCGCATCATCCTCCCCTTCTTGAAAGGATTTCGTCCTCGAAATCAAACCATCAATACCTACAATCAAAGGCAAACACAATCCAAACTTCCTACTATAAGAGTAGGTTAGTGCAAATAGTGTGGGAAACGCACTCTTATGATAGAGCCAAGCATCAATAATAATTAAAAAACTTATGTCTCCAAAGGAAACAACAAGTACTTGACTCAAAAAGAAAGTGCATCCAACACAAAGACAAGCAAAGAGATCAATAGGGCAAGGAACATGCAAGATATAGCAATCAAATTCCCTATGATCCCTAAGCTCATGACCAACATACCAAGTCTCTAATGTATTTTTATCACAAGGCAAGACAATGGCTTTAGCATGCCCAACACTCAAGGTGTGATCAATATATGGGATTGAGTAAGCAAAATATTTCAATTCAAAACGATTATCGAATACTCCACTCCCCTTCTTAAGAAAACTCCTACACACACCGAGAGGTACCTCTTCACCTCCAAATTCACCTCCAAGACAATTCTCCTCGCTAGACAAACTCCCAAGGGAGGTCTCAAACAATGGATTATCTATAGAGTTGAGAATTCCAATCCATGGAGGTTCAAACTCACACTCTACTCTAGTTTGATACAAATCACCATATCCATTGAAGTTGCCCTCATACAAAGAATTAGTATAGGCACACTTCTCAAGTTCATTAGCAAGCAACGGTGAAGTATTCAAACTAGAGACGACATCTACACTTGAGGAGTCATCGAACACAATTCGATCAGTCTCATGCAATAGAGACTCCTCAAGGTCACGATTACCCTCACTACAACACATGAGACCACCACTATCAAGTAAGAAATCAAAGGAAAGAATAATATATTCATGCAATTCATCTTCTCCTTTATCAAATATGGGTGGGGTGTCATAACAAGGTTCACTAGCAAGGTCAACCACAATATCATCACTAAAGAGAGGTTCAATGAAAACCAAGCTCACATCATGATGTGTCTTTTCAACCCTCTCAACTAGTGGTTCACATTCACTCACAAGTTGACCAATCAGCTCTACACTAGTTGCAAACACATTGTAATCATATAAATCATCAACTAGTGTAGAGTTTTCACAAACAACATCATAAGACAAGGAAGTATCATGCTCAAGGGAGGAAGAACTAACACATACCTTGAGAGGCCATCGTGCTCACTCAATGCACTTGAAGTGTCATGAATAGTTTCTCCACCTTGTAGCTCACATTTGGAATCTCCTTCACCTTGCCTTTTCTCTTTGGAACATGATTGACGCTCCATCGGTTTGCCTCCAAAAACTCCTACACAAGAATTCAAATAAATAGAAGAAAAAGATAAAGGGTTTATGTTAGAATAAGGGATGCCCTCACTCTCAATGATTCTTTTTCCCTCTCTCTTTTCCCTCATTTTTTTCCAAGGTCGTGTGTAGATTTGGGTGGCGACATCCCACTCACATCACTCATCACATCCTCTCCTTTTTCCACTCAAGGAATGTCACCGATCACTCCTTTACTCCTATCAATCTTTTGTCTCTCATATTCGGGCGAGTTGGGACGAGGCCCGAGAATGCCTTTAGCCGGATTAGGTGGACTCTTTACATCAACCCGGAATCTAAGACTTAGAGAATCATCGCTTGATGTCTCCTTCTTCTTTGGTGAACCACTTGATTTTGAATCTTGTGGTTTCGGGTTCACCTTGTTGACACTTGTCAACCCTTCACCAGCATTTGTCCCACCCCCTCTTGTGTTTGTAGGACTTCTTGATTGCACTCTTTCAATCATAGGACTTCTCCTCAATGGTGTCCCACTATTTTTCTTATTCGTGGTCCGTGGGCTCTCTTACTTGTACTTCTTCTTTCCTAGGAAGGAGGAATTATAACTTCCCTTGTGCTTTAACATGATAGCCATCAAGGCCTTTGTTGAACTTGAAGTATCTATGGAGAAGAAAAAGGCTTTCCCAACATAACATCACATCCCTCTAAAGGACCCACTTGGCACTCAATTTCTTCTTCAAAGTTCCTTTGTGAAATAACTACCCTAGCTATTCCATCAACGCAAGGTATTTCCAACCTTCTCACCACAAGAGGCTAATCCAACTTGCTTCACCTTCATCCACTTGAAGCACATACCCACGATTCTCATTAAGACTCACTACGAATTGATACCATTCTCTTCTTCTTAGAAGCTCATCGTAGTAATGTCCCTTAATTTTCCCACCATTAGTACTCTCACTCGAGGCACTACCATGAGATGGGTACTTCCTTATTTCTTCACTAGTAGCAACACCACTATAGTAGCTTCCAGTCCCATCACCCTTCCAATATCACTATCGTAATTGAAAGTTCGGGAAGAAATCTCATACCTTGTTGCAACATCACGAGTTTCGTTGCTCTCCTCAAGATATCTATACGATTTTCTCCTAGTGGTAGGAGTATGGTAAAAACTCTCATCCTCCAATCCATCCTCATATCCATCCAAACCTTCCTTATGGCTCCTTGTATCTGCAAAAGATATGTTAAGAAAACACAAAGGTTAGTATAAGCAACCTCACTTGCACTCCCTCACTTTTGGTGGTGGCACTCAACACTCTCTTTAGGATTCACACTCCCAAACCCCACCCAATGATGCCCGTCACCTCTTAGGAATAGCGATGGTAAGATCACCAACTAGTACGTCCAAGTATTGGTTCGAAATGGAGTTAGCGTGACTCGATGGACGAACGGCTATTTAAAGTGTGCACTTGAAATCAAGAAAGTTCTACGACTATAGGGGAAGCTCCAAGACACACGAGACCTAAAAGCTCAAGAGTTAGTGTCAATGGAGTAGAAAATTTACCCAAGAAACACTAACCAAGAAGTTTGGGGGCAAGGAACAATGAAAACCTAGACAAAAAACTACCCGAGCAACCCTCAGGAAAAGAGGCGCTCCGCCTCGGGAAAGGGGAGGTTCGCCCTGGAAAAATCCAGATATCTTATCAGAAAGAGGCGGTCCGCCTCCCAGAGTAGGCGGTCCGCCTACCACTGCTTTCTGCAGCTTCGCAAAATGCGTTTTTGGTCCGTTTTGCCCAAAATTTCTAATGACTTCAAGATGTTTTTGCAATCCAATGGTACCCAAAGGTATATCCAACTATTCTAAACAATCCCCAATGGTTTTAAACCCCAAACAAACAATCAACAAGCTTTGATTCAAGTTTGAACAATTTTCAAGAGTTTTCAAAATTTTGGGATTTGATTTTCGAAATTTCAATCCGTAACACCAATTTGTGATATGAGGGTACCAAAAAAAAGGGACTACATAATATATCAATCCTCAATAACTTTAAACACTTGGGAAACCAAATCCAATCCGTTCTATGAATTTTTTTGAAACTTTTCAAATTTTTTTTCAATTTTTTTGTTTTTCTTCTTTTCAAGAACAACAAGAACACTAACACAACAATTACAAGGATACAATGACACGATCGAGGGTTTGTAAGAACAAAACCTATCCGTACTCTGATACCAAACTGATAAGGAGTAAAATCGCGGAAGCTAAACACGATACAAAGATGCGGAAGCGATAAAAATAAGATACGAGATATCTAAAAGATACCGAGAAAATCAAGATTAGGAAGGCAAGAAATAGAAGAAAGAACGGCTAACGATTCACAACATGAATTTATTATCCAAAGGGAGAAATGAAACTCAAACCTTACAAGGATTTCACACTAGCTATGAATCTCCATAGGTTCCAAGTTATACAAAGTTCATGAAGCTTCAAGCTTCGAACTCGAAGGGCTCGACCTCTTCAACGTTCTCTCTTCTCTCTCAAGACTAAAAACAAACCTATCCAATGAAAATGGCTAAGTGTGGCTTTTATAGTTATTCCACACTCCTAAGTGCATTGTCTAAAAAGCCCTCAACTTGGGTTATTATATAAAAGGCTACATAGGGCTAAACTAGGAAATACACCTAAAAGCTAGTAAGTATAAAACCTATTAGAAAGTAGGCGCCCCACCTAGATGTTGTGTAGGCAAAATAGGCGCCCCACCTCAGGAGTAGGCGGTCCGCCTCAAGCAAGATCCAGAGAGTGCCACTTCAACTGGGCGGTCCGCCTGGTATGGTGGCGGGTCCACCTTGTGCTGTGTCGCTCCAAGCACTCGACTGAAAGCTCTTCAAATCATCTCCAAAGCCTCCATCTTCAAAGCTCTTCGAACCCAAGTGTGGGTGAGTATTTTGGATCTGTTTAACCCGGCTTCGAAGCTCTTGAAGCTCTTGATCTCGCATCCCTTTATCCTTCAAGCTCGGGTTTGTTGGTTGGCGCTTTGGCTCAATTTGTCCCGCATCAGATAAACACCATTGTACATCGTATACACTTTTATACTATTTTAATACAAGTTTATACAATGCATAGATATTTTATAAAAATGTATAAAAGTGTACACGTGTATAAATATGTGTATAAAATGAATAAAAGTTTATAAGACTTTAATTTTGCATATTATTATGGATGTATGTATGATATTTCAATTTCCATGCATATTTTTTTGTATTTTTCTTCTTATATACGCATTTCTCTATGTATATGCATGCATAATTTATTATTTTTAGGTGGATTTATGTGTATAAAATTGTCAAAAATAATAATATAAATAAAATTGGTAATAATAAAGCTCTGGAGTAACAAAATAAGCAATTCCAATGAAGAAATAAAAATTCCAATGAGAATTCGATGATTTGATATATTTCAGCCGCACGGGAGGGTGGCTGCGGGTCAGTGGCGGCAGAGCGAGAAAAGTGGAAGCTATGATTTTTCATTTTAGGGAGAGCCCAAATTTCAAAAATTGACACTATTCTACGCCAATGTATGACAAAAATATGACCCTTCATTTGTACGTGAAGTGTTTCATTGTTATTTTTGAAAAATATCCAATTATAAATATTCAAAACCTCTTTAACTAAATATACATTGAGGAATGCATTAAATATTTTACCAAGTTTTAAGTATTTATTCAATTTCTCAAGTTGCAATTAATTTTAATTCTCGACCGAGGCCCTATTTTACATAGAAATTTGCTCTATTTTATCAAATTGTTATCATTAATAATTGAAAAGTTCACTGTTTATTTCTATTTAATTAATTGACATTATCTCGATTAATAAAATAACTTTGTATTTTTCTGGTAAATGTGGCATAAGAGATGTAGTGAATCTTCTTTATAAGTTTTCAAGTTTATATCATACATCCCAAGTTTTCAATGGTAAGAACTTTGTCTGACATTTTAGGCTTTTGAATTAACTTTCTCAAATCATTATAGTTATTTATAAGTTTTCGAAAGTAAGAAGTAAGGCAGTGTGTCGCAACTAAGTGTTTAATATTTTGTTAATATAAGATAATGATTACAAATATAAATAAATATTACTAACAATATTTATTGTGAAGCTAAACGCTATATGTTTTGCAAAAATGCTAAAACTTTAAACTACATTTACAAAAACAAAAAAGACGACACAAAATATTTTTCAAACTTGAACATCTACTTTAGAATTCAAGTAGATTTAGAAGTATTTCTCCTAAATTGCGACACTAATGTTTCTCCTTCTAATTAGCCTACAAAACAGAATTGAAATGAGACCAAGAATTCAATAAATAGTCATCAATATAATGTCCTCGTACATTATTTTTTTTTTTCAATATAAGAACAATAGTTAAATCAGCCCAGTGAGCCTTTTTATGATTCTTCTTCCTAGACATAACTATATACGCGACATTTTCCCTCATACTTTTCTTATCTTAAACCCTTCTCAATCCTTTCCTTACCATTATAATCTTCACTCTCGTCCAGAATTAAAGCGAACAAATCCTCTTAGCTTCGTTTTCAACTCATGTCTTGAGTTCCATTTTCTTTTCCTTTAAAGCGTCAATCTGGTGTGTCTGTAATTCCCAAATCATGAAATTATTGAAAATAAATAGTTGCTTGATTACATTCAAAACCCTTGCTTCCGCCGCCATCAACGATGACTTTGTTCGTCTTTGGCCTTACGAAGAACCTAACCGTTGGTGCCGGAGCCTCGCGGCGTTTGTAGCCCTATTCCGTTGTACATCTTCACCGGAAAGAGAGAAAATATCTAAAAGCTTTTGCCCTAATTTGTTTGTGCTATGTAAGGAAAAAGGACTGGTCAAATATAAGGAGATAACCAATCCCCGATATATATAATACAAATTAATGGGTGGGCTTATTATAAGTAGCTTATAATCCAAAAGTTGCATATAAGCTATTTTGAGAAGTTAGAAATTTTTTGAGAAGTTATACAAAAGTGCATATAAACAGGCTCTTTATTTCCTCTCGGCTTTTGGATTGACTTTTTATCAAGTAGCTTTAAGCTAAATGTAATAAGTTGGAAAACTTTTCGATTTTAACTCATTTTTAATTTTAATTACTTTTTTACTTAAAAATATGTGCTTAAAAGTACTTTTAAATTTTCTCAAACACTACAAAAGAGTTTAAAAGTTAATTTGGCTGAAATTTTTTTAAAAAAAAGTTAATTCTAATAAACTCGATGTTCAAGAGTACGAAGTTTCTTTTTTTCTTTTCCTTAGTCTAAGACATTCTTAATATAAAGTCATTTTAAGTTAATTTTTTTTAAGGTTATTGTTTGTTTATTGTTTGTTGTAAATCTAGTTTGTTATTGTTTTTTACATATGCAATTCTAATTTTGTTTCCTCACATTCTCATTTCTTTCCTCTTATAATATCCTTTTCATTTCTCATCATATTTTAATATTCAGAATAAGATTAAAAATGATATTAACGTATTTGAAATGGGCTAATTTTTTCCGTCGTCCACTTGTATGTACCTAAATTTTGTATTTATTAAATTTTAGGAAAAATAACTTTCTTGCGTCCAATCTCTTTCTCCCCTAAAGAGAAACCCTAGTAGCCTAAAATCAAATTCCACATGTCTCCGCCTCCTCCCCGCTGCAAGTTTTGCCCCTCCTATGCTCCTCCGACACTGCTAGTTCACCAGGACACCGCCACTGCTTTTCTTCTTCTTCTTTTGAGAAAATAAAAAAACACTGGCAAGATCTCTTCTTCTCCATTTCTTCATTTATTTTTGTGTTCCATAATTATTATGATGAGAAATATACATTTTATGTATAGATTTAGTATTTTTGTTGATAAATCTAGTGTTCTTTATGAGATCTGTACAAATCTGGTGTTTTTTTGGTATAAATCTGTTGTTTTCCTTAAAAAATCTATGTGCACCTGCTAAAAAATGTTATGTAAACACCATTGTAAGTCTTATACACTTTTATACAAGTTTATACACTGGGTAAATATTTTATAAAAATGTATACAGGTGTACACGTGTATAAGTATGTGTATAAATGAATTAAAATATATAAAACTTTAATTTTGCATATTATTATGGATGTATGTATGATGTTTCAGTTTTCAATGTATATTTTTGTATTTTTCTTTATATATACGCATTTCTCTATGTATATACATGCATGATTTATTATTTTTTGGTAGATTTGTGTGTATATAATTATAAAAAATAATTATATAAATAAAGTCGGTGATAATAAAGCTCTGGTGTAACAAAATAAGCAATTCCGAAAAATAAATAAAAGCTTCAGTGAAAATTCAGCGATTTGAAGTTTTTCTGCCAGCGGGAGAAGGATAGCCGTCGGCGTGTTAGCGGCGGTGGAGTGGAAAAAGTGGCAGCTAAGATTTTTTATTTTGGGAAGAGCCCAAATTTAAGACATTGGCACTATATTATGCCAATGTAAGTAAAAAATATGGCCCTTAATTTGTATTTTTCTTGTTTGAAGTGCTATTTTCTAAAAAAATAAAAATCCAATTATAAATATCCCTTATATTCCAAACCTCTTTAATCATTACAAACCTCTTTAACTAACTATATATATTGAGGAATACATTAAATCTTTTACTAAGTTTTTACATATTTATTTAATTTCTTAAATTGCATTAAATTTTTATTCTCTGAAAGAGACCTAATTTTAGATAGAAATTTGCTCTATTTTGAAAAAAGAAGTTATCATTAATCTTTAAAAAGTTTATTATTTATTTCTATTTAATTAATTGACATTATCTCTATTAAAAATTAACTTTGTGTTTTTCTGATAAATGTGGCATTAGAGATGTAGTGAATCTTCTTTATAAGTTTTCAAGCTTATATTAAATGTCCCAAGTTTTCAATGGTAGAATTTTGTCTGGCATTTTAGGATTTTGAATTAACTTTTTCAAAATTTTATAGTTATTTATAAGTTTTCGAAAGTAAGAACTGAAGTAAGTGGTTAATATTTTGTTATTATAAAATAACTATAGCAAATATAAATAAATATTACTGACAATATTTTTTTTTAAACCATTTTCCCCTCGATAATAACTTCTCAATTGAATGTAGCCGGCAAAGAAAGACAAAACAAGAAGCCAAAAGAAAATAACTAACATATAATTTGTATATGTCTTTTACTGTAAATCGAGTTTAAGACAATTTTTACTGAAGCTTTCTAGCCTTTGGCCAGGCAATGTAAAACTATCTTTGTCCTAGCTGGAGAGGGTAATTCTCCAGAAATTCAGCATATTTTGTCTCCTCATCATCTTTAAGTGCTTCTTTATACCACTCATCATCTATATCCATTCGCTCTACATTTCCTTCCTGTATGAACTCATTCTCTGCTTTTTTCAAGACTTTCTTTGCAGCTTTTACAGATTCTGATACTTCTTTATGATGTTATGGATTGTCTTCATGTTCTAACTTTGGCCTCTTCTCCCTGTGGTCTCTTTTGCGATCTGTACACTCTTTTATCATGTTCAATAAATACTTATTTCTTTTAAAAGCTTTCTTAGCTTGTGAATATGTTCTTTTTGCATATTTTAACATCTTTGCCTTTTGATCATGAAAAGTTGCACCATCCTCAAACTGAATCTTGAATCTCTCAAAGTCAGAGAGTGTTCCTTTCACATTTATTGATCGCATGTCGACTCGAGTGGCACGATAACTCGCAGGTGATTTGTTGGGGAACGGCTTACAAGTTTCGGGATGTAATAATCCATAGCAATGTCTCTAGCTACTGTATCAGGCATTCTTGGGCCAACCTAAACACTATATGTTTTGCAAAAATGCTAAAACTTTAAACTGCATTTATAAAAATAAAAAAGACGGCACAAAATATTTTGCAAACTTGAATATCTACTTTAGAATTTAAGAAGATTTAGAAGTATTTCTCCTAAATTTCGACACTAACATTTCTCCTTCTAATTTGTCTGCAAATCAGAATTAAAATTTGACGAAGAATCCAATAAAGAGTCGTCAATATAATGTCCTCGTCCATTGATTTTGTTTGTTGGACAACTGTTTTGACTTGTTTTCAATAGAAGAAGCATAGTTAAAATTCTTCTTCCTATACATAATCTTATATGTGATGTTTTCCCTCATCCTTTTTCTTATCTTAAACCTTTCTCATTTTATTTCCTACCACTTATTTCATTATTATAATCTTCACTCTCTTCAGGAATTAAAGATGGCATTTCCTCTTAACTTCATTTTCTGGTCGTATCTTGAGAGTAGCCTTTAAGGTCTTCATTTGCTTTTCCTTCAATGCATCAATCTTGTTTGTCTACATTTCTAAAATCATGAAATTATTGAAATAAGTAGTTGCAATTTAACACATACATCAAGATTGACAATAAAATTTAACAAGTAAAATTTGGAATCTCTATCCTCTTAGACAACGGGGAAAAAATTATACTGATTTGGAAATATAAGTTAATAAAACTTGAACTTCTGGCAACCCAAATTCCAGCAAGTCTTTTAGATTACCCAAAAATCTATTTATCAAATCTCTTATTTCGTTCTTGAATGTTCTATCTAAAAATCAATATTTTCATTTTGGCTTATTGAGGCTAAATATTGGAAAAGCAACAAAGCTATGCAGACATCTTGAGCTACACACATTACTACAGGGTTGGATCCTCATGTAACAGTTACATTTCACAAAATTAGTACTTAAAAGTTTAGATCTGTTGGAGCACCGTTTACTCACCAGATTATGAGAAAATACATAATACACGTTAATACTTTGCTAACTAAATAATTTCATGGTCCCATGACGATGACCACCTCATTTTTTTTGGTTCAAATTTCATCAATTTCTTCATCTAAAAAAACAAAAAAAATATTTATTTATTTAAACTACATAAAAGGTACCTAAATCACAAATTTTCATATTGAAAATGATTTACATTTCCTTTTTTTTTCTAAAAATTCATAGGAAAAGAAAAATAAACTTTTAAAACGGCAATAATATCAAACAATCCAAGAGTGTGACATAGTGACCAATGAGTTAAGAACCATGAGGTCTCATGTTCAAATCTTAGTGAAGGAAATAAATACTAGGTGATTTCTTCTCATATCTCAAAGCCTTGGTGGACAAGTTATCTGATACCTGTGTATTGATTGGCGAGTTACCCAATACTTGTGCTGGTGGAAGGTAGCAAGTACTTGTAAAATTTGGTATCGATAGAGTAATGACCAATACTTTTAAACCCCGTCGATTCATTGCTTATGCTAAGAGAACGGTTAGCGTTTAAAAAATGTGCACTTCATATAATGATACACACATGGATCAATCCAACTCTAATTGGTTCTCTGAATCTCAACTTTGACGAGCTAGACCAATTTAGTTTTGATGCTGAAATTAGTTACTTTTGTCTGTAATTTGATTATTATAGTACAAAATTGGTACTTTTTCATGCTCCGTAAAATATAAATTGCGATGTTCACTTCAACAAAGGGTGCACTTTACTTCTTGCCTAAAGTCTCATGGACCATGTCGTTTTAAGGCTATTAAAGACCTATGCTTAATTCGAAAAGCAAAAATCAAGACCAAAGCTTAAATCAAGAATTTAACAAAAAGAACCTATGCTTAAATTAAGAATTTTACAAAAAAGGATTAATCAAATCGAGAAGCATACCTCCTATATTTTTATAGAGCATGTTAGATCAGGACATGTTAATGTGTCATATATAAATAAAATGTAATCACTAGGTCACATATACAGTTTGAATTAAATATTATTGAAAAGTGCCAAATATGTAATGAAGCTAAAACTACGAAAAAATCTTGCTTCCTGGTAAATTGTGAAATTGAACTATTATCTTTTATCCCTTTTAGGTGCAACACATACGAACTATGTTATATTTATTGGATATACTCAACATAATATTGCATATAATTTTTTTTTTAATTATAAAGAGTGACATGTTTGAGTGCAACACTACTATTGAAATAAAGAAATGTCGAGCTCTTCGAACATATTTTTTCAACGTCCGATAAAATTTCTCATGTACCCATTGAAAGAAATAAAGAGACTGCCTCTATTAAGAAATTGAGAAGGAGCAAAAGGCATAGAAAAGAATATTTTTCTTATGGAAATGATTTTCGAACTTTTATCGCTGAAGCTATTTCTTCTTCTGATACTAAAATTTGGAAAGAGGCAATTAAAGTTAAAAATTTTCCAGCATAAAAATGAAAGATGAGTTTTGACAGATCTACCTACGGGTGCAAAGACAATTTATTTCATATGGATTTTGAAAAAGAAATTTAATCATGATAGATCTACGAAAATATATAAAGCTCGTTTAGTAGTAAAAAGAATTTTTCAAATAAAATTAGACTTTCCTCGAATTCTCAAGGCGCATAATTAGCTCAGGCTGCTAACGTGCACCATCTACTCATGGCCCGCCGGAATAGTCCAAATACCTCAGAATTAGAATCTCCAAAAGCCAAGGATACTCAATTTAGACAAGTTACACCAGAAAATAGGGTTACCCACCACCCTTATAATTGATGAACTGGATTCAAGGAATGGGTAGCGCTCCTACAATTTTACAACAGGTTGAATGAAAAGGGAACAAGGAACAAATGGAGAATCGGGGAACTAATGTGATAACCATGGAAGCCTATCCAGCAGGGAAGCTAACATTCTCGATTAAATCCATATTGTCATAATTGGTACAAGCTGAAGCAGATCTTAAAACGAAGACGCAACCGGAGAAATCTCAACCAACACTGGCGGAGGTAGTAAAAGGGAATAGATCTCCGCAATTGGGGTTAAAGCTAGACTATTATCCGTCAGTCATGAACGATGGGGTCAAAATTGTAAAGCTAAACCCTAAGGAGTTAGAAGAACACGAACACGAATGGAGTTCGACACTAATTAAGTATGTATAAGGAGGGAACCCTACATTCAAGGAGATGCCGAAATTCGTCTATGGAGTGTGGAGCAGCATCTCAACCCCTCGAGTATATCTACTGATGATGGGTTATTTATATTTAGATTTGCCTCTATTGAGGATAAAGATTTGAAAATGTTGAATGGCCCTTATACCTTTAATAGTAGACCTTTGATCCTAAAACAATAGGAGCCTAACTATCAAATCACCAAAGAATCCAATCGCCATATTCCCTTATGGGTGATGTTTCCTAGTCTACTAGTGCAATATTAGACAATTGAAAATCTCAGCAGAATTGCAAGCTGTCTAAGAAAGCCTATATATACTGACAAGTTAACAACAAAGGAAGAGCGAATCTCTTATCCACGTATGCTAATAGAAGTAGACATATCACAACCTCTTGTTGAAGCTATGGTGATAGAGGAACTAGTTGAATTTGAGTGGAAACCAAATTTCTGCCAAGAGTGCCTTCAAATAGGTAGACATGTTGATAATTGCAAGAAGGTCCTCATCAAGGAAGACCCCAAACCTAAGAGAAACCAGAAGCCTAAGTTCAGAAAGCCTCAAAAAGCTTGGGTCAGAGCTAATCCGAGTAATGACCAAGCACCAGGGCAAGCAGCTCATCAAATTGTAAGCAAGGAGCCAGACCAGGGAGAGGGGGTGTTCCACCAGAAAAGATTGCAACTTCTCAGCTAAAACCAGAAAAGGTCAATCCTATTCAAGAAGAAAACACCACAAAAAGTCATCAAAAAACACAAGAGCTGGACAAGCAAAAGGATAAAGGAAAAACAGTGAGAAAAACACAAAGTGCACCAAGGCATAAGGGGTTGATGAGTGAAAAATTTGATGTGAAACAATTGTTGAATCAGAACAAATTTAGTGCCCTAAAGATCTTAGGGAGAGAAAAGCATGAGCCTTTAAACGGGGGCAGTGGGATTAGGAAGGATCCACCATGAAAGTATTTTCCTAGAATGTAAGAGGGCTTAATAAGCCCTTTAAGCAGAAGGAGTTTAAGTCCTTCTGCTTAGGAATAATGTAGCATCAATAGGATGCCTTGAAACTAAGGTAAAGCAAAGAAAAGCTTAAAAATAAAGAAGAAACGGGGGGGGGGGGGGGGGGGGGGGTAGAATGGGAGTCATTTGCAGAATATAGCGCCTCATATAATGGGAGACGCTGGATATGTTGGAAGAAGCTTTTAGTAACTGTCATAATACTATTCTCAAATTCACAACTAGTTCATTGTGCAGTCCAAGAAGTGGGGTCCAATTTTGCTTGCAATATAACCTTTGTCTATGCTAAAAATACAATGTTGGAAAGAAAGCCACTCTTGAACCAACTTAGGCTAATTAGCAGTCAAATTCAAGTGCCTTGGTTGGTCCTGGGAGATTCCAACACAATGCTATCAGTGAATGATCGTATAAATGGAGCTTCAGTTCATCAACAAGAAGTTTTGGATTTTCAACAATGCATAGATGATACAGGGTTGGAGCAACTAAGCAGAAAAGGTTATCAATTCTCATGGTGCAATAAGAAGCAAGCAAGTGATAGAATATACAGCCTAATAGACTGGGCTTTGGGTAATAAAAAATGGTTCTTCCAGTACAATAACCTGGAGGCTTGGTACCTCAATCCTGAGTGCTCTGATCACTCTCCCATTATGATCAACACAAATGTCACTACTCAATTGTATATGACCTTTTCGACTCTATAATGTGTTGCTGCAACAAGAAACTTTCAAGAACATGGTAGAGGTGAACTGGACAGAGCACATTCATGAGCATGTTATGTATAGGGTATGGAGGAAACTCAAGTTGATAGAGCAAGAGGCTAGATACATGAATAAAGAAATGAACTTAGCATAATAGAAACTAGAAATGAACTCACAATAACAGAAACTACAAAGTGTACAAAGTCAACCGACACAAACTCAAGATCATCTGGAGATTGACAGATTTAATGATCAACTGATTCTGGAGGAAAGACGTCTACTGGAACAAATGGAGAAATGGAGTGAGATACATAAACATGTCCTGAGGCAAAAATCAAGGGCCACGTAGGTAGCTTTAGGAGACTCTAACACCAAATTTTTCATGCTTATTTGAAAGAAAGACATACAAGAAATAGAGTTAGTTCAATATCCACTGAGCAGGGGCAGATCCTTACTGATCCTGAACATGTTCACCAAGAGTTCATCACATTCTTACAAGAGCTGCTAGGGACCAGAGCTTCAGAGTTACCTTGCTTGAATTTTATGATAGCAAGAGATGGACCTTGTGTCAGCATTGAGCATCAAATATGTCTTATCAAAGCAGTAACTAAGGAGGAGGTGGAATAGGCCCTATAAAGCTTAGCTAGTGACAAATCCCCAAGGGTAGATGGCTTTCCAACTGAATTCTTCAAGAAGTTCTGACACATACTAGGTGAGGATATTATTCAATCTATTATTCTTTGAAACAAGGAAACTGTTAAGAGCTATTAACTACAGCACTGTCACCCTTCCCAAAAGCCCCTAATCCCACCTATGTTAAAGAGTTTAGGCTTATAGTATGTTGCACAACCATATACAAACTTATATCCAAAGTTTTCACTAACAGACTTAAGCTGGTAGTAGACTACTTGGTAGGATCCTCCCAATCAGCCTTCATTGAGGGGGGAATATCCTAGACAATATAGTGCTTGCCCAAGAGTTAGTGAAGGGATACACAAGAAAAGGGGTGTCCCCTAGATGTTTGGTGAAATTTGACATAAGAGAAGCTTACGAATCAGTAGAATGGGACTTCTTGAGGATAGTTCTTTTGGAATATGGATTCCCTACTAAGTTTGTAAGCTTAATGATGGAGTGTGTTACAACAGTGAGTTATTCTATCTTGATCAATGGAGGACTAACTCCCAAATTCCAAGCACAAAAGGGATTGAGACAAGGAGACCCTATATCTCCATATCTCTTTATTCTGGTTATGGAATACCTTCATAGATCTTTGAAGCAGCTCAGACATACCCCAACTTCAATTATCACCCAAGATGAGGCAAGCTTCAGATAACCCACATTTGTTTTGCAGATAACTTATTAGTGTGTTGTAGGGCAGAAAAAACCTCCATTCAGTTAATGATAAATGTCTTCAATCACTTTTCTAAAGTATCTGGACCGAAAGCTAATATGGAGAATAGCTCTCTATATATAACTGAAGTGAACTCAGAATTTAAGGAGCAAATACTTTTTTATCTTCACTTTACCATGGGTGAAATCTCATTCAGGTACTTGGGTGTTCCTCTGTCCTAAAAGGATCTCAGTGCTACAGTGTATGCAATTAGTTGAAAAGACGATAGCCAGAATTAAATGTTGGACCACCAAAATTTCTCTCATATAGTGACAGGGTGCAATTGATAAAAAATGTGCAATTTGAAATGCAAACATACTTGGCCCAAACTTTTCTCATTCCTAAAAAAGTTATCTATCTGATTACCGCTATTTGTAGAACCTTTCCCTGGACTGGTAGTGATGAAAAATCAAGGAGGGCACTGGTAGCTTGGCATACTATGTGTAGGCCAAAATCAGCAATGGGCTTGCAGATTCTTGACTTTGAAATTTGGAATAAAGTTGCTCTATGCAAGATGTTGTGGACAACAAGTGAGAAAAAAAAACTCTATGGGTTCAATGGATCCACACATATTATATAAAAAAACAGGAATCTGGACACAATGGATACACCCAAACAAGCCTGCTGGCTGGTGAGAAAGGCGGTAGATGCAAGAAAATGGCTACCATCACAAGACATTAAGACATAATTGCTCCACCACTGTCTGAAGGGTAAGTTCAGCATTAAAAGAGCATATTTGGCATTTATACCCTAATTTCAAAAGGTGCAATGGAAAGGTTTGAATATGGGACAAGGCATACTGCCAAGGCATCACTTTATAATGTGGCTTACGCTGCAGCCTCGACTGGCCACAGTAGATAGATTAAGGAAGTGGGGGATTAACATCCCTAATGATTGTGTTTAGTGTACTTCTGGAGCTTGAGGAAACTACCGAGCATTTGTTCTTTAACTTACACATACTCAAAATATATATAGAGTAGTCTGATGAAGTGGATGAGAGTGCAAAGGCAAATGGGAGATTGGGCAGAAGAATTGTTGTGGATAGCAGAGAAGACCAACTCAAGAAGGCCTCGAGGTAACATCTTAAGATTCTTGTTTGCTGCAACAGTATACCATACCTGGCTGGAGAGGAATTGTAGAAGATTTCAAGCGAGGGAAACAACCGCTAGTAAGAGAATCAAAGAGTTGTGCTTCAATTGCATATCCATGGGCAAACTCATAAAAAGTGGAGAGCAATTTTGGAAACACTAAACACTTATCCTGACTAGAATTGGGACAATGATTAATTAGAGATGATGTAGTTTGAGCAGTTTAAAACTTGCTTTGTTCTAGACACTGCTTAGCTATTTATCACTTGTAATTAGTTACTGGATATGATTCTGCTTGATATATCCATAGAAGATAGAAGATAGGTATTATTTGTAATGTGATATAGTTCGAATAGTCCAAATCGAACTATTGGTTGTATATGGCTACAATTGGTTGAATATTTTTTTTTGTTTTGACAAAAAATAAAAATAGAGTTTCCTCTATTCGGCTTTTAATTGTCCTATCTTCAATCTATAAGCTTTTTATCTATCAAATGGACCGTAAAATTGCATTTTTAAATCGTGATTTAGAAAAAAATAATTATATGGTTCATCCCGAGGGATGTTGTGTTCCAAGGAAAGAAAATAAAATTTGTAAATTAGTTGAGCCTCTTTATGGCTTTAAATTAGCTCCCAAATATTGGCATGAGAAATTTGGTCGTGTCTTATCGAGAGACGCCTTTTCTTCACCTAATAATGTATATAAAATATGTTTATACAAAGATGATAAAAAATGATCACGTAATAATTTATTTATATGTTGATGACATGCTTATATTTGGTACAGTTTAACTATTGTATAGAGTACCAAATTATTTTTATCATCGAATTTTGATATTAAAGATCATGGTGATATGAGTATGATATTGGGAGTTAAAGTTAGATCTTGGTACTGTTTTGCCACAGGAACAATAAATGGAGAGACTTATTAAGGAATTTGAATGTTTTGATGTAATACCTGTGACCAATCCTTATGATGCTAGCTTTCAATTAAAAAACAATAATGGCGACCAGTTGCTCAATCTAAATATGATTAAATTATTGAGAGTTTGATGCATTTAATAAAATTTACCAGGCTTTATATAACCTATGACATGTTTAGCTTATTGGTGAGGGTTCGTTTTCCCATATTGTAATCCGTTCACCATTTCCCCCACCCCTTCCTCCATTTTTTTTGTTTGACCAAATAATTCTGGCGGTATGTCAACCCTATTTGGTCTTCACATATTTGGCCTCTTTGCTGACAAAGTGTCGAAGGTCTACCGAAAACAGTCTCTCCATTTTGATGGGGTAAGGTACATCTCACCTCCCCAGATCCACTCGTAAGATATCATTAGGTGTGTTGTTCTCTATATTCCATTTGTGGGATATCATTGGATAAGTTGTTGCTAACAAAGTGTATGGAGTTACTTATTTGGGTCTATTCCTCTCGATCAATTTTTGCCATATACAGTATGCATTTGTGTCCATTTGATCTATGTTTTCTCGCATTAACTTATTATTATTATTATTATTATTATTATTATTATTATTATTATAAGTGTCCATCTGATTAGCTTTAACAGAATCAGAACCTTGCTCGAAAGGTCTTGGGATATGGGATAATCATCACTGCAACGAGAGACTCAATGTTCATTTTTGTGTTCTCCTTTTTTTTCTTTTAGCGCGTGTTCATTATCATTAAAAAATATTACGGGCCACTTCTGAATGTCTCATAGGAGTTGAATAATTCACAAACTCAGCTGTATGTTTGAGGTTGAGGTCATGCAGCCAGTTTCCTCCCAGGGGTTCACTGAAACACAATTTAAAATTCGATATTTAATGAGAATATACATCTACCCTTCTTTACGTATCAAGCTTTTATCCACAATAAGTAAGCTACAATATGTGGCATGCACCCAATAAGTCACACATTGCACATTGTGTTCTTACCACTAAATTAAAGTCCGGACTGCATTGCAGCTAATTTTGCTTTCTTCACTGATTTCTTTTCGTGATTAGGGATTCTTCCAAGAATTGTGTGTAATATTTGAAAATTTTGTTTTAGATTTCAACTTTGATGGCAAAATGTTGCTTAAAAAAAGAAAAAAGAACAAAAAACACGTTCGAGATACTCGCTACAATGGAAGAAAGTAGAAAAAGGACTGTGACTGTGCCTTCTAATGCAACTTCAATTCAGTTAGCAAGCACAATATGGTTGACTAATTCATCCTGGGAATGCAAGTTTCAATTTCTCCCATATGAACACAGTAACACAGATGGACCCACATCCCAGATGGAGCTTGTGTCATCTGATTGTTAATTAACCTGGAATCAGATTCCTGTATAAGGAACAAACTAGCTACAAGTTCATGCCAACCCCATTTAGGTATTATAGCACAACTCTAGTATTATTTAATTTTGAAGACGTCAATCTCAACTAACGAAAGGAGAACAGAATTGAACCTGAGAAAAAAATATTACTAGTTTATACCTGATGAAGAGGAAGCCCTTTTCCGTCACACCAATATGGTAGGGTTTCACTAAAAAGTTGAACTCACTTAATAGGAATGAAGAAACTCATTTCAAGCAGGTGCAACATTCAATCTGTGCCGGTCTATAATATATTACATCCAGAGAGAAGACCTGGAAAGATGACGGTCCCTGTATGCAAGTTCATCCCAACGATTGATCTTCATGAAGACCTCAATCATATGACCACGGAGCATTGATCAGAGAATTGTTGTAGCTAGCCAAGAATTAGGATTCTTTCAGGTCATTTCCCGTTCACGAAACTTCAATTACACCATGGGTTCATTTGGTATGACTGAAAATTTTCCGCGGAATGTTTGTTGGGCTGCTAGAAAATACTTTTTCACCAACAGGGAAAACGACTTCCCTAACCAGGAGAAAATGACTTCCATAACTTTCAAACGGAAGTCCTTCACAATCATCTCAACGCTAAACTTCACATTACAACTTTAACAAACACTTAAGCATTATTATTAATCTTTGATACTAAAAAAATTTATCAAACACTATTCTGGTTAGCTAATATTATTATCAATAGTACATAAATATCTTTTTCAATTAAATAAACATTTTTGCACATGTTTTTCTGAAAAAATGGCTTCACCCGTGTCAATCACACTACATTTCTCAATTAGGGTGCCAACTCAAAGTGTAAAGCCATATGGTGTCGATTAGTGCTGTCAAAATGGGCCGGCCCGACCCAGCCCCACCCAGCCCACGTGGGCTTTGCAATTTGCCGGGCCAGGCCGGGCCGGCCCACAATTCACACGGGCCATTAAATTATTAGCCCAACCCAGCCCTATGTGGGCTGCAGGCCCGGCCGGGCTAGCCCACCATTATTTATTATTTATTATTTCTTAATAATATTAGTTTGATTTTTGAATTTTAATAATAGTATATACTAGAAGTAAACCAAATATTACCATGATATCCAGCTGAACAATTCTTATAAAGGAGATAATGTAAGAAGCAAAAATATAGTACAAACTTTGGTGTCAAAAAGTATCCAATGCGAACTTAAAATTTATTTCAATTGTTATTAGTTAAAAGCGAATTTTAATTTCATAAAATTCTTGGAGCAATTTCAGATATCATAAACTGTTGTTAACACAATATAATCAGAAAAAAATTTACAAACTTTGATAAGTCACCACACACATTTGGTAAATTGTTATTCTCCAAGAACCCGTATTCCAAATAACATTAAAACGAAAATATATAAAGATACCAATAATATATTATTTGTCAAAATATAAATACTGAAAAATCGCAACATAATATTCAAAACTAGAAGCTCTGTTTCATTATTTTTAGACTGGTCCTTATTTTATTATTTAAATTATTTTATTTAATTAAGCCCACGGGCCGGCCCAGCCCAGCCTCACCCAAGCCTCACGGGCCGTGGGCTTGCGTGGGTCGGGCTAAAAAGCCTCAGTGTTTCGTGGGCTAAAAAAATCTTAGCCCAATCCTATTAAATTACGGGCTAGGCCGGGCCAGCCCAGCGGGCCAATCCCATATTGACGGCTCTAGTGTCGATGAAATCCATAAACATTAGGTCTCCAAGAACAGATGAGCAATGCATTAAGAGCCGCAGAGGAGTTCTTTTGAACTACCAGGAAAGGACCAGGAAATTCTCAGTTCAGGAGAACCACAACAGAAGTGTAGGCTCTATACAAGTATTGACTACAACAGAGAGAAGTTGCACTTTTGGAGGGACATTAAGATCAAGTCAAAGAATGGCCTTACAAGCCAATAAGATACAGGTACATTGCTTATTATTTCTGTCAGGCATCTATGATCTAAAGTTGTATATATTCTGCTGTTTCAACAGACTCGAAGGCTAAATGCAAAAATAAAATAAAATAAAATTGGTATGAAAATGACAGATACTTTCACTTAAATTCTCAGGAATAGTACATCCTGAATACTTGTGGTCTCGCATTGATTCTTCTGTTACGAAAAAGGTAAAGGGTATCAGGAGTGATTAGTGATTTCCCAAAAGCAAGGTTGGGAAGTGCTATATTGCTTCCATTATTAGCTTCCTGATTGTGTCCATTTTTCTTTTCAAATCTCTGCAGAGATGTCATGGGAAAATTCCCAGCTGAGGTGAGCTAGACGAGCTTGTTGCTCTTGGATCTAATTGGTGGAGGCTTAGGACTGGAATCAGGATATTTTGCAAATGAACTAAGCGAAATTCAGATTATGGGTCTTAATCGTTATGCCCAATGCCCAGAACCAAGCTCAACTTTGGGACTACCTAAACACAGTGATGTAAACCTTGTTACCCTTCCGATAGGAGTCCATGGTCTTCAAATTTTGAAGGAGATGATGATGAGGAGTGGCTAGCATTTGATCCTATTCCTAATGCATTTGTCGTTAACATGGGCCAGCTATTGCAGGTATGTGTGCTCTGTTTCCCTCTGTTCCTTCTTTCTTTTTCTTGGTTGAGCTAGCTCTGACAATGTGGTATTTGTAGGTACTCAGGACTGGAAAGCTAAAGAGAATAATTCATAGAGTTGCTACAAACACTCATGTAGCTCAAACAACAGTTGTTAGTTCCATTCATCTTTGTAGTGAGACTTGTATTAAACCTGCACCAGCTATTACTAAGCAGTCCAAAGGCTCCCTGCTTTACAGAGGGGTTTCATCATGTAGGGATTTCTTAGCAACTACACAAGAGATACTCAAGAAGGAGAACCACCCCTAGAGTGTTGCTAAGTTCAGTCTTAAGAAGTTTAAACCATTAACTATTGCAGTGTCTATGAATATATCTTCTCTAATGCTGCTAAATTTTCTATATCTTGTATGATACATTCATTTGTCATCGACATGAATGGGTTAAAAAGTAGCTTTCTCAAAAATTAAAGGGTTATATCAGGTATCAGCGTGGATTTACCTTGGAGAATGCCAACCATGATAAATGCTCTCAGTACTGGAATGACAACATTAGGAATTGATTTTCAAGGGCAGAAAGGAAAACGTAAGTGGAGATTTAGAGAAGCCATACCAGAGGAAAGTAGAGGTTTCTTCAGCCCAACAGTAAATACAACAAAGCATCCTCACAGAATAAGAGAAAACTTCAACCTTACCATGTCAAAAATGCAACTACTCTATGTGATGTTGAAAATATGAGGATCTTCC
This sequence comes from Petunia axillaris subsp. axillaris, assembly GCA_029990575.1. Lineage (NCBI taxonomy): Eukaryota > Viridiplantae > Streptophyta > Magnoliopsida > Solanales > Solanaceae > Petunia > Petunia axillaris. Next base: position 24,982,813 of record JARKNS010000003.1, read on the forward strand.
ATACAAAAATAGTACTCTTAACCCTTAGCTTAGAACAGGGAAGGGCTAAAGCACATTCTTGTACATGCTTCTGGTAATAGCACATAGAATTGAAATAGTGACCTGTATAAAAGAGGATCTCTAAGAGCTCTTTGCTCGGTCCATATGTATTTAAACGCATTTAAAAATTTGTTATTATATGTGACAAGTAAAGTTATACTAATAATCAAGAAAAGCTTAGTCATCCTTTTCTAAAAGGAACGATACTGCAGCTGTAGCTGTGGTTATAATTCACTGGTGCAACGTGAGGAAGCGGGGTTTTAGGCTAAGTTGCTCGGACACGGCACTTTTGGTGCCGCACCCGTGTCGACACGACACTAGTATGGGTGTGGGTGTGGGATCCGTGTCGGATATGGCCAAACGTTTATGGATACTTTGACCACGGGCGGCGGAAAAGTTCTAGACAAGATACAATTTGATTCCCGAAAGTGAAACCAACGCTAGAGTAATTTTGTAGTAATTAACTCTCTAATGATGTCTTCCTACGGTACCTCAACAGAAAATCAAAAGGGGAAATGTTTCTTAAAGCCAACAAAAAGTGTAGGATCGGATTAAAACTCTCTTTTTAATTTTTTGAATTATTTTTAGCCGAATCCCCGCACCCGTATCCGTAATAGGATCCGTATCCCGAATCTTAGAATTTAGATCTTGAAGGATCCGACCTCTAGATCCGCATCCGTGTCGGACACCCGTACCGGTGTCCGAGCAACTTAGGTTTTAGGAAAAGGGAATGAGTTGTTTTTAGGAAAAGGGAATGAGTTGTTTCCAGCAAAGCTCCAAAAGCATCAATAGTTCAAGTGCTCAACAACCCAAGATTGCAAACAACCATAGCCTCCATCAAAGGTACCCATGTATTCTCATTCTTATTACTCTCCGAGACATGGGTATTGATTGATATATAAGATTTAAAATGAAGTATTTTGTTAGACAATAATTATGGATCATGTGTGTGATTTGATTTGAAGCACTGAACAATTTACATTTGAGGTTGAATCTTGAATGGTTCAATCTAAGTTTGGACCCTTTGGTGATTTAAAGCTCATCTGGGTGTTACAGGGACAAGCCTGTGCGTGAGCTGCCAGTCGGAGGATTATCAACATGTCGACTGTTTAAGAATGCATTATTAACTTCTTGATGATTTTATACTCTTATTATTAAAGCTTCTAAAAGTGATTAATGTTTTTATGAACAAAATTTTACGTAAGACCTTGGGAAGTTCTAATATGATTGAAACCGTCTTTGTTTTAATGATTTTTTTGAAGGCTTCAGTCAAATGAATATTTTTGAGGGGTACTATAGATGTCCGAGTCAGTGTTCGCCTTTCCTTACAAGAGACTATTGCCCCAGACTACACGTACGGGTGTGAGATCACTTAGTTGACTAGTTGATACCCCTGTAGCACTTTATGCTTGAGGTCTTAATGCCCTTGTCGGTTGCTACTTGGTTGCTCATGTGATAGATGACCATGCGGCTTCATAATTCCACTAAATTGGCTTGGCTGCTAATTTGATGGCCCCGGCAGTGGATGCACCCATGGCTTTGTGAAGTTATGGGTTGTTAGTGTACCCAACTATATCGCCATGTTGCCACATAGCATAGTCAAAGTGTAGTATCGTCCCCACTAATCCATACTTATGTTGATCGCATTAGATTACACTTATGGTTTCAAATTCATATAATGTTTTATGGATGAATTGCATTTAAAGTGTTGTAAACAACCGGTCTTGTCTCAACCTCTTAGAGATGGTCTTTGGACTTGCTAAGTTTTATGCTTCTTTATTTCATGTTTTACATATTCGGACAATCCTCCAAACACCACGTGTTGAGCACCACTCTTTATAACAAGAGTAAATACAAGCTTAATGCCTCACTAACTAAAGACATTTAAAAAATATATTATGATTGGTCTTCCAGATTCCAACACAGATACACACTTTTTTTTTCTGGGAACTCAAATTTTTTACACAAGTTTACTGAAGTTCCCATGCTGGATGCTGCTTCAATATCAAACAGAATTAGCCTACAAGACTCATCTATGCTATTTAGCTCGTTAATCATAAATGAAGGTTCAGCACGACACATTTCCTTAGCTATATACACGGAGATGATAATAAAAAGAGATAAAGCGGGAATTAAGAAGACTTAAAATTCACATTAAATTCATGAAAGCAAAAACAGAACACATCAATTCAACAACAGCATCATAAAACGTTGCCAGCCACACTTTTTCTAAAATTAAGCTAACGAACAACAATTTTTCACATATTGATTTCCACAAGTATTATGCTAGCTCCCAAACAGATAATGCTCCTTTTGTTACTGATCGAAACCCTACGAAACGAACTATAACACTATCGCTACACTTGCATAGTTTTCTATTCCCCTAGTAGTATTAACTTCCAATGCCTCCTATTTAGAACTACTGTACCAAGCTCCTCTACAAAGATCGATTATTCCAACAAAGTATATTTATGCAAAAGCGTACTTTCTTGAAGCAGTGATAGCCGTAGATCCTCCAGAACTTTCGGAGAACGCCTCGAGAGTCCGACGAGCTTCCTCGAGCTTCTCAGCAATTTCAGCATCAGCATAGCCTAGATCAACGAGCTTTTCCTCGAGGACGAGAAGCTTGAGCTGAATCTGGCGTTTCCGATCATGTTCGAGAATCTCCTTGTCCGGTTTCTTCGTTGCGACGGCGGTTCCTTGGCCGGAATATAAACCCTTGCCGCCGTATACGACGGCGTTGTTTGTCTTTGGCTTGATAAAGAACTTGTTGCTTTGGACGTAGCCGTTGCTACCGGAGCCACGTGGCGTTTGTAGGCCGATGCCGTTGTACATATTCGCCGGAAAATATCTGAAGTCGAGAAAGTTCTAGAAGAGTCCAGAAAGCGAGAGAAAATATCTGAATTTTTTTTTTTTTTTGGTAAAAAAGAATATCTGAAATTAAATTGTCACACAGTTGGTGAATATATATATAAGGTTAACTACCTAAACCTATTAGGTTACGGAAATAATATCTTATTTTGGAGTGGAAAGCTAATTAATAAATCAACCGCCTAATAATTAATATAGTACTAGTAATTAAAACTTTTGTTTTATCTGTCATAATTTAATTGTATTTATCGCGTTCCATTGAATTTCTCTAGTAGTAGTAGTAATTATGTAGTTATATACTAGTAGTAATCTCCCTACATCCGTTTCAGTTTATTTGTCACAATAAATAATTGTTATTTTAAAATCTCAAAGATATAATTAATTAATTTCTTCCTATTTTGCTCTAAATTGATCTAAAAATAAAAACAAGAAGGAACAAGAAGTTGAAGTTAATATGATGGAAGAGTAAAGATATAAATTAGCGGTAAAAGCGTCAAAAAAAACTCTCTTTATTAATGTTTCTTAAGCAACATACAAAATATAAGCACAATAAATAAAATGAAATGGAGGGAATAAATTAATAAGCTTATGAATAGTAAATAATTACACGGTGTAACTATCAATAATTCTCATCTCCCTATTCATTCTAATAAAATAAAACGGACCAACATAATCGATAATTAATACAAGGAGCATTTCCGCCAATCCGAAAAAGCTCAATGAGATAATAAAACTGTCCATGAATATCACCGCAAACCATAACGAGACATTTCACGGGTTGGATTCCTCGACAAAATAGAGTAGTTGAAAATAGAACTTTCAGCCAAGCCATGTGTATGCACCTATATGTACGTATATATGATGACCTCTTTGTTTCTCATTTAGCTTTGGTGCTTAGGACTCAATAACTAAGTGTCAAGAAAAAAGCAAAATATGAAAATGTTATAAATTCATTTATTTATGTGGATGACCACTACTCACTATTTACTCAATTGTAACCTATGATTTACTACCTCCACTTTCTCCTACTTAATTCCTCCCCACTAAGTGACCACTAGTTCCTTATTAAGTCACTACTTAATTCTTGTAACCTTTAGATTGATTTGTAACCTATGTATTTGTATCCTATAAATATAGCACATTTGGCTCTATGGAAGAACATTTGAAACACTTTGAGATTAATACAAGTTCTTCCTTCTCCTCTCATATATTTTGTCTTGTTCTTGCACTACTTTATTATTAGTTTTACAATACGTTATCAGCACGAGTCTCTATTTTATTACACGATTTAGAAGAAATGAAAGCAAATTATGATGCAATTGATAGAAGCCAACGTTCTGGTTGCTAACACAAGATAAGTTTTTTTTGTTTCTAAAATTCATTAATATTATAGTTTTTGTTAATCTCAAAATTAATAGTACCCTATTTTCATTTTGTTTTATAATATTTTAAATTGTGGAAACCTTTCACTGACTACAACTTTTGTCTATTCTTTCATTGTTTGATTGATTTTGTAGCTATCTTTTGACAACAATTTAAGGGTGCATGGCCTAGCAACATGATATTGTAGATCAGTTCTACTCATGTTTCAAGGTAAACTGCTTGTGAGAGCAAACATGAATTAGGTTGTATGGTTAATATTTTACTCTCACATGGATATATTAGTGTTACATCATTGATACATGATTACAGTACTATGTTTCAATTACACGAAGCATGAGTACCTTTGAGTATTGTACTTCAAATTGCATCATATGTACACACTTTGACCTATTATGTCATTGATTAAGGGTAAGACATCATATTCCACTCCCAACACATTATGGCCCAACACGCTTTTGCAATAATAAGATATTGATGGCATAATGATGATTGAGGCAAACTAAAGTATTATCAAAAAGATAAAGTATTTTTGATAAAAATCATGAAGCAGGTCCACTAAAAAGGCTCCATTCATAGAGGTGAATGTGAGACCAATATATGCTCCATTCTCTAAGATGAATGTGGGAGCAAGACAAGCTCCATACCATAAGGTGAATGTGGGAGCACAACATAAATTATTCGACCAACTAAATCTGGGATCAGGATCCCCGCACTTCTGGAATGTATAAAAGGTGAATATGAGCATGTTCACCCCGCCATTTGGACCATATAATTATTATAAATAGATGCATCTATGATAAGGTCACATGTGCGTTTTATTACAAACCCGCAATGGTACTTGCGAGGTAAAGTATTTGCTCAAATAAATCTTATTATGAGCATATTTCCAGATTATGCAATCAAGATAAGTTATCTTGATAATGTTGGCAAGCAAGTTTAGGATATTCATATATTGAAAGCCCCCAATTGCTAAACCATGCATATGAGAACAATGCTACCTAAATCAGGTATGAGGTATGGTATATCCATAAAGCAGCACTTGTGCACGACATGCCACAAAATGAATTCCCCCTCATAATTGGTTCAGGGTCAGGAACCAAATATTTTCCATCTAATAATTATAATGTGCGGTATATTATCAATTGCTCCGCCGCAACGCACAAAGATGGATCCCATATAAGGTTGAGAACAAATGTTAGTTTGGCTAGCATTAGGGGGAGAAATTAATGCAGCTGAGGAATAAATAAATTAAATTATCATTTGATTACTATCCTCATATAACGATAATGCAAGTCACTGCCACACGCATTGCTGACCCAAAGAAAAATATTATATTCCAGCTGTTAATGCTCCTGATGTCCTGGTGAGACAATCTATTTATGTCAATGAGTCTAAGGCATGCCTGAAGCGTGGTAGACCATTCGGTTCCAAAGATAAATTATTGAAAAAGAAAAGGAGCAGATATTACGATGGTCAAATAAGGAGGCAGGGCTCTAAAACAGCCCGCGACATAACAGTTCATAAAACCTCATCAGGAGAGGTTCAGGTACCTGAAAATTTATGAATGTGAAGAGATCTCAATATGTTATGTCGGATTGGGAACCGAGATATGAAATTATCATCGACGATATCTTACATATATTATAAGACTCAATATTTACATGATTATGAGGATCTTGAGCCTAAGTCTGTTAGGAATACAGACATGAAATTATTGGCCAAAAATAGCAAAACGCATTCAAACAAAAATTGGCTTCACTCGAGTGACATGAAGTTTTTGGACCTATAGTCCAAACACCTGAAGATGCAAAGCCAGTGGTGTACAAAGATATATTTGTGCAAAAATATTGATAATAATAAGTCGTTAAATATAAAGTACGACTTAAGGCACAAAGATCTGACATTGATTATATGGAGTTATATTCTCCTTTTGGTGGATGCAGTCACCTTCAGGTATGTTGTGTGTCTGGCAGTGCATGAAAGACTTGATATGCGTATGAATGTTGCAACAACCTATTATATGGCTCATTGAGCAACAATATATTTATCCGTGAAGGATTCAAGATCCTAGAAGCATGTAAAGGTTCCCGGGAAACCTATTCAGTGAAGCTTCATAAATATTTATACGGATTAAAACAATCCGGCCACATGTGGGAAAATTGCTTTTGCGAGCTTCTTGATATTGAAATATTATATTTTTATGCAATTGGTGCATTGAAGTATCTTACCAAATATACTCCACTGGTTATAAATTTTGTTCTAAGCTTATTGGTAAAATTCAGTTCTTCCTCAATGCGAAGACATCAGAAGAATACATGGTATCTACTTGATCCACAAAGCCCGATATCAACTTGGTATTTATTTGTTGTGGTAGAATACCTATATTGTGGCATTTTATAAAATCAATTGTTACTGCTACATCTTCAATTTATGAAGAGATAATAGTCATGCTTGAAGCTATGCGACAATATTGGTGACTGAGATCAAGAACTCAACATATTCAACAACAATGTGGTATTTTTTGAAGACGGGGATCCCAGTAATATTATATGAAATATTGAATGGATAGTTCAGATAAAGGAAAGATACAACTGAAGAGACAAATATTCAACAAGATTCCTTTTCAGTCGTGATCTTCAAAAGAATGATGAAGTTAATGCTGAAGAATTTACTCCAGAGATAACTTGGCGGATCTGTCCACTAAGTCATTGTCAATCTCAACATTTGAGAAGCTGATTTACAAGATTGGAATGTGTCGTCTTCAAGATATTGAGTGATGTTTTCATCAGGGGGAGTAAAGTACGCGCTGCACTCTTTTTCCCTTAACAAGGTTTTATCCCACTTGGGTTTTACTTGTAAGGTTTTAATGAGGCAGCTCTAAAGGCGTATTACAGGATGTGTGTACTCTTTTTCGTTCACTAGGCTTTTTTCCCATCGGGTTTTTCCTAGTAAGGTTTTAACGAGGCACATTACCTTCCAAATGGTCATCCAAGGGGGAGCTTTATAAATTCATTTATTTGGGTGGATGATCACTACTCACTATTTACTCAATTGTAACATATGATTTACTACCCCACTTTCTCCTACTTAATTCCTCTCCACTAAGTGACCACCAATTCCTTATTAAGTCACTACTTAATTCTTGTGACCTTTGGATTGATTTGTAACCTATGTATTTGTATCCTATAAATAGAGCACATTTGGCTCTATGGAAGAACACTTGAAACACTTTGAGAATAATACAAATTCTTCATTCTCCTTTCATATATTTTGTCTTGTTCTTGCACTACTTTACTATTAGTTTTACAATAGAAAATAGATAATAACATTTTTTTCGGGGATAATTTCATAAACATCCCCTCATATTTGGCTTTGTAACACTCATATCCCTTGTGGTTTAGGATATTACGTTTACTTCCCTTATTTTAATCTTTTTGTAACAATTCATTAAGTTATTTATAATAAATGTAAAAATTAAAATTTGACAAGATTACCTTATTAATATATTTTTTCATGCAATTAATCCTTCATGATAGAGATCTTGAAGACTTAAAGTTGCCCCATCGGAACTTCATTGTCGGCGCGGGGAAATTGTTGGGTGGGAGTGGTACTGTGGTTAGCGTGATTGGAGTCACCATACATTTTAATTATTTAAAGATACCATAAATTAACAATAGTAATTACTATCTTACTTATTTCTTTAAGCTCCTTCCTTGTTACATTGGATAGTGCAAGTGGCAACGAATCAGAGGATTCGTTTTTAGAACAAGGAAATTGCAGTGAATTGAGATGATCTAGGAAAGCAAACCTACGGTTTTGTTGAATATGCCTACTCATAAGTTGTAACACTTATTCAAAAATATAGAAAAAATAGTGAAGTTGCCCGCGCTTCGCGCAGGCTTAAAAATCATCATCAATAAATAATATAAAATAATATTTATGAAATTCTTTTTGAAATAGAATATTTTTGGCCATAGAGAAGATGATTTTGATGCCTCAATTAGAACTTAATAAATTAAGACATCTTCTACCTGTTTTATCTTATACAATGATGTAACATGAAAAAATGCCCGTCCACTTTCTTTTCCTTCTAGCATTACTTAAATGCCCGTTCATTTCCAAACAAAAAATAAACACTCAATGGTCCTCTAACTCACAATAATAAATATAAATATACAAAAAGCCGCGAGAAAGAACAGAGATAAAAATCAAAGAGAACCAAGATGTCATGAGTTTTTATTTCTTAGGTACACTTAAAAAAATTAGACAAAATATATTTAATTAAAAGGAGAAAAGAATGAATAGTAATTCACCATCTTGACACCATGAGTTCACCATCTTGATACCATGAGTTCACCATCTTTTGTCTTTCCTTTTTCCATTGTATCAGCATCAATATTTAATGAAAAGAAGAAAATTAATGATTAGTAATTCACGATCTTCACATCATGAGTTCACCATCTTCTGTGTTTCCTCCTCCTTTTCTTTTATTGCTTAGAAAAAAGAGATAATAGCTTAAAACCCCCCCTAAACTATCACTTTTTCCTAGTTTCACACCTAAACTATCGTCAGTTCACAGTACCCCTGAACAATGAATTTTTCCTATCACTATCCCCTGGCGTAAATATATCTATGTGCGTGTTTGCACGCTCCAAAAAAGCTGAAATATTTGCCAACTGGCATGCACATGTCATTTTATATAGAAAATAATATGTTATTTTTACAACTTAAATAAAAACATGATTAAAAAAATAAATTAACAAGAAAATAATTAAACAAAACACAAAAGGTCTAAAGGTTGGGGGACATCCATTTTATCTCATTTTCCAAATGAACCAAAGTAACCCACTTCCAACAAGGTGAGTGGAAAATTCTTCTCCATTTCTTTTTAATCTTTGTATGATTAGTTACATCAATTAATTATGTAATTTGTATATCAATTTAGGTACTCTTTGAACAAATATCGCTGATTGTGAATGAAAAAACCCTAATCATTGAGAGTTTGAAGAACATATCTACAAACAGGTTCTTTCAGGTCTTGTTCATTTAATTTTGTTTATTTTATGTCTATAAGATTGGGATTTCATAAAAAATTAGGGCTTTTATATTTTTAGGTTTCAATTTATTGTTTCGATTTGGGTGGTTTTTCGAGATTATTTGTCTGCCCCATTTCTTTATATTTTCTGGATGCGTCTTCATGTTGCTTTCTTCAAAATATTTTGCTGATTAGGGAATGTATGCTGAATTTTATATTGGTTTGTCAGTACATTCTGATTAAATTATGTTATTGGCTTTTTAATAAAGTATTATTTTTTATGTATAGGTATGGCTTTTAAATACTTGAATTTACTATTTTATATTGGTGGTATGCTTGTGAGTGAGGTGGAGCCTCTTTATATCGGGGAAAAAAAAGAATATATGTTTAATATGGATATCGATAGGTTGTCTATACCTGAGTTAGTTGACTATGGTAAGGATTTTGGCTTTACCAATATAAGTAGATTGTTATTTGCACCATCTAAGGGTGGAAATTTGGTTGAATTGGTAAATGATAACCAGTTGTTGGACTTGGCTAATTTTTTAATTGATGGGGACACAATTGACATCTTTGTGTGTCATGAGGGAGAAGATGTGGACCCTAAAAGCTTTAGCCATTTAACTGGTGAGTCCTTAGAGACCACTTCCAGCACGGGGCATTTTGGGGAATCTTCAAGAAGGGTTGGTGAACATTTAGATACATATTTGGACCAAAATCTTGAGCTGCTACCTGCTGGACAATCAAATCTACTTGAACATTGTAATAGTAGATCTGAAAGTTCTAGTTCTGAAGAAGAGGAAGATGGAGAGGAAGATGTAACTGCCCTTGCTGAATAGGAGGAAGTTTCTGATGATGAAGATGAGGAAGGTGTAGAGGAAGATTATGGAAGTGATGTTCATGAGGAGTTGAACATCATAAAAAAAGATCTGATAGCACATAAAAAAAAAGAAATAGGAAGCCAAGGAAAGAACCTGCTGCTCAATGCTTTCTTGGATTAGCTGGAAATGATCCAGGTTATGAAGATATAGACAAAGTTGGGAAAAATTTTACAGGAAAGCTAGTAGGAGATGAGCCTTTTTATGATAGTTCGGATGCTGAAAGTTTTGAGAGTGATACTGAAGAAGATGAAACAAAGGAAGGAGGAAATTTAAGAGCTAGGAGACATAACAAGAAGGTGATTTATGATCCAAATTGGGAACAGGTGGTGTGGCAACTGAATATGATTTTTAAGGATGTTTATCAATTTAAGGAAGTTTTAACAAAGTATGCAATAAAAAGATGTGTACAAGTAGATAAGTTTATTAATGAGAAGACAAGGGTTAGAGTGAGATGCAAAGAAAAGCAAATATGTCCTTGGATGTTGTATGCTAGCAAAGATTTAAAGAATGACAACTTCATTATAAGGACATATAATCCTAGACATAGATGTTATATGACTAATATAAATCATTTTTGCAATACCAAATTTTTGGTAAAATTTTACAAAAATAGGATACTTGAGCAACCAGATATCAAGGGTTGGGAATTTCAAGATATGGTAAAGCGTGATTTGAATTTATATGTTGGCAAGGGTATTTGTTTAAAGGCAAGGAAGAGGATATTGAAAGAAGCAATGGGTGATCATATCAAAGAGTTTAGTCGACTTTGTGATTACAGAGATGTTCTCCGTCAAACCAATCCAGGAAGCACTTGTATTGTCAAGTATACAGAGTCTGAAGATGGAAAAAAATGGTTTCAGTCATTCTACATATGTTTGGCAGCATTAAAAAGGGGGTTTCTTGATGGTTGTAGACCATGTATTGGTTTGGATGGTTGCTTTTTGAAGGGTATTTGTAAGGGTCAAGTACTTGTTGCTATTGCCTATTGCGAAAGATTGGAACAATCAAATGTTTCCCGTGGCATGGGCAGTTGTTGGTAATGAAAATACAGAGACTTGGAGATGGTTTATGAGGATTTTAAAATCAAATTTGAACATTACTGATGAAGGAGTTGGGCTGACTGTTATCAGTGATATGCAAAAGGTATGTTCTACTTTATTATTTTCCATATGCCATTTATCTTAATTTGTCTTAAATTACCAATTACTTTTTTTACTTGCTTGATTTTACAGGGTTTGACTACAGCAGTGCAAGAATTCTTACCTGAAAGTGAACACAGATGGTGTGCAAGGCACATACTATCTAACTGGGCAAAAGACTGGAGAGGTGTTGCAAGAAGAATGAACTTCTGGAATTGTGCTAGATCCACTTTTGAAGCTGAATTTATAGCATCTCTGGATGAGCTAGCTAAACTGGGTGGGACTGAAGGTGATAAGATAGTTAGAGATCTTGGTAACTACAATAAGGAGACATGGTCTAAGGCATTTTTCAGAACTACTTCAAATTGTGACAGTGTTGATAACAACATGGCCAAAAGTTTTAATGCATGGATTTTGGGTCCTAGACACAAGACCATCATAAGTATGCTGGAAGAAATTAGGACTAAGGTAATGAATAGGTTTACCAAGGTAAAAGAATTTGCAGAAACTTGGGATCATGGTATTTCTCCTATTGCAATGTTGGTGTTCAACAAAAATGTGAAAAAATCAATGGACTGTAGCATACAATGGAATGGTGATGCTGGATTTCAAGTAGCAGATAAGCCGTATGTGCATACAGTTAACCTTAGAGAAGGCACTTGTAGTTGTAGAAATTGGTCACTAAAGGGGATCCCCTGTGCACATGCCATAGCATCAATGCATCATAGGAAGATTGATCCACTTCAATCAATTGCCAAGTGATATAGAAAGGAGACCTATTTAAAGGCTTATGCTAATTATATACAACCAGTACCTAATATGAAGATGTGGCTTGAGACTACAAATGAGAAAATTGAGCCACCTCATGTTAGAAAGATGCCGGGAAGGCCTAAAAAGAAAAGGAGAAAGGAGATAGGGGAGACTAAAGGTTATGGGAAGGCTTCAAAAAGAGGAATAGCAATGAGTTGTTCAATTTGTAAGTCAAAAAATCACAACAAAAGGTGCTGTCCAAATAAACCACAAGGAACTCAAGAGGTACAATCTAAATTCCTATTTCATTAGCTAATTCTTTTTTAAAGTTATTGTTCAATCTAAATTCCTATTTCATTTGTTAAATGTTTTTAATTATTGTTTATAATGTATATAATAGTCAAGATTGTTGTTTCCTAAGGGAGTTGCTGGATCACAAGCTTCCACATCTAACTCTGGTAAAGAAAGGGGCAGGGGTAGAGGCAGAGGAGGCAGTGAAGGCAGGGGTACTAGCAATATAAGGGGCAGGGGCAGGGGCAGGGGCAGAGGTGTATCTGGAGGCAATGAAGTATGTGCTGGGGAAGAAAGGAGTGTTGGCAGCATAAGGGGAAGGGGTATGGGCAAAATTTTGCAACTCTCTCAAGCTTCAAATGAGAGTGGAAAGAGTGCATATAAAAGGCCAAGACTAGTGGGACATGGTGTATTTGTTAGTCAAAGTGGCTATACTTGTGCAGAGGTAATATTTAGTAATGTGATTTATTTGATGAATCATGATTAGTTGTATGAATTAACATTGTATTGTTTAACTCCCAGCAAGGAAGACCTGTGAGTAGAGTTATTTCAAGTGGAGCTACAAGTGGAGCCACAAGTTTGAAAAGTTCTGCTATTGTAACGGGTGATATTGGTTATCAACCAAGTAAAGGTCTAAAATGGAAAGATAAAAAAGCTATAACTACAAGACAACTTCAAGAGAAAAGTGCATTACTTAGGTATCAAAAAGAGGCACAACAAAGAGCTGCTACTAATACAGGAGTTTGAAGTTGGATTGAAAAGAATCATTTGCTATTGTTTTCTTTTGGGATGTTAAACAATGTTTTGTGTAGTCTTGAACTAATGTGATACCTTGTGTTTTTGTCGAAGTCTAACTGTTATTCTCTGGGAATATAGTTTCTCATGTATTTTTGCCAACATTTGATCTAATATAATATATTAGATTATCGGTATTCATTGAATGTCAAAGTTACTGTAGAATTGACCTTACCTATCAGTTCATATTATGAGAATGGTTGTGTTAGCTTTAAACTCATAGTTCCTTTATGTATAATGGAGAATTAGATTGGATTTGTAATATGAAAAGCTTGGGTAAAATGTGAAAGTTGGTCTATATCTTCCAGATAATTTGGAAGTCAGAAAAGGTGGACTATTTTATTCTTTAGTTGGGGATAACAAGCAAAATTAACCAGATTTTGTTATTGTGATCCGTAAATGTACAATGTATTGTGTTGTACGGAAGGTCGTTTCTTGTACTCAAATATATGCAGGGGTTGTACTTTCATTTAAAACTTTGGTCTTTGGTCTTCTAATTTGATTGCAACTCTAGTACTTAGTGGTGTTATATAGATATCTAAGCTACGTTTCCTCTGGCTTTCATGTGGTTTTTCAAAGTTCTCTTTGGCCTTGATTAGTGTGGTTGTGGGGATGTATCACTGTTGCCATATTGTACATGACTAATTATTGTTTTCTAGAGTTCACTTTGTGCTAGGATTAGATGCTTAATTAAGTTAATAAATATTAATCCTCACAAAAATTTTGTCCTAACTTCAACTAAGATGTATCATTCCGTACCATGTATTAAATAAAACTTGTAAATATCCCAGACCCAAATCATCTGAATAATCAAATTCATTACAAACTTTAAATATAGTGCAAATCATAATATCCCCTATTTACCACAGTAAAACAACCAAAATATAGGTTCTAATAAACAAATGTCCAACATCTAACTTTTCATTAGACTTAAAATATCAAAATACATAGCAGCCCCTACCATTTATACAACCAAACTAGAATATTGAAACAAATACTGATAATTAGCAAGAACTTCAAATGTTGCCTCCTTGTTAACTCGACCTCCATTTCCTTCCTTTTTTTCAGCAAGCCAAGAATGACCACCTTTGATTGGTCAGGAAACTCAGGATCATACCACTCAAAATATCTACATGCTACTCGGCCTCTTACCTGAAAATTAACCAAATAATTTTAGTTTCAAATGGAAAAAGTTTGAGACAAAATGAAAAATATTTCTTGTTAATTACCCCATAATTTTTGCATCCAAAGAAACGTCTTCCTGGATTTGCATTTGACCAAGATGTTCTCAATGATGCCGGTTGCAACTACAACAAACATTGGTTTTCATGGTCAAGAATATATGGGTTCTCAACAAAATTAAATAAAAAATTGTTTAATTAGGGTTTTGAATTAGAGCTTTTAGGGAAGAAAGATACTAGAAAAATTCGGCCAAAAAAAAAAACATAGTCAAAGAAGAAAATATTTGAGATAGTTGTGTTGGGGGAGTGGAAGAAGAAAAAGGAATGTTAATATTTAAAGATAAACAAAAAATAAAGAAAATGGTAAAAAAAAAAAAAGAAGATGTGAGTTTATGTCTAAACTAGCCGTTGGTTGTCCCAAGTGTCAGCCTTTTTAAGAGGCTCACGCGCTTTTTCAAGGGTGGAAACACCCCCTATGCCATCTGTCACGCCAGGGGGTAGTGATAGGCAAAATTCATTGTTCAGGGGGTACTGTGAACTGGCGATAGTTTAGGTGTGAAACTAGGAAAAAAGTGATAGTTTAAGGGGGTTTTAAGCTATTATCTCAATGTAACATAGTAATTAAGTGAAAGAACAAATAATTAAAAACTAATTTTGAAAAAGTATTGAAACATCTACTATCTACTACTATTCTATAAGTGGGAAGCCCCTAAAGATGCAAAGTCAAAAGACTAAAATAACCTTCCACCCAACCATTATTTCAAGAACTATTTATGTCCAAAGATGTAACTATACATTCACTAAAGATAATAAAAAAAATTTTAATAAAAATAACCAAAAGAAAAAATCGGAGCTAACAATTGAAGAAAAATATAATTGACGTCAAATGAGAGAATTAAAGTTTATTTTATTTTCATTTCCATTCTTTCTTTGTTTTTGACTTATGTCTAAAGAAGATATCACAATCTTAGACCAGACGTTGATATATATACCAGTAGTTGTTAGTTGATTTTTTTTTTTAAAAAAAATCTTATATATAAATTTTTTTGTGTTATTACTTTATTTTCGAATTATTATCTAAAGAAGATATCAAAATCTTAGTTCAAATTTTGATATATAAATGCAATAGTGATTAATTGATTATCTCTTAAATCTAATCTATAACTTTTTTTCTTTTTGTTGATATTTAGAGATATATATGATAAAAAAAATAAAACTCTCATATATATTCATTTAATTTATTCAATTCTAAAAAATATTTTTTTTCCTTTGTTAATTCATTGATAAAAGTATTATTTTTATCATAAATAACTAATTATTTTTGTGTAGGTATAGACAATAAAATTGATAATAATCTTTTAGCCATATTAAGGAAGATATGTGATCGAATTACAATACAACTTTTACAAACCATTATTTTCATCCGACAAAAACATCTTGATTTGTTCGCAGCTCTAAAAATGAGGAGACGACAGCTTTTATTAAAAAAGATAAAAAATTTAAGATGTGCCTGCAGACATAGCCAATGTTTCTCACATTCACTTTTAGATTATGTATTGTTGAGATATTAAAAGATAAGGTATTGATGTCAAGCTGGATACTTGATATATTATAAAATTTGCATGATCAAAATCGTTCAAATATTAATTATTGTTCATCATATAATAGTAATTTTTAGTATGATTATGTATTTCAAAAATAAAATATTGATCAGAAAGAATTCGATACATGATCAGTACTTTGAATTTATATTTTTCTTTAATTTACGAGCAACTACACACACGTATTACAAAATATTTATAATTTTTGTACTAATTATTAGGAATGCACGTGCATTGCACGTGTCAGAAAACTAGTATAATTTAAAAGTGTATCATGGTTATCAATTAAGTTGCTAAGAAGTTTACCTTCATGAAACAGATCGATTTCAACCTCTGGAAAGATTCCAATATCCCTTAATTTTTCTCCTTCCAAGCTCTGATAGATGTTCTAAGGATTTACATACAATTTTGATATATAACAAACATTGATGTAATTCTTCCGTTATGTCAGAATGGGTCAATTACGTGGGTTTTCGATGACTAATAAATCTCTTAGATAAATAGAACTTATCATGTGATCGCACTCACAGCTATCTGATCAAAGCTTTCAAGTTTCACCATATCAACTGTATCAGTGGGAGGTTGCTCTTCAATTCCCAGTATCATGTTCTACAACATAAGAGACCAATATATTATCTTATTCAGGATCAATGGTGTTTCACCATATAATATTTATCCTATTTAAAAGTCAAGAGTTGTTCCAACTATGGCGAGTCCTTTTATGTTGGTTAATTTCTTCACTTACCAAGTTCATTTTTCACCTATTGTTTCTTACTACAGCATGAATCACAAAGAAAATAGCATTGAGTAAACACAAAATTAGTTAAAAAGTGAAGCATATGTAAACTTAAAAAATAAAGTAGACATAGAAACTACTCAACTCTCCACTTTTTTGTTATTGACAGAATTCCAAATCCTATCCAAACTGATGATGTCCTTATTTAGCACTAATTATTTTAAATATTAAAATTTACTTATACCTGTATTTAGAAACTCTTGGATAAACTTAAAAATAACTAAATAAGGAAGACCTCTCTCATCTAATTCATGTTTAAGGTTAAGCATAATCAGAATATAATATATGTATATATATTTATTTTAGGTAAACCAATGTATGCTCCGCTTCCACGACATAGTTTGTTATTTTGACACTAAGGCATAATACCAGAGCCATCAAGTGATTTTTCTTAACAAGATTAGAAATACTTAAACAAAAAGACAATACACAATGTTTTGCTAGCAAACAGTTGTACATACTAATAAAATTTATTCCATCATGAGCAATTGTAACTTGACTACATAATACATATAAACATTTCTAATAGATTAGACTAAAGAGGAATACTTTGCATTACAATATGTAAAGAGTTGCAACTACACCGTGCTTTCCGAAAGTGTCTTCATAGTTGTAATTACTCTTTGGTTAGTGCTCTATCTTGTTATCGATCCTCCTACTTCTTCCATGGCTTTGAAAGTGTTAGAAGGTGAGAAATTCTTTCACAATTAACTTGATGGGGTTGTGATTGCTCCATACAATACGAAGAATTTATATTTTTCTAATTTTTTTTTCAGAAGGAAGGAAAGGGAAAATCAGTGCCAAGAAAAGGTTTTTTTTTTTTTAAAAGACAAAAAAAAAAAAGAAGAAGAAGAACAAGGAGAGACGTCTATAAAGAGTAGACTATAATCCTTTCAATTGGAGCAAACAAAAAATTTAATGTTCAATATTTCATGAAAACGTAGCTCAAAATTGGAAGGCAGTATATCTACTGAGAGATGTAGGGGGCTTGCTTATATAGTAGTGTTGAGAGGATAAATAGTAAAAACTCATTCAAATACCGTTAATACATGATGGAGCCCTTTCAATTTCTTCATTAAATTCTGCCATGCCTTAGAATTGGAAGAAAAACGGACACTCCACGATTCAATTGTAATGATTACTACTCAATGTAATGGAATTATTACAATCAGTTAAATGTTCATGGAAAAAACGGATTAATCTAAGAAAGAATGATGCAATGGAAACTACGCGGAAGCTAGAAACGATACGAAAATGCGGAAGCTAAAACAAGATAGGCGATATCGATAACGATATCGAGATAGAAAGCAAGACGAGGCTTGAAACGTTTACCTAAGTAGCACCGAGGAACTTGTCTCGATACACCCGGGTGAAGTCAAGGATCACCTATACTACGCAACTACCCTCAAGAAGCACTCGGCTCTTGCAAATAGAATAATCAAAGAGGTTACGATGTTCAACTTGGAATCCACCAAGTGAAATCATGCCCGCTCACAGGTTCTTCATTGAGAATCACTCAAGAAATACATCATTCTAGTTCAAACTCATAAGGAGTCGTCCGTTGTGGGATCCACCCCCTGGAGGAGTTGTGTTGCTCGGGGTGATCATGGTGGTGTCGAGGACGGACCTCGATTTGGGGTTGATCCGGTGGTATAAGATGAGTGTTGCGCCTCTACCATCAGCTATGGCTTTTGGTAGAAATGATTGCAGTTCACTCTTAAGTTTGGTATCAGAGCCAACCCGAGAAGAAATTGGGGAAAAAAAGCCAAAAAAAGATAGATATGAATCTTGACCAAAGAGAGTTGCCACATCACTTCTTTTGAGCCCAGATATTGATTGATGATTGATTATTGATTATTTTTCCTCATAAAACGTCCTTTAATGGATTCAGGTTTAATATTAAGAGTTTATTAATGAAAATTACATTAATAAGGGTAATTTTGACAAATTTTAATTTTTTACATTAATGATAATTAATTTAAATGAATAGTTACAAAAAGATTAAAATATTGAAGATAACCGTAATATCGTAAACCATAAGGGATGTGACTCTTACGAAGCCAAAAGTGAGGGAATGATTGTGAAATTATCCTTTTTTTTTCTCTTTTTTTTTGGCATCTTTCATCTCCTCTACAAATACTACAATCACTGTGCCGAACTCCTCTCCAAGGATTGACCCTCCTCTTATAGCATTTACTTTGGTCGACATGCTTATTTGCCATCTCCTCTGCCTTTGCTGGGTCTCACGAATTTGATAGAAGTGAAATGAGTCATCAACCCCATTGACAGCCCCAATTGAGCTTAAAGAAGATCACTTCTACACAAAATACATTGCCCTTAGTACTCCTATTATTCTTCCAAGTAATTTTTTGGAAGTAATGATACTCTATAAAGTAAAAAGTAACTTACACCACCGACGGAGACTCAGAAAACATTTCTATTTCTACAAACAGGTCTCTGTCTTTTCTACAATTTGCACTTGGCAGCAGCTTCAGCAGTGTAATGCATCTCTCAAGCTTCTAGGTATGGTTCGGTGCAATCCTTATATATGCAGGAAGATGCACCACAACTGCCATGTTTTTTCACCATGAAGGAAGAAATGACCGGATTCTTTGGTTGGACAGACTTCTTGTTCTCAATACATTCTTGGTCATTGCACTTTATTTTTTTTTTCAGCATTGCACTTCATTCACAGTACCCAATTTTGACAGCAACTTCTATATAGATTAAAAAAAGGAAAAACTGTCCACCCACCTTAGCTGTCCAAAAACAAAAAGAATCTACTATATTACCTTGAATTACCACAGATTCCACCTTTTCTAACAGTAGTAACACTTTTAATTTCCCAATTATAAGTTCCAACCTCCTTATCATGGGGTATATGGAAGAAAAAAAATATGTAGCTTCTTGCTTATTCTTATTTAATTTAAACAAACAAAACTAACACATATTTACCCATGCACAAATGTTGAGGAAAGTATCACAATCCATGTCTTTCCCACAAAAAGAAATGGAACTGATGGCTTACTTCATTTTTTTTCTTTTGTACTCATCATTATACTCAAAGATGTTCACCATCTATATAAACATTCTTCGTCCTATAAGTTTGATTAGAAGCACATACAAAATGTTTCCACAAGAAGACACCAGATAAGATATAGATGTCATAATGTCATGTCAGATCACAAGCATTCATCACTATGTATCAGACAGGGATAACTGTGAATTGCTTATCTCATCATCCATGACTTGAAAAACTGTCCATAAGAATAACAAATGAAACAAACCACAGGATTAACTTGATCAAAGCAAAAAGGCCGGAAAAGCTATAAAAATCAGAAAGGATATATTAACTGTACAAGAAAGATAATTAAAGAGTGAAAAGAAAGCATGAGCAACAGAGTACATCCAGTTTGATATGAAAAATCTTAAGGAGCATCACGAAACATTGATAGTGAGTAAATCATGTTTGAATTGAACTTTTTTTGAAATTGATCAAGAGTGAATGAAAATCAAACACAGTAGTTAGTACCACCCGCATTAAAGTAGAAGTGAAGAAGCATCAGATCTTCCTATTCAGATAAGGATCATTATACTCAAGATGTGAGTATTCATCTCAGTTTAAACACATCATTTGCCTCCAACACAAAAAATGAAAAGAAAAAAACTGGAGCAATTTATGACTTCATTTCATCAAATGCAATAAATGATAATATAAAAAACCCGATTTTCAGTTTGCAGGATGACTTAAATGTAGGTGGATACTTGATATGATGTATATATTTTGTGTAGTTCACCCTCTTTTTCCAATTATCTTGCCAAAAAACTTTTCAAATCCAAAGAGCAAATGCACATTAGGAAGCCTAAGACAGATTCAATGGAAGCTCTGCAGAAAATAAAAGATGTTGTGCTTAACCTGAAACCTTTGATGCAAATTATCATGATTTAAATATCCATTATGTAATACAATCCATTCAAAGCAAGCCACTTAAGTTGAACCTGTTGTTGTCCATAGTATTCTCTAAGGCCATTACACTTCATTCAGTCTACCGCTTCTTTTTTTGAATAGGTAAATAATAACTTTGCATTAATTATAATACCTGCATTAATAAGATGCTGTTCATGTTAGCTGGCTCCAGTTCTTCAATCAAAGAAATTCCTTCTGAACTATCAGTTCAGACCTCCACCTTTGCTCCTTATCCTGAAAAGTACTGATTAAATCAGGACCATTGCAAATATCCCACTTTTCTTAACGTCATAAACAACCTTAGTTGTTATTCTTTGTAAGTGAAAATAGTTTGTTACTACTCCCTGAAGAGATTCATATCATAACTCTAACTTTACAAACTATTGTTCTCTTAAATGTGTAAAGTTGATGTTCTTGAAAACCTTTTCAGCCGTAAACCAAAATTTCATGCATCTTTCCATAATCAAATAAAGTGATACATAAACAGCAGCATCTACAACACTAAATAACCATTTTTTTCTCTCAAATTACCTTATTATGCTAACAAGCTACTCATTATATCCTTATGTAGTCCGCGAACATTTCACATAAAGCAGTCCTCTATGATAAAACAGGATTTCAAAATCACACAGAATATTGACAATAATGTAATGTGAATAGCCCGATAGTGAAAGCAGCAACAATGCAATTCACCAAAATAAGGCTATGAAACACATATAAATGTTGGTGACATACTGACCATTCACACATAGCAAAATCGACCCAATTAAGGGCCGGGTATGTGACTGGCTAATTGGTCACCTTTTCAAAGCCTTGACATAAATCAAAAAATATGATTATAATGAATTACAGTGATAGGATAAATATTATTTACAGTATCGGTGTATATAAGCTAAATCCCTTTGCAAGTGAGTGACTAACAACAAAGTCGAAACTTATCGTCTCCTGCCATTTCTCTTTTCAATCAATTTCAGCAGCCTTTAGAGCTGAGAGAGTTTAAGAGATAAGCGAAACACTCATATGTGAGCCTTAGCTAGGGTTTTAGGGGATATATATACTTAATAAGATGGTGGCTAGGGTTTTGGAATTTGATGTAAAAATTTCATCAGCAGGCCACTTTTCCCCCGCCATTTAATTTTCAGCTAATTTTTAAAAACTATTTACTTTTAGCCACTATATTAAACTTCAAACCTCCCATGCAGAAGGTTTGAAGTTGAACTTCACACTTTCAAGCCTGAATTTAGGCATAGGAGGTTTGAACTTAGAGATTTGAAGTTGAACTTCAAAACTGAAGGTTTGAAAATCAGACCCTAAGGTCTGAAAATCAAAAATTAAATAATTTTTATTAGGTTGCTATAACTTAAATGACTCACTTTAAACAGACTGTTTCTGCACTTCCGGCGAATTTGATGGGTCGAACTATTTGGAAAAGCCTAAGCCTGGTTGGCATGGCAAAACTACCTAATAAACTGGATAACTTTCTTGTGTTCGTCGGAAATTTGATCTTATGGAAAAAGTCTTACAAAATAGTCATTTTTGACGATCTTCAAATTCTTCTATTAGTAAGAACCTGAAAATAGGCAGTATGGCCAGTTCTTTACTAGTAAAAAAATCTTTGTGATCGCCAGAAAGGCCATTTTCGTAGAATTTTTCCTATAGGGTTCAAAATTGTAGCACCAATGCCGAAAATATCCATTTCGCGCAAAAAAGGTAAAGTTTTCGCCCAGCAGCCACTTTTAACACTGGTATTTTGTTTGAAGCCACTATTTTCTTTGGTCTTACACTAGAGGCCACTTCTGGGCCTTTACTAAATAAATATTGACTTAAGTTCTGATAATTGACTGAAATTCAGTCCATACGGTCCCTGGACTGAAGTTCCATCTTTAAGGACTGAACTTCAGTCCATACGGCCATGGACTGAACTTCAGTCCATGGTATGAGACCATGGACTGAAGTTCTATCTTTAAGGATTGAACTTCAGTCCATATGGCCCTGGACTGAAGTTCCATCTTAAGGACTGCACTGAACTTCAGTCCATATGGCCCTGGATTGAAGTTCAATCTTTAAGGACTGAACTTCAATCCGGCCTCTGGACTGAAGTTCTATCTCTTTAAGCAAAAGAGACCACAAACTAAATGTTTTGGTATTAGTGATCTGTGCCCAAAGACCAGTGGCAAAAGTGGCCTTTCGTGCACTTTCCCCGCAAAAAAGCAATAACAAGAAATGGTACATGGTGTCCCTGAAAGTTAATGGAATTGAAGTTTTGTCCCTATTAACACAAATTTTAATGAACTAACCTCTAGCTCATTTTTTTATTTGGGAAAAAATAATTTTCCTCTTAGCTTGAATCCTTTATTGCCGCCATTGCTCTATCCATCTCTGGTGCGGTAATCCTTTCTTTTCTTCTACACTTTAATGACTTTTTTTTCCCTCATAATCCCATTTATAATTCTCTGAATCCATCACTGCGTCATGATATATTAGCAAATATTGCTTATTTAACTATATTTCAGGGCAATTTAGTTGAAAACGAGGGAAGGATTGAGGGTAAGTGTTGTCCTGCCAAGACTTCAAAAAAAAATTAATACTATAATGTATAATCTATGCATCCAATTATTAAAATTGATAATTAACACCTGAAATAAAAAGAGAAAGAAAATGAAATGGTGGCTTATTTTTTTTAAAATGACTTATCTTTATTTGTTTTTGTGATTTTTGGAGCTCTTAAGGTAGAATCCGCAGCTATCATAGTGAAGAACTCGAATGGACGGAGGGGGGGGGGAGGAAGGAGAGATAACATGCGTCATTAATTAGGTATTGAGAGCTATCTTTATCAAAAATTATCTATATATATATTAAAAGACATGTAGTAGCCATTGATAATTAGCCAAGTTGCATATCAAGAAAGAGACATGTGTTAGTAGTTAGGATAAAATGGTTAATTTTTTAATTTTAGTTAGAAGGTAACCATTTTTTGTTGTTAGTTTTTCATATTTGAAATGTTAGTTACTTTTTAAATTGAAAGTAAAAAACCAAAAGAAATGATAAATAATAAAGACACAAAAACTAGACATATGAATTCGGTGGTTACTTCACAATCGTAGATAACTATCAAAAATCTATTATCTATTATTATCCATTAATGGGAGAAAAGTCTAGCACCACATTAAGCCAAGTGGCAAGCAAGTGAAAAGCTACTTGGCAATTTTAAGACAAAAATTAGTTAATAAATATTAAATTAGTTTATTTGTAAAATTTGAATTTAAAAATAAATTTTACAATTTACTAAAACAAATTTACGTGCTCCTGAAAGTTATCCTTATTTCATTCTCCTTTTTCCCCTTATTACTGCACTTTAATAAATTGTAATTTTAAAAGAAATTAAAAGGTACAAAAGTCTGCTCTGGGTAAACTTAATGTTCCCCTAAAAGTTCTCCAACGTACAAAGTTTACCATAAATATAGGGTCTCCACTTTCAATCATGGAAGTAACTGCTTTTAACAACAGTTTTATCCTTAAAAAACTCTCAACTTCCCCTACAAGTTCTCATATGTGAATCGAATAAGAAGCTTACGTTGATTCTTCACCATTCTCTATTTACATACTCTTCTCCTCTCCTCAGTAGTTTGTCCACTCTTTTCTCATGCAACAAACTTGATGACTTCACTCCAGAACATTTGATAATTAACTTATAGAAGCATGCAGACTTCCAACAATACTGTCGAAATTATAGCTGTAGGTAAAAATTTCCATCCGTTTGTTCTAAAGTAGCGTTTTTTTTTTTGTTCTTAACTTAGAATAATAAAATTTATTATTTATGTATGTGTTACCTTGCAGTTGATAGGGATAGAACAAGGACTTTAAAATATTTCAACAACTTGGATGATTTGACTTATGATGAAGAAGCTTTTCAAAGACTTCGTCAAGTATATGCTGATGGTGGACAGGAATATGATGTGTTAGTTGGAATGATGGTTGAAAAAAGGATCAATGGCTTTGCCATCCCACAGACTTTTAACATATTCCTTCTCATGTTATCAAGGTTTGTCAGCAAACATGAAATCTTCTTACACATATCGTTTTAAACTCGACAACAAACAGAATCATACTTCGTAAATACTCCATGGATAGCAATGGTATGAACTTTGATAATTACCTTCAACTTTAATATGCATATTTTAGAGAGTCAACTTTATCTTCCTTTGGGAATTTGATGAAATTTGTTGGTTCTGCAATTATAGATGGTAAAGGATGTTGTGAGATATAGCAGACAGGAATTTGTGGTAGCTTCTGAAGCGTTTAACAGTAGTATTGGATCCTCACCAGATAGCTTCTCTACACAAGACCAACAATTGCTAAACAAATTTTTAATTCACACCAGTACTGTCAGGAGGTACAATTCAATCTCATTGTTGATTTTTTTTAGGTGTGTGTATAATTGAAGTTTGGAATGGTTTAAAAGTTAAATCCCAAAGATGTTAACGAAGTCTCCACTCTATTCTTCATGTTTAAGAAAACCATTGATATAGTAAGAAAATGGATCTCATAAGGGATTCTATACATGACTTCATTGAGGGAATGCATGTTGAACAGAAGCCAAACGTAAGTCTTATGCAAATGCAACATCACAATTGATTAATTAACTGAATATGAATTTATACAACTCACAATTGACAACTAACTATGAAAAAAATATAAGAGACAAAGTGAGAATCCAACCTCGATATTACTAATTTATTTGAAGGGAGCCAAGTGATTGTCTAAAAGATTATGATAGTCGTTAGTTTCCGGGGTTCAGCTTTGAGGTGTCTAATTTTGAATATCGATAAAAGTACATTTAAAGGATATTTATTAGACTATCTATTCTCAGACCAGATAACCTTCTTAATATTAGCTACTTCCTTAGTTAAATACAACTGCCATCTTTCTTGCCTTTTTGTTCGTTTTTTTTTTTTTTTTTTTTTTTTTTTTGGGCTTTGTTTGAGTCTATGTAACTGGGTATTTTATATGGAAAAAAGTAAATTTATAGATTTTATTGGGAGTATCACAAGATTATCTTGAACATCCGCAATGTCCATCATTTAGGTGTTTAAAATTTTGAGAATGAGAAGAAGAGATTATCCTGTGAGTTTGCCTGCAAAAAAAATTAGGGATCAAACTTGATAATAAAGGAAAGTGGTCCACATTGTTAAGAAGTCATTATGTGTTTTAGTATACATCGTGGCATCTTGATTAAATAAACTATTTAAGGAGCTTTCAAGTGAGCCTAAATATCTAAAAATAATAAGGAGCAAATTAGAAGACAAGTTTGGTAGCTCTTCATTTTGGAGATCATCTCCTATTGGTGGTGCTGTGCTTTATGAGTTACTTTCATCGAGGCTTGTCCTTCTTATTGATTTAAAAAGGTGGGCTATAGGGATATGCAACTGATTGAACTTATACTAAGAAAGTAAACTAATTAAATACATCTATCTTTATATTAGAGCTTGATGATCTTATACTTTTAAAGCTCTTCTGCTTTTAATTGAAGCTCTTTTGAAGCCTAATGCACTAATTTGATGTTCTTTCACTCTGTTAGGCAGAAAGAAAAAAGGACGATGAAATCAAGAAACTCTATAAAGGTGGAAAGAAGAGAATGAAATATTGACAAAAGTGGAACAGAACTTGTGTAGTACGCTATGGCCAATCATGAAAGTTACAGCCAAAGAAGATGCACTACTGAATAGTCAGTCCAAGGGTACGATAATTAAACTTAAATCCTCAACTCATAGAGTTCTATCAGAGTAACTTTTTCATTTCGTTCTTTGTGGCAGTCACTTGATTTGTATGTTCTAAACTGCGAGCCATTTATACGCTGCTATCTATTCAATTTGCAGGAAGCAGATTCAACAAATATATGTTGATCATTGTATGTTGATGCTTTTAAAGAAATTGCTTGACTTCTCGGAGATTGAAAGCTTGCCCAATATAAATATTCACGCTACAATCCCAAATATCCTTACTAATATATGAACATGGTTCTCAAATTCATTTTGCCCATTTCTGCTTGCTTTAGTGGGATTATTTTTTACAAGTTCGTTGTTAATCTGCAGGTTCCTGTTTGCGCTTATGGCACATTCAAAATCGGTAGAGACCCGATAACCCATTCTCCCTTCAATTGCGTTTGATTGCAACTCATTGAGAAGGTACTTTCGGTATTTGGATTATGGTGCAAAACTAATAAACTACTAAGGCTGGTAATGAGTTGAGCTTGAAATTTTATAAATGTTTGAAAAAGATATTAAAGCATTTTAATATCTATTCTTTTACTTTTGGTGGACCAAATGTAAGTAAATGTTCAAGTGCTTCCGGTTCATACTTTCTTAGCAGAGTTGTATTGTTGCCATGTTCAAACTGTTTCTAGCTAAGTGAACATGTTTTTGGATTTTGAAATGATAGACTGATTTTTCAATTTCAACCAACTCGAGTACGGCAAAAATTTAAGAAGATCAACAGCTTCTTCAACGTATGTTATGGAAGGAATTTTTCTGTTTGTTCGTCCATGGTATGTGATTCTATAATTCATTTTTTTAGTTTTTACTCACTTAATTTCTACCGGTCCTGTTTCTCTTTGTTCGATAATATAAGTGAAGTATATCTAAAGTGAAGAACTTTAAGGTATAGGGTACAAACAGCAAGTGGAGGACCCTCTAATAATACCAGAAGCACGTGGTTTAATTGATAGTAGCTGCTATTTACCATTTAGAAATCTTCTTTACATAAGCAATTCATGTTTATGTGCATGCTGTAAAATATAAATAGGGATAAAAATTGTGATGCCCGTAACTTAATTTGTAAAGCTGTGTTATGTAAATTCAAGTTTTGATAGAGTCCGACCAATGCAAAACCAGCGAGTATCATACCAATGTAAATGCCTCAACCAAATGAGATTGTTGAGTTTTACCAATATTCCAGTATGTTTGCTGCATGTCTGTCACTTTCTGTTTGCTTGATTGTTAAATATCATAAGGAATATTGGCTCATCTTTCTATTACACACTTCAATCCCCTCAATATACAATAAATCCTGACCCTATATGACTTTTTATTGGTACTAGAAAACTAAATCCAAAGCTTTACTTCCATTTTTAACATTGCATCTTCACCTGAGAAATTGGTTTGCTCTTTATTTGGCTCTTAACTTTTGAATTGGGAAGCTGTATATAAAATTGGATCTCTTATATAGATAAAGTGAGGTGGCCATTAGTGTATGTTTATCATCTGATAATAAGTTTGTGTTCTTACTCATTCACCACATTCGAGTATTTTCTTCTATTGAATAAATGATGCATCATCTGTATAGTTACCGGAATGATTCAATTTTTTGCACTCTCTCTTGGCCAGGGTTTTTTCGACATTAGTGGACCAATTTTATTAAAGTGTATCAGACTTTTTTTTTTTTGAAGCATATCAGACTTGACTCAATAACGAGGCCAAGCTACTTAATATTGATGCTTGCCTTCCTGCCAACAACAGTCGCTCTAATGCTCAGGTTTTTTGTGAGAATCCAACAGACACCTTCAAGAAGTGAGGAAAAACATTTCAAAGGTTTCTTATTAATACATGTAATTGTTGCTGCGTATCTTCTGTTCTTACGAATTCTAGAGAATGTCTTTCTATTCCCTCAAGGAGCACATATCATTACTTTTTTTGTTCTCCTCACTCTACTGTATTCTCCTATCAGTGCATTAAAATTTTAATACGTCGTCAATTTTTACTAAAGATCAGCTGCTTCTTTCCTCCTGATAGGCCGTTTTTAAGATTGACGGCCTATGCTTAAAATCTTGCATCCAAGGCACAAAGGCTTAGAATTATATTCTTTTCTGATTTAGAACCTGTTTGGCCAAGCTTCTGGGGAGCCAGAAGTGCTTGCTTATTTTTTTCAAAAAGTGCTTATTTTAAAATTTTGGAGTGTTTGATCAAGCTACTAGGGAAAAATAAGTGTTTTTGAGTGGCAGCAGAAGCTGTTTTTCTGCTGTGAGGAAGAAGCTGAAAAAAGTAGCTTCTAGAGAAAAATTAGTATTTTTGATTATTCGGGACAAGAATACTCATTTCAAACTTCCATATTTAATCAAATTAATATTATTACATATCCATTTTCGTAATTTGGTATTTTTTTTAAAATATTGGTCAAATACAAATTAATAACAAAAGCACTTATCTAAAATTTGGTCAAACACAAACTGCTTATCTCGCAAAGCACTTATTTAAAAATCACTTTTGATAAAAAAAATACTTCTCAAAATAAGTTGATTTTAGTAGCTTGGCTCTTAAAGTGTGATGTAAACTTCCATGCCTTCGGCTAAATTCTTGGAAAACTTTGCTCTGTTGGCTTGCTATACAGGGTAATCATGTTGGAAACTTTTGCAATATCATCTATGATAATAGCATATGCATAAGAGTGCAAAAAAGTCTTAATGATAATGAAATAAACTACATCCGCTCAAAACCAATACAAAAAAATAGATCGAAACTTTCAAATGAAGATTTGAACTAAATTTCCTATATAACGTACCGGTTAAATGCTTAATGAGGCAATACCGCATATCAAAGGTACTTAATATAAGTTTTTTCGTCGTGCATCGCACGGATACTAAACTAGTTCATTAAATAAAAGGAGCGTCACTTTTGTCAAACAATGTTAAGTGAAGGCCGGAACTACAAACCACTTGTTACGGCGTCATACCTTATTCATGTACATAAAAATAAAAAAAATTAAAAAAAACCTTCGAATTAACATTAACATTTAATTGGTTTAAAGTTTTGATATACATCATAGTGTATTAAGCTATATTGCTGTTCTAAATTTTAATTTTAATTTTCTAAGTAATTAGACCTTTGTATATTCAAGAATTAATCACATGAAAATAGAATAAATGTTTTACACAAAATTGACTAGCTGGAGTAAACTTTCAATAATAATAATAATAATAATAATAATAATAATAATAAGACAAATAACGAAATGGATCAATACATATTAGTAAAATTTTGAAGTTCTAATTGAAGAAAAATGAGATTTTGAAAGTAAAAGAAAAACTGCAGTAGGAAAAAAAAAAGTGGCAAAGTTTAATTCCAATTCAACTTTCATTATTGAGTACGTCATAATGAGGATCATTTATTACATTTTTAAGGCACATCCAATG
Source organism: Petunia axillaris subsp. axillaris (assembly GCA_029990575.1). Taxonomy (NCBI): domain Eukaryota; kingdom Viridiplantae; phylum Streptophyta; class Magnoliopsida; order Solanales; family Solanaceae; genus Petunia; species Petunia axillaris. The sequence goes on from JARKNS010000003.1 coordinate 25,012,726, forward strand.
ATTCAATTCATTATTTACAATAGATTAAGATCAATAGGGTTTATTGTCCCATTCAAAAGGTGACAATATTTTTCCTAAGGCCAAAAGATTAAGAAATAAAGTAATATTTAATTTGTCACCAATTTTATTTCCTTTTTATGTTCCTTTTATTTTCTGCTTGTGCTGGAAGCTAAAGAAAAGAAGCAATTCTGGAAAATGGTGATCTAATCATAGAGGAAACTGTTTAACATGCAATTTTTTAAAGAATTGTAATAGCACTAGGGGGACTAATACTCTCCTTATACAGAATTATAACGTAAGTCTGAACAGCTATTTCTTTGACTTGATAATATTGTAGAGCGATAATTAATGATAAAAAATGTTTTACAACAAAAACCACTGATCAGTTATCTTCATCACTTTCATACTCTTGACAAAGCAATTCTAGAGTACCTTTGCTACTCACATTAGTGTTGGAGTCTGAGGGTGGTTTCTTCTTCTTCACTATGGACAATGGCGATTTGATGATTCTTCTTCTTCTTACTAGTTTAAGAATGTTATTAAACTTTACTGTGCTATAAAATACGAAGAGAAGATATGTAGGTAAACATATGAAACAAAATGGAGATTATTGAGATGAACAGCTACTTCTTTTCGTTTGACCACCCGATATCAAATATTCATTGATTCAACTAACCTGGATTTACGGCTTACAAGACAGAGTAGTCCGGATTCATGTCATATAAGACCCCATTAATTAAAACTAATCCAAAACCTTTGGTTAATAATGTAGTGGTCGCATCCATCGCACCATGTCTTACTTGGTGGCGTAGAGGAATATTCATTAGCATGAAGAAGACCTTGCTTTACAACATTAAAGACAAATAAAATAGAAAATAAATCCAAAGAGAGCTCTAATTTAGGTTGAAAAAGGATTTGTGCTACTAATGTAAATACAAAGATACATGTACCGTATCAGTGAAAAATGAGACCAATCTGCATACCGTTCAGCTTCACTATTTAGCAAATTATTGGTCTGACCCACTGGTGTTGAATGATGCCGTGAAAATAACCAATATTTCAGCAGCTCTACGACATCATGTTTTAATCAGAATCCATCCACTATATGATACCACACAATGATCTAGCGTTTGATCCTATGGTGGTGGAAGCTAATTTTACAACCCTAGTATCTAAAGCATATGTCCATGAGAAACATGAGAGACGCACTAAGAGTGTGTGGCAGATGTTTCGACATGGGGAATCGTCGAATCAGTCATCTTCATCACTTCCATAATCTTGGCCAGAGCGATTGTAGACAATTGCTTGTCACACTAGTATTTTCTGCCTCTTGCTTGTTTCCTTCTTCTATCTTCTTGTTGTTGGAGTCGGAGGATGGCTTCTTGACTACGGATACTTTGACTGATGAGGACTTGAAAATGATTCTACCATCACTTGATGATGCTTTATCTACAAGATAGGTCATGCAAACACGGTTAGATCCCTCAAAAGCTATTTCTACTAACATTTATCACCAAATGTCCACCAATATCTATTACATGCCCTTCTTTGAATAAGTAAAACCAACAAATCTATGATTTCTGAAAGTTAACTTCTCATCACTAACATTCCTGGCCCATACCACTAACGCCCTCCCCCCCCCCCCCCCCCCCCCCCCCAGGAAATAAAAGAGAAAGAACAAGCTATGCAAAAGAAAAAAAAGTGGAAGATAAGAGATTGCTCATGGACAACTATGCAGCAATATGCGTTACCAATATTTTGGAGCACCAAATATAACCAATAGAATAGAGCTACATACTATATTTTGAACTGGTCTAAAGCAGTTTCAACTGTTTTACAATATTCATCTTTTGCCAAATATGTGTGAAAAATAAAGATGCACCAGGATAGTGCAGGCAATTATAGTTCCAAAAGGAGAAAAAAAAAACTGATAAACTGCAATATCAGGAGACTAACTAGGCCTACAGTGATTAAGTTCAATAAGTTTGATGAATCTAAAATATTACGTCTTTAACTGGAACTAATCTTTTATGTAGTCTCTACATCGATAAGTTCTAAATGAAGAATCTGAACAAGACGACACTCAACCGTAGCAAGCGCCAGGCCGCATAATGTTTCATAAATGTTCTTCAAAACAGAAAATGGAGCTGTGCGACTGTGTTATTAGCAGAAAATGACAGCACTAAGAAAGATAGCTCAGGTTATTTCAACAAATGTGTAAATGCTCATTTAAACTCCAAGAAATTATATAACAGAGAGATCACAAATAATGAAAGCCTAAAGCCCAAGCCACAAATTTGGGTAGCATTTATATTTCTACTGTAAACAAGAAAATCAGAAACACTGGGTATGTTGTTGTAGTAGTAAACAAGAAAATCAGAAAATAAGGGGATGAATAACATCTTTATTATTATTTTTTTTTTGTGTGTGTGTGTGGGGGGGGGGGGGGGGGGGGGGAGGGGGGTATGTAATAAAATAATCTAGCAATCTGACTTAATAGACTGTTCTCCCAATGGAAATTCACTCCCTTGATTGTCATGAATGTAGGTATTCTGACCCAAGAAACTTAATATAAGTCATAAAAGGTTATTGGAACAATGTGAAGCAATGCTACACTCAAAAATAATTAGATGGATTAATTGTACCAACCTCTGTTGTTAGAGCTGTCGCTAATGCTGGCTTTTGTCAAAGAATCTGTGGGTTTTTCATTAGGCTCTTCAGAAACCTTTCTCCTCTGCATTTAAATGATAACAAGGTTAGTATGAAAAAGAAACAACAAACTGAAGGTTTACACTAATCCAAAAAGAAAATACTACCCATCAAAACCTGTATACTAATTTTACGGGATGAAATTATATTTTTACTACTTTCTTTGGTTGCATGTCAAACATATTAAGGTCCAATATAAGAGATATTGATAACTGAGATGACGCTGCCACTTAGTTAGGCCTCTCTAGTAAAGATGACAATAAAAAGAATTTCCCATTTCTTTTGCACGATTCATGTCCTATTTAAACGAGAAAAATATACAGACATGTGTGTGCACCAATAAGCTATTCGTGTATCATAAGAACCATAACTGTAAAAGAGATTTCCAGACAAAGCTATGTGCTTCAACCAAGGCAGTAAGGAAAAGGTCCACTTTCACGATTGCTATAGCACGAACTCTGAACTAAATCAGCAACTTTCTCCAAGTATTAGCAGTATTTCTGTGTGCATTCAAGCAGCCGGGCAAATTGGACTACATTTACTGTTCTAGTGTACAAAAGAACTTCTGATAATATATGCTGACCTAAAAAGATGATTTACAACCTAAATAATTCATAGATCAAGCAGCCTAAAAGCGACTTCCTGTAAATATCTCAAACCCATTAACTCGGCCACTGATGGAAAGGCAAACTACAACAACTACCAATTTATAAACACAATTTGCCCAAATAACAATAGCTCTAAGGTACCTCACCTTTAAGTATAGCTATCATTAGACTTTAAGAGCTTGCCCCCGAAATATTTTTAATTATTACTCAAGTCAATCCTCCTTGTTCACTTGATTTTACAGATCATGTGATTAATGTTGCTATGATATTTGTATCTGCGCAGATACTACAGAGAGACAAACAAGACACAACTTCAAAGTTAAGAACTAACGAAGAGGAAGTGGCAAATTGTTCGTCTGATCTACTTAATAAAGTAGGAACTTATTTAAGCATGATTCACGGAAAGCAGGATTAAATTTTTTTGCATGTCACCAGGACAATCATACAGATCAAGTTTAGATTTCACGCCTTTGATATCAATGGCTCAAGGCAGCTGCGACATTAACGAATTCAGATGGAAGATTCAGGTCATGGCTGCTATAAGGTCTTGGAAATTTCTTCTTATTCAAGCCCAAGAATGAAGCATAATTAACACAAAAATTATCTTTACCAGAAAATTGACACAACGATTATTTTATTCCATTTTGTTTGGGAGATGTTGGAACAACTTTACTGGGTTTGTTGTTGTTGTAGATGTTGATACAACTAAAGGTTGGAAAACTGAACTAGATTACCAGGCACTAGTACCTTAAGAGAGTTGTTTTCTGGCCCTGTACTTTCAGAGGCAAAGAAAGCCAGATCATCATCGTCCTCCTCTTCGTCGTCATTGATTCTTTTGACAATCTCTTTTGATCTCTGATTCTACATTACAAGCCCAAGAAAACTTCTTCAGAAATTAATGCTCTTAAAATACAATGAATAAAACATAGGTATTTGGACAATCGTATACCAACCTGGAAAATTGATCTTATAAGAGCTTCATCTTCTTCCTCCATCTTCCTCATCTGTAACAGGCAAACATGAATACGGTAAACAAGGCATTCAGCCAAACGTTTCACATACTCAGCAACTAATTATAAGAGGGCAGTTCAACATATTTTCATTTATTGATAAAGAGTTCAACAGAATCTCATAAATCTCCACGATCAGTTCAGCAGTGGCAATATTGGGGCTCCCACCTCCCCCTTAGTTGTTAGAACTTAATCACACGAATATTTTACCTAATCATGATAAAATCATATAATCTTTTTATCATCGCAAATAACCAAACTTTTTAATCGCTTTATTCTTTTAAAATCCTTCGACTCTTCATACTTATTACTGGATTCCACCTTTTACAGATATTTACAGTAATTTCTACAGGAGAACACAAAATATCTTCTCAAGCTAATGTACCTTGGATCTGACTACTACTTTTTGAAAGCTTTGGCCAAAACTCATTTCAAGCAAAACCCGAGCTTGAGTCAAAAGAAATTTCTATATACAGCAATATTATGTAGGATGCTTCATAATGTTCTCTAACAAAATCAACACTATTGACATAATACTGAACATAGGTTGGCCATCAAGGACATTTAATCCTATTCAAGGGGGAAGGTAATTAATAAAATACCACCATACCTTTGCCTCTTCTCTCCGTTGCAAAGCTTCAAGCATTGCATCTACACTCACAGTTGCTTGTCTTGACTGAAAGGAATAGTAGATCAACAGTAAGAAACTTGTCAAGAAAACCAGAACTATAAACCTTAGCAAGTATAGTAATAAAGAAAACTATACACCAGTATAAATCTGGATTCAAAGTACTTAAAGAAAAAACTTCATCACTCACCTTCATGGATTTCATTTCATCTAAAGCAGCCATAATATCCATTTCTCTCTTCGAATCCAAGGTTCTATTTTCCAGTGATTTCATTGCATCACCCATTTCTTCAGAGTCCCTTTTTTGTTTCTCTTTCTCCAATTCCTACAGCAAAAAGAAAACATAATTAACATGAATGCACAAGAAACTTGAACTTATTACCTTGAAAATCGAAATTTAAATAAAACAAAAAGTCCCAGAAGCTTTTCCTCTAGACAAGTGCAACAGATAGGATTTCAAGTTGATAAAATGCTTACCTCATCTTGGCCACGCCAAGGCTCAAAATTTCGAGTAGCACCAGACTCAACAGTATAATCGGAATTTTTTGGATCTGTTTTATATGTAATCTCTGCAGAGCACTTTGTGCACTTGAAGTAGAATCTGAAGATTTGTATCCCCAAATATGTCTGCACAATTTTTTTTTAAAAAAAATATATAATTAGATCAACAAATAATCAAATAAAAATAAAAAACATACATAAATTTAATCACAATAATTCTTTTGATAAGGAAAATAACTTCAAAAATGAAGAAGGGAATCCTGTATGTACAATCAATCAGACTGATATCCACTACAATGCAACTTTAGAAAGAATTATCAAAGTCTGACTTATTGCTCAAATCCTAAGAACAAACAGCCTACTGACTATAAGGACTTCAAACTGGTTGGACTGAGAGGGTTAATGTCAAGCTACTTTCTATTAAATTGCACAATCTGATTAACAAGAGTCTCTTATACACAAAAGTTTCCACTTCAAAAAGACGAAGAACCAATGCTTCCTCTGTTCTATAAACAATTCTTAGATGCTTTTCTAATCTCTTTGAATTTTTATCAAAAAGAAAGGGAAAAAGAGCTACTTTCAAGAGCGAATGATGAAATTCCAGATTTTCTGCAATCTTGACATGTAAAAGGCATAGGCCAAGCACTTTGGTCCTATTTGAATATTGTGCCGGGCACAATGGGTTTAAGGAGGACCTGGTGGTTTATTTCCACTCTCATGTTCCATGTCCCAATTAACAGTTTTATATCCAAATATGCCGAGACTATTATGCAGATTTAAGTAAGCATAACATCTTCTCTACATATAATTTTTTTGGTGGAGGTCCACAGCCAAATGAAGGATAACTGCAGTGAAAGCACAACATAAACAGCTTCCAAGCTACTGGAAGACAACCTAATACAGTAGTAGTTCAGTTTTCATTCCCCAGTGATGTATTAATATGCATAACACTGAGTATGAGCACTACGGTAATCTTAAGGGGATATTATTGTGATTTTAGTAATGAGTTAATCCAGTATGGCGAAGTGGATGGTATGGACCACATAGCTTGAAATCTTAATGCTTGCTATCAGGTGATCTACAAATTCAAGAGCACGAAAGAAGCAATGTATATCTTAACTAGACAGGAAAAGCTGTTATAATTAAATGCAATTGGCCAAATCACTGTGCATACTTGATGCAACATCACAAATCAATTTTGCCATCTTCCTAGCAAACTCAGAAATTTTCACCAACAGTCATCCAACTTTTTTTTAAACCCCAAGGGCTAGCAGCGCACAGTTTGAAATTTGATAGAAATGGGAATGCCCCACTACCCTTCTCCACTTGGTACATACCAGGCTCACCCCTCCACCCCAACTTGGTGGATAATAGTCCCGCTCCTCTACCCTTCTCCACTTGGTGGACAATGGACTGGCCCCTCTACCCTCCTCCACTTAGTGAATAACAGCAGCCCCTCCCCCCTTCTATCCTTTAAGTGGATAATGGATCATACCCCTCTACCCTTATCCACTTAAATACCAGGTTCTTTTTGCATGCGGCAAGGCCCGAACCTGTAACGTGCACCTATAAGCTGAGCTCTTACCAATATATCCCAAAGTCTCCAACTCTAAAACATAATAAAATCTCAAAATAGCCACTACCTAGGTTATCAACATTTAATCATTACACTTAAAAAAATCAACTTTTACAAAAGAATCTCTAAAAATAACACAATAAATCAGTATTAACAACACACAATAAACAAAAAAAAAATGCAATTATTAGCCAAAAACTGAGAAAATTACCTCCCCGACAACATCCTCTTTGCGGGAATTGAATTTAGTCCCCTTATAGATATAATTACCGCAAGTAGCGCAACGAATACTCATGGGAAGCATCATACGCACTTTCATCTGCTGATTCTTGGGCTGACGCCGCCGTGGAATCTTCGCCGGATCGAAATCCGGCGGATAATACTTGTTCAATACTTTCCTTTCTCCCATTGCTGCTTCTTCGAAACCCTAACCCTAGGCCCTGTTGAATCAAAGTAAAAGCTGAAGAACAAGGAGAAGATTTGCTGGGTTTTGTTTTGGGAAAGAAAAGGTTTAAAGGGTTAAAAGTCGGGAGTTATTTTGAAGCCGACTACACGGGTCAAATTTTCCCCTATAAGTAGTACTACTACCTATTTGGCAGAAAGGTCAACTAGCTCAAACGTATTTGGTTGGTGGGGTTGGACTAATAGTCTCGAAATTAAATTTGTGATTACATCAATCTCATATTTGATTAGTGGGATTAGTTAAAGTGAGATAGCTTTTATAACAAATTCATGGCATTATTTTATTCCATATAGGAGGTGGGATTGTTAATCCCAGAATTATAATCGCGGGATTATAACAATCCCAAATTTGTGGGATATCCCGCGTTTTTAATCCCACAAATCAAATGATCCCTTATAGTTGTCCGGTTTCACCATAATCACATTTGTACTTAGCAAAATGCCAACTAGCTTGGGTTTTTTGGGTGAGGGGGACTTTCAAGTTCCTCAAATAAAAAAAGGGGACAAAGTCTTTAAGAATTGGGTGAGGGGGACACTTTTAATATTAATACTAATTACTAATATTTTAAAAGTCCACAAGTTTTTTTATTTGCACAAAGCCCCCAATTTTTCATCCCCCCATTCGGACCCCCACCCCTTTGCACATCCACCACTACACCACCACCCACCGCCACCTTCTACCACCCACCACCACCTTCTACCACCATCCACTACTCACCACCACCTCCTATCATCCTCCACCACCTTCTACCACCCTCCACCATCAACCAAGACTTCTACCACCATCCACCACCACCCCACCGTCCTCCACCACTATAATAAAAGGATATGTACAAATCAGTCAATTGAGTACACATATAATATACGTGTACACGTATTTATTATATATGTACACATAATATTATATGTGTACGCATCAGTCGAGATGTGTACACATATTATTACATGTGTACGCATATAATATATGTGTACATATCTGATGAGATGTGTACACATCTTTTCCAGCCGTGAAAACATCTCCGAAATTGTATAAACATGTGAAAAATATGTTTATTCATCCGAAAATATGTGTAAAACGATTAGAAATTAAAAAAAAGAAAAAAAATAAAACATTGATGAAGAAGAAAAAAGAGAAAAGCGAAGAAAAGATGAAATGAATACGAAGAAGAAAAGAAAATGGAGACGAAGAAAAAGAAAGAAAAATAACAAAGATGATGATGAAATGAAATTTGAAAAGAAATCTTGAAGAAATAAGGAGAAGGAAGAAGAAAAAGAGGGAGAATGAAGAAAGAGAGAGAAAAATAAAAGTTTGAAATTATTTGAATAGGTGAGAGAGTAAAAGTGGGTGGGAAGGAGGAAAAACAAAATATTTGAATTTTTTTGAATTTGGGGTGTTTTTGTAAATTTTATAAATTTTTCTTCTACCCACAAGTTTTAAATATTATAATTCTGCCCTCACTTAAGTTAATTAATGTTTTGTCTCCTTTTCTTCTTTTAAAACTTGAGAGGACCCTATGTCTCTTTTTACACAACTAGCCCCTTATACTCATCCAAAACTTAAATTTTAAATGTTTTCGCACTGCTGTGTCAAGTAGTTTGCGTATGTGGCAAATGTGCGTGTGGCACACGGCTTTTAAGAGAGTGGTCTCAAAAAAATAGCCTTCCAACTAATATTTTTTGCTCTTTTCAAAAGTTTTCATTACCAAAATAAAAGGGACTATTTTTCGATTGGTTTTTGTTTCTTATTCCTTAGTTTTATTTCCTTTGCCTTCATTCCTTACTCTTTTCCACAAGGAATAAACAATTTGAAAGGGTCCTACAAAAGCCCTAATTGATTCACCCAAAATATTCCAAGATTCTTGTTAATCAATTAAGAACCCTAATTTCTAATAATAAGCATTAATCAATTAAAAACCCTAATTTCAAAACATAGATTGATTATGTGTTCTTTAATCAATTAAAACCTCTAATTTTTAAAACAAATTTCATAATAACAATTGATTAAAGAGATAAAATCCTTACCTCACAAATCGGGAAGATGGTCAAAATCCTGAACAATTTGAGTTAAACTTGAATTCTTGAAGAACTAAGCTATAATCTATTGTTAATAGGTAAAGATAATCGTTATTTTTTGGGTTAATCCAAGGGTTAAACAAAGGGTTGTGGTTTGGTTAATCAACATGTAAAAAATGGGATGTGATTTTTGTGTCTCTTTATTTTTACTGTCCCATTTTATTTTCTTTTTGTTTAATCCATAAAAACTATGTGGCAAGTGATATGGGCCAACCATCTGACGTGGGTGCCACATGGATCGCGTTTGTGTACCACGCTCAGGCACAATGGTTTAAAATTTTAGTTTTGGACGAGTATAAGGGGCTAGTTGCCACTTTGCTAAGTACAAGTGTGATTACGGCAAAATCGGACATCTATAAGGGGCTAGTTGACCCTTCTGCCTACCTATTTTAAAGGCAAAATACATATAGACACATCAATTAACCTAGTGATCACCTAGACACCTTGTAATCTTGTATTGTCAGAAGTATATTTTTAAACACATACGTCCATGGGATCATTTGGGTGACACTCACTTGATGCTGACATGTAAATTGACCAAATAACATGATGACACGTGTAAAAAAATTCCACCTATAATTTAAAAAGAAAAATACAATATTATTTAAAAAAATAAACCAAAAAATAATGGGAGAATTACAAAAATAGCCAGTCAACCCCGTCCCCTTACTTTTGACTAGCCCTTACTTTTTATAGCCAGTATACACAAAAATGAATACACAGTACGTACAAACACTGAGAAAGGTATACAAAAGGTATCCTCACGTATACATAGTGGTTACACCAAAAAATATTATGTATACAGTCAAATTTTTTGGGTATACACAATGTATACATGCAACTTTTCCAGTTATTTTTTGTGTATGCACATTTTTTTACAGTGTATACACGTTTTTTAAACTTTTTTATATACATTCATTTTATGCAAAAAAAAAAAAAAAAAAAAAAAAAACGGGCCTAGACTACCGATTCTCAGCTTCGCCGGAGCTCCGACGAAGCTGAAAAGTTGTAGTCCAGTCGCGAGATGAATGAGACGATGGTGGCGAGCAAGCGAAGGTGGCTGAGCAACAACGACGGGGGGCAGGGGTTCGCTGGAGGGGAAAAAAGGAAGGGGGCAGTGGCGGGGGAAACAAAAACGGCGGCAGCCACGGCGGATCTGGGAAAGGGGAGGCCAAAAAATGCAACAACAGTGTCCCACGACGGCGGATCAGGAACGGGGAGGCAGGGGTGGCCAGAGGGGGAGGAAGAAGGGGGCGACGCAGGTGGAGATGAGAAGAAAGAAAGTGAACACTAAAAAGTCCTAGTGGCTACAAAAAGTAAGGGAGGCGGGCTAAGGGTTTATTTAGAATTATTTTGAAAAAATGAGGCTAAAAAAATATATGGAGAGAGTTAGTTGGACACTAACTGTTATTTTCCCAAAATTAATCTCCTATTCTTTAAAAGCATATCACAAAACCCCTGGCCTACCCTTTCTTTTTCTTCACTAAAGTGCTCACACGCCACTCTCCCCCATTGCCCCTCACGGTCAAAACTTGCCGCCGCCACCCTCCACCTACCCATTAAAATGTCTAATATACGCATTGGAAATTTGGGATAACGAACTGCACTACTGCTCTTTTGTTTTGTATTATCCATAGTGCATTTGTAGTAGGCAATTGGCCATAGATGCCACTAAAATTTTGTTAAATAAAGTGAAGCTCACCATCATTTCAAGAAAACGGTAAATCGATTTCATTCCCACAACGACAATTAAACACGCGTTTGCTAACTCTGAATTCGAATTGTTCACTGTATTGGAAGATTGAAGTGGAGGAAAATTGGAAGAACTACTTATTTCTTTATTTTGTTCTTCTGGGACTCCTTTCATATCAAGGTTCTTTTGAATCTTGTGGTGGTTGTAATTTTATTTGACAATTTTTTAAATCCGGTGGTGGTAAAAAATTTATCTTATCAATTGGTTGAGAATTGGCGGATTTCTGGCGGAAGGTGGTGGAGATGTTGGTGTGGGTTGTGGAGATATTTTTATTGGGGAAGAAAGTGAAATATATTATCTAGACATAAAAAAATATATTGTGGGACCCACATAAAAATAATTTATCTAAAAAAGAAAAAGGAAAAATACAAAAATAAATAACTCACGCGCTCAGAAATATGTGAAATGCACTTGATCTGCCATGTCACCGCGAGAAGTTCACGAAATACACTGGACATGAGGTGTCTAGTTGGTCGCTAGGTAAGTTGGAGTGTTTATACGGGAATAGGGACCAACTTTGAGGGGCCATCTATGTATTCTGCCTATTTTAAATGAAAATAACAATTTTCGTCTCTACAATGTATTTAACCTTTAAAAACATGGAAAAGGTCTAAAAGTACCCCTAATATATGCAGTTTTTCTCAAATTTACCCTTTGTTAATTTATGGTTTGTCTATGTACTTTCCATTTTTTTCTGACCTACTTGGGGTCATTTATTTTATTAAGACTGGTATAGTACGGTCGACGAGAGTCTATTGGAAATAATCTCCACATTCTGGTGGAAATAAGGTCTACGTACATATCAATCTACCAGACCCCATCTCGGTGGGATATCACCGTGTGTTGGTATGGTTTGGTTTAGTATACACGGTCAGTATGAAAGCCAACTCATTATAGCAATTTTATGTATAAAATTAACAATTATGTTATGTAATCACGATTGAACCTTAAAACTCACTATTCACCTGCCTACTGAGTGTTTAATTGTTCAATTTCTCATATGTATAATCTATTTCTTAAATTTTTAAAATATATTAACTTATTACTATATCGTTTGCTCTTATTCTTTACTAATTATTTTTCTTCGTCGTAACAGTCATGTATAATATGTCATAACAGTCATGTATCGACGGTTAGGTAGTAGTCGTGAGAGGTCTGTCTTAGTATTATTTGTATTATTTTTATATACTTTGTGTATTGACTTCAACGCCTTTATTACTCCTACTGTTGACTGTTAACCTTAGTTATCAGTACTTTTCTTGATAATATTTTTTGTATCATGGGTGGTTTCATCTTATTTTTGTTAGCATATTTCGAAATATTTTTCTTTAAGTGATGGTAGAATCATTTTGAACAAATGACTCACATTTTGTTCTGTTAAAACAACCAATTTAAATTTAAATGAAAATATAACTTATACTATAGCAACGTTTTGAAATCCTTCGACTCTTGTGGGCCTAAAATATTTTCTTAAATGATCTTACTTTAAGCCATTCATGATTTAACAGTCGATATATTTTTTCTTTTTCTTGTATATTCATGCTTCTTTTTTCCATTTGACCAGGAATAACATTTTCTTTATGTTAATCATGTATACATACCATTGTGCACTGGTCATCTTTCTAAATATCGAAATAAAATATTGTTGTACTCTGAAAGTTCAAGCAATCTTTTAAACTCAGGAAATTATAGCTCTCGACGGTGGTTTGGCAGTCATGAAGATATGTTTTGAGGATCTTATCATTAACCTCAATCAAATGATTCATTCTTTCCAAGAGAAAAGACTTGCTCAAAGCTCCAGAATAAGAGAGGGTTATGACGCGCCATCACGGAACGACCTAATTAAATAGAAATAAACGGCAAAGAGATATAATATTAAAATAAATTAATAAACAAAAACAAAAATAATAAGTAACATACTCTGGATCGTTGTATCCTCTTTGTAGATATACATAGAGTTGAAGGCCTAGCACATTAGTAGTGCGCCCTCGTAGGTAACCATAATGAGGTGGAGGTGGATTCTTTGTTACAACTTTACAAATAAGAGTTTGGGAATCCATAAGATCCATTTCTGGAGGTTCAACTTGTCGTCTACCTGTTAAACCTTGCTTGTGTTGTGGAGGTCAAAGTTAAAAAATCGGACATGTTTATCGGCATCAAATATCACTCCCCGAGCCAATAAATTTTCATGTACTGTTTCAGCCTCGTTGATGGTCTCCAAACCATCGCTATGGCACTTAATACATTCTGAGATTCTTCACCTATGCCAAGAGTTATGGTCTGAAAGTACTCATCTTTCATATATCTTTCTTATGTAATACATTGATGTTCATGCATAATTGAATTGTTTTGATCCTAGGCTCAAATTGATAGCCTTGTTACCTTAGTATGTTGATACGATAAAGAGCGTGGATACACATTATTTAGACATGTGGAAGTATGAAAGCTAAAATGTCATCTCTAAAATCATTTCATCTTTGTAAAATACTCTTGGGGTCTATCTGAATCATACGACACATATTCAGTAACCCTTAAACATATACGTACAACTTCTGGTTGAATTTTGTGGCTAGAATTACACATTTTGAATTCGAATGCACTTTGTAATTCCTAATTAAATTGAAAACAAGAAATTCCAGAACATATATCCCCGTGTCATTTATCTTTTACGCTATTATACAATCTCTTGAGTGGACTTGTAACATCTTCCACAGAACTCTGCTTTTACAAATAAGATATTGCTAGCATTTACACAAAACCTTTTTTTTTCCAGGTTTGTTTACTTATACACTTCATACCCACTCCCCTAGCTCTCTTATCTTTTACCTATACTGCTCATTCACTCTTTTTGTTCCCTTCACCATTTTCTGGGTCGACAGTATTTTACCCGATCCATCACTTGTTTTAACCCATAATCAGATCAATTCCCAGCCATTTACGCACAAATGTCAGGTCCCTTTGGTCTTAAACAGTTATTTTCAGGAATAATGATACCTTTAAACCTAAAACCAAAAGTTACATTTACCCTACTACCAATTTATTTATTATATTCTAACCTTGGACCCAAAAGTGACCCTAGACAACAAACAGTAGAAAAGCTATTGCAACCCATCATCTTCTCCCTCTTCACTAATGTAACTCACGCTGCCATGGCAGAAAGAGGAGCTCCGGCTAATATTTACACCATCGAAAGACGTATATAAAAGAGATATATACGAAGGAGCACTAATCCAAGGTAACACTCCAACTTTAAAAGTTTGATTCAGTTGATATCGATATGTGGATTACTTTCATGTGCTCCAAAAATTCAACAATTATTCTCATGCACGTACAACTTACACCTTTTCCAAAGACGTCGACCGCAATGACAATGGGCTTGCTTTTCTTGAACCTCTGATCTCATTTACTATCCAGTGGTTGAACCAGCAAGATAATTTTCTAAATGAGAGCGTGGAAAATAGCGTCTAAGATCTCTCTATGGGGAGACATACTACGTACATGCAATTTTAATGTAAAAGAACTCACCTAGGCATTTTCGGACATGCTGAGACATACTACGTCACTAAGGAATTATTTGATATTCAAATATATACAAGTAAACAGACATAACAGATCGAGTATAACTTTTGAATCAAAATTTTCAGTTTAACTGCATAAAGGACAATACGTGGAATAGATTAAAGTAAGGTAATAGATTAGATTTAAAATGACCATAAATTGAAGCTGATGTAGCATGAAAAATGTTCAGTTTAATAAAAAGTATGTCATGTCATTTTTTCAATGAGAAGATTAAGTTGGATGATCATCAATGAAATTAACTATACGGCCTTGTACTCCAATGTCGCCGCCACATCCATCACCACCATGATCATACCTAATGTTGGCAAATAGGCGTATTGGGTTGAATTTGGGCTGGTTGAAAATGGGTTAAGTAAATATGGCTTAAAACCCAACCCACCCACATATAAAGCGGGTTGAAAACGGGTTTGACTGGTGGATTATATGGCTAACCCATATTTTCCTGTAATATTTTCCCGAAAACACAGTTACACACCCTAACTTTGCGGGCGGCCTATAACCCCCCTTAACATGTTTGAAGTGGTATTAGTACATCCCTAAGGGATGACATGGCAGAGAGAGAAATTAAAAGCGAGTGAAAAGTCAGAAATATGTTAATTATTGAGTAAATCTTACACGTGTTAAATTTTTATTTGATATTATATAACTAATACACTTAAACCTTATTTTACTCTTTTCCTTTTCTTTTCTTTCTCTGTTTCCTTCTCTTTCTCCAATTTATTTCTCCCCCGTTCCTTGCTTCTCCATCACCAAAATACCAGTCTCGATTTTATTTTTTTGTTTCATTTTTACTCTTGTAGACTTGTTAGATATTCGTGGAAGCTAAGAATTTTTACGAAATTTTTGGCCTTGATGTACAGTTATTTGAAGTTTTGAACATATCCATCACCAAAAACATTGTGTCTGATGAAATCGAAAGGAGGAAACTCCATTATTCATTTTCGATGACTCTGTTTCAGGTGTGCGTTTAGTTTTTTTTTTTTAAAGAAAAAAAGCAGATCTGCCATTTTTTCCGGTGACTAACTCGCCGGAGCTTTCAATCTGGGAAATTGATCGATGGATTTAATCTCGAAAATTGAACACATGATATCGATTCCATCTCGTTCATGTGTGTGTGTGTTTTATAGGCGAAGCATGAATTGAAACAAACAACATTATTTATTGAAAATTCAGAATTGATGGAGAGAGAATTTACCGGAGATTCAAATTGCTGAGGAGAAGAAGAGAACAGAATACCATAGACAAGAATAATGAATGCTAATTTGATGATGGTTTTATTATGCAATTAATGTGGTGGGCACGTTTCATGTCGTCAATCTCCATGAATGGAGCAAGAAGGATGGTCTTTTTTATTTTTTCTTTTTTCAATCTTTAATTTTTGTTTTATTTTATTATAACATTAAAAAAATAAAATTGTTATAGATATTAAAGCACTATTGAAAAAAAATATATCTGACGTATAGCCATGTGGCGAAATTATAAGGCGAGTGTGACACACCTCCCTTAGCGCAACTGGTTATAGATGTATCAGGTGTGTACTAATACCACTTCAAATATGTTAAGGGGTGTCATAGGTCGCCCGCAAAGTTAAGGTGTGTAACTGTGTTTTCGGGACAAGTTAAGGTACCAAAGTATGTATTTTGCCGTTATTATAACTATAAATTTTAAACACTATCAAACATCAATAGCAAATCTAAGCGGCATGAATTTACTAAATTTAAAATTTTGAGAATTTGGGGGAAAAAAGCTTTAATATATAAGCATAAACCGCCACCTTCCCTCAATACCCTGGGTACTCTCTTACAAGAAATCAAAAAATTTCAATTCCATTATAAACCTTTCTGACACAAATAGAAGTTTGATTTAATTTACAATCAATTTTTATTAGCCTTTACGGTAATTGAAGAAACAAAATAAATGAAGTAATGAATCAATCTTTACATAAATATCATGTAAGCATGTATCCTCTAATTCCTTGCTAAGTGGTAGCAGAGAAACTACTTACAAAGAAGCTGAATATCACACTGAAAAATAAAGGAATTAATTCCTAAAATGATTACTGAATTGATGCAAAGTATCTAAAAAAAGTCATTTTTCTTTTGTTGGTACAAAATAAACTTATCCAATGTGCCTCAAAAAAAAAAAAAGTCATTCTCTCAAGCTGTGCGTTAAAGTTTGTTTAACCTAGATCTGATTTTAGGTCAATTAATAATTAAATTTATATTTGCGGAGTCACGATCAATAGTTTAGATTAAGAGTTTGAAATACGAACTAAAGCAGCATTAGATTCAAACAGGAATTAGCAAAGATAAAGCGTAACTAGGGGCAAACAGAAGTAACAGTGATGTATCGCTTATCTCCGGTGAGAGCTTCTTCAATACTAATCGTACTTTAGAAGATTAGAGAGATGAATGTAAGTAGTCGAATTTGAGCAAGAGTGAGAGAGTATTCTTATTGATATTGTAGACATGAAGTAAAGTTGTGTTACAATGGTTTAGAACAAATGCTATTTATAGGTCTGATAGGCGTCCGTTGGGTTTTTGTAACTCCTGAGCACGTATCTAGTGGATATGTAACCACTGGGCACGTATCCGTTGGATATGTAACCGCTGGGTTGTAATGATTGCCTTTATGATCATTAATTGAGTGACCGCGCATGATTTGGTTAATAACTGCTTACTCAGATCGTGTTGACTGGTGAAGCGTCTCATAATTGCTTTGGGTCTGTTCGTGATAACTGTCTGTCCGTTAGATATCTGACCGGTGGAACTTCTGCCCGTGCCACGTAGTGGACACGTGTCATCTTCAGGTGTTGTCAGCTTTTATCCAATACAGATAGTCCCCGCACTTCTCGAGCAGAGTATCTTTTCGAGGAGTGGACATGAATTTTGGCGGGAATTTCTGCTTTGTAAAATCCTACCTTTGCATGATGAGGCTTAGTGACGCATGCATCTTATCAGCTACGTGACAAACCCTTATGACGTGCGCATTAAATGCACCATATAAAAAAGTAACTGCAGCTGGCATGCCTGCGCGTTTGCAGTCTACTTTGAAGTGACTACTGCGCGTTCCAAGGGTAAGAATGATGATTTTAACCGCCTTAATCACGTGCACACGTAGACTGTTGATTGCGAGGTGACCGCTGCTCTTCAGGGTAATGATGACACTATAAAAATTGGCGAAACCTATTCTTTCTTTTGACGGTCGGATCTAATCGTGGTCTTTTGGATAACTTCCATGTGTTTCGAAGGAACTTGATGGGCCGAATTTCTACTCTTATAAATAGGGGTTTACTGAATGAGAAACCTTTTACTTGCTTTTATTTCTTCTCTGTTGCTTCTTGAAAATCTTTGAATCAGCTTTCAATTCTTCTTGTGAACTTCATAACTCTTCAGAAATCATGTCTTCAAGAGCCAGAAAAAATCAAAGTATAGACATGGCTGGTAGTTCCTCAACGGCTACTCCTAGGCCCAGGGCTACTCAGGCTACCGCTGCGGAGATTATCCCCAAAAAATGGGGTGAATTAGAGGCAGACTGCAATATTAAGGCCCTCAATAATCATCAGGGGGATATGCGCAACTGGCCGACGTACAGATTTAAATCTGGGATCACATCGGAGCTGATCCCACGAGTTAGGATGGACTACCACTGGGATGATAGGATTCCCCTCTTACCGGTCTCCAAAGAGGAGAATATTACCTTCCACAGGGCTGGGTGGACAACTATGTGCACCTACCCTTTCACAGTGGGATGTAAACTGCCCCTGCATCCTGTGCTGGAAAGGCTCTGCAGGGAATATTTACTCTGCCCGGGACAACTGTGCCCAGTATATATAGAATAGTTTCGCTTTTGGATTGGTTTGCGACGGAAACCGATCAATCTTTTGGATATGAACATTTCATTTCTTTGAACGCCAGGATGCGCGGGAGCAAGGGCTTGGTGCGTAGTTCTGAGGACACAGGTGACCGGGGTTGGTTACACTGGTATGTGTTTGTGCGCTCCTCGGCCTTGGCTTTCGAATCCAAGACTTATCTTCCCGAAGTTTGGAACAAGAAGCGTAAGTCCCCGAGTATTTTTGAAATTTTTTGTATTCTTCCTTTTCTTCTTATTTGCTTACTTATTCTGACTCCTTTTTGTAGCGGCCAAGCGACCCTACGACGGGCTCATATCTGTTGATGAGCTGACGGCGTGGGTCGAGGCGATTTTGAAGGAATTCTCTCCTGAGAAGAGAGAATGGGCGCATTTTGCTGCAAATAAGAGTTTGACCGTGAAAAATCATGGTGAGAGTATTTCTGCTTTCATGATTATTCCTCTCCTTTGTAGATTCTCTGTGTCTGACGATTTTCTCTTTTGCAAGTCTGGGTACTCAAGGGGACTTCTTTCCTGCTCTCCCTCAGGACGTGCCTTCCGAACCTGTCGCTGATCCAGATGCTGAGGCCGCATCTATACTAGCTTCAGTAGAGGCATTGCGCCGTAGGGAGGGTGGCGAGGAACTCTTGTCCGGTGGCCTTGGTTCTTTGAAAAGGAAGAAGAAGAGCCAAGATGAGGGCGGAGCACAGAAAAAGTCTGCTCGTAAGACTTCCATTGCTGCCGGGCAAGCCTCAACTGCTGGGAGTGAGCCTTCGCCTAGGGCCAATGTACCAGAGTCTACTGAAGAGAATATCAAGACTACTGCCGAAGTCCCCGAGTCTACACGGGGAGAATGTTCAGACAAGGAGGTTATCAATCTTTCAGATACTGAGATCGAAGTCAATGAACCCCTTGCGCGAAAGCCTTATCTTCGGAGTGATAAGAGAAAGGTTGAAGAGGAAGCTGCCCGTACTCCGAAGAGGAGTCCCCGAGTTGATGACGGGGTGAATGCGGCTCCTTCCCGTGTCGACAAAGGGAAAAGGAAAATAGGAGAAGAAGAAAAAGAAGAAGAAAAAGAAGAAGCAAGGGAAGAGGTTTCCCAAGAGAGTGGCCGAGGTCCTCGTGTTTTTCATTTCGAGGACCTGGAAAATGTGGCCACTGAGGGGGCTATACCTGTCGGTCTTCGCGAGTGCGACACGATAGATCCTGGAGTGGAAGGTGATTCCAACTTATCAACAACAATGATGCAGCCCCAACACGTGCTGATCAAGTGTTCGATCCACTGAGAAGACCAATGACACGAAGCCAAGCCAAGCTGCTGCATGATGTGCACATTCACTTGGCCTGGCCGAAGGAAAGCAATTGCTCCGAAGCTGAGTGGCCGGGCTCAAGAACCGAGGGCGTCATCTTTAAATTTGAGCCCGAGGACAAAGTAACCGAACACCAACAAATTGTGTTCGAAGACAAGTGAGCGCCCGAGGATAATGAGTTCGAGCAAGCAACCACGCACCGAAGTGAAGGCTTCCGAACACACACTTCGCTCAGCCCTGCGTGGCTTGTTTTTATTATTTACTTGTGACTATTTACTACTTTATCCTTGGTATAGCCTATAAATACTCTATTTCCATTTCATTGTAAGGATGCAGTTTTTAGTTGTATGAAAAACATAGCAAGTGCTATTGTGAGTCTCCGATGGAGCCGAACCCCGACGTGGGATTTTAAAGAACTTGTGTCAATCGGTGTTATTCGTTTGAACAATTTCTTCTTGATCATTCAATTTGCAAGAAACGGGTCTTTCTTGAGGATTGTAGCATAGTATAGGTGCGTCTTGATTTCATTCAATCGAGCTTTGAGACAAGTTCCTCACTGTTCTTTTGAATCGAAGCAAGATTTGTCTTGCTTCTATCTTTTACTTTTGTTGATTTCTTCCGCGTATCGTGTTTAGCATTTCCCTCGGGTTTGCTTGCACCATCTTGGTATCAAAGCAAGGTTTGAGTTTGTTCTTACTACCTCAAATCCTGTTCATTAAATCGTGCTTGTGTCTCTAGTTTCAGCTTTCTTCCTTGTGTTTGATTGTTGTTGCTGTGGTGTTTATAAAAAAAAAAACAAAAAAAAAGTAGAAAAACAAAAATTTAAAAAAATTGTGATTGATTGTTGGTTGTTTGGATTAAACAACTATTGATTCTTGTTCACCATTGTTTCCTGATTCCAACAAGTACCCGACGTACAACTTTCGTGACTAGGGTTTCTTAATAAAATTTTGGACTGTTTTGAGCATTGGTGGTGACTGAACTCGAACCCCAGCGTGTTTTGGTTGAAACCGAAGGAGACTGGTGGTTCTTGAGTGATTTGGGTCTGTTTTGTGCTTAAATTCAAAGTTCTACGTTTGAATTCGTCGTCCGTACGCCGGAAAATTATGATTTGTAACAGTGTACGACACGAAGGAGCTGAATCTTAGCTCAAGAACTTTGAACTGAATTCCTCCGTTGTTGTTGGAATCGGAGTTGAAGAAGCAACCCAAGTCTGTTGAAAATTCATGGTCAGTGAACGAAGATAAATTTGTCCGTACGCCGGAGCAAAACGTCATTGTTCCATTGAAGAAGAATGGGGTAAAGTGTAAAGATCAAAACCCCAGGTGAAAAGTTGTCGGCTGAGAAAGGGAAATTGGATAAGGTAAAACCCTATCCGTACCAAGGAGGGACCACTCTTGTACGGACAAGAGTTGGTGTGTTCGAAAAAGATTCCGAAGAGTAATCAAAGGGTAGATTCTCCTAGGTTTTCACTTTTTTTCTGTCCGAAGAATCTAGTTAGTGGATCTTTTGAGTAATTCTTCCTACTCGAGGTCGTACTAACTCATTTGAGCTTATAGGAACTCGTGTGTGGAGTGACCGAAGTCTAACTTTGTAGAAAATTCTTTGACTTCCCGAAGCGCAAGAGTAAAGAGTTGTCTGTTCCGTTGAGTCAAATCAACTCACTCTTCCCGAAGGAGACATTGTAACTTGTCAAATTCGAAGGAACTGAGAGAAGTTGATCAACCGAGGAAGCCATTGGCTACAAGTTCTTGAGTGACCAAAACTGAACCTATAAATTGAGTAGACCCGAGTGCCTCCCATCAAAGGTGAGGGAGTGTGTGAGGTGATTTCTAACCTTAACATTTGTTTGGTCTTTGACTCGTGCAGGTACCATGGCTGGGAATGGAGGCGATGGCAAAGGCATTGAGAAGCCCGAAGTGTCGTTAGCCGATCTCATGGCTGCGATACAAGGCGTCAGTGCCGAAGTAAGAGGAGTGAGTGCTCGAGTAGCTCAACTCGAGCAAGGAAGTGTGTCCGTGGCCTTACCTGGGTCCGGCGCTGGAACTAGCAACTCCACTCCAATGAAACTTGAGCTGTATGCTGAGCTTATTCGACAACATCAGTTGAAAAGTGAGGCAATTCGAAAAGAAGTTTTGGGCAATCCCCAAACACAAGAAAACTTGCGCAATCCCCAAGCTGAGAATCAAAACTTGGGCATTCCCCGAGGAGAGAGAATACCACTTCCAATGGCCCGAAGACAAATTGAGGTCATTGACGAAGAGGTGGATGAAGGAGAATTTCCTGATGCTGAACCTGATTACGAGCAGCCATTCACTCAACGAAGGCAAGCTCACCGAGGTCGTGGAAATTTCCGAGGCCGAGGCGCAAATATTGAACGACATATTGAGCGTGAGGCTGATGATCGATATGATGAGTATCCCAAACAGGTTCGTGGTGTTCGAGACTCAAACTTGAGCAGTGTCAAGATCACTATTCTACCCTTTAAAGGAACCAGTGATCCAGATGAATATCTTGAATGGAAGCTTAAAATGGAGCGCATTTTCGAAACCAATGAGATGACCGAAGAGAGAAAAGCTGCCCATGCCATTGCTTCGTTCGAAGCATATGCATCTACATGGTGGGAAGCTGATAAAAGGCACAGACAAAGGAATGCCTATCCCGAAGTCATTACTTGGCCACAGTTGAAGAGAACAATGGATGCTAAGTATTTGAGTGCTAAGTACATGCAAACTCAATTACAAAAGCTCTATGAGTTAAAGCAAGGGTCCAAGTCAGTCCAAGAGTATCATGATGAGTTCGAAAGGGTTCGACTGAATCTTGATCTGGTCGAAGACGAAGAGCAAGCCACTATCCCGATTCAAAATAGCTTGGCTCGGGATGTGTCATCTCAATTGAGGCTACACGTGTACCACATGTTAGAAGATCTGTTCGATGCTGCCACCGAAGCTGAAAAATTGGTAAAGGACGATAAGGCAAAGCGGTATCAAAGAGTCACTACTTCTACACCTTTGAACCGAGGTAAAGAATGGAAAAGTCCTAACCAAACAAGTGCCAACACTGTTTGAGATTCGAAGAGACCCTTCGAGAGGGGTGTGACCGTTAACCAGTCGAGAGAAGTGGGAGGTAAGGTTCAACTCAACTCTCCTAGTGCTTCAAATATTCAGTGTCACAAATGCAAGGGTTATGGTCACATGGCAAAAGAGTGTCCAACTCGCAAAGTTATGCTTCTGCTCGAAGATGGAACCGTCCATGAGCAAGCGAGTGACACTGATGAGGAATTTATCGAGGAGGCTGACCGAGCTGAAGGTGATGATGATCATGAAGCTGCCGAAGCTGATCATCCGGAAATGTTTCTTGTGGTTCGAAGGAATTTGAGCTGCATGACTCTTGAAGAAGAGGACAACCAAAGGGAAAATCTCTTCCATGCCTGATGTCGAGTAAGGGGAAAGGTGTGTTCGATGATCATTGACTCAGGTAGTTGTGCAAATGTGGTGAGCCAAACCTTGGTTTCACAAATGGGACTACCACCGTTGAAGCATCCCCACCCTTACAAATTGCAATGGCTGAATGAGTGTGGAGAACTGAGGGTTGTCAAACAAGTGTGGATCAAGTTTAGAATTGGAGAATATCAAGATGAAATGATATTCGATGTGGTGCCGATGCAAGCTTGTCATTTGCTATTGGGACGACCATGGCAGTATGACCGGTCGGTTGTTCACAATAGAGATCCAACACTTACACTGGAAAGCTCGAAGGGAAGAGTTTTATACTCAAACCCTTGTCTCCAAAACAAGTCACCGAGGACTATAAACGGATGAAGGAACTGAAAGAAGCGGCCAAAGCTAAGATTCCGATGGGAGCAAAATTTGGGGCCAAAGACACAAACTTACTGCCCGAAGTAAAAGGAATCTGTGCAATCATGCAACCGGGTGAGTTTCTACGAGGCAATGACAACGGTCAGATGATGATTTGCCTCGTGCACAAGGGTATCTTTCTAAACTCTAATGATGATTTTTCTAATGATAACCCTTTGCCTAGTGCTGTACAAAGTGTTTTACAGGACTTCAGAGACATGTTCCCTGAAGAAATGCCAGGTGGATTACCTCCGTTGAGAGGAATAGAGCACCAAATTGACTTCGTACTGGGGTCTCAAATCCCCCAACAAACCTGCATACCGGTGTAAAACCGAAGACACCAAAGAGCTCCAAATGCAGGTTGATGAATTGTTGAACAAGGGCCTTGTTCGAGAGAGCTTGAGTCCTTGTGCCGTTCCTGTTATACTTGTCCCAAAGAAAGATGGAACATGGCGGATGTGTGTTGATTGCCGAGCAGTCAACAAAATAACGGTAAAGTATTGTCATCATATCCCTCGATTAGATGAAATGCTATACGAGTTAAGTGGTTCTTCATGCTTTACGAAGATAGACCTCGGGTCCGGTTACCACCAAATCCGAATGAAACTCGGAGACGAGTGGAAAACCGCATTCAAGACCAAGTTCGGTCTCTATGAATGGTTGGTAATGCCTTTTGGCTTATCCAATGCAACGAGCACATTCATGCGACTGATGAACCATGTGCTCAAACCGTTCATAAATAAGTTTGTTGTCGTTTACTTCGATGACATACTTGTTTATTGTAAATATGTGGATGAACATGTTGAACACCTAAGGCTAGTGCTTGATAAACTTAGAGAAGAGAAGTTATACGCTAACTTTAAGAAATGTGCCTTTGTGTCGAGCGTGTAGTCATTCTAGGATTCGTTGTCAGTGCTAATGGTGTTGAAGTCGACGAGTCAAAAGTCGAAGCCATAAAAGATTGGCCAACTCCAACCTCGGTATCACAAGTTCGAAGCTTCCATGTCTTAGCTAGCTTCTACCGAAGGTTTGTTCGTGACTTTAGCACCGTGGCAGCTCCTTTAACCGAGCTGGTTAAGAAAGACCATCCATTTGTGTGGGGAGAGTCCCAAGAAATGGCTTTCCAAGAGTTGAAACGGAGGCTTTGCTCTGCCCCGTTATTGCAACTCCCTGACTTCGGCAAAGCATTAGAAGTCGAGTGTGATGCATCTGGAGTTGGGATTGGAGGAGTGCTGATGCATATATCGAAGCCGATCGCTTACTTTAGCGAAAAGCTTAAGGGTGCAACCTTGAATTACTCTACGTATGACAAGGAGTTGTATGCCCTCGTTCGAGCACTCGCCCATTGGCAGCGTTATTTGTGGCCTTGAGAGTTTGTGATTAAAAGTGATCACGAATCCTTGAAGCATCTCCGAGGACAAGAGAAATTGAACCGAAGGCATGCCAAGTGGGTAGAATTTATTGAAAGCTTTCCCTATGTAATTCATTACAAAAAGGGTAAAGATAATGTTGTGGCCAATGCGCTATCAAGGGAATTTGCCTTAGCGACCACTCTCGCCTCTAGGCTCATGGGATTTGAAAGCATCAAGTTGATGTACAAAGACGATCCCAAGCTGAAATGCGTTCGTGACGCAATCTTGAGTGGCCGAAGGGTTGAGAGATATCAGTGGCATGATGGCCACCTCTTCAAGAATGGGAGGGTTTATGTGCCAATGTCATCGTGGAGAGAGCTCTTAGTTCGAGTAGCTCACTCCGGAGGTCTGATGGGGCACTTCGGTGTCGACAAAACTCTTGGTATCTTGACCGAGCAGTTCCATTGGCCCAAAATGTGATGAGATGTGGAAAAGCTTTGCAACGCTTGTCTCGTTTGCAAGAAAGCTAAATCGAAGTCCAACCCTCATGGTTTGTATACCCCGTTGCCTGTGCCTGATCGACCTTGGGTTGATATATCCATGGACTTTGTGTTGGGGTTACCGAGGTCAAGGGGTGGGGGGGGGGACATGATAGTATCTTTGTTGTTGTTGACCGTTTTTCAAAAATGGCTCACTTTATTCCTTGCAAGAAGTGTGATGATGCACAACATGTAGCTACTTTTTTTGTTACTAATGTGTTGAAGTTGCATGGCATACCTCTTACTATTGTGAGTGATCGAGACTAAAAATTCTTGAGCCATTTTTGGAAATGTTTGTGGGGTGCCCTCGGCACCAAGCTACTATTCTGGACGTCTCACCATCCTCAGACTGATGGACAGACCGATGTAGTTAACCGAACCTTGGGATCTTTGCTTTGAGCAATGACCAAAGGCAAGGTTGGAAACTGGGCTGATCGTTTGCCCATGATGGAGTTTGCATACAATCGAACGGTGCATAGAATGATCAATATGACCCCGTTTGAATGTGTGTATGGTTTTAATCCTTTGATTCCACTTGATTTAACCCAATTGCCTCGAGATTCTATTCTTGATTTTGAAGGTACTCGACGAGCAGCTGCCTTGATCGAGTTGCATGCAAAGGTGAAGATGAACCTCGCGGAAGCTTATGCAAAGGTTGCATTGAAGAAAAACAAGGGACGTAAAAAGTTGGAATTAAAGAAGGGGGATTGGGTTTGGGTTCACTTCCGAAAGGAACGCTTCCCGAACCAAAGGAAAGGAAAGTTGGCTCCTCGAGGGGATGGTCCATTTCAAGTGTTGACCAAGATCAACAACAATGCTTACGTGATCGACCTCCCTGGTGAGTATAACGTGTCCAACACTTTTAATGTTACTGACTTAGTTCCTTGTGTTGTAGGTCAAACTTCGGAGGATGAGGAGTTTCGAGGACGAAATCTTCTCAAGAAGGGGAGGATGATGCAGCCCGAACACGTGCTGATCAAGTGTTCGATCCACTGAGGAGACCAATGACACGAAGCCAAGCCAAGCTGCTGCACGATATGCACATTCACTTGGCCTGGCCGAAGGAAAGCAATTGTTCCGAAGCTGAGTGGCCGGGCTCAAGCACCGAGGGCGTCATCTTCAAATTTGAGCCCGAGGACAAAGTGACCGAACACCAACAAATTGTGTTCGAAGACAAGTGAGCGCCCGAGGACAATGAGTTCGAGCAAGCAACCACGCACCGAAGTCAAGGCTGCCGAACACACCCTTCGCTCAGCCCTGCGTGGCTTGTTTTTATTAGTCACTTGTGACTATTTACTACTTTATCCTTAGCATAGCCTATAAATACTCTATTTCCATTTAATTGTAAGGATGCAGTTTTTAGTTGTATGAACAACATAGCAAGTGCTATTGTGAGTCTCCGATGGAGCCGAACCCCGACGTGGGCTTTTAAAGAACTTGTGTCAATCGGTGTTATTCATTTGAACAATTTCTTCTTGATCATTCAATTTGCAAGAAACAGGTCTTTCTTGAGGATTGTTGCATAGTATAGGTGCGTCTTGATTTCATTCAATAGAGCTTTGAGACAGGTTCCTCACTGTTCTTTTGAATCGAAGCAAGATTTTCCTTGCTTCTATCTGTTACTTTCTTGTTGATTTCTTTCACGTATGGTGTTTAGCATTTACCTCGGGTTTGCTTGCACCATCTAGGCTCATTTGGCGGTCAGTTATCGACGACCAAACCGGATTGAAGGATATTAGGGGTGTGCGTTACAAGTTTGGGCCAAACTATCCTTCTGAACAGGCTTGGGAACCCAAGTACTGTGAGAGAAAGCATACCATGAAACTGTCCCCTAATGTTAACTTCATATCCGGGTCGGGTGGTTTAGCCAAGGCTGTCTATTCGCTCATCGGTCCCCGGGAAGAATGGGTGATGAGGGAACTGAGTGATGAGGAGTTAGCCTTTCAGATTGCTGCTGATTCTGCCCGGGTAAGTGTTTTACCGCTTTGCGTTGGGAATAACTTTGACCTCAGGTTTCTTACTTTCGCTTTGTTTTTTCAATCAAGTATGGTGGCTGCCGAACTCATGTTCTGCTCCAGGATCAACAACGTCGATCAAGTACTCGAGGTGAAGAAAGAGTTGCTGGATGCTCTGAAGGAGAACAAGATCCTGGCAGAGCAGTGTGGTCTCCTAGGGAGTGAAGTTAATCGGCTAACGGATGTTAGCAATGAGCGACTTGAGCAGATTAACGAACTCTCCAAGGAGAAGGACCTCATTTTTAGAGAAAAAGAAGGGTTCGCACGCTCTGCCCAGGGCCTTGAGAGTCTACTTGAAGAATGTAAGGCTTCACTGAACAGTGCTATTGATGATCGTGCATCTCTTGAGATGAATCTGCAAAGGGCTAACGAAGAATCCGTTAGGGCCAGAGTTGAGCTTCAGGCTGCTAAGGATTAGGTTGCTCAGTTGATGAGTGCTCAGACCGCACTACCCAAAGATTTGGCAAACCTGCGCGATCAATCTGAGATTAAGGCCAAGCTTGCTGCGCTCGAAGCTAAACATTCATTGCTTGGGCAGATTCAAGCTAAGCAGGTTAATGTTGAAGAGATGCTGCAGATGACAAAAAGCGCTGTTCGCAGAATAAGACTAGCTCTGAATCTTTCTCCTGAGGAGTCTGAAGGTGAAGATGAGGATGAAGATGATTGAGAGAATTCAGGGGAAGATGACAGAGTCGACGGTGTTGGTGCGTCGGGTTCTGATCGTAGCCCCAAAAGCTGATGCCCTTTCCCAGTCTTTGTATTTGTTCATCTGGCGAGAGCCGGATTTAGTTGTTTGTGGACAGAGGTCTTGTAAAGAATCTCTGATCTCTGTATGGCCGATTCCATTTGGCCTTTGATCACTCTGTAAACTTCTGTCAGCCGTTTTCGGCATCTTATCGTTTCACAGGTGTATATATATGATTTTAGATTTATTCAATGACTATATTTAGTCTGAATTTTTGATCTTTTGTTTGTATGTATTGTGGCCTTCGTGCCTTATGTTTAGGAGCTTTTTTTTTTTTTTTAAGTTTGAACTTTATTAAGTTCTGGTCTCCAAAAGTCTGGCCGAATGTTTTAACTTAGCCTTTCCTTAGGAAGAGATTGTGAATAATCTGCGCAGATTTTTTATTCTGACCGAGTTGTGGTCGTTAGACTTTTGACCGAATCGTTGCCCTTTGCGCGTAACTTTGCTTATCGTTTTGATAATCGAAAGTCGTCGCATGACTTTGTAGATTGGCTCTGGCCGAGTTACTGGCTTTGTGAACGACTTCTCTTATTTTAGTGGAAGTTTGTGACGTAAAAGATTAAGAAAAACTTCAAAAACTTCGCCTTTTGGCAAGTTCTTTCGCCTTTTGGCAAGGTCTTTCGCCTTTTGGGAAGGTCTTTTGCCTTTATGAAGGTCTTATCTGCAAAAACTTCGCCTTTTGGCTAGGTCTTTCGCCTTTTGGCAAGGTGTTTTGCCTTTATGAAGGTCTTATCTGGCTTACAGGGGCCTCTCACCCCCCTCCTTGTTTTTATGTTGGAACACAGGAAGTGATAACATAGAAAGAGTTGAGGTAAGCTGTATATAGAAGAACATACATAACCAAATGAGGAGTGTGTCCGTTGTGGGATTCGAACCCACAGCTGCGAAGTTGAAGAACTTCGAGCTCTACCAGTTGAGCTAAACAGATATAACCGTTTTACCACTCAAAAGTGATATCTTTTGAGGTGAATCACATTCCAACTGTTCGGGACAGTGGAGCCGTCTGGTCGTGCCAAGCGATAGGATCCCTTGCCGACTGAGGCGATTACATTGTAGGGGCCTTCCCAGTTAGAGCCAAGCTTCCCAGAATTTGTTTCTTGTGTGCTCTGAGAGACTTTCCTTAGCAAAAAATCTCCAACCTGGAAGCTTCGTACGTGCAGTCCCCGTTTGTAATATTGTTCAATTCGTTCTTTTTGGGCGATTACTCGTACAAGGGCTAACTCTCTTCGTTCTTCGAGGAGGTCCAGCTCTTCGGAGAGGTTGACTGAGTTGGATTCTTCAGTGGCGTGTGCATATCGCAAACTGGGCTCGCCGATTTCGACTGGATTAAAGCATCTGCATCGTACACCAATGAGTAAGGAGTCTCTCCAGTACTCATTTTTATCGTTGTGCGATAAGCCCATAACACGCCAGGTAACTCTTCTACCAAGACCCCTTTGCCTGCTCGAGACATTGTTTGAGGGATTCAACGATGATTTTGTTGGTAGATTCTGCTTGTCCATTAGCGACAGGATGATACGGAGAGGAAGTGATCCTCTTGATGTGTAGATCGTCGAGGAACCTAGTCACTTTCTGGCCGATGAATTGTGGGCCGTTGTCCATGACTATTTCCTTAGGTGCTCCAAAGCGACATACGACAAAACGCCAGAGGAAGTCGACAACCTCTGTTTGTCGTATCCTTGTGTATGCTGCCGCTTCGACCCACTTGGTGAAGTAATCAGTGATGATCAACAAGAAACGCATTCCTCTCGGCGCTGTAGGAAGAGGACCAACTATGTCCATCCCTCATTTCATGAAGGGCCACGGAGAGATTATTGAATTGAGTGGTTCTGCTGGCTGATGGAGAAGATGTGCGAACCTCTGGCATTTGTCACATTTTTTGACAAATTCGTTCATATCTTTCTCCATTTTGTCCCAATAATAACCTGCGCGAATCAGCTTTCGGGTTAACGCCTTGCCCCCGGAATGATTTCCACAACAGCCTTCATGGGCTTCTCTCATCACATAGTTGATTTGACTCGGTCAGAGACATTTTGCGAGAGGTCCTGCAAACATTTTGCGGTAGAGTTCGCCGTTGACGATTGTATACCGAGCAGCTTTTATTCGGAGCTTGCGAGCGGCCTTTGTGTCAACGGGTAGAGTTCCATGGAGAAGATAGTTTGTTATCTCATTCCGCCAGTCCCAAGTAGCGTTAATGACATTGACTTCGAACTTTTCCCGATCTATGGTTGTGTAGAGGAGTTGAACAACAGCTTAAGAGCTGGTTTCCCCCATCTCTGCTACCGAACCCTAGATTCGCGAGAGCATCAGCTTCATGGTTCTCTTCCCGTGGAATCTGAAGTGCCTCCCAGTCATCAAACTGTGTTAGGAGTTCCTTCGCTCGGGCGAGGTACACTTGCATCCTGGATTCTCGTGCACTGAAGCCTCCAGTTATCTGATTGACTACCAGCTGAGAATAACTTTTGAGTTTGATGATGGTCGCTCCATAATTTCGGGCTAGTTCCAAACCTGCAATAACGGCCTCATATTCAGCCTCATTGTTAGTAATAAATGGGCACTTGATAGCTTGCCCGACCGTCTCTCCGGATGGAGCAATGAGAACCAGTCCAAGACCAGATCCTTTGACGCTCGAGGAGCCGTCAGCGTAAAGGGTCCACGCACCAGGAGCCTATCCAGCATAAAGAACAGCTTCCTTTTCTGCTTCAGGATATATATTAGTGCTAAAATCAGCCACGAAGTCTGCTAAAACTTGTGATTTTATTGCTACCCTAGGTTGGTAGGTGATATCAAATTCACTCAATTCTATAGCCCATTTTACTAACCTTGCTGAAAATTCGGGTTTGTGCAAAACATTTCGCAAAGGAAAAGTTGTTACCACAGCTATTGAATGACTTTGAAAGTACGGGCGTAACTTACGAGCAACAGTTACTAGTGCTAATGCCAATTTTTCCAAGGGTTGATAGCGTGTTTCTGCGTCAATTAGAGCTTTGCTGATGTAATAGATAGGAAGTTGTTTACCTTTTTCTTCCCGAGCTAGAGCGGCGCTTACCGACGATTCTGAGACTGCCAGATAAATCAGCAACTGCTCCCCCTGTTGGGGTGTTGAGAGTAGTGGTGGATTGGACATATACTTTTTCAGATCCTTCAATGCTTGTTGGCATTCAGGGGTCCACTTGAACCCCTTGTTTTGCTTCAAAACGTCGAAGAAACTCTTGCATAGGTCGGATGATCGGGAAATGAATCTTTGCAGGGCTGCCACTCTTCCTGTCAATTTCATGACGTCCTTTCGGTTGTGGAGTACGTCTGGAATTGACTCAATGACTCTGATCTGAGCGGGATTGACCTCAATTCCATGCTGAGAGACGATGAAGCCCACGAACTTTCCCGATCCGACTCCGAATGCACATTTCTCCGGGTTCAGCTTCATGTTGTACTGATCCAGAATCCGGAAAGCTTCTTTTAGATGCGTCAGATGATCCTCTGCTTGTTTTGACTTTATCAACATGTCATCAATGTATACTTCCATAGTCTTTTCGATATGGTGGTGGAACATTCGATTCACTAGGCGCTGATATGTTGCACCTGTATTTTTCAACCCAAATGGCATAACTTTATAACAATACGTACCTATGCACGTTATGAATGTTGTCTTCTCCTGGTCCTCTGGGTCCATCAGTATCTGGTTATATTCGGAATACGCGTCTAGGAAGGTGAACACCTTGTGCCCGGCTGTTGCGTCGATCAGCTGGTCTATCTTGGGAAGGGGATATGAATCCTTCGGGCAGGCTTTGTTTAGGTCCGTGAAGTCAATGCAGACTCGCCATTTACCATTTTTCTTAGGTACAACGACCACGTTGGCTAGCCAGTTCGGGTATTTGACTTCACGTACTGACCCGATTTTCAACAGCCGATCAACCTCATCATTGATGACCTGATTTCGAAAAGCTCCTTGTTGGCGCGTCTTCTGTTTTACCGGGCAATGGTATGGGTCGACGTTCAACCTGTGAGTAATAATGTCCGGAGAAATACCTGTCATATCTGCATGAGACCAGGCGAACGTTGTATGCCGCTCCTTGAGAAATTGGAGGATATCTCCTCGTAGACGTTTGTTCAATTCGGTCCCTAAGTATACTTTCCGTTCCGGCTTATCTGCGAACAATTCTTCGAGTTCCAAAGCCTCCACGGTCGGCATATGGCTTTCTCTCTCGTCCATCTTCGTGATGAATTCCGGTACCTCGTACTTCATTTCTTCATGCGGTGCGTTCTGTCCTGGTTGCTGTAATTGCTATTTGTTCTCTTCGGTCAATTTGAGAGCCACTGAATAGCAATCTCAGGCAGAGCGCTGCTCTCCTCGGACCTCACGTACCCCCCATTCGGATGGGAACTTCAACATTTGATGATACGTTGAGGGAACAACGTGCATATCATGGATCCAGGGTCTCCCCATGATGATGTTGTAGGCTAGGTTTGCATCAACAACATGAAAAGTTGTCTCATTCGCTACTCCTTCGGCGAGAGTTGTCAGGGTAATCTCGCCAAGAGTCTTCTCACTCGAATTATTGAAACCGGAGAGAACTCGAGATATTGGTACGATTTTATCCGATAACTGCATCTCCCTCACGACCCGTGATAGGATAATGTTTGCAGATCTGCCCGAGTCAATAAGTACTCTCTTGACGTCAAACTCCGCCACGCGTAACGTTATTAATAACGCATCAGCGTGTGGGAATTGCCAACAGTCTGCATCAGAGTCCTCGAATATTATTATTCCTTCTGATCGTGGGCGTTTGGCGTTTGTGATGGAGACCTTTGCATACTTGAAGGTGACGAAATCCACCTCGATTCCACCTGAAATAACGTTAACTGTCCTCCTCGGAGAGGATGCTCGTAGAGGGCCAGGTTTGTTTTGTTGCGCTTTCGCGTGAGTCTGCCTCCCCTTCTCGGTCGGGAACTCCTTCAAGAATCCATGTTTCAAAAAATGAGCAATTTCATACCTTAGGGATTTGCAATCCGCGGTGGTGTGGCCGTGGTCGCGATGAAAATCGCACCATAAGTCCTGGTTTCGCTTGCTTGGGTCGGTCTTCTTGTCTTTCGGCCATTTGACTTTTTCTCCCATATCCTTGAGTGCTGCCACCACTTCGGACATTTCTACGTTGAAATTCGGCAGGCTTGGGGCTCCTCGGAGGCTTGATTCTGAATCATCTCTCCGGGACAGTCCTTTGTTGTTGCGGTTGCATCCTTTGGAATTGTTGCGTGACTGGTCAGGGTACGGCTCGTAACGTACGTCTGATCTCTCTGTCTTCGCTTTTCCATCGGGACCACCACTGCGTGCATGCGTCTTTCCTCGGGTACCCGTTCCAATCAATTTATCTTCATCAATACGTACCTTTGAGTTGTAACGGTTGTAAACGTCCGACCAGCTGGCTGCTGGGAACTCGCGAAGAGACTCGTAAAGTCTGCGTGTAGCTTCTGAGCTCCTAATATCCAAGCTATTGGTAAACGCGATCGCTGCCCATCTGTCCGGTACTTTGGGAAGCATCATTCGCTCTCTTTGGAAGCGATCCACGTATTTGCGGAGAGACTCGTCGGGCCTCTGCTTGATTTCAAAGATATCCTCTACGCAGGTTTCTGTCTTCTGAGCGCCTGTGTGTGCCTTCACGAACAACTTAGCCATCTCTGCGAAAGACCCAATGGAGTTTGGCGGCAACATTGAGTACCATCATAGAGCTCCATCTGCTAGGGTTTCCACGAACTTCTTCAATTGAACAGATTCGATCTCCTCGTCGGTGAGATCGCTAGCCTTTATAAAGTTGCTGAACATCATGAGGTGGTCGTTGGGATCGGATGTTCCACGATACCTCGGGATGTTTGGCATCTTGAACGTCTTAGGTATCGCCTTTGGGGCTGCTTCTTTCTTCCAAGGCCGCTGGGAATACCGTTGGACATCGACTTTCTTCAGTGTAGGCGGAGCGCCTGGTATCTGATCAATTCTCTCATGGAGAGACTTTTGAAGTGCTTCTTGGCTTTCCCTGAATTGTTTGGTGAGAGCTTCCACAACAAGGCTCATTTTTGTAGATGCCATAGATCCTCCATTTCAATTTTGGTTGACTTGGGTCGTTGGATCTGCAGTCCCACCGTTGTTTCGTTCTTCACCTTGTCTTGAGGTACGTGAAGAAGGAACGTCACGACCAGGTGTTGTAGCATCAACTCTTGTAGTCAGAGGGTTGCCCCTTCGAAGAGAGTTTAGCGCCTCGTTTATCCCTCGGTTCACCTCTGCATGTTCCTGCATGAATGCAAAGAGTGTTTCCTGGAGATTCCCTTGGCCAGGGGAGAGACTTCAATGGCGTCGTCTCCTGGGTAGGGTAGTGCTCTGGGAGCACATACGCCCATTTCGCTGCCTGACTGGTCCTTGGGAAGATTGTTGCTGCCCATCGGACGAATAGTCGGGAGAATAATTGGGACTGGGCGGAGGAGTACTTACCTGACTTCCGCCTACGATAGTTCGTTGTGAACCGCTTTCTGCCATGTTAGTTGTAGAGCAAAAAGATCAACGAAAAGAGGTATAATATCAGAAAAGATAAACTATTAACCTACGAAGGCTATTGACCGGCTCCCAATATGGTCGCCAAATTGTTTAACCTAGATCCGATTTTAGGTCAATTAACAATTAAAATTATATTTGCGGAGTCGCGATCAATAGTTTAGATTAAGAGTTTGAAATACGAACTAAAGCAGCGTTAGATTCAAACAGTAATTAGCAAAGATAAAGCGTAACTAGGGGCAAACAGAAGTAACCGTATTGTATCGCTTATCTTCGGTGAGAGCTTCTTCAATACTAATCGTACTTTAGAAGATTAGAGAGATGAATGTAAGTAAGTAGTCGAATTTGAGTAAGAGTGAGAGAGTATTCTTATTGATATTGTAGACAGGAAGTAAAGTTGTGTTACAATGGTTTAGAACAAATGCTATTTATAGGTCTGATAGGCGTCCGTTGGGTTTTTGTAACCGCTGAACACGTATCTGGTGGATATGTAACCGCTGGGCACGTATCCATTGGATATGTAACCGCTGGGTTGTAATGATTGCCTTTATGATCATTAATTGAGTGATCGCGCATGATTTGGTTAATAACTGCTTACTCAGATCGTGTTGACTGGTGAAGCGTCTCATAATTGCTTTGGGTCTGTTCGTGATAACTGTCTGTCCGTTAGATATCTGACCGGTGGAACTTCTGCCCGTGCCACGTAGTGGACATGTGTCATCTTTCAGGTGTTGTCAGCTTTTATCCAATACAAAGTTCACTGAAAAATACTTATGTGCTATTTTATTTTAGTTCTTTTTATTAAAAATAGACACAGTAAATTATTTATAAGATAATTTACTCGTGGATTATTTATTCTTCGTCTTTATATTGTAGTTGTTTTTGGTATATTACTGGTGTATATTAATATCCTATTTGCATATTAATAGTATATTTAATTTTCTACTATTTTCATATTAATAGTATATTTGATTTCCTTCAACCGTAAAGTGTGCATCATATACTAAATATACATATCTATGTAAAGTGTGAGAACTTCATAAGGCCAGAGGGATTATAGAAGTATACTCCCTAGTAATTTGGTATTCGGTCAAGCTGATTTTAAGGAATGCTCATTGGAAAATATCAAAGTGTGGAAATAGTATTATGGTAGTTTTGTAATTAGGTACCACAACAAATATGCTAAAGACTGTAATTAAAAATTATAGTTGATGTAGTTATTTGAAATCTTTCCCAACAATTCTAGTTGAAAAATGTAGCACCATAAATTTTATACATATTTTTGGGCATAATAATTATTAAATTTTATATGTTCCATTGAAAGCTTAACAGTATGCAGATGAAAGCTTAGGTTTCAATTGGTTAGCTCCCATTTTTCAGCGGGTTAAATGTGGTTTTAATCCAAATTTTCCCTATTCATCGGTCACCCAACCCATTTAGATATGGGCGGGTTATAAAAATATATTCCCTCTGTCCTAATTTATATGACACCATTTTCTTTTTTATTTGTCCCAAAATGAATGACACCTTTCTTTATTTGACAACTATTTAATATACCATCTCTATTCCTCTCGCCAAATTAAAAAAAATTTATACTGGCTCGGGAATTCCTTCACCATTCCAAAATTCTGAAAAATTCTCTCTCCTACACGGCTTATTTCCGTTAAACTTTCTCTTAATTCTTAAAATTTTTTTTAGTATTATCCCTCAAATCAATTAGACTTAATAATCATTCGAATTATTGTATAATGCCACAAATTTTTTAGCCTTACTTTGATTAGAGAAAGAGATGGGTGGGGTGGGATAATTTGTTATGAACACCTTTAGCCTTAATTTGATTAATTAGGAAATAATTGTAATCGATAATTTACGAGCTTAATTTGTGTATAATGGTGGTTAGTAAATTTGGTGAGATTTGTGTAAAGCTCCGTGTAAACCTTGACCGTGGAACCAATGAAAAATAGTTAACTTGTTGAAAAAATAGTTCATGAACAAAGGAAGATTTAATTAGTAAAATTAATAGAATTTAAATACAACTAGTGTACAAGTGATATACTTTATTGCATTATTCTAAATATATTTATTTGTAGCCTTTGTGTAGATAGAATCTGGTGAAAATCATTGTTGGATATATAATAGATTTTATGAAAATATGGGTTTGCAAAAATCATTCGTAGATGGGGTTGAGTGCTTTAATTGTAAAGCAAAATTGCTTCCGGAATATATGAGAGAGGGTAAACTCAAATGTCCTTGTTTGAAATGCAAGTGTAGCAACATGCAACGAATAGATGATGTTGTTCTACATCTTTATAAAAAAAGATTTATGACCAATTATTTTATGTGGACTGCACATGGAGAGTCTAACCCTAGTGTCGATGAGGTCAACAACCAAAATGAATATGTTGGGGTTAGCAGTGCATATTTCGGGTGTAGCTATCCTATGCATGAAATGATAAATGATGCATGTGGGATGTACCAAAAGGAACCATCTCAACCTACTTTTGAGGAGTTACCAAATGATGAGGCGAAGCTTTTTTACGAACTGTTGGAAGAAGCTAGTCGCCCCATTTTACGAGGGGCGACGGATTCTAAGCTGTCCGTTGTAGTTAGGTTGCTTAGTATAAAATCAGATTATAATATATCTCAAGGAGGCATGGATGAGATCATTGGACTTATGAATGAACTAAACCTAAGTAACTTGGCGATGCCTACCTCGTACTACGATTCAAAAAAAAAATGGTTTCATTTTTAGGGCTATCTTCAGAAAGAATTCACTGTTGTAAGAAGGGTTGCAAGTTATTCTATAAGGAATATGTGAGATTTGAATTTTGTAAATTTTGTGGTGAGACTCGTTATAAGCCGGTCAGAAATGCTAAACAGAAAAAGATCCATATTAAAGCGATGCATTACTTACCTCTTATACCAAGGTTAAAGAGGTTGTATGCGTCAATGAGTTCTGCTCCTCGTATGAGATGGCATCATGATCGTGCAAAACAACCTGGTATTCTTGTCACTCATCTGATGGCGAAGCATGGAAGTATTTTAATAGGGTTTATCCTGGATTTTCTAGTGAACCTAGAAACATCCGGTTGGGTTTAAGTTCTGATGGGTTCACTCCATTTGCTATCTCTGCCGCCCCATATTCTTGCTGGCCTGTATTCGTCACACCGTATAATCTACCACCAGAAATGTGTATGACAAGTCTATATATTTTTCTGACTTGCATTATCCCTGGTCCTAGTAACCCAAAAAGCTCAATTGATATATTTTTGCAGCCTTTGATTGATGAGTTACAGATATTGTGGCACGAAGGTGTGGAAACATATGATTGTTCAACTAAACAAAATTTTAGTTGCATGCTTATTTGATGTGGACAATAAATGATTTTCCTGCATATGGAATGTTGTCTGGTTGGTCCATTGCTGGTAAGTTTTCTTGTCCTATTTGTATGGAAGACATAAAAGCATTTTATTTGAAAAATGGACGTAAGCACACATGGTTCGACGGTCAACGCCAGTTTCTGCCAAATGAACATCCGTTTAGGAAAACACTAGTGCATTCATGAAAAACAAGGATGATTTTGATGACCCTCCACAAAGGTTGAATGGCCATGAAGTTTGGGCCAAGGTTCAGGGGTATCCTAAGGCAAAGGAGCAACAACTATTGCCTAGAATCCCGGGTTTTGGTGTTACACACAATTGGACTATGCAAAGCATATTCTGGGAACTTCCGTATTGGAAGGATAATCTTCTTCGACACAATCTGGATCCAATGCACATTGAAAAAAAAATTTGATGTTGTCTTTCACACTGTGATGGATGTAAACAACAAACTAAAAGACAACTTGAAGGCAAGGTTAGACATTCAAGCATACTGTCGGTGATCGGAATTGCACCTACAATCAGATGGGGTAAAGGTTCGAAAGCCGACTGCCAATTACACTTTTTACTTGGATGAGAGAAGAATGATTTGTGAGTGGATACAAAATATTAAGTTTCCTCATGGCTGCGCTTCAAATATATCCAAATGTGTGGACATAGGTAAGCTGATTGCAATGAAAAGCCATAATTGTCATGTTTTCATGGAAAACTTGCTGCCAATTGCATTTAATGGGTTGCCTGATACTCTTTGGAAACCCCTCACTGAAATGAGTGTTTTTTTAAAGACTTGTGTTCTAGAATATTGAGGGAGGAAAATCTTCTGATGATGGAAGCTAATATTCCCGTGATCTTAACTAAATTGACCCAGATCTTTCCCTTTGGTTTCTTCAATGTGATGGAACATTTGCCTATGCACCTAGTGGAAGAAGTAAGGCTTGGAGGTCCAGTTCAAGGTAGATGGATGTATCCCATGGAAAGGTTAGTTTGGGTCCTAATATTTTTTTTAAATATTAATACAAATTATATAATGAAATATGTTGTGCAAGACTGTTGGTAAGTGTAAGCGGTCGGCAAAAAATAGAAATAGAAATGAGGGGTCGATATGCGAGGCGTATCTTGTTAGGAAAACTTCCCATTTCTGTTCGTGTTATTTCGGGGAAGATTTCCCATCTCTAAGGAGTAGGCCAAATCGGCATGACGATGGTGGGAGCGGAAATGCATTGTATCCTCAATTTTCCATATTCAATCATCCTGGTAGAGGATCAAACAAGGTTCGCAAAAAGAATTCAGCAACATCGATAGAAAAGTAGCCACGACACATGTATTGTTGAATTGTCCCGAAGTGCAGCCCTTTTACATGTAATTGTCAATTCCTACAATTAACATAAATTTGAGAGAAGAGGAAACAGCTGACCACTGCAATTTTATATTGTGCATAGCAGGTTATATGTAAGTTGCTTTGGGCATGATGCTGTTACTGATAATTTCTCAGAGTGGTTTAGAGAATATGTAAGTATTTATATGTTAAATCATACCATGTCTTGAATACTTTCTTTCAAATTATGTCACGTATATTCTAACTAATAAATTGTCATGACACCATTTAGGTTTACAATCCTGACAATGGAGTCAATCATCCATTGTTCTGTGATTTAGCCTTGGGCCCCGTTTATAAGTATAAACGGATGTCTAAGTACTTTATCAATGGGTTTAAGTTTCATACTGAAGAATGGTCCATGGGGGAAGAAAACCTTTAATTGTGGGGTGTGGGTTAATGCAGGCTCAGGTGAAGGTAGTTTTGACTACTATGGTGTGATCCAGGAAATATTAGAGCTAGATTTTAACGGTTCTTCCAGTAAAAAATTGGTTCTGTTTCGGTGTGAGTGGTTTGATCCAACCCCACATAAAGGTACAAAGGTGCATCCGAAATATAATATAGTTGAGGTCAATCACACCAAAAAGTATGCACATTACGATCCATTCATTATTGCTCAAAACGTGAAACAAGTGTACTACGTTCCTTATCCAAGGTGCAAAAATAAGGTCAAGAAAAAGGCTAAAACGAATTAGTGGGTTGTTTTAAAAGCCAAGCCGGTTGGAAGAGCGGAGGTGGATGATGCATTGGATGAAGCATACCAAAATGACATTTCCAGTGTGCAGAATATTGTGGATGAAGAATTACCCGATTAGTTGCATCAGGATGTGGAGTATTTTGAAGAATTTGATTATCAAACCTTCACCCAGACTATGGAGACATCTTTGGCAAATGAAGAGGAAGAGTTTATTGAAGAAAATGATTCAATTGAGGATGAATTAATTGATGAAACAGAAGCAAGCGATGATGACTGATGTTAGTAGAAGTATATTTGCATACAATTTTTTTTTGAAACATGTTTAGTTATTTTTCTTTAATTGATTAAGGTTATCCATAGTGTTTATAATAATTTATTATTTTACATTTGAGTTTTTATTGATATTAATTTTATTTTATTTTCAGATATGGCATCTCGAGGGTGGAAGGGTCCCAAGACCCATGGTGGTCGGACTACGAGTTGTACAACATCATCTTCAGCAGGGTATACTACATCTCCGATGCCAGCATTGACATCGACTACAGAACTGCTCGGCTTAATAAGTACATATCCTCCCCATTCTTTTACCGGGCCCCCCAGCACTCCAGTATTCCATCTTACACATGCACCTGCTATATCTTTTCAGTCTACGCCACCGCCGGGCCCCCACTATCAGTTTGGCCAGCCTGCTGGCCCCTCTTTCCATTCTATGCCTCTAGTAGGCTACTCCCCCCAGCCGGTGCATGTACCAGGCCCTTCACTTCATATATTTTCAGCACCGGGGACGTCTTGCATGATGATGATACCTACGCCTAGCATACGTCCCCAGCATATCCCATCTGTATCCCCTGCCAAGACCAGTACTGAACCATCTGCATCACAAGTAACATGCCCGAGTTCGAGTAGTCCTTCAGGTACTGGGTCTTGAGACGCAGGAAAATTCTACTCTATCTGTCACCATTACTGCAAGGAAAGGTAGAAAGAAACGTATTTCTACCAATGTACAGTTTCTTGGTGGTGTGGGAACAAAAGATGATCGTGGTATGTTGAGCATCCGGCCTATTAGAGATAAGTAAGTATTGTTATATGTAAAGTTTAAATAACCAACTATTTAAAAGAATCAATATACATTTATATAGTTGATTATATTTATTGAAATGCAGGCTTATTCCATCGGAGAAGGCAATTAAGCTTGTAAAGGAATCCATGTCTCCACACTTTACCGAGGGTTGGCCGTCTTGGGAAAAAATACCTGTATCCGTCAGACATCGCATGTTCGAACAGTTTAAGGTGTTAATATCTTTGGTATTTTGGCATTTTAACACTAAACTTTATTTTTAGTTTACATTTATATTATGTTGTGTTTCAGAACACAAGTGTTCGTGGGACTCTGAATATGATGAGTTTGTTCGGGGGACTCGCTACATAATTGTGGCTCAGTTAGTTTGGTAACCCATCGAGCTAGATATGTAAGTCTTCATAAATTTTAATCCAATTATAAACTAATTAAAAGCTATTTTTAAGTTTTCTTAATTCGTTTGCATTGTGTAGGAAGCGGAACACCGACCTGTAAGTGATATTGAATTTTACCGGTTGTTCCATCATGTATATGATGAAAATGGAAATGCAGTCAAATGGGTCGAGCCACGTGCCCAGCAGCTAGATGTAAGTATTCCTAACTATTTTTGAATTATTTATCACAATTCTTAAAGTAATTGTAGTAAAGTTATATATTTTGTTATAAGAAAACTATAAAGCTGCTTACGAACGATGGATTGAAAGCCAAGGATCAGGGGTCGAAGAAGGTGCTACTAAACCCACCCCAGAAGAATAAGCTGCAATGTTCGTGGAAGCGGGTGGTGGCTACAATAACAAAAACAGAGCCTATGGTCTTAGTCATTCGCGTTACAAGAAGCCATCACAAATAGGTATTGTTAATGCTTACGCATCTTCTTCTTCTTTTTCCGGTGCTACACAGAATACGGATCCAGTTTTGCAAGCTAAATTGGAAGAGATGGAGAAAAGGCTAGCGGAACAAGAAAAGGAACGTGAAGAGATAGAGAAAAGTCTAGTGGAACAAGATCTTTAACGCCAAGCTGGCCGTGAAAAGATGGCAAAATTAGAGTCCTTGGTGTCGAGCTATATTATGGGAAGAGGAAATGAAAATGATTCTCGATAATTTGTTATTTTTGTGTCGAATTAAACTTAATAGTGGGACGTGTCAAGCAAGTTTATGAATGATTTTTATATGTTTCAGTTATTTGTATTGATGAATAGTGTATGGAATCAGGACGTAGATTAGTTTAATTGCCCGTGGTGGCTTTCTGTTATGTTAGACAGGTTGTTATACTTCTGTTGCTGCTGTTACTGGTATATTTGGTTGTTCTGGATGCTTATAGTGCTGTTTCTAATTGTTTTGTTGAGCAGGTTGTTATTAATGGCGAGGGAATTTCCTCTCCAAACGCAAAAAAAAAAATTAATGGATTGCGAGGGAATTCCCTCGCCAAAATTAATAATTTTTTTTAACCTGTTTGGCTAGGGAGTTCCCTCGCCAAACAAGTAAAATAATAAAATTTTGGGTAAATTCGGCTAGGGAGTTCCCTCGCCAAACAAGTAAAATAAAGAATATTTGGTTAAATTTGACTAGGGAGTTCCCTCGCCGAATTACACTGACACATTGGGCCTACAAATCAGTCCGCTAGGATACTCCTTCGCCAAAGTAGCTCTACTTCGAAGCATTTTTCGGGTCGCGTGCAGTTAGGGAGTTCCCTCGCCATCGCGCGTTTGGAGAGGGAATTCCCTCGCCCAACTCCCTCGTAAAACGCGTTATTTCTAATAGTGTTACAAGGCCAACCGCTATTTTCTTAAATTTCGTGTCCAGTCAAATGATGCCACATAAAATGGGACCATACAGTCTCCGCTTCTACCCAAACTCAGGACTTCTAGCAGCCACAAGTTTTAGTTTCCTCATAACTAGTCACTACTGCCTCC
Organism: Petunia axillaris subsp. axillaris; assembly: GCA_029990575.1. NCBI lineage: Eukaryota > Viridiplantae > Streptophyta > Magnoliopsida > Solanales > Solanaceae > Petunia > Petunia axillaris. Next base: position 25,056,276 of record JARKNS010000003.1, read on the forward strand.
TCCACCACCTCCTATGAAATTCCGCAACCATAAACTGAAGAATATGGAAAATTGTAAAAATCAATAAATGATTTTACGCACTTGTCCAGCTTAGTACCACTCCATGCAGACTTTGGAAGTCTTTGAGCGATCGAGAAGTATTTGCTTCGCATAAGAATAGGAGCTAAGATATAATACGTAACTGTCTCGAGAAAAATTGTGGGAGGGAAGGAGGCCTTCTCCTACTACCCATTTAACCTTTTTTTTCCTTGATGGAGTAACCAAATAACAATAGAAATGAATTCTGATCTTTTACATAATTCAATATTTATGAGCTGCCTATTCTCATCTAGCTTTATTTTAAGACTAGACATTTCCTAGAAACTTTCATGATTAATTTAAGCTAAACGGACTTTTTGTCAACATTTTCTGTCTAGTCCCTTTCCGTTTCTGCTTTCGTTTTATCTATTTCAAATCAGCTGGAGTCAACTAGGTTCTTTAAATCTTCTTTACTTGGAAAAAACTGGCCAAATGCAACGCAGGAGTAGGTCTTACAGTTAATAGACAAAAATAAAACCTTAAAATGTGCTATCATAGGTAGGTTCATAATAAATGATAATGCTCTATGTGGGCTTCCAAAAGAATAAAAGGAATACACATGGAATGTATAAGAATTTATAATCTAGCCTTGTGCAAGATGATAAAAGTTCACACGAGAGAACGACAAGTGCAATGAAGGTATGACTTTGTTTTAGCAAATATAACTGAAGGTTACGTGTGACAAAAACATAGGAAAAAGAGAAGTTACAATTAAAGAAGAAAAATCTCCCAGTAAATCGAGAGAAATAATGATTTGCCTCGACGAAAAACATCTCAATGTGACATACTACGCCCATTCAGTTGAACATATTTGGAAGTGGTCTAACTGCCATGAAAGCATCCACCATCTGCAGGAAAGACCGATAAGCAAGTAAATTAGTGAAATTTGGAAAAAAAAAAAAAAAAAGCAACAGAAAGAAAGATACGAGAGAAGCATGAAAAGAAAACGAGGCATCCAGTAATTTGGATCAGCTATAGATGCACTAAAGAATACTTAAGAAAAGCTGTTATGGAATGTCATGCTCATAAGAGGAGACCTTCACAACCATCGTCATACACATATAGAGTGACTAGCGCGAAGATGAACTACTGGAACCACCACTCAGCAACAATGAGTTGTGTAAAACATCCTATGTAAATAAGGGAAATGACAGTTGGTGCTATTTTCAACCACACCCCCCCCCCCCCCCCCCAACACACACACACACACACAACAAATCCAATGTTCACCAAAGAGAAAAACAATTGACATGTTAATCTAATTGAATTTGAAATGGAGAATGAGTTCTTTCAGATTAAGCAAAATTGGTTCATTTAGGTTTCACCAATCACCAGAAGTCACTTAATTACCTCATCAGTCACCAACGCCCTAGCACGTCGATGTCTTTCAACTATATCGGTTAGAACTTCAGTAAGCCTCTTCTTCACTTCACCTGTTAGCATACGACCAGACCCATATTCCTGAAAGTTGGGCATAACAGCATTACTGGTAACATGAATTACCTCTAGTCCTTGTAAACTAAATTGAACACTATAAGCTGGAATTCTACCAAAGTTGAATTGTAAAGAAACATTAACACAAGATCTGAATACTAGCCTCTCTAATGAATTCCAGCTCGGCATCATCATCAAGGAAAAAGCCAAGATATTTAAATGGTATATCAACCTGCATATTATCCAAGATAAGATAGTTACATGGCTAAAGATGATACAAAGTTATAGTGATTCCTAACATTGAGAATAAAAAAGCCACGGAGATAGATGCAGGGCTAAGCTGCCATACTCAAGCAAATACAGTTAGTTATTGGAAATGCAATTTGTGATATGAATCAGCTATTGGTTCATATAAACGTTACCTCCAGGTTTGCTCCGTACTGCCTGTGTAACTCAATTGAGTCTTGCCCACCAGAGAATGCATATCTGTTTATCTGCATATATTTACAATTCAAAGGGTAATTCTTCTGCTTATAGAAATAAGTCATTTAGCAGAGAGCATTCGATCTGGGAAAAAATCCATCTAAGAGACCTTTACTTATTTTATCTTCTGAAAAAAATAGTCCATCTATGAAACCTATTCCAAATGCCTCAGGTTTCCGGTTTTATCTAGGTTAGACACTTGTTAACAAAGATGACCCAAACAAAATATTATAGTTGTCCCAGTGGTACATGCAAAAAAGGCGCAATAGAAAGCTCACGTATTGATTTGATAATCTCAATTCTCAAATATCACGTGAAGCTGCAAATAGAAGATTCACCCAGCAATATCCACAACTTCCAATTGTATAAAGGTGAAGGCAGAGTAAGGCAGAGTTGTGCCAGTGATGAGAACTGTCCTAGATCACATAATGTAATTAACTTGAGATAATCACATTTTTTATTATTGTTATATCTTTAGGGTGGAGGTGAACGCCTTTTGGAGGAGGGTGATAGCAGAGAAATATGGGGTAGTGGATGGGGGGTGGAGGTTAAAAAACATCTCTTCCTTATGTGCTGTGGAGGAATATCTTAAAGGAGTGGAAAGAGTGACTCAGAGACATAACATTTAGGGTGGGTGATGGGAGTAGGGCAAGTTTTTGGGGTCATATATGGTGCAGGAACAAAAGTTTGTGTCTCCTTACCAAATTATATAGAATCTTTTGGCAAAGACGATTACAGTTAACAGCTCCATTTGGGGGGGGGGGGGGGGGGGGGAGTGCATGGGATTTGAGGTTTCGAAGAACTTGCAAGTTTGGTCAACCTACTGTATAAACAGGTACTTTGCAGGATAGTCAGGATGTATGGATATGGGGATGGAGAGCAATAATCTTTTCTCTGTTAAATCCTTTTATGAGAAGCTCCTGGGTAGGGAGGAGGTTAGTTTTCCACATATCTCGATTTAGATCCCCAGGGTATCGAGAAAGGTGTGATTCTTCGCATGGTTAGACAAGGGGGTAATCTAGATGGCAGAGAGTTTGAGGAAAAGGAAGATTACTTGTGCCAGTTGGTGCTTCACGTGTAAAAAGCCAGGAGAAGATGTGAATCATCTAATCTAATATTGCCTGGTAGCTTCTTGCTTGGGGGTGATATCTGAGATGGTTGGGGCTTCATCATCCAGTCAAAGAAGCAATATTTAGCTGGGCTTTCAGAAGACGTAAGAGAAGAAGTAGCGCACAGGATGTTGCTCCACTAGCACTGATGTGGACAGTATGGGGAGAGAGAGACAGAAGAGCGTCTGCCGGTGTAGACAAAGATCTTACTCATAAGAGGAATATCCTTTTCCCCTTATTTCTTTTTTTGTGCACCCATGAGGTTCCTATAGATGTAGTAGATTGGGTGGCTTTTGTAGAGAGCCAAATGTTATTGTCAGGCTCCTATTTTTGGTACACATCTTGTATACGGGCATACTTGTTGCCTTTTTACATTGATGAAATTTATTACCTTATCCAAAAAAATCCCATTTTCCATCCCATCATTCAAAATTTCCCTGAACTCAGTTAACTGGGCTGAGTGAGCATGAATTCTAATAACCTTGTTAGCTCTGAAATTTAAGTTCAGTTTGAGTAGGTATAACATAGACAATTGAAAGGCTATCCTCTCAGCTTCAAAATAGGAATTTTTGTGACCCAGTTAATTCTTCTTGCCTTAGAAACCAAGTTCATTGCAACCAGCATAAGATCCGAACATAATCCCCTTCTTATGAAAAGGCAAGAGAAAGATAAAGCACTGATGAAAACTGGATTTTGCATAACGATGTACTTCCAAGAGGACACAAGCATATACGTAAAACAGTTGCCAACTCATATTAGATTGTGATAAATATGAGATGTGTATATATATTTTTAACATCATACAAAATCCAACCTTGTTTTTTATCTCTTTTGCTGAATCAGTCACATAAATGGCAGAATTTGGATCACTTGCGGACATTTTTCCATTCTCCCCCTGCAAATGTTCAATGAAAGAAAAGCATAACAATTATTAACAGAAACACATTAAACAACAGAAAATGAAAACTGTGCATAGACTAATTTGACAAGCAACAATGATGAAAAACATCTATATTTCTACTTATCAGTGCATTGATAAGAAAAGAGGGAAAATGAAAAAAAAAAAAGCAACAACAATATAGGAGTGGCATCTTTTTGACATTAAACAACAATATAGGAGTAGGCATATTTTTGACATTTTGAAAATCTGAAATATGATTTAGTCACACACATCTCCACCTGTCTAGAAGAAGGCGTCATTTTTATGGAGTATTTGCAAAATGGACAGCAGAGGTTCTACCAAACAGTACTCCAACTAGGAAACAAGGCTTTGCTTGACTGAATGGAACATCTCATAAAGGAAATTACTTCTTCTGGTTTCCTTGATAGGCTATCATTTACAAGCTTTAAGGAATTTTCATCAAAGAGTTCTCAAATCAGATTAATATCTATTACTAAAAAGTTGATGCCTCACCAAAAATGGGTAGTGTTTTTTACTTCTTAGCATATCAATTCTATGTAGTAGGCAACTTGTTTTCATAATCCAGAAATGCTTCCCAAACATGGAAGAATAATGATTCAGGTTCTATGAAAAAGAAAAAACCATGGGGAGATAAAGCTCGACAAAATGCTGCAATTTTTGGCCTATAAATTTTTTAAAGAGAAATACAAACAAATTAGATTTATGCATTATTTGGCCTATAAATGTTTTGAGAGAAATAAAGAAGCAACCTAAATTTATTCTTTCTAGCTCTATGACCAAAAGATGCTATATTTTACTGTTCTACGAGCTGTGAAGAAGCACAGGCAGTGAACTGCAATTCTTGTCATTCAGAAAAGCGAGAAGTTAACAATTCCAATTTAATGGTTGAAATACTCATATATAATGAGAATGTAACACCAATGCAAAACAGAGGTTTCATTTGTCAGGAATTAGGGCTTGAGGATTGCCACAGCTTAAAAAGATCAAACCACATGTCTCTGGTAGGTGATCCAATTCCAGAATTTATGGGTAGGTGATAATAGTTCAAACTATTTGACCAATATTCAGACAAATTCTTTTTCCACATAATGGTGGAGTCCGGGCCAAGTTGCAGCCACAATAGTTAAAACTCAAACCCCTGTATTAACAAGAAGTTGAAAACAGATAAACATAATAGAACATATTTATTAATTTGCTGTAAAAGTTAAACAACCCTGATCACAGTGAAATTTCATTGTAACAGAACCTGAAATTTCAGTATCTCGGTCACAGGTGTGTAAGGAGAAAAATAGAACCTGAAGGGCAGGAAAGAATGATGATTCAATCAAAGCAGGTTTGTGATAACCTATTCGAGGAGCAACATCTCGAGTCATTCGGAAATAAGGATCCTGAAAGTTCATTGTTGATGTTAGTTCTTTCAGTAGAAACTGGGGGGTTGGGGTGGGGTTAGGGGGGATATATCAATGAAAGATCACAAAAGACATTGCAGGCTGAAAAAGAAAATAAAAGAAGCAGTAAAATCCCAATAGGATTTTTTTTCGTCGACATTATATCATCTAAACAGTTTAATTTCAAGCACAATAGAAGATATCACACTTATGGGGCCTACGTAATAAAGCAGATTTACATCACAGCTTGAACTTGCCAATTGCCATATGATGTGTCAATAACCATACGCCCAAGAACTCGTCAAATAGACTTACTAACTAGAAAGTATCTGCAAGGTTAAGAAGGATTACTTGAACGTAACTGCCAGGTTAAGAAGAGTTGTTTAATAAACAGTCTCATACTTCAAAAATTAATCCTTTCCCAAATCCCAAATCAGGGAAGCACTCATAGCTCATAATTCTAGAGCAGACTTCAACCTAAGTTCATACTCCAATCAGAAAGGGGAACAAAACCTATTTCTGAACTTTCGTTTTGTTTTAAGGCCGTGCAGACAAAATAACAAGTTAATGAGTCTGCATTTTGATCAAAGCTCATCTTATATGAACTCATTTTTATAAGGGTAATATATGTTCTCTTAATTTTACCACGCTTTTCCAAGTCAATAATAGTTTAGAACAAAGCTCCTTTCTTCATTCATTTATCCTTTTGATGTTCTTTGGGTTTGTAACCATATGACTACTTGAAACAGAAGGGCTACTTGATGAGATTTCAAAAGATGTTTGTACAAGGAAGATCCGCGGTAAGAGTAAAAACAGTAGATGGTATAAAAAAAAATAGAAAAATCTTAATCATTCAAAAAAAAAAAAAAAAAAAAAAAAAAAAAAAGAGAAAAAAATCTTGAATTGGATTAAAACTGAAAGTTTAAGACTAGTCCTACAACTTTGTCTATATCCTTAATCATTACCTTTATCCCAAAAAAAAACTTTGTCTATATCCACAACCAGCATGATTCGTACCCAGGCCTTCATGAATACTAGGATTAGTGATGAAAGAATTTTAAGTTTCAAGAAATTAAGGAAAGACAGAAAATAGACCAGGAAATGATGCCATTAGTCCATGCTTTAAAACTGCTGGTCTGGTCAACCACAACATTTTAGCCTGCAAACAGATCAGAGGTAGGCTTATGGAAAGTAAAAGGAGCTTTCGCTACCCAACCAAGAAAAGTGTCCGAGTAAAGCCAGCAACATATGCTATGAGGCTAATATCTAATCACTGCACCACAAATCTGACAAGCCAAGAGAAAGATACGCCCTACAGATAGAGGCACCTATCAAGGAATATTGTTGCTTCCAATTTCTAGCAATATCTCGTGACAATAACTCGGGCCCTAGATATATTATACCACAATTTAAGCAGGAACAGAGAACAAATTTAAGATGGCCCATCTGACATTTTCTTTAGATTAGTCAAGTATCTTTACTGGATATCACACCATGATTGTGCTACCTTAATAAAAGTGCATAATGTGTACTATGAGTCTTCAAACCTCACAATAATCTACCCAACCATACAGATCTGTATACCAATAATACATATTCTTCTGTAAACTGATTAGTTTCTATCATAGTGGAGGTTGTTACGAGGAGATCTTTGTGCCAGTGACGACTACTTCTTATGATTGGGAAATTACCTTCACTCTCAACAAAAGATGCCCATCCAACAATATAACCACTACTACTTTATTGACAACAAAGCATATTGCTTCAAAAATTTAATAAGTGAGAAACATATTGCTTGATCATTCAAAATATAGTTACAAATTTGAAGAAGCCAATCAGTCAAATGAAAATTGAAGTTTGACAAAGAAAAATCGGATCAAGAAAAAACCTGGTCTATGGCACATGGAATCAAACAGCGAATGTTATCATTGCCAGAAAACAGATGAGGAAATGAACTGGGGAAGGATGGAACAGCCTGCAATTTCGTAACTTCAGCTTTCTCAGTATCTCTATATGTCCAAAACCAATTTCATGTTCCTTAACTTTGAGGGAAAGACAAAATATGAAATCAGAAGCAAACTACAATTCCAGCTTCTTCAAGCTCTTAACTTTTCTACAGGTTATCTACTTGACATGAAAATAGGGAACAAATATGACATACAAGACAAATATACTTCACAAACTCTACTATTATTATAAGAAAACCTAAAGGACATCAAGGATTCAAGTGAAAGGTATATGCATAGAGTGTGCACATGTAGGAATGAGAATCAAAAAGGAAAGCAACACATGAAAATTGAAATAGAAGGAGGCTAGCTATAAAAGAATCCTCAATCCATTACCTTTTTTATTTTTATTTTGGTGATGCCAACCCATTACTTTTTTAAACCTTCAACTTGAAAGCTGGAAAGGATCTACAATTACCAAGGTCTGATAGCTCGTGAAACTTTTTGAAAGCAAAATAGAAATACACTTAGCCTCAAGTTTAGATCTTTTCCTTTGTTACTTTTTTAGTGCAACCTGGTCTTCGTACATGCTGTAGCTGCCAAGTTAGACGTGACCGGTGATTTGCACGACATGTAATTATGCTTTGATGCACTAGCTTAGTGTTGTTCTATCATTAATAATATCTTTTATTTATTTATTTATTTTATTTTTTGATAACGGTGGTGTCATTAATAATATTCTTTATTACCTATCAATTAATGGGAATGCGTAAAGATCTTTCAACTGCACTAGTCCAAAACTTCAAAAATATGGGTTTACACAATCGATTTAAGTTAAAAAACAATCTACAGTATTGACATTAAGGAGCATGCTACCTGAATTGGTGGAAACATAACTTTTCCAATGTGATCTTCACCGCTGAAACCAAAAATTCCGACCACCTGAAAAAACAAACCACGCAGCTTAGTAGGTTTAAAACCTTTAACATAAGATTCTCCTCTAGCTATAAAGCATCAGTAATCACCTTATTGTATGTGACACATTTTGCAACCTTCACCATGTTCTTGTAAAAGGCACTGCACAAAGTTCTTGTTAGAACCACTATTCTAAGTTTTCAATCGAGAAACGCAACATAGTGTACGCAAATACTAATTATGGAGCAGCATACATAAAGATGAATGAAAGCACAAGGCACTTGCATCTTTGTATGCTCATTTAAATTCTACCTACATCATGCTATGTAAAGCAAAATTACTATCATTTGAAGGGGAGTCCTGGAGCAACAGGTAAAGTTATCTTCGTGTGACCTATAGGTCATGGGTTCAAGCCTTGGAAACAGCCACTAACGCTTGCATTAGGTTAGGCTGCGTACATCACACCCCTTGGGGTGGGGCCCTTACCCCGACGGCCGACCCTGCATGAACGCAGGATGCTTTGTGCACCGGGCTGCCCTCTTTTTTTTTACTATCATTAGTAAAAAAGCAAATCCCATTCTAATCACATTCAAAGCAACAGAAAAGAAACATGAAACCCAATAACAAAATTGCATTCCCCCCCCCCCCCTAAAAAAACATGGTTACTTCGAGGACAGTTTGCAGCTACTTCAATCATCACTTCGACACTATTTTCAACTTTCAATACTCAAAAATATCACCCAACCGCTATACCCATACCATATACCACTCCTTGTATGATTACCATATGTTACTTAGCTCTTATGCCCAACCAAACCGGAAAATAATCCAAAAAAAATAAAAGGAAATATCAAGATAAAGCACTTTCATTGGTAACAAAAGAGGCTACTTACCCACCAACATAATCAAAGTCAGAGAAAATAAAAGTCTTGGAAACATCAAATCCACAAGCAATAATGTCTTTAGCATTCTCACGAGCAAGTCTTTGGCTTTCTTCCACTGACAAATCCTTCCACATACATTTCTCATCATCAGTCAACTGTATTACAAGTGGCACTTTGAAAGCCTCCTGCAAGTACCTGCAACACAACAAAATAAATTCACAAACCCAAACCCGACAAAAACAAAACAGTCCTAAGAACTCATAAGCATTCTGCATATTTTTTGGTTTCCCACCCACTGCCGAGCACCCACTTTGTGACCCAACAAATCTGGATTCACGTCCCACATTGGGGATTATGAGCTCCTACCAAAAGCGGCTCCATTGCCCAGCTCGAAGCAAGTCCAGAGGCAAATCCAAGATTTGAATTTTATGAGTTCCAGATTATAGGACGGAGCCAAGATTTAAATTTTATGACTTAAGGATTCTAGGACAGAGACCTCGAGTGATAGTAAATGGGTTCTAAACTTAATTTTCATATATATTTAATGGTCATTTTTAACACATATACAAGTTTGACCAAAAGCTACTAGGATTTGCCGAACCCGCATAATAAACCCTACATTTGCCCTGACGCGAACCCGATACCTCAAGTCACGGATGGAAGTTACTATCACGCCACTCACAAGTCACAAACATAAGTAGTACTATAATAATAATAGACTAAACATAGGAATTTGCATTGAAACATCCCAAAATTAATTACTACCCACATATAAACCATAAATATTAGTGTGGCTGTAAATGAGTAAAACGAAAAGATTGAAGTTACAGTCTTTCCAAATTTAAAAATATGACAATCTTACTGGGACGAACTAATAAGGAAAGTATGATAAACAAAGTGGGACGGAAAGAGCATTACTTTGTAAACATGAAGGGGATAAGATGACCCAAATGCAAGGCTTCAGAAGAAGGTCCTCTGCCAGTATACAAATAAAACTTTTGTCCATTTTCATAAGCATCCAATATATCATTAAAATCACGATGAGCAAAGAATACACCACGGCGAAGGAATACGTGGGGCGGGCGCTTCGTTAGGCGTTCGACTCGCTTAATTAACGATTCATCCAGCCTTTTGCAGCCGAATTTGTCGATTAATTTGTCGTAATCAATCTTTCCTCCGTTCTTGGCTGATACTTCCCATGGATTTACTACCTGCTCGTCTTCTTCCGCTTCCACCACCACCTCTTTGCCTTTTTCGCTGTTCTCCATTGATAAGTTTTCCGGCACCGGCGAGATTGAGGGTTTTTGGAGTGAGGGGATTAGGGGGAATGAAAAGGAAAGAGAGGTTTTGTAGAACTTGGGTTTTATACTTTTAAAATGTGCAAATAGACCCTTTGCTACTGTAGTTTGAGTCAAATATGTTCGTTTTTATTATAAAATCGGCGCTTGATACCCCGGTTAACAGTATGTAGGGCTAATTGAGCTATTTAATGTCATCTTTGGGATGATTAAAATGCTCGAAAAATGAAGATGGAGTAGATAATCGTGTATGTACAAAAACAACTGTGATATCCAAAATTGAAACTTATACTTTGAAAAGGTGCATATAGACCGTTGATAAATATGAAAATTACTAAATTTATGCTCGGTTAATAATTTGAGTCAAATATCATAAGGTCTATTCACTAATGGAAAATAATTTTTTTTTAAAAAATCAATGGCTAATGGGAAATTTTGGCTGTCCGAACAATTGCTAGACTACTTAAAAAAAAAGAGCCATTTTTGTATATATCATGTATATTTCATCGATATTAAGTGCATAATAAGTGTACATTTTATGCAATTTGATTATGACAGCTCTGAGGACATGACCCTTAATATGAAAGCGCGGGTCGAGGATTAGAGCAGAAGTTTAGATAGTAGTTGTGAAAGTATTGACTTAATATCATTTGTATTATTTTTATATCATTTGTTATCGTATTTTGTATTTTTACTACTTTTAATGTTGTATGTTTATCCTAGTTATCAGTAGTTTCTTTGACATTATTTTATTTATCATGGATAGTTTCATCATACTTTTGCAAGAATGTTTTCAGAATATTTTTCCTTGAGTTGAGGGTCGATCGGGGACCTCTCCACCTTGGTGAAGTAAGGTCTGCTTATAGATCTCACCCTCCCCAGATCCCACTTGTGGAACTATACTGAATATGTTGTTGTACTGATTATGACAACTATTTCTGTAAGATTCCCAAAATCGTTGCAATACTTAGGCTTTAAGGAAAAAAGTTAAATTTGACTTACAATTTGCTCATAAACTTCTAAAAAAACTCATTGTTCGGGTGAAATCAACAGTCTTCTTTAATACCCAAGACTTCCAACAATCATATCTTTATCCTCCAAGTTCAAATTATACGCCCACCTTAAAGTCAATGCAAATGTAACTCGAACAACGATCATTAATTCTTATATCTATTAGAACTTTATCGATATGTATTCATCACCAATCATTCTCAAATCACCAAAAATGATGAGGGAGCTCCATATCAACCTCATAACGCTAAAACAAAATATATGTACGCATTATTCAACTTGATGTCAATGTGCAGTTATAGTGGCCGATGGTCCATAGACTTTGGTGGAGGTAAAATATTGACGACGAAAAGTTGTAAAGATGAAGGTGTTAAAGTAATAGTTTGAATTGGGTATGTTTTTTTTTTTCCTTTTACGAGGATCGCATTTGTGAAATGGTTGTAGAGTAACACCAGCTTACAGGTGGTCATTTTTATAGTGGAGATAATATTATATTGTTATAATGGTGATTAGTTTAAAAGGGATGACATATGATGTATGAGAATAATGAATCTTGACCATTTAAGCAAGTTTCGAAGTAAGTGTAAACTATTTTGCATGGTGCAAGCGAGAATCTGACCTTTTTTCTTTGTATAAAATGCACATGTGGGGGAAAGGTTTTTTCATTACTAGACTAGATATTAGATAAGGACATTTTTGGCCCAGTTTTGTAGTGATATTGGTACGATTTATCCTAAATATTAACAGAGTAAAAACTAGTAAATTTCATATAGTTTTACACTATTTCATATGTGTGGTTTTTAAAATCGAATAATATAGTGCAATCATGCAGTGATAACCTAAGAGCCTGTTTGGTCAAACTTCTAAAAGTTGTTTATTTTGAGAAGTGTTTTTCTTAAAAAATGTTTTTCGTAAAAGTACTTTTGGAGAACACGAACTTTTAGAGAAAAACAATTTGTGTTTGACCAATTCAGTTGAGAATCACTTTGGTCAATAGTTGAATAATGATTTGTGTCTGGGCAAGTTTTTGAAAAAGTATTTTGAAGTGTTAAATTACAAATAAGGACTTTAAAGATTCTTTTTACAAATATTTAACTAGATGAATAATTTTAAACTTTTAATTTCAAACATTATATTTAATTTTATTATTTAATGAAAAAATTTCAAAATACAACATACATAATTGAATATTCTAGTTCTAAACCTTTAAAAAAGGATTTTTTTATTAAAAGTTTCTAACAATGGTGATGTTTGTGTACGTACAAAAAATAAGGAGAAAAAAATAATGTACTATTTATATATTATAATCATAGGTTAAAATAAATAAGGGTAATTAGGTATATAAGTATATATGGTAAGGATATTTTTGAAATAATAGAAATTAAAAACAGCTTCTGCTTCCACTCAAAAAGCTACTTTTTCCAACTTCTTTTCCACAACAGAAAATAGCTTCCGCTACCACTCAAAAGCACTTATTTTTCTCCAAAATCTTGGCCAAACACCTCAAATTTTCATAATAAACATTTTTGGAGAAAAATAAGTACTTTTAACTCCCTATAAGCTTGGCCAAACAGGCTCTAATAATGGCATATAATTTAAGTATGAAAGTTGCAAATGTGTGAGGGTTTTCTTATGCATTCTATCTCTCTTTAGTATTTGATAGTCTATTTAAACTTTTGTTTAGTTAGGTCTTGTATTCAAATCCATATAGAAATATTTTCTTATAAATTTCTTCTTTAAGTAGGTTTTGCACTGTATTCTTTAGTACAACACGTCAGATATAAAGATTGTTAATATTAGTTTTTTGTGGAGGATAATTACAAAAAAAAAATGTATATATACATACATATAAAGAACAAGTATTATGATACAGAACCTACATCAAAATTCCATAAATATGTCTAAAAGATTATGACCTTATTGAGTTTTGGTGATCAAATGAACCATTGAGTTACTCACATATAAAGTCATATAGAAGCATTGATAATCCACCCGGAATTTAGATGCAAGAAAAATCCATAATGCCATTTCATGTATACAAATGCAACAAACGAGTGTTTGTGCAAGGCATGTTACCACTTGATTGTGGCGACAGCAGAATGAAACAAGAAAGTAAAAGACATCTTTTCTAACTTAAGAAGAGATAGCTTAAGCGATCTTGATAGCTTCAGATGCTTCGTTGTTTCCTGTAGGCCCAGCTTTAAGATCTGCTGTTTCTTCAAAGTAATCCTCGCGAACATTGCCAGCTAGCATCAAGCAAACCAACCAGAAGAGGGCAGAATCAAGAGACAAAAAGGCACCTCCACCTAGAAGACCAGTCTTGGCAGTTGGACACTCCGTTTGCAAATTGTGATGAATGTTGCGCGTAATGTGAAGTTGCTCACTGATTGTAGGCCACAACAGCAGTACTGCTGCTAAACCAGTTGTGCCCCTTTTATTTTACAAGCAGAAGATCACAAACCAAGGAAGTATAAGAAAAAAGATAAACGATATGAAAGTGTGTAAAATTGACAATGTAGATGGCTGTGCGATTAGTCCCTTCACCGTGGACATCAATATCAATACAGAGTTAGGCAACTGAGACACAAACATAAGATAAAATATCCATGAAGGGAAATTATAATATGTTCGTCTATATCTTTAAGCTGAAAAGCATGGGCAAGTCCCCTCAAGCCTCAATATATTTATCCCCTACTCGTGAAGCTAAACAAAAACTGTATTTGCAAGACACCATTAAACTACGAAAAATTTAAAGAGCTCAATCGTAGAATATTCATGTCAAAATCAACAGTCACTAGAAGTGCTTTCAATGCCTGATTTCTCATCCTTATAATGAAGTTCTATTGCCTTTTTCTTTCAGGCATGTGATATACTTCTATTTCCTTCTTTTTAGGGGTATAAGTATCTCGTATGCAGTCACATTCATCTTAAAACTCCTCAAAGAGCTTTCTCTGCATAATGTTTTAGGTGATTTCTTAGAGCATCTTGCACTCTCTCACAACTAAAAGTTGTATGTTTCTACCTCATGCATTCGGTGGAAACAGTTACATAACTTCCTAGCTGGTGAGAAATCATCTTGCGATTCTAAGTTAGTAGGAACAACATCTGCATAAATAGATTAATTGAAATTTGAAAAGTTGAATTCACTCACTATCCTAATGTAACTATAGCAAAAGAGATAGGATATCTGTGTGGTTCATATATATCATACATGAAAATAGTGAAGGTGTCAAGTAACTTACAGAGCAACATTGAGGAATATAACAAAACTAGAGCTTTTCAGCAGAGCAGCCTGAGGAATGGATTTCCCTTTATACGGGTAAAATAAAGACAAGAAGCCGGCCACAGCAGTTGCAGCAAGAAAGACAACAGACAAATAACCCAGGGCAACAGTTGGATCAGACCGATATTTACAAATAACAACCCCTTTTCCTGGTATTGCGGTTCCAGCTGCAGGCTGCAATAACAGAACAACTCAGAAAACCCAAAATGAAGGAAAAAGTAACAAATATTTTGCATCTACTTTAAAATCATTGTTAAATATGTTTGCTAGATGTGTTCATAATTCTAAAGAAAATAAGACAGAAGAGCATTTAAATGCTTCGACTTTTCACTCTTTATTTACTATCTAGAAATACATGAGTGTTCATTACTCAGAGAACAATTGCAACAGCCTGATGGACCATAAATAGGGGGGGAAAAACAAACGAAAGTTCCATACTAGTCCTCCATGCTTGTTTGTGGCTATCAGTTTCTGTCCTTCAGGAATTCATGGGCACAAAACCTCCAAGAATGTGTCATACAACACTCCATGCTTCTCTAGACTCTAGAAGACATAGGAACCTTCGTCTCAGCTAATGAAATGTTGATCACTCAATTTTGTTAAATAGGTGAAATCGAGAAGGATCAAGAAATCACATAGAAACCTCCCTGATTCTTTTTAGTTTTTAAAGAAAACCCTGGTAGCTTTGGTCCGAAAGTTGTATTTGTCTTAAAATTCATTTAAGAGTACAAATTATTAGTTTAGAACCCGTTACTTAAACAAACTAGAACCCTGAACAAATATGCTTCAAATCCTTGCACCATCTCAGCCACTAAGATAGTTAGAACTACTTATAATTTGGGATTACCCAAAATTCAACAACAAATGAACAGATTGGTTTTAGCACGCAATGGTGAATTAAATTATCAGCTACAACACATAAACAGCCAAGTAAATGGTTAACAAAATCTTATTAGTTCATTAACTAACCTTCTTGTTCTCAGCAACAACTCCAAATATAAAGGATAAAACACCAAGAGTTGCTATAATAATGGACATATGCTTCATATTCATGGCCATTGTACTTCCAAAAGATAACACCTGAAACAGATTATTTTTAATATGTTATGCCAAAAGGGTGTTTAAACACTGTGAATTTGAGGAGAAAGAGAGAGAATGAAGATACCTGAGACGCTCTTTTTGTTATATGATGTCTCTTTCAGCGTAAAGTTCAAGGCTATAAAGCTTGGATTTTGACAATCTTATTAAGAGTCTTGAAAGCGTATAATAAGGAAAATGATAAGAGAGTCCAGTTTTACATTGAAAAGTACGAAGTGCCTTACTCTTAACGGGATTCTGTCCAGATTCTAATAAGATTCTAAAGTACATATTGCATAGGGTAGCCTTGAGTCCAGTTTTACATTGAAAAGTACGAAGTGCCTTACTCTTAACGGGATTCTGTCCAGATTCTAATAAGATTCTAAAGTACATATTGCATAGGGTAGCCTTGCCACCTAATCAGGGGCGGATCCAGGATTTGGACATACTGGGTGCCACAGTAGTTTCAATATAAATGTGTCGTTATTTATACTGTCCAATATGATAAACATATGATCGGTTTAATTAACTTTACACTTTCGGGTTATTCATCTTTCCGATTTATACAGACAAATTAATTGAACGAAAATTGCATACTTCATACCTGTCCCAATTTATGTATAACTTTTTATTCAAAAAAATTAAATTTTTTCTTTGACAACAAGTTTTAATATACCTTTTAAATATTTTGATTCGTTAATTATGATTTGTAGTGCCTTTTTATGTAATTTTTAAATATATAAATTATATTTAAAAAAAATAAAAATTAAAGCCTGAATTTACAGTTAAAATTGAGACATTGGGTGTAATAATCATGACAACTTGATACAAAGCATTATTTATAAAAAAGAAGAAAAAAACAGTCAGCAAAATAAATAAAGAGAAAAGGTCAAATAAATATATTAAGTTAAAAAAAGTTACTTTGTAGTTGACTTTGACTTATCTTGTTGGTCCAAGTACTGAAAGCCCCATTTATTAAAAAGACAGTAAATGCAGCAGATTGAAGTCGAACCCGCGTCCCGCAAATTAAAAGATCCAACCGAGACCAGTGGCACCACTAGCCCTTTCTTTCAACCGAGTGCCAGAAATGCTATTTGTTCTATTTCGCCTACATATATACAGATAAACACACAGTTTCTGCCGAGGCTACCGGGTGCCGTGGCACCCCCTCCTATGTACATAGATCCGCCCCTGCACCTAATGAAAGAGAGTCTGGGAGTAAATTGTTGTCTTCATGTGAGTTGTGGTATCATTCACTAATATTTGCATCACTATAGGCTGAGTCTTATATAATTGTGGGATATTTTTCGCACCAAATTATTTCTTTAGTTTAGCCACTTAAGTTCATATCACGGGATTAAGTTGAGTTAATCGGTCTGAAGTCTCAATTTTAGACCTTTAGGTTGAACTTCCAATTTCAAAAGTCAACCTAAGACCTTTAATATGAGGTTAGGTTTTGATAAAGGTTATCTTCAAGCGTGATTGTACGAAATTGCAGATGTAGCTAAAATTCAACATTTTTGCAATTATGACTATCTTTTAAATTGCAAAAATTTCGCTCAAATGCTACTTTTGCTACTGGTCTTTGCTTTGAGGCAATTTTTTTTATTGATTTTGTATGAGAGACCACTTTTTGGAACTTCAATCCTTGTGGGCTGAACTTCATAACACAAGGGTTGAAGTTCAACTTCAGCCTACAACGGTTGAAGTTTATGCGTCTATGTCTAAAAATTCAACCTTACGGGTTGAAATTGAACTTTATACCTTATGCATGAAGTTCAGCCCTTATGGATTGAACTTCAACCCACAAGGTTTGAATTTCAGTCCACAAAATTGAAATTTCAAAAAGTGGCATCTCATGTAAAACTACTAAAAAAAGTAGCCACAAACCCAAGACCACTGGCAAAAGTAGCTATTCATACACTTTGCCCTTTAAAATAGCACTAGTTTCTAACACGTGCGTTGCACGTCTAACTGTAAACATTATTATCAACATTCACCTTGTAGAAAAACAATAGTTTTTATGTTAGTCTAAATGTACATTAATACAACAATATACTCATTTTAATCTCATAAGTAAAGTCTGAAAAGAGTGAAGCGTACACAGATTTAACCTAACCTCGAATGAAGTAGATAGGTTATTTCTGATAGACCTTCGTCTCAAAAAAATTATTTTAAAAATGGGTTCGAAAAAAGAACAGAAAAAATATTACATGAATAATCACCAGTACTGTAAGCTCTCGCACCTCCTACCAGATAAATTAGTCCAAATATTATATTTAAAAAAAATATTTCCAATAAATTAAATAAGAGAGATAATCATAATATTGTAAATACCAGGGAGGCCAGTGTTACAAAAAAATATGTGGAAAGATTTATGAACGTATTACTTTTAAAAATGATTAAACCACTGAATAGAAAATCGACTTAAAAGAAGAGAGAATGATAAATTGGAGTAGTGATATAAAGTCACATGATAATTGTGGATTTTATAGGGTATATAAACTGTGAAAAGGTACCCAAGTCTCACCGATGTTTTTAATGCTTGAAGCTAAAATGCGTAATGATTAAAACTTAATGAATAGTAAAATATGAACTTTCTTTCAAATTCTTATTTTGAGCTCAAATTTTAACTTAATACTCCCTCCGGTCCATATTATTTGATTTTTTAACTATTTCCACACAGACCAAGAAATCCACCTTTTAGCATTAATTAAAGATGTCATTTACTAAATTAACCTTCATCTCTTTCAAAATTTACTCATAGAAAATTGTGAAAGCTTTATGTGTTTAATTTATTAACAAGGGTAACTTTGGAAAGTCAAAAGAAATATCATCTTGATTTTTAACAAAATCAAATATTTTGGACCTAAGAAAAAATACCAAAAAATCATTTAAAGTGGACCGGAGGGAGTAGTATTTTTAAGTAGGGTAAACTATAACTAATATTTAAAGGGTATTTTCATAAATTGACTTTAGGTCTTTAGGAGCTTCTCACTTATATAATAATAGTAATAGTAGTAGATAAACAAAACTGACTATTTGTGCACTTCACCAATAAGGTAAATTGCAGGAATAGGATGATTTCAAGGCAATGTTAAAATTGTCATTGTAGACAAGTAAATTTTATTGGATTTGAATCCATGAAATAATATGGCTACATGTTAAATTAAAGACATATTGGTCCAAATAAATGTTATGGGCTAATATAATTGGGCTAATTATTTAAATATAATAAATGTCCAATCCTGAAAGGCTAGCCCAAATTAGCCTAAGGCCCAATGGATATATGTTTTCCTAGAGGCCCAAAATGTGCCACATGGCAAGTGACGTGGCGCCAAGTCAAATAAAATAGCCAATTGGATCATGCCACACGTCAAATGATGTGGCAATCCAATTCAAGCCCCAAGACCAATGAAAATACGCCATGTGGACATGTGACATGTTATGGCCAATGAAACATGGCCTAGTCACTGCTTAAATCTGATTGGCCGGTCCACGGGCCAAGGCCCGTCAGGGTTTCTTGGTGGCTACTCCACCCCATATCTATATAAAGGGGGTCAAATCTCTCATTTGAGAGGAGAAGAAATCAGAAGCAAGAATCCATAACAAGAAGCAAGAAAGAGCTCGTGGATCAAAGCAAGAGATTTCTACAAAAGCTGCAAGCACTCAAATATTTCTCTACAAGTTCTAGAGATCAAGACGAAGATTCAAGATCAAGCTTCAAGCCCTTGAATCCAAGTACAAGTTCAAGATCAAGACCAAGTTCAAGATAAAGCTCCAAGCTCTTGAACTCATCAAGTCAAGATCAAGATCAAATCCAAAGCCAAATCCAAATCCAAATCCAAATCCAAACTTCAAGATCAAGCTCAAAAGCCCTTGAAGTTATAGTTTGAAAAGACGAATCAGAGGAATCATAGAGATTGTAACACTCATATTTTGATAAATAAAATATATTGTTGCAATATTTTCTTGTCTCGATATTTATTTTCTTGACGCGAATTTAGTTGTTACAAATTCTGGCACGCCCAGTGGGACAATCTCTACCTCTCATCTCAACTTTTCAACTCACAAAGTTCAGCAACACTGAGATGGCTTCCAAGAACACCAACTCAAAATCTGTCGTTGCAAAATCTGTCTGGCCTCATGACCTTGATGCCAATTCCAAGTTCTCTTCTGAGGTTCAAAGCTGCATGAATGCTACTAAGGGAAGCTTTGGACCAGTTACAAGAAACAAAGCAAACTTGATGGGACAACAAGCACATCAGGTGCCGCCCGCATCAACTCCAATTTTCGGTTCTTCATCTTCCAAAGGAGCAGGATCATCTACTGAGCCATTGGGGAAAGGGGAAAATATCGCTGAGATTGTTGAAAACACTTTGGCTCGACTTAGGCTCTGCAGGTCCAGAAGTCCAGCAACGAAGAAAGACGATGAAGTTTCAAGCATTGGATCCTCTCCAACCACGCCGCGTGAGTCATTCCAGTCAAGGATCAATCTATGGGAGAATCCATGTTATTCTCCATCATCTCCAACAGCAGTGCATGCTATGGCGACTAATACTTTAACAGTGGAGGAACAACTTGCAAACTTGACAAAGGCGATTGATGGCTTATCAAACTATGTCAAGGATCAAGACGCTCGCATCAACAAGATGGAAAGCATGATGGAGGGAGAATCTAGCCATGCACCAGGAAAACGTCCAGAAGTTCAAGAGGTGATTAATACTCCAGCTAAGCAAGTAACACCTGCTAAGGAAATCCAAGTTTCTGTTGATGGGGTGATTCAAATTGACCAACTGAAGGAGTTCATTATGGGAACAATCAAGGATAAGTACGAGGTTTCTTCCAAGTTTTCGCTTGCATATGAGAAGCCATACACCGCAAGAATCGATAGCTTGAAGATGCCAATCGGTTATCAACCCCCAAAATTTCAGCAGTTCGATGGCAAAGGAAACCCAAAGCAGCATGTGGCGCACTTCGTAGAGACATGCAACAATGCTGGAACCTACGGCGATTATCTCGTCAAGCAGTTCGTCCGTTCCCTCAAAGGGAATGCTTTCGATTGGTATACAGACCTTGAGTCTAGTTCAGTTGATAGCTGGGAGCAGCTGGAACATGAGTTCCTCAATCGCTTCTACAGTACAAAGCGTACCGTAAGCATGATAGAGCTTACAAACACGCAACAGCGAAAGGAAGAACCAGTCATTGACTTCATCAACCGATGGAGGAATGTAAGTCTCAACTGCAAAGATAGACTCAGTGAAGCTTCAGGAATTGAGATGTGCATTCAAGGTATGCATTGGGGGCTTCGCTACATCTTGCAAGGCATAAAGCCAAGGACTTTTGAAGAGTTGGCAACACGTGCTCATGATATGGAGCTAAGCATGGCATCCACTGGAAAAGAAGGGCCACCACTCACCGAACCTCGCAAGGGAAAAGACAGGCAAGAAGTCAAGAGATGGAGCAAAGTGGTACCCAAGGTTGAAAGCAAAGAGTCCATGAATGTTGATTCCAAGCCTGTGAAGTTCACCACAAAGTTTAGCAAGAAACAAAGTGTGAAGACGACTTCTTTCAAGGATAAGACAGGTCGGAAATCAACTTTTAGAGAGATGCAAGATAGGGAATACCCATTCCTTGATTCTGATGTTCCTGCAATCTTCGATGAGCTCCTGGAACTAAAGCTCGTTGAGCTACCAGAAATGAAGCGTCCTAATAAAGCTGGAAGAACAAATGGTCCAAACTACTGCAAGTACCATCGGCTTTTAGGTCACTCTCTTGAAAAATATTTTGTCTTTAAGGACAAAGTCATGGAGTTGGCCGACAAAGGGGAGATTATACTCGAAGATGAAAAGGAAAATGCAAACCAAGTTTCCATCACCTTTGGCTCACAAGACCCTATTTCGATCTGCAATGTCATTGAAGGATTCGAAGAGCAAGATGTCATGATCAAGTTTGGCGATTTCGAACCCGTTCCCGCAAAAGGATCATTTTCTCCCCCAAAGTTGTGTGAGCAAAGTATGAAGAAAGCATCGCTCGAGGAAGATGATGATGGTTGGACATTGGTGACTCGACGGAGGCGTCGTAAGGCAACCCCACGAGACGAACCAGCTAAGAAGCCAATAAGGAAGAAAATGGTAAGGAAGCCAAGGAAGCAGAAAGCAATTGGACGTCCACAAAAGGCAAAGGTGGAGGTTTACCATCACCAAAAGTCGCGCCAGCCAGTGACCCTAGAGGAGTTTCTACCAAGTTGGTTCCGCATGAAGATCCCTAAAGATGATATGAAGGCCTCATGTTGTAATGCTGATAAAGTAGAGGAGAACAATGAAAGTCCAGAGCCATCTTCACCTACGAAGTCAGAAAAACTCACCGAATCTAAAGCCGGAGAAGCAAATACTTGTGAAGCAAAGATCACATTCACGAGTGATGATATCCTACTTGGGGAAGTTCCTCACAATCGTCCATTGTTCATGGTTGGATATGTGAATGAACAAAGAGTGAATAGAATCTTGATTGACGGAGGATCCGGAATCAACATTCTGCCTATTCACACAATGAACGAACTTGGCTTCTCAAGAGAGGATTTGATTGAAAGCCGTTTGATGATTCATGGATTCAACCAAGGGGGGCAAAGGGCCATAGGTGCTACAAAAATAGACCTCACTATTGGAGAAATGACTTCAAGCGCATGGTTGCATGTGATCGATGCAAAAACATCCTATAACATCTTACTGGGAAGGCCATGGATACATGAGAATAAAGTCGTCCCATCCACTTATCACCAATGCCTTAAGTATCATGAAGATGGTATTGAGAAGAAAATCGTTGCTGATGACAAGCCATTCACTGAATCTGAAGCGTACTGTGCTGACGCTAAATTTTACTTGAAGAATATCGTGAATGAAGTCAGGGTTGATAACATCGCCAAGACATTGGATCCTAAGATTGCAATAAAGAAGGCTGAGATTGCAGCTGGGAAAGCAAAAGTTGTAGAGGATGAAGATAGAAGCCACTCTATTCAAAGGAAACCACATAAGCAATACTTTGCACCTTCAGGCAAGAAGACGGGACCTACGCTCCGCTACGTCCCAAAACTGAAGGAGAAGAAAGACCAATCATCTGACCTGCAAAGTGACGTGCTGAATAGATTAAACCTTCCTATCAAGCGGCTTGATGCTTTAAAGTTATCCTCAAATTTGCTTGGAAAGTTTGTGGCCCGAAATCTGCCGGAGAATAGTGCACTCCCCACAAAGCGCACAAACGAGGGTTTTGATCCAAATGCTTATAAACTATTTGCAAAGGCTGGGTACGATCCCAACGAACCATCTAAGTTAGGGAAGCTCCTACCAGAAGGATCAATGAAGAAATCACGTGAAGGCTTGGGTTTCAAAAAACCTCCACCAGTTCGCATCTCTATAAGGAGGGCAAGCATCAATTATGTTGGTGCTGAGGATGAGTCCGTTCCTTCGAATAAAAGAAAGTCTATCTTTGATCGGCTCGGAGAACCAACTGCAAGAACTTCTATCTTTGATAGATTGGGACCATCGAAGAAGAGGAACAAGCTCCAAAAGGGTGATGTAAAGGCGAAGATAACCATTTCTCCTAACGACCCAAAACTTTCGAGAGATTGCGAAAGTCTGATCCCTTCAAGGATGAAGCGTCAAGCAAAACTAGTAGTTTCATGTGGAGAAGTGTTAAAGGCAAAGACTCACACTATAGTCCACACAAGGGAGCGTGAGGAAGATGAAGAAAGTGTAGGATCTTCATATTACGTCGTTGCAGAAGAAGAGCAGAATGCTTCATATCCAAATAATGTCAAGAATGAGTCGGGGGATATTTCTTGGTGTCACCACATATCTTTCAATGACGGAGATCTGCAGGAAGATGAAGATGCTAAAGATGCTCCACCTGAGCTTGAAGAAGGAGTGAAGGCGACAGTTGACGCATTGAAAGAAATCAACCTCGGCACAAATGAAGAACCAAGACCCACATATATAAGTGCTTTGCTGATGAAGGATGAAGAAAGTGCTTATGTAGAGCTGCTGAAAGAGTATAGAGATGTCTTTGCTTGGAGCTACAAAGAGATGCCTGGTTTAGACCCCAAAGTAGCGGTTCATCATCTGGCGGTTAGAAATGGTGCTCGTCCTGTTAAGCAAAGCCAACGCCGCTTCAGGTCAGATCTGGTACCCTTGATCGAGAATGAAGTCAACAAGCTTATTGAGGCTGGTTTTATTCGGGAAGTCAAGTATCCTACTTGGATTTCAAGTATAGTCCCTGTAAGGAAGAAAAATGGCCAAATTCGAGTTTGTGTTGATTTTAGAGATCTCAACAATGCATGTCCTAAGGATGAATTTCCACTCCCCATCCCAGAACTCATGATTGACGCCACTACTGGATATGAGGCAATGTCTTTTATGGATGGCTCATCTGGCTATAACCAGATTCGCATGTCTCCTAAGGATGAAGAACTCACAGCGTTTCGAACTCCTAAGGGAATTTACTGCTACAAGGTGATGCCATTTGGCCTGAAGAATGCTGGAGCTACCTATCAAAGAGCGATGCAAAATATCTTTGACAGCATGCTTCACAAAAGTGTAGAGTGCTATGTTGATGACTTGGTGGTGAAATCAAGAAACAAGAAGGATCACCTACAGGACTTGAGAACGGTGTTTGAATTGCTGCGAAGATACCAACTTCGGATGAATCCTTTAAAGTGCGCATTCGGAGTTACTTCTGGTAAATTCCTTGGTTTCATTGTTCGACACCGAGGGATTGAAATTGATCAAGCTAAAGTCGATGCGATTTTGAAGATGCCTGAGCCTAGAAATATTCATGAACTAAAGAGTCTACAAGGAAAGTTGGCGTATCTTAGGAGATTCATTTCAAATCTGGCCGGAAGATGTCAACCATTCAGCCGTCTTATGAAGAAAGGTGTCCCTTCCGAATGGGATCAAGCTTGCAGCAACGCATTCGAGAGCATCAAGTCGTACCTGATGAAACCTCCAGTTTTAGCTGCACCTATACCTAGAAAGCCGCTGATATTATATATTGCAGCGCAAGAAAGGTCTGTTGGGGCGCTTTTGGCTCAAGAGAATAGTGAAGGGAAAGAAATTCCCTTTACTACTTAAGTAGGATGATGACACCAAATGAGTTGAAGTACTTGCCAATTGAAAAGTTGTGTTTGGCGCTAGTCTTCTCTATTTAAAAGTTGAAGCACTACTTTTAAGCTTACGTCGTCCGACTCATTTCCAAAGCAAATCCTATAAAATTTGTGATGTCAAAACCCGTCCTTAGTGATCGTTTGGCGAGATGGTACCTCCAGTTTCAACAATTTGAGATTGTGTACGTCCCTAAAAAAGCGGTGAAAGGACAAGCGTTAGCTGACTTCTTGGCAGACCATCCGATACCTGATGATTGGGAGCTCACTGATGAATTACCTGATGAAGATACAATGGTCGTCGAAGTTCAACCATCGTGGAAGATGTACTTCGACGGTGCTGCACGTCATGATGGAGCTGGGGCTGGTGTGGTTTTCGTAACTTCTGAAGGAGAAGTTTTCCCATATTCTTTCACGCTGATGCAACGTTGCTCTAATAACGTCGCAGAGTATCAAACACTCATACTTGGTCTCGAAATGGTAGTCGATATGAAGCAGTTACAGTTGCAAGTATATGGAGACTCTAAATTGGTAATCAATCAGCTTCTGGGTAGCTATGAGGTAAGGAAACCAGAGCTACAACCCTATCACAGCTATGCACAGAAGTTAATAGGATGGCTTGGGGATGTAACCCTCCAGCATGTGCCGAGGAAGGAAAATAAGAAAGCTGATGCCTTAGCGGCTTTGGCGGCAACACTTACCTTGCCTGAACAGACACAAGTTACTATCTGCCAAAAATGGGTAGTACCACCATTTGATGAAGGCATGGATGGTGAAAATGAACTTCAGCGTCTTGTTGCTGTTTCCGAGGCTAAGAAGGAAGACTGGCGGAAACCTATAATTAATTACCTCAGTCACGGAACCCTTCCAGAAAATCCGAGAAGGAGAGCCGAAATCCGTCGTAGAGCACCCCGTTTCCTTTACTACAAGGACACTCTATATAGAAGATCATTCGAGGGAGTACTTTTGTGATGTTTAGGAGATGATCAAACACTTCAAGCTCTGGAAGAAGCACACTCTGGGGTATGTGGATCACATCAGTCTGGGCCGAAGCTTCACTTCCATATAAAAAGGATGGGGTACTACTGGCCAACAATGGTGAAGGATTGCTTGGACCATGCTCGGAGATGCAAAGCTTGTCAGCTCCATGCAAACTTCATACATCAACCACCTGAAGTATTGCACCCAACAGTCGCGTCTTGGCCATTTGATGCTTGGGGACTAGACATTGTTGGACCATTGCCGAAGTCTTCTGAAGGACACGTGTTCATATTAGCTGCAACTGATTACTTCTCAAAATGGGCAGAAGCTGTCGCTCTCAAGGAAGTAAAGAAGGAAAAGGTTGCAAACTTCATTCGAGTAAACATTATTTACCGCTTCGGTATCCCTCGTTATATAATAACGGATAATGGTAAGCCATTCGATAATAGACTGATGAATAAAATATGTGATCTCTTTGGCTTCAAGCAACGCAAATCTTCCATGTACAATGCTGCCGCCAATGGCCTAGCCGAAGCATTCAACAAGACCTTATGCAATTTGCTTAATAAGGTTGTTTCCAAATCCAAGCGAGATTGGCATGAAAGGATGGAAGAAGCTTTATGGGCGTACAGGACAACCCACCGCACACCAACGCAAGCAACTCCTTACTCGCTTGTTTATGGAGTTGAAGTTGTGTTGCCGCTGGAGCGTCAAATACCATCCTTGAGACTTGCTCTCCAAGAAGGGCTCACTGATGAAAAAAATGCTCGCTTACGCCTTGAAGAGTTGGAGGCTCTCGATGAGAAAAGACTCGAAGCTCAGCAAAGCCTTGAATGTTATCAAGCTCGTCTATCTCGTGCTTTCAATAAAAAGGTTCGCCCAAGATCTTTCCAGGTTGGTGATCAAGTCCTTGCGGTAAGAAGACCCATCATCACTTCCCATAAATCTGGGGGCAAGTTCACTGCAAAATGGGACGGACCGTATGTTGTGCAAGAAGTCTATTCAAGTGGTGCTTATAAGCTTATTGATGCTGAAGGAAAAAGACTCGGTCCCATTAACGGGAAATTCGTGAAGAAGTACTATCCTTGAAGTTGACATGCTCCTCAACGCACGAGCCTAAACTGCAAGTTGACAAGCTCCTCAACGCACGAGCCTAAACTGCAAGTTGACATGCTCCTCAACGCACGAGCCTAAACTGCAAGTTGACATGCTCCTCAACGCACGAGCCTAAACTGCAATTTGACACGCTCCTCGACGCACGAGCCTAAACTGCAAGTTGATATGCTCCTCGACGCACGAGCTTAAACTGCAAATCGCTACGCTCCTTTGATGCACAAGCATAAAACGGCATAAAACTCCTGGCCCGCAAGAGTCTAAACTGTGCACGGCCTATAAAAAAAAAAGTCCGCTAGGTTGAAAACCTCGAAAGAGGCGGCCTAGGCAAAAGTTAGGACCAAAAAAAAAAAAAAAAAAAAAAAAAAAAGATGTATACCTCTTTGATAGGAGTTGTCAAAGTCTTTGAGGAAGAACTACCACTGTCTGCAATGTCAACCATATGTGGGTTGGTTTGTTCCAGCTTTTCTGAAGGTGCCTTTACTCGCTTCCAACACCGATCTCTATCGCTGCTCCTACTCCCATTTGGAGATAACCGCTTGTTCGATGCATGGGCTCTTTCACGACCAACCAACAGTGTTGAATTCTTAACGCTTTGGTGAAGTTAAGGTCTCTTGCCTTTGTCTTGCTCTGCAGGATTAGCCTTTGAAGTAGGCAACCGATTATTTGTGGGATGTGGATGTCTGTCCTTAGGAATAGGGGTATTGGCAGGTCCAACACCGTCGATCAAATATTGCAAGTTTTCATCAAGGAACTTTGCGTGTGTTTTCTCCCACCAATTCTTATAATTAGCCGAAGAAAATTTCTTCACATTGACTGTAGAACCTGGGACATTCTGATAAAACCCAAATTGGCGCCCAAATCGATGTGGACTATAAGGCTCGATGATGAAAGAGTCTCCATTCCTCAAAGTGAGATAGTTAAACCGTATGCTCATGAAATAGCTTGAGTCCAACTCTTCTACAATATTGTCGTCCACATAATTGTGAGGTTGGGGACTCTTTAACATAGTTGAAGTCCAAGCTACGACATCTCCTCGATGTATGCGTTTTCTAGCATCCTCTTTGTTGAAGTACTTGGCAGCGCCCTCTCCAGAATATGTCACCATTAGCGGAACAGATGGTTCTTTAGCAAGTGCATAGTGGGTCTTGAAGTGATAAGCTAGGCAACCGTAAACATAGTGAATGGGAAAACGGACCTCGATAAGATCAAGTCGCGACAATCGTGAAATCTTGTTCAAGTTATTGTATATGCTTGCTAATACTGGAACTGCAAGGCTAGTTCTCCGCCCGCATGCCATGGTTGATGCTATCTTGAAAGCTCCCGGCCGAATGAAGTCACCATCTTCAGAAGGAAACACAAAGGTACATAACCAACACGACAGGAAGGCTGCCAGATACGTCTCTTCTATTCTTGCAGGCTTCACTCCTAGCTTGGAAAATACTGCTTCATTCTCCGTTGACCATTCGGGTGCCTCAGGTATAACTCCTGTAGGGTTATGTGTTGACTTTAAGCGCCCAGTTTTTTGCTCCCTCCTCGGTGGAGCAGGCCCATATCGCAAGGTTCCTTTGTACCAGAAGTTGATCCACTTGCTCAAGGGGACCCTCGGGATATTATTCTTTCCTTCTTGGAGATAATAAAAAGCTAAGAACAAGTGCTCGCAGGCTCGGGGAATGAATCTCATCTTTTTCTCATCCTCACCTACAAGTTCCATAGTTGAGGGCACCGCTTCTTCGTAGATAGAACCCGCTATAGGCAAACCTCCCAAGGTATGTAGATCCCAAAGAGAGAGAGACATTTCACCAACAGAGGTAAGTAGCGTATTTGTCTTGGGACACCAACCTTCAAGGAATGACTGCAAGATGTTGGAGTTTCGATCATAAGTGAAAAGTGAAGCACGAACAGCATCATGAATTTTTGAAGCTTTCAATTCTTGTTGGTTTCGGCTAAGTATGTCTTCAGTCCATTCCCAATACCCCCGAATGTGTTGATATTCACCCTGAGTTATCATTGTGTCTCCCCAGTATGTCTCTCCTCGGATGATGCGACGGCCTAAACTGGGAAGGGCGCTTGCAATGTTTGCATGACGATGGCTGGGCGCTTGAAGACTCCACGTCTTGCCGGATCCAGCTGAATTGTGATCATTCTCTAATGTCCAGTTTGCAATATGAAGTGAGTTCCTCAAAGATGTCCATGCAGTCGCGTATTGACCAATTGAAGTATGCACCAGAAGCCTAGTTTGAGCCGCATCGTCTTCAGTTTCAATTATGAGGTACTTGAGTTTGGATGATGGAGAGGTGTAGTCTCTGAAGTGCACCATCTTGCCAGCTGTAAGAACAAGTAAATCTTTGATCAATCTCGGGATGAAGAGAATCAACATAAGGATGATGAATGATGAAAGTCTTCCATGGGATCGTCGTCGTTAAAGTGGGGGTGCGTTGCCACCCCAATCACCTTAAACTTGACTTTCCCACGAGTATCGCTCCAAATAAGTATTCCATGGGATTGTCGTCGTTAAAATGGGGGTGCGTTGCCACCCCAATCACCTTAAACTTGACTTTCCCACGAGTATCGCTCCAAATAAGTTTTCCATGGAATTGTCGTCGTTAAAGTGGGAGTGTGTTGCCACTCCAATCACCTTAAACTTGACGTTCCCACGAGTATTGCTCCAAATAAGTCTTCTATGGGATTGTCGTCGTTAAAGTGGGAGTGCGTTGCCACTCCAATCACCTTAAACTTGACGTTCCCATGAGTATCGCTCCTAAATAAGTCTTCAATGGGTCGTCCTCGTTAAAGTAAAAGTTGGCTTCTTCATGACCATCTCTTGGCCTACAACAACAAAGAAAAAGAAGGAAAGTACAAATATAAAAGGGAGAAAGTTTACCTTTTACCAGTTAGAGGAAGAAGACAAAATCCAAATGGCAAAACCCCTCTCTCGTTTGCTGAAATAAGAAAAAGATAGAATGAACTTACAAGATATATGTAGATCAATTGTTTAAAGCATGAGAGGATATGTACTCTGCCGAAATTACACTACTAAGCGCCAACTACATGCATAACAGAGAAACAAAGCGGAATTGTTCAAAAGAAAAAAAAAATTGATTTTCGCTAGTTTTTTTCCATACGTGATTTTCAATGATACAACAAAATTAGTATTCTGAACATGGGCACGTAAAGGCCTCAAGGCACATAAATTACCTTCTTCATACACGTGAATAACTATGTAGCAGTAGCTAGTTTCATGAATTCAGTTTGACGAGTGTGTTCCTTGGAACTATGCAACCACATGACTTTGTGTCTTTTTTTTTTTTTTTTTTAAAAAAAAAAAGGAGATTTCATGTCAAAATATTGTGACCTATCTATGTTGTTTGCTACTCATGGAAAATAATGTGTGGAAAAAGTACAGGAGGGAGGCAGGAACTTAAACAATGTGACTGGCAAATTTATCTACAATTCAAAAGCCATACAGATAGAGCATTATCTTATTAATAAATTGTTCTTTTAAATTTTCTTGGAGAAGTTTAATGTTGCCCAAAAAAAACAGATATTCAGGAAGCTAAGGACTCGATGTTATGAGCATTTAAATTACAAGTTTTGTTGTAAATTAAAAGAGGAAGTTAAAAATCATAAACTATTTAAGTTGGTGACATCATACCTCTCGAGGAACAAAAGCAACAGGGGTTGTTGTCGTTGATTAGTTGTTGTGTTTTCGTCTCCTGCTTGTTGCTAGTGAAGGATACCAATCATTAAAAAATATTTGTAATGGAGCTTAAGAGAGATCGGTCCCTATTTATAGAGGAATAATTTAGCTATGGTTGGGTCCTATTCTGTTATGAATTAGCAGCAGCTATAAGAGTTCAAAGAGGACAAGGCATCCTGATCAAATTGGAAAAGAAGAAAACGTCTCGTGAATTGCATGGCTTCAATATCCTATGCCGATTGGAATTGGAATTAGAAGAGAACAAGCTTCCAGGCGGCAGCTTTATCTCACGTAATTGTGAGATATTTTGATTAATGGCCACGTTTAAGACATCTAACTAGAAGGTAGCTACATTTGGATCCAATTAATCATTTTATGGGCTGTTAACTGGAAGATAGCCAATATTTTCACGACTAACCTACATGACCTAAGAAATTACTTCAAGCCTAGTCTTCGGGTGCCGACATGTTTATCCCCGACAAGTCTTGAAGTAGGGGGCATTTGTAGACAAGTAAATTTTATTGGATTTGAATCCATGAAATAATATGGCTACATGTTAAATTAAAGACATATTGGTCCAAATAAATATTATGGGCTAATATAATTGGGCTAATTATTTAAATATAATAAAAGTCCAATCCTGAAAGGCTAGCCCAAATTAGCCTAAGGCCCAATGGATATATGTTTTCCTAGAGGCCCAAAATGTGCCACGTGGCAAGTGACGTGACGCCAAGTCAAATAAAATAGCCAATTGGATCATGCCACACGTCAAATGATGTGGCAATCCAATTCAAGCCCCAAGACCAATGAAAATACGCCATGTGGACATGTGACATGTTATGGCCAATGAAACATGGCCTAGTCACTGCTTAAATCTGATTGGCCGGCACGTAATTGTGAGATATTTTGATTAATGGCCACGTTTAAGACATCTAACTAGAAGGTAGCTACATTTGGATCCAATTAATCATTTTATGGGCTGTTAACTGGAAGATAGCCAATATTTTCACGACTAACCTACATGACCTAAGAAATTACTTCAAGCCTAGTCTTCGGGTGCCGACATGTTTATCCCCGACAAGTCTTGAAGTAGGGGGCATTTGTAGACAAGTAAATTTTATTGGATTTGAATCCATGAAATAATATGGCTACATGTTAAATTAAAGACATATTAGTCCAAATAAATGTTATGGGCTAATATAATTGGGCTAATTATTTAAATATAATAAAAGTCCAATCCTGAAAGGCTAGCCCAAATTAGCCTAAGGCCCAATGGATATATGTTTTCCTAGAGGCCCAGAATGTGCCACATGGCAAGTGACGTGGCGCCAAGTCAAATAAAATAGCCAATTGGATCATGCCACACGTCAAATGATGTGGCAATCCAATTCAAGCCCCAAGACCAATGAAAATACGCCATGTGGACATGTGACATGTTATGGCCAATGAAACATGGCCTAGTCACTGCTTAAATCTGATTGGCCGGCACGTAATTGTGAGATATTTTGATTAATGGCCACGTTTAAGACATCTAACTAGAAGGTAGCTACATTTGGATCCAATTAATCATTTTATGGGCTGTTAACTGGAAGATAGCCAATATTTTCACGACTAGCCTACATGACCTAAGAAATTACTTCAAGCCTAGTCTTCGGGTGCCGACATGTTTATCCCCGACAAGTCTTGAAGTAGGGGGCATTTGTAGACAAGTAAATTTTATTAGATTTGAATCCATGAAATAATATGGCTACATGTTAAATTAAAGACATATTGGTCCAAATAAATGTTATGGGCTAATTATTTAAATATAATAAAAGTCCAATCCTGAAAGGCTAGCCCAAATTAGCCTAAGGCCCAATGGATATATGTTTTCCTAGAGGCCCAAAATGTGCCACGTGGCAAGTGACGTGGCGCCAAGTCAAATAAAATAGCCAATTGGATCATGCCACACGTCAAATGATGTAGCAATCCAATTCAAGCTCCAAGACCAATGAAACTACGCCATGTGGACATGTGACATGTTATGGCCAATGAAACATGGCCTAGTCACTGCTTAAATCTGATTGGTCGGTCCACGGGCCAAGGCCCGTCAGGGTTTCTTGGTGGCTACTCCACCCCATATCTATATAAAGGGGGTCAAATCTCTCATTTGAGAGGAGAAGAAATCAGAAGCAAGAATCCATAACAAGAAGCAAGAAAGAGCTTGTGGATCAAAGCAAGAGATTTCTACAAAAGCTGCAAGCACTCAAATATTTCTCTACAAGTTCTAGAGATCAAGACGAAGATTCAAGATCAAGCTTCAAGCCCTTGAATCCAAGTACAAGTTCAAGATCCAGACCAAGTTCAAGATAAAGCTCCAAGCTCTTGAACTCATCAAGTCAAGATCAAGATCAAATCCAAAGCCAAATCCAAATCCAAATCCAAACTTCAAGATCAAGCTCAAAATCCCTTGAAGTTATAGTTTGAAAAGACGAATCAGAGGAATCATAGAGATTGTAACACTCATATTTTGATAAATAAAATATATTGTTGCAATATTTTCTTGTCTCGATGTTTATTTTCTTGACGCGAATTTAGTTGTTACAGTCATCATTTAGCAAAATATTCGGTGATTCACAATGGAGAGAATAGAGAATTATGTATGCTCAAATTTTGGTGGCACGCCATAGCATTCATATTATCTTGTAGTTTACAAATTTTGACAAATTGACAAAACTTTGTTTACGATCTCTGATTGTGCGCCACAACTTTGGTACTATCTTGTTAAGTTGTTTATAAGCTTTAATTAGCTGATTAATAAAACTTGCGTGTTATTCAATAATTCACAAGTTTTAACATATTATTAGAACTTGCTACTACCCCCATTCAAATTATTTTGTTAAATTTTTTACATGTTTGACATATTGGCTAAACGTGTTTGTTTTGTCCAATTATTTACAGATTTTGACAGGCCGTCAAATTTATTGCTATCTTTTTTCTATCTATCTTGTTAAACTGTTCATAATTTTTTTGGATTGACAAAATATGCATGTAATTCAATAATGTCATTGCCTTTTCTTTCTTTACATATGTATCTTATTATATAGTCAAATACAAAGGCGATAGCTTATATCTACAACTTTTAAACCACATACAGAAGGAAATTACAACGATCGAAATCATCTGTTACTTCCTTTTAAATTGCTTAATACATTTGTTGCAAGAATCCGAATGATGAAATATTATCATCATCGGTTTGTCATCATAAATTAGAGTACTAAATATATGTAAAAAATAGGAATACAATAAGATCATAGGAAAAAAAAAACTTTCAACCATACAAAAAAAGAGGAAATGAAGTGATCCTTTACTGGTAGTCTTTGGTTGGCCTGTTGTCAACATTATGGATGCACAAATTATTAAAGAATTTAATAATCAGCAGGTTAAAGATGAGACCCTAATTAACTTATTGTTTATACCAAGGATTTGTCCAGCGGATGTAGAAGTTCGATTATGGATTTGGCAAAATTTAGTAACTTTAATTGATATTTATATGATTAATTTATTTAATTAATTTAAATAATATATTCAAAAACCAGTAAGCAACAAATTAAAGAGTAAGGATCCAAAATTCATAAACATAAAATTTTGAATCTACCTCTGATTTGTCTATTACATGCAGGGGCGGACCCACAGCCTTCCAAAGGTACCAATTAACATCCCTTCACCAAAAATTTACACGATATATATAGGTAAAGATTCTTTCGTATAAGTATATATATTTAACTTGAACCCCTTGCAATGAGTTGGTGCAGCAGCTCAGTGGTTAAGGGGTCGCAAGAAGTGTCCGGGTTACCAAGTTTGAGTCTTCGCTTTAGCCTTTTTTTAGAACATTTAACAAGTTGACTATTTATTTTATAGCAGTTTGTTTTGGTTTTATTTTAACTTTTCTATAATATCAGACCTTGGGATCCTTAAACAAATCCCTAATTCTCCAAACAAAAAATAAAATTTGAAGAAGAAAACCAACACAAAACAGCCATGCCTGAGTCCTGACGCCACCGGTCCACTACTCTGTCACCTCCGGCCTCCTCCATCGCTGGTCTCTGTCAATGGCGCCCAAGGTACTTACTTTTTTTTCTTTGGAATATACATAATATTAGCACTATATAATGCACAATTATATTGGTTTAGCTACTACAATATTTTTTCATGAAGTATCTGAAACCAGAATGAATTTAAAGAAAATAAAATTATCAATAAAAGGAGGAATAATTTTTTTAGACTCCGGTTAGACTCTGTATTCTGCAATTAGTCTCTGTGTCCTGCTTTTAGATGTTGTGTTCTGCTTTTATACTCTGTGCTCTGCTAAATTTAGGCTCTGCTTTTACTCTCTGTGCTATGTGTTCTATTTTTAATTAAAACTACTAAATTTTGAATATTTTTCTAACTAAAGTCTTATTTCATAATTCAGTTACAAAAGTCATTGGATAAATTTTTTCATAAACAACCAAAATCAAGTTTGGTCTCTGATAATCAACCCAATTAAGAAGAAAATGCAAAACAATCAGAAATACCACCCCAATCTTCTGAGAGACAAGAATTTAATTTAGATTCTTTAAAGGTTGATCCAACTGAAAGAATTCAAATCTTGAACTATCATCCAAATCATCGTGATACAATTAGAAAATCATATCTTCAAAAAGGTCCTTGTGAACCTCGCAATCATAAATTTCCTCGAACAAACTTTCAGGATATATGCATCGTTTTAGTTCAGAGTGGTTTGATGTTTATCATGATTGGTTAGAGTACGGTATAAGTAAAGATGCAGCTTATTGTTTGCATTGTTATTTGTTTAAGGATGATAATAATCATCAAGGTGAAGGGGAAGTATGGTCTACGGAGGGATTTAGAACTTGGGGAAAAAAGAAGGCCTTTGAAAAATATAATGGTCCTATGAGTAGCATTCATAATCAATCAAAAAAGAAATGTCAAGATTTGATGCGGAATCAAAGGTCTATTATATCTGCATTTGATAGACAATCTAGTCAAGTTAAGCATGAGCATCGGGTTCGATTGACTGTTGCGGTGTAGTTAGACTTGTTGTGAATCAGGGAATGACATTTCGGGGTCATGATGAATCTAAATGATCACTGAATAGAGGTAATTTTCTTGAGATTCTTTTATGGTATGCAAAAAGTTGTGATAACATTCATGATTTTGTATTGGAACATGCTCCTCAAACTAATCAAATGACTTCTCCTAAAATTCAAAAAGAAATTGTGACTGCATGTAAGATTGAAACAGATAAAGCTATCATAGAGGATTTAAATGATGATTACTTTGCTTTATTAGTTGATGAATCTTTTGATCTGTCACGCAAGGAGCAAATGGTTGTGGTTTTAAGATATGTTGATAGAAGAGGATTTGTGATGGAGCGCTTATTGATATTATTCATGTTAAAGATTCTAGTGTCTCATCTCTCAAGAAGGCAATTGTAGACTTACTTGCTCACTATTCTTTGAGTCTATTTTATGTGTATGGACAATATTATGATGGGGCAAGTAATATGTACGGTCATATAAATGGTCTTAAAATGTTGATCAAGCAAGAAAGTAGATCGGCTCATTCTATCCATTATTTCACTCACCAACTTCAACTAGCCTTTGTTGGGGTTTCTAAAAAATGTGTCCAAGTGGGTGAACTTGTGTTATTAGTTTTTAATATTTTGAATATGTTAGGTTCTTCTATCAAGCGTATGGATGCATTTCAAGAATCTCAAAGAGAAAAAATTTCAAGAGGCATTAGATATGGGTGAAGTTACAACTGGGAGGGGCTTGCTTCAAGAACTTGGTCTTATTAGAGCCGGTGACACTCGTTGGGGCTCTCACTACAAATCTTTTACCAACTTTATTAGCTTGTTTGGTACTGTTTTTTATTTACTTGATTATATTGTTGATAATAGGTCTCCAGATGATAGAGTTAAGGCAACAGGATGTCTTACAAAATGTCAATCATTTGATCTTGTTTTTATCTTGCATTTGATGAGAGATGTCTTAGGAATCACTGATGACCTTAGTAAATCCTTACATAAGAAGGAACAAGATATTGCAAATGCAATGCTACTTGTTGAAGTAGCAAAGAGAAGACTGCAAAATTTAAGGGACCAAGAATGGGGTTTGCTCTTTGACATGGTGAAAATATTTTGCATCAAGTATGACATTTTAATGCCTAATTTTGATGAGCCATATGTTAGATCTAGAAGATCACGACGTTTACCTACTGATTATAATGTTTTACATCATTATCCTGCTGTTGTGTTCAACCAAATTATTGATTGGCAACTTCAAGAACACAATAGTCGTTTTGACGAGGTGGCGACTGATTTGCTACATGGAGTTGCTTGTTTGAATCCAAATGACTCATATTCTAGCTTTAATGACAATGGCTAAGCTATATCCTGATGACTTTGACGAATCTAATATGGTTGCACTTGAGAATCAACTTGCTACTTACATTATTGATGTTCGTGATGTTGATGAAAGGTTCTCTAATCTAAATGGCCATTGTGAGCTTTCAAAAGAAAATGTCTAGTTAAAGAATCATATGACTTTTCCTCTTGTATTCCGGTTAGTTAAACTTGCTCTGCTTCTACCAGTTGCCGCCGCATCAGTTGAAATAGCTTTTGTGTTGGCCTAAATCTGATTAGAGCAACAAATCAAATTTGTATAGGGTTAACTAGTAATTATTCGTATCAAAATCGTAGAATAGACAAGAATTCAAGTAAAGAAAACGAGACAAAAAATTGGAGACAAAGTATAAGTGTGTTTGATATATTTCTGGATACATTACATAAAAAATTGGAGACAAAGTATAAGTGTGTTTGATATATTTCTGGATACATTACATAATATTCACAAGGCTATTTATAGCTTGCAAGGATAAGAACAATAGTAAATGTATTTTATGACCATTTATCCCACGTTATGATCGTGGTTGATCCATGATTCCTCCATCAAATGTATAGCAACAGTCATCACTTACAAACTAACCTACGATCCCTCTATTAAATGTATAGCAATGGTCGTCAGTTATAAAAGGTATGAGCTCATTCGTCATGAGGCAACATCCTCTCCGAGGAGTGAGCTTCATGCCTCGTTATGGTTGTCCTCTCATTACCTCGTGAGAAGGCTTGTCATTTAAACCTCGTTGGTTTTTCCCCAAAATAGATAGTCCCTCTACCCCTCGGATAATAGTCAGAATTCTCCGAGGGGTGGAAATAAATCGGCGGGAGATAGACGTGGCAACTCGTGTGCCATGAATTTCAAAAATGGCGATTATCACACCATATTTCCATCCATCACACACGCTCTTCGCTGATTGGGCGCCACTTTTCGCTCCTCCTTCCTCATACAATCACATTGATGATTTTTCTTCCCCTTATAAATAGCCCAACTTGTTCCCCTTATCTCTTCACTTTCACCTTTTCTATTAACAGTGTTTCTTCACAGCAATCCCTGCTTTTTAAACTCTTCCTTAATCAAAAATTCCTTCAAACTTTCAACAAAAATGTCTGCTACACACTCTGAAGAAAGAACTTTCGAGGTTGCCACCATGATCGTAGGTGACAAATTAGTAAATGTTCTGATCCCCTTAAATGTTCTCCCACCGTAGGACGACAACACAGAGGCAACATCACATCACGTCGATTTGATTCCCTGTCGATGCAAAGCCACCGCCAACCGTGGCGACATTGGTGAGATAAGCTGCGAAGAAGAGGATGTTACCGCCGTAGAGGCTGGTGGTATTGGACCTGAGATCTCAAACCCCGTGGGTGAGAATTCCTCTCTGAAAGAATTGACTCTCGAGGACGTTATCCCCTCGAAACTTAATTTATCCAATGACTTTATGATGTAAACTCAAACCGAGGCCGACATCAGAAGAAGAAGGAACATTCCAGTAAGGGATACCCTGAGCCTGATTACTCAAACCAAT
Organism: Petunia axillaris subsp. axillaris; assembly: GCA_029990575.1. Classification (NCBI taxonomy): domain Eukaryota; kingdom Viridiplantae; phylum Streptophyta; class Magnoliopsida; order Solanales; family Solanaceae; genus Petunia; species Petunia axillaris. The sequence goes on from JARKNS010000003.1 coordinate 25,095,026, forward strand.
ATTCGCTTGGTTCGAGAGGATTGCAAATGGGGCCTAGGGGTCCGAGTTAGTATCCCTTCCCCAGAGAGTCGAACTGGCAACATAGTTGATGGGAGCTCTTTTGTTTACACCTACCCCTTCACGATAGGATTCACCCTTCCTATTCATGAAGTGGTCGATATCTTTTGCCGAACCTACGAGGTGTGCTTAGCTCAGATTGGACCCAGTTTCTGGAGGATCGTTCAATGCCTCGACTACTTGAGTAAAAAGGCTGGGGTTCCCTTTACTTTTGATCATTTTATTTACCTTTTTTATCCTATTTTGTATAAGGACGGAGTCGTTCAACTCAATAAACGAGGCAGGTTCTGGTTGATCACCAAAGGCGAGGACACTGAAGACCGAGGGTGGAATGAATGCCTTGTGTTGCTATCCACGAGCCTTCTCTCTTTGAGGCTTGGTTTCCCCGAGAGATGGAATCAGAAGCGTAAGTTTTTGCTTCGGTTATTTTGACAAACTTTTATTTCATCGTCTTTCCTCTAACTATTAGCTTCATCACTTTTTCAGCCAAGTCAGTTCCAATCACACCCCATAAAAATTTGACGGCTTGGATGCAAGCTATCATCAGGGCTAAGCCAAAGGAAGAAAGATCGTGGATGATTTTGGCTGCATTTGACGAGAACCGATGCGCGTGCAAGCACCACGGTGAGGCATTCATTCTTTATGTTGATTCATTCTCCTGTTGCTTTTTCCTCATTATATTTTATTTTCCTCAAGTCTTCCTAGTAAAGCAATCACTGCCCCAAAAGAGAAGAAGAAAAAAGATATGAAGAGAAAGGTCCTCGAGACAGGGGAAGCTTTGAACGACCTCGAGGATCTGGTAGGATCCTACGAAAAGAAGAAAGATAAGAAGTAAGAAACAACTGCCCCGAGGGGCCATCAGGCCAAAGTAAACATATTCCCTTCCTTCTTCTTTATATCTAACTCCGTTATTCTTTGCTGACGCTTTCTTCTTTTTTTTTCTCTTTTATTATAGCTTCAAAGAAGAAAAAACAATCTTCAAAAAAATCCTCTGTGGCCAAACGAACCAGAGTGGAGGAAGGTGTCACCCCCGAGGGGTCACTCCCCCTTGTAGAGGATTAGTTGATGGCCCGAAGAAATGGAAGCTCCAAAGGAGATCGAGACTATTGACCTAGGGACATCGGCCCAATCACCTGCTAAGGTTGAAGGAACAACTCCCTCGTTGGTGGATAGAGGGAAGAGCATAGATGAAAATAGTTCTGAGGAAGGGGCCTCACGAGCAACATCTGAGCCTGCTAGTGACCCGACTCCTCGAAGGCCAATCAGGACGATAGAGCTTCCTTCCGACCTTTGCCTCTTGAACAACGATGTGGCAATGCCTATTAGCTGTAGAGGACTCTGATCCACGCTCAATCCACTTACATCAAAGGGTGATGGGGTGGTCGTCAAAGATAATAGCACCCAACATATGAGTCGGGGTCGATTTCCACAGGTAGCTAGCAAGATAATCTATTAGTCTTAGGTTGAATAGTTACGGGGTCCTAAGCATTGTTCATAATGTTCCTAATAATTAAGGGCGAAAGTGTTAACTATAGCTAATTTGAGCAATTAATGTAAAAACAACTAAATAATGGTTATGGGATAAACCATGGGAATGAGCTAGGGGTTTATCCAATCCAACAAGGTTGTCTTAGCTAAACACCTATATTAATCTCACAAATCTTATGGGTAACATTAATGGTCGGACCTCTAATGCGTTCCTTAAAACCCTTTCGGGATAGGGAGGATTTTACTTCATCAAGCACTTTCAGGTCAATAATGAAGCGCTAGAAACCCTAGTCCAAAGACCCGAGTGGGGTGGACCTATTTAGGTCCACACCTCTAGATGGGGTAGGTCGCAACCAATGTAACCCAAATTCTCGCTAGTCTCCATTAACCTATGTCTTCAACCCCTTTCGGGTGATAAAAACAAAGTAGGGTTAGGTTCAAGTACGGCCGTGCCTTAAACTCTAGTTAAGAAAATGCGATGGAGAGCTAGATTTATGTTAACCCATTAATTTTATAAGATTAAATACAAGATTTAAGCTAAGATAATCATGTCTTCATGAATAAACCCTTAGTATGAGTTTAGCTACTCATACTAGGGTCTAACACACACATATTGAAAGATGAAATGACAAGAATCATGTAAGAATTAGGATTAAAGAAAGTATTCCTTACAAAGATTCAAGTAGAAACCCTCCTTTCACTTCCAAGAATATTCAAAAAGCTTTTACATAATATTCTAGGCTAAAAGAAGTCTGTTTTCTTGGAGACATAACAACTTATTTATAGGCATGGGTTTCAAAAGTAAGCTAATATTTACAAAAATGCAATTTTAACTGCTTTTACGCCAGGTCACCTCTTGTTAGGCGAGGCGCACATTTGGTTGCTGGCTCGCAGCTTTCACTTTACTAACTCGCATTTTCTTGTGCGGTGCAGGTTAGGCAGTCCTCCCTTCTATTTGCGGCCAACTCCTCAATATCGCAGATTTCTTTAACTCTCAGTACCAACCGGCAGTGTCGCCTCTCATTCTGCAAGGCCGCCAGATGTGTTCCGCATAAATATAGGCGGGCTGCCCTTCTGAGTTGCTGGCTACTGTGAAATTCCCTTCCTTTGGTGGATGGCTGGGCTTTCTAGCCTCTTATTCGGCGAGGCGCCCTTTCCATTGCTGCCTTGTTTTCATGTTTCTCACTTTTGTAGCCAAAGCACACTTGTATTTTCTCTTTTATACATTTTCTTTGGTTTTGTATGTAAATTCTCTTAAAAACCTGAAACATGAAGATTAACATAAGATTCATTCAAATAACATCACAAAAAGGGCTAAAATCTAGTCGGAATGAGTTACAATAAAGCGCAAAAAATACCAACATATCAACTCCCCCAAACTTAAGCTTTTGCTTGCCCTCAAGCAACATTAAGAATGCAGCTCATATTTCATTTTCTCAGCACCAGGATTGAGTTCACAAAGGGAATGGAGTAAAAGAGGAGTTCATGACTTTGGTTGATACTAACACTTAATTTCACACATGAGAATCCAACCAATCAATCCACAAGACCCATTAGCCTCAACTATATCGACTAAAGCTTCTAGTGGGGACTAGAGCATGCATAGCACAATTGCTTTCTTAACTCTCATAAGGTTTACTTGGTTGTACCTTCAAGTCTCAAGTCCCTTAATGCTCTCACCACAAAGAATGGGTCCCTATCTCTCAATATAATGCAAAATAAAGGGACCCTCAAAATTTAAACTCTCACTCTAAAAAATGAATGCAAGTTAAGCACATACAATGTCATAGGCTTGGCCTTAGTGTCCCTTGGCATTTCCTTTCATGTCAATCAATGGAGAATCAAATAAGGCTTCTACAATTGTAATGTAGGCTTTTAGATAAAGGTTGAGTGTAATCCGGATAAAGAGTGACTAAATTCCCTCCTTGGGCACTACATCCTTTGCAAACTTTTCACTTTGAGCTTTCTTTTTACATTTTAGCTCTTATTCCCATTTTCATTCTTGATCTTTGCTTTTGTGGCTCTTATTCTTATACTTGCTTCTCTTTCTATTTTTGTCTTTTGCTATTTTTGTACTTTTCTTGATTTTCTTCTTTCCTTTTTTGCAACTTTTCTTCATACATTCATCTTCCTTTTCTAATAGCCACATAACTTTCATTTCTTTATTCCCCTCCCCCAAACTTAGACTTTAGTCTAAGTTGCACGTTTTTCAATGTCTCAAGGAGGTAGGACCAAGAGAAGAGTTAGTGCTTTTAAGCACTTAGAATTGGGTCGGGCTAATTATGTGGCTATCAAAAAGAAAGTATATTAAGGCTCAGAGTTGGCTAACAGAGGATAAATGAATTTTGGTGGCTTGAAAGGCTCAAACATGTCAAAGAAATGCCTATTATCATATTCAACCATCAAATTAACGGTTCATTCATTTTCAAGGATACACAAACCAAGTTCTAACATGCATATACAATTAACAAGCTTTTAAGTAAGAACTCACTTCACTAGCATATGAGACAAGAGACAAGAACATCAACTTTCGAACACTTAAGGTGAGGATCTAACCTATACTACGCATGAATAAAGTCATCACAAGAACCTCAATGTTATAGGTGCGATTCTCAACAAACAATCCACAAACTTTCTCATGTGTGCTCCTAATGTGTTGGTATCAAACAAGCCACGAAACAAGGATGACACTTCATTGATTAGAGTCCTAAAAAGTGCCCGGTTCAAAAGAATTGCATTCTTGGGAAAAGAACCGAGTCAAAGAAAACCAAGAAAGTTATTTACTAAGTTAGAACTATTTACACAAGTAGTATTTACAATGGGTGGTTGTTTTCGGGCCCAAGTGAAAATGAGTTTCATAAGGATTGCCTACGTATCGCAACAAGTGTGAATAAGAGGAAAGAAGGCAACGTCCCAAGCGTAGTTCATGGGAGTACCTTTTGAGCAATTTTCTTTTTGGTACATATCCAACAAATATAATTACCTACCCCACCCCCAACATGAATAGTTGCTATGTCCCCAAGCAACTAAACATAGAACAAAAATTAAATAGGTGAAGGGTAAGAGTGTTCCCTAAAATTGATCATGATGAAGGTGGTGGAGCCTTGTCCTTTCCAAGTTGATTTGTTGATGGTGTCTTCTCACTTGGTGGACTTTGGATTTTTCCTGTGGGAGCTAATGATGATGATGATTGTGCAGCAGTTGTTGTAACCAATTCCTTTGCGTATAATTCTTCTAGCTTGGCTATTTTTTCTTGCCTAATCCTTTCTGTCATTGCTGCTTCTTCATTCATTTTCTGTCCTATTTCTGCCATTCTTTTCTTGCCTTCTTCCACTTTGGCTCTTTCCTGTTCTCATCTTTCAGCTTTTTGCTTTTATGTCTCTTCCTCTTTTGTATCAGCTTCCTTTTTGTCTTTCTTTGGCATGTCATCAGATTTCCTCTTCCTCACGTAGGCTTTGGGGTCTTCTTTTTGAGTACTAGCCTTTTCAACTATATTTGGCCTTGCAGACACTTGCTCTTTCACCTCTTCTTCCTTCTTTTGTTTCTTCACTTCAGGGCCCTCCTTCTTTGCTGGGTCTGTTCCACTTTCTCTTTGTCTTTTTAACTCTTTTTGCCTTTGGAACTTCTCTTTTCTATGAGCTTCAATCCTTGCCATCATCTGTTCAGATCTTTCTTTCACCTTTTGTTGTGGTGCTTTTTTTTTCTGGTTCATCTTTCATTCAATATCTTCTTCTTCACTTTCATCTTCTTCTTCTTCATCATACAACTCTTCTTCATCACTATCCAATTCTTCTTCATCACTCTCAATCTGCACATGTACTCCCTTGTCTGACTTGCTTGGCACACTTCTTCAGATTATTCCTTTATCAATCCTCATCTGCTTCAATGCTGTTCTCGTGTTCAAGTCTGATTGCTCTAAGTCCGCTACTTTGTCAGCCAATTCAGTCGCCTTGGTAATATTTTCTGTCACATCTTTGGTGAGTTCTTCTACAGCAGCAACAATGGGCCTTAGCGCCCTTTCAAGCTCCACAGATGATCCTCTCAGGAGCCCCACTCTGGTGTCCAATCCCACGATGTTGTCATTGATTTCTTTCAGTGCCATGGGAATTTGGAAAAGTTCAAACTGCTTGGCTGACACTTCCTCCAATGCTGGGGAAGGAGCTGGAATTTTCCTGACTGGAGATTTCTTCCCCCCTTGAGGGGTTGCAGCTGCTATCTCCTCCTCGTCTATCTGGACTCCTCTCTCTCTTTCCTTCACTTCATCATCTTGGATCCTTTTGAGATCCACCGTGCCTTTAGCTTCCTTGATGAAATCTATGTCAAGCAAAATGGGGACATGTCTGATAAGTTTGGTAAGTAGACAAGGAAAACCATAAGCAGTTTCATTTGATGAGCTGTCGAGCCAATTCTTTCAAGGATCACCTTCCCAACATCAATGTCAAAGAAATTCATGACAGAAGCTATGAGAACTGCCTTTTTCCTGGTTATTCTTGTATCGTTCAATGAAGGGATGAACCAGTTGCTTATCACAACATTCAAACCCTTGCCAATCAAATTCAGATCCTTCTTCTTGATTTGGACTCCTGGTTTAGTCCAAGTTGGTATAATCCCAGGAGATCCAATAATGGCTGCAATCCATGTCCTTAAGCTTCCTTCCTCATCTGTTCCCCACTTCTCGTCTTTCAGCTCATATTCCTATTGGTCGACTGAGGGTAACCCATAGGCTTCATTAATGTCTTCATCATTGATGGTGACTTCTACTGTTCTCACCTTTACCCTAAATACTTCTTTCTTTTTCTTTAGTTGGGGGTCTTGTGAGAGGTTGGCATAGAACTCCTTTACCATTATTTCATTGTATTCACCGAGGGGTTCTAGCAAAAAGTGCCACTTTCTTCTATCAATCTCTTCCCAGAACTCAGCTCTATATTTCTTGACTCATTCACTCTGTACTTGTTTCTCCGGATAGATTGTTCTTGGCATGTGGTACATTGCCTCAGCGGCTTCATTCTCGTTGAATCTATTATTTAAGATCTTCTGTGTTCTGTGAGGCTCCTTTGCATATTCCAGCTGTATTTGCACTCCTTCCTCCCCCCAATCTTCAACATCTGATGCAGATTCCTCTACTGTGGTGGAAGGCCCTTGACCAGGGGTGGACTTTTGTTTTGAAGGCTTTGGGTCTATGACATTCTTTCTCTTTTTCTGTGCCTTGGCTTCTTGATCAGCTCTTTTTTTATTGGCTTTCATCTTTTTTTTCACTTCAGCTTCTCTTCTTTGTTCCTTGGTAAGTGGCTTCCTTGCTCTATCATTTTTAGCTTGTTTCTTTATGTTTTACCTGAACAACAATAGCTCAGCATGTGCGTTAGTTTATGAATTCCTACACTATCCTACTCCTAACTAAGCTTATGATTATCTTAAATTTGCATGTGAAGTTCATGGAATGGAATAGAGTGAAATAGAACACTTGAATGATTCAAACAATTCACAGGCTGCAAAAAAAAAAAAAGGCGGGTCGCAGAACAGAGGGCGAGATCGCAGAAGTAAGAGGCGGCCCGCAGAACCAAGTGCCGAGAAGCGCCGGCGGGACGCCGACTGAAGTGCGAGGCTTTTGCTCAATCCACAGAAAACTTTTACTCACTGTTAGAGTCGGCGGATCGCACTTGTAAGTGAAAGCTCGCCTACTCATTCCGCCTTTCTTTCTGCGAGGCGCACTTTGGCTTAGGCGACTCGCACAACTTTTGACCAAAGGGGTCAGCGAGTCGCCCTTTTTCTTGCGATAGACAAGCTTAGCTCGCCTATTTTTCGAGCTCACTGCTTACACCGGTGACCTCGCACATGCTTATGCAGGCTTGTCTAGTGTAGTCCGTACTTAATTGTGCGGCATCTTGCCTCATCGGCGGCTTGCCGAGTCCTTGGCACAGTCTTGTTACAGTGCACACATTCCAAGTTATTCCATTTTCACTTCCCCTTACACCCCCAAACACACTCTTAAGTGGTCTTTTCAACTTCTCACATCTCTCACATTTTCTCTCAAGAATGAGACCACGTTTTCAACCAAAATTCATGAAAAGTCAACCATTTTTCATACCAAGTTCAAAACTTTTTCAAGATTCAAGGAAAAACAAGGGACGTTAATGGTGTCATTCAATTTCAATCTTTGATTATTTTTGCTTTTACTCTCTCCTTCTACTCATTTCTTCACTTAAGAACAAAGTAATCCACAACTACACACTCTAGGGTTCTAATTTCATGAAATGAAAATTAAGAGCAAACCCTAAAATCAACCTAATCATGGATAAAGCAATTAATCAACCAACACCCACCCCCAACATGAAGTTCTTAACTACCCCACATGTAAAATAGGAAAATAAAAGCGAGGGGTTGAATTTCTTACCAAATCTGAGAAGAACTTCGAATCGGGTCTTGGGATTAGCCTTGGGTTGGTGAAATCAAGTGTGTGTTGTGATTTGGAGTGTTGTTTGTGGTGGTGTTGGGTCAGAATAGTTAATTCCGGTGGTGGTTGTGCTTTTTCCATTGTGGTGAAAAGTAAAAGAAAACTTACTTTGGGGCCTTATATAGTCGAGTAAAAACCCGTGAGGCCCATGAAAGAGGTTGCCTGCATTTTATTCGGCGGGTTGCGAAGTGAAGTCGAGTAGGGCCTTAAGTTCTCCAAGTATGCAAAAATGGGGTTGGCCAGCCGATTGTTCTGTGGAATTAGATGGGCGACTTGCCTAATGAGAGGTTGAGTCATCCCTCACTTCGCATAAAAGTTTTGCTCACTGCCTTTACCGGTGGCCCGCATTTCCTTTGGCTAGACCGCCCTTTTGCTTCTGCACTTATATCGGCGGTCCTTTCCCCCTCTTCAACTTTTCTCGCTTTTCATTCCTTGCGATTCCCTACATCAACACCACTCCAACCAAAATCAAGTGCCTTCATCACATAACTTCACAAGAAAATTTTACACTAACTATATGATTATACTAAAATTGCGAAAAGTAAAACTTGGGTTGCCTCCCAAGAAGCGCTTGATTTAATATCGCGGCATGACGGTGTTACCTCAACCTTCAAGAAATTTCCTCCGAAGCTACCACCAATAGCTTCTCATCCGGGAAAGAATCATTGATCTCAAGGGTTTCTTTTGGGCAACCCTCCTCCTCCAAACGGGATAAGTGGTCCGCCACTTGATTCTCGGTTCCCTTTCTATTAAGTACCTCAAGATCAAAATTCTTGCAACAATAGAACCCATTGTTGAACCGTCCCAAAAAAAAATGCACACAAATATGCATCGGGATTTGACTCAACAAAATGGGACTCCAAAGGGCTTCTTTGGAGTCGCCACCTAATTTAAGGATCATTAGGAACCTAACGTTAATTAAAGAGTGCAATTATTCCCTTACTTAAAAGAAAATTAATAAAATCGGAGATTCTTAGGTAAGTGGTTCTATTAAATTCGAAAGAAGGTCTCCTGCGGGAGCACTTTCGAAAATCCGCTAAAAGCGGTTAATCTGGCGATTTTCACGAATTTGTTAAGGATAATAAATATAGGATTAATTTTAAATGACAATAATATAAATAAGATAAAATTTCGCTTATGCCAATACTTAGATAAATAACCAAATTTACGATTAATTAAATGAATAATTAAAAATGGTTGATTGATTAATTAGTTAATTAAATAAATAAGGGGCTAAATAAAATTAAGTAAACAACTAAAATAAATGATTAGATAAATAATAATAATAATAATAATAATAATAATAATAATAATAATAATAATAATAATAATTGATTAATTAATTGATTGGATAGATAAATAATGAAAAAGATAATAACTTAATCAAATAAATAAATATTTATATGAATTCAGTTAAATAAAGAATAATGGATAATAATTGATTGATTAATTAACTATATAATTATAATTGATTAGACAAAATGATTGGTTAAAATTAAATAACTAAATTGATTAATTAAATGAATTAATAATATATACCACTTAGTTAATTTAATTAATGAATAAATAAATAAGTAACTAATAAATGATAGATAGATAAATAATTAATTTAATTGTAAAATAATAAATGAAGATTGTATAATTTTAATTAAATTCTGATTCTTTTGCACTCAATAATTGACGAGAGGTTTCTATTGCTTTGAATCAGTTGGCACGTCCCAAAGAAACGGGATAAGCAATTGCATAAACAATTCTAAACATGCGATGAGATAATAACTTTAATAGAGCGGCTATCCTACCAAGCTTCTAACATGCAAAGTCGTAGTACGATTTCAGGGCTCCTATAACATGCTTTCTAACAGGAATAGGAAAAGAAGGAGTTTAGAAGATAGAACCCGGATTTAGCAAACTCAATCATTTGAGCCATGGATTTTACTATTTTTCATTTTTTTTTTTTTTTTTTTGCATTTTCGGGGATCTCAAGTCCCGAAAATGCGAAGCGGATCAAATAACTCCAAATGCATGTAGCCATCCCTGTTTGTGAGTTTTATTCAACTCGTCCCAAAGTGTTCATGCCAAGAATATAAAGGAGATAAGGATCAGTATACGCCTATAGGGCCAAACATAAAATGAGTAAATGCGAACAATGACCAGATAATAAACATTTGCACAGAAAGTTCAAAAGAATTGAGAAGTCAATGAATTATACATTATGTATCTATAAAGGAACAAAAACTTCTTTATATACATAACACACTTCAATTCATAACTGCGATATTGCCTAATGACCTTACCAGACTCCAAAAAAAACAACATTTAATCTAGATGTGCTAATTAACTTTAAGCTTTCAACAAACATTCTTAAAGAATCAGTTAATAAGTTCAAATCAAACTGCCTTCGAGACAACATCATGAAAATATACTGAGTAACACCCTTTTATTGAAGATTGCATCCACCTGGTAACTTAAAGCATTAACTTTGGTTTCTACAGAAGCCTGCCTTCATTATAGGATAGTCGGACCACATCAAACATGAGTAGAAAACTTAAACTTGCACTGCTTAAAAACTGAAACACAGGAAGAGATATAACATATTTCAAAAATAAATGAACAACATAAAACATGTTTCATTTCTTCTCAGCATGTAAAATCTGAACTCGACCAGGCTTTCTCAGGAGGGAAAGGAATTGCTGCACACTAAATTTAGACTAGGCAATCAAACTGGATTTTAAGGAACCAAAACAGCTGAGAACTTGGATTTGAAAAAGCAAGGTGATAACAGCCCCAAAATAGAGACAAATAGAGACCTAGACACAAGATTAATTGAAGCGAAAGACGAACCTAGGAAACCTGAAACTACTTTAACACCAGAGCTGACTAACAGAACCAGAGCAAGAGCTTTTCAAGATTTTAAGGCACAGACTATTATTTTGATCAAGGGTACTGACTTCTTAAAAACAAAGCAGAATCAAATACCATAATAGACCCTTGAAAAATTGGACTGAAACTTTATTTATTACTCAATTCAACAATGAGATTTCAGCCTTTCATGATAAGCTCTTATTCAAGTCAAACAAACAGGGAAAAACCAGACTAAAGGGACTCAAAGAGGAGCATGACTTGATGACTACATGCTGGAAAACAATCAAGAGAAAAACTGAGAGCTTAAAGCTAGGAAGCAGGGGTTTTAGAGCTACTGCAGGCACCCTAAAAATTGAACCTGAGATCTATACAGAATATAACTAGAGCTCCTTGAGACCTCTAGAACAATCTGCAAATCTCCAATGGCAGACCCTGCATCTCCCTCACTACCTCAGAACCTCCAAAACAACTCTCTGAACCCCTACTCCTACTATGCCCATGAACTTCTTCTACAAACTCCCTGCCTAACTCCGCCAATCAAAAACGCCACTCAAAACCCTGAAACAACCACTCACACCTGCACATACACACATCTCTCACCTTCTGAGCTTATTAGAACAAACCCTGCACCCACACACACCTCTGAACCAACTACCAGCAACCCCTTTAGCACACACATACACAAACAGCCCCAAAATTTAAACTGGACCCTGCAACCACAAGCATAAACTAGAAATAAACCAAGCAAACTGCAGCCCCTTCTACTACCTGCAAACTCACCTTTGACATCCCCCTGGATAACTAAGAGCACCTCCCTTTGGACCCCTGCACTTCTAGAACAAACTACACAACTCCCTGATCCTCTTTACTCACTCTAACACTCACACACGCATCCAGACTCTGAGTCTCACTCCTGCTCCCTCAAGCAAACAGAAACAGTACACAGACTTCATACCTACATAGAGCTAAGCAGAAACAACTCTCTTTTCTAGCCCAGATCTCCATAGACACAAATACCTGAACAACTCCATACTACTGCTACTCTGAAACTAACCCTTCCAGCTTCTCTCAAAACCCCAAAATACAACCTTGAAATCCTACCGCCTCTATCCTCCTACTATTCCATAACCATAATAGAACAAACCCTCCAGAACCATCATAACTCATAAACTACCAGGAAGAAAGCAAGACACCAAAAGAAAACCAAACTCCATGCTTGAAACAAACTCCTAACCCCTGATTAAACTGCAGCACGCACACTCAGAGAAGCATACAACACATACATACACTGAATAGATATCCCTGACTAACAAAGATTCAACCTTTTACTTGTAGCTACATTTGAAATTTAGAGCATATTTTCAACAACAGTTTAACTGATCAGGACAACAAAACTTAAACATCTAATCCATTACAAATTTAAATCAACAGATTTTCAGATTAACTATAAAGTTGTGACCTTTATCTATAAGCACACAGGAGCTTATTTCCAAACCAGAACGTTAACAAGCAAACAAGGACACTTAAAAAAAAGAGCAGAAATTGAAAATAAAGGAAAGAAAAGTGTTATTACCTTTTGCGGAGCAGTGAAAAGGAGCTAGGATCCGAAGTGATACGCGGCTCGACTAAGGTCGACAACTCGAACAAGCTCGACAACTCGAATAGTGAAGCGACAACATAAATAATGAAGTGATAACACAACACAAATACCAGGAACCTACCAGAAAAATAGTAACACTATATGTATTTGAAGAAAACTTAAAACTAAAAAAAAGAGGTGTATGCTCTGCTGTTTTTCCTTCTCTCTCCCTATATTTTCTGCCTCTCCCCCTTGGAACCCCCTAAAATGAACAAAAAGGATCTTAAATACCTCCAGATTTAGGGTTTTAGCCTCTTCCAATTTTCCAAACGACCCTTATTCGATTTTGACCTTTCCTTTTGAAATCAGGGTCAAAAGAGTCTAATCCTTTTGGATCGTACTCATTTCACTCTGATTTCAAGGGAAATACGAACATTGCTTTGGATTGAGTGGTTCAGATGAATTCACATTTGAAATATGTGGCTAAGATTTGACACAGCTAGATTTTTGTTAATAAAGCTTCAAAATGATGCCTGCAACAGTGTTATTCGTCCAGCACATTAGCCGTACGGAGAAGAAGATCTGCTCGGGTCGGGTTTTGGGTCGCGGGTACTGATTTAGGGAAATTAGAATCGGGGAAGGGGGTGTATAGGGTATATATGGGTTTGCGCAGGTAGCCTAATTTTAGGAACCATGAACGAAATTAGCCATATTTAAGGATTAATTGGTAGAAATTGGGGGTTGCACGGGGTAGGCTGGGATCGGGTTATGTTGTGCAATTTTAGCCTATTTTCTTCGAATTTCAAATTATTTCACTTTAAAATTTTGAGATTGATTTTATTTAAATAATTAGCATTAACTAAAAATTTTGGGACAAATATGGGTGTCAACACCCATCTAATCAACCTTACTTTTAAATATTTCTTAGCCATTAAGTATCGAATTGCGGAATGATCGGTATGCACAATGACCTTAGATCCAATTAAGTAAGGTCGAAATTTCTCAAAGCCAAAGACAATGGCTAACAACTGTCACGACCCCTTTTTCAACTTAAAAAGGAAATTCTTATTTTTTTTAAGGTTGTGACTAGGTATTGGTAAGTACATAAATTATTTGAGATATTTGGAGTCGCCACTTGACAAGTTAAAGGTGTGCCAAGTCACCAAAGTGGTGTACCTAGAACGCCTATGACTCGTAAATGGTCTGCGTCAAAGTTCCAGGTAAGGATCTCGGTTGACTCTCGGGAAGGTGTTAGGCACCCTCGAGTCCTGTGCCAAGCACATTTGCTTTTATTGACGCGTTTCGACTCTTTATAAATTGTTTGTTTATTTTGCCTTGTTTGGTTACGCTTTTGATTTGATTATTAATTTGTTCATTCAAATAAAAACTCAAATCGAGATATAATCGCGCGAGCACTTCACTCGTTCGAAATCTTCCGACTTAAATCAATTAGATCGCGCAGGCACTTCACCCGTTCGATATCTCTTGACTTAAAATGAGTTCCAATGTAAATGATTGATTAGTTTGCTTTTATGCAACATTATTTATTGCACGTCTCTAAATATTTGCCTAGGCACACATGATAAATTGTTATGACATGTTAACTATTCTCTTCTTCTTTTTTTTAAAAGAAAATGTGCTTGGTCTGAATCTGCAAATGGTCATTCTATTTAGCCTAGCTTTGCCTACATAGTAACTGTCAAGCATAAAAATTACGTTAGAGTAAACAACCCCTGGTCATAAATAACAAGCATATATACTTTTTATAGAGATCAACTAATATCTATTGATTATGGTGCCTGCTCTATTGATTTGGCTTACAAAAAGTTCTAAATAATTCCAGGTGTACCATAATGGCGAAAGTAAACTCGTAAGAAATACTTGGGACTTTCACATTTGATTACTCATTTGTACGCATGTTTCGGATGTTGGCCTAAATGTTTCTAACAAGCTATTAAAATTGAAAAAAATAGATTCTAGCCATCTCATGAAAAAAAAAAAGGTCCCACGTTCACAATTGCAACTTCTTTTCATTCTCTTAACACGTCAAGCAGATATATAGACAGAGAAACGTAAATGGGGGACATCATTTAAAACATGCTTTTACTATTATTCTGGGCCTTAAACAGGCCATAATATACATATGAGTAGCAGATCCTTCGATGTGAATTACAAGTGTAGAGAAACAATTACCAGTGGTTAAAGTTTCCAACAGTAAAGCAGCAGCAGCACCAACGTAGACCAGCAACAACAATAAGAAACATCTTTTTTTCTAAAAAAACCAACCCCTAATTTAGAACTCTTTTATGTCACAAAGACTCTCTTCATCCCCCATCTTTTTCTCTCTATTTTCTCTCAACTGTCTAGCCTTTGCTTTTTCAAGTTTTCAGATATGAAAAAAAGGGTTTTCTAGAGAGTGAAGTGAGTTTTTCTTTTTCTGATTTTCATGTGTCTCTGTGTAAGTCATAAGGGAGTAAAACACTCACTTTATAGCTGAAAAAGGAGTAGGGGACAGCTGGGGTGGTGTGTCATAAGAGACAAGGCATTCAATGCCAATTACCCTTTCTATGTTTAGCATACACCAACCCAAAAGAGGGCTGAAACCATTCCACTTTTGACTTTCACTTTTGTCCCACTATTTGACCTCTTTTCCCTATCTTTTCCAAACTCAGATTTTTATTTGATATTAAACTAAGGCTAAACATTAAGCTTAAAGCAAAACAAACCAACTTCTAACTTATCTAATGGCCTCTAAAGATCCCAACCTAATTTTCTAGCTAACAACCCATCCCATGAGTCAATTGAAGCAATTTGAGTCCAAAAATAGTCAATAATGACTCCCTGGACTCCCAAGCAATCCCAGACTTTTAGCAGCAAACTTGAATTAAACAACTACTCAACTCAAAATAAATGGATATTAGGAATCAGACACTCAAATTCCAAGTCAAAACAAACCCAAAGCCAAACATATCTCATGAACAAAACTAAGGAGTTCCGCTTTTACTATGACTAAACTACAGCCTGAGAATAATGGCACACATGACGGATACACACACATGCTCCAAACTTACGTGCTGCAAACAAATCAAGACAACACATGAACTCATGACCAAATACAAATCCTAGGCAAAACAACTCAGTAGTGAACCATTGGTCATTTCTTTCTTTGATTTGAGAATATAAACAGTCAAACATCCATACATATATCATCTTGAAGAAACAAACCATGTATTGAAGAAATAAACTTTCATCGAACAGGATTGCAAACATACATAAGCGACGACATCTTTCTTAACATTAAAAAATCTAGAATTATAGAAACAGATTGACAAACAAAAGGTAGAAAGGTAAGGGGTTCACTTCAATCTAACCGGCTTCGAGCTAGTCTCCATCGCTGCCTCACGGTTGCCACAGATAGTACTGAAATAGCCCCCTCCTTGACGCCATTAATGCCTTGTTCACATTGTAGCTGCTACGTCACCTCCATCGCTGCAGTCACGTCATCACTACGAGCAGCCCTTGGAATACCAGTCATCACATAGCGCCCACAACACCATCACATAGCAACAGGAAAACCCAAAGACAATCCCAAACCCCGTCGTTCAATCTAAAACTGCCTCACCTATAGCTTCATAGTATTACGAACATCATCACGGACAACCAAACCACAATCCACTACGACCACTGCCCTTAACAAAGCATCAACATCATTGTTTCAGCGTCTCCGCCACTGCCTCGACGATACACAAGCATCATAGCCTCGCCAATCAGTAACATCACAGCCCCAAAATCGCCAGTCATCACTGCCTCGCAAATTCATCACACAGTATCACCTCCACTGTTAATTGAGTCATCATTATCACCATCGTAGTGTCGACACCACTGAACCACCAAACAACAATTCAATACCTCCCCTGCCCTAGCTTCCGATGTACTACTGCTACCACTACTACGACACTAGTCCCACCACAATCACATCATTGCCAACACCTCCGAATCTCATCAACAAACCACGGCAAACAAAGAGAAATGGGCAGCGAGGCAAAACGGAGAAATGTAGGGGTTTCTTTAGGCAAAATACCTTTAGAAATGTATAGAGGAGATTAAAGCGATTCCCTTGATGTAATCATTGACTGGAAAACTCGCCATCACCGGAGAAGTTTCGGATTCATTCTTTGAAGTCTCGATCCACACCAAATGGTAGAGAAATTTGAGAAATTGACACCACATTTGGAAAGAGGGGGTCACGGGGAGTCTGGTGATACATTATTTTGGCCGGAGTATGGTAGTCGACGGCGGAGCCAGCGGTTCTCGGAATTTCACCAGTGCTTCCCTTAGTTCAGATCACTTGTTTTGGAATAATGGGGAAATTAGGGGAAATTTGGAGATTATAGGTGATTTGGGTCGGGTCAAGTAGTGGATTGGGCCAATTAGTTATTCTTCTTTTTTTTAGTTTTCTGGTTTAACAAATGGCCACTAAATGTCCAAAATATTCAAAGTATTAACTAGAATTAAGACTACACCAATTGCACTATTACCACCATTAAAATATAAAATTATAATTAAACACATAACAAGTATTTTTATTATTTTTTTATTTTTTTCATTTAATTTTAGCTAAAATAAAAGACTAAAATTCGGCGAAAATCCTAGAAATTTAGCTCGACTATTTTGAGCTATTTCAAGCTATTTTTGAATTTCCGTGCCAAAATTAGGTGATTACAGCTGCCCCTCTTTGTTCGAGAACATGAAGAGTTTTCGGACAAAGACGTAATCGACAACTAATTTTGGATTTTTCGGTTCTAGCCGAGAGGAAACAAAATTGCAATCGTACCTTGAATTTTTTGTCCTAACCAAGAACAAGGCTACCTACATATTCCCGGACTAAGGAATCAGGTTAGTGTAGTTCCTCACATGCGGTAGCTGGGACTACCGCAACAGATAGACACTAGACTCTCTAGACTAACACTAAGCACTTTCTAGACACACTTGACTGACACTAGACACTTTTATAACTAACTGGGACTGACTCGACGCTCCTAAACTTACCCAGACCAACTCGAGACTTACTAGGACTGTTGCTGTTGGCTCCTTGTTGCTAGTTGCTGGCTAGCTGGCTGGTGGTCATTGCTTTACAAAGAAAAATGAAAATACAACATTGAAATGTAAAATTACAATTCCTACTCTAAGTCTTCATGCTTCCTAAGATGAGCTTCTTGGTTCTTGCTCCCCTCATTTGTTGAAAATAAAACCACTGCTCTTGGTTCAGGTGGGTCTTGCTCTTTGTTGAAAATAAAACCACTGATCTTGGTTCAGGTGGGTCTTCTCTACAGAAATGGATTCCCTCGTTCTTCAGGTGGGCGGCTAGACTTATTCAAATGTATTCCCTCGTTCTTCAGGTGGGCGCCTTGACTTCTTCAAACAACTCCCTCATTCTCCAGGTGGGTGCCTCGACTTCTCCAAACTACTCCCTCATTCTCCAGGTGGGCGCCTCGACTTTATCTAAACTACTCCCTCATTCTCCAGGTGGGTGACTTTCCAAACTACTCTCTTGTTCTCCAGGTGGGTGCCTCGGCTTCTCAAACTACTCCCTCATTCTCCAGGTGGGTGTCTCGACTTTCTCTAAACTACTCCCTCATTCTCCAGGTGGGTGCCTCGACTTTCTCTAAACTACTCCCTTATTCTCCAGGTGGGTGCCTCAGCTTCTCAAACTACTCCCTCATTCTCCAGGTGGGTTCCTCGACTTTCTCTAAACTACTCCTTCATTCTCCAGGTGGGTGCCTCGGCTTCTAAAACTACTCCCTCATTCTCCAAGTGGGTGCCTCGACTTTCTCAAAACTACTCCCTCATTCTCTAGGTGGGTGCCTCGACTTCTCAAAACTACCCCTCATTCTCCACAAGCTGATGAACTGGTCTGAAGCTCCAACTAATCCAGTGGGTCTTGAAAACTTGAAATTGCCGCTCGGGCGGACTTTAACATGAAACTTGAAATTGCCGCTTGGGCGGGGCTATAACTTGAAAGTTGAAATTGCCGCTTTGACGGGCTTTAATTTGAATGTTGAAATTGCCGCTTTGATGGCTCTGGTTTGAATGTTGAAATTGCCGCTTTGACGGGCTTTGACTTGAAAGTTGAAATTGCCGCTTTGACGGGCTTTGACTTGAAAGTTGAAAATGCCGCATTGACGGGCTTTGCTTGAAAATTAAAATTGCCGTTTTGACGGGCTTTTACTTGAAAGTTAAAATTTCCGCTTTGACGGGCTTTGACTCGAAAGTTGAAATTGCCGCTTTGATGCGCTTCACTTGAAAATTAAAATTGCCGCTTTGACGGGCTTTTACTTGAAAGTTAAAATTGCCGCTTTGACGGGCTTTTGACTTGAAAGTTGAAATTGCCGCTTTGACGGGCTTGACTTGAAAATTGAAATTGCCGCTTTGACGGGCTTTGACTGAAATGCTGAAATTGTTGAAACTTGAAATTGCCGCTTCAGCCGGCTTTGACTGTTGAAAGCTTGAAATTGCTGCTCGGCAGGCTTTGATTTGAAATTTTAACTGCATCTTGAAATCTGCATATACTTTGATGATCTCTTTCATGATACACTCTTTGGTCTGTCAATCTTTATGCCGATGTGAAACATTGGGCTCCAATTATCAAGGTTGGTCCTGACTTGCTTTAGTACAACTATGAAACTGTAACAAGTTTTGCAAGACTTTCTTTGCTCGTTTGATGTTGGAGAAACTGAAACGAACTGAAGTAAGACAAAATGATGGAAACGAAAAAAAACTTCCAACAATAAAATGAAAAAAATGACGCCCCTCACGTGAAAGGTAAAGGACTGAAGAGATGACGACCTTATTAACATGACATGTATTTGGAATCAATTCTTAATCCGCCCACATAGTCTATCCATGACTTTGCACCCAGCTTTCCCAATCTTGTTAGATGGAAAATCTAGCGAACCTTATTCGACTAGTAGCGCCCCTCGGGGTTTTCACTGACTAGCCTCTCTCTTTGTTCTTTTCACTAGTAGCGCCCCTCCGCCACTGCCTCGACGATACACAAGCATCACAGCCTCGCCAATCAGTAACATCACAGCCCCGAAATCGCCAGTCATCACTGCCTCGCAAATTCATCACACAGTATCACCTCCACTGTTAATTGAGTCATCATTATCACCATCGTAGTGTCGCCACCACTGAACCACCAAACAACAATTCAATACCACCCCTGCCCTAGCTTCCAATGTACTACTGCTACCACTACTACGACACTAGTCCCACCACAATCACATCATTGCCAACACCTCCGAATCTCATCAACAAACCACGACAAACAAAGAGAAACGGAACGGAGAAATGTAGGGGTTTCTTTAGGGAAAATACCTTTAAAAATGTATAGAGGAGCTTAAAGCGATTCCGTTGATGTAATCATTGACTGGAAAACTCGCTGTCGCCGGAGAAGTTTGGGATTCATTCTTTGAAGTGTCGATCCACACCAAATGGTAGAGAAATTTGAGAAATTGACACCACATTCGGAAAGAGGGGGTCACGGGGAGTCTGGTGATACATTATTTTGGCCGGAGTATGGTGGTCGACGGTGGAGCCAGCGGTGCTCGAAATTTCACCAGTGCTTCCCTTAGTTCAGATCACTTGTTTTGGAATAATGGGGAAATTAGGGGAAATTTGGAGATTATAGGTGATTTGGGTCGTGTCAAGTAATGGATTGGGCCAATTAGTTCTTCTTCTTTTTTTTAGTTTTCTGGTTTATCAAATGGCCACAAAATGTCCAAAATATTCAAAGTATTAACTAGAATTAAGACTACACCAATTGCAATATTACCACCATTAAAATATAAAATTATAATTAAACACATAACAAGTATTTTTATTAATTTTTTATTTTTTTTTCATTTAATTTTAGCTAAAATAAAAGACTAAAATTCGGCGAAAATCCTAGAAATTTAGCTCGACTATTTTGAGCTATTTCAAGCTATTTTTAAATTTCCGTGCCAAAATTAGGTGATTACAGCAACTCCTTCTCCGTCACCGTGTAGTTTTGTTGAGCTCCATGCATAGTCTCGCTAGCATAATAGATAGGGTGAAACATCTTCTCAACCCTTTGGCCAAGCACGGCTCCCAATGCAAAATCACTAGCATCACACATGAGCTCAAATGGAAGATCCCATCTTGGACTCACTATTACCGGTGCGGTTTTCAATCTCAATTTGGCTTCTTCAAAGGCTTTCAAACATGCTTCATTGAATTCAAACTTGGCATATTTTCCAACAACTTGCATAATGGGTTAACAATCTTGGAGAAATCTTTGATGAAGCGACGATAAAATCCCACATGTCCCAAGAAGCTTCTCACTCCTTTGATGGTTGTTGGAGGTAGAAGTTTGGAGATGACTTCAATCTTTGCATGATGTACTTCAATTCCTTTCTTGGACACCTTGTACCCTAGAACAATTCCTTCTTAAACAAGGAAATGGTATTTATCCCAATTGAGCAAAAGTTTGGTCTCTTCACACCTCTCTAAGACTTTCTCCAGATTAGACAAACAATCTTCAAAATAATCACCCACTACGGAGAAATCATCCATGAACACCTCTAAGAAATTCTCCACCATGTCATTGAAGAGTGCAAGCATACACCTTTGAAAAGTGGTCGAGGCATTGCAAAGTCCAAAAGGCATTTTACGGAATGCAAAAGTTCCATAAGGATATGTGAAGGTTGTCTTATCTTTATCATTTGCTTCAATTAAAATTTGATTGTACCCCAAGTATCCATCAAGAAAACAATAGTAAGATCAGCCCGCCAGACGATCAAGCATTTGGTCAATGAAGGGTAGGGGAAAATGATCTTTTCTTGTTGCATTGTTGAGCTTACGATAGTCCATGCACACTTACCAACTGGTTACGGTTCAAGTTGATATAGCTTCACCTTTCTCATTGTGAACTACCATCATCCCTCCCTTTTTAGGCACACATTGAAAGGATAAGACTCATTCACTATCGGAGAGTGGAACAATCACCCCCGCATCTAACCATTTGATGATCTCCTTTTTGACAACTTCTTGCGTTGGAGGATTCAACCTCCTTTGGTGTTCCACCGTTGGCTTACATCCTTCTTCAAGGAGAATCTTGCGAGTGCATACTCCCAGGTCAATTCCTTTTACGTCCACAAGAGTCCACCCAATTGCTTTAATTCTTCTTTTCACCACTCCAACTAATTGATCTTCTTGTTCTTTTGTTAAGTGTGAAGAGATAATTATGGGAAGAGTGGAGTTTTGGTCTAGGAAAGTGTATCTCAAGTGGCTTGGGAGTTCCTTGAGTTCAAGTTGTGGAGATTCTTCAATGGAGGGCTTTGTGGGAGGAATGATTCGGTTTTCAAGGTCAAGAGAAAGCTTTTTGAGAACAAAGAGTTTAGTGCCAAGTCTTTCCAATGCTTTCGCACACTTGGCAACACTCTTCTCACTATCAATATCCAAGTTCCAAATCACTGCGGCCAATTTATCTGCTTGACTCATTAGAACACTCTTTTTTTCCACAAGTGCTTCCACAACCATGTCCACCCTTCTCCACATCACAAAGCGCTCTCCTTGTGGCTAAAAATGGACGTCCAAGAATAATAGGGACATCAAAGTCCACCGGGCAATCTAAGATCATAAAATCCGCCGGAAATATGAACTTCTCCACCTTCACTAGAACATTGGTGACAACTCCAATTGGTTGCTTCATGGAGCGGTCGGCCATTTGTAAATTCATATTGGTAGCTTTAGGAATTTCCTTGGTAGTCAAAGTCTTGTAGACTGCATATGACATCAAATTGATGCTAGCTCCAAGATCACATAGAGCTTTAGGGAAATGCTTTCCTCCAATTGTGCATGGAACCGTGAAGGCTGGGGGGTCCTCCATCTTCCTTGCCATATGCTTTGAGACAATTGAACTACATTGATAAGTCACCTTGCTTGCTCATAGTCCTCATAATTTTTCTTGGTCACAAGATCTTTCACAAGCTTTGCAAAATTTGGCATTTGGCTCAATGTTTCAACCAAAGAGAGGTTGATGGATGTTGATGCTCTCTTATCCAAAATTTTCTTAGCTTGAGATGCTTGTTTTTGTTTCATACTCTTTTGTGGGAAAGAAACTGGAATTTTGGGTATGGAGCTTGGACTAGGAGGGCTTTGTTTAGGTGGTGGAGTTTTCTTTGGTTTGGCATTTTGAGAGGTAGTGATTTCGGGGATTGGTTCTTGAGGGATTGTCTCATTATAAACTTCATTTCTTGAAATCTCTACTTCCACATCATTTGCCTTGTCTTGGTGTAACTCCTTGATGTTTGGCATTTTATGCCAATGTTTCCTTAATATTTCCGCATGTTTGAGCTTGTTATTTGCCCGTTTTATAGTTTATGAATGTGGTTTTGCACTAATTTTATGTCGTGTGTATGTAGGTTGTTATGCAGTGCAATTGGAGCTTTAAAGAGCATGATCGAGCAAGAAAAAATTGAATTTTGATTGAGGATTGGATTGAACACACGAAGGCACGACACGAAGCGAGCTGCGGAGCAAGAAAACAGGAAATTGGCCTGGCGCTGTAGGGCACGTGGCGCGCCAGTTATAGCGCCCCACTGCCTAGCGCGTTTTCCCACGCGGGGCACCCCAAAGGCATGCAAACTTCGACGGCCACTGGTTGTCTAGACGCGGTCGTGGGCGCGGGGCGCCCGTTATAGCGCCCCTGGAGCGTTTTGGAACTTCCTATTTCGTCTAGGCTTAGGTCTAACTTATTACCAGGCCTTTGTAAATCCTATAAATACTCTTTTACTTAGTTTTTGATAGGAGTTCAGACTTTGGAGCAAATTGGAGAGCTCATAACATCTTGAACAAGGGTTTTTATTCCTTCCATTAATCTATTACATCATTATTTCATTATTTCATCAAATCTCTGTGTTGTTATTATGAGTATGTGTAGCTAAATATATCGTTCTAGGGTTAGAGTATTTCATGAAAGTTGATGTTTGAAGATTAATTCCCATTAATTGAATCCCATAACGGGCTACTTATTCTTTCCTGATTTCACTTGTGTAATTGTCAGGGCCCGATTATTATGCATTATCTATGGTTTTTAGATTGAACTCGAAAGAGGGAATTTAATTACGTAATAAGAAAGAATAGGACTAGTTTGTGAACCCGGGAATCGGGGAACCAATTTGTGAGTAGGATAGACATATACTTGCTTGCCTAGTTTAACTAATTACAGAATTCGTTAATGCGTGCACGTGATTCAAACCATAGACATATAGGGTTTGAAGTAGCCTGAATAGACTGTAAAGAATCGAAAGGTTTTCACAGGTACATTTACTCTGTCAGTTAGTAACCCGAGATTTAAGAAGTGGAATCAATTGGAAAACTCAACTGGATTGTTCGTAACTCTGACCCTGGACTGTCTCCTTATTACCGATAACAACCAAGTTTTGCTCCATTGTTTGAATCCACTTCTACCATTTTAATTACTGTTCTTTAGTTAATAAAATCCTCACTATTAGAAAAAGATCCCTGAATAGTTATAAAAATTATTTGCTAGAATTCAGTCTGAATAGTCCTCGTGGGAACGATACTCGATTTATCACTTTATTACTCGTCGACCACGTATACTTGCGTGTGCGTTTGGGAGCAACAAGTTTTTTGCTCTCCCCTTTGCATTGCTACTTCATCCACATCTCCTTTTGATTTAGGATCTTCCCATATTTTTCTACTCCTTATCATAATTGTCATCACATGATCTTTCTCATTCCTCTTAGGATTCACCGCCATGTCACTTGGTAGTTCTCCTTGAGGTCTTTGGTTCACTTGGTGAGAAAGGGTTCTCATTTGAGATTCAAGAGCTTTGATAGAAGTACTATGAGCATTGACCGTTTGCTCATTCCACAGGTAGCTAGCAAGATAATCTATTAGTGTTAGGTTGAATAGTTACGGGTCCTAAGTATTGTTCGTAATGTTCCTAATAATTAGGGGCGAAAGTGTTAACTATAGCTAATTTGAGCAATTAAGGTAAAAACAACTAAATAATGGTTATGGGAAAAACCATGGGAATGAGGTAGGGGTTTATCCAATCCAACAAGGTTATCTTAGCTAAACACCTATATTAATCTCACAAATCTTATGGGTAACATTAATGGTCGGACCTCTAATGCGTTCCTTAAAACCCTTTCGGGATAGGGAGGATTTTACTTCATCAAGCCCTTTCAGGTCAATAATGAAGCGCTAGAAACCCTAGTCCAAAGACCCGACCGGGGTAGGTCCACCCCTCTAGATGGGGTAGGTCGCAACCAATGTAACCCGAATTCTCGCTAGTCTCCATTAACCTATGCCTTCAACCCCTTTCGGGTGATAAAAGCAAAGTAGGGTTAGGTTCAAGTACGGTCGTGCCTTAAACCCAAGTTAAGAAAATGCGATGGAGAGCTATATTTATGTTAACCCATTAATTTTATAAGATTAAATACAAGATTTAAGCTAAGATAATCATGCCTTCATGAATAAACCCCTAGTATGAGTTTACCTACTCATACTAGGGTCTAACACACACATATTGAAAGATGAAATGGAAAGAATCATGTAAGAATTTAGATTAAAGAAAGTAATCCTTACAAAGATTCAAGTAGAAACCCTCCTTTCATTTCCAAGAATATTCAAAAGCTTTTAAATAATATTCTAGGGTAAAAGAAGTCTGTTTTCTCGGAGGCATAACATTCTATTTATAGGCATGGGTTTCAAAAGTAAGCTAATATTTATAAAAATGCCATTTTCACTGCTGTTACGCCAGACCGCCTCTTGTTAGGCGAGCCGCACATTTGGTTGCTGGCTCGCAACTTTCACTTTGCTAACTCGCATTTTCTTGTGCGGTGCAGGTTAGGCGGGCCGCCCTTCTGTTTGCGGCCAACTCCTCAATGTCGCAAATTTTCTCAACTCTCTGTACCAACCGGCGGTGTCACCTTTCATTCTGCAGGGCCGCCGAATGTGTTCCGCATAAATATAGGCGGGCTGCCCTTCTGAGTTGCTGGCTACTGTGAACTTCCCTTCCTTTGATGGATGGCTGGCCTTTCTAGCCTCTTGTTCGGCGAGGTGCCCTTTCCACTGCTGCTTTGTTTTCATGTTTCTCACTTTTGTAGCCAAAGCACACTTGTATTTCCTCTTTTGTATATTTTCTTCGGCTTTGTATGTAAATTCTCTTAAAAACCTGAAACATGAAGATTAACATAATATTCATTTAAATAACATCACAAAAAAGGCTAAAAGCTAGTCGAAATGAGTTACAATTAAGCACAAAATACCAACATATCAAACTCCTTGGGCCATTGGAGCGTGAGCGCATCAGGAAATCTTCTATTGCCGAGCTGATGACTACCACAACCCAACATGCCATTCAAGTATTTTTCTTTTTCCTTTCTCTAGGCTCAGTTACTCCCTTTCTTGCCATAACTCCTTTGTTGATCCGTTGCAGGGGTACATTCATGCTATCAAAGCTACTGAGATCGAGACTCATCGGGTTGCCATTTTGCAAGAAAGCAAAGATGAGCGGGACCAAATAAGGAATGGCCTCCAGTCTCAAATAGTTGACTTGGGAAAGCGACTTCTTGAAGCCAAGATCGAATTGGTTGATGCTCGGTTAGCTGCTGATGAGGCTGACCTCGAGGCGACCAAAGCTCGTGAGACCGCCTCTGCTACCGAGGCTAGAATGGTTTTCTTGAAGGAGAGTTGGAAAAAGGACCTCGAAGCTAAACGCACGAGGATCACTAATGAAGCTAAGGCTATCCTCAGCAGAAATGCCGAAAAATATCGAGTTGTGGTGAAGGAGAGTTCCCTCAAGGTAAACGAGCTAACTGCGGAGAAAAAGCATCTCGAGGCTGAGTTAGCGACCCTTCGAGGTAGGATGGCTTCCTCTTTATCAAGGAAGAAGAGGAGAGCTACAAGAGCTAAGGTTGACAAGAACTGGGTTTTCATCCAGACGAGGCTAACGACTCTCAAACAATGCCGAGCAGGGGCGAATCTGGATGAAGAAATAATCAAGGCTGAGAGCGATGCCGTGAAGGCCCAACAACTATTGAACCAACTCCCGTCGAGTAGTGAGAGTTCGAGCGAGGAGGAAAATGAGGGTTCAGATGCTTCAAATACTGGAGCCGAAGAATGATGTCTTGTTAGTGTACTTTTGGTTTTTTGCGTTCTAGGCCTTGAGCCGTATGGCCTTCGAGCCTCTTAATGAACATGATTGTTCTTATTAGTGTTTGCTTAAAGCATTTGATATATCGTTTAAATGTTCGCTTGTAAGACTTAGATAATTTTTTGATAAATTTGAATGTAAGCTATTCAAATATAAGGTAGCTTAGAACGACGGCTGGTTCCCGAGCGGGGGCATAAATAAAAATTGGCCTTCATGCATTGGATAAAAGAGAAATTGAATCAAGTTTTATTCCATCGATGAGTTCGAGGCGATTTACATAAACTTTCAATTGTACTGAGACTTTGAACAGATTACAAATTACAAAGCCATTTCAAGTAACGAATAGCTAGGCTAACTCTCTAGGGAACAGTCCTTGGTGTATGGATAGCCGCTCAGAGTCCTCAATTCCCCTTACCTCCCCCCAGTGGTCGGGTGTGAAGAACGAAGAACCGAGTACTTGTACCGTTAGACCCGATCATTTTGAGTACTATCATACTGATGCCATGGGTGAAGGATTATGTTTTGACGAAGGATATTGTTCCTTAATGTCAAAAATAATAACGCTTTAAATTGGAAACATTCCAATTTAAAGGCTTTTGGTTACCTCGATGATCTTCAAGCTGATACGACCCCTTTCCTGTCACGGTTTTAATTCGATATGGCCCTTCCCAATTTGCAGCTAATTTTCCTGCCATATTCTTCTTTGTCGTTTGATTTGAAGCCTTCAAGACGTAATCACCAACTTTAAAGGCTCTAAACTTAGCATTTCTTTTCAAATAAGCTTCACGCGTATAGATTGAGCAACCAAACGAACCAAAGCCATTTCCCTTCGCCCCTCGAGCAGATCAAGCTCCACGCGCATAGATTACTGATTTGACTCCTTGGAAGCGTGAGCATATCGAAGGCTGGGTTACCAACTTCGACAGGAATCAGCGAATCGATCCCATAGGCAAGGGAAAATGGTGTTTCTCCAGTACTATTCTTCTCAATTGTTCTTATTGCCCACAATACCCCGAGCAACTCATCTGGCCACGAACCTTTAACTTCAGCCATTCTTTTCTTAAGGTTGTCCATAATTATCCTGTTTGAGAACTCAGCTTGCACATTAGCACTAGGATGGTAAGGCATTAAGACCACCTTTTTAATTCCCTACTTTATAAACGGCCACGACAATACAATCGAGTGCAAAGGCTCGGCTTGTTGGTGAATCAACGAAGTATGTTTCTGACACTTATCACACTTTTTGACAAATGCCTTGGCATCCTCACTCAGCTCAGGCTAATAATAGCCAGCTCGTAGGAGTTTACGAGGGCTGTTCCACCCGAATGGTTTCTACATACACCTTCGTGCACTTCTCGCATTACATAGCTATAATCGTCCGGGCCTAAACATTTAGCCATCAGGCCGCAATAGAGCTTTTTATACAACTGCCCATGCACGAGCGAATATGGAACAACTTGCCTTCGAAGCTTCTCAGCTTCCCTTTTCTCTGCTGGCGAAATTCCCAAATCCAAATAAGAGATAAATTTGGTTCGCCAATCTCAATGCCTAGTGACAGCGTTAACCTCCAACTTTATTTTTCCCACAACGGATGTGAATACCCGAACTTCTGCGTCAGTCCCCAGTTTTGATTACCAAGGCCAAGTTTGCCAACACGTCAGCTTCGGCGTTCTCTTCACGTGGGATTTGCTGAATCTTCCAATCCTGGAATTCTCCGAGAACCTTTTTTGCTCGAACCATAAACTTCTTCATTCTGGCTCTCGAGCCGAAAAATCACCAAGGATCTGATTTACCACCAACTTTGAGTCACTCTTTAACTCGATCCTTTCAACCCCCATTTTCTTAGCCAATTCCAACCCCACTATTGTTGCCTCGTACTCAGCTTCATTATTGGTCAACTTTCCAAATTTCACTGAATGCCTTAGCTTTTCCCCAGCTGGGGTTACAAGCACTATTCCTAGCCCTGAGCCGTTGGAATTCGTTGCACCATCAGTGAAAAGTTCCATACTCCATCAGCTAGACCCCTCGAAAGCAGATTTTCTTTTTCTGCCTCGGGGAGTATCCTAGCACTAAAGTCGGCGACGAAATCTGCCAACACTTGAGATCTTATGGCAGTCCAAGGCTGGAATATAATATCGTATTCACTCAACTCAACCGCCCATTTAGATAACCTCCCCAATAATTCAGGTTGGTGCAATATTATTCTCAAGGGGAAGGTTGTAACTACAACTATAGGATGGCATTGAAAATAAGGGCGAAGCTTCTGAGCCGCCACAATTAAAGCAAGCACTAATTTCTCTAGATGAGGG
This sequence comes from Petunia axillaris subsp. axillaris, assembly GCA_029990575.1. NCBI lineage: Eukaryota > Viridiplantae > Streptophyta > Magnoliopsida > Solanales > Solanaceae > Petunia > Petunia axillaris. Next base: position 25,123,981 of record JARKNS010000003.1, read on the forward strand.
TACCTTGTTTCAGCGTCGAGAAGAGTTTTGCTGACGTAATATATTAGATGTTGCTTCCCGTCCTCTTCTCGAACCAGCACAGCGCTAACAGCTACCTCGGGGACGGCAAGGTATACCAACAACGTCTCCCCATCTTTTGGCTTAGCGAGCAGCAGAGCATTCGCCAAGTAGTGCCTTAGTTCCTTCAATGCCTCCTTACATTCAATAGTCCACTCGAAGGTTGTGTTCTTTTTCAAAACAAAAAAGAACTTATGGCATCACTCGGATGACCTTGAAATAAACCTACTCAGCACAGCAAGTCAACCAGCCTGATGTTGAACTTCCTTTGGGCTCGTCAAATCTTCGGGGATTTCTTGTATAGCCTTTATTTTATCTGGGTTTGCTTCAATGCCTCGTTCAGAGACGATAAACCCTAAGAATTTTCCCGAGCTGACCCCAAAGACACATTTTTCAGGGTTCAGCTTCATACAATATTGTCTTAAGATTGCAAAGGCTTCCCTCAAATGATTTAAATGATCATCCAACTGATTGACTTCACGAGCATGTCATCTATATAAGCTTCCATTATTTTGCCGATATAATCTTTGAACATCCGGCACACCAATCTTTGATAGGTCGCCCCTGCTTTCTTGAGACCGAAAGGTATTACCTTGTAGTAATATGATGAAGGACGTTTCTTCCTCATTGCTTGGTTCTATCAAAATTTGATTATACCCCGAATACGCGTCCAAGAAAGTCAATATTTTATGTCCAGCCGTGGAGTCTATCAACCTGTCTATCTGGGGCAAGGGATAGGAATCCCTTGGACAGGCTTTGTTTAGGTCAGTGTAGTCAGCGCACATTCGCCATTTACCATTTTTCTTCGGTACTACCACCATGTTGGCAAGCCAATCATGATATTTTACTTTGCTGATGAAGCCGTTATCAAGCAACCTCTTCGTTTCATCTTGTATTGCTTTCTCCTTTACACCAGCATGTTGTCTCTTCTTTTGCTTTACCGAGGAGTATTTGGAATCCACGTTCAGTCTATGTGTCATTATTTCTGGGTCAATCCCAATCATGTCTGCGTGAGATCAAGCGAAGCAGTCATCATTGGCCTTTAACAACTCAATAAGAGCTTTCTTTGACTCGTTATCCAATCCCGAGCCAACGAAGGCCTTTCTTTCTGGAAATTCTTTCGACAGAGCGAAAGGATCCAGCTCTTCGATGGTAGAGTCCTCGGCTTTTTGCTTTCGAGGTTCTTATATGTACACTAGAGCCCTTTCTATTTCTTCTTGGGAAGCAATTTTTAGGACCGAGGTCTCCCCTTCGTCGGGCTTCGAGCCGGTTAATTGCAACGTGGATGATCCTCCTGAAGCCATCCCTTTTTCTGTAGTAATCGAACAGCTCGCTCGAGCTATTCGTTGCTCTCCTCGTATGGCTCGAATTCCCCATGGAGTTGGGAATTTGACAACTTGATGTAAAGTAGATGGAATGGATCATATTTCATGAATCCATGGCCTGTCTAGGATCACATTATAGGCTATATTTTTGGTCATTACTTGAAAAATAGTTTTTTTACAAACTCCCTCAGCAATTGTGACGAGGGTAACTTCCCCTAACATCTGCTCTATGGAGTTGTTGAAAACTTGAACCCCATCAAATGTGACTGTTTCTGGGACGATGAGGTCCTCCATCCACATTTTCTGAACGGCTCCATAATTGATGATATTTACCGAGCTGCCAGGGTCGATCAAAACTCATTTAACATCACAATCATTGATCCTCAGCGTGATTATTAGAGCGTCGTGATGGGAAAAAATTTATTCCCTCATAATCTTCCCCGTCGAAGGTTATTTCATTCTCCGCCCTGTCAGTTTGGGCCATTCCTTCGGTCGTGACTGACAATTAGAGGATTGTGATTTATGAATGTTTGTGAAATCTAAAAGCTGTTGATACAAGTTTGAAACTTGTAAAACTTCATTTCTTGAAATTGGATATACTTCTTTTTAGAAAGAATCACAGATTAATGTGGATATGAAATTATATTTGAAGGATTGCGTAATTGGTTTTGGGCACAATTCCTCGATCTCGGCACTCTGCAGTCTGCAGTCACCAAAGTGTACACATATTCGTAAATGATGCACAATAATTCCTATTCTTTTAAAATTCAAATTAGGTCAATAGGTCATAGTGGGACTTCGAATGTACTATCATTAAAAGCAAAGCGCGGAAATATAAGTAGGACAGCACTTTAGTTGAAAAAGTGGCAACAAAATAGCGATCAAAATAATCAAATGATTTATTCAAACAATAAAACATATTTTGTATACATATGGAGATTCATAAAAGTGTTTTCGTACAATTTCTTAATAAGTTGCGTTAGAGCCTTAAGAGGTTTTCCGTTAAAGCAGAACTCATAATTTGGATCGACTACAAGACTTGAGATAGCTCCCTAAAGGGATGGTAAAAATAGTATCTTAGAAATTAGAATATACACTAGATCGATGTAAAGTGAAGATGCAAAGTATTTTGTAAGAAGTTGAGGTGTAATATACAGAATTATAGGTCCACACCTAATCCCTCTTGCAACACCTAATTCTCTCTTGTAAAAGCCTAAAGCGTAAAGAATGAGTAGCTATTTGTGTGATTGTGTCATTCCATCCGGGACCCCAAGCATGCACACACTAGTTGTGTGTGCTTTTTCTCTATCATCAATCATACTATACTCAAGATACTTTAACTTTTATCTTTTTCTCAACTATCTATGAAGTTTAATATGTTTATCTTTCTCTTCTTTTTTTCTATTATTAGGTCCTAATATAATTTCTAAGAAAATACCTTCAACAAGGAAAAGGAAATATTTTTGCATAAAAATGTTGGGAGATTAATTAAGGTCACACTTTAAACTAATCAATCACAAACTCATTCATTTTTAGGAATGAATTAAATAGACAAAAAAAAAATCAATAGAACTGGGTACAAATAATGATAATGTAATTTTCATTATCATATGCAACAATTACTTTCGAAATTTCCATTTTGACAATTTAGTGAGAGCCCTTTAATTGGGTTTGCTCATCAGAATAGCTGATAAACATTCTTAGGTATAGGAAGTTGATTTTGCAAATAAACAATTACTAGGTGTTTGAATGGAAGTGTTGAAATATATAAGTTTTTTCACCTTTTATTAGCCGAACATGTGGCGTAGTCATGTTGTATGCATATAGGTGCGGATACTAACATTAGGGCGCTAAACCGGTAGCTTTAGCTTATACCATGTACATATATTGAAAAATTTACTAAATATGTAAATAGTAAGCTAAGAACCCGTTAGCATAAATGGATTGTGGTTTCAGTGTCAAGCTATAACATGTACACTATAAATTCTAGATTCGTCTCTTTATGCACTACACACTAGTTTTGATTAATAAAAGCATAATTTATGTTAATGAAAAGACCATTTCCTGAGGTAAAATTGTGTATCAGATTTAGTGCTTATACGATGGTACATGTTAACGTTCTAGTAGTTTGAAAATTATAAGCATTAGATCAACTGATCAAGACGTTCATCTGTCAGCCCTAAACTGAATCATCAAGTGCACTAATTATGTTTTTTGAATAGCATGCATGCAAAGTATTAAATTGGATTTTAAGTAAATTTTCACTGTGTATCTAAACTTAATATTTATATGGAACTTGTAGTAGCATAATGTTTTGTGATGAAGATAATAGAGAAATTGTTCTGTCACAAAACTTTATAAACACTCCATGTATGAGAAAAAATGTATTATTGTGGAAAGACAAGTGTATGAATCAAGTGTATCTGGTCTATTACTTAAGTGATCATTAGGAAAAGGAGTCTTAATCAAGCCTAGTTCATTTTCAGTTTAATTTGCAGTACTGGACGTACGGCCATGCGATATGCTTCATGCATTTATTCATGCTACTAGATCACTTTACACTATATATCCAACAAAATTCTAAGAAAAGTGAATTTGAGTGCCCTATTATTTTGTAAAATAATAGAGCAATAATTGTGCGGAAAAATTGTAAAAGTAGACCACCATCTAACGTTTTGCACAATTGAATAGTATAAAATTCAAGAAAACAAAAACAATTATGATTGTGGAAATAAAAGCACTCCTATATGTGATAGTATGAACAATTATTTTGCTGCCAAACTAAAAGCAAAAGCAAACTTTGATCAAATGCAGTCAACATAGTTCAGCTCAAGTGTGCTTTACTTATGCACTATAGCATATATTTCAGGTAATGCTAGATCACTTGACAGGATATATAGTCACTATATCAAATTTAGCTATCATCTTCACCTTTCTTCTTCTTTGACAAGTATATGTGATGTGACTCATACTCATGAGTCATAATTCTAGATTTTCCTTAACTTTTTAATTGTTAAAATTCCTTTGCTTAACAAGATTGGTTTTCTCACTAGTAGACTAGTGTTTTCTTCATTGGTCTGTAAAGTTCTCCAAGCTTTTGAACTCCTTTATCTTTTTCACTGTTTTCATTTCATGATATGCTTTCTTGCCTCCTTTGTTTTGGTATCTTTTCAGCTTCTCCTACAAATGATCTTTACCAATTCAAAATTTGAACTCTTCTTTTGAAACCTTTTTCTTTGTCTTCTCAAGCAAGAACTGTCACAGTTTTCAAACTCTGTTGAATTCTAGAATTCCAAGTCTTGAGACTCTCTTGAGTTCTTGAACTATTTGGTGACAAGGGGTGTTAAAAAACAGATAAAGTTCTCTTTATTTTTGTTATTAGCAAGTTTTGAGCCAGTTCTTGGAGAGCCTTTTGGATTCTTGAGATAGTTGGAGGAGTGTTAAAGCTCAAAAAAGATAGAAGATGATCATGGTGTTTTTGGAATGAAATATTTGGTTTTGGATACTTGATATGCAATTCTAAGAGACCTTTTTGAGTCCTAGGTGTAAAAAGGAGATGGAAATTATAGGAATGAAAGTTGGTTTTTGGATTTCAATATTTTTGGGGTTTATGGTATTAGGGAAAGTATATGGAATTGGAGCAAACTGGGGAACACAAGCAACACATCCTCTGCCTCCATCCATTGTTGTGAAGTTGCTCAAGGACAATGGAATTCAGAAAGTGAAGCTATTTGATGCAGATTCAGATATCTTTAAAGCACTCAGTGGCTCTGGCATTGAAGTTATGGTTGGAATCCCTAATGAAATGCTTTATAGTTTAGCTAACAGTTTGGGTGCTGCTGAGAAATGGGTTGAGAAGAATATCTCTTCACATGTTTCTTCCAACAGTGTTGATATCAGGTAAACTTCTTACTTATTGACAGTAAAGATCATCGTGTTGTAGTAGGTAATGTATCCTTTTTTTTCCGGTCACTTATCTCATCTTCACGGATAGTTAATTAATTGTGGTTAACTTTTAAGTGACCTTAAGAGTAAACTTCTTTTAGTCTATAGGAGTAGAAGTTCAACTCTTTCTGATTGTCCTCTTGTCTCATTCCCAATTTTAGTGAATATGCTTCTGGTACATCCACTGTCAGGTTGTTTTTCTTTTCTTTTCTTTTCTTTGAGGAATGTCTGAAGGATTTAGTATGTCTCAAACTTAATTAGAAGATTTGACTTATGTTGATGGTTGGATTAGTTAGATTATTGCAATTTTGTCTGAATGAAGTGACTTTGTTAAGCAGGCAAACTGGCTAGTTGATACATTTGTAACTAAATAAATTTATGTATCAAGTTTGTTCGTTTCTAACTGCACTTAGAGCCTGTTTGGGTGGGCTTAAAAGCTGCTTATTTTAAGTGGCTTATAAGTCAAAAAGTGACTTAAAAGCCACTTTTTGAGAAGTTAGGATTTCATAACTTCTCAAAAAGTGGCTTTTAAGCAACTTATGGCTTATAAGTTCAAAAATTTTGATGTTATCAAACATATATTAATGGGCTTATGAGCTTATAAGTCACTTTTAAGCTCACCCAAACGGGCTCTTTTATAGTGAAAGTGTTTGCCAGAGACTTTGTAGATATCGATTTGACAAATAAACTTGTAGTACTTGGCTTATATGTAGTACTCCAGTAATATATTTGCTGGATTTCCAGTTTTTTTGAAGTATCTATTTATGATTAATTAACTACTACAAGATGTATATTATATGTAGTGTAGTTACCGTGTCCTATTCTTGTACAGTCCTTATACTGAAAGTGGTATGTTTTCACGTCTCGAAACATAAGTAAATCCATATTTATATCAAATACTATAAGTTTGATCAATGACAATGATTTCTAAGAAATATACTCCGTAGATATCTGCACAACTTTTTCTAGAAACTTGAAGGAGCTGGACTAAAGGATTTGCAATTTGGAAATTCATTAATCAATAACATACTCCACCAAGAAAATGAGTCCTTTTCAGTAATAGATGTGCTTTGTTGGTGGAGTTGCTTTCTGTTAGTATCAACAGGTGGGCATTTGATTTATTATGTAATATATATGAATACAATATTAAGCTGATGGTCCTTCCGTTTCACTTTTGAAAAATCTTCATACTACTATCCTCATATAGATTTGTACCCTATATCAAAGCCATGTTAAAAGAACACAAACAGAGAAGATCAAGAACAACTTGATATTTCTAGTAGAGAATTGTCAAGCTAGCTTGTTTATTATGGCAAAATTGCATGGAACATGTTGTGTCTAGTGAATCTAATGCTAACTTTAGCCTACTACAATGAGGTTGGTTCAACTAATTGTCTTTTGACATGTCAATAGCTCACTTTTTTTCCCTGCAGTTTTGCTAAATAATTTTTCTTTTCTGTTCAGATATGTTGCAGTTGGAAATGAACCGTTTCTATCATTTTTTAATGGAACATATCTATCAACAACATTCCCAGCTCTTCAAAACATTCAGGCAGCACTCATAAAAGCCGGTCTTGGCAACAAAGTAAAAGTCACTATTCCTCTCAATGCTGATGTATATGAGAGTTCAAATGAACAACCTTCCACTGGTGACTTCAGGAAAGATATTCATGATCTTATGGTGAGCATTGTCAAGTTCTTGAATGACAATGGAGGTGCATTTACTGTCAATATCTACCCCTTTATAAGTCTCTACAACGATCCCAACTTTCCTGCTGACTATGCCTTTTTCGATGGATATTCAAGCCCCATCGATGACAATGGGAAAATTTACAACAACGTGTTCGATGCAAACCACGATACTCTTCTGTGGGCATTGCAGAAAAATGGATACCCAAATATGTCGATCATAATAGGGGAAATCGGATGGCCAACAGATGGTGACATTAATGCAAACTTGAAGGCTGCCCAGAAGTTCAACCAAGGATTGGTGACACATATATTAGGAGGAAAAGGGACTCCTATGAGACCTGGTCCTATAGATGCTTACCTGTTCAGTCTGATTGATGAGGACGCAAAAAGCATCCAGCCGGGTAACTTTGAACGCCATTGGGGAGTATTCAACTTCGATGGAACGCCTAAATACAATCTTTCCCTTGGTGCAAACAGTGGAGGTTTAGTACCAGCAAGTGGCGTTCGTTACCTGGCTCGCCAGTGGTGCGTATTGTCACCCTCGGCCAGCCTTGATGATCCTAAGATAGGTGATAGTGTGGGCTATGCATGTTCACATGCTGATTGCACCAGCCTCGGGTATGGAACATCGTGCTCGGATCTGGATGCTCGTGGCAACATTTCGTATGCATTCAACAGTTACTATCAGGAAAATGACCAGTTAGCTACTGCCTGCAAGTTTCCAAATCTTTCCATAGTCACAAATACAGATCCATCACCACCGAGTGGAACCTGTAAATTCAAGGTCATGGTCCAAGCAAGTAAACCTAGCAGCCAAAAGAGCAATGCATTTACATCTAAGCCTGTCAATGTGATATTTCTAGTTATAATTTATTTGTTGAGTGTTTTGTAGAACTTTTTGAGTCATTTAATATTCCTGTCATTTGTGTTGAAACTGCCACCATGTACTTGTCTACTAGTAGTATTACTCTGTTCATTTGTTTGACACAATTCCTACTTGGATTTTTGGATGGTCTAATAACAGCCTTTTCACAAAGATATTCACAACTTATAACTAGTTCAAAATACTAATAAAAGTACTTAGCTCTGGAATAAATTGAGAATGAAGAGCATAAATACTTAATATCGATTAACCAAATTTATCAAACCATCGTATCCATCACTTCAGTTTTACCATCTCTTGTCAAAATGAGGTTGTGATCTTCTCCACAACCCTGGTCTAAGTCTTTATTGAAAGTGTGGTATGTTATCAGTCTGCGACAAGAAAAAGGAAATGTTAAAGGACTATGTCGAATAAGATAATAGAACATCACTTGAGATGGTTTGGTCACCTGCTGCGTGAACCTAGAAATGCACTAGTTCCTAGGTTTTCACTACGGTAATCGCAGACGTTAGAAAGGACGAGGTAGACCTAAAATTACATGGAAGGAAGTTGTCTTGAAAGACCTACAATTTCTTGGAATCAATGCAGATTTAACTAGAGATATGTGATATCCACAAGTTATGTAATAACATGAATTGAACTTAATTGAATAAGTATAGTCAATGAGTATTCATGTACCTGATCCCAATTTATTTGGGATTGACGCATAGTAGTAATATTTATTACATAAGCAACCCATTGGACTTGTCAATTTTTTTCATTTAGAAACTTAAACTGATTTTTTAAAGTTTGAGATTTCCAGTATTTTTTCTGAAATTCAGAATTTTTTCGTTCGTATGTTACCTTGAGATTTTGAGAGAATCTATGATTTTTCATAAATTTGAACAGCTATGATTATTCTTTTAAAACCTTGAAAATAGTGGCTATTCGGCGCTCAAAGCTCTAAAAGTAGTTATTCATCAAAGTTACCGTCATAAGATTATTAACAAGGGGGATTTACAAAAATACCCATCAAACCCTACTTATTTACATCTCCATACCCATTACATTTTTACCCACAAACTTATTTACACTGTATACCCATCCTTCTGTATACCTATCTAGTATACAGTATACTCACATGGTATACTTGTTACACTATACTGTCAAATCCTTCTATATACCTATCTAGTATACAGTATACTCTCATGGTATACTTGTTACACTATACTCTCAAATCCATAAAAGAAGTATACTTAATTTGGTATACTAAAAAGGTATACAATATAATGCAATGGTATACAGTTAAAATTGGGAGGGTGGGCACATAGTGTAAATAAAACATGCTAGATGGGCATTTTTGTAAATAAAATGAGGTGCATGGGTATTCCATGTAAACTAATTTTTTTGGGCACAAACACGTAAATAATTTATTTTTGTGGGCATGGAGTGTAAATTCCCCTATTAACAAAGGGATTTTTACGCTCTATACCCATAAAATTTAAAGTATTTACAAGCCATACCCATTACAAATTATACTACCCATAAAACTAAAAGTATTTACCCAACCTACTCATTTATTATTGTATACCTTTGTTATGCATTATAGGTGTATATACCTTTAAAGTATACTGCATAAATTATGGTATACGAGTCTGGAGGGACATTTATTACTGTATACCTTTGTTATGCCTTATAGGTATATACCTTTATGATATACTGCATAAATTATGGTATACATGTCTGGGTGGGTAGAGTGGGTAAATAATTTAGTGGGTAGGTCCGGTAATATTTGAAAGTAGTGGGTAGTGGCGATAATTATTTTAGGTTTTGTGGGTATTTTTGTAAGTGTCCCATTAACAAAAGAGAGACTTATAAAAATACCCATACAAGCTAAAGTAATTACAGCCCCTACCTACAACTTTCAGATATTACCTCGGCTACCCATTAAACTAATTACCTAAATACCCATTTATCACTCCCGTTTCTCCCAGGTCCAAAACATCCTATACTTTCAAGATTCTACACGATAATCTCTCCCAATTTCACGCTTCCAAAACCCTAATTCTTACATAAATACAAGCTCACACCGTATACTTTCTTCACCATACAGAGATCGGTATACTCTCTTAACCAATGGAAGTCGAAATTTTAGTTCAGTTTAATGGTCATTGGGATTCTGCTAACATGTACTGTGATTTCCAAGTCGCTGGTTTTATGATTGAAAATAGCTGTAGTTTTAAACAACTTCAGACAGCTATCGCAGAGCTCCTAAATATCGATTTGTCGAAACAACAATTTGAGATCAAATTTGTGGTAAAAGATGCATATCCTCCCATGTCGATCAATAATGACATGGGAGTGAAGCTGTATATGCAGCAAAAGAGGAAAAAAACCTGACATGATCGATTTTCCAATCTCAGTAACCTTAATCCGCAACCTAACAAGCGCGGGGAGTTCCACGGCATTGAATTATATGGAAGGGATTGAAATTTCGTCGAACGACTTTGGGATGATCGATATGGAAATTGAAGAAGGCGGTCACATTGTTCAAATTGATGAAGGTAACATCATTACAGATGAATATCATCGGAACATTAAACTGGGCAAGTTTTCAAGGATAAGGATGTCCTCAGTAGTGTTATGAAGCACTATGCGATTTACAGAAAATTTCAATTTAAGGTTGATCGATCGTGTTCGAGAAGGTAATATAACTATAATTTTTCTATTGTATACTATTTTAGAATATACTTCTATTGTAGTAGTATACTGTTCTAATGTACTCCAAATATGACAGAACTGTATACATTAACAAATACTGTGGAAATAACAGTATACCAAGCAGGTATACAGTACAATGGTACCCCCTAGAAGAAGTAATTTGTCACTTTACTGTTTCTGAGTAGTTGTATAACATACTGCATGCACTATGTTTCCTATTTTTTGCGTAAATCTATGCCATAAGAAATACGTTGCAAATACTAAATGCGTATACAGTGCAAATGCACTTGCTACTTTTGTTGTTTTTAGTGTAAACGTCGAGGCAGTAGTAACAGAGTAAAACTCTTCAGTGTATACCTTGGTAATGTACATTATACCCTGGAGATATACTAGTTTTATGCCCCTATATTTCCGCTGCGCGTGATACCTTGGTACTGTACAGTATACCGTTGGGGTATAGTGGTTTTATGCGGTTCAATATCAATTATACAGTATACCCTGTATTTTGTTGCGTGTTATACCTTGGTACTGTACAATATATCGTCGTGGTATACTGGTTGTATGCGGGTCAATATCAATTGTATAGTATACCCCTGTATTTCCATTGCGTGTACAGAGCAATTGTAGCCGTAGAAGAAGTAATTATGAGGTTCAATATCAATTATATAGTATACCATGTATTTCCATTGCTTGTTATACCTTAGTAGTGCACAATATGCACTGGGGGTATACTGATTTTATGTGGATCAATAGCAATTGTACAGTATATCTTGTATTTTCGTTGCGTGTTATACCTTAGTAGTGTATAATATACCCTGGGGGTATATAGTTTTATGCGGTTCAATATCAATTATACAGTATTCCCGGTATTTCCATTGTCTGTACAGACGAATTGTAGCCATAGAAGAACTAATTTATGGGATAATTGATTTTCAATACTAGTATAGCATTGTTGTCATACGTGCACTACACTGCATGGTATACATTGGAAAACTGTTACTGAACTCTTACGTAAACAGGTACTGACTTATATGCATTGATGAGCAATGCGAGTGGGTTCTGAAATCGTCAAGTGTGGGAAAGTCAAACCTATTTAAAGTAACATCTTTCAAGGATGAGCACACGTGCTCAGATGAGCAGAGGTTTAATGCACAAAGACAAGCTACTGCTTCAGTTATTGGAGGAATGATAAAAGACAATTATGAGGATCCGAGGACAGTGTACACACCAGCATATATAATCAGGTATATGAAAAAAGAGCACAGTGTCGACATAAACTACATACAAGCATGGAGATCAAAGGAAAAGGCGTTACAAATAGTAAGAGGGAAACCTCGTGACTCTTATAAGAAGTTACCGAGTTATTTGTATGTCCTGCACCATGCAAATCCTGGATCAATAATACGACTACACACTGTGGCAAATGGGCGCTTCCTTTATGCTTTTGTTGCCCTTGTAACAACGATTGAAGGATGGAAATACTGTAGGCCAATAGTTGTAGTCGATGCCAGCTTCCTCAGAGGTGCATATAGAGGGACATACATTATTGCATGTGTAGAGGATGCAGGAGGTAAACTACAACTTTTTAAAGACGGAACATTTGTCGATTTCAGCATCTTAGTGAAAGTTGTTAAAAAATAAAGTACACTCATGTTCTTACTAAATAATAACTCTTCTTTTTACAGGACATATCCTACCCCTAGCATATGTTGTTGTCGATTCTGAGAATGATGCATCATACCATTGGTTCTTTCAATGCTTCAAAGAAGCATACGCTCAGAGGGATGGCATGTGCTTTGTATCTGATAGAAATGAGAGCATTCAAACTGCACTAACCACAGTGTATCCGCAGGTACCGCACTGTATCTGTATATTCCACCTATGGAATAATATAAAAGTTAAGTTCAATAGGACGCAAAAGAAAATTTCAAAGACATACTATAAGCTAGCAAGAGCTTACACATCTACAGAGTTCAACATACACATGGGTGCTATTGGGAAGATTGATAGCAATGTCAAACAGTACTTGATTGACGCTGGATATAAAAGATGGTCGAGGGCATATTCCATTGCAAATAGAAAAAACACCATGACCTCCAACAATGCAGAATCGGTGAACTCTAGAACAAGAAACATAAGATACCTCCTCGTAATTAATTTTCTAGACTATATGATGCATCTGGTTAGGGAATGGAACTTTAAAAACAGGATGGAAGCTTTGGGTACTTGTAAGGAGCTGACACTGTCTAAAAACTATGATGATGTCTTGACAGCAGAAATCATCGCATCAAAAACAATGAGGGTATGATGTACTTCAATGTATACTTTCTAAAAGTACTGTATATTGTATGTTTCAATGTCACTAATACAATTTGTTTCAACAAAAAATGTAGGTCCTGCCATCAAATGACTTCTTGCATTCAGTAGTGGATGGTTCAGTAACGTATCAAGTGTCCTTGGCTGAAAAGAGATGCACTTGTCGATGGTTTGATCTGGAAGAAATGCCATGTCGACGTGCCTTGGCAGTGCTGGACAAATTCAAATTGTCTACATACCAATACTGCTCTGAATACTACACTAGGGAGAGTTTTATTCAAACGTATGCAATACCAGTTTATCCTATACCAGATGAAACTACATGGCAGATACCAGAAAAGGTTTTATCACAAGAGGTGCTACCACCAAGAGGCAGAATACCACCTGGAAGGCCAAAGACTGGAAGAATCAAATCAAATTGGGAAATGTCCTATGAGAAAGTGCAACTTACATGTCAACGGTATGGAAAGAAAGGCCACAATCGTAGGACATGCAAAAATGTCCTTATAGAGTCTTGATATACCAACAAATTATGTTGGTTTCTTTTATTTTAGTGCGTGTCTGAAATAGCTGATGCTTTCACTGTTGGTGCAATTTGTGCATAACTTCTAGTTGTATACATTGCTATTGTGTGGTATACCCTGTTGGTATACTGGATTTATTGTGTTGGCTATGAAATGTTATGGTGTTCAATATCAATTTTTCTTTACCTTGTAGTAAAATTTGTTCAATATGGGTATTTCATTATATATCTTCCTAGAATACACTGTACATTTACTCATTAATTCGTTTACAGGAGAAAATATATTACCACTTTTGCTTTAATGTAGTGGTGTTGATTCTGTATAATTGGTTTGTATATACTTCTGTAGTATTATTCTATTTGACCACTTTGTCTCACCATTTGATACATTTCTAATATATGATATTACGCCAATGATATACGACTTTTCCAAAGGTACAAGGCTTTTCTTTCATTAACATATTTGTCCCTAGTAACAAAAAGAGTACCATTTTCAATTATATACTTTTCTAGTAAACAGTACACCACAATGGTATACAGATTTGATATGTCACAGTATACTTTTCATTAATAGAAAATCATGGTACAATTGTATACCTTTGTAGTATACACGATAGCCCGAATGGTATACACATTTGTTTTGTCACAACATATTTCCCTATTAATTATAAGGAATTATGTTGCAAGTGTATACCTTTATGCTCAACTGTATACCTAAAAAGGTATACCTTTTTACTTTGTTTTGCACCTGACTTGCTTTTGGGTAACACAAAATTTCTTTCTATTGTATAGCATGTTGGTATAGTTATATCCCAGGTGAAAGGTATATAACAGTATACCACAATGGTATACAGATTTGATTTATCACAGTATACTTTTTATTAATAGAAAATCATGGTACAGTTGTATACCTTTGTAGTATACAGGATAGCCCGAATGGTATACACGTTTGTTTTGTCAGAGCATACTTCCCTATTAATTATAAGGAATTATGTTGCAAGTGTATACCTTTCTACTCAACAGTATACCTAAAAAAGTGAGCCCTAAAATTTGTCTTTCTATTATATACCTTTATAGTATACGGTATACCCCAATGGTATACAAATTTGATTTTGCCACATTATATTTTCCTATTAACAAAAAGAAAATTGTCTTTCTATTGTATATACCTTTATAGTATATGGTATATCCCAATGGTATATAAGTTTGATTTTGCCACATTATATTTGCCTATTAACAAAAAAAAATAGTCTTTCTATTGTATACCTTTATAGTATACGATATACCCAAATGGTATACAAGTTTGATTTTGTTACATTATATTTTCCTATTACCTAAAATAAAATCATACTTCTATTGTATACCTTTCAAGTGTACAGTATACCCCAATGGTATACAACTTTGATTTATCACAATATATTTGTCTGTTAACTAAAAGGAAACCATCTTACTATTGTATTCCTTTCTAATATATGATATATCCCAATGGTATACGATTTTTCCAAAGGACAAAACTTTGCTTTTTTCCAACATATTTGTTGAAACAAATTGTATACCTTTATGGTCTACTGACTCAGTGTTTCTTCTCATCTCTAACTAGCTTACCTCGCCGCCGCAGTCAACGTTCATCGATGGAGAAACGGATGACAACAGCGGTGGGTGCCATTAGCATTTTCGAATGATAATTATTTGACTACTGTAGGCTACAATAGATTTTGACTGCTTGAATCAAAGACTAAGATCTGTTAGAGTAAATAGCTTTGTACTTACCCTCTCGCTGCAAATAAATTATACCAAAAAAATTCCTTGAATTTAAGTAGAATACCACATTTGTTAAGATTATCGTCAGCATTTAAAATGGGTAAACCCTTTATTTTCTTAGTACGGAAGACTCTTGGGAAGCTGGCGTTTGAGTTTGAAAGGAGTTGGTTTATGTCTGGTAATTTATACCATAAAGGTATACAGTTAGTGTAATTGTATCATCACATCTAATTTACACCACTAGTTTTGGATAGAAGTATACCATAAAGGTATACACTGGAAAAGAGAGTATATTATAAATGTATACAGTGTAAAAGAGGGTTGGTGGTTGTAGAGGCCTTAGGATATGTATTGGTGTCGGGATTGAGATGGGACTACTTATGCGTTTTTATCAGGCAACCACTAGGATTCTACGGAGGAGGTTTTTTCTAGGCTTGATACTCTTTAAGTGGTAGAGAAATGTTTTCTTGATTTGGAAATGGAAACAGAACCTTTATGGTCATTAGACTAGTTTGACGCCTTAATTGTAGAAGGTCATGACTGCAACTGGAGAGTGGTAGCACAATTACCACGAGAGATGGGGGGAGAGGGGAGTTGTAATCTACTTTTCAGAAGTTCAGAAGACCTCCATTCAAGGAAAACTATGTGTTGGAATCATCTATGTATGTAGTTGTGTTCGACCAACGGCCAACAAACTTTGTCAATGTGCTGTAAAGCCATAAAAGTTGTATATAGAACTGAATATTTCGTATATATTTTTCAATTAAGTTCTTTTTCCTGGTTTGTTAATGCCTGAAGTGTTGATGTTGGTGAAGGTTCTATTTAGGTTACATTTGAAGTCTGAAGAGTGTACATTCATTATACAGTTTTGGTAGTTGGAATAGGTGGATTGGTGTAACAAATTTAGTTTGTGAAGGTTCACAAATTGTACTATAGTAAGCATCCCATAAAGTTTCTGTATAAAAAAAAAAAAAATAGTGTAAATGTACCCCTTAATTTACGCATGTGGAATTTTAGTTAACAAAGGTATATAGTTAAAAAATGAGTATACCATAAAGGTATATAGTATAAATATACCATCACCACACTAATTTACGTCACTAAACATAAAGGTATATATTGAAAATGTGAGTATACTATAAAGGTATACAATGTAAATGTACCCCCTAATTTACATGTGGAGTTTTCGATAGAAGCATACCATAAAGGTATACAATAAAAAAAAGAGTATACCATAAAGGTATACACTAACTGTACCACAACCCATTCAATTTTGCGCCACTAGTTTTGGATAGAAGTATATCATAAAGGTATACACTAGAAAAGAGAGTATAGTATAAAGGTATACAATGAAAAATATAGTATACTATAAGGGTATACATTGAAACTGTATTTCAGCTCATCCTATTTTATGCATGTATAATTTTGGATAAAAATATACCATGAAGGAATACACTGAAAAAGAGATTATGTCATAAATGTATACAGTGAAACTGTAACCTCACCACACCTAATTCATGCATCTATAAATTTAGATAGAAGCATACTATAAAGGTATACAGTAAAAAAGAGAGTATACCATAAAGGTATACAATATAACTGTACCACCACCCCACCTAATTTTATGCCACTAGTTTTGGATAGAAATATACCCTAAAGGTATACACTAAAAAAAAAAAAAAAGTGTATACCATAAAGGTATAAAGTGAAAAGGAGAGTATACTATAATGGCATAAAGTAAAACTATAACCCCACCCACCTTATTTTATGCATATACAATTTTAGATAAAAGTATACCATGAAGGTATATACTGGAAAAGAGAGTATACCATAAAGGTATATAGTAAAACTATAACCCCACCCCACCTAATTCATGCATGTATAACTTTGATAGAAGTATACATGAAGGTATAAAGATACCAGAAATGTATATGGTATACCAAAAATGTATACTGCATTTAAAACAACAATATTCAAAACATTCATTTATTCGATAGTAGCTCACACTTCAATCCAATACAAAAAGGTGTACACCAAAATATTATACAATATCAAGTTATAGTATATAGTTTTAGCAAACTATATAGTACAACAATATACATTTCAATAAATTAATGCAGTATACAGTTGAAATGTAATTGTAGTAAACTGTATACTAGTAGTATGCAATTTTTTTCTTTAATTTTCAGCTTCAATGCGCCATATCCATCACTCAGCTTCATCACCAAAGATTCATATTAGCACCACCACAGGTGTGACACTACACCACTACTGCTATCCCACACAAACAATTAACATTGCTGCCTTAATGTAGCTATCATCACTGCCTCCTCGCCATCGATACCGTCCAAGAGCTGCAACATCACCCAAATACAACACCAACACATCAAATCACTGCAATATCATGTCCAAACAGCGATACCATGATACAACACTAAAATATAATACAAACTAAAAGGAGAAAGACACAGGAAATTTGATGCCTCCAAATGAGAAGCTTTCTTCTTTGGATGTTGTTCTGAATATATAGTGTCCACAACATATTCTGCAATCTTTTCAAGTGAATAGAATGGAGTGAGATTTTGGAAAATGTGGGAACTATCGTTTGGGAGAGGCGGTAGACCACCTTCTCTTCTAATTGAGAATATTGTGCCATGAGACGAGCTTCTAATCATGGAATATGGATCCAGAAACACAACCACAACCATTGTATCAACATGGAAATGTCTCCTTACACCTCGTTTGATCTTCTTTTAAGTCTGAACATACTCAAGTCTGAACAAGAAATAATTCTTTCTTAAACATTGTATATTCATTATAAAACATAACACCGGGATCATGCTAGATGCTTTAGTGAACATTCACAAAAATACACTGAAGATATATTAAATCTTCGTACCAGAAAAGGTTTCAATTAGTATATTTTCTTCTGTATCAGGGACTTTGTAGATTGTTATTCAAAAGATCAAGTTAAATGAACGAGAAAATAAAGAGCATTATCAAAGAGATTGAATGCTTACATTTCGGGGTTGATTATGGAAAATATTAACTGCGTCCTCGTTTTTAAGATGTTCCCAGGGACCATCTGAAGCAACTACGAGGAACTAGTCCTTGGAAATCAATCTGTGAATGAATATTGATGGAACATGATTTAACTCTTGCCCTGAAACGGTAACATAATATAGTAAGAGAAATATATTTCACGGGAATAGGTCAAGACTCATGAGCATTTGAATTTCCTTTCAACAGCAAAAATTTTGGGTCCAGTTAAAAGTGAATACTTTCTACAAAGGAATATATCAGCAAGACTTTCTGTAACATGATCAGGTTATTTTCAAGCCTTATTAAACTTGAAGATAAGCTACAATATAGTGGATTTTTTCAAATAGAGCTAAGAATCCGTTTGGGTCACATAGAAATATCTAATGCAAGCTCTTGAAATGGAAAACATGAATATGTTGAAAAGCAGAATGCACTAGATTTTGGAACAATGAAGGCAGATGAAAATGCAAAAAGAAAACTTCAAAACTTAAGAAGCCAGTGGGTAACATGTCCTTTTAGTGCCTAACAGAATAACTTGTTTATTAACATTTGTTGAAAGCAGCAATTAATTGAACTAATGGCTAACCATTTATATCAAACAATTTTTATCAAGAACAATTACATCCGAAAATGAGTGCAGCATCACATCTTTATTCAACACCAATAATGAAGATCACCACAAAAATGTCCAGAAAGGAAAGTTACTCATTACCTAACTAAAGCAAGTGACTAAGTTCCATATCAATTTCTTATAACCAGATCCTTTAGCATTGATGGTTACAGAGAAAAGATAAATAAACCCTTGGACATTTATAACATTTTATTCCTCAACGTAAGCATCAAATATTTCCATACTACTGTTAAAGAAATTGATGCAACGTCTAAACTAACAACACATGAAAATATTCACTCGAATATTTGGCGAAAAATTACAATCATTTACACACAGTTTCAGTGAGTTGAGTACTAAACATAGACATCAAAACAAAGCATCAACAGAGGCCAAATTTAATATTTATCTAAAATTCTCCTAAATAACAATCACAACAAGCAAGCATCTAAACGAATCTGACAAGAAATCCACAAAAGTATAGCTTTAGGAATAATAATTATCAAAATTTCTTGAACATTGACACCGAACACTCAAATTAACGAGTGAAAGTAAAAAGTTATAGATTTAGATCTAACACTGTGACGGTAATCATCAATATCCAATGAACTTGATGTGCCGTCGGATTGTTGATGTCGCAGCCGTGATCGAAGCAGGCTTTCTTCGAAGTCGGGGGATAGGATTTAACAGTTGATGTCGGAGAGAAGTGATTTACAACGCGCCAGAAAGGATGATGACAACGACGTTGATGTTTCGATCGAGCAAAGAAATGTATTTTGGAAAGATAGAAATCAGTAGCAGGAGTGTTTGAGCTCAATTTGAGAAATGGGTATCTCGGGTAATTATTATTGAATGGGTGGGTGTTCTAATTTCAAATGGATATCTCGGGAAAATAAAATTGGGTCAGTGGGTATAGAGTGTAAAATACCAGTAACAAAAGCATGACGCACTAGCCGATGATTTGAACTTTTGTCCAATGTCTTTAGAAGATGCATAGTGGGCATAAGTTTTAATTAGCAAAAATCATGTCCAATAGACAGTACATCTAGAGATGGCAATGGGGCGTGCCTGGCCTCAACCCGCAAAAATTCCAAACCACCTTGCCTCGTGCCGCATAACATTTTGGTTGTTTAAACTAAACCCCGCCCCGCCCCGCCCCACCCACTTAAGTTTAATTTTTTTTTCCATTTTTTTTAAAGCTAATAAAATTGTTTTTTCTTATCCAAAGTTGATATAGTCTAAATAGTTTCACATTGCCAGAGTCTAGAAGAATTTAGGTGTCAAACACCTTAACTTCTTTTTCATCTCAAGTGTCACAAGACAAAAACATAGAACTGCAAAACTTATAAAAAACGAGAACAAGTAAACTTCACCTTGAAGAACTGAGTAAGTAGTAGCTACGAGAAGGGAAAAGTTATTCATTTATTAACCAATTTGAAGCATACTTGTGCAATTAAATCCACCCATGGTTTACATCGTTTAAAAAAAAGAGAGGAAGAAGTGAAGTTCACCTTAGATAATTTAGCATTAATTCCAAATACTCACTTATCTAATATGAATTATTAGAATAACTTATAACGTGGAACCAGATGGCAGTGTTTCTGCATCCATATGGAAAGCCTGAAATTTTTAAACCCGCAATCCGCCCCGCCCCGCCAAGATCTTTTAAAAATATTTCTTAACCCGCCCCGTATATACCTTCATACTCGCCCCGCCCCGCAGAGGCAAAAATTCGCTCCGCCCCGTTTCCATCCCTAAATACATCATACTATTACATTTTCTTAAGATTTTGTTTACTAGGGCAAAAGTTTAAACTATTCTTTCTAGTGTCTTTTTCTGTAAATATCTGGCAAGGCATTTTGCCCATGCCATTTAGTTAGTCGGCACTTTTTAAAAAACTAGTTTTCTGTATTCCAAATAAGCGTGTATAGTTGCTCATAAATTAAAGAAAAAATGTAAATTCAAAGTGCTTATATATCGAATCCTTTCCGGTCGAGCCAGTAATTAATATCTAAACGATTTTAATCATGCAACAATAGCAACTACATACCCAGTGTATGTTGGGTTTGGAAGGAAGGTAAAGTGGTGTGAATGGGAAATGAAATAAATATTAATATTTTATATTAATATTTGATATGAAGCCGGTTTCGTAGCGAAATTAAAAAGTGGACTACTTATGCAAATATTCCAAAGGTTGGCTGCGGTAACATTTCTAATTCAAATGAAATGGTGCTTTTCATTGAACAACCACCTTGAAGGCTACCTTTCATGAACAGCTACTTCACCAATGAAAATGTATCTTTTCATTGAACAACCACCATAAAGGCTGCCTTTCATGAACAACAATTTCACTAAAAGATACCTTCATGCCTTTTCACTCCAAATCTTGTGGCTATAAATAGAGAGGCATTTTGCCTCATTTTGTTCATCCAAAAATCCTCTCTCTCTCTCTCTCTCTCTCTCTCTCTCTCTCTCTCTCTCTCTCTCTCTCACATTACCTTTTGCATTTGTTTTAAAAACAAAAGTAAGTTCTGAGTCAGTGTGATTTGCTACTATTATTTGAGTTCGCTGTTCACTGTGATTTGAATTACCGCTATCACAGTGAGGATAATTTTGTTCTATCCTGGGAGAAATTTATCCACAAACCTTGGGTAACTGTGAGGGAATTAGATTTCTTAAGGTTAGGCAGTGTAGACTGTTGGCTTGGAATTTTTCTACTTCATCTATTTCTGTTTTGGTCATTATCGAAAGTGCGGACATATAACAATCTTAAGAAATCCAATTTGAATTTTTGGTCTGCTAATCGATAATAGGCTGTTTGTGGAGACTAAAATCTGAAAAGATTTTCTACTCCAAACTGTTGTGGAGACTAAAATCTGAAAAGATTTTCTACTCCAAATTTAATATTCCATTTTTGAAGATTTAAATACTTCAACGGATTATTAAAATTATTGTGTGTTTAATCCGTTCAGAAGATTAAAAACTTCCGGATTATTAAAATATTTATATTATTATTTGCAGTTTGAAGATATAAAAGCTTCACTGTACATTAAATCAGTTTGAAGATATAAAATCTTCACTACACATAAAATCAGATTGTTTGAATCTGACTGTGTTATTTTGTTTTACAGAATAATGACGAACACAGAAAATAACAACGGTGTTTCTGGTACACTAAATGCTTCTATTGGTGCAAGCTCCAGCCGCCCTGCATCTGCACCGGCCCCTGCGCCAGCACCGGCTGAAAAGCCGGGAAAGTTTGGCGGGATTGACTTCAAAAGGTGGCAGCAAAAGATGTTCTTTTATCTGACCATGCTGAGTTTTCAACGATTCATTAAGGAGGATGTTCCTGTCCCGGCAGACGACACTCCTGAAAATGAACGTTTCGTTGTTATTGAGGCATGGAAGCATTCTGATTTCTATGTAAAAACTACATTCTGAATAGACTGGAGGACGACTTATACAATGTCTACAGTACTGCTACAACTTCGAAGGAGCTTTGGCTTGCTCTTGAAAAGAAGTACAAAACTGAAGATGCCGGGATGAAGAAATTTGTAGCCATCAAATTTCTGGACTGGCTACAAATTTCTGGACTTTAAGATGGTGGACAGTAAAACTGTCATAAGTCAAGTCCAAGAGTTGCAAGTGATCATTCATGATCTCATTGCTGAAGGTATGATCCAAATTAATGCTTATATTAGAAGTACTAATTATCCTATTAATAATAAATTTCTCATTGAAGGTTTGGTTATCAATGAGGCGTTTCAAGTGGCTGTGGTAATTGAAAAGTTACCACCTTTGTGGAAAGACTTTAAGAATTACTTGAAACACAAGCGCAAGGAAATGTCACTCGAATATCTCATTGTTCGTTTGAGGATCGAGGAAGACAACAAGATTGCAGAGAAGAAGGTTGCTCGTGGAAGTTCAACACTAATGGGAGCAAATATCGTTGAGACAAACAATCAACCAAAGAACAACAAAAGGAAGAAACCTTCTGGACCAAACAATTAGCCGAAAAAGAAGAAATTCAAGGGCAATTGCCGCAACTGTGGTAAATATGGACACAAGGCTGTAGACTGTCGTGCCCAAAGAATGCCAAAAATAACAAAGGTCAAGCAAGCATGGTAGAAGATACTATTTCCCAAGGAGTGCAAGAGATGGATCTTTGTACAATGATTTCTGAGTGTAACTTGGTAGGAAATCCCAAAGAATGGTGGATTGATTCTGGAGCCACCCGCCATGTTTGTGCAAATAAAGATGCGTTTACTAGCTATGATCCCGCTGGACCTAATGAGACACTCTTCATGGGAAATTTTGCAACAGCAAAGATTGAAGGTTATGGCAAGATAGGCCTAAAAACGACCTCGGGCAAGGTTGTGACTCTCAACAATGTTCTTCACGTTCCAGAAATACGTAAGAACTTAGTGTCAACTTCACTTCTCGTCAAGAACGGGTTTAAGTGTGTTTTTGTTGCTGACAAGGTTGTATTAACTAAGAATGATAGTTTTGTAGGAAAATGTTACCTATGTGAGGGCCTTTTCAAGCTGAATGTAATGACTGTTTTTATCAATAATAAAGTTCAAGCTTCTTCTTACTTACTTGAGTCAAATGAATTATGGCATGCATGTTTGGGACATGTTAATTATAAAACCTTGCGGAAAATGATAAATATGGAAGTATTGCCTAAATTTGAATGTGATAAATCAAAATGTCAAATATGTGTTGAGTCTAAATTTGCGAAACATCCTTACAAATCACTTGAAAGGGATTCCGAACCTTTAGACTTAATTCATACGGATATTTGTGATATGAAGTCAATACCATCTCGCGGTGGAAAGAAGTATTTCATAACTTTTATTGACGATAGCACTCGTTACTGCTACGTTTATTTACTTAGTAGTAAAGACGAGGCTATAGATGCATTCAAGCAATACAAAAGTGAGGTTGAAACACAACTTAACAAGAGAATAAAAATGATAAGAAGTGATAGGGGTGGTGAATACGAATCTCCTTTTGAACAAATATGTTTGGAATATGGCATTATTCACCAAACCACTGCCCCTTATACGCCACAATCTAATGGGATTGCGGAAAAAAAATAGAACTTTAAAAGAGATGATGAATGCCTTGTTAATAAGTTCGGGTTTACCCCAGAACTTGTGAGGGGAAACTATTCTTACAGCTAGTCGAATACTTAATCGTGTATCCCACAACAAAACAATCCATTCCATATGAAAAGTGGAAGGGAAAAAAGCCAAGCTTGAATTACCTCAAAGTGTGGGGGTATTTGGCAAAGGTACAAGTCCCTAAACCTAAAAGGAAAAAGATATGACCAAAAACCGTTGATTGTGTTTTAATAGGATATGCCAATAATAGTAAGGCATAACGTTTTCTGGTTTATAAATCAGAAAATCCTGATATTCATGTTAATACGGTTATGGAATTAGATAATGCTGAATTCTTTGAAAATATATATCCGTATTAAAGTGAATGTGAATCGTCAAGTGTTAGCACGAAACGACCAAGAGAAGGTACAAAAGGAAGCATGCCAAATAATGATAATCCAAGACGTAGTAAACGTCAAAGGACGTCTACTTCTTTTGGACCGGATTTTATGACTTTCCTATTGGAAAATGAGCCTAACTTATAAAGAAGCAATGGCTTCTTCAGAGTCTCCATATTGGAAAGAGGCAGTCAATAGTGAGATAGAATCCATTTTAAGCAACCATACATGGGAGTTGGTTGATCTTCCCCCTGGAAACAAATCTTTAGGTTACAAATGGATTTTCAAAAGGAAAATGAAAGCTGATGGTACTATTGACAAATACAAGGCTAGACTGGTCGTTAAAGGTTATAGACAAAAAGAGGACCTTGATTATTTTGATATATACTCTCCGGTAAGCAGAATTACATCCATAGGGATGCTAGTAGCTTTGGCCGCCGTGTATGATCTTCAAATCCATCAAATGGATGTAAAGACAGCCTTCTTAAATGGAGATTTGGAGGAAGAAATCTACATGGAACAACCTGAAGGGTTCGTGGTTCCTGGGAAAGAAAAGAAGGTATGTCGACTTGTTAAGTCTCTTTATGGACTAAAACAAGCACTAAACAATAGCATGCGAAATTTGACAGTACAATGTTGTCAAATGGCTTCCAAATTAATGAGTGTGATAAATGTGTTTACATTAAGAACACTCCAAATCATATAGTCATTGTTTGTCTATATGTGGATGACATGTTAATAATGAGTAAGGATATTGTTGTCATCAATGCTACTAAGCATATGCTAACTAGCAAGTTTGATATGAAAGACTTGGGAGTTGCGGATTTAATCTTGGGTATTAAAATTCACAAAACTCCTCAAGGTTTGGCATTATCTCAAACTCATTACATCAGAAATGCCCCGGAAAAATTCAAGTATTTAGACTTCAAAACTTCAAAGACTCCAATTGACGTTAATCTTGCATTTACAAAGAATAAAGGACAAAGCACGTCTCAACGAGACTACGCTAGAGAGTTGGGAAGTCTAATGTACATCATGAATTGTACGTGACCAGATATAGCTTGTGCTATAAGTAAACTGAGTCGATACAGAAGTAATCCTGGACAAAATCACTGGATGGCTATGAAACGAGTTTTGGGTTATTTGGAGTACACCCAAGACTATGCTTTGCACTATGACAAGTATCCCGTTGTTATAGAGGGATATTGTGATGCAAATTGGATCACCGGATCAAAAGAATTAAAATCCACAAGTGGATATATTTTCACAATAGGTGGAGGAGCGGTAACTTGGAAATCATCCAAACAAACCTTGCTTGCTCGCTCTACAATGGAGGCTGAGTTCATAGCCTTGGACAAAGCCGGTGAAGAAGCTGAATGGCTCCGAAACTTCTTGGAAGACATTCCATTTTGGCCTAGGCCGTTGACACATGTATGTATACATTGCGATAGTCAATCGACAATATCGAGGGCTGGGAGCCTTATGTATAATGGTAAAAATCGTCATATACGACGAAGACATAAAACCATTAGACAACTTATCTCTAGAGGAATTATCACAATTGACTATGTTAAGTCAAAGGATAATGTATCGGATCCACTTACAAAAGGTTTAACTAGAGATGATGTTGAGAGATCATCAAGAGGAATGGGACTATGGCCGAGGACAAGTCGTCATGGCGGTAACTCTACCTAGAAGACTGGAGATCCCAAGATCTAGGTTCAAGGAGCTCAAACAAAGTTGTGTATGACCGCTCCAACATTATCAAACAATTCAACCCATCCTCTTAATAAGACAGTGTTTAGTACCAAGGATAAAACATTAAAGACGTTTTTTAATGATTGTCTAAGTTTGATACAGGGTTTGTCAAACAGTGTAGATCTACGGGATTACACGTTTAGAAATCACCTATGCGAGTGTGAAGTGGAAGCCGCTTCAAGGAGAATTCTGTAAGGTCAATTCTCTACGCACTCATGAATCAGGCGGTGTTCATGGCTGAAACGAACACAACAATGAGAACAAAAAATGGTCAAGGATTAATTGTGTGACATATGTTGTCTAGGTATACAGCAAAGTTCGACGGTTCAAAGATATCAAATCTACCGGTTGACTGAGTATATCCGATATATGTTCACTACGGAAAGTTCAAAGGGAAACCCACTTATCCAGATGCAATTAATTCTTACTTGCAAATCACATAGTTTTCTGCATGTTTTCTTCATATAGCCATTCCCCATTCGTGTGGGGGATTGTTGGGTCTGGAAGGAAGGTAAAGTGGTATGAATAGGAAATGAAATAAATATTAATATTTATATTAATATTTGATATGGAGCTGGTTTCGTAACGAAATTAAAAAGTGGACTACTTATGCAAATATTCCAAAGGTTGGCTGCTGTGACGTTTCTAATTCAAATGAAATGGTGCTTTTCATTGAATAGCCACCTTGAAGGCTGCCTTTCATGAACAACTACTTCATTAATGAAAAGGTACCTTTTCATTGAACTGCCACCTTGAAGGTTGCCTTTCATGAACAACCATTTCACCAAAAGACACCTTCATGCATTTTCACTCCAAATCTTGTGGCTATAAATAGAGAGGCATTTTGCCTCATTTTGTCCACCCAAAAATTCATACTCTCTCTCTCTCTCTCTCTCTCTCTCTCTCTCTCTCTCTCTCTCTTTCTCATTACCTTTTGCATTTATTTTCAAAACAAAAATAAGTTCTGAGTCAGTGTGATTTGCTACCATTATTTGAGTTTGTTGTTCACTGTGATTTGAATTACCGCTATCACAGTGAGGATAATTCCATTCTATCCTGGGAGAAATTAATCCACAAACCTTGGGTAACTGTGAGGGGATTAGATTTCTTAAGGACATGCAGTGTAGACTGTTGGCTTGGAATTTTTCTACTTCATCTATTTTTGTTTTGGTCATTATCGAAAGTGCAGACATATAACAATGTAGTCTTACAAGTGGGGTCTGGGGAGGGTAAGATGTATGCAGACCTTATCCCAACCAAGATGGAGAGGTTGTTTTGGGTAGACTCTCAACGATTTTAATCATGCAAATTTTATAATATATCAAGTATTCAGCTTAATATCAATACATTTTCTTTTATACCTCAATAACACATAATTTAATTAAAAAGTGAATGTGAGCAACATTGACTATGTTTGCAAATGTGACATATTTTAAAGCTTTCATCATTTTTAATAGAAACTGTTGTCTCCTCATTTTTAGAGTGACGAATAAATCAAGATGTTGTTGTCGGATGAAAATAGTGGTTTGTAAAAGTTGTATAATAATTCGATCACATGTCTTCCTTAATATGGCTAGAAGATTATTATCAATTTTATGATCTACATATACACAAAAATAATTAGTTATTTGTGTAAAATAATACTTTTATCCGTGAACTAATAAAGAAAAAATATTTCTTAAATTGAATAAATTAAATGAATACGTATGAGAGTGTTTTATTTTTTATTGTCACATATATCCTTACAAATTAACAAAAAATAAAGTTATACAAAAGATTTAAAAGAGAATAAACTAATCACTATTGCGTTTATTTATCAAAGTCTGATAAAAAATGCTGATATCTTCTTTAGACAATAAGTCGAAAACAAAGTAATAATAAAAAAAAAAGTCATATATAAGATTTAAAAAATGAATCAATTAAAAAACTGGATTTATATATTAACCTCTAGTTTAATATTTTGATATCTTCTTTAAAAAATAAGTCAAAACAAAGAATGAACGAAAAAGAAAATAAATAAAGTTTAACTCACTCATTTGGCGTCAATTATATTTCTACAATTCTTAGTTTCGATTTTTTACTTTTGGTTATCTTTATAATACCTTTTTTTGTTTGTTAATGAATGTATAGTTACATCTTTGGGCATGAAAAGTTGTTGGAGTAATAGTTGGCTGAAAGGGTATTTTGGTCTTTTAATTTTGCACTTTTAGAGGCTTCCCACTTATAGAATAGTAGTTGATAGTTGATAGTTGATAGAAGATTATTCGCTAGCTTAATCATTCACTTTCAAATCATGGGGTATGAAGTTATGTATCTAACTTCAAACCATGGTGTGCAATTAAGATTTTTTGGTATGAAAAAGTTAAATTCAGATCAAAAGTGTGAAGTTGGATTCACCCTCAAATCAAATTCAAACTTTGCTTTGGGATTGAGGAAAAAAACAATGGATTCCAACCTCAGTCCAAAAATCAGAAATTTCGTGTAGGGGCCTGTTTGGCGCGCGCTAATTGATCTGTAGCCGTAAATTATAAATTCGCTGAGAAATAGCCACCCCCGGACAAGTTCCAGTACTTTATACTGGGACTTTGAACATAATGGGACTTGATATAAAATTTCAGTAAACTAACCCCAGTATAAAATAATGGGACCTTTGAA
Organism: Petunia axillaris subsp. axillaris; assembly: GCA_029990575.1. Taxonomy (NCBI): domain Eukaryota; kingdom Viridiplantae; phylum Streptophyta; class Magnoliopsida; order Solanales; family Solanaceae; genus Petunia; species Petunia axillaris. Next base: position 25,152,751 of record JARKNS010000003.1, read on the forward strand.
CATGATAGTTCAAAGTCCCATTATTTTGTTATGAGACTTTATATATAAAGTTTCAGTCCAGTATAAAATGATGGTATCTTTGCAGAAGCGGATTTAAGATTTTAAGAGGATGGGTTCACCATTGTTAGAAGTCGAGTTATAAAGTCCCAAAAATGATCGGCGAACAGTTTTTATTAAAAATTATATTATTTATATAGGGTAAATATCATTTTATATGACGATACATGGAGGAAAAAAATATTTAAGGATATTTAAGTGGGATCAATCCCTACTCCTGAGTGTAAGTGAACCATCGTTTAACCAAGTGAACCATTCAAACTTTTGGAGCATGGATTCCTGAACATTCTAATCACCTAATTTTGGCACCAAATTGATAATTACTTGAATTGTCTGTGCAAATTCTCTTAGAATTTTCTAATTTTATCTAGCTTTTATTTAGCTATTTTCAGATAGAAAAAATGCTAAAATTTACCGAAAAATAAAAAAAATGATTGTATTTGTGAGTAATATTCAGTTGATTTCCCTTTTGTGTTAGCAAGAATATTTGTTGTATATTTCTACTAATTGTGTAGTTTTAATTAATTAATTAATTGTGCTAATGTTTATTGTTACAATTTAAGTATTTGATTAGGATCTTTAGTATTGGCTTAGATCAAATGGCCATTGGGCCAAGAAACTCAGAAAAAAGGAATAGGAAACGCGGCCCCATAACTAATGACATGCTAGCCCAATTCCCTACTTGACCGGGCCCATTTTGTGATTATATATGTAAAATGTTGCCCCTTTTGTCCATTTTCCCAATTTTTCAACAAAACAACCGAAACCATGCCAATTTTTGGCTTCACGCCGGAAATCGCCTCCACGACAGAGCCACTGGTCGGCCGCCGTCAACCACCACCGGCCGGCCACCTAAAAAAAACAAAATACACCAATAGACTCCTCTTGACCCCCTCTTTCCATTTCCGCTATCGTTTTCTTCAAAAAGTGAATCGATTTGCGTAGATCGGAGGTCAAAGTTCGGTCAAACTTCAAAATCCGGTGAGTCTTGTCATCTTTCCGTTGAACTTTTATGGGTAGGCTTTGTTTCTGTCTCCTCTTTTCCATTCCTTTCTTGTTCTAGTTGAAATGACCCCAAATGGGATCGTTTCAGTTAGAACAAGAAAAAATGGATTTGAATGGCTATGATGTTGTGGGGATGTACTCGGGTGATAATGGTGACGAGTCGATAATAGTGGCGATGCTTGGGTGGTGCAGCAGCGTTATAGGGGTGGTGAGGCTGTTTTTTGTTTGTTTAATTTGGGAACTGTGGTGGTGAATTGTGGATGGGGAGGAGAGGTGTAAGGGTGTGTGTGTGGGTGACTGAAGTTGATCCGAGGTAGCTTGTCCGTGGCGTCTGAGGCTGCGACGAGGGCTTAGGAAGACTGTGATGTTTTGGTATTGGCGTGGGGTGATGCTGATTAGCGAGGCCGCATTAATGAGTGTAGCAGCGAGGCAGTCTCGCAGTGGCTGCGACGTTTGTGTGAACTCAGGGTGAGGCAGTGACGTTGGCGAGGCAGCGATGAGGAGATGAAGATTGGCGATGCTCGGGTGCTGCACAACAGCCGCGATGATGGCTAGGTGAGCAGTTTGTTTGATTGGCTCGACGGGTTAGATGGAAGAATCCCAATTACTTTCTCTTTTCATGTATGTTAGTATCTTGACTATAGCTTTCATGTATAGATTCAACTACAGTGTTCAGTGGGTGAATGATAATGAAGATAGATGTTTTTGTTGTGTCGTCTCATTGGTGTAGGCATTGAAATCTGTCTGCTTTGAATTTGATATGAGATATTTGTTTAGCTTGAGCACTACATTTTATAGAATGATATGTTAGCTTGCATAAAACTGGTCCCATCAAATCTATCCGAGCTAGTATGCGTGTGATTAACCATTGTTACGTGTGTTTAAGTTATATGAGGCAAGCTTGAATGTTATTTCTGCCTGATCAGTATAGCTTGCTAATATGAAAGCTTGCTCATTGGTTTGTTTTGAGTTTTCTGTCTCGCTAAAATTTAGCCCCGGATTTGGATTTCAAGTGATTTGTATGTCTGCATTGTTTATGTGAAATGGTAGAGTTTGTATTATCCTGGATGGTTGAATTTCGGAAAAAGTTCACTCCGCTTTGGAATATTAGTATGAATTTGTTATTTAGTTTACTTTTTTGTAAGTACCTAATGATGGTATCTGTTGTTTTGTCTCTGTTCAATCTTGTTACTGCAATGTTGTTTAGGTTCTGTATTTGTCTCATTGTGTAGTTTGTGACCATGCCATGGGTAATCTATCTTGTTGGTATGTGTATTCCAGACATAAAAGAGAACTTAGTAGTTTCAAATGCTTAGCTGGTAGATAACTTTGGGGTGATGATCATGCTTGTGTTTGAACCTATTTTGGTTTCCTCTTTATGGTGAAAGGAGTTCATGTTATGTAAATGGCTAGGATAGTTTAGGTGTTTGCTGATAGTTATAATGACATAGGCCTGATGATGTCAAATGGAATGTCAAAAGTTGAGTCAAGGAAGTACAAGGGTGGCAGCAGAGAGTTCTGCCCTTTTTTGGTTCTAGTACCAGCCCTGCAGCCTTGCATAATGACCTGAAATCTAAGGATTGAGGGGCATATGGCTGTGTACTTCTACTCAAGAGCATACCCCACTTCCCCTTCTATTTTTGAGAGCCCTTTACTCTCTTTAAAAGAAGGGAACAAAACATAAAAAGGGAGAACAGAAAGTGAGCAAGAACTGGAGCAGCAGAGAACAAAAAAAGTGAGCAGCAGAGAACATTAAAGAGACAACATTAACTACATTTAATTCTGGATAGCTACCAGCACTTGGTAGTTGGGAAGGAGAAAGATTTTGAGTAAACGACAAAATGAAACAAAATAAGACAGAGTGAAAAGAAAGATTAGCAAAAGAGAGAAAGTTTAGTCTGGGCATTTTAAGCTTAAGTTTGAGTAAGTTTGTGGTTGTTGTCCGTTGTTTGGTTTGTCTAAGCTGCTGTTGTTGCTGACGTTGGTGAGGTTTACTTGGAACTCACTTATTGCTATTGGAGTTTTGTGCTATTAGGTATTTCATCTCTAACCTCCTTTGCATGTATATTTGGATCTATTTATTTTGCCATGTAAAACATGATGAAAACTGATTGTCAATAGGATATGTTTAGTGTAAAGTTACTCTTTCAATGTTTTGTTCATATTTATGTTTTTGTTACAAAGACCCCGAAACTTGTTTTAAAACGCAAATCAATGATATGAGCATGATATGATTTCTTTCACATTTTAAATCAGACAACGTGGGTCTGGAGTTAAAACATGATTCAAGTTTGCGCAAGTGAGCAAGTAAAAGATTGGAAGTTTTAAAAATAGAAGTTAAAAAAGAAGTAAAGGAATATAGGACCAAACCTAAAACATAAATGTAAATAGGATATTTAGTACATACACTCTGAAATGAGCTTAATAGTGCAACTTTTATTTAAACCAACTAGAGAAAGTGAAACTGAGTATTAAAAATGCAAACTAGGGCTGCTGTGCAAACATCCTCAATGGGCTAGAATTGGGCCAGATTGTAAGGATAGTCCAATGTAAGATTTTGGCCTTTAAATTAAAATTGAAGGAATCCAAAAAAATTAGCCATCCCATGAAAGGAAACTAAAAAGGTGGCGGTTTATCCCATTTGGAAGTTGTGGTACTGTTTTCAACGTTACAGTATGTATTTATTTATTTATCTATTTTTTTAGTCTAGAATTAATATTAATCTTGTTAATATCAAATAGTTTTTTTTAAAGTAATATCAAAGAGTAACAGGACACGGCAAAATACAATAAATATCTTAAAGGTCCAAAATGCGATAACTAAAGCAACTGTGCTTGGCACAAGACTCGAGGGTGCCTAACACCTTCCCGAGAGTCAACCGGATCCTTACCCGAATCTCAAAACGCAGTCCTTTGACGAGTCAAAAGGTGTTCCGAGGTACCTTTGGTGACTTGGCACACCCTTTGAACTTGTCAAATGGCGACTCCGTAAAAATAATAATTTGGTACCTTTTGAACGCCGTCACTTCCTTAAATGGAAACTCTTAAACAAATAGCGCAGAAAATCTAATCAAAATTCCATAAAGCGCTATTAATCAAGAATCAAGCGGTTGGGAAAAAAGGGCTGTGACAAACATCATATTAGATATATTTTGAAAAAAATATACATAAAATACCTAGTTTCGTGGATAGACCATGGGTTCACGTGAACCGTATTTTCTATGCTACATCTGCCCCTGTACCTTTGAACATGTTAGTTCAAAGTCCCATTATTTTGTTATGAGACTTTATATATAAAGCTTCAGTCCAGTATAAAATTATGGGACCTTTGAACATGTTAGTTCAAAGTCCCAGTATAAAATATCGAGACTAGTCTGGGGTGTTTTCCAATGTTAATGGAGCGTAAGTGTATGCGCGAATTTTTAGCTATATCTCAATTAATTTTAAAACGGTGGATAAAATTCATTGAGCGCGTCCAAAAATGGCTACGCATCAAAATTTTCCGGAATGGGCCTCAATGGTTTAAAAATAAGCAATTTTGATTTAAAAGGGGGATTTGCAAAAATATGACACGGGAAGCTTTGATTTGCCAAAATGCCCTCACGAACAGATGTTTAGCAAAAATGCCCTCATTAGTTTAATGAAACTTTTTTCGGATCAAAATACCCCTACAAATCAGTAAAAAGGCGCGCCCCAGTCCCTCCTATTCCTTTTCTCCATTCACGCTATCAAGAAAACCATAAAACCCCATTTCTTTTACAGATTGCTTTGTTCAAGAGAAGATTCAACGAAAGATTTCTTCAAGTTGCAAGGGTAAAGTTCTCTACAGCTATTGCCAAGAGTTTAAGTTCTGCTGCAAAGACTGAAAAATCTCTAAAGTATTGGCAATAGCCAAGACTTTAAACTCTACTGCAATGGGAGGCTGTGTAAAGACTTCTTGCCTATTGCTAAGACTTTAAGTCCTGTTGCCATGGTCTCTACAACTACAGAAAAAGTCTCTACAACTATTGCCAATAGCCAACACTTTAAATTCCAGTGGAAGGGGGGAACTTGTACAAATAGTCTCTGCAAGTATTGACAATTGCCAGAACTTTAATCTCTAGTGGAAGGAGCAACTTGTACAAATAGTCTCTGCAAGTATTGACAATTGCCAAGACTTTTACCTATATTGCAATGCAAAATTTGCAGAGAAAGTCTCTACAACTCTTGACAATAACCAAGACTTTAAGTTCTGGCAAAGGGGACCTTACACTAAAAATCTCTAAGAGTATTGGAAATTGCCAAGACATCTACCTCTGCTGTAGTGAACAAGTTGGAGACAAAGTCTCTGCAACTCTTGGCAATAGCCATGACTTTAAGTTCTGGCAAGGGGGACCTTACACTAAAAGACTCCAAGAGTACTGGCAATTGCCAAGACTTCTACCTCTACTGCAGTGAACAGGTTGGAGACAAACTCTCAGCAACTTTTGGCAATAGCCAAGACTCTAAGTTCTGGTGGAAGCGACAACTTGCACAAAACATCTTTGTAAGTATTGAGACTTTAAACTCTACTGCAATAAGCAACTTGTAGAGAAAGTCTATGCAACTCTTGGCCATGGTCAAGATTTTAAGCTCTATGCAAAACATGAATATCTAGTAGCCATACGCAATAAAAATCTTCAAATCACTGGATTCAAGCAAAACACAAGAAAAAAATCCCAAATTTCTAGCACACAAAGAAGAAAGAAGGATGCCAGAAATGGGGAAAGAGAGAAGGAAGTTTTTCAGCGTGAATTAAACAAGTTGGGGGCCACACAAAAAAGAAAAAAGGAGGCCAGGAATGGGAAAAGAGAGAAAGAAACCTTCAGCGTGAATTAACACAAGTTGGGGGGGCAAAATAGTCCTTTCATAAGAGGGGGTATGATGTGGAGGGCATTAACTTAAAACATTTATAAGTGGGGGCAATTAGGTAAGACCATGTCTTATTGAGGACACTAGGTGAAATTTTTTGGATCTAAAACGCCCAACTTTTGCAAAAGTGGCCCAACAGGGGCTAATATAAAGAATTTGAACCCAGTAGACAATTCTGGATATGCTATCATAGTTATAACCCCTTAAGAAATTATTCAACGTTTAGCTGCAATGTCTAGATTGTGGACATCAGACTTGAGCTAAAAGATTCATGGTGATCCCCAGGACCTTAGGGTTTTTTGTACTGAGAAATGACGATTGGGGTAATAAATCAAAGAATTTTCTTATAGGGTTAAAAATATGAAAGTGGTTCTGGAGTATTACTCTATCCGTTCCAAAAAAGATGGTACAATTTTTTTATTAGTCCGTTTTAAAAAGAACGACACACTTATATATTTGAAAATAATTTAACTTTAAATTTATCACTTTGCTCTTAATAAAATGCTTTATAGCCAAATCTTTATCAACGAATTATTTTAAACTACAAGTTTCAAAAAATTTCTTCAACTACTCCCTCCATCCCAAAATGAGTGTCTGGGTTTGACTGAGCACAAAATTTAAGAAAATAAAAAAGATTTTTCAATACTGTGGTTTAAAATGAAAGTTGTGTGTAATGTGGGCCAGTATCTTTAAATCAATTGGTCCAAAATAAATCTTAGATTTAAAGAGTTGCCATAAAAGGAAAGAAACACTCATTTTAGGACAAACAAAAAAGGAAAGGTAGACACTTATTTTGGGACGGAGGAATAGGGTAAAGTGGCTCTCTGGATAAATTTTATTATTCGTACAATTTCTGCAATTTTTGTTGGTCATACCCAGTTGGGCCTACATTTAAACCTTATGTGGGTCGGGTAAAATAAAAATACGGGTCAAACGATACTTCGAGACTTCCCTTTTCCCCCTCTGCGTTCATATAACAGAGAGAGAATATGGAGGCGTGGCCTTTTTTTGCACTCTTTCTTCTTCACTTACCATTACGGAATAATATATAATCACTCCTAAACCTATTACACAAACATTTTCTCTCTCTACAAACCCTAATTTTTTGAATTTAGTAATATTATGGCGGAAGAGCCACAATCATTGACGGCGGAGGGGGAAGAGGAACGGCTGCCGGAGACTACGTCAGTGGAGGAGCCGGAAGAAGAAGGAGGCGGAGGCGGAGACGGAGACGGAGAAGATGAGGAGGAAGAAGAAGATGATGAAAATGAAGGGTTGATCATAAAGGCACAAGCATTAATGGAGAAAATCACTGCTTCACCTGATAACCCTAACCCTAATACTATCCATTCCCTTTCTTCCCTTTTCGAAACTCAAGAATCCCGGTAAATTAGTTTCTCTTCCTTTTTATTCATGAATTATTATTTATATAGTGAAGTGAATTTTGGGTTAATGTATGGTTTAAGTGGATACTTACAAAAAGAAGCTGTTTATATTAATCATAATTTAGCTGTCGACCGGAGACCCTAGATAGAACTGCGTGGAGGTCAAGGATTAGGGGTAGAAGGTTAGGTAATAGTCGAGCGAGTTCTGCCATATTACTCTTAGTATTGTTAGTATATTCAGTTTCTATCTGATTTTTCGTCTTTATTGTTAGTGGTGTTTTCGATTTACTTGGGTATTTCCCTTTCTTCTCTTTTCGAAACTCAAGAATCTAGGTCAATAGTAGTATTTTTTTTATTTGTTATTGATGAGTTGTTAATTTAGTGAAGTAAATTTTGTGTTATATTTGTGTTGAAGTATGATTTAAGTTGATATAAGAGTAGAAGAGCAGGCTCGTTATCCAGCTAGTTTGAAATTGTGCGCCGATGGCCCCTCAGAGATTTCTCGGTTTTTAAAAAAAGCATAAGGGGATTATATTGATGTAATAACGTAAAAATGATAACCTTGGCAATGTTTATGTATGTGTGGCAGCTGATGTAGGAATCTAGTTTTAGAATTTATAGGAACAGCCACTGATGTAACCCAGAGTTTGACTTCCAATGTTAGTATAGGATATAATGTCTGAGTTTGCATTAGGAAAGTTAGCATTAGAAATCATCTATGTTACTTATACCTTAAATTCAAACATTTTTGTGTAATTCTATAGATTAGGAAAAACTCTAGAATTCAACTATGTTAATCATAAAACTTGGCTGTATAATCCACCATCTAATTTACAGTGAACCAGTAAATTGCATATTAATATATACTATAAAGTCTACTTAACAAAATCAGTATAAATTAAAAAGTCTACTTTTTCTGATAATGTAAATGATATTATAATAATGAAGGGAAAAAACTCCCTATTCAAGCCGTATAGTAAAAGTAGAGGACCTACACCAAAATATAGTTCTTCACAAAAAAATACTTTCATCTATACATATCAGAACCTCTAGGGTACACCAAAAAGACACTAAAACCCAAAGACGGTTTTGCAATTTTATAAAATCACTCTCGTTTCCTTCCCCCGCTTGTGGGATTATATTGGGTATGTTGTTGTTACTCTCGTTTCCTTCCAAAGCTCTCATATTTCTCTCTTTCCATAATTCACATAATGGCTAACAAAGCAACATCCCATGCTCTTGTTCTTCTCCTCCTCCTCCTCTTAAATGCCCAACTATACATCGCCGCCTTCACTGTATCCGACATCACCCATTGAATCCCAAACCATATTAGAACCACCGTCCGCAACCGCTGCGCGACCTTGCAATGTAGCAAGAGATGATCAACGTCTTCTCCGGAACTTCTACATATGTAACACCAACTAAATTAATGCTTTGTTTCTTCTATTTTTTAGCTATCAAAATCATGCGCCTAGCTGCCAACCACATAAAAAAACACACCTTCTTAGGCACCCTAGGAATCCAAATAGAACAAAAAGGGAATGCCGACTCCTCTATCACCAATAAACTCTGCTAATATGATTTAACAGTGAACAAACCGTCTGTGCTTTCTTCAATCTCCACAAATCAGGAGTGTTATGCTGGATGTTTTGTTTATAAAGAAGCTCAACCATATGTTAAAAATAACTCATCTCCCAATCCTGAAGGCCGCTTCTAAATGTTGGATTCCAATGGACTTCCCCTTCACGAACCTTTTGGACTGTCACCTATCTCTGGCTCGATTATCTGAACATGTCAGGATAGACAACCTTTAATTCACTATCTCCACACCACTTGTGATCCCAAAAGCTGATTCTACCCCCATCCCCCAGCCTGAAAATGATACGATCACTGAAATCCTCCTACCCCAAGAAAAAAAAAATTCTACTTGGCAAAGTCACAAGAATATCTACGGTGACAGTCTACTAGTATAGTCCTCTAGTATAAATTTTGTAAGGAACAAAACAAAATTGGGTTATCATTGAGTATTTCAGTTATAAAAAATTTGGGCATCACCATGGGTTTATTTGGGCTGCTGATTTATGATGGGTTGATTTGGGAAAATTCAAATCAACCTATCATCAAAATCGTTCTTGTCCAAGCCCATTAAAACTTGAGCGGATTGGGCGGGTACTCAGGTTTGGGTTAGTTTTGCCACCTATACATCCACCTCAGAGAGGTGAAACCAGCCAGTGCTGTGTCTAACTGGATGAAACAAGACGATGACTGATTTGTTCATTCTCTTTCAAGTGCAGATACATGGAAGAGAGCACAGGTCATTCTGCCTCTAATAACGGCCGGTCTTCCCATACTGTTGGAAGACTAGGGAACCTTATCCAGGTAAGCAATGGTAGCTTGCTTTACTTCTTTGCCTTTTGTATCACCCTCATATACATGAATGTATCAAAGTTTCTATAGAATACTTTCAACCAAAAATTGGAAAGCTTACTTCCCATCATCTCTTCCTGCAGGACAATGATGAATTCTTTGAACTGATATCTTTGAAGTTCTTATCTGAGAGGAGATATCCAGTTTCTGTGCAGGCTGCTTCTGCGAGGCTGCTTTTTAGCTGTTCATTAACTTGGATGGTATAATTCTATTCTTGATTAGCATATATATATATATATGGATTTTTTTCTATTGTTATGCATGTAGACTAAGTTAGTGCAACTGGAATCCAGTATCCACATGTTTTTGAAGACACTGTGCTGGAAAATTTAAAAAGCTGGACAATGGATGACACAACCAGATTGTCTGGTGATGATCATTATTGGAAGCATGAGTCAGGTGATCGGAGGTCCTCTGATTCTGAGATGCTGAAGACCTACTCTACTGGACTGCTTGCTGTGTGTTTGGCAAGGTGTGCTCTTAGGCTCATACTCTTTTTCCTTTTTGGTTTTATTACACGTCTCCTGTTGCAATCATATTCATCTTCTTTCTATTGGTTGTAGTGGTGGTCAAGTAGTTGAAGATGTGTTAACATCTGGACTCCCAGCAAAACTGATGCGCTATCTTCGGATTAGAATTCTGGGAGATACCACCACAAGCCAAAGAGATGCAACGTCCTTGTTGGATGGCAAAGCATCATCTACAGGTACTAGCGTAAGAGCTAGAGAGGAATGTAGGAGTAGATTGCGGCAAGTTGCAGAAAGTTCTCGTATGGATATTCCCAGAACTGCTGAAGATGGATTTCTCGGTGATCAAGTTATGGATAAGGACCGAGATAGAAGTGTCAGTAGGCATATGCGTGGGGATGAACGTTGGACTGATGAAGAGCCACCTGATTCGATGGCTGTTGATGATGATGATTATCAGGCAGATGTAGATGTTGAAGAACGATGGCATATTAGAGATTTACGCGATGGCAAGGCAAAGCCTGGTAACAGATCCCTTAGGGAAGACGAGCATGATGAGAATGCTAGAGATGACTCATCAAGGCGCAGGGTGAATCGTGGGTGCACAAGACACAGGGGACGGGGAAGGCTGGCTGAGGGTGTTACAGAGAATGAAGCAGCTTTGACCTCTCCAGGATCTGCAACTAGATTGGGTGGACAATCTCGAAGCAGAACTTTAACCCGAAATCAAGATTTGGGGAGAGCGCCAGACACCAAGAGGAGTCTGAGCAGGACAAATGTTGGTAGTTTGGCAGTGGAGAGGGATGAAAATGATGACTGTTTCCAAGAATGTAAAGTTGGCTCCAAGGATATTACTGATCTGGTGAAGAAAGCTGTTAGAGCTGCTGAAGCTGAAGCGAAAACAGCTGATGCTCCAGCCGAAGCCATTAAAGCAGCCGGTGATGCTGCTGCAGAAGTAGTCAAAAGTGCTGCTTTGGAGGTTTGTTTTCACTTCTTATCCAGTTTGGTACTTTTATATAGTCTTATATAGTTTTCATTTCAAACCGTCTCTATGTTATCGCTGTGACTCAGGAATTTAATAGGACAAATGATGATGAGGCTGCAGTTTTGGCTGCTTCAAAAGCTGCTTCCACTGTCATTGATGCTGCTATTGCAGTTGAAGTTTCAAGGTTGGTGTGTCATTTTTGTGTATGAGGCATCTTGATTGTTGGAAAAACATGCTCATTTGCGATCAGCTCAACTCTCTGATTTCCATTTTTTAAAATGTAATGTGGTGCTGATACATTTCTTTATAAAAAATGTGGTGTTGATCGATATATTGTAGGGGTGCTATTGCTGAAGTTGAATCACAAGACATAAAAGCTACAGCAGAAGAAGTTAATGAGGATGTTGATGAATTCTTCATTCTGGATAGCAACTCTCTTGCAAAGTTGAGAGAGAAGTTCTGCATCCAGTGTCTTGTTATTTTGGGAGAGTATGTTGAAGTGCTTGGACCTGTGTTGCACGAAAAAGGAGTAGATGTGTGTGTAGCGCTGTTACAACAGAGTTCCAAACATAAAGAGGGGTGTAAGATTTCACTTCTCTTGCCTGATGTTCTGAAGCTGATTTGTGCGTTGGCCGCACATCGGAAATTTGCTGCTGTATTTGTGGATCGTGGTGGCATGCAAAAATTGCTTGCTGTCCCAAGAGCTCATCAGACATTTTTTGGTCTTTCTTCATGCTTATTTGCTATAGGGTCAATTCAGGTAACGTCTCTCTCCATTTTTCTTTCTTTTAATGTTATGAATTGGTTATGTATATCTTATCAATAAAGATAAAAATTGGTTATGTATATCTGAAATCATCGTCCAGTACGGTTTTATAAAATTTTAGTGGCTCAATGAAGTCCTTAACTTTTGAAATATAATTTCACAGGGAATAATGGAACGCGTTTGTGCCCTTCCTTCAAACGTTATCCATCAGGTGGTTGAATTGGCGCTTCAGCTTCTTGAATGTCCTCAAGATCAAGCTAGAAAGAATGCTGCTTTATTTTTTGCTGCTGCATTTGTTTTCAGAGCTGTTCTAGATGCTTTTGATGCTCAGGACGGCTTACATAAAATGCTTAATCTTTTGCATAGTGCTGCATTAGTGAGATCTGGGGGTTCTTCTGGGGCATTAACCGCCTCAGGTTCATTACGGAGTGAAGGATCACCACCGGAGGTGCTGACCACTTCTGAGAAGCAGATAGCTTATCACACCTGTGTTGCACTTCGGCAGTACTTCAGAGCACATCTTCTCTTGCTGGTGGACACAATTCGGCCTAATAAAAATGTCCGCAGTGCTGCCCGTAATATCCCTAGTGGTAGGGCTGCTTATAAGCCGCTTGACATTAGTAATGAGGCGATGGATGCAGTTTTCCGTTTAGTACAGAAAGATCGGAGACTTGGTCCTGCGGTTGTGAGGGCCCGCTGGCCTGTAGTTGACAAGTTTTTAAGTTCAAATGGGCATATTACCATGTTGGAACTATGTCAGGTAGTATATTCTTCTATAAGATCTTCACTTTTCCTTACATGCATACGGCTTTTCTGATTTACTTTTTATTTTCCAAATTTAGGCTCCACCTGTCGAGCGCTATTTGCGTGATTTGCTTCAGTATGCTCTTGGCGTGCTTCATATTGTCACTTTAGTACCGTACAGCCGTAAACTTATCGTAAATGCAACATTAAGCAATGATCGTGTGGGTATAGCTGTTATACTGGATGCAGCAAACAGTGCCGGTTATGTAGAACCTGAGGTATGGGATCAAGAACTCTTTTCATTCACTCGTTGTAGCGATTCAGATGCTCATCCATTTATTTTGATATTGGTAGATTGTTGAAGCAGCATTGAATGTGTTAGTCTGTCTCGTATGTCCTCCACCATCTATCAGCAATAAACCATCTGTCTCTACACAAGGACATCAGACCGCTGCCAGCCAATCTGCATATGCTCCTGGTATGGAAACTAGAGAACGGAATCCAGAGAGGAGCGAGATCAGAGAACGGAATCCAGAGCGGAGCGAGACCAGAGAACGGAATCCAGAGCGGAGTGAGACCAGAGACAGAAATGTGGAGCGGAGTATTCCGGATCGTGCTGTTAATGTCTCCAGCCAGAGTGACAATCGAGAACGGAATGGAGAATCTACTTTATTGGACCGTGGAAGCACAGCAGCTCTTGGCACATCCATCGTCAGTGGCACTTCTCAAGGGCCAGTGACTACAGTGGCATCAGGATTAGTTGGAGATCGGAGAATATCGCTAGGTGCTGGAGCTGGTTGTGCTGGCCTTGCTGCGCAGCTGGAACAAGGATACCGTCAAGCGAGAGAGGCTGTTCGAGCTAACAATGGTATTAAGGTCCTCCTGCAGCTCCTCCAGCCACGGATAGTTACTCCTCCGGCTGCAGTCGACTGTCTTCGTGCTCTTGCTTGCCGAGTACTTCTTGGTTTAGCAAGAGATGAAACAATTGCTCATATATTAACAAAACTTCAGGTAGGTGGATCTGGCATCATGATTCTTGTTTCCCCTTTGACCGTTGCTAAACAACAAGAGAACGGAAACAAAAACAAGTTATGAAGCACCAGAACACAGTATATATCTAACTATCTGAATGTAAGAGTACTAGTTTCCTGCATGGTTGACATGAGGGGTTTCAAGGATTGATTGCAATAACTGGATATGTGATTTAGCTGAGGTATATTCACCCTAACATGTCACCTTTGGTGTTTCTTTTTTTGAAGAAGGTAACAAAGATAAATTATTAATAGAAAACAAACTTCAGCATCTGGAAGATGATGAAGTTTTAGATTGCAACTCCAAGAGAGAAAAAGTGGGAAACATCTTAGAACCAATTACGAAGCACTTATTGTATCAATCAAGTCTCTCATCTCATCAAGAAGTTCACGTTTACATCAAAAATAGAACAAAGGGAGACAATTCATATTAATCATCTAAATGGAGCAGATCTTATCTTTCAAAGCACCTAGAATTCCTTTCCTTCTAGATTGTCCACCATATACATGCTGCGATGATTTTCCAATTATCATTGTCACCATCTCTTCTGCCTATTGCTTTCCAACTCTTGATCAGGTCTAGTGCGGTTCCAGGCAACACCCAATATACCTTTATCATACATAAGAACATGTTCCACAGATTTGTTGTGACTTTGCAGTGTAAGAACAAGTGGCCATTGTTTTCGACTTCCTGACCACACAGAAAGCACTTAGAGCAAATCCGAAAACCTCTTCTCTGTAGGATCTTATGAGTTAAACATGAACGTTTAACCACCAGCCATACAAACACATGAGACTGAGAGGGGAATTCTGACTCTCCAGATGTGTTTCCCGCGCCACAATTTAGTCATTGAGCCATTGTGATTTAGTTTCCCATAAGCATCGTTGACTGTGTAAGTTTCTTTAGTTTTCAGAATCCAAGTTAACTTGTCTTTGGACTCTGAAGTTCCCCTAAAAGGCTGGAGAATTTCCCAAAAAAGGGATACCCTTGCCACTTCTCAATCATTCAGTAATCTTCTAAAGTTTAAATTCCAACCTTGAGGACCCCATACTTGCCCTACCATTGCTTGTTTTTGTGAACTAATAGAGTGTAAGTCTGGAAAGAGGCTTTTCAAGTTCACTTGCCCAATCCAGTGATTGTCCCAAAATGAAAATTTCAATCCAATACCAACATTGATTGTGATATTGCTGCTGAACTCGGGGCTGTACTTGCTGATGGTTTTCCAAACACTAGCACCATAGGTGGAGTTTCACTTCTTTGGTTATCCATATGTTCATTAGTCCATATTTCAGAACTATGAACCTCCTCCATAATGCCCCTTCTTCAGTGCTGAACCTCCAAAGCCACTTTTGTAATAGGCATTGATTGTGTACCTTGAGGTTTCTAATCCCCAATCCGCCCTGTTGTTTGCTCAGAGTCAAAGTATCCCATTTAACCAAATTTATAGCTCTTCTGTCTTTGTTCCCTTGCCACAGGAATTCTCTCCTCAAAGTGCTAAGTCTTTTTTTGATGACCAAAAAAAAAAAAAAAGACTTCACACTTTGAGGAGATAATTCCTGTGGCAAGGGAACAAAGACAGGAGAGCTATAAACTTGGTCGAATGGGATACTTTTCTTTGGTTAAATGGGATACTTTCCGATGGTTAAATGGGATACTTTCTGAGCTATAAAGACAGGAATGATAGTTTTCTCTCCGATGTTTGGGAATAAGGAACAAAGACAACAAACTGAATAGAGATTTCAATAGTGGAAACATTGAATTTTGTTTTATTGATAAAGTAATAATTTTGTTAAAATGTTTGGGCTCCAACACAAACAAGAATTTCGACAAGTGGAAAAACCATCATAAGATATGGTTCTATAAGAATGTCATGCTTTCTTCTATGTAGAAATATTCTTCATATAAAGAAAATCTTCAACGCAGAAATATTGATTTTTTGTAGTAAATTTTCACTTGGGTAGTTACCGTTTGACAACCATATGTTATATTTGAAACCACCACTGTCAGCACTAGTTGCTCTCATGAAGTGATAGTAGGCTTGACTGGAACACTGTAAAGTACTCTCGTTTGATACACTAGTTTGGGGTGTTAACTGGTAGATGGTCTAAGAAATAAGGGAGAGACTTTGTATCTAACAAAAAGGTAAACGACGAGAAAGAAGCAAGGTGTGAGACTTGCCTTTATCAAATTAAAAAAAGAAAAAAAAGAAAAACGAGAAAGGTATGAGACTTGTTTCATATGTTGCCGTCTACGTAGTAGGATGAGTAGGAAAATCTCCATTTTTGACTTGGAAATGTTTGGAACTTATAGTAAAATTTTAAAGGCGAAATCATAGTCAGACAGATGCTTAGTCTTGGGGGACCCAAGTTTAGATATTCTACAAAGGTAAATCTGCTAAAGACTCCTGCATCTCTGGAACCTAGGGAGCACGTTCAGGGAAAATCCTTTCTTTCTCGTCTAATGAGAGGGTGCAGCCTTTGCATTTTATACTTTTTGTCTCCTTGATAGTTGGCAGTTCTCCAAACTTATGAAAAATTAGAAAGAGTAGTAGCAGTGTCCATTCCGTCCTATGTAAAGGTAACTTTGTCTTGGAATGTTTCTGGGCGGTGTTAGTAGAAGTAAGATAGAACTGGTTCCATGCCGACGGAAAGGGAGGCTGCTCCTGATGTCGAAACAGTGGAATATGGAAGTGTCGACAACGTGAACACTGTCATTGCAACTCTAGTGCAAGTGAAATGAGGTATAGGGAAAGCTTGGATGAATGATGGTAGCTCTAGAGATAGGTTGGGAGCAGAAGACATGTCTCAAATGAGTAGAAGGGGACAGCAATACTCTACATCCTTCCATTTGTATAGATTTGGTGAAATCTGTGAAGAACCATATGTTAGTGTAGGTTCTCTACGATTTTTGTATACTGGTTTTATAGGGGGTTTAAATTGCCTAGTCTAAGTCTCTGTCTATTAAACTAATATCAATCTTAGTGAACTACTTTATCAGATTTTTCAGGATGTTGTGCTCTGTTACTGTTTTTCAGGATATTGTGCTCTGTTACGATTTTCTTAGTGCAGCTAGTGCAGATGACAGTTATGTAGTTAATTTTGCCAGTTAGAAGAAACATTTTTTGTAGTTTATATTTTCTTCTTTTTAATATGCGCAAGATTCAGTGTGCATGACCTTATGCAATATAAGCTCAGAGGAAATGGTATTTTTGTGTTGATGAAGTTGAATATACTTAATTACATTGTTTGTTCTATTGGTGGTTTTAGGTTGGAAAAAAGTTGTCAGAACTCATTCGAGATTCAGGAAATCAGACTCCCAGCGGTGAACAGAACCGGTGGCAAGCAGAACTTGCACAGGTGGCTATTGAGCTGATTGGGGTAAGAAAGTAATCCTAGTTCTCTCCCTTTCTCTCTTATATATATAAAATTTTGTGGGATGAAATGGGGGCTTGCGTACGAAGATGTTGGAAGGTCATTGTGGTTTTGATGATATCTTGGGGAAAAGGAAGTCGGGGAGGATAAGGGAGAGGAATGTTTATTAACTGGTTTTCTCCTGTATTTAACCAAAGAATATAATGATGAGTTTGATCTTGATGGTCCCTCTGGGGAAAAATATTTTGGGGGGGGGGGGGGGGGGGATTTTTTTCTTGTGATTAAGCATTTTTACCCCTTCTGGATTTTGTTTTGCTGACTCTTGTTTTGTTGGTATTTCCCTCTCTGTTATCTCTTTATTAAGATGCGTTCTAAGGTATGACTTTGTGCGATAATGTGCATTACATTAATGAATTAGAAAATATGCCTGTAGATCCATGCTGGCTTAAATTAAACAAATACACACGTGTTAAGTACTGTTTTCGCTCTACCTATAGTATTTGGCCCGACTAGCAAGAAATAGTGGGCCAAAAATTTGATTAGATGATTGTGTTTGATAAGGGTAAAAAGGGTTTGTAAAGAGGTGGAGTATATGTTTGTAAAAGATGCTGTGTTATCTTTATCATAATGTGCAGTTGTACCAGCTTATTTTCAGAAGGAGATGTTTTCAATTTAGGGAGGGGATTAACTAAATATCTGGAAAGAAACAAAAAAGTCGGTCAAGCCATTTGGGATGGCAGGAGTAAAATATTAGATTATTTGATTTTATATACACATTCATCTTCCAAGTCTTCTCTGCACAGATGTCTTTCTTTCTTTTCCTTTTTTGTTAATTTGCAGCGCTATGTTGTCCTTTTGGGTTTTCTAGGTAGTAACTAATTCTGGGCGTGCAAGTACCCTAGTTGCTACAGATGCTGCTACCCCAACATTAAGGCGCATAGAGAGAGCTGCTATAGCTGCTGCTACTCCAATCACATATCATGCAAGGTAAATAGGGGTGATCGAACATGATTAAATGAGAGTGTCTTAGGTTCTTCGTTTTTCCTCCTTACTAGTATGAAGTATCTGACCCCTTTGTCTTCTGAATTCAGGGAACTTTTACTACTCATCCATGAACATCTACAGGCTTCTGGTCTGACAGAAGCTGCAACCACGCTTCTAAAGGAGGCTCAGCTGACACCTTTGCCATCTTTAGCTGTGCCATCATCTCTGGCGCATCAAACATCTGGACAGGAGACATCGTCAGTTCAAATTCAGTGGCCATCTGGTCGTGCACCTCGGGGTTTCATGTCAGTTAAACCGAAACTGTCATCACTGGATGAGGATGGTGGATTGAAATCTGAGTCAGTCTGTTCTTCAAAAAGGAAACCATTGGCCTTTTCATCCGCGCGTAGTTTGTCGTCAAAATCTCTTCCTGTTGAAGCCTCTCCAATGACATCAGGCTGCAAATTCAGTAATTCGAAGAAGTGTGCCACACCTGTAGCTACAGCTGAAACTCCATCAGTTACTTCAGTTAAAGATGGTGGAGATCCAGACATTATGTGTAAAACTCCCATTGTATTGCCAATGAAACGTAAGATAACTGATCTGAAGGAAGGTGGTTCAGTATCTTCAGTTAAGCGACTTAACACTGGTGATCATGCAATCAGGTCTCCAGTTTGTGTCACTCCAAATGTGGTCCGCAGAAGTGGTCTACCATCGGATCCTAATATGTCAACACCAAATCCTACTTTGAGAGAGAATCATAATCGACCTGGCTTAAGTGCTTTTCCAGCTGAAGGTGATGATAACCTATGCAACTATGGCGCGCTGACTCCAATGGTGACGTCTTCCCAACATGGTCTTCTAAGTGATTCACAACCCCCAAATGCGGAGCGTTTAACTTTGGACTCTGTGGTTGTTCAGTACTTGAAACACCAGCATCGTCAATGTCCTGCTCCTATCACAACCTTACCTCCTCTTTCACTTCTGCACCCTCATGTCTGTCCTGAACCAAAACGAAGCCTGGATGCACCATCAAATGTGACATCCCGGCTTAGTACTCGTGAATTTAGAAGTTTGAATGGTGGGACACACGGAAGGCGTAAAGATCGACAATTTGTCTATAGTAGATTTAGACCATGGCGAACTTGCCGGGATGATGCTGGTGTCCTCTTGACATGTGTCTCTTTTCTGGGAGATTCATCCCAAATTGCTACTGGCAGCCATTCCGGAGAGCTGAAAATATTTGACTCTAACAGCAACACTATCGTGGAGAGCTTCACCAGCCACCAGGCACCTTTGACACTTCTGCAGTCATACCTTTCTGGTGAGACTCAGATGCTCCTGTCTTCGAGTGCTCATGATGTGCGGTTATGGGATGCAACTTCTGTTTCAGCTGGGCCTCGGCATTCATTTGAAGGTTGTAAAGCTGCACGATTTAGCAACTCTGGTACAACATTTGCTGCATTGTCTGCGGAGCCATCCCGGCGTGAGATTCTTCTGTATGACGTTCAGACCTGTCAAGTTGATCTGAAACTTACAGACACATCCAGTATTCCTTCAGGCAGGGGACATCTGTATTCCCTTGTGCATTTTAGCCCATCAGACAATATGCTTCTCTGGAACGGGGTCTTATGGGATTGTCGTGGTTCTGGCCCAATTCACCGTTTTGATCAATTTACTGACTATGGTGGCGGGGGCTTTCATCCTGCTGGCAATGAGGTAAAGATATTTCACGTTTTTTCCCTTTTAGTGGATAAAATTGTAAGCCAGATCTTAAATCCATTACAGTAGTTCATTGTCACGTTTCTGGATCCTTCCTTTTACCTTTGCTGAAACTCTCATCTTTCTTGATAGGTCATCATAAACTCTGAGGTATGGGATTTGCGGAATTTCAGGCTTCTGCGTAGTGTACCATCTTTGGACCAGACTGTAATAACATTTAATGCGAGTGGCGATGTGATATATGCCATCTTGAGGAGAAATCTCGAGGATGTTATGTCAGCATTCCAGACACGTCGTGTTAAACACCCACTGTTTGCTGCTTTCCGTACTGTGGATGCTGTTACCTACTCCGACATTGCAACCATTCCAGTAGACCGTTGTGTCCTTGACTTTGCGACGGAGCCAACTGATTCTTTTGTTGGGCTGGTCACCATGGACGACCAAGATGAGATGTATTCTTCTGCTAGGGTGTATGAAATTGGTCGGAGGAGACCATTAGAGGATGATTCAGACCCTGATGATGCTGAAAGTGAAGAGGATGATGAAGAAGATGATGATGATGATATTGACGAGGAAGTGCTTCTTGGGACGGATCTCGATGGGGATGGTGAAAGCGAGGCTGATGATTTGAGCAATGATGATGATAGTGTGAGTGAGCTTGAAGGCGAAGAGGATGAAGACGGAGATTTCATCATAGATGGTGTGGACTTTGGTGGTGGAGCTGGTTTAATTACGATTGGAACAGATGATGAAGATGATGATGACGACAGTGATCTCGTTGAATCCTTTAGTAGTGGGGATGAAGAATGATCTGTGTAGGTAAACGGGGATGGCTGTCAATTGATGGAAAATAGATGTAATCAATAGATGAGTTATGATATAATTTGCTTGGCTGTGTAACATTTTCCCATGCATTTTAGGAAGGGTAAAGTAATCTCTACTTTTTTTCTTTTTTCTTTTTTCTTTTTTCGCTAGTATTGAATTCTCTTCCTATTTATCCATGGCAAAGCCGAGCAACTTGTCCATATATGAGTCAGGAGTGGAAAGGGATTATGCCTTTTGGTATGCTTCATATTTGAAGTAGCAGTTTTGGGTGGCAACTGTTGTGAAGTAGACAAAGTCTCTATTTTGTAGACAAAGAGTCTATTTTTTCCATAGTTCCTTTTACTGGTTAATATTAGTCTGAATTTATGGTTGGCTCACACGCCAAACAAAGTTGCAAGTAAAGTACATCTTTTTATCTACTAAGGCCCTGTGGCGTATATCTCATTACTGATGGTCATTATCCCGAGGAGACATACAAAGCACAAGTGTTGCATTTTTCACAAAAGCAGTAAGAATAGGCTATAGGACTAACGGGTCGTTTGGTTCAGAGACAAGTTATGCAACTATTAATAATACAGGTATTAGTTATGCATGTATTAGCTATGCAGGTATTAATAATACAGGTATTAGTTATGCAGGTATTATATTTTGGTTAATGAATGGTTTGTTGTATTAAAAAATTATTATATATTTCATAATTTAAATTATGTGTTTTAATATTTATTCTTAAATAGATGTTTGTTTACTATTTTACCCTTTGAGCCTAGCAATGTAATTTATGTACATATTTATTCTAGTTTTGTAATGGGTAGCTTTTATGTACATGTTTATAAGAGTTGCTCTGTAAATTGCATTGTTGTGAGCTCATTCTATGATTTAAGCCAAAGAATTAACACTGGAAACATGTCACATCTTTTGTAGGGAAAAGGATTTAGGTTAAGTACTTTCCAGACCTTAGTATTCAGTGAGAAAACCCGAGCTTTGGATATAAAATCGTGTCGATGAGCAGGAGTGCTTGACACAGCTTCACCACATAATCAATTTTAATCACTGTTGTCAACAAAACCAATTCTAACAACTTTGTAATCATTCATTTTCATGTTAACCAAATCCAATACTCACTTGTATAATCTGAAGATCTAATTTATCAAAGTGTTTGAAGGTGGAAGCATCAAGTACTTGTTTATAGATGAATTAGTCAAATATATGGTATGACCAAAATGGCTAGACAATTTAAACCATTGAATGAACTCTCAACAATGCAATTTTGTTTCTTAACCTTTGAAATCTTGATAAGCCAAAAATGAAGTAGGCAACAGCAAGAAAGAAACATGCAGCAGCTGGCAGTAGCAAGAAACAAGCTAGCAGCAGCAAGAAAAAAAATTAGGCAGCAGCTTGCAAAAACAGTCAGGCCAGGCTACTCTTCTAACATGCAGCTCTGAGAAGTCTCAAATTAGATCACTGGACAACTAAATGAGACTACAAAAACCAGTAGAATATTACCATCATAAATTGTACAATCATTATATTAGAAGAAGAGGTAGCACCATGTTCAAAAGATAATGTTAACATCAGACCCTTACATACATTTACAAGAGCAAATAACCTCGTGTCCACAAAAGTCGACATACATAGAGTTTTGGACATATACGAGGTATCAAAAAATACCCTATAGTTGGACCTTTTTCAGGTAACCACACAAAAGAACTATCCAGTTCATGATCATTATCTATAAACTTGTTAGATACCATTATTCTTCAAAGCTTATCATTAATGATCATCACAAATCATAGACAGACGATCAAGTTCACCCAAACTTAAAAAGTATTTCATCTTTAGTACATCGCGAGTGATTCCCAGTGCTGCCTTGATAAAGTATTCCAAATTTTTTTGCTTAGCATGCTTCAAAAACTCCTGTATATAAAAGAGTTGTGAGAATTTGGAGTACTTCACAGTAGTTGCATAGCAATAGCTTGGAATTGACTAAAAAAGTTAGTTTACATTAGTATCTCAAATTTTTATCATTGATATCCACTTGTATCAACTAAAATCTTATTTTCTCTGACAGAAAGAGTAGAGTAGCACACATAGTTGAAGTACAGGCAAGAACTCCAGCATACCTTTTAATTTGACCATAATTTTGCTTCTTTCCACATGCCACCTTTCCTAAAACCTTTCCATCACAAAATGAGCACACCATAATAACAAAAATTACAGAAGGTCAAATGTCAAATCTCTCATTCCACATTGATTGAGCTAATTCATCCCTCCAAGCAGTCCACTCACCAGATGATTCAACTAAGTTGATTGTCTCTTGTTGATGTTCCACTTGTTCATCCATTTCCCTTTCTAAGGGGTCGGATTCCATATGTCCTCGAATAAAATTGTGAATCAAGCAACAAGCAACAATGATTCTATTATGAATCTTAGCCGAGTACCATGAAGGACTTCTGAGAATTCCCCAACGTCCTTTCAAGAGACCAAATGCTCTTTCAATAACATTGCGCGCCCTAGCATGCTTCATATTGAAGAGCTCTTCTCGACATTGGGGTGGTGGATTGCCACCTAGCCAATCCCTTAGCCAATATCTATACCCTCTGTAGGGTGAAAGAAAACCATTTCCATTGGTATATCCTCCGTCACACAAATAATAATTACCTAAAAAAAGATACAATTACTTGAAAATACTATTCTTTTTATGATGTAATAAGAAGAGATAAAAGTGTGTATACAGCATACCTTCCGGTACTTTCAAACCATTCCTCCGTACCATACAGCATCTCGCAACACACGACCATCGGCAGCGGATCCTTCCCAGCCAGGTAATACATAGATAAAATTAAGATTGCACCATAATCTCCTGAATGATGATAAAGCATTCGACATCAGACAATCGATGAGGATCCATCACCTATTTTCCATAAACAATGCAAAAGGTTAATTGTCAACCATTTTGATTCGAGGGAGAAGCAACCCTGAAGTCAAGTTAAAATCAGATTTATCTCATGATATATTCATATTAGGAAAATAAATTATAGGATACGATTGTCAAAATTAAAAGAGAGATATCAACAATATCCAGTCACAAAGAAAAAAAAGTGAAAATGGTACTGTAGCATAATTTTTCCGATCAGTTCAACTAGCTTGTAAGATTTATTGCCTTTTCAAATTAAGTGATTCCTCCAAAATATTTATCTAACCAATATATAATTATCCCACCTTACTTCAGAAAGTTAAATCAAATGAACTTTGACTAAATTTTTTAATATTCCATTTTTATATGAGAACAAGTACCATTATAATACTTTTTGTATAGGTTGTGACTTTATGGATATAAATATTTTGCTTTTAACAAATACTAGCTCTTATGTAAAGTAAAAGAAGGCAAGAAAGCAGCTTGCTCAATCATTTTACATGAGCATTTTATCAAACTAAATTGATGGAGAAGAAATTCATTTTAAACACAAGTTATGAAATGAATAAGCCGACAGTAAATCCAACTTGAACCCACATTCCACATTACAAAGATGGTACAAAGAATATTATAGGACATAGTTGCTGCTCTCACTACAAACATACCACATATATTCCCCTCATAAGTGAAAGTAATTCATATATTGATCCATCCTATCTAAAGTAGTACTATAGCGGACCAAAATACAAGTTCTTGATATGGAGATGTATCTCAACTCTCCTTTATTTGTTTCATAAAAACGTCAAGATTACTAACGATCTCCATAGCATCAACCATCATTATTTGGGGTTCTAATAGTAGTTAGTAATGTCCTCCTTAATTCGACAAAGGTATCTCAAATCTCAACGACGTTTCATAATTTAATGATGTCATTTTTTCAGCAAAAGACAGTAAAGCACATCCCGTGAAGAGCGAAGACGAAAGGGGGTAATGAGGATGAGAATCTAGGCCAACTTAAAATAGTGGAAATAAAATTTTTACAAAATATTAAAATACAATTTGTACAAGAAAAAAGATTAATAAGATTAATAATAGATCATCCAGAATGATTTGTATGCCTTTTGATTTTACTAAATAGAAATCTAGGGTTTTGATTTATCTAAAAAGATAGTTTTTGATAGTAATACAAACCTCGAAGAAAGATCGATATACATGTACGAGAAGATGAACTTTGTATCCACCGATGATCACCGAACAATTGTAATATCTGCTTACAATGTGCTTAGTTTTGTTCTGGTCTTTCTTCTGTTCTTTGATTTAGGTTAGAATGATACTAAGGGTATAATCGTAAAAGCGAGGTAAGGGCATACTTGTCTTTTTGTTATTATAATACCAGCATAACTAATACGTGTATTATTATTCCACCTTCTATCCCGCATAAAATAATACATAGATTTCCTCGTTAAGTTATGCCGGTAGGAGTATTATATATAAGAGTGTAACCAAACGTGATACTAATTTTATACCAAGTATTAAAATTTTGTGCTGGTATTATTTTAATACATAGGCAACCAAACGACCCCTAAAAGCACAAGTTACACTTACTGAAAAGCAATAGTAATAGCCTATATAGGACTAATATGCATTTGCAGGATAATGAGGTGAATTCGTCACACCAAAAGATGAGTGAAGTAAAGGCAATTAGAAGACATTAAAAAAACAAAGAGTATACTAATATGTAAGCACGTTCTCTCTAAGTGATTTTCCTTGTGGGGTGGTTGTGGATTACTTGCACATACATAAATGATTCTTGTTTTGGCAGTAAAGTTTGGTTTGAAGTTGGTAGACTTGTTTTAACCTCATTTGTTAAGTTTGGTAAAGACTAAAGAAAAAGCCTTATGCAGTTTATGGGAAAGTTTATAATGGCCGCTTTCCTTCTTTATGTTTTTAATTAGAGTTGATTTCTCAAGGAAAAAAAAAGGAAGAAAAATGGCAGAGATGCATGGCATTGAGAAGCTCAAAGCTACCAGAGAAATTCTTAAGTACAACATAGAGAGATCAAGAGAATTGGGAGTAGCAATTGATAACAGGGGCTGGAGATTGGAGAGTTGTGGGCAGAGACTAACTTCCTTAGCAGCTGCCCTTAGAAGCATATCATGTAAATGCACATTATACAAGACGAGTTGCCATGATGTTGATCGTGCAATTGGTCCTGCTGCATCTCTTGTTAAGATATTTGATGTCATCCGTGGACTTGAAATCTCTCTGTCCGCGCCTGACCCTGATATATTAGCTTATCTCACCACACTCAAATGGATGGAAGAGGCACTCGGACTTCTAACCGATAACTGTAGATTAGTAATTTCTTGGCTTGAAAGCAGCAGCAGCAATTGTAGTTCTAATGCCTCTTCTGAAAGTTTGTACATTATGAATGTGAACAAGTGTTTGATTATTCTTAGAGAACTGCAGGCTACAGAGGAACGCTTTCGTGTCAAAGATGGAGCCTTGATGGCTGCACTAGACAGGCTGGAAACTGAATTCGCCACTCTACTCATGTCCAAAGACAAGATGTTGACGTTTCCCTCTCCTCCTACAGTACTGGCGCCCAACGATGTAGCCCTACTGCTGTCTGGGACTTTGCCTGTTATACAAGCCACAATAGACAGATTGGCTGCCAATGATCGTCTTGAGAAATGTATGTCTATCTATGTCCAGGTCCGGAGTTCAAACGTTAGAAAAGCTTTAGATTTGGACTACCTGGACATATCATTGACAGAGTTTGACAGTGTTCTGAGTGTAGAGCCTCATATTGATCAATGGGCTAAGCACTTGGAATTTGCAGTGATATATTTGTTCGAGATAGAGCACAAGCTTTGCAATCAAGTATTCAAGAGAGCTGCATCTAAGGAACGCTGTATGGAATGCTTTGCAAACATTGCCCAACAATCTGGTATGATTCATTCTTTCATCAAGTTTGGAAACACAATTACCAAAGGGAAGAAAGAAGCAGTCAAGCTGTTGAGGCTATTGGACATGTTTGCTGCTCTAAACAAAGTACGTTCGGACTTCAACAGACTCTTCTTTGGAAGAGCATGTTCAGAAATCCAGACTCAAACCAGGGATCTGATCAAGAATATTGTGGATGGGGCCTGTGAAATTTTCTGGCAACTTTCCCATCAGGTGGAACTGCAGAGGACAACTAGTCCTCCAGCGGATGGTAGTGTTCCCAGGCTTGTTTACTTTGTCACAGAGTATTGCAATCAGCTACTTGAGGATGACTATTGGTACACACTTAATCAAGTTGTGGAGATACATCAAGGTTGGAACCACCACGACAAGTACTTCGAAAAGGGGCTTGTTTTAAATGAGATGTGCAACATAATAAAGGTTATTGAGCTCAATATAGAGGCTTGGGCGAAGACATACGAGGAGGCCTCTGCCCTCTACTATCTCTTCTTAATGAATAGCCATTGGTACTTGTGCAAGTACACAAAGGGAGCAAAAATAGGCGAGTTAATGGGATATGAATGGGTTCGAGGTCACGAGGAATGCATGGAGTATTACGAGACACTATATTTGAAAGAGGGGTGGGGAAAACTCCCCACCCTTTTGAGCGAGGAAGATCTGGTGCTGTTCCCAGGAGGGAGAGCAATTGATCGTCAAGTGGTTAAGAAGAGATTGAAGGAATTCACTGAGGCTTTCGATGACATGTACAAGAGGCAAACCAGTTGGGGATTGTGTGATAAGGGGCTAAGATGGAGACTATGCAAACTTGTATTGCAGCTTGTTCTTCCTTGTTACAGTAGCTACCTGGAAAAGTACATAGAATTCGAGGTTGCTAGTACTACTGATGAGCACATAAAATACACAGCTGAGAGCTTGGAAAAAATGATTACTGGTCTATTCGAACCAAAAGTAGGGAAGTATGTGTATAACACTACCAAATGCACAGAATTGAGGGGCAAGAATGTTGCCAATAATCACCTTTCCTCGACACCTGCAGCAGCATGAATTAACTAGGAGCCTATACACAACTATTACTAGAACAACCAGGTTATAAATTGTACAATTATGCATACACCTGATCACTTCAGTTACACTTGTATGGCAAAATTCTAACCTGATGACAAGAAGCTACATTCAAGAAAGTCTTTAGTCATGGTATGTAGTGTAAATAGGATATGCCAAATCCTAACAGTATATTACAGATCAAGTACATGTTGTGTTTTCCGTCTTACACTATATTCATAAATTTGATTACTACTACTGGTGGTGAATGTACAGATTTTAGTTTTAAAGTAGTCTACTTAGACTATGTTTGATAGTACAATAACAAGAAGACCGCCTTTACTTTTCTTTGTTTACAATTGCAAGTCCTGGAAGTTGGAGGGTGATCAGTTGAGCATTTTGCGTGAAACATTATACGTCTAAGGCAAATGTTACCTTTAACATACATATTGAATTTTGAACAATTTTGACGAAATTCCTAATTTCACCACGAGTACTGGGATGTCTTAACTCTGGAAAGTTGGTGTCCCTTTACTGTGCAGTTGGTTTGTTAGTTTGAACCACCTAGACACAAATTCTTTCTTTTTTAATACTATAAAATTAAGGAGAAGTTTTTGACGTTGCACTGCACAGAGCAGAAACTAATCTCTCTCTCTCTCTCTCTCTCTGTTGCATCTAATGTAAAAGTTCAGACGTTGCACCCAATTGAACCTAACGTGTGTAAGAATGTACGTATGGGCAGTGCTCATAATAAGTGCAAGTAGCAGTTGAGACTTTTAACCATTAGTATTTTCTACCAGATTGCGAGAAAATAACATATTTAGCCAAAATCAAGTTAGACCCTACATTTAAATAGACACATGAAATATAGAACAAAGGGCTAGCCAAATAGTACCTGTATAAATAGGTTTATGCATTTTTTTTCCCCTAAAAACTTGAGAGAATAACTTAACAATAAGATGGATTCCCATTTACAAGCTAATTTATCTCCTTAAATAGGGGAACAATTATCAAAAGCGTTGAAAGAAAATTAAAAAAAAAAATGAATCATAGTCAACCCTTTGCTACAATTAAAAGAAACTAAATTATCTAGTTCATGTTATAAAATATTGAACAGTGGTAGATGTCCAATCCACTATTTCTTGTGCAGACATACTCATACCCTTTGTCGTGTTAACTTTTATAGATGTGACAATGAACAATGTCTTCAATTATTTACCATTTGCTGAGCCTATAAATGGAGGCACTGCAATTCTCTTTTACACACTTCAGTGCAGAGCAATAAAATTACTCACATTCCTCTCTCATTTATTTAAGTTATTATTATTATTATTATTATTATTATTATTATTATTATTATTATTATTATTATTATTATCTTTTACAATCCTAGTTAATTACTTTAATTTCATAACACATTATCAGCACGAAGCTCTAAGTTTGTCATTGCTTTCAACTTACAGTTCACCTTATTCAGGTATGGAATACATACTTGTTTAAATACCAATTTACTGATATGATAAAAAGATTTAGTATAACATATAACTATAAATTTTTATTAAATATTGTACTTGCATTTTTATTAAACGAACATCTATAAACTTTAAATTTCAGAATACAACTTTGCCATCAATTTCTTATGTAATCTAGCATATGTGTTGAACAATAGATAATAGCGGAATAGAGCAATTTATCATTCAGTATACTAGTTTGGTGTCAAAAGCTAGTTGGATGTATTTGTAGAGAGGCTACGACTATTTCCAACACAACTGCCATATTAATTCACCCATTTCATATTTTTGGTTCTGTACATTAAAGACATCAAGAAAAGTTGACCTTGAAACATATTCACGTTTAGAAATTTAGTTTTTAAAAGATTATCCCACTATTATGTAGTATATAATAAAATAGTCATTAAGATTTATTAGCGCAATAGTGTTGCCTTTGAGTGAATTTTAATATAGTAAGCTAATATCTCATGATTCAATTTACTATTTGAGATAATAATGTGATTTACGAGTTAGAGGTTAGATATTTTATCTATACTTAATTCCTGTAAGTGGTTTTATTATTTAGTGTTTACTAATACAACTGTTGTCATCACTAACCTATTAGTTTTATTAATAGTTTCCATCATGTCAAATTTATCCATGCTTGAATTTGTGGCACTGGACATCAGCGGAAATAATTTCATGGGTACTTGACGCTGAAATCCATTTAGATGCAAAAGGTCTTGGAAATACTATGATAGAAGGCAAAGAATCATCTAATCAAGATAAAGCGAATGCCATAATATTCCGTCGTCATCATCTTCATGAAGGGTTAAAAACTGAATATTACCGTAAAAGATCCTCTTGAATTGTGGAATAATTTGAAGAAACGATATGACAATTTGAAACTTACGGTACTACTGAAAGCTCGACATGAATGGATGTATTTACGGTTTCAAGATTTTAAAACCGTAAGCGACTATAATTCAGCTGTTTTCAGAATAACTTCTCAATTAAAATTGTGTGGAGAACCAATTAGTGATGATAATATATTGGAAAACACTTTCTCCACTTTTCATACCTCAAATATGGCGTTGCAACAACAATACCGTGAAAGGAGTTTTAAGAAGTATTCTGAACTAATAACATGCCTACTTGTGGCCTAGCAGAATAATACCATGTTAATGAAAAATCATGAATCTCGTCCCACTGGATCTGCTCCATTCCCTGAAGTGAATGTAATAGCAGCATATGATAAGTCTGAAAGAAGATTAAATAATTACCGTGGTCGTGGCCATGGTCGCGGACGTGGACGTGGTAGGGGACGAAAATATTATCGTCACTCTGGAATTAAAATAAATGAGAGAAACAAGGGTTCTCATAATTATCCTTCAAAGATTAAAAATAATATTTGTCACAGAAGTGGCATGAAAGGTCATTGAGCACGTCTTTGTCGTACGCCTGAATATTTTGTCAAGATTTCTTAATCCTCCTTTAAAGGAAAGCAAAATAATGTGGAGGCAAACTTGACCTTTCAAAATACTGATGATAAAAGGGATCTTGCAAATAACCTTGCTGATAATGAGGTGAATACCTATATAAATGATGATTTTGAAGGCCTCGCAAATTTGACTCATTTAAAAGCTGAAGACTTCTTTGAGGATAATAACTGAAGAATGATCATTTTACTGGGGATGCAATTAATTTTTTTTTCATCTTATGTTTTCACCTAGTTTATTTTCATATGTGTAATTTTCATAAATAATCAAGTGTTGTTATCTTTAGATTCCTGACCTAGTTCTTTATTAGTGTTTCGTATTTCTTATGATGTACCTTTTATTTTTTTATGAAGAATTATGGAAAATCCCCAGTCTTCAGTTGGATCCATGATCAATAAAGATGATATATGTCTTCTGGATAGTGCCACAACACACACCATTTTAAGTGATAAAGGATATTTCTCTTATTTGATAATGAAAGAAGCCAATGTTTATACAATATCTGGTAGTACAAAATTAATTGAAGGCTTAGAAAAAGTCAATTTATTACTACCCGGAGGAATACATTTGGTAATTAATAAAGCCTTATATTGTAGTAGGTCTCAAAGAAACTTACTAAGTTTCAAAGACATTCGCCAAAGTGGTTATAATATTGAGACTACAAATGATGGAAATATTAAATATCTTTGTATTACTACAATAAAGTTGGGTAAGAAATATGTACATGAAAAATTACCCTCATTTTCCTCCGGCTTGTACTACGCAAGTATTAGCATTTGAATCACATGCCATAGTAAGCAAGAAGTTTATTAATCCAAATGATTTTAATATTTGGCATGACCGGTTGGGTCATCCCGGTTCTAATATGATGCGCAAAATAATTGATAGTTCACATGGACATTCATTGAAGAACCAGAAGATTCTTCAATTTAAGGAATTCTCTTGTGCTACATGTTCTCAAGGAAAAATGATTACTAGACCATCAACAACTAAAATTGGGATTGAATCCCCAGCATTTCTGGAACGTATACAAAGTGATATATGTGGGCCTATTCACCCACCATGTGGACCATTTAGATATTATATGGCTTTAATAGATGCATCAACAACATGGTCACATGTATGTTTACTATCAACTCACAAATGTGGCATTTGCGAGATTGCTTGTTCAAATCATAAGATTAAGAACACAATTTCCAGATTATGCAATTAAGATAATTCGTCTTGATAATGCTGGTGAGTTCACATCTCAAGCCTTTAATGACTACTGTATGTCAACTGGAATAACAGTGGAATATCCTGTTGCTCATGTTCATACACAAAATGGTCTAGCGGAATCATTTATCAAACGCCTCCAATTAATAGCTAGACCATTACTTATGAGAACAAAACTTCCTATTTCAGTATGGGGTCATGCTATTTTGCATGCAGCAACACTTGTGCGCATCAGGCCAACAAGTTATCATAAAGTCTCCCCATTGCAATTGGCTTTTGGTCAGGAGCCAAATATTTCTCATCTTAGAATTTTTAGATGTGCGGTATATGTTCTAATTGCTCCACCACAATGCACAAAGATGGATCCTCAAAGAAGGTTGGGAATAAACATTGGCTACGAATCTCCTTCTATTATTAAATATCTTGAACCCATGACGGGAGATTTATTTACTGCAAGATTTGCATATTGCCATTTAGATGAATCAGTTTTCACAACATTAGGGGGAGAGAAAAAGCAGCTAGAAAAGGAGATAGATTGGAATGCATTATCATTATCTCATTTAGATCCTCGTACAAATCAATGTGAACTGGAAGTTCAAAAGATAATCTATTTGCAAAATATTGCAAATCAACTTCCAGATGCATTCACTTCTTAAATTTGACCGTTGATTATGATAAAATATCTTTAACTTTTTTTAAATAAAATTTACATATTTGAAAACTACATGAAAAGTACTATAAGTCACAATAAATTACAACTCAAAATATGTAAAAGATATATATAAAAATTACGGTAAAAAACAAACTCGTTTGACTCTCGAAATCCGAACTACGACAAAGAAAGTGGGACGGAGGGAGTAATTGTTTTGGTAACATTGTAAATAACATTAACAAAGCCAAATCATTACACCTAAAGAGCACCTATTAGTAGCACCTTTTTGGATACTACTTAAGGCTTCAAACATAACTAGTTACATAAACCTAAAATAAAAGTCCTAACCTGCCTAGCTTTCCTAACATCCTGCATATGCATTAATCTAAGCGTAAGCTGCTCCTTAATCTGTGCTATTACATGGTCATGTGTAACACTACAATTTCTAAAGATCCTCTAGTTCCTAGCTAGACACGTATGATAAACAACCAGTCCAATGCCAGCTGCTATGATTTCTTTCTTTACCCTGCTCCATCTTTGGCTCTTAATCTAGATCAGATTTTTCAGAATGGTTCTATTGCATAGCCTTTACCCCCAAACATTGTTGAATCTCTCTTGTGAGCTTCATAAACCAAGGGCATTCTCTAAACAGGTGATCATGAGTCTCCTGCACAGTGGATGTACATAAACAACAAATTTTCTCACCACAGTTTAGGTACATTTTTACCATTCTATACTTTGTAGGAAGGCCTTCCTTTGGCTGCTAGCCAAAGGATAAACCTGGCTTTAGGTAGTAACATTGATGACTATATGAGCTCTGTAATTGGAGTTGCCTGTTGGTGTCCAATAAGCTTCCCATAACCTGCAGCCACATAACATTCTCTCCATTGGCCTTCAATATGTATTTACCATTATAGTACCAGCCTGTCATGTCCCTCTTCAGTTTGTTTAGCTTCGTCCAATGCCAGCTGCTATCTGCAACGTGCTTCATAAGCTCATAAATCATTGTGTCTTCTCATATAAAGTTCATGAATCTATTTCACCTACATTGTATCTTTCTTTTCTGTTATTTGCCAAATAAGCTTGCCAACAGAGGCCATGTTCCATATTTTGCAACTCCTTATGTTTAGGCCTTCATACTTCTTTAGTACATATATGTTTTCCCAGGATACCAATGGTATTTTCTTATGTTCAGCATCAGTCCCCCATAGATAATCTCTGCACCTTCTATCAACTTCTTTGGTTACATTTTGAGGTAGTATAAACACTGCTCCCCAGAAATTGTGTAAAGAAAATAGAAGTGAGTTTATCACTGTGTCCAGCATATGATAGGTGCCTGGAAGCTACTGCTTTTATCTTGGCCATTATTTTATCCACTAGCATTTTACAATCAATTTTACTCCACTTTTTTTGTGACAGAGGGAGTCCCAAGTACTTCATAGGAAAAGTCCCTTCTTGAAATCCAGTCTCTTAGAGTATACCATCTTTCACTTGGTCAGTGACACCAACAATATAGATGCAGGATTTCTCAGAGTTTGCAATGAGTCATGAACTCTATGAAAAAGTGTTGTAGTGCCTTTATGATTCTATGTACTGACTTTTTAGTCCCTTTATAGAACACCATTAAATCATCTGCAAAGATCAGATGGTTCGGCTTTAACCCCTTGCACATTGGGTGAAACTTAAAATCAGGCAGCTCCCCAACCACTTTCATCATTCTGAAAAAGTAGTCCATGACTAACACAAAGAGTAGGGGTGACATTGGATCTCGCTGTCTGAGCCCTCTTTTGCCTTCAAAGTATCCATATCCAACCCCATTAACCTTTACAAAAAATGAGGTTGTACTCACACATATCATCACCATCTTGACAAAACTGGCAAGAAATTTCATGTCTGCTAGTACTTCTTCTAGGAATTCCCAATGTACCATGTCATAAGTTTTTCTTACATCTATCTTCATAAGGCACCTTGCACTTGTTTTATGCCTGACATATCAGGACATTATGAACAAGTGATCTCCCCCTGATGAATGTAGCTTGGGTTTCTGCCATTATACTTGACACAGCTTCTTTTAGCCTCTCACAGATCATTTTGGAAGCACATTTATAGAGGATATTGCAGCAGGATATTGGCCTGAATTGGCTTGCTAGCTGAGGGTTCTGAGTCTTTGGAATTAGGGTGATCATGGTTGAATTAAGTTGCTTTAGAAGCTTTCCTGAATGAAGGCTTTCCAAAACAGCTTCAGACACATCATCCCCTAGTATTCTCCAAGCTGCCTTAAAAAACTCACTGTTATACCCATCTTGCCCTGGGCCTTTTGTGCTCTTAATACTAAAGAGAGCTCTCTTCACATATTTCTTTGTGTATTATTTGATTAACTTCAGTTGTTGATCCATATTAAGCTGTTTTCCATATTGTATAAATCTTTGTATTACTCTTGATCTCTCCATGAGTGATTCCCCCATTAATAATTTGTAAAATCTCACAAACACACCTACCACTTCTTCTGGGTTAGTTTGCATCTCCCCCTGTTCATCTTGTATCTGAATTATGGCATGTTGCAGTGTTCTTTGCTTCAATATTGAGAAGAAGTACCTTGTACTGTCATCTCCCAGCTTTATCCAAGTGGCCTTACTTTGTTGTTGTAGTTGTATTGCAACTAGATATGACACTCTCTTAAACTGATCATACTTAGCCTTCTCTTCTTCCTGTACCTGGATGTCAGTAGGTCTTGTTTGCAACACTTGCTGGACATGATTCGGTTCCTCTCTTGCATCTTCCACTTCTTTCAGCAATCTATTATGTGATTTCCCTATTAGTTTTGTCATGCAGGCATGTTATCTAGCTATTCCTCATTGATGAACACCCAGACAAACTTAGAGAATATCCTAGCATTATGTGTGTCATTCCAGGTGTATCTATACCCAGTGTGCACTATCTCCTCTAGTTGACAGTCCATTATACAATCATGAAAAATCCTCAATTTCAGACCATCCTACTGTATTTCCTCATATTCTATCCTATTGCAATTATTGAGTTAAAATCCCCCACTAGTAGCCATGGCAACCTGCTACTCTGTTACACACTTCTCAAATACTCCCATAAAGGTTTCCTCTCCTCTTTGGTATTAAATGCATACACAAAGGTGATCAGTATTACCTTATTTAGTTCAATCACCTTCACCTTACAGCTAATGACCTGCTCAGAGCCACTAACAAACTCTATTTCATAGGAATCTGGCCTTGACACCACAATTATCCTACCATTATATTGGTAGTTCAGGTTGTTCAAGCTATGCCAACCTCTAAAAATCTCTTCTATTATTCTATCAACATTACTTTGCTTTACTTTTGTGACACGACCCGAAATTCGGCTAGGCCGTGCGGGCATCCGACATCCTCTCCTAGACCCGTCGGGCGAACCCTTACCAATTAAATTAGGAAAATATATATAATTCAATTTATAAATAAGAACAATACTTCAAAAAAAGAACAGACATACTGATACCTTTAAGCTGTACAAAAGAAATTACAGCTGACTACCCAACATACTAGGTTTAGGGCTATCCAGACTAGACATCTAAGAGTACAAAAGAAGACGGATACCTCCTAAAGTGAGTAAAATGCAGCTGAAATAATAAACAATAAACTGGCGGCCATCCGGAATAAAAGCTGGCTCACCCTGACGGCTGAAGTCGTCTTCGCTCCTTCACATCGTGGCGAACTCAATCCTGGAGCGAACCTGCCGAAACGAAATAGGTAGACAACAACAGACAACAAACAAGGGTGAGTCAAAAGGACTCAATAAGTGGGGCAGACTAGCCACCTCAAAGAATAGGATAGATAGCCAGGGAGAAAAGAAACAGATAGACCCAATTCCTCTTAGTTAAATTTTAAAAATGCAGAGCCAGATAATAATCGGGAACACGTAAGAAACTATAAACTCAACCCAGGATGTGAGCCAGAAACATATCAACAAATAAGCAATGCACATATAAGCAGAACAGTAGTCATGTACCGCAAGTCTACACAATGGTATGAATTGAGATGAAATGAAATGTGATGCAAAGGGTCACATGTGCCCGACATCCTATCTCGAAGCGGAATACTCCGGTATTCAAGGGGAATCCAATCTGATAACCAACTGGAGCGGAATACTCCTGCTCCTGGGGCGGAATACTCCTGCACCCGATATAATATAAACCAGAGGCGGAATACTCCTGCACTCTCTTGGGGCGGAATACTCCTGCACCCGATATAATGTAAAGCTGAGGCGGAAAACTCCTGCACTCTCCTGGGACGGAATCCTCCTACCCTCAATATGATACAATGGAGCGGAATACTCCTGCTCCTGGGGCGGAATACTCCTACCCTCACTATGATACAATGGAGCGGAATACTCCTGCTCCTGGGGCGGAATACTCCTACCCTCAATATGATACAATGGAGCGGAATACTCCTGCTCCTGGGGCGGAATACTCCTGCACCCAATATGATATGCAATGTAATGCATATGAATGACATATAATGCATATGAATGCAATGTGACGCAATAATAACCCTTCACCGGCGCGAGACTCTTATCGACGGCCGGGAAGTAGATGGCAACTCACAGCAAGAGTACAATGCTCAGATCCTCAATAAAATACCAACAACAGGACATAACATATAATATATAATGTAAATCCGAAGCTAAGGCGTAATGAGTACGCCTATCAGCAGCTACACACGTAAGGAACACGTGGTAGAAAATCCACGAGGCCAGGTGCCTCCAAAGAAATGGATATAAACACTTACCTCTTCCAAAAGTTAGTACGGCTAATCAACAACCGCTTTATCCTTTGGTTTTCTTGCCAAACGATCCCACTCTATTCAATAAGTAGAAAAATATATCAATTTAGGCTAAAGGCTTCATTCCTCACATCTTAGGGCAATCCAGGTAGGAACCTGATACCCTATTCGCATACGCAATACGCAGGCCAGACCTGTATACAGGGTTTATGGTCACATAACCAAACCCTAAATAAATTACATTTATAAGTTGCCCATAACTCACTGAGTACGAATATATAATCAATTTCGTTATCGGGGTCCATTTGACCCTTTAAACTATTAATTGAACTTATTAAAACGATGTATAATATTCCAAGTTTTACCGTTAAAACATATTCAAACACACGTAATAAACTCAAATAATATATTAGGATCATTACCTGAATGTTTCAGAGTGAAAATTCTACTTTTCTCCGACCTATTTTCTCATTTTCTGGCATTTTTT
This sequence comes from Petunia axillaris subsp. axillaris, assembly GCA_029990575.1. Lineage (NCBI taxonomy): Eukaryota > Viridiplantae > Streptophyta > Magnoliopsida > Solanales > Solanaceae > Petunia > Petunia axillaris. The sequence goes on from JARKNS010000003.1 coordinate 25,190,465, forward strand.
CCCATTTCTGCACCATTTCATATTTCTCTGTTCATCTTCTGTTTTTGCTTATGTTTCTGATGCTCGTCCTTAGCTAATAAGGACCACCGCCTACAATTTTATGTTTTTGTCTTTTCTTTTTTTTTTTTTTTTTTTTTGTGTTTTCATTTATTTTCTTTTCTTTTCTTAACGAAAATTAAAACGGTGCTCTACGATATTCGAAATAATTTCAACTTTTGCATACGAGTTATGCAAAATATATGTAACATACTCGCGAAGGCGGATCTCAAATCGGGTTCCGGAAACTCAAGATGCGAATTTAAATGGAAAAGAAGTCAAATTATTTAACTTTCGGTATTTTAGCGGAAACTAGCCGAACAACATCGAAATTCACTTTCGAAAGTTTACAAAGGTCATAAATAATCATACGAACCCAACGGCGCTTTCGAATTTTGAATCGGAGCTCATTCGGCAAAACCGAGCTCGAAAATCTCTTTTTAATATTTATCGCCAATAAAAACTGAAACCTTCTTCCGATGCCTATCAAACGAGGTCTGATTTAGCTCAAATTTTACAGACAGGTCCTAATGGACATTACGAATATTTTAAAATTATCGACACGCCAATCGGAGTCCTAACTTCCGAAACGACTGACCGAGGTCGTTTCATTCTGTCTCCAACAGTCTCACCATGCCTACATCTAACTTATTACAGAGAAATATCACTTCCTTCTGTTTATTAAGTCTATTAAGGCCTCTAACATTTCATGCTATGACTCTAACCACACCCAAAAGTTTGGTTATATGAGCTCTCCACATTCCTAGTCTGCATTTGGGTGGTACCTGGAATTTGTTCTGCTGACTGGTTCATATTTCTGTCTCCATCATCTGTTGGATTGAGCAGCTGGGACTTGTTAGCTACTCTCAAATACTATCGTTCACCTGTGTTGTTTACCCCTTTCCTACTTTTTTCCTGTTGTGACCATCCTCCATCTCCAGTTCCCCTTTGAGTTATGCTATTAGCATCTCCCTTCTTTTGATGCTCAGACTGTGTGTTGTTCAGTTGTTTCTCAGGAACATCCCTTGCTTGATGTAGCTACCTCGGCACCTCTTGTATTTTCCCTGTTCCAGCATCCTTGTTCAGCTGAGGTCTGTTCTCTTGTTTCCTAGCCTCCACCACCACCTGTAGTTTTGGCATTGGCTCAGGGGCTGGCTTGTTTGCCTATTCTTCCTGCAGTCTTCCACATCATGCCCATATTTCTTGCATCATGTGCATAGTATAGGTCTCCATTCATAAACTACCTCTTGTTCTATCAATCTTCCCCCTTCATTTCTAAACACAATTTTATCTGGTAGCTTTGCATCCATTTCTACTTCTATTAGCAGACTTGGGTAACTCAAAGCTATCTTCCTTTATGTGTTTCTATCCACCATAATAGGTTTTCTTATTAGGCTTCCCAGTTTACTCAGTCCTTTTGGGCTTCAGTACTTGAAATTTAGTCCTGGAAGTTTTACTCAAATTGGGACGGTAAATAGCTCATCTATTGAGAATTTCATCTCTGCTTACCATGTTTTCACAATCACTGGTTTGTTGTCAAGGTGGAATATTCTCCCTTTTAATACTTTATTTTCCCCCAATTTAGACTCAAATGTCACCACCACAATGTCATTCTTCACCATCAGTATTTTTGTTATTCCATATTTCCCCCACACTCTCTGAATAAATCCATATAGTACCGTAAATGGGGGATGCCCCTAATACATATAGCACACTACTGAATTCTTCCAATACTCTATTTCAAATGTGATATCCTCAGTTTCTATTTCTCCTATGTAATTTTTCACATGCTTATTAGGGCTAGCAAAATTCAATTTAAATCTGGCGTTGTTTACCTTTGTCATGTTGAAGTTGTCCCATACTGACGGTTTTGATTTCAGCTACTTTGGAGGTTTCTACCTCATCCTCCCAGCTCGTTTTCCTTGTTTTTGAACTCTGCACCGTGTTAATCCGGTCTTCCAGCTGCATCGGAAGGGGAGTTATGCTGACCTCCATCTCTTCCGGCGTGATCTGTCCTAAAAGTGATTCGCAAACTACCTCCTTATCTTTGCTTCCTTTCTGTATTTTACCTCTGCCCATATTTCCTAGTTTCTTTCATGTGTATCTAAGCTTCATTCCTGCTAGATCCGGTGTGTGTTCCCCTTTGACGTCCGGGCTGAAGTCCTTGTTCTCTGGCTCATGCCTGTGCATGTTAGCAAAAGTTATTAACGTGCGCCGAGAGAATTTGGTTCATGCCCCTGAATAAATTTATTGTCTAGATAATTATTATTAATTGAAAATATCAAATAATTAACACAAGGAAATAATAAAGTTTCTGATAGTAATCTATAATTTTTATACAAATGGTAGTTTCTGGTGGTTGCTAGAGTATTAAAAGTGTAATTATAACTTGAAATAAATACTTTGCAATTTTGAAAGATATTTAAGGGAGTTTTCTCTCCTTGGCCATTCGGCCATTATTTAAACAATTTTTAGCGCTATTTGTATTAATTACCATCCTTGGACGTTCGATCATTCTTTAAATGTTTTTAAATCATTATACCAAATGCACATATTTCTTTCTCAAGATTAGTTTTCTTTTCAGCCTTTCTTTTTCTCTTTCTTTTTTAATGTACATAAAACTATAATAACACATGCCTTTATATTTTTACTTTGTATTTCTCCACTAATTCTAATTTTATATTAATTTTTTCAATAATAGAATATCAAGAGTGTGTAAATCAAGGTATACTGCCATTTTTTTTTCCCCCTTCCTTGTTCCTTTTCTTTCTTGATGAATAGACATTGTACACACTGATTGTTCTTCCTTTTTTTAGATAATTATTATTGCACATCCTAACTTATTCTTACCACTGTATTCTGTAGGCCTATTCTATATACTCTTACAACATGCACTTCAAATTTTTTCTTTATGAATGCTTAGTTTTGAAAAGTATATTCTAATTTTTTATTATCTATCACTGTATACTGGAGTATAAAGAGTATAATGTATACTCTTATAGACACACTTCTACTTTTTACTTTGGTGCTGCTATGTTACATTCTAAAATAGTATACTCCAATATTTTTTGTTATCATTGTATATCCTTGGACTATTCAATATACTGTAACAGTATAAAGTGGTATTTTCCACTTTTGAGATGCTATGTTTTGAAATAGTACACTTCTTTATTTTGTTATCACTGTATACCGTTGGGGGTATGCACAAGGGTATACAAAAATATTTTTACAGTATACAGTGCTATTTTATACTTTGGTGATGCTATGTCTTGAAATTCTATATTCCCATTTTTATGATGGGTATCATTATATACTCTTACGGTATAAAATGATATTTTGTCCTAACTCATTCAACGTACTTTTTGCAGCACCTAGATGTTATTTCAATTTTACACTAAGTATATACAAAATATATATGTATTAGTTACCCCATTTTGTTTCTTATATTTAATTAAGGTAATAAAATTTTATGTAAAATACGTAAATTTGGAACCATCAGATTTGGTAATAAATGTTGGGTTCGCTTGTATTTTATGTATTTTACAGAAAAATGGATGTCTAGAGTCACCTCGACACGTTGTTTTCCTGAACTTATTTTAGATTAAATATGAGCTTTACCGCTGCGTTGTGGCAAAGCTGGCCAAGCTTCATTCTTAGCTATAGTTTGTGGCAAAACACTAACATTGACCATGCCTTTTCGCCCTAAACTTTTATCGGTATCCTTCGTGTTTGTCGCTGCAGGTTTTCCCTTCTTATTCGACTTTCACATCTAATATGCGCTTGGAAACCGTTTGTAAAGCGAGAAAATTTTGTTATTTTCTTTTTTCACTTGGTGTTTGATACCCGTTTGTGTGACCAATTAAACCGTTTTCTTGCCCGAAAGTCATATCTTGAAGAGAAAAATGTTGATAAAAATCACTTGGTAGCCTCTATTATCCTTTTCATTTATCTTTTAGCCACTTTTATGAACTATTTGCAAGTATTGTCACTCATTTTCACACCATGAGAGTTGAAGTTATGTATATAACTTCAGTCCACGATTTGAAATTCACTAAAGTTAAATAATTTTTTTTTCCTGAAAGTAAACCTAATTCAGAACAAAAGTGTGAAGGGGCTGATGTTAGTTTAGTTGGCTTGAATAATGGTTTTAAAATAGGCAACGTGGCTAACCTCTATAAAAGTGCACCTACAAGTGGCTGAAAATTCTAATTACAACAACTAACATACTTAGTGTTATCCCACATGGGGTTAGAGGAGGGTGAGCTGTACCCAGACTTTACCCCCACCAAGATGTAGAGGTTGTTTCTGATAGACCCTCGGCTAGAAAAGCATTTTGATAACACATTTGAAAACAAATATAGAAAAATACCATGCTAGCTCAAATACTGACATAAAAGATACAACAATCAAAGCAAACATAAGACACCAACCTAAACTACTATGTATAGAATAATAAAGCTAAAATGACAGCAATCACTCGCATACTACCTAACCTTCTACTCTAGTCTCGACCTCCATACTTTCCTATCAAGGGTCATGTCCTTGGTGATTTGTAGGTGAGGCATGTCATGTCGAATCACCTCGCCCCAATTCTTCTTTATTCTACTTCTATCTCTCCGTAAACCTAGCACTCACAACCTCTCACACCTCCTTCTTCTCACATGGTCGAACTCGAACCATCACAGCCTCGCTTCTCGCATCTTGCCCACCACTGAGGCCACTCTTACCTTATCGCTAATGACCTTATTCTTAATCTTATCCATTCTCGTATTCCCATACATCCATATAATCATTCTCATTTCTGCTATGCTCATCTAATTAAGTGACTGAAATTGTAATTACGCACCCAGAATTAGATATTTATGCACTTCGCCCAAAATTTTTGAAAAATTACCCAATGTATCATTCTAGGAATTTTAATTATAGAAAATATAGTGGCACTTTCCCTAGTTTACCAACATTTTGAAAAAATGCTAGCAAACATGGAAAAAAATGCCAAAATGTTGCTATTGAAACTCTAATTCTTCTTCACTTTCTTCTTTCTCTCCCTCACCCTACTGTTTCCTGTCGACGTCCTTCACCCCATCTCCATCATCCTCTGTCGCTCTCTGATGTCCTCTATCATCGATTGATCTGCTATCCTTCGTCTGCGATTGAGCTGCTTCGTCTGTCTTCCTCCAACGACACTGCTTTTTTTCTATGGCTACGGTGCTGCTCTTCTCTGGTCACCGACGACTACTCCTTTTTATTGTTGTTGCTTCCTTTTTTTCTAATTTCTCCGGTGACTACGATGGATCTGCGGCTGTTATGGTGTATTTTTTGTGGGTGTTGAATGTGAGGGAATGTATGCTATGTGCATACCTATGTCTCGTGTATGTATTGTATTTACAGTTTATATATTACAGACATACAAAGTATATACTCCCTTTGTCTTATTTTATGTGGCGGTATTTTGCTTGCACGGTGTTTAAGAAAGAAAGTAGACTCTTGATATATGTGGTTTAAAGCAAGCCACAAAAATTTGTGTGGTTGAAAATCATTTCAGAAAGGTAAATTGCTTCTACTTATAGAAATGTGACATTCTTTTTGGAATAAATTAATAAGAAAATAGTGTCACATAAATTGGGACAAGGAAAGTACATTTTACTTACACCAAATGTATAATATTTCTTCATTTATATGTTCATTGTGTGTGTGAGAGATATATTGAACATACATTAGACATACAAAGTATATATAAATAATATACTAGAATATGCAAAAAAAATATATATATATTGCATAAATATGTACGAAGCCCAAAAATGCTCCCTACCTCATTCCTAATACTCGCACCTTATTATATCTTTAATTAACTTATATTATAGAGATACATTTACCAACCTATCATAATCTCTGGTTAAATAAAAAACGTACAATTTTGTTATATTATTGTATCATGAATTTACTTTCGACCAATTTTTGGAATAATTGAAAATTATTTTCCTTCCTCTTTGATTTATTCCTTATTGCTTTTGAGCCAAGTAATGTCGTGTGTGTGGACCCAAAAAAACACTCAGAAGTACCCCAAAAGATTCAAAATAATAATAATAATAATAATAATAATAATAATAATAATAATAATAAATTTATCCATCCTTCAAAGTTCAAACATTTTTCCTTCTCTTCGCTCCCACTCCAATATTCACTTCCCTTCTTCCAACACCATTTCTACTGTACGTTATTTACTTATCTTTCTTTTATTTTATATTTATTTATATATTCTCTCTTTTTTTTCTTTTAATTGTTGAACTGGATATTTATAAATTGATGTAAAGTTGAAGTCTTTTTGCTTTTTGAATAAGTGGGACAGTCATATATTTGTGTAGTATGTGTGTAAATATATGTTTACGGGGTAAAAAAAATAGTCCGGTGCACAAAGTATCTTGCATTATGTGAGGTTTGAGGAAGTGTCGCAACTCGAATGGGTGTGATGTATGCAGGATGCCTTAAGTTTTTATATTGTTGTGTAACTAAAAAGTTAATGATGGGGTTTGTATGATAAGTTTATCTATGATCAATGGTTGGTTGGAGTAATTTATGTTATATTTTGACCCTGCATATTCTTGTATTGGTCTATTTGTCTAAAGGCAATGTTTTCACTTTGGACTATTTGGCTGGAAAGAAATAAAGCTTGCTTTGAAGGGGAAAAAAAAAAATCACATCTCCAGAGTCAAGAACACTTGCCTGAAGAATTTATTTTATTGGTGTAAAATTAGTACAATAGAAAATATATGGACTTCTTACAGTTCTTAGGAGAAATCTGTAGCTAGGTAGAGGGACGAGATGTAATTCTTGGCTACCTTCTTGGTACGTTTTCAATAAAATATTACCTGATCAAAAAAAGTTGTAGTCGAAAAAGAGTATTTGGAAGACAAATGATGGTTTGCTAGAAGTAAATTTGATTGCACAAAGTTGCAGGTTTTGAGCCAATGAATCAAGAATAAAATCCAAAATTCCAAACTAGTTGGGTAAGTTATATGAATTCCATGTATCTATTCAATTCAATCGAACATTCATTTCGAACTAATTCAGGATTTAGAGGATTCATTAATTAAAACCTTTGTTTTGGTTGAGAATAGGTAATTATATGATAGATTTTAAGACTATGTTTACAATAACTGTCAATCTAGCATAGCCCTCCCTCTTTATCCAGACTTGAGGTTAGCAATGGTTTGCAAAGCTCACATAGGCAGTGTTTTAAAACAAGGATGTAGCATGAGGACTATCCATGAGATCAGCCATCTAGTACTACTCTCTCCCAATGGTTCAATTACGTTTAATTTACGGTTTTAACATCACTGCACAATATGCTTGATACTTGAGAATATAAGCATTCTTCAGGATGACAGAAGCGTTTGTCTCTTATATACGTAAATCATCTTCTAGTACCACTTCCTTCAGCATTGATTCTAATGGTTATTAGTTTTGGGTCATCCTTATATATGTGACTACTTAACACAGCAAGAAATTGTTTGATGTTTTACCTGTTCAACACTTTTTTTAATAAGGTTCTACCAGTTCAACACATTATACGGAGAAGTTAAATAGTTAGTACAATTAAAAATAAAAGGTAAGTATCTAACCATGTGATTATTTGTCTATTTAAAGTTTTCCCCACCGCAAAAAGCCTCTAGTGTTAGGGACAATCAATTGACTGGCTATTTATACAACTTTACTTGAAACATTTTTTATATGACTAGTGTTTGGTCATTTTGCTTTGAAGTGATTGTCATGTGATCTTTGGTTAATTATTGCCTGTGTATCAGTATAGCTAGTCTTAAATCTCATCTCTCTTGATGCAGATTGATGACTGGTAAATGTGTATCAGTTAGAAGCAATATATCTTTCTTTATAATTAATCCAGACGCTATATTTCCTCCACTTATCCTACACTATGACCACTCTTTCCCCTTTCTCCCCTCCATTTGCACACCCAAATACTAGTTCAAAATTTCAATCTCCAATGCTTCAACCTTATTTAGAGCAACTAGAAGCACCAGAACATCAGCTGCAGCCACAACAAGAGGCTGTTGAACAGGTAGATGATCAACCTCTTCGTGGTTCGTCTATCCAAGACTCAGAATCGGGTGTTAATTCTAATGATGCATCTGTCAATCACTTGGAAACTGTATACCATGTTTCGTTCAATCAAGACTATGGCTGTTTCACTATCGGCACCAATCGCGGTTTTGGAGTATACAACTGTGACCCTTTATGCGAGTCCTTTTGTCGATTCTTTGACAATATAGGCGGTATTGGAATTATTGAAATGTTCTTTCGAAGCAATATATTAGCTTTTGTTGGACGTGGAGACCATCCACTGTATCCGCGAAACAAGGTCATGATTTGGGATGACCACCAAAGCCGCTGTATCAGTGAGCTTTGTTTCCGGTCAGAGGTGCGTAGCATCAGGCTTCGGCAGGACTGTATTGTGGTAGTTCTTGAGCAGAAGGTATTTGTCTACAATTTTTCTAATTTGAAGTTGTTGCTTCAAATTGAAACAACTACAAACCCAAATGGTCTCTGTGAGGTTTCACAAGCTACTGGTCAGCTAGTATTGGTGTGCCCTGGTTTGCAAAAGGGTCAAGTTCGGGTCAAACATTATGCATCAAAAAGCGCAAAGTTTATTATAGCACATGATAGAATGATTGCATGTTTTGCTCTTACGAGGGAAGGCAACCTGCTCGCAACAGCAAGCACCAAGGGTACGCTAATCCGTATTTTCAGCACGCTAGAAGGTACACTGTTGCAGGAGGTAAGGGATTGTTCTCATCGTTATTTGATTTTGATTTTACTAATGCATAATCTTTTGTTAGAAAACCTAAAGAAAGGAATAACAGCATTTCTGGTACTTCTTTTCCTTTTGTGGACAAAGTAAGAATACTCTGTATTTAACTACTTCATCATTTCAACATTGAGTTTTTTCTTATTGCTTCGGCTAAATAATGTAGGGAATATGATGCCGTTGCAAGGTTTTGAATTTTTTTTTCTTTTGCTGTTTTTCTGAAGCAGTGTTCTCTAGTTGATGTTTTAGTCAATGCACATCACCTATTGGCAGCCATTATTTATCATGTGCTGATGATCATTCAGCATGATGTCTGATTGGCTAATCATCCATGATAGATTGTATAGTGGTTTGCGAACTTACTGGCAGTTTCATTTGCTCCCCAATTTCCTCATTAGTAAAACCTCTGGCTTGCAACGTTCTGTATTCTCAACTCCCCATCTGGGTCGGACCACACCATTTTAAAATAATGTTGGAAATCAAGAAATCTATATGGTCTCTCGCCCTTTTCCGAAAATGGAAACTAATTTGATAGACAGGGTTCGGTAGTCCATGTTTTTCTCTTTATCTTGATCGAGTTTTCCTCCCATAGTTCAGAGAGTAGCTTTTATTTCGTAATCCATAGTATGGTGCTTTCTGTTTTGTCTTGGCCTGCCTACAAGATTTGTTCAAAATTCCAACAAGAGTGAATCTTTTAACTTTCCTATCGACCACTTAACAGCATTTTACATGCTTGTCTTTTGGTAAATCACATTGCCTTTACGATCCAGGTAAGGAGAGGTTTGGATAGAGCAGAAATATATAGTGTTTCATTCTCTCCAACTGCTCAGTGGCTAGCTGTCTCCAGTGACAAAGGCACTGTTCATGTTTTCAACCTCAAGGTCAATATAGGGAGCTTGAGCAGTAACAAGTCAGATAGTTCTCCTGACTCCCGTCTTCCTGCGGCAGCCTCTAGTTCACTCTCCTTTATCAGAGGTATCTCTGAAGCATATTCTAAGTTCCCTAGTTTATATTTGTAAAATTTAGATGTATCCTTTCATGCTCAATAAAATTATTTGGCATTTTAACTTGATATTTGCAAATCCCGTTCAGCATGAAAAAATGTTTCTTGTAACTATGTCCCTAAGACCATACCTATCCCAAAAAACTATGTTCCTAAGAGCATGACCTTCATTTCCTATTTTTCATGCATCTCTTTAATATTGTAATAAGATTCTACTGACATGCACATCACTTGAGAATGCAATCACTACCATAGAGGGCAAACTTTTGTTCCTTTGAAGGACACTTTATGTATCTGAGGAGGTCTGCACTATTTTTTTTTTTTTCTTTCTTTGGTCTATTCATCACAGCCATAGAATATTTAAATATAATCTTCAAATACTTTGTATGGCTTATAAATCGGTGGTATGTATTACTATTGACTCTATGAGTTAGGTGATTTGTGCTTTCTCATTGATTAACTTGTCGTGGCAGACAGAAACTATTTGGCAATTGTCCATGATATGTTTAACCTTCTTTGCTTCAGCTGAACTTTTGAGTCACGGAAACTATTTGGATTTACTATCTGTTTCCAGTTCTCTGGTTTGTTGAAGAATATTGCTATGGGCCCTTTTCATAGTTAATGTTATGTTTTCAAGGAACTTTCCCTTTGCCCTGCTCCCTTCATGTATGCTAAGTTATCACGTGGCACACTATTGCCACTGCTCCATATAAACGTGAGGAGCAGTTAAATGTGAGACTGGAAAGCGGCTGTGGATGCTACCGATTTTACTTGTCTGAGGCTCTTGAGTTCATGTTTCATTTTGGTAGGTGTGCTTCCGAAGTATTTTAGCTCGGAATGGTCTGTGTCTCAATTCCGACTGCCTGGAATTTCTAAATACATTGTTGCTTTTGGTCACGAGAAGAACACAGTGATAATTCTCGGCTGGGATGGAAGGTTAGCAAACTCTGCAAGAATTTTTGTCTTATTCATAATCTTCTTTCTAGTATTTGCCGCCTAAGAATTTGGTGTTTTTGTTTTTAATTAAGAACAATAATTGTCTTGTTTTTGAAATACAATTGTTTGAATTAGGATTTGATTTGTCTTGGTTTGTTTTCCAGAAAAAATGTATCATGAAACCCTTTAGGGGTCATTGAATTTTGGTCCACATACTAGTTATGTGCTGCAGGGATTGTTTATGCGGTTATTAATAATGAAAGGATTGTTATGTGGTGATTAATAATGAAGGATTGTTATCCATGAATTACTCTCATATAAGGGCATTTTCGTTTTAAATATATAATCCCCACATTGCTAATGCATGTATTCTTGTTTCATATTTTATATTCCCAGACTTATCATTTGGATTGGGGAACAAACAAAAATAACGTTTGTCCAAATCCATACTGAGAGAGATATAGCAAAAGAGCATATCTTTCATTAGCTCTGTTATTCGCCCTTCTCGTAAGAAATGATTTTGAAATACGATATGCGATGTGTCATATGTTAGATAACATCTTAACCTAACTCAGGGATCTCTTTTTAAGAGAAAAAGGTGAAGGCTAATATGATGTTTGTATTGCTGTCTCTCTCCCTCTCTCTCATTTAAATATTTAATGAAAGTGATAAGTTAAATTCATTCTCATAAAGGTAAACGTAATTAAAAGATGGCTATTTATAGTGACACTAGAACCTAGACAGGAAGGATCCAACTGACTGAACTAGATACTGACCTGGTCTTTATCACACTGTGCTTCCATTATACTAATTTGGTCTTTCCTATGTAACTTTTTACATGAATCAACTTTGAGTGTGAACTTCAGCAGGGGTTGTGTGCTCCATTAAATTATTGACATGTCAAATGTTTCATGCAGCTTTATTAGATGCAAGTTTGATCCAGCATCTGGCAAAGAGATGATTCAGTTGGAATATCACAACTTTCTGAAGCCTGAAGAACCTTCTAATTGAATGTGTGGGACGTTCATGCCCAAGAAGGATACCATGGCTTCCCTTAGTTTGCACCTCTTTGCAAGTAGTAGGTAAATGGCGTTTTAGGTACAATTTATAACTAGAGAAGTTGATAACGTAGCATTTTTATTCTCAAAAGGATAACATAGCATTTTGGTATACAAAATTGACAGTTTCAACTCGTTTATGTAAAAGAACAGTGACTTGGTTGTCGTAAATGAAAGTGTACATTCATAGTGGAGTTTTGGACAAGCAACAATTACTAACATTAAAGATGCATGAGTTTTTCCTCTTGTTTTTTTAACTTTTTCTTGCGGGTGTGTTTCCTATGTTTGGTTGGTTTGTATGAGCTGGAAAATATTTTCCTAAGCTAGTTATTTTTCTCCAAATAGAGAAAAATATTTTCCCTAAAAAAAAAAAAGAGAAAACAATTTCACAAAACACTCCAACCCTAACCCACCCTCCTGCCTTCTTAATTCCCCACCAAAAACCTCCCTTGCCGTCATCGTACCCCCTTCCCCCTAACAAAACTCCTCGCCCGCCCCTACCCAACCTCTCCACAACCTACCACCTCCACCCCTTAACCCCCACAATCACCACGTCACCAAAAACACACTGTATTTCCATCGCTGTCGACGTAAACATACTCTGTTTCTGATGCCCGCGACGGAAACAAAGTGTTGTTTCCATTGCCAGAACCCTTGTTGTCGCCCACATCATCCGCCTTCTTGTTTTGCCACTGTCCGTGACAATCTCCAACGATTTGCACAGATCTCCGGCTAGTCGCGCGATCCGCTGGTGGTTGCTCCGGCAACTGCTATTTATACTGGTTTGGGGGTGAAAGAGAGTGGGTAGATGGGGTGGGTTAGGTTTTGGGGTAGGTAGGGTGAGTGGTGTATTTAGGGTAAGAATCGGAATAATAGAAAAAAATAATAATAATCTTTTTACTATATTACTACTAAACACAAGAAAATTAGTAAAAATATACTTATTTTCCAAGAAATTATTTTCCATGGAAAAATGATCCGGTGAAACGTTCGGATCGCGATAACATGGACAGTTTTCTACCCGCGATGTCACGAGAAGTCTATTGAACCTTATCATTTAGAGGAAGGAGAAGTCGTAATAAGGTTCCCGTAGGTGAACCTGTGGAAGGATCATTGTCGAAACGGCAAAGCAGAACGACCCGCAAACTTGTTTAACCACTCGGGGAGCGGCCTCTGAACAACTCCCTCCCTCCCAGCATCGTGCTCCAAGTACGCGCTGAGTGAGTAACGAACCCCCGTCGCGGAAAGCTCCAATGAATACTAAAATGATAGCATGCCTTCTGCGTCCCGTCCGCGGTGTGCTCGGGAGGACTTGTGCTTCTTTTTAAACTAAAACGACTCTCGGCAACGGATATTTCGACTCTCGCATCAATGAAGAACGTAGTGAAATGCGATACTTGGTGTGAATTGCAGAATCTCGTGAACCATCGAATCTTTGAACGCAAGTTGCGGCCCAAGTCATTAAGCCGAGGGCACGTCTGCCTGGGGGTCACGCATCGCGTCTCCCCCACACATCGTGTTGTGGTGCGAAGGGTGGATATTGGCCTCCTGTGCGCCCCTAAAGTGCACGGTTGGCCTAAATGCGAGGCCATGTCGACGGACGTCACGACAATTGGTGGTTGAAACTCAGCTTTCCTAATGTCTTGACTCCTCTGTCGTGCGTTTGGGCTCCACGACCCTCTGTGCGCTCTAGCACTCCGAACGCAACCCCAGGCAGACGAGACTACCTGCTGAGTTTAAGCATATCAATAAACGGAGGAAAAGAAATTTACAAGGATTCCCTTAGTAACAGCGAGCGAAGAATCGGGCGACTCCATCGTTCGAATTGTAGTCCGGAGAAGCGTCCTCAGCGGCAGACTGGGCCTAAGTCTCCTGAAAGGGGGCGCCAGAAAGGGTGAGAGCCCCGTGATGATCGAGCAAGCACTTACCTAACCTTTGAAATTGCCTGGACCCTGTCGCACCATGAGGCGCTGTCTATGAGTCGGTTTGTTTAGGAATGCAGCCCAAATCGGGCAGTGAATCTCGTCTAAGGCTAAATACGGGCGAGAGACGGACAACGAATAAGTACCATGAGGGAAAAAATGAAAAGGACTTTAAAAAGAAAGTCGAAGAGTGCTTGAAATTATCGTAAAGGAAGTGGAAGGGGGCTGGTGATGCACCCTTGTCCGATGTGGAATGGTGTTGAGCAGGTCCACCGATCGACTCGGGGCGTGGACCAGTGTGGATGGGAGGGGGCGGCCAAAGCTCGGGCTTTTGATACACTCGTGGAACGCCGTCTCCTCGATTATGGTAGGCGAAGCACGCCGGCATCTGCACGCTACAGACACTGGCATGTAGGCTCCCTATTCGACCCGTCTTGAAACAGGGACCAGGGAGTCTGACATGTGTGCGAGTCAACGGGGCGAGTAAACTTGAAAGGCGCAAGGAAGCTGCTTGGTGGGACCTCCTAAGGGGTGCACCATTGACTGACCTTGATCTTCTGTGAAGGGTTCGAGTGTGTATATACCTGTCGGGACCCGAAATATGGTGAACTATGCCTGAGCGGGCTGCAACCAGAGGAAACTCTGGTGGAGGCCCGTAGGATACTGACGTGCAAATCGTTCATTTGACTTGGGTTTAGGGGCGAAAGACTAATCGAACTGCCTAGTAGTTGGTTCCCTCCAAAGTTTTCCCTCAGGATAGCTGGAGCTCGGGTGTGATTTCTATTAGGTAAAGCTAATGATTAGAGGCATCGGGGGTGTAACGCCCTCGACCTATTGTCAAACTTTAAATAGGTAGGATGGTGCAGCTGCTTTGTTGAGCCGCACCACAGAATCAAGAGCTCCAAGTGGGCCATTTATTGTAAGCAGAAAAGGCGATGCGGGATAAACCGGAAGCCGTGTTACGGTGCCAAACTACGTGCTAACCTAGATCCCACAGAGAGTGTTGGTCAATTAAGACAGTAGGATGGTGGTCATGGAAGTCGAAATCCACTAAGGAGTGTGTAACGACTCACCTGCCGAATCAACTAGCCCAAAAAATGGATGGCACTTAAGCGCGTGACCTATATGCAGCCGTTAGGGCAAGTGCCAGCCCCCAATGAGTAGGTGGGTGTTGCGGTCGCTGCAAAACCTTGGGCGTGAGCGTAGGCGGAACGACCATCGGTGCTGATCTTAGTGGTAGTAGCAAATATTCAAATGAGAACTTTGAAGGCCGAAAAAGAGAAAGATTCCATGTGAACGACACTTGCACATGGGTTAGTCGATCCTAAGGGTCGGGGGAACCCCGACAGATAGCGCACTTCGCGCATACTCCGAAAAGGAATCGGGTTAAAATTCCTGAACTGGGACGTGGCAGTTGATGACAACGTTAGGAATTCTTGAGACGTCGGCGGGGGCTCGGGAAGAGTCATCTTTTCTGTTTAACAACCTGTCCACCCTTGAAACGACTTAGTTAGAGGTAGGATCTAGCGGCTAGAAAAGAATCGCACGTCGCGTGGTGTCCGATGCACCCCCGGCGACTCTTGAAAATTTGGAGGACCGAGTACCGTCCACGCCTGGTTGTACTCATAACTGCATCAGGTCTCTAACGTGAACAACCTTTGGTCGGTGGAACAATGTTGGCAAGGGAAGTCAACAAAATAGATCCGTAACTTCGAGAAAAAGATTGGCTCTGAGGACTGGGCACGGGGGTCCCAGCCCAAAACCCGTCGGTTGTTGGTAGATTGCTCGAGCTGCTCGCTCGCCGAGAGCGGGTCGCCGCGTGCCGGCTAGGGGACGGTCTGGGAATGGCTCATTTGGGAGCCTTCCCCAGGCAGTGAACAGTCAGTCAGCTCAGAACTGGTACGGATAAGTAAATCCGACCGTTTAATTAAAACAAAGCATTGGGATGGTCCCTACAGATGTTCACGCAATGTGATTTCTGCCCAGTGCTCTGAATGTCAAAGTGAAGAAATCCAACCAAGCGCGGGTAAACGGCGGGAGTAACTATGACTCTCTTAAGGTAGCCAAATACCTCGTCATTTAATTAGTGACACATATGAATGAATTAACGAGATTCCTACTGTCTCTGTCTACTACCCAGCGAAACCACATCCAAGAGAACGGGCTTGGCAGAATTAGCGGGGAAAGAAGACAATGTTGTGCTTGACTTTAGTCCGACTTTGTGAAATGACTTGAGAGGTATAGTATAAGTGAGAGCCAAAAGGCGAAAGTGAAATACCACTACTTTTAATTTTTTTTTTACTTATTCCGTTAATCAGAAGCGGGGCACTGCCCCTCTTTTTGGACCCAAGGCTTGCTTTGCAGGCCAATCCAGACGGAAGACATTGTCAGGTGGAGAGTTTAGCTTGGGCACAAGGTAGAACTTTTCACTACAAATAGGGGCTTAATAAAAGGGATGGTTTATCTCTTTTCTTATTTGTCCTAGTAAGAAAAGAGATATTTATCTTCTTGCTTTGCTGGCCGATCCGGGCGGAAGACATTGTCAAGTAGAAAGTTTGTACCAAACACACCCTACATGTTACCTTTTTATATTAATACCTGGTGCAATGGTAATGATGAATTTTTGCATCTTGTAACCTCTGTGTTTTGGGCTAATTTTAAATCCATGTCTTACACTTTGTTTGACTTTAAACTTTAGTTGTTATAGTAGTGGATACAAAGAAGGCAGACTTGAGTATGCTTGGTTCAGGTTTCATAAGTACAGTGAAATTATGTCTTTCTTAATGGGACACAAGGTGGAACTTTCCACTCCAAAGAGGGGTTAAAAAAAAGGATGATTTATCTTCTTTCTTATTTGTCCTAGTAATTGACGGTTTAAATAAAGTGATTGTTTGGCCTTAGTAATAAGTTAAGAAACAGGCAGAGACGGACCCAAAAATTGACGATGATTTACCCTGCTATAAAAAAAGTTCAGACACCAAGTCTACAGTTTGCTCAACTCCACAACTATAACTATATGCCCCGTTCAAATATAACATAAACTTTATACATAGTATTTTTGGTGGGAAACCTTTATATAATAGCACAAAATTAAGCTTGGAGAAATTTAAACCACGATATCAGGTAAAAAGAAAAAAAACACACACACATTTTTGTGAAAATTCACCAGCATCATCATGCTTATTCATAAGTGAAATCATGGCCTACAGAAAAAGGAAAATTATAACCTATACTACATGTGACACTGAGAGACTCGATCAATATTTGATTGGAGAAAAAGACTCGACGAACGCATAAAATTTCATAGAAATAGAACTTTATCGTAGTGATGATGGAGATAGGGTATGACGACTCTTAGTGAAGATATAATAAAATGCGAAAGAGAAAAACGATGAGTGAAGTTTGAATGAGAGGTCTTTTGAAGGAAATGACATAAAGTCTCTTAAATTTTTTCTAACGACATGCCATCTATTTTTGGATAAAATTTAAAAAACTAGTTAAACTATAAATAAACTGGTGTAAATTCATTAGCTTATGCCATTGATAACCTTTTTCGTGGAACTACCAAGGGATTTTTACGTTCGGAGACAAGCAACATACAAAAATTATAGAAAATGACCCCTATTTGCAATTCTTACCTGAGATAGCAGCAACTACGCGAAATAGCAGCTCGCGCTAGTTTATACACTTATGTAAACATGTATAAACTTTATAAATCTTTTATAAGTGTGTATGTAAAAATAAATGAAGCTGTATAAATTTTCAGATTTCTGTAATATTATGTATGTTTATATAAAGTTTCGGTTTTTGTGTGTGTATTTTAGCTTTTCTCTCATTGTCTATGCATTTATCGATGTATTTATGTATAATTTATTTTTTTTGGGGGTAGATTTGTATGTATAAACTTGTTCAAAACAATGAATTAGACAAAATCAATCCTAGCTGCCAATTCCCCCATCCCCTGGCACTGTCCCACCAGTAGGGGAGGGTGTCTGCCGACGGATCAGTGGCAGGGGAAGGGAATTGGCAACTAGAATTTTTTTATTTTGAAGGAGTGCCTAAATTTGTAAAATAAGGACTGCGCTATGCATTTAAGAAAAAAATATAGATTTTCATTTGTAGTTTCTTTTGTTTGGGTGCTATTTTTGAAAATCTCCCAACTACCAATAGTATAGAAGTTTTTGCTCGAAATGGACACTTCCAACACCGCTGCTATAACTTTGATCCCCATAAGAAAAATCTTACAAAAATGGTCCTTATTGCAATTGTCATATCCTTCTATTAGCAAAGACATGACGATCGCCTGACAAATCTCTGGGCGCCAAAATGTGTCAAATTTTTGTAAATCTTCCAAAGTATATCCAAAAAGTTTTTTATCATTACCTTTATAATGTCCGTAGTTTTTTTAATTTTATACATATATATATATATATATATATATATATATATATATATATATATATATATATATATATATATATAATAGTAGGATAGTTAATAACTTTGAATTTTATTATATTATTTGTATATTGTAACAATTTAGTGTCTTGTCAATTGTGATAGTAGACAACATGGTTACACTTCAAAATCTTCAAGACACTTCAAACCACTATAAATCCAAAGTTATGGTCCCATATTGCTAATACTCGCACAACTAAGAGCTCACGAGCTGATAAAAAGTAGTTGATAAGCAGCTTATTAAAAGTAGCTGAAATTGACAAATAAGTGTTGGGTAAAAGTGCTGAAACAGAAAATAATTTATTTAAATTTAAGGCTAAGGTACTTTTAGAATAGTTAAAGTTTAAAATAGAATAAAAATCTTAGTTAAATACAATCCGCTTATAAACTATTATGACTTATTTCAGCTAATAAGCACCATACTTTTAAGTACTTTTTAAAGTTACCAAATACTTCAAAATATGTTACTCCCTCCGTTTCATTTTAGATAAACCCATTTGACTTTGTACGGAGTTTAATAAAGAGAGAAGACTTTTGAAACTGTGGTCTAAAATAAGTTGTAGATATTTGTGTGGCTACAAATCATCTAGGGATGCGTAAAAGTGAATATTTCTTTTCCAAATCCAGAAAGAGGTCAAACTAAAAAGAAAATAGGTTCATCATTTTTTAAACGGAGGGAGTATAAGCTTGATACACCACAACCAATAACCACATTACTAATACTAATACCTAAATTACCAAAACCCGCTCACTCTACCCCTAATTTAACAAACCAAGGACGTGTTTCAGTGTATAACAAAAGTCCCAGATGCTACATTGTTCCCTTCACTACTAAACTAAATATAAATAGGCAGTGTCTACTCTCTATTCTGAACTGATTGAAGTGACTCGCATAAGTGTTAGGGTTTGTGGGGGTTAAAGGAAATTAGAGGGATGAGTGTATGGAATTATGTGGTTACGGCTCACAAGCCAACTAATGTTACACATTCTTGTGTTGGCAATTTCACTGCTCCTCATGAGCTCAATCTTATTATTGCGTATGTATTCCTTAATCAAACCTTTTTTTGGTTTATTTATAGTTTTTACTAGTTAATTAACCCTTGTAATGTAATCATGTCTTTTTGTTGTGTCCTCGAGCTTTGGTCCAGTGGTAAGAGCTCAGCTCGTGTACGGTTAGGCACAAAAGTTGGGTAGAGGGGCGGGTCCATTGTACATTGAGTTTCCAACCTTTCAGCCGATTTTGGATATGGAGTACTTTGACCTTCAAGTCTTAAAGAGAAAGGGCGTGTAAAAAATGAAAGTATTAGTGAGGTGTCGATACGAAGTTGTTGCAGCTATGGCTATAGACTAGGCTAAGGGATGGACTTCATCTCTTCTATTTTCTACACTTACACCTTACACTTCAGCTGAGTCTAATGAGGCTCAGGTGCGGAGCCTTCCACACGGGCTAGGTGTACGTGATGGGTTCGAGCTCGGGTAGAGGGGCAGGTCCATTATCCATCGAGTTTCAAACCTTAGACCACTGGCTCTCGGGATTTCTCGGTTACGAAAAATAATGTCATTTTGATATATTAAAGATGATGTCGTGTGTTAGTAGGAGTAGTATTTTGGGACCTGAATTTAGCAACTTAGGTTTTTGTAAATGTAAAGTTAGCTGAAGATTTTTTTTTTTTTTTTTTTGGTTATTCTTTTTCTTTAATTATCCATTTTTTTGGTGTGTGGAAATTGGTCACTAAATGTTAACTTTTATTTTATTGATTTGATTCTTGTTAGGAAATGTACACGAATCGAGATTCACCTACTTACTCCCCAAGGGTTACAGGTGAACAACTTTTTCTTCTTGTGTTGAATGGCATGTCTCTAAGTTTTTGAAGCAGTTACTCATATTTTGACTGTACTTTATCCAGTCTTAGGATCTGTTTAGTAGAAGCTTAGAACGATTGTAATGGAAGGTTAGTTCTAGTAGGCAGTTGAACATGATTTGGTTGAATTTTGAAAAACAAAGAGTACTTAAAAGATGGTATTTGCTTGCTGAATTAGTGGTTGGACATAATGAAAAGTTGGGTTTTTGTGAGTGGAAACTTGAAATTCTCCTCAAACATGTTTTTCAAACTTCAAATCCTATACTTCAATTTTGAAGTTGAAATAATGGATCAAATTAATGAACTACTACTTATTTGAAATAATCTCCACTTTTCATTTCAAATTAAAATTGTATCTTGGTCAACTAGTGCTCTCTGTTGGTTAGGAAAAAGAAAGAAGATTGATATGAATAAGGATAGAAAAAGTATCCTCAGTGTGTTATCCCCTGTTTTATTTAGGAAAATATTGAACTTTGGATCATTTATAATTAAGAAAAAGTGAATTTTGATCAGCCTTATTGAATGTTTAAACCTAGAAGAGTGCACACCTTCAAGTTTAATTAGTGATCTCTCTCTATATTTGATAATTATTCTAGTTATAATCTTCTGGATACATATGTATTTTAAAGGTAAGAAATTTTTTAGAATTGTGTCGTGGGTAAAAATATGCATCAAGCTTTTCTAAATCCTGATATTTAAGTGAAAAAAGATAGATGGGCAGGCACATTATCTACCGAATTTTGAACGGTGCATCACTCCTCGAGGATTTCTTGATAATTAAAAAAATTTAGAAATTGCATGGTGAGGGTCAGCATTTGTGCACATTATAGGAAATGCTAAATACATCGACCTCTCATTATCTTATATATGTGTTGCTTTCATCCTCTGTGAGATTGATAATTTCTGACCCCGGCCAATTTTGTATGACTACACATCCATATAACATCCTAGTCCAAGTACTGTTTATAAAATTTGCCTTTCTCTTTGTTAGGTATGTTTTTATTGCTTAATGGTCCAGTAGTTCTCCCTAATTATCATGAAATTTGATTCTAGATGTTACATCTTCATCTATCATATCATTCTCATGGAAGATTAAACTTAAATACATGAACTATTTGCATTGTCTAGTATCATACGACCAGTCGTCTTATTGAAGCTAAATTTCAATTATTGAATAAAAAATATCAGATGGGATAAACTTTACTTTTTTTTTTTTTAAATAAAAAACAATTCTACTGTGTGTACTGGGCCTAAATCACTTGGTATCTGAGGTGCATGAAATCTCTCTTATTATATTTTTTGTAAGCTCAGAAAAGGTTTCGATCATGTGGGTTGGAACTTTCTTCTATCTTTGATGAGGGTAATCGGTATAGGCAAAAAACGGGTCAACTGGATCTCCTTTTGCATATCCCTAATCAGGTTCTTCGTACACATCAATAGTTAAAATAGGGATGATTCCTTATCTCCCTCTCTCTTCATCCTTGTTATGGAGGGCCTCACTTTTAATGTCAGCACTGTTGTTCATCAAGGTTGGATTAAAGGCTTTTAACTATGTTTTCACCATCCCTTAGTGATACGAGACATTTGGAGAGACATGAAAGCACATACTAAAAGTTTGTGGTGTAAACAGGTTTGGAGTTTCACTTTGAAGATGGTACACTTTGGAGAGTTATATTTGACTAGTTGGCCTAGTTAATAGTTGGATATCTAAGCCACTTTCACCTTTCTTGGCATTAGTTCGTGGAAGTATATTAGTGTACTCTTGGACTTCTTTGGGGAGAATACGGTCTTTATAGATAGGTATTGGTAGGAAATTAGATTTTTGCAGGACTGTTGGCTTGCTCATAGGCCATTGAGGGATATCTTCCTTACCTTTGCCGTTGCACTACACTTCCCATGGCTATAGTTCCGGATCTTAGGAGTGCTAGTGATTGGTCTATCTCTCTCGGAAGGAACCTAAATGATTAGGAAATTGATGGTTACTTACAAATGCTTCAACTTCTCAACGACACCCTTTCTTTTCAGTAAAAAGCTGACCACTTGAGTTGGAACTTACGCCCCAAAGGAATCTTTTCTGTAAAGATTTTCTATTCTTTCTTCATTAGTTCCCTCTCTTTTGCTCTCATTTGGCCTGGGAAAACTATCAAGGAAGAACAACGTTCCTTTCAAGGTTATATGATTTGTATGTTGGTGCCTAGCATCAACCTTGACAACTTATGAAACAGAGGACTTCATCTATGTAACAGACATTATGTAGGGAAGAAGTTGTAGACATCAACCACCTCTTCATTCATTGCAAGATCTCCTATCAACCATGGGATTTGGTTTTCCAACCTTTTGGGTCTTTATTGGTGTATGGCTAAATTTTTCCGATATCATGGCCAAGAAAGGACATTGTCAAACCTCTCCTCTCCACATGGATTTCAATTCCTGCTGCCATATGTCAGGTCATTTGGAATGAAAAGTCAAGAATGACATGGTTCTTAGTGGCTGTCTGGCCATAGATTCTAAAAAGTATTTGAAAAAGAGTTTTTGAAGTTGAGTTGAAAAATGATATTTGGAAGTTGAAGTTGTGTTTGGACATACATTTCACTTGAAAAAAAGGTAGAGTTCTGTTATAGGAGAAAAAAACTCTTTTTGAAAAAACTTGTAAAAGTGCTCTAAACCACTTTTTGGTTTTTAAAAAAAAGTTGAAAAAGTCATATGATTTCATGGACAAACATGTTTTTCAAAAACCTTTTTTAAAAAAGTGAAAAAGTTTGTATGGACAAACGGGTACTTAATCTCAAATGCAATTGTATATTCTTTGTTTTTGGTGCAACATGGTATTGTCAAATGTATTAGAGCTTGACTTGAAGTCATGCGTGACTTTCTTTTTTTCATTATATTTCCTGCAATGTTCTCATTAATTTTTGATGTACTCTTTACTGTTTATTCAGCTAGTTGCTGACACACATCAATAATATCACCTTACAAAAAATTTATGCTAAATTAAGTTGGTGTAATACTACGATAGGGAGGATCTATGATAGGAGAATCAACCCGTTCCACCAGTGAAAAGCCTATTGTTTAGGTGAAGAGGGTAGATGAGTGAGTCCGTTGTCCAGTGAGTTTTGGTCTATGCGCTAGCTAACACGTCAAGTGTCTGTATGTGTAATGCAAGAATAATTATAAACACAAAAAGGTATTGTTTTGATGCATAAATGAAAAAGTTACAATGAAGTGAATCATATTTTTTGATTAATAAAGTAATAAAACTACTGCGCTAGATTGTGACTATGCACTATTTGTTTGATTGGTAATTAGGTTTTGTGTTCACTTCTATTCTCTTCATTGGATAAAGGCAGGCCAATGCTTAGCTGAATAATCAAATCAATTCGTTGATGGTTATGAGAGTCCCAATGATGATCCGAACCTTGAAAACCCCCTTGAGTATTAATAAAATTTTAATGATTCTAAATAACAATTACCAACACAGAATACTGTAAATTTTGATTTATTTCTTGATTTAGTCCGCTTCTCAACTGAAATAATAAACTAGAAATAATGTGAGTAAGATCAAAAACCATTTATGTTCTTGATAGAGTTACAAAATGCAGATTTGAGTTTCTAGTTCAAATTTTCGACTAGCTTCTTCTTCTTCTTCTTCTTTTTTTTTTTGACATTTTTTTTTTTGAATATGTTGTTTGGATCCATATTAAAGTAAAAGTTGCTCCAGTTCCTGGTTGAGAGTCTTGAGCATTGTACAAGGATGCATTGTAGGAGTAATCCATCATAGTTCACATGGAGCTTCAACAACATAGACATTCTTCTTAGTACGATAATAGCTTGGAGAACTTGAAACACACTATCACATTATACTTTCTAAGGTTTACACTAAATTTCTATTTCTATCACATTATATTTATGTTTCATTAACAGTAAGCTAGGCAGATAAATTTAATGTTTCTGTTATCTTCTACAATATAAGCTCATCGTTGGCAAGTCGCATGCCTTAACCTCCTTGTTGCTTGCACTGAGGTGCGTAGCCTAAGCAAGGAAAAATGCCAATCTTGTGCCACATCTAGTTTTAGGGTTTAAGCATGTCTGCAACAAGCTTTTGACAAAGCTGGTTCCACTCTTCCAAATCGTCAACAAGCCGTTAGTTCGATGTCGCTCAACAATTGCTTGTTTCAGGAAATTCGGCTCGACTCTTCGATTTAGAAGAATTGCAAACTCATGTTTTGCACCCGCTGAGTTTGAGTGGCATGCTGAAAGCTAAGAGCAGTAATGCAATTATATTATACCGTGTTCTAGATTCTGTTATATTTTTATCTGTCATAACTGGAATGTAGTATTTAGGTATCTTTATTTATTTACTAATGTTCTATACAAGAAACTTCATGCATGTTCATAACCAATCCATTATAACATTTATTTTCTCCCTTCTTCACGCTCTCTTTCATCTGTCTATTTATTGACTCTCTTCTATTTCTATTCTTTATTCTGTCTGTTAAATCTAGCTGATTCTTATTCTTCATAGTCTGAATCTTGATAGTACGATCTTCTCATAAGTGTTTTCTGTTTCTAAAATATTCAAAATATGAATTCAGTTTAGTGTATATCTCTTCAGCCCATGTTAGATGTGCCGATATATGGGAGAATTGCGACACTTGAGCTTTTCCGTCCTCATGTGAGTTTACATCTTTGGTTGTGTAGCTCATTTTTATACCTCTATATATATTCGCACAAAGAATAGGTTTCTTTTAGCCACATCTGATTTCGCATTGCCTGGTTATCTTGGCAGGGTGAAACACAAGATCTTCTCTTCATTGCAACGGAGCGATATAAGTTTTGTGTCCTTCAGTGGGATGCTGAGGCATCTGAAGTTATCACAAGGTCAGTCTGCAACACTATATTTCTTCCTTGTTGGTTGCAATGCCTAATTTCGATATTGCACTGAGACGGCTAAAATGGGAGATACATGGGCAATGAGGATTCTCAACTTGCTGGGGTTGAGGCGTAGTAGTGGGATTGTTGTAGTTGTAGTTGTGTTAAAATGCCTGATTTATATATGACGGGTTCTCTCATAAAATAGTTCTGACAATCCATTGTAGTTAGATTTTCGGTTCCAGATTGAAACCATGTGTTTGTAGAACCATGTCCTCTTACTATTGAAAGAAAAAGGAAAATCACTTCTTACATGCATGAATTGTCGGTGGAGTTTACTTCAATAAAATCATTTTCTTAAAGCCTCGACAATTTGCTTAGTAGGTAAAACTCAAGTCAAAAGTTATGCAATAAACGGTCTTTGTGTATTCACGAAACCTTCTTGCAAATTAAATCCAAGAGTCGGTCTAGCTTTTATATGCCTTGTGTGTTATTGCTTGTTGCTGAAGGTTTTCTTTTACTTAATTTTCTTTAAAGTACTCCTAGCAGAAATTTACCTCGATCATTTGTTTTGCTCCATATCTTTTGTAGTTGGTGAATACAACTCAGACTTTTTTTTAATTGATTTCTCAAACTCAAAACTTCCCCTCTTTGTGGTGTTCTTTCTGCGTTTATATGTAGAGCTATGGGAGATGTCTCAGATCGAATAGGCCGTCCGACGGATAATGGTCAGGTATTCTTTGTGAAATTCCTTTAAATAATATTATAATTTATAGGAACAAACTGATACTTTGTTTTTTGATTTCTCATTTAGTTAATGATATTCTATGTGTATCAAGACCCTAATTTACCCTTACCCTTTTTCTTTCTTTTCCCTAATTTACCCTTACCCTTTTTCTTTCTTTTGGTAGATTGGTATAATCGACCCGGACTGCAGATTGGTTGGACTGCATCTCTATGATGGACTGTTTAAGGTACCATCCTCAACATACTCAAAGAATTGGCTACGTGGTCATCATTTCATAGGGTGTTATTTTTGCTGGATTAGATTTTATGATGGTATATTTATGTTTGCAAAAGATTCACATGGACTTCATTGTCAACAGGTTATTCCCTTTGATAACAAAGGGCAACTGAAGGAAGCTTTTAACATCAGGTATCCTTGGATTTACCTTTACAAGATTGTGAAGATAACTTATCTACAATTTTCTGCTTAAATAAACCTATCGAAAAAATAAATCTCCTCTAATTATGTCGCGTCCTTTATATGTTGCTAAATACTCTCCACTTTACTTTTCTTGATCTTGACAAATTCACCTACTCAGGACCTAGTCCTACCTGCCTATTTGTGAAATACTCCATTCTGTCGTTATGTTATATTGGTGAGGCCTGTGGGATTGATATATTTGGTAGCAAACCAGAAAAAGAAAAAGAAAAACAAAAAGAAAATCAGTGAAATCCTTTTAAACTGTGAGATCAATGCTTAATATGTGACAACAGTCCAGATTAGGACCTCAGCAGGTCAACTCGTAAAGACCAATTGTTCATTATCCTTTAGTAGATTAAGCGTAGAGATTTTCGTTCCTGGATGTGCTGGCATTCGATAATTAATTTTTCCTCATTTTTTACGTTTGTACTTCCTAATAATATATAAGTGGCAATAAGCACCTCATGCTCAAATGCTTGCCGACCATGAGGTGCATTCTTGGGATTTCATGAAAACTGTGCCACGTGCTGGGCATGGAAGATATTAAGCCCCACATACCAGAATTCATTTTATATTAGCTGCACCATTTTACCCCTGATTCTTCAATTTATAAGACTATTTGCCCCAATACCTTTCCGTAAATATAGCCAAGTTCAATACCTTTTTGTTTGCCCGAAAAGAATCAACTTTGTGGGGATCACAATTTAAATCTGACGTCATGGTAAGCTGTTTAAATAGCATAGTTGGCTTTCACAATCTTCATTTCTTTTGAGGGAATAGTGTTTCAATGCCAAGAGGCAAGTAAACCCACATTCTTTTTTAATTTTCGGTCTTCAAATTTAAACCTCTTAATATATGACAAACTTCTCACTATTGTATAAATAAAAAAGAAATGCAGGTCTACATTTAAATTCTTAATAAGCTCTTATTAATGATGCAAATAAGTCTACTGACATCAAATATATGTAATTTGCATATACAATTAGAAGAGCTATTAAGATGCTTGGAGAGTCAGAGTAAATTTAGAACACTTCTAACTTTGATGAGTTAGTTCTGACTTATGGGACGTTGGAGAAAAAGAATTGAGCAATAAATAAAAGGGAGATAATATGTATAAATTAATGAAAAAAAAAATTATATGAATTATATGTATATTATACACAATAAGAAAGGTGTGTTTCTTATGAAAGGTGTGTTTCTTTGTATGGTTGGCGGCGAGGGGACTGGTTTTAACACCTGACAATTTGAGGAAATGAAAGATTAATTATGTTAGTTGGTGTTTCATGTGTAAATGCTCTGGAGAAGATGCTGACCACCTTTTGCTTCATTGCAAGGTGGCGGCTCGGTTATGGGCGGTGGCTCTAAATTGGTTGGGAGTTCAATGGGTGATGCCTGCCACCGTGAAGGAACCGATGTATAGTTGGGCATTCAGAAGAAGGAAGAGAAGACTGAAAGCGTGGGATATTGTTCCATTAGCCATTATGTGGATACTTTGGAAGGAGAGAAATATGACAGCTTTTGAAGGAGTAGAGAGTACTTTGGAAGGAGAGAAATATGTAAATTGTATGTTTCATAAGTAGAGAGTAGTTTTATACATATAATATATTAAAAAGTATATGTATATTACACACAATGAGAACAACCAAAAAATTCTTGATGAAATAGAAAAAGGAAAAAAAAAAAAAAAACATTGGGCATGTGCTTAGCACAGGCTTACGATACTAGTGTAACCTATAAACATGAAAGCTGTAGATGAAAAGTTCCAAGGATTACTGAACTGCTCTGTTCTCATTTTTCTAATATTTATTATGCTGCACTTTGAGTTCTCTTTATGTGTTCCTTATTGTGGGGGAAGAACATGAAATTCTTTCTGGACTGAATCATTTTCTATTACCTCATTTAGTGTATCAACCTACCTACATGTCTTTTGGTAGTGATCACTTATCTGAATTATGCTCCTTGATGTATATCCTACACTTTATGTGGGACCATTGCTGAATAGTAGTTCTGACTCTATTTCACCAGGAATATCATGATGTTGATCATAATTGATAGGAGCTATAATTCTTTGACTGATATTTTATTTGTGGTTTTCATCAGGCTTGAGGAGCTTCAAGTTTTGGATATTAAATTCTTGTACGGTTGCCCAAAGCCTACAATTGTTGTTCTATATCAGGTCTGTGATTTTGAATAATAATGTAGTCATAATGTTTACTTTACCATTTCTAACCGTGCGCCAATGGTCCTTGGGGATTTCTTGGTTATGAAAATAACAATATCTATAATGTTATCATAATTCAGTTTAATTCTTCGCTAGTTTAGGTAAACGATTTGTTTATTCATCAGGGGGAAGGTCAATTGGTGTCGTCAGCACTTACCGTTATAAAATGACATTGTGCATTTTGTTTCTTCCTTTTTTTTCTTCATATATATATAAAATAAAAAAGATTTGGAGGGGAGGGGGTATGAACCACCAAAGGGATTCATTTGCACAACTGCCATGGCGGTGTCTTCTTTCTGAGTTTAATTTAAATAACTTGATTCTGATTCTTGTCCTGGACCTTACATTTGATTGGCAGGATAACAAAGACGCCCGACATGTCAAAACATATGAGGTATCCTTGAAGGATAAAGATTTTATTGAAGGCCCCTGGGCTCAGAATAATCTTGATAATGGAGCTTCTTTGCTAATACCAGTACCTCCGCCACTGTGTGGTGTACTGATTATAGGAGAAGAAACCATTGTTTATTGCAGCGCTTCAGCGTTTAAGGCTATCCCAATTAGACCTGTAAGCACATATATAACTTACTAATTTTCTTAGTGTTCTTATGCAACCATCCCTGCTAGCCTCTTTGACCTGAATAAACCTTTTAAAAGCTATTGATGAATCATTATCAAAACAGCTGTCAATTAAATACTGAATGAGATATTGTCTTACCACTTCATTTGTTCATTCAAGTCTGTAACAAGAGCATATGGGCGGGTTGATGCTGATGGTTCACGATATTTGCTCGGGGATCATAACGGGCTACTTCACCTACTTGTTATCACTCATGAGAAGGAGAAGTGAGTCAGTTTTTTCTGGACTATGTCTTTTCTACTTTGATGAGTTGCTGAGAATGATATGTTTGTTTGTACCTCATTGTTGGGAATAAAATGTTTATACGGACATAATCTGTTCTTTACAGAGTTACCGGACTCAAAATTGAGCTATTGGGAGAAACTTCTATTGCATCAACCATATCGTACCTAGATAATGCTTTTGTCTATGTTGGTTCAAGCTATGGAGATTCACAGGTACTTTAAACTATTGACTTAAAATTTAAGCTAATGTGGAACATTATCTTTAAGTACGATTGCTTGTTTCATCTTGTGGTTTTGAAGAATTATTCACTGTTTGCTTTATATGTATTCTCTGAACTGTATCATAATTGTGCTTTTTAGTGAGATAGTATAGTGATGATATACCATTAGACAACTACAATTGAGCCTCAATGCCTAGCTAGCCGGGATCAGCATATGAATCATCACTGCCCATTACGCTCCATCTATACCTGTCACATTTCAGCATTCAATGAATTATGTCCTTTAACCTTGAAGCTGTCTACATTTTCTACTAGCATACAAATACCCTAATAATCTAGCAAATGTTGGACTAATGCGAGCCTTACCAACAAAACGAAGACGTAATCTCCCACCTTATAAAAAATGAAGACTTAATCTCGTTAGTTGAATATTAACATACGTGGATCTTTATCTTTTTCTTCCATTGTGCTTAGTATTTGCCAAGTCTATGAATTTGAATAGATTGTAGGTCATTCGCAAGAATGTCCTTCCATTGTGTGATACACCCCCAACTTATTTGGGATTGAGAAATAGTTATTGTTCTAGTTGTTGTTGCATGTACAAAGAATATACCATCATATTAAGGTTAAATGTGAGCTATTTGACTCCTAACTGGCCTAGAGAATTTACTACTACTACTACTACCTTCATCCAATCTTATGTGGCAAGGTTTGCCTTGGCGTGGAGTTTAAGAAAGAAAGAAAAGACTTTTGAAACTTTTGGTGTAAAACAAGCCATAGAAATTTGTGTGGCTGAATATCATTTCATGAATGTTAAATGTTTCTACTTATGGAAAGGGGACATTTTTTTAAGAAAAACTGAAAAGGAAAGTGTGCCACATATATTGGGACAGAGGGAGCAATTGAAATATATCTAATGTTAAATTGTAATAGGAATGTTAAGACTCATCGCATTAGATTGAGGGTATTAAAACATTAACTTGCTATAGATTTCATTACTCTTGATTTTTAATAAAGCATTCTGCCTAGAATTAACACGCCCACTCAAATACATTGTAATTTGAAAGCTGTAGTAGTATTATCTTCTCTAAACTAAATGGTTTGATGTCCTATTTATCTTTGAGGCACTTGTTGTACTTCAATATTTACCTAGCACCATAAAGTCAAAGCCAGAGGAGGTTCTCGTTTCTAAGAAGTCAGACTATTCAATCTACGTGTCTGGATCCTCCAAAATTCCACTGCACCCGTGTCGGATTCCTCCAAAAATGCAAATCTTTTGGAGAATTTAACACATCCCCGACAACAGTTTTGGAGGATCCGAGGAACTTAAGTTGGTTTTTGAAGTTCCCCTTCCATATTTCTCCTTATCGTAGCCTTTGATTCATTGTTACTTGTGCTTTTGAAATTTGAATTTTTTTTACCCTAGTTCCATTTGTGCTTCATATTAGGACATGTTTCAAGCTTTGCAGTTCTACTAATATTTTTCAATTTACATCCAGCTCGTTAAGCTCAATCTACAGTCTGACGCAAAAGGCTCTTATGTGGAAGTTCTAGAGAGATATGTCAATTTGGGACCAATTGTGGACTTCTGTGTTGTTGACTTGGAGAGGCAAGGTCAAGGTCAGGTTGTGACTTGCTCTGGAGCCTATAAGGATGGATCGCTTCGTATTGTTCGGAACGGAATTGGAATAAATGAACAGGTCTTGTCAGCTACATTGTTTTCAGGGAATTTTTGTTATGTATTCATGTTGCTACAACAACTGAATTTGTATGCCGTTGCTACTTGTAGGCGTCTGTAGAACTCCAAGGGATCAAAGGAATGTGGTCTCTTAGATCAGCTACGGATGATCCATATGACACATTCTTGGTTGTTAGCTTCATTAGTGAGACACGCATATTGGCTATGAACCTTGAGGATGAGCTGGAAGAAACTGAGATAGAAGGTTTCAATTCTCAAGTCCAGACCTTGTTTTGTCATGATGCTGTATACAATCAGCTTTTACAGGTATGCCTTGTGCTAAGTAGATCATCTTATTGAATCATTATCCTGAGTGAGATGTGTTTAAATCAATCAACCTACTGCTAGATGCTTGTTTGCAAGTATTCAATTTATGCCATCTGGACACATATTGTAAGAGATAAAAATGTGACACATAAATACAATTAGATGCTTCATTCTCCCAATCTTCTTGGCTTTCTGCCACTCTGGTGGATAGTGACAGTATGGAGTAATCAGCAAATCAATACTGATGAAGGATGCTGTCAAATGAGGACTGGTAAGCTTTCTTAAGAACTAAACTTGGTATGACAAAATTGAAAGGAAGGAAATTAAGTAAAAAAAGTGAAGATTCTTCCCCTACTCCACCCCCCCCCGGCGGCCCCGCTTCTTTATTTGTTAAGTAATCATCCATTACTCTGGTAGACTAAGGTGCGTAATGATCGTACACTCATTGCCTAGGGTATAACATTGTCCTTAACCATCTGCAGTAAGCTCCATTTGCACTTCTGGCTGAAATAGATCAAATAATGTCTCTATTTAATGGACAGTTGCGCATTAACTACAATGCAGGTTACTTCAAACTCTGTAAGATTGGTCAGTTCTTCCTCTAGAGAGCTGAAAAACGAATGGTTTGCTCCAGCTGGCTACTCGATCAATGTTGCAACTGCTAATGCCACTCAGGTTTACCTCTATCCATGACTTCATGATAGCTTGAGACGTGCAACAAACTGTTGATGATTAATTTTAGAGAAAATATTGAATAGCTTTATGTAAAATGGTCGTGCGTTTCTCTGCCTCTCAAGGAAAAAAAAAGAAAGAAAGAAACTGGCTATTATAATGATGGATATTGATGATTGTTACACGCTTGTGGTGATTAGATACAGATTTCAATGCAAAATGATGCATTTTTTAGGTTACGTAGTTTCCAGATCCTATTTCTTGCGACATAAGTCTCATTTTCTCTGTTGGTGGTAGCTCCTTTGCTTTAAATAGTGACAGCTACTTGTATGCCTACCGAACAGAAATGTAGTTTTCGCCAGATGGTAATGATATTTGTGGTTAGTTTTCGTTGCAATAACCTTTACATTGACTTAGAAACGATAAGTTACACTTTGTTTCTTTGTAACACTTATCTTTTGTAGTGCTCATAATTTTTTTTTAATAAATTATACAAAATGCATAACTTATTTGAGCTCATAAGTTAATAGTACTGTATTCTGTCTTTTTTAGTTTATGGTACAGATTCTTTGTTTTGATTAATAAAAAAAAATCCAATTTCCTTGACCATTCTTTTTCTCCTTTGTATTTATGATCTCTGTATCCATAGTTGTGTTCTTATGCACATCTGTTTTACAGAAATTCTACTCTTGTTTTCCGGTTTACCATCTAGCAGCTGATTTTCCCCTAATTCTTGTTTCCAAGTAGACTGCACTGTCTTTGACAAAAAAATGTAGCTCTCTCCACTAAACGTGAATCACAGTGTTGGATAGTGACACAGAATCAAAACAAGGAAATTGAATAATCAGAAAAGACAACACAGATCTTTATATATGAAAATTTCACATTAGTAGACAGATAAAATGCTTTATGTGAACCTTTCATGCATTATACATGCATCATCAGTTTCATAGGTTCTTTTTAATAAATTATGAGAACTTTCAATAGCTGTTCTAAGAAAGGTTTTCTTACCAATAAAAAAAAGATGTACTGAGAAAGATAAAAGCATCCATAATTTTTCCACATATAGATGGAGCATATAACAGTGTTTAGGTATATGGTCAAATTTGTCATCTTTATTGATCTATATGGCTTTTGTCATATAAAGGGGACGGGATTCTGTCTTTTACACAACTTTCATTAACTATAGAAGGAACTGCGTTTGAAATACTTTAGTTTGTATGTGTATGAATTATCATATGAAGCAAATGGGTGACACAGTCCCTAGATTTGAAATTTACATAAATTAGGAACTGCGTAATCTTACCTAATACAGACCACTCAAGTCTGTGGAATGAGCATAAGAACTAATTTGCGAGAGATAGGCTGATCTCACAATAATATTGATAATGAAACCTTGAGTAAATGAGTATTAGGTTTTCAAGTCATGAATTCGGAAGACTTAAACAATAAATTACTATTTAAAGTAGTTGGACTTGTTTATTTTTTAATAAAAAAATTTAGGATAAGAAATAGCTTTATCAAAAAAAAAAAAAAAAAAAATTAGGATAAGAAATAGTTGATAATATGTAAAACAAGAGGATTTTAATTTGGATTTCTAAATTAGAACCAATTCATGATTTAGCATTTTTCTTGTCTTTCGTCATGATTTACTTTTTTTATTTGCAAGCATTTGTCGCTCCACTCTTCCACCAATTAGCTCACATGTGGCTATTTTTTCTTACAGGTACTGTTGGCGACTGGGGGTGGCCATCTGGTATACCTAGAAATTGGTGATGGGGTGTTGAATGAAATAAAATATGCCAAGTTGGATTATGATATCTCATGCCTGGACATAAATCCAATTGGTGAAAATCCAAATTATAGTCATATTGCAGCAGTTGGAATGTGGACAGACATAAGTGTCAGGATATATTCACTTCCTGACTTGAATCTCATTACAAAGGAACAGTTAGGAGGGGAGATTATTCCTCGTTCAGTTCTAATGTGTTCGTTCGAAGGGGTATGTCCTCTTTCTTTTCAGTTACCTTGTATGCCTGAAACCTGTTTTTCGTTTTGGAGATTGACAAGCAGCAGGGGTATAGGGTTTCAAATTAGGGGCTGCTTCTCTGTTTAAGGTTTTTTTTTTTTTTTTTTTTTTTTTTTTTTTTTTTTTTTTTTTTCCAATAACAAGAATATTTGTTGTTCTGATGAGGCTTTGGTGACTTTTTTAGCAGGCTTCTTCAGGGAGGAAATTAGTGACTAGTTATGATAGCTTTTAGTGCTATAGGCTTATAGCCTAACATGAGTGATCATTGGCACATTTTGTAATTGTGCTCTAGAATCATGCTAGGGTCCTTAGATATCCATCTGAAAAGGGGCTTGTCAAGTTAAAAATGATAATATCATAAGCCCTAAACAGCGTGATGTACTGGGCTTCCTCAAGTATTCTTTAGCTTCAGTTATCCCCTTAAGCTAACTCAACCACTTTTTTATTTTTTCAGAATTCCTTTAGAACACCTGTACTGTAGCCCAGGCGTCTTTTAGAATTTCCAATACTGCTTTCGATTTCGTCACTATAATAGCATAGAACTCATTTTTTTCCACTTTTTTTCTCTGTCAACCTTCTAGTCAAGGAGAAGAAGAATACATATACATTTTTATCTCACTTTTTACAAGAATTTGCAATCGCTATTTGAAAAGAAAAAAGAAGTAAATTAAGGTAGGAAGGAAGAGTTTAAAAAGGGGAAAAAGTTGCATTAGATTGCATCTTTTCAACACTGCTTCCGCACTTCTTTTCCTATTGTATGCTTATTTTTCTCTCCCCCTCTTATTAAGAAAATGTATTTATTGTTTTTCTCTCCCTCTTTTAGCTTATACCTTTCCACTTACATTGCGGTGTGTGTATTCTTATTAATGATCTAGGCAAAATACCTAAAATCCCCTAAAACTTGGCACGACTTATTAGTTGCACACCCAAACTATGAGGAGTCCCAATTACCAGCACCCCCTGTGCACTTGGTTATTTGATATCTTTTTGATCAAATGGATTTCCGATGGAAAGAATAAAGAAATGTATAATAGCAGATTTGGATGACGGATACTGGAGTAGAGTTTTGAAGTAGACTCCTTTAATATGTTTGTTTGCCTCTTCTTTTTGGGTCTAAACCTCTCTCTCTCTCTCTCTCTCAGATATCTTATTTGCTGTGTGCCTTGGGAGATGGTCATCTCTTGAATTTTGTATTGAGCATGACTACGGGTGAGCTTACAGACAGGAAAAAAGTGTCTCTCGGAACCCAACCCATAACACTTCGTACATTCTCATCTAAAGAAGCTACACACGTCTTTGCTGCGTCCGATAGGCCCACAGTTATTTACAGCAGTAACAAGAAGCTACTTTATAGCAATGTAAATCTTAAAGAAGTTAGTCATATGTGCCCATTCAATGTTGCAGCTTTTCCGGACAGGTAATTTGTTCCTTTTCCTCTCTTACCGGTAACACTGTATTGGTGGACTTAAACTTGAATGTGCTATTCTAATGGAAATTCCATCTCTGTCTCTTGATTTAAGTGCTTAGTAGCAGTTTGAGCATGAATTGCTAGCTCAAGCACCTATTACTGGCGTGGACATGTTAAAGAATCAAAGTGTCTTCTATATATTGTTAGCTAGCTTTCATTCAAATTGGTGTTTTCTATCTTCCTTATCTGTCACAATTGAAGAGTGTTAGAAGTATATTTCTTGTTGGTTGTTAGTATCAGTTTTTTAAAATAATTGTGTCCGATATTTTCTATGCTCAAGAGCGTTAAAGCTATTTCTCCTTTGCCAACAGCCTTGCAATCGCTAAAGAAGGCGAGTTAACAATTGGCACTATCGATGAAATTCAAAAACTTCACATCCGTTCAATACCCCTTGGGGAGCATGCACGTCGTATCAGCCATCAAGAGCAGACACGGACTTTTGCTATATGCAGCATAAAGTCTACTCAGTCAAATGGAGATGAACCTGAAATGCATTTTGTCCGCCTGTTAGATGATCAGACTTTTGAGTTCATATCGACTTACCCCCTTGACCAATTTGAGAATGGTTGTTCCATACTTAGCTGCTCCTTTTCTGATGATAGCAATGTGTATTATTGCGTTGGGACTGCATATGTCATGCCCGAGGAAAATGAACCTACCAAGGTAAGTTTAATTGATAAAAATGTCTCTAATCGCATGATTTGCTTAGATCCTGTGGCTTGTGATGAAATATTGATTGCATCGTTTTTGGGTGTCGAGCCATGTGGTTTTCCTCTTTGGAATTCATCTGGCTTCCCGTATGGTAGAACTGTTACATCTTTCCGTGACCCTTCCCCTTTGTTTTCTTTCTTTCCTTTTTCTTTTTGTTCTGAATTTTTTTCTTTTTTGACTGGTAATGTGTCTACTACATGGGGCCACTGGCTCTCGGGGATGTCTCGGTTATCAAAGGTAGAAAACAAGTTGCTTGATGAGGCGATGAGTTTAAGTCATCAGTAGCTATGTATAAGCAAACTAATCCTTTGCTAGAGTTAGAAATCGTGGTTGTGAACAATTTTCACACCTCGAGGTTGTTCAGTTGATGGTCTAAGTTCTGTTTCAAATTTCAAGTCAAAAGGGATGTGCTTGTAACTCTACACCTTCAATGTAATGAAGTTAACTTCTTTGGGGCTGATATTCATCTTTATGGTTATTTAGGTACTTTAATCTATCTGTAATTGCAGGGCCGAATTTTAGTTTTTATAGTTGAAGATGGAAAACTGCAACTAATTGCAGAGAAGGAAACTAAGGGAGCTGTCTACTCTCTGAATGCTTTCAATGGGAAACTGCTTGCTGCAATCAATCAGAAGATTCAGTTGTACAAGTGGGCATCCCGTGAGGATGGCGGCAGCCGAGAATTGCAGACAGAATGTGGACACCATGGTCATATACTAGCTCTTTATGTTCAAACACGCGGGGATTTTGTTGTTGTTGGCGATTTGATGAAGTCCATTTCTCTACTTATTTTCAAGGTAATTTTGTGAAGTATACATAATATTCCAATGCTTCAGCTCGTACAGTTACAATGTAGACTCTCAATTCCCAGCTTCTTATGCTTGTATTCTTTGCTATGTTGATTTGCCTAATTTATCTTATTTCACTAAGAAAGAGTGACTGACATTCACGATATCGTTCATGTTTAGCATGAGGAGGGTGCTATAGAGGAGCGAGCCCGTGACTACAATGCAAATTGGATGTCAGCTGTCGAGATTCTCGATGATGACATTTATCTTGGTGCTGAGAACAACTTTAACCTTTTCACGGTCAGGAAAAACAGTGAGGGTGCTACAGATGAAGAGCGCAGCCGTCTTGAGGTGGTTGGTGAATACCACCTTGGTGAATTTGTTAATAGGTTTCGACATGGTTCACTTGTCATGCGATTACCAGATTCGGACGTCGGCCAAATACCCACCGTCATATTTGGCACAGTGAATGGTGTGATAGGGGTCATTGCCTCGCTTCCTCATGAACAGTACTTATTTTTGGAAAAGCTGCAGACAACCTTAAGGAAAGTGATAAAGGGTGTGGGAGGATTGAGCCATGAGCAGTGGAGGTCGTTTTGCAATGAGAAGAAAACTGCAGATGCTAAAAACTTTCTGGACGGAGATTTGATTGAATCATTCCTAGATCTTAGCAGGAACAGGATGGAAGAGA
The DNA here is from genome assembly GCA_029990575.1 of Petunia axillaris subsp. axillaris. Taxonomy (NCBI): domain Eukaryota; kingdom Viridiplantae; phylum Streptophyta; class Magnoliopsida; order Solanales; family Solanaceae; genus Petunia; species Petunia axillaris. The sequence continues at coordinate 25,228,313 of JARKNS010000003.1, forward strand.
TTTCTAAAGCAATGGCAATTCCAGTTGAGGAACTAATGAAGAGAGTGGAAGAGCTGACTAGGTTGCATTAGTTAATCTTTTAGTGATATACTTTCCTGTACTTTCCCAGCTTGTAATATTCCACATTTCTCCCTTTTGAGTTTTGTTTTCTGTGAGGTTGTTGATACAAGTTCTATCTATATATTTGTACTTATCATCTGATCATATGTATGGACTGCTGAAGTTCCATAAGAAAATATGGAAAGATCATATGGTAGAATAATTATTTTCCAAACCACAGGTTTAGCGTTTGCCACTCTTTGTATTTCTGATTTCCTTTTCAGGTTGTTGATACAACATTAGTGCTCTGGGCTTGCTATGGACTATGTATATGATTGTTACAGTTAATTTGTACTTAAGTTCTTTTCTTGTGCCATAATTTATTTGGAGATGACTCGAGATTCATCGTTTCCAGTTGACCAGCAGTTTAGCCAGCAGATCGTGCGAGTAGGTGCAAATTGCAATGAATATTATTTTACCTTTTGTTTAATGGGAATTTAAATAAAGGACGCTTAACAGATTGTCCTTGGTGTGTCAGCGGTTCTCCAAGAAAGGTTGTAAAGAAAATAGGGGAAAGTGCACGAAAGGCCATTTTTGCCACTGGTTTTTGGGTACAGGCCATTAATATCAAAATATTTAGTTTGTGGCCATTTTTGCTTAAAGAGATAGAACTTCAGTTCAGAGGCCGGATTGAAGTTCAGTCCTTAAAGATTGAACTTCAATCCAGGGCCATATGGACTGAAGTTCAGTCCAGGGCCATATGGACGGAAGTTCAATTCTTAAAGATGGAACTTCAGTCCATGGCCATACCATGGACTGAAGTTCAGTCTTTAGAGATGGAACTTCAGTCCAGGAGCCGTATGTACTGAAGTTCAGTCAATTATTAGAACTTAAGTCAATATTTATTTAGTAAAGGCCCAAAAGTGGCCTCTAGTATAAGACTAATAAAAATAGTGGTCTCAAACTAAATTCTAGTGTTAAAAGTGGCTGCTGGGCGAAATTTTTACAAGAAAATAACCTGGGAATATCTGGTGGTTTGCACCAGTAGCCACTTACAATGTTGGTAGTTAATATGTTTGCATCAGTGGCAACTGTTAATGTTGCTAGTTCACAGACAATTTAAAATGTGGAGACAAATATAACTAGCCAATCCCATAGGTTATATCTTTCATTTAACTAACCCTAGCAAAACATCGTCATAAAATTGTTAGCCATTCACTAAATAAAGGAGGAAAAGTCCCTTCCCAGTTCGTTACGATTTTTTCCGGATTCTCATTATAAAATGGGATTTTTACACTCTATACCCATAAAATTTAAAGTATTTACAAACCATACCCATTACAAATTATACTACCCATAAAACTAAAAGTATTTACCCAACCTACCCATTTATTATTGTATACCTTTGTTATGTCTTATATGTGTATACCTTTAAAGTATACTGCATAAATTATGGCCTTATAGGTGTATACCTTTAAAGTATACTGCATAAATTATGGTATACAAGTCTGGATGGACATTTATTACTGTATACCTTTGTTATGCCTTATAGATATATACCTTTATGGTATACTGCATAAACTATGGTATACAAGTCTGGGTGGGTAGAGTGGGTAAATAATTTAGTGGGTAGGTCGGGTAATATTTGAAAGTAGTGGGTAGTGGCTGTAATTATTTTAGGTTTTGTGGGTATTTTTGTAAGGGTCCCTTATAAAATCACACTAGTAGGTCTGAGGTGGATATTATGGGCGAAGTGCACCAAAGTGGTCTTTGGTTTGAGGTCACTTTTTTTATTGGTTTAATATAAGAGGTCACTTTTTGGAACTTCAATTCTTTTTGGTTGAACTTCACACAAGTTCAGCCCACAAGGATTGAAGTTCAACTTCAGCCTACAAGGATTGAAGTTTACGCATCTATACCTAATAGTTTAGCCCTTACAAATTGAAGTTAAAACTTCATAATTTAGGCATGAAGTTCCACCCACCAAGGTTTGAACTTCAGCCCACAAAGATTGAAGTTCCAAAACGTGACCTCTCATGTAAGACCATTAAAAGAGTGGCTTCAAACTAAATACCAGTGATAAAAGTGGCCTGTATTATTTATCTTCTAACATGTTTTTTTGTTTTTTGAAATTTTTACACAAAAGTACAATTTTTAGAACATAATTACCAAACATAGCAATATTTTAGCAAAATCACCCTATGTAGAGGAAAACACAAGTTAATTACAAAAATAGTAAAAACATTGCAATATTTTCCCATAACATACCAAATCCTTACATTCTTCCTCCTATTTCTCCCACTATCACTTTTGCTCCTCCCATTTCTCCCTATTTCACTTTTCCTCCCATCATTTCCCCTAATTTTACTTTTACTCCTCATATTTCCTCTAATTTCACTTTTCCTCCCACCATTTCCCCCAATTTCACTTTTAAACTGTATCAACTCCCGTTTCAAACTGTATCAACTCCGTTTCAGACTTTATCATAGTGTTTCGATGTCGTTTCAGACTGTATCAGACTGTTTTAAACTGTATCAACTCCCGTTTCAGACTGTATCAACTATCAGACTGTTTCAGACTGTATCAACTCCCGTTTCAGACTGTATCAACTCCGTTTCAAACTGTATCAGACTGTTTTAAACTGTATCAACTCTCGTTTCAGACTGTATCAACTCCGTTTCAGACCGTATCATACTGTTTTAACATCGTTTCAGACTGTATCAAACTGTTGCAACAACTGTTTCAATGTTTCAATGATGTTTCAAACCGTATCATATTGTTTCAACGCCATTTCAAACTGTATCAGACCGTTTCACTAATAAATATATAGTGACTAGGTTTTATATACTTTTGAAACAGTGGTTAAGCTCCAATAAGCAGTGTAATCAATCGTGAGCAATAGAAAATAAGAGTTTAAATTTATTAAACCACTATAAAAAATTTGTACAACAGAAACAGTAATTAAACAAATATGAAGCAAGATGAATAGAAATGGAACAGAAACGAAATCTGAACAATTTTGAAGAAACAAAAATGGAACAAAAATGAAACAAATGTAAAGAAACAGAAACAGTTGAAAAATCCCCATCGGCGCTGCAAAAGGTTTAGATCCAAATTCCTCTGGCCTAATGACGAAAGTATAGCAAGGAGAGCATAAGCGAACTTAGATCCAGGTAAAATGAAGTTTCTGAACTTAGAACTAGCCGGAAATTTTTTACAATTTATATTTTGGTGTTTGCTTAGCTATTAAGCGTACTGTGTCTTTTTCGTTTCTGTCTATGTTCGGCATTCAAAGTTTCTTTACATTTCTTTACATAACCAAACTACACTTACTAGTATAATTATAAGTTTAAAATTTAATTATTTTCGAATATAGGAATATGTCATCACTTTCAAACGAACAAGTAAACCATTAGATAAAATATAACCGAAGAAGTAAGAACATTTGATTGTTTGAAGTCAAAGATATTTGAGAGAAAATAATTTTATGCTTTAGATACTAAGCATACAATAGTTTATTGTTTGTCATCGATATGGTTATGTACTTCATTTCCTTCCGACATAAAGTATGGTCTATTTTTCTGCTCGAATATACTAGATATGAATCTGCTCATTAGAAATGAGTTAGCCTCCATTTGAATTGTTTTACTATATTCTTAGACACATGAAATAAATTAAATAATTGGCTCTTGATAAGAGGGAATTAATTTACTATGGTCAAAAATGGTAAGCCGGTAACTTAATCAAAAAATTGAAAAATAAAAATGACCCATGAGGACCTTGAGAATTGGATATTATTACCATTTGTAGGTATATTAGATAAAAAATATGGAATTATATTAAATATGGCATACACAAATTTTTTGCAAGCAGTGTCATATTCACTCTTATTCTATTTCACTTGTTTCAGTATATATAATGTTAATTGTCAACCTTAAACACAATCATTCACCCCCAGACATCACTCTCGATGGCAGCATTTATCACCCAATGTGGGACTCATTCTACGTACCATCAGGATGGCTGAAGAGAAAGAAAATCCAGTCATAATGTAACAAAAATCAAACGAGCTATAGATATCAAAATAAGAGAGGTTTTAGGTAGTAAATAAAAAAACAATACTCCATGTTATATGACCATTAATACCAGAAAATACAACAAACAATTGTTCAAGACTCTGGACCCAAAAAAAAAAAAAAAAAACTCGGGTTCATCATGTAGTATCTCATCTTCTTGAACCGAAACACACACAGCTATAAAGAACTAACTCCTTATTGTAGAGGCATCTGAGTCAATACCGATCCACTTAGGTTCGTTCTTGACTACAACCCCTTTTTATAACATTACACACAGCTCTTAACATGCAACAACATTTTGCAATGTGTTTATTTGACCCCAAAAAGAAAAGACGGAATGAACCAACAGAAGGCAATTAGTCTTGGAGTATCATCACTCACACTCGAAAGCAGCTCTGATACCTTTTATTGTACGAGCGATGAGGTCATTTACTTTTTTGACTGACTGAATCTTTAGCTTTGCAGTAGGCAAGCTATTCACCAATATTTGGAACCCGATTGTCACCAGAGAACCAGTACAGCTAAAGCCATGTGAAGTTCCAGTGGAGTTACTAGCCGAAGAAAAATCTTGAAAATAATCAGGAACTATTGAAATTCCAGATGGCAGGAAAGCCACAGAAGAGGAATCTCCCCCATCCATCACCACATTCATTGCTGAAGTATCAATTGTTGCATACACTAAAAGGAATCCTGTTGCGTCCGATGAAGTGTCTTGCAAGATCAGCTTGCTGTTTTGATCAGCATTGGTGTCATCCTCCTACAAAGTCCAAGCCCAAAGAAAATGTTGATTGATAAATTAATGATTCAATTACAAGAACTAAACATGTCATGTTCTTGGAATATATAATAATTAATTGCTCACAACAGCACGGAAAAGGGAGATGTTGTTGTCAAGATTTTGGCCCTTGGCAATGTCGACCATATGTTTCAGGGGATCACTATAGGAGACATCCCATTGACTCCTTTTTTCTTTATTCAGCAGGAATTCAATCAGACGATGTTGTTTCACCGGCAACCAGATCGTCTTTGTAGCACTCAATATCACGCCAGTAAGTTCGCCAGGATCTCCTATGTTCCTCCTCACCATCAATCTTGCATCTTCTCCATCTGCTTCTTGGATTGGATCCCACTTGTGAAGGGTTGCACAAACCCCACCACAAAAGCTGCGAGCCATGCGTTGAGCCAGCACTGCTATACTTCTCCGACCACTTGAACAAACAACTGCCACATATGGAACTTCATCAGAACCTGAAATTGTCATACATATAAGTCTGAAAGTGTAAAAAAAAAAAAAAGGCACAATTATAGGACCTGCATGATCACCGGTGGCATTAACAGGAGACATCATCACTGCCTTGAACTCAGACATCCTTTGCAAAGTGGCCATCCACCTTTGCGCGCCAAACCCAAGGCCATTCCTGACCAATGGGCGGTACAAATGGTGGACTACACTTTCATTATATTCCATGTGCTCGATCCAAGTAATCTGAAATTTTTATATCATTTTTCACAGGCCTTCTGCATATTTTATAGAACCACTAGACAGAAAAATATGAACATAACAAAACTGGATAATAATGGCTGCATTGCAAGATCAAAAAATATGGCATTAAAGAACTCTTTTTTTCACCAAGATAGTAGCACATTCCATACAATGCCTAACTAGCTGCATTCATCAAAGCCAAAAGAAAGCTTTCTTTTCTCATTTTGAATAAAATAAGTATCAGCCAGATAACGTGATGGACAAATAGGAAATAGCATTAGTATATCTACGTTATGAAGACTACTGTATAGCAAATGCAAACCAAGCAGGGCATGGGATCACAAGCATCTGCAGTAGAGGTGGGAGCCAGATACATCATATATGTAGGTTATACAACAAAGATGAAAATACAGAGGCTTTACCTTCATACAAAAATCATAAATTCATAGATTCAAGTTAGAGAAATAGGTGTTGTAACCTCGATGTACTCATCTCTACTTGATAGTAGACTAATCAAGCAAACACAAAAAAGGCAGCTTTGTAATTATACGATAATGCAATCTTATAAACTGCAGAAGCATCATCATGAATATAGTATGAAAAGACGGTTCAGATGTTTAAGATACAACTTAAAGTACTTACTGCGTCCTGTTCAAAAACTGTCAAAGATGAAATAGAAATTACAAGAAAATGTCAATAGGATCAACACTGCAAAAGCCTATATATAGGATGACTAGATAGACCTTACTTGAAAAAAAAAAAAATGAAAAGAAAATCAACAAGAGAATTAATATAAAATGAGCAACCTATCGCGTTAAATTCCAAAAAATCTAAATGCAAAGGAAACTAAAGTTGAATTACCTTGGAATAACCATTAGGCATATCTTGGATAATACAGCCAGAAGGGAGCCTCCTGCAGTTCCCTATTTCACCTGGTTGTGAACCTTCTTGGATTGAGTCAACAGACACATCCACCACAGCCCAGAGACCTTCAGCGTGTTGCTTGCAGAAGCGGAGAAATTTGACTTTACGAACAGGAACCAGATCAGAAAGTATTTGGAATTCAGTTTGAATCTGCACATCAACACTTTCAATCACTTACTGCAGGAAAGAATAGAATATGATAAACAAGATGTATGAATACCAGCAAAATAATAAGAAAATGAGAATACCAATTTCAGAGTACCACTCCAGCTTCCAATTGAGCAACTGGATATCACATCAGCAGCAGAAGTTTTCCCGACATTGCACGAAAACATCTCCACCCATCGACTCTGTATATAGAAAAGCACATTACATGGGAGAAACAAGAAATAGCATGCCAACAAATACTTGTTTTCTTGAATTAAAAGTTCATTTTGATTCAAAAAAGCATGCAACCACTAACTGCAGCACCACTAAAACAAAAAGGCCAAAAAGAATGTCAAACAGCAGAATATAGGTAATAGTAAGAATAGAAGGTAACATAAAAACAAAATGAAGCAACAATTATTTAACGTTGTAACAAGGGGTAAATGGGATGCTTTCAAAGGATTTCAGGATGAAGAACTTACACCATCCATTAATGTCTCTACCAAGGTCAGACTGTTGATAATCACTATGGCAGATGCCTTTGTTGCTTCGGTTGTGAAATATCGAGGTTTTATGCCGGTACATGGGGTAAATGAAGAAACATACTCCTCAAGACTCAATGTTTCTCCACCTTCATCTAAGCTTCTCACCCAGAGAGGTTTACCAATCTCAGCCAGCCTAAGCAGCTCATTCATGGCAGCAACAGCAAGATCCATTAACTTTGACTTATCATAAGATACATCTATATTAGCCAAACGTGTGGTTGGCTGTGGGGGAGTCACTGGCAGAGGAGTTGGCGGGTCATTGTTCAAATCAATCCCCGTTGGCAATTGAGTTTCGACAGAATTTATACCACCAAAGCCATTTTTCCCAGCAGCAAATACCGATTCGGAATTCGCCATCACGGAGTGCGTTGATTCTTCCAAGGATGCTAAAGGCACCAAAAGTTTTTTTGCCAGGAGAGTGATGCTTTTGACTTCATTTTTCAGATGTTCATGCTCAATCTTTGCTTGATGCTCATCAATATTTACATCAGTAAGACTAGCCTGACTACCACATCGGTTGCAGACTGGATTCTTCATGGCTTCCTCCAAAGTAATCTTCTCTAAACGGAGCTCATCATTTTGTTGTTTCAACAATTCATGTTCATGTTTTTCGGATTGCGACTGATTCAATAACGCAACACACTTTTATAACTAAACCATTTGGATAGAAGGAATTAAACAACAGAACACATATAATGCATGTTGCATCACCTTCACTAGGATTCTTCTATTCTGGAACCAAACCTTCACCTGCTTGGTGCCCATACCCAGTTTCTTTGCAAGTTCTTCTATTATTTTTTTATCAGGATGTGGATTCTCCTTAAAAGCACTGCAACAGAAACGACAACAAATGAACAAGAGCTAGAACTACCAAAAACGAAGTAACAAGTACTCTCTCAATTCCAGTTTAGGGGGTTAAAAAAATATTACATAAAATAAATGAAGCTCATGGAACTTGATTCCAAGCCATTTGGCTAGAACTTGAACTCTCTCTACCAATTAACCAACCTTTATCCTCTGCTTAAGGTGTTTCAAAGTTTTATTTTTATACACATAGTTTCTTTTTTAATTAAAAATAGACACATAAAATTACTTTTTTTTTTTTTTTTTTTTTTGCAAGGGGTTCAAGTGACCTGGTCAAACTGCATGAATTTTCACCAATATTTTAAGACGTATGTTTCACAATATGATAACAGTTGCAACTTATAATATTTCTCTTATAAAGTTGTTAAATATCCAAATTTTAATTTTAGTATTGAATTAATTTAATCCATTTTAGCTTCAAAGGTTAGCGAGTTGACTCTTATAAATTTAATCCACTTTACGTACACTTCAAGTTGTAGAACCTGGTGAGCAGTATGGCGAATGTATTTTCTTTTCTTTGATGATGTATCTTGATCATCGCCAGATGCACCAGCAACTAAGTTGTCAACACTGTACTTGCTCTCATTTTCATCCTCACTTGGCCTCCCACTAACAACGTCATTTGAACTTTCTCCTTTCTCACTCATGTCACTATGACCTGCCATCTTTAGGATGTAGAATCGTTCCGAATAATGACTCTTCAAAGAGATAACACATTTATGTTCTCAATTTCCCAAACACAAACCAAAATTCTAGTAAATAATAAGATAATCTCAATCATCTTATCATACTTGTCTAGGATAACTTTGTAGTACGTGGAAAATACAACTGCACAAACCAGCAAAAAGTTTAAGAATAGAAACTCATGTTGACCGTAAATAGAGCCAAATGGAAAAGAATGACAATAGCGGAGAAGTTGAACATGTATTTCCATACACTGAAATTCATCAATTTCACTAATCTAGAATCGTTTGGAATAAATATGCTAAGGCGTTAAAGCATTTACATTTCTCCGTTCTCATGCTTCACTAAATCTAGTATCGTTTCGAATAATTCTTTAAAGAGATTATGTGTTTATATTCTCTATTCTCCAGACAAGAATCCAAAATTCTAGTAAGTAATCTAGAATAGATTTATTAAGGCAATAAAACCTTTATGTTTTCGTACTCAAGCTTTAGTAATCCAAAATCGCTTGGAATTATTCTTTTAAAAAAATAAGGCGTTTATATTCTCCATTCTTCAAACATCAATACAAAATTTTAATAAATAATCTAGATTAGATTTATTAAGGCTTTACGTTTCCATTCTCATGCTTCACTAATCTAGAATTGTTTGGAATAATTCTTTAGGGAGATAACACATTTAAATTCTCCATTCTCTAAACACGAATACAAATTTCTAGTAAATAATTAAATAATCGCATACCTGTCTATGGTAACTTTGTAGTATGTAGAAAATACAACTGCACAAACCAACAAAAAGTTTAATAAGAAAAACACAAAACCATTATGAACAAAAAAGTAGTACATAAATAATCAAAACATCACCTTTTTATTAGCTATGATAATTCCCACGCTTGAGTTAAAAATGACTTTCGTAACGTTGCTAAAGTATATGTAAATAATAAAGTTTTTCAGATGTTGATGTTGGGATCCATTTAAGGTATCCAGAGAGTAATTATGAGTTCACAAATTAACACTACCATGCAAAATAGGAATAAAAATAAGTGGTGATTAAATTATTAGTTTACTTGCACTGACCACTTAATAGTGAGTGTTCTTTAATATTTTTCACGTCTCGAACTGTTGAAATACTAATTGAAAACCAGACCGAAGAAATTAAAGAAATGATTATATATGGAGCCTCAGCTTCATTCAATTCATTCTTTAGTTTGGTGAATTACTGATACATAAAAATGTGCCTAGTCGTACTTGGCTATATATATATATATATATAGCTAATTGGACTGGTAGAAAGGGGTCCACTTTTAGGAGATTCCTAACTAGTACTTACCAAAAACAGTTGTTCAAGATATCAGTCTAATGTTGACACATAGCTGGCATCAATGTTCTACTTGTGTGTCACTTTTACTTCTAAGGCCATGTTTGTTAAAGGTAAAATCTAATTTATGTGACTTAATTTTAAACAACATAAGATTAAATAAGGTTTTTTGAAGTTTGTGGTCTTAGATATGTCATGACATTAGTATGACTGTAAAAACTTATCATTATTACCAGTGTAATGAATTGTTTAAAATTTAATTTCTTTCGAATATAGATATGTCATTACTCCCAGACGAAATACTAAGGAATTAACATTTGAAATGACAACAAAGAAGTAAGAACTTTCGTTTGTTTGAAGTCCAAAGATATTTGAGTAGAAATAATTTATGCTTGAGATATGAAACAAACAATAGTTTTATTGTGGGTCATCAATAAGGTTTTACTTTATTTTTTTTAGAATAAAATATGGTGTATTTTTCTACTCCGAAACACTAATATGTATATGCTTGCTAGAAATGAATTAGCTTCCATTGAAATTGTTCGAACATATTCTTAGACACATAAAATTAATTAAATAATTGGCTCTTAACTTTGGTTTCATCATGATATGAGATTCAAAAAAATCATGATTACACTACAAAAAAAAGGGCAGTTTGCAGCGGTTTGCTAGCAGCGGTTTTGCTAACTGTTGATGTATCTTTTGTTTTCTGGCGGTATTCCTAACTGCCAGTAAATGAAATAAATGGCAGCAGTTTGCAGCGGTTTGCTAGCAGCGGTTTTGCTAACTGTTGATGTATCTTTTGTTTTCTGGCGGTATTCCTAACTGCCAGTAAATGAAATAAATGGCAGCAGTTTTTAAGTGTTTATCGGCGGTTTTTTTACTTGTCTACACTAGCTGTTGTTTGCACTGCTTTTGCAGCAGTTTAGCATTTGTCCCACACCGACCAATTACATAACCATTTTGCTCTTTATAAGCAGCTACAGATCTCCTACAGTTAAGCAATTATGAGACACACGTGACTGAAGTTAGTGCGCACACTATGAATTACGTGGGCTGGAATTTGGAGGGCTGGCCCACTCCGTGTTGAGTGTGGTCCATTCTTCAGTAGTGGATGTGGGCCTGCGCACACATAAAGTATGGTGTATTTTTCTACTCTGAAACACTAGCTATGACTGTGCTCATTAGAAATGAGTTAGCTTTTTTTTTTTTTTACGAAATGCATAGATAGAAATCACGGTGGATTACATAGAGAGTTCATGCGGCTATTAGGTAGATCCACAGACTGGATAATACATGGATTAAAAACAGTAGTTGCATTAAGCACATTAAGATTTTCTAACTTAGATAAGCAAATAAAAGAGCTATCCGATATTTTAACGGTAGAGGATGTGCCCACACAGTCTTCTTGCAAAACTTGTTGGACAAAATTTGGTGGCACAACATAGTAGAAGGTGGAAGTAGCTTTGGACTGGTCAGGAGCTCCTTACGCCAAGAGGTGCGCAACCTTGTTTCCCTGCCCGAAGGTATGCCTAATTATGGGCGAGTGCAGGTGGTTCATCATTGACCTGCATTTTAAAACAATTGGAGAAAAAGAGTGATTAGTGTTAGGATTATCAAGAAGGTTGATCACTTCAGTCGAGTCCGTTTCTATTTTCAACTTGGAGATATTTTGATCAATGGCTAGGGTTAGACCATGAAACAGTGCTAGAAGCTCCACATGCGTAGGGTTTAGTCCACTGACTTTTTTATGGAAGCCTAACACCCAATCTCCCCCAGTGCTAGCCATAAAATTCTGAGATATAAAAGCACCATCAATGTTAAGCTTGATAACCTCATGTTTAGAGGGATGCCACACGACTTTGATGGATTTATTATGCATTGATCTAGGTTCTTTTGATGTAAGGAACTTGCATTCCATAATCTTAGTGCTAACACTGGCATGCAATAGGTTTCTAGTCATATTGTTAATATTATTCTGATTACCATTTAACCAAAAGTTTCAAAGAGCAAAAGCTAGGAACTCTAACCAATTGTAATGGATAGGACTAGTATTATAAGAGGAGTCTTTAATATCCTGTAACCAATTATTAGAATCAAGAATATTAAGATTAATAGAGCAACTTTGCCAAAAAGCTTTAGCAATAGAACAGTTAACAAAAATATGGAATAAAGATGCATCTTTATATTTACAAATTGTACAAGTAGAATCAATATTGATACCTATTTTAAACAAATATTGTCGTGAAGAAAGGCGATTATGCTGACAAAGGCAAAGAAAGTGTTTAATTTTATTAAGAGTATTCATTCTCCAAAACCAATCGAAGTCTACCCCACAAGAAGTGTTATTGTCAATTAATGGGTAAATCAATTTTAATGAACACAAACCATTGCAAGTAGCCCTCCAAATAGGGTAATCTAATTCTTTGTTTAAGGATATATGAGAATCAAAAAGCAAGTTTTGTATGCTATTGGGAAGCTGGAATGATAGCTTAGTCAAATCAAATGTATTATCATGAAGAATGTAAACCACCCTAAGATTAGATTCATTTAAAGTGAGAGGGCAAGTGATGAGGCTTCTAATAGGAGTCCTACATGGAAGCCAGCTATGGTTCCAGAAGGAAGCGAAGGAGCCATTGCCAATGATCCAATGAGAGTTCTCATCACAAATTTTCCAACCCTTCATAATATTACCCCAAACAAAAGAGTTAGATCTAGATGCCATTTTGTCCTTATATTTTCCACTAACAGTCATGGCTCAAAGAGAACTGGGGTGGGAAAGAAATCTCCAGGTTAAACCTGAGAGAATGGCTAGGTTCTTTATTTTGGCTTTGGTAATAGCTAGCCCCCCCCCCCTAGATGTTTAGGTTTAGTAAACATGTCCCAAGAAATCATGTGAAGTTTCTTTTGGTGTTGGTAGTACCCCACAAGAAGTTCCTTTGAATTTTATCTATAGTCTTATGAATTCTAGAAGGAAGGAGATGATATTGCATAGTATGATTTGGGAGAATATTAAGAGTAGACTTGATAAGAGTAGTCCTACCAGCAATGCTAAGGAAGTTAGTTTTCCAGTTTGAAAGTTTCGATTGAAAGTTGTCTATTAAAAATTGGTAGTCATTGGCTCTAGGTTTGTGATTCAAAATAGGGAACCCTAGATACTTCTCAAAAGTTTTACTAATCTTAATGCACAAGATAGAACTAAGGTGCTCTGAAAGAGAAGAGTTTGTGTTTTTGGAGAAAATAAATCTGGATTTAGTGGTGTTTATCTTTTCACCTGAAAATTCACAAAATAAGTCTAAGGTTGACTTAATAGTTAGAGTAGATTCCTCATTTGCTCTAGCCATAAAAGTTAAGTCATCCGCAAAAAGAAGGTGAGAAAGAGCTGGACCCTTAGGGGATAATTTAATAGGATTCTATAAATGGTAATCTACTTTATGGTTAATATAGATAGAAAGTAATTCTAGACATAAAATAAAGATATAAGGGGACATAGGTTCCCCTTGTCTAATACCTCTAGTCGAGCTAAAGAAAGGAGTTTTAGAGCCATTAAACAATACAGACATAGAGGAGATAGTAACACAAGATAAAATTAAGCAGAGTGATATTAGGAGGAAACTTTAAAAATTTTAGTATAGTGCGAATAAATGGCCACTCAATTCTATCAAAGGCTTTCTCCAAATCAATTTTAATTAGCATTTCACCTTTGACACCTTTCATTTGTGAAAACTTATTCATGATCTCTTGAATAATGATAGCATTATCAGATGCACGTCTATTTTTTAAAAAACTAGCTTGGCAAGGACTAATAAGGCTGTCAAGAAAAGGTTTAATACGATTTGTAATAATTTTATAAATTGTATTACAAAGGCCTATAGGACGAAATTTTTTAAGATGAACAGCATTTTTAAACTTGGAAATGAGGCATAGGTAGGTAGTATTAGAAAATTTAGGGATATTACCAGTGGCAAAAATATTACTCCATGACAAAAGTTTTTAACCGAATTTCCAATAATATTCCAATAATTTTGGAAAAAGAAAGGGTGAAGACCATCCGGACCAGGGGCCTTAAATGGCTTAAAGGAAAAAATAGCATTTGTAATTTCCTCATCTACCGATGGTCTATCAAGACTAGTAAGGTCCGTTTTGTTATACCAACTAGTATTGTGGTTGTTAGGGGAGAGAGCACTATGGTCCTGGCTAGTAGAAAATAGCTCCACAAAATAGTTTAATACATGGTTTTTGACTGCCTCCTGGTCCAAAATAATAGAACCATTATAATCTTGAAAGTGTGTAATGGTGTTGTGACGTCTCCTATTTAAAGTAGTAACATGAAAAAATCTAGTGTTGGCATCACCATTATTTAACCAATTAATTTTAGATTTAAGACGCCAAAATTCCTCTTCACTTTTAAGTAAAGTTAAAAGCAAGAAGTAATTTTTGTTCAAGATTTTGTAAAAAAGTACTAGTAGGGTAATGAATAGAAGATTGAATTCCATTTAGTCTAGCAAATAATTTTTTTTTTTTTTGGTTTTAAAAATGTTACCAAAGACTGTATTATTCCACGTAGTAATGTCATCTTCAAAAAATTTCGTGGCTTCATGAAAGTTTCTGTTGTTCCACGCATTCTTACTTATATCAGAAAATCCAGGGTGAGACATCCACATAGATTCTATCCTAAAAAGTTTGTTAGGAGAGGAAAAAGATTTTTATTTAAACTAATTAAAATAGGGTGGTGATCAGAATATGTCTTAGGGAGATGAATGATAGAAACCTCTTTAAATAATGTAATCCAATCATCATTTGCCAAGCATCTATCTAATCTCTCCATAATCAGGCCACTACTATACTTACTATGGTTTGACCAAGTGTATTTGACCCTTTAAAACCTAGGTCTACAAGATTGCAATAGTTTATGCACTTCCTAAAGCAGTTTGCATTTTTAATGTTCAAAGGTCTACCACCAGATTTGTCTTTTTGGTTCAAGATTTGATTAAAGTCCCCACTAACCAACCAAGGGCCTTTATAAGAGTCATAAATCGATGCTAATGTATTCCAAAGCAAGTGTCGAGTAGAATAAGATGTACTAGCATATATGGTAGAAAACAACCAAGGAATGGAAAAGGGAACATCGTTTACCTTGAGCATTTCATGGACTTCATTACCATTTATGTGCATGTCATACCCGATGATGGACTCGACTCGAGGCGAGTCGGGTTTCAGATTTGACTGTGTGAACTCGTTTGGAGTTGGAGGTTTTGGAGTCGCCACCTAATATAGTTTCTAAGGTGTATTAGGTCACCTATTAATTTCTAATTTTATTTAAAGAATTAACTACGGGTTGATCTACGAGTCAGAGATTCTGGTAAGTGTTCGAAATAACCCAGAAGGAAGGGGTTAGGCACCTTCTAGGTTCCACTAAACGTGGTTCCCGGTCGATTTCTATATTGGGTTTCATATATTGCTTTAGAAAAGGACAAAAGCTAAATAAGGTGAATAAAAGAGATATGGGCTACAAAGTAAGTAAAATAGGTAATTTAATGTATTTGCATAAATAATTTTAAACAAATAGTCATGTTGCACAAATAGCCACAAAATATTAAATAACTAATTAGTAACCCTAGGTTTTATTATCCTATTCGGATCAGAACCCGGCTTTCGTAAGGGACGATAGTTTCAGAATCCACTATCAAATATAGATCGGGTAATTTCCATCATTTCCGAGGGGCTTAATTCTCTTAACCCCCATACCCTCTTTAAGTATTTAACTAAAAGTGTTTTCTAATGTTTTCAAAACGTCTTAAAAGCTTACTAGCGTCCAACTTAAAGTCCCGGAGGCTTTTGGGACACTACTTTAAGTCTCTAGACCCCTAGGTATATTATGTGCCCCAAACTAGACTACTAGGCGCCAAATAAAATACAGTCATGTTATACACAAAACAAACAATGACAATGTCATAAACTTAAAAGAAGAGTGGGCCTCCAAATTAAATAGCTTTAGAAAGAAAACAAGTTAGGTTCCACGTTTAGCATGTACTTTTGCATTTCAGACATCAAATTTGCATTAATAGGGTGGATTTAAAATACAATTTCAGTTTTAACCACTTCACATTACAGCATATGCGATTTGCAGAAATAACCAGTTTTTAAAGCAATTTCGCATTTTTCAGCCTTCAAGGAGAATGCTCTAATTTCAGAGGTTATCAAATTGCATATATAGCCTATTTTAGACTCAGATTTCAGCTTTAATACTGTTACAATTTCCCGAAAATCATTTGCACAAATAAACTAATTCTCAGCCTTTATGCGATTTTAGCCCTATTGTCTAATTTTCAGCAAAGCAATCTCTATTATGATTTGATTTTAAAACCTGTCATGTTCTCAGTTTATCTCAGTGATGTTAGGCTAAAAATGCATATATTTTAGTATTAGTTACATCATATTTTGGTGCTTTTGTGGATTATTTTAGCGTGAACAATAGTATTTTGTGCTTATATTGGGTATTTGAATGTGTAGGAATCAAATGGTATGAAAAAGTGTTAAAATTTGATGATTTGGAGCAAAATTGAAGTTAATTTACAGCGTTGTAAGGTGCCAAGGGCGTGGGTTAGCCATGAAAGGAATTTGAAGACGAAATGTCACGGCGCAGCCATCGTAAAGCCATGATTCAGCCATGAAGTTGAAAGCAGAATTTCGCAAGTGCATGGCCCAGGCATCGTAAGGCCATGATCCAGCCATGAGGCAAATTTTCTGGCGAAAAGTGGCGAGGGGCAAACTTGTCCACGAGTTTCACACTAGGTATCAAAGGTTTTCTAACCTATTTTCAGCCCACATCTTGACTTGGGAGAGCAAGACCACCATTGTGGAAGCACTTTGGACTCTTGGAGGCAAGGAACACACAAGGAGGCGTGGGATTAAAGACTTGAAGATTAAGAGTTCTTTCTTCCATTATTTCTTCTTCTTTGTAGTTTATTCATTCATGATCATTCTTGATTTGTTTTTGATGACCATGAGTGGCTAAATTACCCATTCTAGGGTTGATTGAACCACTCCAATACTTATGTGCTATGAATATTTGTTTTGATGAATGAAACTTGAGAATTCTTCCTATCTAAGTGTTTATATTTTAATTGCTATTGATTGGAAGGGCCGCCAATTGATTGTTCCCATTATTCGTGTGTGTCTAGGGATAGATTCATAGGTTTGGATTAAACACTTAGCAATATTTCAATCTAAAACCAAGGTATTACTTAGATTGTCAATAAGGTGATATGTGACCATTGACCCTGATTGTGGACAATACTTGTAGTCTTATCTATCTTCATTAGTTAATTGGAAAATTAGTTAGTGAAAGTTACAGTTATTACACGGAAGTGAATAGTTGTGAATTCGGAGCAAGTGTTCAATAGGAAGAACCAAATTGAATTTGTTAAATCATTATTCTAATACATAGGTAGGAGTTGGGTAGATCAATCCTAGGCTTTACTTCCTTGAATCAATTTTATTCTCTATTAATTGTTGTTTACTATATTATTAATTTTTATTACTTAGTTGTTACTACATAATCAACCTTAAATCAAACACCCTTAGAAGTTAGTTGATAGGTAAATTAGTTAGAAAAACAACTAGATTTCGAGTGTTCCCTGTGGGATTCGACCTCGGGACTTTAAGTACCGAGCTATATTTGCTGCGACCGCTTAGTCCCTTTTATAGGGCGTAGTTGGGCGTGATCAAATTTTGCCACCCCACACTTAAGATTTTGCTCGTCCTCGAGCAATCTAACTCACAACCCACTTGGACAAATCAACCACTAATACAAGACTCCAAACGATATTACCACACACCAGGCTTCATTCATGCTCAATACACAAGAGTTCTTCTTTCACATACCGTAGTCTAACTCAAAATGCTAAAGCCCTCAGCAATATCAAGATCACAAACCATCAAGCACATTTGAGAACAAGATTGATGCACTAGTTTAACTCTTGCGCAAGTACCATACATTCAAGGGTCCACAGTGTGTGTGCCCGTTCCCCCCTACAATTTCAATAATGAAACAGCGGACCTAAGCGGCAAGTGTATAGAGAGTTCGCTCAATTCAACATATTTTTACTCTTAGTCACACGCTCAAATTACAACTTCCATCTCAAGCCTCAAGGGTCAACAATGGGGTATTATTCATACATTTCACAATATTTGGATGATTGGGGCCCTAGAAATTCAACCTCACTAGGGTGCCTTTGGCGTATTCATACTCGAGGCTTTTGTATTCACCCTTAACCGAGCATAGGAACATTGCCCCCATCCTTTGTTCATCTCTACTTTTTCTTTCTTTGCACAATTTCTTTCTAAATTTTTTTTTCTTTTTTTTTCTTTCATCAACCCCCTTGCTCCATACCCTTTCATAGGCTCTCAAATGGTTGTTTTAAATCATTTTAGCTCACTTATCTCTCAGATTTTTTCTTAAGCTCACTCTTCATCTTTGCTAATCAAAGGTCATGTTTACACTACCAACATACATAGGGGAAAACAAAGTGCTCAATAATTCCATAGTGGACACCCTAAACTTAGTCAAGTGCGCTTGAGTTAATGCTAGGAATCAGGCCCTTCTCTACTCTCATAATGGTTCGTTTTTTTCCATCGTCCAATGTGTCATCAGGCTTCCGACACAATGAATCCAACTAGGCAATTTATTCTTTCTTCTCTTTGTTATTACAACTAACTACTATTCAAAAATCATCAAAAATACCCGGTTCAAAACAAAAGGCATCATCGGAATAGAACCGTGGTCAAAAGAAAACCCAAAGATTAAGCCACTAATCTAAACAAAACAAAAAAAAACTAAAGCAGTAAAAAATACAGCTACAAATCAAGATACCCCACCCCACACTTAAAATTGTGCAATGTCCTCAATGCACTCAGGTAACTAATCAGGGGGGGGGGGGGTAAACGAGGTACTCAGACTTCCCTCACTAGCGCGCAATTTCTTTTTCAAGCAAACAAACTTATTTAAATCGGCTAGTGTGCTCAAATGGGATGCAAGCACCCCACACTTAGAATTGAAGCCATAGCGACAACGAAGGCAAAAATAAAAGCCACAACCAGCATATCAAACAATTGCGTTCATGGGAAAATCAAACGATGTGCACATAGCAAGTATCCCATCGAAGTGTAGTCATTTGAAAGAACTTGCCTTAAATAATCCCACGAGGCTAGATGCTCCTGACGAGCCCCCAAACTTCAAATTTTAATTCTAATGTATTCAACTTATGCCCCGTGGTTGATTTGGTTACTCAGACTTGGCCGAATTCACAAAAAAAAAAAAAAAAAAACTCATTGGGGCATTTTGTCAAACACCGTGCGTGCTCTGTGATGTATAACATGTATATGTGCAATTTGTTTGTGATTCCACCTCCCAAATCCGGGAGCTTACTATTCTTATCAAAATTAATGTATCACCACACTCTCTAACCATATGAACAACACATTCAAATTGTATATGCACCCAATAAATCAAAAGCAAGATAAAGTGCTAGTTGAACTAGTGAACAAAAACATGTATATGAAGGCTAGGGCACCATTGAAATTCAACACAAGTAGGTGAAACTTATAATGATAATCAAGAAAACATACCTTAGACTTGTAGAGGAGTGAAGGAATCAATGAGGAGAGAGGGGGGGGGGGGGTTTGGAAGGGAAGGGTTCTTGTTTTACCTGCCTGCAAACCTCAATTTCACGGGAATGCCGTGATTAACTTTACCGATTACACAATGGCCAACCATGGCACCCATATCAATTTTCTCTGAGTCCCATTCACCTGCATGAAAGCACTGCGCCTACACGTGAGCAAGTGCATCAATCCAAACCCATTTTTTTTCAAAACGAAAACATAAACTAACTACGAAAAGAAAAGAAATAATACTAAAACATGGGTTGCCTCCCAAGAAGCGCCTTAGTTATAGTCATGGCACGACTTCACTTATTATCAACACTTTTTCCTCCAACTCGAGCTTGTGCATTGCCTCCCCAACTACAATTTACATATCCGTGTATGCTCTAGAGGTGGCACAAGATCTTGCATGCTAATTACTAAGTATCTATGTGAAGCCGCTAAATCAGGAATATCTTCATATTTTTGGCTATTCTCTTGGCCAAACACCAAATATATTATGTTGTATTCGCTGGCCTTCAAATGAGGATTTTTATCGTGCATAGATGGAATCAAAAATTTGAGAGTGTAAGCATTACACACATCATCCTTCAACTCTTCAATCGTCTCAGAAGGATTAATTTCCATATCCCCTTCTAAAATCAATGTAGAAAAGTGTCTAGAATGCGGTACAACCCGCTCACACTTTGATTGATCGATCACATCCTTTTTCTGGTACGAGTTAGAGTCAACTACAATTTCAGCTTTAATTTTATTCTCTAATTCTAGTACCACAGTTTCTTCATCGGCATCTTCACACACCATATGGCTAGATGGTTGGCTTTCAACCCTTCTCTCATCTAATGGAAATTCACGCTTTAGATCTTCTACAATAGCCATGATTTCTTCTTCTAATTCCACGTCTTCTTGGCTAGTTAGTTGAATTCCCAATAGTGTAGCCAACTGATTCACTTGAGCTTCTATTTGGCTTAGTTGTGCTCTACGTCTGTCCCAAGCTTTCTTCAGTTCAGCTTCGTATTCTTCCTCATCATCCTCTACTTCATTGTACCAACTGTTATCATAAAAGAAAGAAAAATCATCATAATAGGGGCTCGGGGAAGAATAAGACGTATTAGTACAACCATAATAATGATCACCTAGCCATATGTTATTTTCCGATGCCATGTTTTTTTTTAAAAATCTAAAAAAAGAATATGTACAGAAACGAAGTTAATTGAATAAACAAATCAGCTATCCTAACTGTAATCACCTAATTTTGGCACAAAATATTTAAATTACATAAAATTTGTGGTAATGTTCATGTGATCTTTGTCTTATTATTTAGTCATTTTTAGTAACTAATTAGGAAGAAATGTTGAAAAGATTTTCAAAAAATAAAAAATAAAAAGAAGTGACATGGGAGTGATGATGTCAATGTGATGATGTCAAAGAGAGAGTCAAAGTAGTGGTACAAAGTACATGAATGATTGTACTTTTATCTACCTATTGACTCCACTCTTTTAAATTTGATAAAGAGGAGAAACCAATAAAAAAAAGGAGATAGATTTTTACTCTACAAAGGGGATAGAAAACAAAAAGAGGAGGAGAATATTTTTACTCTTGATAACACAACACATCTAAAAAAAATGATACAGTTTTACTCTTAGAAAAAATACGTTTTCAGATCTAAATAATAGAAACCGAGAGAAAACTTGAGAAAAAGCTAGAGGGTTTATGAGAAAAAATATAGAAAAAGAGAGGAGAAAAGTCTAGTCTTGAAGTTTAAGAGTTGTGTTGCTGCTGGTGTGCTTGTTGCTCATGACTATTTTGGCTTGAGTTCTTCAGCTTTAATATTCACTTGGCAGATGCAAGGTATTCCTTTCAACCTTCATTTGGTTACATGTTTTATTTCTAGCCATTTACAAGCTTTAAAGCATGAATGAAATATTTTCTTTTTAGTTCAAATTACTGAATTCTTATGCTTATGGCTGTGATTATTGTATGTTAAGAAGATGAAAAAATGCATAGTAAATATTTTTTTTTTTTACGTTTTTTTTAAAGTTGAGTTCATAATATTATACTTACGTGGGCAAAATCTAAAACACAAGTAGTAAACTAGGATATTGGGAGAAAACAAATTGCTAACACCAGTAGCTCACTGATGGCAAGAAAAGGTGGGCCTTATATTTGCACAAATGACCTGACATCAAGGATAAGCTATTTTCTTCATGATATAATATGAAATGGGCTAGATTGGAATAAATACCAAAAGTGGGGTTATGATGCAAACTTCTTGAACGGGCAGAAAGTTAAAATGGGCAGACTTTCAAAGATAATCCAGTTTAAAGATTTGGCCTATTTACTTAAAGTTAAATAATTTAACAAAAATTTGGCTATCCCATGAAAGGATATTAGAAAGGTGGCTATTCATTTTATTTTTTTTCATAAATAGCAGTGCTTGACTTTCAAACGTAACAGTTTTAAGTTTAAGCTTTAGAATAAATGTTAATCTTATCATAGTTCATTAAAATGCAAATCAAAGTGTAACAAATAAAGGCAAATACAACAAACAATTTTCAAAGAGTCGAAATGCGTCAATAAAAGCAACTGTGCTTGGCACAGGACTCGAGGGTGCCTAACACCTTCCCGAGAGTCAACCGAGATCCTTACCTGGAACTCTGACGCAGACCATTTACGAGTCATAGGTGTTCTAGGTACACCACTTTTGTGACTTGGCACACCTTTAACTTGTCAAGTGGCGACTCTGAAAATCTCTTAAATATTCGTGTACCTTTTGAACACCGTCGCGGACCTTTTAAAACTAAAAATTAGTTTTTCTTTTTTAAGTTGAAAAAGGGTCGTGATAGTTTGGCGACTCCGCTGGGGAGGAAAGTGAAAACTGAGAGTCTCAGGCTTTAAAATTAGTCGCTTTCGGCTTTTTAATATTATTTGTATATATTGCCTTGAATGTTACTGCTTTGACATGTTTGAACTGTATATACACAACTGTCTTCTCTCGTACACCTCTGAGTCTTCTGGAACACTGCACACATGCACGCCAGTTTCGCTTCGGCGTCTGGAAATTCTGTCGTGTCTCAGGACACAAAAAGTTAACCCTTCTTTAGGAGGAGGTGCGTTGGGTTAGGCCGTTAGACGTTGTCGACCGGTACCCCCGAGGCACTTCCGAATTGCCAGAAACTATAGAACATGAACCCATTGAGTCACCTAGAGTTGAACCTGTGCTTTTATCTAGGTTGATTTATTTGCATGTCATTAGACTTAGTGAGGTGCGGTACACCGGTACCGCACTTGTCTAGGCTGACTCCCTCGTATCATAATGGGGCCCATGTCCCCAAAAGACACATCATGAGCATATAATGTGTTGCATTTGTTCTAGTCTAAGGGTTGTTATGCTGACCGATCACCGAGGGGCGAGAGCCAAATTTTGGAAAAAAAAAAGTGAAAATGATAGAAAAATTGGGTTTAGTCCCGTGTTTCGAAATATTTTTGTTTAGTTGTCATTTTACGCCGTTATAATGGCGAATTTTTTCAAGAACTCTTAGAGTCTAATTTTGCGTCCGGGTTTGGTCTCAAGTATTAGAAAATAATTTGTCATAATTTTGCGCTGGTATAATGGCGAAATTTTGGAACCCTTTGTGTTTGTGTCCAAGTCAAGTTCATATTTTTAGAAAGTAAGTTATCGGGGTTTTACGCCGCCATAATGGCCAATTTTTGTAAACCAATTTTGCATCTAATTCGTGTAATGTTTTGTGTTTTTGTGTCGTCATAATGGCCAAATTTCGTAAATACTCTAAGATTCTTTTTCGAATTAGATTAAAGAGTTTGTTTCAAAAAAAAAAATGTGTCCATCTTTGTGTTGTCATAATGTCTGATTTTGGAGTCACCTTTCGGATTTAAAAAAAATATATAATAGTTTATTTCATAATCCGTTCTTAAGTTCCATTTTGAATCTCCGATTGAGTCTTAATTTTTCATTTAAAAAAAAAGTGTTGTTTTAGGGTCCCGCTTTATTTTGTTTGTTTAAGGTCAAGTCATGGTATAGACGATAAATTGTAATTAGCTAAGTCGCATTTTGCATCGATCCTCGTGAAATACTCCAACTCCGCTAAAATGTTGAGTCCCATTATTTTCACCGTCTGGATGTACCCACCCAATATGTCAGTTTGTATATATCTTTGACTCGTGCATCATGTCAAGCATATTATTTTGAGTCGGTCTAGTATCGTTGTTAAAATCATGTTTGTTGAGTCAGAAAGGAATTTTTGAAAAATCAAACAAATGAAAGAAAATTGAAAAAAAGAAAAAAAAAACTTGTCTATTGAGTCGGTCTAGTGTCGTAGTTTAAATTTGTCTATTACTTTGATGTAAGGGATATTCGGAAAAAAAAAGAGAAACTCCAAGCTCGTCTTTGTTTTAAATTACGTGCCAGTTACAATTTTGTTCTGATTTTGCTCAAGGCACGTTGTAATCTTTCGGGGATACGACCGGTACACTCGGCTTACGCCGTCAACCATTTCGGGATGACACATAACAACCCTAGGCTTGCAATATGTGCTTCTTTTGTGCTAACCCAGTTTGTTTGATAGTTTGGAGTTGGAGATTTAGTACAGAATTCTGGCATCGACCCATCCGTACAGAACTAAATCAAAGGGACCTGTGACTTTACCCGTAGCCGTGCCATCTGATGGAGAGAGATCTGCGACCGGTGCCCAAGAACTCCTGGCACTGGAAAATGAGAGATTGACTGGGGAGGTTAATGCTTTGAAACAACTCGTGGCCGACATGCATCACACACTGACCACAGGACAGGCACCTCCTCCTATTCCAACCAACCTAGACGGGGTTGTGCCGATAGCGGTACGACGAGCACTGGGCACATCTACGGCAGTTGGGGATCCCACTTATCCTACTGGTCTTGCCCCTGTCCGTGGCGTAACAAATGAAGTTGAAGTGCGTCCTCATGCACCACCTCCACCAGAGGGACAATATGTCCCACCTCCAGCACAAGTTCCAGTTTTTCAGGGCCCAGCTAGGCCAGTCACGGCCAGGTGCAACAATGACCCACATCTTCAAGTTGGGGACCAACACTATGATCCGCCTCATAAATCCAATTTCCGGTAAAGTGGTCCATATAATCAGAGTTTCCATCACGAGTCTCAAGTTGAGCTCGATCGGTTGGGAAAAATGGACAAGAGCGAGGTTTTGCGCAAAGTGAAGGGTTTAGAACAAGCTGTGAGAATTATGCAGGGATATGGAGATCATTTCAACACTTCTTTCAAGGATCTTTTCCCTTTCCCTGAATTGCAATTGCCAGAGGGATTCACGGTGCCAAAGTTCGATCTATACATTGGGCAAGGAGATCCAATAGTTCATATGAAGACCTACTGCAACAAAATCAGAGGGGTCAAGAAAGACAAGCTGTTGATAGCCTACTTTTCCGAAAGCTTGGGGGGTGCATCTGCTGAATGGTTCATGAGGCAGGATGTAACTAAATGGTTGGAATTTGATGACATGGCGCAGGCATTCTACGACCAGTACAAGTACCACATTGAAGTTTTGCCAGATCGATCCTCTTTGGATGCGATAAAAAAGAAGCCAAGTGAAAGCTTTAGGGAGTACGCCCTCAGATGGCGCGAGCAGGCCACTCGAGTGAGCCCCGTAATACCGGACTACGACATGGTCCGTTTGTTCATCGAGGCGCAGGATGAGGCGTTCTATGGTGCATTGATCGCCGCCTTTGGGAAATCGTTTACTGAAGTCGTCAAGATGGGAGAAATGATTGAGAGAGGAGTCAAAGCTGGCAAGATTGTGAGCCAGACTGCACTGAAGGCGACCACATAGGCTGTGCAGACCGGGGCAGCAGGGTTCGGTAAGAAGAAGAAAGAAGATGTGGCCATGGTAGGGTCGGGTCTACGAAGGTGGAATGATGAGCGATACAGTCAACATAATTCATACCAAGCTCCACAAACACCCCATTTACAACACTATTACCCACCACAAAATGCACAATACTCCATACCTCCACCCCAATACTCTGTACACGCTGCGAAGCCATATGCCCCAACATCTTATCCACAATGGCGCGCACCAGCCCCACAGCCTACATATCCCATTCACCAAGCTCCACATAATCACTATCAGGCACCACCTAACCCTACTTACCGACCAAGAGGTCCTGCAGGCTTTCGTCCAAGAGCTGAATTCAAGAAGGCTCGAGAAGAGAAAAAGAGAGAATTCACACCAATTGGAGAGTCCTACACCAGTATCTTTGAGAAATTGCGAGCCTTGAACATGATAAAGCCAATTCAAGGAAACATGAATCCTACTGGGAAAGTGGACCACTCTAGGCATTGTGATTACCACTCGGGCGCACCAGGCATGATACAGAAGATTGCTATTATCTCAAGAGAGTGGTGCAAGATCTGATTGACAACAATCAAATCGTGATTGAAGATGCAGAAACGCCAAATATTAATCGCAACCCTCTGCCAGTCCATGATGTACACATGGTATGTACATGCGAAGGGGGATTTGAAAATGAATCTGCAAGGCCAATAGTGTCAGTCGATGCAATAACAATTGGGGTGGAAAAGATGCATCTCACTTCAAAGACAAGTCCTGTTGTGGTGTCCGGAGGAACAAAGCCATCTGTCCAGTTGGATAAGCCCGTGTTAACATTGAAACGAGCGGTTGAGGAAAGGGAAGGGATGACTGAGAAACCAAAGTTGGTGATCTCAAGGTCCATCAGAAAGGAAGGGGAAGCGGATTCTGCTACCAAACCGAAGTTGGTTATAAAAAATGCACCTCGGGAAGATGATTTGAACAAAATGCGCGAGCCCATTATCATAAAGAGGGCATCCCAGTTCCATGTGACAGATAGCAAGGCTGTCCCGTGGAACTATGCCAAGGCAGTGGTAACGTACATGGGAAAGGAGGTTGTAGCAGAAACAACACAAGTGGGCGGTCTAACTCGTTCTCGGCGGTGCTTTACCCCGGAAGAGTTAAGAAAAGCAAAGCAAGCTAGGGAAAATCAGGGTCCCATCAAGGAAACTGTCACTGAGAAAGAGGCAAAAGAGTTTCTAAAGAAGATGAAAGTGCAAGATTACTCTATTATGGAGCAGCTGAGGAAGACCCCTGCTCAAATTTCTTTGTTGTCCCTGCTGATGCATTCTGAGGCGCACCGTCATGCTCTGTTGAAAATCCTGAATGAAGCTCATGTATCTGATAAAATGACTGTGGGTAACTTGGAGGCTGTTGCTGCTCGTATCTTTGAAGTCAACAGGATCACTTTCACTGATGAAGAATTGCCTATGGAGGCACAGGCCATAACAAAGCTCTGCATCTGACTGTTAAGTGTGACAATTCTTACGTCACGAGAGTGCTGGTTGATGGTGGGTCCGGTCTGAACATCTGTCCATTGTCTACCTTGAAAAGATTGAAAATCAACGTGGACAGAATTCGAACCAACACTATGAGTATCCGTGCTTTTGACGGAGAAAAAAGGCAGTCAATTGGTGAGATCGAGCTGACATTGACAATTGGGCCTGTGGACTTTGCTATTAATTTCCAAGTCCTCGATATGGATTCGTCTTACAATCTTTTGTTAGGAAGACCCTAGATTCATATGGCGGGCGCAGTACCGTCGACTTTACACCAGACTGTCAAGTTTGAATGGGATCGTGAGATGATCATGGTACACGGAGAAGGAGATTTGTCAATCTACAAGGATCCGTCCATTCCAGTTATTGAGGTCACCAATGATAGCCCAACACTGATGTACCAAGCTTTTGAAGCAGTCCATGTAGATGAGGTTCCTGAAGGCAAGTCTTTGCCCCCAAGCAAGATTGTCGGAAGCATCGGTTATGATGGCTACAGAAATGTTGAAGCATGGTTTCAAACCCGGGAAAGGTCTCGGAGCATCACTACAAGGAATGTCACATCCAATTAGTCTACTTGGCATTCGAGGTACCTGGGGTCTGGGATACAAGCCTACATCTGCAGACAGAGCAAGAGCTAGGAAGATGAAGAAACAAGAATGGTCTCTAGAGAAGCCTGTCCCTTGCCTCGCTCAATCTTTCACGAGGTCCAACGGGGGCAAGTCTATTTCAAAAAATGCTGAGGAGACTGAAGAACAGAAGAAGTTACTGTCAGACCTGAGGCACGTCTTTGGCATCAACATGGTGCTAACTGGCGAAGGACCTAGTAATGCACAAATCCAGGACATTGGCCATGATGTGAAGCTGAACAACTGGGAATCCATGCCTCTCCCCACTAGGAGGGGCTATTGGTAGCAAGTTTTTGTTATCCTTTCTGTATACTTGGTTATTCTAAGGGTTGTAATCCAAGTATATTTATTTTGCTCATTATGATGTCAAACCCTTTTGTCTTTCAAATTCAATGAAAAGCAAGACCAGTTTCTTGTCTCTATATCATGTCTCTGTATTTTCCTAATTTTATTTCATATTTCTTTCTGTGGCTATGTTTCTGATGGCCTTAATAACATGACATGCATGCTGAAATCACGCCCTGATCTAAACATACAGTTTAACTTGGTCTCAATGAATCAACCAAAAATTGAGGAAGTGCATGATGGGGGGTGGGATGATTATGAAGTGGCAATTGATGAGGTAGATGACATGGAAGGGAGTGATAATGATGGAAGTTTTGAGGAAGGATATGATGAAGAGGAGGCCGAGAGTGAAATAAATGGAGAGTTAGAACAATTTGAAAATAAGCCCAAGCCCAATCTAGATGACACAGAAAATATAAATTTGGGAAGTCCCGATGATGTTAGGGAAACCAAGATAAGCATGCACGCTCTACCGAAAGTGAAAAATGACATAGTCTAAGTTTTGTTTGACTATAGAGACGTGTTTGCTTGGTCATATGACGACATGCCCGGTTTGAGCACAGATTTGGTGGTTCACAAGTTACCGATCAATCCTGGTTTTCCTCCAGTCAAATAACAGCGGAGAAAATTCAAGACAGATATGAGCAAGAAAATCCATGAGGAAATCATGAAGCAGCTATCTGCGGAGGTGATACAATCTCTTCAGTATTCCACTTGGTTGGCTAATGTTGTGCCGGTGCCGAAGAAAGATGGGAAGACAAGAATTTGTATTGACTATCGTGATTTGAACAAGGCCAGTCCCAAGGATAATTTTCCTTTGCCTGATATTCACATTCTCATAGACAATTGTGCCAAACACGAAATTCAGTCTTTCGTGGATTGCTATGCCGGATATCACCAGATCCTGATGGATGAAGACGATGCAGAAAAGACGGCATTCATCACACCTTGGGGAACCTTTTGTTATAGGGTCATGCCGTTCGGTTTGAAGAATGCTGGGGCAACGTACATGAGAGCCATGACAACCGTCTTTCACGATATGATACACAAAGAAATTGAGGTATATGTGGATGATGTGATAATCAAATCAAGAACAGCAGAGGATCATGTTAAAGACCTTAGGAAATTCTTTGAAATGCTTAGAAGATACAATCTGAAGTTGAATCCGGCTAAATGTGCATTCGGTGTTCCAGCTGGAAAGTTGTTGGGTTTTATTGTCACCAGGCGAGGCATTGAATTGGATCCTTCAAAGATCAAAGCTATACAAGAGTTGCCTCCGCCAAAGAACAAGAAAGAAGTCATGAGTTTCCTCGGAAGATTGAACTACATCAGTAGGTTCATCGCTCAACTCACTACAGCTTGTGAACCAATCTTCAAGCTGCTAAAGAAAGATGCTGCAGTCAAGTGGACTGAGGAATACCATGCGGCTTTTGACCAGATCAAGCAATACTTGTCAAATCCACCTGTGTTGGTCCCACCGGAGCCAGGCCGACCTTTGTTCCTCTATTTATCGGTGATGGATAATTCATTTGGTTGTGTACTGGGACAACACGATTCCACAGGCAAGAAAGAGCAAGCCATCTACTACATGAGCAAGAAGTTCACGGATTATGAGGTCAAGTACACTTTGTTGGAAAGAACGTGTTGTGCCCTTACTTGGGTAGCACAAAAGCTGAGGCATTATTTGTTGTCATACACTACTTACCTCATATCCCGGATGGACCCACTGAAGTATATCTTCCAGAAGCCAATGCCAACGGGAAGGCTCACCAAGTGGCAAATGTTACTCACAGAGTTTGACATAGTTTATGTCACCCGTACTGCAATGAAAGCCCAGGCTTTGGCCGATCATTTGGCTGAGAATCCAGTGAATGATGAGTATGAACCTCTCAAGACATTCTTTCCTGATGAAGAGGTTGACATAATTGAAGAGTTGTCCTCTGAAGATGATCATTATTGGAAGCTTTATTTTGATGGGGCCTCTAACTCTAAAGGTGATGGTATCGGGGCTGTTCTCATATCTCTGGCGGGTCATTATTATCCGGCTGCTGCGCAACTTCGTTTCTGGTGTACCAATAACACAGCGGAATACGAAGCTTGCATCATGGGTCTACGCATGGCGATAGACATGGACATCAAAGAATTATTGGTGCTCGGAGATTCTGACCTACTAGTACATCAGATCAAGGGTGAATGGGAAACTCGAGATGGGAAGCTCATCATGTATAAGCAGTGTCTGGAAGATCTTTGCCAAAGATTTGATTCTATTGAATTCAGGCACATCCCAAGAATGCACAATGAGTTGGCTGACGCTTTGGCTACATTAGCATCCATGCTTAGTCATCCTGACCAAACTCATATCGATCCTCTCGAGACTCAAGTTAGGGATCAACATGCTTATTGCAACATGGTTGAAGAAGAACTTGATGGTGAGCCATGGTATCTGGACATTAAAAACTACATCAAGAATGGAGAGTACCCGGCACTAGCTGAGAGCAGTCAGAAAAGAACCCTCTGTCGTCTTGCAAATGGTTTCTTTCTGAGCGGAGGGATACTGCATAAGAGAACCCCAGATCTGGGACTGTTGAGATGTGTAGACGCACAAGAAGCCTCGAGAATTCTTAATGAGGTACATTCAGGAATTTGTGGGCCACACATGAATGGCTATGTGCTAGCCAAGAAGATTTTAAGGGCAGGTTATTTCTGGCTCACCATGGAGTGAGATTGCATAGGATTTGTGCGAAGATGCCACCAATGTCAAGTGCACGGCGATCTGATACATTCGCCTCCCTTGGAGCTTCACACAATGTCTGCTCCTTGGCCTTTCGCGGCAAGGGGAATGGATGTCATTGGCCCAATAAAACCAAAGGCATCGAATGGGCATAGATTTATCTTGGTCGCCATTGATTATTTTACTAAGTGGGTGGAAGTAGCGACCTTCAAGTCTGTAACCAAGAAAGTTGTGGTTGACTTTGTTCATTCGAACATCATTTGCCAATTCGGTATCCCCAATACCATCATCACTGACAATGGGGCTAATCTGAACAGTCATTTGATAAGAGAGGTATGTGAAAGGTTCAAAATTGTGCATAGAAATTCCACACCATACCGGCCAAAAGCAAATGGCGCGGTCGAAGCTGCAAACAAAAACATCAAGAAGATCCTTCGAAAAATGGTGGAAGGATCTCGAGATTGGCATGAGAAGTTGCCATTTGCTCTCTGGGTTATCGCACAACTGTGCGCACCTCAATAGGCACGACTCCATATGAACTGGTGTATGGGACCGAAGCGGTCATCCCGGCAGAAGTCGAAATACCATCCTTGAGAATCATTGTTGAAGCTGAAATCGAGGACACTGAATGGGTCAAATCCTGCTTGGAACAATTGGCTTTGATTGACGAGAAAAGGCTAAATGCAGTATGTTATGGTCAACTATATCAGAAGAGAATGGCCAAAGCATACAACAAGAAGGTGCGCCAACGCAAGTTCAGTGAAGGTCAGTTAGTCTTGAAGCGCATCTTTCCACATCAGGAAGAAGCAAAGGGCAAGTTTGCTCCAAATTGGCAAGGACCGTATGTGGTGAAGAAGGTGTTGCCCAATGGTGCCCTATTCTTGACAGACATCGAAGGCACGATGGCTGAAATGATTGTTAATGCTGATGCAGTAAAGAGGTACTACATTTGATGTTCTTGGATTGGGATACCGAAAGTCTTTGTTTCCCTTATCCAGATAATGTATCCCTTCCGTTAGCCTTTGGCTTTGTACTGCTTTTGTGAACCCTTATTGGGAATCCTGTAATTGAACTGAAATGAAATGAAAAGAGAAAAATTCCAAATTTGGCATTAAATTGCTAGAGCTACGTCTGACCTGATTCCTCTCAAAAGGATACGTAGGCAACCATTCAGGTGCGGTCATATCAGTGAAAGTTCTAAAGGTTCCCTAGTTTCATATTAGGGGAAAGTTTCAATTTTCCCTATCTCACATTGACGCGAAACTTGCCTCCAAGTTTGCGGCCAAATTCAAAGGAAATCCGAATCCGCAGTTTCTGCTAAACTGGGGCAGAAGTTTGTTTTTATTTTATTTGTCAATAAAATAAAAACAAACTTCTATTATTCTTACCATCTTTTCACATGTTCATGGGACGTTTGGAATTTTGGTCTCGAAGTCAGGAAGAGGCTCAAAGCACCCAAGACATTATCATCAAAGAAAAAAAAAAGAAGAAAAAAAAAACAAAAAGAAAAAGAAAAGAAAAGAAAAGGAAATGAAGTCTTGCCAGTGAAAACTTGAAAGGGCGTCGCATGACAAACAGTGAGATAAAAGAACATAG
This sequence comes from Petunia axillaris subsp. axillaris, assembly GCA_029990575.1. Taxonomy (NCBI): domain Eukaryota; kingdom Viridiplantae; phylum Streptophyta; class Magnoliopsida; order Solanales; family Solanaceae; genus Petunia; species Petunia axillaris. The sequence goes on from JARKNS010000003.1 coordinate 25,260,735, forward strand.
AGAGAGGTTAGTTGGTGAAAACCCCAAATGGGGCACCATTAGCCGAATGAGAGATGTTATATTTGTCATCAGGCTGGGCTTGGCAAGTAGTCATTGCTGAATGTTCGAATTGAGGGAAAGGTCGAGGAAGAGCTGTTGTGAATGGACAGGGTTCGAGGCCAAGATGCATGTCATGTCCATTGGGGTCATCATCGTTTTTGCCTCCAGATAAGTTCATTTTCATCTTCTAAAGGACATCTCTTGTCCAGAGTCCTTTGTCCAGAATCTTTTCCATTTTTCGACTCTCAGTCAAAATAACATCAAAACGAGCAAAAGAAAGTTTCGCAAAAATTGTTTACCTGTTTTGCAGTTGTAGCAGAGCACAAACAGGGCCCGCCTGGATAATGGAAGCCAACATCACATCTCGATAGCAAGAATGACGCATCGAGAATTTGCACCATTTGAAGACCAACACGAGAGCCAAAGGAAATACAGAGAAATGGAAAGAAAATAGGAAAAGAAGGGAAATAAGGAAAGCAGAATTTGGAGTAGTCGTAAAGAATTCGAGGCACCCACCTGGAGAATGAGGGAGTAGTTTAGAGAAGTCGAGGCACCCACCTGGAGAATGAGAGAGTAGTTTAGAGAAAGTCGAGGCACCCACCTGGAGAATGAGGGGGTAATTTGGAAAGTCGAGGCACCCACCTGGAGAATGAGGGAGTAGTTTAGAGAAAGTCGAGGCACCCACCTGGAGAATGAGGGAGTAATTTAGAAAGTCGAGGCACCCACCTGGAGAATGAGGGAGTAGTTTAGAGAAAGTCGAGGCACCCACCTGGAGAATGCGGGAGTAATTTGGAAAGTTGAGGCACCCACCTGGAGAATGAGGGAGTAATTTGGAAAGTCGAAGCAACCACCTAAAGAATGAGGGAATACATTTGAAGAAGGCTAGGCGCCCACCTGAAGAACGAGGGAATCTATTTCTGCAAGAACAAGACCCACCTGAACCAAGAGCGGTGGTTTTATTTTCAACAAATGAGGGGAGCAAGAACCAAGAAGCCCATCTCAGGAAGCATGAAGAAGTTAGCTTAGGAATTGTAATTTTACATTTCAAATGTTGTATTTTCATTTTTCCTTTAACCACCAGCCAGCTAGCCAGCAACCAGCAACAGTAACCAGCAACAACGACTCTAGTGTGTCAAAAGTATTTTGTGTCAGTCCGGGTAAGTCTAGGAGCGTCGAGTCAGTCCCGCTTAGTTCTGAAAGTGTCTAGAGTTAGTCTGTGTATGTCTAGAGAGTGCTTAGTGTTAGTCTAGGAGAGTCTAGTGTCTGTTTGTATGTGGTAGTCCCAGCTACCGCACGTGAGGAACTACACTGACCTGATTCCTTAGTCCGGGATATGTAGGTAGCCTTGTTCTTGGTTAGGACCAAAAAGTCAGGGTACGGTCACCATTTTGCAAGTGCTTTCGGCTAGAACCAGAAAAACCAAAATTAGTTGTTGATTACTTCTTTGTCCGAAAACTCTTAATGTTCTCGAACAAAGAGGGGCAGCTGTAATCACCTAATTTTGGCACAAAATATTTAAATTACATAAAATTTGTGGTAATATTCATGTGATCTTTGTCTTATTATTTAGTCATTTTTAGTAACTAATTAGGAAGAAATGTTGAAAAGATTTTCAAAAAATAAAAAATAAAAAGAAGTGACATGGAATTGATGATGTCAATGTGATGATGTCAAAGAGAGAGTCAAAGTAGTGGTACAAAGTACATGAATGATTGTACTTTTATCTACCTATTGACTCCAATCTTTTAAATTTGATAAAGAGGAGAAACCAATAAAAAAAAAGGAGATAGATTTTTACTCTACAAAGGGGATAGAAAACAAAAAGAGGAGGAGAATATTTTTACTCTTGATAACACAACACATCTAAAAAAATGATACAGTTTTACTCTTAGAAAAAATACGTTTTCAGATCTAAATAATAGAAACCGAGAGAAAACTTGAGAAAAAGCTAGAGGGTTTATGAGAAAAAATATAGAAAAAGAGAGGAGAAAAGTCTAGTCTTGAAGTTTAAAAGTTGTGTTGCTGCTGGTGTGCTTGTTGCTCATGACTGTTTTGGCTTGAGTTCTTCAGCTTTAATATTCACTTGGCAGATGCAAGGTATTCCTTTCAACCTTCATTTGGTTACATGTTTTATTTCTAGCCATTTACAAGCTTTAAAGCATGAATGAAATATTTTCTTTTTAGTTCAAATTACTGAATTCTTATGCTTATGGCTGTGATTATTGTATGTTAAGAAGATGAAAAAATGCATAGTAAATATTATTTTTTTTACGTTTTTTTTTAAAAGTTGAGTTCATAATATTATACTTACGTAGGCAAAATCTAAAACACAAGTAGTAAACTAGGATATTGGGAGAAAACAAATTGCTAACACCAGTAGCTCACTGATGGCAAGAAAATGTGGGCCTTATATTTGCACAAATGACCTGACATCAAGGATAAGCTATTTTCTTCATGATATAATATGAAATGGGCTAGATTGGAGTAAATACCAAAAGTGGGGTTATGATGCAAACTTCTTGAACGGGCAGAAAGTTAAAATGGGCAGACTTTCAAAGATAATCCAGTTTAAAGATTTGGCCTATTTACTTAAAGTTAAATAATTTAACAAAAATTTGGCTATCCCATGAAAGGATATTAGAAAGGTGGCTATTCATTTTATTTTTTTTCATAAATAGCAGTGCTTGACTTTCAAACGTAACAGTTTTAAGTTTAAGCTTTAGAATAAATGTTAATCTTATCATAGTTCATTAAAATGCAAATCAAAGTGTAACAAATAAAGGCAAATACAACAAACAATTTTCAAAGAGTCGAAATGCGTCAATAAAAGCAACTGTGCTTGGCACAGGACTCGAGGGTGCCTAACACCTTCCCGAGAGTCAACCGAGATCCTTACCCGGAACTCTGATGCAGACCATTTACGAGTCATAGGTGTTCTAGGTACACCAATTTTGTAACTTGGCACACCTTTAACTTGTTAAGTGGCGACTCCGAAAATCTCTTAAATATTCGTGTACCTTTTGAACACCGTCGCGGACCTTTTAAAACTAAAAATTAGTTTTTCTTTTTTAAGTTGAAAAAGGGTCGTGACACTAACAACTAAAATAACACTGTGTTCCCCGGCAACGGTGCCAAAATTTGATCACGCCCAACTACGCCCTATAAAAGGGACTAAGCAGTCGCAGCAAATATAGCTCGGTACTTAAAGTCCCGAGGTCGAATCCCACAGGGAACACTCGAAATCTAGTTGTTTTTCTAACTAATTTACCTATCAACTAACTTCTAAGGGTGTTTGATTTAAGGTTGATTATGTAGTAACAACTAAGTAATAAAAATTAATAATATAGTAAACAACAATTAATAGAGAATAAAATTGATTCAAGGAAGTAAAGCCTAGGATTGATCTACCCAACTCCTACCTATGTATTAGAATAATGATTTAACAAATTCAATTTGGTTCTTCCTATTGAACACTTGCTCCGAATTCACAACTATTCACTTCCGTGTAATAACTATAACTTTCACTAACTAATTTTCCAATTAACTAATGAAGATAGATAAGACTACAAGTATTGTCCACAATCAGGGTCAATGGTCACATATCACCTTATTGACAATCTAAGTAATACCTTGGTTTTATATTGAAATATTGCTAAGTGTTTAACCCAAACCTATGAATCTATCCCTAGACACACACGAATAATGGGAACAATCAATTGGCGGCCAATCTAAACAAAAAAAAAAAAAATTGATCACGCCCAACTACGCCCTATAAAAGGGACTAAGCGGTCGCAGCAAATATAGCTCGGTACTTAAAGTCCCGAGGTCGAATCCCATAGGGAACACTCGAAATCTAGTTATTTTTCTAACTAATTTACCTATCAACTAACTTCTAAGGGTGTTTGATTTAAGGTTGATTATGTAGTAACAACTAAGTAATAAAAATTAATAATATAGTAAACAACAATTAATAGAGAATAAAATTGATTCAAGGAAGTAAAGCCTAGGATTGATCTACCCAACTCCTACCTATGTATTAGAATAATGATTTAACAAATTCAATTTGGTTCTTCCTATTGAACACTTGCTCCTATTCACTTCCGTGTAATAACTGTAACTTTCACTAACTAATTTTCCAATTAACTAATGAAGATAGATAAGACTACAAGTATTGTCCACAATCAGGGTCAATGGTCACATATCACCTTATTGACAATCTAAGTAATACCTTGGTTTTAGATTGAAATATTGCTAAGTGTTTAACCCAAACCTATGAATCTATCCCTAGACACATACGAATAATGGGAACAATCAATTGGCGGCCCTTCCAATCAATAGCAATTAAAATATAAACACTTAGATAGGAAGAATTCTCAAGTTTCATTCATCAAAACAAATATTCATAGCACATAAGTATTGGAGTGGTTCAATCAACCCTAGAATGGGTAATTTAGCCACTCATGGTCATCAAAAACAAATCAAGAATGATCATGAATGAATAAACTACAAAGAAGAAGAATAATGGAAGAAAGAACTCTTAATCTTCAAGTCTTTAATCCCACGCCTCCTTGTGTGTTCCTTGCCTCCAAGAGTCCAAAGTGCTTCCACAATGGTGGTCTTGCTCTCCCAAGTCAAGATGTCAGCTGAAAATAGGTTAGAAAACCTTTTATACCTCGTGTGAAACTCGTGGACAAGTTTGCCCCTCGCCACTTTTCGCCAGAAAATTTGCCTCATAGCTGGATCATGGCCTTACGATGCCTGGGCCATGCACTTGCGAAATTCTGCTTTCAACTTCATGGCTGAATCATGGCTTTACGATGGTTGGGCCTTGACATTTCGTCTTCAAATTCCTTTCATGGTTAACCCACGGCCTTGGCACCTTACAACGCTGTAAATCAACTTCAATTTTGCTCCAAATCATCAAACTTTAATACTTTTTCATACCATTTGATTCCTACACATTCAAACACCCAATATAAGCACAAAATACTATTGTTCACGCTAAAATAATCCACAAAAGCACCAAAATATGATGTAACTAATACTAAAATATATGCATTTTTAGCCTAACATCACCACCCCACACTTAAGATTTTGTTCGTCCTCGAGCAATCTAACTCACAACCCACTTGGACAAATCAACCACTAATACAAGACTCCAAACGATATTACCACACACCAGGCTTCATTCATGCTCAATACACAAGAGTTCTTCTTTCACATACCGTAGTCTAACTCAAAATGCTAAAGCCCTCAGCAATATCAAGATCACAAACCATCAAGCACATTTGAGAACAAGATTGATGCACTAGTTTAACTCTTGCACAAGTACCATACATTCAAGGGTCCACAGTGTGTGTGCTCGTTCCCCCCCCCTCCCCGACAATTTCAATAATGAAACAGCGGACCTAAGCGGCAAGTGTATAGAGAGTTCGCTCAATTCAACATATTTTTACTCATAATCACACGCTCAAATTACAACTTCCATCTTAAGCCTCAAGGGTCAACAATGGGGTATTATTCATACATTTCACAATATTTGGATGATTGGGGCCCTAGAAATTCAACCTCACTAGGGTGCCTTTGGCGTGTTCATACTCGAGGCTTTTGTATTCACCCTTAACCGAGCATAGGAACATTGCCCCCATCCTTTGTTCATCTCTACTTTTTCTTTCTTTGCACAATTTCTTTCTAAATTTTTTTTTCTTTCATCAACCCCCTTGCTTCATACCCTTTCATAGGCTCTCAAATGGTTGTTTTAAATCATTTTAGCTCACTTATCTCTCAAATTTTTTCTTAAGCTCACTCTCTTCATCTTTGCTAATCAAAGGTCATGTTTACACTACCAACATACATAGGGAAAAACAAAGTGCTCAATAATTCCATAGTGGACACCCTAAACTTAGTCAAGCGCGCTTGAGTTAATGCTAGGAATCAGGCCCTTCTCTACTCTCCTAATGGTTTGTTTTTCCATCGTACAATGTGTCATCAGGCTTTAGACACAATGAATCAAACTAGGCAATTTATTCTTTCTTCTCTTTGTTATTACAACTAACTACTATTCAAAAATCATCAAAAGTACCCGGTTCAAAACAAAAGGCATCATCGGGAAAGAACCGTGGTCAAAAGAAAACTCAAAGATTAAGCCACTAATCTAAAAAAAAAAAAAAAAAAAAAAAACTAAAGCAGTAAAAATACAGCTACAAATCAAGATACCCCACCCCACACTTAAAATTGTGCAATGTCCTCAATGCACTCAGGTAACTAATCAGGGGTGGTAAACGAGGTACTCAGACTTCCCTCACTAGCGCGCAATTTCTTTTTCAAGCAAACAAACTTATTTAAATCAGCTAGTGTGCTCAAATGGGATGCAAGCACCCCACACTTAGAATTGAAGCCATAGCGACAACGAAGGCAAAAATAAAAGCCACAACCAGCATATCAAACAATTGCGTTCATGGAAAAATCAAACGATGTGCACATAGCAAGTATCCCATAGAAGTGTAGTCATTTGAAAGAACTTGCCTTAAATAATCCCACGAGACTAGATGCTCCTAACGAGCCCCCAAACTTCAAATTTTAATCCTAATTTATTCAACATATGCCCCATGGTTGATTCGGTTACTCAGACTTGGCCGAATTCACAAAAAAAGCTCATTGGGGCATTTTGTCAAACACCGCGCGTGCTCTGTGATGTATAATCATGTATATGTGCAATTTGTTTGTGATTCCACCTCCCAACTCCGGGAGCTTACTATTCCAATCAAAATTAGTGTATCACCACACTCTCCAACCATATGAACAACACATTCAAATTGTATATGCACCCAATAAACCAAAAGCAAGATAAAGTGCTAGTTGAACTAGTGAACAAAAACATGTATATGAAGGCTAGGGCACCATTGAAATCCAACACAAGTAGGTGAAACTCATAATGATAATCAAGAAAACATACCTTAGACTTGTAGAGGAGTGAAGGAATCAATGAGGAGAGGGGGTTTTGGAAGGGAATGGTTCTTGTTTTACCTGCCTGCAAACCTCAATTTCACGGGAATGCCGTGATTAACTTTACCAATTACACAATGGCCAACCGTGGCACCCACATCAATTTTTCTCCGAGTCCCATTCACCTGCATGAAAGCACTGCGCCTACACGTGAGCAAGTGCATCAATCCAAACCCTTTTTTTTTCTTTTTTTTTTCAAAACGAAAACATAAACTAACTACGAAAAGAAAAGAAATAATACTAAAACATGGGTTGCCACCCAAGAAGCGCCTTAGTTATAGTCATGGCACGACTTCACTTATTATCCATACTTTTTCCTCCTACTCGAGCTTGTGTATTGCCTCCCCAACTGCAATTTACCTATCCGTGTATGCTCTTGAGGTGGCACAAGATCTTGCATGCTAATTACTAAGTATCTGTGTGAAGCCGCTAAATCAGGGATATCTTCATATTTTTGGCTATTCTCTTGGCCAAACACCAAATATATTATGTTGTATTCGCTGGCCTTCAAACGAGGATTTTCATCGTGCATAGATGGAATCAAAAATTTGAGAGTGTAAGCATTACACACATCATCCTTCAACTCTTCAATCGTCTCAGAAGGATTAATTTCCATATCTCCTTCTAAAATCAATGTAGAAAAGTGTCTAGAATGCGGTACAACCCGCTCACACTTTGATTGATCGATCACATCCTTTTTCTGGTACGAGTTAGAGTCAACTACAATTTCAGCTTTAATTTTATTCTCTAATTCTAGTACCACAGTTTCTTCATCGGCATCTTCACACACCATATGGCTAGATGGTTGGCTTTCAACCCTTCTCTCATCTAATGGAAATTCACGCTTTAGATCTTCTACAATAGCCATGATTTCTTCTTCTAATTCCACGTCTTCTTGGCTAGTTAGTTGAATTCCCAATAGTGTAGCCAACTGATTCACTTGAGCTTCTATTTGGCTTAGTTGTGCTCTACGTCTGTCCCAAACCTTCTTCAGTTCAGCTTCGTATTCTTCCTCATCATCCTCTACTTCATTGTACCAACTGTTATCATAAGAGAAAGAAAAATCATCATAATAGGGGCTCGGAGAAGAATAAGACGTATTAGTACACCCATAATAATGATCACCTAGCCACATGTTATTTTCCGATGCCATGTTTTTTTAAAAAAAAAATCTAAAAACAGAATATGTACAGAAACGAACTTAATTTAATAAACAAATCAGCTATTCTAACAACTAAAATAACACTGTGTTCCCCGGCAACGGCACCAAAATTTGTTCACGCCCAATGGCGCCAACTATTGAACATTGTGGGTCTACACTATTGGGAGCAATCAATTGGGAGCTCTTCCAATTAATAGCAATCAAGACATCAACACTTAGATAGGAAGAATTCACAAGTTTCATTCATCAAAACCAATATTCATAGCACATAAGTATTGGAGTGGTTCAATCAACTCTAGAATGGGTGAATTAGCCACTCATGTTCATGATAGTCATATCAAAATAATTCATGAATGAATAAATTACAAAAGTAGGGAAGAATTTAGAAAAACTCGTGTTCTTCAAGTCTCCCAAAGCTCTAGCCTCCTTTTTGCCTCTTCTCCAATGTGTACCCTCATGACAATAGGTTAGAATACCTTTTAAATCTCGTGTCAAACTTGTGGACAAGTTTTCTCCTTGCCACTTCTCGCCAGAAAATTTGCCTCACGGCTGGATCATGGCCTTACGATGCCTGGGCCATGCACTTGCGAAATTCTGCTTTCAACTTCATGGCTGAATCATGGCTTTACGATGGCTGGGCCATGACGTTTCATCTTCAAATTCCTTTCATGGCTAATCCACGGCCTTGGCACCTTACAACGCTGTAAATTAACTTCATTTTTTTTGCTCCAAATCATCAAACTTTAACACTTTTTCATACCACTTGATTCCTACACATTCAAACATCTAATATAAGCACAAAACACTAATATTAATGATATACCGTCCACCAAGACACCCAAAATGTGAAGAATCTAATACTAAAATACACGTTTGGTGGCCAAATATCACCACCCCACACTTAAGAGTTTGCTAGTCCTCGAGCAAAGAAGAAGAATACATAGAAAGCAGGCAAGACATCAAGATCAGATAAAAACTCATGACCTACAACTTAACCGGACTCACCCATGAAATTCAAATACCCTTTCTTTTGGTCATACTCAAGTATTGAAAGTAGAAACCTATAGACCACTTAAATTCCAATGTACCTCACAACAAGAAGATGCCACCAAACACACAATATATGATTTCAAGAAACTCTGTGGCATATCAAATATCACTCTCACACTCACAAAGAATCTTCTCATGTCTCACAGAAAAGTACAATAGGCTTGCCCATTTTGTCGTTATCCACTAATGTAGGATTCTCAATCAAAAGTCAAGTAGGGCTTTTCAATAGCTTGTAATGTTGGCTTGGGGTAAGGTGTGGTACACTTTTGGGTATACAGTGACTAATTCTTCCCCTCAACACTTTAAACATCACTTACTACTCATTTTCCCTTTTCTCCTCAATTATTCATCAACTCATCCTCTTCTTTCTTTTTTTTTTTTTTTTTTTTTTTTTTTTGATTTTCACAACACTTGAATGATTGGGGCCCTAGGAGTTCAATGTGGTACATCATCCTCACTAGGGTGCCTTTGGCGTGTTCATACTCGAGGCTTTTATCACCCTTATCCGAGCATAGGAACATTGCCCCCATCCTTCATTTCATTTTTTTTTTTTTACGAAGAGAATATCAAGTATTTCATTCCTTCATTCTTTAGCAATTTTCCTCCCAGATACACAACAACTCTTATTAATAACCCAACAATCTTTCCAAACACACAACCTAAAGTAGTTAAGGGGAAGATGGGTAACAACAGAGGTAAATAGAAAAATAGGTAAGGCTTGTATTTCAAGTTGCCAAAGAAAAGGTCAATCGGCTCAAATTGAGGACTCAACAGAATATATTCATTAGGTAGGCTAATTTGGGAACTGGCGGGTCAAAGAAGGCCTACTTTCATTCTTAAGATCAAGACTACCTAGGATTTCGCCTCAAACAACAAGCAGGGCAAGTTCTAGACTTAACATGAAACAATGAGAAGTAGAAAAAGAAGTAAGCTCACCACATACTGTACATGGAATTCAAGGATCGTTTCAATTTCACCTTGCAATACCTAATTATGAACTTAAAAAGGAAGTTCAAAAATATGTAGGTGGTTCTAGCTAAAGGTTGTCTTTCAAAGCTCTCCCTTCTCTTTTTTCTGCCTCCTTTCCCTTTTTCCTCCTTCTAAACTCTTTCTTTTCTCTTATTATTATTATTATTATTATTATTATTATTATTATTATTATTATTATTATTATTTTTTAATCTAACCTACACAATGCCTGGTTCAGCAAAAATAACTCAATGGGAAAGAACCAAGGCTAAGAAAACTCAAAGAGATTATTGATATGCTAGAAATTAACTAAGCTATAATGAACTGCTGAATATTAAAAATACTAATCTATTACAGGCCATTAATATTCGGGATATTACAAACCTCAAAAATGGAAAGCAGGAAACAAATAAAAAGTAGTCAAGTGACTAAAAGCAAACAAACAAACTAAATCAGTAGCATATATATACAATCATCCAAAAATATACTCCCACCCCATACTCAAGACTGTGCATTGTCCTCAATGCTCAAGAAAAAGAAATATAAAAACAAGGGGGTGAGAAGACTCCCTGTCAAGCCTCCAGCTCATTATCGACACCATCAGTAGTGCCGGTCTCATCCATGTCAGCGTCTCTGTCAGACTCATCCTCTGCGTCTGCTCCAACAACATCATCATTCATAGTAAAGTCAGATAGATCGTCCTCACCAGACTCTGAGGGATCGGGCTGCTCCTCTGGCAGATAGTCAGAGTCATCCTCTGAATCATCAGCAAGGTCCAACATCTGTGGAGGCTCAGCATCAGTGTTCTCATCGTCAGAAGGGTGCACCTCACTACCAGACTCATGCCCCAAAAGCACCTTTTCCAGCCCTGACATCGGGTACTTCTCAAAACAATCCTTGACATCTATGTTCAAGGCCTTGCAACACTTCTCTTGCATCATATGGGTACGAGCTAGCAGGCGAACCATCAGCGCATCCTTATCAGCAGTAGGCACCTTAAAGGTCTTCGCATCCTCCTGGATCTTGACATTAGTGATGTCAAATTTAGTAAAAGAAGCTCTCTCCATGTGATCCCCATCATACTCTGGCACACCTTTAGCATACAGATATTTGGTCAATGTGTTCGCAAAGAACAACCTCCTATGAGTCTTGAGACGGGTTCTTTGCATTTCCCCAATCATAATCTCACCAACATTAATAGGTTCACCTTTCATCAGAAAATATAGAAGACATACCCGCTCTCGGGTCACATCAGACAAGTGAGTGCAAGGCATCAACCTTGTAGTGAGAAAGAGATGCCAAACCTTTGCGGTCTTCACGAAGAATCGTTTAGGTAACCAGTTATGCCTCCTCAGAGTAGACGCTTTCCACTTAGCTAGCTTATTTCCTCCACATAGTTCCATGCGAATGTCCTCATAGTTAGGCCGTAGCACAAACGTCTCAAACGGCTCCTTGGGATGGTTGTCGACCCCCAGATAGTCACACAAAGCAGCAGGGGATATGTCAACAATCACACCCCGAATCCAGATTAGGTGACCTTTAGTTGCCGGGTTCCAATTTGCATACAATTCTTGAATCATGGTCATGTTGGCCTTCCCGGTTGCTTTTAACAACTTGTCCCACTTCCTAGCCTGTATAGCTTCCAAGATTTCAGGGTGTTTGGCTTGGCAAGCGTCAACTTTAATTGCTTTTTCTGGAATGTAAGGCTTAGGACGAAACTTTTTGTACCAAGCCCTTGCTTCTTCATCAACAAGTTCTAGTTCATGGCGGGGGATCTTAGCATGAGGTAGCTCTGGCTCGACCTCAGGTGAAACATGTTGCTTCCCTTTCTTTTTGCTACTAGACGGGGCTGCACGTTTAGCAGGAGGTGCAATGGATTTTTGTCTTGCTTTGGTTGTCTGCGTAGTCTTTGCCATTTGTACCTAAACCTGCAATAACACCAAGGCAGCGTAGTAAGCCAAGAGTTATATAGCAACTCGTGAAATACAACCTAAGAACGGCCACAAAAGCAAGCAAACTAAGTGCAGACAACATTGGACGCACTAGTATAGTCATGAAATCAGCTTGCGGGTATTCAGACTTCCCCGCTTAACATTCGAAAAGCAACCAAAAATCTCATAAGCCACTGCATTATTCTACTAGCAATAAACAATACACCTTAGAAGTTGCACTATTCAGCCACCAAACAGATAGAGAACACGTGTCGCGCTTAACCAACTACAGAGGCAGCGGTACGACAATACAAAGTGGCAACTTTCAGAGAGAGTGAAGAACAAAGCTTAGAAGACTAGCGTGCAGGTAATCAGACTTCCCTGCAATTAGAAAACTCCCAATCAAGAACTACACTCCAATCTGTTCAATGCAAACTATCTATTCACCAAAAGCGCAGAGCCTAATTGTAAAAAAAAAAAAATCACAATAACCAACAGGGAGTGTATGAACAGAAATTGACGCTACAGACTGCATTGCACTTATTTAAGAATCAAAGTACTAACTACCAAGCATTTAGCGCAACGAATTACACAATCTAAGGCATATAACTGAACTAGCACTTCATAGATAATCCGGAGCATCATTTAGCTCAACTTGTAAGCGTCAAGGAAACATATTCAGTCCAGAAAAGTGTATCGCAACTCATATTCCACCATAGAATTCAGTTAGGCATTATGTCGTTCAGTCAAACCACTGCGACGCACAAATGATGCAGCAATCTATGAATATGTAAACTACCTATATGCAATGCCAGAAAGCAAGTTGCTCGCAAGTACGAACGAGCGCATATACACACACCAAGATCAAGCTAAGCCAACACCTACAATACACATCCTCCCCTGCCCTAACGGAAGCGATTCAGCATAGCAACTCATAAGGAGATTTCAATTGCTTACAATTCAGCCCGCATCCCATAGAGAAAACAAAATTAGCTCAGTCACTTACGCAATATTGATCAAAACATTATCGCATAGGACTCAAAAGTCGAACAAACTACTTAGCCAAATAGAATCACAAAGCATAAAAACAAAATCAGCGATTGATAGTAATCTAGGGTCACGCAGAACCCTAGAAATTCAGAGGGGGTGGTGCGACGGGGTAGTAGGGATGGGTTACAGACGCTGGATGGAGGGGATGGGGAATTTCAGTCGCGGGATAAGGGGGCAGGGGATACAGTCGCGGGGTAAGGGGATGGGGAATTTAGGAGAGAGAAACGAGAGACGAAGAGAGAGAAGAGAGATGGCCTTACCTGGCGTCGCCGGCGAGAGCAGGGCCGCTGGAGCTGCGGTGGGGGGAGGGGGAACGGGCGTTGGGGCGTCGGGGATCGCAGGGGTAAGGGGAAGGGTTTTTATTTGAACGTTAGGCTTTTCTTTTGCTCTGTTTACTAGTGTGTGTGCAATGTAGAGTGACTATGTTAGGAGTTAGAAAATATTTTGACCCAAACTTACCGGAGGCATCGTTTTACCCATCGATTTTTAGGCTTACAACGCTGAAATTTTTTTTTCTTTTTTTCTTACTCAGCTGAAATTTTCTACTCCTCATGGCTAACCCATCGTAAAGCCATGCCTGGGCTATGTCCCAAATTCTTTTCCCTTAGAGAGAAATTTGAAATAAACTTACCCATCGCTATACCCATCGATTTTTAGGCTTACAGCGCTGTAAAAGAAATTTCCTTGCCTTTTTCTCAACTGAAATGTTTACTCCTCATGGCCATACCATCGTAAGGCTATGCCTGGGCCATGAGTTTTTTTTTTCCTTCATTGCACCTGAAAAACCATCAATTCCTTATTCTTCGAATTATCTTCCAACCTGCAAAACACCTCCAAAAACAAATATTAATACATTAAATGTGCTAAAATCTAACTCATTTTTTTTCGTATTTATTATTATTGTTTTTTTTATTTTTAACTTTAAATTAAAACTAAATAGAAAGCGGTAAAATTTTGGGTTGCCTCCCAAACAACGCCTTATTTTAAGTCGTGGCACGACATTATGCAAGCTTCAATCACTCGTAAAAATACCAGGTAGAGATCACCTTGACCTCTTCTTCCATTCCATAGTAACTTTTCAACCTTTGCCCATTTACCTTAAATCGTCTTGAACCATCCTCGGTCTCTACTTCCACAGCTCCATGAGGTGCCACTTGCACAACCTTAAATGGTTCAGACCACCTCGACTTAAGATTACCAGGGAACAAACGAAGTCTAGAATTATAAAGCAATACTTGTTCACCCGGTTCAAAACTCCTATCTATTATCCTCTTGTCATGCAAGTTTTTCATCCTCTCCTTGTACAGTCTCGCACTCTCATAAGCGTTAAAGCGTCTCTCCTCAAGTTCATGCAGCTCGTTGATCCTGCCAGAAGCTGCAGAGTCATAATTCAAATTTACCCTCCTAAGAGCCCACAAAGCTCTATGCTCTAACTCTACAGGCAAGTGACATGCCTTCCTGAACACCATCTTGTAGGGAGTCATCCCTATAGGTGTCTTGTAAGCAGTCCTATAAGCCCATAAGGCGTCATCCAGCTTCCTTGCCCAATCAGTTCTGGTAGCATTTACAGTCTTTTGAAGCACACTTTTAATCTCCCTATTTGAGACCTCAACTTGCCCGCTGGTCACATAAACATAACATCAATTTAACTTTACCTTGTGTAAACAGTCCTGTTTAACTTCTAACACACAAAAGTAAAGAAGTGGGATTAGAAATGGCCCCTTTTTAGCCTTGTCACTGCTGTAACAGTGTTTATAAGTTGTTGTACCTGTCCTAAGCGACTAGATGCACCTTATGGTGCTTAATACAGACAGGGTGACCTAATAAATACATCATATCGAGGGATTTGAATTTCTAAACACATGACAGCATATAGGAGGCGAAGAAAATGGGCCTATGTCCCTTGAACTTTGTGAGTGCTCTTTATGCTTTTCAAGGTCAATTTTAGACCTTCATTACTTTGCAAGACCTGCACAAAGGATTAGTAGAAGGGCCAAAAGAGGCCAACAACAAGCAGATACACACACAACATCATAGAGCGACTATGTCTAACAAATATCAAGTCTCATGAGTTATATAGGTATACCTTATAAGTAGGTCAAGAATAGAACAAAGTAAAGTATGCAAACACCAAGAATCAACAGAGTGTGCCTAGTCTTTGCCTCAGCTTAGAAAGGCAGCATGTTCTCAAGCATTTTTGCAGAAGAGGAGAAGAGGTAGAAGAAGATCCAGAAAATGTGTATTAATGTAAAGGAGAGTGTTTCTCAGCTTGTTTTAGAGGTGTAGGAGGTGTCTAAGGTCTGTGTATATCAGTGAGAAGTGTAGAGAGTATGTGTATTTGTCGATCAGTCTGTGTAGATGATTCAGAGATGTTCTCTATGTGTGAAGCTATTAGAGATACCAGTCAAGTCTGGCCAGAACTGAAAATAGGAAGCCCTATTTATGGTGTTAGCAAGCACAGTAAAATCCCAGGAATCATGCTTAACAGATTCAAAAATCCCTATTAGCTTGTAATCGAGCGTGTTTAAAGGGATGATACTTGCAACATACATATCAAGGTTCAACCTAAATCTTTAAAACGACCATAGGATTAAATGCATTTAATTAGTTCCCTAAAATCAGAAACAGATAATTGAGTTAAGCATCTAGACGAGATAAGCTACAAATTCAATGATATTTGAAAAGCCCTAATTTAAAATCGATATAGGCATTCCAGATTTCCTTTCAAACAGGCCAAGAGAAAAATGGAACATATATTCAACTGGTCAATGATTCACACGTAATAAAGGAAAGAAATAACCGGATTTGCGCTTGATTGCCCCTGATTTGAAGAGATTCACGAACTCTCCTGTGAACCCGTGCTCTGCTTTTTCATTTGCGATGATTTTGTACGATTCTTTCCATTTCTGATCCGGGTTTGTAATGATTCGTACCCAACCTCCTTGTTCATATTCCGGATTCTATGAGGCGACGGAGAGAGAGAAAGGGGGATTTTTCCCCGTGTAATCCGAGATAGGAAAGAGGAGAGGGGAGTCATGACTGCGGAGGTGGCGGATTTGATGGCGAGGATGGTGGAGATATGGCGTGGCTGTGGTGGAACCTGGACGGGTTATGAGCAAAAGGGGGAGAGAGGGAGATGGGATTCGGCGGCTGTGTATATGGATGGAAGAGGGTGTGTTATGTTTTAGGGTTTTGGGTGAGAGGTGTGATATGCAATAATAAAAGGTATGAAATAATGTGAGCCATTGGATTGAGGGAATGAAGGGCTAGGATCGTGCCACATAGGCGCGTGTGTATATGTGTGTGTGATCGTATAGCTGAGGTGTAAGGAGAGTGGGGCTTTGAAAGGTTGTACCGCGTGCAGAAGTGAGTTGTACGTGCGCTTTGGAGAGTAGTACTATGCTTATGATGAGTTGTACGTAGGCTAGGAGTGTATATAAGTGAGGTGTTAGGCTTATGTGGTGTGTATGTGGCGTACACGTGGATAAAATGTGATGACGAGGACTAAATATAACAGAAATGGAATTGTAAAATAGCAAAATGGCTAGTATTCAATTAAAATACTTATAAATACAAATAATTAGTATACAAATAGAAAATTTTATAAATAAATATAGATGACCACAAATAATACTAAATAACCAGAAATAATTATTAAATAATATCGTAATGCGTTAAATTACACAAATAGCACACATATTTTAGAAAATAGCCCTAATGAATGCAATTACGTAATTATAATCATAATTAAATAAATATTATATAAATAGGGAATTAATAATAATATTACACACGTAAATGCATATTTTCTAATGCAGTTTTGTTTGGAAAATTACTATTATCGATTTTAATTAAATATAGCCAAATTGTAAAAAACGGATGGACAAAATTGGGTGTCAACAGCTGCCCCTCGTGGCTCCGGGATGATGAAAGAGTAAAGTTATCGGGAGGTTCGAGAGGGACAACAACTGTAATCTTTGAAGGTCTGGTCTCAAATATCTGGTGATTAATTGGATTAGCAAAGACTTAGCTATCGACGTAATGGCAATCGTTAGGTCTTTGCTAATAGAAGAATCTGGCAATCACCAGATCTTTGTATTAGCAAAGACTTGGTGACCTCCACACTGGAGATTGTCAAGTCTTTGCTGATAGAAGGATCTGGCGATCACCAGAAATGGTCATTTTTATAAGACGTTTCCCTTACTATGGTTAAATCTCTTGGGTACAGAAAATATCCTATTTTTGTAAATCTCCTTAGTTTCAATATTAGTAGTGGGTTTCAGTGTCATTCTCTTTCAAGTTTTTGCACGGAATAGAAAAATTTGGAGCTGTAGTTATATTGTTAACAATGTAAGAAAAGTCTTACAATTTTGACTGCCCAAGAAAAACTTCTGGCGATTGTCAAGTCCTACTACTAGTAGTATCTGGCGATGCCAGGAGCTTTTACTCTATGAGCTAAAGTTGTAAGGTTTTTTTTCTTACGAAGCTCAAATTTGTGATAGAGCATCTAAAGTATCATATTTCTGTAAATTATCCATGGTCTTTCATCTCAGTCCACCCAATCCTCAGGACAAAAGGTAAGCGAATTCAAGTGCATTATTATCACTCTAATATACAAGTAAAATAAACTTATGAAGACATTCAGTCAGTCCGGATTTTGTCGTTTGGTATGGTTTATAACAATAATTAATCATGGTATTGAATAATACATGGTCTAATTCTATGTTTGGTTGTTTTTTCCTTCCATGCATAAGCAATCCATGCATTAAGTTATACATGAACTGTAGTACTATTTGTATTGGTGAAATTATAGCACGAAAATGTGGCAGTCGGGGTGTGAAGCTCGGGGCAACGGTCACGTGAATTATGCCATGGGCATAAGAATTATATCAGGATGCTCAAATGTGAATCCTAAGGTCAGGACTGCTCGTGCCACAGACAAATGGCTTGTGGCCCCGAGGCAGACGGATCAAAGCCCAAAGACAAGTGGTTCGACTTTAGGATAACAGAAGGCCCACTATCTCAGCACTTATTGAGGGGAAGAGCGTGGGTCATCCACGATCTAAGTATGGAGAAGTGGGCAAATTAATGCCCCGATTATCTCAAGCCTACTTGTTATAATAGAACTTATGTACCAATGTAAAGGCATTCACAAATATAGCCAAAACTATGTCAAATTGTACTCTAAAGTATTGAATATAGAAACTATTTGTTCTTGTGTTATTATTCATCGTTATTTTGTATTAGTAATATGTTTATTGGAATCTAGATACAAAATATTGCTTGTAATCCAAAATAAATATAATTGTATTCTAAAGTCAGATTTAGAGGCATACAATTTGGCGTTGTCTATGGGGGTAAGATAATTATGCTTTGTTCCAAGGTTGTGTCCTACGTGCATCCGCATCCATTTTAACCCTATACGATGGTTGATAACATTGAAAGTGTGGTAGGAGATCAACATCGCCCTGTTGGGTAAAATGACACTACTAATGGTGCATTTATTCCTCCTCCACCACCAAATGACCCCACTTCATCGGGATCAAATGACTCTTGGAATATATATGTTATGGATTTCATGCGGCAAGTTCAAGAACAATTTGCTGAACAAGGTAGAGTGAATGCCAAATGTGTAGCTCATTATAAACTATCTCAAAAAGTGTGAGAGGTACTACTACTCCCACCACTGCTCCACCCGTGGCCTCTGATGAAGGCACCTCAAATTTTGTTCCTCCGGGCGCAACAACAGGGGGACTTCCAAACAGTGTTGCGTCTGGAGGCTTGGGGACTGCCCCTAATGACACGATGCCCTTTGGAGCAGCTCCCACGGTGGCTGACATCCAACCAGCGTCCCGGCGGACCTAGAGAAATGGAAAAAGGACCTCGAGGCTCAGCTTGAAAAACGGCTGGAGAAAATCCCGGGGTCAGAAAGACTAAAAGGGTGCTGGACATCAAAAAATGTAGGCAACATGCCTTCAAACTAGAAACAATCCCGGCTCCAATTCCAAAGCACTTCAAGTTGTAAATCTTGAAGAAATATGATGGTACGACTGACCCAGCAGACCATGTAGCCAAATATATGGCTATGGTACGAGGAAATGATTTGTCTCCAATGGAATTGGAATTTATGATTCTAAAAAAGTTTGGGGAGACGCTTGAGAAAGGGGAACTGCACTGGTACTTGCACTTAACCTTTGAGTCAGACGCAAACTTTGATGAGCTGGCTGCTTTATTTATAAAGGCACACACTAGTTCTCAGAAGATCCTCAAAAGGAATGAGGATATCTTCCATGTGAAGCAGCGGTACAAGAAGCCGCTTAGAGGCTTTCTTGAGCTCTTCCAAGCTGAGCGAATGAAGATGCCTACAATGGAGGAAAGCTTGGCTATCATGGCATTTGGAAGAATTTTAAATGCAAATAACACTGAGGCCGCTACCGAATTGAAGAAAGATCTTCAAGAGTGGCAAGCTCACACTTAGGGATGAAGTTCATGACAGGACATCAGCAAAAGTTAGGTTGGAAGAAGAAGAATGGAGGTTCACAGGTCGAAATTCTGGGTATAAGGGTCGCCCCGACGCACCACGAGGAACCCAAAGGGCCAATATGAACCCTACAACTCTTAAAGGTAGCATGTGAGACAAAGGCACTACTGCTAATCATAAGAACACCACGGGGCCATCCTTATTATCTAAGGAGAAGGATCCACCCCGTATTTCTGAGTATAATTTCAATGTCTCCAGCGCAGATTTGGTGAATGCGCTGAAAGGGATGACTAAAAAGGGAGTAAGGCTCCCGAACGATATGAGGGCTAACTCCGGGAAGAGGGACCAGAGCCTCTCTTTTTATTTTTATGTAGGCCACAGGCATCTTACCGAAGAATGCAAAGCCTTGCGGTATGAGGTGGCCCATTTTCTCAAGAATGGCATGTTGAGAGAGTTTTTAACTAACAAATAGAAGCAAACCTTTGCAAAAAAAGGACTAGTGGGCAACTGCCGAAGGCTCAATCTCCCGCAAGAATTGTTAATGTAATCACCGAGGGATCAAAAGTGAACGATGTGAATTTTTCTACTACTAAGAAGTTTGCAAAGCTTTCCATCACAATGGAAAAGAGGACCCAAATTGGGGGCTCGGAAGATGAACTCGTGTTTAATGAAGATGATTGAGAGGGGATGATGTTCCCTCACCACGATGCACTTGTAATAATGTTAAGGATAAACGGCTCGGATATCAAATGAGTCTTGATAAATGTTGGAAGCTCTGTAAATATCATAAGTTATGGAGCGGTGAAGAAAATGTGGTTGAAGGACCTGATCGTCCTGAAGGCAACCATATTAACTGGTTTCAATAACTCCACTGAGAAGACGTTAGGTGAGATCACCCTCACCACCTATGAAGAAGGAGTTACCGAAGAAACTGTGTTTCAAGTAATGCCCGAGGATATAGCTTATAATATTATCTTTGGGAGGCCATGAATACATGCGATGGAGGCTGTGCCCTCCACTTTTCATCAAGTCATTAAGTTCCCTACCCCATAGGGTGTTCGTTCTATTCGGGTTGAAAAATGAATGGCTAGAGAATTTTACTCAGTTGGCTTGAAGAGTGGAGTCATCCCGAGAGGACCATCTAAATAGCAACCAAAGTGTCCGGGATCTGAAGAAGAAATGGGCCTGGTGCTTGAAATAGACCCACTAAATGAGATGGTTGGAAAGATCCTGGCATGTATTCAGGAGCCTCAGAAGAAGAAAGCTGAAGATTCAACTATTGAAGAGTTGGAATATGTCACGTTGTCGAGGGAGTTTTCGTAGAGGAAGGTGTTTATTGGCTCGGAGTTGGACCTGGAGTAAAAAAAAAAAGGTTGTTGTTGCATTGCTAAAGCCAACGATGATTGTTTTGCTTGCTCCCACACCAACATGGTTGGGATTGACCCGAAGATTATGATGCATAAAATCGACGTGGATCCTCACCACACTCCAGTATAGCAAAAGAAAAGGCCACATGTTGGTGTTAGAAAAAAGGTGATCAAGGATGAAACAAGTAAATTACTTGACAATGGTTTCGTGCGAGAAGTCAAGTACCCGGATTGGCTGGCCAATATTGTGGTCGTGCCAAAATAGAAAGGGAAATGGAGAATGTGTGTGGACTATGCGAATTTGAACAAGGCTTGCTCATAAGATTCATATCTGTTGCCACAAATTAACAGGTTAATAGACTCCACGACTGGACACAAACTATTAACCTTTTTGGTAGCCTACTCGGGGCATAACCAGATCTTGATGGAACCAAAGGATGAGGAAGAAACTTCCTTTATCAATGACTGGGGTACATCATACTATAAGGTGATGCCCTTCGACCTCAATAACACCGGGGTGACATATCAAACGTTAGTATGTCGAATGTTCAAAGATTATATCGGAAAGTCAATGAAAGTTTACATTGATGATATGTTGGTAAAATTGGTTTGGATAGAAGATCATTTGAACCACTTACGGGAAGCTTTTTCCATCTTGAGGTAGTATAACATGAAGTTAAACTCCGAGAAATTTACTTTTGGTGCTGGTTCAGGCAAGTTTCTAGGCTTCATTCTCTCCGAGCAAGGAATTAAAGCAAGCCCCTTGAAAAACCTAGAGCAATTGAGGAGAATCCCAAGGTTCTTTCGAGGACCAAAGAGGTTCAACGCTTGACTGACCGAATCACTGCCTAGAGAGCGGTGTCATAAATTCTTCTAGTTTTGAAGAAAATACCGCCTCCGAATGGACCCCGAAGTGCAAATAGACATTGAAGGAATTGAAGCATTATTTAGAAAACACACTGTTGCTCACCAAGCCAAAGGTTGGTGAAACATTGTTGATTTACCTGGCCGTATCTGAAGTGTCCGAGAGCTCAGTCTTGGTTTGGGAGAAAGATGAAAAACAACAGCCAATATATTATATTAACAAGTCACTGCTCAATGCTGAAACCATGTATCCTCATTTAGAGAAATTGGCTCTAGCCTTAGTCATTATTTCACGTAAACTTCGGCCCTATTTTCAATGCCATACCATAGCTATAGTCACTACCTTCCAGTTAAGAAATGTACTTCATAAGCCTGAATTATCCGAGAGGTTGGCTAAGTGGGTTGTAGAACTGAATGAATATGATATCGCTTATCAACCTCGCACAACCATAAAATCCCAAGTGCTAGCTGATTCTGTGGCTGATGTTAGTACTAAGATACTCCTAGAGGCGGAGCGAGAAGAGTTAATGTCTAAGGGGCTGGTTTATGGGATTTGGACACTTTACATGATGGAGCTACTAACTCTAAAGGCTCGAGCTTGGCTTAGTGTTGGTAGCCCCTAAGGGGGGAAATAGCGAGACACTATATTAGACTCAAACAAGTAACCAATAATGAAGCAGAATACGAGGCAGTGGTAGCATGTTTAGAACTAGCTAAGGAGCTGGGAGTAAAAAAATCGAGTTGAAAAGTGACTCACATTTAGTGGCGAATCAAATACTTGGGATTTTTCGGCCGGGGAGTCCAGAATGCAACAGCTCTTAGCTAGAGCTTAGCAAATCTTGTCCAAGTTTCGAGAGTGGAGAATTGAACAGATCCCCGGGAAGAGAATGTCGAAGAGGACACCTTATCCAATCTAGGCTTCGCTATCGAGGAAAGTAACTCGAGGACTGATTCAGTCATTCGTCTTCTTACGTCGGTCGTAGAAAGAGTTAAGCTAGAAGTTAACTCAGTGATTAACACTTGGGACTGGTGCACCAAATTCATTTCACTTAGGGACTTTTCCAGTTGATAAGAAAGAAGTTAAAAGGTTGAGAATTCAAGCGGTCCCGTACTCATTGATCCAAGGAAAACTATACAAGAAGTTCCATTGCAACCTGTTGTCAAAATGCCTGAGCCCAGGGCAAACCAAATATGTGATGAGAGAGGTGCACGAGGGTAAATGGGTAATCATTCAGGAGGAAAGGCATTTGCATACAAATTGATTCGAGCAGGGTATTATTGGACGGATATCGACACGGATGCCAAGGCCTTTGTTCAGAAGTGTAACAAATGTCAACGCCATGCTCGAATGATTCACTAGTAGGCCGCTCCCCAAAGCTAAAGGAGGGGTTCGTTTTCTTCTTGTACTTACTTATTACTTCTCTAAATGGGTAGAAGTGGGAGCTTTTGCTCTAGTTAGAGAAAAAGAAGTTATAAATTTCATATGGAAAAATAAAATTTGCAGATTCGGGGTCACGAAGAAAATAACGTGTGACAATGACCCGCAATTTATCGGCTCTAATGTCACTCATTTCCTCGAAAAGTGGAGTATTAAAAGGGTGATCTGCTCTATACCATCCAAGTGCAAATGGACATGTCGAATCTTCAAATATGGTAATAATTGAGAGCCTTAAAAAGAGGCTCGATGAAGCAAAAGGCTATCCATGGATAACATCAGCTTGACAAAATTGCCTTTCTTTCTAATCCTTTTTATTCCCTTGAATATTTGTCTTTATTTAAGGTCCAATGTTATAACTGAAAACAAAAAATTATCCAACTTAAAACCAAAAATATGATTCATTATACACTGTATATCTTATTTTAAATACAATTGACCAAATGATAGATAAGTATAATTCATGCACTATCAATCCATGTATTACGAATTCCCGTATTACTAATCTTTGTATTATAATCTCCGTATAACTTGCTTCTCTACCAAACAACAAGAAAACAAACTTATAAAGACATTCACTCGGTGCAACAATTTTATGATTTTTTATAAATTTAAAATATATCCTAATTGTTCGATACGATTATAGATTCATATAAAAACCTATGATTTTGCTAAAAACAACTAACAAACGATATGGCGATTAAGAATGAAAGAATTTTTATATATGCATTAGTAATGACAACAACAAAATACTCAGTGTATGGTTTAGGGAGGGTGAGGTGTACGTAGACCTTACCCCTACTTTAAATAAAGTAGTAGTGGTGAAAATTGATCCTGGCACATTTGGGCCGCTTGAAGGAGACAAGTGGCCCCAAATACAACGACCGTAAGACAAAGCACGGGTACGAGGAGGAAAGAGCAATTGAAGACATGCCTTTCGATACCTCTTACGGAGACTCACGAACCTTATCAAGCTACACAGACATTAAACGTCGAGCTCATTTGGGTAAGCTTAAAAGTGACTTTAAAGCACATATGTGCTTATAAGCCCATTAATTGGTGTCTGGTAACTCAAAAATTCATGAACTTATAAGCATTTATGTGCTTAAAATAAACCAAAAGTGAGAAGTTAGAAAATCCTAACTTTTCAAAAGTGGCTTATAAGCAACTTATGGCTTATAAGCTACTTACAATAAGCCCACCCAAACAGTCTCTTAATGGAAGTATGGTTTGCTAGAAGTACACCTACTTAGTTGTGTCTGTTGTATTAGAAAATTTTGATGAACACGCAAATTTAAAGTTCTTTTAATATATTTTAGAAAAAATATCAATAACTATATATTTGTTAAGATTGAGCTCAACATATACACTTTTTGACTCAAAATGTTAATGCGGTAACGCCTTAACAAAGTATTAAAGAGTTAGGAAAAAAAACAAAAAAAAATAAAAGTGTGCGTTGATTTAGCTTTCTAATGCATTAAACTTCTGTTTGAACTCTAAAAAGCTATCACAATGTAAACATTCTTTAAACAAATTCAATTAAAAAAATGAAAGAGTTTATTTGAAAGAAAAATGAAAGTTCACTGAGAAATATTGAATTTTCAATATCATCTAAGTCTCGTCAATTCGATACATAACTCGAAATTTTGTGTGAAAGGTTGGAACAAAAAAAGGAATTGAAAGAATAAGATATTTATTATTACTGAAATAGGAATCGGCTGTTTCGGTTGCTTTACCTCATCAAAGTCTTAAAGAAAATAAATCACCAATTAAAAGAAGAGAAAAGATGTCGGAATAAAACATATTTTGATTATTTAAATCAAGAGAGGAGTAATATCATTTTATTAAATTGAAGTTACACAAAAAAATAAAAAATTCAGATCATAACAGATGCATAAATTTTCGGCCAATCAATTGATTACCATGTTATTATAGAAATTATTTGAAATGAACTTATTAAGTGGCCGTTTGGCCATAGATTTGAAAAAATATTTGAAAAAAGAGTTTTTGAAGTTGGGTTGAAAAATGGTATTTGAAAGTTGAAGTTGTGTTTGGACATACATTTCACTTGAAAAAAAGGTAGAGTTTTGTGAGAGGAGAAAAAAAAAATTTGAAAAAACTTGAAAAAGTGCTTAAAATCACTTTTTGGTTTTTCAAAAACTGTTTTCCAAAAAAAAGTTGAAAAAATCACAAGTTTTCATGGACAAACATGTTTTTCAGAAACATTTTGAAAAAAAGCAAAAAAAAATTGATGGACAAACGGGTCCTAAGTCTGCACACTACACTTTAAATAGGCTTTGTTCATAATAAAAAATGAGAATTATCATAACTTTCGTATGAAAACTTACAATAACTTCAACATTTTATTTACATATAACACAAAATCTACCAATCAAAGCATTCACACAATGATACTCATTTGCCTCTAGTACTCTAATAGCTTATTTGGATTGTCCTTACGTGTCGTTTTATAATGTGTCTGTATCGTGTCCTAACATATTGTATCGTATAATTCCGGTGAGTTTGATGTTTGGATAAATTATATTGTTTTCCGTCATTCAATAATACCATACGGTAGCAATATGAAGAATGAAAACATACAATATTTTTTTAAAAAATAGGGTACGAGGTAGAGTTAGAGCTTGTTTGGCATAGAGAAGAAAGTATACCCTTTGTCACCCCCTTGTCACTTAAAAGTAAAGAAGAGATACACACTTTGGAATCCAAATTCGGTGGGATTAGGATGGAATCGAATTGCGAATGCACTTGCGGTTAAGACAGGTCCTGCATCGCCTACCTAATACAATTGACTGATCCGAAAAAAGTACTTTTAGATAATAAGTAGTTTATGTTTGACTAACTCATTAAAGAAGTACTTTTGATAAATAATTTATGTTTGAATAATCTTTACAAAAAGTACTTCTAAGTGTCAAATTAAGAAAAGAAACATCCCAATTCATTTTACATTTAGATCATTGGAAATAAAAAATAATTTTAAATATTTATCATAAAAGACTTAAATTAAAAAAATTATTTAGTTAAAATGTAAACATAAAGTAAAAGATATAAATTTAAGTTTTTGAACAACATAAATATAGTTAAATCAAAGTGATATAATATAAAAAAAAAAAAAAAAAAAGAGAAATATAATTTTATTTTGAGAGAGATATGGTAAATGGGTGAAAATTATTTACACCCCCAAACTTTACTTTAAAAATTGAACTCCCCCTCAACTATGAACAATAATCATTCTCCCCCCTTCATCGTATACAATATCTATTTTGCCCTTGTAATGTTCAACACCATTTATGAGATACATTTTTCTATATTATATAAATTTTTAACCAAAAAATTAAATTTATAATTTAAATAATATTATATCTTATTATAGTTATTTAAGTTCAATAATATTATATATAAACTTTTAATGAAATTATTATAAAATATAATATTATTTTTTATGATTTTTATTTTTGGATTAGGTGCACTAAGTATGTATATATGTAAGATTAAAAAGGGCAAGCAAGAGTTTTCTAGAGAGAGAGTCTCCCTCTTCTTTCCTCCCTTCCCCACTCAAACTCTAACTCATCTTCCTTAATTCAACTTCTTTTAATAAATGAATTCTTCTGAAATCCCTATACCTCAAGATCCTGCTACCGATCTACACATCCCACCTAAGCCACCGGACTTGATTACAAATAACAACATTAATTGTCTAGACTCCAAAAAACAAACCTATCAAGAAAAGTTACTACAACATCCAACTAAACACTCTTCCTCTACTTTACTTATACCCCCTTTAATTTCCTTTCAACCTACCATGCAGCATGCACCAATCGACGGGGATGGAAAAGCGGATCACATAGCTTTATCACAAGAAGAAAAAATGCGCATTTATTCACCTTGGTTGAATTCAGTTATTATCAAATTGCATGGAAAAAGATTACATCACCAATATCTTTATGATAAGCTCAAAGTATTATGGCATCTCGCTGAGGAGTTCCCCTTAATTGATCTAGGGGAAGATTTTTTCATAGCAAAATTTTGCCATAATGAAAGTCTACAGAGAGTTTTAATGGAAGGTCCGTGGTTTGTGAATGGCTTTTTTCTCTCAACAAGGTGCTGGGAGCCAAATTTTGTTGCAACTGAAGTTAAATTACAAACTACTGCCATTTGGGTTCGTTTACCAAATTTACCAACTGAATTCTTTGATGAAGGTGTATTAAAAAAAAATTGGCAACAAGCTTGGAAAATTATTAAGAGTTGATTTCAAAACTTCAAATGCACTAAGAGCAAGATATGCAAGAATGTGCATTGAGGTGCCAATCGACATTCCTGTTAAACGATATGTTCACATCGACTATCATAAACAAGATGTCATCTATGAAGGTGAAAATTTATTGTGTAAGGCATGTGGAAGGCTTAGCCATCTCCAAGAAAGGTGTTGCTATGTGGTTACAATCCCCAATCCTAATGACCCTACAGTCCCAGCTATGATCCAACAAAAGAATAAAATTAAGGAAGGAGAGCAAGAGTGGCAGACGGTCTCTTTCAAAAAAAAGAATAGCAGTATTAGTTTTAACAATAAATTTACTTCTACTTTGCAAGGAGCTTCTAGTAGTAATGGTGGTGTACAAAAGGCTACTAGTTTCACGGCTCAAGGTAAGGTAGCAGGTAAGTCCTCGAAAACAATGGTTTATAAACCTATTTCAAAAATTAATTCATCTCTAAGTAATATTAAGCAACATGTTAGTAATAGTTTTAATATTTTGTGTTTAGCTGACGATAATAACAAAGACATGGAAATATCCATGCATGAGTCTGAAAAAAATCCCCACGCCAGCTCATCCCAATCCATGCACATTTCATCAAAAACTAGGCATAACCCTACCTTATTAAATGACGTGGCAGACAAATTGGAGGACATGATGGATTACCATTTGCCCAACTTATTTTCGTCTGACAAAATCTCTCATACTCAAACTTCACCTCCCTCAGCCACGTTGGAAACAAATCTCACTAATTCCCATGCTCCTAAATTCTTACACACTGCACAATCCATGCAAATCCTTCCACCGCCCATCGAACCCCAATCAAATATAGAATATAGGCATCATGAGAAGGTTCTAAAGTCTGATATCTTGCCCTATTCTCACACGCAAACACTCATGCAAACTTTGCCTATTTCTTCTCAAATACCTAACACAATAAATCCTAATATGAATGGCATTATAAATCTGCATGGGAAAGTTGAAACTCATACACACAAGGAGGATATCTCGACTCCAAGTAAGGCAGCTACTACTTCAACACAAGAAAACAAAATCAAAGGTGTCCAAAATGAACCAAAATCTCAACAACTCTCTTCCTCAAAACAACATAACTGCTCCTCTACCAATATTTCAAAATGTACCTCCAGCTTTTGTATTACCAGCACCAACAATAAGAATCCCACAATCATGGATCGAGTCAACACTTTGGGGACAGGCATTGACAATCCCAGTGATGATAAATGGTCAACAGGCTTTAGCAACAATTCAGGACCCTCAATACCTAGCTCAAATTGTCAGCGAGGGTATGCACCTGACCATGCAAAACTACATCAACAACATGTGGCCTCAGTTCATGATGCAACAGGAAATCCAACTCATGGATCTCCCCTTTTTTCCACCAAGGGTGATACCTCCTCAGAATTCAATCTTTACTCCTTGGGACCTAACAATGAACAGGCCACTTCAGACACCAATAGACATGAACCAAGTGTATCAAAATGGGAATCAAATGAATGTGCAAGTGATACCCCCTCCTTTCATAAATATACCACCACCACCTCCTCCTCAGTCTCCTCCAAGGAACAATCACAATCAGCAAGAACAAGGGGAAAACAGGAGAAGGGCTCCAGAACAAGTCGTGTTAAGAGGGAGGGAGAGTCACACGGAATTTGCAAACCTAAAAGAAATAACAATTCTGCTCTACAAAGAAAGGCCAGACAGGAAATGCATTTTGACTTGCCATCAGACACTTTACAAGTGTTCTCTAGATGTGAGAGCCCCAGCCAACAAGGCAGTGGGGAAGTACGCAGTGGTTCTTAATCCCACGCTAATTACTGATCTTGAAATGGACTCAGTTAACAACCCTAACCCTAATGTTGCTATGAACAAGGAAACAAATATTATAATTTGGAATGTTAGAGGTGCTAATAGTCCTGATTTTCGTAGGCACTTTGGAGCTATTCTAGAAACTTACAAACCTGTGGTCGTAGCTCTTTTAGAGACAAAGATGGATGATCATCATGACCTACGTGCACGTTTTGATTTTACTGACTATGCTGAGATTCCTGCTGAGGGTCGATCAGGTGGTATTGTCCTTCTTTGGAAAAATGATTTGGTGAGTGTCAATGACATTCAGATTAGGGGTAATGAAATGCATGCTATGATCAAGGTAAGCCTACCTACTATTAATTTTTCTTGGCTTTTATCAATTTTTTATGCTAGTACCTCTAATTTAAAACGACAGTTATTATGGGAAGACCTAGCTATAATATTTGACAACTATAAAGGCCCCTGGATGGTGGGGGGGGGGGATTTTAATCAAGTGCTCGATCAAGGTGAAAAATTAGGTGGTCGGCAGATTAGTCATTCTAACGCTAAAAATTTTAGGAAATGCTTAGACTACTGTAACCTAATTGACATGGAATTTAAAGGCCCTAAATATACATGGTCAAATCATAGATTTAAAAAAACAAGGGGCTCTAATCCTTGAAAGATTAGATAGATGCTTAGCGAATGAGGATTGGATTACTTTATTTAAAAATGCCTCGATTGTTCATCTACCGAAAACTTACTCTGACCATCATCCAATGCTTATTAATTTAGATAGGAATTTATGCTCTCAAAATTCAAAACCTTTTCGTCTTGAGACAATGTGGCTATCACATCCTGATTTTATTAATATTGTAAAGCATGCTTGGACAAATCGCAATTTGAAAGATGCTACTGAAAATTTTGCTCAAGAAGTCACTACTTGAAATAAAAGTGTCTTTGGAAATATTTTTAAAACAAAGAAGGAAACCCTAGCAAGACTAAGTGGGATTCAAAATTCATATCACTATGCTACGAGTAGTTTTCTTCAAAATTTAGAAAAGCAGCTTATTACGGATTATGATAATATTTTGAGACAAGAAGAAGAATTTTGGAGGCTGAAATCTAGAATTAATTGGCTCAATTTTGGAGACGCTAATACAAAATTCTTTCATATTACTACCCTAAATTGTAGGAGACGCAATAGAATTACTCACTTTCAGGATGAGGCTGGTAACTTAATTTTTGAGCCTCATAGTATTACGAATCATGTGCTAAGCTACTTTGTTAATTTATACTCTACAAGTCATGAGGTTAGCAATTTATTTCCTGCTCATAATAATGTCAGCTGGTTTAATGGAACGGATCTTGCCCATCTAGACAGGCCCCTACTTGACATTGAGATTACAAATGCAATTTTTTCCTTCAAACCCTTTAAGGCCCCTGGTCCAGATGGATTACACCCACTTTTCTATCAAAAATATTGGAACATAGTAGGGGACTCGGTGAAAGCTTTCATTCATCATGTTTTCTCAACTTGTGCTATTCCTAGTTTTGTTAATACCACTTATCTATGCCTTATCCCTTAAATGAAAAATGCTGTGCATCTAAAAAATTTTAGACCCATTGGACTTTGCAATACTATCTACAAGGTTATCACTAAGATTATTGCAAATCGTATTAAGCCTCATTTGGATACCCTAATTCACCCTTCTCAAGGCAGCTTTATCAAAAATAGAAGGGCTTGTGATAATGCCATCATAATTCAGGAAATCCTGAATAAATTTAATAAAATGAAGGGTAAGAAAGCTGAAATGGCTATTAAAATAGACTTAGAAAAGGCTTTCGATAGGATTGAATGAGTTTTTATCCGTAACATGTTAGTATTTTTTAAATTCCCTCCTAATATATCTAGGCTTATTCTTTCTTGTATTACTTCATCTACTTTCTCTATCTTAGTAAATGGCTCCAAGACCCCATTTTTCTCTCCTTCTAGAGGAATTAGGCAAGGAGATCCCATGTCCCCCTACATCTTCATTCTTTGTATTGAACTCCTGTCTATTTATATAGATAATAGGGTAGAAGCAAACCTTTGGGAGCCTCTTAAGATCTCGCATTTAGGTCCTGAAATTTCCCATGTGTTCTTTGCGGATGACCTTACTCTTTTTGCTATAGCTACTGAGAGATCAGCTATTACCATTAAGGACTCTATGGCTTTGTTTTGTGAAATGTCAGGAGAAAAGATTAATGTGTTAAAATCTAAAATTATTTTCTCCCCTAATATCTTGCCCCAGGAAGCCTTAAGTATTAGTCACATTCTAAATATCCCCATAGCCAGATCCTTTGGGAAATATTTAGGATTTCCTATCCTTAATAGGCATGCTGATTATAGTTTCATCATTGACAATCTTACTTCTAGGCTTGCTAGTTGGAAGCAAAATTTTCTTAATATAGCGGGTCGCACTACCTTGATAAAATCTACTTTAAATTCAATTCCCAACCACATTATGCAATTTCATCACCTGCCCTCTAAAACTATCAAGGAAATTGATAGAATTCAAAGGAATTTCTTGTGGGGTACGATGGATCATAAAAAGAAGGTACACCTAGTATCATGGGATATTGTTACTAAGCCTAAGCAATTAGGAGGTCTTAGTATAACAAAGGCTTCAAATAAA
The DNA here is from genome assembly GCA_029990575.1 of Petunia axillaris subsp. axillaris. NCBI lineage: Eukaryota > Viridiplantae > Streptophyta > Magnoliopsida > Solanales > Solanaceae > Petunia > Petunia axillaris. The sequence continues at coordinate 25,292,846 of JARKNS010000003.1, forward strand.
AACTTGGCCATGCTTGCTAGTTCAACTTGGAGACTTCTTACTAACCCCAACGCTTTATGGTCGAAAGTTATTACTAATAAATGTATTAATAATCGCCCTATAAAATCCACCTCTTTCGTGTGGAAGAGCCTTCAAAAAGGCCTCACTCTTTGTCTTAACAATACTCACTGGATTGTAGGTAATGGTCACAATGTTTCGACTTGGGATCATAGTTGGCTCCCCGATAGATTAAGCTTGAGAAGTCAAATTCAAGGCCCCCTTATGAAAAATGAGCTTAGCATGAAAGTATCCAATTTGTTTGTCAATCAAAATTGGGATTTATCTAAACTCTCTTTTGATTTCCCTGCTAACATTAAGAAGCTCTTCACTAATGCAAACCACATATCCAATGATATTACTTTAGACCATCCTATTTGGGCTCCCTCATCAAATGGATCCTTCACTACTAGTTCTACTTATACTCTGATTGACAATGTAGACGATAATAGTCAAGATTATAAATGGATATGGGAAATAGACACTTTAAGGAAAATTAATTTCTTCCTTTGGCAGTGTCTTCATAATCGCCTTCCCACTAGAAGCTATCTTAGCAGGATTGGGATTAGTATAGATCCCTTGTGCCCTACGTGTAAGAACATTATCGAGGATCAATTCCATATTTTTATATCCTGTCCTCTTGCTATTAATTTTTGGAAGGAGGGAAATATTAACATTACCACCATTGACCATCAAAATTGGCTTCTAAATTTAAGAGATATGCCAAATACGCCGTTTAATCGGTATTACTCATGGTCAGAATTCATGTCCTTTGCCCTCTGGAACCTGTGGCTGAACCGTAACAATAATAATGTGAATAATCTGGAAAATGTTATTTCTTTTAACAAAGTTCATACGCGAACACTCGAATATAAATGTTTGACTACCAAAGAACCTAGTAGGAGTATTCGTTATAGTATCATGGTTAGTTGGTATCCTCCTAAAAATAATTTCATTAAATTAAACATTGACGGTGCTTTTAGCCCAAATATTATGAAAGCTAGTATTGGGGGTGTATTTCGAAACTACAAAGGAGAATGGGTACTTGGCTTTAATAGACAAGTAATAGGCTTCAATCCCACTCATGTTGAACTAATTAGTCTACAACAAGGCCTACAAATTGCACTTGATCAACGTTTCTCAATGCTAGAAATAGAAACAGACTCCACGGAAGTCATTCAATTATTACTAAACCCTACTCCTATTTATACTTCCATTGTTCAATCTTGCAGGTCACTGATGTCCAGACTCCAAATGCCGCTAATCCGGCATAATTTTCGCCAAGGGAACAAAGTTGCGCATATTTTGGCAAAAGGAGCTCCCGAAATGTCCAATCCAAATTCCATCCATCACTACGCAGTGCCACCGGATTTCCTCTATAAACAATTTATGGAAGATAAGGAAGGTGCAAGTTTTGCGATCACCAAGTCGGATAGTACTTGTCGTCATTTAGCATCACTAGGAAATTTGAATGCGCTTAAAGCCATTCAGTTGCTTTGTAGTAATTCTGTTAATCCTGTTATTGATCCCATGGGGATCCGTATGAACACTTTATGTAATCCTCCGTAATTCCTATTATTAATATAATATCGTGTTTGCACCAAAAAAAAAAAAGTATGTATATATGTACATAATGTATTTCTCTCTATCTGGTCTCTGTGTGTGTGTGTGTGTGTGTGTGTGTATGTATATTTATTTAAATTTTACTTTTAACTTATTTTCTATTTTGTATATTTATTTTTAGGTTTTGTTTACCCTAAATGAAACTATAACTTCAAATTAATAATAATACAAATATAAGTTATTTTAGATTTGTTGTAAGATTACCGCTATTTTTAGTATAATTTTAATTTTGAAGTTCACTATATTTTGATTGTGTGATAGACTAATTTTGAGTTTTGTTTTCTATTGAAAATTGTTGATATAAGAAAATTATTTTTAATCTAATATTTATGTTCAGTTCATTTATTTTATTACCGGCGTCAGTAACATATATGTCTAATTATTATTCATTACTCTTTTTTCATTTTGAAAATAATATTTATTTATTTTATGGGTAAGTCTATAATATATAATAAAAAATATCAATATATTGATTAAAGAAGAAAAAACATAAAGTTTGATAATTTAGAGGGTAAAGTATGTATTTAAAAAAAATTATTTGAGAAAAAGAGGAAAGAATGACTTTTGTCAATAGTTGAGGGGGAGTTTGATTTTTAATATAAAGTTCGGGGCGTAAATGATTTTTACCCTATGGTAAATTGATGAGGGATAAATTGGTAAATATGATTTTTTGGTAAGAAGATTTTTGTCTTGAAAAAACCGATAAACTGCTTATGCTTTTATTTCTTAGAAGAAATAGATATTTATAGCTTCTCACCAACTGCTTCTCCTGCTATTAAGTATTTTTTTTCTTTTTGTTGGCCAAACACCTCTAAATTTTTTTTGGAAAAAAATTACTTTTGGTTTTGGAAAAGCACTACCAAACAGGCTATTACTATAGAAAATGTAAACTAAATGATATATGTGATTATTAAGGTGAAAACGAGAAAAAAATGATACAAAACGACCATAACACAAAATTGGTGTTACATTAAATGAGACTTTTCATGTTAGGTAATATTATTTAATGAGACTTTTCATGGTTAGGCAATATTATTTAGAGCCTGTTTGGCCAAGCTTTTGGGGAGCCAAAAGTGCTTATTTTTCACCAAAAGTGCTTATTTTGAAAAATTGAGGTATTTGGTCAAGCTTCTAGGAAAAAAATAAGTGCTTTTGAGTGGCAGCAGAAGCTATTTTTCTGCTGTGTGGAAGAAGCTGGAAAAAGGAGCTTTTCCCCAAAAGTGCTTTTAAGGAGAAGCAGAAGCCGTTTTTAATTTCTATCATTCCAAAATTATCCTTACTAGAAATACTTATATACCAAATTACCCCTATTTATTTTAACCAAATGATTATAATATAAAAATAGTATGTTATTTTTTTCCTTATTTTTTCTACGTACACCTACATCATTATTATTAGAAACATTTAATCCAATAACAATTTTTTTAAGGTATAGATTTAGAATATTCAATTCTGTATGATGTATTTTGATTTTTTTTAAATAAATAATAAAATTAAATATAGTGTTCTGTAAAGTGAATTTTTAAATGTCCATACTCGTAATTTAACACTCAAAAGTACTTTTTTAAAAGCTTGGCCAAACACAAATTATTACTCAACTATTAACAAAAGTGCTTCTCAAATCAGTTGGCCAAACACAAACTGTTTTTCTCTAAAAGTATTTTTACGAAAAGCACTTTTGAAGAAAAGCATTTCTCAAAATAAGCAGTTTTTAGAAGCTTGGACAAACAAGCTCTAATGAGACGATACAATTAACAGAGGCAATGTGTAGGGGATTTGTTAGTAAATAACCAAATATGTAAGAACTAAATTGGATTCAGTTCCAGTTCTTCCTTAAAACAAACCCTCACTCTCCCTGTTCTCTTCTTCCTTAACAAAACTAACCCCTGCAAAACCTCAATGGTTTCTTCTCCAGTTACCGACTCATTACCGCCGTCTAATCAAGAGCCCTCTGTGGTGGCGCCACCGACGGAAGAGGTGGCTGTAAAATCAGAACCAGAGGATACAACGGGAAGTAGTAACAGCAGTGGCAGAGACACGGCGGTGCCATCAGCGGCTCCGGTTGTGGCGAAATGGCCAGGTTGGCCAGGAGACAATGTGTTTAGATTAGTTGTGCCAGTTTTAAAAGTGGGAAGTATAATTGGGCGTAAAGGTGAACTTGTCAAGAAGATGTGTGAAGAAACTAAAGCTCGTATTCGTGTCCTCGAAGGCCCTCTTGGCAATGCAGATCGCATTGTATGTTAGTATAATTTTAATTAGTATCGTACCACATTGAATTATGCGTTTCTAGGGTTTGTTTTGTTACTGTTTGATATTTATTTGTATCTAAATGTCTCTAATTACTAAAAAGTTACAATCTTTATCACTTATGTTAAAAGTTTGCAGTGCTAGTCGTAGCGTTGGTACCATGTCTTTAAGAATGCTTGAATCACAGTTAGTGTGGAAGATGGATAGTTGCCTACATTTGCTAGGTTCCAGATCAAATTCTTTTATGTTTTTTAGGCTTTCCTTGCTTGGTCAGTCTAGATGGATGTTGAGCTTAACTGGTGTGAGATTATCATTCTAGTAATATATGAAGTTCTTTTAGTCATGATCATTTTGAACTTTATACTGATTGTCGGCTTTGTTGACTAGGAATGTGGAAGGACTGAGCGCGTTAGTTTGAAGTGTTGAAATACCCCGTATTCCAATTTCTAATCAAATACGTGAATTACCCCTTGTCTCTAGGAATAACCTTCCTTGTGATAGCTTTGAAGTTTGAACCTTAGGAACTGTCTGGTTTAGAAATATTAGTAAGAGAAAATTACTCTCATATTTTGATAAGACACTGCTGTCAGTGCATCTTTAGTGAAGGTCCGACTGTTGGAACATATTTTCATCCTTGTAGGATCTTCCTTTTCTCTTTTTCTGTGGGAGAGGCTAATAGTCTTGGTTGAAATTTAACATAGTTGTCTAGAAAGATTAGTTCTTTTTTGCTTTTTGGAGACAAATGTCAGACTGGCAATGGTTATATGACCTTTGAGAGTGTCGTGGACTTGGTAAATGCTTAAATGCAAGGTGGAATGAAATATTTGCATCTTGTTTAGATCTGTTTTCTGCAGCTATTTGCTTAACTTCATGTAACTTTATGTATTCTAGGGATTAATATGAAGAGAAACTGTACCACTCCTTGATGACTTCCTTCATATGCCTTTTTCAGGTCCTTATATCTGGAAAAGAAGATCCAGACGCACAAATATCTCCTGCAATGGATGCTGCTCTAAGAGTATTCAAGCGTGTTGCTGGACTATCTTCAAACGAGGATGGCGATCCAGGAGCAGTAGCTGCTGGTGCAGCATTTTGTTCCATAAGATTACTGGTGGCATCATCGCAAGCCATTCACTTGATTGGGAAGCAAGGTTCTACAATCAAATCAATCCAGGAAAAATCAGGTGCCTCCCTGCGAGTGTTATCAGAAGGTGAGCTTTCAGCTATATTTTGCTGTTTTTTTTTTTTTTTTTTCATCTGAGTGTTGTTCACAAGAGAATATTTCTAATACTGGATTTTATTTTAATCAAATAATCGACTACTTGGTTATAATCAGTAGGGCTTCAATTGAGATTGTAGACATTAATCTAAACCTTTTGCTAAGATAGTGCTTTCAAGTATAAGAGCTGATCATACAATAAAACAACATAGCAACTACGGCTCCATCTCAAGCTAGTTGAAGTTGGCTATTTGAATTCTTGATGTTGCTCCATTTCTCAATCCAATGTGAGATTTTGGGTTGTCTATCACTAAAGTTCTTTACATTTTCTATTGGGATATATCTCTAATAAGATTAAATGTCTCCTAGCTGATGTTGGACTTAACATTTGTTGTCAAGATTTCCTAAATTTTGTAACTGGATGAATTTTATTGACTCATTTTCAAAATGTTGGTTGCTTGAGATGGACGTCTTTTCCAAATTCCAAAATTTGACATTCGTAGAATTCTCTTGAGGTGTCAATGAAGTAGGTGCAAACTTTGGAGACCATAGTGCAAGTCCCAGCAGAGACAAAAAGGTCTTTGTTTTCCATTCTAACCAGTCCCTTATTTTTCCTATCATCCAAAGTCCCGGATACTTCCTTACCCCACTTTTTTAGCTTAGTCTTCTGAAGAGATAATTTTTTGGTAAGTGCACGGGCCCGCCGCCCTGGACTTCATAATCCACCAGTCTCTATGAAGTCTGAAAAGCCCCCATACTCGAACCACATATTTTCGAATTTAAAGTACCCTTTCCCTCTGCTCCAATCCCCACACTCTAGTTGAATGGGACAGTGATCTGAGGTTACTCTAGGGAGAACCCTCTGTTTTAAGAATTTAAACTGTTCATCCCAGCTTTCTGACAATAAAAACCTGTCAATCTGGAAGTACTTTGTTGATTTTCTCATCTGAACCAAGTGAATGAACCCCCATGAAGTGGAGGTAGGGATGGAAATGGGGCGGAGCGGGTTTAACTCTCTACGGGGTGGGGCGGGTTTAAGCCTTTTGCGGGGCGGTGCGGGTTGCGGGTTAATCGTATTTTTTTTCAAATCCTACCTGAGCCTAGTTTAAGCTGTTAGTCTTTCGTTTTCCTTTTCTTGATGATGTTAGTCAATTGCTATCAAATTTGGATTAATGTTTGTTGTTTTTTTACTGGTTTATCCACTCTCCGTATGAGATGCATAGATTTGGAGAATGATATAAAGAAGAGCTACTTTATAAAAGTTAAAGAATAACGTTCTGTTAATATCAATTTTTAGAAAATAATTGTTGTTAATTAGTAAATAAAAATAACAAAAAGAAAATAAAAACTCTTAAGCGGGGCGGGTTGAGAAGTGACAAAAATGCTATGCGGGGCGAGGCGGGTTGAACTTTCTGCGGGTAAAGATTCAACCCACCCCACACCCGCCCCGCCCCACTGCCATCCCTAAGTGGAGGGTCTATAAGAGCTAGATCATGAATGAGTTTTGAGAATTCTCTCATAGACCTAGAGTTCCTATCCCTCCCTACCTTTTCTTACTCAAACCTGATCACGTTGAAATCACTCCCCACTGCCCATGGTTGCGAAACTAAGCCGTTTAATGGCCAGTTCCTTGCACAAACTCTTCCTGGTCTTCCTGTCTCAAGGACCATATACACTTGTGAAAGCATATTGACCTCCAGTATTGACTTCTTATAAAATAACTGTTACTGACTGCTGCCCAACGTGATCATCCAAGCATGTCCATCTTCGTTTATCCCAAAAAAAATATTGTTCTCCTACAGTTTCCTTGAGCTTGCAATTCAAGATACTCTGTCCGTCTCGAGCTCCAATTTGTCTAATATAATTCTGGTCCACAGCCTTTCATTTTAGTCTCTGTTAAACACACAATGTCTGCTTTCCATTTGGAAAGAAGAATTTTTACCAGAGACCTCTTATCTCTATCATTTATACAGTGGCGGAGCCAAGTGTACGCAAGGGGGTTCAATTGAACCCTCTTCGTTGAAAAATAACACTGCGCAAGTTAGGAAAAAATGAGCGATTTTGATAATATACATACTATTGAACTCCCTTGACATAAGAGAATATACTAATGTTGTGGTAAAGGGGGTTCAAGAATTTCTCTAAGTCACAAGTTCAAATCTCAAGTATGGCATTTTTATATTTTTTGAACCCCCCTTCCGATAATTTCTAGCTCCGCCCCTGCAGTTATACCCCTCGTGTTTCAACATATAATTCTTAACTTCATTAGACAACTTTGTGAGCCCTCCCTACCCTTGTTTTTGCCTCCTTCTGGATTCTCCACCAAAGCCAACCCCAAATTCAAGCAATTTCATCCCCCTTTCAAATCTTTTACTCGGATGTGACTTGGGAAAGATTGATGTCATCCTACCATTGTGGCACTCAAATTCTGCGAATCAATGTTTATTGGGCTTTTGGTAGATAGCCGTTGTCTCTCAATGATACTTTCAGTCTACCGTCATTATTTCTAATTTGCATGCTCTGTAGGAATGTGGAGTTCCCAGGTAGTTTATTTTATTTCCTACTTGTTAACTGAACAATGATCTCAATATGGGATAAGATTTTTTCCCTGAATTATAACAGATGACCATATGCACTATGATTGCGAAATTATTGTTATTTCTAACTCAATGATTTCAGATTATGACATAAATTTTTCTTTCCTGAGTACAGATGCCATGTTCTATGGTTATGAAATTGCAGTTCGACTTTAGATCTGTATTTTGGCGTAATTCTTTATGGTGGCAATGGTGTTTTTACTTCTATTGTGTAACACAGGACCTTCAGTCATGTGGTAACATCTAACAATTTCTGAATTTCACAGATGATGTGCCTCCTTATGCCACTTCAGATGAGAGAATTGTTGAAATTCATGGTGAGGGTTTGAAGGTGCTTGTGGCTTTTGAGGCGGTATTGGAACAACTGAGAAAGTTTTTGGTTGATCATAGTATGATACCCATGTTTGAGAAGACGGTAAGTTTGATACGATTGGCTGTTGGCTGAAGCCTAATTGTCTGAGTGTAATTTTTACTAATACATGTTCCACTGCCAGTGCAATGCAAATAGCTCTCAAGATCGTCCAGTGGAGTCCTGGGCTGATAAATCACAGTCCTCAGTTCCAGCTTCTGTACCTGCACTTACATCCCAAGCTGTGGGAGTTTCTGATTATTCTCTTTCCATGAACCGGGACACTTACTTGTTTGATCGCGAAACCACTTTTGACTCCAAACTCTCGCGCTCTACCCTTTCTCTATATGGACAGGATCCTGGACTCGGTGGCTTACGTTCTTCTGTGGCTCCCCGAACTGTTCCTATAGTAACCCAGGTCAGTTTCGCGGAACTCTGTGTCACCTTTTGCTGCTGGTTGCGTGGTAATTGTGGCTTTGTTGTGGTTTAAGTTGGTCCAATTACATGGTGGAGCATCAATGTTTATACAGTTCGTAAGAAAGTTGTATCTCTACTCAAACAGCGTGAAACGATTTCTAAATAAGATTGCCTGCAACGACCTAAAGTTTGTCTAACCAAGCTCTGTGTTTGAGTGTAGCAACTTTCAACTTCAAACTATGCTAAATCTGCCTGGGATACCCATCTAATTTGTACCTTGAAAGGTTCTGCATTATAGAATTACTAGGTTCATCAAGTGATACCAAATGAGATGCTACAATATCCATGCACAGTGCGACCCATTTTTAGAATCTTGCAAGCAACTTTTATTCTTCATTTTCGAAAGGCAACTTTTCTTCTAATCGTTAGGTAGTGGCAAGAAGTCTAGTGGAAATTTTGTGCAACTCCTGGAAATTAGACATGCCTTAAATTACTGAGTCTGTACGCCTCATTTCCCAGTGGGCTCTTTCTTGAGTTGGACGTCATTACAGAACAAATATGGTTGTAAAGGGTTAAGTTGCTCGAACTCTTCCTTTTTGGTGCCGCACCCGTGTCGACATGAGACTGACACAACTATGGGTGTGGTATGCATAGTGGATCTGGTCAATCAACATTGAATACTTTGACCACAAACTACGGAGAAAGTAAATGACCCAAATACTTATAATGTACTCCCTCTGTTTATGTTTACTTGTCCACTTTCAGCTTTTCACTCACCAAGAAAAAATAAGAAAACTTAAACTTGACAAATATACCTTTATTAATTATACTTAATTCAATTAATTGTTAAGGGATTTTGAAAAGTACAAGGTATATAATATCAAGGGTAAATTAGGAAGAATATAGCCAATTTCATCTTAAATTGCTAGAAGGACAAGTAAACTTAGAATTTGATTTTGGTGAATTTGGACAAGTAAACATAAACGGAGGGAGTAATTGTACATTTGATTAGGACCCAAAATTAACTTTATCTTGCTAGAACATTTGTTTCTTCCTATATGTAGAAGTTTTGAACTATCAAAATAATTATATATTTAGTTGAATGTATCAAACGGTGGTTAGTATTATATATTTTTAGCCGAATACCTGCAACCGTATCCATAACCTGAATCTTAAAATTCCGATCATGAAGGATTCGAACTCGAGATCTGCACCTGTATCGGTATCCGCACTAGAGTCCAAGTAACTTAGGTAAAAAGACTATTATGTACAAAAAGGGAAACACTTGTTTAATATTTTATGACTATGGATGAGACTCATAAAAAAATAAAAGGAAGTCGCTTTATGCAGTTTACAAACTTAAATTTGCATTTTGTATCTGAGGAAAAAAATAGGAAGATGATTTCTTATATATTTCATATAATCATTTTTTCTTTTGTTCATATAGTTGTTGCTTGTGTTTATGGCTCTTCCTTTTTCGCATTATACACACATTTATAATCTATTTATTTACATTTTGTACCCTTAATCCCAACTAGCTTGGGATTGAGGCGTAGTAGCAGTTATTACTGTTGCTTTGTATAGTGCTGCTGCTTACAGTCTCAGCAGGTGTTTGTGTGTTTTTAGACTTTTCACTTTAGACATGCTTGATAAATTTTCTTTAAACTGTAAATATGTCTACATGGAGTGACTATTTTTGGATAGAATGGTAAGGGAGAGTGAGGCTTGAACGTGTGGTCCGATCCATCTGTTGAGTACTGGAGACAGGCTATATTACTACTCCTGGTAATTAATTTTCCTTTCTGATATGGTAAAGTCTTTTATTAGAGGAATAATATCAAGAAGGTACCCAAAAATTTAGTACAAGGGATCCAAGCTAAAACAGAAACTACACAATCCAACAAGTCCATGAAATGATAGTGGATAGGTTGCGGTGCATACAAGTTGGCTTGGATACCGCCGTTAGCATCTCAATAAAAATATTACTGTAATGCAGGTTTAATTGGAATTTGTCCTTGTTTTCTCTTTTCTTTCTTGTTCGATATACTCTTTTTTGCTTTGATCGGGTCTACATGGGGTGGGGTTTGTGTATGTGCGTTTTATTGATTCGTATAAAATAGTTCATTTTTTAATTTAATTTATATGAAGCTTTACTTTATTCCACTCTGTTTTAGTATCCTGCTCTTAAACTTGAATTTGTAGCAGTTCTATTTCTTCTTTCTGCTTACTCAATTAGCCTAAGGATTTGGCTGTGAGCTAAATCTACTTGATGTGTGTATCAGCTCTGATCTTTGGATCACTTCTTTGTCTCTTCTTTTTCGCTTTCAGATGACTAAGGTAATGCAAGTACCCCTGTCATATGCTGAGGACATTATTGGTATCGGTGGAGCCAATATAGCGTATATTCGCCGTACAAGTGGGGCAATTCTTACTGTGCAAGAGAGCAGAGGCTTACCTGATGAGATAACTATAGAGATTAAGGGTACCTCATCAGAGGTTCAAACAGCTGAACAACTTATTCAGGTACGGAGCTAATCTTTAATGGTCAGACCACCCCCTGCACCTCACCTTTCCTGTTACATATTTTCTGATGGCACAAGTAATTTGCAGTTTCATATAGGTCTATTGCAGCCGACCATGGTACTTTAGCCGGTTGTTATTTGTACACGTCTACTCTACCTGATTATATACTCTTGATGTTCATGAATTTCTGTGATTCCATGGTGTTACCGTGTTATTAAGTCATACTAAAAAGTTCCTGTAAGTTTTACGATGAAGTGATATCTGGGGGACTTTTCTCCTTGGACCTGTTACAACAACATTAACAACATACCAAGTTTTATCCTTGGGGAAGGTGTGGTGTACGCAGACCTTACCCCTACCTTGAGTAAGGTAGTGAGGTGGTTCCTGATAGACCTTCGGCTCAAGAAAATCATTTTCTGAAACAGGTTTGGAAAAGCTAAGATGAAAATACCAAGATATAGAAAGTACAGACATCAAAGAATAAAGATAACCAACTACCTTGTAATCTTCTACCCTAACCTCGACCTCCACGCTCTCCTATTTAGGGTCATGTCCTAGTGTGCCATATCCTCCAATTATTCCTCGATCTACCTCGGTGATCTTCGTTGTAAGCTGTCTGCAAAGTTAGGTTGTTGCAATCTGTACACGTGGACTATATCCGTTGTTGGGAGAGGAACTCTAGGTGCGCTTGGTAGAGAAATCTAAGGCATGCATGATCAATACCGTTACAAATATGATTCCACTAAGGACTCAAAGATTTTGTTTTATATGTTTCCAATGGCCTTTGCGGTTTGAATTGTTAATTAATCAAGCCTTGTGGTTAAATCAGTTTTACAAGCAAAGCTTATGTTCTATTAAAGATCACTTTCATGAAAACACCTAACTAGTTATCTTGATTAAGTCGGTTAATCTTTGATATATTAATAACTACATAAATCAGATTTAGATTCTGAGTCAAAACCAGACATTGATCCAAGGATTATAAAGGAAACATATTGTGCTATATCTTTTCCACTTGGAGGTCTCTCTATCGGGAGAAACAAAATGAGAATTAAGCATAGAAGACGAGGAAAAATGTTAATAGTAGAACGATTTGGGTTTCTTTTATGAGCTTATACTTAGTTTGTTCACTTGCTTTTTGCAGGAGTTCATTAACAACCACAAAGAGCCAGCCCCAAGCATATATAGGACAGGTGAACCTGAATTTAGTACTTTTTCACGTTTCAGTGACTCCTATTCATCTTCTTCTTATCAATCTCAGCGTTTAGGGGGGTATGGATCTTCTAGTTTAGGAGGATACAGCGGTTTTAGATACTAATTAAGCGCGTGTAGGCTTTGGAATAGCTCATGGAAAAGGTATTTTGCAACTTGTGGAACCTCACTTTAGGAATGATTCGTGTATCGGTGTATGTAATTATCTTGTTTAAATTCTAATGAAAAAATCGTAATGAAACTTACTGAGTTTGATACTTGGTTTGGATAAAGGGTTAACATGGTTACAAACCTGCCTGTTTACTTACCGTTGGAAGTCATTTATGCAGCTTTATGGACTTGTTCACTGTGTAAACATTATTATGCTACGAGTGATGTTCCTGCCATCCCAATTTGACAAATCATTTCATTTTAAAATCATATTAAAATTTAAAAGCGGCTATTGTTCCTTACAAAAGTATTTTTATAAAATTTAACTTTATTAATTCAGCAACAAAATTTGATAAAATTTAATTTTTCACTTATTAACACTACCGTGAGTCTTTCTGTTACTCCATGGGTCCAATTTCTTTCCTTTCTGCATGTCAATTACCATTTCTGCAATTTTGTTGTTATGTCAATTGATAAAATTCTATTGGATGAGAAAATTAATAGTCCTCGACATAAACGTCTTGTTTTGAGCAAACAACTGAAAAGTAAGGTTGGATACCGGGCGCTATTGTTTGCTGATATCCTGAAAGGTCTGTTAATCAAATTGACTATCTAACAATCTACATTTATTTTTTCAAAGACTCAACAGTTACTAGAAACTTGGTTAAATTTCTTTGCTTAATATCCGTTCCGAATATTTTAAATCTGAGATATAAAAATGTTTTTCTCTAATTGCAGTAACTTTTCAGTTTCCTTTTATATTTATAGTACTAGTTTTAAGAGCCTTCTTGAGAGAGGTAAGACTAAAGAAGCCATGAATAATTCTTCCTTTATTCCTTAGAAAGAATCGATTTAAAGCGCTAACTTCTATTGCGTTCGCTTTTCAACCCCAAACTTTTAATTAATTCTAATCATTTTGAAGTTGAGTAAAACTAGTATCATCAGTTGTGACGTTTATTAAGAGTTGATGTCTTGGATTGTTTAGTTTTTGGCCGAAACTTAAACATCATGTTCTTGTGGAGATAGCGCTACTATAAGGATGTATGGGACGACGAAACACTTTGCGACCATACCTTTCTGATTTGACAATTCATTAGTATTGTTTATTATCAAGTGTTTGACAAGTAGTCTGCCAAGTATGAATATTATGAGACTTGTTTCCAGGGTTGCTTTCTTGGTGCTTCTAGACACTCTCCATGACAACAAAGGCTTACCAACAACCTCTTTCATTATTAACAATTTAAATAATCTAGCATCTTCTTGTTTCGCTAAAATTTGAAATTTGGCCTTCTAGCACCCATTTTATTACAATTTTTAGGTCACACCCTTATATATGTGTTGCCGAAGCTCTTCCGAAAACAGTTTTTTTAATCTCAAATCCAGATAGAGGTAATGTCTGCATATATTTCACTCTCCCCAAATTTCACTTACGGGAATATACTGACTTTGTTGTTGTACCTTGTATATGTGTTCTCAATGATTTATTTAAAGTGTTTGAGTCGACAAAGTTGTCGTTAAATAACAACATTGAGATCTTGCCACACGTCAATAAAGCCTTATCTATGAAGCTACCATCTTGAAAGAATAATTTACACGTGCAAAGTTTATTAAAACAAGCACGAAACTCTAATTAACTTGCTGGCCCTAATTAGATAACTCTGAAATTAGTTGCTTGTATAACTTGACATATTTTCTTGATAGTTGCATCATTTTCCTGATAATTTTCTATAGTAGTTATACACGGACAGATTTATAATATGTCTGAAGTGAAGGACAAGTAATACAGTGACGTCTGAAAATATAGTATTAATGTATATATTCTTTTGTCGTTATTCCGCAGTTACTTTGCATTAAAATCACAGGAACAATTAGGTAGGGATCAAATAAAAAAGAATCGTAAAACACATAGTTTCGTACAATTTATGCAGTCACGTCTATGTCGTAGACCTCCAAATCCGTTGTTCATCAATGTGAAGTCATGATGATTGAAAGTGTTTCAAGACTTACCTAGACTGGATCAATGGACAATCAAAAAGGCACGCCCATGGTCTAGGTTGGTACCTCCATTGCACTTCGGTACCTAACCTTCTACCCTAATCTTCGACCTCCAAACTCTTCTATCTAGAATTATATTCTTGGTGATCTGGATCTGGACCATATCCTGTCTAATCACCTCGGCTCAGTTCTTCTTCGGTCCACCTCTACCTCTCCGTAGACCCAGCACTGCTAACCTCTCACACCTCCTACCGACGCATCAACTCTCCTTTTCCTCACGTGTCCGAACCATCTCAACCTCGCTTCTCGCATCTTTTCAGCCACTGGAGCCACACCCACCTTGTCACGAATGACTTCATTCTTAATCTTATCCATCCTAGTATGTCCAAATATCCACCTAAGCATTCTCAACTTTCCTTGAGTCTATGCGAAAACAAAACATAATAGCAATGAATCCATATAAGCGATACCAGCTGGTTGGGGTTAAAGATGTTTGGTTCAAAGTTTGATAAGTGGCTTCGGAGTGTTAACTCCAATGTAACTACAGGCCCTTCTTTACTTTAGATCCCGAAAATACGAAGCCCCTGAAATATTCCTCCTACTGTATATTAAGAATGTAGTTTAACTAATTCGTTGTTACTTACTACTAAGAGTACACTTATCATTAATGACAAGTAAATCTTCTCAACCATTTAGTGTGAGATTGCCATAAAAATTAATTACATTTAGAGTCCAGAGATTTGGTTGAGCTATAACAGTATGAAAATGACGAACACAATTAAGCAAACTATTTCCTGCCTTTTAATTCTCCTGTAATTCATTCCAATTTCCAACCTCTTTGCAGGCCTTTGTATACAGTTTAAGCTAATTAGCTCTATATTGCTGGTTAGACTTATTTTTGGAACTGAAAGTGCTCCGAGAAATTGTTCTAGTAGAAGATAAATAATACTCTAATTGATATATATATATATATATACACACACACACACACACACACACACACACACACACACACTCAATCCGTCAATTGGATGATTCATTTCAAATGTCTATATTACTTGAAGATAATCTTAAGTTCTCATATTATATTGTCACGCTTTACATGTTTAAGTCGAGGGTGTAGAGTGTAGTTTCTTACCACATAGGTCGAGGATGATGTTTCAAGACCTCACACTCATATTTCTCCTCCTTAAAGGTGTCCAATAGTAACGTTTTAGTCGTCATAACATCGTTCAAGATTAGAAAAAAATTGAGGAAATACAATATTTTAATAAGATTACCCAATTTCTTGCAGCACTTAACTTAGGGTTGACAAATAATACCTCTCGAATTTTGAGGAAGTCCGCCAAGTATAACTTTTTCCAAGCGTACTGGATAGACTATATATTGATAATGTCCATATTGCTAAACAATAGAGAGCATGTCTATTCCATTTATGCGATCATATTGAATATTTTGTTGTAATAAAAAGTATGCCTTATCTAAGATTTATGAAATTTAAAACATTGTGAAGTGCAAGGGTAATTTACTCATCCTGAATGTAAAATATGAACATATATATGTCGTACCACTAAATGTCTTCGAAAACTTGTAGAAATTTTATTCAGAACTGAATTTTAGTTTATTACAAATGAAAGTACACAATGTTCATGTGCAAATTAAAAGGATATGATAATATTGAACAGTTCATATTTTCTTTTACCAATGGGCACAAAATTCACACACACAACGCTACTACTCCTTCTATATGGAGTACATATTAAGTGCTTTAACTATTTGTTCACCGAAAACTTGCACCAAGTGAATTTTGGCAAACAATTTCTACTTATCTACGTCATAATTGTTAAGTTGGGACGTTCTAAAATGTTAAATATTTATTATTATATTTTTATACAATTTCTACAATCTTGAAGAATTCAAATTCAACTAAATATTACTAACATTTAAAGTCTGACGTGACATTTACTTTACAAATAAACTTTTAATAGTGATTATTTTAGTGAATCTCTTTTACTAGCTATCAGTAGTATAATACCTAAATAAATTAAATTAACATCAAACTTTGTATGGTGTCACTTTTCATCATATAAAATGTAATGGAGGGAGTAAAGGGATAAAATGCCAAGGCACTGCTCCAGCTAGCTTTCGTTGCCTTACAAGTAATTCCAATCCCACTTTATATTCACCATCCTAATTACCCCCAATTTAAGAAGTGCACGAGCACTCGTAGATAGTAGGTTATATAATTAGCGGAAATTTTGACGATTAATTTTTATACTATTTCTCAAAGTCTCACCATACATTAGGCTAATGCTCTTACTTAATCTCTACCTTTCTTAAAGCCATAATTTAGCCATTGTTGCAAAATTGCATGGCAGGTGAGATATAAGCTATTTGAAGTGTAGGATAAGTTAAATCAATATTGGAATTGATGACTACTCATGCAGTATATTTCGACAAACTTCTTTTAGAAGATGTTTGGTGCTTTGTAGAATCCTAATCCATTGCTCTAAACTTTATTAGCAGATACCTAATATAACCTCTAATTAAATGGAAACAATTAACTAAGAGCTTAAAGACGGTCTCAAACGAATTATGACAGAATTTGAAATTGAACTTCAGATTTTGTTATCATTTTAATTTAAACAAATACTCTACAATTTTGGATCTGGTTAATGTGTTAAAAGAGAGGAAGTTTTAGGAACAATGTTAGGTTCAAATCTCAATAACAATAAGGTACGGATTTATGTTGTCATAAATTTTGGTATAGTAATACTTAATATAGCTTGTGATGTTATTTATATTTTATTAAATATTTTGGTATTCGAAGAAAAGGGGAAAAACTGGATGGCGTTTCTAATCTTCTACATGCATTACGTACGCTAGCTAGCTAGGCTAGGTGTTTGTATGCTTAAATTAGCTTCGACATCTATGTGCGTCTCAGTCTGTCTAACACTCAAGAAATTTACATTACAGTTAAACCTGAAATTGACAAAATCTTCATTCTTCAAATAACCCCTAGTTAATTTCTCCATATTATTTTAGCAAGATCGAATATGTATCATGTAATAGGGTGCATAAGAAAATTGTCAGTAAGTGTAACCATGCGATATAACCTATAAGTTACTTCAATGATATCGTGCCTTTTGTCATATGAATTTACCTCGTCTAATTTTTTTGATAACTGAAGATTAACCATTCTGTGAAATTTCCACTTTGAAGAAGAAGAAGAAGAAGAACCACCTTGTCTTTTTTTTTTTTTTTTGGGGGTAATACTACGAATTTATATATATTAGGGAATGCCAACAACAGGTTCAAAAGCCTGTTGCGCATCAAAATTCTCGCGGCAATTGTGACCTCTCGGGAGATTCCACACCAGGCTCAATAAATAATTGAATGTTGAAAGGGGATCCTATACAAAAAAGGAGTCCATGACCCCTTTTTAGAGCGTATAAGGGGAGGTCGAATTCCAAACCTTTTCTCTCGAGCCATATTTGGCTAGAGTATTACAACAATCCAAGGAAATAGTTCTAGGGTGTATGCACCCATTAACATCCGACAAAATATTTGATAATAGAGCACCAATAGTAGGTTGAACAAAAAAAAGATATAGACTTCGTATGATTGGCTGCTAATCCTTCCTTTGCCAATGAGTCAGCCACCATATTTTGTTCTCTAAAGAGTGCCTTAGCTCCAGCTGCTCCAACCACTCCAACACCTGCTCCGATTGCCCGAGCTCCTTCATCAACTCTCTGCAGTCATGAGTCAGTGCATCATAATTTGTGTTGTAATATAATATTTGTGCAATGATCCCATATGAGTTTGTTTATATTTTGATAGGTAGAAACTTATTCTGCTTGATAACATTCAAGCCATGCCAAAGAGCAAGAAGCTCAATGTTTGTGTTATGTGTGTAAGGAACATGGGTGTAGTAACCCAGCACCCATTCTCCTTTCTCATTCCGGACAATGCCTCTTATTTCCTTTTTCCATTCTTATCCGCCCCATCAATATTAAGCTTTAGAAAATTCTTAGGAGGAGGATGCCATTTCAGGTTTAGGTGTATGTGTTTTGGCAGTAAAGGGATTGTTCTGGCTATTGCAACATACTCTAATGTACGATTATGAATGAGATTGAAAGAGACATCATTCATAAGGTTGTTGTGATGGTTGTTATTCTTGTTGATCCAGATATTCCATATTAAAAAAGGTAAGAAATCATCCCAGTTGTAGTAGTGATGAGATATGAAACCTCATGAAGCACGAAGTTGACACAGCCAATGATCCTGTTGATTTGTGATGTTGGAGATGTCAATTTGAAGCTTTCTCCAAATATTGATAACATGGGAGCAGTGTAGGAATATGTGTTCAATGTTCTCATCTTCAGTTGGGCAGGAAGGGCATTTAGGGTTTATATTAATGCCAATGTGATGCAAGTACTATCTGGTGGCCAGTCTATCATGATAACAAAGCCATAAGAAGTATTTAATTTTATTTAGGATTTTGATCCTCCAAAACCAAGTGAAATCTTGCTGAGGTTTATGGGAATGTTATCAATTAGGGCTCTTGCACTTTTGGTTGTAAACAAACCATTTTTGTTAAGTTTCTATTTAATTTGGTCTTTTTGATTTGTGTATTTTGGTAAATGAGTAGAGATAATTTTGTTTTGAATATCTTCAGGGAGATAGAATGAGATTCCATCAAGATTCCATTTTCCATCATCATTCAAGGAGAAGATGTTAAGGTTTTCCTTATCTTATTTTAGAGGTCTTTGGATTGAATTTTTGAGTGTTTGGACTAGGATCCTTTCAGAATTTCCAAAAGTTGATGTCTCTACCATCACCAATGGACCAAAGGATTCTTTTTTTGCAAAGATCAGTTCCAAGAAGAACATTTTTCTATGTTCCATTATAAGAGGCTCTTGTATGAATAGTACCAGTAGTAGTGTATCTAGTGATCAAAGTTTTGGCCTACAAAGTGGATGAATTTTTCATAAGCCTCCAGGTTGGGCTTCTTAAAAGTACTAAATTCTTTGTTTCAACCTTAATTATACCTAATCCTCCTTCTTTATTAGGTAATATAAAGGTGTTCCAACTTATCAAATGGAGTTTAGCTTTATCAGGGGTCGAGCCCCACACAAAATCTCTTTGAGTTTTGTCAATCCTGTTACAGACTGATTTGGGTAATTTATGATATTGCATTACATAATTTGTGATTGAGTTCAAGGTAGCTTTGGCCAATGTGGTACGACTAGCCATATTGAGATATTTTACTTTCCAACTGGCCAATTTATTTTGCATGTTATCAATAATATATTGGTAATCTTTGGCCAATGGCTTTTTTTCAAAGATGGGGAAACCTAGGTATTTCCCAAAGTTTGGCTTCTGCTTGATTTTAAGTTCATGAGATAGAATTTCTCTAACTGTGGAGTCACAATTGTTAGAGAAAATAAGTCTTGATTTTTTGTAGTTTATTTTTTCCCCTGATTATTTGCAAAAGGAGGATAGGGTATCGTTAATGGCCTCACAATTTTTTCTATTAGCACGACAGAAAAATGTAAGATCATCGGCAAAGAAAAAATGAGATAATTTGGGACCATTTCTAGATATTTTGATAGCATCCCAGTTACCAGCAACAACTTCACTATTGATGGATCTATCAAGCATTTCAAGGCATAGAATAAAAATGTACGGTGAAAGTGGATCCCCTTGTCTGATGCCTCTAGTAAGATTGAAGAAATTTGTTTTTGTTTCATTCACAAGGATGAATACTGATGAAGTAGAGATGCAAGATATAATGAGTTTTATTATATTTGTAGGAAACTTAAAATATTGAAGGGTCTTGTATATGAAGGACCATTCAAGCCTATCAAAGGCTTTCTCAAGATCAATTTTAAGAAGTATGTTAGAAGTGGCTCATGTTTTATTTTTGAAGGCTTTGATGACTTCTTGAATGATAATGGCACTATCAGAAGTTCTTCTATTTTTATGAAGCTACTTTGACAAAGGCTAATAATATTGTTGAGGTAAGGTTTTATGCAATTTGCAGTTACCTTTGTAATGGTTTTATATATGGTATTGCAAAGTCCAATTGGTCTGAAGTTTGTAATGTCATTTGCAAGTTCAAACTTGGGAATTAAGCATATGTATGTTTCATTTAGCTCATTGGGCATTGTACACGATTGTACACTTAGTGTTCCTGTGGAGGAATCACATTGGCCCTCAAAGTTGGGCTCATGATCATGGCGTACTTGACCACTCGTTGGTTTGCTAGATACCTTAGATCGAGTGAGCATTTTGATAGTGTCATTGGACAAAAGAGCACATACTTTTTTTCCACTCTTTCCTTGAACAACATTATAATTATCTCTCTTAGGCTTGAATATATGGATTGTTAGTCCTCCGATATTCCTTGTTGTGCTTGATCTTGTTGTTGCACTCCTACTTCGTGTTCTTGTGCATTGAGATTCACTGGTTGTGGGGGTGGAGCTTGTTGAGGAGGGGCTTCCTGTCGACACCCATTTTTCCCCGAACCCGGTTAGAGTTCGAAATATGGCTCGACTTATTAGGGCTTGCGGATAAGACTTGGAGCCACCATCTAACATATTTTTTAACTAGGCGTATTAAGGCACCTACTTTGTTTCTAGCCAATTTTAATGCTAACTCCGATACTTGATCTACGTACCGAAAAGTCTGAATAAGGGTTCAAATTAACCCAAGAGGAAGGTGTTAGGCACCTCTCATATTCCACCAAGTGTGGTTCCCGGCCGGACTAATAATTGGGATTCAATAATAAACTTAGAGTAAATTAAACAATTTCAACTATAATATACAATTTAAATACAAAATAATTGCATAAATAAATATTCAATCTTCGCCATGGACCTCATTCTTTGTACCTTGCAAAAGCATAAAAAATGAAGTTAGTATTATAACTAATAAACCAAAAATAAAAGTAGAATAAAGTAATAATAATAATAATAAGAAAGTAATAATAATACTAATAATAGTAACGATAATACTGAAAAATAAAAATATTAGTAGTAATGAAAGTAGTAACAAAAATAATAATAATAATAATAATAATAATAATAATAATAATAATAATAATAATAATAATAAAAGGAAAACAAAAGCAAAAAAGGAATTTTTGAAAGTTTAGGCTCATATTCGGGTGATGGGAGGCTAAGGATACCGTCACGGCTGCAAACACGCCGGCCGGTAGTGTTGCCATGCCAAGTGCGAGTCTTGTTGCCTATTCCATTCATTTTTCGACATTGTATATGTTATCGTCATCGCCTTTTTTTTGTTTGTTTTCTGGACATGTAAGGGACGGTAAGTACGGGATGGGACTTGAATTGGCCTCCAAACGTCATTGGCCTAAGTGTAGTATCCCTTCAAATCAGTCCCAGGCCTCAATATATGTATACATATTTTTCGTTGGCAACAACAATATATTATCCGTCAAATCCAGTTAACTATTAATCAGTAAAACAGAGTTTCACAGATCCTCAAAATAGAGGCATATGCTTTGGAACTGAATAAATCTAACATCAGTAAGTTCCCAACTTCACAGAATAAGTCAATTTGAGAAATTCAACTCAAGGCAATGCCCCCAAACAAATCAAACAAAGGCACGACTATCAGACAACCATAGCAGCGACCAAACAAGACGGAGGAGGAAGGAGCGACGTTGGGTGGCGTCGCTGCCACTTCCCCACTCCCCTTTTCAGTTTCTAATAACAAATTGGGACAGAGCCATAACAATCGAAGCAGAGGGTCAACACCAGGGTCAAGAAAAACTATATTTTGTTCATGGAACCATTGACAAAAGCTCTGGCAACAATGGAACTCTGGTGGAATGAGGAACGGCGGTAATGGCGTGGAGGGAGGAGGAGCGACTGCCTGCGAGTAGCGGCGTCGCTGCGGCTCCGCCGCTTCCCTCTTTAGTTCCAAATCAAAGGGGACGGATCTCCTCAGTTCCAAATCAAAGAGAACGAATATCTTCAGTTTCGATGTCTTTTTTCTCGAACTTGTATGTGTTTTGGTGTATCTGCATATGAGTGTGTGTATGGCGTGTGTGTGCATTTGTTTCAGCGGGATATCGTGTGCGTGTGGTGATGGGTTTTCACCACTGTCGGCCTAGTGAAAGAGAGAGAGATGCCTTGTCTTGTGTTTATCTCCCTGTTCTACGTCCTTCTCCTTTTGTTTGTGTATATTGTGTGTGTATATAGGAGTATCAGAGAGAGAGAGATCCGTTGAAGGAGTAGAGTGATCAAAGGACCGAGATTTTTGTGATAGAGGGGGAAGATTAAGGAGATTTTTAAAGATTGAGGGAGTATTGTTGGGGATCTGAAGAGATATTAGGGGTGGGTCTTATAAGGGAATGAGTAATTCTTGGACAAAATAACGCATTTTAAAATTTAGATTATGTACTTGGTTAAGTATCTTGTCCAGGTTCAAAGTGTAAATAATTTGATAAAAGGAATAGATAAAATAAATAAATGATTTAGGAAGTAGGTGATGATATAGTGAATTTCGGTAAAGATTGAAAAATAATGGAAAAATTGGACTAGTATTTAACTAAAAGGTGCCAAATAAATAAAAATAAAAAATATAAATATATATTATGTAAGTAAAAAAATAAGATGCACACATAAAAGATAATCGGGATTAAATTAAATCAAATAAGTATAAATAGTCGCATGTATATATATAAATACAGTACAAATGCACAAATAGTCATATTATCAATAAATAGCCTAAATAATGTAAATTATATAATATGGCCACAATTAGGTATATAATATATAATTAGTGGATAATCACAGGTAAATGCATGTTTCCTAATGCAGATTTGTTCAAATAGTCAATATTGCACCTTTAAGCTAAATATAGCCAATTATGGAAAAAAAGAGGGACAAAATTGGGTGTCAACAGCTGCCCCTCTTTGCCCGTGGATGATAAAAGAATCTTCGGGCAAAGATAGTTGACGGAGTAGCCAATTTTGTCACGACGGATAGACTAAGTGGTGAAAAAGGAAAATGAGAGCTTTATGGTATTTTCGGCCGAACTCCGGTCTCTGAGTTGCCTACATATCTCGGGTTTCATGAGAATCAGGCCGTGTGTAGTTCTAGAATGGCATGTTGCCTGTGGGAGATGTTTATGACGCACGATTTTAGATGTCAAGAGTGAACTTGTTCAAGTATGCAAAGTTCATATTTTTGTATGTTTTGCCTCTTTGCAAGATAAATGACTTAAAAATAAAACAGAGACACTGTCGAAGGTGAGATAACATCAATAGATCGAGCGTGGGAAAAGAGACTTATAATCATCCTAATTATGAAGATGTGGTGCACGCACACCCATAAGAGGAGTTTATACGTATATAGTTTCCACTTCATCTCGATTATCGTGTCATCTTGCCTTCAATATTGTCTTGATCAAACTGAGAATATTGAGAAGCGAAACATGATATACGCGCACGATTCAAATAGATGGGCACGATTAAGCACGAAAGTGCGCACGATTGACACAGATAGGCTTGAATAGGAAGGAACACAGACTGGCATCCAATCAGGGATGAAAGGTTAGGTAGATCACTTGTGTGAGTATGGAAATATATATTTGAGTGCTTTGGAACTCGGCAAAAATAGATAGTTTGCGGGTATAGCAAAAGCATTGTCTGTGAGATTAAGCTTCTTGAATGGTTTTCCAGAATGGTGCATAGTATGCATTTGAGGTTTTGCGGCTTGCGTTATTTCGTATGGGGTAATGTTCGGGACCAAGTGTAAAGGTATGTGAAATGGAGTAGGGGGTTTTCAAGGGGTCTGTCAAGGGGTCGGAGAGTGTCCTGCAACAAAAGTAGGATTAGTGCAACCAAAGATGATGATAAAGTAAACTCCCCTGTAGAGTTGAGCTCTCTTTTGTCATGTAGTTGTCTAATATGCTTCTCCTCTAGGGATATTTATTTGCTCGTCCGGAGATGCTAGGTGCTTCTTGTTAGGGAATAATTTCTTGTCGCACCAGGATGTATACCTTGGAACATTGTACCGCTGTTTCCTGCAATAAAGGGTGAGCTTTTGCAAATAATATTTGTAAATGTAAAATGGACTTTCCTGTCGTTGGATTGTCAACTGTCATTTGTCGTGGCTTCTTGTTATGAGATGTTTGCCTATTTGTCAGGGATCATAAGTGCCTCTCGTCAGGAGATATTTGTCTGCTCGTGGGGAGCTACTAAGTGTCTCTCGTCAGGAGATAATTGTCTGCTCGTCAGGAGCTACTAAGTGCCTCTCCTCATGAGATATTTGTCTGCTCGTCAGGAGCTACTAAGTGCCTCTCGTCATGAGATAATTGTCTGCTCGTCAGGAGCTAATTGTCTATCGTGCCGTGCTGTGTACCCTGTGAACAAAAAGTAAAGTGCCTGTCGCCGGGCTGTGTGCCCTGCGAACAAAAGTAAAGTGAAGTGCTAAAAAATAAAATGTCATTATCATGTCTGCAACGCTGCTTTTATAATGCTTTCATGAATGTTGGGCCTTGGTCAAGCTTTCTTCGGTGAACTCCCAGTTTCTGTACTTCGTCTCTCTTGAAATTTTTGAGGGGACCTCAAAAATTTCTGCCCCAGTGTCAGCTTGCATTTTTTTGGAATTTTTAAGGAGATCCTCAAAAATTCTGCCCAAGTTTATTGCCTTTGATAGATCATCATATTATAGTAGTGCCTGCAAAACAAACATAAAATATGTGTGTATGTCCAATTTCAAGGCGGACGAGCCTATTATAGTGGTACCTGCAAAATAAAATATGTGAGTTTGTCCTATTTTAAGCTGGACAGGGCTGATTATAGTAGTGCCTGCAAAACAGAAAGAAAGAGTATGTCCAATTCTAAGGCGGACGAGCCTAATTGTCATATTCTAAGCCTGACAAGGCTAGCTATCATATTATAAGTCTGACGTGGCTAATCGTCATATTTTAAGCCTGACGTGGCTAGTCGTCATATTATAAGCCTGACGAGGCTAATTGTCATATTTTAAGCCTGACGAGGCTGGTCGTAATAGTATAAGCCTGCCGAGGCTGGTCGTCATATTCTAAGCCTGACGAGGCTGGTCGTCATATTTTAAGCCTGACGTGGCTGATCGTCATATTATAAGCCTCACGAGGCTAATCGTCATATTATAAGCCTGACGAGGCTGGTCGTCATATTATAAGCCTGACATGGCTAGAGTGATATCCTGTCTGTTGTGATTGCCTGCTAGTCTTGTGTTTATGCTGAAAGATCCCGTTGTCAAAGAAAGATTCGTTAGTCAAAACAAAGCGGTTGCATTGCGCTGAACACCAATGTATTGGCTTGAATCAGCATTCGTCCTTTAGTGCGATGATTAGGTATATCGATGACTCTGATTGTTTGGACACTTGCATCCTCAGACTGAGGTTGGATTTGTCGGATTTGGAGGCTGTCCAAAATTGTATTTGTCTTGGGTTGTGGCGGGGTGTCTTCATTTTTAACGCTTTTCTTTTCGACAGACATGGATCTAATTTTGATGGATTGGCTTTTGTAAAAAAAATGTATTTGTGGTTTGGGAGTTGGAGTTTTTCCTTCTTGATTCTAATTATATCATTGTCTGCCTATGGTCAATCAGACTCTAAATTTTGTGTTTCGGTGTAGGGTATTTTTTGATGTCATGGTATTGAATGTTTTAGTGACGAGTGTAGATCATTGTTGGATCGAAATCCAGAATAGGCCTCATGGGAGTAGTTCGTTTGTTGGTTGCAATATTTTTTGACTGAGCTAAAGGAGTAAAGGTATGAGGTTTTGTCTTTTCGTCTGTCCTCAATTATGTCAGGCCTAATAAGGTTGTTGTTGAAAGTCTTGACAGAGGGAGGTTGTTTATTGTGTAAGTCGGGTATAGTGTGAGGTTGTGAGTTTTTCCAATTTCGGTTGTATAGTGATTGGATTTGTTTCTTACGAGTCTTGTATGGGTACAATGCCAGTTGATTTTGGTTTGTTCATACTACAAGTTGTACGGAAGTGGAATTGGGATTATCTGAGTTTTCTTGGTGTCCTATGCTGGTGGTTCGAAAGACTTTATTTCAGAAGTAAATATTATCAGCTTGGCTTGCCATTTCGGCTTTCTCTGAATGCATATTCTTAACCAATCTCGGTGTTTAAATACAAAGCAACCTTAAATGCGCAAAACTTCGTTAGCATATTAGCAAAGATTAGATGCAAAAACAATGTGTGTGTATAGCCACTTGTTTTTAACATCATGAACCCACTAATGATCAGCGTGTGTCACAACCTTTCGATGTCTTTTTTCTCGAACATGTATGTGTTTTGGTGTATCTGCATATGAGTGTGTGTATGGCATGTGTGTGCATTTGTTTCAGCGGGATATCGTGTGCGTGTGGTGATGGGTTTTCACCACTGTCGGCCTAGTGAAAGAGAGAGAGAGATGCCTTGTCTTGTGTGTATCTCCCTGTTCTACTGCCTCCTCCTTTTGTTTGTGTATATTGTGTATGTATATAGGAGGATCAGAGAGAGAGCCGTTGAAGGAGTAGAGTGATCAAAGGACCGAGATTTTTGTGATAGAGGGGGAAGATTAAAGAGATTTTTAAAGACTGAGGGAGTATTGTTGGGGATCTAAAGATATATTAGGGGTGGGTCTTATAAAGGGAATGAGTAATTCTTGGACAAAATAACGCATTTTAAAATTTAGATTATGTACTTGGTTAAGTATCTTGTCCAGGTTCAAAATGTAAATAATTTAATAAAAGGAATAGATAAAATAAAGAAATGATTTAGGAAGTAGGTGATGATATAGTGAATTTCGGTAAAGATTGAAAAATAATGGAAAAATTGGACTGAGTATTTCAATTGGACTAGTATTTAACTAAAAGGTGCCAAATAAATAAAAATAAAAAATATAAATATATATTATGTAAGTAAGAAAATAAGATGCACACGTAAAAGATAATCGGGATTAAATTAAATCAAATAAGTATAAAGAATCGCAGGTATATATATAAATATTATAAATACAGTACAAATGCACAAATAGTCATATTATCAACAAATAGCCTAAATAATGTAAATTATATAATATAGTCACAATTAAGTATATAATGTATAATTAGTGGATAATCACAGGTAAATGCATGTTTCCTAATGCCGATTTATTCAAATAGTCAATATTGCACCTTTAAGCTAAATATAGCCAATTATGAAGAGAAAAAAAAGGGGGACAAAATTGGGTGTCAACACTTCCTCCATTTCCTCCTGATTCAAGTTCATCTCTTGTTGTTGCATGTTCATTGGTGGTTGCGGTATGTTCACTGGCTGTTGGTTCATATTCATTATTGGCTGCATGTTCAGAAGTGGCACTACTTGATCCATGTATATTGTAGGGGGCCATGGGTAGGAGATCAGAATTTGTGGGTTGTTTTTTATCGGGTGGTAGAATGGTAGGTTTAGAAGGTGTTGGGTGTGTAGATCTTGCATGTTTTGTTGCATTAGTGGGTTCGTGATGTTGTAATTCATGTGGAAGTTCACGTAGTTCTGAGCAGTTCTCCTCATTTCCACGGATAGTGCACATGCAAGGTATTGTGAGTTCTGGATTGCAACTACAATTTCTTGGTCGTTCACACTGACATTGAACATGAATTCTTGTCCCATTAGGATTTGTTCCATCGATTATTCTGGTAGGGCATTGTGTGGCTGTGGCATTGTAAATATTAGTGGTGGGGGATGATTGTTTTGTGGAGGGGATTTGGTGGACCTTGGGCAGGGTTTGCTTGATTCATTCTCACTAGTGGGATAGCCTGAAAATTACTCGTTGGGTGGTTTGAAGTAGTCTGATCCTCCATCTATTTTGGTTCATTAAAAGTCTGGGCATCTTTTTATAGGGAATTAGAAAGGATTTGAGCTTTTGGCAATGGTAATAATACACCTAGTTTAGGTTTATGAGTGTCTATATCCATGTCGCTTGCGTGCAGACGCGTGGGGGATGGCTTTAATGCATGTAATTGCGTTGGTGCATTTTGACTCGTTAGACAAATGGAATTATCCGGATAATTTTGAGATAGCTGATTGGGTGTAGTAGGCAGCGGAGTTGAGATGAGGTTTAGTGATTGAGTATCCCTTTGCATGCAACAAGAAGTGTCAGCCGGAGGGAGTGTGGTTTGCAATGATTGCAAATTTTTTGCTTGAGCTTTTGGTTTAAAGCCACGTGTCAGCCCCCTTTTATCCTATCTTTTGCATGCAAATTTTCTAATTCCTCAGAATTATTGTTATTATCAAAAAAATCTAATAATTTTTCAAAATTATTTTGACAAATATTATTTTCCTTGTTTTTCAAAAGTTGAGGTCTGAAATTTGGTTTATCCTTTCGAACGTAGATTTGAGTATGCTGTGCATTCAACTTTTTACTATGCTTGTCATTATAATTATTAGCATTTAATAGGCGGCGTACATGTGTGGTATCTTTACACAAAGATTTAATGATCTTACCAATTTGTGGCGGCTTGTTCCTTTTGGAGAAGTTAACAGTTTGCTAACTGCCTTTATCGTTTAATTCCTGCATTTTGGCACTTGAGTTAATGTTTGGAGCAGTATAATTCAAATTGTTTGGACAAATATTACCTTTACTAGTGCCATGTGGGCACATTGACGACTTATGCCCCAAATGGCCTTATTCATGAAGAACTCATTCCCCCTCATAAAGAATTTGTTGTTTGTGTTGCCCCACTTTGACATATGTCTTAACTTCTACACAAATTCTAGCATACCTTCCCTTTAGTGTTGAGGATGTACAAGTATCTATTTTTAATAGACAACCCACTTTACTACCAATTCTTGAAAGAATTTCTTTATCATAAAATTCAGTTGGTAATTCAGGCAGTCGGATCCAGATTGCGGAGTAATTTATTTTAGCCGTTGAGGCCACGAAGTTTGGCTCCCATCTTTTAATAGACAGGAAAAAACCATTTATGAACCATGGTCCATTTTGTAATGCTCTAATGAAATTTTCTTCTTTAAGAAATTTAACTATTTAATAATCAATTCCAAGATCAATTAAAGTTAATGTTTCAGTAGGTTTCCATAGTTGTGTAATTTTGGTTTTTAGATATTTGTGGTTCATTCTTCGCCCAAAAAGTTTTATAATAAGGGAAATTTTTCATGGACGATATAGTCGTTCCATGTCTATTTCAGAAAATGAAACAATGTCATCCTCGTCTGGGGTACCCATGTTCAATTTTTTTATCAATGTCCATTATTGAGGTGTAATAGTTTACTGAGGTATAAAATTTTAGGAAAGTATAGAGAGAAGGGAGAAAATTTTTCTAGGGAGAGAAACTAAGAAGAACCTTGTCATATGTAGGTGGGGAGAGTGTAGATCAGGAGCCTCATCTATTAAGTAATAGGGAGATATACAGAAAAAGGACACTTCTGGCCTGAACCTGGCAACTTGTCAGGAGTTTGTGGCGACTTCTGATGGTCGAGACTATAATTTAAATAGTTTACTTTACGGGAAGGGACGCTCCAAAAGGGCACTAGGTGCAAAACTTGTAAGTACTTAATAAAATTCTGGAGGGCTATTCACTTGACATATGAATCTTGGGCGCCTAACTCAATGGAACGGCTTGCCACACCCACGACCACCTTCAATATGGGACATCTAACCTTCACACGCCCAATGTGATCAACATAATATGGTGAACATAACCTCAGATAAAATAAAAATTCAGATGAACATGACTCTGATACAATGATAAGAGAATGAAATTTAGATCTAGCTCCATCTCAAAAATCAAAAGCTAGCTCATGAGGAAGTGATGATTGTTAAAGACACTAAAGGAAAACAAATTGCCACATCCATCATAGTATAAAATATATGTATGAAATTCATAATCATATTCTGATTGATTATTGCATATGCAAGATTTAGATGTTGTAGTAACAATGGGGAAATGTAATAATAATAATTAACAATGAAAATATTGCGGATACAAAATAACAAGGATACTAATAATATTATATAAAGCTTGAGTCGTGTTGGGCACCGTCCTAAGAAACTATTTCTGCAATTAGAAATATTTCTCCACGATTAAACAAGCCTTCCCCCCCCCCCTCTCTCTCTCTCTCTCTCTCTCTCTCTCTCTCTCTCTCTCTCTCTCTCTATATATATATATATATATATATATATATATATATATATATATATATATATATATATAACAGAATCAACAAAACTGTATATTAAATCCAGCAAGTCGGGAGGGATATAGTTCTATATATATATATATATCCCTCCCGACTTGCTGGATTTAATATACAGTTTTGTTGATTCTGTTATATATATATATATATATATATATATATATATATATATATATATATATATATATATATATATAGAACTATATCCCTCCCGACTTGCTGGATTTAATATACAGTTTTGTTGATTCTGTTATATATATATAACAGAATCAACAAAACTGTATATTAAATCCAGCAAGTCGGGAGGGATATAGTAGAGAAATAGGTATTCGGATTATTAGACACAAATAAGCAGTGAAAGAAAGAACAAGTGAAACAAAGGACAAAAAGAAAGAAAATGAGAATGAGAGCAATGGTTATAATGATGGGTATTAAGTAAGTAATGAGGGTATTTGGATGAGCAAATATATATGCTCTTTTATTTAGGAAGAAGATTGGTTTATATGCATGACAAATGTAAGAATACTTGTCCAATAGCCTTGCCATCTGAACTTTAATTTTTCCACATAATTTTTAATTTTTACCACATGTCATTAATTTTGTCATTTGTTAAATAGTCTCATCAAAACCGTGAGCCATTACCAAAACCATGTGTTGAGTCATTTAAAATACATTTGAAATACGTATCAATAGATGTCTCAGCATGTATATAATCGTACTATGATCCATGAGAACATGTTTGAAAAATGAAATAAATTATTTATGACTTGCTTAACTAAACCTAAAGGTTATTTAATTGAGTGGATATGATGCACAGTTTGTACTTCTCCCATGATATTGGAGCCCTTAGTAATTTGTCAATTTTCACAATCATTCCGCTCATCATATATATTCTACTTTGGATCTCTCTCTCTATCACTTGCACGCGGTCACATAAACACTCACAATTCAGCCACATCAAAGCTCAAGCCACTAATATACTTTATTTTTCAGGCTCATTCCTTCACCTGTCGAGCCTACTTTTTCCCTATTCTCTCTAGGTTAACATTCCAAATTGTTGATTACTTCAATCTTCCAAAATAATAATAATAATAATAATAATAATAATAATAATAATAATAATAATAAACAACAAATAAACGGATCGGAGAAAAAAAAAAGGTAATGAATTTTTAGTCCCCACATGTATTATATTCATGTAATCAGATAACACTTGCAGAAGGATATTAGAGAATGCACTTGTCTTATAATAATTTGGGTTCAATACCCAAATTGTTTTCATGACAGCTAATGGGAGAGATCGATGGATGTATATAAAAAAGGATGGACGACTAGAAGTAAGGGTCGAAGGGACGTGAAGCTGCAACAGCTGGAAGTTAAGTAGTAGTAGTAGTAGTAGTAGTAGTAGTAGTAGTAGTGCATCGGGAAATGTATGAAGGTTAATGGATGCATTGGGAAATGTATGAAGGTTAAAGGATAAACACGCATTTCATTTCTAATAATTTGGAGGGAAGTAAGTATTAAAAGTTGGAGTGAGTTTCGTCTCTTTAAATTGTAGGCTTAACCTTTTTCTGTCACTTGTTCCCTCTCCTAATTAATCATATTTGAGTACAACTGTTTCTAAAGTTGAAAGTTCATCGTGGAATAATTTTGACAAGTCTTTTCCATTACTCTTACATCTGCTAAAACAGCAGAACTTGATGAAATTGTGAGACACACTACATGTACAGCGATAATAATGATATAAAAATGCGAAATATACTCAAACTAATATTATGTCATATCTTTTCGGGATCAGTTATTTTAATATAACTTGGTACTGAGTAGTATAAAAAGTTTATATTATCGGTGTATATAGGTTAAACGTAACTACTTCTCAATTACGCATGTCGTGAGACACCATGTACCTTAAGACCCATGGTAGGTGAGAGCTTCTCAAACAGAGTATCTTCTTTCTCCTCCCACCTCTTTAAATTCAACAGCAAAAAATCCTTCCTCTATATTTCAAGAACCGTCAAACTTATATTTCTAGGAAATGTTTAGCAACAAGTTATCCAAAAATCTCTCTAGTCCAAAAAAGTTTTCTTGCAACACTGAGCCAACAACTAATTAGCTGTAGCTAGGTTTTTCCATGTCCCTTGAAAAGAAATCAATTCTTTTTCTTCTTCTTGAAGTTCCTTAATTAGGTTTTCAATTTTCACACACTTCTTAAATCCAAATTTCATGCGATAGTTTGACAAAGGAAAAAGTGGTGCAAAAGAAAAGTTTTTCTCTATTAACTTCTTTCTCTTTGTTTGCAAGTTTCAAGCA
Source organism: Petunia axillaris subsp. axillaris (assembly GCA_029990575.1). Lineage (NCBI taxonomy): Eukaryota > Viridiplantae > Streptophyta > Magnoliopsida > Solanales > Solanaceae > Petunia > Petunia axillaris. The sequence continues at coordinate 25,325,734 of JARKNS010000003.1, forward strand.
GCTCTAGGGTTTTGTTTTGAAGAAGCAAACAAATATTACTAGTTAAGAAGGACCTAAAAAGGACTAATATAATGGAAGGAGAAGTGAAGGAAGAAACCCTACCACCCGGGTTTCGTTTTCATCCTACTGATGAAGAGCTTATAACTTATTATCTTGTGAACAAGATTTCTGATTCTACTTTTACTGCAAGGGCTATTGGAGATGTTGATCTTAACAAATCTGAACCATGGGATCTTCCAGGTAGTTAAATAAACCTTATATGTACCTTGTTGTTAGGACAGCATTTTCAAGCATTCAGCTCATTCAAATACTAATCCATGGTTGTACAAAATCAAGAAAGCAAGAGTTAGGGTTTTGAAATTGTTGTTATATTATAATTAAGGTTTATTCTTCAGAAAATTGAGCAGGTAAACTTGGATTGTTCATACTTAGTTATGCTGATCCATCATAATTTTCATGCTTAATAATATTGGTAAAAGTTATTTTTCTAATGTGTTGTTTTAATTCCCTTTAGTTTTTCTGTGATCATGATAGCATGATCTAGCTTGGGATAGAATTTAAATTATAAAAACACACAATATTTTATATCTTTATACTATTGGCACAACTTAACTTGTTTATACAAACGTATTATTTAATTAATTACCATTTATTTCAGATCACAAATCAATAGTATTTGTTGTATACAAAATAACTAGCAATTATCGTTTGACTTTTTAATGACCCTTAGCTTGATTGTGCAAATACAAAGTATTCCCAAATTGTTATAATAAATATATTTTTTAAACAAAAGTTTCTAATTTTTGTTTTTTCTTCTTTTTGAAGCCTAAGTTAAAAGACAAGAGTCATTTCTTGTACAACTCATTAGATAATCTGATGATATTTCCTCAAGAGTCTGGAATTTCAAATCTAATAAGCTCAACAAATTAATTATATATAAATAGGGAAAGCAAAAATGGGAGTAAAAGAATGGTACTTCTTCAGCCTTCGAGATAGAAAATACCCAACAGGAGTCAGAACCAATCGTGCAACAAATACTGGATACTGGAAAACTACTGGCAAAGACAAGGAGATATTCAATAGCTCAACTTCAGAATTGGTTGGTATGAAGAAAACATTGGTTTTTTATAAAGGAAGAGCTCCAAGAGGAGAGAAAACTAATTGGGTGATGCATGAATATAGGATCCACTCCAAATCTTCCTATAGAACACACAAGGTACTGCACAAAATGTTTCTTCATGAACAAATACATCAAATTTGAAGTAGAGATTGTATGTGTGATAGCTAGCATCTATGTATGGTATATCAATTCTTAATTTTCAGTATTCAATGATTTCAATATACAACATGTTCGTGTCATAATTAATGTCTAATGTGTTTATGTGCCACTACTTGCACGAATCTGTGTCTTTTTGGTTATAAGTTCCAGTGGAGAGTTGATTTAGATTAACGAAAGATCAAATTCCAATAAGCTAGCTACATTTCTTTTAAATTTTTCTAGTGTATAGTTTTGAAATTTTGAAGATCTAACTGAAGGACACTTCTTATATCTCCTCATAATATTAATGCTATTCCGAAGTTCTCTTGTTTGCTCGATGCAACTTGTATATCAAATTTTTTTGGCAAAACATTTAGAAAATCTCACGAGAACTTTTTCTCTAATCTTTGACAACAACAAGAAGAAAATATTTAAAGAAAAAATAAAAGAAATTCTTAGTTTTAGATTACCATATTATCACACTGATAACACTTGGAAGAGTTTTCTCGCAAATGCGCATATATAGTTAAAATCCTAATTATTTTGCAACTCGAACCTTTATTTTAACTACTACTATTTTCTTTCCTCTTATTCGTATTTTTCTGTCCATTTAATTTCCTTTAATTTCAAGGTTAACAAATTAATCCTATGAAATTTATCCTCTCTGCTTATCTTTTCAAACCAATTCGAAACAATATAAAATGTTTGTCCCTGCGGACATGTTTTTTTTTTCCTCCAATTTATAGCTAGAGAAGTAGGAAGCAATACATATTTTATCCTAAACCAATTTGAGCGGATGCATCCATTTTGGTAAATGATGGTACGAGGAAATGAGGTAGTTGTAGAAAACAAGTTTCCTTGCTTCCAGGGTTAGCTTGCCTTCTGCTTCTCTAAAAATAAATGTTTGATACATATGCTTGATATATATTTATGCTATATGTACTTGTATATTGTCATTCTTTTACCCCTCTTGGCTGAGGCTTTAATTCTCCAAGGAACTAAACAGGAATGTTAGATCTTTTATTTTGAACCTCTCTTTTGATCCTTTAAAAATCATACACTTAGAGGAAGAAAATAAACGGTAATATAATACTGTACAAGTGCTTTAACTGTATGCTTAATTTAATTTCTAAACCTATAATCTAATAACTTAACTTGTGTGAGTTTTGACAGTATATACTTTTACACTATCAAGTCACATAAAAGATAACTACACGTAACCATTCGTAGAAAGTAATTAATCTGTAAAATATGATAGGTTATGTGCTATATAACTTATTAAATCTATTGATATCGAAAAATTATTGCTTTACACCGTTAACTTCGTTGTAATACTTGATTTTCAGCAAGATGAATGGGTGGTGTGCCGCGTATTCCAGAAAAGTGCAGGAGGGAAGAAATACCCTTCTAACAATTCAAGGGCAGTCAATGTAAACCCCTACACTCTTGAGATCAATCCAAGCACCATGTCCTCACAAATGATGCAAGCTGATCATGGTTTTCAATTAGCCATGGGAAGAGGTTACATGAACCATGCAGAAATTCAAGAATTTAATAGGGTTTTTCGAGGCGGTTCGTCTTCTAACATGAGCTTCCCTATTCAATCTCAAATGAACTATAATTTAGGTGGAGGTAGTAGTGGGGGAGGAGGTAATTGTTTTAGTATTTCAGGCTTAAATTTAAATCTTGGTGGTGGTGCCACCACATCTCAGCCAATTTTAAAGCCAATGCCATCACCACCGCCACCGCCAGCTCAAATTATGAACCAACAAGATATGAGTACTAATGTGCTAATGACAAGTGAAACAGCTGGCTATGGTGCAGATATGAGCAATGGAAATGCCATGAATAGATTCATGGCAATGGAGAATTGTGCTGATTTAGAGAACTATTGGCCTACTTATTGATCTATGTGGACTTCCAGACTATGTTGATCGGATCCTTTAGAAAAGTATTGTACCAATGTCAGTTTAAGATCCCACACAAGTCATAAGTGTGAAAGTAATTTTGGAGGATCCAAGCAACATAGTTTACAAGAGAATCTATTAAGACAATACGTTCCATCTAAGATTAAGTAGTGTTGTGATAGTGCAAAGTTAGCATTACGGAACGCGTGAAGGAAGAAGGGGACCTTAATGTGTGGCTTTCTTGTTTGTTCTTCATCTTGCCTACTCGAAAGGAAACGAGTGGAAATGTAAGGGAAGGAAAGGAAAGGAAGGCATGGCGTACTCCCACCCCCGTCCTTCCGGAAACTTGTTCAAAACATCAATAAGATTATTGCTACGTATTTAAGTTGTTGCCATGTATTTTTGCTTTTTCGGTCTTGTTATAGGATCATGTTTTATTGCTCTATGATCTTTTTTTTTTTTTAATTAATTCAGCCGTTTCCATTGACAACACGGAAAAAAAGTTTCGATTGCCCTAGGGGTACTAAGGAGTCATTTATTTTTATTAAGTTTAAAAAGTTTTAATATGAATACTTGTCGCTCCAAACGCACACGCAAGTATACGCGGTCGATCAAGTAATAAAGTGATAAGAAAAGTATCGTTCCCACGAGGACTATTGATTAACTACTAACTAAATCAGACAATTCCTAATTATCTAAGCAAGAAGGTTTCAAGAGTTGAGAATTTATCTAACTAAAATTAACTAATTAAACCAAGAAAATAATAACAAGTAAAACATGATTTTGGATTCAAGAAGGGATAATAGCCTAGGGTCATGGGATATCTGCCAATCCTGTTGAATTCTTCAGTTAAACTGACTAAATCAATTTATATGGGTTACTATTCACAGGGTTAATATTACTCACATGACTCTTTCGATACCCTGCTCGTTCATTCAAGCCAACTTAACGCCTATATGTCTATGGAATTAGAGTTAATAAAAATGCATGTGCTTCTCCTGTATAGTGACTAAGCATGACTGTTAAGTATATTTCTATCCTAACAGCGAAACCATTCCCCGATGCCCAGGTTCAGGAACACGCTCTATTCAATCCTATTGCAACCTACGATTCCCACTTTTGAGTTCAACCATAGGTTCATAAATAGTATTCAATTGGTGATCAAGCAATCAAATAATTAGGCTCAGGATATGAATAAATAACTCAATGATATAAATCAATAAAATCAAAGTAACTTATGAATATCAACAATCATGGAGAATCCCACAGCTTTAGACTAACAAACTAAATTAAAGAAACGAGAAGAAAACTCAATGTAGATGTTGAGCTCCAACCCATCGCTAGCGTTTCTATGCCTCCAAAGGTTCTTGCCTCCAAAAGTACGTAATAATTCTCTAAAAATATGTTTACAGGGGTTTAAATACGGAGTACAATAGGTGGGATTCGCTATTAGCCTTTCCAAGCTGCTTTGGGACTGTTTTTCGATGCATACAGCCGAGCATGCCTCGCGCCCATGGTTGTATGCACTACTAGTCTTTGATTTCTTCAACTTTTCACTCTTCGCAGGTCATACAACCGAGCATGCCAAGCATGGGAGTCTGTATGCGCTGCTTCTTCCTTGTTCTCGTACAATTCAAGCTCTAATTTCCTTCATTTTGCTCCTAAAATATTCAAACACCTCAAGTTAGCATTTTACCTCAAACCAATCATTGTTGGGCACATAATACGATGAAAAAATACAAAAATAATAAGAAATCGGCGACGAAACATAAGACTTATGCCCAGCATCAATACTCATCTAAATATTAAAATGTTGCATTATAATTTGAATACTGCAATGATTAAGACTTCTTTATTTCACCATCTCAACATTTATAATTTATCGTAAAATTCGTGGTTAGTAGTTTTGATAGGTGATGCAGTGGTAGTGATTGGTGAAAGCTGATAATGGTGATTAGGGTTGTCCATCGGTCCGGTGTAAAGGGAGGAAGTGTATACCGGGTTTTTCCGGTCTTCCGATTTCGGTCCAACTGGTGTGGTAAGGGGTCCGCTAGATCAGTTTAATAACTGGTACCGCTAAGGCTAGTTTTTTCAGTCCGATTATTTTTTTGTTATTTTTTTGGGAGAAATACAAAAAAAATTAAAATACAAGAGTTGTACGTAGAAAAACAATTCCAGAAGATGTATACAAAAATTGTAGATAAAATAGCAAGACTAAAGCAATTTATTGAACAATTTTTGATAATTTGTGAAATACATAATCAAATTGACAAACTAGAGAGTAGAAAATTATATAGATATTCCCTTAAGTGGTTCGTTAACTCACGTATTTTCCCCCGACCGAGCAGACCATTCTTGCATATGTTGTTTTCTAAGTGTACCTTTAACTTCATAGTCCATTAACCATATGGTCCAATATAAATATTTCAAACTTTCTAACAAAGAATACATTTAGCAGTCTAAGTTTCGCTATTTTTCATAATATATTCACACTTCAGATCTATGTTGTCGTTGCACACAGGCTCTAGCTCTTTCAATTTCTTCACGTTGAGTAGGTTGATTTCCATACATTATAATTTTTTGATATAAATTTAAAAAATAGCAGGGACGGATCTACAGTATGGGTACTTGGTGTTACGGCACCCGCTAGCTTCGCCAAAATCTGCATAAAAACCTTCATATTAATAAACCACCATTCTTGCTTTTTGTTTTAGTTTCTTCTTCTTTTTCCTACGTCTTGTCATTTTCTCTTTATCTTACTTTGTATTCGTTCACTAATCTCTAGGCACGTCTATGTTTCTTCTTTTTCTCTTTCTCCTTTTTATTATTATTTCATTTATTCGCTGAATTTCCGTCTCTACCACTATACACTACAAAAAAACTTGTGTTTACCAGCAGTAACTGCAACTGCTGCAAAAAGAATAATAATAATTAAAAAAATAAAAAATCTCACGGTCTCAAAACTGTTGTCTAAGGAGGTGTACAAAAACTTTTGATGCAGACGCTGGCACAACCGCTACTAAATATATTCATTGTCGACAGTAAGTCCCAAAATAGGCAAACCACTGCAAAATTGCTCCAATTAGGAGCAGTTAAATTGGCCGCTGCTGTATTCCTCATTTAGTAGAAGTCATTGCAACTGCAAAGATTTTGTAGTGATAGCTTTTTTCTTCTAGTTAAAATTTGAAGCTTTTGATGTGCAAAGAATCACCATTAAACTCGACGATTGAAATAAAATAATTAATTTGAGATTATTGGATGTAAATTAATCTAGTCAAATAATGAATTTATACTTTAGCAAATAAGTTACTTTTTAAGCAAATATTTTAATTGGACGTGATTTTTTATGATTTTTTCTTTTTGTCTTTACCTTTTTTGGCAAATTTTTTCTATAATAAAAATGTAAATGTGTGCAAAATAACATATGAACTAACCAAACTTATTTGTCATTACGTATAAAAGATTTAATCAAACCTAGTTGAACTAGCAAATAATTTACCGAACCGATTCGTTCTTTCTATTCGATCATTCTGGCTAAAGACATGGTAAAAAGTGGCACCCTCTACATTAAAATTCTAGATCCGCCCCTGCCTTTGATAGTAACATTAGAGAGAAATAGAAAGAATATATAGAGTTGTAATATAATTGCTGAAATTATAGAGTATTTATATATAAAAATAGTTTTGGAGGTATGTGGAGCTGGGGTGGGGCGGTCAATTTAGCCGTCTTCTACCGTTGGCCAACAGCTAATTTCAAAATTCAAAAGCTGACTTCATTATTTTTTTAAGGAATTCTGGTCCATTCCGTTCCACGTGTCTGTCACCTACTAGTTCCGATCGAACTTCTAACAAATCGTTGAAACATTATTATATCAAATAAAAAATAAATGTATGACAAAATACTAAAAAAAAGTAGGAAATAGGAACGAGTTTACTAAATATAACCGTATAATTAAGGTGAAGTTGAAACTTGATCCTTCACTCCAATTAATTAAAAATTGAAAATTTTAACAAATAGCCAAATTTTGATAGCAAGTAGCAACTCCAATTAAACCCCCAATAGCAAAGTAGCAATACTGTAGAGAATTTGAGAGAAATATATTGATAATTTATGCGAAAATATGATGAAATAATTAGATATCCATAGAAGAAAAATAGTTGGGATGAAGGGGTATGGAGTGGTAGGATTAGTTGGGGGCAGGGGAGGTTTTAATTCCGGTCTGGTTCGATTCATTACCGATTCGGTCCGATTCCGATCATCTTTTTTTCGATTCATTCGATCGAAAAAGAAGGGTCAGATCGGTAATGTTTAATGTAAGATAGGTTCGATTTTAACCGGTTCCAGCCAAATTCCGGTCTCATGCCTATCAAAAGCAGGCTAGTGGACATCCCTAATGGTGACTAAGGGTGGTAATGGTTGAGAATTTTGTTAGTGGCATAATCACAATAGAAGTGTTTGGCGATAATGATTGGTGGCCAGAATGGGATGCTTTATGACCGTGATTGATAGTAGTTATTCGATGAAAGATCACTTACCAAAAATCTTTAACCGAATAGCCTTCTAATGATATCAAGTCCTTGATTGAGATCTAAATGATTCAGATATATTCACAGCCATTAAACAACCAAAAAAAAAAAAAATGCCCTTAATAGATAAGTCAGGTCCGAATCATTAAGACTAAGACCTCTATCAAACGAGACCTAAACCTAACAGATATACCTTCTAAAAATAGGACACCTAATTGGTGGAACGTTAGGTAGTTACCGACTCTCTTCCAGATAATAGGTACGAGCATTAACATTTCGGAGAAGGATATTACCTTACCTCCACGATTACAAATGGCCTTAGCACTCATTCATAATACCGAAAATAATGTGTGTATATATATACACACAAGTGGATCCACTTCTTTAATATCTTATTCAAAGCACAAGATATGGTATTATATTAATAGTTTTTTACGCTATATACCCATGAAATTCAAAGTATTTATAAGCTCTACCCATTAAATATTACACTACCCATAAATTTAAAAATATTTACTCAACCTACCCATTTATTAATGTATATAGTGTATACATTTAAAGTATACTGCATAAATAATAGTATACAAATCTAGATGGATAGGATTTTGATGAATATTTTGTAAACCTCCCTTGTATTTATACCTTAGTAGCCCCTTTGTGACCACCGGTGAATCCCCACTAATGCTAGCCAAAGAGGAGTAACCTCGCTTGCCGACACAAAAGGATCATATTCTCTGTCCCAAGATTTGGTCATTTCACGGACAAGTGATTAGAATACATAAACACAAGATCTAACTGTGGATGCGGAGAACTAAATACAGCTAAGTCAACTGTGATAAATAATACAACTAACTCGGGTACAAAAGCTGTAGTGTGGAAAAACCAGCATCACAGGTTGGTATTCTGAGGGCACAGCGGAGAGATCATAACACGCGTACAATAACACTATCCAAAGCAAAAAATGGTGATACAAGAAAAAAGAAAATCTCACACCTACTATTTCCCCATTTATGTTTTATGCACATATGAAAAAACATATGCAGAGCTTGAAAACAAAAGAATTTGCAGAACTGACTGAAACAAACGCCCATGGACAATGGCAACCCATTCTGCAAAAAAAAAAAAAAAATGAAATAAACCCGAAATCAGACTCCCTCCAAGCAGTGAATTACAACATAACAAAAAGAAGTCACCTTAAAGAAGCACAAGAACCGGCCCATACACTAAATGATAAGGAACTACAAAACATTTCTCTAGAGGCAATTTGAAAAACATGCTATACTACCACAATGAACCTTTAATCTGTAACCTAACACTGTAAATTTGATCGACGTAGTCACATTGGGAAAATAGGCTTTACATAGATCAGATGCAAGATATCAACACATCCATTAACCGACTTTTTCTCAGCTAATAAAGATGCAAACATACCTGAATTATAAAGCGATTGGTTTCCGATGAAAGCAGCATACTTCCACTTGCCTACTTGTCTGCATGTACCCTCTTGGCCTTACGACGCGAATGGTGTGAATTGCCATTTCGATTGGGTTTCTTCGCCTTTGTACTGTAAGAAATAATTAAAGGACAGAATTCTGAGTCCAACTGATAGAGTAAATCTGTGATATCCAAAAAATAAGGGCGAAGTGGAAACTGTGCTAACCAGAAAATGGCAGACAAAAGTTTGAATAGAATTATAATGGGCAAAGCCAACACTGCTGAGGCCTGCGCCATACAAAGATCAGCAAAGATTCCACGTATGAGGTCATCATATTGTATAAAAAACAGAGGAGAAAGACCATAGCATATGAGAAAAAGATACATACAGAAAACCAGACAAACTCCTTTGTTGCAAGAGGTCTTGTAAGCTCGTGTTTCTTCAGTGTTTCATCTACTCTGCCTTGCAGCTTCACATGGCACGAAACAGTAATTTAGAATTTATGAACAAAGGAACTCCTAATACTATAAGCAACAGGCAGAACAGCAATGTGTAGCTACTTCTTCCATTCTTCCGCCAGATCATTCAACTCATAGAAATCAGATAAGAGGAATATATCCTCGTAACTCTTCCGACGTTGTAAAATGACCCCATTACCTCTTCCAACAAAGTTCTCACGTTACTTTTCTAAGACTGCAATATCAAACTTCCATTAATCTCTATCTTGGTAAAGAGAAGATGAAACCCAACACAGCTAATTCAAGAAAAATGACCATCTTCTCCACCCAATATATCAAGTCATGATAAACTGAACAGACTATTTTTTCCCGCTGCGCGTTTTACATCCCCCTAATTCTGTAATGTTTTTTTGTCCCATTCTTTCTCACCACTTAGGGATGTATCCACCTTTTAATACAGAGCTCAAACAGATAACTCCCTACTGGCAGAGCTAAACCACAATCTGCATCCCAACTTGGATATAGTTGGGAATACACGGTGGTAGCTCAACCACCACTCTTCATTAACTGATACTCGAGACATCTTTGCCGAGTCATTTTGGAAAATTTTAGTATATCACACACAATCATTCTTCAAAAACAAGACTCTACTGCACAACAATACACAGGAAGCAAGAAAAAGGGCCGGTAATGCAACTTAACAGTTTACAGGGTTATTGAGACCTGATGCATGAGTAGCTGAGGCAGATAAAATTTTGAAAAGGTTTAGAAAGAGACTATGCCTCGTATATCTCAATCACAAGTAAACTCTGAGAGATCTAAAGAATCAAAGACTATCATATCAACTAACTTTCTCACCTCATGATGGTACGTTGTTGCAGACTCGAGGAACTTCCCATAATGATGGATTGCCACATCTGTGTATGGCCTTACAGCGACGCGAACTTTCTCAACGTGAGGTTTTGCAGCAGTAGCAACCTGATCAACGTATGGCTTGCTGATTTTCTTAAGTTGCTGTATAAACCACGGGTTCATCAGATCACAAACAAATGAAGCCCAAAAACCAGGTAACATTTGTACATTTGACACATGTACAAGAAGAACGGGTAGTAATACTTTTATCGTACTTATTCTTGATAAATCAGGAATTATGATTCATTTAAGTGAACTAAGAGTTGTTACCTGAACGTGAGGATCTGCTAGTTCCTGAACCTTGACAATATGTGGAGTTATGGCTCCTTTAGATGTCTCATAAATCTCAACTGCTTTTGACTTGAGCAATTGCGCCTGAGGCCCAAGATTAGTGGTCACTATCACCCATTGTTCCTTCACAGCTGGCACCCATTTCTGCAAACAGTAGAACAACACCAGAAAATTAGTCAGATCCTCCACGAGAATTACCTTCAAGGGGTAAATAAAATGTTTCAGGTAGACAACGGTATCTACATCTGAGAAACTAATGAAAAGTCTTTAATTCTGGAAGTCATCTTACTCCCTCGCTCTTTAGCCTGTTCCTACTTATCTTGATTTTCCTCATCCAGAGTGTGAGGTGACTACACACCACTTAGCAGCAGAGAACACACCTCTTGAGAAGAAATGAAGCAACTTTGAACTAGTAAAGTACCTCTCTTTTTTTTCGGAAGAGAAAAAAAAATAAGCGGTACTTTACTAGTTCATGGTATTACGGTCTCATTAGCATTTGTATTATTCCTATATGTCCTATCTCTATCGCATTCTGCATTTTTAGTGCCATCTGTGTTTGCTGTTTATCTTGGTTATCATTAGTTTTGTTTTAGCCAATATTTTGTCTCACATAGTATTTTCATCTTGTTTATTCAAACTTGTTTTTAAGATGTTTTACTTTAGCCGAGGGTCTATCGGGAATGGCCTCTCCATCTTGGTGGGGGTAAGGTCTCTATACATCCCACCCTCCCCAGACCCCACTTGTGGGATTACAGTGGGTCATGATGTTATTGTTATTGTTATTGTTGTGTTGTTACTAGTTCAAAGTAGCTTTAAGTCTTTATTGTTTCGTTGATAGGAAATCATATATTAGTCTAGTTTATTGCCCAAGTAGTCATTTCCATGAAGCTATGAATATGAGTTGGGTATAACGTGCTCCATATATGTGCGCCCAGCCCATTAAGGTCTTTTGACAGTCAACTATCTATAGCACAAAATATAAGAATCCATAAGAAAATAATAAGATTAATATCACGTGTTTGCTAATTTAGCTACAACAGGAACTCCCGGATAAATCTAGTTCTATCTTCATCAGGTATTTGTTGAACCTTGATAAGAGGTTAGGCATCAAACTCTCCATTAGTCATACCCACATACTGCATTTCACCTTTCTATATATTAAGTGCATAGAATGGAAGAAGTTTTGTGGGGGAGTGGATAAAGTGATGAGAAATAGAAAAGAAGGAAGTAATTACTCATCCTCAATTTATATGACACCATTTTCATCAAGATATTCGACATCATGATGCTTTTATCCAGCTTTCACAACTTCCAAGATCCATAAAATTTAACCACCAGTTTACTAATTTATTCCTTCACAACTACTAATTTATTCCACAACTACTAATATAATACATAAGTTAAAATGAATATCTTAAACTCAGTGCATAGCCAAAGCACCCATATAAATTGATATGGAGGTAGTATGACTAATCGAGAAGGTCACAGAAATGTAGACACAAGCGCAGATGAGGCAATAGCATAATAAAAGATTCAGACATTAACGATGCAAAGATGACTTACTGTTTTGACTGTTTCTACATGTGGTGCAGCCCATACTTCAGCTTGCGCTTTTTTCTCAATTGCCTGAGAAGCAACACAGATAAGCAAGGTAGGAAGGTAACTACAGAAAGCATCTATCAATAGTTCAATGGCATCCATTAGCAAGAAGACGTGTACCTTCTGTATCAATGCATCCATTGCAGGTTTTCCATGCTCCTTCCAATGCTTCTCTAAAACAAGCTGAAATTTGCAGCACAGTCAGCAAACCGTTTACGCTAAGATTAAGAAAGCTTTTTGCTCGAAATACCTGGTACTGAACCAAACGGACTGCCAGCCAAGGTGGAAGCCAAGCCCCATGCACCTGGATATTCAGAAAAGGGAACCAATTTCACATGAAAATACATGGTTCATCATCTACAACATATCAAAGGCAAAAAAACCCAGGAAGCAATGGAACAACGAAATAAGCTTTAGTATAAATGACATGCTGATTTACTGCCTTTCTTTCAATAATTTACTTTGCATGAAGAGAAAATCATATAAAATGAACAATGCTCATTTTGACCAAGTTTCCAACTCTAATCCACAACATATCTGCACTGAGGACAAATTTCTAGGGTCTTTTCAACTTCTTATTCTTGTAACGAAGTAAGCGAATGGCTAAACTTAAAGAGGGCCTCATACAAAGTGAAATGATGCAGAGCGCGACTTTGACCCTTTTCTACTTTATCCTGAAGCATTAGCTGGTTCCACCTGAATCAAATTCTTTACATCCAAAAAATTCACAACTGAATCACGATATATCACCATAAAATCAGACACACTTCCACGTATCAGAACTCCATAACCAAGCAAAAAAGAAAGCCAGGACGGAAACTACAAAAATCATGTTTTCCTCCTTGCATTGGAATCATGTGTGTGTTAAAAGCAATCCCACTTTTCATCTTTTAGAAGATCGTAATGACACTCATACTACAACTTTACGCAAGCTGATGACCACCCACAAAATCTGGAAATTTTGCAAAATCCAAACACAAGAAACTTCAAGTTTTCTGCATGCTAGCCACAATTTAAAGAAAAAATGACCATATTTGATCATCCCACCTAAATAAAGGCAGACAAGTTACAAAAATTTAGAGATGCCCTCTATAGATATATTCCTAATCCCAACTGCATAGTTCTGGCCCAATATTCATGTACGAGTAGCAAATAGGCAGCCACCAAACAAGATACCAGCTTATGAACAAACCTTTGCCCCATCCACACCTCCAGAACACCAAAATGGTCCGACGTCTACCTCCATGGCCTATATGCCTTCAAGTCTTTGCAACTATTCTTCACATAGGTCAACATCATCCACTTGGTTTAGAGTGTTTTATCATCACATTTCTCTTCCCATGAGCCGGTAATAACAAAATTGCTCCATCACTAATCAGCCACCAGAACCACAAGCTCGATACCAGCATCATCACCGCACACTACCCCTCACTTCTAAGACCACCCACCATCCTGCTAACCCTTACTTCTGAGACTATCCACCAGCCTAGCACCACTAAAAACTGATATCCCACCTCAAACATAGAAGAACAGATACAACCAGCCTAATAACATCAGCCGTATCAATCTCTTAACACAATATGAATGGTAGTCCAGTGGCACCAGGACACCATGATAGATGGACAATTAAATATGGATCACAGCATGTCACAGCTAGCTGAGAAATTGAGATGGAACATCCTCTCTTCTAATCATAATTAGAATTCACAGATAAGATGAAGGGAGCTAGAACATCTACCTCTGATAGCTCCTTATGCTTTGATGTGGCTTCATACCTTGCTCTAATCATTTCCTCCTGAAAACCAAAATTGGAAGGCATTAGAAATTGGTATCCACCATACAAATTCACAACTTCTGAGCTGTTTTCGAATATCAAGAGCACCTCAGCAAGTTGAAGGGCTCGTTCAGTTTTCTGCAGTTTCTCCTTCTGTTCATCAATGTTCTTCTGGAGCTGCAATAACCAAAAAGAAGCAATATAACTTTTTATAGTTAAGCTATATTCTGTAGACATCCGCAAGAAGAAAGTCCTGACAATTTGATGTCTGTTAAGTAGCAGGACAAGATTAATTTGTGTAATTAAAAAATGGCAGCTAAAATGTCTAAAATACTTCATCATTTACATAAGCTTCACACTATCTTCACGAAAACACTCTTTGCAGCTTACTCCTTTATAAAAACTTTCATGTGTTACCACCTCAAGTTACATGGGAGAATGCAGCACACTTATTAGCTATTCCCTAAGATAATGACGACACGACTTATAAAGGTTGCCAAAGAGCTACTTACTAAAAAGTAGAGTGGATCAAATGCTCACCTTCTTAACTTTCAAATTTAACTCTGTTATTCTCTTCTCGGATTCACCTTTATGGGCTTCCAAGTCCTTTTTCTCTCTATTCTTCATTTCAACTTCCTGTTTTAGTTTATCAACTTGCTTTTCAAGCTGATCAGCTCGTGCACGGGCCACTCCAACTTGCTCCTCAGCATCTACTGTTCCCTTTTTCTAGAGCAAAAGATTACAACTTAAGAGGCTACAATTTACATATACACTCTTCAGACATATACATCAATCTGAAATTGAAGACAAAAGTGAACTTGCTAATTTGAGAGACTCACTTGTATAGATGCTAACTCAGCTGACAATGACTTAACCCTCTCTGACTTCTCTATTATGATCTTTTCCTTGTCAGCAATCACCTCATCCTTTCCTTTCAGTGCCCGTGCAGTCTCCTCAATGTTTGATTCTGAACAGGAAACATATTAAAGGGAAAAAAGTAAGGCAGCTAATCATGAATATTTTGGTGCCAAAAGTTTTTAACAAAACAAATGGGAGCATCCTACATCCTAAGCACCAAGCAAAAACTCACCACTGCAGAATAAGCTCATACAAGAGAGAAAACTATGTGAAATTTGACAGCCTCATAACTTGCCACCAAAAAAGTACAAATTTTAACAACCATGGAATGGCGACCTCCCACATTCATAATCTTGTCTCAAAATTTTGCAAGGAAGTGAGTTATTTTGGTTGTGGTCTCTATACCAAATAACTGTGCTTCCTTCCTATCCAGATTACCTCTTAAATTTGTCCAGTTCCCAAAAGACAAATCTATCTTCCTTTCTACATAGACTAACTGAATGTGCTAACTTTGCAGATTATCCCTAACGTTTGTACAGTCTCCACTACTTTGTGTCCCTATCTCTGGAGTGTTCTTTCAAGATCATACCAAAGAGGCACCAATTTTTTTTATCGGTCCAAGAAGGTACATGGTGCCTTTATATTGTGCTTCATATTATCAAACTACTAAATTTATTAAATTGCCCCCACTGCTACTGAACTCTTATGCAACATAACTCTGGGAAGTAGAGAAAACTAACAGATTGAACTTTACAGCTTACAACATAAGAATCTAAAGGCCCGTTTCTTTAACAACTTAGCTTGCAAAATAATGTTACTTCCCTTGCAAGTTGTAGTTAACTTCACAAGTTTCAAGAGAATTTGGACTTCAACCTGAAATATTGAAGTTTGTTTCACAAACATCCCAGAGAATCTGATCAACTTGAAATAATTATTCCTAAGTTGGAATATGTATTTCAACTTAAAATAATTATTTCTAGCATTTCAACTTGCACAAACTCTTTTTTTTTTCAAAGAGAAAAAGAAAAAAGGCTACGACTATCCCAATACAACTTTGACTTCCATAAACTTTGTTTGGACTTCAAATATTTCTTCGCAACTTCAATCGATTTTTCAAACACATACAATATGCTATGGAGTATTACAGGAGCTCCACCACATGGTGAAGATTTATGTAGAAAAGTAGTGAGCACTTGGCAAAAAAAGAAGGAAACGAATGCAAATGTCAAATTAAATTCGTGGATAGTAAATGAATGATCTATTCGAGCAGTGAGTAAGAGACTCTTCTCAGTTTATCCTCCTCGCACGTTACATAGGCTGATATACATTCATGTTGGTCTATCCTCCAAATAACGACAAGTGAAGGAAACAAATCATAGTAATAGCTCAAAGCTTTAGCATGCTCCTCTCTACACCCTATTTTAGACAACACACATAATTTATCACAATTCAACACATAATCCAATTTCCTTATCCTGTAATCTTGTAGTACTCACTGCTTCTTTTTAAGATTCTAGCTCATCAAATTAACCTCAAAACAAATTCAATCCCCAATAAATTTTAAGGTAGACATCTACACTTCTAGCCTAGTAACCCAAGGATTATAGGCAATTCAACACAAAACACTGTTCATTTTATTTATCCTGCAATAATGTGCTACTCATAAAAATCCATTCTTGCATCACAACTCCAGCTCATTAGTAACAAATTTCCAAAAAGATAACATTTTTACATAAGTCCACCCATCAAATACATTATATTGAACTTCGAGGTGCACGTAAGCTGGCGCGGACACCACCATCATTAGAAAAAACATACTGGACTTGCAAAAACTACATTTCCACAAACATCAAAACATGAAAACTCAAAATACCAATTAAATTTTATGGAATAATTGCAAAACTAACCCAAAGATTGGATCTTGGACTTAAGGTTATCCAATTCTTGAGAAGTATGAACATCTGATCTAACTTCATCATCCAACGTTGACCCAACATCAGCTTTGACTTTAAAAACAACTAAACCAAGAAACATTAAAGAAATCAAGAAGACCCTCAACGAAGAAGCCATGTTTAAACCCAAAGCCTGAGTAAAAACCAAAGGCTCTTTTGGGTATGATTTTGCTTTCGGATATTCCAAGAAGTGTGTAAGCAAATACAGAAAGTAAAGGGGTTTACTTGGTAAAATGGTACTGGTATTAGTACTTTATTAGTAGCAGCAGAGAATTAAATGGGGGGCTGGTACTGGCAGGCGGCGGGGGTGGTGGGTAGTTGGCTTCTTGTTAAAACAAAACGTGTCTGGTTATAGTGGAATCTAAAGAGTCGTTGAATCTTTAGCCATGTCACACCTGGCTTTCATTCATTTAAGGTACATCTGATGTACAGTTGCGAGTATTAGTTAGGCAGGAATTTATAATGTAGGTATAAGTAATAACTAATGTATAGAAGTAATATAAAAATTATTAATACAAATACTAGTAATGTAGATATTAGTTATGCGAAAATTATAATATAGGTATAAGTAATGTGTGAATAGTAATATAGGAACTATTTTTTGTTGAATCATTATTATATTAGTATAAATTAATACAAAATGCATGATTTAGGATATTTGTTTATCTTTTTAAAAAAAAATTATACTACTACATAGGTTAATTTTGTCATTTTAAAATTTTAATATATGTATTGCTAATACAACAACAAATCTAGTATCACCCCACATAAAATAATATACATATTTTCGCATAATTTATGCAGGTGTAAATTATGAGGGAAACGAAAAAAGAAAATCAAAAATTGTACTATTTAGTGTTGATTTCTCTTGGAGACTAAATCTCCTTAAAATATAGTCAAACATTATACAGAGTAATATCAATTTTTATGTGGGTATTATAACCTCCAATACTCAAACCAAACGACCTCTATGTGTATTAAATATATTTCATTATGAATTAAAACTGAAAAGCTAAGAACATTTATTTTTTCAGCAAGTGAAGTGTAGAGCTTGTCTTTATTGAAACAGAGAAGGGTTAAAAATGTTCGTGAACGATATGAACTAGGATTATCCTACTTCATTTCATTTTTGTTGGTAAAATACTTTTGGTGTTATATTTTCTCATCTACTCAAGAGGCTAAAAAATGCTCTCCCCACTAATTGTTGTTGTACAACAAAGATTAAGGGCCAATGTTTCACTAAACTATTCAAAACATGTCAATTCTGCCCTTTGTTTAATTATCAATATAAATGTCATAAAATTAAATAGTACATTATTTGGTAGGTTAAATTTACTATGTAATTTTCGCTTTACGGAGTTTAAATTGCTCATTTTCCAAATCTTTCTTACTGAATATATGTAGTTTGATATTAATATTTGGATTGCTACCATATCAATAAAAAAAACTGTTATTTCCTTCAATACATTAATCATCACAACAAGCTGATTATTATTATCGCTAACCTCAAACTATTATTTACTTTAACATGCGTTATATGAGTCAATCTTTCTTGATAGAAAACAAGTATATTTTTCTTACATAAATATTTTTCATGTATTAATAATAATTAATTTATATTTCATAAATTTATTTTTGTATATTAATACGAACTAATTTATTTAACTAACTCTAAGAATGATTTGATAAAATTCAAAAAAGCCAAGGTCTACCATAAAATTGTTCACCTTAAATCAACCTAGATTTCGATTAAGGTTGAGTTAACTTCGAAAAAACATTGTCGAATTAATGTTCAAAAGACAAAATTAATACTGATAATTAAATTTTATATTCTAAAATTGATAGTCAAAAATATGTTTATATAAAAGTATTAATTAGAATATTATTATTTTTTTCAGCTGCTATAAGTAATGTTTCATGAAATCAAATTTGCATACTTAATCCTAAATATTGCAGCTTTGAGCCCAAATGCTATCCTAGTAAAAGAAGTAGCATTTTCAATCTAGCTAGCTTATATATGCATACTTCAAAAATGTTTGCCTTTGATCCTGGTTTAATATTTCCAAAAATACTCCTTCATTCAGAATGGAGAGTGCATGAGAAAACTGTAGGCAAAAGACCATCTGCAATTTTCTTCCTCTTTTTCTCCATCCATGAATGGATAAACGGAATCCCCCGAGTCATAAAGTCTGATCGGGATCCTGATGATGTACTTCGGAATATCTTTAATGTAGCATGTGCACTCATTACGGTACGCTCAACTTCTAACACGGCGGTTGCAGTGATATTCCTCTTGTCATGTGGGGTCAGGAGGCTTAACCCTTTCAGCTACTATAGGGCTTCTCCGCCAGGATGTTGTGGGCGTTAGGTAGCTCCTTTAACAGTGTAGCGCTGAAGCTCCCGTGCTTGGTTTCGTTTCATGGCAGGCAATAGGATTTAGCTTCATGCCATCAGCCGATTAGGGTGTCACCAAGCTTTGGATCCCTTCGTGATTCATGGCTTTCACCTTGTTCGTCTAGTTCAGCTAGATCGCTATTGTAACGCCTCTTCGGCCGCTGACTGTGGAATACCCTAGGGAACAGTTACCCTTGTGGTAGGTTACCAGCTCAAACCCTCTCGTCTTTGGCGAGCTCCCAATTTTGCTTGAAGATTTGCGGGGTCGTGCACTCCTGTTTGACCAGCGGGGGTCGAAGCAGATCTTGAGTCTACTTAATGGGATGGGAGATGTTTATACCTAAATTTGTACGTCCAGGTTAACACTTAAATTTATGAAAGGCTCACAAGCAATACAGTAAAATAAGACGAAAAGAAAGTAAATAAAGAAAAAAATAATAGACAAGAAAGTAAAGAGCTTTTATTCCTTGAGAATAGTAGGATTCAGTGGTGAATCGTTGTACAATACAATGTAAGGAGGGATATTTATAGT
The DNA here is from genome assembly GCA_029990575.1 of Petunia axillaris subsp. axillaris. Taxonomy (NCBI): domain Eukaryota; kingdom Viridiplantae; phylum Streptophyta; class Magnoliopsida; order Solanales; family Solanaceae; genus Petunia; species Petunia axillaris. The sequence goes on from JARKNS010000003.1 coordinate 25,345,630, forward strand.
AGTGGATACCCAGTCCTAATTATGGTAAAATACAAAGACTAATAAGGTTCATGGGCCTATAAATTTAATGCAGTGGTATATACGAAACCCTAACTAAGAGACTGTAACCCTAAAGCGGCAGGATGTATGCGTTGCGTTCTATGCATGTACCGCCTGAGCGGTCGTAACTCGTACAACAGGCGTGTATTCAGTGTGCCCGGTGACTTATAGGATAAGTCTAGTCTCGCCAATTGGACTCGTATCCCCATAATAATAGGTGACGTATTCTTGCCCACACAGTATTGGCACAAGTCAAGGTGCAACTTTTGCAGTTTCCAACAATCACCAAGTCGGTCCAGAGAGAACTCCTGTTGCTATATATTTCGATTTCAGAGATGGGATGAAACGCAGTGCTCGTACGAGAAGAATACAGAAGACGGCTTCCGGTAATATATAGTAGCAAGGGGCGATAGACGACTGCTTTGCACCCACAATGGGATGACTTTAGCCCGTGTAGAAACGGGTACTTTTGTGTTCTGATTCAGAACATTGTTGCTTGTATACTCGAGTATTTTAAAACTTTCTAGTACTATGCGGGCGGGCGTCCCCACCGGCATGTAGGTGCAATTTTGTTGAATTGACGAGTTCAACTTACGAATAATGTCTGATGGCTGAGCTAGACGTGGTCTAGCTCTAAGCGAGTAGTTTACCCTACTTTTTGTAGCGAAAAATAGGTGTATTACTTCAAATTAGGTTTGGTCGGGGCTATGAATAGTTAAATCGTAGATGGATCTGAATTGTAATCGTAAAACTAACTAAATAAAACAGTAGTTTTATTGATAAATAGGGGTGCAATGCCTGAACTGTTGTGGGTGAAAGTACGTAACATAGTTGACAAATATGTAAATATTGTGATCAAAAATTTTAAAAAAAAAAAAAAAAAAAAAAACTAGAAACTTAATTAAAGTAAATACTGAGAAGCATTGTACTTCCATCGCTGAGCTGAGGTGTCTGCCAGGGCTCCCTCGTCGGAGGGTGCTGAGCCTTGGGATGTAACTTGTGGACCGCTGACATTCTGATGGTATAAATCTCCATTGATTAAACAGTAGTGAACTGCCTGCCACCGCAGCTGTCTACTTTCTAACTTGTCTTCGGGGATTATTCCACTGTCCAAGTAGCTAATCAATATGTGACAATGTTTTGAGGTGAGACTTGTATTTGGAACTTTAAGGTTCATCAGATTTGCGGGGGTTAGTTCGATTACTACATGTTGGTCGTCTGGATTAGTGTGTGAATCCTCGAGGACTTCGCCCTCGTTTGAGCTTTCCTACTTATAAACAAACTCCCATTTGTGGAAATTTTTTAAAAGTGATTTAATTTTTCCTTGCCAATCTGAAGCATAGATGCTCTCCGTGGAAAAAACCTCATTCGCTCGACTCACCACCAACTAGGAACTACTGAAGGTGGTGACCTTCCCGGCCCCCAATATGTAGGTTAAGTCAAGAACTTGAGTTATGGCCTCATATTCTGCTTCAATGCTTGGGACTTTTGCGGTATTACAAAAGACCTTCCCGGTGGGCGTCTAAATCCATAAATTAAAAGTGGCTTCTTCTCTTTCTAGATCTACGTCTGTACGGACTCCCTAATGCCCTGGCTCGATTGTACCTGCATGTTGGATTGATTACTCCGCCTCTGATTTTAGTTCTTCCACAAAATCTAAGGTGAAGCCTTCCAAAGCCCGCGACTGGATGGCTGTTCGTGGTTGATAAATGATATCCTATTCTCCCAATTCCTCAGCCCATTCCGCCACACCTTTTGAGAGCCCAGATTTGGAAAAAAATGGCTCGTAATGGTACCAAATAAACCACACTGACCGTATGGCTGAGAAAATACGAGCGCGACTCCTGGGTTGCCATGACCACGGCCGCAATAAATTGCACAGGTAGAGGCAAAATCCCATCTGGGTACGAAAGCCCCTTGCTGACATATTTTATGGGAAGCTGTCTCCCATGTTCTTCTCGTGCGAGCACTGCATTCCATGCTACTTTTAAAATTGAAACATACAGCAATAGGTGCTCTCCCTGGACCGGCTCGGTGATTGTCATAATTTGCAAGAGTTTACACCTTGGCCCGAACTAATACCAAGTAACAGTGTATCACCTATAATGGCTTATCGTGCTTTACCAATACCTCAGTTAGCTGGTACCATAGCTCTGCTGCCTTGGGAATTAGTTGGATCATCTCCGATAGCCGCTCCCTCAGCACATTGGTCTCTACCCTAGCCTTTTGGTCCATGTTTTTATACCAGATGATTCCTCATCGATCATATTTACCTTGGCTATTAGAGCCTTCGGCATGTCCTTTATCAGATATTGGATAGTATTGAGTCGAAAGCCGCTCACACAGCAAGTCGTGAATCTCGTGCGAGATAGGGTATCTGAAAACTTGGTGGAGCATTGAGGGTACTCCCTTTACATTGTGTATCCAAGGCATGTTTATGTCTAAATTTGTGTGTCTAGGATAAACACTTAAATTTATGAAAGGATCATAAGCAATACAGTAAAATACGATGGAAAAGTAAGTAAATAGAGAGGAAAATAATAGAAAAGAAAGTAAAGAGTTTTATTCCTTGAGAATAGTCGGATTCAGTGGTGAATCGCTTGATATACAATACAATGTAAGGAGGGGTATATATAGTAGTGAACACCCAGTCCTAATTATGGTAAAATACAAAGACTAATGAGGCTCATGGGCCTATAAACTCAAGACGGTGGTATATACGAAATCCTAACTAGGAGACTCCAACCCTAAGGCGGTAGGATGTATGCCTTGCGTCTTGCGCCCATACCGCCTGAACGGTCGTAACTCGTAGAACAGGCTTGCATCCTTTGTGCCCGCTGACTTATTGGATAAGTCTATTCTCGCCAGTTTGACTCGTATCCCTATAATAATAGGTGGCGTATTTTTGCCCAAATATTCAGTCATGAACTGAAAGAATCGTGATAGAAGACGTAAATGTGCGACTGTACCGATGCTCATCTCCTGCCTCTTCGCATATGTTGTATTAAATACAAATTCCTTAGTACAATGACGTGTTCCTCCGCGATTGGAGGGGTTTTCCGCATATCTTCCCAATATTGCCACTTTTCTGTTCATATCCCGTAATTATGGGGATACACATCACGTAAACCGCATTAATCATAATTACGATCCCACGTGACCAAGATCGTTCAGCTTCTCATTCAAGAATCCTCTTAGGCTTGTATATATATGTCGTAAGTGTTGAGGCTTTTTCATCGGTCCTCAAATAGTTCCAAGAGCTTTATTCCAAAAGACAAACATTCTTTCAGCCCTAACAATAACTCCATCTTTCAGCTATGGCACAAGGACCAAATTTCATCCCTACACACTTCAGAGCCCTAGACTATCTTCCTACCACATTCAACTTCAAAGGTGATGGCCAAATGCAGGGTCAAACACCCAAGCAGGAAGGCGAAAATAGCAACCTTTCCATCGTGTGTTATTCGTATGCGGTTGTGAAGGAAGATATAACTCGTATCAGGATTGATTTTTGTAAATGGCCTAAAGTGGTTGACATCATTGTTCCTTCTGCTCCCATCGTGCTTGTTACTCAATGGTCCATACATATCCCTTCACTCTGTCTCAACAAGCACGTTCATTCGATTGTTGAAGAAATTTACCGCCAATACAATATCTGCTTAGGCCAAGTTGGCCCCTCTGTATGATGATTAGTGTATGTGCTAGATCATTGGCAACCCATGTGAGGGTAAAGTTTTCTTTCACCTTCTTGCCTTCTACTCTCCTCCTCCACAAAGCGAGTATGTTAATATTCATCAAACGGGGTAAGAAAGGCGTGGTTCCCAATAGTGAGGACTCCAAAGATCGTGGCTGGGTCTACTGGTATGCAGCGGTGAGGACGCCGGATATTGTATCCTCTCTTCCTTTTCTAGAGGTCTTCAATAGGAGATGTAAGTTCCTGTATTCTTATTTCATGTATTTCACATCCGTTACTTTTCTGAACTGGCTTTATATCTCTCTTAGTGAGTTCCGTGACTAGTATACAATTAACTAATGATGAGTTAACCATGTGGGTTACTGCAATCTTTGTGAGAAACCCCCCCCCCCCCCCCCCCGATTAATTGACTTTTACATCTTTGGCCAACGCGGATGGTTGGCGTGCAAAGGACCATGGTAAGTTAATCTTTGCTGGACTTTTCTTTTGATTTTCGGCTCTGATCGTCTTCATTATCTCCTCTTTTCAGGGTTCTCCCATTCTGAAATGCCCAAGGAGATAAAAATTGCTCCTCATATATTGATCCCTTACCTGATATGTGTGCGTCTAAAAGGAGAATCGTTGAGAGGGCGAGCAATTCTCGCTCTTCAAAGAGAAAAATATTTTCCAAGCCTGATAATGTAGTGGCTGCTAGTGAGCCCTAGTTGATTTCAGATGGCGAGGGCGAAGTACCCCGAGTACATGAGCCTGAGGCCATTGAGACCGCCTCTTCTGATATTGCTGAGTCAGGTCTATCCACGCGGAAGCGTAGGCACCTGATAGATGAGTCTCATAAGACCGGTGATGAAGCCATCGTGGAAGACGAAGTGGTACTTCCTACTATTCACCTCGAGCCTCAATCAGGTTTGTTCTTCATTCCATGCTTTTCTACCACACTTTGCTTCTTCGTAATCTAATATGTTTTCACGTATATATAGAGCCGGCTACTACGACTTTAGCCTCAGAGCCGACTGACTCTTTTCAATGTCGTCCTCGTAAGAAGCAGGCAATGGATGCGGGTGCTGTGGCCGAACCTGTGGATGGCGCCCGTGAGGTTGTTATTTCCATTACTGCGGGAGTTAACCTGATCAAGACACCGAGGGTTGTGACAGACCATACCACCGAGCTAATCGGCCCTAATGAACAGAGATATATTGTTGGCTACAGTCGTCGGAAACTGCTTGAGGTCGCCGCTGGTTGCTCTCTTCAGGTGCACTTCATTTTTCTGTTTTTCAACATCTTGCGAGTAAAGTCATTACTCTTCATCTTCTGAATATCTGCTTTGATTTTTGTCCAGGGGTTGATGGTTTACCATAAGATACTCTACCAAGAAGGAGATGAGAACCTGAGGGAGGAGAATGTGGCTCTGCTGGGGCAAGTTGCAGTCTACAGCCCTTCGCGGAAAAAGTTGAGCAGCTGATAGAGGAGTTTTACACTACGTGTAGAGCTTATCAGCAGGAATCCCTAGGAGGCAAGAATGTTGATGAGGCCTTGAGCAATGAGATCCGCAAACACAAACAGAATGTGGACACCCTTCAGTCTTCTCTTACGGAGGCCAAACATGCCGAACAACTTCAGCGTAAGAATGTAGCCCGCCTGGAAGCAGCTATGGAGGCTCTTCAATAGAAGCTATCCGGGGTGGATGAGAGGATCGAAGCTGTTGAAAAGAGTGTCCATGATGCTCGGGACCTTTCTGCGTTCCTTCAGGATGAGAACGATATGCTGAAGAGCAAAGTTGCGTCCCTGGAGAAGGCTCATGACAAACTTTGCAATGAAGCTCATCTCAGGGACGAACAAATAAAAGTCTTGAATGCTCGTCGGATAGCTAAAGTGGGTCGTGCTAGCATCGCAGCTGCCCTTCCCACCTTTCTTCGGGTTCGTGACGACCCTAGTGTGGACCTTGAGGTTGAGATTGCTTCGTTGACCGAGCTTGTGGCCCAAGCAAATGCTCAGATGGAGTTCGACCTTGAAAAAGGTTCTGAAGAGGCTAGTGGCGAGAGAGGAGATAAAGCGTTTGCTGGGGAACCTGCAGCTGATGAAGCAGGACCTTCGCAGAGTGTTGCCGCTGAAGGGAGTCCCCAGAGAGAGGAATAGAAATCCCTCCCCCCCATTTGATGCTTAAGATTTTTTTTATTGCATCTATGTATTAGATGTAGCATTTTATCGTTATAGAATATTCTTATTATAGTCCTTGCCTTTATTTTTAGTATTGTTGATTTTGGATATGCTTATATATTTTTATCATTCTCTTTAGTTGGATATTTCTGTCTTGATTTTCAAAATTATTTTCCACATGTTTTTTCTTGCCGAGGGTCTACCGGAAACAACATCTCTACCTTGGTGGGGGTAAGCTCTGCGTACATCTCACCCTCCCCAAACCCCACTAGTGTGATAGACTGGGTATGGTGTTGTTATTGTTGTTGTATCTATATATTGAATAATTGCCCGTATTTTACGGGTGTTATGATGTGATTTTGGGCTCCTTTTGAGGCATTTAACTTGAATTACTTGTGAATTTGTTGGTGTTGATTTTAGTTTCCGCAGTAAACAATTAAGTAATGTCCTTGCAAAATTGAGTCCTCATGAGTATGTGCACTTAAAGGTTAAGCGGCTTTCGGACTTCCTGGTCGTTCTAATGTCTAGAACGTTTGTCAATGAGCCTTCTTGGAAAATTACGTCCATTGCATGCGCCAGTGTTTGGCGGCTTACATTGTGTCTGTGATGGACGGCTGCTTTGCGCCCACAATGGGACGACTTTAGCACATGTGGAAACGGTGCACTTTTGCATTCCGATACAGAACATCTTTCCTTGTTTACTCGCGTATTTTAAGACTTTCTGGCACTATGCGGGGGGGGGGGGGGGGAGGGGGGGTCCCCACCGAAATGTAGGTGCAAATTTTTTGAATTGACGAGTTCAACTTATGAATAATTCCTGGTGGTTGAGTTAGACGTGGTCTAGCTCCAAGCGAGTAGTTTACCCTACATTTGTCACGAAAAGTGACATAAAATTTGTTGGTGTATGTATCAGGATTATATTCAAGTATTGAAGCATGATCTATAATACTTTTATTTCTAAAAGTTTGATTTTGAATGGGAGACTTTGAGCAACTAGTTAAGTTATCTTCGTATCATTTATAGGTCACGAGTTCAATTTGTGGAAACAACTATTGATATGATGCTTGCATCGGATATATCACATCCCTAGAAGTGCGGTCCTTCCTTAAACGTTGCGTAAATACAAAATATTTTATGTACTAAGCTATATTCTGTAAAAGTTTGCTCAGTTCAATTAAGCATAGTGTTTGAAATTGATTTGAATGATACATGTTCTCTCTAAAAAGGAATCCATTTTAGAGGACTTTTAAGTATTTTCGATTAGATGTAAAGTAACAAAAAAATTTCCCTCACTTAGAATATCACAAAAATATCAGGTAGTTTTAGGTGTTATATGAACATTCTTTTTATCGTACTTTATGAGCTTTTTTAATGTATACATTTCATAATTATGTCATAATACAAAAATAAACAAATTTACCATTCTGTCTTAGTCTTCTATTTTATATTATTAGCTTGATGTATTATATTTAAACTTTTTTATTAGAATTATGTAGTTATATTTGGTTCATATATAATAGGGTTCTTTACACTATGTACCCTTGAAATCCAAAGTATTTACTCATCCTACCCATTAAAAATTACACTACCTATAAAATTAAAAGTATTTACCTAACCTACCAATTTATTACTGTATACCTTTATTATAACTTATGTGCGTATACCTTTATGGTATACTGCATAAGTTATGGTATACAAGTCTGGATGGGTAGAGCATGTAAATAGTTTATAGGTAGGACTGGTAAATATGAAACTTATTGGTAGGGGTGGGTAAATATTTAATTTAATGGGTATTTTAAATAGCCTCCCTATATAATAACATTTAGGCAAAACATATTGACATCCCCTTTATCTTGTCACGATTTTTCACTTAGACACTCCAACTCAGGCATGTCCCACTTAAACATTTTAACATCTACAATTACTGTGTCACTTAGACACTAAAATCTGAAGGGGTCTTCTAACTTACGCGCATGGAACTAATCGCTGCCTACGTGTATTATTTAGCCAACCAGTGTTAACCATGTGGAAAAATGTCCACGTAAGACCCAACCTAAACGGGTCTTACCCAAATAACCCGATTCGGATTAAATAAAACGATCCCCGTTAATTATTTTATTTTAACCTTACATCTACTCCAACTGACACAATTCCTTAATCCATCCATCGTGAATCTTCATTTTGGTTCGCGATTCCACAATCTACGGTCAAGTTCTGGTGTTTTAAGGTAAGGTTTTCGTTTTTTACTTAATTATTGATGTGTTATTAGTTTTTTTTCACTGTTGTGGTGTTTTCAAAATTTAGGGTAAAAACCATAATTTTTTAAATTCCTTGTTGATTGTGCATGTTTCCTTTGTCTTTTTGGTTGTAGGGTAAACTATGTCGGCTTGGAAATATATTTCCACTCGATTTCACCATGGTGGATACTTTATAACAGAATATCCAACCAAATATGTCACTAAACTCGAGGTAAATGAATTTGTTATTGACAAGTACCATTTCTCACTTTTTGAATTACAACATTGTACTGAAGGGCTAGCGTACAAGAGAGTTCAAGGTTTTTATTGTCTTAACGAGAGGACCAAAGAATTTGTCCTAATTGAAAATGATAAACAACTATATAATATTGTTTGTTACTGTAAAGATGGTGAATCGGACTTGTATGTAATGCATGTAGTTGACGGGGTTCCTGAGTCAATGGTCCCTGTTGGGTTATTATGTGGGCCAGGGGTGGTTGTGGAAAGTAATGACCCAACAAACCTATTAAATAATAAGTCTAGGGCTACTGTAGAAGAGGTTTTACCTTCCACTACTAGTCAAGAGCCACACCTTTCTTTTGAAGAGGCTTTTTCTTCATCTACTAGCCAACAAGAACCACAACCTCCTGATTTTGTCTTTCCTCCTACTGGTGGTGAAGAGGATCTTCCTCTTACTGGTGGTCAAGGGGTTGTTTGGGAGGATTCTAGTGGTGATGATGTGGAAGTGGCTAGTAATAAGTCAGGTTAGGATAACATACCTAATGAGGATGACACAGATTGTGATGAGGAGTTAACAACATTCAGGAATGAGAGGAGAAAGAGAAATAGGGCAAGTAAAAGAAAAAACAACCTGAAAAAGCTGGGATACCTATAGGGGAATCTGGTATTGATAGAGGTTTTGAAGATATTGGCAAGGACAAGAAAGGTAGATATGTAGAAAGGCTAGGGGGATGAGTATTATATTGATAGTTCTGATGTTGGGAGTGATGACAGTGATGAAGAGTTAGATGCAGAGTTTGAGGAGGGTGTTGACTTGCCAAGTAGAAGGAAGAGTACTAAAGTTAGATATGACACATATTGTCAGGTTGTCATATTTGAATTGGGGATAATTTTTTAGAATGTTGTATAGTTTAGGAAAGCTGTGGCAGAATATGCAATTGAGAATAAAGTTCAGGTGAAGCTAGGCCTAATGAACAAAACAGAGTGAGAGTTAAGTGTATTGCTAAGAACTGCAACTGGGAGCTATTTGCAAATGTTGACAGGGACTCGGTGATGAGGGGCAAACTACGGAAGCGATAAAAGTAAAGATAAAGTGAGATGCGACTTAAACAACTTACGAGGTAGCACCAAAGAACGATGTTTTGATATACCCTCGTTCGAGTCAAGTAGAACCTACGCTACGCAACTATCCTCAAGAGACACCCGACCCTTGCAAATAGAATAATCAAGGAGGATTGAAGGTCAACTTGGATTCTTCCAATTGATTTAAAGCCAAAAACATTACAGTGTTTTGAGAGCGTTCTCATCAATATGTATAATTCAAGGTAGGTTGAAGACATAAATGAGCTAAGGAGTATATTTATAGCACTTCTTTACAATGTTATGAAATGCCTAAAAAGCCCTTAGCTGGGTAGAAATACAATAGTACACTTAGGGCTAAAATAGGAAGTTTACACAAAAAGTCTAGGAGTTCAACAAAGAAGGCGCTCGACCTGAATCCAGGCGCTCCGCCTGGTGGAGCTACTGACCAACAGGATGGGTGCTCTGCCTGGTTGGTCAGGCGCTCCGCCTGGTTTGTCCTCAGTCTGGGCGCTCCGCCTGGCCTTCTAGGCGCTCTGCCTGGCCCTGAAGCATAGGTTGTTTGGCTTCAATCTGCGCGCTCCGCCTGGCCCTGAAGCATGGGTGTCCCTCCTTCAATCGAGCTCAAATGCATGATCTTCAAATCGCCTCCGGAGCTCATATCATCAATGCCCTTCCGAATCAAGTATAAGTGAGCATCATGGATTGCTTTGTCTTGGCTTATAGTAAAGGGCGTTGTGGTGGTTTGCCACGCATCTTCCTCCCCTTCTTGAGAAGATTTCGTCCTCGAAATTAAGATGTCATCCTCTACGGCATCGTCACCTACATCAAAAGGATCCAAGTCACTAACATTAAAAGTATTTGAAACATTGTACTCACCTGGTAAATCGATCATATAGGTATTGTTGTTGATCTTGGAGAGCACTTGGAATGGTCCATCTCCACGGTTGCCAACTTCCCTTTCCTAAGGTTCTTAAACATTTCTTTGCGGAAGTGCACCCATACCCAATCTTCTTTCTTGAGTTCCAACTTCTTCTTTCCCTTGTTCTTCTTGAAGGCACCTTTGCATAGGCCTCCAAGCTCTTCCTTGCCTTGGCATGGATCTCAAGCATTGCCTTAGCTCGGCTTTTACCTTAAAAACTAACAACTATATCCTTGGGCAAAGGGGTTAGATCAAGTGGAATCGAAGGATTAAAATCATAAACGCACTCAAATGGAGTCATGCCAATCATGCTATACAATGTACGATTATATGCAAACTCCATAAGAAGCAACTTTTCAACCCAAGTCCCGGCCTACCTCGGGTCATAGCTCTAAGTAGAGCACCCAAAGTTCGGTTCACCACCTCGGTTTGACCATCCGTTTGAGGGTGGTGGGACGTAGAGAACAACAACTTGGTGCCAAGAGCACCCCAAAGACATCTCCAAAAATGACTAAGGAACTTAGAGTCCCTATCACTCACAATTGTTTGAGACATACCATGCAATTTTAACACATGATCAATGAAAAAAGAAGCTACATGTTGTGCATCATGACTCTTTTTACAAGGAATAAAGTGAGCTATTTTGGAGAACCTATCCACGACAACATAAATGCTATCATGTCCCCCCTTAGACCGTGGAAATTACATAACAAAATCCATATAAATATCCATCCACAAGCTAGTAAGAATAAGAAGGGGAGTATACAAACCATAGGGATTAGATTTTGACTTATCATGCTTGCAATCCAAGCAAGTGTTGCAAAGTCGCTCAACTTGCAATCCTATTTTTGGCCAATGGAATTGCTCCATGAGAATGGTCAAGGTTTTGTTTCTCCCATAGTGAACCATCAAGCCCCCACAATGTGCTTCACGAACAAGCAACTCCCTCCATGAGAACTCGGGCACACAAACTCTACCATTCTTAAAGATATAGCCATCAACCCATTGGTACTTCTAAACTCTTTCCCCTTTTCAAGAGCTTCATGAATACTCTTTAGCTTAGGGTCTTGAGCATACATCAATTTAATACTCTCAAAACCCATGAGCTTGGAAGCAAGAGTGGCGGCAAGAGCAAACTTCTGAGAAAGTGCATCGGCCACAACATTGTCTTTCCCTTTCTTGTAATGAATCACATAGGGAAAAGACTCAATGAACTCCACCCACTTGGCATGCCTTTTGTTCAACTTCTCTTGGCCTCTAAGATGCTTGAGTGACTCATGGTCACTCTTGATCACAAATTTCCTAGGTCATTGATAGTGTTGCCAATGAGCTAGAGCTCTCACAAGGGCATAAAACTCCTTATCATACGTGGAGTAATTCAAGGTTGCACCCTTCAAGTTTTCACTAAAGTAGGCAATGGGTTTCCCTTCTTGCATGAGAACACCCCAATTCCCACCCCCCCCCCCCCCCGAGGCATCACATTCAACCTCAAAAGCTTTCCAAAAGTCGAGCAATTTCAATAATAGGGCGGTACTCAACCTACTTTTCAACTCTTGGAAAGCCTTTTCTTGAGGCTCCCCCCAAACAAAGGGTTTGTCTTTCTTCACCAACTCGGTGAATGGTGCGGCAATGGTACTAAAGTCTCTTACAAAGTGCCTATAGAAAGCAAGGCCATGGAAACTCCTAACATGAGATACGGTAGAAGGAGTAGGCCAATCTCTAATAGCTTCGACTTTGGACTCATCAACCTCTACGCCATTGGCACCAACAACATAACCAAGAAAGACAACCTTTTCAACACAAAGGGCACACTTTTTAAAATTGGCATAGAGCTTTACGACTCTTAGCACGTCAAGAACTTGACTTAAGTGGCCCACATGGTCGTCGATTGATTTGCTATATATCAAGCTATCATCAGAATAGACGACCACAAACTTATTGATAAATGACTTTAGGACATGGTTCATCAACCGCATAAAAGTGCTAGGTGCATTGGAGAGCCCAAAAGGCATCACCAACCATTCATAGAGACCAAACTTGGTCTTGAATATAGTTTTCCACTCATCACCCGGTTTCATCCGGATTTGGTGGTAGCCAGACATAAGATCTATCTTAGAGAAGACACTAGAATCACTCAATTCATTAAGCATGTCCTCAAGACGAGGTATGGGATGACGACACTTTATCGTTATCTTGTTGACCGCACGGCAATCAACACACATCCTCCATGTCCCGTCCTTCTTTGGCACGAGAATGACCGGTACGGCACACGGACTCAAGCTATCACGAACCTAGCCTTTGTTGAGCAACTCATCCACTTGCTTTTGCAACTCCTTTGTATCTTCGGGTTTGCTCCTATAGGCCGGCTTGTTTGGGATTTTGGACCCCGGGACAAAATCAATTTGGTGCTCAATTCCCCTCAATGGAGGAAGGCCACTCGGCATCTCTTCTGAGAACATGTCCTAAAAAACCTTCAAGACATTCTCAATAGCACTAGGCAAAGGGTTAGGGTTAGAAAAATAATCACTATCGATATTTGGAACCATACCTTTGTGCACTAGGCAAATGAGCATTTTGATGCCATCATTTCCTCTCAAGTACTCAGACGGTTGCATTATGGAACAAATGTTATCGGTGATAGATGATGGAGTAGTAGGGCTTTTGGTCAAATCTTAGTCACCACGGGGGACTTAGCTTTAGCCGCTTCTTTTAGCTCCCTCATGCACTTATAATCATCACTCACTTGTTTAGGCGTCAAGGGCTTGAACACATATTTCTTACCCTAATGTTTGGTTGTGTAAGTGTTGGCTCGGCCATCATGTATCACACTCCTATCATATTGCCAAGGCCTACCAAACAAGAGATGACAAGCTTGCATTGGCACCACATCAAACATTAGCTCGTCTTGATAATTCTCAATCTTGAACTTTATCAAGACTTACTTCACCACCGTCAACTCCCCATATTCACTCAACCATTGTAATCGGTAGGGGCTTGGGTGTTTAAGGGTAGGCAATTTCAATTGTGAAACCAAAGTTTGGCTCACCACATTAGCACAACTACCCGAATCAATAATCATGGAGCACATTTGTCCCTTCACCCTACACCTAGCATGGAACAAGTTCTCCCTTTTCACATCTGCATCCTCCTCACTCATCATGACACTTAAACTACGGCGTACCACCAAGAACATGTTGGGGTCATCACCCTCCGCAGCTTCCTCCTCTCTCTCGACTACCTCACTATCCTCAACTACCTCTCCCGCAGGCTCACTTTCCTCCTCATACACCAACCCATCATCCATAATTATCATTATTTTTTAGGGTGGGGCAATCTTTTGCAAAGTGATCATAGCCTTTACATTTGTGACATTGAAAAGTAGAAGAAGAAGGAGTATTTAATTGAGTTCTAGAGTAAACTCCCACTTCTTTGAAGTCGCTTTTTGGAGTGGCCTTCTCAAAAGGATTCTTCACATCTCGACTTCCACTAGCACCACTTGTGTTTGGGCTTTTCCATTCTTTAGGTTGAGTCATGGGAGTAGAAGTAGTACTCATTTAGCGAGGAGCTTTCTCTTCCTTGAGCCACTTTTCGGCTTCAACCGCGGCATCACATACATCTTGAAGAGAATGAAAGATGTGTAACCTCAATTGAGAAGCAATCTCCTGGCTCAAACCACTCTTGAATCGAATGATAGCTTGCTCCTCATCTTCCGTTTCCATGTTAAGGGCCATTCGGTTCTTTTCAAACTCGTTGAAGTATTCATCAACCGATTTGAAGCTTTGTTTCAACTCATATAGCCTCTTGAGTTGTTCTTGCCGATACTTGGGTGTCACATATTTGGTGCTCATCACCTCTTTCAATTCTTCCCAAGCAATGTTCACGGGCATCCTAACTCTTCTTCTTGACCTCTTGACGGATTCCCACCACGTGGAAGCATATGGCTCAAATGAAGCAATGGCATAATGGATTTCTTCTCCCCAGACATGTCATTTATATCAAATACCCGCTCCAATTGAACCTTCCACTCTAAGAACTTCTCCGATTCACTAGTCTCCTTGAAAGGTGGGATAGCGATCTTCACATTATTCAAATTATTGTCACGACCCCCACGGTTTGGTTCCGGTTGACCCCCGTAGTAGTCATCAACTTCATTATATTCTCGCCTCAAGTTCCTCCCCACACAATCCCTTTGAGGTCCACGACCTTGGCCATGACCTCTATCCATTCCCCGGCCTCCAATCATTGCCCTCCTATTAGGATAGGGAGCATCAAAGTCATCATAGTTATCACCAAGTCCGGGGCCCTCCCCTTCGTGAGTCTCAACAACTTGCTCAAGGAGTGCAACATTTCTACGGGGCCGCAGGAGTGGAACTTCACCTTGGGGATTAACCAAGGGTTGGGTGTTGCCCAACACTCTCTCACAAACAAGAGCTTCTTCTATCAACCGTTGTTGACGAGCTAGCTCGGAAAACTGCTCCGGCTTCACAGGTGAGCCATCACTTGTGCCTTCCCCAGTATCTTTGTGGACACTTGGGGTCCTTTCTCTTTTAAAGATATCCATTTTGAGGTTTAAAGAATTCATCTCGGCTAAGAGAGTAGCAAAGATAATTGTTGGGACCTCAACGGTATCCTTTCCTTTTTCTTTCGCCATGTACCTACAAGCAATCAAAAATAAAAAAAGAGATTAGAGTATAAGTCCTCATGCATTCCCTTACCTTTGAATGTTACTCGGGTACACTCAAGTTGGGGTAGGTTCACACAAGCTTGATCTCAATGGCCTCCTCGTAGTTGAACGACCTCATTAATAATCAAACAAAGTCACAAGAACCAAATACTCTTCGGGAAGAGTGGAGTTGATGGGACTCGATGAACGCTAGGCTATATAGGTGCGCACTTGAAACAAAAACTATAGTACGAGGCTTCTTTGAGGTCTACTCTCCTCTAGGCACGAGCCTAAATGCTCAATGAACTAGTACTAATTAAGTAGGAGTGTTACTCTAAAAGTACTAGCAGAAAACAACAGAAACCAAAGAAACATGAAAACCTACGAAATGAAACTACCCGAACCGTCCTAGGGCTGAGCGGTCTGCCTAGGTGGGTGGGCGGTCCGCCTAGATTTGTGAAAAAATCAGCCAGAGTGTAGTTCAGCTTCGTCAAGAACACGGTTTTTGACGTTTTGCAACCAATTTTTCCAACGATTTCAAGTTGTTTTTCAATTTAAATGATACCCAAAGGTGTTTTCAACTATCACAAGCAAACTCTAATGATTTATAACAACAAACAATCACCAACAATATTGATTCAAGATTTGAGCAAATTTTTCCAAGGGTTCCAAGAATTTTTTTGAGATTCAAAATTTCGATTTTCAATCCGCAACACCAACCGAGGTAATGGGGGTATCAAAACAATGGGTTTACATCATAGAAAAATCTCCGATAACAAACATCCAAGAAATCACTACAACAAACAAGGTCTAGCAATATTTTTGCAATTTTCAAGTTTTTGAATTTTTTTGTTTTTCTTCAAACTTTCAAGAACAAGAACATGAATAACAACAAGAACAAGATAAAAACACAACGAACAAGGAACGAGGGTTTGTAAGAACAACACCTGAGCCTTGCTCAGATACCAACTGATGAGGGGCAAACTACGGAAGCGATAAAAGTAAAGATAAAGTGAGACTCGACTTAAACAACTTACCAGGTAGCACCAAAGAACGATGTTTTGATACACCCTCGTTCGAGTCAAGTAGAACCTACACTATGCAACTATCCTCAAGAGACACCCGGCCCTTGCTAATAGAATGATCAAGGAGGATTGAAGGTCAACTTGGATTCTTCCAATTGATTTCAAGCCAAAAATATTACAAGGTTTTGAGAGTGTTCTCATCAATGCGTATAATTCAAGGTAGGTTGAAGAAATAAATGAGCAAAGGAGTGTATTTATATCACTCCTTTACAATGTTATGAAATACCTAAAAATCCCTTAGCTAGGTAGAAATACAATAGAACACTTAGGGCTAAAATAGGAAGTTTACACAAAAAGTCTAGGAATTCAGCAAAGCAGTCGCTCGGCCTGAATCTACGTGCTTCGCCTGGTGGAGCTACTGACCAATAGGCTGGGTGCTCTGCCTGGTTGGTCAGGCGCTCCGCCTGGTTTGTCCTCAATCTGGGCGCTCTGTTTGGCCTTCTAGGTGCTCCGCCTGGCCCTGAAGCATGGGTGTCCCTTCTTCATTCGAGCTCAAATGCATGATCTTCAAATCACCTCCAGAGCTCGTATCATCAATGCCCTTCCAAATCAAGTATAAGTGAGCGTCATGGATTGTTTTGGCTTGGCTTCTAGTAAAGGGCCTTGAGGTGGTTTGCCCCGCATCACTCGGGTGATTTCAAAATTAAAAAATACATCCCTGTCCAAGTTTCAGGCCAACAAATTTAGGCAAGAAATTGTTGCTGAACCTTATATGAGAATCTGGGAAATTCAAGATATGGTTAGGGAGAAGTTAGGGTTGTACATTGCTAGAACCATTGCAAATAGGGCAAAGCAACTGGTTCTTAGAAAATTCATGGGTGATCGGAAAGGAGAATTTGCTAGATTGTGTGATTATACAAAAAGTATTAAAACATCAAATCCAGGCAGCTCCTGTTGGATAAAAATTGACAGGGAATCAGAACTTAGGAAGAACTTATTTCAGTACTTTTATGTGTGCTTTGATTCTATCAAGAAGGGGTGGATGGAAGGTTGTAGGAAAATCATAGGCTTTGATGGATGTTTCTTGAAAGGGGCCTGTAAGGGGGAATTGTTAGTTGTTGTTGGCAAAAATGGAAACCAACAGATCTATCCCATTGCATGGGCTGTTGTGCATCATGAGACTAACATTCATAGAGTTAGTTCCTGAGCCACTTAATAGAGGATCTGCAGCTTGGAAGTGGAGAAGGCCTAACAGTGATGTCTGATATGCAAAAGGTATTCATATTCTTTAATTTCAGTGTTTTTGCTACATAATTAACTGAGAATCTGATTGTTTTTGTTGCATAATTAATTGTTATTCATTGTTTTGTAGGGACTTGTTCCAAGTATAAAAGAATTGTTACCTCATGTTGTGCAAAGAATGTGTGCAAGGCACATATGGTCAAACTGGTCCCAAAATTGGAGAGGTGAAGAAATGAGGAAGCAGTTTTGGAAGGTGGCTAAAGCTAGCTATGTGACGAAATACAACAAAGAGCTGGAATCTATGAAAAGACTTGGTCCAAAGAAAATTGGGTATGATTTGATGAAGTATCCAAGAGAGGTATATCGTAGAGCATTTTTTAAAGATCATGCTAGGTGTGACATGGTAGAGAACAATATATATGAGACCTTCAACTCTTGGATATTGGAAGCTAGGCATAAAAGTATTATTACAATATTAGAGGAGATTAGGCATAAAATTATGAGAAGGCAGGTTGACATGCTTAGGTTTACTGCTGGTTGGATAAATGACATAACCTCTATGGCTAGGTTAGTACTTGATGAGAGTAAGGACCATGCTAGAAAGTGTGAATTTGTGTGGGATGGAGACAATGGGTTTCAGCTCCTAGATGACAAGATAGGGTTTACTGTTGACTTGAGGGGGAAGGATTGCAGCTGTAGATTATGGAGACTAAGGGGAATCCCTTGTGCACATGTTGTGTGTGCATACTACTTTCTTAACCGAAACCCCGATGAACATGTAGAACACTGGTACAGAAAAAACATATTTCTCAAGACATGCACATTTCATTCAACCAATTCCCAACTATATGCTGCAAGTGGGAGACCATCCAATTATTGAACCACCAGCCCCAAAGCCTATGCCTGGTAGACCCAAGACAAGTAAAAGGAAAGACAATGAGGAGTCTAAGAAAAAATGGGGCAAGCTGTCAAAGAAGGGAGTGAAGATGACATGTACAAACTGTCACCAAACTGGCCACAACAGATCTGGATATTCAACCAGGGTAAGAACTCTTTCTTTTTTAATTCTACTTCACTGAAATTAACATATATTAACTAGCTACTTATTGCACCATTAGAGAGGATCTGGAGCATCAAGTAGCCAACAAACTCAGTCAAGTCAGCCTACTCAAGCAAGCAAGTCAATCTAAAGAAGCTCAATATGTGATGGTACTGGAGCTAATGTAATAGTTAGGAAACCATCTGGTAGAAGGAATAGAGGAATACGTATGTCACGACCCAGTTTCGGGGCCGTGACCGGCGCTTAGGAACTAAGTCCCTAAACAAGCCTTATCAAAATTCTACAGAAAATCGGGCAGAGTTTCCCCTGTTTTAGGCCTATCCAAAAATTTCCTGTGTCAACCAGAAAACCAGAAAACCAGAACATACTAATAACAATATAATTACTCAAAATCCACGTCTTTAAAGAATTAGCAAAGCAAAGTGCTCCATCTAACTCCCAATAAACCAGAAACGTCTGACAAGAAGTACTAAGTTCATAAAGGCCTAAAATGTACTAAGTTCATAAAGGCCTAAAATACTGGCAAGACCAACTTATTAACTGAATAACCAACTCAAAGATAAGACAACTGACTAACAAATGACTAAATGGAGCGACTCTAAGGGTTTCAAAGAAAGACAATAATGAATAAATAAAGCTCTTGCCCACGCGAACTAATGCGGGGCTCACCAGGATTGTCAACTCGCGACTCTAAGAATGAAGATCCTCGGCTACGGCACCTGCTGTATCTGGAAGGAAAAATATAGCGAGGAGTGAGTCGCAACTCAGTGAGTAATAACGCTTAACCGCAGCCGATTTAAGTGGGGACAAGTCAAAACATGCCAGTATATCTTATGCAGAAATATACATATAATTTAATTGTCACTTTCAGAATAACAAACAGAAATCAGTCTTTTCAAGTACTTCTTGTAAACAGTAATCAATATAAAATCAGTAGCAAATTCAGTAATCACTATATTATACCAAGTATATAGGTTAGGGAGATTTCCAAGAACAGACCATGTAATCAGTAACAAATTCCTCTCTGAGGAAATCAGTAACAGTAAGCTAGTTCTACCTTCCCACTAGCAGGGACTGTAACGGTAATCCGGAGTATACAAGGTGCACCAGGTCTAACGTACCCGTCGTTAGCTACGGGGTCTGTCAAGGCTCATCCGAAAATATATATTTTCTATACAAAGTAAAGGGGCATTTCAAGTAACAGTACAATATTCCAAATAGCGGTAAAACATGTCAAGTAGCGGTAAAAATCAAATCTTGTAACGGTAAAATAATTCAAATAATTATTTCGGTACATATCTTGTAAAAGGACTTGTCCCATGCAATTTAAATCATTCAGTAATATATTTTACTTCAAAATCAAGTAGAAACCATGCAGGTTATGGAAATACAAATTGCGGTAAGGTCATCACTCACAGTACAAACGCGCGTAGCTTAAGCGTATCTTCCACGGCAATCCAACACCTCGTCCAGTCAATCTATAATCACATTATATCGATCTCGTGTTAGTTTTCTTGTTTAAGATAATTTATAACTAACATCGACTACCCATTAACCATGTCCCTATTGTGCTAGTGTATTACAATATTTCCTAGGTTTTCCTTCTCTGATTTGTTTAACAATTAGCTAACTACAATTAATAATGTTAAAAGGCTGAGTGTGGAGTAAGGAAATTAGTCTTAGCCATAATCTTAGATTTCCCTTAGCCTTCTCTGCCAAGGTAATCAAAATCTCTGAATACCAATTTTTTTCCAAACTTAATATTTTAATGTAACCCATTAAAATTTCATCTAAATTCATAAGGATACTCCTCATAAAGAAGTGAATTATACAATTACCTTGAGTTTCTCCTTCCTTTTCTTGTTTCTCTGAATTTTCTTTCCAAGCTTTTCCTTTGATTTTGTTTCTGATTGTCTAGGTGTGTTTCGGCAGGAGCTTTAAGCGTTTCCCTTAATCCCTTTGGTTTGTGATGATTTTCTCTTTGATTGCTGCTTGTTTGTTTCAGAGGCTTATGGCCTCGTTGCTGCCTCTAATTCTCTTGGATTTAGTTTCTGCCAAAGTCCTTTGTGGCTTTGGCTCTTGTTTTTTTTAATTCACTTTAGAAAATGACTAATTTGCCCTTATTTAACTAGGATATTACATTCTCTCTCCCTTAAGAAATTCGGTCTCCGAATTTAAACTAAGAGCATACCTGTAGGGTGAAATAAGTGAGGATATTTGGCTCGCATATCATCTTCCATTTCCCAAGTAGCTTCCCTAGTAGTATGATTTTTCCACAAAACTTTCACAAACACAATTTCTTTTCTCCGTAGCTTCCTTATTTGGCTCTCCAGTATGGCTATGGGTTCCTCCTCATAAGATAGTTTCTCATTAAGCTGTATAGTCGGTGTCCCAAGCACATGAGAATCGTCCGGTACATACTTTCGTAGCATAGACACGTGAAACACAGGATGAATAAAAGATAACTCTGGATGAAGAGCCAAACTGTAAGCAACGGCTCCAACTCGTTCAAGTATCTCATAGGGTCCTATGAATCTCGGGCTCAACTTCCCTTTTTTCCCGAATCGTGTCACGCCTTTCATCGGGGAAACTCGTAAGAACACTCGATCCCCAGCTGCAAACTCCAAATCTCTTTTCCTCTTATTTGCATAAGACTTTTGCCTGCTTTGAGCTGTGAGCAATCTCTGCCTAATTAACTGGACCTTATCAATAGCTTCCTGTATCAGGTCTGGTCCTAAAACCTTAACTTCACCGGCTTCGAACCATCCAATTGGAGAACGACAACGCCTACCATATAACGCCTCATAAGGAGCCATCTGAATGCTTGCCTGATAGCTATTGTTATAAGCAAACTCTGCTAAAGGCAAGTAAGTATCCCAACTACCACCAAAATCAATAATGCAAGCTCTCAACATGTCCTCCAATATCTGTATAGTACGTTCAGACTGACCGTTGGTTTGAGGATGGAATGCGGTGCTAAGATCTACTCTAGTACCCAATTCTCTTTGAAAGGACCTCCAAAAGTGAGAAGTGAATTGTGATCCTCTATCAGAGATAATGGACAGTGGAACTCCATGGAGTCGGACAATTTCATTTATGTATAACTGTGCATATCTCGCACCACTGTAAGTAGTTTTAACCGGCAAAAAGTGTGCTGACTTTGTAAGCCGATCAACAATCACCCATACTGAATCATAACCTTTAAGTGTACGAGGTAGCCCAGTCACAAAATCCATGGTAACTCTTTCCCACTTCCACTCTGGAATCTCGAGTCGCTGTAGTAGTCCTGCGGGTCGCTGGTGCCCAGCCTTAACCTGTTGACAAGTCAAGCAACTAGTAACAAAGTTAGCAATATCTTTCTTCATACCTTCCCACCAATACAGTTGCTTCAGGTCGCGGTACATCTTAGTGGCTCCAGGATGTATAGTGTATCTAGAACGGTGAGCTTCCTCGAGAATAACTCGTCTTAGCCCATCAATTTCTGGTACACATAACCGGTTACCTAGTCGGAGAACCCCATTATCATCAATAATCATATTCTTGCTTTTACCAGCTAGGACTTCATCTCGATATTTGCACAACCGTTCATCCTCGTACTGAGTGGCTTTAACACGTTCTACCAATGAAGACTTGGCTGGAACATAAGCCAATAACACCCTAGAATTAGTCACGCTGAACCTGATATCGGTACCTTCGAGCCTGTGAATATCCTTGGCCAACTGTCTCTTTACAGGAGCTATATGTGCCAAACTACCCATAGACTTTCTGCTCAATGCATCAGCCACAACATTGGCCATCCCTGGATGATATAGAATAGTGCAATCATAGTCCTTGAGAAGTTCCATCCAGCGACGCTGCCGAATGTTTAGATCTTTCTGCTGAAAAATATACTTTAGGCTCTTGTGATCAGTATAAATTTCACATGTTTCTCCATACAAGTAGTGCCTCCAAATATTTAATGCAAATACCACTGCAGCCATCTCCAGATCATGAGTGGGATAGTTTTGTTCATTCTTCTTCAATTGTCGCGAAGCATAAGCTATCACACGACCATTTTGCATGAGAACACACCCTAATCCCACTCTCGAAGCATCACAAAATACCGTGAATCCTCCCGAACCGGTTGATAAGGCTAGAACTGGTGCGGTGGTCAAACATGTCTTGAGCTTCTGAAAACTCTGCTCACATTCATCTGTCCACTGAAACTTTACATTTTTCTGTGTTAGCTTGGTCAATGGTGCCGCTATTCTTGAAAAATCCTGCACAAAACGCCTATAGTAACCTGCTAATCCCAGAAAGCTACGAATCTCTGTAGGAGTGGTGGGTCTGGGCCATTTCTGCACTGCTTCTGTCTTTCTAGGATCTACCAGTATTCCATCCTTGGATACCACATGCCCAAGGAATGCTACGGAGTCTAGCCAAAATTCACACTTAGAGAACTTCGCATAAAGCTTATGTTCCCGCAATGTTTGCAGTACAACTCTCAGATGAGCCTCGTGTTCTTCTTGACTGCGAGAATACACCAAGATATCGTCAATAAATATAATGACAAATCTGTCCAGAAACGGCTTGAACACCCTATTCATTAAATCCATGAATGCAGCTGGAGCATTAGTCAACCCGAAAGGCATCACAAGGAATTCATAATGCCCGTATCGAGTTCTGAAAGCTGTCTTAGGAATATCTTTGTCACTAACTCTGAGCTGATGATAACCAGATCGAAGATCAATCTTTGAGAAATGGGCATCTCCCTGCAACTGATCAAACAGATTATCAATACGAGGCAAAGGGTATTTATTACATACCGTTACCTTGTTCAGCTGTCTGTAGTCAATGCACATTCTTAGGGACCCATCTTTCTTCTTCACAAATAGTACTGGTGCACCCCAGCGGGATACACTTGGTCTGATAAATCCCTTGTTCAATAACTCCTGCAATTGCTCCTTTAGCTCCCTCAACTCCGCTGGTGCCATACGATATGGAGGAATCGATATGGGATGCGTGTCAGGTGCTACATCAATGCTGAAATCTATATCCCGCACTGGAGGTAGTCCCGGTAAATCCTCAGGAAACACATCGGTGAACTCTTGCACCACTGGAACCATTTCTAAGCTAGGAGTCACATCTCTTGTGTCTCTCACCATAGCTAAGAATGCCCAACAACCTTTCTTCACTAACTGCTGAGCTTTTACAAATGATATGACATTACATATCTTTGGAATTTGATCCCCTTTCAGAATAAAACTAGGTTCATTAGGCATCTCGAACTTAACTACCTTCGCATGACAATCGAGGGTAGCGTGGCAAGAAGATAGCCAATCCATACCCATCAGTACGTGATATTTGGCTATTTCACTTATATTTTTAGGGTATTTTCACCATGTTATGATAGTATGTCTAAGATGTTATAAGCAAAATTGTTAATATTTGGTGCTAATTGAGTTGTTTGGTGTTGTAGGACTTGAACATGGTGAATTGAGCGAAAAAAGTGCTATTTTTGGAGTTACAAATGAAGATGTTGAAGAGTTCAAGTAATCTGTGTGCCACGCGAGTGACACGGGAAGAAATAGAGTCTTTGCTTAAGAATTGATTAAAAATTTCAGCGCATTTAGGCTAAATACGCGAGCACCACGCGAGCTGAATTGCCTGCAGAAATTTGGTCCGCGTGGCACGCGGGTGCCACGCGCAGTACAAGGCTGATGGGCGAAAAAATAAGGCTATTTTAGTACTTTTGCTCAGTTTATTACAGGGTATAAAAGCTTCTTTTGCCTCCATTATGAAAAATACACTGGAGAAGAAGCAAAAAGGAGGCTAGAGCTTTGTTGACTTCAAGAACACGAGTTTTTCTAAATTCTTCCTTACTTTTTGTGATTTATTCATTCATGATTTATTTTGATATGACTATCATGAACATGAGTGGCTAAATTACCCATTATAGGGTTGATTGAACCACTCCAATACTATGTGAATTGATTAATTGATTTTGATGAATGGAACTTGATTATTCTTCCTATCTAAGTATTTGCGTTTTGTTTGCTAATTGATTGGAAGAGCCCCCCAATTGATTGGTCCCTTTATCCTTGTGCGTTTAGGAATAAATTCACGTGTTAGGGTTAAATGCTTAGCAATATTTCAACCTAAAACCAAGGAATTACTTAGGTTGTCAATAGGGTGAGTTGTGACCACCGAGCCCGATTGTGAACCATACTTGTAGTTCTAATCATCTTCATTAATTAATTGGAAGGTTAGTTAGTGAAAGTCATAGCTAGTGCACGGAAGTGGTTAGTTGTGAATTTGGAGCAAGTGTTCAATAGGAAGAACCAAGTTGAATTCGTTGATTCATTAGTCAATCACATAGGTAGGAGTCGGTGTAAATCAATTCTAGGCTTTTAATATCCTTGCTTGATTACTTTTTATTATTTTGCTATTTACCTTATTGTTATTTAGTTTCTACTTTAAAACCATCATTAAAATATAAACTCTTGAAGTTGGTTGATTAGATAAATTAGTTAGATTAACGACTGAATTACGAGTGTTCTCAGTGGGATTCGACCTCGGGACTTTAAGTACCGAGCTATATTTGCTGGGACCGCTTAGTCCCTTTTATAGGGCATAGTTGGGCGAGATCAGTACGTCAAAATCAACCATATCAAGTACAATTAGATTAGCTAAGGTGTCTCTACCCTCAACTCGAATCTGACAAGCACGATACACATATTCAACAAGTAAAGAATCTCCCACAGGATTAGCAACTAGAAAAGGATCATGCAATATTTCTGGTTGTCTATCAAACCTCAAAGCAAAGAATGAGGACACATAGGAGTGGGTAGATCCTGGATCAAACAATGCAAGTGCATCAAGTGAGCAAACAGAAAGAATACCTGTAACCACAGCATTTGAGGCCTGAGCATCTTGCCTAGTAAGTGCAAAAACTCTCGACTGGCCTCTACCAACAGTTCCCTGTCCTCGATTACCCATGGCACGATCTCCGGCACCTCTACCTTTGTTACCTCTACCAGCAGTACCTGTATTATTACGAGCAGTCTGCGTAGATGCCGCTGCCTGCACAGAAGCTTGGCTAAACTCTCTCTGAGGATGAAGGCAATCCTGTATGTGATGTCCCAACTTGCCACACCGGAAGCACCCTCCAGTCAGAACACGGCACGGACCCCAATGTAATCTACCACAAGTCTGACATACTGAATCAGTAGCATATATCTGTCCAGAGCTATGATGTCCAGATGATAATGGTAGTCCCTTAGCATTATCTTTGTGAGGAGGTGCTCTAACGGATGGCTGGGAAACCACGTTTGTCCCTGTCTGAAAACCCTGTCGCTGTACCTGATTCCCTGTTCTACGGTCTGTGCTAACTCCCTCAGTGAAAGATCCCCCAGTCTTAGCCTTCTTATATGAATCTTTAACCGCCCGTGATTCACGACCCCTGTTTTCAATCTTTCTGGCAAGGTCGAGTGCATCAGAGTAATTCAGATTCTTCATCTGCGGAGAAACTGCATTGAATAAACGATCAACCAACCCATCAACAAACCTTTGAACCCGAGATGTTTCATTTGGCACTAAGTTAGGTGCATATCTAGCCAGCTTAGTAAACTTAGTGTTATATGTCGATACATCCATATCTGGGGTCTGAACTAATCTCTCAAACTGCCAAGCGTATTCCTTCCTCAAACTTTCAGGGAGAAAGCGATCCATGAACAACTTAGTAAACTCATCCCATGTCAATCGTGCTGCTTCTGTGGGCCTTTCTAAAAGTACAGTTTCATACCAAGTATTAGTTGTATCCTCCAACTTGTATGCTGCAAGTTCCACGGATCTCTCACTAGAACATCCAAGAGCACGCAACGCCTTAAGTGTACCATCCAAGAAACTCTGAGGATCCTCTGTAGTGTCAGAACCCGTGAACCTTGGTGGTTTCAGTTTCAAGAACTCTGGTAAGGACACTTCTCTGTTACCAAAAATCTGAGTCTGTCTCCGAGCCTGAGTCTGTGGCTGAGCCTGAGTCTGTGTCTGTGTCTGTGCCTGAGTCTGAGACTGATTCTGTGTCTGAGTCTGAGCCTGTGTAGGTGCCTGAGGTTGCGTTAGAGCAACATTATGTTGACTAGCCATTTCCTGTCTATCCATTCTAGCATTCAAGAGTTCAATGGACCTTTGCATAGCATTAAGTGCCTCAATAGTAGCATCCTCATATGACGGTGGAGGTGGATTATCCTAAATTTCTGGAGTAGGCTCTCTTGTAGCTCTTGTAGTAGCACCAGCTCTCGTGGTAGCAGCTTGGCCTCGTCCCTGAGTATTACCTCCTTTCCTAGCTGAGGTAGATGACGGCCCAGCACTGGAGGAATTCGGAGCAGCTCGGGCCGCCTTTTTAGATCTTGTCTTACCACCCATCTGAGTAATAGAATAACTAACGTTAGATTCATCTATTTAGCAGTAGTCGTCTCACACGTACGGAAGGAACAAGAAAGAAGGAAAGACACGAAACTTCCTATCACGCCCTCGCAGAATAACGATTATGGGAATGGTCGGCAACATAAGCATAATAGAGATTCTACTACTAACGTGTGCTCCATTAGTCACAGGAATAACCTAGGGCTCTGATACCAACTTTGTCACGACCCAGTTTTGGGGACGTGACCGGCGCTTAGGAACTAAGTCCCTAAACAAGCCTTATCAAAATTCTACAGAAAATCGGGCAGAGTTTCCCCTGTTTTAGGCCTATCCAAAAATTTCCTGTATCAACCAGAAAACCAGAACATACCAATAACAATATAATTACTCAAAATCCACGTCTTTAAAGCATTAACAAAGCAAAGTGCTCCATCTAACTCCCAATAAATCAGAAACGTCTGACAAGATGTACTAAGTTCATAAAGGCCTAAAATGTACTAAGTTCATAAAGGCCTAAAATACTGGCAAGACCAACTTATTAACTGAATAACCAACTCAAAGATAAGACAACTGACTAACAAATGACTAAATGGAGCGACTCTAAGGGTTTCAAAGAAAGACAATAATGAATAAATAAAGCTCTTGCCCACGCGAACTAATGCGGGGCTCACCAGGATTGTCAACTCGCGACTCTAAGAATGAAGATCCTCGGCTACGGCACCTGCTGTATCTGGAAGGAAAAATATAGCGAGGAGTGAGTCGCAACTCAGTGAGTAATAACGCTTAACCGCAGCCGATTTAAGTGGGGACAAGTCAAAACATGCCAGTATATCTTATGCAGAAATATACATATAATTTAATTGTCACTTTCAGAATAACAAACAGAAATCAGTCTTTTCAAGTACTTCTTGTAAACAGTAATCAATATAAAATCAGTAGCAAATTCAGTAATCACTATATTATACCAAGTATATAGGTTAGGGAGATTTCCAAGAACAGACCATGTAATCAGTATAAATTCCTCTCTGAGGAAATCAGTAACAGTAAGCTAGTTCTACCTTCCCACTAGCAGGGACTGTAACGGTAATCCGGAGTATACAAGGTGCACCAGGTCTAACGTACCCGTCGTTAGCTACGGGGTCTGTCAAGGCTCATCCGAAAATATATATTTTCTATACAAAGTAAAGGGGCATTTCAAGTAACAGTACAATATTCCAAATAGCGGTAAAACATGTCAAGTAGCGGTAAAAATCAAATCTTGTAACGGTAAAATAATTTAAATAATTATTTCGGTACATATCTTGTAAAAGGACTTGTCCCATGCAATTTAAATCATTCAGTAATATATTTTACTTCAAAATCAAGTAGAAACCATGCAGGTTATGGAAATACAAATTGTGGTAAGGTCATCACTCACAGTACAAACGCGCGTAGCTTAAGCGTATCTTCCACGGCAATCCAACACCTCGTCCAGTCAATCTATAATCACATTATATCGATCTCGTGTTAGTTTTCTTGTTTAAGATAATTTATAACTAACATCGACTACCCATTAACCATGTCCCTATTGTGCTAGTGTATTACAATATTTCCTAGGTTTTCCTTCTCTGATTTGTTTAACAATTAGCTAACTACAATTAATAATGTTAAAAGGCTGAGTGTGGAGTAAGGAAATTAGTCTTAGCCATAATCTTAGATTTCCCTTAGCCTTCTCTACCAAGGTAATCAAAATCTCTGAATACCAATTTTTTTCCAAACTTAATATTTTAATGTAACCCATTAAAATTTCATCTAAATTCATAAGGATACTCCTCATAAAGAAGTGAATTACACAATTACCTTGAGTTTCTCCTTCCTTTTCTTGTTTCTCTGAATTTTCTTTCCAAGCTTTTCCTTTGATTTTGTTTCTGATTGTCTAGGTGTGTTTCGGCAGGAGCTTTAAGCGTTTCCCCTAATCCCTTTGGTTTGTTTCAGAGGCTTATGGCCTCGTTGCTGCCTCTAATTCTCTTGGATTTAGTTTCTGCCAAAGTCCTTTGTGGCTTTGGCTCTTGTTTTTTTTTTAATTTTTAATTCACTTTAGAAAATGACTAATTTGCCCTTATTTAACTAGGATATTACAACGTAGGGGAAGAGGTAGGGTGCTGCCAGTTCATCTACTTCAGTTGGAGAACTTATAAGACCTACTAGAGGTGTGTTTCCATATGCACCCCCACAAACTGCTCTTAGGGAAATGGGCATTATTCCTAGGGGTGGTTCAGTTTGTGCCAAAAGGTCTAATGCTGCTGGGAATAGAAATAGAAATGCTGCCCAACCAAAAGGATCCAAGAACCATGTTGGCTATGGCTGCTACACAAATACAACAACAGGGAGAACAATCCTAAATGTAAGAAGCATTTTCTGTTAAAGTTTTTTGTTGCCTAGTTGTTTTCAGATTTATTTCATGTTTATTGATTGATTGTGGCGTGCTATTTGAACAACCTGGTACTTCATCTAGAAGGCTGGTTAACCAAGGGATTAGAGTGACTAGCTCGGCTGAAGTGCCACTCGATCATGGCTTCAGGGCTCCAGGTTTAAGGTGGAATGCAAGAGCAGCTATTACTACATCACAGCTGTATCAGATGTGTGCAAACAGGAGAAACAAGAATGAAGGTCCATCTACTTCAGCTGGAAATACTCAAGATGCATCTTCAAGTGGAATTTAGAAATGTTAGGATTATGTAGTTGTTTTTGGACATTAGAACGATTAGGTGAGTTAGAATGTGCATTGTTATAAACTGATTTGTTGGGAATTAGACATGTAGAATTTCCCAGTCAAATGCACTAGTTTTGTGCTTTGTTTTGAACAATCGTATAACAGATTCTAAAGTTATGTCAATATGCAATGACATTTATGTTTAGCCGTAATTGTGCCTTAATTAGCAGCTTCAAATTGAAAAGACAACACTTTAAATTCATAAGAACCACTTCATTATATTTAGTCCAAACTAAGCAACATGGCTACAGTTTTCACTTTCATGGCTGCAATGTCTTTTCCATTCTAAACCAACCAAAACATAATCAATATCTACATGAATAACAACAAACCAAACTAATTAAGGCCATTAGAACAACAAATAAAATCATCTTCTTCGCCCTTTTTCCTTGCTCGATCTCTTTCTACATCAAATGCCTTGACTTTGTTCAACAAACCCCAAATAACTCTATTAGCTTGCTCGGGGAATGGGTCATCAAACTACCTAAAGTAATTACAACCTCCTTTGCGCTTCAAAAATCAAAACCAAAAAAATAGGTAAAAAAATAAAATCTTGTTACTATTAAATCTGACAATAATCGAGATTTAAAAGAAAAAAATTAATTACTTACTTTGTTGATTTTACAAGGAACCTCCTTTCGGGATTACTTGTAGTCCATGAAACTTTAACCTCACATTGACGACCACAACGACATCAATCAAAAGTTTGAGCGTTGTTTGACATTATACAATGTACATCAACAAGTTAAGAGGAGGAAAGAAAAGAAATTTCAAATAAATTATTGGCGGGAACACTAACTAGCTTAAGAAATTTAGGGAAGAAATCTGATTTTTGGTAAAGGATGAAGAAATTAGGGAATAGAAGAATTAGGGTTCATGTTGGGGAAATAAGAATAGTGGAAAGAGGTTAAAATAAGGAGGGTGTCATTTTTTACCGTTGGGGGAGTCCAGGTCAACTTTTTTTTTATATCACTGACGCGCTCAACAACAGTATTCCACACGTTATGTGCCCCGTTAGATTTTAGTATTTAAGTGACACAGTAATGTAGATATTAAAGTGTTTAAGCGGGACATGCCTGAGTTGGCGTGTCTAAGTGAAAAAAAGCGACAAGTTAAAGGGGCTGTCGATGTGTTTTGCCTAACATTTAAATAGCAATATATTAATAGCATATCTAACTCCAACAACAATAATTTAAGTTACGTGGGTACAAATATTTTTTTATTTTTCTTGTAAATCAAAAGTTTGCTCTAACATAAATAACTACTTTCTAGCTTGGAAAGTCAAATGTATGCTAAAAAAGTAACTTTGATTCATTATAGTCAATTTAGGGGTGTCAAAGATGTGGGCTAGACAAGTCAAAATGCGATGGATTATACGCAAGTCACTAATCCATCCAAATATCACTTAAACTGAAGATGATTTTGGTCAAATATTTCAGTATGTACTAAATGGTCACAACCTAAACTTGCCGAACTTAATCAAGTTTTCATTAATTTGTTTGTTTTTATAATTATCTTTTTTCCTTTATTATGATCATATCTAGCATATCAAATAAGAAAAAATAATTGTTGGCAAGTTTTTTTTTTTGGGGCCATTCTGACCTACATATTTACCCCCAAATCAAAATGGGTCACACTCAAAGTTGGACAATTTTTGATGAGATTGGCGAATCATATTTTTATGTGCTAATTTTGCGGCCAAACTTTAAGGTTAACAAAGCAATCTTTGGTTCACTTACTTCAAGGCTAAGAAAGCTTTCCACTTAGCTAGTAAGTAGAAGTACTCACTTTAGCACTTCAATCCATAAGTCTACAATTGGCTCATTATATTTTGCATTGAGCATTATCTTTTTGGAATTTTCACACAAAAGTACAATTTTTAGAACTTAATTACCAAATATAATAATATTTTAGCAAAATTATCCTATATAGAGGAAAGCACAAGTTAATTACAAACATATCAAAAACATAGCAATATTTTCCCATAACATACCAAACCCTTACATTCTTCCTCCTATTTCCCACACTATCACTTTTGCTTCTCCCATTTCCTCCTATTTCACTTTTACTCCCACTATTTCCCCAATTTCACTTATACTCTTCCATTTACCCCAATTTCACTTTTCCTCATCCCATCCTCAATGTATCTCGTTGTATCTCACCGTATCTCGATGTATCTCACTGTATCTAATTATTTCTGCATCGTTTCAGTTTATTTCAGTACTGTATCAACTGTTTCTGCAGCACTGTATCAACTGTTTTTGCACTGTATCAAACTGTTTCTGCACCGTATCAAGCTATTTCTGCAGCACTGTATCTGACTGTTTCTGCACCGTATCAATTGTTTCTGCAGCATTGTATCAAACTATTTCTGCACCGTTTCAGGTTGTTTTCAGCACTGTATCAAACTGTTTCTGCACCGTTTCACGTTGTTTTCAGCACTGTATCAAACTGTTTCTGCACCGTTTCAAACTGTTTCAATATCGTTTCAAACTGTTTCGGCACCGTTTCAGACTGCTTCAGCGCCATTCAAGTTGTTTCGGACTGTTTGTATTTGAATAACTGCCGTAAAAATGAAATAAAATCACAACTAACAAACTTAGAGTGAAAAACTTAATACCTCCTTAATTAAAATTTCTCAAATAACATTAGAAATACTTGTCTTCACTGAACGGGTCAACAACGAAGTGGAGGAGTGACAGACGTCCAGCGGCATCACTACCAGTCCACCTTTTTTTAGAAACAGAGAATTAATTAAACAGAAACCACCACCAAACAAATCAAAACTGTCACAGATCAAAAATCCCGACCAAACTTCCGGCAGAGGTGGCATTTTGCCATTGACTTCGTTCCCCTATTTTTCTTTCCAAAACGGTAACGGAACTGAGAAGGAAGTTCCCACTGTCACTTTCACCGCGGTGAAACCATAGCTGTTTGTAGAAGCACCACAAGCAAACGACGCCGTTGTTTTCTGCAAAGCTGCTTTTGGTGATGAGGAGCTGACACGTGTCAACTATCCAAAGAGGAAAACTGAACAAGAAATACCTTTTGTTCTCTCCATTGAACTCAAGCAAACATGTTGTGTTTTGGCTTTGTTTTTTCTATTTTGTTTCTAGAAGTTTCCGATCTGTGATGTTTAAGGTTATTTTATTGTGTTTGTTAAATAACATATGTATAATTTTAGTTGTAGAAAAAAGGAAGATAAAGAGCAGTGGATATTTTGAAGAATGTAGCTTAACCAAAAAAGTTATTGGCGTGATTGTTAAAATGGAGGTGATGCCGCTGGGGTGGTGGGGTGGGCGTGGGGTGATGGGAGAAAGAGAGAGTAAGTGAGAATTTTTAATTTGGGGAAAATGGGAAGTGAAAGTAAAATGTGTTGATTATTGTTAAATGTGTAAGAAAAAATAATGCTATGTGTTGTAATTAGAGAAATATTGCTATTTTTTTTTGTAATATAATGTCTAAATTTGTATATATATATGTAAAAAATCCTATTTTTTTGCCATGCTACTCGCGATATGGTGTCAAACACAAGGTTGAACTACGGCTATCAAAATCATGTTATACAGAAAATTGCATAAACTCAAAATCGAAAATCCAAAATAATAAACCACATGAAATGAGAAAAATTGAAACAATCCGAGATTATATAATGTGGATGTTAGTATAATTTATTTAATCAGAAAACAAAAATCTGACCGAGTATTTACGTATAACAAGAATTGCCAGAACACCCAATCCCAGCTCTAATGAGACACATTGTCTCAAAAATTCAAATTTCGTATGGCGTCTTGGATTTTTTTAGAAACTTTTATTCCAGTTACTTTAATCAAAGTTTGACAAGTTAGTCAAGTAACCAACAATTTTAATAAGTGTGCTTGCTGCGGTTGAAGTCATTTCTAGAACAATATGAATTCATTTCTAATATTCCATCGCCAAAATTTTCCATCACAAAGGAGAAAACAAGTTCCCTCACTCTTGTACATTTTCCCTACGAGTATCTGAACTTTTAACCTATACTAATCTGTTTCAACTAATATTTAGGCATTATTATCAATCTTTAAGACTTAAAAAACTCCACTAAAACACTCTGCAATTATTAAATATATTTTCACCAACTAAACACCATAAAACATTTCTAACAAAATTTTACCGATCCACTACTAGAAAAACTCATTTTTGGGACGGACGCGTAGAGACGACTAGCTGTCCGTATTTGTGTAGAGATGGGTAGCCGTCCCTACGCATCTGACCATTTTAAAAAGTAAACGAGCTAGAAACGGCCAGCTGTCCCTATTTTCTTAGAGACGGCTAGCCGTCCCTAACTAACTGCGTTAAATTCAAAAAAATCAGAAACAATTCATACACTAGCCTTACAAGAAAATACAATTTAAAAAAATAAAAAAGTTAGAGACGACCAGCCATCCCTATTTTCTTAGAGACGGCTAGCCGTCCCTAACCCTTCCGTTAAATTCCAGCATATCAGAAACAAAACACACGAGCAGCCACATAAAAAACTCATCTTCTTCCTAAAAACCTCTCTTTCCCGATTTTGAAGCAGCCACAGATTCATTTTCTTTTTTCAAACACCTCTAAAACATAAATCAAACAACTCACCTTCTTCATTTATCTACTTGGTAAGTTTCTTCTATTTTTTATTCCTTTTTCTCGCTAAAATATAAACCAAAACGTGTTTAATTTTTTTCTTCAAAATTTGCAGCTGTCCACCTCTGCCACCGGACATCAACATGTATTTTTTTTCTTTCAAATTTTTATTTCGCAAGCTTCTTGCCTCTATAGTTAGGTTGTGGTCCTTGAAAAAAATTAAATCATTTTTCAGCTAAAAGGAAGATTATCTAGATGTGTGCTACATTTATTATTTTAATTTTACATTTGGCTAATTGAATTAGTTAAGTCGCCTTAATGTTATGTGATAAAATTGATGAATTAATAGTATTTATGAATACAGATTTGTTGTGTTAGAATCATTTTTAAGTGATTTTATTATCTCTTCCATCAAGATCTATCATGGATATCAATGTTAAAGACTCAATTGATATTGCTCAAGATACGATCAAAGACTCAATTGAAATCGTTCAAGATACGATCGAAGATTCAATTGATATGGTACCAGAATCAGACTTGGATGAAGATGTTGATTTGCCGGAATTGGACTTGGATGAAGAAGTTGAAAAAAGAAAGAAATCAATACAAAAAATTTTGGACATAATGTTACCTATTTTTCTTCGCCACTATGTTGATTTGCCGGAATTGGACTTGGATGAAAAAGTTGAATGGCTGGAAGCGGACTCACCGGAAGAAGTTGAAAAAAGTGTGATACCCCAGTTAAGGATTAAGTATCCCACATCGGCATAACACAGGAGTGATCTTGGGTATATAAATATACATGCCTTAAACTTTAGTGACGCATTTTAAACCCGTGTGGGCCTAGGCCCAAAGCAGACGATATCACTAGCGGGCTTGGGCTGTTACATATGGTATCAGAGCCACTCCGTGTCAGCCTTCTCGATGCGGGACAGAGTTCAGTGCTGAGTCTAGGAGAATTCCGGTACCCGGGGCAAACCTTAGTGGTGAGTCTAGGCGAATCCCGGTACGCGGGGCAAACCTCAGCGAGGATGCTGAGTCTATAAGAGGGGGTTAAGGATTAAGTGTCCCCAATTAAGGATTAAGTGTCCCACATCGGCATAACACAAGAGTGATCTTGGGTATATAAGTATACGTGCCTTAGACCTTAGTGACGCATTTTAAACCCGTGCGGGCCTAGACCCAAAGCGGACAATACCACTAGCGGGCTTGGGCTGTTACAGAAAGAAAGAAATCAATACAAAAAGTTTTGGACATTTTTCTTCCATACCACTATTAATATCCTTTTGTTAAGACTTTATGTTGCATGTGTCTTTAATTGTTAGTTGTGAAACTTTATATTTGGAGTTGGATTTGGCACAAGTGTTATGTGCCTTTATGCTTAGGATTTAAAGTAAATGTATGGAAGATTTAGTAGACTTATTATTAAAATATTTGTGTATTCTAGTTTAATTATCTGTTCGGCTAGTTGTGTTATATATGAATGTGCATTGGTTGTTGGCAGACATGTATCAATTTTTTGACATTTTATTGTGCAGGTTTATCACAAGTAGCGTCGGCTAGCCGTCTCTACCAAACTAAAACGTAAAACTAGGGACGGGCACCTATCACTAAACCAAAAAAAAAAAATCCAGATTTCAATGTGTAGGGATGGAGCCGTCCCTAGTCAGTGAAAAACGTAAAAATAAGGACGACCACCCCTCCCTAAACAAAAAATTATATTCCAGATTTCATTGCGTAGGGACGGCTAGCCGTCACACAAGCCGTCTGTATCTCGGACGGCTGCCCGTTCCTATGACTTTAGCGTCGAGCGATTTACGGACGTACGATGGGACGACTACCTGTCCGTATCGTCCGTCCTAAATCGAGTTTTTCCAGTATGAAAAATATTTTTTTAATGAGAAATGACTTTCGTTCACAAATCGACATCTTCTAGATTGTTATTATGCATGTGCATGTGTATTTGTTTTTTTTTTTTTTTTTTAATTTTCTAGCCCCCCCATCAATCAAATTCTCAATAATTTTTTAGCCACACGTGATTTTGAAGGGAGCAAAAGATACCAAAAATCTCATACGGCCCACACCCATTCCATTTTATACACAAAGAAATCAAACAAATACAGTAAATAAAAAGAACATGCAATTTAGAAACGTGAACTCATTATTATCTAAAATTTAAAAATAGTGCCATCAACTACCATAATGGAGCAAATAAGATAGTCGGTAGATAAAGATAATTAAGAAAACAAAGGACCAATTTGATTTGAGAAACAAAAAGCAAAAAAGAAAAAAGGTCCAGTCAATTAAAAAAGCAGTTAAGTATAGTACGTACTAGTATATATGCTTTAAAAATAAACTATAGTACGTAATTTCTAATACACGTAAAGCGTCATCTCATAAGCCAAAGTGATGCCAATTGGGGCATTAGACGCATCCAAGATTGTGGTGGACTTTAAGTCAATTTTTTGGATGGTTGTTATCAATCGATATCGTACTATTAATATAAAATAATATTTGTTGTGATTGTTATTATTAACACATCATTACATAATAATAAAAATATTATTTTATCTAACTCGTTCTTTCAATTAATATTCTCATATTATCATTTATCCTATTCTTTTTATAGTAACTCTACCATATATTATAATTTTTACTTTAGCAATATTATATAACTCGTTCTTAGTATTGCTTGTGTGTTGTACCATGAAACGACTAAAACAATATACAATTTATCCAAATTAATATTAAACTCACCAAAGCCATTAGTCATAAAAGGACATAGTGGGGCCTTGCTATTTCCAAAGAGGTGGGTCTTTTGTTATTTTCATCTTCTTCTGTGTATCCACACTTAACGCTTTCTTGGTTTTTCATTTTTGCCCAATTTGGTGTTGTAATCCCACACTATCTTTGGAATCTTTAACCAGGTTTTCAATTATACACCCTATCTTCATAATTAATTATTTGGTAATTCAAGTTTGTCTTTATTGAATTTTCTTGATCATTTAGTATTGCTCTTATCATGAAAATTGAGTTTGATTAAGAGGGATTTTGATGATTTGTTTTCATTTGGATTATTCATTTCTCTGGTGGGTTTCTTGTGTTTATCAAAGTTCTTGGCTTTTTCCTTATTCATTTTATCATTTTTGTTGAAATTAACTTCTTTTATAGTAATTCTATGCAAGAATGCTGCAAGAATAGTGTATAAGGACATGTTTGGCTGGCTAAAGCTAATCCCTGTTACGTTTTTCTAATGGATAGGTAGTTGAGTTATAATTTGGAAATTTGGATGAATGCATTTATCTCTCTTTGGTTGATATCAAAGCACCTTACGGTCGGACTCTGTTTTTCTTTTAATATCTCTCTTTGGTTGATATCAATGCATATATTGTGGAAATGACTGAAATTTGATTGTTTCATCAAGTGAATTGGTAAGAGGAAGTCTAATTCGAGCATTCGATATGACATATCATTGCTTCATGCCCAGCTGGTGCTTTTACAAAGTCAAGAGAAGTTGCATATTTAGGATCAACTACGATTAGAACTTGCACCCAAGACTGTTGCCTAGTGATCATTGAAGTGGGAGGAGGTGCAACAGCAAAAAAGTACACTTACATGATTTATTTTCATCTGCCTAAGAAATGGTGGGCAGAGTTACTAAGTCTTGTGCTGGTGGGAGCGCGCAAGTTGGCCTATACACCACTGTTATTTTTTTTTTGAAAAAACCTACAGTAAGAAGCTTATAATAGGAGAAGCTCTAAGGAGTGACTACAACCTTTACTTATGGCCATTGTTCTTTTTTTTTTTTTTTTTTTTCCTAATGATTTCAAGTGCAATACTTTTAGATGTACACAATTGTAAGAATTTATGGTCCTATACCATGTGAGTGGTCCTCTTAACCTTGGAACTTGGAGGTTTATTCATCTTTATAGTTTATACGGAGTATCAGTTATTGAGTGAGTGCTTTTTTTTTTTTTTGATTGATGATGAAGTTGTTGAGTGAGTTATATATACAGGACAACCTGAGGTTATGCTTGGAAATTCTTAGTTATGCAATGTAGTGGTCATGCTATTTTAGCTTTTCTCTCTTTCTTGTTTGGGGTTCCTCTTCTGACTTTAAAGGACCAGGTGATGACATATTTTCTGTTTGAGCTAGTACGTTTAGCATTCTTCTTTACATGTCTCTTAGTCGAGGCATCATGCTTTTACTTTATGCTTTGCGCTGTTTGCCATACTGTGATCTTATAGGTTATACGTTTTGTAATTGAATGGTAGTATGTGTCCTAAACTCCAAAACTATGACCGTTCTCTCTTTCTTGGTTGTTGAAGCCTGTACATAAAATATCCGGGATTTTACTTCCAATTTCCCATTTCCCCATCTCTTTTGTTCTAGTCATGCTAGTGGTTTGTAATAACTTCTTGTGGTTAAAGCCAAGGAGAAAACTTGCACTGTCTGGTTCAAGTAAAACTTAGCACTAGTTTCCTTTTCGTTTGAACTCATAATGTGCATCCTTTTCACAAAGTCTTAATATCTGTTCTCTGCCGTTTGCGCAGTTACTTCATAACAGTTTTGGATTCTTTAACGGCTGGTGTTCATGCTGGTTTAGCAGGATGATAAGACTCATATTTCCAATGTAACTCTTTCTTCTGACTCTGTTCTTGCAGATCATTCCTTTTTAAAAACAGATAGATTTCGAGTACCAGGCTACAATCAATGGGATGGGGAAACATCTATAAGAGGCGTGTGAAAGTTTTTACTATAGCTCTTATCATTTACTTTGATTACAAGGTATGAGTTATGGTTGCATAGCTGCTAGCTTACTTATAATTTCACCGTTGAAAGATAAAAGATGACTGAACAAGAAACTGGTTTTTATCATCTTGTTTCGTTTTCTCTGTTTTGCTAAGAAGACTGAAGAACTTATTAACACTGTTCTGTGATGTTTCATCAAGGCTTTACAGCAGAGAGAGAAATGGACAAACAAGTCAAAGAGAGCTTCTCTATGGGAGAAAGCACATGAACGCAATGCAAGGCGTGTTCTTAATTTAATAGTTGAGCTTGAAGGTTTGTGGGTGAAACTTGGGCAATACCTATCCACACGCGCTGATGTACTACCAGAGGCTTATACATGCCTTTTGAAGCAATTACAGGACTCTCTTCCTCCTCGCCCTGTAAAAGAGGTAACTTCGGTAAACTTTCTCAATAGGAGGTAACTTTGGTAATTATTAGTATATTTTTCAGGGATAAACTGTTAAGGCTTTTTGGGTTAAACCGTTAAAAGACCAAGGGGACAAAACCCTGAGGCACCAAAAGTTTGGCAGAGCTGTCAATACCTTGCCAGCCGGCTCTCGGCCGTAACAACTTAAGTGGTACCTATTAAATTCTTAAAAGAATCGTTATCCAAAAAAAGTCTTCAAAAAAAAAAAAAAAACTCTGCTTTTCTTGTTAATTTTATTATTATTATTATTATTATTATTATTATTATTATTATTTTAAGAGAAATAATTTTCCTACATGATCTTGGATGCCAAATTCAGTTCAGCATGAAATTATCTACATAGCTCCTTATGGTTTCATTTCTTTGCTTCTAGGTATATCTGAATATTGTTTGCTCACACAACCATTTCATCTGCTAAAGTTCAGTATATGTTTATGCAGAGTGGATGCCTAAAAAGTCTAAACATTCTTCAGATAAATGTTACTAATGGAATGAGATTTGTCTTTACCCAGGTATGCCAGACCATAGAGAAAGAGATGGGGAAGACCATGGATGAACTATTCTTGGATTTTGACAATGTACCTCTGGCAACAGCCTCAGTAAGTGTTTGAACTTAAAAGCTAGGTTCATAGTGGAAACCAGGATTTCCATCTAGGCAGTTCTGTCAGTAAATACACCCACTGTTTTCCTACCTTGGCAATAAAATCTATGGTTATTTCTTTGTCAGTCTTGTTAGAAGTACTCAGAGATGTGTATGATAGAGGACTTGGTGCGAGCTATATGAATCAGTGGTGGTCCTAACATAAGCTTTTTACGTTTTTATTTGTTCATTACAACAGGCTTATCTATCCTCATTGCATTTAACATTACGTTTCTGCAGATAGCACAAGTTCATCGTGCAACTTTAAGTGATGGACAGGAAGTTGTGGTCAAAGTTCAGCATGATGGGATAAAAGCAGTTATACTGGAGGTTGTTTATACTAGAGGCAATGGTTCTTTTTGCTGTGTGACTATAGAGTACTGAAAAAGAATGTTATCATTTACGCTAGTTATTTTGCAGGACTTGAAAAATGCCAAGTCAATAGTTGATTGGATAGCCTGGGCAGAACCACAATATAATTTCCACCCGATGATAGATGAATGGTGCAAAGAAGCACCTAAAGAACTAGACTTCAACCATGAGGCTGGTGTGCTTCAAGTTGTCAAATTGATTTTCTAAAGTTCCAACAGTGTTCTCTCCTGGATCATGTTTACTAAGCCTTTTTTTTTTTTTTTGGGTAGAAAACACTCGAAAGGTCTCAAGAAATCTCAATTGTAACAGAAGATGTGATGATAGCAAGACTGCTCATCACGTGGACGTACTAATTCCTGAAGTCATACAAGTGCGTTCCTAGTACTCAAAAGTTTTCTAAGCTACTGATTTGTGACTTTTTAGGAGCTCTAGTCTCTAGTAATAGTTCCTTCTTGAATGCTCTATGGATTTGATGGTATCAATAGAAATACTAGGGAGAGAAGCTCCACTTCTGCAAGTAGTATACATGTCAGCATGTAGAGAGTTGTTACATCAAATCTATCCTAGGAACACATTTCTGCCTTAATGGTTAGAGGGTCTTCACCAAGGATCATATGGATGATGTAAGATATACTTTTGATAAGGTAAACAATTTCATATATATTTTTTAAAAAGAAGGTGGTGTAGCCCGAACACTAACTGGAAAAAGGTACTAGGTGAAATCTAGTTATAATCGCTCTCCTTTCATGTTATTTAATTTTTTCATGAAGATGAAGACATTTGACGCATGCAAGATAAATGTGCCCGAATTCCCCCTTCTTTTTTTTTTTTGGTAATATGGGAGATTTTATTACTAAAGTGAAATTACAGCTCAAAGAAAACAAAAAGAATCTACTGCTGGACACAATCCCAGCAGTTAAATGAAACTATTCAACTAGAGATCATCTACACTGCTTATGTATACCGGGTAAGAATTAAGATTCTGTAGCTCTCCTGCTAGTTTTGCCTTAAGCTGACTTCTCACAAACACCTCTTGGATTCCTGTTTTCTGTGCTTCAGAGGTGGAGTTTAAGGTAGATTAGCTACTAAAGGTCTGTGACCAGCTCAATTGGTGTATCGGTTGAAGATGTGTATGTGTCGTTACGAGTTTTAGGTCTTTCAGGGAGGAGATGAACTGAGTAGGGCTTTTCCTTTTTTTTTTCTTTCACAAGGGTCCACTTCTTTCCCCTTGATTGCTTACAAAAGAGATGACTTAGCTTTATGTTTGCCAATTGAGGGGATGTGATGGGCGCACCTGTACAAATTTGTGGTTCACATGTCCATGCTGAAATTGTTTATGCTATTTACAAGTTTACTGATTAATTCAGAAAGGTTTAGGCTTCAATCGCTTCATCTCTCATGATTAGTTACTTCTGTCCATGTAATCTGAGATTCATTCCTTTTTCCATGTAACGTTCTTATGTTAGATTACTTGAAATGGCAGTCCACCGAAAAGGTGCTCGTACTAGAGTATATGGATGGTGTTCGTTTGAATGACTCTGAATCACTTCGAGCTTTGGGAGTAGACATGCAAAAACTTGTCGAAGAAATTACACGTGCATATGCACACCAAATTTATGTCGATGGGTTTTTCAATGGAGACCCTCATCCAGGTAGACTTAGCATTCCATCCTCTTTCACCAGGGATGAGCCACTGTGTTTACTTTGATGTTCTTTACTTATACGTCTGACATGTTTTTATTGATATGCTGCCTGTCAACACTAACTTTTATCCCCTCACTAATATTTTACAAAAGCTACAACATTTCTTACTGCTAATTTTGCAGAATACAGGTTTCCCACTTTTAATTGTGTCTCACTCTGTTGAATATTCTCTTGGTTTCTCAAAAATAGGAAATTTTCTGGTCAGCAAGGAACCACCTCATCGTCCAATTTTGCTTGACTTTGGTCTTACGAAATTACTGTCAAGCTCCTTGAAACAAGCTCTGGCAAAAATGTTTCTGGCATCTGCTGAGGTTTGTTCAGTTCCTTTAGCATCCATTAAGACTATAATATATTTTTAATGATGGATTCAGTGGGTTTATGAACTCATTGATGCAGGTCACTACTGTCACGCTAACTGCTGTCATACATTATGACCAAGTCATATAAGTTGATCCATTTTGCTGTGGTGTCTAGTTGACAAAATTCACAAATTATTTTAAATCATGTTCAAGAGAATTATTACCTGATGGAACTTTCATCAAAGATACCTGGTCAAAAGAAGCTGATACCACACACATGGATGTTACGTTTTCGATGCATATCTACATTTATCAGAATATTAAGCAAGGATGCGTTAAACAAAGCACACACATATTTACGACATAGAAACGGGGTAGAGATACACATCACCACAAAATATTAGGCTTGTACAGTTGCACAATAAAAAACACTGAGAAAGTTTTTTCTGCAGAGATA
The DNA here is from genome assembly GCA_029990575.1 of Petunia axillaris subsp. axillaris. NCBI lineage: Eukaryota > Viridiplantae > Streptophyta > Magnoliopsida > Solanales > Solanaceae > Petunia > Petunia axillaris. Next base: position 25,388,437 of record JARKNS010000003.1, read on the forward strand.
GAAGACAAAACATTGGTTTTGTGCTCATAGCAAAGACACTGACTCTAGAGACTTGTGGACTCTGATACAGTCGCACAAACATTTAAAAGCTTCAAAAATTAGGGGCCCCTGAAGTAGAGTTACCGAATTTTGTGCTCTGTGATTTGTTCAGAGATATATTGCTTTGCACCACTTTTACAATATACAGACCACTAATCGGAGGTGGTTCGGTGACTGAAACAAGGAATAAGCCTGCTTTACGCTCTACCCTAGTAAATAGTAGCAGCCAGTGGAGCATCTCCACATAAATTTTAACCTTCTTTTTTGATCAATCCCAGTGTTTAATGTCTAAACTTACGTAGTGAAGATGAAGCAACAGTTCATTCCGCAGCTAATCAACAAAATATTGTTATGATTTTTCTACCAAATTGCCAGTGTAAATTGGAGATATCCTTCTTGCAGGGGGACCATGTTGCACTTTTATCTGCATTTGCAGAAATGGGACTGAAGTTTCGCCTTGACGTACCGGAACAAGCTATGGAGGTTACTTCTGTGTTCTTCCGTTCTGCCACACCTGCCAATGAAGCTCTTGTAAGCTTGCTCTTCTTAATTGGTCATATTTCTGATCTATCCAATTTCCCTTGTCCGACTTATTTCTCATTTGATGCAGGAGAATATGAAAATGCTAGCTGAGCAACGGTCAAAAAACATGAAGGTTGTACAAGAAAAAATGAAACTGACTGAGAAGGAAGTAAAACGCTTTAATCCTGTAAGCTAACAATTCTTCTTTGACCACTGTTCACTTGTGAATTATCGACCACTGACTTTGATGATTTTGAACCAGCTGATAATTCTTTCTCCAGGTTGATGCTTTTCCTAGTGACATCGTTATATTTGGGAGGGTCCTTAATCTTCTTAGAGGTTTGTGATGAATGTGCTCTGTTATCTCCTCTTTGTATCATCCAAGTATGAAAACTGACTATGTGGTTGTCGGTGATTCCCAGGGCTTTCTGCATCAATGAATGTCCGCATAGTCTATATTGATATCATGAGACCTTTTGCTGAATCTGTTCTCCAATGGTTAGCTCTGTTTTGTGCTTATTTTTTGTGGTATATTAGTGGATGCATTGCTCATTAAGTACCGGTTCATCAACTTGTACCAGCAACTTAAATAGAGGGCCAGCCTTGAATCCTCGGTGGATCTATGACACCCCAATTCATTCTGATGTTGAAGCTAAGCTAAGGCAGCTTTTGGTTGAGCTTGGAAATGCTGAGAAAATACTTGGAATCCAGGTACATACTCGTATTTACCATGTGTCTGCAGTCTGATTATCCGATCAATTTACCTCCCTTCCCAATGGCTTTGTACACAACTCTTGCAAAATTTAGGGGTGGCCAACATTACGAATTCAGTGGGAGTACAATTTTCTTTGTTGCAGAGAAAGTTACAGGAGTTTAGACGAGATAAGTCCAATGAAAAGGTTTCTATGAGCCTGTCACATTGAACACTCGATCGAAGAGAATAAAATAAAATATAGAATCACGGACTTACCTTTTTTTTAGGGTTGGCACTGAGGTAGGATGTACGTTGAAGGGAAGAGAAAGCGCAAGATAGAAAACAGAAAATGGAGCATTCAATTAGTGAGAATATAAACCAAACAACTAATAGTTCTGAGGGATGAGTGAGAAGAGCACCGGAAATGTCTGCGTGAGCCATGTGGATATTTCAGATGTCAAAGGACACAAGTTAGTCATTGCAGTTGTCGAATTGATTTCATAGTTCTCTAAGTAAATAGGATTGGGCACTTTAAGTCAAACTCTACGCTGCTCTTAACAGTTCTTAAAAAAATATGAAAATCTATTTCTATTGTGCTACAAATCAATATTTACTGAGGTCTTCTTTCCGTTTAGGTTCTTATTCGTTGCTCCTTCTGGCTTCCTGATATTAGATTTGGACTTATCGACTTAGAATAGGATAGGAAGATGTATTCGGCATCTCTTTTGATGAAGTGATGTAGTGATCCTAATTCCTAGCAGCAGGGATTAATCATACTACTGCCTAATGTTCTAATATAGAAAATGTCTGTCCAATTAAGTTGGTCTATAGTATTATTGATTCATCCTTGGGTCTCACTAATTCAGGCATGCACATTATTTGTTGTGTATTCAAGGTATGTGCATACAAAGATGGAGAAGTGATCATTGATACTGCTGCTGGGGTACTTGGAAGATATGATCCTCGACCGGTCCAACCTGATAGCTTGTTTTCTGTTTTTTCAGTAACAAAGGGAATCAGTGCTGGACTGGTGCACTGGCTGGTTGATAATGGGTATGTGACATTAGCAATTATTTCAATATCTGCTATAGAGGTCCTAATTTTCTGTCCTCTTGCTCTGAATTACAGAGGAAGTTTTTAAATCATTTATTCTAGTGAAGAAAAGAGTGCTCTATGTTCATCAGCCTGCTAATGTGGAAAATAAAAATAATTGAATTTTTCTTGATACTGAATGCTGACCTATAAACTGTAATGGTGACGGATTTAGTTTTCGTACTTCTTCTGATGCTATGGATTAGTCAGCATTCTGTATCAAGAAATTTTCTATAATTGATCTCTGTGCTTGTGCACTGTCATCTTGCCCCTTGGTAATGACAATTTTTTTTTCCTACACTTAGTAATACATGTTGATATATCAGTTTTAACTAGGAAAAGCTGAATCCTAAAATTTTGCACCATCCACATGACTTATCTGTTAGCTGTAAGCCTGTAAATTACTGTAAACTGTCCATGTATTACAGTGTTGGAGTATCCAAGCGGAAGAGGCTACTCTTCGAAATAGTAACGTAGTGCTGCTCTATACTTTATCTTATGACTGTTATCTTATTTGGTGGTTTTTAATGATATTGTTTAAGAGAAATATCTATCACACCTAGAAAGATCTTGCAAGGACCATTAAAACTTCCAGAAGTTATTTTTGCTGCCTTTGTTTCTGCACTTATCATAAAAATGTGTTTCCCTTTCTTAAGGCTTGCCTTCAAGCAAGGCATGCCATTATATTTTAAGGTTGCCTAATAAAAAATTTGAAGGTATGCACCTCACGTTTGCTTGGTATTGAAACATCTCCCTTAAACTTCCGTTTTAAAAAAGACTCAAACTTCGGAGCTTCAAAAGTAGATATATTTGATTTGTCTTATAATTGAACTTCCCTATACTAGTCTTGTCGTTCTAATTTTTTCTTTAGTGTCTTGCTTGTTTTGAAGTTTTAAAAGGCACCCAATGTCCGTGGTACATTTTTATTTTTAGAGTAAGAAGTGATACATTTTGTTCTCTAGCTTTATTTAGGATAAATAATTTAGCTTTTGCAATTGACCATTGAGAACATATTATCCAACAGAAAGCTGAAGCTCGAGGACAATATTGCAAAATTTTGGCCCGAATTTGGATCAAATGGGAAAGACCAAATAAAGGTATAAGAAGTTCTGAATTGTAGTTTAATAGAAGCTTCTAATTTTTGCTCAACCATCTTGTTTCTGATACCTCTGAGTGAGTGAACGGTTAAAGAAGAAAAATATGATAAAGCTAATACTATTAACTTTTAACTTCATTCTTTTTTTCAGAAAATATTCTAATTTACTGGCGGTAAGCAACACCAAGAATCGAATAATGCCTATTTTAGTCCTACATATACACATATACACACACACACACACATATACACATACATAGGACTAAAATATATATATATATATATTGTTTTACTTTCCAACTAGGTCAGTTTGAGTGCATTTCTCTTTATCCTTTTAATTCTTGGCAGGTCCATCATGTTCTCAACCATACCTCTGGTTTACATAATGCTCTGGCCAGTATTAACCAAGAAGACCCTTTTTTGATGACTGATTGGGAGGAATGTTTAAAGCGCATTGCCATGGCTGCTCCGGAATCTGCACCTGGTCATGAGCAGCTGTATCATTATTTGTCATTTGGCTGGTTATGTGGTGGCATTATTGAGGTTAGCTTTTCATATTTTTTATATCAAAACTTTTTTTACCGCAATTGCTTGCTCGTTAGTTGTCTCGTGTCCCCCAAAGCATCAAGTCATCAACTAAAGTATGCAAAGATTAAATGCTTTTGAACTTCAGTTGATATTTCCACATTTGAACACTAAGCAGGAGCTCTCTTAGTGGCTCCTCTTTTGAGTTTCAAATTTATACCAGTATATTTTAAAATCTTGACATGTTTTGAGGTACTTATCTGTTGTCACTCAATACAGCGAGCTTCAGGAAGAAGATTTCAAGAACTCTTAGAAGAAGTGTTTGTTCACCCTTTAAAGATTGATGGCGAGCTCTATGTTGGAATTCCTCCAGGCATGATCAGTCTCTACTTTTTAGCATTTTCCTATTTCCTCCAGAACATATCAAAATTCTGGAGGCATGCTACAGCCTTGCTTTACACATTTAAATGAGCAACCACCCCCCTCCAAAAAAAAAAAAAAAAAAAAAACTCTCTTTATACACACACACACACACACATGAAACCATCAACAGTTGACACCTAAAATTTTCTATTGCAGGTGTCGAATCTCGACTTGCATCACTTACAGTAGATATGGATGATCTCACTAAGTTGTCGAATGTCAACAACCGTGCGGACTTGCCATCCACCTTCCAGCCGCAGCAGATTGCCCAACTTGCAACTACTCTTCCTGCCATATTCAACTCGCTGTATGCTCGTCGTGCTATTATACCTGCTGCTAATGCACACTGCTCAGCCCGTGCCCTAGCCCGTTATTATGCTGCACTTGCTGAGGGTGGGAGGGTTCCTCCACCACATCGTTCTTCAATGCCAACCTTAGGAAGTCACACACACATTCCCAAGTTCCCCTCACCGCAGACTGTTAAGAAGCAAAAGTCTAGAAAGAAAACTGGTTCAGATGATAATGGTCCTGGATCAACTCAAAGTAGCAGTTCATCTATTGAGAATGGTTATGGACGTGATGGCGAAGGTAATGTTTACATCCAGATTCCCACTGACAATTGCAGCAGTAGTTGCAATATGTCAAATGATAACCAGAATAATATCAATCTCTTCCATAACCCAAGAGTTCATGATGCTTTCATGGGAGTTGGAGAATATGAGAACCTGACCTATCCTAACGGGCAGTTCGGACTTGGGTTTAAAAGGAGTTACTCAACAGATGGGGAACTTGTTGGCTTCGGGCATTCAGGTATAGGCGGATCTACTGGTTTTTGTAACATCAAGCATAAGTTTGCAGTTGCAGTAACTCTCAATAAGATGTCATTTGGATCTGTGACGGCGAAAATAATACACTTGATATGTTCTGAGCTTAAGATCCCAGTGCCACAGGAAATCTCCAAACTTGTCGAGGCTGGATCTAGTAAACCACTGATTAACTGACAAATTTTCACCCAAACTTTGTCATTGCAAGTGTAACTATCATTAAAGATGATCTAGACAAGAATTGTAGAATACCATTGTACTTGACAAAACAAGTTACAATTGTGAAAATTACATTCTTCTGCTATAGTTCTGAATTTTTACTGTTCTGCACTGCCTGTTCTGGAAAAAAATACCATTATCCTTGCATGTGCGGGCACCAATTTTAGCTACCATTTTTTGTTCTATGTAGTAACAGAATGATCAGGAGTCGAAGAACATACTATATGGCTAACTTAATTTTTAAAAAATATTTTTACCTAATTGACATACTAAACCACTTAATTACAGAAAATATAGATATTTTTAAATAATTACCCTACATACCAACACTTTTTCACATTTTACAAAATATACAATTTTTCATTTCCTTTCTTTCCTCTCTACCCAAAACCCTAACTTCTCCCTCTCTCTTTCTCTCCTCTCCTCCACCCACCCACCCACCCCACCCTCCCCCCGTTCCCCACCCCCCTCGCCAGTCGCCGCCGCTGCGTGGCTCCACCACGGCGAATTGGAGCAGATCTGCTCCTCTTTTTTCATCTTCTCCTCTTTTTTTTTTTTCTTCATTTTGTACGTGTATATGTGTGTATTTTTATGTATACACATGTATTTTGTTAATACAAGTTCAGATCTGCTTCTCCTTCTTCTTTTTTGCATTTGAATATACACATTCAAATTCAAATCTGCAAGTGTATGTATCTGTATGTTCGTGTATATACATGTAATAATTTTCAGCACACAAGTGTATGTACATGTATATCACTGTATGAACGTGTATATCCGAGCATCTATTTGTATTTTTTGTATGTATTTTTGTGTGTAAAGTAATAAATGTCAAACACATAAATTTGTATGTTCCGTTTGTAGATCTGTTGATTCGTGTATGTATGTGTGTGTTTAGTGTATGTATAACACAATTTTTTTGTGTATTTACATGTATTTTTGTTTATATGTATTTTTCAACTTTAATTTCAAAAAAAAATCAATGTTTAAATGTGCATTTCTGTATATTTCATTTTTTAGATTAAAAAAAAAAAAAAAAATCGGTGGTGGGTGGCGGCGCCGCCGCCTGGGGTGGTAGCAGTGGGGGGGGGGGGCAGTAGGAAGAAGGAGAACCCTAATTTATTAGTTTTGTATATAATGTGTAAAAAAATATTGATATTTTTTGTAAAATGAAATAATGTTGGTATTTTTTGTAATTTTGGTGTTAGAATGGTATATATTTGTAAATCTTCTTTTTAGAAAAGGGCCATCATATGGGGCTAAGTGCACGAAAGGCCACTTTTGCCACTGGTCTTTGGGCACAGGCCACTAATACCAAAATATTTAGTTTGTGGCCACTTTTGCTTAAAGAGATAGAACTTCAGTCCAGAGGCCGGATTGAAGTTCAGTCCTTAAAGATTGAACTTCAATCCACGGCCATATGGACTGAAGTTCAGTCCAGTCCTTAAGATAGAACTTCAGTCCATAGCCATACTATGGACTGAAGTTCAGTCCATGGCCATATGGACTGAAAGTTCAGTCCTTAAGAGATGAAACTTCAGTCCAGGGGCCGTATGGACTGAACTTCAGTCAACTATCAGAACTTAAGTCAACATTTATTTAGTAAAGGCCCAAAAGTGGCCTCTAGTGTAAGACCAAAGAAAATAGTGGCCTCAAACTAAATACCAGTGTTAAAAGTGGCTGCTGGGCGAAATTTTTACCATCATATGGCTTCACATATTCCATCAGCATTATGTTACTAATACTTAAGTTTAACCCCCTTCCTTGAAATTTGCATAAAGTCGACCAAATACATTCTATTTGTTTGAAATATTTTATTAGAGATTTTGAACAAACTGAAAGAAAGTTGGAAAGTGAAATACTGGAATTAAACATCTGGGTGAGAATACTTGTGATGAAGTGTTGATCTATATTACAAACAAATGCATAGAAAAATTTAAAAGAAATGGATAAGAAGGAGCCACGACAAGACAAAAAGGTTACCCCACGTGTCAACTTCTCAACAGCTCAAAACAACTACCTGGAGTTCGTTACTTTACAAAATCCAACAACCATAAACTGTTCACGTCATGAATCTTAATCTAATGATCAATCAACCTTTTACATTAACAAAACTCACTACATCATTAACCAAATCAAATCACTCTCTTTTCACAATATTCCACTTCAAATTTTCCAAAACCATGCATGCTCACTCTTCTTTAACAGCAAGAACCACACCTATTATTCAACATGTTCCTGAACTAAGCCCTCAAGAAATGGAAAAAAATTGTGAACAAACTTTTGATAGATATAGTATTGGTGATATGGCTAAAAGGAAAGGCAAAGGGGTTGCAATAGTTTGGTTCAGAAATGACTTGAGACTATTGGATAATGAAGCTCTTTTTAAAGCTTGGATTTCATCTGAAACAATCTTGCCTGTTTATTGTCTTGATCCTACACTTTTTGGGACTACTCATTACTTTGGATTGCCTAAAACTGGAGGTACGTTTGTTCACTTTTCTCTTTAATTGGGATTAGTTGTAGTCTCTTACCGTCACGGTTAAACCGTGGAAACAACCATTGATGCTAGGCTGCGTACATCGCACCTAAGGCCCTTCCCGAAACTCTGTGTGAACATGGGATACATTATGCACCGGGCTGCTTTTATGGGATTCTGTAGTAGATTTTAGCTTTTTCAGGGGTTAATTACTTTAACCAATTCTTGGAGCAAAAACTTGTTATGACAAATTGGTCATTTTTTTGGATATAAAATTAAAGCTGCTGCTCAATTAAAAATTTATTAGAGTAGTCATGTAGCTATCTCTTGGAAATTTTCTCACTGTTGGGACAGAGGGAGTATATTGCTCACTTTACATGGCTATAGTGCACTTTCAACCTATTATAGCAAGAGATAGCTTCTTTCAATTGTGTAATTTCTGCGGATAAATAAACCTTACTTTTTGATGGTCTCCCTTGCATACAGAGGAGTCTCGCTTGGCTACCAACTATTCGGGATTAAACTGTCAGTGTTGGTACACTTACATTATGTCCGGTGATTGTGGGGAGTTTATAGTTTGGTGAGAGATTTGTATATCAGTGTAGAAATAAATATGAAATTTAGTATGCCAGTCGTGAAGAACCCTATTTTTTTTTTTTTTTTTTTTGTTTTTTTTGGTATGAAATGTGCCAAGTTGAGATTAAGATATATAGAGGATTCATATACCCCAACTAGTTTAGATTTAAGGCATAGGTTTCTTTGGCTAAGTTAGATTTTTTTGCATGAAACCTTATGAAAAGAGAATTCTTTGCTTGAAACTTCTATCACCACCTATTTGATGAGCTCAAGGTTTGTCTTTTCTCTTCGGCAGCTTTGAGGGCTCAGTTCATCATAGAATGCTTAGGTGATTTGAAAAGGAATCTAGTGAAGCGGGGACTTGACCTATTAATTCAGCATGGTAAACCAGAAGAGATTATTCCGTCCCTTGCAAAAGCATATAAGGCGCACACAGTTAAGAAGCTGCTTCTTTTGTTTGCTCTCTTCACATGAATGTTTCTTATTTGATAACTTGCTAATTTCATCTATTACTACATAGTAAGGAGGTGTGTGTATGTTACAGGTGTACGCCCACAAGGAAACGTGCAGTGAGGAAGTAAAAGTAGAAAAAATGGTCACCAGAAATTTGCAGGAACTTGTTATGCCATCTTCTGATGGACTAGGAAATGTACCAAGATCTAAGAATTCTACTAAACTGGAATTGATCTGGGGTGGTACAATGTACCATATAGATGACCTTCCATTTCACTGTGACAGTTTACCAGATATTTACACTCAGTTTCGTAAGGTATTATTCTTTACAATATATATCTTTGTAAGGAGACTTGCATTTCAGGGTACTTTCTCATATCGCATATGTCAGCTGTGTGGTTGATGTTTCAACTTTACAGTCAGTGGAGTCCAAATCAAGAGTTCGTAATTGCATTAGACTTCCAACATCACTCGGTCCACCACCAGAGGTTGGAGATTGGGGGTGTGTCCCACAAGTTACTGAGCTCGGGCTTCAGCAGGAAAAGGCAGGTCGACAATAGAGTTGGATTAAAAGAAATGTGGATTAGTTTGTGCATAAAACTCGAATTTATTTCTCATGTTTCCATCTTTTTACAGGTTTCCAAAGGAATGAAGTTTATGGGAGGTGAAAGTGCTGCACTGGGTAGAGTATATGATTACTTCTGGAAGAAGGTGAGGGACCTTTCTTTTAACTGTGATGACTCTGCGCTGCAATTTTGCGACGTAAATCTTTCAAATTTTACCTTGGATTTCTATGCCAGGTTTCTTGTTCTTTGTCATTTCTTTTGCTATAGAAGATTGGGGTGACCCCAGCGTTTTTGGTTCATATTTTCCCCTTCCGTTTTTGTTGCTTTGACGCGACAATAGAGTTTCTCCTTTGGTGACCTATAGGGCATTGGTTCAAGGTGTGACATAACCTCTTTGCTGAAATGTGAGGGTAAGAACTATGTGCAGTATACGTCCGCCCTTCCCATACCCCTGCACTAGCGTGAAACACTTCATGTACTCTGTTTATTCCCTATATTTCCTGTAGTCACCATGATTTTGGGTGCTGGATTGATTCCTATGGATTGTAAAAAGTGACAAATTACCTTCTGTTTCTGAAATGAAACATTTTTCTGTTTTTACTCTATTATAGTCATCTAATAGATGGGCAGGACTTGGGAAATTTTGCTGACGTAATATTTTCCTGCTTTCTAGTACAGAACACAACCAAGGTGAATGATGATTCAACATATTCCAATTCTTTTTTAATCTTTGATTGATGCAGGATTTATTAAAAGTGTATAAAGAGACTCGAAATGGAATGTTAGGACCTGATTATTCTACAAAGTTCTCGCCCTGGCTTGCTTCAGGAAGCCTGTCTCCTCGTTTAATTTATGAAGAGGTACAGAACTTTTTCTCATACTGTAATGTTTCATTAACAGCTTACATAGACAACTAAGGTATAGAGATTCACAGAGCTTCATTTGACTTGTTAAGGTGAAGAGATATGAGAAGGAAAGACATTCAAATGATTCGACGTACTGGTATAGCGTCCTCCCTTCTTCCTCTCACTATGCTTGAGACTGTGCTTGTATGGTTTATATGCCTTTTTATGTTGATGAAGTTATAAATTTATGCTAGGAGAGGAGATTGAATCTGATAAAGTCACATAGTTTGTTTGTACCAAATAATCTGATGCCTTATTTTCCTCACAATATTCATACAACTGACAGGTGTAAATTTGATGCCTGATTTCTGTTTCAGGGTTTTATTTGAATTGATATGGAGGGACTACTTCAGATTTCTCTCTATCAAGCAAGGAAAATTACTTTTTCATGCAGGTAAAATATCGTTGTCCATACTCTTGATCTGAATGCATTTTAACCCACCCCATTTTCTGATCAACTTCTCAAGAGGAATGCTTATTGCTTTTTCTTATGGGAATTACAGACATCTGGAAATATATCTCTATTTGTTTTTGTTTTTTTATTTAGGAGGTCCTCGAAAAGTAAATATTAACTGGAGCCAAGACCAAACCATGTTTGATGCCTGGAGACAAGGTCAAACCGGGTAAATTCCTATCTAGGGGCTGTCCAAGCTCCTGCTGTTTGATTAATACATTACCTTCGTATGCATGTCGACTCTTTCTGTTCATCAATCCCAATGGGATTGCCAGTGGAGAGTTTAAATATGAAAAGAGAAAAGGTTCTACATTTCCATGGGATGAGAATTGTAAATTTTCCGATGCTAAATTTGTAGGTATCCTTTAATTGATGCCAACATGAAAGAACTAGCTACTACTGGATTCATGTCAAATCGAGGACGACAGGTACGTGTGGACGTTCTTTAATGTTTGTAAAACTATTGGAATACTGAGTTCTAGTTTGTTAGCTGGAAAACAGCTCTGGAAGATAAATCATCAAAAAAGATGGCAATTTAACTGCATTATAATTATAGCTTATCTTCTTTCTGAGTAAATCAAGAAAGCAATAGCCTTGTTTTTAACGTTTAAAACATATTAGTTTGTCTTTTCCAGATTGTCTGTTCTTTTCTTGTTCGAGATATGGGCATTGACTGGAGGATGGGAGCTGAATGGTTTGAGACATGCCTCTTGGATTATGATCCTTGCTCCAACTATGGCAACTGGACATATGGAGCAGGTGATTAACCCTTTTTTCCCCCTCTTATCTGGCTTCAATATCTCCACTTTCTCTGAACTGAAAATAGGAACTGTAAGTTGAAGGTTACTATCTTTCTTTTTCTGTCAGGTGTTGGCAATGACCCTAGAGAAGATCGTTACTTCAGCATTCCAAAGCAAGTAAGTGCAATGAAGAATTGAATATCGTTTAGTAGAATTACGTTCCGAGAATCATATGCTATTCACTCACTATGTAATAGATGTTAGACTAAGACACTATGCATGTTTCAGGCTCAAAACTATGATCCTGATGGGGAGTATGTCGCGTACTGGTTGCCAGAGTTAAGAGCACTTCCGAGAGAGAAAAGACATTCTCCTGGAATGATGTACTTAAATCCAATTGTGGCTCTCAAACATGGATACACCAAGAAAACTGGTGATTCGAAAACGGCCTTCTCATCAAGAAGAACCAAACCAGAAGACAATAGACGAAAGGGACATGGTGATAGGCGAACGTTTTAGTGCTGCTGCCAATATAGGTTACTGATTTTCAGGTGACTACTCACAAAATTGCAACTGAGATCAGAAACTGTAGCTGCAACATATTGGTCGTGAAATATATCTGTGAGTAGAACTAGCGTGGCCCCATTTGGTATTTGACGGCATTGTATCATGAGGATTGTGAAATTGGCTACTACTACTAGCTTTAATTAATAGAAAGACGGTAACAATCTAATGCAGATTTTGTAGTGTCCGGGAAATGAAGTGCCTTGAACCATTTTATACAGTTCTTATGTTTTTTTCTTGGCTTGGGTTGTTCAAGTTTGGAGTTAAAATCTCAAATGGTCACTCAACTTTGAGAAATTAACCACCAAAGTCACTTTACTTTGGTTGGTCCCAAAAAGGTCACTCAACTTAGGGAAAATATCTCCAAAAGTAATTCTTGTCAGTTTTTGCACCGTTACCCACTGAAAATCTGACGTGGCTTTTTAAAATATTTTTCATATAATCATAGGTCCCACTTTTTTTGCCATGTAGGACTTTTTTAATAGTTACTTACTAATTTTCTGACAAGTGCAATGCACGTGTATTCCTAATAACTAATACAAAAATTATAAATATGTGTAATAAGCGTGTATCGTTGCTAGTAAATTAAAGAAAAAAATATAAATTCAAAGTACTGATATATCGAATCCTTTACGTTCGATATTTTTTGTTATTGTAATACATAATCATACTAAACATTTCTATTGTACGAAGGCCAGTAATTAATATTTGAACGATTATAATCATACAAATTTTATAATATATCAAGTTCGAAGGCCAAATAATTGTTTGTCGTACTCCTAATTTCTAGTACACAATAACAGGTTGCCATTGGCACAAAAAATAAAAATCAAGAAAAGGTATTGATATCAAGCTAAATACTTGATATTATAAAATTAACATGATTAAAATTGTTCAAATATTAATTATTGGCCTTCGTACAATAGTAATATTTAATTAGAATGATTATGTATTACAATAATAAAAAATATCAATTGTAAAGGATTCGATATATCAGTACTTTGAATTTATATTTTTTTCTTTAATTTACTAGCAACGATACACGTTTATTACACATATTTATAATTTTTGTATTAGTTATTAGGAATACACGTGCATTGCACTTATCAGAAAATTAGTAAGTAGCTATTAAAAAAGTCCTACATGGCAAAAAAAGTGGGACCTACGATTATAATGAGAAATATTTTAAAAAGCCACGTCAGATTTTCAGTGGGTAACGGTGCAAAAAATGACAAGAATTACTTTTGGAGATATTTTCCCTAAGTTGAGTGACCTTTTTGGGACCAACCAAAGCAAAATGACTTTGGTGGTTAATTTCCCAAAGTTGAGTGACCTTTTTGGAACCAACCAAAACAAAGTGACTTTGGTGGTTAATTTCCCAAAGTTGAGTGACCATTTGAGATTTTAACTCTTCGAGTTTGTATACTCCTAAACATCTCAGTTTCATCCTTTGTCATTTATCCTTTTGGAAAAATGATAAGCAAAGGATAATTCAGTGAATCTTCTTAAGATGTGAATTTTAAAATTCTGTCCAGCATATCCCTTCCATGGTAATATTTAGTCTTCATTGTTTTCCCAAACTGAAGGATGTTCTTGTTATTATTTTTGACAAAGCTTGAAGAACTCAACAGGAATTTGGGAGTACCTGGAGTTGTCTTTACTTTGCAATGAGGTTGTTATTGAAATCTATTCCGAGATTCTTACTCATGAAATGAAAGTAGTTGGTCAACATTAGACTAATTATTATGTCTTGTAGTAAATGAAAGGAACTTTATTCAACAGGATACACAATGGTGGGATATAATATTGGGGTGTCTTATTGTTTGAACTCAAGTCTGGACCAACTACAAATCTCACTTCTATATGTGGACCTTTATCTTTCATGGTACAGATGAAACAAGAAAATGATCACACACACACACATACTAAGGAAAATAAAAATATTTTAGATCATGCTGGAGTTTCTTCTCCAAAGCTATTCTTGCTCCTTGTGATTTGTGGGAATCAAGTAAAGGTCATCTTTGCTTGCTGCAAAAACTCTACTTGTCTCAGTAGTACGAAATTCATTTGCATTGATTTTATCAGGGTGTTTCCAGTCAAAGCAGTAGAGCAACTGGGCTAAAGGATGCCCGGTGTTAACTAAACCGAACGACATTCCAGGACACATTCTTCTTCCTGAACCAAAAGGAATGAACTGATAGTGATTTCCAGTAAGATCAACAGAAGTATTTTCAAATCGCTCTGGTTTGAAACTATCAGGGTCTTCCCAACTTTCAGGATCTCTTCCAATCGCCCATGCATTCACCATTACTCTTGCTTTAAGAGGTACAGTATATCCATCAATCTCTGTTTGCTCCCTGCATTCTCTAGGTCCTAATAAAGGAACTGGAGGGTGCATCCTTAATGTTTCTTTAATCACTGATTTTAAGTATGGCAACTTGTCAAGATCATTTTCGTCGAAATTTTCATTCTCTTTGAAGACTTGTCTCACTTCAGCTTGTGCCTTGGCCATGACATTTGGGTGCTTCATCAATTCTGTTAGTGCCCATATAATTGCAGTATATGAAGTTTCTGTTCCAGCAATAAACAAGTCCTGCAACAACATATACAATAAGCATTTATCATTTTACACTTAGAATGTAAAAACCCTTTATACTGTCAGTGTATATAACTTAAGTATATTAAAAGAAAAAGAACGAAGCAATATATGAATCAAAACTTACCAAAATTACTGCTTTTATGTTGTAATTTTCAATGGGAAATTGAAGCTCGTTATTCTCCTTAACCCTTAAGAAAACATCGATCATATCTTCGCCACCAAACTCATTATTTCCCTTTATCCCTGCTGCATGATTCTCTTTGTGCTCATTGATAATGTTCTCCATGATTAAATCATACTTATGGTGTACATTCGTCAATCTAGACTTCATGTTGCTCATATTATGAAGTAATTTCCATGAAGGGAACAAATCACCCACATCAAATCCTCCTGACAATGCTAATATCTCCCTTATTAACATAATCAACTCATCTCTATCATTGCATATTTTTCCAAAAGCTAATCTACAAGTCATGCAACTTGTAAACCATAGAAGCTTTTCTGTTATATTAACTGCAGAACCTGCTGCCAAACGAATCGATGAGAGTGTCTTTGAGAGCTCATCTTTTCGGATTAAGCTATATGACTTGAGCATCTTGTAACTCAGAAGTTCTTGTGTTAATATTCTACGCATTTGTCTCCAGTAATCGCCATATGGAGCGAAAGATATGTCCCTACTCTTGTAAAAAACAATGTCCGAGGACATGAACCGAGGCCTCGTTGCAAAAGCAAGATCATGAGTTTTTAGTACAGCTTTTGCTATACGAGGTGAAGATATTACAACTACAGGAACTTGTCCAAGTTGCAAGTACATAAGAGGTCCATATTTTGTTGCTAAATCTCTTAGATTATGATGTGGTAGTTTTCCCTTCAAGTGATGGAGGCTACCAATAAGGGGTAGTCTCCATGGACCTGGAGGTAACTTTGAGCTTTTGGTATTCCATTTTTTAAGTAGGATGAAAAGAAAAGAAAGGAAGAGTAACAAAGAAATTAAGTTGAAAGGTGAATACTGAATATCCATTTTAGTAGTAAAGGAAAAGAAAAGGATGGTTTTGATGGATATGTTGCTAAATATGAATTTGTTAACTTCTATTTATATACCAAGAAATTGAAGAGTTAACATGTGATTGATTAGGACGGTGGAACGCCAGTAGTAAAGGATATTGGCTTCACATATTTTACTTTTGACCCTTCTAGCACTTCTGTCTTATGAAAATTCTGAAATTGCTTCAAAGTTAAAAGGATATAGATAACTTGATACGTCGTATACAGTAGTTGACGCGCTTATTTACAGCTCTATTAGCCTTTTCCAGATATTGGATGTCATATGTTTTGATGGTAAAATACGTACACTCAAACCTCTCTATAATGACGGTGTTTGTCTGGAACTTTTTTTATTGTTATAGTAATGTTATTGAGAACATATAATATAACACACCACCGAAAACTTGACTGTTATAGAGGATGCGTGTTACAAAGAGGCCGACACAGTGAGTCTTTCAAGAACTTCGCTAGAAATATAGGCAACATAAGCCAGAGAATTGATCAAATTAAAATTTGGTACAAGGACAACTTGTACAATGCACTAGCACACGGTCCTCTAGTATAAATTTAGGGGTGTTCACGGTTTGGATAAAAACCGAACCAAATCGAAAATCAAATCGAACCGATAAAAAAAAACCGACACTTTGTTGGATATGGTTTGGTATGGTTTTGAAATTTTAAAAACCGTAAATATTTGGTTTGGTTTGGTTTGGTTATAGGAAAAAAAAAAATCGAAGAATTAACCAAACCGAACCGACAATTATAAATATAATTTTTATAATTTATACATTAATATTTAATATTTTATATAAACTTTTAAGGTATTTTATATATTTTCAAATTTTAATGATAGTTAACGTATCTGGACTGGAGTTAATGTGATAGTCTTGGAGAACCCTGTACCTTTGATGGCCTGAAGAATCAAGTCCAACAATTAATGGTGAACTAAACCTTAGCAGTTAGTAGTAAGTTGCTGTATTTTTTTTTAAAAAAAAGAAGTGTATAACCTATTTTATACTTAGTACTTGTTCAAGTACTTTAGTTGAGTAAGTACATTATAGTCGGGTGGATATAAAGTACTACTAGAAACTACAAAGTACCCTCTTGCATTTGGAGATTGAGAAATAAAAGAGAGGAACATGCATAAGCCCCTCTCTAATAGGCTAATGAAGATAAAAGTAAAAATTTCCAACATCAGCAATTCAAACTTTGACAAAGCCAGATTGTTGAAGCTGTAAACCTTGATGACGATGAGGTTGGTTTTTGGAGGACGGCAAAAGTGTGTTTGCTTTTCTGCTTCTACCATTTAGAAGCCTCTTTGAAATAGGAGACATCATTTGATATGTTCGTCTTGTGTACCTTTATTTGAATGGCTTAGGAACCTTAAGGCGATCGGGATATTTTCACTTTTGGTTGTATGATTTGAAATTTGGCACACTACTTCTACTTTGTACATTGAAGCCATAGTTTTATGCACACTTATCTATCCCATGTTGTAATCAATATTCAAAAAAATTCCAACTAGTCAATGATCAATTCTATATACAAATAAATAACATGTCCAACAGTCATTGTGATTTTAAAAAAAAAAAAAAAAAAAAACCGACTAACCGAACCAAACCGACATTAACCAAACCGATGGATATGATTTTTATTTGGTTTGGTTTGGAAAATTTAAAAATCGAATATATTGGTTTTGGTTATGATTTTAACCAAAAACAAACCAAACCAAACCGTTAACACCCCTAAGTATGATCTTGGGCAAACTCCGTGAACTTTCATTTTGAGGTTGAGTTATATGCATATCAAGACAAAGGTATTTGAAAATGAAAAATATTATACTTTAATTACTAAGTGAAACACAACGGAAATTCCATCGAAAAGAATAAAGAGGAATTTTATAGTACTGTAATAATTTATTTTTGTGGAGTAATAGTTGGTTTATGAAAATAAACTACTTTTTTTATTCGTACGAATAGAAAGAAAGACAGACACTTGGTTTGAAAGCAATTTTAGGTTTACATTATGGAAATTCCTAAAGCCTTATTACAGTGCAAAAGCCATATATGTACATCCATGACCGTTGATTAAGTGACAGAAAGTTGAGTCTTTGACAGCTGAATGGAAAGCTCACAATAGACTATAGAATTAGAGTTGGTTATTCTAAATATGAGTTCGACAAAGATGGTGTTTGATACAAAAGGCGGGCTACAGAATCCAAATTGAGATTGAGTTGTCCTTTTTATATTCCTCAACCTTTTAGAACTATAGTCTCAATCTTTGAAAACCCCAATAGTTATTTTCTTTTTCCTTTGCAAATACGTACTGTTAGAAAGGAACTTCATAACCGTCTAAATTACAGATTATTTTAGTATTATGGAGTACCATTTAGTGATTTTTTTGGAACACAAATCATAAGTAAAATTTTTACCAAACACAATTATGTAACCACTAACCTTTTGAACTAATACATGATTGAATTTTTCTCAAACATATGATGATGAAAATGTTTTTACCACGTATGATTATCATGAAAAAAGTATCACATGTTTTGACATTGAAGAACTTTTTCTCTTGATCTGTTGATCAGTGAAGGATTTTGAAAATGGTTTACTAATATAATGTCTTGAATTTAGGAATTAGTCCAACTTTTTGGCTTGATGTTTAATGTTAAAGTGGTTGCACAAGTGCTACACCATGTAACGACTGAGACCATTGTTTCAGAAGACAGCAGCCATAACAGATGCAAATGTTAAACTACTCCAGCTCATCAACTCCGAGGACTCAAAAGGGTGAAAAGCATCGCCATTCAATAGACTGGCAACTGGTACATATCCAATAGACAGAAAACAGGGAAATTTAAACAATGCCAGATCAACCCCATCAAAAACATAACATAGAAGATTGTCTAAAATATAAGTAACCAAAATCTTCAATCTTAAAAGTATCAGATCAATGCAAAAACTCAGGAACACTCAAAATTACCAATAGCATGTAATACATCCCACTAAAACAGACTCAGAAATATAGCAGGAAATACATCCCACTACTGATCCTAAGCAGCAATGGATGGCTTAGAAGCTGCAGAGAGTCTAGACCTCTTCTTAGCCAAACTCTCACTACGCCTTTCTCTTTGCTCCTTCAACCTTGAGGCAAGAAGCTTCTGATATTCAGCTGCCTCAGACTTGGCCTTGGCAATTCTCTTCTTCTTGTCAGCGATTCTGGCCCTCTTTCTTTGCAGAGTCAAAGGAGTTACCAGCCTCTGAATCTTAGGAGCCTTGCTAACCTTTTTCCCTGTTGCCGCAAAATGACATAATATCGATTGTCAGAAATGTCCAAAAATACCCAATTGGAAATATGAAGAAAGTAGAAGCTGAAAAGTATCTTCAAGGGCTGAACTCACCATTCTTGGTAGTGAAAGTTCGGCGGTAGGTGTTAACATACTTCCTGACATCATCTTCCTTGGAAAGGTTAAAAAGCTTCCTGATCTTTGAAGCTCTCTTGGGTCCTCTCATCCTTGGCTTCTCAGTGTCGGTCAGTCCAGGAAGATCATTCTCACCCTTTTTCACAATAACCAAATTCAGAACAGAAAGATCAGGGCTAACAATGCATCCACGGACAGACTTCCTTCTACGCTCACCATTTCTCCTACCATGTCCTCGGAAACAAGGAGTACCTGTTAAATATAAATAATAAAGACAGCTCAAGCAAATAGTAGAATAAAGAAAATAGGTACAACCAACAAGAGAGAATATCAAAGTAACTAGTAATTAATATATTACCTCGGTACAGCAAAAGGCGAACACGGCCTGGAGTTAAAACTCCCTGCTTCATTGGAAAACCCTGCTTGTCACATCCTCCCATAATCTTGAACACATAACCCTTGAACTCCTGTCATCACAAAAGACAGCATCTTATTAAATAGACTCGTACAAAGTGGCACTTGAAGGGCTATAGAATGTGGAACAGAAACTTACATCACCCAGGGAATCTCCACTGACTTCCTGGGAGATCCTTTTGTCAAAAAAGGCACGACTGCATTTCCAGGCAACAGGTTAGGTAATAGAATGGAAGGAAACCATAGAAGTATATTAACACAAAATATTGGGCAAACTGGAAATTGCAACAGAGTTCCATCAGTAACAGCTATGATTGCTAAGCAACACTTACTAGTTATCTCAATGTTATCAAAGACGGAAAATAAAAGATTATGCATATAACGGTAAAAAATTGACAGTATTTAAATATTACAAATAAGTAAAATTCGTACTCAATTTCTGTTAATACTTATTAACTATGTTAGTTATGAGTTTAGTAATACTACCTTGAAGATAAAACCCAAGAGCACATACAAATAGATCAGGTAATTGATTCTATCTATCTCCAACAGCATGACATATATTCTCAACGCACACCATCTTGTAAAGGCAAATAAAGGTTTCTAAGAGATTACCAACTCATGAAACTAAACCTTATGATACTTCAAAAAAGTATCCTATTAGCCCCCACCGCCAGAATGGAGCAAGTCCTGCCGATGCCAAGAATGCAGTCCAAATAATCCCATGAGGGTCCTAGAGGATCGCTATAACAGGCTAAGAAAGACGAATTAAATACATTTTCAGCCATGGCTAAAAGCTTAACCTTAATGCGACCCAGGGCTACTGGGTGAAATCTTCTCTTGAATTAAATTTATCGTAGACTAATATATGCAAAAAAAAGCAAAATAACATCAAGATGGACCAATAAAAATTGACCGAGATTTTAATCATTAAGAAGTGACAATCTAAAAGAGTAGTATATATCTACTAAACCAAAGTAGGTGAGCACTAAACTGGCGAGGCAAGCTACACGAGAAACAAGACATTCGAAAGGTTTGCTACTTTTGGGCTGTTCAATAGGACAGGAATAACTCTTAACCATAAATTAACATCTTAACAACTCAAACAACAACAACAACATACCCAGTGATATCAGACAAGTGGGGTCAGGGGAGGATGAGATGTACACAGACCTTACCCCACCAAGGTAAAGAGACTGTTCCCTACCATCGACTTAACACAAGCATTTATGTTAAAAGAAATTACAGGAATCTGGTAAAAAGTAGACTTGCTAATAATAAGTGGTATTATTAACACAAAGTAAAAAGAATGTTTACAGTTTCTGGTCATCGTCAATCTCGAGCTTCTTCTGGCAACCAGTGGTTGGATTTGCAATGTTGAACTGCACATCACATAAACACAAAGTACAATTGTTCATACATTCAAGCGAATACATACAAATGTTATGTAAAAAGAGAAAAGAGGGGGTACCTTCATCTTCGAATGGCGGCGAAGATGGAAAATGAACAAACTGCTACACCTACGTGCTTTGCTCTTCTCAAGTAGGGTTTATACTGTGAACACACTTGTGTTCATATACTACAACCTAATGGACTGTTTATTGGGTTTTTAGCCCTTTCTTTCTTTGGGCTTACTTTTTGGGCTTTTTGTACGTCTTATAAAGGGGCGAAGTGTACAAAAGGCCACTTTTGGCGTAAAAATTTCGTGCAGGAGCCTATTTGGCTCGTGTTAATTGATTTGTAGCCGTCAAAAAAAATTTGCTGAGAAATAGCCACTTTCGGACAAATCCCAGTATAAATACTGGGGCCTTGAACAAAACTTGTTCAAAGCCCCTGTATTTATACTGGGAAGTTTCAGTAAACTAACCCCAGTATAAAATACTGGGGCTTTGAACAACTTTTGTTCAAGGCCCCAGCATTTTGTTATGGGACTTTGTATAAAGCTTCAGTCCCATAACAAAATGCTGGGGCTTTGAACAAGTTGTTCACAGCCCCAGCATTTTGTTATGGGACTGAAGCTTTATATATAAAGCCCCATAACAAAATACTGGAGCTTTGAACAAGTTTAGTCTGGGGTGTTTTACCAACGCTAATGGAGCTTAAGTGTGCGCGCGAATTTTTGGCTATTCTTCAATAAATTTGGAAACGGTGGATAGTCCCTAATGAGCGCGTCCAAAAATGGCTAGTGATCAAAATTTCCCACTTTTGGCACTGGTCTTTGGGCACATGCCAGTAATACCAAAACATTTACTTTGTAGTCACTTTCATTACACCCACCAAAAATGAAAAAATAGAAAAGACTAAATTACCCCCCTCAAACTTCAAACACAATATACAAGCGTTACACTTCGTCTATTCTCTTCGTCTCTCAATTCTCTGTTCCCCTGTTGCTGCTCAATTCAATTCCGCTTACAATTTCAGCTATTATCTTGAAAAAAATTGTGAATATTCTTCGTTTCAATCTTACGTTATGCTGCATTAGAACTGAATCTGAACTAAGTTCAATCCATGTGAACTGAATTTCAGAGAAATTCGTTTCAATTTTAGTAGTTTTAATATCTCGATGAGATGTCGATGGCTGCACTTCAGTTCTTTAGGACTGAAAGTTTATTTTATATACTAAAAAAGCAACCTCAGAACTTGTCGATTACTTATCGGTACTGTCACATGAAGTATCGGCACACTAGCATTGAAGTTGAACTAACTTCAGTCCATTAGGGCTGAATTTGTAGTAAGTTCACTCCATTAGAACTGACTTCCAAATAACTTCAATGCTTAAGAGGCCTAGAAATGTATATATAAACTTGCCGATGTGTTGTCGCATATTTTGCGTGAAGGATCATAAAATTAAAACTGAAAATTCAGTCAAGTAGGACTAAGTTTGAATTAGATTCACTCGATTAGAGTGAGTTTGAAGTACATTAAGTTGATTATGGTGGAATTTTTAGTACATTCAGTCTATATAGAATTTTCAGTACTTAAAGCCTGAATAGGACTGAGTTTGAAGGATGTTTGCTTGCAGCTAAGTAAATAGAAATATAAGTTCTATCCTTATGGATAGAACTTAAGTCATATATGAACAAAAATTCAATTCATAGGGAGAGAGCTTTCAATATCCTTATGGATAGAAGTTCAGGGCCATATAGATTGAAGTTAGTTCAATCCTTTTGGATAGAACTTAAGTCATATATGGACAAAACTTCAATCCATATGAGGAGAGCTTTCAAACAGCCTTATGGATAGAAGTGCAATCCTAGTGGATAGAAGTTCAAGGCCATATAGATAGAACTTCAATCCTAATGGATAGAAGTCCATATGGACAAAACTTCAATCCATAGGAGGGGAGGCTTCAACAGCTTTATGGATAGAAGTTCAGGGCCATATAGATAGTACATCAATCCTAATGGATAGAACTTAATTCCATATGGACACAACTTCAATCCATAGGAGGAGAGCTTTCAACAGCCTTATGGATAGAAGTTCAGGGCCATATAGATAGAAGTTCAGTTTTTATAGATTGAAGTTCAGGGCCATATAAATAGAACTTAAGTCCATATAAAAAATTGCCATACTAACACAATTCTTTCTCTGGTTTACTTATTCAATGCAGAATGATTACAGTTTGTCTTGTTGTTGCTTTCAATGGGAATTGGATACAAGATTATAACTACTTGGATCATGAAACAACACTTTTACTTATTAATGAAATAATTGAATTCAGAAGTTTTGTGGAGAAGATTTATGAAGCAGCACATTTCACTGAATATATGAATATATGGTTTGATATTAGAATAAATTCGAGCAAAGGAATAATTGTAACAAAAGAAGAAGAACTCAGGACATGTATCCAATTGTTGAAGAGTGATTCATCTTTCAAGAATAGTCGTTTTGTCATCGACAAGTTAGAGAATCAGGCTACTTGCACTAAGGTTCCACAAGAAGTGGGGAACTTGATAATGCAGATTGACAGCAATCAAGCAATTTAAATGCCTGGAATTGTTGAGAACCTGCTAATCAATTTCAGTCACCAGCGCCAACACTTGAATGCCCTCCTACCACATCGTCTGCCAAGAACGGAAGGAAAAGGTCTAGGGTAAAACAGAAATAATCTCTAGCGATGATATTAACAGGAGATGTATCATCAAAAGATATAGCTGCCTACTCAATATTTGACAACAAGGAAACCATGATGAAGTGTTTTGCCAAGACGGCAATCAAAGAGCATTTTGAGTTCAAGGTTATTAGATCAAATAGAACAAGATATGAACTGAAATGCGTTGATCCCAACTGTGATTGGAATATTCGTGCTAGAAGGATAAAAGATCCCTCACTGTTTAAGGTAATTAAGTTTCAGAATATACATAAATGCTCTGTTGACATTAAGAAGGCTGATCAGAAACATGCCACATCAACATTAATAAGTGAATACTTTCTCAAAAACATCTGAGACAATAGAACTGAAGTTAGACCTTAATTTATTGTCAATGAAACGAGAAAAATACATGAGATTGAAATAGGATGTCACAAGGCATGGCGTTCAATTCAACAAGCAAATGCATTGATTAGGGGACGGCCTGATGAGCATTATCATCTCCTTCCTTCATACTTGCATGTGCTGAAAGAGAGAAATTCAGGTGCACACACTAACATAAAGATAGACAGTTTTAATCGTTAAGCACTTCTCAAAAAAGAATTCAATGCCTATGTGAAATTAAAAACTTTCTAAAATTAACTTTGTCCTATGTTAAAACGTTTCAGGTTTATGTATATGTTTGTTGCTTCAAGCCATCAATTGATGGTTGGAGGTATTATCGACTACTGATAGCAGTAGACACAATATTTCTAAAGGCAAAATATCTAGGTGTTCTCATCATTGCTATAGCAAAAGTTGCAAATAATCAATTGTTCCCTCTAGCCTATGGAATTGCAGACTCTGAAAATAATGAAGCTTACACTTGGTTCTTCACCGAGCTAAAAAAGGCAATAGATAGTCGTGTTGAACTGGTGTTTCTGTCAGACAGAAACAAATCAATTGCGCAGGGGATTGCAGAATTTTATCCTGATAGCCACCATGGCATATGCATCTACCACATTGAAAAGAACCTAAACCAAAGGAACTTGAAAACCACAGTGATAAGTCTGTTTCAAACTGCTGCAAGAGCTTATAAGCGTGAAAACTTTAATAACCTCATGTCATAAATAGAGGGATATATAGAAACACATTCAACTACATAATGGAAGAACCACCTGAAAGATGGGCTAAATCTTACTCACTGAGGCGACGATATGATATGCTTACAACAAATATAGTGGAGTAAATGAATTCTACGTTACTTGAAGCAAGAAAGTTGCCCATTTTAAGCCTTTTGGATTTAATCATACTTAAGAAGCAAAAATGATTTTGTGAAAGAAGAACTACTGCTCAAGAGACTTTTCATAACTTATCAAGGTCGGCAGAAGATGAAATAAACAAGAAGATTCAGCTGGCCTTCACAATAAATGTAAGTATAAAGCACTTGACTCGCGCAAAATTCACTGAAAAATTGACTGTTGCAAGTAGACCGAACTATGCAATTCTAATAGTGTCTAAAAATACAGACAAGAGAGGCTGGAGATCAGTCCAGATAGACTGAAATTCAGGACTTGTTCTTCCCTCCCTGCATTAGTTATATCTTATTTATGTCTGGAAACACAGAACAAAGAAAACTGAAGTTCAGTCCACTAGGAATGTACTCATGAACTCTTGCTCTGAATTAGTAATAACCGATTCAAATATCATTTGTACTGACTTATAAAAGTTATTAATTTCATTTCAAATAGGTATCCCCAACAGATATAGCAACATTCAATGTACAACATGAAGGAACAAGCTTCAACGTCAGTTGAACCCCAAAAATTACCCTTTCTTTAAGAAAAGGTAGGTTTCGAGTATAATGTTCAACAAAACGGGGTTCCAAAGGGCTTTCTTTGGAGTCGCCACCTAATTTAGGAGAATTAGGAACCAAGTAATTAAATAGTGCGTGCAAGCACTCCGTTTTAAGGAAAATGGTCTTTTCAGAGATTCTAAGTAAGAAGTTCAATTACTTTCGAAAGAAGGTTTCAATTTGAAAGCACTTTCGAAAATCCACAAAATGTGGTTAATCCTTTGGTTTTCACAAAATAGCTAAATAAATGCAAGTTTACAAAATTTAGTTCAAAAAGCTTTGAAATTAATGCTAAAATCTGAGATTGTAATAAATTACGCTTTAAATAAATATGAATTTAAATGTAATAATAATAATAATAATAATAATAATAATAATAATAATAATAATAATAATAATAATAATAATAATAATAATAATAATAATAATAATAATAATAATAATAATAATAATAATAATAATAAATGTATTTTGGGAAGAGATAAGAAAATTAATTAACATGGAGAAAATCTCAATTGAAGTTGCAATTTAAGGGATTTGAAACAAAGTTACTACTTTTATTATTTCCAAATTTTATTGCACGCACTATTTAACTAAAAGGTTCAAAATTCCCAAATAAGATGGAAATTCAAAAGAAATAAATATTCGCAATATAACTCAATAAATAAATAAACGTTCATTCATAAATAATCAAATAATTTATTCTATAACAATCAATTATATGGGAAATTCTTATAGACATGGATTTCTAAGGATATGAAAAGAGGAGGTTTAGAAGAAGAACCCGAAAATTGATAAACTCATGGGAGCCTTGAATTTATTTAATTTTATACAATTATATGCCCATGAGCCTAAGTTAGAATAGGCGGCTCAACAAAGCACTTTCTATGATCTTCACATCTTGAATCTTGAGTGCGAACTTGACCCCAAGAGACTCCGAGCCAATGTAAACCATCCCATTGAGTTTAGCCAACTCGTTCCAAAGTGCGATTTCATGTCAAAGAAACAGGGAGGTAAAGAATTAATAACTATTCAAATGAGCAATGGATTGAACTATACAGATATTAGCAACACCAAACATATTCGACCAAGAGAGAATTCAATGATCTATCTTATATAAATATATGCAAGGGCGGATATTTCACTGAATGAAGATGATCCACAACAAGCAAGTCTAGAGATTTTACATATTGCCAAAGTTAAAAAACGAAGACCACTTCAATATCCCCATAGCATTCTTTTCTTCCAAACCAACTTTAATTCGACGGACCACAAGCTTTAACAAAAAATTGGACAAAACTTTGTGTATCAGCTTTATGTCAAACACTAGGGAAATAACAGGATATTACTGCTGGATTTGCTTCATAATTACTCAGCACAGTATACTTTATTAATTAAACTTCCAACATGCTTAGTCTTAAATGGTGAAAGAAGGTTTCCAGACAAACTCAGGCAATTCTTTCTTTGATATGCCACTTTACAAGAATACCTAAGGGTGTAACAAACTTCTTCAATTACTAGTTCACTAAATTAACTAAACAACAAGTTTATACTAACTTAAATAACTCTAACTCAAACAAACAAAAGGGAAGGCTTACAATGATCAGATTTATCAAAAGCCATTTTCAAGATTCAACCAAGCTTGCGACATGAACCACACTATTTACCAGGGCAGAATTGATTTGAGGAATATGCTTTATAAGAAACAAGCAATACAAACACACTTAAAGCCTCTAATCTTGGATCTTTCAAGACGCAATCAAAGATGAAAAACTTTACTACTTCATATTCCAAAGAGCTTATCCTTTAACGAAAATTAAGATGGCTTTGACTTATATTAGCTGGTGAAGGGACAAAACATGACTGAATTGTAAACCTAGATTTCCTCACCTCACAGAGATTCTAAGACACCCAGACAAGAGAGAATTCAGGATTACAGTTGATTAATTCTCAGGAAAACTAGGGGAACAAAGAACAAACCGAAAACACTCATTTATTTGTGGAAACATTTCCAGACTTCAGCACTATTAAATTGGGCAAGAACAAAGAGATTAGAATTCTCACAGACACTTACAGGCCCCTTGACCAACTCCAAAGACTACCAGAACTCATAACCAAACTTTAACTCACCAACTACAGCCCCTGAACACTTGCTACAACCTGAACAACCTCACCCTGCACCTACATCACACCCACAGACCTGAACCAACTCCCTGACTAACACCCTGACTCCCTCAAAGCATCCTGGAACAATTCAGGATATCCCCTGCATTTCCAGACTTCTTCCTCAACAAAAAGAACAAACATAGAAAACTGCACAAGGACCAAAACAGCTTCCTTGAACTCTCACAAACTCTTGGACATACCTGCAGCCTAATAACTAACAGCCTACACCAGCTTATTGCCAGAACAACCCCTGCAACACCCTCAACAACCAGAAACAAACTCCAGACCTCACTGCACATGCATACTGCATATGCACACAACTCCCTGATCTCACAAGCACACCTGCTTCACTTTCTCAAACTCCCTCTCTACCCCTGCATACATACTATACTTCCCTAAACCTTACTATAACCTACACTAACCTGCTACTTTCTCCTGAACTCAACAGACAGCTCACAGACCTCTAACACCCTTAACCTTCAACAATCATCCCTGCACCTATTCTGATTTACAGACACACCTTCAGGATCAACCAGAAACAGAACCAGATCCCCTGCTCCCTCTCCTACCAAAATACACCTACAGCATACCCCAGAACAACTCCTAAGCTTCTTACAAAGCCAGAAACAAACTCTCACAACATCACTCAGACCTGGAAACATCTACACACCACTGCACCTTTTAGCTCACATACAGCATGCCAGCACATTCATACATCTTCAAGCACACGCACTGATTTACATAATACACACACACAAAGACATTCATACGCATATGCAAACACACACATCAGCTGATATTCATACACGCAGACTGGACAGGAAAGGTTTGAAAATTTAAAGCCTTTATTTTATAATGAAAAACTGAAATTTTATAAAAAGAAAGATTCATACTTTATCCTTCAATGTTTCAAAACTTCACACTCAAATAGATTTCGTTCAATCTTATACACAGAGAGTATAAATCATGCTCACGATCATAGAAACAATAAGCGTTCACTGTGTACTTGATGTAAAACAAAACAACACTTAACAAGTAGAAGAGGTAAAGAAACTGTGAGAGGTCGACATTATTACCTTTTTCGGAGCAGGAACTGAGGCGAGGATCCGAAGAAAAGCGCGACTCGACTAAGCGACTTGAACGAAGTTGACGACTCGAACGATAAAGCGACAACACCAATAAATCCCAGAAAAACCAGTCACAGTAGTGCTATCAACTTAAAACTTTAAACTAGAAAAAAAACTTATTAATTATGCTATGCCGTTTTTTGGTTATCAAAATTTTCAGAACACCCCTCCCCCCACAAAAAAAAACATAGAAGCTGAGAATTTATACCTGTTACTAGAGTTTTCCGATCCCTTTGATTTTCCTATCGACCCCTTACTTGTTCCCATTGCTCTCCTTGTGAGACAAGGGTGAAATGGTCTAATCCCCTCAGGGATCCGACCGTTTCATCCTTATCTCTAAGGAATTTGAGTGCTTGAAATTTTGAGGGCTCGGATTCGATTCATTCAAAATCCACGGATAAGATCAATGCTCGTACTGGAGAGAGGGAAAAGAATGGGGACCAGAAAGTACGGATTCTTGGATGTATTAGAGGGTCTGGAGGGAATTTGAGGATCAATCGCGGGTCAAGGGAAAAACGTCGCGGGTCGAAAATTGGGATTCTAGGGTTAACGGGTTAGGGAAATTCTGAAGTGGGTAAGGGAGTAATAGGCAAAAATTGGGTGTGGGCCGGGTTATGTAATGGGCTGATGGGCCAGTGAGATGTAGTGTGTTGTATGTATTGTATATGTGGGTCTTGCA
Source organism: Petunia axillaris subsp. axillaris (assembly GCA_029990575.1). NCBI lineage: Eukaryota > Viridiplantae > Streptophyta > Magnoliopsida > Solanales > Solanaceae > Petunia > Petunia axillaris. The sequence continues at coordinate 25,417,985 of JARKNS010000003.1, forward strand.
TGAATGGACTAGCAATTAGGACTAGGAGCGATTTTAGCCTCTTTTAGGTAAATTAATTGAAATTTAGGCAATTGCACGGGGTAGGCTAGGGATTAGGCTAAGTATTGCGATTTTACCATTTTTTATCAAGATTTCAATTATTTCACTTTTAAATTTACAAATTGACTTTATTTTAAATAATTACATATCTATTAAACTTTCGGGACAAAATTGGGTGTCAACAATAGCCGATTCAAATATCATTTGTACCGACTTATAAAAGTTATTAATTTCATTTCAAATAGGTATCCCCAACAGATATAGCAACATTCAATGTACAACATGAAGGAACAAGCTTCAACGTCGACTTAAAGAATAGGACGTGTGATTGTCTTGAATTCCAGACTGATGAACTACCATGTGTACGTGCAATTGCATGCATTGATAAAAGACGCCTGATGAAATCTAAGTTCTGCTCGAAATGGTATTCACGAGACTATTGGTTAAACGCATATCAAGGTCAGATGAATATGTTAGGCTACAAAAGCTCTTGGAATGTACTAGACACTGTGAAAAACTAAAGAATTGAAACTCCTAATGTTAAAATATAACCAGGAAGAAGGAAAACAAAGAGATATATCTCGATTGCTGAATCTGTACGAGTCAAATCAATCAGATGCAGTCGATGCAAAAATAGAGGACATAATAGAACCTCATGTACATATACTCCAGTACTCCGACCCTACTCAAGGATATATAGGTACTGCTACTTTCTTCATTATCCATAAACTTTTTTTACTAAATATTTCCCTCCTACTAATTTGATTTTTTAACTTCTTTTTGTTGCATGAAATTGCTTGGTGGTGAATGATGGTGTAGAAATACATAAAGATAATCAAAATTGCTGATAGTTTCTTATCTACATTCAAGATATGAACTCAAAACTTTGATTGTAGTTTATTATAGTTTGTTTGGATGGTTTTTTGTGTTCTTAAACTATTTTTTAATAAATTTAAGACTAGTATTTGACGTAAACTCAGATTTTTAATGTATAATTCAACCCTTAAAGCCTGATGCTGCATTTATTGAACTTTGATAAAATTTCAATCTTTATGGAGAGAAGTTCATGATTTGAATATAAAAACTTCAACACTTAAAGGCTGATGCTACATTTTCTAAAGATTAAATACTGAAATTAAAACACAATAATCTTGAAAATTAAGATTAGGACTGAAGTTGAAGTTTCAGTTGATTAGAAATTAAGTTTGAAGTAAATTCAGTCGAACAAGACTGACTTTCTCCCATTGAGAGAAGTTCATGATTTGAATAGTATAATAATTTCAACAAATAATCACTAGGATAAAAACTTCAATCCTTATGGAGATAAATTCACGATTACAATAAAAAAAACTTCAATCCTTATGGAGAGAAGTTCATGATTTGAATATAAAAAACTTCAACCCTTAAAAGACTGATGTTGTATTTGTTAACCTTTTTAATAAAACTTCAATCCTTATGGAAAGAAGTTCAATAAGAGAATATGAAAACTTCCCTTGTGTATGGACTGAAGTTCAATCCATAGGGGAATGACCTTGAGAAAATCATTGGGTATGAAGTTCAGTCCATTGGAATCGAACTTCATAGCTTATGAGTTTTAAGGTTCAATCCCCATTGGACTGAACTTCAAATACTATTTTCCTGTATATGGACTAAAGTTTAATCCACAGAGAAATGAACTCAAGAAATTCATAGCAAATGAAGTTCAGTCCATAGGAATTGAACTTCATAGCTTATGAGTTTTAAAGTTCAATCCTCATTGGACTGAACTTCAGACACTATATTACATTTCCGATGTGCACTGAAGTTCATTCCATAGAGAATGAACTTGAGAAACTCAGAGCCATTGAAGTTCAGTCCATAGGAATTGAACCATATGAGAATATGAAAACTTCAAAAGAAAAAAGCTCATATACAAGCAAAAAGCCCCCGGAGTTGGGAGGTCCAAACAAAAGTAAAAAGCTCATATACAAGCTGTCCAAAATTCTGCACGTAAGGTGTTTGTTGAAATTCCCTAATGAACAAATTGAAGTGTTCGGCAAAGTCTGAGTAGCCGAATCAATTAGGTGGTATAAGTTGAACATATATTAGTTAGAATTAGGGTGTGGGGCTGAGTTTAAAGTGTTTTCACTTTAATGACACTCAATGCACATTAGTCACACACAACGAGTGTCGTTTTGCACCTTAATTGAGCGAGCCACTGCCCCGTTGTGCAATTCACGGGCTGCTCTTATTGTTTTTCTTAAGATAATATTTCTCCATATTTTTGAGATGAAGTAGAGCACAAGTGTGGGGTGTGGAGACCCCATTTGCACATTTTGGTGAATTTTAACCATGAGAAGTGTTTCGAATAAAGAAGTGCGCGTTGAGGGAAGTCCGAGTACCTCGCGAATGATACCATGAGCATAAATTGTTTTTTGAAGTAAAATACACTCGAGTTTAAGTGTGGGGTGCTAGCACCCCATTTGCGCGCACTAGTTGGTTGGAATGAGTATTTTGGCATGAAAAACTATGTGCGCGATAGTGAGGGAAGTCTGAGTACCTCATTTACCACCCCTTGTTTATATTGTAGGGTGCATTGAGGACATTGTACATTTTTAAGTATGGGGTGGGGAATTACTATATTTTGATTATTACTATTTTTATTTTGTCAATTGACATTGTTTTATTTATTTCTTGCTTTCTTGTTTAGTTATAATTATTCAAAAACACAAAAAAAAAAAAAAAAAAAAAAATAGAAAACAAGAAATTTCAAAAATAGTTAGTCTTTTCTTAGTTTATTTTAGCATAGTTAGAGTGAATAATAATTTCCCGTAGTTTTTATTTGGGCATCGGTTCTTTTTCATGGAATGTACACTTGAGCCGGGTACTTTTTATTTTTTTTAGATAGCTTTAGTCCATTGTAGTATTAGAAGAAAAGAAAAGAGTAGAAAAAAAAACTCGGGTTTGGAGTCTAGGTGCCTTGTGACTTGTTTGATACTAACATATTAAGACCTGAGCACGTGGATTGAAATGCCTTCCTTGTGAGTTTTAAAATAAATTGTTCCAAGAAAAATGAATAACCTTGTTTGTGACGCCTAAACTCAGTTTCTTGACTCTTGTGTGCTAAGTGCTTTAAGCTTTATTTGCGAGCTTGTTTTAATGCTTTGATTGAGAGTCCGAATTGAGCCATCTTGAGTGAATCAATGTGCCACTGTGTGAGTGAGGTATTTTTTTTCATTCCGTGCTTGTTACTTGAGTCTAGAACTTGCTCGGAGTGTGGTTGAAGCGAAATCCTAGATTTTGCTCAGGTTAAAAAATGATTATAGGTCTTCCTTGACCCATTTGAGATTTTCTAGCCTACCCTATACTTGATTGACCCTAGTCAGCCCCTGAGCCTTTACCCTGTTTATTGGTGGCCATATTACAAGCTTTGGCCTATTTCGAATTGAATTACCTATTCCTTTTGAACACCCTATCTCCTTAAGTACTTATATGAACAATGAGGTTAAATAGCTGAGATTGGAGAAATGGATAGTTTTTGAATTGGTGCCAGTTGTCATGTGAAAAAAAAAGAGAGAAAAAAGTGAAAGAAAAAAAATTACTTACTTGATGGCCTGGCCAACTTGTGAGTAGAAAAAATTGTGAAGTTTGAAAAAAGAGAGCACTTGTTGTGAGCTGAAAAATATTCGATAGCGTAACTAAAAAGGGAAAGATTGGATGTGCTTGAAATTGAAAAGGGACGAGTTTTTGTAAGAAGGATGTGTGTTGAAATTGATGTTCTGCAAGTGCTTAGGGAGACTTAGTCACTTTATCTATATCTATCCTGTTGATATCCAATTTTGTCCCGGAAGTTTTCAAATTAAAGGTTTAATTATTCTAAAATTAAAATTAATTTTTGAAATTAAAGGCAATTGCTTAATTTCAAATAAAGTGGCTAAAATCGTAATGCGCAACCTTAATCTCAGTTGACCCTCGCAATTCCTCTACTTATCTATTAAAATCTAAAATTCGTGCTAATTTTGCTCTAAATCCCAAAATCAGCCTATTTGTGCAAGCACATATATATAACTTATACACACACGCCCCACGCCCATTTCAGTCCCTGACCCGGCCCAAATCCCTTAACCCATCTCCCTAATCAGAATTCCCATTCCTCTTCCCCGATTCCCATTTTTGAGCCCTAATGACCCGCTAATCCCAAACCTAAATCTCCCTAATCGCGACCACGTAGCCCAGCTCCCTTTCTTATTTCTTATTTTCACTACTTTGCCCTCACTTGTTAAGAGAATAGAAACACTCCAACATTGTACTTTCTCCATAAAACGCACGGATCCAGCTGTTTGTCGCGTCAAAATGGCATTTTCTTTAAGATAACGGTAAAAAAATGTACCCAAAAGGGCTGTGGTAAGACATTTTTCTCCTTTATCTCAAAAGGAAATGTCATTTTTGGGTTTAATTTCAAAGGGAGAAGCAGGCTTGAAACCCTAGGGTTCTTGCTATATAAGGGTAAGTTTCTTTTCATTTGAGGGTTGGGAAGTTTATATCACAAAAACGGCAACATTTGTAGAGGATTTTGAGCAGTTTTTTTAAAGAATATTACACATATAGTTTCATTTTTTCATTGGGGAAAATTGAGACAAGGTTTAAAGTTCGAGTAGACGTATCGCTTCTTCACAGTTTGAGACGTTTGTTCGAGTCGTTATTTTCGAACCCTCGCCCTTGTTCACTGCACTACAAGAGGTAATAAGCTCAGCCTCAATTGAATTTCCTTTACGTTTTTCCTTGGTTTATGATTAAATATGTATGTTTATAGGTAGCTTGTGTTAAAATCTCATGTGAAATGCATAAACATGTGGATGATTAGAGCTATTGAGATCCAAGTATAAAGTGTAGCAGTTATGCATCTCTTGATGTGCTCCTAGTATCATTTTTGTTATGAGAAAAGTACTCTTTCAGGCTTGATTCCAAGTTAACTCCTTCAATACACTGTTTAGTATAAATTTTATTTTGAGGTACAGTAAATGTTTGAGAACTTGTTAGCTTGACTGTAAATTAGTTGTTCTCTGTTTTGGAGAGGGTTCTGCGAAGTAGAGGGGCTTCCAGGAGCTTGTTTTGGTTCAGGGCAGTTTCAAGGAGATGTAGAGGTGATGGGTCTGTTTATTTGTGTAATAGAGAAGTAGGGGTATATTTTGTTGTTTCCAGCTTGTAGCAGGTGTGCCTGGGCAGTGAGGGAGCTGTATGTGTTTCTGGTTTGCTTCAGTAGTTTAGACTTTGTTCAGGATAGTGCAGAGGTGCAAGTGGCTATGGTGAATGTTGAGAGAGATAAAAAGAAGAGGAGAGGAGGAGAAGGTGTTGTCTGCTTCTCTCTCTGTGTGTGTGCATTTGGTGTGTGTTGTCTCAGTTTCCTAGTATTCTAGATAGGAGTTGGTTGGTTCAGGGTCAGGAATTAGGAGAGGTCTGTTAAAGGTTTGAGCAGTAGGTGGAATGAGGATTTGTGATGTTGCTTAGTAGGAGATGGTTGGTTCAGTTGTTCGAATGATTCAGGGAGTAGTATGTAGCTGATCAGGGAGAGTGAGAGTTATTCTTGGAGGCTAGTTGAGTGTGTGAGGGTCTGGTTCCTTGTGAGTATGTATTAAGGGTATGTGAGGGAAGTGCTGGTGTTAGCAGATAGCTTTGGAAGGGTTCTGATATATATGCAGTAGCCAAGAGGGTGTAGCAAGGGTGTGTAATGTTGTTTCAGGGGTGCAGGGTGTGTTCAGGGCCTGACTTCCTCTGTCCAGGCCTTTATTTAGATGTGGGTGTTGTCTGCATATGTATGTGTGCGCATCTGTTTGTTGTGTGTGTGTGTGTGCATTGTCCAGGGATCTTGCAGTCTGCTAGTGGTTCAATGTGTGTGTGGGTGGCCTGTTTGGTTTGTAGGTGTTGTAGTTGTTCTGGTAAGTTGCAAGCAGTATAAGGAGATTCAGGGGGGGCTATTATGGTGTGCAGGTGTTCTTTGGGTATGTCAAGGGGTTTGGAGGTCCAGTCTTTGTATTAGCTAAGCATTGAGTTTAAATCCAGGTGGTCTGCTTTGTCCAAAGATCTAATTCCAAAAGCTTTAGGTTCATGTTTAATGAATTCTTCCCTGTTTTGCTCCCTTAAATGTCAGCATTTGCTCCCTGTCTTAAATGAATTCAGCAGCCTTGTCTTATTTATGTGATTGGGTTAAAGTCATAATCTCTTCGCCTTCTTGCTTGTTTAATGCTATTTTTTTGGGAAAGAGTTTGGTCTTGGTTGGTCTGTGTTATGCCTTTGCTATGAATAACTTTCCATTAGTTAGTATTTAAAGAACTTTCCATGAATTCCATGTCCCAAAAGTACCCTGGTAAAGTTTAGAATGCATATATGATTGGAGCATGTGCCTAAGTTAGTGTCTTAATAAACGTGAATGAATTTTGTTAGCATGTTAAATGTTCATTTGGTTACTACAAGATCAATTTTGTTAACTTGTGTGGCCATATGTCCAATTTAAGTGTTCTGTTTCATTTTTTTCTAATCAGTATGGTTACCAAAGTCATTTAGAGTGTTTGTTTGTATGCCCAACTTCATTTAATTTGCTCAGTTTATTAAGTACATATAATGCTCGGACATTTACTAATTCTATCTCTTTCTTTATGGCATGAACCTTGGGACAAGTTGAAATAAGACTCACAAACGGGATGGCTTGCATTTGGAAGTTACTTGAACCGCTCCGCATTTTCAGGACTTGATATCCCCAAAAATGTAAAACAAAAAAATGAATGAATGAAAAGCCCTGTGAAATACAGGGCTCGAATTGAGTTCGCTATCCCGGGTTCTATCTTCTAAAACACCTTCTCTCCCGTCCCCTTTAGAAAGCATGTTTTAGGACCTCGTAAACTGAATTAGGACTTTGTATGATTAGAAGTCTGGTAGGTTAGCCGCTTTAATTAAAATTGTTATCTTATTGTTTGTCTAAGTTTGATTATAAATTGCATATCCCGTCTCTTTGGGACTCGCCAATTAATTTAAGATAGTAGGAATCTTTAGTTAATTATCGAGTGCAAAAGAAATAAAATTAAAATTATACCTATTTATTCATTATTTATATTTAAGATAATTATTTATCCATTTATTTATTTATTTATTTATTTATTCATTAATTAAATTGATTAAGTAGTATTTATTATTAATTTATTTGTTTAATTTTAGTTAATCATTTATCTGCCTAATCAATTATAATTGTTTATTTATTAAATTAATTAAGTGGTATTTATTTATTATTCTATTTATTTATTCTATTTATTTATTTATTTATTTATTTATTTATGTAATTTTAATTAATTATTTATTTGTTTGATCAATTATATTTATTTATTTATTTAATTAGTCAATTATTATTGTTCATCCCTTATCTAATTGAAATCAAATAAATATTTATTTATCTAATTAAGTCATTTATCTATTTATTTATTTATCTAATTAATTAATTAATCAATTATTATTCTTTATCTAGTTATTTATTAATATATTTATTTACTTGATTTTATTTAGCCCTCATTTATTTGATTAATTAATCAATCAACCATTATCTCATTATTCGTTTAATTAATCTTAAGTTTTGTTCAAGTATTGTCATAATCAATTTTATCTTCTTTATATTATTCATTATCTATCTATTTTATTTAAAATTTATCCTAAATTAATTATCTTTAAGTAAAATTCGTGAAAATCGCCGGATTAACCGCTTTTAGCGGATTTTCGAAAGTGCTCCCGCAAGGGACCTTCTTTCGGATTTAATAGAACCACTTACCTAAGAATTTCTGAATTATTTTCCTTTAAAGGAGTAAATTGCACTCTTTAGTTAACTTAGGTTCCTAATAATCCTTAAATTAGGTGGCGACTCCAAAGAGAACCTTTGGAATCCCCTTTTGTTGAAATCAAATCCCGATGCATCTACTTATGTGTGCATTTTTTGGGAGGGTTCAACAGCGTGGCGACTCCGCTGGGGATACGCAAATGGTTCTAACCAAAAGATTTTCACGAATATGCTTTATTTCTATACGTGTTGATTGTATGTATGCGTAGCTTAACTCATTATTGTTTGCATACCTAAACTAGTATGTGTAGAATTTACTGTTGTGAATGAATGTATTGAAGCATATTTTATTTGTGCATAGTCTGCATTCCGTTCATATTTCCTCCCTCATGGAGCCTGTCAATTCTCTTTCATCTCCTCGATTTCATCACGGGGGGCCCGCGTGACAGGCAATAATACATGAAGGGCATTGTCCTTCCTAAGTCTCTGAATTTCTTTCGTGTCACCAAAGTTAGTTGGGGTATGGTTTGCCTGGTTTTGTCATGGCCGGTTTTACTGGTTTATGGGGCCAGGTTTATCCCGCATAGGTCAAGTCAGCCTCAACCGTCAGCCCACTCTTAGAAGGAGATTAGGTCATGCATGCATATACACCTTAGTCTGGGCCCGGTCCTTGGTACCGTTTCCAGGAATTAAGAAACCGCCCTTTTGTTGATGGGTTATTGAAACCCAACGACACTGCATATTATGTGATCGTGTGGATATTATAATGACTTCCAAGCCCTTTGCCATGTCAAATTTGGGAAAAACTCATGTTGTCTTTTTATTGTTTTGTAGATATAAATTCAGCCCACCTTTTTCCTAAGCATCGAGACATCCAAATGATCACCCCTCCGCCAAAAATTCTAAAAGATTGGTGGAATAACATTAAAGGGGAGTATGGTGCTCAGATTATAAGGAAAACTGGAAATCTGGTTTCATTGATTCATATCCAGGGTGACAAGGGCCTTATTAGAGCCTTAGTGGAATTATGGGATGGTGAAGCGGGTGTTTTTCGCTTCCCTGACTATGAGTTGTGCCCGACTTTAGAAGAGATCGTGGGCTTTACAGGTTTGACCATGAAAGATCGTGAGGTCATTGTGCCTAATGCCAAATGCCCAAAGAAGTTTTGCAGTATGTTCGAATTGAAATATGTTCCATCATTGGTAGCGAAGAGTCATGGCACGATCTCTCTAGAATATTTGTTTAAGCTCTTTGGAAGAGCGAGCTCTTTTAGCGCACACATAAAAGAATTTGATTGCAATAAGGCAAAGTGGGAGAATCTTAGACCTAAGGTTTTTGTGTTAGCACTACTCAGTACTTTGGTATTCCCGTGTGGTTATGATGCTATTGATATCCGGCTCAGTACTGTGGTGAAATCGGTATCCGATGGAATAAATGGGAGGCAAACAACGCTAGTACCCATGATCCTCGCTGATATGTTGTACTCTTTGACTGAGTGCTCTGTCTTTAGAAAGGGATGCTTCTTTGGCTGCAATCTTCTTTTGCAACTATGGGTTGTTGAGCATCTACACGATCGAGGGCAATGGGATGATTTGATTCCTCAAAATGGAAACCGAATCGCCACACACTATGCAAGAATGGAAGGTTTCAAACATCATCACACTGCTCAAGATTGGTATGATGATCTAAAGGGTTTATGTGGCACGGACATTCACTGGAATTATTCATGGATTGGCAATCCGGAAGTTCGCTTGAGGAGTCCCGACCGGTATTATATCAAGTTGATCGGGTTCAGGAGCATCCAGCCTTACGCTCCGATCCATGTGATGAGGCAATTCGGGTTATTACAGTACATCCCACTCATTGCCGGTATGCGGGAGTCTGAAGTCGAATATGAAGCACCTGATTACACAGTTCCTGAAGCAATGAACATCTGTAATGACTGGGCTCGCTTAGAAAGAGAATTGATTCATCGAGATCAAAACCCACCATGTTCTCCTGAGTATTATGCATGGGCAAGGCACATCTATGGCATTAGGGAGATAGAAGCAAGTCCTTGGGAGCAGACTAGTTTTGTTGACAAAGAAGCTGAAAGGCATTCTCACCTCCAGCTCCTGCCCATAACCACATTGGATGATCTGATGTTTGACCAAGTTAGCCATTACCCAGGATATTCAGGGTATCTTCATGCCACAAATCGGTTGTATCGTGAAAGGCCATCTGCCTAAGGATGTTGCTGAATGCTGATGATTATTGCTGATTCCTGAAGAAGTTGCAGAATTTATTTTTTATGTTTATGACCCCTTTTATCCCAATGTAAAAGCTTGAAGCTTTTCCCCATAGTACTTTGATATTTTGTTATTATTATGACTTTATGTTTTGAGACTCGGTTTATTCCTAACAGTTATGAGTATTTACTCACTTCCTGAATGTTTTATTGGCAAACGGTTTGTATCATTATAATATCCACATGTGTATGCAATCTGCGCGATTAGGCCTACCTCTAGCACAAAGAGGCACTCTACAGGATAGGACGCGTCCGCATTTTATTTTTACGCACATTACTTGTGGTTGGCACATGTCTTAATTTATCGCTCGTTTAAAATGCAAAAGCGCTACGTGATGCGCGCTATGTGATTGTATGCAAATGTTACCAACAACATGCAAACTAACACAGTTACCTTTTGAATTTTTCTTTTGTTTTGTTTATTCCCAAACAGAAGTTTGATTTGTGCTGATTGAGCTGATCCAAAAACTTCTCTGCACATTGATATACTAAACGGAATTCGACAATGTCTGGTATCGAGGATCAGCCTCCCACTTGTTGAACCCCAAAAATTACCCTTTCTTTAAGAGAAGATAGGTTTCGGGTATAATGTTCAACAAAATGGGACTCCAAAGGGCTTTCTTTGGAGTCGCCACCTAATTTAGGAGAATTAGGAACCAATTAATTAAATAATGCGTGCAAGCACTCCGTTTTAAGGAAAATGGTCTTTTCAGAGATTCTAAGTAAGAGGTTCAGTTATTTTCGAAAGAAGGTTTCAATTTGAAAGCACTTTCGAAAATCCGTAAAATTACGGTTAATCCTTCGGTTTTCACAAAATAGCTTAAATAAATGAAACTTTCAAAAATTAATCTAAAAGTCTTAAAATTAATGCCAAAATTCTAAAATTACATTAAATTATGCTTTAAAGGAATAGGGATTTACATGAACTTAGACTTGAAAAAGTTGCAATTTTGCTAACACAGAAAATCTAATTAATTGGAAAGAAGTTGCAATTTATCAAGTTATTTGCTTAATCAATTCCGGATTCAATTGCACGCGCTATTTAACTAAAAGGATTCACAATTCATAAATAAGATGAAGATTCTAAAGAAATAAACTACTTACGAAATAACTCAATAGGTAATAAACATTCATTAATAAATCGATAATCGAACAAATTATTCTACAACTAATAAGGGGAAAATTCCTAATGATATGCGATTTCTAAGGGATAAAGGGGAGAGAGAAGGTTGAGAAGAAGAACCCGAGAATTTGGAAAACGCGCGGGAGCCTTGAATTTATTTAATTTTTATACATTTATGCCCATGAGCCTAAAACATCATACGACTCAACAAAGCATTTTTAAATTTCTCTAGTCTTCGCTTCTTGAATCTTGAGCCCGGACTCGACCCCAATGAGACTTCAATGCAATGCACTATCCCCATTTGTGAGTTAGCGAAAACTCGTTCCCCAAAAGGTTTTCATGCCAAAAGAAACAAGGATAAGGAATTAGTATTTGCAAGTAATGATAAAGCAGGAAAATATCAAATTAGTATTAATCAGAGACATGTGATATTAAGCAAAGTGGCTTTTAACTCAGATTAGCCAAAGCCTGATTAACTGATCAGAACACTAAAAGATGGAAGGATCAGACTTAGGAAACACAGACACCAAAGTCCAGAAGAAGAGACTGAAGCAAACCTTGATAGAAACAACCTTCCTCTGAGACTAACTAAATACACACATTACTGAACTTCACTCACAATTTCTGGACGCACACACATACACTTCAAAGACACACACATCACACTGAACACAAGCATGGCTGAACAATCACCCTTTTCTATACCTGCCTACACATATAGAGACCTCACAGACCCTCAAGACCTTACAGGCTCTCACAAACTCAACCATTTCAGCTTCCAAGAAACAAACAGAGAAGAGGCCAGACAAAAACTTTATGCAACACACCATTTCAAACAATATAAACTTAAACTAGTACAAATGAATTGACCAACGAAATAAGAGACCAAATAGAACAGCTCTGGATACTAACAAGTTTACAGAACCTTAACGGATTACTCAAACTTCAGGGGGCAAACTTGGAGCTCAGACTCACTAAATGGCTTGACAAAAAGCACCAGTATTTGAAGAAGGCAATTTTTTTCATACAATCCATGAAACCATTTAACCAGGCATCAACTGAAGCTAAAGCAGACCCTAGGATACCTGAAACTACTTTAAAACCAGAGCTGACCTATAGAACTAGAGCAGAAGCTTTTCCAGATTTTTAGGCATAGACTATTATTTTGATCAAGGGTACTGACTTCTTAAAACAGAGCTGAATCAAATACCATAAGAGTCCCTTGAAAAACTAGACAGAAACTTAATTTATTATTCAATTCAACAATGACATTTCAGCCTTTCATGATAAGCACTTATTCAAGTCAAACAAACACGGAAAAATAAGACTAAAGAGACTCAAAGAGGAGCATGACTTAATGACTACATGCTGGAAAACAATCAAGAGAAAACTGAGAGCTTAAAGCTAGGCAGCAGGGGTTTTAGAGCTACTGCAGGCACCCTAAAAAATTTGAACCTGAGATCTAAACAGAATATAACTAGAGCTCCTTGAGACCTCTAGAATAACCTGCAAATCTCCCATGACATACCGTGCATCTCCCTCACTAAAACTAGCTAAATACCACCTCCAAACACACACACACTTGCACTCAACACCTCCATACATACAGAAACTGTGGCTCCTCTAACGCAGCACACAACTTTCTTACACTCGCACATTCAACTCCAAACTATTACTTGAACAACACCAGAACCCCTGAACATCCTTTATCTATCCAGAACCTGCAGAAACAACCTGAACTAGCTACAGGAATCTGCCCTATCCACTAAACTGCAGCTATACATATACTCCCTCACTCATGCACAACCAAACAGGACTTGAACAAAATCCCAAACAGCCTGCACTTCTTGAAACAAAAGAGGATCAGACCTGCATCGCCCTTTAAAACCACTAGCTGCAGACACCATTACTCCCTAGACTACCTAAAGCCACTCCAGGATCCATCCTAAAACTGGTTCAAGCAACAAGAACCTGAAACACATTCTTATGACTCCCTGCTACTACCAGAATCTCACTGAATATACAGCATATCAAACCTCCCTGACTCCCTGGACTACAAATGAACTAACCCCAAAACAACCAAAGCAAACCTCTTTCTAACCCCTGCTGCTGCCAAGGACCACCCTATACTTTCTCATACATGAGCTGCTCCTTTTACACCTAATAATCTTCACTCATAGACTCCTAACTCTGCCTACCAGCTCACAGGATCTTGCAACAACCACAGACCTTCCTACACTCTTGATCAACCCTTCAAAAACTAACTCCACATACATAAGATAGCCCTCACTTAACCAAATAACCTGCAACAATCCAACAGACTTCTAATCCCCTGCACTCTCTTTAAAACAGAACCAAACCAGAAACAAACATAAATATTCAAACCTACAGATATAGCTTCAGTCATTCATATTAATTATTCACACTTAATGCCTATTTTTAAACTATTGGAACCAACACAAACAGGTCCTAAACCATTAGCTTGACACTTGACAGTATGAGCTAAAAGAAATAGGATTTTAACTACGCAGCGATCATGTTAGGTTAGCAAAGATACCTTTACATTTTAGATTCCGACAAGAACACAAAAAATTTTATATAAACATGATCCAAGTCATACATAAACACCATTCGCATTAAAATTTGATAAACAACGCAAGAAAACAGAATGCTGCAAAGAACTGAAAAGGAATTACCTTTTGCAAGGCAGTGAAATGAGGCTTTGATCCGTCGAAAACCGCACTTGAACGAGCGACAACAACTCGACGATTCACAAAATTTAAAGGTCGGAAATTAGAAAGGAAAAATGGAATCGCTATTGAAAAAAGCACTAAGAGGGTCCTCGTTTCCAAAGTCCCTCAATTCCTTCAACCAAAATCCGACCCCTAATTCTGTGAATCGAAAGGGGGGTATTTATAGGGCTAATTCAGGGCTTGAAAAAGGGTGCAAAACGATGTGGGAAATGAATTTTTTACCTTAGGACTGAGCGAATCTGAATCGTTTATTTCAAATCTAACCCCATTGGACGCTCTTGATCTGTCTAACGGTATGAAAGCTGGATTTTGGATTATTCTTGGCAAAAGGACGATGCTGGGAGCTCCCTATACGCTGCTAGTACGATGGATGAGCTGGATTTTGAGTGGGGACCGATGATTTTGGGAGGGAAATCGCAATGGGGAATCGGGTAAGGGAAGCGGGTCTAGGGTTCGAATGGGTTTGGGGAATTGGGGGGAACTGATATGCGTGCGTATGTTATGTATATATGTTTTGCATGGATAGGACAGAATTTAGGCTACGAATTATGCTTTTAGCCTCTTTTGATCAAAATCAATTGCTTTATCTCTTTTATTTTCAATTTTAGTCTTAATTAAAACCTTTTCATAGTAAATTATCCATTTCAATAACTCCGGGAAAAAAATTAGGTGTCAACACCACTCTCAATGACAAGACTCTTGAAACTCCCGGATCTTCAAGGGGAAACATCCTCCTTGCTCAAGATGACCTTATTCTAAATCTGACTAAGCAGATACAGATGCTGAGTGATGAGCTAGCAACAATTAAAGGGCAAGCCCCTCAAAACACACCTTCAAATGCCAATCCTATTCATAATGTACCTACATACCAAAGCAACCCACTTAATCAAACACCACAACCACCAAACCGCCCACAAGTTAGTCAAAATACCCCGCCCGCTCAGCAAAATACCCAACCTGCTGGTTATCCTTCATATTATCCATATCCTAATGACCCCACTCCTCCTCACTACCAATATTTGCCTGCCAAAGACATTCCCCATCCTCCACAATCTCAATCACCCATTGCTGTAGCCGTTGCTCCTCCAAACACCAATGACCCAAGACAGGGATATCCCGAGGCGTTGTATTATGAGCATGACCCTAATGGTAAGAATGTAGACTTCACAGACTATCCGCCACAGAATCAAGTGCTCGTAACTATGGAAAAACAGGGAAAGACAAGTGAACAAGAGGAGATAATCCAAACGATGAAAATCATGCAGCAATCTATCAAGGATTTGCAGGTGACTAAGATACGTCAAGGCACCTCCTACCGCAGTCTTTATCTATACCCTGACATTACTCCTCCTCCCGGGTTTAAAGTGCCAAAATTTGATATGTATGATGGTCATGGTGACCCATTTGCTCATTTCACCAAGTATCTCAACAGAATGAGGGTTGCGGGAGGCAAAGAGGAACTCCTGATGGCTTACTTCAGTCATAGTCTGGAAGGTATTGCTGCTGAATGGTTTGCAAGACAGGATATAAGCAAGTGACATGAGTTCGATGATATAGCTGGTGATTTCACAAAGCAGTTTGAATACAATGTTGCGATGGTCCCTGACCTCATAACCCTGGCCAATTTGAAGAAGAAACCGACAGAAACTTTTAGAGAATACGCCCTGAGGTGGCATGAACAGGCTGCACGGGTACAACCCCTGATGGCCGAGAAGGATATGGTGAAGTAATTTATTCGTGCTCAAGATGGCTCCTATTACATGCATATGCTTCCTATGATGGGTGCACCTTATGCTGAACTTCTTACAATGGGGGAGATGGTGGAAGAAGGCATCTAATCCGGTCGGATTGTGAGCTTTGCTGAAATGAAGTCAAGTGCCCAGAATACCCAAGCCAACCCAAATCACTCTAGAAGGAAAGAAAAGAAGGAAGAAGTTACAGCTGTTGTTGCAGACATTGACCGCCGCCCAGCTAGAAGGTTGAACTTTGATAATCCACCTGCCTACCCTACTTACCAAAATACCCCTCCTCATTACCCGAATGCACCCCCTCCTTACCCAAATATTCCACCTCCTTACCCAAGTGCGCCACTCCCAAATTGTCCTAGTCACTATCAAATTCCTCCCGCTCCATATCCTGTCTACCAAGCACAACCCAGTTATTATCTACTACGAGCACCAACACCACAACAATACCCTCCTCGCCAACAAAATTACCAACCCCGTGCTCTTATCCGTCCAAATGTGCAAGGACCTAACCAAAGCTATGAAAGGAGAGCACCCAAAACCTATACTCCTATAGCTGAATCTTACGGTCAATTGTTTGAAAGATTGAGAAGCGCCGGAGTTGTGCAGCCTGTTCCTGACAACACTCCAAATCCTCCTCCAAGATGGTATGATGCTAATAAGCATTGTGCTTATCATTCTGGGGCTGCGGGCCATGATGTTGAAAGATGTTATGCCTTCAAGGATAAAGTCGAAGCTTTGATCAAATCAGGCACTATTCAGCTTACTGGAACTCAACCAAATATGCAAGATAATCCTCTTCCTGTCTATGGCAACAATGCTGTCAATGTCATTTCCCTTGATGAGGGGTTCGATTTGAAAGGAACCATTGTTCCCGTTAGCAATGTGAGGGTTGCCAACGAGACCAAAATATCTGTGCAAGTTAGAGCTCCCATTCTGGTGCAAGCTGGTATCGCAAGGCCAACTGTCACTGTTATGCTTGCCTCCCCCTTCAATATGATAGCAAGAGGGTTCCTTGGAACTATTCTGAAGTGCCTATCAGAAGTGGAAAGGTAACCGTTGTTGTTGCTGCTGCACAAGGCATGACCAGATCCGGTAGATGTTATACGCTTGAGAAGTTGGGTCAAGGCCTTGGGGAAAAGGAAGGTATTGTAAGAAAAGTGACTAACACTGAGGCTGAGGACTTATGGAGGAAAATGCAGTAAAAAAACTACTCAATTCTGGAGCATTTAAAGAATACTCCTTCCCGGATATCCATCATGGCTTTGCTGATGAGCTCTGAAACACATAGAAATGCATTGCTGAAAGTACTCAAGGAAGCAGAGGTGCCTGCTGAGACCACGGGTGAGAGCTTGGCCGTCTTGGTTGGCCAAATCTTAGAATCTCACAAGGTGTCTTTCTTCAAAGAAGAGCTTCTACCCGAGGGTCTCGGACACAACAAAGCCTTGCATATTGTTGTCAAATATAGGGACAAATTTGTCGGACGAGTGTTGATCGATGGTGGTTCTGGGCTCAACATATGTCCGTTAGCAACTCTAAAGGAACTCGGAATTGACACTGGAAAATCAGACAAAGTAATGTGAAAGTAAGGGCTTTTGATGGGGTTCAAAGGTACACCATAGGAGAGGTCGATCTTGATCTGCAAATAGGTCCTGTGAACTTCTCTGTGGAGTTTCAAGTGTTCGACATCCCGTCTACCTATAATATGCTACTGGGAAGACCTTGGATCCACATGGCCGGAGTCGTCCCTTCCACTTTACATCAAAGCGTGAAATTCATATGGGATAACGAAGAAGTAGTGGTTAAGGGTGAGGGAAACAACCCCATGATTGCTAGCACCACAATTCCTATGGTAGACAATGCCACTGAACTTGATGGGACTACTTTTCACACTGTTGAGCTAATGAATGTGACCCGAGCATCTAATGATGATTCGAAAAGAGGTACCCTACCTAGAGTCCCCAAGATGATTGCTGTGGAAATGTTAAAAAACGGCTTCAAACCTGGTTCGGGATTGGGAGCAAATCTGAACGGCATTATTGAACCCATCTGCTTGCCCAAGAATCTGGGTACTTTTGGCTTGGGTTACTGTCCTACCAAAAAGGAGATTGAAAAGGCCAAAAGGAAACCAGCCATTGTTATGCCAGAACCTCTTCCTTCCTTATACCAGTCATTTGTCCAAGCACCAAAAATGGTTACACCAGATCTGGTTGAAGGAGTTGGTAATTTGTTTTTGAGTAATGATTGGGAATACAGTGTTGTTATTGAAGACTATGCTGAGCAGTCACCTGTGCAAAATGCTGAGGCAAAGGATCCGATGGCCAATTGGACCTGTGTCCTAGTGGACGAGACTTGGTGAATGAACTCACTAGTTTATTTTGGCGTCACAGTCATATTGAGGCCCTGAACTGTGTTTCGCCTTTGGTTTATGTTTATGTCTTTTCAAAATAACCTGTTTACATTCTGCATGTTTTACTTTAATGTATTGCCTCCCTAAACTAGGCTTTTGAAACAAATAAAATGCACTGCATTCCCCTACTATTATTTTGCTATGCTTTAATTAATTAACTTATTTTACGCTTTTGATTAATGTTTGTTTCTGTTTCAGCTTTCCACTTAACAAAACTGCCAAAACTTTGCTTGTGACATATAATGAAACAACTGAACAAACTGGTACCGATGCACTGGATATTGGGGAATTTGATGAAGATTTTGTTCCTGATGAAATAACAAGAGAAGTGGATCAATTTGAGAACAAACCAAAGCCTAACTTGGAAGAAACCGAGTCAATCAACTTGGGGACTTCAGAAGAGGTTAGAGAAACCAGAATCAGTGTTCATTTGACCTCGGAAGAAAGAAGAGCTTATATTGAGCTATTGAACGAGTATCGAGACATCTTTACTTGGTCTTATGATGATATGCCCGGTTTGAGTACCGATCTTGTCACTCACAAGTTGCCAACTGATCCTTCATTTCCGCGTGTTAAGCAAAAGAAGAGAAACTTCAAAACTTCCACAAGCAAACAAATATTGGAAGAAGTGCAAAAGCAATTGACTGCTAAGGTGATTCGATCTCTCAAATATCCCACTTGGCTAGCAAACATTGTGCCGGTGCCCAAGAAGGACGGAAAATTTAGAGTTTGTGTTGATTATCGTGATCTCAACAAAGCAAGTCCAAAGGATGATTTTCCATTGCCAAATAATCATATCCTTATTGATAGCTGTGCAAAACATGAGCTTCAGTCTTTCGTCGATTATTTTGCTGGGTATCACCAGATCCTAATGGATGAAGATGATGCTGAAAAGACCGCTTTTATCACGCCTTGGGGTGTGTTTTGTTATAGAGTTATGCCTTTCGGCTTGAAGAATGCCGGGGCAACATATATGAGAGCTATGACAACTCTTTTCCATGATATGATTCACAAAGAAATTGAAGTCTATGTAGATGATGTTGTTATCAAGTTAAAGAAGAAAGAAGAGCATCTGACTGATTTGAGAAAATTCTTCAACCGCCTTCGAAGGTATAACTTGAAGCTTAATCCTGCAAAATGTGCGTTTGGTGTTCCCGCCGGTAAGATGTTGGGTTTTATTGTAAGCCGGAGGGGTATAGAATTGGATCCGTCTAAAATCAAAACTATCCAAGACTTGCCTCCTCCAAAGAGCCGGAAGGATGTGATGAGCTTTCTTGGCCGCTTGAACTACATAAGTCGCTTCATTGCACAATCCACGGTTATTTGTGAACCAATAATCAAGCTGCTGAAGAAAGATGCTGTTATTGAGTGGACAGAAGATTGTCAAAAGGCTTTTGATAGGATCAAGGAGTATCTGTCTAATCCGCCTGTGTTAGTTCCTCCTGAACCTGGAAGACCATTGATCTTATATTTGTCTATCTTGGAAAATGCATTTGGATGTGTCTTGGGGCAACATGACAAGACCGGGAAGATAGAACAAGCCATTTATTATCTAAGCAAGAAGTTCACCCCTTATGAAGCCAGGTATACTCTTTTGGAGCGAACTTGTTGCGCCTTGACCCGCACAAAGGTTAAGGCACTTTCTTTCATCATATACAACTTATCTTATCTCGAGGATGGATCTTTTGAAGTACATCTTCCAAAAGCCGATGTCCACAGAAAAATTAGCAAAATGGCAGATTCTGTTAAGTGAATTTGACATAGTTTATGTCACCCAAAGGCGGTAAAGGCACAAGCATTGGCGGATCATTTAGCTGAAAATCCTGTTGATGACAATTATGAACCATTGAGAACTTACTTTCCCGATGAAGATGTCTTGTTTCTGGGTGAAGACATCTCTTCTGAATATGATGGTTGGCGTATTTTCTTTGACGGAGCAGCAAACTTCAAAGGTGTTGGTATTGGAGCTGTCTTAATTTCTGAAACGGGTCAACATTATCCTGTTTCGGCCAAGCTTAGATTTCCATGCACTAACAATATGGCTGAATATGAAGCATGCATTTTGGGTCTTCGATTGGCAGTTGATATGAATATTCAAGAACTTTTAGTGATCGGGGATTCTGACTTGCTAATTCACCAAGTACAAGGCGAGTGGAACACCAAGAATGTAAAGATTCTTCCTTATTTGCGTTGTGTCAAGGAATTGTGCAAAAGGTTCGCAAATATTGAGTTCAAGCATGTTCCAAGACTTCAAAATGAGTTTGCCGATGCTTTGGCAACTTTATCTTCTATGATCCGACATCCTGACAAGAATTATATTGATCCTATCAAAATTGAGTTGCATGATAGGCCAGCTTATTGTTTTCAAGTTGAGGAAGAGCGAGATGGTCATCCTTGGTATTTTGATATCAAGAATTATCTCAAGATTGGGAGTTATCGTGAAAGTGCAACAAGTGTTCAAAAGAAGAGCATAGCAAATCAATTCTTCCTAAGCGGTGAAATTCTATATAGGAGGACCCCAGACTTATGACTCTTAAGATGTGTTGATGCCATTGAAGCAACTAAATTGCTGATGGAAGTGCATGCGGGAGTTTGTGGACCGCATATGAATGGTTTTGTCTTGGCAAAGAAGATCTTGAGAGCCGGTTATTTTTGGCTAACTATGGAAACTGATTGTGTTCAGTTTGTGCGGAAATGCCATCAATGTCAAATTCACGGAGATATGATCAAAAGACCTCCTTCTGAACTTCATGCAATGAGTTCTCCTGGGCCTTTTGTTGCTTGGGGAATGGATGTTATTGGTCCTATTGAGCCGGCCGCTTCAAATGGACATCGCTTTATTTTGGTGGCTATCGATTACTTCACCAAGTGGGTGGAAGCAACTTCTCACAAGTCTGTAACCAAGAAAGTGGTGTCAAATTTTGTGCGCAACAATATCATTTGTAGATTCGGAGTTCCTGAATCAATCATCATTGATTATGGTGCAAACTTGAATAGTGATTTAATGAGAGCAACTTGTGAAAGCTTCAAGATTACTCATCGCAACTCTACTGCATACCGGCCTCAAATGAATGGAGCTGTTGAAGCGGCAAATAAGAACATCAAGCGTATTCTTTGCAAAACTGATTGATAATTATAGAGATTGGCATGAAAAGTTGTCTTTTGCACTTCTTGGGTACCGCACCACCACTAGAACTTCAACTGGGGGCAACTCCCTATCTTTTGGTCTACGGCACAGAAGCAGTCTTACCCGCAGAGGTAGAAATCCCTTCTTTAAGAATCATTTAAGAAGCTGAGTTAGAAAATGCTGAATAGGTGAAGATTGGATGTGAACAGTTGATGCTTATTGATGAGAAAAGAATGAATGCAATTTGTCATGGGCAACTTTACCAAAATCGCATGATCAAGTCTTTCGGCAAGAAAGTGAAAGTGAGAGACTTCAAACCGGGGCAATTGGTGTTAAAGAAGATCTTTTCTAATCAAGAAGAAGCAAGGGGCAAATTTGCACCAAATTGGCAAGGTCCATATGTGGTTCATCGAGTTTTATCCGGAGGAGCAGTAATTCTGGCAGAAATGGATGGTCAAGTTTGGCCAAAAGCAATCAACGCAGATGCCGTCAAAAGATACTATGTCTGAAGCAATCACAAGTTAGCATTGTTCTGAATGTAATTTTTGATGTAATGCGAACTACGCGTGACCCGAATACCAAGGCGGGATACGTAGTAACTCACATCGAGTTTGGTTGCATTGATATAAGAATTTCCCACTTTCCCTTTTATGTAAAGTTTGAACTACTTCTGACCTGATTCCTGAAATAGCAACAGGATAAGTAGGCAATCCCCGTCGGATTCGGTCGAAATATTGTAACACTTTAGGCTTGTTTATCTTTTATGATGTAATGCCGAACTATGCATCTGGGCAGATGTGTGGATTTTCCAATTCAGATGCGGCTTCGTACTTAGATTGCCATATTTTCCCCAAAAATCTTTATGTAAGCAGAACTACGCACAGTCTGATTCCCGTGGAGGGATACGTAGGCGCTCTTAATGGGCTCGACTCTATAATATTAAAATTTTCAGTGTCCCCTAAGGCAAGCAACTGAGGCAATTTTGCAAGACAATTTGAAGATTTGAAAGATAGCAACTGGGGCAATTTTTGCAAGATAATTTGAAGATATGGAAGATAGAAACTGGGGCAACTTTTGCAAAAAGAGTTCGAAGGCATAAAAAATATAACTGGGGTAGATTTTTGCAAAATTGGTTTGCTTATCAAAGGCTAGGATGGCAGAGTTCTAAGATTTTCAAGATTGGTGCAAGCTGCAAATAC
Organism: Petunia axillaris subsp. axillaris; assembly: GCA_029990575.1. Lineage (NCBI taxonomy): Eukaryota > Viridiplantae > Streptophyta > Magnoliopsida > Solanales > Solanaceae > Petunia > Petunia axillaris. The sequence continues at coordinate 25,440,463 of JARKNS010000003.1, forward strand.
AAAGGACGTTCAGTTTGTTTCAAAATATGTCATGAGTTTCAGTTGAAGCAGAAATTTTAAATGCATTATAAACTTTTCACTTGCATATCAATGATTACTTACTTACTATTTTATCAAATTACTTTATTTTACCTCTATCTTAAGATGAGTTATACTATTGAGTTCATAAACCAAGTTTCCAAGGATGTTTTTCAAAGACCAAGTCTCACGAAGAAGAGGAAGCGATAGCAGCAAATTCAAGATGAATCAGCACAAATCAAACACCCCTCCCCAAGACTAACAAATTTTTCTTTGAGAGCAGAAACATGAAAGCTTGCAATGAAAGGATCATTTGCACTATGGGTGAACAATTTATTGAACGCGCATTCAAAGTTGCCTTGCAGATTGCGTTGCATTGCCTTTCCATGACTTAAAGCGTTATGCTTCGCCATGAGTTATTGCCGAACAGGAGGCATTTCTACCTCTATGATTTTCATTCCCAAATAAGCATTGCCTTATTTTAATTGAAAATCTGCTCAAGACCGTCATTGTCTGATTGTCTCGATTTATCAAATGACTATTGCACTGATTACATTTTATATTTGCTTTAAATTAATGCTTCGCTTTACTTTTTCAGGTCAATCATCAGTTTCTCGGAGATTATTCGCCTTGTCGATATGCAGCGCAAATCTATTTCTTTCTTTTTCATTATAGCCTTTACTTTATTATTCACGCGTTTTCCAACACATTTACTTTAAATTTGCAAGAATTGAACATCAGATTCAATATGAACTGAAGAGAGCATTCAAAACTTTGCACCACTATCAATACAAGCAACACCAATCAAATTGACGATGCATATGATTTGGCTTGACAGATCATTCAAATTTACACTTGCGGCATCTAAGCATTACATTTGATTATTGCCGAAAAGGCGGCGCTTTTCTTTTCTCAAAATCTTAACATTGTTATAGAATTTACCTCGCGATATTGATAGACAAGTCGGCTGAAACGCCGCTTTCGGAGTGTTTCGCGATGTCGGTTGTCTTGCAATATTGGCATTTTATTGATAGTTTAAGACAAGTCAGCTGGAACACCACTTTCGGAGTGTTTCGCGATATCGGTTGTCTTGCAGTATTGGCATTTTATATTTAAAGCAGATTGATAGTTTAAGACAAGTCGGCTGAAACACCGCTTTCGGAGTGTTTCGCGATGCCGGTTGTCTTGCAATATTGGCATTTTATTGATAGTTTAAGACAAGTCGGCTGGAACATCACTTTCGGAGTATTTCGCGATGTCGGTTGTCTTGCAGTATTGGCATTTTATATTTAAAGTAGATTGATAGTTTAAGACAAGTCGGCTGAAACACCGCTTTCGGAGTGTTTCGCGATGTCGGTTGTCTTGCAATATTGGCATTTATTGATAGTTTAAGACAAGTCGGCTGGAACACCGCTTTCGGAGTATTTCGCGATGTCGGCTGTCTTGCAATATTGGCATTTATTGATAGTTTAAGACAAGTCGGCTGGAACACCGCTTTCGGAGTGTTTCGCGATGTCGGTTGTCTTGCAATATTGGCATTTATTGATAGTTTAAGACAAGTCGGCTGGAACACCGCTTTCGGAGTGTTTCGCGATGTCGGTTGTCTTGCAATATTGGCATTTATTGATAGTTTAAGACAAGTCAGCTGAAGCACTGCTTTCGGAGTGTTTCGCGATGTCGGTTGTCTTGCAATATTGGCATGTTATAATTGAGGTAGATGATAAAAATAGGTGATTCGACTTGAGACACCATATCTCATTAGTCAACTTATCTTATGAAAGCGTTGCATTTTACAAATTCGTTCCCACTTTACTTATTGTTTCACTTTACCGTTTCAGAATAATGATCAACCTAGAAGTTCCCCGGGCGGAGTACCTCGTAAGTTGATCGAGAGAAGAACTTGTTGATAGCATCACAACCAGCATTTACAATTTTATATTATCCCTTTATTTATTTCTTATTCCAATTATTATAGTTTATTAGCAGTTGCTCGCTTACTGTTTGTTAAGTCTTTACATAATTTTGGCAAAACCGCAGCAGCATTTGGAGCATAACGTGGAACTCTTTCTTAGCAGTGAACTGGGGCAATCGTTGATATGAGCTAGACTCGTCAACGAGGATCTGAAGAATCGCACTCGAACAAGCAAGTCTATCCTAATCTTTTGCTTCGGATTAGGACGTCAGTTTGAATTCTTTCCTATTCGTGCGGTCCCTTTCTATCAATCGTGCGAGTCTTCATGTCTAAGTAACGCTGAACTACATATGGCCTGATTCTCTTTCAGCCCGAGATATGTTGGCAACTCGAAAACCGGAGTTCGGCCATACCCATAAGCCTCGCCTTTTGGTCCTTGGAAATCAAAAGTCTTGGTTTTATCGGGACGAAATTGGTTTCTCGTCAACTTCTGTACCCTAAAAACTCTTTCATCCTTTTCCGGGTAAAGAGGGGCAGCTGTTGACACCCAATTTTGTCCCAGAAGTTTTTAAATTAAAGGTTTAATTATTCTAAAATTAAAATTAATTTTTGAAATTAAAGGCAATTGCTTAATTTCAAATAAAGTGGCTAAAATCGTAATGCGCAACCTTAATCTCAGTTGACCCTCGCAATTCCTCTACTTATCAATTAAAATCTAAAATTAGTGCTAATTTTGCTCTAAATCCCGAAATCAGCCTATTTGTGCAAGCACATATATATAACTTATACACACACGCCCCACGCCCATTTCAGTCCCTGACCCGGCCCAAATCCCTTAACCCATCGCCCTAATCAGAATTCCCATTCCTCTTCCCCAATTCCCATTTTTGAGCCCTAATGACCCTCTAATCCCAAACCTAAATCTCCCTAATCGCGACCACGTAGCCCAGCTCCCTTTCTTATTTCTTATTTCCAGTACTTTGCCCTCACTTGTTAAGCGAATAGAAACACTCCAGCAATGTACTTTCTCCATAAAACGCACGGATCCAGCTGTTTGTCGCGTCAAAACGGCATTTTCTTTAAGATAACGGTAAAAAAATGTACCCAAAAGGGCTGTGGTAAGACATTTTTCTCCTTTATCTCAAAAGGAAATGTCATATTTGGGTTTAATTTAGAAACCCTAGGGTTCTTGCTATATAAGGGTAAGTTTCTTTTCATTTGAGGGTTGGGAAGTTTATATCACAAAAACGGCAGCATTTGTAGAGGATTTTGAGCAGTTTTTTTAAAGAATATTACACATATAGTTTCATTTTTTCATTGGGGAAAATTGAGACAAGGTTTAAAGTCGATGTATCGCTTCTTCACAGTTTGAGTCGTTTGTTCGAGTCGTTATTTTCGAACCCTCGCCCTTGTTCACTGCACTACAAGAGGTAATAAGCTCAGCCTCAATTCAATTTCCTTTACGTTAATTTTTCCTTGGTTTATGATTAAATATGTATGTGTATAGGTAGCTTGTGTTAAAATCTCATGTGAAATACAAAAACATGTGAATGATTAGAGCTATTGAGATCCAAGTATAAAGTGTAGCAGTTATGCATCTCTTGATGTGCTCCTAGTATCATTTTTGTTATGAGAAAAGTACTCTTTCAGGCTTGATTCCAAGTTAACTCCTTCAATATTATATTTAGTATAAATTTTATTTTGAGGTACAGTAAATGTTTGAGAACTTGTTAGCTTGGCTGTAAATTAGTTGTTCTATGTTTTGGAGAGGGTTCTGCGAAGTAGAGGGGCTTCCAGGAGCTTGTTTTGGTTCAGGGCAGTTTCAAGGAGATGTAAAGGTGAGGGGTCTGTTTATTTGTGTAATAGAGAAGTAGGGGTATATTTTGTTGCTTCCAGCTTGTAGCAGGTGTGCCTGGGCAGTGAGGGAGCTGTATGTGTTTCTGGTTTGCTTCAGTAGTTTAGACTTTGTTCAGGATAGTGCAGAGGTACAAGTGGCTATGGTGAATATTGAGAGAGATTGAAAGAAGAGGAGAGGAGGAGAAGGTGTTGTCTGCTTCTCTCTCTGTGTGTGTGCAGTTGGTGTGTGTTGTCTCAGTTTCCTAGTATTCTAGATAGGAGTTGGTTAGTTCAGGGTCAGGAATTAGGAGAGGTCTGTTAAAGGTTTGAGCAGTAGGTGGAATGAGGATTTGTGATGTTGCTTAGTAGGAGATGGTTGGTTCAGTTGTTCGAATAATTCAGGGAGTAGTATGTAGTTGATCAGGGAGAGTGAGAGTTGTTCTTGGAGGCTAATTGAGTGTCTGAGGGTCTGGTTCCTTGTGAGTATGTATTCACGGTATGTGAGGGAAGTGCTGGTGTTAGCAGATAGCTTTGGAAGGGTTCTGATATATATGCAGTAGCCAAGAGGGTGTAGCAGGGGTGTGTGATGTTATTTTAGGGGTACATGGTGTGTTCAGGGCCTGACTTCCTCTGTCCAGGCCTTTATTTAGATGTGGGTGTTGTCTGCATATGTATGTGTGCGCATCTGTTTGTTGTGTGTGTGTGTGTGTGCATTGTCCAGGGATCTTGCAGTCTGCTAGTGGTTCAATGTGTGTGTGGGTGGCTTGTTTGGTTTGTAAGTGTTGTAGTTGTTCTGGTAAGTTGCAAGCAGTATAAGGAGATTCAAGGGGGCTATTATGGTGTGCAGGTGTTCTTTGGGTATGTCAAGGGGTCTGGAGGTCCAGTCTTTGTATTAGCTAAGCATTGAGTTTAAATCCAGGTGGCCTGCCTTGTCCAAAGATCTAATTCCAAAAGCTTTAGGTTCCTGTTTAATGAATTCTTCCCTATTTTGCTCCCTTAAATGTCAGCATTTGCTCCCTGTCTTAAATGAATTCAGCAGCCTTGTCTTATTTATGTGATTGGGTTAAAGTCATAATCTCTTCGCCTTCTTGCTTGCTTGCTTGTTTAATGCTATTTTTTTGGGAAAGAGTTTGGTCTTGGTTGGTCTCTGTTATGCCTTTGCTATGAATAACTTTCCATTAGTTAGTATTTAAAGAACTTTCCATGAATTCCATGTCCCAAAAGTACCCTGGTAGAGTTTCGAATGCATATATGATTGGAGCATGTCCCTAAGTTAGTGTCTTAATAAACGTGAATGAATTTTGTTAGCATGTTAAATATTCATTTGGTTACTACAAGATCAATTTTGTTAACTTGTGTGGCCATATGTCCAATTTAAGTGTTCTGTTTCATTTTTTTCTAATCAGTATGGTTACCAAAGTCATTTAGAGTGTTTGTTTGTATGCCCAACTTCATTTTATTTGCGCATTTTATTAAGTACATATAATGCTCGGACATTTACTAATTCTATCTCTTTCTTTATGGCATGAACCTTGGGACAAGTTGAAATAAGACTCACAAACGGGATGGCTTGCATTTGGAAGTTACTTGAACTGCTCCGCATTTTCGGGACTTGATATCCCCGAAAATGTAAAACAAAAAAAAATGAATGAATGAAAAGCCTTGTGAAATACATGGCTGGAATTGAGTTCGCTATCCCGGGTTCTACCTTCTAAAACTCCTTCTCTCCCGTCCCCTTTAGAAAGCATGTTTTAGGACCTCGTAAACTGAACTAGGACTTTGTATGATTAGAAGTCTGGTAGGTTAGCAGCTTTAATTAAAATTGTTATCTTATTGTTTGTCTAAGATTGATTATAAATTGCAAATCCCGTCTCTTTGGGACTCGCCAATTAATTTAAGATAGTAGGAATCTTTAGTTAATTATCGAGTGCAAAAGAAATAAAATTAAAATTATACCTATTTATTCATTATTTATATTTAAGATAATTATTTATCCATTTATTAATTAATTTATTTATTCATTAATTAAATTGATTAAGTAGTATTTATTATTAATTTATTTGTTTAATTTTAATTAATCATTTATCTGCCTAATCAATTATAATTATTTATTTACTTATTTATTTATTAATTTATTAAATTAATTAAGTGGAATATATTTATTTTTACTTATTTATTTATTAATTTATTAAATTAATTAAGTGGTATTTATTTATTATTATATTTATTTATTCTATTTATTTCTTTAATTAATTATTTATTTATTTGTTTGATCAATTATATTTATTTATTTATTTAATTAGTCAATTATTATTGTTCATCACTTATCTAATTTAAATCATATAAATATTTAGTATTTATCTAATTAAGTCATTTATCTATTTATTATTTATCTAATTAATTAATTAATAAATTATTATTCTTTATCTAGTTATTTATTAATTTATTTACTTAATTTTATTTAGCCCTTATTTATTTGATTAATTAATCAATCAACCATTATCTCATTATTCGTTAATTAATCTTAAGTTTTGTTCAAGTATTGTCATAATCAATTTTATCTTCTTTATATTATTCATTATCTATCTATTTTATTTAAAATTTATCCTAAATTAATTATCTTTAAGTAAAATTCGTGAAAATCGCCGGATTAACTGCTTTTAGCGGATTTTCGAAAGTGCTCCCGCAAGGGACCTTCTTTCGGATTTAATAGAACCACTTACCTAAGAATCTCTGAATTATTTTTCTTTAAAGGAGTAAATTGCACTCTTTAGTTAACTTAGGTTCCTAATAATCCTTAAATTAGGTGGCGACTCCAAAGAGACCCTTTGGAGTCATATTTTGTTGAAATCACATCCCGATGCATACTACTTATGTGTGCATTTTTTAGGAGGATTCAACATATCCTACCTGTCCCGCAGCCTTTGTTACAACCTTTATTAAGTCCTATTTGATTTTGAGTTGAGCAGACTTACATTAGTGGAGATTTACACAAAGGCCAAGCCTATGGTACTTCTTGTGTGGCATGTGAATTTCTTTCTGACAGTTGAGTGAATTCTTTCTATCTGTAAAGTCCTGAAATTAATTACAAAATATCTTGTGAGTATTGGACTACTTCTTCTTATTTGTTGTGAGGGCACTTGATTCATGAAGGGTAGGTGATTTTATTAGACTCTCAGTTGAGGTAAGTGAGCGGGCTTGAAAACTTGGTTGCACAGAGTCTGTTATTGAGGTTAGGATGTTACAATTTGGTTGTTCGATTGTTTTTAAATGTTTGGAATCTTTTGGTATTGTGAATATGAGGAAGCTCTTGAGAAAGATGCATGTGAGAATGTTTAATTGTTGGTATCAACCATGGTCACCGGTATAGATGTTTTTGTTGAGTTGCTATGTTAGGAATGAAAGTTAGATAGTGTCTTGAGTCCTATTTGAAGTTAGAGTATTGTTGAGTTTGTTTGTTCGGGAACGAACAAAGTTTAAGTGTTGGGTGTTGATGTTGGGCGTATATCTTATGTCTCGGCGTCGATTTCTCATAACTTTTGTGTTGTTTTCAGTGTATTATGTGCCCAACAATGCGTGATTTAAAGTAAAATACTAACTTGAGGTGTTTGGATGTTTTAGGAGCGAAATGAAAGAAATTGGAGCTTGATTCATACAAGAGCAAGGAAGAAGCAACGGGTACAGCCATGGATGCTTGGCATGCTAGGCTGTATGGTCTGGGAATAGTGCAAATATTGAAGAAATTGAGAGAAGTAGCGCATACAGCTACGGATGCTTGGCATGCTCCAGTGTATGCGATGGTAAATAGTCCCAGAGCAGCCGAACTAGCTAAAACGTGGGCCATTAGCATATTCCTTAATTTAAAACCCTTGTAAACGTGATTTTCAGGAGGATTACGTACTTTTGGAGGCAAGAACCTTTGGGAGGCATAGAAACGCTAGAGATGGGTTGGAGCTCAACATCTACATTGAGTTTTCTTCTCTTTTCTTTAATTTAGTTTGTCTAATCTATAGTTGTGGGATTCTCCATGAATGTTGATTTTTGGATGTTGATTTGATTTTATTGATTTATATTATTGGGTTATTTATTCATATCCTGAACCTAATTATTTGATTGCTTGATCACCAATTGAATACTATTTATGAACCTAGTGTTGAACTCGAAAGTGGGAACCACAGGTTGCAATAGGATTGAATAGAGCGTTTTCCTGAACCTGGGCATCGGGGAATGGTTTCGCGGTTAGGATAGAAATATACATAACAGTCATGCTTAGTCACTATACAGGAGAAGCACATGCATTCTTGTTAACTCTAATTCCATAGACATATAGGCGTTAGGTTGGCTTGAATAGGTGAGCAGGGTATCAAAAGAGTCCTGTGAGTAACATTAACCATGTGATTAGTAACCCAAATAAATTGATTTAGTCAGATTAACTGAAGAATTCAACAGGATTGGCAGATATCCCATGACCCTAGGCTATAATCCCTTCTTGAATCCAAAATCGTGTTTTACTTGTTATTATTTTCTTGGTTTAATTAGTTAATTTTAGATAGATAAATTCTCAACTCTTGAAACCTTCTTGCTTAGATAATTAGGAATTGTCTGATTTAGTTAGTAGTTAATCAATAGTCCTTGTGAGAATGATACTTTTCTTATCACTTTATTACTTGATTGACCGCGTATACTTGCGTGTGCGTTTGGAGCGACAAGTTTTTGGCGCCGTTGCCGAGGACTTAGAATTAGCTATTTTCTAGATTAGACTTTTACTTTTGTCTATTCAAGTTTTTCGTTTAGTTTAGTTTATTTCATTACTTGTTAACATGGCATCTTTTAATAGAAATTGGTCGAATTTTGGCTACTTGTATTTTGGTGCTCCTTGCATAATTTGTAATGGACATCACTTGTGGGAAGATTGTCGCCATCTTGATGTCCTACAAAACTATTTATCTAGTTGTTCTTCTACGACCTTTGATCGACACTGTTGTCAATTGTGTGGTAGTCTGTGGAATGATTGTCCTAAGTATCGTACTCCTTCTTCAAGTAATATTCATGATAATACTAACCTTGCTTGTGAGATTAATAGGAGCAACAAAGTGCAGGATGCATCACAACAAGAGGAAAATTTCGAAGAGGTGGAGATCTGAGCAAAACTTGGCTAATGGAATAATCCCAACGATTAGATGCATTTGGGGGCCTTCTTGATGATATTACAAGTGCAACTAAGTACTCTATAGAATGGAAAGTGTGCTCAAACAAGAGATCGACCGATTTGACGATGTTATTCACGACCTTGAGGCTAATTTGATTGAAATGGTTGAGGCGTCTAAGTCTCAACAATCAATTGTGGTGGATAGTATATTTGAGGTGGAGGAAATCGAAGAGGAATTTAAGAGCCAATTTGAAGAGCTAAGTGTGGAGTTCCAACAGTTCGGCCCAATTGTAGCTGATGATGCCAAAGTTGAGAATTTGGTACTAGAGTCAAGTGGAGAATTGACAAATATAATTTTTGAAGACTCTAGTGTGTGTAAAGATGATGGTGTCAAAAGTGAAGCAAATCTGGAGTTAGGCCGCATAAGACCTCATTCCAAACAATTTTCAATATTTTATTTTGATGGCAACATGAAAATCGAGCCTTTTGAGCAAATAGAAAAGTCACGGGATGAGGAACACTGTGCCTATATTCTTCAATTTGTGATGCCGAGGAGACAGAATGACATCCCTCATTTAAAGGCTAAGAGGTACAAAATGCGACAATTGTTGTTTGGTACTTTTGGAATTGTGCCACCGCCCCAAGAGCATAGCCGTAAGCTTGAATGCAATTTGGGAATTTGATTCATATCTTCTAGGTGGAGGAAAAAGTGAAGTTTGCACACGTCGTGCCGCGTCGTTAAATCAAGCGATTCATGGGAGGCAGCCCATGTTTTATCGTTTTCTATAGTTAGTTAATTCGTGTTTTTATTTTTTTAAAAAAATAAAAAATAAAAAAAAGAATAGAAAAGAACAAAAAGAATGGAAACTTGATGTGATTAACGTATTTGTGTATTGTTTTTCCAGGATCCCGAGGCTAAAAAACAGTTGGAACAACGAAATTGGCCGGCCCTGGACAACAAAGTGGCAAAAATTTGCTCCAAACAGGCCAGCATGCGTCGCATGCCTGGCTGTATGCATTGCATTTTTTTTTTTGGAAAAAAAAAATTAAAAAACAGAAACAGTGTTGAGGCCATACAGCATTGGCCACTGTTTTGGAAGTTTTCCCTCAGCATAGCGCCCTATGTGTCGCGCCAGGGGCTGTTTGCGCAGCTGAATTTTTTTTTAAAAAAAAAAAAATTAACAGTGTTGGGGGCTGAAAACGTGGGTCACTATTCCATCAGGTAAGTTTATTTTTTTTAAAACTCCTATAAACTATTAACAACACACAACCATAACACACAAACATAAAAACAAAAAGAACAGAGAACGGGGAAACAGAAAACGGGAAACACCATAGGCATAGTGGCTGAATTTTCTTTCCAATTCTCAGGTATGAATTCCTCTCTTCTGGGCTTATTCTCCTCGTCCCTAACTACTTCTACTCGCTGTGATCCCCACCCGTTTCTCCCCTAGGTTGTTACTTCTAATTCATATTTTTGAAGAGAGTTCTTGCAATGTTGTGATTTATTTTGATTGATATCTGCTGTGGGGGGTGTGGTGATGCACCAGGATGAGTATATATGTAAGCTCCCGGAAATGGGAGGTCCAAACAAAAGCAAAAAGCTCATATACAAGCTGTCCAAAATTCTGCACGTAAGGTGTTTGTTGAAATTCCCCCAATGAACAAATTGAAGTGTTCGGCGAAGTCTGAGTAGCAGAATCAATTAGGTGGCTTAAGTTGAACATATATTAGTTAGAATTAGGGTGTGGGGCTGAGTTTAAAGTGTTTTCACTTTAACGACACTCAATGCACATTAGTCACACACGACGAGTATCGTTTTGCACCTTAATTGAGCGAGCCACTGCCTCGTTGTGCAATTCACGGGCTGCTCTTATTGTTTTGCTTAAGATAATATTTCTCCATATTTTTGAGATGAAGTATAGCACAAGTGTGGGGTGTGGAGACTCCGTTTGCACACTTTGGTGAATTTTTACCATGAGAATTGTTTCGAATAAAGAAGTGCGCATCGAGGGAAGTCTGAGTACCTCGCGAATGATACCATGAGCGTAAATTGTTTTTAAAAGTAAAATACACTTGAGTTTAAGTATGGGGTGCTAGCACCCTATTTGCGCGCACTAGTTGGTTGGAATGAGTATTTTGGCATGAAAAACTATGTGCGCGATAGTGAGGGAAGTCTGAGTACCTCGTTTACCACCGCTTCTTTATATTGTAGAGTGCATTGAGGACATTGCACATTTTTAAGTTTGGGGTGGGGAATTCCTATATTTTGCTTATTACTATTTTTATTTTGTCAATTGACATTGTTTTATTTATTTCTTGCTTTCTAATTTAGTTATAATTATTCAAAAACACAAAAAAAAAAAAAATAGAAAACAAGAAATTCAAAAATAGTTAGTCTTTTCTTAGTTTATTTTAGCATAGTTAGAGTGAATAATAATCCCCCGTGGTTTGTATTTGGGCATCGGTTCTTTTCCATGGGATGTACACTTGAACCGGGTACTTTTTATTTTTTTTAGATAGCTTTAGTCCATTGTAGTATTAGAAGAAAAGAAAAGAGTAGAAAAAAAAACTCGGGTTTGGAGTCTAGGTGCCTTGTGACTTGTTTGATACTAATATATTTAGACCTGAACACGTGGATTGAAATACCTTCCTTGTGAGTTTTGAAATAAATTGTTCCAAGAAAAATGAATAACCTTGTTTGTGACGCCTAGACTCAGTTTCTTAACTCTTGTGTGCTAAGTGCTTTAAGCTTTATTTTCGAGCTTGTTTTAATGCTTTGATTGAGAGTCCGAATTAAGTCATCTTGAGTGAGTCAATGTGCCACTGTGTGAGTGAGGTATTTTTTTTTCATTCCGTGCTTGTCAGTTGAGTCTAGAACTTGCCTGGAGTGTGGTTGAAACGAAATCCTAGGTTTTGCTCAGGTTAAAAAATGATTATAGGCCTTCCTTGACCCGTTTGAGATTTTCTAGCCTACCCTATACTTGATTGACCCTAGTCAACCCCTTTGAGCCTTTACCCTATTTATTGGTGGCCATAATACAAGCCTTGACCTATTTTGAATTGAATTACCTATTCCTTTTGAACACCCTATCTCCTTAGGTACTTATTTGAACAATAAGCTTAAATAGCTGAGATTGGAGAAAAGGATGGTTTGTGAATTGGTGCCAGTTGTCATGTAAAAGAAGTGTTTGTGAAAAAAAAAAGAAGAGAAAAAAGTGAAAGAAAAAAATTATTACTTGATGGCCTGGCCAACTTGTGAGTAGAAAAAATTGTGAACTTTGAAAAAAAAAAGAGCACTTTTTGTGAGCTGAAAAATATTCAATGACGTAAATAAATAGGGAAAGATTGGATGTGCTTGAAATTGAAAAGGGACGAGTTTTTGAAAGAAGGAAGTGTGTTGAAATTGATGTTCTGCAAGTGCTTAGGGAGGCTTAGTCACTTTATCTATTTCTATCCTACCTGTCCCGCAGCCTTGGTTACAACCTTTAATAAGTCCTATTTGATTTTGTGTTGAGCAGACTTACATTAGTGGAGATTTACACAAAGGCCAGGCCTAGGGTACTTCTTGTGTGGCATGTGAATTTCTTTCTGAGAGTTGAGTGAATTCTTTCGATCTGTAAAGTCCTGAAATTAATTACAAAATATCTTGTGAATATTGGACTACTTCTTCTTATTTGTTGTGAGGGCACTTGATTCATGAAGGGTAGGTAATTTTATTAGACTCTCAGTTGAGGTAAGTGAGCGGGCTTGAGAAACTTGGTTGCACAGAATCTGTTATTGAGGTTAGGATGTTACAATTTGGTTGTTCGATTGTTTTTAAATGTTTGGAATCTTTTGGTATTGTGAATATGAGGAAGCGCTTGAGAAAGATGCATGTGAGAATGTTTAATTGTTGGTATCAACCATGGTCACCGGTATAGATGTTTTTGTTGAGTTGCTATGTTAGGAATGAAAGTTAGATAGTGTCTTGAGTCCTATTTGAAGTTAGAGTATTGTTGAGTTTGTTTGTTCGGGAACGAACAAAGTTTAAGTGTTGGGTGTTGATGTTGGGCGTATATCTTATGTCTCGGCGTCGATTTCTCATAACTTTTGTGTTGTTTTCAGTGTATTATGTGCCCAACAATGCGTGATTTAAAGTAAAATACTAACTTGAGGTGTTTGGATGTTTTAGGAGCGAAATGAAAGAAATTGGAGCTTGATTCATACAAGAGCAAGGAAGAAGCAACGGGTACAGCCATGGATGCTTGGCATGCTAGGCTGTATGGTCTGGGAATAGTGCAAATATTGAAGAAATTGAGAGAAGTAGCGCATACAGCTACGGATGCTTGGCATGCTCCAGTGTATGCGATGGTAAATAGTCCCAGAGCAGCCGAACTAGCTAAAACGTGGGCCATTAGCATATTCCTTAATTTAAAACCCTTGTAAACGTGATTTTCAGGAGGATTACGTACTTTTGGAGGCAAGAACCTTTGGGAGGCATAGAAACGCTAGAGATGGGTTGGAGCTCAACATCTACATTGAGTTTTCTTCTCTTTTCTTTAATTTAGTTTGTCTAATCTATAGTTGTGGGATTCTCCATGAATGTTGATTTTTGGATGTTGATTTGATTTTATTGATTTATATTATTGGGTTATTTATTCATATCCTGAACCTAATTATTTGATTGCTTGATCACCAATTGAATACTATTTATGAACCTAGTGTTGAACTCGAAAGTGGGAACCACAGGTTGCAATAGGATTGAATAGAGCGTTTTCCTGAACCTGGGCATCGGGGAATGGTTTCGCGGTTAGGATAGAAATATACATAACAGTCATGCTTAGTCACTATACAGGAGAAGCACATGCATTCTTGTTAACTCTAATTCCATAGACATATAGGCGTTAGGTTGGCTTGAATAGGTGAGCAGGGTATCAAAAGAGTCCTGTGAGTAACATTAACCATGTGATTAGTAACCCAAATAAATTGATTTAGTCAGATTAACTGAAGAATTCAACAGGATTGGCAGATATCCCATGACCCTAGGCTATAATCCCTTCTTGAATCCAAAATCGTGTTTTACTTGTTATTATTTTCTTGGTTTAATTAGTTAATTTTAGATAGATAAATTCTCAACTCTTGAAACCTTCTTGCTTAGATAATTAGGAATTGTCTGATTTAGTTAGTAGTTAATCAATAGTCCTTGTGAGAATGATACTTTTCTTATCACTTTATTACTTGATTGACCGCGTATACTTGCGTGTGCGTTTGGAGCGACAATATCTTTATCTTTTATTAAAAGGTCAGCGAATCAGTGTGCCCACGTGTTAGCTAGGGCTGCAGGTTCTATGTTTGATGCTATGGAGTAGATTGCACATCCCCCATCTTTAATTCATGATGTACTCAGTTACGATTTGAATAATAATTGAGCTGATTGCTTCTTTTCAAAAAAAAAAAATTCATGATTTGAATATAAAAACTTCAACTCTTAAAGACTGAAGTTGCATTTTTTGATATTTTTATAACTTCAATCCTTATAGAGAAAAGTTCAGGCCATGCACATTAAAACCCTTAAAAACACATAATTTAAAATGCTTACTTAAACAACATAAACATATATTCAATTACTTAAACATAATATCCAAAATACAGACATTTAATAATGCAAATATTCAAGTAGTACTAATGCAAAATACAAACAAACAATGCTGAAATAAAGGTCCTAATACTGATATTTAAACTCCTACAAATAATATTTCAACTGCTCCATTAACCGATCATGACTGGATCACTAGCAATTCCTGCACCATTTATCGAATCATCATCAGATTCACCATCGCTGGAACTTCCTTTAATGTAACGACAAACTTCACAGAGGGAATCACATTCCTCTTCAAGGGCGGGGGGTAAAAAACAGTAAGGACAAACTTCATAGATTCAACGGTACTTTCAACAAGTTGAAAGTTAACATAACTGCCCGTCTTCAGATTGTTTGCTGTTACAAATGTTGCCCACCCCTTGTTTAATCTTCATCGACCATTTTTTCCACTCATAAGCTTCATAGACCATTTCTTCTCATCACGCTCTAGAATGACAGTTTTCGCTTCTGGAGGAAGATATCCACGGATATCCGGTGGAAGAATCTGCGTAAAATAAAAGTATACATTAAATGACAATTATTTAAAAATTTAATTTAAAGAAAATGTAAAATTTTAAAGGCCAAAGTAAACTACAAAATCGTCGGTGAGAGTGTTTGAATATGTGAGAGTAGTTTCGAAAGCTGAGATCCCGTTAGAAATATAGAAAAGGATCATATTATTGTGGTTTTTCATGCAGAAAAGGAGGGTGGAAGAACAATAGAGAAACTAAAGAAGGAAGAAGAATAGACAAAAGTTAGGGATGTGGCTTAAAGAAAATGAAATACAAGATTAATCTTTAGGGTTAAGAAGAGAATGACATCGTGGGACTCAGTCCACTTTAATAAAATTGGATGGCTCAGATTAAAAGAGAAGTTATTACATTAACTTCTGTCCTCAAGGATTGAAGTTATAGTTAACCTATAAAAACTTCAATCCTTTAGGATAAAAGTTAATATCGCCCTATAAAAATTCAATCCTTGAGCATAAAAGTTAATATTGGCCCATACAAACTTCAATCATTGAGCACAGAAGTTAGTGTTAGCCTATAAAAACTTCAATCCTTGGAAGCTGATATCTGGTTTTTGAACATTAACACAAGTTAGGACTGAATTTGTCCACGTTCATTAGAACTGTTAAGCGATTGTCAATTTATCTTTAAGCAAACTAAAACTTATACTATTAATCCATTAGAATTTCAATCGATATGCACAGAAACTTCAAGACAGAGGTTCACATATCCTTATGGATAGAACTTCAGGCCATATAGATTGAAGTTTAATACTTATTGATTGAACTCAATTCTTAGAGACAGAAATTCAATCTTTTATGGACTAAGAATATATAACTTCACTCACTTTCATAAAAGAATAGTCCTATAAGATATGGCAACAAATAAAAATACATTCATGCTAAAAAAATATCACTGTAATAACATGGCATTTACATAAATTTGTGCATAACATCTGTTCAATATATATTACGTAAAACTTTACATAATACTACTAGGCAGTCTGAAGGTAAAAAAAAAAATATTTATAACTGACACATGTCTTCATCATGTTCTTCATAATCATGGTTAACAAATTCTGGTGGAGTTTCAAATCCATTCCTAGCCTTCGCACGACTATGAGCCCAAAGCTGACAAGCAAATCGGCTCCTGTACCTATCAACTAGATCTGGTTGAATATCTTGAACATCTCTACCCCTGATCAGTTGATCAACATACCATATTGCAAAAGCACCACAACTAGTCCTAAAAAAACAAACCAAATAAAAAGTAAGACATAAGTAGTCAAGAGCTTCTAAGTTCAGTCCACTATACCTAATTTGCACTAAAAATTACATAAAAATGACAAGACTTACCCATCTAGTTGATGTGGTGATACTATTCACTGAGTTCTAAAGGCCTTATTGAACTTATCTCCTTTAAATGAAGCATGTAGGTCTCCAAATTTGAGATACTTCAATATATATGGGAGCCCAACAACATAATACTTCATGTGGTCTATTACTTTCTTTCCTGGTTGCTTTGGATTGGTGACCATCGAATCATATACACATATATTCTTCTGGTGCAAATCCAAAACTGCCAAAAAGTAATGCGTCACTGTTTCACCATGTTTTGGTTCGAGTCGGCATGGAAAATAGACTTTATCAACTCCAGCCCATGAAATTTAACACCTCCTTCTATGCCAAAAACATAATTGCACATGTACATTCTGACACCATCGACCCAGATAGAGTCATCTCGTTTTCTCTTTTTGTCTTTAAATTTTAAGTTATAAATAGAGAAAATATAACTATCAAAATCTATATCTGTAATTGAAAGTGTATGATGAAGCTGGAAAAAATGGTAACACGACCTCTTTCTGAGATAATACATAGCGACGTCAACATGCTGCAAAAATGCTTAAAAAAAAGGAACCTGTTTACTAAACACACAGACAAGTAATAAAGAACAGAACAAAGCAGAAGCACAATGTGCACTACCATTGTCAGTCAGAGGGTAGACCGTATTTACGAATTTCAAAAATCACTGCTTGTTTAGTTTGGTAGTGTCCAATTCATATGGATTTCCATTATAATCATTATCGAATATAAAAGCAGCACGGTTGTCCCTAATTAAAAGATACAAAATACAAAACATGTTACTTTTCCCATATAGATTGAAATTCGATCCATAGGGAATGAACTTAAGAAACTCATACGCTATGAAGTTCAGTCCATAGGAATTGAACTTTATAGATTATGAGTTTTAAAGTTCATCCCCAATGGAGTGAACTTCAGACACTAAATGTATGGGGAATGAGCTTGAGAAACTCATTAGGTATGACGTTCAGTCACTAGGAATTGAACTTCATAACTTATGGACCTTTAAAGTTCATCCCCATTGGACTGAACTTCAAACACTATTTCCCTTGTGTATGGAATGAAGTTCAATCCATAGGGGAATGAACTTGAGAAACTTATTGGGTATGAAGTTCATTCCATAGCTTATGGACCTTAAAGTTCATCCCCATTGGACTGAACTTCAATACTATGTCCCATGTATATGGACTGAAGTTCAATCCATAGGGCAATGAACTTAAGAAACTCTGAACCATAAGTTTTGAAATTCATGCCCTGTGGACTGAACTTAAAAAATTACAGACAAGAAATCATAAAACTATAAATAGACTTACAATTTAAGTACAGTGCCATTTCTTTGAAGTTCCTACCAATAAGTGAATTCTTCCAACACTGCCGGATCAATCTTCAAGTAATGGAATGGACAACTAGGTATTTAATTGTCCTTCCATTCAGTGATCTTCTTTTTAGTCTTTGAAATAAAATATGGAGATAGCAACCACTGACTGGGCTTTCGTTCTCTTTTCCCTAGAAGATGATGCTGCTCCGGCTGCTTCTCGACTTAGATCAACTGTTCTCTGTCTGCTGGATGACTTGCCTCAGGATTATCTTTATTACTTTTAAGAGCTTGTTGTTGTTCATTCAGGTGCTCTTGTCTTCCTGCTTGATTACTTGTATCAACATTCTCCATAACAATCTGTAGAGGCCTCTCATGTTCCTGTGTCATCACTTCTTTTTTGCCCGCTTGGTCGCTTGACTGCCATTTGTCCATAACAGTTTCAACAGTCTGTTGTTGTTCAGTCAGGTGCTCTTGTCTTCCTGCTTGATCACTTGCCTCAACATTCTCCATAACAACATCCAGAGGCCTCTCCTGTTCCTGTGTCATCACTTCTTCTTTGCCCGCTTGGTTGCTTGACTGCCCTTTGTTCGTAACACTTTCAAAAGCTTGGTTTTTTTCTGTTAAGAGCTCTTCTCTTCCTACTTGATTACTAGCCTCAACATTCTTCATAACAACATCAAGAGGCCTCTCATGTTTCTGCATCATCACTTCTTCTTAGCCCGCTTGGTCGCTTGACTGCCCTTTGTCCATAACATTTTCAAAAGCATGTTGTTTATCAGTCAGGTCCTCTTCTCTTCCTGCTTGATTACTTGCCTTAGCATTCTGCATTACAATATCAAGAGGCCTCTCTTATTCCTGAGTTATGCCTTCTTCTTTCCCCAGTTGATCAATTGAATGACCTTTCTCCATGACATTCTCAATGCCCTGCTGCTGATGTTCTGACATATCCTGCTGATTTACTTCGAAACTTGGTGTATATTCAGCATCACATGAACCTTCATTACCACTTTCTTGACTCGGTGGCAGGAGATTAAAATTAGGCATATCAGAAAAACTTTGTTTCTTCAATTTTTCTTTTGCCTTTGGTATATTTTTGTTTGGACAAGTGTAGAAATTACATTTGATGACAACTCAATAATATAATGACTCGACACGTCAACAATAGACATATAAGTTTCACCTCCTTTCCCATACTGATATCCTGAGGAGTGAGACGCGGTGTAATGTCTCCACTAGCAACTTGCGAGGCAATTTTAAGCACTTCCTTCTTGCCGCACTCAAATCACCAAACATGTCTAACTCACCTCCTGATTGTGTATGCAATTTGGTAGGTGATTTGCTCGCTGACTCTCCTCGCGATTCTCTATGCAATTGTCTAGCTGATTTATTGACTAACCCACATTGCGATACTCTTACATCTGGAGGAGACTTTCTCATCCCCAATAGACTACCACCAACTCCATTATTAACATTTCCATCACTATAAGCACAAATGTCCCTCCTTCCAATGTTGGAATTACCTCCATGTGAATACAAGTTTAAGGAATCAACATAGCTGCCAGATTGTTCCTTACCCCTTCTTACACTTCCGCTTTTTTGCCAATTTTCCTCATCTTGTTCATAAAATCCATAACACAGTCAACCTTCTTCTCCAAACTACTTATATACCCCCTAATGTGGCGTCGGTAACTACGTAACCTCTTCCGAACTTTCACATTCACCTTCTGCAAAAAATACACCAATAAAATTCATAAAAATATTCAAGTAAAATACAAACACATAATTATAAAAGATGAATGTACATAATACTTAAAACTCACTTTAACAATAGCATCAACTAAATCTTGATCAAACTATACACCATCAGAAGTATCCTCACTCTCTTCAACAGTATCAGCAACTTCTTTTCCTTTTCTTTCTTTGAATGCAGTAGTATCAGCCACTTCTGTAACCACATTTAATTCCACCAACCTTTTTTCTTCCTCAGAAAGAACAATTAGAACCATTTCAAATTTGTCAAACATCACAGCAAAATAGGTTATTTTCCCCCTAAACTTGTCCCGGATTACCATTTTCATACCTTACCTTTACGGGCATCCACTTACCCCACTTAGTAACTTTCAAATGGTATGAATATCCTCCTTAAAGCCGACGTGGCAGTGAGCATGTTGTTATACTGTTCAACAGAGAGTGAATAACAAAAATTATATTAAAATTAAATTAAGTTGTACACGTGTCAATTTGTAATTGGATACTAAATACTAATTTCTTAATTATTTTGGACCTTCTTTATTCTTTATATATCTTTTTCCTTTTTTTTTCATAGACCCACCACCCCCAAATTGTTCTTCATCTTCACATAACCCACTACCCCCATTTACCTACTGTTCTTCATCTCCAACATAACCCACCGCCCCTATTTACCTAATGTTCTTCACAAATCCATAACACACCCAAATTGTACAGATCGAACAAAAAAAAAACAACATAAACACAAACACAAATTCTTCTAGAGACATGCATCAAGAAAAGGAAAAATAACTAAAGGTTTAAAACAATAGAATCAAGAAAATTAATTTTAATTCCACAAACACGAATTTCTTGCCTTTTATATTTACCATTTTAACGAACAAGCAAGGAAAAATAATGAATTAAAACTGCAAAGACAAAACTCAAAGGATGATTATTGGTTGGGAGAATTATCGATCTTTTTTTTTTAAATTTTTGTAATCAGTGGTAGAAATAACAAAGCATTTCTAATTATTTTCTATGTTTGTTGAAAGTGTTTAATTTAATTTCCTGTGTTTTAGACTTTGGCTTTTGGTGGATTTGATTTATAGTGGTTAGTTTATTGTGGTTTAATTTGATGGTAATTGGAGGTGGTGTTATGGCGCGTTGGATATGGCGGAGGCACTGTGGTGGTGGGCATGGCGGAGGAATAGTTAAAGGAAGCATCAAGATTGTTGGAGAAGAGATGGATATAAGAAAAAGGAAAAGGAAAAGGAAAGAAAAAATATCAAAAGGAACAAAAGATATATTAAATTCAAATAGTAAATAAAAAGTACTTAAAATAAAAAGAATTTAAATAGGAGAAGGGTTTCTTTTTGTAAAATATATTATTTTTATTTTTTTATAAAATATTGACATTATATTAAAATAAAATTCTAAAAATCATGTGGCTGTGACGTGTCGATGATGTGGCTGCCATGCATTGCTTATATGGAGCGAGTGTATTACACTCTCGACCATGCAACTGGTCGAGAATCTGTGAGGAGGGAACTAATATTATTTGGAAGTTGCTAAGGGGAGTAAGGGGTTGTCCGTAAAGATTGGGTGGGTAAATGGTAATTCGGGACAAGTTTAGAGGGGAAACAACCTATTCCGCTAAAAGAAACCATGAAAAATATATTAGAACTTCAGTAAAATAAGAATATAAACTTCTATGTGCAAAGATAGAAGTTCAATAAATAGGAATAGAAGTTCAATCTATAAGGGAGAGCTTTCAACAGGCTTATGGATAGAAGTTCAGGGCCATATAGATAGAATTCAACACTTATGGATAAAATATAAATACTATATGGATAGAACTTCAATCCATAGGTATAAAACTTTAACAACCTTATGGATAGAACTTATGGGACATATAGCTTAAGAAACTCATAGGATATGCTATGAAGTTATAGTCAATAGGAATTGAACTTTATAGCTTATGAGTTTTAAAGTTCAATTCCCATTAGACTGAACTTCAAACACTATTTCCGCTGTATATGGACTGAAGTTCAATCCATAGGGGAATGAACTTAAGAAACTCATTGGATAGGCTATGAAGTTCAGTCAATAGGAATTGAACTTTATAGTTCCATTGGACTGAACTTCAAACACTATTTCCCTTGTATATGGACTGAAGTTCAATCCATAGGGGAATGAACTTAAGAAACTCATAGGATAGGCTATGAAGTTCAGTTAATAGGAATTGAACTTTATAGCTTATGAGTTTTAAAGTTCAATTCCTATTGGACTGAACTTCAAACACTATTTACCCTGTATATGGACTGAAGTTCAATCCATAGGCCGATGAACTTAAGAAACTCATAGGCTATGAAGTTCAGTCCATATAGATTGAACTTCAATCCTTATTGGCTGAGCTTCAAGCAAATAAAGAAATAATTACAGGTATAGAAATTTACATTAGCATTTTGAAAATACTGTTCAACCAAAGTGTTATACTGAGGATTATTGAACTTAATAAACCTCAAGATCCTCGGAAAGCCATCACTCTTAAAGTTAGCAAAACTATAGCAGACTTTTGAAAATAACTCAACAAACCAAGCACACAACACAAAAGGGAATCCCCCAATGACATAGTACGGATCTTTCACTAAACTTTCAACACTTTTAAAAGGTGCCTTCACAGAGTCAACAAGTGTTTTAAAACCTAGACTACCCCACAGATAAGCTGCACAAAGATCGTTGTTGTCAATTATGTCAAGATAATGAACAGACACCACCTTATTCTTTTTCTTACAACCAAATATAATTGACGTGAGAACATAAAACTCTGCAATCTTTAATGCATCATCTTGGTCCTGCACAACTGATTCTCCACTTGAATTGTATACTATAAACGCACGAATGTCAGACAACTGAACATTCTCTTTACCAGCAAAGTAAAGTTTGAGAAGCCTCCTATCCATATTCTAAGTTGGTTTATCAAATAGATCCTCGCAACTTGGAGAAAATCTCAAACCAGTGAAAATATGGTATTCTTCAGGACCGAAATAAATCACACGACCAAAAATATTGAAGCTTAATACGTTCGGATCACTGGCGCAATGCGAGACAACATTAAACAGTGCAGTACCCTCGTAGAAGTTTTGTGCAATTGTAACTTCACAAAGCTACCAAACACAAAATTTGAAAGCTTATTATACTGTGCTACAGTTAAGAAGTCTGACATTAATTCATCAAACTTGTGCTCCCCGTGCCAAAATTGATTCAAATTGAACAATTCTTCAAACAGATACACTAGATTCCCCGCCGTGCCAGCATCCATATTGCAAAAAACTAGCAATAAAAACAAACTATCAATCGCACATACAAAACTAAAACAAAAAATGCAGCAAACGTCAAACCAAAAACCTCAAATTCAGTACACAAAATACAGTATAAGGCCACACACAAGATGAATAAATAATGTGCATAAGTATCAAACTGAACTTCAGTAGAAATGAATAGAACTTCAGTACATAGGGGTGAGGGAGTTCAATCCTTGTAGATAGAACTTCATATCATAGGGGTAGGAAAGTTCAATCCTTGTGGATAGAACTTCAGTATAGGGAAGTTCAACCCTTGTAGATAGAACTTCAGTAACATAGAGAGGGGGGTTCAACCCTTGGGGGTAGAACTTCAGTACATAGGGGGGCGGTGAAGTTCAATCCTTGTGGATAGAACTTCAGTCCATAAGGGTAAGGAAGTTCAAATAGGGGAATTCAACTCATAAGCACTAAAATATAATACATAATCCAATCCTTCTGAATTGAACTTCAGTAACATAAGGAGGGGGATTAGGGGAGAGTTTATTCCTTGGGGATAGAACTTCAGTACAAATGGAAGCAAGGAAGTTCAATCCTTGTGGATAGAACTGCAATCCATAAGGGTAACAAAGTTCAATCCTTGTGGATAGAACTTTAGTCCATATGATTTGAACTTCAATCAGTAGCATTTTAGACTTCAATCAAGTAATGGGACAGCACTTCAATACACCCCAATTTACACATACATTCACTAGTACACATACACACACATACGTAAGCGAGTTGTGTGACACAGAATAATCATAAAAAACCTTAGCTGATGTATATAGCGACTGACATCAAACAAACAGTCTACATTTTATACCAATCATAAATATACAAAATATCAAAAGTAACTACTAACTATCAAACATACAAATCTCTAAAAATTTAACAAAAACATACAAAATTAAACTTAAATAACGTAATACATACAAATTTAAACTTAAATGGCTTAATACATACAAATTCAACACATATGTTTTAAAAAATACGAAAAAAGTCCTGATAGAAATTTGATATTGCACCTAATACCTCAAGTTTCACACTGAAAAAAATCACAATATGTTCGTCGATTTATGCAGTATAGTTAATAAGTGCACAAAAATACTGATTATACAAAGAAAATGAGACAAAAATCGAAGAGAAAGCTGAGAAACTGAAGCAAAAATGGCAATTTATGCATGGCATCGCAGTAAAATATGTGTAGGAATGGTTTTGAAGAAACCCTGGGAATACGGAAAAACATAGAGGTAATTTAGTTTTTTGTAGTTAGGCGTATTTAATGATTTTATTTAATAAAGAGCCAAAAGTGGCCTCTATTGTAAGACCAAAGATAAAAGTGGCCTCAAAGTAAAGATCAGTGGAACAACTGGCCCCTAAGCAAAAATTTTACCTTATAAAGACAGGATAACCACTTTTTCGGGGGAATTACACAACTATGACACCGACGACAATGGTTTGTCCAGCTGTCCCCGTTTAAAATACTATGTAAGAATGACCTCCACTAACTTTAATAAATAAATTCAAGACGGAAATACCCCTACAAAATCTTATATTAACGCCTGCATCCCGCCCTCCCCTTTCTAGTAAGTATTGCCTCTTTGGTAGCACTTGACCTTTTATCTCTTTCAACATTCTCCCAAATAACTTACCCTCCAAGATAACTTAAAGTAATGCTCGCCCCTTTAATCTCTTCCAAAGCAGCACTTGTCCTTTATATTTTCCGAAGAAGCAGCACTTGTTAATTTATAACTTGAAGTGCTGCCTCTGAGGCTTTTTTGCTAAACTATTCTTAAGTGGGGATAAAAAACCATAACCAAGGATAAGGGGTGCATGTGGTGAAATTTTTTGTACTTTTTCAAGTTCTGATAGATGAATATATCTTGTTTGTTTAATTTTTGATGAATAGCTACAATAGCTCAAACTCTTAGACTTTTCCTAGAGTTTGTGCTCTAACTCCAGGATTTGAAAATCCTAGAATTAGAAGTAAATAATCTCAAAATTCTCAAAATCCTTATTTCCTGGAGTTCACATACTCAAACTCAAGGATTTTCTTGTTGGATTTTGAATTGAATCCCGGAAGTATAACGATTGTGGCATTCTAAAACCTTGCAAATATTAGTTAGTGTTCGTCCATTACTGCTCTAATAAAGTGACTATTCTTCAAAATGAGGTATTGGTCGAGCGGCCCAATAATTTCAAAGTCTGCCGAACAAGCAAAAAGTTTCACTTTGAACCCTCCATAAGAAGAGATTTTGAGAGTTTATCCCCGTTTAATATGTTTTAGCAAAATATTCTTATGTTGGCACGGGGCCAAGACTTCAAGACACCAAAATGTTGCCTTTTAGGTAAAAGATCAAGGGAAAATGTTGCCTTGCCAACACTTCAAGTTATCAGGAGAGAATGGAGGAAGAGATTGGAATGGGCAAGTGCTGCCACTTTTCCAACACTTATTAGCAAGTGCTACCCTGACAACACTTCATTTTAGAGAGTATGAGATTCAAGAGACAAGTGTTGGTAAATAAAGAGGGGTCAAAGGCAAATGTTGGCCCCGTGCCAAAAGATTGACAGAAGTATTTTCGTCCAGAATTTTTTCATTTAACTTAAGACATTTGCAAAACCCTGTTAAGCACATGTAAAAAAGCAAACCATTGCTTATATTTCTGAAAAAGGTCGTGGAACAAGTAATGATTGGGAAATTTTGATGCGTAGCCATTTTTGGACGCGCTCAATGAGTTTTATCCACCATTTCAAAATTAATTGAGAAATAGCCTAAAATTCGCGCTCACACTAACACTCCATTAGCGTTGGAAAACACCCCAGACTAGCCTCAGTATTTTAAACTGGGACTTTGAACAAGTTTTGTTCAAAGCCCCATTATTTCGTTATGGGACTTTATATATAAAGCTTCAGTCTCATAACAAAATAATGGGACCTTGAGCTAACATGTTCAAAGGTCGTAAAATTTTCACCCACATGCCACTTTTGTCACTGGTATTTAGTTTAAAGCCACTTTTTTTATTAGTCTGACATGAGAAGCTACTTTTTGGAACTTCAATCTTTATGGGCTGAAGTTCAAACCTTGTGGGTTGAACTTCATGCCTAAATTATGAAGTTTCAACTTCAACCTGTAAGGGCTGAACTTTTAGGTATAGATGCGTAAACTTCAACCCTTGTGGGTTGAAGTTGAACTTCAATCCTTGTGGTGGGCTGAAGTTGAACTTCAATCCTTGTGGACTGAACTTGTGTGAAGTTCAACCCAAAAGAATTGAAGTTCCAAAAAGTGGCCTCTCATGTAAAATCAATTAAAAAAAGGGCCTCAAACCAAAGACCATTGCCAAAAGTGGCTTTTGGTGCACTTCGCCCTCAAAGGTCCCGTTATTTTGTTATGAGACTTTATCCCATAACAAAAAAATGGGATTTATCCCATAATAAAGGTCACATTATTTGTTATGGGACTGAAGCTTTATATATAAAGTCAAGGTCCCATTATTTTGTTATGAGACTTTATATAAAAAGTCCTATAACAAGATAATAGGGTTGTTCAAAGCCCCCGTATTTTATACTGGGATTAGTTTGCTAAAGCTTTTATATAAAGTCCCATGATAAAATACTGGGGCTTTGAACAAACCAGTATTTTATACTAGGACTTGTCCGAAAGTGGCTATTTTTCAATGAATTTATTTTTGGCGGAACAAATCAATTAGTGCGCCAAACAGACCCCTACGCGAAATTTTTACTTAATGATTGAGGATATTTTTTTGGAGATTTACAAAAATAGGACTTTTTCTGCCGCATGTCAAGAATTTGACCCAATAAGGGGAAAGTCTTACAAAAATGCCCTTTCTGGCAATAGCCTTCTATTAGAAAAGACTTGACGATTGCCAGTACGACGATGGCCAGGTCTTTGCAAATAGAAAGATCTAGCGATAGCCAGAAAGGGCCATTTTTGTAAGATTCAGTTACTATGGGCAAAATTTGGGAGAAATAAAGTTACTGAAGCAATCTATGATTCTATGTCCGGAATCATGTCGTTCAAAAAGGGTTGCAGTTGTTGATGGCACCTGTAGAAATGGTTACAATACTTTAGGCATTGTTGAGACTGGTTGCTGCAGATAAGACACATAAGAGGAGAGGTCGAGTTTATGGCATGGATGTTCAGAAAAAGGTAATTTACGCTCTATACCCATACATCTCATAATAATTACCCGACCTACCCATGCCATTTTTCTATACCCATAAATTTGATAATAATTACATCTTCTACCTATTTCCCCATTTTCCCCTAAACTCACAATTTCCCATCCCCCAAAATCTTAACTCACGTCTCTTTTTTTCAGTCTCTCTATCCAACTTCTTCACTCCCCAACTCTAGCTTCCCATTCCCTCGATCTGTCATCCAAATTCTCTAATTTTATGATAAGAAACATTTGTTGTTCTTTTTAATTCTCTCTTTCTCTCTCCATCTTACTAATTCACCAACCTAATAAATTTATTTCTTCTTCACTATTAACCCTTTAATTTCATCATTAACTACTCAAATCTTATATTTGTAGTATTTATCCACTATTTTGGTGTTTTGCTGATGAGATTAGCCTTTAAGGTGTAGTATTTTTTAAGATTCAATTTTCAACTTGAAAAATTGTTGCTTGATTTGAAGTGGGTGTCACAAAATATTATTTCTGGTACCTTGGGAAAGTTCATATTAAACTTTTATCGTATTTGAAATTGATTTGAGATGTTTGGGAGATGATTTTTTAATACCCACCATTGTTGAACTTGAAACTCTTGAATATGAAATTTTGATTTTTTTATTTGTTGTTTGATTTAAAGTGGGTGTTGAAGAATATTACTTCTAGTACCTTGAGGAAGTTCATATCAAATTTTGATCGCATTTGGAGTTGATTTGAGGTGTTTGTGAGATTATTTTTGAATACCCACCATTGTTGAGCTTGAAGCAAAATCAAAGAAGTACTGTCTAAATTATATATCGCAACAATATACTTCTATGGTATTCAGTCTACTGTAATAGTATACAGATATAATATACAATGAACACAGGGTGTTAGTTCCTATCGAAAATGTAATTTTTCAATTCATATACCATTTGGAAAACTGTATACTACTATTTTTGTATACAATTTTATGTCTAGATTGAGGCATGTGGCCTGCTATCAAACAAATATATGTTTTCAAAGTGGGTGTTGTAAAATATTTTCTCTATTATTTTGGAACTTTAAAGCTAAACTTTGGTCTTATTTGGAGTTAATTTGAGGGGTTTGAAGTGCTGCAAATCAAAGAAAAAAAAAGTTGCATAATTAAACAGTATACTATAATAGTATACTGTTACAATTTATTATAATAATATACTGCTATAGTATACAGTTGACTACATGTATACTTTAACTATATACTACAATAGTAGATTTGTCATAGTTTACTGAAATAGTATACTGCTATACAATATATAGTTTACTTCGACATACTTCAACTTTATATTGCAATAGTGTACTGCTATAGTATAGAGTTTACTGCTTGTATACTTCAACTGTATACTATAATAGTATAAAATTTATTACTTGTATACTTAATTCAACTGTATACTGTAATAGTATACTGCTATATTATATATTTTATTACAACGGTATATTTTAACTGGATTTGTATACTCCTTTAGTATACACCATTTTATATTTAAATCGAAGTGTGAATTGCTATCAAACAAATAAATATTTTGAATTTTATTATTTTATACTCTTTTAGTATACTTCTTCGTGTTTGGTTTACTACAACATACTTCAACAATATATCGTAATAGTATACTGCTATAGCATAGAGTTTACTACTTGTATACTTCAACTGTATAGTATAATTGTATACTACTATAGTATAAAATTTACTACTTGTATACTTAATTCAACTGTATACTGTAATAGTATTCTGCTATATTATACACTTTACTACAATAATATGCTTTAACTGGATTTGTATACTCCTTTAATGTACACCATTTTATATCTGAATCAAAGTGTGAACTGCAATCAAACAAATAAATATTTTGAATTTTATTATTGTATACTCTTTTAGCATACCTCTTCGTGTTTGGATTTATTAGAACATACTTTAACTCACTCTTTAATCCAAACACGAAAAGG
Organism: Petunia axillaris subsp. axillaris; assembly: GCA_029990575.1. Classification (NCBI taxonomy): domain Eukaryota; kingdom Viridiplantae; phylum Streptophyta; class Magnoliopsida; order Solanales; family Solanaceae; genus Petunia; species Petunia axillaris. The sequence continues at coordinate 25,469,416 of JARKNS010000003.1, forward strand.
TATACTAAATGAGTATATAGTATACCAAAAATGTATATAGTGTTTAAAATAATTCTCACTCCTAGTAAGCTTCTACTGTTAAATTAAAAATTCAGTAACAATTTGATTGTGTACCTTTATTACATACTCTTTATTCTAATGTAAACTTTTATGATATAATTCTATCCGCAATTATACATAAATAAATAAGGTGGAGTGGGGTTACAATTTTACGATATACCTTTATGTTATACTCTCTTTCGATTGTATACCTTCATGGTATATTTATATTCAAAATTGTATATACATAAATTACGGGGTGAGTTATAATTTCATTGTACACCTTTATGGTATACTCTTTTTTCCACTATATAACTTCATGGTATATTCAAAATTCCACTATATACTCTTTTCACTGTATACCTTCATGGTATATTTATATCCAAATTGTACATTCATAAATTAAGGGGATAGATTACAGCTTCATTGCATACCTTTATAGTATACTCCCTATTCCACTGTATACCTTCATGGTATACTTTTATAAAAAAAATTATACATGCATAAATTAAATGGGAGTGTGGGTACTTTACATTGTATACCTTTATGGTATACCCTCTATTTTTTCTATGTAACCTGTATTGTGTACTTCTATCCAAAAGTGTACATGCACAAGTTAGGAGATCCACTATATACCTTTATGGTATACTCTCTTATTCACTTGTATGACTTTATGAGATACTTCTATGAGAAATGAATCAAAAGTGTACACTTTTTCTAATTATCCACTTTCATTAGAATTTTAAATTGATGAAAAAAATTAGAAGAAAAAAGAAATTAAATTATCAAAATTGAAGAAGAATTCAATAAGATCTTCCCCTGGTATGTCAACAACACCAACTAGCAACACTTTAATTTTTTGTACTCTGTCCATGGAACATAAACATCCATTTTTGTAGTTGTAACTTATAAAAGCAGTTACCATTTTTTGCTCTTGTTGACTAGAGTCTACGAAATCTACAAGATGAAACTTCAACTTTTATGCCAAATGAGATATTTTTCAGAAAAATTAAAAGATGGGTAAAAGATAAAATATAATATGATTTTAGGAGTGGGACGAAGGTTTGCCTGAAGGGAAGAAGGTTGATATGAAAAAATGGGTGAAAAAAAGGAAGAATGCGTATATGAAAATGGGTAACTTTTTTTGGAGAAAAAGGTTCCTGTATGTGAAGGATGTATGTGAAGGGGATACTTTTAGGGTTTTCTATGATTGTCTAGTAGGGTTGGTGTAAATGGATATGTCTGGTAGATAATACGTGGATATTTGGGGTAAATACCATAGTTGTGGGTAGATCAGGTAAATAAAATGGGTTTAGTGAGTATTTCTGTAAATGACCCTTCAGAAAATTGCTTTAGAAAGCACTTTACTAGACCAGTTTGCTAGTCCAGATTAGAAAGCGCTTGTTGAGCTATTCAGTATGTGTCAAAGTCAAATGTACCAAACAATGTGGCAGTAACTGTGAGGTCAGTTGCTTTCAACTTGGGATACCTTCCTGGAGGAGGTGACAGAGATCATCACCAGGTCTGAAACTTGATCAGTGACTACTCTCTTACGATGATTTGTGGGAATAACGAAATGGATAAGGCTGTTGTGCGTTTAAAAGTTAGATCACCCATATGGTGCCAGTGTTTCGGGTAAAATGAATTCCAACAAATGTGAAGTTTTACAAGAGATTATGACTTATGAGATTTCAATAAACATGAACTTTTGACACTTGGCCATAAAAGTGCCAAGTGGAATTAACTTTATGATCTCAAACCTGTGGTCAACTATACAAGCCTTCTCAATGGATATATTACAATGCAGTGACATACAAAACCAGTAGGCAAAAATGCAAAAGAAATGCAGAAGATATCGACACCAAAACAATCATGTACAATTGCAGACTCAGAAGTTTAACGAAAACAGGGAGCTCAAGACTATGAACTCGAGCCACACTCTGTTGGTTTTGTTTCAGTGTTAGCCTCATTCGAAACGGGGAGTTCGCTGGAAGCTGGAAGTGCTTCATCTACAGAAACCCCAGTCTGGAAAGGTTTCTTGAATTGCACTAAAATCATGGTCATGTTGTCGCATCCTTCACCTCCAGCAGTAGAAGGTGCCAAACACCTATCAAGAACTCTTTCACATACTGCAGAAAGCTTGCTTTCCTACAAATTAAACCATCTTGGTCAGTCTGTATTTTAGTGTATACAGAAGAACATTTCGGCTCTGGTCTTCACATATATAAAAGGCCGAGGCAATGATATGAAAGCCAGATCAAATAATCATATACAAGAGAACAACGCATTGATTGAGAAAATTCATCACGACAATGAGATATCTGGTCATGTATCAGAAATGAAGATGCCACACAAAGACCAGATGATCCAAATGGACTAGTGACTATTTAGCAGGGTTTGATATTTGCTGCATCCGCTAGTTCAGCACTGCCACTAGAGTAATTTATAGTAGCCCATTGAATCAGGTTTTTTTTCCAATTAAGGTAAAGTATTATTAAGAAACAGTACTAAAATAGTACTGCAGCAAATACAGAAAGCAGGATTTTTTTTTTTGGGCGGGGGGGGGGGGGGGGGGGGTGGTGTTAAAAATACAAGTCCTGCTTCCTATATTTGCAGGGCTTGTTTTTTTTCGGATAAAGTACATAATCAGAGATTCTAACAAGTCCAGCATATCATTCATATTCAAAACTATGCTCCCTTTCATCCAATAGTACAAATTCTGCATTATATTCAACAGCGAGGGCATCTCTGCTACATAATGGCCCATTCAATCCGGTGAGTGATCAAAAACCTAAAGTTAAGGATACAGTAAAAGAGAAAACAGACACCACAAGCCCAATAAGGTAAGAGAACCTCCTTATCCATTCCAAGGATAATAATAATTAAATTTTGCTTTTTACTAAGTAATTACTTTTTTTTTTCTTTTTTTGGATAAGGTAAATAATTTTATTCATAAAGAAGAGGAAAACCCCTGTTTACAAGGAGTACACCACAAAGTAAAAAACATATACCATAATATACGTTTCTAGTTTCTCTTTCGAGATTCCAATGCGAATAGATGATTGGTTTCTTTTTTACTAGGTAATTACTTTAAAGCAATTGCAACCACTGAGCCCAATCAGTTGAGTAATAAATATATTGAATGCATCTCAAAAGAGCAATTACTTCGCTCTTTTCCTGTAAACAAACTAAGTTATTCTTTTGTTCTTTGATCACTATGCAAATAAAACATCAGGCACTAAAGGTCCCTTCATTAAAGATCACTAGGCAAATTTTACAGATCGCCATAGATATTTAGTGGAAGTACCATTCTATTCATAGTTTGACTTGACCAGCCTTTTGCCACTTTTTATAGCAAAACCTTTATCATGTTAAGTTAAACAACTTTATTATCAAAAAAATAAAAGTTAAACAACTTTCTTTCTGTGAAAAGTTGCCCCCATTTTGAACTCGGTTAGCATGCTTGGTAAAACGTATTTTTTTTTTCCAGGATTCCTAGGTAGCAATGTGTTAGTCTAATGTACAAGAACCTTCCTCAAAGAGGTACCTTCAGACATTTTTCTTTTACCAATTTGTTAGTCTTTGGACATTGATACTTTTTAGAAACCATGAATATAAGAAAATTTAAATTATTCAATCATCCCACTGTTAATAGTTGACTTCCCAAACAGGAATTTCAACAAAAGTTAAGACGATTTCAAAAGGTGCAGAAAAATGTACTCTCAGACTAACCGACTTCAGCTGCTCGTGTATAAAATCCACCAATTGCTGGCTGGACATGCAATCCCTGAGAAAAGAAGCCACATGAAAAGGATATATGAACAAAGAATTTAATACGTATTATCTGAAATCAAACCGAGTATATACTATGAAAGTAGAAATATAGGAACTAAAATTCCCATCATAAGTGGAAGCAGGAATAGTGTTTATCCAATTATCAAGCAGGTGACTTTATCTACATATAGGGTGTATGACAACCAACACACATTCTTTACAAGAAGTCACTTATAATTAACAAAAATCGCCATTACCAATGCTAAAGTTCATACCGACAACATAAGGTCTTGAGAAAATTCATATCTTGCGAATTGACTCCTATGCTAATTTTTTGCAGAGGCAAAAGCACAATGTGAGGTATAGAGCAACTCTTCTGTTAATGTTGTGGCAACTAAAATTGACAAAGGCTAATGTATGTTTTTCTTTGCTTTTCTCAATTTTCCTGTCTGCAAATACCCGTTCTTTTATTCCGTCTTGAGGTCTGCTTCCAAATTAAAAGGAAGAGTCAAGAATGCATACCATACACCATCACAGGCTAGCACAATAAAATCATCATCCTCGCACAGCTCAACCTAAACAAGGTTAAACACAATATTAGAACATGTTACAGAAGGAATGTAGGAAAGAAGGCCGGAGAGTGGGGTGGGTGGGGGTCGGCTCAAGACTTAAGAGTACATTTCAAGGGATAAAAGAGCGTAGCCTAGAGGAACATGTTAATAAAAAGGCTTCCCGCTTCTATTTAATGCCCTGTTGCTTCTTCAGCCCCAGAAAGAGTAACATATGTTGTCAAACCAAACAACAAGAGAAGTTGTTGAAAACGCCTTTCTTGCAAACAGTCATGTCTCTATTTTATCATAAACAAATTTCGGGAGTTACGAAGAACTGAAGGAACATACAGTGTTTATATCTGGATTGGCAGTTACAACTTGCTTCTCAGCTGGCAAAAACTTGTTCTGCTTGAATTCCGTGTCACCTGCAATGAAGTTGAAAGGATGCTCAATTTATATGCTAATTGTTGAAGTTGTGTGACCATCTCATCTAAAAGATTAAGTTGTTAGATGTGGTACACTTTATTTATTTAATTATGTCTCAACACGCCCCCTCACGTTTGGGCTTGATTCTAAGCTTTTAGATGTGGTACACTTTATTTATTTAATTATGTCTCAACACTAATTATATAATATACAAATAGATGGTTCCTCCCTGCTATCTATTCCCAGCTAACCAAAACATTCCTAGTGCTGAAATTTTTATCAGCTGTCTTTCATCTTCTATTACACTAATAATTACTGATCAATATTTCTAATCAGTTACTAAATAATCATAATAGCACCTCTTCTGTTCCATTAGTGAAGTTTCAAGCTGTATTAGCATGACCGCTAGATTCTAAATAGATCAACAAAGGTGCACAACAATTGGGAATTATCAATAATACCTATCGCTCTTGCAAGATTTAGACTTCCATTCACACGTCCTGCATGGATAAAACCACCAGCTTTTAGAATTCTCTCTCTCTCAACCTCAAGATCAGGTTTATGATCCCTCGAAAGATTGTATGCCTGCAAAAAGGGGTTGTATCAATTATTGGTTCTTTAATTTCACATTAATGTTTAAACAAGAGAACTTTAACATAACATCCTCGTAGCAATATACCCATCCATATCGAGGGCCACAACACTAATGGCCCCAGCTATAGCAAGTCTAGTGACACACATGCTGAGCTACTAGCACAAAAACAACTTTAGATGCAAAAATTCACTGCCAAAGAGAAGAATTGTTCAACCAGAGCAGAAAGCCAACAATTAATTAAAAGATAGCACATTACCTGGCCCTTCCTTGAAATTACACATCGAGAGTCACCAGCATTTGAAACAATGAGTTGCTTTCCTCTCATGATTGCAACACAAGCAGTACATCCACAAGTAGGTCCAGGAAAATCAGAGTGAGGCCCCTGATATCAATATAAAAAAGAGTTATCCACATGCAGTTAAACAATGTGTCCAAAACCAGTAATGTGCAGGTGAGGCTAAGTGGCACGCTAAAAGATTATATGTATAGTATCAAGGAAAAAATCTAATTATTGCGGCTTTGCCCCATTTAAAAAGCAGAATTATTCAGTTCGAGCAGTCACTTATTAAACAGGATCAACTTTGGAGAACTGTAATGAAGTGTGTGATCATCTCATTTAAAATCTTAAACTATTAGAGAGAGCACACTTTTATTTATTTAAATTATGTCTTCAACACGCACTCCTCACGTATGGGCTTTTTTGATTCATGAGCCAAGCACGTGAAATTTTTTTTTGATACTGGGTGACAGTGAGACTTGAACAAAGGACGAGGTTTGATACCATATGAAGTGTGTGACCATCTAATTAAAAAGTGTAGGCTAATTGAGAGAGCAAACTTTTATTTATTTAAACTATATTTTCAATAACCTGCTGCTTGCAATAACTTTCTGAAGCAGTAAACCAGTAGCGATGGAGGCGCAACAAAATCTAAGCATGGTCTCAACTTCTTAGCTTAATGTAAGTATTCATTGAGATACTTCTTTCTTAACCTCTAAAAGCAAGAAGCACTTGTAGTAAGAGTTCAGCAATCCATGAAAGTTGAGAAACTAACATTTGGGTCAATTTCACTTTCACCGTGGTTTTATCAACTGAACAGACAAAGAGGAGACAAATGCATATTGTTTTATTCTTTTAAACTATCCTCAGGAACAGCAGGTACCTCCTCAAATGCCCAATCATCAACATGGTCGTTTCCATCACCATTTTTTGGAGACCAAATAAGACCCTCTATCATACCAGTGAACTTGTTTAATTTATCCCCTAGTGCAGCCAGCTCCCTCCATCCTCTCTGACCACGCATCATCTCATCCATTCTGCACCAGGAATAGAACAAAACTAAGTCTCATTGATGCACTTTGGAAGCACAAAGGTAATTAGTGAGTTCATGGAACTCTGTTGAAATAAATAAAGACTGAAAAAAAATATATAATTGAACACCAAAAACAGACGGAGTTCTCAGAATGTTATATAGTCAATTTTTGAACCCAAAGACTCAAGAAATTAACCTGAAAAATGCTTTCTCGACTGAAGTTCCTATATCTCCATGTAAATATGCTTCATGCTTGAGAACTTGCTGATGTAGATACTTTGCACAGAATTTAGCAACAACTTTACCTGTAATTTATGTATAGTTCAATTATATTAGCAAATCAGGAAGTACATGTTAGTTGTTTAAGAAGCTCTTCAGGATGCATGTTTAGCGTGGCAACCTTATCTTTCTGGAGCAGGAGAAGTTTCAAACACTAAAGCCTCTACTGTTTGATAAGCATGTTAAATTTGGATTTCAAGTGGCACTTTGGGGCTATGGAAGCTTCTTAAGTAACTTCTATCCTAGGAACTAATCTCAAGTCTCCAAAATCAAATATATTGCACTTACATTCCTATAACCACCATATGAAACAAACAAATAGGGAGTATAAGGCGGGCAATTTAGAGGGAGACAGGTAATAAGCCAGAACATCAATCTAAGACTTCAAAATTTACAACTTCTAGACTGCACATTCAACAAAATCTATTAGCATAATTACATCATAATACCCACAGGAGTGAAGAATCAAATACAACAGCGTAAACTAAAGGAAAGAAGAGAATGTATGAATATAGTAGACCCATGTAAGTAAAACAGTACTCCTACTATATAATAGTAAGTAATCCATCAGAAATTTGTGAGAAGAATCAATCTGCAGTCACTTGAAATAGAATATTGGGAAAAGTAGGGAATTGCTACATTTCTAAACCGAAACACTAAATAGCCACAAATGAACTAAAGAAGTACTTGAACAACTTGAAGCATATGTGCATCAGGTTCGGGCAAATAAAAGTTTTAAAGAGAGAGTGCTCATTGAGCTCAACAGAAAATGGCAAACACCTAAGGAACTAAAATCAAAGAGAAACTCTTAGTAAAGACACTGAGCGACACAACTAAAGAGAAGAAGGGAAAGAAGCTCAGCAGCAAGAGGTGGGGGCGGAGAGAGAATGCAGAATACCAGCGCGAGAGTGCACAATCACGGCGGAAAGGTTTCATCGCGTAACTGTAGGACTATAAGCCTTCTCATATCCTAATCAATTTGGTATTGAGAGCACCGCCATTAGTTTCAATTAAAAATCCAAGATTGTCTGAAGTTTCCTTAAAAAAAACCTTTTATTTCTTTTCATAAGTTGAATCGTCACACAATCATGTCTCTAAACAAGAAATTGGATAAATAGAAACATCAATTAAAAGGAAATCCACCAAGGTCACTTGATATCTACAAAATCAGTCGAAATCTGCAAATCACAAAAATGTCCACACCCAATCTTCATAGTGCAACTTAGCTGAAATTGATTTTTTTTTTTTTTTAAAAAAAAACAGAAAAACGTATTTCTACCACGTTCAAACCATGGCATTACTGAGGGAAAATAGACCTGAATGAACAAAAATATTTCTCTCACAAAACGGCATTGCATCCCACTTAACGCTGGATGCATCAGAACCATCATTTCACTGCTCAACTGTCAAGTTATGCTACAGTCAAGTGGTTTCTCAAAAAAGGAGAGGAAAAGGCCCCTTTACACCAGAGTAAGGGAGAGGGTAAAACAAGGAACGTGATATAAATTACAAACTTGATTCCAGGTAAGATTTCCTTAACTCAAACCAAACCATGTTTTAACTTATTATATTTCTCAGTTAGCTGACGACAAGTCTTTGCAAGTGTAAGAATTTACAGCATCTGGATACTAAACCATGTAACGACAAGATACATACCTCCGTGACCATCGTAGACACCAAAAAAGGATGTTGAAGCATCCAAATCAGGTATTGCTGCATGCTAGACAAAGGAGCATGCCAAGAAGTCAGCTCAAGATGAAGTTAACTCATACACATAGTTGGAGTATCCATAACTTAAAACACTATGATTAGACAAACACTGAGAACGTGTTTCAAGTAACTATGTGAATAAGAATCATTTATTAATAATGAGGACCATAATAATATGAACCTTTATGATGCACTTAAACGGATAAAAAGCAAACATCATAATCTGAATTGATAACGAATCCAACTCTCAGCTACAGTGTAATTATATCTTCACTAGAATTAATCAAATAACTTGAGCCTACTTCCTTTCACAGAAAGATTCCCCCGGCTTACTTTCACTTATTTTATTCTTTTCTTTCATTTATATTTAGTGGAAGGAGTCTAATCGACAAGTGAGATGGGCTTCAGATAGATCATTTATACGAAGGAAAGATAAACAAGCATAATGAACTTTGTGTAATCCTACTACCAAAGCTTTTCACATTGTAAATGTTTTATTAGTCTTAAACTGATCTTGTGGGCAAAGCATAGCCAAGTTTGTCATGACGGCCACGGTACTACCGGTTCAATTTCATACCACAAGTTTGCGGAGACCAGCCAGCACGGAGGATAACCAACTCTACAACTCAGGATGATTTAATTGCTAGAGAAAGAAGAATCAAACTAAGTCTAAACAACTCAGTAGTGACATTACTCTTGAGTAAGAGAGCGGGCAATCAACTATAAGTTTAACTCATGCCCTGGGAACATGTCGAGACATCCCAGAATCCTTACCCTTTGCCAGATGGAAAGATGTGAAAGTATAGACTGCACGTTTCCTCTTTGTCGTTTATTATCTTGTATCTGGTATCATAAATATAATGTACTAGAAAATATGGACAAAAGCCAAATTACTTATTTCCATTCCTCAAAGTTACATCTTTAAACTTATTGACTAAAATAGCAGAAATCCTAGAATGACTACTCACAGCATTAAAAAAAAGGACTACTCACAGCATCTTCCATTGTTGCACGCCATCCTTGCATTGATGATAAACCATATCTTACCCTAGCATTCTCACCATCTTCTGAAAATTTCTCCGTTTTTGGAGAACTAAGGTATATACCCATCCCTTGTAGCTGAAACAGATAAAAAGATGCACTGAATATCATTAAAAAAACATAGACAAGAGGGAAGCAATGAACTTTTATGGCCAAAATTTAGAAGGGGAAAATCAGAATTTTCTGGCCATACATTCCATTGTAGAAGCGCACAAATAAACAAGCAACTATCTAATGAAAAGATAAAGCTGAAGTATCACGAAAGCAAAAAGAAAATTATGCTAAGAACGCCGGTTATTAGAAACTTCAATAAAATATCAGCCCCTATTTTACATCACGGCTGCAGTAGACAAACATCTAATTTCACTTAATGCACTAGAAGCCGATCATCTTCAGAACAGTTGTTATTCCTCTATGTGCAAAAAAGTTTCAATATAGCATTGCCTCCTTGAGATCAAAGTACCATATAGTTCATATTAGGCATCAATTAATTTTTTAAGAAATGCTTGAAATGTATTAAAAACAAAAAATCTTAAAATCGGTGACACGGATGGAAGGTGTTGAAGTATGTGACCATCACATCTAAATTGTTAGATAGAGCTCATTTTATTTATTTAAAATCTCCAACACATCCTCTCACATGCAGGGCGGATTCATTATTATTATTTTTTTCATGGGCCAAGGAGGTGACGTTAGTTTTTTCCAAAATGGTGGCAGTGAGACTTGATCCCAGGATCTCCGTATGCTCTGATACCATGTTGTCCTCTTCCATGGTATTAGAATCAGGCACATCCCAATTCACTGTTTACCCATGCTTGGCAACCATCTTAATATGTCCACGCTTCAGTTGGCAGGTCTGGGTGTGCCGGGGGCTTGTGTCAAGTTTCCAACATTAGGCACCTCACCTCTTGAGCTAGCTTTTGGAGTGGAGTAAGCAAAGGTGATCTGTCTTATGACTGAGCAATCAAGACCCTCTACCCTTGTCCACTTACATACTGGAATTTGTACATTAACGACTCGAAAGATGTATTTCACTTATTCCAAATTAACAGGTTAAAATCCTTTGAACCTGATATAATAAAGCAATTATACAAACTCAAATATAACTGTTCAATTCAGGTCTTCTCTCAGATTGATTTCAAACAACATTGAAAACAAGGTAAACTAAAAATCTTATTAAATTCGAAGATGTGGAAATTCAAAATCGAATCTTTTTGTTGTTAAAAAGGATGGGATTTTGAATTTCTACATCTTCAAATCATAACTCCAAAATGATGTACGTAAATGAATCGAATTAATAAGTTTGATAATCATTTTCAGCTTTTTTTCTAATACAAAATATTCATTCATACTAATTACTATTGTACTAACTATTCAGAACAGTTAGCTATCAGACAACAACAACAACAAAATACGACAAGTGAGGTTGAGAGACTGTTTCGGATAGAACCTCGCAAGATTGAGATTAGTAAGGCAAATAACTTACAAGTTGATTTGGGCAGAGAAAGTTGAAAAATAGTGCTTTAGAATTAGAATGAATAAGAGGGGAGTGGGACAGAGTGTTTGAAGATTCTAATGCCTCTTTCTGTCTCTTCCATTTTTTGTTGTCTTCTCATCTAACGAACAATAATGGAATTATACATCTTGTAACATGATTTGTATAAACAATAAATAAAGCCTTACAAGTTGTTTGGATGGTGTATTGTATTACTATGTGAAAAAAATAAATTATTTTGATTGTCATGGACTTTAATTCTTTGTATATTTAGTACAGCTAGTTATAAATTTTTATAATGTGTTAGCTTTTCAACATGCCAAGTGTTATCCTATAAGTAAAGTCTGAGGAGTGTCAGATGTACACATGCCTTACCCCAACCAAGATAGACAGATTGTTTCCGGTAGACCTATTTTTAAAAGAGAAAACAATAAGAAATACCTTAGTCCATAAAATATTGACATAAAAACTAAAATAACCAAGGTAAACAGAAAACACCAATTGTAATAGAGTCAAAGAATAAGATAGAAACAATATATATACAAATAATATTTAATGTCAATATCAGAAAACTCACTCGATTACTAACTAACTTTCTACCATAATCTCCGACCTCCATGTTTTCCTATCTTGGGTTATGTCCTCGGTAATCTGGAGGTGAGCTATATCCCGTCTAATCACTTTGCCCCAATTATTCTTCGGTCTACCCCACCTCCCTGTAGATCCAATACTACCAATCCATCACACCTCTTTACTGGAGCATCTCTGCCACCCCTCTTCATATGATCGATATTAGCTTTTCAAATTTTTAATGTTAAATTATGACTGACTATCGAGATTTTAATTTTAACTTATTTATTTTCTTTTATAACATATAAAGTTCAAAAAGATAATTGCATAAGTTATACTTATAACAATGAAGTAAGATCTAAACATCATATATTATTACACGTGTAAAATCTCCCCTTGCTATGGCAATTATAAATTTTCTAAACAAGAGTCGCCATTATAGAGAGGTCTCGCTGTACTACTATAGCTGCTATTTATTTGCAACATAGTATTGTATTCCAAGAAGAGTCAAACGTATTGGTTAGGATCAACACGTTTAACATCATTCAAATTGTTTTTGAGTCATAAGTCTGCTCAAATCACATTGTTAGCTTGCGCAGACTCTTCTTTTGCTAATATGATATGTGTTGATGATTCATGAATACTTATGACGATAACATCTATAACCAAACACGAGATAGATATAATCCCAAATTCCATCTCAAAATGATAATCCTAATCTTATTAATCAAAAGACCCCAAAAGTAACAACAATAATCGCATTAGCAAAAACATTAATAGTATTAATAATGATAATGATAGTGATAATAATACTAGTCTTAATAATAATGACGACAACAACAACAACGCGCACCCACCCCCTCTGTGGCCACCACACACCAGGGGCGGATCCATTATTGTTTTTGCGGTTCACATGAACCAATGCTCTCTCCATAAATTAGGTATATTATGTATATATATTTCAAAATATATCTAATATTATATTTGAGAACTCATGTTTTAAAAGTTAAAGTAGTTCACTTACAATGAGTAATATGAACCGATCCTATTTAAATGCCTTTTATTATTTTTTACTTAATGTATCATCACATGAAATGATATTTAGCCTATATACACCATATAATATTTTGACAAAAGTTGTTTCTCGACAATGGTGAACTCATACTTTTGAAGATAGGAAAAATGAAAAAAATCAAATATCTACATTTTAGGCAGTGTCAAACAACTATCAACTATACTCTTTATACAAAAACAAAGTGATCCATTGAATTAATGGCGTGTGCAACTAATCCAGTGTTCAATGTATTCGTGTATGGCAGCCTATTAGCTGACGACGTCGTTCTTGCCCTCCTCAAACGGGTCCCACCTTCTTCACCTGCCACTCTTCACAACTTGTTTGTTCCTTATTCCTTCTTTATTTATTTATTTTTCTTGAATGCATATGGTGTTTTGATTTTTTTTTTTCTTTTTTTGAATGCATATGCTGGGATAAATGGCAAGAAAGACAATGTTTTTTTGTACCTGAGACATCATGTTTCTTATCCAATTTTATTGACTACTAGGCAGACACCTATGGTTTGAACTCTTGTTATACCATTTTGGCAATTGGTTAAATTGCCTTTTTTTTAGTTATCAATTACACTTACAAAGTTTTACTTTTTTTTGGGTGAGACATTAAACATTTTAGAAGAAGTTAAGTGCGTGGATTATGTGATCATGATTAGTGTTCAAGAACCATTTAATGTGTATGTGTCATGTGACAGTTTATTTGTATACTCTTTCAGCTTATGCGGTGTAAAATGATGCTGAAATTGATTTTAAGGAGATATTTGGGATTGACATTTTCCAAAAATTTCTACTTAATTGAGTCCTACGAGCTTCAGACATAGACTGTGATTGTGTTTTGTTAGTGCCAATTTCATCTGTCCCAGAATCAAAGTTTCATTTTTTTCCTGCTTAGTATTATGGAACACTGTCGTATTAAGATAGCTCGCTACACGTGTGTTAACATACTTTCTTTAGTTTGGATTCTTAAAAATGTCATGTAGATTTCAACCATTATTACATTATATGGTCTTTTTGTATTGTCTGACGAATGTCTGTTATATGAAGGGGTTCAATTGAATTCCTTTCGCTCAAGTCTTATACTGTGTAAAATTGACCCCTTTACCTGAGAAGAAAAGTTTGGCATAGTGACTAAAGGGGTTCAGAAATTGCTTTAGATCATAAGTCCAAATCTAGGTATAAGATTTTACTATCTTCGAATTCCCTTATATGAATTCCTGGCTCCACCACTGAATGCAATATGCATTATTGTGCAATGCCACTTTCAAAGAATATGTGTCTATGGAACTGTCGTGTGGCTATTTACTAAGTATTTCATTCGTATATACATCTTACTTTGCATTTGAGATCGAACACTTACAGCATGGTTTCTGAATGCTAGTTAGTGGTTTTTTTAATTGTCGTGTAAATGTTCCTATTTGATCAGTGCTTTCGTTGTTTCTTCGAGTATATTTTTTCTGGTATCTTTGGACTGATTCTGTTGCTTTTCTTCAGCCATAGGTTTAGCATCAAAGGGTGCGTTTATCCAGCCATTCTCCCAGTAGAAAACAAGAAAGTCAATGGCAAGGTTTGTTTGACATTTTCCATGTGTCGTAGAGGATTGGCAATTGATACGGACATCCTAAATGATAAATTATTAAATTATCTTCTTAAATTTATACTTGAATGAATTGCAAAGTATTTCTGCCTCTATGACAAAATGTCCAAGCATCTTCCCAATTCAGCTATCTGCTATCATATGAACATAGTCTGATGAATGAATTGCAGAAAATTTCTGTTATCATGTGATGGTTTCTACAAAATTTTCTTACCAGTAGCCAGATTTGGTTATCTCCAAAATGCCCAGGGACTTCTTCTTTCTACCTCTATTACAAAATGTCTAGACATAAGCTGGGCAAATCATTACGTTGATACTTGATACTTGTAACTTTTTCAAGTGAGGTTAACGAAAATGAAGTGATTGATTGGCATTGGGGAAATTTAAGTTTCGTAAGAGAGGATTCAGTTTGTTAGTAACTATTAGACATAATTTTCTTCATGATTATTTTGTTAAAACTTGATTCATAGTAATCGTCAGCTGTTGTTTTGTTCTCCCAACAACACTAGTATAAGCTTTATTTGCATCCAGTGACTAGCTGCTTAAGGACACCCAGAATATTTATACATTCTAGTCCATTCACATATAATTGAAGATCTGGTGGGTGAATGTGATGATTGACCTCTGTTATAGAGGTCCAGGGACACCAGACCAATGCATGTACAATACATTTAGAGGTAAGAAAAGCTGCTGCATACAATCCTTTTGCATTAAGACCTCAAGGAAAAATATAAGAGCTGCCCCTCTTACTAATCTTCTGTTGATATGTTTGTTTTGACAAAATGCAGGTTCTTTCCGGCATCACTGTTCCTGAATTGGATATATTGGATAAATTTGAGGATTTTGAGTATGAAAGGAGAACTGTTGATGTTTCCCTGACGGTATTGATACACCAAAGTTCTCAGAGTTTCTGTAATTCTATATTTTTGTTCTTGATATTGCAGTGAGACATCACAGAGCATGACTAGTCTTTTCTAGAGCTCGAAGTTACTCAAACTCCTTTTCCTAGGAAACTTACAAATTGTTTTTCCCTAAAAATCTTCAAACGGCTCCTAAAATTTTTGGTTCATGGAACGATCGAGATTTCAGTTGATGGGTGGCTTGTGGAGATAAATGTGGGGGACTAATGCATAAAACAAATAACCATACTCTTTACTGCAGTGTTACTGTTACTTGAAGTGCTCATCCAACACTTTAGTAAGTAGTGTTCTTGCTACATAACTTTCATTAGATCTAGGCCGTTATCCGTTTTCCTTCGTTCTTTTTCATTTGCACATGTACTTTTTAAAGATCATCACATCTGTGTTTTATGAATCACAAATGTATAATTTCCTATTTGTAATCTCAGAATGCTTGAGCGCCTTCAAGTAGTTCTACCAACATGTATGACATATTTTTGTTTTTAAAAGTTTCTTGGTTGACTAGGACGAAGAAGTCTAGCATGCCTGGGCAGTGGGAATTTTCAGGTCTTTTATTATAGACTACAGATGATAACAACTTCAAAAGTTTAAAACCAGCTAGTCATAGTGATATCTTTGCCTTTTGCTTTTAAGTTCTTTTTAAGTATGTTATGGTTGGCATAAATTTACCAAAGCAGGTTTTGCTTCATCCAGCTCTCTCACGTCTCACCTATGTCAGTTAGTTTTGGCACTTCTGGATCGTTACTCATCAGTCTAGTCCGCTGTCTTGTTTTGCTTTGGCAAAACATTGTGTGTCACGATGATTTCAGTTGTCAATTTGTAATCTATTTATCTGGTTCACGAGATATCTTTGGCTTTTTGCAGGACAGTTCTGATACATTAATGGTTGAAGCATATATTTGGGCTGACAAGAGTGACCCAAATTTGTACGGGGAATGGCACTTTGAGGTAATCTATGATCTTGTTCAGTTGCTTCTCTTTTCTTTACTAAGATTCAGTCAAAGCTTAGTTCTCATACTTCTATTGTCTTATGGAAATGCTTTGAAAGGAATGGGAACAATTGCACAAGAAAAGCTTCATGAAAATGACAATGGAGTTTGTGGAAGAACTGGAGCAACCTGACCAAAGTAGCAGCATATGAATCCTACTATAGGCAGGATGAGAATACGTCCACAGTTTGATGATGTTCATGAACATCGAGCGACCTCCTGCGACCCCAAAATAAAAAGGGGAAAAAGAAGAAGAAAGAAACATACGGATAGTTAAGCTTACAAACATGGTATTCAGTTTGGACTGTATTTGTTCTGTTAGTCTATGGCTTCTGTTGTATTACAAGTAGTGGTTTCCTTTGGTTGTGGGGTGGGGGGTGAGACCTTTGATCTTGGGAAAACTTCGTATTGTTATTTGTACATAGAAACTCCAAGACGATTGGTGTTACATGTGCCTGTTTACAATCTATAATAAGATGTGATTGATCACATTTGGTATCTCTTTTGTTCTAAATTATGTCTTTACACAAAAACAATGAATAAAAAAATGAAACAAGAAAGAGTATTTCTCGATTTCCGTTTTAGCTTGTCTCTACCTCCAATGGTTTTACGTTTACACTTCATTTTTCTGTATCCTTTTAGCTTGAAAGTGTGAAAAAGTTATTCGACGATTAGACTCTTGATCTAATAAAATATCAATTTTTTTTGAAAATAAAGTAATAAGGCATCACAAAGATTAGAGCTGAGAAAGCATATAGACAGCCAAAGTGGCACTTTATTGATGATAGTAGTAGAAAATCATGTTATATATGTGAGAGTCAAAGTAGAAGTTCAATATTAGTGAAGCTTTCACAGTGATTTTGCTACAATTGACTCGTATTCTATGGTTTTACTAATAGTGTTAATTTTCCTTCTCCTGAAATCTAATAAGTAATGAAGGATTTAATTCTGCTTGGGAGGGTTGCGACGGCGGATTCTTAGATAGCCAAACTTGCCAGCCCCAGGAGATGAACCCTCAAATAGAATAGGCAAATATCCGGTTGCAGCTTTGTATCTTCGCTGTATCTGCACATCCAAAAGAGTGGGAAAAAAAGAAGGCCTCATTATTCTGGTAAATCTACACTACTACTAAATTTCCAAAAATCTAAAGTAAGCTTATTCAGCTGAAGAAAATATGTAGTCTTTTACCATTTTTTGGAATGTGTCAACCAGTTACGTTACAGTTTCGAGTTCTACCTACCCTTTACAACATTTAGTTTCTACTAGCGTTCTTTACCAATAGAAAACCAACGAAAATTTTACACTTTTCTTGAATTGGTGAAATCGTAAAGTTTTCAGACTAGGGAGTAAATATTATTGGTCATCAAACACAATGCAGGAGAAAAAGCCTTAATATAAGAGAGGGACATTACCTCAAGAATTTGTTCACTGCTCTTGAGTGAATTCCTGCCAATTACACAAACAGTTCCACCAGATCCTCCGCCTGTGATTTTCGCACCATACAATGTCCCTTCTCCAGACTTTGATGCCTTGCTGTGCTGTATTTCTTGCACTAGTTGGACGAGCCTATTTGTTCCGTCTGAACCCAGTCCACAATCACTGTAACTGTAGTGGCACTGCAAATACAGCACGATGGAGAGAAATAAGTTTACAATGGATTTGTCATATTCATATCATAGAGCAGAGCATTTAAGTTCATCTTTGCTCCCTTTTTAAATTTGGGAGAACTTATTGATTAGGGAGATTTATCTTTCTTACATTGTAAATACGTCTCACTTTAATGTTCTATTATGCTTTGATGCTGAGTTGCTTACTAGTTCATCCCTCAAAATTTCTTTTACCGAAGATACAAGGAGAACAGCAGTTACAAAAAAGAGCTAAAGGGGTTACACATCCAGATACCTGATACAATAGTTCTCCAAGAGCAGTAAGTTGATCATCTGAAGACGCGGATGTTAGTAGTGCTTTAAAGGCCTGTCATCAAAATTTCAAATCATCACTACGGTAACATATATTCTGCACAAAATGTAGAAGAGTAGTTTAATCTTGTCCCAACTGAGCATTCATATAAATAAGAAAATAGATTTGTTTGAAATATGTTGGCTGCAAAACGGTCACATTCAAGCAAACTAACCTTCACGCGGAAGTTCTCGTAAATAGGGTGTCTGGCAGCTGCTCTGACCCCATAATTACGTGTCTTGTCAATTGCTGTTACTGGGTCACGGTGGTCAGCATACTTTTCAACGAATGCCTCACCAAGTAAAATATCAGGAAGCATCTTTGCGTACATAGCCTCGTATCTACAGTAGCAATACCATTTATGAATTATTACAATTCAAGAGATTGCTCAGACTGTAAGAAACAAGCTCACCATGCCCCACGTAATTGGAACCGGGGTGGGGGGGTATGATACCACAATGTAAAATTTTGTTCACAGTTACATAGGAGTTTAGGGGAAAAAAGTGACGGTGCAGAGGAAATCGGGGAGAAGAGAAGAGATCACATGCACCAGTAGAGAAAGAACTAATAACTATCAGAATGTAAATGCTATGCTCTCCTTAATTTTCTAGCACTACCAGTGTCATGCTTTTACCTGTGAGGTGAAAGGTTGCACAAGTAATCTAATGAAGCTTCAGCTTCAAGTAATTCGACACTATCTTCCTCTGTATCATAAGGGTGACTGCCATTGGTTGACAAGGACTGTGACACTAGTGTTGATGCAACAGACTTGATGATCTCTCGGCCCATAAAGGCACCAACTCTCACGGATCCGTAATCAGCACCTCCAACGCTGCACAATGGTGGTAAATCTTAAAACAAGAACGAAGAAGGTGAAAAAAGTATATTTTTTATTTGCCCATCAACGGAACATAAAAATGACTCACTGCTCTAGGTTTACTTCTGTAGCTCTATGCTTGAAGCAGCACCGATTTTCTGGAAAATTTTCACCATTACATGCAGCCAGTGAAGATTTTGTTTCTTTCCTACTAATTTTATATTTATGCCTATGTCACTTGCATTTGGGCTGAGATTTAGTATTACATAAGCACTCCTAAAGATTTACAAGCTTTTGTGTCAGTTTGATGATTCAATCCATCAAATATTAGAAGAGATTACCAGAAAAATAATGTACTGTGAGATTGAGAGGACTGGTATCTGGAGAAATGGGCAGATCCATCCATTCTTTTCTGAGGTCGGCCCATGCAGATCATGTCAAATATTGTATAGCTCATCTATTTTTCTTTTCTTTCTACTACAAGTCCCATATCAATTTCAATCCAGTTGTTTCATCATCTTTCCCGGCTTAATGGTCTCCGATGAAGCAGTATTTTCCTAATGTTTTGACGACAAAGTTGGACTTTACCAGCCTCATTCTCCAACGGATTTTGTTTTTGTTCTGATACTTAAAAAGACTATTAACACCCATCTCATCATGCTAATAATGAATAATTGAAGAGTTTTAATAAAACAGATACACATGTAGACTGATTTTGGGGAATTCAGAAGTTTCGACAAAAAGTTTAGTGGAGCGTGCATCTTTATTGCAAGAGATTACTGCATGTGCTCAAATTTAATCAGCTTGTGCATAAAGTGCAAAGCATGTAAGCTGGGCATCCATTAACCCAGATCCCTGAAGCTAGATAAGAAGGGTTCTTTTTCTTCTAAAGAGGAAAATAAGATTAAGAAAATACAAAAACCGATACCTGTGCCTTATTCCTGAATCAATTCCCCACACTCTTATATGACCAGGAATATCCACTAAACCCAGCACCTCGGCAGGCTGCAATAAATGGGAATAACCTTAGTCATTTACTTAACTGATTTGCAGTGAAGTTTGTACAACTGTTGGTTCAGTACCTGACAAATCATTGCAAGAAGCTTGTTGGTTTCACCACATGCAGAAGTCATCTGATCCATTACACCACATGGCGCTCCAACTACATGATTTTCTACCTATCACCGAAAGAAGGAAAAATTAGGTGCTGAATTACTATTGAATGTCAAATATTTGGAAGATAAAACATTATCAATCAAAAGCCTTAGAGAAATCAAACCTTTTGGCATAGTAAGGCAAGCTCCCTTGGGCTAATATTCAACCCTGGAAAGCAAAGATTATGGTACAATAATCAAGAAAGCATTCAAATTGATGTGGATCAAATAACAGTTATTATACATTGTTGAACCAAAAGAATTCCATTTTTTGGAAGGAATGTTAGCAGAAAAATTGCATAAAAGAAAATCTAATACAGGACTAGTCTCACCTTTTCCTAATGACAGTATTTTGCCAGGTTAAGTTGTTATTGTGCGTGCTGGTGGTCCGGGAAGAGGTCCAAACTCATGATAGTTTTTGTCATAGAATAGGAAAATATGGCGTATAAATCAGGAAGGACCGCAAGGCTTAACTAATTTCCTTTTCCAGGTTGTTCATGACTGCATATTTTCACTCAAAACAGTTGCTTAGTCTGTTCTTTATACAACTACTCTAGTCCTTAGGACCATTATTGGATTAAGCATGGGGGAGTGGTGGTGGGGGGGGGGGGGATTGGATAAATTGATTGCTTGGACCATCCATGTCTGTGTATGCTTGCTTAGTGTAAGTTAGTTTCACTTAGTATAAGTTAGAGTCTCTATTGTCAAGGCTTTTTTATGTTTCTTCTCGACAAATTAGTCATTATAACACGAGCATGCTTATATAGGTAGAAGAAGTGTACAGGTGAATGAGTACTTACCATG
This sequence comes from Petunia axillaris subsp. axillaris, assembly GCA_029990575.1. NCBI lineage: Eukaryota > Viridiplantae > Streptophyta > Magnoliopsida > Solanales > Solanaceae > Petunia > Petunia axillaris. The sequence goes on from JARKNS010000003.1 coordinate 25,490,511, forward strand.
AGAAGCAGCGATTGCAGACATGCTAGCAACCTCCACAGATGCAGAGGATGACACACCTTTTCCTTCTGGGACGGCAGAAGAAACCTGCAAGTGCATAAAGAGGGTTATCCTGGATTATTTCCACCTAGCCTGTTCAAGTTGTGCAATTTGACTTCTTCTGATTTCATTAGAGAAGACACCAAATATTTGACCGTACTTCTAGTGTCCAACAAAATAATTATTTCTTGAGACAGGAATTTACTTCAGACAATGTTATCCTCGAAATAAAAGTAAAGGATTTTCACCATAATCCACATAATAGGGAATAAAATCGAACAGAAGCAAGCTAGTAGCTAAGCTGGTTTAGCAACCTATACATTGTCAAAGCTGTTCTGCAGATGCAATGCTAATTGCAACTATCAGAGAGTTTGATAGTTCAGCAAATTATATTGTGAACCTGTGAGATTTGTGACAATATGAGTGGATATATGACGTAGTATAATCTTTAAGCGACCAGAAAGTTCAACTTGAAAAGTTTAATAGTAGGATGAAACTATGTTCACATGAAAAAGAGACACGCGTAAGCAGTGATAATGTTAAGGAAGAAGTTATATATCGTAACAAAGTGTTGGCAAAAATCAAAACAAACAGCATGCTACATAAAAAGGAGTATAACATGGAGTTCCAAGCAGCGAGCTTATTCCGCAAACAAATGTAAATTGGTATCACCAGAGACTAGCAGTGCATAGAGGAGTAACATATAACTGTCACCTGTAAATTCAGCTATGCAAGTAATAGCTGGAAAAACAAATGATTTCCAAATAAGCAGCAAGAAAGAAAAAAACCAGATCAAACTAGTTTTTTTGATTCAAATTATTTACAAGACAAGAAGGCAATGAGTAATGGAGTTGGACTGACCAGCAAACTGATGCTATTCTCGAAGCGTATGCCGAGCTCCTTCATCAAAACTAGAACTGTGCCGGCAACATATGCAGCCCATCTGAAATTTAATGGAAGTTAACATAACACAAACAACGACATTCAAGTAGGGAAAATGCTGAATGGAAGTATACGAAACCTTTGAGAAGGATCTCGAGCAAAATATTCCCTCGCTTTCTTGTAACTTATCGGTTCACCCCCTTCAAGGAAATCTGATATGTCCATGTCAAAAGTTGGACCACGGTTGCTCAGTTCTGACCCATATGACACCTATAGTGGCAAAAATTGGTAAAGCTTCAAGGAGATAATAATAATTGCAGTCAAAACGGCTAGATTCTTGCAAATGTTTGGGTTCTGGATACTGAGAACTTGAAACTGCTAGTATGATATACAGTCCCACATAGAAACAGATGAAAACAATTTGACAAATCCATACAGCATCAGAAAGAAAAAAAGGTGTAATTTCTTCATGTATGCAAATGGTGAGATTCTAGTACTCCTTTAAAGTTTCGCATAAGACCTGGTCCCTTCAATTGAGGTTAAAATAGACGAGAAAAGCTAACTGCACCGAGTCAGCAGCTTCAACACTAAACTATACTTAAAAGAAGTAATAATTAGAAATTCATACAATTTGGAGCACAGGGGTTGGTCCTTGTCCTTTGGCCTGCTGCCGAGCCAGAGCATGCTTCCACAGCCTCTGTTTACTGGGATGAATCTTTTGCACAGCAACATGGCAGGCTTCTCTAATTGGCAACTGCAAGATGTTTCATACCAATCATAGAAGTGAGAGTAGCATTAAGTGCACAACAAAAGTTTTTGTCTTTGAACTTCACTGAACTTCCCTTATCCGTTCAAGCCTTTTCAGCAAGCATAGATGTCATGTAGGAGACAAGCTTCAATATGTATGTAAATGAATAAAATATCGAATAACATTAAATCAACAGCAGGCAGGCAAAACAAAGAAAAATGGAATGTCTCAGTTGTGGAGTGACATGGTCGAAGAAGGAAGAAATTGAGAACTAACATGTACATTCAACATATTTGTATCAGGAAAAAAAAAACAGATGCATAGTGCATACTATTCTGGCATCTGTTTATGCAAAACAACTGTTAATATCATATAAAATCCAAAAGAGGGAAAAAAATAATGGTAATGACGTAGAATGTTCTATACTTCAAACGGAAGAAACAATATAACTAATATTAAAGAGATTTGTTTGAATTATATTAAGAATGCAAAAATGCGGTTCACAAAAGCAACTACGTAGTCAATGAAATAGCAAATGTAATAAAAATCCAAAGCTGAATAAACAAGCCTAGAGAAAGATTATCTCAAGCTACATGCTTGGGTCATTTGAGACCATGCATTAGATCCAGAAGCTAAAGCTTAGAACCTAGCCCTTAGACAAGATTCAGATGCCTTAAGAACAGTTAGTTTAACAAACAAGAATAGGCATCACGCAAAGATTTAAAAGAAGTGATAATAGGATACCTGTAAAACAAGGCTTCCAGAATAGTCAGCAATTCCACCCATGACATCAAGCCTTCCAGGTGCTCTTGCCACAAAAATGTCTTCCTATACGTAGAAACTTCAGGCCAGTAAGCCAAGTATGACATAAATCTTCAACAAGATAGAAATATTCATGTTTAAAGATTAAGAGAAATAAAATGGAACAACGGCTGGAGTATATCAAATTCTGAAGGGAACACTCTATATCAGACACATTTGTATATCATTACCTTTCTGTCAAAACAGTTTTTCCTATTAATAAGACGGTCATATCTTTTAGATATAGAGACAACATTTACTAGTGCAGAAGATGTGGATCACCTCATGTTGCATTATTGGATCGCAACACGCTTATTGTGGGAGATCTAGAATTGGTTTGGAATAGAATGGGCGATGCCGAGCAGAGTAAAGGAGGCACTGTTTAGTTGGGCTTTCAGAAGTAGCACGGGATGTTGCACCACAAACCCTGATGTGGGTCATTTGGAAGGAGAGAAATAGAATAGCATTTGGAGGGGTTGAAAATGATTGTCTATTTGAGGAGTAGCTTTTAGTCCTTTTGGTGCACCCTTGAGTTCCCGATTTGTACAGGTGATTGGGTGACTGTAGAGAACCATGGTTTATTGTAGGCTGTCTACATTTTGGTATGCTGCTTGTATACGGGGATTCCCCAACTTTATTAGTAAATTTATTCAACTTATCAAAAGAAAATGGTCCTATCATGCTTAGTACAGACACAAAGTTCAGTTCCAACTTAGAAATTTTCGTTTGAGCACTCGGATAATATTGGAGGAATGATTTCATATTGCATCTTCGCCCCTCTCCATATCCCTTTGACCTTCTCCCATATCTCCCCATTCTCTTTTCTATTATTCTTCTCTATTCTCTATTAATTCTCTTCCCCACCCCCACCTTTTTTTTTTGTTGTCTAACTCTGTTTCACTGTTATTTCATGCTCTCTCCCCCCATATGGTAGTTAGTTACAAGCCTCTCTTGTTTAGTTATTGTTCACATTTTTTTTTCTTTTTTTTTTTTTTTTTGAGGGGTGGGAGGTGGTTGTTAGGATGAGGGTTTGGGGGACTAGTTGCATGGTTAGTCAACCAAATACAAATAAAACAGAGAGTGAGCCATGAAATAACAAGGACCTCCCAATTGAAGAGACCAGCGGCAGCTTTCCGCTCTCTAATGGTGTGCTTTCCTGTTTTTGTTGGGGAATCATCAACCAGGCCATCCAGTCCTGCCAAGCTCTTCAAGAAACTCAAGGTATCTGATAGACCAAGAAAGTCTCCATGGAGAATTTCGAAGTCGTGAGGGTATCTAATAGAAGAAAATAAAAAACATCAACCTTCATTGACACTCAGCAATTATGTTGTTAAACTCTGTTATAAATGGGATGTACAAAGAAACTTACAAGTCTGTTAGAGAGTTATTTTCAGTTGTTACAGCAGAAGGTGATCCTGTACGAAGACCAAGTTCACTTTCGGCATTTGCATACCAATCTGGAATACAGAGATCTCTTCCAGGAACTCTTTGCAACTGATATCCAAGAACTATGGCATCACGCAGTCTCCTTGGGCCACTCAGCTAAAAGTCAGAGAAAAGAAGAATCATTACATAGCTGGGTAAACATTTATTAGTTTAGCTAATTGACAATTCTTAATCAGTATTCTTAATCAGTTTGAGGAAAATTTTATTAGTGTACACGACTTTACCTTGTCTAATGCATAGTTGTTACCGTAAGCTGTATCCTGTAAAATACGAGCTGCAACTTCACCACCATTAATTCCACCTTCATAGCACGGATTCAGAGTCATTGCACGTTCAAGGTAAGGTCTCCAATGTCCAGTAAGTAAATCCCTTCTGATCATCTCAACACCACCTTGATAGTACTGGTTAAAATAATAGGCTTTAAGGACAGTACTTTCACAAAACCTCGAGGTAATAAAGGAAAAATAACTAAATAGAAGTTTATAGCTCTACCTCAAGCATATTTCTGAGAAATGGTTCTTCATTAAAGTAGTCTCTACGTACAAATACAAATGGTAACTTGTATGCCAGGGCCTCGCTAACGGTACCATATCCAATTTTTCCTGGAGTAAAGACCATTCAGAAGGCTTTATTGGAACAACTTAATTTTCTACTGAGCATTCAGTGATGCAACTAACCTAGCATGCAGTCTGATGCTGCCATCAGATCCGGGGTATATGCATCTTTTGCAAGCTTCATGAAATTTGGAGGTAGCTGCTGGCTTTCAGAGGCACCACAAACCTGAATTCAGATAGGAAGGATGTTAAATTAATCACGTAAGGAAATACAACATAGGCTTAAAAACTTCCACAGATCATACCAGGCACAACCAACCAGTTGGTAAGTACTCCTCCTTCAACTTCCAACCTGCAGGCTGCAAATTAAAATAGGAGTGATATTCTAGTACTGATATGTTAGGAGAATTATCCTAGTACTGATATGTTAATTAGTGGATATCTTGGTGAGTGAGTGCGAAGATGTGTGAACAAAAATTGAAACAACAAAACTGATACGCCCTCTGTCATTTTGATGTTTTTGTTTCACTTTTACACATTCGAGATGCCCAAAATAAGATCTTTTTTTACTCCAAAATTTACACCCTTTTACGGTAAATGGTAATGATCTGAAACGAATAAGCTACTCCCGGTGTCACAATTTATAAAACTCTTTTGATTTTGGGACATCAAATGTTATTTGACACTATCCCACCAATTATATCATTTTTATACAACTTCGCAACAACTCAAATATAATTAAATTAGTCAAATTTTAATCTTTAACGTGATATTTACTAAGTCACATTCACATTTTAACGCTATAATATCTTTTTCCATCACTACTTCTATAAGACCATGTTAAACTGATAACTAAGCTAGTCGAACATAAAATGCGAGAGCGGGAATTTGTTTCATTTACAGGTTATTATTACGTTTTAAGTATATAAAAATGTTTTGGCAACTCTGCTCTTTTTTGCCTTATTTAACTATCTTAATACAGTTTCACTTCACAAATCAAGATCACTTACTTTACAGCACCAAGACCATGAACTGAACCACATATAGCTAAACCACTCTTCAATGTTAAAATGGAAATAAAACACCAGAGTCGAACTGATTATGGAACAAGAACATGATGATGAGCAAAGTTGGCGAATGGAAAACCGGGAAGCAAAACCAGGCAACTAAATTCAGTTTTGTCGCCAAAGCTCTGCACAACTTTCTAATTCTGTTGACATGTTTTCTAGATGTACCTAGTCATAAAGATTTGTAGAATCACCTGTCCACCGAAGTTCAGAATAACAACCTTCACATCCTCCCCAATCCCAAGTTCTTTTCGCACCTACAGTGACAATAAGAGGACGTTTTTAGATACATATTTTCAAAATTATTCCAGCACTTTCAAATAAAGAGTGAACATTCTGATCCTGACCTCTTTGCGAGACTTGTGTAATCTTCTTACAACCAACGGCACGTCAATTGTATCACGGAAAGCAGGCACTGCAGCAATTAAGTAATTGACCTATAGTTGATGAAGAGCAGCAAAACAAATAAAAGAACATTTTGGTACGTGGCAGACCAACATACTTGGACAGTACCCTGGCAGCCGAATAAGAAATTCACAATGAGAATAGTCCTCAGCAATCTGCATTGAACATAAAACCACCAAAAATAAGACATTAACATTTGGAAGAATATATTAAAGTGAAACAAACCCTATCGGTAAAACTTGGACAAATATCCAATCTCACAGTTGATCAGCAATCATGACAAAACTAACATGCATCACCAAGCTAAAAGTGAACAGTAGCAGAAAAGTTAAGCTTCAGACTCACCTGCCACACTATTGACCTATGATGATTTCCAGCTGCCATTACATACTCTGCATATATGAAGTCCCAGCTTCAAGAAAAATAATGCCAGATATATAAGGAGCATTTATTGAGCTTTGATCTACTAAACAAACATAATGAAAAGTTGAAATCCAACAAAAGGTTATAGTCCATCAATTGCAATGCTTCCCACATGAACAACAACAGCATCAAATAGTGCAACATCTTAAGAAGGTTAAGAAAACATATAAAATAGTTCTCATGAACTAAAATTATATCTGGGATAAGATTTAGGTGTCCCATTCTAAACCTCAAATAAAAGAAGCATGCTAGGCATATTTTGCCTTGAGCATTCTTTACCTGAATAATTGTTGCATCATGATTCACTTCCATTTCACTCGAAAAAAGAAAAAGAAAAGGAAAAGAGAAGGAAATATGAAGTGAAAATGGAGTTAGAAGTGAAAACCTGAAGTTTGTGACACAAACAGATGGAATTCCAGCATCAGCTGCTGCCCGGCAAGCAACTGGTACAACATCTGATACCTATTGCAAGATTACATACACATAAACATCATATAGTTCCATCAAATCCCTTCGAGAGATATAAACAATAAAAGTAAAATCACTTTATGGAAGAATTTCCCCTTCTATATTGACGGTTTAACTCTGAACAAGCAGCTTTACTGTGGTAATACTGAGACCAGTAGACGATACAAAAAGAGATTCCTTAATAAAAAATGGTGCCAAGAAAAAGTAATGTATACCCTAAGCTTCCGAAAGAACAAACAGTACTTCCTACATTCATATTCTATTTACTCTTGGTTCCGGTATCTATTCTGCACCTGTGATTAATAATAGTAGCCTAAGAGTCAGGCAACTTTTTGAGGTACTAGATAGGATAGCAAAGTACTTTTAATTTGTTCTTGATGAAATAAGAGAAGCAGTTCTTTTACCACAAAATCTGCCTTGATAGATTTAAGCCATTCCACTTCTGTTGCCAAAATGGATGCACGTGGTACAACGGCGGTCTCAGAATACTAAAACAACAAAGTTAAACATACAATGATTAAGCCTGAAAAGCATAATAACTCATCTAAAAATTTAACCAAAAAAATAACTACAATGGAACTATAATCCTCATTAATCATGGCTGTAAGCAGCGGGTGTACCTTTTCTAGTGAGGCAAGACGATCCACAGTCAAAGCGTCAGCTTGAACTGCTCCACAATCTAACAATACCTGTAAAACGTTATATAACATAAAGATAGTGAAAAGAATTTATTAAAATAAGTACATTAGGAATTGTTTAACAAGGGAGCATTTGATAACCAACAGACCTTGCGAAGAAAAAGTCGAGGAGATTGTATCTCAGATGTAAAGACAAATTCAGGTGCAGCAGTAACGACATGAACATCATGCCCAGCTAGAATAAGATTTCTAGCAACCTAAGCAACAGAAAGAGAGTAATAAAAATCGAATTCCATAATGCAAGATAACCGAAAAAGCTTACAACACAACTACCAAGCAGGACAACTGCAATATCTTCTAATGCACCAACAGTATGCAAATAACAGTATGAAATGATACCACTCAAAGGACAGCAAGGTACAACTACACTCTATCAGTGTCCTTAAAGGTACAAAATATTGGTTCTTCTTTTTTAATAACCAAGAAATCCTCGAGGTCCAATGGCGCACGGATAATAGGTCCGCCCCTCTACCCCTCTCCACTTACATAGCAGGCTTTTGTCTATGACAACGTTCTAACCTTATAACATTTCTCTAATGAGCCTATTGAACTTAAAACCTAAACTATACATATTTTTTTGTTCTTGCTAACACTTTCAACAACCAGTCAACTGAAAGTGACCAATCAAGACTAGTTCTTTTTTCCAAATTCCACCTTGACCTTCCTATCTGATCAACTAAGTAGATAATCAAAGTAATGAAAATAACATGCAAAATGGTTTTTGGTCTTGATCATCAATAGACAAATAAAGAACTCAAATTCAACAAAAAATAAGAACAACCCAAGTGATCAAATTACAAAACCAGTTCAGATACAAAAGAATCACTGAAAACAAAGTGGAAACAATACTATCAAGATTAGACTAAAAAGAGAGAAGCAAGAAAATGGAACCTCAACAACTCGAGTGGCATGTCCAAAACCATGACCAGTTACATAATAAGCAAATATAAGAGGCCTTTTCTTGGACTCCTCCTTTGCACTTTCAGTACCCATTTTCTTGATATTTTTTGTTCAAATTCTTGAACTCAAGAAAGATACTAGTATTATGTGAGTGAAACACGGAACTAAACTCTATTCTCTCTCTATATCTCAAGTATGGGTCTTTTTCAGAGTAGTATAGTACTAGAAAGGTTCTTTTTTGGGAGAAGTAATTGACATCAGCTGAATGTGTCAGCCTTATCCGTGTTAGTTACTCCTATTAATTATTGGGTAACAAGATTTGTTGATTTTTGTTTGTACTCCCTCAGTCACATCTTGATTGTACTAATTTTCTTATTAGCCCGTCTTATATTTTAATTTATTTTAGATTATATGGTTAATTTTTTTTATTTATAAATTTTATATCAAATCAAACTATAACAAAAATTTGAAACGAACAGCATAATAAGGAGTAGTAACTGACATAGGAAAAAGTTTGTTACAATTGGCAGAGAATTATAGAATGATACTGAACAGATTCCCCCATATATATATTTTGAAAAGATGATCTTTTTCTTTGAGTCTACTGCATGGTCTAAAATATTAAAACCGAAATGCTTACGTTTTGCATGTCAATATAGCATAATATTGTATTAATAGTTGAGGATTAATTATTTAATTAATTGAATGATAGTTTTCCTTTTGTGATATGATATGTTGTTGCTTTGTTTACGTTTCCTGTTTCTAAAGATGTGTCAAACTAATTATGTGGATATGGCTTATTTTGCTTATTTTATCACATCTTATCTTAGCATTAAATGATTTATATTAATCAACATCCATATTTGACGTAAGTTTAAATTTTAGAACTCATTGCCTTAATTGATTATCTGATAGTCTCTGCCTTTAAGTTTGAATAATCGAAATTAATTTCATGAGATGTATTCTTAAAATATAAGACTCTCCCTCCACCACCCCCTCCCCCCCCCCCCCCTAAAAGGGAAAAAAAACCCAACATATTGGAAAATATAAAGTGTTATAATTTAGTGAAAACTTGTTACAATCGAGATAGATTGTAATTAAGAATTCGAAGGAAACAGGGAAACTTGGGGAAGAAGGATGGAAAATGCAAGAAAAATATAATATAAGCTAAAAGATAAATCTCATTTCATGCCTTCAATAATGAAAAGTTACAATACTTATAGAATTCTAGGATTGACCACAGGACAAGAAAAAGGAATATTTCTCTACCAACCAGTGGTCCCTCAAAGAGGATGATCTTAGCTCAAAGCAGGAAATTACGGGGTCCTAGTGTAACAAAAGAAACTTAACCTAAGGACTAAAGTATATATAATAAACTTCTCTTTTAACCAACTTTCAAAAGACTATAACTACTAAGTACTCCCCCTGCAGGTCAAGGTACAACTCAATAATTCCTCATGTAACATTACTCCCCCCTTAAAATTTTCCTTGTCCTCAAGGAAACAGATGTGGAAAGTGAGCTCGTAGCTTAGTAGTATCCTCCCAGGTGGCCTGCTTTGTAGCCATGTCAACCCATTTAACCAAGACTTGAGCTCTGGCCTTGCCTCCTCTCTGAATGAGCCTGTGAGTTAAGATCTATTGAGGTTCAAGACAATGAAGCTGAGAAATACTCACAGTAGTAGGGTGGGAGACAGACGAGGGAGTTTGATGGCAAGGCTTAAGTTGAGACACGTGGAAAGTTGGGTGGAGTTGAACATGGGAAGGAAGATCCAATTTATAAGCAACCGGTCCAATTTTCTGCAGGATCAAGTAGGAGCCATAATACTTAGCTGAAAGTTTAGAAAAGTGGTGATTAGAAAGGGACAACTGTCTGTAAGTTGAAGTTTCAAGTACACCCAATCTCCTACTTGAAAGGTTCTATCAGACCTATGGGCATTAGACAGAACAGTCATTCTATGTTGTGCTCTGTGTAGATGAAACTTAAGAAGATCAAGCTTGCACTGCCTAGTAAGCATGGTTTTACCAACCTCTTCTAACACAACATCATCTGGAAGATACGGTAAATAAAGAGGAGGGGGTTGGCCATACAGAGCTTCATATGGTGAGGAGTGAATAGCTGAGTGATAGGTGGTATTGTACCACGATTCAGCAAGTGGAAGGTAAACAACCCAATCCTTAGGGGCATCAGAATAGTACCACATCAAATAAGTCTCTAAAGTTCGATTCAAGACCTCAGTTTGGCCATCAGACTGAGGGTGATATGCAGTGGAAGTGCTTAGAGTTACACCTTGACAGCTGAACAGTTCCTGCCAAATTTTGCTGGTAAACATAGGATCCCTATCACTCACAATGTTGATAGGCAGGCCATGAAGGTTATAAATATGATCTACATAAATCTGAGCAATGTCTAATGCTGTATAGGGATGCTTAACCCCCACAAAATGTGCATATTTTGTTAGTCTGTCCACCACTACCCAAATAATAGATTTACCCTTAGAAGAGGGCAAGCCTTCTATAAAATCCATGCTAATACTGGACCAAGCTGTAGAAGGAATAGCCAGAGGTTGAAGTAACCCTGGGTAAGCAGCATAGTCAGATTTATTTCTTTGACACACATCACACTTCTTAACATAAGAAGTGATTGTATCTCTCATGTTCTTCCAGTAAAACAAGCTAGACACCCTTCTATAAGTACTATCAATACCAGAATGGCCCCCACTAAGGTTATCATGCCATGTCTGGATGATTGAGTCCTTTAAGTGCAGATCTGGTCCCACAACTAGCTTCTCAAACTTCCTAAGTTGATTATCAATGAAAGTGTATCCTTTATATTCTCCATCATGGTGCTGAATAGCATTAACCAGTTGTTGACTGACAGGATCCCCATCTAAACTCTTGGTGATAGCCTCCAATAGATCAGATCTAGTAGGGAATACAATAAGAGCAAGTAACTCTCCTACTTCCCTTCTAGATAGTGCATCTGTAGCTTGATTAGTTCTACCTTTCTTGTATTCAATAGTGAAAGTGAATTGCATCAGCTTAGTAATCCACTTAAGTTGAGTGCCAGTGTGAAGCTTTTGGTCCAATAAAAACTTTAGGGCCTTCTGATCAGTCCTCACAATGAATGGCCTCCCCAAGAGGTATTGAGACCATTTAGTGACAGCCAATACTAAAGCCATGAGCTCTTTGTCATAGACTGACAGAGCTTGATGTCTGACAGATAAGCCCTTGCTCATATAAGCAATGGGGTGGTTGTTTTGCATGAGCACAACTCCCACCCCTAAGTTACTATAATCTATTTCAACCATGAAGGGCAAGGAGTTATTAGGGAGAGCCAGAACTGGAGCAGAAGTTAAGGCCTTCTTGAGCTGATTAAAAGAGTCTGTAGCTGCTGCTGACCGTTGAAACTGCCCCTTCTTGAGTAAATCAGTGAGAGGCTTGCTAATAGCTCCATAGCCTCTAATAAACCTTATATAATAACCAGTTAAGCCTAGAAAATTCCTCAGCTATTTGATGGTAACAGGAAGTGGCCATTGCTGAACTGCACCGATCTTAGCAGGATCAGTAGAAACTCCTGCAGCTAAGATATAATGGCCTAAGTACTCAATCTTGGTGACTCCAAATGCACACTTAGCCTTCCTGACATAGAGCTGATGCTGGATTAACAATTCAAATGTGATCCTAAGATGACCGAGATGATCCTCCACAGTTTTACTAAATACTAATATATCATCAAAGAAAACCAGAATGAACTTCCTAAGATGGGCTTTAAAAACATAATTCATCAAACTTTGAAAACTGGAAGGTGCATTGGTTAAGCCAAAAGGCATCACCAAATACTCATAATGACCAGAATGAGTCCTAAAAGCACTTTTTTTGACATCAGAAGTAGTCATCCTAATTTGATGATATCCAGACCTAAGGTCAATTTTAGAAAAAATAGTGGAACCCCCAACTCATCTAAAAGCTCTTCAATCACTGGAATTGAAAATTTATCTTTGATGGTAACTTTATTAAGCGCCCTGTAGTCTACACACAATCGCCAAGAACCATCTTTCTTGCTTACTAACACCACAGGAGAAGCATATAAACTGGAACTTGACTGAATAATGCCTTGATCCAACATTTCCTGAACTAACTTATCTATGATATCCTTATGCATTGAAGAATACCTATAAGGCCTGATATTCACAGCTTTACTTTGAGTTTCTAAAGGAATCTGGTGATCAAAATAGCCCCTAGATGGAGGCAAATCCTTGGGCTCCTCAAACAATTGCTGAAATTCAGAAGTGAGTTGTTGAATGCCCACAGGAACTGCATCATTGGAGCTATTCTTTTTTTGGTGGGCATCTGAAATAAGAACAGGGAGGACCTTGATCATAAATAGTTGAGCCCCTTGGTGCTCCATTTTAGACAAAGAATTAGCATCCACAACATATAGTTTACCAGCTCCTATACCCTTAAGTAACACTTGCTTGCCTTGATGAACAAATTCCATCTGCAACTCCCTTAAGTTTAACTTAATATCTCCCAAAGGTAAGAGCCACTGAACTCCCAAAACCATGTCACAAGTGCCCAGGGGTAAAGTTAAAAAATCAGCAGTGAAGATATGGCCTTGAAGGAGCCATTGTAGGTCTTTGCACAGTCCAGGTGTCTGAATAGTGCTTCCATCTGCTACACTAATAGACTGTGAAGGTCCTTGGTCTACTCTACAATTCAGCTGCTTGGCAACTTCACAGTCAATGAAGTTGTGAGTGCTTCCAGTGTCAATGAGGATACTTAGTGGTCCGCTGTGACTGTACCCAGTCACTCGCAAGGTCTAATACCCAGTCACCCCATTTAGAGCATGCAAAGAGATCTCACATGCCTCCACACTAGGTTCATCCTCCCAAATCACCTCTTCTTCCACCTCCATCAGATATAATTGTCTAGGAACCTTGCACTTATGCCCCAGGGCATATTTTTCATCACAGTAATAGCATAATCCTTGTAACCTCTTCTTTTCTAATTCTGCAACTGTTAGCTTCCTTCCCCGGGGCCTCTGACTATTTGACCCAGTATCATTCTTAGGACTGGTGAATTGAGAAGGGAAAGCTCCCATGTTTTGTCTAGGGAAGAGAGTAGGTGTCCTGGTATATGTGCTTATTACATGTTGGGTCCTGCAGTCTTAGTTTTGGACTGAGTGGGTGTTTCATTGATTCTGGTTAGTTGATAGGCTTGTGGAAGGGAATATGGTCTGTGACTATTAACATGAACAACAATCTCAGGCTTTAACTTAGTTATAAAACAGCTAATGGCATAGTCAGTAGGAAGGAATAATCTATTCATTAGTCTATCAAAAGCATCTTGCAACTCAGACACAGGTCCACCAGCCTTTAGATTAACTAATTCAGCCATTGGGTCCTCAATATCATTACCAAATCTGTCAACCAAAGCATACAAGTACTCTTCCCAAGTTGGGAAAGGAAGGTGCAACCTGCTTTTTAAGTAAGCTTGATGCCACTCAATAGCTGAGCCATCAAAATGAATAGATGCTATTTGAACCCTCTGATCATCAGGAACATAGTCAATAGAAAAAAATTGTTCCACCTTATACAACCAAGATCTGACATCATGACCAATAAACCTAGGAAATTCCAGCTTAGTTAAACGTGTGTGATTACTTGAAGCTGCGATAGGTGGATGTGGGGTTGCATAGTAAGGAATCTGAGTGGGAACTGCTTGCGCGTAGTGAGGACCAATTGAGGTTTGGGCTGCAATTCCTCCACCCTGGGTCCATGGCGAAGCGTAAGTGTTATACTCCCTCTGTCCCAATTTATGTGTCACACTTTCCTTTTTGGTTTGTCCCAAAAAGAATGTCACATTTCCTTATTTGTCAACTATTTAATGCACTATCTCTATTTTACCCCTATTGGGCCCTACATACTTTAAAAGCCACAAATAACTTTTTGATTACTACAATCTTCTCTCTCTTACTTTTTCAAGGGTAAATTTGAACATTTACAAAGTCAACTTCTATTTCTAAACTCCATGTCAAGTCAAACACTGCCACATAAATTGGGACGGAGGTAGTAGTTAACTCCAGTTACTTCCGCTGGGATCGATATTGGTATACTCACACCCCCAAAACCCCTAGATGGTACTACCCCAGATCTAGTGAAAGGAGAAGCCGGCATACCTCCGATACCCATAGTCTGATAATTACTAGATCTACTAGTTCCATCTGAAAAAGGGTTAAGCAAACTTGCAACACCGGTAGTCACATGAACCTCAGGTCTACTAATTCCAGCTGAAGAAGGAGTAAGTAAACTACCAACACTAGTGGTTTGATAAACCCCTGATCTGCAAATCCCAGCTGAAGAAGGGTTGCCCAAACTCCCAAATCCGAAGGGCCTGACTGTAGGAGAGTACAGTTCTGCCCTAGTTAAAGGAACAGAAGGTTCCTTACCCCTTTCATATTGTTTTGATGACTCCATAGAATTTTTAAGCTCCCTATAAGCTTTTTCGTGTATTGCCTTTAACTGATTCTGCCGATCAGAAAACTTAGTCAATTGGGTCGTTAATTTCTCCAACCCAACTTGCGAATCATGAACTGCTTTATCCATTACCCGAACAGGCTACAGGTTCGTTGGTCTGATACCAAATGTTACAATCGAGATAGATTGTAACTGAGAATTCGAAGGAAACAAGGAAACTTGGGGAAGAAGGATGGAAAATGCAAGAAAAATATAAAATAAGCTAAAAGATAATTCTCATTTCATGCCTTCAATAATGAAAAGTTACAATACTTATAGAATCCTAGGATTGACCACAGGACAAGAAAAAAGAATATTTCTCTAACAACCAGTGGTCCCCTTAAAGAGGATGATCTTAGCTCAAAGCAGGAAACTACGGGGTCCTACTGTAACAAAAGAAACTTAACCGAAGGACTAAAGTATATATAATAAACTTTTCTTTTAACCAACTTTCAAAAGACTATAACTATTAAGTACTCCTCCCGCAGGTCAAGGTACAACTCAATAATTCCTCACGTAACAAAACTTGTTTAGTTCCTCATATCCAAGTTGTGAATTTTAACTTTAAAAAATACTAATTCAAATTTTGTAATAGTAGTAGTGCTTAAAGAGTTAGTGAATTTTACTTGCAGTGGTTGGACTTGTTTTATGAATTTTGAACTCTAAAATATAGTCTTATTAATTCATCTATAATTTTAGACTCCATGTACGGTCATGGAATTTCACTTACAATAGTTTACCTTGTTTAAATTTCAAAATCCAATCGATTTCAGTTGTAACACTTTGAACTTTAAGGAAAATTTCATCCAGTGTTTGTAGCTAATTTCATCTACTTTGTCGCATTCTTTCGGGTGTGACTATTTTTAACTAATTTGCACACAAACACTGGCTCAATTAACGGGCCTAAAAGGGATAAAATAGGCATAAATAAACATCAAATTAATGCATAAGTTAATCGGCTGTGTAAACTTTTTTTAGCGCTGGCTAATTTAAAATCGATTATAATTTTAAGTATCTTAGTTGTTGTTAAAAAAAATTTAAATCATGGATGTATATTAGTTATTCTTACTATCGTTTCTCATTAAATCACGAAAAATTTAAACTACATGACTACCCTAATAGCTATATTACAAAAAAATAACAATAGTTTTACCATATTTACAATGCATAACAATACTTTCTCATTTCTCCATTCCCAAACATAAAATCCTAATTAATCCCTCTCTCCTTCTCTCTCCTCTTCCACCCATCCACCACCCACCCACCACCGTCCCCCTCCCTCTCCGCCTCTAATACTGCTGCTACCGTCCCCCTCCCTCTCCGCCGCCAATACTGCTGCTACCGTCCCCCTCCCTCTTCCAACCATCGTCCCCCTCCCTCACACCACTGTCTCTGCGATCTCGCGAAGCTGCTACCGCCGCAGTGCAGCGGCGCTGCCCCTCGCAGCTGCTCTGCTGCACTGCAACGGTGCCACGCCCCGATCTATGTTTTTCTGGTGGGTTTTCTCGATTTGGTCCTCTTTTTCTTTTTTTCTTTTTTATATGTGTATATATGCGTATGTTTATGTATATATTTGTATTCTGTATATATAATTTCAGATTTACTTCTTTCTCTTCTTTTTTTTTTTTTTTATTTTTTGATTTTGTATGTGTATTTATTTGTATATATATGTATACGATTTTGTATTTATGTGTATGTGCATGTTTTGGTGTATAAATACATTACAGTTTTTTTGAATATTTAGTTGTGTTTATTTGTATATTGTTGTATGTTTGTATATTTTTTGTACTTTCAAGTGTATGTTTGGTAACTTTTTGGTTATGTATTTTGTATAATTTTGTATATAGTAGTATTTATGTGTATGTCTTGTATTTGTGGTTTAAATAATTATATGTTTTGTATTTCTAGATTATGTATGTTTATGTATTTTTATTTTGTGTTTTTTGTATGTTACAAGTTTTATTCCAGATTAAAAAAAAATTTCGGTGACCTGCCCCCCCGGTGGCTGGTGGCTGGCCGGCGCCGACGCTGACTATTCAGTGGGTGTGGGAGGGAGTAAACCTTCATTTGTAGGTTTTAATGCAGACTGTATATGCTATGTAAAAAAACTGTTGCTATGTTTTGTAAAATGGAATAATATCGCTATTTTTTATAAATTTGCTATTAGGGTTGTATATTTGTGTAAATCTCTCTTAAATCATTCACACTATAAAGAGTAAAAATTTGGGATTTTTACACTCTATATACATAAAATTTAAAATATTTACAAGCCATACCCATTACAAATTATACTACCCATAAAACTAAAAGTATTTACCCAACCTACCAATTTATTATTGTATACCTTTGTTATGCCTTATAGGTGTATACCTTTAAAGTATACTGCATAAATTATGGTATACAAGTCTGGAGGGACATTTATTACTGTATACCTTTATTATGCCTTATAGGTATGTACCTTTATGGTATACTGCATAAACTATGGTATACAAGTCTGGGTGGGTAGAGTGGGTAAATAATTTAGTGGGTAGGTCCGGTAATATTTGAAAGTAGTGGGTAGTGGCTGTAATTATTTTAAGTTTTGTGGATATTTTTGTAAGTGTCCCTAAAAATTTTACCCAGCAGCCACTTTTAACACCGATATTTGGTTTGAGGCCACTATTTTTTTGGTCTTACACTAGAGGCCACTTTTGGGCCTTTTATTAAGTAAACATTGACTTAAGTTCTGATCATTGACTGAAGTTCTCCATACGGCCCCTGGACTGAAGTTCCATCTTTAAGGACTGAACTTCAGTCCATATGGCCCTGGACTGAAGTTCGATCTTTAAGGACTGGACTAAACTTCAATCAACATGACCCTGGGCTGAAGTTCAATCTGAAGTTCAATCCTTAAGGACTGAACTTCAGTCAACATGGCCCTGGACTGAAGTTCTGTCTTAAAGGAGTGAACTTCAATCCATATGGCCCTGGACTGAAGTTCAATCTTTAAGGACTGAACTTCAATTCGGCCTCTGGACTGAAGTTCTATCTTTTAAGCAAAAGTGGCTACAAACTAAATGTTTTGTTATTAATGGCATGTGTCCAAAGACCAGTAAGTGGCAATATTGTAATATATTGAATATCAGGGGGTTGAAAATTGAAATTTGGTTGGGTTTCGTTGGAATGTGTGGTTATGGTTAGTTGTAAGGCGGGAGTTTTGATATAGTAACTCTTTAGCTAATACTACTACAATGGCAGTTTCCTTATTCATGGCTACTTACAGCAATGTGTATTTAAACTTTTCAATTATAAACAAGGTTGATTATAAGGTCCCTATTAAATCTTTCCGTGGTTTCTTCAAGCCTGTGCATTGTTTACCTTTACAACAGCAGGTATATGTATATATATATTTAACATTGTTTCTGTATACGTTATCTGTTCATTATTAACGTAAAATATGACCTATGTGTAGTATTATGTAGTTTGTGATTGTGGTAATTATTGTAAGGCTCTGTGAAATCTAACTTTATGGTGTTTCTATTAATTGAAAGGTTGAGTCAGGAATCTTGTGTGAACCTTGTGGTGGTACAGGATGGTTGCTTTGTGATTTTTGTAAAGGCCAGAAGACCAATGTCAAGTCTGAGTCCAACCGAATTTACCGTCGTTGTCCCTCTTGTAAAGCTGTAAGTATTTTTTCTTACTTTTTCTGTCCCGATTTATGTACCAGAGTTATTTCGAGAGTCAATCGAATTTTTATTTGATTGCGATTATTCAAACATATTTTATATTAATTATGGCAACTTATAAGATTATTTTACATATTTCCCAAATATGTATTTTAAAAAAGTAAAAAACTTGATATTCGAATTCAAGATCAAAAGTAAAAAAATTGTCTTTCGAAATCCAGACTGCGCCACATAATTCCTGTGGCAATGCAAAATAAGTTATGAGAATTAATACTCTAACATCAGAGTTTGCACACATACAGACTACTATAACATTATTATGGAGTTTAGTGGGTAAAACTCTGGAAATGGAGATAGTTACACTGGTTGATGTATTTGTGTCGTTAGATTTTCATAAGAATTCCAACAAGTTTTTGTTTGGGCTACTGCAGGTGGGATACTTGTTGTGCTCAAAATGCAAAGTTTTCAAATGCGTCACCTTCCCAAATGATGAAGATGGCGACGTCCTCAACTTCTGAATTTGCAATTTCTATTCTCATTTGTTATCTCCAACATTCATTTTCACCAATCACTGTAGGTCACAATTAGTGAGAGTTTAGCAGGTTGTGCAAAAGGATTTCAAATTGGCTAAATTCTCTTATTAACATTAGCTATAATTATGAAGAATGACGAAGGCGACGCCACGGACATCACCATTTGAAAAGCTTGAATGATGTAATAGCTCGAAATAATGGGCAAAAACAATTGTGATCCCTTTATCAGCACAAGTGCATTCTACATTTTCCCAACTTGATGTTCATGAAGACCTTGAACAGGAACCTCAAACTGCTGTCACCCAACATAGTTTTAACCATATACTTTAGAAACTAACTAGGTAAATTACTAGCAGCAAGATATACACTAATCATTTGTGATGAGTTCTCTTATTTTGTTTCTTCTGGTTCTTTAGGTTGATGAACTGCTTCCAAACACTCTTTAGCTCTGTGAACCTTCGACTGAAGGTAAAAGCTCCCATTTTTAGCATTTCGCTCAAACAAGTTGTCGTACTTCTGCAAGATGAATTAGAAGCAAACTTATTTAAGTTGTACAACAACAACATACCCAATGGGATACAAGTGGGGTCTGGGGAAGGTGAAATGTAAAATCAGTGATACAAGATAATGAAAATGCTTAAACGAACCTGCACAATTTCTTCCCAAGATGAATTCTCAGTGACACCAAGAATCTGTCTTGCCTCTGATTCTGTCATGGTTTTACTAGCTCTTTTGATATTCTGCACTGCTTCTTGAGCAACACCATTTTTCGAGGCATCTGCCATCAGGATGCAGTAAGTACATTGTGTGCATGCAAGTAACATTAGCAAAGCAAGTCAGACCAACAGCTTAACTCAGAATATTGACTATCTCCACATTTCAGATCCTTGAGGTAGGATCAGGGACATGAATCAACTGTATTAAAACATATAATTTACATTGTAATGAAGATTTTGTTAGCGATTCCCTACTAAAATCAACTCATGTTAGTCTTAATATAGTACATTCCTTGTCTCCAAGGGGATTTCAAAGTAGTAATCTGGAAACCTCAGCTTCGAATACCAAAGACAATAGCTCAGTGTGAGCCTTGAATCAGCTCCTTACCAAGCACTGTGCTAGTAAGTTGTAGCAGGCTGCCCAATGGATTAAACATATGGGCGTGCAAGCCGAGTCGCACATTAAGATCATATAAGTTCCTTTTCAGCCAACAGAAAGATCTTTGCATAGGTTTTATGGATGCAGCTAGTAATTGCTGCTGAAACAATTGCTTCGAAAGTAATTCACGACATTCCTCAGGAATTAGCCTCACATCTAATGAACAGGAATAATGCAACAGTCCCAAAATGCTTCTGATGCAGAACGACTCAGATTAATTGCCTATCAAATTAATTATAAAGGAGGGGGAATATGAATTCAGGAGATACTTACTGGCCAATGCCTGGCGATATGCTTGAACAAAAGCCCTTGCCATTATAGAAGTGCCCATTACAATTAAATTAGCAAGGATTCTTGCAGCCTGCCTCAAGAACATCATGATTGTATAATTGACAATAAGATATCAGTCCAAGTAAGTGCATGGCTCATGGGAATGCGCTTGGAAGGATAGGAAACATCATCATGTAAAATGTGGCATAATGTGAGCTATGGCCAAAAATATCCACTTTTTCTATGATAAAAACCATGTTTGTAAAAACAGCTGCAGTTTATGATTTTACTTAGTTTAGGGGGCTAGAGGATAGGTCACATGGATAAACTTTTACTTATGCATCAAAGAGCGTTGCATCCCGTGTTGGTAAAAATAGTTTCAATTATGATTTGGTTGTTTAGGGGGCTAGAGGGGAGGTCACGTGGTTAAACTATTTTTTCTTAGCTATCAAAGAGGGTTGCTGATGCAGCCCACGTAAGTAAAAAAGAGAACCTAACTTAAAACAGAAGAAGAGAAAAAGGAACAAAAAGCATACCGGCGACAAATACTTTGCAAAATTTTATAGAGCTTAAAAGTAAAATCTAGATCTCAGACTAGATAACTCATTTTTCACTGACCTCATCACCTCTGCTACAACTTAAGAACTAAAAAGTGACTACCGAAATATGCTTAACTGAAAACTGTTAGAAAATCACGCACTAAATTAAACGTCACAGTAAATCGATCCCCAGCTTACTTCATTTACTAATTTCTCAGCTTATTAACATAGTAGCCTCTTTACCTAGGCAGTGAAGACTTTCAAAGTCTTCAATCTCTTCTTTTAGTTCTTTTCCTACTGGAATTTTTATGTATTTTCCAACAAAAAAAACTCTTCAATTTTTTTCATTTGATATCAGAAAAACTCAAACTTTAAAATAAAAAGGTTGTTTGACGATGCTTGTAATCCGATCATATGTGTTGCTATTACCAATTCATTATAAGAATGTTACATTTCAAAATTAATTTAGTTCAGATGAAATTTTTGCTTATAATGGCATTGTTTTTTTATAGACTTCGACAATTCTTATTAATATAAACATATGTTGATTTAATAATTTTACCTTTTTAGTTTAAATTCTTAGAAGTGAGGTATTATCAGTACCTTTGTAATCAAATGAAAAAAAGTAGTTGGTCTCACTTTAATGGTCATGTCCCTACGACTAAAGCTAATTCTAGTCTTATTTTATATCATTTAGATATATGTCTTTCAGAGGCCAATTATAGGATACAGAGAATCATCTCTACAAACAAATAATAAAAAAGGGGAGTCGTCTCAACAAACTCTCCATACTGAGGCATATTGGATTAAGCATGATTCATTAAGGTGATACCTTCCATTTCAAGTCCATAACATAATGTTTTCTAACTTTCTTTCTCCTACATATCCTATCTTTTTAGTTCCATCTCCATAATCAAGCAGTGTATTAGCTTCATATTGGCCAAGAGTAAAATTTTTCTTTTTCCAAAAATCCTAACATTACCAATTCTGTAGACAAATAAAACTCATATTCGATTCAAAGGAAAAAGGGATTGGCAGAATTCATATCAGGAAGCATGCACCAAGAATAAAAAATAAAAGTACAAACATACCATTGTTGATATTATGAGATGACCCCAACCAAGAAAGCTGAAATGAGTAACCTAAAAAAAGACCAAACACCAGAGCTGATCATTTCGATTCAAAAATCAAAACAACTCGTTTACATAATATTAGAGTCCCTAATAAAACCAATTACTATAAAAATCAATAAAGAAGCTAGAATGTGAGCGTCATTTTTGTGTTTTTAAAAGACAGTCAAAGGCTAAACATGTGCTTATTTAAGCATCTATGAGTTTGAAGGAAAAAAAAACAATATCAATTATCCTCCAGATGAAACAAATAACTTAGTCACAATACATCAGACTAAACGTATTAAACAACAAAAGAAATAATTCCTTCACAAATCTTCCATGCTTGCATTCTTTTCCACCCTTCCATTCTCGTCCAACTTCTTCTACATTCTTTCATAAAACAAACACTTCAAATATCAGTGACTTCACTTCGTTTTAAAAAAAAAGATCAAAATTATATCCAACACTTTTGTTTAATACAACTTCGAAAAAGAGTTCCTCAGAGCAAAAAGTGGCATTTAGTAATTTCAAAGGAAGATTGCAGATATCAACGACATAATTCCTTTAATTCACTGGAGAAGATGAATTGAGATCTAAATTTTGATGTAAAACTACAAAAAAATAAAAATAAAAATAAAAATAAAAATAAATAAATTCAGGCACTCCACCTACTAAGGGCCGAGATTGATATGTGCTTCTTTGGCTATAATTTCCAAGATAACACCATCACCATTGTCATATCAGCTTCTTCCGTCACCAGTAGGATTGTGAGTAGAATATCATAGCGTCTCTATGAGTCTATGACAAATTTCAAAATTCATCTTTTTGCCGGCTTTGCAACTTTTTAGCCAGTATGTCCAAAATATGTTGGTGATGAAAATGAAATGGGCCTGAGCTAGAATATGTCTCATGACCAATTATTATCCAGTCTTGTTCAGTTTAGCTGGTAATTGTAACAACGCCAGGGCAGAGCTACCTTGCTCCAAAGGGGTTCAAATTGAACCCCATTTGCTGAAAAGTTACCGTGTATAAATAGGGTAAAAGCTAGTTTTTTGCTATTAAACCCCCTTGAAATGAGAAAAAATTCGAGTTAAATGGTAAGGGGGGTTCAAAAGTAGCTATAGTCACAGGTTCAAATCTATAAAATCCTGGCTCCGCCCCTGAACAACGCTATCAATAGACTTCATGACTCATTATAACTAACCAAGAGTTTGAGATACTTGGGATATTGAAGTTGCCCAAGTATTAATTTTTTTTGGAAGAAATTTCTTATAACCTAGCCTCTTTGTTTCAATAGCTTATTTCCCTCTTAATACAATAAAGACTCCTCCTTTACCACTTGAAATGTTATATACACAGTAAAGACTCCTCCTTTATTATTTGAAAATGTTATATACAAATATTCAATAAAAATCAAGGTAGGCTGCGTACATCACACCCGAACCCTGCGTGAAAGCGGGATGCTCTGTGCACCGGGCTGCTCTTTTTATACAAAAAAGATTCCTCCTGTATCATTTTAAATTCTTATACAGAAAGGTCTCTAAAATTATGATAACGAAAAAGCTGACAGTACAAACTATTTGAACAAGGTGGAAAATACAAACAAAAAATAAACAATTTGTTTAAGCTTAACTAAAGGTTTATCCTTTCAACAGCATTAGTTCCTTTTTCAAACAACTCAAGAATCAATTATCAAAGCATATCAACACTTTTTCAACAACAAGAACAAAAAATATTAAACCATTTAGATAAATAATAGAATATGTTAACTTTTCAGATAATCAGACAATGAAAAAGAAAAAGATGAAATTTACAAACATACCTTTTGAAAGCAAAAGGAGAAATTTAATGAGAAAGATCAGACAAATTTTGTGGGATTTTTGGGTATGGAGAATTTTCTTGATTCGCCTAGACAGGAGCAAAGAGACGTGGTATTGGAAAATATCAAAATGGTCCTTATTGTAAAGGAGTTTGTCATCAATGTCCCTAATAATCTAATATATATACACTTGAACACAAATAGTCTTTAATGTTTTTTTTTTTTTTTTAAATAGTAGAAACTTCTAGTCCAAAATTTTAACGGAAAAGGGCTAAATTTGCCCCTCTACTATTGGCAATACCTTAACTAACTACCCCATCTAACTTTACGTTCAGCCCTACCCCTACCATTAGTAAACTTCTTGTAAACGCCCCCACGACTAACGGAATACCTACGTGGCTGAAACACCCCTCCAAATCATACACGCTGGACGCCACATTGGTGGCCACATCAGCTGCCACATCACTAATTCCCCACTTAAATCTCCATAACCCATTTTTCCCAAACCCGCATAACCCACAACCCGTTACCAAAAATATAAAAGCTAAAAATCCCTAGGAAATCAAGAGACACAAAGGCAAATAGTCAGGTCATTGAGAGAAAAAAACGTCGGATGGTGTCTCTGTGATTCTTTCTTGGCGATCTGGACTTCTAAGCGACACAAAGGTAAAATTTTGAAAAGCTTATATTATTTTTATCTGATTTTCATACTGTATTGCACAATCGTATGAAAATTTTCAACTAAGGTTTAGGGTTTTGTTTTATCACTTACTAGTTGCTATTATTCTGATTTTTTATGGCTTACCATGTATCATTTGACTATTATTGTTAATAATTTTGCTATGTGTTTTCAATTTGAGAAGTATTATTAGAGATTAATTCTTGTTACCTCTGTCACCTAGGGTTTCGACTAAAACTAGGGTTTCTTATTTTTTATGTAATGTTTCCGGTTTAGGGCAAATATGATGTATGGTTTTATGGTTTTAGGATCTGAATTTATTGCTTAGAGGTTTTAGGGTTCCATTTTTTTTTCTATTTTATTTGAAACTTTATTGTAGTGGGGACTCAAAATCAGTTTTTTTAATGTGTGGTCCCCCAAACACAATACTTGTTCATTGAACATGGCTGCTCCTTTCTTGGGTCATACATTTGACCCTACTAGTTTCTTTTGTTCATTTCTGCCACTTTTTGGAATTATATGAAACTTAAATTTTGTTCTTTTCAGTATTTTAATTAGTTCATTAACTTGCATGCAGTTTATTAGAGATGGTGAATGTAGATTTGGTTTTTCATTATGGTGGTGATTGGACTTCAGAACCTACTGTTGCTTATGCAAGGAAGAATGTGCATAAATGGCCAGGTTATGAGTCTGACCTCTTGTCTTTCATAGATCTTGTTAATGAATATATTAATGAGTTAGGATATATGGGTGTCCAACAGTTAATTGTTAGTGGTCCTTCTGGAAAGTATTATGAGATTGAAGATGATGCTGGTATTAGGGCTTTGCTTGACCTTGTCTCTGATAAATTTAGGGTAATTAACTTGTATGCTGTAGAGGATCTTTGTGAACTTGGTATTAATGTGCCTAATATTGTGAACCATAATGAGTTAGAAGCAGAATTAATTGAACCTGGTAGTGATGCTAGTGAGTGGGGCAGTGATGAGGAAGAAAGTAGTGGCTCTGAATATTCAGATTCTGAAACTGAAGAGTTAGAGTCTTATGAAGCTCAAAGAAGGGCTGTGCTAAATGATAAGCTGACTGCTTATAGAACCCTAGACAAGACCATGACCTTCAAAGACATACCTGAGGCTAGGAAAGTGATGAATTTGTATGCCCTAGCAAATGGTTATGCTTTAGAGCTGCTGAAGAGTGACAAAACTAGACTGAGGTTCAAGTGTGATGTAGGCTGCCCCTTTGTATGTCTGATATCTAAAGATGGGAATTCTCCTGGTGTTAGAGTCAAGACTCTCAACACAGAACATTCATGTCATCCTGCATATGACAATCATAGGGTAGATGCCAAAACAATTGCTTACTACTTCAAGAAAAGGATACAAGGTGATCCAAAGTTTAGGGTTAAGGACATGAAAGCTGCCTTGCATGCTGAATTTAATATCAATGTTAGTGGTTCTAAGTGTAAGAGGGCAAAAAAGCTGATTCTAGAGGTTCTTGAAGGCAGTTTTGTTGATGACTACAGAAAAATTGTAGCTTATGCTAATGAGTTGAGAGAAACTAATCCGGGTAGTGATGTTATAATAAATATATCAAAAGATGCCCTTGCTGAAGGGAAAAGGAGATTCTTAAGGATGTATATTTGCTTCCAAGCTTTGAAAGCTGGGTACAAAGAAGGACCCTTTATTGGCTTGGATGATACATTCTTGAGAGGGAAAGCAAGAGGAATGATGTTGGTGGCTGTTGCACAAGATTCAATGAATCATTTTTACCCCCTGGCTTGGGCTATTGTGGACAAAGAAACAAAGGTTACATGGACCTGGTTCTTGGGAATGCTGAAAAATTCTTTAGACCTCAATGAAGGTGATGGTGTCACCTTTATCTCTGATATGCAAAAGGTAATGTATCCCTTTAATTCATTTTCAATGATTACTTATTCTTTTGTTTATGTTACTATATTAACTGATTGGTTTAATGTGTAGGGACTGTATGAAGCAATGAAAGATGTGCTTCCTGAAGCAAGACACAGGTTTTGTGTCAAACACATTGAGGCTAATTGGTGCAAGAGATGGAGATCTGGTGAGATGAAAAAGTTATTGTGGTGGTGTGCATGGAGTTCTTACAAGGAGGAGTTTGTGGACAACTTGAATCAGGTGGGATAGTTGGATTTTTTGCCATAACTGATTACTTATTCTATTGTTTAATTATGTTCTTATATCAACAAGATTCTAAATAAACTAACTCATTTGTAAATCAGGTGGGAGAGTTGGATCAGAATGCTGCAACTGATATGGTTGGCTATCCTGTTAAAGCATGGGTTAGAGCATTCTTTGATACAACTTGCAAGAACCAAAGTGTTGACAACAACCTGACAGAATCCTTCAATTCTTGGATTCTGGATGCAAGGTACAAACCATAATTGGAATGCTTGAGGATATTAGGATCAAGGTAATGACAATGCTTAGGGTTAATGAACTTGAATTGAGGACTTGGGATAATGAATTCAGTCCCCAAACAATTAAGTTGTATCTGCAATTCTTGAGGATTGCTAGCTCTTGTAGTGTGGTCTATAATGGTGCTAGTGGGTATGAAGTCACTGAACAGAACAACAAGCACACTGTCAATCTAGAACTGAAGAACTGCACATGCAGGACATGGGATCGCACTGGTATCCCATGTCCCCATGCAATTAAGGCATTGCAGTACATGAAGATTGACCCTTTGGTGGAGATTCATTGGTGGCTAAGCAAAGAGGCATATGCCTTAGCTTACAAAAACAAGCTGCAACCAGTTAGGGGTGAAAAGTTTTGGAGAATTGACCCCTCTGATGCAATGGATCCACCTGCATTTGTTAGTAGAGTTGGCAGACCACATGTGAAGAGAACAAGGCAACCAGATGAGGCTATCAATAGACAAGGAGCATGGTCTACATCCAGGAGGGGTAGAGTAATGACTTGCAGTACATGTGGAGAGGCAAATCATAATTCAAGGGGCTGTTCAAAGGTACCCTTTTATAAATTTTAGTTCACACTCTTAAGTTACTTTTATTAATCATGTGCTTAACTTAACAGATTTCCGAAAGCAAAGGCAAGCTTAAAAAGAAGGGCAGGAGGGCATCAAAGAAACAAAGGACAGATTTGGATGAGCCTGTGATGGGAAGCTCTTCACCACCTGCTGCTATGCCAAGTAAAGAAGACATTAATTCAACTGCACCCCAACCTAGCCAAGGCAGTGAACCAAGTGCTCCACCTGGATTTAAGTTTATGCCTATTCCTACAGTCAACACTGAGAAAGACTTTGAAATTCCAGAAGATGAAGGGTATGTAGAGCCTGCAATTAGGCCAAGGACAGTCTCTGAAACTGCTACCAGATTGAGGATGCGTGAGCAGCCTCCAAAGCCAACTGGAACAAGGACAATCAAGTTCATTGGTGATGTAGCTGATCCAACAGACCTTCCTTATGAACCAACAAAGCTAACATGGATGGGTAGAATTGCTATGACTGCATATGGGTTGGAAAGAGTAGCCAAGTTGAGGGCTAGGAAGGGAAATGGAAAGTCACAAATCTGATGGTCTTGGAGTTCATGAACGAACTGCTACTTTTTAATGCTTTTTAATTGATGAATATTTTTTTGGGGTTGTAATTACTGATATAACAGTACTCTTAATATGTTGGTATGACTTTAATTATGGTGGTGACAAGGAGATGTTGTATTATTACTTAGGTTGGTCACTAGTTTTTGGGGTTATAATACGACATCTCATTGTCCCCTAATGTTAAGACAATGTTTCCTATTAATTCTATGTCTGTTAATGGCTATTTCAGCTTGTTTATTTCTTATTGTGTTCTTGTTTATTGCTAATTCTGTTGTTAATTAGCACTGTAGGTTGTGCATTTTATGGCTTGTCTGCTATGCCATGTTGGTTATTAATACGTTCAGCTTGTCTCTTTCTTATTGTGTTCTTGTTATTGCTAAATCTGTTGTTAATTAGCAATGTTCAGCTTGTCTACTATGCCATGTTGGTTGTGCATTTTATGGCTTGCTCAACAGAATCCAAAAACTAACACATTTGATTCTTGAACCCAAACATCAATACAAACAAAACAAAACCACTTAATTCAACAACACAAACATCATTATATTAGGACAATTAACACATACTAATATTACTTTGTCTTCCCTAAAAATACATCAATACATTAGCACTTCATACACATCATCCCGTATATTTACTTAATCATTGAGGCAATAACAAATCCAGCAAATACTGCCCAAGAAAGCATAATGAACATCTTCATCCTTAGCACCTTTTCTTCAAGAATTTTTACTTTCTTCACTTCAATCTTATTCACAGCCTCAATCTGATCAATCTTTTGCCTCAAGTTCTCCCTTTGAGCTCTAACCTTCTCCAATGAAGACTTCAAATTCCTAATTAATGCTTCGGAATTGTCATGAAAGAAGTAGTCATCATCCCATTTCCAATAGCCACATGAATCAATCTAAAAACATAAGACAAGTAAAACAACTAATCTGATAAGAAGTCGGATAAAGAACTAAAATTTTACAATTACTAATTTTTACTTACACCATCTTTAGCACATTTGTAGAACTTTCTACCGGGATTAGAAGTGGTGTACGCTGTCAAATATTTTGCAATCACACCGCATCGACACATTCTTTGAGAAGTGTAGCTACCTTGAGACATTGAATTACCCACCAAGAACCCTAATGTAATTTGAGGAAGAAGAAGAAGAGAGAGAACCCTATTCTAATTGGGTGATGCGGGTTTGGGGAAAATGGGTTATGGGGATTTAAGTGGGGAATTAGTGATGTGGCAGCTGATGTGGCCACCAATGTGGCGTCCAGCGTGTATGATTTGGAGGGGTGTTTCAGCCACGTAGGTATTCCGTTAGTCGTGGGGGCGTTTACAAGAAGTTTACTAACAGTAGGGGTAGGGCTGGATGTAAAGTTAGACGGGGTAGTTAGTTAAGGTATTGCCAATAGTAGAGGGGCAAATTTAGCCCTTTTCCGAAATTTTAAACTAATGGAAAAAATTAATTTATGATGGCAAAGGGCCAAATTCGCCCCTCTACTATCGAAAAATGTCTATTTTTAGCCTGTGTTTTACTTTCGGTACAACTCAACTCCTACCATTAATAAAAAATTCAAATTTGTCCTATATTTAACAGTGCTCCAACGTGGCTAGAATCCAGCTAAAGTGTACGCAACGTGCCCTGACATTTGACCGAGTAGTATGCCACTTGGCAATGAAAAAAATTAAAACATTAGTATGAAATTTATTCCCAGAAAGAAGTTCCCCGTATTCCACTTCATTGGCAACTGAAATAGATCTAAACGGATTACGCGGTACCCCGAACCGAAGAAATTTCAAAATGAATTGAAAAGAATATCAATATAAGGCCCAGATGTAACCTGTGCGGAGCAAGGGCCCTCGTTGCTGCGTTCTTTTAAGCTATGGATTAAAGGAACAAATGTAGTTGAATGGAACAGCTGGCGGGTGGAGAACTGCGAGGAGCCAACCCTAGTACGAGAGGAGAACATTTTGGACACCGCCTCTCTACCTTACTCGAAGTAGGGAAAAAATCTGCATATATCTCATCCTTCATGACCTCATTTGTGGGTCATCATTGGACATGCTGTTGTTGCTGCTGAAAGAAGAGAACGTTTGCACAAGCTTCTTTGGGAGGGTTATGATTAGGAGACTTTTTAAGGGAAGATTGATTTTGTTTTTGTTTTTCTTGTTTTTACTTCCCTTAATTTTTAGTTATTAGGTGCCATGGAAATATTATTGGGTGAAGGATGCTGGTGTTTTTAGGGAAAATGGAAAGATGAATGTGCTTTGTGATGGTTTAGGAGGTGGGTAATGATTGTGGCGGTGGTATAGGCGAGGAGATGCAGGTGATTTTAGGAGAGGGTTGTGTTGTAAAATTAATTAAAATGGGAGGATAGGGTAATGGATAAGAGGGTGAAGTGGTAGACGGGGAGTGGTAAAAAGTGTTGAGATGATGAAGTGGCATGCCATGTATCGTATAACTCATCCAAATGTAGGTCACTCGGTGTATATCTCAGCTGAATATTTTCCATGTTGGAGCACCGCTAAAAATAAGGGCAAATTTAATTACTTTGTTAATGATAGGAGTAGGATTGTACCCAAAATAAAATGGAGGTTAACTTTAGACAATTTTTGATAGTAGAGAGGTAAATTGACCCCTTTCTATTTTTTATGTTAAAGCTCGCATGTTAGCCATATGCAAGGTTAAAAGCTTCTTCATTCGTCTCGCCACAAATGACAGGGACATTTCAGTGAAGAACATAGAAGTTTTTTCGATCGTCGATCAAGATGGTACATTTACCGAATTTTTTGTCTATAAGTTATTGATGAAGAGCATCCGTTGTTTGATTTGTGTTTTCAACCTCGCACGTGACTAGCACATGAGCCTCTCCATTAGTTTAATAGAAGTTTATTACTAGTATTTTCCACTAGTTTTAAGGTTTTGGACCAAAACGTCCGCTTCTTGTAAATATTAGACTATTTGTGTTCAATGTTGTATATCAAGTACCAAAATAGTCCAACCCCTAATCATTAAAGGACCATTTTAATCTTTTTCTCTCAGATTTCAAACAAGTGAAGCTTTGGTTGTGGTACAAATAATAAATAATATTAGTGACACAATTTTGTCAAAGCATATGTGTAACAACTAAATAACCGCCAAAGGTGGAACTCCCTTAAATTTCTAAATATGGATGACTCAAAATCATCTTTTATTCTTTTGCTAACTTTTAACAAACAGATCAAACTATGCTAATGTTCTTTTCCTATTGAATATTTTGGTTCAAGAATCTAAAAAAAGGTAGAAGCTAGGAAGTAAAAGAGTAACATATTTGTTCTTGAAATTGACTTGGTGGTGCTATTTGGAAAATTGGAATGAAACATATGGAAAAGTGTAAGAATTGAGAATAGTAGAAATGTGGCCTCCACCAACAGGAGTGAATCATGGAGAAAGAATGCCTGCATTGCCTAAATTGGTAGCTGTGGCCATAGACAAAGATAGAGGAAGCCAAATTGCCTTGAAATGGGCAATTGATAATCTTCTTGCAAGGGGACAAACTATTATTTTGATCCATGTCAAAGTTAAACAATCTGCCTCATCTTCTCTTGCCAACTCCAGTGAGTCTTTTCTACATATATCTCTCTGTTTGTGCAATGCATGAATGTTGATTAATCTGCATGGTTTTGTGGATTAAACAAATTTGTGTAAATTAATATGAATATGTGAAGTGGAATGTGGATTCTTGGGCTCACCTGTTGCCTTGAATAAATTTACCAAATTTGTGGATCTTTTTTTGCTTTTAGGCATCTGGTATCTAAAACTCACTAGCTCGACTAATCTAGATTCGTGTTAGGTAGGTCCACTTAGTACTCCATACCAAGAGTTTTTCCGTTCTTAGGGCTTGAAGCGAAAGACGTTTGGTTAAGGAGGGATGAACTGCGATCATTCCACCACATGATGGAATGTGGATTCTTGGGCTCACATGATGTCTTTAATAATTAGTGTAGGAATCATTTTTTTGGAGTGGAGTGACAATGTTGTTGATGATCACTAGATCTTCATTGATCTTATGGAAAAATTGTGCAAAGTTTTAATCTGTGTGCAGTTAGAGATTTTTTTAGGAAGACAAGAATTGTTCTTAATTACCACATTTCTTTTTCATATGCAAGACAAACTTGGGTGGCACCAAGCAAAAGGCATTCTTCAAACATTAGCAGGACATATATACTTTTAACTTGGTTGGTTGTTAGAGAGTTATTGTGGGCTTAAGATATTCAATGGAACAAAGAATAAGCGAAACTAAGAGAGAACAATTGAAAACTGCGTAAAGTGAATTTTCTTTTTCTGGACTTCATACTTGGATCAACTAGAAAAGTGATGCATCATTATAAGGCTTGTTTCAGTTGAACACCATTGTTAATGCATGTTGGTTAGAGACACGCTAAAGATGGCTGATGCTGTTGCACCCTTGAGAAGAAAGAGTTAGCCTTAGTACTTGTTGATTTTTCCTAACATCATAAATGACTAATTATTCTATTCTTCAAAGAGAAGTGCGGACTATTTCTATGAAAAGTGTATATTATTACACAGTTGCTAGCAAGGAGTAACTGGTGTACTTTTATATATCAGGATTAAACCAGATGTCCGATGCCAATGATGGATCAGGAATGAGTGAATTCGATCCGCAGTTGAAGGAACTCTTTCTCCCTTTCCGAGTATTTTGTACTCGTAAAGATGTTAGTATCTCCAGCCTCAAAACTTCAAAGCTATTCCTGATGAACCTACAAAAATATTTTGTGAATTTAAACTTGTTATCTTTTGTAGTAATTTCCTAACCCTTTCTAATATTGACTCTTCTCATCAATAAATAACAGATTCAATGTTATGATGTTGTGTTAGAGGAAGCTGATGTGGTCAGAGCAATCCTTGACTATGTGAATCGAACAGCAGTAGAGGTATTAATTCTCGGTGCAGCAGCAAAAGGCGGCCTTCTCAGGTATGAGTCTTTCTTTGCATGGAGAATAGCACCTATTGGGACATCGGACCAAATTTGTGGATATTATATATCTCTTGGGTGGAGGCAATTAACTAGACGAGTGGCTTGTATCGTTTGGATAGTTATAATTATAGTTGAGCTATACTTGTTACCTGACCATTGGATGTACAGAGAAGAGGACAGTTAGAGAACTGCGTCTGCATTTACATATTTGTGTATTGTCATGTCTGATGAGCTTCATTGAGGAGCAATTGCACTATTCTGATAAAGATTGTATTTTAGTCATGCATTCGTAGTTGAACAAACAAACCTGAAGGTCTAATTTCAGTAGTCTTTCTACACAGATTTAAAGTAAAAGATATTCCGGGAAATGTGTTAAAAGGGGCTCCCGATTTCTGCACTGTGTATGTCATCTCCAAAAATGGAAAGATTTCATCTACACGATCTGCTTCTCGCCTCGCTCCATTTATCCACCCACTACGTCACCAGTTCATGCAGCAGGCAAACACCAAATCCGTTAGCATTGAGGATTCAATGAATCCTTCTTCCAGAGGTCTGCAAAACACTAGAAGCAAACTTTTGTATTAAGTTCATTTCACATGCAAAGCTAATTCTTAATGTTTCGTGTAGGTTCTGTTTCTGGGATTCCAAAGCCTGTAGCCGATATACCGATGTCTAACCTTCATAGTGATACACTCAACATGAAGTAAGTCAAATTATCTTCATTTTCCTACCCAGAATATGTCATGGTTAGGACATTTTATAATTCTGAAATTTCGAACTTAATGGCCATAACATGTTGCATATTTTGCTCATTCTGAGGCCTAAGTTGTGTATCACTTTTGTAAACAGGTCTCCTTTCACTCATAGGAAAGGCCCAAATGGCAAACCATATGAGATCTCTCAGCCAGACACTGACATATCATTTGTCAGTTCTGGTAGGCAAAGTATCGACAGTATGTTTCCTTCATTTGCTGACAACTACGATAGCGGAGCAACCCCTCCCCGGCTATCAGGCTTCTCCGATTTTGAGGGGCAAAGTTTTGATTCGATGCCCTTGGGACGCAAATCCCTGGACATCTTGCCATCAGAGTTGTCATTTCTGTCAATGGAGGGTGATAGATCATCATTCTCCTCGACACCGGTAGGCAATCAAAGATCACTATCTTTTTGAGCTTTTGGAAATTATAGATGCTACAATTAAAATTGCTACACATCTTTCTTTATCCATTTAAGCATTATTGCTAACACAAGGTACATGCTCCCAACATTAGACCTCCGATCATGCTCTTGATATTTTGGAGAATCACCCAAAGTTGGTAAACGTAACAGTGGTTCTCCTGGTCTGAACTAGTCATTTAGGAAGAACAGAAGCTATTCATATGTTCCACTTTCAAGCCTCAATAGTTATTTACTGAGTTCTTCCGTTTCATTTATAGGATGATGTAGCAGCGGAAATGAGAAGGTTGAAACTGGAGCTCAAGCAAACAATGGAAATGTATAGTACAGCTTGCAAGGAAGCACTCACTGCACAACAAAAGGTACGATAATTGCAATTTGTGCACCTTCATTATTGCACCAATGACCTAACATGTTCTCAATTATAGGCTATGGAACTCCAGCGCTGGAAAACAGAAGAACAGAGAAGACTAGAAGAGGCAAGATTAGCAGAGGAAGCTGCATTAGCACTTGCAGAGAAGGAAAAAGCAAAATCTAGGGCAGCCCTTGAGCATGCAGAGGCAGCTCAGAGGCTTGCAGAACTAGAAGCTCAGAAGAGAATTAGTGCAGAAATGAAGGCTCTAAAAGAAGCAGAAGAGAGGAATAAGGTACTAAATAAACTCGCAAATTCAGATTGCAGGTATAGGAGGTATTCGATAGAGGAAATTGAAGTTGCAACAGACTACTTCTCTCAATCTAATAAAATTGGAGAAGGAGGTTATGGGCCGGTATATAAGTGTTACATGGACCACACACCTGTTGCAGTTAAGGTTCTTCGCCCTGATGCAGCTCATGGAAGACAACAGTTTCAACAAGAGGTATAAAGCCAAAAATACTTATTTATTCTCGGACAAGTACTTACGAAGAATATAGTGTTCCGCGGTATCAACATGTCTTTGATTTACAAGAAAAATAAAACAAATCAATGATTTCTTACAGAGAGCCCATTAAAGCTATACTGAAATTACCCATTTAATGTGGCAATGCCCATAGCTTTGCTTTTGAATTGATGCATAGTTAATTGATTGATTGAATGGTCTGTAAACTATAGCTGTCAGCAGATACAACAGGCAACTGAATTACAGCGAAAATTGTTCAATAAAATAAGATAAACTGCTGCATAGTCATGCAGTTGTGATGATGTCCCATAATTTATCATTGGTATGCTGAGCAGTGCAGGACAATAATATAATAAGCATCCACTACTAGTCAATAATTGCACAGTCTGCAAAGAAAAGATGCATTATAAAGGTAGAACCAAGAATTGACGTATCTTTATGTAATTTAAAATATAAGCGGGTAATAAGGACGATGAATTCCGTCTTCCCATTCCTAACAGAATTTCATCTATGGCATTGTAGTTCCTATACTCACTTATCCTGTTCATTCATTTCAGGTTGAAGTATTGAGCTGCATACGACATCCTAATATGGTACTTCTTCTAGGAGCATGTCCTGAGTATGGGTGCTTAGTGTACGAGTTTATGTCCAATGGAAGCTTAGAAGACCGTCTATTCCAACAAGGAAAGACTCCACCACTCTCATGGCAGCAGAGATTTAGAATTGCTGCTGAAATAGGTTCTGGTCTGCTTTTCTTACACCAGAGCAAACCAGAACCAATAGTGCACCGCGATCTCAAACCTGCAAATATTCTTCTTGATCGCAACTTTGTGAGTAAGATTAGTGATGTTGGCTTGGCTCGGCTTGTCCCTCCATCAGTGGCAGATACTGTCACTCAGTATAGAATGACATCAACTGCTGGAACTTTCTGCTATATAGACCCTGAATATCAGCAAACAGGCATGCTTGGTATAAAATCTGATGTGTATTCTTTAGGTATCATATTCTTGCAGATTCTAACAGCCAAGCCACCAATGGGATTGACTCACCATGTTGAGAGGGCACTCGAAAAAGGCACCTTCAATGAAATGCTTGATTCATCTGTTCCTGATTGGCCCCTTGATGAAGCTTTCACCCTTGCGAAGCTATCACTGAAATGTTCTGAGCTAAGAAGGAAAGATAGACCGGATCTTAGCAAGGTCGTTATGCCAGAATTAGAGAGATTGAGAACACTTGCTGAAGACAATCCACGCTAATCAGCGTATTATAATTCAGGTTCCTCACCAAATCATAGTCAAGCTTCCGTCTCCCAAGCAAGTCAACATGACTAGATTAACGTCCACAAACGTTTAAATTTTTAGTAGTGGTATGACTTTTGTGCATATACTACATTTAATTACTCTTGTTATGTTGAGACTTATCTATTCCCGGCACATTTTTCCCCTTAATATATGCAGGAAAACTGAAGCTACCTTAACAAGCTTCCTAATAGATTAGCATGGAGGTATTCAACAAGGAGAGAACAGTTCTAAAGTTCTCAGGGGAAAGAACCAAATGAGAAGAAAATTTTAAACTGAATGTTTCAATAGTATAACAAGGGATTGTACATTTCCATCCTCACTTATAATAGAGAAAATAGCAATTTTGGTCCTTATTTTCTATTTTGGTTCTGGTATTGTTCAACTGAACACATTTGACTGTTCATAAACCCAACCCCCTCTCTAGTCTAAACCATCTTCTCCCTCTTGTCCTGTTTATCTTTATTTAACCGCATTATGCATAATGCTATTTGACGAAATTATCCTTATCTCTTCATTAAACCAGTCATTGATGACTATGTTTCTTCTTGGAGCAGTAATTATGGAATTGGAAAAAAGTTAATGTCTTCTTGGTTTGTATCTGGACATGGAAGTTGGAACTACTCTTCTTAGTTGGTAGAGGAACTAAGTGTTGGGTCCATCCCATGCAAAAATGTGAAAAGTACCAAAAAAATGTTAGAAGCAAATTGTCATTGGACGGTGCCATAGAAAGTCTACAAAATTTGGCAGACTTGTTTGAATTCATTGGCATATGATGATGCAAGTCATGACATCACAAGGCCATCTTACAACTATAAGTCAGCTCTGGTTCAGTTGTAAGGTATCCAGTTTCAGAGAGTATTAGAGAGAGACACAGTGTAAGAGAGAATACACAGTGTAGAAAAATATTCTGTGAGGAAAAATAGAGTGTGAGTGGTTTTATAGTGAGGTGGAAAAATTCAAAAGAGGGTTATTTCTTTTATGAGTATGTAGTGGTATTTACTACACAGTGTAAAAGTCCTTATTATAGTGGAATTATTTGCTCCTCTCGGGCCATGGTTTTTTCTCTTAGTTTAGAAGGTTTTCCACGTAAAATTTCTGGT
Source organism: Petunia axillaris subsp. axillaris (assembly GCA_029990575.1). Lineage (NCBI taxonomy): Eukaryota > Viridiplantae > Streptophyta > Magnoliopsida > Solanales > Solanaceae > Petunia > Petunia axillaris. The sequence continues at coordinate 25,528,247 of JARKNS010000003.1, forward strand.
GTCCTTGTTATTATTTTTTATTCTCATTAATTACCGCATTTTCAGTACTCGGTTAATATTGTTGCTATTATACCGTGAATAATATTTATGTGTGGGGATTAATTTTCCCAACAAGTGGTATCAGAGCACATGTGCTGTTCATTTACAGAATCACTGTTCACGGCATGCAGTATTATACTCGGTGAACATATGTCAGGAGTAAAGTACGAGTTAACAAAATTTAACGGAGAGGACGGTTTCTCAATGTGGCAAAGAAGGATGAAGGATCTGCTCATCCAACAAGGATTACAGAAGACACTGGATGAAGAGAAGCCTGGACCCATGAAGCTCGAGGTTTGGGCGGAGATGGATGAAAAGGCAGCTAGTGCAATTAGGTTGCACTTATCAGATGATGTGGTCAATAACATCACTGATGAATACACTGCGTGTGGAATATGGACAAGGTTGGAGAGTATATATGTCGAAGACGCTGACAAATAAATTGTACCTGAAGAAGCAGTTATATGCCCTACAAATGGGTGAATGTATGAATTTTTTGTCACCTTTAAATGAGTTCAATATACTAATCACGCAGCTGGCCAATCTCGGAGTACGGATCGAGGAAGAAGATAAAGCCATCTTGCTTTGGAACTCGTTGCCATCCTCGTATGATAATTTGGCAACGACCATCCTGCACGGTAAAACTGCTATTGAGTTGAATGATGTCACATAGGCTATTCTACTCAACGAGAACATGAGAAAGAAGCCTGACAGTCATGGACATGCTCTCATCACAGAAGGTAGAGGCAGGGGTTCGAGCAACTATGGTAGATTCGGAGGTTGGGAAAAGTCCAAGAATCAATCCACATCATCAGGTGGAAATTGCTACAATTGCGATCAACCGGGTCACTTTAAAAGGAATTGCCCAAATCTTAAAAAGGGCAAAGGGGGATACGGTGGCCAAAATAATGAAGCTAACACAGCCGCCATCATGCAATATGATGACACATATGCTCTTCTCATCGTAAATGAAGATGAGGAATGTATGCACTTGGCAAGTCAAGAGTCAGAATGGGTGGTTGGCACAGCAACATCTTACCACTTCACACCGCTAAGAAATTTGTTTTGCAGATACGTAGCAGGTGATTTCAGCGTAGTGGGGATGGGTAACACGAGTTACTCGAAGGTTGTGGGGATCGGTGATATGTGCATCAAGACAAATATGGGATGCACTTTGGTTTTAAAGGAAGTGCGACATGTACCTGATTTGCGGAAGAACTTGATTTCGGGGATTGCTTTGGACCAAGATGGATACGAGAATCACTTTGCAAATCAAAGGTGGAGACTCACCAAGGAATCATTGGTGATCGCAGAAGGAGACATATTGTACAAGACAAATACAGAAATTTGTCGAGGTGGCAAAAGCACGACAGATGATGCTGCCGAGCAGGAGGAGCAATCTGATGAGATTGCTGATCAGGGGGAGCAAGACGCTCTTAAGGTTATTCAAAGGGACAAGTTCGAGTTGTGCAAAGAACTTGTCGGCACGAGCTTTATCTGAAAGCTGAACATCTCTCCTTCAGGTGCATGGGACTGGAGGGGGAGATTTGTTGGATCCATCCCACGCAAAAATGTGAAAAGTATGCAAAAAATGTTAGAAGCAAATTGTCATTGGACGGTGCCATAGAAAGTCTACAAAGTTTGACAGACTTGTTTGAATTCATTGGCATGTGATGATGTAAGTCATGACATCACAAGGCCATCTTACAACTATAAATAGCCAGCTCTGGTTCAGTTGTAAGGTATCCAGTTTCAGAGAGTATTAGAGAGAGACACAGTGTAAGAGAGAATACACAGTGTAGGAAAATACTCTGTGAGGAAAAATAGAGTGTGTGAGCGGTTCTATAGTGAGGTAGAAAAATTCAAAAGAGGGTTATTTCTTTTGTAAGTGTGTAGTGGTATTTACTACACAGTGTAAAAGTCCTTATTATAGTGGAATTATTTGCTCTTCTCGGGCCGTGGCTTTTTCTCTTAGTTCAGAAGGGTTTTCCACGTAAAAAGTTTGATGTCCTTGTTATTATTTTTTATTCTCGTTAATTGTCGCATTTTCAATACTCTATTAATATTGTTGCTATTATACCGTGAGTAATATTTCTCTATGGGAATTAATTTTCCCTAACACTAAGTTGATCATTCTCACCGATAAATAAATCGGAGCAAAAAGGACTTGTTAGCCTAAGTAAAGTAGATCATTTTCTAACCCAAGGAAAGAATAAAACTCTTTATTGAGCCAAACTCTCATACAAATTGTACATGTAAAATCCAATAGAAAACAAAGTATATTATCCACCAAGAAGACAGATGTGAGTATCCTTTCTAATAACTTTCACATATCTAACCTTAATAAAGAAAAAATATTTGGTTTTACACAAAATTCTACCTTTGATCACAACCTTGAATTACAAGTATAAATGTGTAAATAAATTCTCAAAAACATGTTATAACTTAACCATTCTTAGAGAAGGAAAAATCGTCATCACTAATGGCTTTAGAAGAATACATTTCTCCTTCACTTGCATAGGAAGAATAATCTTGAGAATAATCACTATCCCTTTCTTTCAATTCTTCAATCTTCTCTAAAGCTTCCAGTAAATCCCATCTCCTTCCAACATCCATTTCACAACAACACATTCCAATCTTCAACAGCTTAAGCATTTCACCTTCTCCATTATATTTATGCATGTCCTTATCAAAAACCTCACCTGTCCACTCTTCTCTCACCACTGAGTTCACCCATACTGCCAAGTCTGCATTTGCTCCTTTACCTTGCTTTAGATAATTTGCTGGGAACCTGTTATTAAGGACATGATAATGGATGTAATCTAGAGTTAAACTTCCATACACAAACATTTTGAAGATTTTTTTCATGTTATTTACCTAAAATGTAAACTATAAGTAACTCGTTACTTGGAAATAACTGGCAACCTGCTACGACAAGTGAAGTTACACTAATGGTGTAACTATTATTGTAAGTTAAATTCTATAATGTACTATCGATTGTCATAAACATCAACTTATTATGAATGAGGTGGAGTCACATCAGTATATACATTTCCCTGTCCTTTTTATACTTATAAAGAAATTATTTAATACTAACATTCATCATAAGATTTATTTGAGTAAATTGACCTTATCATTTTCTTAAATGAAATAAATAATGACAATATGCTTTCTCAGATTAGTAACAGTAGAATTGAAAAGAAAAATAATTAGTGTCTTCTTGATTATCTAAAGTGTCGAAATATTTTGGATTAAATATTTTTAGTCGAAATGACAGATAAAAATGAACTGATAGAGTACTACCTGCCCGTTAGCATCTCAAGGATGAGGATCCCGAGGCTCCAGACATCGGTCTTCCTTGTGACACGTTCATTTTGCATGTACTCAGGTGATTTATAGGCAACCATGAACTGTTTGGCATGGTCCTTGTTGATGACTGGCACAAGGGCATAGTCTGCTAGAAGTGGCTCATACTTGTGGTTTAGAAGAACATTGGAGGATTTAAGATGGCCATGAGGGAGTGTAATAGTTGGTAGCTCCTTGTAGAGGTAAACCAATCCCCTTGCTACTCCTTTTATGATATTTAAACGAGTTGGCCAATCAAGATTCGGCTGGCTAGGACTCCTTTTCCCTGATAAACAAGATTCAAAATTAGAACAAATCACAATGAGTTATTATTACTTACTATATACTGACGTTGTTGTAAAGAATTTCAACGCTATTGAGTCATTTAAGTAACCTTAATAATAAGACAGCTTATCTGTTGCGACATGTTAAAATACAGTAATGATCACGACTGACTTACCATGTAAATGACTTGCCAAGCTGCCATTTTCAGCAAAGTCAGTGACCAAAAGCTTCTCTTCCCTTCTATAATAAAAGGCCACAAGAGGAAGTACATTAGGATGTGACAATTTGCCAAGCCTTCTCATATGTTCATGAAAATCTTCTTTTCCCATATTACTCATTTGTCTAAATCTCCTCACAGCAATAGCTTCACCAATTGTAAGGTCTGCTTTATAAGATGATCCAAAACTTCCACTTCCCAAAACTTCAGCTGGTGCTCTAAGTAAATCTTCTAAATCAAATCTTTCTCTATCTTTTCTCACAAAATACAACTTCCCTTTTTCACTTCTGGTGTAATTCTCTGGTTTTCCAAGTTTCTTTGATGGCTCTTTGTTGAGATTTTTAACTGATGATTTTTCGTATTGAGATGGTTTCTTTTTTTGTCTATGGAGAAGGAAGAGAGAAATAATAATACATAAAAGTAATCCTCCAATGACTGCAAGAATTATGGCCAACTTTGATGTTTTTTTCTTCTTTGAAGGATTATTGCCATTATTGTCATTTGGAGGTGGACATGGTGGCATTGGCTTACCACATAGGTTAGCATTTCCTGTTTGATCAACAAAAATAAAAAAAATGAACACAATGAGTTTTAGATATATTTTTGCAAACAATATAGAATGTATCATATGCTCACTACCTAAATATTTGAATGGTTTTGCACACCCTTTACGTAAAAACTTAACAATCTTAATAATTACTAGTATAATATTTATTTAAACAACTATTTACCTCTCCTTATACGTCCCACTTAATTAACATTCTATTAAGTCAATCAGCAAGGGTAAATCGACTTGGAAAAAAGAATACACAAAGACTTATTGATTTTCTAAAACCTCAATTATTTAGAACAGTGTAATCCATTGAAACGACTAATATTTGGATGTGGAGTTAGCATTACCAGGCGTTCAAAGAAAAGGTAACACTGACAAAAGTATGTAACATGTCCAACATTAACATTTGAGGTTAGAAAATGTTTATAGATCTTGTTTGAAACATTCAATTAGCGCGATGATGACACCAATAAAAACCACGTCATAGCCACTAATTAGATCATTTCACTAACTAACTTTCTGAATTAAGAATACTCAACTAGGAGTAGTATTCAATTTGGCGTTGTGGTACCAAACCTTCTAACTTCAACTGAAACAAAAGTGCAAAGAAGTATTCTTGTTGGGAGTTGGGACATATATTATTGCACGTCCATATACAAAAGAGTGATAGAATATACTCCTATAATATACTATATACTACACAATAATCAGATATTTGAGGATATCAAGAAAATCGGTAGGGAATCAGTAGCCGACTTCACCAAATTTGGACGTGCATACCATAAAGTTATTATCAAGCCCCGTCTGCCTACATTACTCAATGACTTGTTCTTTTCTTTCTTAATTTTTTCATTCTAATGTCTCTGTCTAATAGCAGATTTTCAGATATATAGTTTCACATTTTCTTCGTCTCTCTAATTCTGCAACTTATATCGGACACATATATGCATGTTAATTATAAGAGAATAATTAAACAAAGGAGATTTTTTTTTTCTCTTTAATAGCTTATGTACTTGTAAAATTTCTGATACGGAGTGCTTCTAAAAAAAAAATAGGCCTTAACGTCAAATCCGGGTTGCCGGGGCCCTAGGATACTATACACCGGGTGGAAAAATAATAATACATTGTTTATAATTTGATCCTTAAGGGGTCGTTCGGTTCAATCCCGGGATTAACAATCCCGGGATTGTTAATCCCATCTCCTATGTGGGATTAATAATACTACAATTTAGGCATAAAATGGGTACTAGTATTAGCTAATACCTAATACCAAACATGGGATAAATATAATCCCGAATTTAATCCCGGGATAAATAATCCAATCCCTCGTACCGAACGACCCCTAAGTACATTTCTTCCTCGAAGTTATCGCAAGGACAAAATAAGAATACTGAAAGGATGATAATAATGATTGGGAAAAAAACTTTACAAGATCCCTTTGTTTAGCACCTAAACCAAGAAACGGTGGAAGGAACAATAAGCGTCATTTTCAAGTATACTTCTGAAGAACTAGTTTTTCCAGTAAATGTTTTGAGAACAATACTTTCTAGCTAGCTTAATCCGTTCTTCTTTGTTATTTGACATTTAAAAAAAAACAAATTTGTTTCATCACTTTTCTGTGCCAATTCGAATTGATCAAGTCTCTTATTTAACATGAGATGGTCTATTCAAATCTTCGAGGGCAAAATCATGTCATCTTTAGCGACATACTTTGGTTGGCTCGAATATCATATCGCAATCTGCATCTCTCGTTGTACACTTATAAAACAAAAGTTACCAATACAAATTATATTAACCTTATCTTGACCTTGTTTCCGTGGTTTCATCAAATTTGAGCTATATTATTAACGAAATCTATAAAATACTAAGAGTCCAAGTTAGTTCTATACACTGATATAATTGAAGTATTTTTCTTTCTTTTTACTCTATCAGGTCATATGAATTACATGCATGTCAGTATCCATTTAAATGAAACTAGTAATCTGAACAAGTTGTATAGCACATAATTATGCGTAAAAAAGTTATTTAACATCAATGTTTATAAGATTAACTATTAAGAAAACACCAACCTGCAAATGAGCTTAAGCTTTGGCTGCTAACTTCAGGTGGAATGGGGCCTTCAAGTTTATTATTTGCAACATTTAATTGTAAATCCTGCTGAGCAAATGCAGGTATTGTACCATCAAACTGATTATCTTGTAGCTGTAACTCAACAAGCTTTGGAATTCCCAGTAATGACGTTGGAATCTTGCCTGTAAACTCATTATTCGCCAAATAAATTCTCCTAATTGACTTCATTCCATCAAAAGCATCGTCTGGCAATTCACCAGAAAATCGATTATTCGATAAAAAGACGCCTCTTAGTCCTCCAATTTTTCTCACGTCAGGAAATGGCCCTTCAAAATTATTGTTCATAACACTTATAGTACGTAAAGTAGTCAATTGTGAAAGTGTGTCGATGTCAAGACTCCCTGATAATCCCATGGATTCTAATTGAAGACCGGTAAATACACCGTTGTTGCAAATTAATCCCTTCCAATTGGATACGTTGACGTTGCAAAGCAGCACGGAGGAATTCCAGTTGTTTAGTGAGGTGGTGTTCGTGAGGGAAGACTTGAACTTGAGGAGGATACCGGAGTTAGGTTCTTGACCGGAACATGAAATGATCACACAAGTCAACATGACAAGAATGATGGGCAATATGTGATGGTTTCTTGCTAAAGAAGTCATCATATATTTAGATTCTCTACCAAGTTCTTCTTTGTTTCCTCGACTTGTTTTGACAATTATATCTTTATGATATGTCAATCAAACCTAGAAAAGAAGTTATTGTTGTTGGTGTTCAAGTAAAGGGAATGAACATGGTTAGGTGGAGATGAAGGAATGAGTATACAAAGAGAGGGAGGGGGGGTGGATAACAAAAGGGGACAAAAGTGGTGGTGAGATTGATAAAGTGTCCACTAAATTATGAGCTGTTTAAGCCGGCTATTTTTAGTATACTTGTTTGCCTGTTTGCAGGTCTTGTTGATATGGTTTGTCTTGGTTAAGAGTGGTTGACTAATGGGATATGAAGGTAGGGGGAAATATTCTTTCATGTATTGGTTAATGAGTATGGAGTAGTTCATTTATTCCTTGTTTACATATCCAATGTAGTTGTCCGTCATTATTCCTTGTTTACATATCCATTGGTTTTGAGTTTATGTTCTCCATCTCATGACATCAATTAACTTTCATATCTAGTTTGATAAGACTAATTACGGTAGTACATTACGTTGCGTGATGATAATATAAGTTTATTTTACGATATTAGTGTAAGTAGCTCATGTACACTTGATTGCTTTTTACCCATTTATAGTGCAAGCGTTTTGATTATATTTCCTTATGGCATGAAATAATTAAGCCGAGAACTCATTGTATTTTAGAAGCAATGAGTTTTCTTGATCTCCTTAATTACTTTAAATGGGAAATACCTGCAATATCAACCAAATCTGTAATCGATATATAATTACAAAATAATACACCAGATAAATTAGAATGAAATTAAAACGCAATAATCATGTTTGTGAGTTGTGACATAAGTATTAGCGTATGTATCCCTCTATTGGGAGTTTTCCAAAACGTTTTCCCAATTATTAATTCATTTACACGTTTCAGCTTTCTCTTTCTACTTTCCCTTGTTAACTAAGATGGATATTCCAATGGAAGAGCCACTAAAACAACGAAAATAATTGGGCAAACATTTTTTTTCCCATTTCTTGTCTCAATCTTCGATTTTCTGGTAACCAAGACGTTTTTATGGGTTGCACTATATATGCATTACTTTTGTTCGTATATGCACGCCAAACACCCATTGACAAAAGTTGAAAAGTTGTAGGGTTTTTGTTTTTGTTTTTTTTTTTTTTTTTTCACGAAAAGAGTTGTATAATTCACTATTAAAAGAAATTAAAAGGGAAAAAACAAGGGACAATTACATGGAGAGACACTCCACTCATGAAAATTACCAAAAAAGACTCCTATTTTCCTATTCTTACCCGACATAGCACCCCCCTCCTTTTTTTTTTCTTTCACTCTATAGCACCCTTATTTAAAGAAAAAAACACCCTAGCCCTTTTCTCTCTTCTCCTTCTCTCCTTTCCATTTTTCCTCTATTCTCTTCCCCTTTACACAATAACGTCGCCCCCTCCCCCCACCCTTCCACCACTGCCTTACCTTCATCCTTTCTCCTCCAAGCTATCGTTGCTGCCGCCACCACCACCAAATTATGCTAGCCATTGCCGCTGCTGCTGCTTCTTCTTCTTCTCTTTTTTTTTTTTTTTTTTTTGGCTTTTTGAATAACAATGTGATTTTCCATTGTATATTCCGGTCAAAACTCCGGTGAGAGATTTGTTTATCATGTTTCTTCTTCTTTTCTCATATTTTTCATTAAAATCCGGTGAGATCTACTAGTTTTTTGTTAAAACTTGTAAAACTGTACAAATCTTTTATATTTGTTAAGATTTTGTGTAGAAGCTACCCAAAATACTGTATAAAATCATTTTTGTGAATTTATATAGTTTTATACATTTTTATATAAGTTTATACACTCCTGTAAACTTGTATAAATATATATAAATCTGTATATGTGTGTATATACAGTGAATATACATATTCTATGCACTTTTATAAATTTGTATAAAGTTGTATATGCGTGTATGACCAATGAATAAAGTTGTATAAATTTCAGATTTGTGCCCTATTTATGGATGTTTGTATAAATTTTATGTTCTTTGTGTATATTTTTGTATTTTCTTTCTTGCGTACACATTTTTCTATGTATTTACACGTATAATTTATTAATTTGATAGATTAAGGTGCATAAAATTATCAAAAAATAGTTATTTAAACAAATCCACCAATAAAATTAGCAATCCGGCGAGATTCGGTGAAATTTCAGTTTCGGCGGCAGGCCAGTGGCGGGGGAGGATAGGGGAGTGGCTCCTAGGATTTTTAGTTCAAATGGGTGCTATGTTATGCAATTTTAAAAATAAGGGGTGCTATGTTGTGTAATTTAAAAATAAGGGGGTGCTATGAATGAAATGTGGCTCCTCATTTATAATTTTGTGTAGTGGGCTGCTTAATTTTGAAATTCTCCCAAAAAATAAAGGAATTTTTACATTGTATAGACATTTGGAAGTGTCTTTAACATAAAATAGATATATTGGCATTTAGACTTATGTAGATTACTTTTTTAGCCATTTTCAAAAACTGATTAATGCCCCTTAAACGTGCTTATTTTTATGGGATATTGGGATTGACTGTTTAAGTGCATTTATTATTACTAATTAATCTAAAATTAACTATTTAATTTACATTATCAAAAACTGATTAATGCCCCTTAAACGTGCCCATTTTTATGGGATATTCGGATTGACTGTTTTAGTGCATTAATTATTACTAATTAATCTTAAATTAACTATTTAATTTACACTATGACTTATCTCCTAAATTTATGGATTTATCTTAATTAAAGCGGTAAACGAAAAGTTAAAAATTTCAAAACAAAATTAAACACAAAGGTGCCTTTTACATATTAGTGATATAATCACAGATTGTACATACTAGAGGGATATACCTTGCATATTAGTGATATTCTTATTTAAACATGCATATAGACAGTATATACTACATACATATTAGTGATATAATAGAATATTGTACATACTAGAGGATATGTATTGCATATTAGTGATATTAAGCGAAGATATGTCGTGGTTCAGAAATCAGAGACTCGTCGTCGGCGAGGTTTTAGCCTTTCCGCAGAACCAAACTCCCGCAGCATTGGGAATCGAAAGGCTGCCAGAGAAATCAGGTTCCGGACGACATTCAAATAATAGAAATGCCCTAGTATAGCCGGAGACAACTATTTTGTTGTTTTAATGAACTTGAGGGGTTAAAATGTAATTTCTCCAACTCTGCTAGAGGCCTGCCTACTTTTGAATAATATGGAAATGAAAAAGAAACACAAGTTTAAATACTCCTACCTATCAGAAATAGTAAAAACAATGCACGAATATAATGAAACAATGTTGAAACAGTCTAGAAACAGTTAGATACAATGCAAAAATATGATGAAAATAATCCTAAAATAGTCTAGAAACAATTAGATACAATGCAGAAACATTGCTGAAACCCAGAAACAGTTAGAAATGGCGCTGAAACAGTTTGAAACAATGCAGATACATCGAGATACATTTAGATACAAGGTAAAAATAGTGCAGATTCAGCGAGATACAAGGTTGAAATAGTCTGAAACATCGAATGAAAAAGTCTGAAATAAAATGTAAAAATAATGTGAAACAACGCAAAAAGGTGAAATAGTTTAGAAACAATGAGAAACAACACACAAACAGGATAAAGCAATGCTGGAACAGTCTAGAAACAACTAGATATAGTCTAGAAAATAGTTAGATATGGTGCAAAATAATGCAGATACAGCGAGATACAACAAGATACAACGAGATACGAGGTGCGTGGTAGTTGAGATACAACGAAATACGAGGTAGTTGGTAGATGAGATACAACGAGATACGAGGTGGTTGGTAGTTGAGATACAACGAGAACGAGGTTGTTGCTAGTTGAGATACAACGAGATACATGATGGTTGATAATTGAGATACAACGAGATACAAGGTGGTTGGTAGTTGAAACAATGAGATACAACGAGATACGAGGTGGTTGGTAGTTGAGAAATATTGAGATGATGAAGAGTGAAATCGGGGGAAGTGGGAGGAGGAAAAGTGAAATTGGGGGAAATGGATGAGGAAAAGTGAAATAGAGGAAATGGGAGGAGGAAAAGTGAAAAAGTAAAATTGGGTGAAATTGGAGGAAGAATGTAAAGTTTTACTATGTTATGCTATGTTTTGTAATTAACTTTTCATTTTCTCTATATTGAGTAATTTTGCTAAAATATTTCTATGTTCTGTAAATAACTTCTAAAAATTATAATTTTATGTAAAAATTCCTTGTTTAAATTCCTAAAAATCTAAACAAATTAGCACAAAAATTTAGCTAGTTTTTTTTTTCTAAATTTTTTTGTTGAAGGAAATATCTTGCAATAAATTTTTTCAGGTTGGATTGTCAGCAATACTATGAGCATCTATACTCAAGTCTGTTTGTTGAGGAGTAATATAGTATCTACTTCCATAGAAAAAGAAAAAAAAAGTTGGACACAATAACAAACGCCGTAATTGTCTTTATTGCGTCACAGTAACAACGAATTGGGCAACATATCTATTCAAATTAAACTAATATTAGATGCTGAGCAAATTTCATTTAGCGACATCACAATCGCCTATTATAGCGAGGTATTCATAAACAACAACGAAAAATTCATAGTGAATGCAAACAAATAACAAGATCCTCTTCAAGCTTCAATAATCTAACTAGATTTAATTACATCAATTAAACATAGGTAAACTTGATTCCTTGCTTCTTTGAAGGTTTGCGTCCTTCCATCTTTGAAGGTGGACATGGTGCCATTGGCTTACCACATAAGTTCAAATTTCCTGTTAAATACATAAAAAGTTTAACAAAGCATTATATGCTCATCACTTCATAAAATTTTTGTACTATGTACTCAGTCCATGGCAGATTTAAAATTTAAATTTGACGATTTAGAATCTAAATATGCATTCAATTTTGAGTTTCTAAAAATTAATATATCCACGACACGTTGAAATTGTTGGATTGAGTTTTAAAATTCGTTAAAATTGTAGTGATTTTTTACAGAGACACATGTGAATGTACTCTGTGTGTCGAATGTTCGATAAAATCCATAAAATATATGCTCAATATTACTTTGCATACTCCTTAAGAAATAACTTGACAATAACTTTAAGGAAGCATACTAACCTTCAAATGAGCTTAATTCTTGGCTACTAAGTTGAGGTGGTATGGGACCTTCAAGCCTATTATTTGCAACGTTTAAATATTGTAACTCCTCGCCAAATGCAGGTATTGTACCCTCAAACTCATTATCTTGTAGCTGCAACTCAAGAAGTAGTGGTAACCCTACTAATGACCTCGGAATCTTGCCTGTAAACCCATTATTCAACAGTAAAATTCTCCTAAGTGAATTCATTCCGACGAATGCATCGTCAGGCAACTCACCAGAGAACTTATTATTTGAAAGGATCACAGCTATTAATCCTCCAAGTTTCTTCACGTCCGGAAATGGCCCTTCAAAATTATTGTTCATGACACTTAGAGTACGTATAGTAGTCAAATTGGAAAGTGTGTCGATGTCAAGGGTCCCTGACAATCCCATGGAATCTAGTTGGAGACCAATAAACTTTTGGTTGAAGCAAACCACTCCGTTCCAGTTGGAAACTTTGGATCCACAAAGCTGAACTGAGGCATTCCAGTTGTCGAGTGAGGTTGCGTTTTCGAGTGAAGACTTGAACTTTAGGAGGATACTGGATTCAGGTTCTTGACCAGAAGATAAGGTGATCACACAAGCCAACATGACGAGAATAATCGCCAATTGTTGGTGTCTTGCTAACCAAGTCATCTTGAAATCTCTTCTGGTTCAAAATCGTAGTGAAACGTGTATCCTCCCCTGTTCGTTGTTTTTTTTTCTATATTTGTTCGCTCGAAATAAAAGGAGAGGGAGATAGATTGATGATGGTTTGTAGAAATAAAGAATGAGTATAAAAAGGCAAAGGGGAGAGGCAGAGGAGTTTAGTATGCCGTCTTCGTCCCATTTCTTGTTAACAACAATATACAATGTAGTATTTTTAATATAGAACTCCGTCTTCGTCCGAATTTCATTTTAAACAACTGTAAGAAACTTTTTCGAATATACTATCTTTCACCCTTTTGCAGAAACAATATCATATATATAGTAGTAAGTTAAAAACCATGCACTCCATTGCTTTTGAGTTTATGTCACTGACTCATTGATAGGGTAAATAAAAATTTACACTATAAGGTAGAGTAACTTACAATAACGTAACTAGGAGTTTCTCTTGATATGATACTCTATCTGAATTCTGAAATCCATAACTATGACAAGGTAATTGCACAAATATTCTTACCCTGTTGTTTAGTGTTTTGATTTATTTTTATATGGTGTGGAACTAAGCTAAGAACTCATTGTCGTTTTAGGAACCTTTTAGACTTTAGTCCCTTCACTTTGGCTGGCAAGTTTTGCCAAAAGTTGTTTAAAAGATGCCGAATACCTTCCTTGCCCTGGTGGAACCAGATCTGATAGTTATTCAATGCACTATCAACCTAATCTTATATTGAAGTACGAGACAAATTAACATGAAATTTTAAAAGTTCTTTTGATAAGAGTATTTCAGAATTACAAACAGTTTCGAGTGTCGCAGTTGCACCATCCTCTATATTAAGAGTTCTCCAAAAGCTTTTGTCCAATTATATTCATTTACACCTTTCAGCTTGCTCGTTCAACTTTCCTTTGTTATCTCAGATGGATTAGCCACACAAAAAACAACGAAAATTGGGCACACGTTTTGTCTCCTATCCTGTCTTAATCTTGGGTTTTCAGGGAACACGACACATTGACCTAACTAGTTTACGGGTTACACTGCATCATTTCGGTTCGTACACTAATGTCAGGCACTCAATAAACAAAATTTGAGAAGTTGTATAGTTCACCGTTAAAAGAAAAAGGAAAAAGAAAAAAACAAAAAAGAATAAAATAAAAGTCTATATTTTGCAGTCATCGTATCTCGAATTGACAACCGAATGAAACCAAGTCAAAATGGATGTCAGTTCAACCTTGTCTAATGCAAATAAAAGAACACGGATTTCTTGAATCTCCGGTAAGAAGTAACAATTTCAAAATTTCCTGCAAACCAATTAGTTAAACTAGTAAAGCAGCATTAGTCGTCATATTACAACGCGTACCACTATTGAAAGTTCTAAACTACTGAGGTTAATTATTTTTTGTGAATTGAATCGCAAAGCTGGCCAAGGGTGTCTGATATTTTTCCAAGGCAATCAATAAGTTGGGAGCCTTGACTTCTGATCAACTGAACACGGCCAGCCTCGAGATTCTTCAAATCAGCAAGCCTACAATCTCTATTATTCATCGAATTTCCTTCAACTATTGCAGTAATCAATTCTGCATTTTCTCTGAGAGTTGCAGCCATCATATCTTCTGGATTATCTACATTAACCTGCTCAGCATTTACCTCACCAACCATGCTAAGATTTGGTAATTCAACCTTTTCTTCCGGACTGGATGTTTCGTGCTTTATTTCTATGCGGGGTTTCTCAAGCCTTGGAGCTTCCAACTTTGCATCTATGCTAGCTTCATGCTTTATCCCCATCTTGGATTGCTCATACATCCTGTTTTCATTTAAGATGCGTCTCCACGGATTCAACCTTTCCTCCATTCTGTACCTTTGTGGCTTTGTCCTTCGCCTCTGCCTTTTAGGACCTATTGATACAAGAATGTTACATGTTTGACTGATACTGAAAAAGTCTATTATCAGTTTGAAGAGACAGGGGTTTTGTTTTCTCTTTTTGGCATATGTTACATTATATAAGTACACCACAAAGTTTGTTGAGTTACTGTGCAAGAATAATCAGTTGTGCTAATTAAATCTTAGAATGCTACAACAATGACGGTCAACTGCAGTCGTCTAGTTCTTCAAAATGTCAAGTTCTAGTGAGTTAATTGGCACTAAATCAGGCAGCAGAAACCAGAAGGAAACGCCATAAGTTCATCTGTGGACTTAAATGATGAAAGGAAAGAGAGAACAAATAACCACCACCATGGCCAGTGAAAACTGAAAAGAGATGTCAACATTTGCATTCCATGAGTGGGACTGAACACATTCCAAGTAAATCAGAACCTATTGTTTATTAACAGAGGAGAGCTTGGTAGCTTATTTACCAAGTTTGCGCAGAAATTATTTACATTTTTTCCTAACCAGTGTTGTAAAAGGAGGGACGTGAAGCGAAGCGTTTTACCTTACATGGGACGAGAGTCACGAGACACAACTGTTGAAAATTGTGTGATACATGAATTTACTTAGTTCATGTATTAGGAAATAAATTTGCGAATAAAACTCTCTTCATGTACCAAACAGAAAAAAGTTCAGAATTATATTATGATAAATGTACGAGGCTGGGTACATGTTAGAAGAATGACTATAAATACCTATGAACTATAGCCATTTTCTGTAAGCAAGTAGAGTTAAGTAAAGAAGAATCATATTCTGCATTTTTCTTCAAGAGAATATGATTGAGGGAGAGTTATCCTCCACTCTTCAAATTTTCAATAGTAACTCCAGAGGCGTGGGGTGTAAACCACATGGTTATGTAACTTTTACTACATAATATTTTAAATTTCATATGCATCACTTAGTATTTCTCCTCTTGTAACACTGAATGTCTCATGTTACTCTACTGGTACAAAATATCATCTTTTTAGACTTCATCAATCATTATTAAGGTAATTGCCCGATCAGTTCTATCATCGAAATTTACACTAGCTTACTTAGATTTTACCTGCGGGATGTATTTGGGCTAAGGCTGGGGCGTTTTTGACATCTTCAAGCCCTCTTTCTTGTTATATGCTCTTTAAACCTCAACCACCTCGATCATTTTCTTTCTTGACCTTTTTTTTTTCTTTCTTGGCCTCATTTTGGAAATAAAAAAAAATTCCTTGTTGCCTTCTGGCAACTTCAGTTGGCATACAGTCCGGAGCTCCAGGAAGAATAGGACGACCCCTTTACCCTCTTCTCTACTTAAATACCAGGCCTACTCCGCATCATGGTTCGAGCTCGTGATCTGCGCCTCACCCACCCATTATGGTTGTATCCGCACCACTAAAACAAAGCCCTGAGAGCTTTTCTCCTCAATCTTTAATAAATGATCCAGGCTTGACATGGTATTTGCCTCACCTTTTGATCCTTCTCCTTCATCCTACAGCCCACTACCTTGACTTCCAAGTTTTAGAAGGCGTCATCAGAACAAGTTAGAACTACTTGTTTCTTCTGGCAAAGTGTCCAATGAATGCTAGTTGTCGGCTATCTCTTCTTAATGGTCTAATTTTTGGCATCCAGCGAGAGTCTTTTGTTCCAATTCATATTTCAAAGGCTGGTTTTTTATCAAAGATATCAGAGGCTGGTCTAACAACTTTCCAGCCTTTGTTATCAAGTGCCTTGAATTGTTTTTTCAATTCTGATCCTTTCACCGACAAAATCACACTAGATAACAGAGCCTACTTTCCTCGACTTTGGTATCTCCTCGCATTTTTAGACAGCAATTTTGCCTCTACACTGAACATATAGGGTTGGAGAAATCCAATTTTCCCTGATCCTTAAAAAGTTCGAAGATCCCATTTAAAAAGACCAGCAGTCCAGCAACACGAAAGCATCCTTTTTTTTGTTAAACCATTCGATATCCGAAGCCAACTCACTGATTAATCTGGAATTGCACCCGTGCGGGTGTTTTTTTTTTTTTTTTTTGTGGGGAGGGGGGGGGGGGGGGAGGGGGGAGGGGGGTAAAGCACTCCCTACCACGTAATTCTTCTTTAGCAGGGCCTATAAGAAGCATCACTGACCACCATATACTGTCAGATTATAACGCTCTTTCTGCCTAACCTCACATCCCAGGTCACAAAACCACTAGCAATAAACCGCACCCCATACTACCAAAGCTACACTCCCCATCAACATATAACGCTAGCTTAGCTACTGCTTCTCTATAAGTTCTCATCCTTCCCCTTTAAGCTCTTTTCTCTTTGAATTTCAATTATCAGATCATTAGAAACAAAATCATAATCACATTCTAGGCTTAAATTAGTCCTTTTACACAACATAATGGCATCGTATAAATCGCCAACCCCAGCATTGGAATCTTCAATTGGAAAAAGAAAATTAAATTCTTCCTATATCAACTTTGATCTAACATGATTCATATAGCCGACCCCAACTTGTTTCTGACTAAAGAGTAATAGTTCATTTCTTTTTTTTAATAACCATGGTGTTTGAGCCAGCTTATGTGCATCTCGACTAATTACACGACCTGCTGCTACCTCCCACCAGCACAAGTACGGGGTAACTTTGTACAAAATCAAATTAAAAGAAGCACAAAATAGTACTTACCAAGTTCCAAGAAAGTATTAATATTTGCACGAAGGGGTTGAGCTTCCGGGTCAGAATCCGGATCCGTATCAGCACCTTTACCACCATCCTCCCCTTGTAAACCCTTAAAATACCCATCAATAGCTCTAAACAATTCCAATTCAAAATTCTCCGGCAAACCCAATTCCCTTTTCTTAATTTCACTAAACGACGATTTCCAATACTTCTTTTCATAAGGCTTCACTTTATTGTAATTTTCAATAATAAATTCCCATCTCTTTTTACACTGATTTAAACTCCGGTTTACGCCTAATGAATTGCATTGGTGTACTGTTGATTGCCATTTTTGGAAAGAAGATAATTTGTTGCCGCATTCGACTTGTGTTGAGTTCATTTCGTTAACTAGTGTTAGTGTTTCGTCTAGTGTCCAATCTGGTGCTGCTTGTGATCGGGTTCGCAGTGACCCGCTGGTTCCATCCATTTTTGTTGGAATTTAATGGTTAAAGTGTAACATATGTGCTGGGAAGGAGGGGGAAGAGCTGAAATAAAGATGAGAGTGAAGCGAGAAAATGACACAAAAAGGCCTCTCAAGTGTGCAAATACAGTAAAGAAAAGGACCTTAATTTTCTTTTTCCTTTTATTTTATCTCAAATGAGTATTTAAATTTAAATAGGGGTGTGATTAAAATTTTTAAAAAATTGTGAGGACACAATTAAAATACCAAAAACTTAAAACTAACCCACTACCCCAACTATCTACCCCACTGCCCATTTCAAAATTCAAACACCTAAAACATCTACCTAAACCCATCAAACATTTCCCAAAAACAATACAGCTCCTCAAACGTACCAAACGACGAAAAATCCGGCCCGTTTTAACGACCCAGCGCCATTTTTCGAAATTTCGACTCATTAATTGTCACTGATTATCTATTGTAAGTCCTCTCCGACACCTACATTGTATATTTCTTGACCCGTTTTCATTACTTTTCACGTTTTTTGTTTCGATTTTGTTGTAAAGAAAAATACCTAAAATTTCGTTTTAACTGTTATTTCTGCTTTATGGTTCTGTCTAGGTTGTTTTATAAGGAGGAAAGGATGAAGTTTTGAATGGAAATCGAGTGTTGTTGCTGGTAATATGGTTAAACAAACACAGTATTTTTCAAACATCTTACGAGATGTTTTACATCTCGTTTACATCTCGTAAGATGTTTGAAATATTTGTGATGTGTTTGGTCATATTACTGGATATTTAATCGAAGAAATGTTAGCTAGATTCCAATAGAGATGTTTAAACATCAGCCCCTGTAGAATACAAATAGTCAGCATGATGTTTAAACATTACTCATGATGTTTGTCCATATATGTATGATGTTTTAAACATCATAAGTAATGTTTGACTCCGAATATTTGAACTACCCTTGTTCAGGAACACATATGGATAAGGCATTTAGATTATTCTTAAAACTTGTGAAGAATGATAATAACAAGCTTAATGTACATAGCCATGATAGCTAGATACTGCAAACAGGAAAAGGGCCTCAAGTTTTTTACACCATGTTCTGTTCTTATAAATATAGGAAATATGTGTAAAGAAGTTTATTTGAGTATGTAGGCAACATGCGCCCAAAAAAAAGGCAACTGGTAAAGCCTACGACTGCTGCTGCTGCTAAGAAGGTCCAAAAGGTCACAACCCAGGCTACAAAGAGACAAATTCTCATGGAATTCGAAAGTGGATCTGTCCGTCCAAAAAGACAAAGAAGCAGGGGAGTACCAGAGCTTTTATAAGTCCCTTTCGAGAGCTCAAGCAACAGTCGTGTTAGTCGTGCTAGTCGTTCTAGTAGAGATCTTAGCGAAAATCAAAATGAATATGAAGAGGAACCAGAAAGATCAAGAAGTAGTGAAGAAGGTACACCGGATGCGGAAGCAGGGGCAAGTCAACCTGTTTGTATTAACTCTTGTTTGTACTTTCAAGATCAATTAATACTATGAGCAACGTTGGAAAAAGATAGTTAATTTTGCCTTCAACTCCTAAATGAATAAATAATTTGAGACTACTATTTATAGTAAGGAGGATAAATAATACGAGACCAAGGGAGTATAATGTAGAATAATGTTCTTTAAATTTTGTGATTTTAAACTTGTCATATATGATGTTTGAATAGTCAACTTGCTAAATGTAAGACACTTAGATTGGGATAGGACTAATATTATGTAATTTTTAAAATATAGCAACAATTTTCCATACAAAATACGTAATTGTATCTTTTCTGTTAGGCGTCATATTTTTTTGTTACACGAATTGTCTTTTTCAGTAAGTATCTTTCTTGGACATAAATTATTCGACCTTTTTTATGAAAAAATATTAGCCTCTCCTTTTCAGCTTTTCCCCATTTTTCACTCCTCTCTCTATGTCCCTCTTACTAACCCACTTTCTCCGAGTCCGACATCCTCTTACTCTTTCATCTTGTGGTCGACATCCTTCTCCTCCTCCTTCTCACCCCACTGTCATAACAGATATGTTGTCGAATCAGTTCCTTTTGTTGTTGTCGTGTCCGACGCTAGCCTATAGATTTTTTTTGTGGTTTCTCTGATATCCTACGCCAACAACAACGGATCCGACATAAGATTCAGCCTTCTCCTCCTCCTTTCTCCGCGCGTAAGAGGGGCGCTGCTTTGGTCTCTTTGACATTACTCCACTTTTCAAGATCTGGCACGTTTTGGTGTTGCTCCACCTTTTCGGTCTGCTCTAGTGTCGTCGTCGTCTTCTTCTTCTTCTTCTTCTTAGTGGTGTTGTGTTCCTGCTTCTTCTTTTTCTTCCTTATTTTGTGTACCATTGTTATATCATTATTGTATCACTACTGTATTATATTGTATTGTATCACTATTTATATCATTGTTGGATCGGTGTTGTTGCTACCTCTTCTTCATCTCATTCTTTTTCATTGTTTTTTGTATCACTGATGTATCCATACCGCTGTTATACTGGATCTATCGTATCATTTCATTTATTTATTCTTCTTACTGTATCTGTTTTTTGTCTAGTGTATCATTTTGTTTGTTTATTTATTTATTTATTTATTTATTTTTTTCCCTTATTTTTATTGTAGCTACATTGTTTGTCGAGTGTATCTATTGTATCAAAACTGTGATTTAATATAGTTTCTACATTGTGTATCTCCTGTTTATAATTAGCTATTCTTAAAAAAAAATTCTGTAACTTTTAAGATGGCTATTTTTCTAAAACTTTTTATCCGGTGGTTATTTCTCTTTCGGTGACTTAAAAGCTAGATATTTATCAAAATATCACCTCAAATGTTGCTAAATTTCTAATTTAGACCCGTTGTGATGATAACATATTTTACTTTTAGTTATTACATAAAGGAATATTCATTTATATACAATTTTGAAGTCTTAATTACAAAAGATAGCAATATTATTGATATTATAAAATATAGCATTATTTTTAATATACAACTTGCTACAAACAACTAGAAAAGAAAAACCCTAATCTCCACCTCATACCCCCTGCTGCCCCCTCCCCTCGCTGCCCCTACGGCCGCTACTAATGCCGGCCGGCTGGAAAAGTCGCTCGATTTTTGCATAAATAGTGTGAAACAGCGGTGAAACAGTATGAAACTGCAGAGAAACAATATGAAACTGCACAGAAACAATATGAAACAGTGTGAAAAAATAAAGAAAAATGTGAAATAATTCAAAAACAGTGTGAAACGCGAGGAAAAGTATGAAACAATATTGAAATAGTGTGAAAAGTGCATAAACAGTACATATACAAGTAGAAACAACAAAAATACTAGAAATATTATAGATTTAAGTTTAAACAATGTAGAGAAATGTAAAAACAATATAGAGAACGTTAGAAAAAATATGTACCGCAGAAACACTAGAAATAGTATGGAAAAATAGTGTAGAAATACTGTAGAAATAATGTAGAATCATTAAAATAAGAAGGCGAAGAATAAATAACTGAAACAATATACTAAGATACAAACTGATACACTAGAAATAATAGATACAACAGATATGGTGTTGATACAATGTTGATACAATGATGATTCAATGTTGATATAGTGAAATAAAAAGAAGAAAAAATAACATATCTGAACTAAAAAGTAGCAGATTTGAGCGGAAACACCATAACTAATAAAAAATACAAGTTCTTCATCGAAAAATGCTAGATCTTCATCGGGAAACACCACACTTGAACGAAATAAACCAAACTTGAAGCAAAATCACCATATATGGTAAAACAAAAAACCTCCGACATATTTGACCGGAAACACCGGCAACAGTTATGTGGGGCGGTGGTTGTGGGAGAGTAGTTGGGGAAGGACGCCGGAACTTCGGCCTTGAAGGGGAAAAGGACAGACGACGGCTGGTAAGGAGAGGAAGAGAGAGAAAAGGAAGAAGCAGAAAAATGAGGCTAGAGTTTTTTTTTTTTTTTTTTGGCTATGTTATGTAATTAAGTACCATTTTCCTTTATATAATTGTACCAAAATATCTACGGTATATATTTTGTTAAAAATGTCATTATTTTGTACTTTTGTGTAATTTTTTCTTATATAAAATGAATGAATTTAATCCTTTGGCCAGACAAGTCAATATAATAAGTCAAATTATCTTGCACGCTTTTGATGTCTTTGCCTCCTTCCTTCATTGTTGCCTTCCTCAAACGAGCCTTCACATCATACAATTTTGCTATTGATCCTTGCAAGTTCTCGTTCCGAATATCTTGCGATTTAAGTAACAACAGTAGCAAGCGCATTTAAGCTAGAGAGTTGAGAGCAGTGGAAGAAGTAGGTTAGCAGGCAATGTTATTAATTGAAACCAATTAATAACATTATCATTTTCTTCTGATTTTTATACACTCCTTAAAAAGACATTTAATAAAGACAACTAAAGTTAAATGCCCTACCAAATTGACACTTCATTAATTGGAACAAGAATGGTAGATCTAAAAGAAGAAAAAAAGTAAAAGATGGTTTTTGTTTTTCTAAAGGTCAAATGTTTTTAAACAAATTCAATTTGCCAACTAATATTTGGTACCGAATGAAATAACAATATAAGGATCAAAATTATAACTAGAATAAAATTACAAGGTTCCTTTTGATAGTCCCTTGGGTAAAAGTCTCCGCACTATAAACATAACATATGATCAGTTTCACTTTCACTGGCAGAGGTAAACTTTTGCAGCAATAGGACTTGAAATCCACACCAAGAAGTTGTATTTCTGTTTTCACTAAGCAAAAGTTTAAGTATGCCAACAATGTGAGTGAATCATAAAACTTATCCCCTTTTTTTCTTCAACAAACACTGGCCTACTATTGGTGTGCTGACTCAAGTCTTCTCATATTTATACGAACCTACTTTCCCTTCACCCTTTTCTACTTACAAATCACAGTCTAGTAATGGTTATAATCAACTGCAGCACAACCTGTATATCTTCACTCTTGTTAACTTGAGTAAAGTTCTTTAAACTTACTGTAGTAATGTCTTTCACCTGTGTGAGATGGTCTTCAAATCACCAGGCATAAGTTGAGCTAGTCATCATCCGGCTCAGCCGAAAAGTCGGGCTCCTCTGGCTTCTGTAACTTAGGCATATCCATATCCTTCATCTTCTGAACTCCTCTCCTTGTGTTTGCAGCAAATCTTGATGCCAATATTGTAACTCCAAGGTTCTGCCTTACGTTCGAAGAGTGTGCTGGTATAGTCTTCTTTTGTTGTTCATCATCATGTTCACCTTCACTTTCATTTGCTGATTGGTCGTCCTCGGTAACATAAGAAAATGACTCTCTCCTATTAAGCTCTTTGGCCAGCTTTCTCTTCTTGAAACGACGCCAAGCAGCTTGAACGAAACAGGCTGCCCAAGTTCTCCAGTGGTGGGAGTAATAACGGAAGGTGTGCTGTAGCTTCTTACTATGAAGACGTCTGAACTGATTGGCTACAAACTTGAGATCCTCTGCTCGTAATGCAAAGGCTTCTACTTCCGACAGGGCTCTCACTGTTCTCGTTGATGAAGGCAAGTTAAGAGTTGATCTTGGCAACAATGCCCAGGCAAGAAGTTCCTCGCCACAAAAGTCACCTGGCCTCAAAGTAATTGAGTTGAAGAAGCCTGTCCGGCCCCCATTCGTGGTCGAGCTCTCTAATGTTCCTCTGATAACAAACAGCATTTCAGTTACTGGATCACCCTCACGTACTATGTATGTTCCTTGAGTACTTAATGACGAAATTAGACGTTCACATATGGCATCAAGCAGCTGATCATCCATTTGTGAGAAGAAGGGAACCTGCAAAAAAGAGGAAAAAAGAACACCTCAAATTTCTCTGCTTGACTGCAAACTCCAAACTAAAGCAGAAAGAATAATACATTAACTTGTTCGAGATTAACACAGTAACCAATAAAAAGAGTACTGTGCATTCATTCAAATAAACTAATGATATTAGAAGTTTGAGCGCAGTGAGAGAACACAGAGAAAGTGACTTACACGTCGAACAAGGTCTAAACATAGGTGGCGTTGGATGTCACGACGAAGGTCTGAAGGTAAAGCATGTAGGATAGATTCTTCGTCTACTCCTCGTGTGGCAAGCCACTTGTACTGTACAAAACGTCTGACACGTTCTTGTAGATCCTCAGGGAGTTGGCGATGCCTCATCCATTCTTCAGTGTCTCGTCGCTTGAGCCTCCACTCCTCAAGCCTCACAGTGATAGATTGTAAGTATGTCTACATTAATAAATGGGGTTCAATTAGACTTACGTAAGTTTGATGATGAGCTATTTGCAAAATGTCTACTGCAGCTGCAAAACCTATGAAAGGCTAGACAAAACCCGAGATTATATGGTTGTACAAAGGAATCTAAAGTCAAATCATACAACTGAATAAGAAACTACAAAAGAGAGTCACCAAAATACAAAGGAGTAGTCTGTGAAGACTTCAAATGTGAAATCAGCTAAGACAACGTTTGACACTCTTACCTGCATGTTTCCAATCAAATGAGCAAACAGAACTAGTCCCACAATAGCAATAAGAATGGCAAATGAAGTTTCCCATATAAATGTGCTTGTGGTCAAGTTCTGGCCATAAGAACTGCAAAAAAGAGCACAAAATGAAGTGCTCAATATCCCTTACTCAGAGTGCTGCAGCAAATAGCACTATTCCGAAGACTTTCTGATAACTGTAATTACCAAACCTATACTTGTTGAGAGATGATATTGCTATTTGATAAATAAATCCTGAGATCATTACTTTGAATAATAGCTAACACCTTATACACCCTGTGCCAAAAACCATTCTGGACCTTGAGATATCTAAGAATTTTTTTCAAAAATTTCAACTCAAAGTGATTGACCATTAGAGGAAGTGATTAGCTAATCGAAGAAAATAGTAGTATTGGAGTTGATGCTACTATTGGGAATCCATACCTTAAATTTTGTAATCCCCACCACAAGCAGTACAAGTACTTTTCAAGGAAATCGGAGGAGACAACATTGGTTGTAACTGCATTTCCAAATATTCCAAAGTCGAAAATAGTTGAATTAGAGGGATGGCAGTTGCTGAAAACTTGGGTGCTGTTTACCCATGTTACCCTGTCTGCATGGCCTAAAGTACCACAGTCGAGAAAAGTGCTGGAGCATTGAATAGGACTGAGCTCCTTCGTGCAAGCTATTTTCCAGCATGTAGCATACCTCTCGATTGACAATAAATACCAGCAAGCACCCAGGACCTACAATAAAATAACCAGACTCACTATCCAACAGTAACAAAGACTTCAAAATGTTGCTGTTTACGTAAAGAACTAGTAATTACACCTAAACGTAAGGAGAAGATGAGAGTTACTGGGACTAAACATACGTGGCTCGCCAACATGTAAAGCAGCAGATTGTAAGCAGCTCCTGCCCAAGCTGTTTTTGTGACAACCCCAGCAGCCTTAATAATTTGACCACTCAATGGGAAAATCAGATAGAGTCTTGGCAGGTATTGCAGCAAGACTATTAGTACAATAGCATTGTTGGTATGATCGGAATGAGAGCTTCTAATTGCTGGTATAATGAACCATATTACAATCTGCAAGAGAAAAAGACAGCTAAATCCGCGAGTTTTATCTTCTCAGTTACAATCTGCAAAAGAAATGGACATCTGAAAATGCGAGTTCTTTTTTCTCACTCTCCTTTAACATAAAAATGGATTATTTCCAATGCTAACTGAATTATTAAGACTTGTACGGTGTTAATTAGCATCAACATCCATTCTAATAGTTCACAAGAACAACCAGAAAGCTATGCAGCTTAATTTATTCAGAGAAATTCTGTGCCTTGAAGGGAAATAGCAAAATACTTCACACGAAACGATAGATGACCAAACACATGTGAAATCCACCAATTTCTTTCAGTGACCTAATCCATAGCAAAATACCTCCTGTAATAGGTAGTTAACACGACTTACTTCCACAACTTTGAAATCGGAGCTACTTAAGCTAGGAGAAGGCCACTTCTACCTCTAGAAAGATTGCTATTCGATAGATATGTTCAAGAAAGATGGACAAAAACGATCGGACCAACAGCATTTTTCACTGGGCAAGTTATGTTTCACTAGCTAATTCAGGGTATTTGTTCTTGAATCTTTTAAACAAATTGCTATACAAAGGAAACTAATGCGTCATTCTCGAAACATGATTATCTGTTCGAGTCACAGAAAATTTCAAGCTAAATTACAAAATCAAGCAGAGCCTTAAGTACCTGAGGAAGAGGCAGAGCAGCTATAGCATCAATGAAGAAATCAGACTTCAAATACCTCCTTGCAATCAATTTCTTATCCATAACAAGTTCACCCCTACCAAATACCCTTGAGCTTGGTGAAACATAAGCAGTCCTAAACTTAATAACCACATGTAACATATACAAAATATCGGCCACTGTCCGAAAACATGTCACAACAATCCCAAGATTCAAATCAGTTTCCATACATGAAGACTTCCCATTATTCACCACAGATGGAAGGTAAAAAAACAATGGATCCATAAAAAGAGCCATCAAGCAAGAAAACAAGAATATCCTATTCCATTGTAGCACAATTTCACTACCTGGATCAAGAACTTTCTTTTTCCCAGGTACATAATTTTCTGGGAAAACCTTAAATTTTCCAAATTTAGGAATTTTACTAGCTCCAACCTTGTCAACATTTCTAACCTCAGACTTAAACAAAGGTAGTTGCTTTTCAACATGATGGTTGTCATTCTTCTGCCATGATGTTTCAAAGTTCTGTTTCCCATCATAAAACCTAAAATAAAATCCTCAAAACTATTAACAAAAATAACTAAAAAATTCAGAAACAACAACAACAACAAAAACAAAAACACAATAGAAAATTTACCTTACCGTCTTCTCTTTCTTGAACTCCATTATAATAACTCTTCAGACAAATACTAACTACAAATCTTGTGAAATTTACACTGTCTGAATAATGGCTAGATCACTTAAACAAAAAATATATTTCATGCATATATTACGCCTACTGTATGCACAATATGTGCATAATCTATGCATAATGATTATTGCGGCTATTTTTGTAGAATTCCCAACAAATCTTCAATACCAAAATGGTAACAACATTGAACTATCCTCTTTACAAACAATTCCATTTCAGTATGTGCACATAATAATACATTAATGCAAACTTTGTTAGGAAATAACTTTAGTAGTTAAAAGTTTCAACATTTTTATCAAATGGGGTATATGAAATGACCATAAGAATGACGAGAAAAGGGAACAAAGTGGACAGAAACAATTCTTGGTTTTCTGTGTATTTTATTTAAGGGGTTGACTTTTTATGGAAGATCACAAAAAGACAAACAGTATACTATATAAATAAGAGATAAAAACAGCTCAGATGTACTAAAATGTTGAAGCTGCAAATGGGAATTTAAGTTCAAGTGAATGCGGTCGTGCAGGCCATGATTGAAGACACAGTTTTTATTTAGAGCATTAATCTATGTTCATACATACCACTCCATAATGGTAGCTCGGTGTACAAAGTATAACATATTTACGGCGGATCAGAATTCTTTATTACAAAAATTATATGGTAACTAAAAGAGTACAGAACATAAGTGCACCATAAGAAAAGAATGGAGATTAATAAATCATGAGTTGCACCAAATATTTCTTGAACAGAGGAAATGAACACTGAAATCAAGAAATATATTTATAAGTACATCTATTACCTAGGTGGCATAACCAACTTACTAGTACTATTAACTTCTACTCCATCTTCCATTTACTTGTCATGTAAAGCATCCTTTAACAGAATATTAATTAAAAGAAAATTTATTACCTATATATTTTTTTCACTACATTAATCTCTTTATAAAGTTGAATAACTGATATATATATATATATATATATATTTTTTTTTCTGAAATGACAAGTATTGTAGAACAACTATTTTTGATAAACATGACAGCTAAATGGAAATAGAGGAGTACTAATTTTAGTCAGCTAGTTAAAACGAAAGAGAATATAAAGTCTATATATTAATTACCTAAATGTCAGCTGCATGAATAGAAATGTAGTAGTACTTATTTACAGAAAATTTAAGTTGACATACAATATTTAGAAATTCTTAATTCTCCAGATAATTTTACTAATGTTTTAAGCGACAGTACACCTATTAAATTGTTTCACACTAATGTTCAAAGGGGACAAAAGCTCTTACTTTTGGCACTTTATTTTCTTCATACTATAATAATGATCGATGTTTTATCTAATAGAGAAGATAGATGACAATAAAAGGAAAACAAAATATTAGTAGGATTTGGAATAGCAAATAGTAGTAATACGTGTCTCACTTAATTGTCTGGTATAAATAGTACGTTGATTATAAATAATAAATAGCAAATTAACTCTGAATAGTTTGAGACAGTAAAAATGTAAAAGGTAGAAGCAAGAGTACCCAAAACAAATAATTCTTTCTTTCATTATATGTTGTCTTTGTTAGTTAGGAAAAAACAATAGAACAATTCCAAGGAGTGTAGTGAAATAGTTAAGATATACTTCCTCCGTTCCACTTTATGTATCATAGTTTGACTCGACACAAAGTAATAAAAATAAATGAAGACTTTTGAAACTTATGGTGTAAAATGAAGCAAAGATGTTTGTGTGGTTGTAAATCATTTCAATAATGGCAAAACTGTAATTTTAAAGTTAAATTGTTATCAAATTTAGAATACTGTCATTTTTTTTTTAAACTGACGAATAAAGAAATACTACCACATAAATTGAAACGGATGGAGTACTTGGACAATAAAAACTTGTTAGTAGCATGCTTTAACTTTAGTTAATATGCTCGATTTATCTCTGAATTAATTAAAAGAATTTTGGAATATCAGAATATTATTAAAACAAAAAATAGGGAGCATGTGATGACTTCATGAAACAGTGGCTCCTAACGCCTAACGGTGTTGAGCGGCAGTTGGGTTGTCTCTTTAATAAGGTTGTAAACCACAAACTTATGATAAATGGGTCCCATTAAGTGTAGGATAGGCCATTCACAATAAATTCAACTTTGTGGGTACTTTCATCTGTCAAAAAGAAGCAAAATGAATATATACTTAGTTATGAGAGAAACCTTCAACATTTTCTATAAGGTCAAACACATCAAATCTGCTAAATAAGTGTTTTAAAGTAATTTTTAGCTCCCAATTGGCCAAACATTACTACAAGTTCCTTTTCCTTAGTGTTGCATAAGTCATTGAAAAGATCAAATAAAATTTGAGAATGACTTCAATGCAAGCACCAAAATTAGGTGAAATAAACAAGACAAAGTCATAAGTTTAACTTGTCAGTTTAGTATCTCCATATAGTTTATCTGTTATATTAGAGATAATTAAAATTTTGATTTTATTATTCTATGATGTCCTAAGTTGATGCCATATAATACCTAAAAAACTATATTTCTTAAATAATTGCAAATTTTATATGGATTTTTTAAAATAAAATATTGCAAAGAAGATTGTCTGGAGTGACGAAACACAACTACTCAATATTCCAAAAAGAATTATAGAAATTTCTTATTAGTTTGTTTACATGAAAAATCTCTCATTTTAAATTTATGAACAATTTAACTTGAACTTCCAATGTTATACTTCTAATGAAAAGTTTTTATAACCAAAAACATACTCAGTCATGTTTAAAAGTAAAACAAATTTTTATAGTTGTATAATAAAATAAATTTAATGACATATCCCAAATTATAATATTGCAAACTTTTTTATTTTTATTTTTTATTTTGTAATCAAATTATAGCATAAAAAGTTGAAATAAAGAAGTATACGCTATTTTTTATTTTTATTTTTTGAAATGAAAGAAAACACCCGCCTTTCAGGCCGCATTTCATTCCGTTATAGAATCGTCAGTGTCGGTAGAGCCTCTTTTCTCTCCAACATAATAATAATAAAAGAGAATTCTTTTGTTCAGTGGAACAAAATAATTCATGTTTCAAATAAACAAAATAGAAACAGCAACGAATACTATAGAATGCTGCTGCCTGTAAATGGAAAAAGAGTTGCCAAATGTCCTAATAATGCTGGATACACCATATGGTCTTTTTGAATATTTGCATCTTTTTTTAAATGTACAATGGTCCATTTAACAGGTATAACTTAATTTGTTGTTTTACAAATAATTATACACTGAAAAAAATATTAAATACTATGTGTATTTTACCTAATTACTCTTATTTATTTATTTAAATAACCAAACTGAAGTACAACTAATTATCTCTCTCGTGCGGGCACGCGACAACCTCTCTAGACCCATCAGGAGAACCCTTTTCAGTCGAAATAACAAATTGAGCACAAATCTAATTCAAGGACAAGGAACAACACTTAGAAAATATAAACATACTTATATACAAATCTAAGTTATACAGAAGAACTACATCAAACTACCTAATATACTAGGTTTAGAGCAATCCAGATCAGACATCTCCTGAAGGGAGCAAATATAGATAGTATGATAGAACTAGAGTTGGTGGCCAAAACGGAGAAAAGCTGGCTTACCCTGACAGCTGAACACGCCTCTGCTCCTCAATCATGCATCGAACTCAATCCTGAAGCGAAACATGCCGAAACAAAATAAATTAACAAGAAACAACAAAAGAGCGAGTCAAACGGACTCAATAAGTACTGCTGGCTAGCTACCTCGAAGAACGAATAAAATCAGGGAGAAGAGAGGAGCAGATAACAACTAGAAGCACATACTATAAGCACAAAACATAGAGCAACCAGTTGCATAATGTCCAACAATATGTGCAAAGAAGATGAGATAAATGCATTATGATGTAATGGGGTCACATGTGTCCAAATGACTGATAACCCCTACTGGTGCGGAACTATCATCGACACCGTGAGATATATAACTCAATATTATCCTGCCCCAGCCCGAGACACTCATTGCATCCGCGTATAATATACAATCTGAGGGGAATACTCTTGCCCACTTGAGCGGAATACTCCTGCTCCTAATATATAATCAAGCTCAATCATGAAATGTAGGATGCAATGCAATGTTATCTAAGTCGTGACGTAGTAAACACGCTCGACGATCCTATAAGGATTCATAACTTAATCGAATACTTCTATTTCCGAAGTTTCATTTCTATATTCGCATAAGAACTTCTATCATCAACATAATATCAATCCTTAAGATAAACAATTGATGTTACGATAACCTTAAAATACTTTAGTACTTAACTAGATAGTATATCTAAAGCAACACAGTTCAATAAGTAACACAATAAAGAACAAACAAGCTATAGCGTAGTAAGTATATTGGCCTAAACCAATTTAGGACAACAAATCGAATTTGGAATGGGTTTACAAGCAATGCTAAGTATCAACGTCGAAATAAAGCAACTAAATTGAGCAAACTGATGAACAAAGATAGAATAAGATTTCAATATATGCTTTGAGTACAAAATTTGCCAGAGTTTCTGTATATATTTCTGGATGCTTAATACATTACATGAATTTCTATTTATAGACAAATAATTACTTCCTATTTCCCCCATGTTTCCCACGTCTTTGCCCACATTTCGCACCTCTGAAGGTGGTTTTGATGGTGTGAGATCATGGGGCTGCTTTCTCGCTGAAAGTGGGATGACCCACCAAGGCTAAGGTCTTCCGCCTCGGGGCTGTCAGCTCTTTTACTAACCGAGGTTAAGATCTACCGAGGTGTGGCCTAATCACACCCTCGGTCGTTGACTTCGGTAACCTTACTGTCTGCTCTAAGCCTTGGACTATGAATGTCCGTTCGGTAGACCTCGGGTCGTACATCCGAGGTGCCACTTAGCACGAGCCAGTTTTTACCAAATACAGATAGTCCCCCCACTCCTTGGGCAAGTGCTAGAGTAGCCGAGGAGTGAAATGAATTTGAGCGGGAGAATGACGCGGCGAAATACACACTAAGGAATTTAAAAATAATTTCATCACTTCAGATGCCCGTTGCGACTTACGTGGTGAATGTTGGTTGGCTTCGAACGGTCATGTCTTTTCGTTTGTTCTTCCCAACGTTTCCACAATGATGACTTCTCCCTTATAAATACCTCCACTTGAAAGATTATTTTCCCACATGTGATCACTAAGCAACAGTAAGGAAATCTCAAAGCATACAAGATTCCCATTTATTTTTTCTCAAACCTTCTTTAAGAAACACCATTTTCTACTTGTTATTTAATCATGTCTGCGACAAACTCCATTCAAGGCTCCAGTGGACTGGAGGGAAAAGTTCCAGACTCAACCACTATGATCGTCGGAGACGAGCTGGTGAACGTCGTGGAACCCTTGAAGGTTATCACGTCGATGGGCGGTGGTGGAGAAGCGACGTCTCAGGCAGGCGGTTCAAGGCGGCGTAAAGCCACCACCGGCCGCCATATAAGCATAGGGGAAGATTACGATGGCGATGATGATGTCACGAGTGATGGCCGGGTGACGTTGGTGGTGATGATGTCACCAATGTTGATAAGGTTAGTGGCCAAGTGGGCGATGCAGGGGCCAGCAAATATGGATCTAAGCCCGAGGCTGGTACCTCGAAGAGGTGTAGGAAAAAGATTCCTCTTGAGCAAGAGGTCGAACCCCAATTGGTCATCCCTTCGGATTTCAGTAACGAAAAAGATTTTAAGGTGCAAAATCAATCAGACGCTTATTGTGGGAAGAATAGGAACATACCAGTGTACGTGACACCGAGCCTGATAACCAAAGACTTGATAAAGATCATTCGAGAAGATTGCCGATGGGGGCCCGAAGTGGATATTTTAGCACCACCCTTGAATAGCAGTGTACCCGGTCATATTCAGGGGTACATCTTCGTTTAGACATACCCTTTTACCTTAGGTTTCACCCTTCCACTCCACCGAATAATAGACACATTTTGCCGAACATATAATTTATGTTTGGCATAGCTAGGCCCCGGTGTCTGGAGGGTTGTTCAGGCCCTCGACTTTTTAAGCCAACAAGTTGGGGTGCCCTTCACTTTTCAACACTTGATTACCTTTTATTACCCCTATTTCCATAAGGCCGGGGTTGTGGCATTGAACAACCGAGGTCAGTATGCAATCCTAAATAAGAGTGGGGATCATAGCGATCGAGGCTGGTGAGATCGTTATGTCTTCATACCAACGAGGTGTTGTCAGCTGCCCCCGATTTTCCCGATAAGTGGAATGCCCAACGTAATTTTTCCTTATAAAATTTTGATCTTTATTTCCTTTGGTGAGCAGCTCCTCACTAATTTCCCTTCTTGCACAACCAACAGGATCCTAATTAACCCCCTGAGCGGCTTGCTCGATTGGGTGAAGGAAATAATGGCGATCCGAACTTGTCCCCTTAGACAATGGACGTTTTTAGCTGCTGAGGTTGAGAACCGTTGGGCTTGTAAAAAGCATGGTGAGTGATTTATCATGTTTTGGCTTATTCTTTTTTTTCCGTTAGTTTGTTATTTGGGTGTTTTGAGATTTTTTTTCCTTCTAGGTTTTCTAAATAACGTGATCAAGGAGACTGAGGGGGATGAGAAGGAAGATGAAGAGAAAAAGGGGAAGAAGAAAGAGAAAAAGAAAGAGAAGAAGGAGAAGACAGTGGTTGATGTCAAGGATGGCGTTAGCCAGATGGCGAGCTTGGCGAAGCAACTCACCGGGGAGAGGAAGTCCAAGGGCTCACTGGGCCAAAGGACTTCAAAAGGTGAAGATATCCTTGTCCGTCAGTTTTTTAGTATTTCAACTCTTGCTTCAATTTTTGCCTATAAGCTTTCTCCTCCCTCCTCCACAGATTCGAAGAGAAAAAGGATTGTTTCAAAGAGGCCTACCAAAGTGAAGCATCCTCGAGTTGAGGTGGCGACAGCCCAAGCTTCCGAGGTTGTGGCTGAAAAATGCCGGGGTCTTATAGATGAGTCCAGAGAGAAGATGCCCGAAGCTGTTCCCGAGGTTACCCCCGAGATAGTCTCTGAGGCGCCTAATGTTACCGAGGCGAAGGAGACCGAGGTGGTCAACCTTGATGAGCCGGGACCAATCAGCTCCCAAAGACAAAGGCAAAGCCAAGGTTGGTGAAGGTTTGATCTCCAGCGTGGTTCGGGCGTGCAAGGAGCCTTTACAGCCTCCAACCTCGGCGCAAGCTTCAAGGAGGTTGGAGGTCTCCACCAGCTCCAACTTATTGGATTGCACCAAACAAGACCTCATGGATTGCGAGGAATTGATTGGGTGAAAGGAAGAGAAAATACTTGGGCGCCTTAGCCCGATGAGGCTGAAGTCTACCTCGGCTACTTCTGCTCTTTGCGAAAGTTTTTCCCTAACTTGTATTTTCCCTTCTTTTTAACTTGCAGTTTTTGAATTTCAACCGTTCCTTTCAAAGTTTTGTCCTTTCCTTAAAAGTTGTGCAAATGGAGCGTGCCAGGGCCGATGAGCTCCAAAAGGTCAAGGACATTTGGGAGGACAAGAGGAGGGGCTACTTGGCTCAGATCTCCGAGCTTCAATCCCAATTAGCTGCGTCGAACCTTGAGCTGGATCAAGCTCGCAAAGCTATTGCTAAGTCTGAATCAGACAATCGCGAAGTTGTAGCTGCTTCAGAGGCTCGTTGCTAGCAGCGAATGAGAACTTTGCAGTTGAGCGCACAAGGCTAAATTTGGAGATCGAACGGCTTAACGCCAAAGTGATTCTTATCAAGGCTGAACTTCTCAAAAATAGCCAAGACTATCATGCCAAGTTGAAGGAATATACAACCAAGCTCCATAAATTGGAGAATCGCGTGGGCCAAGTTCCAGCACTTGAAGACAAGGTTACTCAACTTCAGGAGAAGATCGCTGACCTCGGGAGGCGAGCAGAAGTTAAAGCTACCAGGGCAAAGTTTGATGAATCGTGGGCTGTAGTTAAGACTCGACTTGAAACCCTTGAGCAGGTTAAAGTCGGGAAAATTATGTTGGATGAGGAGATCGCTAAGGCGCAAGGTGATGCTACCGAGGCCCAAAAAAGTTATTTATGAGCTTCCCTCGAGTGAGGGTTCGGATGAACACTCTCAAGATGGTGGAGATGGTGAAGAAAACACCAAGGAAGCTTTTGTTTGTCGTAGCCATTGAGCCCAAAACATCTTTTGTAGCCTTCGGGACTTATGCTAAGGCTTTCGAGCCTTTGTAATGTAAATAGTTTTTGTGGCCTTCAGACCTTTTATTAAATGAATTTGCCTTTACTTTCATGTGTTAAGTTTCATTTTGTCTTGGAAATTTTTAAGCTGAACACTTGGGATAATTTTCTCTGGCAAGGCTTATAACTTGTAATAAATCAATTCTAACTTGGAACGACGTCGCGTCCCTGAGCCGAGGCATTAAAACATGACTTCGGTCAGTCAAGATGTGTTTGATAAAAAAGATCAAAGAAATAAAGAGATATTGAATTAACTTCATTTTATTGATGATAACAATGAGCCAAGACTGGCTTTTACATAAAACCTAGTCATAAAGAGACTTGGGAAAATTCAAAAAAAAAAAAAAAAAAAAACAACTATCGGGCGTAAAATACAAAACACTAAGCTATTCCTCGGGCGGACAGTCCCTGGTGTTTGAAATAACTGATCTTCGGTGCGTAGAGGCTTGAGTCAAAGTGGACCGCGCCCTATTTTTCCCACCTCTAGTGTTCGGATGTGAATCTTGATAAGGATCCGAGCACTATGTTGTTCCCTTCGCTTCTTGAAAAGGTCAACCAAAGTAAACGAGGGGTAAGTGAGAATCATTCGACCAAAGCTTCGGAGCATTTTCGTCTCGTAGCCGTGGGTGAAATTTTGTCAATTTAAAGGTTACGTACCTCAGTGTTAGAAATAATACCGCTTCAAATTAGAGATGTTCCAATTTAAGGGTTCAGCTTTGCCCTTCAAATCTTCTAATTGATAAGACCCTTTTCCTACGATAGCTTTGACTTTGTAGGGCTCTTCCCAATTCGCAACAGGTTTTCCAGCATTTTTATCCTTGGTTGATTGGTTCAAAGCCTTTAGCACATAATCTCTAACTTTAAAATCCCCAAGTTTGGCTTTCCTATTGAGATATGCTTCAATCTGCCTCTTTTGAGCCTCCAACCGAATTAAGGCTAGTTCCCTTTTTTCTTCAAGTAAGTCCAGCTCTACGCGCATAGCCTGTTGATTTGCGTTTTCGTTGGCATGGGCATACCGAAGGCTGGGTTCCCCCATCTCCACAGGAATAAGTGAGTCTATCCCATAGGAAAGGGAAAAAGGAGTTTCACCGGTGCAGTTCTTCTCCCTTGTTCGCATCGCCCACAGCACCCCGGGCAACTCCTCGGGCCAGGGACCTTTCGCCTCGTCGAGCCTCTTCTTCATATTTTTGATGATAACCTTGTTCGAAGATTCAGCTTGACCATTTGCACTTGGGTGATAAGGTGTTGATACTATCCTCTTTATACCCCCCATTGATTCAAGAAATGAGTGGCCGCCGACCCCATAAATTGAGAACCAATGTCACAAGTAATTTCCTTTGGGACACCGAATATGTACATGATATATTTGCGGATAAAATCTATCACATCCTTCTGTCTAACTTTGGCAAAGGCCCCTGCTTCCACCCATTTGGTGAAGTAGTCGGTTATCATAAGTATAAATCGGACACTTTTTTTTGCCTTTGGCAGGGGGCCTATTATCCATTCTCCAGTTCATAAATGGCCAAGGTGACACGACCGAATGCAAGGGCTCGGCCTGCTGATGAGTCATTCGGCCGTGTCGTTGGCATTTATCACATTTCTTCACAAAGGCTTTGGCGTCTGCACTAATAATTGGCAAATAGTATCCAGCCCGAAGTAATTTGCGCATTAAAGCTTTTCCTCCCGAATGGTTGCCGCATTCGCCTTCGTGAACTTTCCTCATAACATAATTAATCTCTCTAGGACCCAAACACTTGGCCATCGGGCCGTTATACATTCTCCTATATAATTTTCCCAAGATCATTGAATAGGAGGCTGCTTGAGTCGTCAACTTTTTTGCTTCTCTTTTGTCGGGGGGAAGAGTCCCCGATTCCAAATAAGATATGAACTTGGTTCGTCAATCCCAAGTGTGTTCCATCAAATTGACTTCCTATTTCATGTTCTTCATCTGCGTTGAGAGTAACCGAACAACCGAGTCAGTCCCCGAGTATTCTTCTTCTACAGCCAAGCCCAAATTTGCTAGAGCGTCGGCTTTTGCATTCTCATCTCGGGGTATTTGTTTGATTTTCCATTCTTGAAATTGAGCCAAGATTTGTTGGGCTTGAACTAGGAACTGTTGCATCCTGGGCTCACGAGCCGAAGAGTCCCCGAGCACTTGATTCACCACCAACTGTGAATGACACGTCAATTCAACTCTTTCCACCCCCATCTCCTTAGCCAATTCTAAGTCTGCTAGAGCAGCTTCATATTCGGCTTCGTTGTATGTTATCTTTTTGAACCGAACCAAATGCCCGACTCTTTCTCCTGTTGGTGCCACCAAGACTATTCCAAGTCCCCAACCCTTGGAATTGGTTGCTCGATCGGTGTGGAGTATCCATAATCCCGATGTTGGCCCCTTCGACATCATATTTCTTTTTCCGCCTCGGGGAGGATCCCAATACTAAAGTCAGCCACAAAGTCTTCCAAATCTTGGGACTTTATAGTTGTTCGAGGCTAATATGTGATGTCATATTCACTTAATTCTACCGCCCATTTGGATAACCTCCCTGACAACTCCGGTTTGTGCAATATATCTTAAAGGGAAGGTGGTAACTACAGCTATCGTGTGGCATTGAAAATAGGGTCGTAGTTTCCGAGCAGTTACAATTAAAGCAAGTGCTAACTTCTCAAGATGTGGGTACCTAGTTTCAACATCAAAGAGAGTTTTGCTCGCATAGCAGATGGGTTGTTGCTTGCCGTCTTCTTTTCAAAACAACACTGCACTTACTGATACCTCAGACACGGCCAGATAAACCAACAAAGTTTCCACATCTTTTGGCTTGCCGAGCAACGGTGCATTGGAAAAATAATGTTTCAACTCTCTCAACACTTCTTTACACTGCGGTGTCCACTCGAAGGTGTTATTCTTCCTTAGAACTGAGAAGAATTTGTGGCATCGCTCTGTTAACCTCGAAATGAATCTACTCAAGGGAGCGACTCGGCCAGTAAAGTTTTGAACTTCTTTCACCCCGGAGAGCTCATCGGGAATTTCTTCAATTGCCTTAATATTTTCTGGAGTAGCCTTGATTCCATGTTCAGAGACTATGAATCCCAAAAACTTTCCCGAACCAACACCGAATGCACCCTTTTTGGGTTTCAACTTTATATTATATTGTCTCAAGACAGTAAAGGCTTCCCTCAGATGATCTAAGTAGTCCACCACCCAAACTGACTTTACCAGCATGTCATTTATATACACTTCCATTGATTTCCTAATATAATCTTTAAACATACGACATACTAGCCTTTGGTAAGTTTTCCCTGCGTTCTTGAGACGGAAGGGCATCATCACTTTGTAACACAAAGTACCTCGGTCTGTGATGAACAAGGTCTTTTCTTCGTCTTTTGGGTCAATCAAAATTTTGTTGTACCCCGAATAGGCGTCTAGAAAAGTTAATAGTTTGTGTCCAGCCGTGGAGCCTATCAATCTATCTATTTGAGGCAATGGGTAGGAGTCCTTTGGGCAAGCTTTGTTCAGGTCTGTGTAGTCCACACACATTCTCCATTTACCATTATTATTGGGCACGACTACAACATTGGCCAACCATTCGGAGTATTTGACCTCTCTTATGAAGCCGTTCTCTTGCACCTTTGCAGTTTCTTCTTCGATTGCTTTCTTCTTTACGCCAGCATGAGGTCTTTTCTTTTGCTTTACCGGGGTATGACGTGGGTCTACATTCAACTTATGTGTATGATCTCCGGATCGATGCCAGCTATATCAGCATGGGACCACTCAAAGCAACCGTCGTTGGATTTTAGTACTTCGACTATGGCTTTTTTCTACTCGGGTCCAACTCTGAGTCGACGAACACTTGGGGAAATCCTTCGACAGTTTTAAGGATTCCAATTCTTCAATGGTTGAATCCTCTACTTTTTTCTTCCGAGATTCTTGTATACACACCAGGATCTTTTCCACCACTTCTTCTTGGGGGTCGATTTGGGACGCCGAACCCTTCTCTTCACTAGACCCCGACTGCTCTAATTTCTATTTCTTTGGTCCGTTCAGGACGACTCCACTCTTTAATGCAACCGAATAACATTCTCTTGCCATTCGTTTCTCTCCTTTGAATTGAACGAATTCCCCAAGGGGTTGGGAATTTGATGACCTGGTGAAGAGTGGATGGTACAGCTTCCATTGAGTGGATCCATGGTCTCCCGAGGATCACATTGTAAGCCATGTCCTCGGCAGGGGCGGATTTATGTTGGGAGTACCGGGTGCTACGGCACCCACAAGCTTCGGCCGAACTTTGTATATATGTGTATATTTATCAGCAAAATTAGACATATATTAAATATGGCACCCATAGTAAACTAAGGCGCTGTGGTGCCAATGGTTAAAGGTGCATGTTTTCTCCCCAGGCACAAGAGTTCGAATCTTGATTCCTAACACTTTTTTCATTTTTCAACAATCACGTGTATGACGCATGCACACAAGTTGTACTATGTACCATTACGTGCTAGGCTTCTCTTTTCTTTCATTTCTTTTTTCCCTCTTTTCTTTTCCTTTTATTTTCTTATGTCTCCTCTATTTTTCTTCATTCTTTTTTCTTTGCTGAATTCCTTTTTAGTTTGTTGCTACTATTATTTGTTATTTCATGAGAAATTTATTTTTAGTAAAATTTTTAAATATTTTTAATAAATACGTAACTTGTCCTTTGATGATGCCACAATTTTCTTATGTCTCCTCTATTTTTCTTCATTCTTTTTTCTTTGCTGAATTCCTTTTTAGTTTGTTGCTACTATTATTTGTTATTTCATGAGAAATTTATTTTTAGTAAAATTTTTAAATATTTTTAATAAATACGTAACTTGTCCTTTGATGATGCCACATTAATTTATACGTATAGAAGAACAATTTGAGCAATATCATCTACTAATTTTTGAAATATTAAGAGTCTTGTTTAATAAATATAATAATTTAACTATCATAGATTAAAAATTTAACTATTTTTTGTAAAGAATTACCATAAAAATGTGACATTTAAGATGAAGAATTGTTGAAGACAAATTAATGCAGTCAAACAAAAATTATATTAATATTAAAGCTATTTTTATATGAATATTTTGTCATAATATAGAATTTAACAAGTGTGAAAAAAATAATTAAATTAAAATTAAATTATTTGTGTATCGGAAAAAAAATGCTTAATAAACCTTGAAGTAACAAAAAATTCTAGACGCGGCCTGACTCACCTTTTCTATTTATTCATTGTGATTAAGGATAAATATAAAGAGTGGCACCCGTAACTATTGAATTCTGAATTCGTCCCTGGACTCCTCGGGCATAACTTGGAACACTGTTTCCTTTGTTGACACCCAATTTTGTCCCGAAAAATTTCTTAAAAAAAAGTTAATAAATTGTTGCATTACTTTATAATTAATGTTAATAATAATTAAAGAAAATCAGTTGAAATTTAAAGAAAATGGCTAATTTTTCAATACGCAGCCTCTAATTTACCCTACCCGCGTAACCTTTACATTTACATAAATTATCCTAAGTGGGCTAAAATTGCTCCTAGCCTAACAATCCAGTCTACTTATGCAAATTATAGATAAACATTATACACACCCATTCTAATCTGATCCTAACCCGTTTTCCCCAATTCCCTTACCCGATTTCAAACCCAAGGACCCAATCAATTTCCCCTGAAAAATTTCAAAAACGAAATCAGTCCAAAATCTGGTACTCTCGTGGTCCCTCCATCTCCACATCATCCTCATCGTACACCTTATCCATTTTCTGTCCGTTAGGGGTCGTTTTGGGTATTTTCCCACAACCCTAGAACTAAATTTGGACTGATATATAAATAATAGAGAACAGAGCAGCGGCATTGGAGGGATGACTTTTAACAGAGA
The DNA here is from genome assembly GCA_029990575.1 of Petunia axillaris subsp. axillaris. Taxonomy (NCBI): domain Eukaryota; kingdom Viridiplantae; phylum Streptophyta; class Magnoliopsida; order Solanales; family Solanaceae; genus Petunia; species Petunia axillaris. The sequence continues at coordinate 25,569,376 of JARKNS010000003.1, forward strand.
GTTCATAGAAAAAGAACAACAGTTGATAAAATACACATGTTCTATTTTTAGTTCTAAGCACCAAAATAGTACTACTGTTTCTGGGATTTTATTATTCTTGATTTATCGATTCATTACTCGCGCCGTTATTTGAGTCGTCGACCTCACTCCCGTCGACCTTATTCAAGTATCGATTCTTCGGATCCCTCGCCTTAGCTCACTGCGCCACAAAAGGTAATTTTCTCAACTAATGTGTTACTTATTTTATTTGCTTAATCTGCATATTGTTTGTTTGATCCTGCATATTACCTCTTTTAAAAAATATGAATGAAGCTGTAGTAGTATTTGCTAAGACTTGTTTCTGTCAAAGCTATGATAAATTTGAATACTTTTGTGGCTAAGGACTGAGTTTTTCGTTGCTTTAGCATAGTTATATGGATATAAATCACGCTGTTAAAACTATATTTGTAGTTGGTACTCTGCTGCTCACTTTTGTGTCCACTTTCAAATAACGTAAATATCCAGGTCCTTGTTCCTTGTTTAGGCTTGAGTTGCGGACTCAGGACCCTTCTTTGTTTCTGTTTAGCAATGTAGGATCAATGTTCTAGATTTCCTTTTGGATGATTTTGTGTGTGAAGAGTCTAAATTTAAAGAAAGGTCATAGTGTAAGCATTTATCCCATCCCCTTCTCTGTTTTGCATATCCTGGTAACTAGAGTTTCTCTCTGTTAAATTCTTTTTTTCTGGTTCTGTCTTGTATAAAGGAGCAGGATGATGTTTATGTCTTGTGAGCATGAGGGAGAAGGGTGTTAGAGGCTTAGTGTAAGTGCAGTTTGTTTAGGTGGCATTATTCAGTGAGAGAGCTGATTGGGCAGTAGAAGTAGAGGGTATGTAGTTCAGTGAGGGTGCATATGTCTGCAGGAGGTTCAGGTTTATTGAAGGAGATAAGGGCTCTAGGCTCTTTTTCTTGTTTTGTTTCTGATATAGGGCTGTCCTGATAGCTGGTATGTGTGCGTGGAGAAGTGTTTGCAACCCATTCCCCTTTTGGTTTCTGCTTGCATCTTTTCCCCTCTTCTGGTCCTTGTTGCTTAAAGGGGAGTCAGGTTGTTAGGCTCCTGTTCCCTAGTAATGTTCAATGCTAGTTTGTGTAGCAGGTCTGAGGGAGTGGTGATAGAGCGCAATGAGGTAGCAGGCTGGTTCAGGGAGTTCATGAGTGTGTGCTGGTCTGTTCCTTCCTGTTATGGTGTCATGGTCTGCTTTTCCCTCCCTTAGAACTTCTTAACGTCCATTAGTGAAAAGTTCTTGGTCAAGTTGTGGCCTGGGTCTTGATTTAGTTTCCAGCAGGGTCAGTTTTTGTGAGTATGTGTGTGTGTGAGCCTGTGAGGATCCAAGAGAGTGTGCAGTGTGTGTTGTGAGAGTGAGAGGTATAGGGCATGTGATAGTAGGTTCCTGTTTGATGATATAGAAACTGTTTATGTTTTTCTGGTTCCCTGTTTGTGTGAAGGGTTCAGGGGTTCGTGGAAATTTGTCTCTGATTAGTCCAGAAAGGGAGGGTTGTTTTCCAAATATAAATTTTCTATGTTAAGCATGGGAGCACTTCATTGTATAATTGAGTTAAACTTTTGTCGCTGCTTAGTTGTAGTTAGTTTTATGTGAAAAGATGACCTGTTACTCTCCTTTATGTAAAAAAATGAATCTCGATGTCTGGTGACTAAGAAGAAAATACAGAAAATGTTAAACCTATTTGAATAGCAAGAAAATCAAGACTTTTTTTTATTTTTATTTTAGTACTCCTGAAATTCCTGCACCCAAACAATGATGCTGGCGTAATAGAAAATCCTAGTACCTAAATTTGCATGCTCAAAGTAGTTAGACAGTACCTATGTAAAGAGTGAGGTAGTACAAAGTCTTCTGAACATGATAAGCGAAGAAAATAAAAGAGATTTACCAATATGAAATAACTCATGTAGATTCATGGTTCAAACGTACCAGTTGAGTCCATTTGCTCGTATTTCTCTCCGACTAGTATTTGGTGCTCATCTAAAACTGATCTTGTTGATGGGCAAGGCCTTTGTTTGAATTGTTTCATGGGACAAAAGTAGTGGTCTGCCATCTTTAAATGATCATTTTCATGAGATGTTGCTGCAGGAGTGCTGTTTCTTTAGGCCTTTACGGGCATTGCTTGATATTTTGTAGGTTCACCATGTCGATTAGTATTGTTCTTGTTTGGAATAACTTAGTTTCTGCATTAAAAGTTTGGTTAGACATTGCAACTGTATAGAGAAACTACAATATTACTAGCACAAAAGGAATTTGTTTGTGAAGCCTGAAGTTATCTTCAGGAGTGGAATAGGTCTGTTTTCCATTGGCTTCCGAAGATATTGATTCACTTTTTTTAATACAAATATCTCCCCTCCCAAGCCACCTGAAGATTCTTTCTTTTGAGCTTTTTCTTTTTCTCTTCGGAAGTCATTAACAATCGTGGGCTTATATATATGAACTAATCTAATTAAAAAGCACGCAGCTTCACACGAATCCATTTTTATGCTATCATTATTGTCACTCAACAGTTGTTCGTGGGGGTCTTCTTACTCTTGTCTTTTCGCTCTATATTTTTGTTCTTGCTTGTCTCCATTTTTGCTTCATTATACGAATTCTTTGTTTAGGAGTTCTAAGATTCTTTATAAATAAATGACTCTAATTTGACTATGTGCCAGATGCAAAAGAATAATGAACGAGAAGCTTTGTGCTTTAACTAAAAAAATGAAAGAAATAATAAAGAGGAGCTTACTTTTGAAAATGTCTATTATAAAAAGCTTGGGATGTGGATAACCTTAGCTCTTCAAAGTTCAAACTAGCTTTGGATGTCTGAAACAGCAGTTGTGTTCATTCTTCCGGGCCATGAACTAAATTCACGTTTTTGTTTCGTTTATCTTAGTATTTATGGATTTATATACTGAATTTATTAGCCTAGCTTACTTGTTTTGGCTATTTTTTTTTCTTAAGTTTAATAAAACTGTACCAGTTATTTACTTGCTAATTCCTTTTCTCATCTTTTCTTTGACATGTAACAACTTGGGATGAGTTCGGCTAAAACTCTAAATTGGGGATTACTTATTTTGCATTGGCTTGGAGTCAATTTGGGATCGAGCTTGGGTCTCAAGTTAAAATGCATTGCTATCAAGGCTCAAATTATGAGTTGCATTTCGGGTTCTTCTAAATCCTTATATTTTTCCATCTTTAGAAATCTGCATATTATTAGGAGTTCTTTTCAGAATAATTTATTGACTGTTGTAGAATAATTATGTACTTTATTTATGATTAAATATTTTATTGATTTAGTTATTTGTCTATTTTATGTTCAATACTTTTATTTTGAAGTCGTTATTTAATTTATTGCAAATCAGGCCATTTAAGCAAATGCGTGCAAATTTTCACAAATTTTCAAAAACCACGTTTAATAACGGACTGTAAGAAAAGGCTTCTATCTTATTGATACGAAGCAGTTTCTTTTAAAAGGTCAAAAATTATAAAGAAGTTTTAATTAACTTCTAAATGTTCTGAAACAACTTTGCAAAAAGCGACTCGAAACTTAAGTTCCATCTTATGATGAGAAACCCGGGTTTTAAAGTTGAAATTAAGCAAGTTTCATTTATGCGCTATCACATACGAGTTGGCAAAGAAATTAGGACGATCAAATCGTTCCTTTTCAAAAGAAAAGCGCTTTATTTATTTATTTATTTTGAAAAATAATTAAAGTTCTTAAATAAAATTGTAAAATCTTTTGAAAACTCACTAAATTTAATTAGTTGAATTAATTAATAGTTCAATTAATTATTTTTAGAAAAGCGCATAAATAGCACTCGCAAATATTTTGGAAACCTATCGGATTAACCGTTTTTAACGGAATTTCGAAAGTGCCTTAAAAACCTTCTTTCGAAATTAACAAAACCTCTTACCTTTAGAATCTCTGAAAGAAAGACCGCCTTTTTATAGAAACGGAGTTTTGCACGCATTTGCTAATTTGGTTCCCTGTTTTCCTTAAATTGGGTGGCGACTCCAAAAACTCCAAAAGAGTTAGTCCATCATGTCGATATTCCTGAAATTTAATCCTTCGGGGTTATATTTTTTTGGGGGTTCAACAGCATGGCGACTCCGCTGGGGAGAAATAAAGGTTTTGACCATAAAGGTTTCTAATTGTTTGCAACTAGCATGCCTAATTTATTGGCTTTATTATATCTGTTTGTTTGGTTTGTCTTATAAAGTATGTATTGTATTTATTTGTGCATAGTCTGCATTCCGTTCATATTTCCTCCCTCATGGAGCCTGTCAATTCTCTTTCACCTCCTCGATTTCATCACGGGGTACCCGCTTGACAGGTAGTTATGCAGGAAGGGCATTGCCCTTACCTCACTCATTGAAACTTCTTTCGTGTCACCAAAAGTTAGTTTGGGATATTGAGATTGCCTGATTTTGTCATGGCCAGTTCTACTGCGTTGTGAGGCCAGGTCTATCCCGCATAGGTCAAATCAGCCTCAACCGTTAACCCACTCTTAGATGGAGCTTTTAGGAGCATGCATGCATTTATACCTTAGTCTGGACCCGGTCTTTGGTACCGCCTCCATAGTTAGGAAACCGCCCTTACGTCAACGGGTTCTTGAAACCTAATGACAATGCATATTATGTGTTGTGTGATAACGAGACCTCAGTCCTAACCATGTTTTGAGCAAAATCAGATTTGGAATTTTGTCTTCTGTGTTGTCTTTTAGGTCGGAAAATGGAAGAATTTAGCAGAATTGAGATCATAGATAGAATTGCAGTCCGGGGAAAGTTAGGCAGATTTGGTTAGTTTGTGTTTGGAGATGGCCTGGTGTAGTGAGATCTAAGAGGCGAAGCCCCTGGTGTCTTTAAAAAAATAAGTGGGGTCCCTCTCGTGAATGGCTTTGCGTGTGTGCAGGCCTGTGTTAACTGCCCAGCTGCATTCATGATAATTGAAGTATGCTTGTCGCATACTAGGAGAGTGAAGCCCCTATGTCTATAAACGACCAATGGGGTCCCTCCTTAAGACCAGTGCGGTCTTGGGTACCTAGGAAACTGAGAGGCTTGATCAAAGCCGAGGACCAGTGAGGAGCCCTATGAACAAGGTCTGTGAGCCTTGCAAAACCTAGGAAGCTGAGAGGCTTGTCCAAAGCCGAGGACCAGTGAGGTTTTATTTGTAAAAGGCCAATTGGCGCCTTTCATGATTTGCAGTCTGGTATTGTGAAAGGCGGTTGGAAATTTCACCCCTGGATGTTGTAAACAATTGGGAGTTGTGCTTAGAGGAGTGTGGATTGTTTCGGGTTTTAGGCATTTGGGTTTAGAATTTTGTGCAAATGTTGTGAAGAGCATGAGCTGTGTTGGAATTTCGAATTGACACCAACTTTTGGAAGTTAGTTGGGATAGCGGAACTGCAGTGTCAAGGCAGAGAGATGATTGTTATCAATTATTGTTATTATTTATTACTTACTCTAAGTCTGAATTGCTCAAAACTGGCATGAACTATTTTTTGTTACCACTTATTTGCGCGATTAGGCTTACCTCTAGCACAAAGAGGTACCTTACAGGGTAGGACACGCCCGCATTTTCATTTACGCTCAACTAATTGTGATTGCCACATGTCAAACTTGTTTAAAATGCAAAGCGCTACGTGACGCGCGCTACGTGATTGTATGCAATGTTGTTAATGACACGCAAACTAACATAGTTTACTTTTTGAATTTTTCTTTTGTTTGATTATTCCCCAAACAGAGAGAGTTTGATTCGTGTTGACTCCAGAGTTGGTTAAGTGTCTAATCTAAAGTGTAGTAAGCAATGACTGATAATCAGACTGGTATCCCTGCATCTTCTAATGAGCAAGCAGTTGTTGTTCCTGATGAACAAATTGCTAGAATGGCTAAGCAGATTGAATGTATGCAAGCTGAACTAGAAAGAATGAAAGGATCGAGCCACCAAAACGCGCCAGCCATGCTATCGACTCTGAATCCCAATGTTGAAACTTCCAATCCAAACACGCCTTTAAATTCCAGTGTCATTCATATGCTTGCACCAGTTAACAACATCCCGAATGCATTCATTAATCAGAACAACTTGCCTCACTATCAAGTGCCCATAACTGTAGAAAAGCAGGGAAAGACAGTTGAGCAAGAGGAGATAATCCAAACGATGAAAATCATGCAGCAATCCATCAAGGATTTGCAAGTGTCTAGAAGACGTCAAAGCATCTCCTACCGCAATCTTTATCTATACCCTGACGTTACTCTTCCTCCCGGGTTTAAGGTGCCGAAATTTGATATGTATGATGGTCATAGTGACCTATTTGTCCATTTGACCAAATATCTCAACCGAATGAGGGTTGCGGGAGGTAAAGAGGAACTTCTGATGGCCTTCTTCAGTCATAGTCTGGAAGGTATTGCTGCTGAATGGTTTGCAAGACAGGATATAAGCAAGTGGCATGGGTTTGATGACATAACCAATGATTTTACAAAGCAGTTTGAGTACAATGTCAAGATGGCTTCTGACCTTATAACCTTGTCCAATCTGAAGAAGAAACCAACAGAAACCTTTAGGGAATACGCACTGAGATGGCGTGAACAGGCTGCAAGGGTGCGACCACCAATGACTGAGGAAGACATGGTAAAGTACTTCATCCGAACTCAAGATGATTCTTATTACATGCACTTGCTCCCTATGATGGGTAAACCTTATTCTGAACTTCTTGTGATGGGAGAGATGGTTGAAGAAGGGGTTAAGACAGGGCGAATTGTAAGTTTTGGTGCAATGAAGGCAACTACGCAAGCCATCCAGACTGGTATGGGCAATTTTGAGAAGAGAAAGAGGGAAGATGAATTTGGAATTGATATGGCTGATATCGACCAAAGGCCGAACAAGAAGCCAACCTTCAGAAACTCATCAAACCAATCTATTTACAGAAGCACACTATATCCAACTTATCCAAGTTAGCATCAAAATCCACCCGCTCCATGTCCAGTCTATAATGCCCAACCCAATTACCATCAATCTAGAATACCCGCTTATCAGCCTTATTCACAACCGCAAGCATACAATTACCCTCAACAACACCAGTTACCTGTAGCCCATCAGTCTATGCCAGCAGGGTCTCGTCCCAAATATGAAAAGAGACAGCGTCGAAAATTCACTTCTTTAGGTGAACCACAAGCTCAACTGTATGAAAGATTAAAGGATATGGGAGTGCTAAACCCTTTAGCAGGAGATGGTACGTTTGACCCTCCCCCAGAATGTGTTGATGGAGCCAAATATTGTGCTTACCATGCAGAATTTGCCAAGCACGACACTGAGGAATGTGTCCTTCTTAAACATAAGATCCAAGATTTGATTGAGGACAATACAATCCAGCTGAGTGAACCAACGCAGGGGACTTGGTTGTGAACTAAAAGCACTTTGCAAAACTTCGATTCAGATTGAGGCCCTGAATCATGCTTGTTAAAACTTTATCATTTTGCCTCAAGAAAATATTTTTTCTCATTTCCATGTAATTTTGATTGTAATGCGAACTACGCGTAACATGATTCCCAAGGCGGGATACGTAAGCAACTCACATAGAGCTCGGTTACACTAGCACAGGAATCCCCTATTTCCTTTTTTATGTAATTTTGAACTACTTTTGGTCTGATTCCTGGAATGGCAACAGGATAAGTAAGCAATCCACATCGGATTCGATCAGATTTTGTAATGCTTTAAGGCTTGATGATGTAATTCCGAACTATGCATCTGGGCAGATGTGTAGGTATTCCAATTCGGATTCGGCTTCGCACATAGATTGTCATATTCCCCAAAAGCTTTATGTAAGCAGAACTACGCACGGTCTGATTCCCGTGGAGGGATACGTAGGCACTCTTAACGGGTTCGACTCTATAATATTAAAATTTCCAGTCTCCCCTAAGGTAAGCAACTGGGGCAAATTTTGCAAGGCAAGTTGAAGATTTGAAAGATCATAACTGGGGCAGAGTTTGCAAAAAACCGTATTGCTTGACAAAGATAAATTGGCCAAGTCTCAAAAGACGGATTGCAAATCTAGACAAAGGGAGAAGAAGTAAGCGGTTGAAGGATGAAGGCTCGAGTCAGCATGAATCAAACGCTCCCCCTCCCTCCCAAAACTAACGATTTTTCTTTGAGTGCAGGAATTTCAAAGCAACAAGATGAGGAAATTAGCAACTATCAATTCCTCATAGAGTATTTGTCATACACATTGAACAATGTTGCCAATATAACTGATCGAGATTGGAGGCGTTATCTGACTCATTGCATACGCCAAACGATCTTATTTCTCTCTCTAATTCTGCCCTTGTAAAATCAAAACTTTATTACTTTATTGACAACTTTACTTTACACTTTTGCAGGAATTAAGCATTAACTCAGTTTTTCTCAAGGATAACACTCAACTATTTATGGCTTCACCAAATATAAGCCAGACAGCTTAAACTCTCACTTTATATCTCCTTTATCTTTGACATTTTCCTGTCTATATGAATTTAATGAAAATTTATTTTACAGGCTATTCTACCATTTATTTTACAAGTATCAACATCAAGTCTTTCATAAAACAATCGAAGGCACTATTGTTAAGAAGCCTACCATAGAAAACGAGAGACTCGATCACGAGTCATTGCCGAAAGGCGACATTTCTATTTCCTATGATTATTGCAAATAGTTAAATATGTTCGTTTCATTTCTCATTCGCTTTACGAAAACACTTACTAACATTCCATTTCTTTTTATGATTTACAGATATCGCCAATCATGGGGGCTCGCTTTGTTTTTAGTCAAGGCCATTCCTCCATGGAAGAGTTCAAAGAGTGCAACTCATTCACGTGTTCACGCTTCCGAGAAGCGTCATTATATTCCACGCTTTCGATAAGCATTTTTATTTCACGCTTCCGGTAAGCGTCTTTATGTGTTTACCCTTTCGATAAGCGTCTTTATATTTCACGCTTCCGGTAAGCGTCTTTATGTGTTTACGCTTTCGATAAGCATTTTTATTTCACGCTTCCGGTAAGCGTCTTTATGTGTTTACGCTTTCGATAAGCGTCTTTATATTTCACGCTTCCGGTAAGCGTCTTTATGTGTTTACGCTTTCGATAAGCGTCTTTATTTCACGCTTCCGGTAAGCGTCTTTATGTGTTTACGCTTTCGATAAGCGTCTTTTTATTTTACGCTTCCGGTAAGCGTCTTTATGTGTTTGCGATTTCGATAAGCGTCTTTATATTTCACGCTTCCGGTAAGCGTCTTTATGTGTTTACGCTTTCGGTAAGCGTCTTTATCTGTTCACGCTTTCGATGAGCGTATTTGTATCACCTCGAAGGTGTTAATCATTTGAATGCCTCTATGGCGTATTTTCTTATACCTACTTTAATGACCTTATGTTGCTAATAAGTTTGTTAAGACATGCAGGATAATGTGAATACCTCGGACGTATTCCTACTTTTGGTTGGAGTGCAATCCAATATTATTTTCAAATTGCCTCTTCATGATTTAAAGTTTCTACCAACGGCCCCGAAGTCATCTTACCCCACAAAGCCAGATTTCTCCATTAGTCGATTGGAGACAAGCTTATCATTGATATTGCAACCAACATCTACAAGTTTTATTGTCGTTATTCCTTTATTACTTCATTTATTAAACTTTATTTGCAGTTACTCGCTTACCATTTGTCAAGTTTATTACAGGATATTAGCAACACCGCAGCAGCATTTGGAGCATAACGTGGAACTTTTTCTTAGCAGTGAACTGGGGTAATCGTTGATATGAGCTAGACTCGTCAACGAGGATTTGAAGAATCGCACTCGAACAAGCAAGTCTATCCTAATCTTTCATTTCAGATTAGGGTGTCAGTTTGAATTATTTTCTATTCGTGCGTCCTTTTCTGTCAATCGTGCGAGTCTTCGTATCTAAGTGTCGTCGAACTACACATGGCCTGATTCTCTTTTAGCCCGAGATATGTAGGCAACTCGGAAACCGGAGTTCGGCCATATCCATAAGCCTCGCACTTTGATCCTTGGAATCAAAGTCTTTGGTTTTATCGTGACAAAATTGGCTTTTCCGTCAACTTCTTCACCCTGAAAACTCTTTCATCATTTTCCGGGTAAAGAGGGGCAGCTGTTGACACCCAATTTTGTCCCGAAAAATTTCTTAAAAAAAAGTTAATAAATTGTTGCATTACTTTATAATTAATGTTAATAATAATTAAAGAAAATCAGTTGAAATTTAAAGAAAATGGCTAATTTTACAATACGCAGCCTCTAATTTACCCTACCCGCGCAACCTTTACATTTACATAAATTATCCTAAGTGGGCTAAAATCGCTCCTAGCCTAACAATCCAGCCTACTTATGCAAATTATAGATAAACATTATACACACCCATTCTAATCTGATCCTAACCCGTTTTCCCCAATTCCCTTACCCGATTTCAAACCCAAGGACCCAATCAATTTCCCCTGAAAAATTTCAAAAACGAAATCAGTCCAAAATCTGGTACTCTCGTGGTCCCTCCATCTCCACATCATCCTCATCGTACACCTTATCCATTTTCTGTCCGTTAGGGGTCGTTTTGGGTATTTTCCCACAACCCTAGAACTAAATTTGGACTGATATATAAATAATAGAGCACAGAGCAGCGGCATTGGAGGGATGACTTTTAACAGAGAGTTCATAGAAAAAGAACAACAGTTGATAAAATACACATGTTCTATTTTTAGTTCTAAGCACCAAAATAGTACTACTGTTTCTGGGATTTTATTATTCTTGATTTATCGATTCATTACTCGCGCCGTTATTTGAGTCGTCGACCTCACTCCCGTCGACCTTATTCAAGTATCGATTCTTCGGATCCCTCGCCTTAGCTCACTCCGCCGCAAAAGGTAATTTTCTCAACTAATGTGTTACTCATTTTATTTGCTTAATCTGCACATTGTTTGTTTGATCCTGCATATTACCTCTTTTAAAAAATATGAATGAAGCTGTAGTAGTATTAGCTAAGACTTGTTTCTGTCAAAGCTATGATAAATTTGAATACTTTTGTGGCTAAGGACTGAGTTTTTCGTTGCTTTAGCATAGTTATATGGATATAAATCACGCTGTTAAAACTATATTTGTAGTTGGTACTCTGCTGCTCACTTTTGTGTCCACTTTCAAATAACGTAAATATCCAGGTCCTTGTTCCTTGTTTAGGCTTGAGTTGCGGACTCAGGACCCTTCTTTGTTTCTGTTTAGCAATGTAGGATCAATGTTCTAGATTTCCTTTTGGATGATTTTGTGTGTGAAGAGTCTAAATTTAAAGAAAGGTCATAGTGTAAGCATTTATCCCATCCCCTTCTCTGTTTTGCATATCCTGGTAACTAGAGTTTCTCTCTGTTAAATTCTTTTTTTCTGGTTCTGTCTTGTATAAAGGAGCAGGATGATGTTTATGTCTTGTGAGCATGAGGGAGAAGGGTGTTAGAGGCTTAGTGTAAGTGCAGTTTGTTTAGGTGGCATTATTCAGTGAGAGAGCTGATTGGGCAGTAGAAGTAGAGGGTATGTAGTTCAGTGAGGGTGCATATGTCTGCAGGAGGTTCAGGTTTATTGAAGGAGATAAGGGCTCTAGGCTCTTTTTCTTGTTTTGTTTCTGATATAGGGCTGTCCTGATAGCTGGTATGTGTGTGTGGAGAAGTGTTTGCAACCCATTCCCCTTTTGGTTTCTGCTTGCATCTTTTCCCCTCTTCTGGTCCTTGTTGCTTAAAGGGGAGTCAGGTTGTTAGGCTCCTGTTCCCTAGTAATGTTCAATGCTAGTTTGTGTAGCAGGTCTGAGGGAGTGGTGATAGAGCGCAATGAGGTAGCAGGCTGGTTCAGGGAGTTCATGAGTGTGTGCTGGTCTGTTCCTTCCTGTTATGGTGTCATGGTCTGCTTTTCCCTCCCTTAGAACTTCTTAACGTCCATTAGTGAAAAGTTCTTGGTCAAGTTGTGGCCTGGGTCTTGATTTAGTTTCCAGCAGGGTCAGTTTTTGTGAGTATGTGTGTGTGTGAGCCTGTGAGGATCCAAGAGAGTGTGCAGTGTGTGTTGTGAGAGTGAGAGGTATAGGGCATGTGATAGTAGGTTCCTGTTTGATGATATAGAAACTGTTTATGTTTTTCTGGTTCCCTGTTTGTGTGAAGGGTTCAGGGGTTCGTGGAAATTTGTCTCTGATTAGTCCAGAAAGGGAGGGTTGTTTTCCAAATATAAATTTTCTATGTTAAGCATGGGAGCACTTCATTGTATAATTGAGTTAAACTTTTGTCGCTGCTTAGTTGTAGTTAGTTTTATGTGAAAAGATGACCTGTTACTCTCCTTTATGTAAAAAAATGAATCTCGATGTCTGGTGACTAAGAAGAAAATACAGAAAATGTTAAACCTATTTGAATAGCAAGAAAATCAAGACTTTTTTTTATTTTTATTTTAGTACTCCTGAAATTCCTGCACCCAAACAATGATGCTGGCGTAATAGAAAATCCTAGTACCTAAATTTGCATGCTCAAAGTAGTTAGACAGTACCTATGTAAAGAGTGAGGTAGTACAAAGTCTTCTGAACATGATAAGCGAAGAAAATAAAAGAGATTTACCAATATGAAATAACTCATGTAGATTCATGGTTCAAACGTACCAGTTGAGTCCATTTGCTCGTATTTCTCTCCGACTAGTATTTGGTGCTCATCTAAAACTGATCTTGTTGATGGGCAAGGCCTTTGTTTGAATTGTTTCATGGGACAAAAGTAGTGGTCTGCCATCTTTAAATGATCATTTTCATGAGATGTTGCTGCAGGAGTGCTGTTTCTTTAGGCCTTTACGGGCATTGCTTGATATTTTGTAGGTTCACCATGTCGATTAGTATTGTTCTTGTTTGGAATAACTTAGTTTCTGCATTAAAAGTTTGGTTAGACATTGCAACTGTATAGAGAAACTACAATATTACTAGCACAAAAGGAATTTGTTTGTGAAGCCTGAAGTTATCTTCAGGAGTGGAATAGGTCTGTTTTCCATTGGCTTCCGAAAATATTGATTCACTTTTTTTAATACAAATATCTCCCCTCCCAAGCCACCTGAAGATTCTTTCTTTTGAGCTTTTTCTTTTTCTCTTCGGAAGTCATTAACAATCGTGGGCTTATATATATGAACTAATCTAATTAAAAAGCACGCAGCTTCACACGAATCCATTTTTATGCTATCATTATTGTCACTCAACAGTTGTTCGTGGGGGTCTTCTTACTCTTGTCTTTTCGCTCTATATTTTTGTTCTTGCTTGTCTCCATTTTTGCTTCATTATACGAATTCTTTGTTTAGGAGTTCTAAGATTCTTTATAAATAAATTACTCTAATTTGACTATGCGCCAGATGCAAAAGAATAATGAACGAGAAGCTTTGTGCTTTAACTAAAAAAATGAAAGAAATAATAAAGAGGAGCTTACTTTTGAAAATGTCTATTATAAAAAGCTTGGGATGTGGATTACCTTAGCTCTTCAAAGTTCAAACTAGCTTTGGATGTCTGAAACAGCAGTTGTGTTCATTCTTCCGGGCCATGAACTAAATTCACGTTTTTGTTTCGTTTATCTTAGTATTTATGGATTTATATACTGAATTTATTAGCCTAGCTTACTTGTTTTGGCTATTTTTTTTCTTAAGTTTAATAAAACTGTACCAGTTATTTACTTGCTAATTCCTTTTCTCATCTTTTCTTTGACATGTAACAACTTGGGATGAGTTCGGCTAAAACTCTAAATTGGGGATTGCTTATTTTGCATTGGCTTGGAGTCAATTTGGGATCGAGCTTGGGTCTCAAGTTAAAATGCATTGCTATCAAGGCTCAAATTATGAGTTGCATTTCGGGTTCTTCTAAATCCTTATATTTTTCCATCTTTAGAAATCTGCATATTATTAGGAGTTCTTATCAGAATAATTTATTGACTGTTGTAGAATAATTATGTACTTTATTTATGATTAAATATTTTATTGATTGAGTTATTTGTCTATTTTATGTTCAATACTTTTATTTTGAAGTCGTTATTTAATTTATTGCAAATCAGGCCATTTAAGCAAATGCGTGCAAATTTTCACAAATTTTCAAAAACCACGTTTAATAACGGACTGTAAGAAAAGACTTCTATCTTATTGATACGAAGCAGTTTCTTTTAAAAGGTCAAAAATTATAAAGAAGTTTTAATTAACTTCTAAATGTTCTGAAACAACTTTGCAAAAAGTGACTTGAAACTTAAGTTCCATCTTATGATGAGAAACCCGGGTTTTAAAGTTGAAATTAAGCAAGTTCCATTTATGCGCTATCACATACGAGTTGGCAAAGAAATTAGGACGATCAAATCGTTCATTTTCAAAAGAAAAGCGCTTTATTTATTTATTTATTTATTTTGAAAAATAATTAAAGTTCTTAAATAAAATTGTAAAATCTTTTGAAAATTCACTAAATTTAATTAGTTGAATTAATTAATAGTTCAATTAATTATTTTTAGAAAAGCGCATAAATAGCACTCGCAAATATTTTGGAAACCTGTCGGATTAACCGTTTTTAACGGAATTTCGAAAGTGCCTTAAAAACCTTCTTTCGAAATTAACAAAACCTCTTACCTTTAGAATCTCTGAAAGAAAGACCGCCTTTTTATAGAAACGGAGTTTTGCACGCATTTGCTAATTTGGTTCCCTGTTTTCCTTAAATTGGGTGGCGACTCCAAAAACTCCAAAAGAGTTAGTCCATCCTGTCGATATTCCTGAAATTTAATCCTTCGGGGTTATATTTTTTTGGGGGTTCAACATTCTTAACAACTCCCTCGACATACTTATTGAGCGTGATCTCGCCCAATGTTTTCTCATTGGAGTTATTAAAACTAGTTAATATGGTTGCCTTCGGGACGATCTGGTCCTTCAACCATATTTTCTTAACAGCCCTGTAGCTGATTATATTAACAGAACTGCCGGGGGCGACCAAGACTCATTTGATATCCGAATCGTTGATCCTCAACATGATGACTAAGGCATCGTGATGGCAAAACATCAGCCCATCGTAGTCGTCGTCATCAAACACTATCTCTTTACCTGAACCCCCTACTCGGGTTCTTTTCTCAATCATTATCGACAACTTGGCAAACTTCTTGGCGGCTGCAAAATTCACGCCATTCACTTCTGACCCTCTAGATAACACGTTTACAACCCTCTCGGGGGTGAGTCCTTCGGTGGCTGTCCATCCCCTCGGTTCTTTGCATAGTTTTGTTTACCTTTGTCAGTGAGGAACTCACCTAGTAAGTCCTTTTTCAACAGATGAGCTACCCCGAGGCGAAGCGCCTTACAATCCTCAATGTGATGTCCATAATCAGCATGGAATTCGCAATGCAAGCTTTGGTTTCTCTTTTTGAGGGCTGTTCTCATATCCTTGGGCAACCTCACCCCTTTATCTGCCATCCCCTTCAGGGCATTTACCAGCTCGGTGGTTGGCATATTGAAGTTGTAATATAGTATCCGAGGTAGGTATTTATCTTTGGATACTAAAGCGGGCCCCATGGTGTTCTTTTGGTTACTATTATGATTTACTCGACCACCGAGGCGTTGTCTTATGAGTGGTCCACCGAGCCTTTGTCTCACATGCTGCCTTTGCAAGCTGTATGGCTCATATCAACCCTTTGGGTTTCCCCTCGACGCCTCAGCACGACGTGATGACTCAGAGCGATTCTTATAGTTTAGGCTTCGGCATGCAGATCCCCATTCGGCCTCTTCCAACCTTATCTTGTTGGCAGCTCTATCATGCAGCTCGTTCCATGTCAGAGCTGGTATTTTTGAAGCTCTTTCTTTAGCTTGGCAGCCGTGTCAGAGTTCCAAATATTGATATTCCTTTCGAAGGCCATGATGGCTAAGTTATCTCCCATGGGGGCAGTTCCAACCGCTCGAGGAAGTCTTTGATGGTTTCCCTATATTGTTGCTTGACCTCGAAGATATCTTCCTTCATTTGAAGGATCTTTTGTGCCCCAGTGTTAGCTTTGATGAACGTATCAGCTAGCTCTTTGAAATCTGAGATAGATTCTGACGGCAAATGCATATACCAACGCAGCACCCCTTTTTTCAAAGTGTCTCCAAATTTTTTCAAGAACATAGACTGTTTTTCAATTTCAGTTAGATCGTTCCCTTTCACCATCGCGATGAATTCGGTCACGTGCTCGACTGAGTCGGTGATCCTATCATATTTCTTCAAAATTTATATTTTGAAGTGCTTCGGGATTGGAGCTGAGGCAGCCTCGGGTTTGTAAGGCAGCTTGCTATATTTGTCGATGTCCAACGCCCTCTGGGTCTTTCTCACCCCGGGGAGATTTTTGAGTCGTTTCTCAAATTTGGCCTCGACTCGAGCCTTGATTTCTCTTTTTATATTTTCGAGGTCCACTGCAGAGTTGGTTTCTGCCACGTTGGGAACCGTCCTGAATGGTGGATTGATGTTCGGTGCAATACCCGAACCTCCAGACGTGGCCCCATTTTGAGGTCCCCCTGTTGTCATGCCCGCAGGAGCGAAGTTCGAGATGCCTCTAGTCGGAGCCATGGGTGGAGTGTTAGTAGGGGTGGCGTGATTTCTTACCGAGACTGCTTCCAAGGAGCTACGAAATTCAGCATTAAAGGTGGCTTGTTGGTCGAAGTGTGCTTGGAGGACATTCAAATAGCGTATGACAAATGCTTGGAAAGGGTCACTTGATCCTGATGAAGAAGGATCTATTGGATGTGGTGGTGGTATGGGTGTATCGTCCGTTGGAAGGAGGTAGTATCGTACCTGTTTGTCTAATCGGAGTTAACTGGTGCATATTGGCGTTATCATCATTGTCAGCCATCGCGTAAAAGTAACGATTTTGCTCAACTTTGGAACAAGCATAATTGCTTGAATCCCCACAGACGGCGCTAATTTGTATTGGTCTAAACCGAGTTTGGACAACAAATCGAATTTGGAATGGGTTTACAAGCAATGCTAAGTATCAACGTCGAAATAAAGCAACGAAATTGAGCAAACTGATGAACAAAGATAGAATAAGATTTTAATATATGTTTTGAGTAAAATTTTGGTAGAGTTTCTGTATATATTTCTGGATGCTTAATACATTAAATGAATTGCTATTAATAGACAAATAATTATGGCCTATTTCCCCATTTTTCCCACGTCTTTGCCCACTTTCCGCACCTTTGAAGGTGGGTTTGATGGTGTGAGATCGTGGGGCTGCTTTATCGCTGAAAGTGGGGCGATCCACCGAGGCTAAGGTGTTCCACCTTGGGGCTTTCAGCTCTCTTACTAACCACGGTTAAGATCTACCGAGGTGTGGCCTAATCACACCCTCGGTCGTTAACTTGGTGACATTACTGTCTGCTCCAAGCCTTGGCTTATGAATGTCCGTTCGGTAGACCTCGGGTCGTACATCCAAGGTGCAAGTTAGCACGAGCCAATTTTTATCCAATAGAGTAAGTACACGTAACGGCATCTACACATGCAAGAACACGTGGGTAGAAGTTCCACAAGGCCGAAGACCATCAAAGAAATGGAATAAACCACTTACCTCAAGTCCTGGGTGAAAATAGCTACTGAATGATCTACTTTCCCTTTTCGACGCCTCTCAGAATTATCCCAGTATGAGCCAAAGAAGTTCAATCACACCTATAAGTGCTCATAGAAAGAGTATTTAACCTTTAGATAGTGAAAGAAAGAAAATTACCAAAATACCCCTGGTCGGACTTAGTTGAAAATCCATAAATTATACTTTTTCGAACTCCTCATTATCATATGTGCCTGATACCTATCTTTGGTGCGGGACTCTCATCTTCTACCAGGAGATATATGCAATAATAACCCTTTACTGGCACGGGACTCTCGTCGACTGCCGAAAAGTACTTCAATAATAACCCTTTACTAATGCGGGACTCTCATCGACTGTCAGGAAGTACATCTAATCCATAATTGGAGTACAAAACTCCTATCCTCAATGCTCAACGCTCAACCATGGAGATGTGGTATGCAATTCCACACAATTGGAACTATCACATAATAAGTAACCCTTACCCTATAAGATTTCCAACCTAGTGGGATACTTCTATCTTCCAATTTATATTCATAACCCAAAATTTTCCTCTTAATTCAATACTATGCTTACAGTTCAACAATAGGTATTCCTAACTATAGTTGAGCTTTTATTCTCAATATATTATTCACGCGTGGAGGCCTAACAGTTCAGTATATTTCCAACAGAATACGTATATTCCTGGCTCGACACCGAGCCAAATACAATGCACATATCATAAATTTGAATATCACAAACAACAAGCAATTGCCCCTTAGATATCCATAACCCACTCCAAACCACTGCGTTCTTTTCATAAACTTAGGCTTATAGCTCTTCAATTAATACTCAAAACATTCGCAATCCTCTCCCCTTAGCTTGACAGTAAATACAATATATATTTAAGACACATAAGGCAATCAGAACATATTAAGCTCACGAGCTGGAGTACGATACTCCCAATTACACGGTAAACACTGAACAACACTTAACAACATAATAAACAACTATCCGCGAAGTTTCGGCGTAGTAAGTACGCCTTATCAGCAGCTATGTATGTGAAGAATGTGTGCATAGTAAATCCATAAAGGCCAAAGGCCGTCAAAGAGTAGGATGACACCACTTACCTAAGATTGGAAAAAGATCATTAATATTATTATTTTTTCATTAATATTACATTGTAATTTTAAAGAGGCACTTATTTTAGAATAAACAAAAAGAAAAAAAATACTTATTATGAGATGGAGGTAATAGTTTATAAAAGACAACATAAGCATAGAAAAAGTTTATCCAAAAATAAATTGGTGTAATTCGTTAGTGAGACTAGAAATAATCCTATCCAACCTTCATAACCGTTGAACGAGTAAACTTTTATCCACTCTATTTCATTGGAATGCTAAATTGTAGTATATTTGTTAGGTATTGGAAGCTAACTCAAGCTAAGAATGTTTACTTAGGTGAAATGGTGTATGAAATTGATAGTTGCATTGACTTGGGCATGAGCCTATCCACAAACAAGAATTACTCAATTGTTTTACTCATAATTTCTAGTTTGTCGTAATCTCCACAACACTAGGAAGTTAGGATTAGAATGCACGTGTGAGTAGAAGTTAATAGGTCCCACAATGATGAATCAATTTATATGTATATATATTATATATGATCGAAATTTGGGGCGTAAAATCTGCCTGTTCATGCTGGAGGGCACGTGCGGGCGGAGACATACTATCCGCTAATCCCTCTAAAAGAGTTTGTAATTAAAGGAAAGACCTGATAGATATACATAAACTAAAAACAAATGAGAAAAGCAGTGGAGAAAAAAGTCCTATTCGCTATTTGATTAATTTTATCCATCATTTGATTTGATGAGTCGATAGGAGTAACATATTCCTTCCGATCATAGTATCTCTATGGACCTAAATCAGTTTAGGATCACAAATCGAATTTGGGTGGGAACACAAGCAAATCTTCATATCAAAGTCAAGAAAATGCTAACAATAAGCGTAAATGCGGAAAAAATAGAGTGATTTCAATATATTGCTGTGAGTACAAAGTTTGCCAGAGTTTCTGTATATATTTCTGAATGAATACAACATGAGATGAAGTGCTATTTATAGACTCAAGGAGCCTTGCCCACGATCTCCACGACTGATAGTGGCAAAACCCACGTTCTGAGCATTTATTGATGGAGTTAATGGGCTGAAGCAGTGAGCTGCTGGCCGTTACAACCGAGGTGTCCTACCGAGGTCCAAATATGTTGCTTTGGTGATGCAGCTCCACAGTTCGACTGAAGCGACGGTCACCGAAGCGCGGCTTGCGGCTCGCCTTCGGTGATAGCCTCGGTGATTGACTTCGGTGACTTATTCGCTTGCTTCGGTTTACAGCTTGTTATCACATGCTCGGTTGCCATCAGATCATGTTACCGAGGCGGCTCATTGTAAGCCAATTTTTACCCAATACAGATAGTCCCCCCACTCCTCGGTGAGTTACCGAAGTTTTTGAGGAGTGGAATGAGATTTCGCGGGAAAGTGACGTGACTTGATCTTATCCACGCATTTCAAACTTTGTCAACGGTTCGCGTCCCTTCAAATTACTATTCACTGACACGTGTCAATCGTTCGTTGGCTGTTCGAACGGTCACGTCGTTTTCTTTGCTTTTCCCAACGTTACAATGATGGAAGCCATGCCACTTGTCTTTCCCTCATGCCACTTAATCTCTGCAAGCAACAGTGATAAGAAAAAATAAAAAACTTCCTTCTCTTACTCTAATCAATTCTCATCTTCAAAAAACCTGAAGCTTTTGACACCATAATCATGTCTGCAACACACTCTAGACAGGATTCAAGTGACTCTGGTGAGAGAGCAAGGATTTCACAATACGCCACCGCTGTGGCTAGCGGCGACGTTATCGCCACTGTGCCAGCGATTCAAGTTATCGCGGAGGAAGGTGGTGGAGAGGTGACATCCGGCGTCGGTAGTTCTAAGCGTAAGGAGAGAGCCAGGCGCGACTTAGCTGCAGTGAGCGATGATGTCAGTGTAGAGGAGGAGGATGTCGTCATCTTTGATGACACCATGGGGGCAGTTGGCACTGAAGCTGAAAGAGTCACCCATAGGGATGACGATGGCGAAGGCGAAGACGTCGAAGGCGAGGGCGAGGACAACACCGAGGCCGAAGCTGAGATCGGGGGCGAACGGCCTGTTGCCGAGGGCGGGCATGATGCCGAGGTTGGACCTTCGGGCCCTGAGAAAAAATTGCCAAAGATTTCTCTCGAGAAAGAGCTCGAACCCCATCAAATCATTCCATCGCACTTCGACAATGGGAAAGATCTGAAGCTTCAAAAGCAATCTGTCGATCACGAAGAGTTGAACAGGAACGTTCCAATGAACACGACTCCGACCCGAATTACTCAAGCTCACGTACATCGGGTTCGGAAGGATTGCGCATTCAAGCCTGAAGTGAAGATAATTATCCCCGACCCCACTAGCAGAGTTTGCCATCATATAGAGGGGTTATCTTTTGCATATACCTACCCGTTCACTATTGGGTTCACTCTCCCCGTTCACAGGGTAATCGATGATTTCTGCCGAACATACAACTTGTGTTTGGCTCAATTAGGCCCTGGTATATGGAGGGTCATGCAATGTTTGGATTGGCTAAGCACAAAGACTGGAGTAGATTTTACCCTGCAACATCTTCTCTCTCTCTCTACTATCCATACTTTCACAAAGCCGAGGTAGTGGCTTTGAACAACTGGGGTAAATATGCACTTCTCCACAAGAGTGAGGATCACAGAGACCGAGGCTGGTGTAATCACTACATTTTTTTGGAGACCAGTGTCTTATCCACCGAGCCTAATTTCCCAAAGAGGTGGAAAAGTACACGTAAGTGCTCCTTATTTCTCAAATTTTTCTGCGGTAACCATTCTTGTCTGCTAACCTTAGCCCATTTTTTGCTCTTCAGCTAACAAGGTTGCCATCGTCCCCCCCAAGGGTTTGACCGAATGGGTCAAAGCTGTGACCGGGGCCCGTAAACGTCCCATTCGGTCATGGATGGAGATGGATGCTGACTTCGGTTGGAAATGCAAGAGGTCATGGTAAGTTGTCAATAATCTTCTGCCTAAGTTATCATTCAAACCCTTTTGGCTTTATCATTGACTTCTTTCTCCTCGATACTAGGTTTTCCAAATCGTGCCATCAACAAAAAGAAAGACAAGAAGAAGAAGAAGAAGAAGAAGAAGAAGAAGAAGAAGAAGAAGAAGAAGAAGAAGAAGAAGAAGAAGAAGAAGGGCGATGAAGATACCGAGTCGGATGATGATCTGGCTTCGGTGACAGGGCTAGCTGGTGACCTGAAGAAGTTGAAGGCTTCACAGCCTTTGAAGATTTCAAAAGGGTCCTCGGGTCAAGGATCCTCAAAAGGTAAACCTCACCCTTGGTTAACTCACTGTCTTTCACTCCTTTTCACTTCTTTGCTCAAGATTCTTTGATGTTTCACTTTGTAGGTATGAAAAGGAAGAGGGAGGTTTCCAAGAAACCCTCTCACTTTGTAAATCCTCACACCGAGGTGGTGACCTCTCCTCAGCCCGAAGTGGTGGCGGAATCGCGCCGAAGGCTGATAGATGAGCCTGATGACGAAGCTGCCGAGGGCTTAGAGGCTCGGAGAGAAGTCGAGGTTGTGGACCTTGAAGATCAAGAGCACGACTCTGATGTGGCTGTCGCCAAGGCCAAAGGCAAGGCCAAAGTTGGGGAAGCTGGGACTGCTGCCACTAAAAAGGGGGCTGATGTCGGCGCGGTTAGGGCGCAATCCGAGCTAGCGAGGATCTCGTCCTCAATGGATTCATTGCGGAAGCTCGAGGTGCCGAACTCTTCAAATTTGTTAGCTAGCACTCGAAGCGACATACTGAGCCTCATGCCTTTGCTCGGTCCTTCAGAGGACAAAGTTGTGCAGCCGTTTTCCCCAGCTGAATTGGCTAACACCCTTGCTGCTAATGCTCTTAGAGTAAGTCTTGATATCCTCGGTCTCGTTCTTTTCTTCAAATATTCGTTTCTACTGACTCTTTGATAATTTTCATTCAGAGCTTCGTTCTATCCTTGAGGGCTGTTGAACGTGAGGCCACAAGGAGCGAGGAGATTCAACGTGTTTCTCGCGCTTGGGACAGGCAAAAAGACAGCTTCAACGCATAAATTGCGGAGTTAAAGGCTAAATTGTCCAAGTCTCAGTCCGACTTGCGCGAAGCTGAGGCCGCCTCCGAAGCAAAGATTCAAGCCCTCGGTAATGGCTTCCAAGTTGAGCACACGAGGCTAGAAGCTGAAGTTGCAAGACTTGATGCTGAGCTGACTCAAGCTAAGGGCAAGTTTGAAGAAATGGCCAAGAAGCACCACGAGCAGCTGAGGAATCATGTGCTCCATATTCAGAGGTAGGAGGGTGCGAATTCCAAACTTCCAGCTCGTGAGGCCGAGGTCGAAGCTCTTCGAGAGGAAATTACTGATCACAAAGCCAAGGCCAAGATCAACACCAAGAGGGCAGAGTTGGATAAGTGATGGGCTGTTATCAAATCACGGCTGAAGCTGCTTAAGCAGTGTCGTGCTGGTGAGCTCAATTTGGAAGAAGAAATTGCCAAAGCCGAAGAGAAGGCAGCCCAGAATCAAGCTATTATCGATGATCTTCCATCAAGTGAAGCTTCAAACGAGGATGAAGGAGAGGATGATGATGATGAGGATGTCGGGGGGCTTCCGAAGAGGGAGATGATGACCCTGAGGCCTATATTCCTGCTTTCTCTTTTTATTCTTTGTTTTTGTGTTAGCCTTCGGGCTTTTTGATGTACAGAATTTGCAGCCTTCGGGTGTGTTAATGAAATGACTTCGTATTTCTTGTTTTAAATGTTAGTTTTTGTATGAACCGAACACTTAAAATAGATAACTTACTTGCAAGACTTAAATAAATAAAACCGATGCAAACTCAGAACGACGTCTCGTTCTCGAGTCGATGCAATTAAAGTGCAACTTCGGAGTGCAAGGTTAGAGAAATAAAGAGATATGGAATCAAGTTTATTTCATTGATAATATCAACGAGCCATAATCGGCTTTTTACATAAAGCCAAGTCGAAGTAGACCTTGGCCATAAAAACAAATTGACAACATGCCACTATCGGGCGTAGTTACAATGTACTAATCTATTCCTTGGGTGTCAGTCCCCGGTTTTCGAATAGATAGGCTTCAGTTGAGAGACTCAGTGTCAACCTCGGTTTCAACCCGCCTCTTAATTTCCTCTAGTGTTCGGGTGTGAATCTTGATGATGATCCGAGCACTGGAAAATGTTTTATCCGCTTCCTGAAAAGGTCAAGCAAAATGAAACGAGGAGCAAGTTAGTACATTTCAATCGAGGCCCTAGGAGCATTTTTCGGCTCGAGGATGAATATAAACTTTAAGTAATCAAGGAATGCTTACCTCGATTTCAGAAGTAGTACCGCTTCAAATTGGAGATGTTCCAATTTAAGGGTTCGGGTATGCCTTGCAGATCTTCAATTTGATAAGATCATTTTCCTAGCAATAGCTCTGACTTTGTAAGGTCCTTCCCAGTTTGCGACGAGTTTTCCCCCATTCTTCTCCTTCGTTGATTGGTTCGTAGCCTTCAGCACATAATCGCCAACTTTAAAATCTCTAAGTTTGGCCTTCCTATTGAGATATGCCTCGATCTGCCTCTTTTATGCAACTAGCCGAACCAAAGCCAACTCTCTCTTCTCCTCGAGCAAGTCCAACTCTATGCGCATGGCTTGCTGATTTTCATCCTTGGTGGTGTGAGCATACCGAAGACTTGGTTCGCCCACTTCTATGGGGATAAGGGAATCCATGCCATGAGCAAGTGAAAAAGGGGTCTCACTGGTGCTGTTTTTTTTTCTGTTGTCCGCATAGCCCACAGCACACCTGGAAACTCCTCGGGCCAAGGACCTTTCTTCTCATCGAGCCTTTTCTTGAGATTTTCAATTATTACCCTATTCGAAGATTCGGCTTGGCCATTGACACTTGGATGGTAAGGGTCGAAGCAATTCTTTTGATTCCCTATTGCTTGAAGAAATAAGCGATAGCTGCTCCCATGAATTGTTTACAATTGTCGCAAGCGATTTCCCTTGGGACACCGAACCTATAGATGATGTCCTTCTTAATAAAATCGATTACCTCCTTTTGTTTCACCTTGGTGAGGGCTCCTGCCTCCACCTATTTTGTGAAGTAATCAGTTAAAACAAGAATGAACCGAATACCACCTTTTCCCCTCGGCAAGGGACCAACAATATCCATCCCCCATTTCATAAAAGGCCATGGTGACACGACCGAATGCACGGGTTCGGCTTGTTGATGAATCATTCGTACGTGGAGTTGACACTTATCACATTTTTGCACGAAAGCCTTTGCATCTGCGTTGATGGTGGGCCAATAGTACCCAGCTCTAAGTACTTTGCGCACCAAAGACTTTCCCCCGAGTGATTGCCACACTCGCTCTCGTGTATTTCAGCCATCACATATCTAGCTTAATCCGAACCAAAACATTTGGCCATCGGACCGCAATACAACCTTCTATACAAGTTACCCTCGATCATATGGTATGAAGCCGCTTGGGTCCTTAACTTTTTAGCTTTTTTATTATCTTAGGGGACAGTCCCCGAGTTGAAGTAAGAGATAAACTTACTCCGCCAATCCCATTTGTGGTCCACCGAGTTGACTTGCAATTTCATCTCTCTCATTTGCGCAGAAAGCAACCGAACTACTGAATCAGTCCTCGAGTGAACTTCATCGACTGCCGAACCCAAGTTTGCCAAAGCATCGGCTTCGGTGTTTTCCTCTCGAGGCACTTGTTTAATTTGTCATTCTTGGAATTGGGCCAAAATCCTCTGTGCTCGGTCCAAATATAGATGCATTCTGGGCTCTCGAGCCGTGTATTCACCGAGCACTTGGTTTACCACCAGTTGTGAGTCGCATCTCAACACAACTCTTTCCACCCCCATTTCTAAAGCTAACTCCAAGCCTGCTAAAGTTGCTTCGTATTCGGCCTCATTATTGGTCACCTTTTTTAACCGAACAGACTGCCTGATTTTCTCCTCCCTGGGTGCTTTCAACATAATGCCTAATCCCGAACCCTTGGAATTAGTCGACTCATCGGTTTAAAGTATCCACAGTCCCGAGGCCGTTCCTTTTGACATTGAGTTCTCCTTTTCGGCTACGGGTAGGATCCCAACACTAAAATCTGCTACGAAGTCAGCCAAGACTTGGGATTTAATGGTTGTTCGGGATTGATAAGTGATGTCATACTCGCTCAATTCTACTGCCCATTTTGATAACCTCCCCGATAACTTAGGTTTATGCAATATAATTCTCAAGGGGAAGGTAGAAACTACTGTTATGGGTGACATTGGAAATAAGGTCGTAGTTTCCGAGCAGTAACAATTAAAGCAAGTGCTAGTTTTTCTAAGTGGGGATACCTGGTCTCAGCATCGAGGAGTGTCTTGCTCACATAGTAGATGGGTTGTTGCTTGCCATCTTCTTCCCGAACCGTCACAGCGTTGACTAACACCTCGGATACCGCCAAGTAGACCAGCAATGTTTCACCATCTTTTGGCTTGGCGAGCAACGATGCATTAGTTAGATAGAGTTTCAATTCCTTTAGCGCTTCTTTACACTCCGGTGTCTATTCGAAGTGATTATTCTTCCTCAAGACAAAGAAGAATTTGTGGCACCACTCCGAAGAACTTGAGATGAAACGACTCAAGGCAGCAATTCAGCCAGTTAAGCGCTGAACTTCCTTCACCCCGGTCAACTCTTCGGGGATCTCTTTGATAAGCCTGATCTTATCTGGGTTGGCTTCGATTCCCCGTTCAGAGAAAATGAATCCCAAAAATTTGCCCGACCCCACGCCGAAGGCACACTTCTCAGGGTTTAATTTCATGACATATTGCCTCAGAACAACAAAAGCTTCCCTCAAATGATTCAGATGATCCTCCATTCGAATTGACTTGATAAGCATATCATCTATGTAGATTTTCATAGATTTTCTAATATACTCCTTGAACATGCGACACACTAGTGTATGGTATGTCGCCCCAGCATTTTTCAAACCGAAGGGCATCACTTTATAGCAAAAAGTACCTCGGTCAGTGATGAACGAGGTCTTCTCTTCATCCTTCGGATCCATGAGGATTTGGTGGTAACCCGAATAAGCATCCAAGAAGGTTAATAGTTTGTGTCCAGCCGTTGAGTCTATTAACATGTCTATTTGTGGCAATGGGTAGGAGTCTTTGGGGCAAGCCTTGTGTTGACACCCAATTTTGTCCCGGATGTGTTAATTAAA
Source organism: Petunia axillaris subsp. axillaris (assembly GCA_029990575.1). Classification (NCBI taxonomy): domain Eukaryota; kingdom Viridiplantae; phylum Streptophyta; class Magnoliopsida; order Solanales; family Solanaceae; genus Petunia; species Petunia axillaris. The sequence goes on from JARKNS010000003.1 coordinate 25,596,299, forward strand.
GTCTAATTATTCTAAACTAAAGTTAATGTTGAAAATTCAAAAGTAACTAATTTAAATTCAAAGACAAAAGGCTAAAATTATAAGGCATAGCCTACTTTATATCCTACCCGTGCAACCTCCTCAATTTCCCAATGTAATCCTAAATGAGGCTAAGTCCGTTCTTAAGCCTAAAATCTAGCATATCCATGCAATTCCTCTATTCAGTGATTAAATCATAAATGGGGTTAAAATCGTTCCTTATCAGCAAAATTAGCCTATCTCTGCAAACAATATATATATATATATATATCTATACACGCACCCTCTTTCCCCTAATCCGATTTTCCCTTACCCATTTCATCAGAGCCTAATCCTCTCCCCAAAATCGCCGTCACCCTCTCCCTTGCCATTTCCGGCCATACCATCCCCTTGTCCCCACTTCCCTTGCCACCCCAAACATAGTAATGGTCCCCCTAAGCCGCGACCTTTTGTTTTCCCCGAAACAAGACTCCACTGTGATAAAACCCAATCCAAACCGTATGTTTCTACTCCTTTTCATCATCAAGGGCTCGGATTGAAGGTGAATAGGCTTTTGAATTCAAAATCAAAATCGAAAAAGGAATATTCGATTTGATTCGAATCCCTTTTTGGTTTTCTGATTTTTTTTTCAAAGGTTTGTAAAAAGGGTCAAAATCTGAACGTTGTAAAAGGTATGTAAAGGATTTTCTGGTCTTTTCATTCTAGGTCAAAAAACCCTAAAGAGGTCTCCCTATAAATATATGCTTAAGTTCAGTTTTGAGAAAGAGGTTTTGATAACACAAAAACGGCAGCATTTCTATACTAGGAAAGTATTTTCTATCAGTTTTAGTAAAAATATTACATACATAGCTTCATTGTTTCGTTTGGAGGATCGAGACATTGTTCAAAGTTCGAGTCATCGTATCGCTTCTTCACTGTTTGAGTCGCTTGTTCGAGTCGCTATTTTTGAAACTTCGCTCTTGTTCACTGCCCTAAAAGAGGTTAGATGCAAAGCCTTTTTACTGTTTTCTTTTATACATTAACGTTTATGTATGTTTTTTTGGATTCTATTTCATTGAAAATAGTTTGAATAGAGTATAAGCTGGTACTGTCGTATAAAGATGTTTCAAGTTAACCATTACTTGCATAAAGTTTAAATCTTTCAGTGTGTCTTCTATAAAGATCTGTCATTGATAACTTGAATATAGGTTTGATGGTAATATTAGTCAAGATAATAGTTTTTTTATTTATTTTTCGTATGAGCATAAGTTTGAGTCTTGACTGTTCTAAATGGATTCTTGACTACTGTATGACACACTATCAGAACCTTCTTAAAATAGAATATTTCATGCTCAGCTTTCATAAAGAACCTGGTCTGTTCTTGTTTTGCATCTTGATTGAACCATGGTAGAGTTGAAGTATTTATTTTCTATGAGGGTTTGAGGAGCACTTTTAGAGTAAAAAGAAAAGCAGGTTCTGTTTCTTCATGTTAACTAAGAGTATTAATAGTAGTATTGTTTCCTTATGCTTCATAGTAATGGCAAATATATATAAAGTCTTTAATATTTCAGTTTTGAAATTATAAACTGTTTCAAAGATAGAAAAGGTAATTTAGGTTGTTCATGAAGTTTGAATAGCCTAGGTATCTCTGTTCAAAATGAAAGTAGTTTAAGTTGTTTATGAATTTTGAATGTCAACTGAAAATTAGACAGTCCATCATAAGTTTTTTTTTTTTTCAAGAAATGAATGTCACGTTAGCTTTGCTTGTTGGTATGTTTGTGGTTGTTTGGAGGAAAGGCAGGGGCTGCAGGTGCTGTGCAGGTGTAGAGGTGATTGGAGACTTGAGTAGGTGTAGATGAAGTTTAGAGCATGCTGGTGGTTGGTTCAGGGGTGCTTATTGATGTCTGGTAAGGAGGATTGTTTCCAGTGGTTTGTTTGTGTGTGCTGGTCAGTTCAGGGCAGTGAGGTGGTTTCTGTGTGCAGCCGTTGAGTTGAGGGAGTTCAGGTGTTGTTTTGCTTAGTTAGAGGAGCTGCATGGTGGTCTGATAATGCCAGGTGATGATTAAGAGGTCGGGATGTTTAGCTGCTGCTGCAAAGGAGCTCTGTTTCTTGTTTGCAGGTTCCTGAAAGAGTGTATAGGGGCTATTCTGGTGGGTGAGGTAGTTTGTAGAGGAGGGTCTATGTTTGTTCAAATCTGTGAGGTTGCAGATAAGATGAGAGAGTATGATGTGGGCTGGGATGATCAGGTATTGCTCTAGTTAGGTCCAGAGGGTCAGGGGCTAGTTTGGTGTTCTAAAGGGCTTGTTTGTATGCAGATCTGTGCGTGTCCAGCAGGTAAGTATGTATGAGTTGGTGCGGGGTATGCATAGAAGCAGTTCTGAGTTGTTTCTGGTCTATTTCAGGCAGTATGTAGAAGTTAAGAGAGGTGTTAGGAGTTTATTCTTGATCCAGGGTAGTTTCAAACTTGCTTTTCTTAGCTGCTGGTTTGGTTTTCCTTTCCTAAATCTTTTCTTACACTTTCCTTTCCCATCTTTGCATATTTGAAATGTCAAAGTAGTCTGCTTAAGCTTAGATTCCTCTCCAATAGCCTTTTGTTTCCATTTCAGGGTTGATTCCATTCTTTCCCTAAGAAGTGTTGTTCAAATTGTATAAATTGAAATCTGATGGTGAAATTTATGCTTCAAAGTCACTCTAAGTTCTTAATAGGTCTAGTAAGCCATGTCCATGTTTTAGTTTTCCATCTTGTGTCCTTATCCTTTGGTGCCTCGATCAGTTGGCTAATGATATCTAAAACAAAAGAAGGATTTAAATTAGATAAATGTTGCCCCACTTGATTAACAGAGTATGCTATTGTGACCTGACCATGGTGACTATGTTTATGGTAATCTTCTAGTTTTTTCTTTTATAGAATATATACTAATCCTTATCTCTTCTCTATTTTTTCATGAATCTTGGGACCGAGTTGAATCAAAGCTCACAAAACTGGGATGGCTACGTGCATTGGGAAGTTATATGATCCGCTCCGCATTTTTGGGACTTGATATCCCCGAAAATGTAAAAGGAAAGAAAAAATAAAAACCTTGTGAAATACAGGGCTCGAATTAAGCTTTCTATCCTGGTTCTATCTTCTAAACTCCCTCTCTCCCATTCCCTTTAGAAAAACATGTTTTAGGATCCCTGAAATCGGACTAGGATAGAATTTTGTGAAATAAATTTCCTTGTGAATACTTATAGTAGTTTTTATTGAATCATTTGTATCGTTTTCTTTGGAACCTGGCAATTAATTTAGAAATTGCGAACTAGTATTTTTTAATTAACGAGTGCAAAATAAAATACAATTAAAATGACGCTTTCCCTTTAATGCCTATTTACTTAAATAGTAATAATAATAATTGATATACATTTATATTGTATTTACTTATCTATTTAATTATAAAATGGTTAATTAGTCAATTAATTACTTAATTTGTCAATTATCGTTTAGTTAATTTGTTCATTAATCAATTGTGTCAATTAATTGTTTTCTTCATTAAGTAATTTAATTCATTGGTCATTTGGTAGTCTACTATTAATTGCCTAGCTATTGAATCAACAACTCATTTATTTACTTAACGATGTTTGGATCATTTAAGCAACTATTCAATTAACTAATATTGGTTTATCTATTCACTCATTATTTATTTTTACTTTACTTATTAAGAGAATAATTCATCCCTTCTTATTTTATGTGTACAATTATTTATTCATTTATTATTTAATCTGAGGAAGCAATTGAGCTTAATATCTATCTTATATAACATAACCAAGGAAGCTATTCATTCATTAATTATCTAGGTAATCATTTATTTATTTGTTATCTACAATTATATATATTTAATTATCCATTTAATTAATTAATTAATTCTTTATTCTATCTATTTGTTATCAACTAATTAATTAGTTAAGCAATTATTCACTTGCCTTACTTATTTACTTGTTCAATTATCTAACCGTTTAATTAACCATTCATTCATTTACCTTACTTATTTGTATTTATTACTTCATCTAGTTTTACAAATTAAGTTATTATTCTAATAGTTCGTGAAAATCACCGGATTAACCGCATTTAGCGGATTTTCGAAAGTACTTCCGCAAGGGACCTTCTTTAGGAAATAAAAGAACCACTTACCTAAGAATCTCTGAAACTTATTTTTCTTTTAAAATAAGGAAGAAATGCACTCATTAATTAACAATTGGTTCCTAATAATCGTTAAGTTAGGTGGCGACTTCAAAGAAGCCCTTTGGAGTCTCCATTTTGTTGAAATCAAATCCCGATGCATACTTGTGTGCATTTTTTTTAGGGAGGGTTCAACAGCGTGGCGACTCCTCTTGGGATACGCAAATGGTTCTAACCAAAAGATTTTCATGAATATGCTTTATTTATATACGTGTTGATTGTATGTATGCGTAGTTTAACTCATTTATTGTTTGCATGCCTAACTAGTATGTGTAGAATTTATTGTTGTGAAAGAATGTATTGAAACATGTTTTATTTGTGCATAGTCTGCATTCCGTTCATATTTCCTACCTCATGGAGCCTGTCAATTCTCTTTCATCTCCAGGATTTCATCACGGGGGGCCCGCGTGACGGGCAATAATACAGGAAGGGCATTGTCCTTCCTAACTCCTTGAATTTCTTTCGTGTCACCAAAGTTAGTTGGGGTATGGTCACCAAACGTCATCACACTGCTCAAGATTGGTATGATGATCTAAAAGGTTTAAGTGGCACGGACATTCACTGGAATTATTCATGGATTGGAAATCGAGAGGTTCGCTTGAGGAGTCCCGACCGGTATTATATCAAGTTGATCGGGTTCAGGAGCATCCATCCTTACGCTCCGATCCGTGTGATGAGGCAATTCGGGTTATTACAGTCCATCCCACTCATTGCCGGTATGCGGGAGTCTGAAGTCAAATATGAAGCACCTGATTACACAGTTCCTGAAGCAGTGAACATCTGTAATGACTAGGCTCGATTGGAAATAGAATTGATTCGTCGAGATCAAAACCTATCATGTTCCTCTGAGTATTATGCATGGGCAAGGCACATCTATGGAATTAGGGAGATAAAAGCAAGTCCTTGGGAGCAGACTGGTTTTGTTGACAAAGAAGCTGAAAGGCATTCTCGCCTTCACCTCCTGCCCATAACCACATTGGATGATCTGATGTTAGACCAAGTTAGCCATTACCCAGGATATTCAAGGTATCTTCATGCCACAAACCGGTTGTATCGTGAAAGGCCATCTGCCTGAGGATGCTGCTGAATGATGATGATTATTGCTGATTCCCTGAAGAAGTTGTAGAATTTATCTTTTATGTTTTATGACCCCTTTTATCCCAATGTAAAAGCTTGAAGCTTTTCCCCATAGTACTTTGATATTTTGTAATTATCATGACTTTATGTTGTGAGACTCGGTTTATTCCTAACAGTTATGAGTATTTACTCACTTCCTGAATGTTGTATTGGCAAACGGTTTGTATCATTATAATATCCACATGTGTATGCAATTTGTGCGATTAGGCTTATCACTCTTTTAAAATGAAAAAGCGCTACGTGACGCGCGCTATATGATTGTACGCAAATTTTACCAACAACATGCAAACTAACACAATTATCTTTTGAATTTCTCTTTTGTTTTGTTTATTCCTAAACAGAAGTTTGATTTGTGCTGATTGAGCTGATCCAAAGACTTCTCTGCACATTGATATACATTTCAGAATTCGACAATGTCTGGTATCGAGGATCAGCCTCCCACTCTCAGTGACAAGACTCTTGAAACCCCTGTATCTTCAAGGGGAAACATCATCCTTGCTCAAGATGACCTTATTCTAAATCTGACTAAGCAGATACAGGTGCTGAGTGATGAGCTAGCAACGATTAAAGGGCAAGCCCCTCAAAACGCACCTTCAAATGCCAATCCTATTCATAATGCACCCACATATCAAAGCAACCCACTCAACCAAACACCACCACCAAACTGCACACAAGTTAGTCAAAATACCCCGCCCGCTCAACAAAATACCTAACATGCTGGTTATCCTCCATACTATCCATATCCTAACGACCCCACTCCTCCTCACTACCAATATTTGCCTGCCAAAGACAGTCCCCGTCCTCCACAATCTCAAGCGCCCATTGCCGTGGCCGTTGCTCCTCCAAACGCCAATGATCCAAGACAAGGATATCTTGAGACGCAGTATTATGAGCATGACCCTAATGGTAAGAATGTGGACTTCACAGACTATGCACCACAAAATGAAGTGCCCGTAACTGTGGAAAAACAGGGAAAGACAAGTGGGCAAGAGGAGATAATCCAAGCGATGAAAATCATGCACCAATCTATCAAGGATTTGCAGGTGACTAAGAAACGTCAAGGCGCCTCCTACCGCAGCCTTTATCTCTACACTGACATTACTCCTCCTCCCAGGTTTAAAGTTCCAAAATTTGATATGTATGATGGTCATGGTAACCCATTTGCTCATTTGACCAAGTATCTCAACAGAATGAGGGTTGCGGGAGGCAAAGAGGAACTTCTGATGGCTTACTTCAGTCATAGTCTGGAAGGTATTGCTGCTGAGTGGTTTGCAAGACATGATATAAGCAAGTGGCATGAGTTTGATGATATAGCCGATGATTTCACAAAGCAGTTTGAATTCAATGTTGCGATGGTCCCTGACCTCATAACCCTAGCCAATTTGAAGAAGAAACCGGCAGAAACATTTAGAGAATATGCCCTGAGATGGCGTGAACAGGCGGCACGGGTACAGCCCCCGATGACTGAGAAGGACATGGTGAAGTACTTCATTAGTGCTCAAGATGATTCTTATTACATGCATATGCTCCCTATGATGAGTGCACCTTATGCCGAACTTCTTACGATGGGAGAAATGGTGGAAGAAGGCATCAAATCCGGTCGGGTTGTGAGCTTTGCTGAAATGAAGTTAAGTGCCCAAAATTCTCAAGCCAGCCCAAATCACTCTAGAAGGAGAGAGAAGAAGGAAGAAGTCACAGCTGTTGTTGCAGACATTGACCGCCGCCCGGCTAGAAGGCTGAATTTTGATAATCAACCTGCCTACCCTACTTACCAAAATGCCCCTCTTCATTACCCAAATGCACCCCCTCCTTACCCAAATATCCCTCCTACTTACCCAAGTGCGCCACTCCCAAATTACACCAGTCACTATCAAATTCCTCCTGCTCCATATCCTGTCTACCAAGCACAACCCAGTTATTATCCCCCACGAGCACCAACACCACAACAATACCCTCCTCGCCAAAAAAAATTACCAACCCCGTGCTCCTTTTCGTCCGAACATACAAGGACCTAACTATGGCTATGAAAGGAGAGCACCCAAAACCTATACTCCTATAGCTGAATCCTATGGTCAATTGTTTGAAAGACTGAGAAGTGCCGGAGTTGTGCAGCCTGTTCCTAATAACACTCCAAATTCTCCTCCAAGGTGGTAAGATTCTAACAAACGTTGTGCTTATCATTCTGGGGTTGCGGGCCATGATATTGAAAGATGTTATGCCTTCAAGGATAAAGTCGAAGCTTTGATCAAACCAGGCACTATTCAGCTTACTGGAACTCAACCAAATGTGCAAGATAATCCTCTTCCTGCCTATGGCAACAATGCTGTCAATGTTATTTCCCTTGATGAGGGGTTCGATTTGAAAGGAACCATTGTTCCCGTTCGCAATGTGAGGGTTGCCAACGAGACGAAAATATCTGTGCAGGTTAGAGCTCCCATTCTTGTGCAAGCTGGTATCCCAAGGCCAATTTTCACTGTTATGCTTGCCTCCCCCTTCAATATGATAGCAAGAGGGTTCCTTGGAACTATTCTAAAGTGCCTATCAGAAGTGGGAAGGTAACCGTTGATGTTGCTGCTTCACAAGGCATGACCAGATCCGGTAGATGCTATACGCCTGAGAAGTTGGGTCAAGGCCTTGGGAAAAACGAGGACATTGTAAAGAAAGTGACTGACACTGAGGCTGAGGACTTCTGGAGGAAAATGCAGTCGAAAGACTACTCTATTCTGGAGCATTTAAAGAATACTCCTTCCCGGATATCCATCATGTCTCTGCTGATGAGCTCTGAAACACATAGAAATGTATTGCTGAAAGTGCTTAAGGAAGCAGAGGTGACTGCTGAGACCACGGGTGAGAGCTTGGCCGTGTTGGTTGGCCAAATCCTAGAGTCTCACAAGGTATCCTTCTTCAATGAAGAGCTTCCACCCGAGGGTCTTGGACACAACAAAGCCTTGCATATTGTTGTTAAATATATGGATAAATTTGTCGGGCGGGTGTTGATCGATGGTGGTTCTGGGCTCAATATATGTCCGTTAGCAACCCTGAAGGAACTCAGAATTGACACCAGAAAAATCAGACAGAGTAATGTGAAAGCAAGGGCTTTTGATGGGGCTCAAAGGTGCACCATATGAGAGGTCGATCTTGATTTGCAAATAGGTCCTGTGAACTTCTCTGTGGAGTTTCAGGTGTTTGACATCCCCTCTACCTATAATATGCTGCTCGGAAGACCCTGGATGCACATGGCCGGAGCTGTCCCTTCCACTTTGCATCAAAGTGTGAAATTCATATGGGATAACGAAGAGGTCGTGATTAAGGGTGAGGGAAACAGCCCCATGCATGCTAGCACCACAATTCCTATGGTAGACAATGACACTAAGCTTTATGGGACTACTTTTCACACTATTGAGCTGATGAATATGACCCGAGCATCTAATGATGATTCGAAGAGAGGTACCCTACCCAGAGTCCCCAAGATGATTGCTGTGGAAATATTAAGGAACGGTTTCAAACCTGGCTTGGGATTGGGAGCAAATCTGAATGGCATTACTGAACCCATTTGCTTGCCCAGGAATCTGGGTACTTTCGGTTTGGGTTATTGTCCAACCAAGAAAGAAGCGGATAAGGCCAAGTTCAAAACGAAGAAGCCAGACATTGTCATTCCAAAGCATTTGCCATTGCTAAATCAGTCATTTGTCAAGGCACCAGAAGGCATTATACCAGATCTGGTTGAAGGAGTAGGTAATTTGTTTCTGAGTGATGATTGGGAATGCAGTATTATTATTGAAGACTATGCTGAGGAATCACCTGTGCAGAATGCTGAGGCAAAGGATCTGATGGCCAATTGGACCTGTGTCCCAGTTGAAGAGACTTGGTGAATGAACTCACTAGTTTATTTTGGCATCACAGTCAGATTGAGGCCCTGAACTGTGTTTTGCCTTTGGTTTATGTTTATGTCTTTTCAAAATAACTTTTTTACATTCTACATGTTTTACTTTAATGTATTGCCTCCCTAAATTAGACTTTTGAAACAAATAAAATGCATTGCATTCCCTATTATTATTTTGCTATGCTTTAATTATTTACTTTATTTTACGCTTTTGATTAATATTTGTTTCTGTTTCAGCTTTTCATTTAACAAAACTGCCGAAACTTTGCTTGTGACATATAATGAAACAACTGAACAAACTGGTACCGATGCACTGAATATTGGGGAATTTGATGAAGATTTTGGTCCTGATGAAATAACAAGAGAAGTGGATCAGTTTGAGAACAAGCCAAAGCCTAACATGGAAGAAACTGAGTCAATCAACTTGGGAGCTTCAGAAGATGTTAGAGAAACCGGAATCAGTGTTCATTTGATCTCGGAAGAAAGAAGAGCTTATATTGAACTATTGAATGAGTATCGAGACATCTTTGCCTGGTCTTATGATGATATGCCCGGTTTGAGTACCGATCTTGTCACTCACAAGTTGCCAATTGATCCTTCATTTTCGCCTGTTAAGCAAAAGAAGAGAAATTTCAAAACTTCCACAAGCAAACAGATCTTGGAAAAAGTGCAAAAGCAATTGACCGCCAAGGTGATTCGATCTCTCAAGTACCCCACTTGGTTAGCAAATATTATGCCGGTGCCCAAGAAGGACGGCAAAGTTGGAGTTTGTGTTGATTATTGTGATCTCAACAAAGCAAGTCCAAAGGATGATTTTCCATAGCCAAATATTCATATCCTTATTGATAGCTGTGCAAAACATGAGCTTCAGTCTTTTGTCGATTGTTTTGCTGGTTATCACCAGATTCTAATGGATGAAGATGATGCTGAAAAGACCGCTTTCATCACGCCTTGGGGTGTATTTTGTTATAGAGTCATGCCTTTCGGCTTGAAGAATGCCGGGGCAACGTATATGAGAGCAATGACAACTCTTTTCCATGATATGATTCACAAAGAAATTGAAGTCTATGTAGATGATGTTGTTATCAAGTCAAAGAAGAAAGAAGATCATTTGACTGATTTGAGAAAGTTCTTCAACCGCCTTCGGCGGTATAACTTGAAGCTTAATCCTGCAAAATGTGCATTTGGTGTCCCCGCCGGTAAGATGTTGGGTTTTGATCGTAAGCCGGAGGGGTATAGAATTGGATCCGTCTAAAATCAAGACTATCCAAGACTTGCCTCCTCCAAAGAGCTAGAAGGATGTGATGAGCTTTCTGAGCCGTTTGAACTACATAAGCTGCTTCACTGCACAATCCACGGTTATTTGTCAATCAATAATCAAGCTGTTGAAGAAAGATGTTGTTATTGAGTGGACGAAAGATTGTCAAAAGGCTTTTGATAGGATAAAGGAGTATCTATCTAATCCGTCTGTGTTGGTTCCTCTTGAACCTGGAAGACCATTGATCTTATATTTGTCTGTCTCAGAAAATGCATTTGGATGTGTCTTGGGGCAACATGACAAGACCGGAAAGAAAGAACAAGCCATTTATTATCTAAGCAAGAAGTTCACCCCTTATGATGCCAATTATACTCTTTTGGAGCGAACTTATTGCGCCTTGTCTTGGACCGCACAAAGGTTAAGGCACTATCTTTCATCATATACAACTTATCTTATCTTGAGGATAGATCCTTTGAAGTACATCTTCCAAAAGCCGATGCCCATGGGGAAATTAGCAAAATGGCAGATTTTGTTAAGTGAATTTGACATAGTTTATGTCACTCAAAAGGCGGTAAAGGCACAAGCATTGGCGGATCATTTAGCTGAAAATCCTGTTGATGACAATTATGAGCCATTGAGAACTTACTTTCCCGATGAAGAGGTCTTGTTTTTGGGTGAAGACATTTCTTCTGAATATGACGGTTGGCATCTTTTCTTTGACGGGGCAGCAATTTCAAAGGTGTTGGTATTGGAGCTGTCTTAATTTCTGAAACGGGTCAGCATTATCCTATTTCGGCCAAGCTTAGATTTCCATGCACTAACAAGATGGCTGAATATGAAGCATGCATTTTGGGTCTTCGATTGGCAGTTGATATGAATATTCAATAACTTTTAGTGATCGGGGATTCTGACTTGCTGATTCACCAAGTGCAAGGCGAGTGGAACACCAAGAATGAAAAGATTCTTCCTTATTTGCATTGTGTCCAGGAATTGTGCAAAAGGTTTGCAAAGATTGAGTTCAAGCATGTTCCAAGAATTTAAAACGATTTTTCCGATGCTTTGGCAACTCTATCTTCTATGATCCAGCATCCTGACAAGAATTATATTTATCCTATTGAAATTGAATTGCATGATAAGCCGGCTTATTGTTTTCAAGTTGATGAAGAGCGAGATGGCCATCCTTGGTATTTTGATATCAAGAATTATCTCAAGGTTGGGAGTTATCCCGAAAATGCAACAAGTGTTCAAAAGAAGAGCATTCGAAGAGCATTCGAAGAGCATTCGGAGGTTAGCAAATCAATTCTTCCTAAGCGGTGAAATCCTAAATAGGAGGACCCCAGACTTGGGATTCTTAAGGTGTGTTGATGCCGTTGAAGCCAATAAATTGCTTATGGAAGTGCATGCGGGAGTTTGTGGACCACACATGAATGGTTTTGTCTTGGCAAAGAAGATATTGAGAGCAGGTTATTTTTGGCTAACTATGGAAACTGATTGTGTTCAGTTTGTGCGAAAATGCCATCAATGTCAAATTCACGGAGATATGATCAAAAGACCTCCTTCTGAACTTCATGCAATGAGTTCTCCCTGGCCTTTTGTTGCTTGGGGAATGGATGTTGTTGGTCCTATTGAGCCGGCCGCTTCAAATGGACATCGCTTAATTTTGGTGGCTATTGATTACTTCACCAAGTGGGTGGAAGCAACTTCTCACAAGTCCGTAACCAAGAAAGTGGTGTCAGATTTTATGCGTAACAATATCATTTGTAAATTCGGAGTTCCTGAATCAATCATCACTGATAACGGGGCAAACTTGAATAGTGATTTAATGAGAGCAACTTGTGAAAGCTTCAAGATTACTCATCGCAACTCTACTGCATACCGGCCCCAAATGAATGGAGCTGTGGAAGCGGCAAATAAGAACATCAAGCGTATTCTTCACAAGAAGATTGATAGTTATAGGGATTGGCATGAAAAGTTTCCTTTTGCACTTCTTGGGTACCGCACCACCACTAGAACTTCAACTGGGGCAACTCCCTATCTTTTGGTGTATGGCACAGAAGCAGTCTTGCCCGCGAAGGTAGAAATTCCTTCTTTAACAATCATTCAAGAAGCTGAGTTAGAAAATGCTGAATGGGTGAAGATCAGATGTGAACAGTTGATGCTTATTGATGAGAAAAGAATGAATGCAATTTTTCATGGGCAACTTTACCAAAATCGCATGATCAAGTCTTTTGGCAAGAAAGTGAGAGTGAGAGACTTCAAACCGGGGCAATTGGTGTTAAAGAAGATCTTTCCTAATCAAGAAGAAGCAAGGGGCAAATTTGCACCGAATTGGCAAGGTCCATATGTAGTTCATCGGATTTTATCCAGAGGAGCACTGATTCTGGCAGAAATGGATGGTCAAGTTTGGCAAAAAACAATCAACGCAATGCCCTCAAAAGATACTATGTCTGAAGCAATCACAAGTTAGCATGGCTTTAAATGTAATATTTGATGTAATGCGAACTACTTCTGACCTGATTCCTGGAATGACAACAGGATAAGTAGGCAATCCCCATCGGATTCGGTCAAAATATTGTAACACTTTAGGCTTGTTTATCTTTTATGATGTAATTCCGAACTACGCATCTGGGCAGATGTGTAGGTTTTCCAATTCGGATGCGGCTTCGTACTTAGATTGCCATATCTTCCTCAAAAATCTGTATGTAAGCAGAACTACGCACAGTCTGATTCCCGGGGAGGGATACGTAGGCGCTCTTAACGGGCTCGACTCTATAATATTAAAATTTTCAGTCCCCCTTAAGGCAAGTAACTGGGGAAATTTTGCAAGATAATTTGAAGATATGGAAGAGAGAAATTGGGGCAAATTTTGCTAAAAGAGTTCGAAGGCATAAAGATTATAACTGGGGCAGATTTTTGCAAAATTGGTATTGCTTATCAAAGGATGAAGCGGCAAAGTTCTAAAAGTATTCAAGATTAGCACAAGTTGCAAATACAAAGGACGTTCAGTTTGTTTCGAGATGTGTCATGAGTTTGAGTTAAATTAGGAATTTTAAATGCATTATAAACTTTTCATTTGTATATCAGTGATTACTTGCTTACTATTTTACCAAATTTCTTTATTTTTGCCTCTATCTTAAGATGAGTTATACTATTGAGTTCATAAACCAAGTTTCCGAGGATGGTTTTCAAAGCCCAAGTCTCATGAAGAAGAGGAAGCGATAGCAGCAAATTCGAGATGAATCAGCACAAATTAAACAACCCCTCCCCAAAACTAATGAATTTTCTTTGAGAGCAGGAACATGAAATCTTGCAATAAAAGGATCATTCGCACTATGGATGAACAATTTGTCGAACACGCATTCAAAGTTGCCTTGCAGATTGCGTTGCATTGCCTTTTCATGACTTAAAGCGTTATGCTTCGCCATGAGTTATTGCCGAACAGGCGGCATTTCTACCTCTATGATTTTCATTCCCAAATAGGAAATGAAGCCGATGCATGCGTTATGTTTTCAAATCACGCCAAAATAAGAATTGCCTTATTTTAATTGACAATCTGTTCAAGACCATCATTGCCTGATTGTCTCGCCAATTGATTTATCAAATGGCTATTGCACTGATTACATTTCCGCACTGCTTTGCTTTGCACTTGCTTTAAATTTTGCCTTTATATTTGCTTTAAATAACTGCTTTTCTTTACTTTTTCAGGTCAACCATCAGTTTCTCAGAGATTATTCGCCTTGTCGCATATGCAGCGCAAATCTATTTCTTTCTTTTTCATTATAGCCTTTGCTTTATTATTCACTCATTTTCCAACGCATTTACTTTAAATTTGCAGGAATTGAACATCAGATTCAATATGAGCTGAAGGGAGAATTCAACACTTTGCACCACTATCAACACAAGCAACACCAATCGAATTGACGGCGCATATGATTCTGCTTGACAGATTATTCAAATTTACTCTTGCGGCTTCTAAGCATTACATTTGATTATTTCCGAAAAAGCGGCACTTTTCTTTTCTCAAAATCTTAACATCGTGATTGAATTTACCTCGCGATAGTGATAGACATGTCAAATTTGAGACACCATGAGCGGTGTGTCTCGCCGGTTGGTTGTCCTGCAACAGCTTTACATTCTGCACCTGCTTTAAATTATGAATTGACAAGTCAACTTTGAGACACCATGAGTGGTGTGTCTCGCCGGTTGGTTGTCCTGCAAAAGCTTTATATTATGCACTTGTTTAAATTATGAATTGACACTATGAGCGGTGTGTCTCGCCGGTTGGTTGTCCTGCAAAAGCTTTATATTATGCACTTGTTTAGATTAGAATAGACAAGTCAACTTTGAGACTGCATGAGCGGTGTGTCTCGCTGGTTGGTTGTCCTACAAGAGCATTATAGTATACTTGTTTAGAATAGAATCGACAAGTCAACTATGGGACACCATGAACGGTGTGTCTCGCCGGTTGGTTGTCCTGCAAGAGCATTATATTATACTTGTTTAAAATAGAATCGACAAGTCAACTATGTGGCACCATGTGCGGTGTGTCTCGCCGGTTGGTTGTCCTGCAAAAGCTTTATATTATGCACTTGTTTATATTATGAATTGATAAGTCAACTATGGGACACCATAAGCGGTGCGCCTCGCCGGTTGGTTGTCCTGCAAAAGCATTATATTTTATATCTGCACAGATTGAGATTTGGCAAAGCAACTTGAGGCATTATATCTCGTTAGTCGATTTATTTTATTTATTGTTCTGCAATTCGTACCCGCTTTACTTACTGTCTTGCTTTACTATTTCAGAATAATGATCATCCTAGAGGTTCTCCGGGCGGAGTGCCTCGTCAGTTTATTGAAGGAAGAACTTGTTGATAGCATCACAACCAGCATTTACGATTTTATATTATCCCTTTATTTATTTCTTATTCCAATTATTATAGTTTATTAGCAGTTGCTCGCTTACCGTTTGTTAAGTCTTTACAGAATTTTGGCAATACCGCATCAGCATTTGGAGCATAACGTGGAACTTTTTCTTAGCAGTGAACTGGGGCAATCGTTGATATGAGCTAGACTCGTCTGAAGAATCGCACTCGAACAAGCAAATTCTTACCTAATCCTTCATTCCAGATTAGGGGTCAGTTTGAACTCTTTCCTATTTGTGCGTCCTTTCCTGTCACTCGTGCGAGTCTTTGTGTCTAAGCGACGTCGAATTACATATGCCTGATTCTCTTTCGGCCCGAGATATGTAGGCAACTCGGAAACCAGAGTTCGGCCATGTCCATAAGCTTCGCTATTTGGTTCTTGGAATCGAAGCCCTTGGCTTTATCGTGACAAAATTAGTTTTCCGTCAACTTTCTTTACCCTGAAAATTCTTTCATCCTTTTCGGGTAAAGAGGGGCAGCTGTTGACACCCAATTTTGTCTCGGATGTGTTAATTAAAGTCTAATTATTATAAATTAAAATTAATGTTGAACATTCAAAAGTAACTAATTTAAATTCAAAGACAAAAAGCTAAAATTATAAGGCATAGCCTAATTTATATCCTACCCGTGCAACCCCCTCAATTTTCCAATGTAATCCTAAATGAGGCTAAGTCCGTTCTTAAGCATAAAATCTAGCATATCCATGCAATTCCTCTATTCAGTGATTAAATCATAAATGGGGTTAAAATCGTTCCTTATCAGCAAAATTGGCCCATCTCTGCAAACAATATATATATCTACACGCACCCTCTTTCCCCTAACCCGATTTTCCCTTACCCATTTCATCATAGCCTTAATCCTCTCCCCAAAATCGCCGTCACCCTCTCCCTTGCCATTTCCGGCCATACCATCCCCTTGTCCCCACTTCTCTTGCCACCCCAAATATAGTAATGGTTCCCCTAAGCCGCGACCTTTTGTTTTCCCCAAAACAAGACCCCACTGTGATATAACCCAATCCAAACCGTATATTTCTACTCCTTTTCATCATCAAGGGCTCGGATTGAAGGTGAATAGGCTTTTGAATTCAAAATCAAAATCGAAAAAGGAATATTCGATTTGATTCGAATCCCTTTATGGTTTTCTAATTTTTTTTTCAAAGATTTGTAAAAAGGGTCAAAATCCGAACGTTGTAAAAAGTATGTAAAGGATTTTCTGGTCTTTTTATTCTAGGTCGAAAAATCCTAAAGAGGTCTCCCTATAAATATATGCTTAAGTTCAATTTTGAGGGGGAGGTTTTGATAACACAAAAACGGCAGCATTTCTATACTTTCCATACTAGGAAAGTATTTTCTATCAGTTTCAGTAAAAATATTACATACATAGCTTCATTGTTTCGTTTGGAGGATCGAGAAATTGTTCAAAGTTCGAGTCATCGTATCGTTTCTTCACTGTTTGAGTCGCTTGTTCGAGTCGCTATTTTCGAAACCTCACTCTTGTTCACTGCCCTAAAAGAGGTTAGATGCAAAGCCTTTTTACTGTTTTCTTTTATACATTAATGTTTATGTATGTTTTTTTGGATTCTGTTTCATTGAAAATAGTTTGAATAGAGTATAAGCTGGTACTGTCGTATAAAGATGTTTCAAGTTAACCATTACTTGCATAAAGTTTAAATCTTTCAGTGTGTCTTCTATAAAGATCTGTCATTGATAACTTGAATATAGGTTTGATGGTAATATTAGTCAAGATAATAGTGTTTTTTTTTTATTTTTCGTATGAGCATAAGTTTGAGTCTTGATTGTTCTATTTGGATTCTTGACTACTGTATGACACACTATCATAACCTTCTTAAAATAGAATGTTTCATGCTCAGCTTTCATAAAGAACCTGGTATGTCCTGGTTTTGCATCTTGATTGAACCATGGTAAGGTTGAAGTATTTATTTTCTATGAGGGTTTGAGGAGCACTTTTAGAGTAAAAAGAAAAGCAGGTTCTGTTTCTTCATGTTAACTAAGAGTATTAATAGTAGTATTGTTTCCTTATGCTTCATAGTAATGGTATATATATATATATAAAGTCTTTAATTTTTCAGTTTTGAAATTATAAACTGTTTCAAAGATAGAAAAGGTAATTTAGATTGTTCATGAAGTTTGAATGGCCTAGGTATCTCTGTTCAAAATGAAAGTAGTTTAAGTTGTTTATGAAGTTTGAATGTCAACTGAAAAATAGACAGTCCATCAGAAGTTTTTTCTTTTCAAGAAAAGAATGTCACGTTAGCTTTGCTTGTTGGTATGTTTGTGGTTGTTTGGAGGAAAGGCAGGGGCTGCAGGTGCTGTGCAGGTGTAGAGGTTATTGGAGTCTTGAGTAGGTGTAGATGAAGTTTAGAGCATGCTGGTGGTTGGTTCAGGGGTGCTTATTGATGTCTGGTAAGGAGGATTGTTTCCAGTGGTTTGTTTGTGTGTGTTGGTCAGTTCAGGGCAGTGAGGCAGTTTCTGTGTGCAGCCGTTGAGTTGAGGGAGTTCAGGTGGTGTTTTGCTTAGTTGGAGGAGCTGCAGGGTGGTCTGATAATGCCAGGTGATGATTAAGAGGTCGGGATGTTTAGCTGCTGCTACAAAGGAGCTCTGTTTCTTGTTTGCAGGTTCATGAAAGAGTATATGGGGGCTATTCTGGTGGGTGAGGTAGTTTGTAGAGGAGGGTCTATGTTTGTTCAAATCTGTGAGGTTGCAGATAAGGTGAGAGAGTATGCTATGGGCTGGGATGATCAGGTGTTGCTCTAGTTAGGTCCAGAGGGTCAGGGGCTAGTTGAGGTGTTCTAAAGGGCCTGTTTGTATGCAGTTCTGTGCGTGTCCAGCAGGTAAATATGTATGATTTGGTGCGGGGTATGCATAGAAGCAGTTCTGAGTTGTTTCTGGTCTGTTTCAGGCAATATGTAGAAGTTAAGAGAGGTGTTAGGAGTTTATTCTTGATCCAGGGTAGTTTCAAACTTGCTTTTCTTAGCTGCTGGTTTGGTTTTCCCTTCCTGAATCTTTTCTTACACTTTCCTTTCCCATCTCTGCATATTTGAAATGTCAAAGTAGTCTGCTTAAGCTTAGATTCCTCTCCAATAGCCTTTTGTTTCCATTTCAGGGCTGATTCCATTCTTTCCCTAGGAAATGTTGTTCAAATTGTATAAATTGAAATATGATGGTGAAATTTATGCTTCAAAGTCACTCTAAGTTCTTAATAGGTCTAGTAAGCCATGTCCATGTTTCAGTTTTCCATTTTGTGTCCTTATTCTTTGGTGCCTCGATCAGTTGGCTAATGATGTCTAAAACAAAAGAAGGATTTAAATTAGTGCCCCACTTGATTAACAGAGTATGCTATTGTGACCTTACCATGGTGACTATGTTTATGCTAATCTTCTAGTTTTTTCTTTTATAGAATATATACTAATCCTTATCTCTTCTTTATTTTTGCATGAATCTTGGGACCGAGTTGAATCAAAACTCACAAAACTGGGATGGCTACATGCGTTGGGAAGTTATTTGATCTGCTCCGCATTTTTGGGACTTGATATCCCCGAAAATGTAAAAAGAAAGAAAAAATAAAAACCTTGTGAAATAAAGAGCTCGAATTAAGCTTTCTATCTGGGTTCTATCTTCTAAACTCCCTCTCTCCCATTCCCTCGAGAAAAACATGTTTTAGGATCCCTAAAATAGGACTAGGATAGAATTTTGTGAAATAAATTTCCTTGTGAATACTTATAGTAGTTTTTATTGAATCATTTGTATCGTTTTCTTTGGAACCTAGCAATTAATTTAGAAATTGCGAACTATTTGTTTTTAACGAGTGCAAAATAAAATACAATTAAAATGACGCTTTCCCTTTAATGCCTATTTACTTAAATAGTAATAATAATAATTGATACGCATTCATATTGTATTTACTTATCTATTTAATTATAAAATGGTTAATTAGTCAATTAATTACTTAATTTGTCAATTATCGTTTAGTTAATTTGTTCATTATTCAATTGTGTCAATTAATTGTTTTCTCCATTAAGTAATTTAATTCATTGGTCATTTGGTAGTCTACTATTAATTGCCTAGCTATTTAATCAACAACTCATTTATTTACTTAATGATGTTTGGATCATTTAATCAACTATTCAATTAACTAATATTGGTTTATCTATTCATTCATTACTTATTTTTACTTAACTTATTAAGAGAAGTAATTCATCCCTTCTTATTTTATCAGTACAATTATTTATCCATTTATTATTTAATCTGAGGAAGAAATTGAGCTTAATATCTATCTTATATAACATAACCAAGGAAGCTATTCATTCATTAATTATCTAGGTAATCATTTATTTATTTGTTATCTACAATTATATATATTTAATTATCCATTTAATTAATTAATTAATTCTTTATTCTATCTATTTGTTATCAACTAATTAATTAGTTAAGCAATTATTCACCTGCCTTACTTATTTACTTGTTCGATTATCTAACCGCTTAATTAACCATTCATTCATTTACCTTACTTATTTGCATTTATTACTTCATCTAGTTTTACAAATTAATTTATTATCCTAATAATTCGTGAAAATCGCCGGATTAACCGCATTTAGCGGATTTTCGAAAGTGCTCCCGCAAAGGACCTTCTTTCGAAAATAAAAGAACCACTTACCTAAGAATCTCTGAAATTTATTTTCCTTATAAAATAAGGAAGAAATCCACCCATTAATTACCAATTGGTTCCTAATAATCCTTAAATTCGGTGGCGACTCCAAAGAAGCCCTTTGGAGTCTCAATTTTGTTGAAATCAAATTCCGATGCATACTTGTGTGTATTTTTTTTAGGGAGGGTTCAACACCTTGTTTAGATCAGTGTAATCTACGCACATCCTCCACTTTCCATTTTTCTTAGGGACGACGACCACATTAGCCAGCCACTCGGGATGCTTCACCTCCCTTATGAAGCCATTCTCTTGCAGCTTCGTAGTTTCGTCTTCGATTGCTTTCTTTTTAACCCCAGCGTGAGGTCTTGTATTCTTCTTCACTGGGGTAAATTTTGGGTCTACATTCATCTTGTGGGTCATGCTCTCCGAATCGATACCAATTATGTCCGAATGGGACCAAGTGAAGCAATCGCTGTTGGACTTTAAGACTTCGATGATTGCTTTCTTCGACTCTGGGTCCAACTCCGAGCCGAAAAATACTTTTCTCTCAGGAAAATCTTTCAATAAGGTGAAAGCTTCCAACTCCTCAATAGTTGAGTCCTCGGCCTTTTGTTTCCGAGGCTCTTGGATGCACACCGGGATCTTTTCAATTTCTCCTTGGAGGTCCCCCTCGATTGACCCCGGTTGCATTAGTTGCTATTATTTTGGCCCAGTTGGGGCGACTCCACTTTCAATGCGACTGAATAGTATTCTCTTGCTACTCGTTGCTCTCCCTTTATTGATCGAACCCCCCAAGGTGTAGGGAACTTGATCACTTGATGAAGAGTGGATGGGACAGCCTCCATGGTTGGATCCATGGTCTGCCGAGGATCACATTGTATGCTATGTCCTCGGGAAACACTTGAAATAGTGTTTCCTTGCTAACTCCTTCAGCAAACGTCTTGAGTGTGATTTCATCTAAAGTCTTCTCCGTGGAGTTGTTGAAGCCAGTCAACACTGTCACCTTGGGGATTACTTCCCCTTTAAGCCACATCTTCCTAATGGTCCCGTAGCTAATTATATTGACCGAGCTACCGGGGTCAATCAGGACTCGTTTGATATCCGAGTCATTTATTCTCAGCATGATGACCAAGGCGTCGTGATGAGAGAACATAATCCCATCACAATCATCATCATCAAACACAATTTCTTTACCCGAGCCTCCCACTCGAGTTCTCTTTTCCATTGTGATCGACAGCTTGGCGAACTTCTTAGCAGCTGCGAAATTAACCTCGTTCACCTCTGACCCCCCGGTGATAACATTTATAACTCTCTCAGGGGGTGGGGCCCGAGGTGGCTGTCCATCACCTCGGTATTTGGTGTAGTTTTCTTTACCCTTGTCAGTAAGGAATTCGGCCAACACATCCTTCTTCAAAAAATGTGCCACCTCGAGGCGCAATGCTTTGCAGTCCTCTGTTTGATGGCCGTAATATGCATGGAACTCGCAGTGCAAATTCTGATCTCTTTTGCCTGCTGGAGTTCTCATGTCTTTGGGTATTCTTACCCCGGTGGTTCCCTTGACTATGTTGACCAGCTCCGAGGTCGACATATTGAAGTTGTAGTCAGGGATCCAAGGTAATTCTTTATTCTTTGAGACCGAAGCTGGGCCTGAGGAATTTCTTTGGTTTGGGTTAAGGGGAACCTTTCCTCCGAGCCGTTGGCTTACATGTGGGCTCACAAACGATTTTCTAAAGGAGTTTTGATAAGGAACAAAATAAACACGGAAATAAAGATAGGAGAGCGAGACACTTCTCGAACTCCCTTCGAAGTAACCCCGGGGAACTTGTCCCGAGATACCCTCGAATCGGCGTCAAGAAGGACCTACACTATGCAACCACCCTCGAGTCGCACCCGGGACTCGCAAGTAGAATGATCGGGTTTCGGTTCAAGACTCAACTAGGATCCGCTAGTGAATTCAAGCAACCAAGAAAGGGTTTCTTCATAAAAAGAGATAAACTCTATTCTTCATTCATAAGATTCAAATGTAAGCTAATGTTTGATGAGGCTAAGTGAAGTATTTATAGGCTTCACTTAATCATAATAAAAGGTCTAAAGTATCCCCAAAGTGGGTTAAAATAAATAAGGCCACGCAGGGCTATAGTTGGAAGTTCATGCAAAAAGTAGTAAAATATCCCGCATGCTGTCACAGGGGGAGGCGCTCCGCCTCCATGCTGAGGCGCTCCGCCTCCCTTCTGAGGCGCTCCGCCTTCTCCTGATCAACTCTCTGCCTTTTGGTAGGCGCTCCGCCTCATCTGTGAGGCGCTCCGCCTCATCCTGGAGCTTGTGCAAGAGGCTCAAAATGAGCTTGGGGTGGATCCCCTTGGAGCTCAAGTGGTCCTCCATACATGGTGCTCAAAAGCATGATCTTCGAGCTACTCTCGGAGCCTCCTTCCATGTCCCTCCAAGTCAACTGAAGATGGGTGTCTTGAATCAACTTAGGTTGACTTCTAGTGAACGGCCTTGAGGTCATATGCCCCACATTATCCTCCCCTTCTTGGGAAGGTTTCGTCCTCGAAACCATGGCTTCCTCCTCTCCGGCATCACCATCCCCTACATCAACAGGGGTCAAGTCAGTCACATTGAAAGTATTTGACACATTGTACTTACCGGGTAGATCAATCACATAGGCGTTGTTGTTGATCTTGTAAAGCACTTGAAAAGGCCCATCTCCACGGGGTGCCAACTTTCCTTTCCTAAGGTTTGGAAACCTTTCTTTGCGGAAGTGCACCCACACCCAAACTCCGTTTTTGAGCTCAAGCTTCTTCCTTCCCTTGTTCTACTTGGAAGCAACCTTGGCATAAGCTTCCTCCAAGTTCTTCTTGGCTTTAGCATGGAGCTCAATCATAGCTTTTGCTCGGCTTTTCCCTTCAAAATTAGCAACCATGTCCCTTGGCAAAGGGGTTAGATCAAGGGGAATCAAGGGGTTAAAACCATACACACATTCAAAAGGAGTCATGCCAATCAAGCTATGCAAAGTGCGATTATAGGCAAACTCCATAAGGGGCAATTTATCAACCCACGTCCCGGACTTACCTCGGGTCATGGCCCTAAGAAGAGCACCCAAAGTCCGGTTTACCACCTCGGTTTGCCCATCCATTTGTGGGTGATGGGACGTAGAAAACAAGAGCTTGGTGCCAAGAGCACCCCACAAACTCCTCCAAAAGTGGCTTAGGAGCTTGGTGTCCCTGTCACTTACAATGGTTTGAGGCACACCATGCAACTTTAAGACATTGTCAATGAACAAAGAGGCAACATGTTGTGCATCATCACACTTCTTACATGGAATGAAGTGAGCCATTTTTGAGAGCCTATCCACGACAACATAAATGCTATCATGGCCCCCCCTAGACCGTGGCAAGCCCATCACAAAATCCATTGATATATTGACCCACGGACTAGTAGGCACGGGGAGAGGAGTATACAAACCATGGGGGTTAGCTTTAGATTTCGCATGCTTGCACTCAAGGCAATTTTTGCAAAGCTTCTCAACTTGAACCCCCATCTTTGGCCAATGGAATTGCTCCATTAGGATGGCCACGGTCTTGTTCCTCCCAAAGTGTCCCATCAAGCCTCCACAATGAGCCTCACGAATCAACAATTCTCTCCAAGAGGACTCGGGAACACACACTTTACCATTTTTAAAGATATATCCATTAACCCATTGGTACTTTTCAACCCTTTCTCCATTTTCAAGAGCTTCATGAATGCTCTTTAGCTTAGGGTCTTGAGCATACATCAATTTAATGCTCTCAAAACCCATGAGCTTGGAGGCTAGGGTAGTGGCTAGTGCAAACTTCTGAGAAAGTGCATCCGCCACAACATTCTTGTATTGGATAACATAGGGAAAAGACTCAATGAACTCTACCCACTTGGCATGACGCTTTTTTAGCTTCTCTTGGCCTCTTAGATGCTTGAGTGACTCATGGTCACTCTTGATTACAAATTCTCGAGGCCAAAGGTAGTGTTGCCAATAGGCAAGGGCTCTCACAAGGGCATACAACTCCTTGTCATACGTAGAGTAATTCAAGGAGGCCCCTTTCAATTTCTCACTAAAGTAGGCGATGGGTTTGCTATCTTGCATTAAAACACCACCAATTCCCACCCCGAGGCATCACATTCAACCTCAAATGCCTTTTCGAAGTCGGGCAATTGCAATAGAGGGGCGGTACTCAACCTACTTTTCAACTCTTTAAAGGCCTTCTCTTGAGGCTCTCCCCAAACAAAAGGTTGGTCCTTCTTCACCAATTCGGTGAGTGGAGCTGCAATGGAGCTAAAGTCTTTCACAAAGCGTCTATGAAACCTAGCAAGACCATGAAAGCTCCTTACTTGAGTCACGGTAGTAGGAGTAGGCCAATCACGTATGGCCTCTACCTTAGACTCATCCATCTCCACTCCTTGGGCACTCACAGCAAACCCAAGGAAGACTACCTTCTCAACAACAAAGGCACACTTTTTAAAATTAGCATAGAGCTTTTCGGCTCTCAATATTTCAAGCACTTGCCTAAGGTGATCAACATGGTCGTCTATTGATTTGCTATATATCAATATATCATCAAAGTAGACGACCACAAACTTGTTGATGAATGGCTTTAGAACATGGTTCATTAGCCTCATGAAAGTACTAGGTGCATTGGAGAGCCCAAAGGGCATCACCAACCATTCATAGAGACCAAAATACGGTTTTTCCATTCATCACCGGGTTTCATCCGGATTTGATGGTAGCCGGACCTAAGGTCAATTTTGCTAAACACACATGAACCACTTAATTCATCTAACATATCATCAAGTCAGGGAATAGGATGACGGTACTTTACCGTTATTTTGTTCACAGCCCGACAATCAACACACATCCTCCAAGTGCCGTCCTTTTTGGGAACAAGGATCACGGGTACGGCACAAGGACTCAAGCTCTCCTTCACCAAGCCTTTAGTGAGCAATTCATCAACTTGCTTTTGCAATTCTCTTGTATCCTCCAGATTGCTCCTATAAGCCGGCTTGTTTGGGATTTGGGATCCAGGGACAAAGTCGATTTGGTGTTCAATACCCCTCAAAGGAGGTAATCCATCTGGCATCTCATCCGGGAACATGTCCCCAAAATCCTTCAAGAATCTCAAACACACTAGGCAAAGGGTTAGTCGAAAAATCATAATTACAGTTAAGGATCATACCTTTGTGCACTAGGCATAGGAGAAATTTGGTGCCATCATTTCCTTTTAGGATCTCGCCCGGTTGCATCATGGCACATATGCCACCGGTAGAAGAAGAAGGTGGGATTGCCACCATGCTTTTGGACAAAGGGCTAGTCTCAATGATTGACTTGGCCTTTGCCGCCTCCCTCAACTCCCTCATCCGATTGTAGTCATCACTCACTTGTTTGGGAGTTAGGAGCTTCAACACAAATTTCCTTCCTTCATGTTGGAGCGTGTAAGTGTTGACACGACCATCATGAACCGCTTGTCGATCAAATTGCTAGGCCTTCCAAAGAGAAGGTGGCAAGCTTGCATGGTCACCACGTCGAACAAGTGTTCATCCACATAACTACCCATTTTAAACTGGATCATTGCTTGCTTCACTACCTTTAGCTCCCCACATTCACTAAGCCATTGCAATCGATATGGCTTGGGGTGTTTCACGGTGGGAAATTTCAATTGGGCTATAAGTGATTGACTCACAACATTAGCACAACTTCCCGAGTCAATGATCATAGAGCATACAACACCTTTGACACGACACCTAGCATGGAAAAGATTTTCTCTTTGCAAGGTTTCGCTATCCTCTACAATCATAGCTCCTAAGCTCCTCCTCACAACTAGAAAAGTATGAGGTTCCTCATCCTCCACCGTGTCATCTTGACCATCCTCCTCTACTCCCTCATCTCCCTCTACTCCCTCATCTTCCTCCGGTTCACTCTCTTGTTCATAAGCATTTTCACCAACAACAACCATGGTCCTTTTCGTAGGACACTCCTTAGCAAAGTGTCCATACCCCTTGCATTTGTGACATTGAATTGAAGAAGAAGTAGGAGTATTCAATTGGGTTTTAGAATTACCTCCAACATTGGGTATGTACTTCTCAAACGGCTTCTTCACATCTTTGCTAGCACTTGCTCCGCTAGGGCCACTTGCATTTGTGAATCTTGCATTGGGAGTAAGATTTTTCCAATCCTTTGGCTTGTTCATGGAAGTAGAAGTGTTGCTCTTGTAACGGTTGGACTTTTCTTTATCAAGCCATTGCTTGGCTTGAATAGCGGCATCAAGGACTTCTTAAAGTGAAAGATAAGCATGTCATCTCAATTGTGAAGCTATACCATAGCTCAAAGCATTCATGAAACGGATCACGGCTTGCTCCTCATCTTCGGGGTCCATATCGAGGCCATTCGAGTTCTTTCAAACTCATCATAATATTCATGCACCGTCTTGACACCTTGCTTCAACTCATAAAGTTTCTTGAGTTTCTCTTGACGATATCTAGGAGTGACGTACTTGATACTCATGATACCCTTCACGTCATTCCAACCCACATTCACGGGGATTCCCGCTCTTCTCCTTGATCTCTTGACAGATTCCCACCAAGTAGATGCATAGGACTCAAAGGATGAAATAGCATAAATACCCTTCTTGTCATCGGTCATGTCATTTGTGTCAAACATCCTTTCCATGAGTAGTACCCATTCAATGTAGGCTCCCGGATCACAATTCCCTTTAAAGATGGGGAGATTAAGCTTCACACTATTGAGGTTGGTGTTGTCACGACCCCCACGGAAAGGCTCCAGTTGGCCCCCATAGTGATCTTCATTCACACCATACTCCCTTCTAGCATTCCCTCCAACATACACCATAGGTGGCCCTCGACCTCGGCCCCCTACCTCGATCCACATTTCGACCCCAATTCATACCTCGCCTCGGTTGAAAGTGATCATCAAACCCAAACATTCATCATCGTAAACGGCTTCCTCCCCTTCTTGAGCTTCATCGACTTGCTCAAAAGGTTGCACGTTTCGGATGGGTCTTGGTAGTGGAATGTTTCTTGGGGGGTTATCCAAGATACGGGGAATGCCCGTTCGTTGGGTATTGCCCAATACTTGATCAATTCTGTCTCGATCATCCTTTACCCGTTGTTGATTGAGCAATTCAATAACATGGCTAACTTGCTCCAGGGTAAAGTTAGGACTATTTGAGACTTCAACTTGGACAGTCGGGGTCCCTTTCTCAACTTGGACACTCGGGGTCCCTTTCTCAACTTGGACATTGCAGGTCCCTTGCTCAACTAGAGCACTTGAGTTCACCCTCTCAAGGCTTTCAATCCTCAAGTTCATACTATCCAATTTGGCAATGATAGTAGCAAGGGCACTCTTAGCAAAATCTTCTCCTTCGGTAGACATTGTACCTACACAAGAAACAAACGTTAGCAAAACAACCTCGCTCACTCCTCACAAGTGTTTCACTGGGATCACTCGTTTAGTGGTGGTGGCTATTTCACTCTAGCTTGAATCCAAAGCTTCACTAAGTTGAATAGTAAACCTCAACTTAATCACTCACTCAAAAGCCAAATGCACTCCGGGGTGAGTGGAGTTGATATGACTCTATTGGAACGATAATCTCTTTAAGTGCGGACTTAAGCCAAATGAGACTACGAGTCTTCTTTGAATTCTAGTCTCCAGTCTAGGCTTGAGTTTCCTAATAGCTTAGAAGGGCTAGCACATTTCAAGTAGGAAAGAGTACTCAAAGAAGTACTAGCTAGATGCGATGCAATCAAAGAAACAAGAGATCCTACGAAAAACTACCCAAAGCAACAACTCCCAGAAGTAGGCGCCCCGCCTCAGCAGAGTAGGCGCTCCGCCTCTTTTGGAGGCGCTCCGCCTCACAGAGTCCAGAGAGGTCACAGACTTTAGGCGGTCCGCCTCAGATTCTAGGCGCTCTGCCTCCTGCAACTTTCAGCACAGTTTCACTTCGTGTTTTCTTGGTTTTGCACCCAAAAATCCAACAATTCTCACGTTGTTTTAGCAATTCAAAGGTACCCCAATGTTGTTTCAATCATAAAGAACAAACCCCAACAACTTTTATCAAACCCCAATCAAAAGCAAACAATCCACCATATTCATCATCTTCAAAACTAGGGTTTTAAAATTTTCAAATTTTTAAAGGGTTTCAAATTTTCAAATCTTATGTTTCAACTTCAAATCTTGTGTTTAGGGTATCAAAAGAACGGGTTTCCAATAAGGAACAAACCCCAATAACAATCACACAATGGGTCCAACAAACTAAGAATCTATGATCAAAATTTTTTTTTTTGTGTTTTTTTTTTCAACTTTTTCTATTTTTTGTGTTTTTCTTCTTTTTCTTCAACAACAAACAAGAACCTAACGTAGAACTAGGCACGAAGAACCAAGGGTCGGGGGTTTGTAGAAACAAAACCCGAGCCTTGCTCTGATACCAAGATGATAAGGATCAAAATAAACACGGAAATAAAGATAGGAGAGCGAGACACTTCTCGAACTCCCTTCGAAGTAACCCCGGGGAACTTGTCCCGAGATACCCTCGAATCGGCGTCTAGAAGGACCTACACTATGCAACCACCCTCGAGTTGCACCCGAGACTCGCAAGTAAAATGATCGGGTTTCTGTTCATGACTCAACTAGGATCCGCTAGTGAATTCAAGCAACCAAGAAAGGGTTTCTTCATAAAAAGAGATAAACTCTATTCTTCATTCACAAGATTCAAAGGTAAGCTAATGTTTGATGAGGCTAAGTGAAGTATTTATAGGCTTCACTTAGTCATAATAAAAGGTCTAAAGTATCCCCAAAATGGGTTAAAACAAATAAGGCCACGCAGTGCTATAGTTGGAAGTTCATGCAAAAAGTAGTAAAATATCCCGCATGCTGTCACAGGGGGAGGCGCTCCGCCTCCATGCTGAGGTGCTCCGCCTCCTCTGCTGAGGCGCTCCGCCTCCCTTCTGAGGCGCTCCGCCTTCTCCTGATCAACTCTCTGCCTTTTGGTAGGCGCTCCGTCTCATCTGTGAGGCGCTCCGCCTCATCCTGGAGCTTGTGCAAGAGGCTCAAAATGAGCTTGGGATGGATCCGCTTGGAGCTCAAGTGGTCCTCCATCCATGGTGCTCAAAAGCATGATCTTCGAGCTACTCTCGAAGCCTCCTTCCATGTCCCTCCAAGTCAAGTGAAGATGGGTGTCTTGAATCAACTTAGCTTGACTTCTAGTGAACGGCCTTGAGGTCATATGCCCCGCATCAAGTTTCCTAGTCTTTGGCTGACAGGCTGCCTCATGGAGATGTATGGCTCGTACCTCCCCTTCGAGTTTCCTCACGACGCTTCGGCGTGATACGAGGATTCGCCTCAATTTTTGTAGTTATGGCCTCGGCCGTTGTTTTTATATTCGGCTTCCTCCAACCTTATCTTGGAGTAAGCTAGTTTGTGTAAATCTTCCCACTTCAGAGTTTGATACTGCTGAAGCTCTTTTTGCAACTCGGCGGCGGCTGCGGAGTTGCGAACATTGATACCCTTTTCAAATGCCATGATGGCTAGAGTATCATCCATTTAAGGTAGCTCCATGTGCTCAGCATGAAAGCGCTCAAGGAAGTCCTTAAGTGGCTCACCGGGCCGTTGCTTGACCTCACATATATCCTCCTTCCTTTGGAAAATTTTTTGTGCTCCGGTGTGGGCACTAACGAAGGCGTTAACCATTTTTTTTGAAGGTGGAAATTGACCCCGCTAGTAAGCGCATGTACCAACGCAGCGCTCCTTTCTCCAAGGATTCGCCAAACTTTTTCAAGAACATTGAGTCGAGCTCTATTGCCATTAAGTCATTGCTTTTTACCATCGCTATGAACTCAGTTACATGTTCTTTGGGATCGGTGGTCCCATCATACTTCCTTAAGAAGAGGAGCTTGAAATTTTTGGTAGTTGGAGTTGGTGCTGCTTCGGGCTTGAACGGCAACTCCCTATATTGGTCGATGTCAAGCTCATCTTCGGTCTTAACCACCCCGGGGATGCTTTTAAGGCGCTTTTCCACACGCGCTTCGACGCGAGCCTCGACTCGGGCTTCAATTTCTCTAGTCAACCTCTCAACATCAACCGAAGATGTAGTTTCTGCCACGGTAGGAAGCGTCCCGAAGTGTGGCGTTGTGCTCAGTATATTTCTCGAAACCCCAGATTTGGCCCCATTTTGAGGTCCCCCTGTTATCGCGCCCGTAGGAACGAAGAGCGGGATGCCTCCATTTGTGGCCACAGGCTGGGCTCCATTCGGAGTGGAGTTGTTCCTCGCGTCTCGAGGCGCGGAATTCAACATTGATGTTAGCTTGTTCATCCTGCCGCTCTTGCAGAGCTCTTAGCTTAGGTTGATCTAGGCCAGAGATGGACCTACGTCAAGATAATCACAACCTTGAAACACTTGAAGCAAGAACAAAAGCTTGAAAGGCTTCGGTCGTCATTGGAGATGAAGAAGTGGGATCTGATTGAGTATCAGTCTGTCCATCGGGAGTTAACTGGTGTTCAATAGGATTTCCGTTGTTATAGGCCATATCGTCGTCGAAAGATTTTGGGCTACAACGAAAAAAGAACGTTTAACTTTGGAACAAAGCGTTATGCCTGAGTCCCCACAGACGGCGCCAATTTGTATGGGCCTAAATCAGTTTAGGATCACAAATCGAATTTGGGTGGGAACACAAGCAAATCTTCGTATCAAAGTCAAGAAAATGCTAAGAATAAGCGTAAATGCGGGAAAAATAGCGTGATTTCAATATATTGATGTGAGTACAATTTTGCCAGAGTTTCTGTATATATTTCTGAATGAATACAACATGAGATGAAGTGCTATTTATAGGCTCGAGGAGCCTTGCCCACGATCCCCACGACTGATAGTGGCCAAACCCACGTTCTGAGCATTTATTGATGGAGTTAATGGGCTGAAGTAGTGAGCTGCTGGGCCGTTACAACCGAGGCGAGGTCCAAATATGTTGCTTTGGTGATGCAGCTCCACCGTTCGGCTGAAGCGAGGGTCACCGAAGCGTGGCTTGCAGCTCGCCCCCGATGATAGCCCCGATGATTGACTTCGGTGACTTATTCGCTTGCTTCGGTTTAAAGCTTGTCATCACACGCTCGGTTGCCATCAGATCATGTTACCGAGGCGGCTCATAGTAAGCCAATTTTTACCCAATTGAATATTTTGGCGAATGACTCATTAAATTATGAAGTTAGTGTATGATTGTTAGTTATACTGAGAAATTATATATAACGAATAAGTATTTCACCTACAAGGCTACAGAATAAGAAAATTATCCAACAATATTCTCTGCGAAAGATATAATTCTCATTTACCAGAGTTATCAAATAAGAGTTTATAGAAATAATTCCAAATCAAAGATTCAAAGTATAAGACACAACACAGGTCCTCATGCCTAATGAAGTCAAAATAACGAGGACACTAGTAGGCAGACCAAATATCACATTACAAGTCTAAGCGTGCTTATTTGGCATGTTGATATAGCATATAATTCAAATTCGTTAGCTCAGATAAGTAGCTCTTGTCTTGAGAAATTAAACATATTACTAGTTCTTAATAGTAATTAAGTGAAACCTCAGGTGCGAGTTGTGAGTTTGGAGTAGTTAGTTAGTTAGTACAATACAACGTACAGATCATTTTCAGCTCTCTAATTCTCCTAGCTAGTGACTACGTAGTCTAGGAAAAGTTGCCTAGGTATTCAATCAAATTTGACTATAAGAAAAGTTCCTGTAAAAGAGTAGTATGTTGCATTCAACATATCAAACTAAATAGTCTGCTTGTGTGCTCCCAACATCAAGAATGACTTGATTAATCAATTTAAATTCAAACCATCTTATACAACTCTAATCAAATCTAAAGTGGAATTGCTGTATTGATTACTCGAGTTATGACGCAAGACACTGCAACTAATATTTTACAAGATGTCAAATGCTGAAGCTCCGGCCCCTAAATTTCATCTATGGTCATTTAGATTGAGAGATTCAGGAAAAAAAAAAGAATTTGTCAAAGTCAAGACTCAAGATTATCAAACATTGTAACTAAAAGTCTAAAGCACAAGTTGACATTTGATTACCTAAAAATTAACGTTTTTTTTTTTTTACCAATCACTTGATTTAGTTTCAGTTGAAAATCAAATATAAGTTTTAAGTAATACTACACGAGCAAATGATGTGTTGAAAATACCCAGGATGACTTTCATTTGTTCCTACTTGTTAGTGCTATTGGAGTCTCCAATAGCACTAACAAGTACAAGTACTGGAATTGACTTGCACAATATCCTAATTGCATACACACAAGTCGGAAGTAATTTGTTATAATATTGAAAAATGACTAAGAAAGACATAATAAAAGTGTCTTTCCATCCCTGATGATTAAATGCACAAGGACTAGTAGTATTGGAGTTCCTTTTTTTTCCTTTTTTTCTAACACTACTAGAAAATGGTTGATCAGTAAGGGAAGGGGTGGCTCTAGAAAAACAAGAAAGCATATCAAACATTTCTTGGTCACAACACCGATTAATTCAAATTTGAGACCTATTAAAAATGGAGGAATATCGTCAATCCATGACTCATTATAATCCTTGGTCGTATTAATATAGTTGTTTGTACAAATTAAAACTGCTATGTGTTCATGCCCACCACTTAGAATTGATTCATCTTTTTGTGTAGGAGAACAATTCAAAGATAGCCATAATTGAAGTGCAAATCTAAACTGACCAAGAATCTTTCTAGTGGACCACGTTTATATGATATAAATAGCTTTGTAATTGCGATAAGTCGAAGAGAAAATCATATGTAGAGTTACTTTTGGTTTGAGAGCTGTAAGACCAAGTCCTTTGGAACGGTTGACTATGTGAATATCGGATCTTTTTAAGAAGTAAAGATTGTGAATATCTCGTTTACTTTGAAGAGATTCAAATATATAGGAGTAGCTAATACTCCTGCTAATAATGAGATTTCATAAAGTTACGGTATAACATGGTGCACGTTTGGTTCATCCTTTCAAGAACATAATAATCTAACAATATCTTATTACTCAAATAAAATTTACCATTACACAACAACATAATAACCTCACGTTGGCTGATTGATTATCTACCATCACAAACTATTACAATCTGCCAATTTATACATATACTATACCTTGTGAAAAAGATTCGTGTTCTATTGGTGGTAGTTTAATTAGTCGATGAGTCCAATGGTGCATCCAAGATTTAAACACAATGATGAATCCATTAGGTAACCTGAAGTCATATATATATATACCAAAACAATAATAACTGGATTGGGTAATTACATAAAGTTTCAATTTAAATATTTCTAAATTCTTAAAACTATCAAACCACTTTAATTTACATGTAGTATTTATAGTAAAAATTTTGCGTGGTAGCCTGTTTGGCACACGCTAATTGATCTGTAGTCACTAAAAACAAATTCGCGTATAAAATACCGTGATCACTTAAACACTAATTCCAGTATAAAATACTTTGAACATGTTCAAATTCTCAGTATTTTATAATGGGACTTTATATATATATAAAGCTCCAGGGGATTATAAACATGAATCCAATTATAAAATAATGTTAGTTCAAAGTCCCATTATAACAACTTGGGACTAGTATGGGGTGTTTGCCAACGTTAATGGAGTGTAAGTGTGCGAGCGGATTTTTGGCTATTTCTTAATTAATTTGAAATGGTTGAATAATTTTCACTTAGCGCGTCCAAAAATAGTTACCCATCAAAATTTCATGTATTTATATAAAATCAACTCATTTTTAGAATTGTCTTTACCAAGAATGAGAAAATGTAAGAAATAACAGGAAGATGGAGAGGAAACGAGCGAAATTTTAAAAGATATCGCAAATTGATCAATCCTTTATGTTTCATATTTTCCCATGTTTAGCTTAAGTTGGAAAGAACAAAGAGGCCAGTAAAACTGGTTTAAGGACTAGGAGATTGGTTGAAATTAGATTGAAAAATATCATTTTTAAACAGAAAAGTACAAAGATTATCCCTCAAATATTAGAAATGTGGCAGTTTTACCCTTACTTTTTTTGGACAACCAACAACCTTAGTAATATATTACTGCATAAAGAAGTTCACAGAGTTAAATGATGCAATAACATCATCTACAATCCAACTTTGAAACACTTTATCCCAACTAATTCTATGAACTAATGAAGTAGAAAACTTGGCTAAACTATGAGCTAGAATATTCCAAGATCTAGAAATATTTACAATATGTACTTCTTCAAAGGAATTCATCAACTTCCATATGTCTTCACAAGTAGTATCTATCTTCCATGAGACTTCCATCTTCTTCAGCAATATATTAACCACATTTTTTTCATCCGATAACACATGAATCTTAGACCAACCATTGTTAATAGCTTGAATCAGCGCCTCCCTAATTGCAAGTGTTTCAACAATTAAGGCTTTCCCTACAAACTGAATAGGGGAGCCAAAGGCTTGAAGCAAGTTACCATAGCTATCCATAGCTGTCACACCGATGCTCGCCATCTTCTTCTCCTTGTGTAGGCCTGCATAGGTAAACATAACAATACCATCTTGTGCCACCTTAATAGAAAGATTATTAGTGCAATTTTGATCATTACAGGGAAGAGTTCTGGATGTAATAGCGCTTTCATATTCACGAAAATCAAATAATGCTTTGTTGACAATTTCCATAGGTTCACATTTGTTGCTATTAAAAATCCATGCATTCCTAGCTTTCCAGATTTGCCACATAATGAAAATACTAAAGTTAACCATTTCAATAGACTCAGAAAATTGATGAGTGTTAAGAAAAATACATTTCCACCATGTGGCAAAGTCCAGAGTATTCTCAAAATTAGGCCAATTAATAGGGCATAGTTTCCAAACCAGTTGTACACTTAGACAACGAAAGAATATGCTCAATTGTTTCACTCTCTAGACCACAATTCTTACAAATATCAAAAATATAGTTAAGTGGTTTGCAGATATTAGCATTAACAGGAAGCACATTTAAAATGCATTTTCTAATAAAGTGTTTATATTTGTTCTTATTATTCAGAGACCATTAGAAATTCCAAAAGGATGCAGAGAAAGAGTGATAGCTAGATTGAGGTCTATCATTTCTATTATCTCCACCCCTACCAAGATCCTTCGATAGGTGATACTCCGACTTTACCTCACACTTCCCGATATTTGTATAATGACATATTACTCTATGCGAAAAATCTGTAGAAGATATGGGAATAGATAAAATGTCACTAATATCTTTTGCACAAAATCATTTTTGTAAGTCAGTAAGTTTCCACATATGTCCATATTGATCTATAAGGTCATTAACTCTTAAGTCGACATTTGCCTGCACATGAAAATTTGGTGGTTTAAACCCTTTTAATTTTGGTATCCAAGGATCAGTTCAGACCTTAATATTCTCTTCATTCCCCACCTCTATCTAACTCCTTTAAGCATTAATTTTATACCCCAAATAATACTTTTCCATATCCACGAACTAGATGAAGAACAACTCGTCTTAAGAAAAGTATTTCGAAAATACTTACTTTTGAGCATTTTATATAATAAAGAGTCCTCTTGAGTAAGAATCCTCCAAGCAAGTTTAGCCAATAAAGCCTGATTAAAACACTTTAAATCTCTAAACCCAATACTCCCTTTTGATTTTTCCATGCACAGATTGTCCCGTTTCTCAAAATACATTTTTATTTTATCATCCCCTCGCCCCCACCAAAATTCAGAGAAAATAGAAGTGATCTCCTTACAAAGACTATCAGAAAATTGAAAACATGATAAGGCATAAGTAGGATTCGCCGATAAGACTGATTTGAGCATCAATTCTTTCCTGTCGGAATTAAAAAACTATTTTTCCATCCCTTAGTTTTAGCCTTCACTCGATCCTTAGTAAAATCTAGCATCTTTCTTTTAGAACTTCCCACAACGCAGGCAAACCCAGATATATACCTAATTTATTTCTATTTAAATTTCCAAGTACCTCAGTAATACTATCCTTTTCTATTTCAGTAATATTCTTGCTAAAGAAAAATGCAGATTTCTCAAAATTTACTTTTTGTACAGAGCACTATTCATAAACTTTTAAAACATCAGCTATTTTAGAAGCATTTTGGGTAGTAGCCGAACAAAAGATAAAGGAATCAACTGCAAAGAAAATATGATTTACTGCAGGCCTTCCCCTATATAAACTCAAACCTTGCAATTCACCTTGTTGCTCTGCTTGATTTAACAATCTTGAGAGACCTTCGGCACATAACAAGAATAGATATGGTGACAGAGGGTCACTGATGCAGTTCAAACTAAGACAAGACATGTTTGTGAGCTATAGAGGAGAGGGCAGCATGTTGCAAGGGTTAACGAGTAAGCTAGCAACCATGGAAGATGGAGGGGCAATGCTTTGGAGTGTTGGCCGAGAGTTCAAGTGCTCAACGAGCACCTTGGCGAGCTAGTTTTGGCGTTGCGATGCTTTTCACATTTTGGGGCAGCAATTGCATGCTCTCAACGAGCACCTCAACGAGCTCTTTTCTCTAGCATTACATAGATAGTCTTTATTTGAGTAATGGCAATTTATTGGCCCTGCGTGGTCACTTTAAATTTAGCCACTCTGAGGCTTTTACATTTTACATAATAGGCAATTAGGCTACAACTTTATAAGTCTTGCCTTAGGCATTTACTTTCATTAGTTTTTTAGAATATTACAGAGAACATATAAACAAACGTAGCTTGTGAAGAAGCTCTAAGCTTCCTTCTATCTCTTTAACATAGAACTCATGGAGATCATTCCTAGTATGTCTCCCATGTATGGTTCGTGTTTCTTTTCCCTCTTGGGTTATTCTTTCATCTATTGAAGTTTAATCATTTCTTTCTTCTTATTTCTATTCTTCTCAATCCTTGTTTCTTGTTGAATGTTTGATTCTTATCTTTATTTGATTCCGCCTAGTTTTTCTTGCATCAGTTGGTATCAGAGCAAGAAAAGGGATTGTTTTTACAACTTCAATCCTGTTCTTCGTGCGTAGTTTTAGGTTTCTAGTTTAGTATTCTTAATTTTTGTTTTTATTATTAAAAAAACAAAAAGAAAGTTGAGTTCTTGGTGATTTAGCCGTGTGTTTGGTGCTTCAAGTCGTAGAGTTTGAATTTCTTGATTAAGTTTCTGTATTTTATCCATGAATTCTTAGGGTTCTTGAAGTTCTTGATTGATCTTGAACAATTCTTGAAACCATAGGTTTAGTTAAATGCAATCTTGAGGAGTTACTTTAAATTTCAACCGTGATCTTGGTAGAAACCTTGTGATTTTGTAAGACATTGAAATAGGAGAAGAGGTGCAGCATTTTTCTATGGTTCTTAGACGTGTTCTTGAGTGTATTCAAGTGTTCTTGATTGGTTTCTTGAAGTTCTTGAGGTGTTAGAAGTTTAGTGTTGAAACTCATTTTGTTTCTTGAGTTCTTGAGCCGTTCTTGTAGAGTTCTTGAATTATCATATTGTGTTCTTGAACTCTTGTGAGGTGCTGCATTTTTTTAACATTAACAGGGACTAGAATTCTTGAAATTTTAGTTGAATTGTGAATTTTAGTTGAATTGTGAAATTTAGATTGAACTCTTGAAGGGGCTGAAACGAATGAGTGATTTCTTGGAATGTATTGATCATTGTTCAAGTTCTTGAACATTCTTGTAGTGTTCTTGAATTAATTTTAGTTGAGGGCTGTATTGATCCTGAAACTAATAAGCTCTACATATTTTGGAGGTTAAAGGAGGATAAATTCACGTTTTAGGGAGCCCTTGATCATATTCTTTAGTTTCTTGGTGGAATTTTTGAATGTCTTGAAATCTGAATTGTGTAGTTGAATATACACTTGAAGAGTGCAGGTTTCACACGTTTTTTTTGAGTGTTAAGAGGCTAAAAAATGTTGAACATTAAAGAGGAAAAAAAAGAAACTTTAAGCCTAGTCCAAGTGGAAAACAACTCCCATTCAAAAAGGAGAAGTTCACTCACTTTTCAAATGAGGGAATTAATATTTTCTTACGCTTTTGGGATAGTGTTTCACACATTTCTGAAGGGAAAATCAACAAGGTTTAGGCGTATAAAAGTAGGTGGAAAAGTAGTAAAAGTTCTCAAAATTTGAGTTGGAAATCAAGGGAAAAAAAGGAAACTTATTCCACTCAAAAAAGGATCCAAAACTGATTTGTAAAATAAAATTAGGTGGAAAAACTTACTCCTACCCACAAAGGGAAGGCGTGAACGTTTTTCCTAAGGGAAAAAAGGGTAGTTTCTTCTAGGAATTTCCTTTTCCTTGTTGAATTAATTCTGGTTAGTATTCTTGGGGTATTTTTCTACTTTAAGCTATACTAACTCTTAAGCTTTTAGAAACTCGTGATTGCTGAAATTTCCTCCATTCTCGTAGAACTTTCTTGGCTTCTTGTGCTTACTTTAAAAGAGCCGTCCGTCCATAGAGTCACATAAACTCCATTCCGAACCAATACTTGGACATACTAGTTGGTGATTTTGCACCTTCGTTCTCAAGAGATAACGAAAAATCTTTAGGTGGGGGTATTTGGAGTGTGAACTCTAAAGAGCGTGAGTGCCACCACTAAAAGTGAGGGAGAGTAAGTGAGGCTGTTTTTACTAACCTTCTCTTCCCCCATTTTCTTGATATGTCTTTTGCAGGTAAACGGAGCAATAAGGGAGGTATGGTTGGCTATGGAGACAAGTCAGATGATAGGAGTTTTTACTACACTCCCGAGGTGACTAAGGCTGGAGTAAAGATAGTAAGAGATCGAGTTGGTAGTCTTGCTACTCATGATCATTCAGGTTCTTACTTGGATGAAGTCGTGCAAAACCATAGATTGAGTAGGTTTGACATTGAAGTCGAAGGGTGTAGAGGGTTCTTACTAAAGGTTGATAGTACTGATGGCAATTGTATTGACCCACCATTGGTTGATATGCTAAGGATACCATGCTACAAATTGAAGCATCCCTATGAATATAACAGAGTGTGGGTTTCTAATGTAGCCGAAGTGCTCATCTCCAAAGGGGATTATAAGGAGTTTGTGTGGTGTGGTGTGATGTATATCCTTTGCATTCTTCTGATGTTTGGTTAGGTTCCCCATGGTTGTACAATAAGGAGTTTCTATATAGTGCTAAAAGGGATATGTAC
Source organism: Petunia axillaris subsp. axillaris (assembly GCA_029990575.1). NCBI lineage: Eukaryota > Viridiplantae > Streptophyta > Magnoliopsida > Solanales > Solanaceae > Petunia > Petunia axillaris. Next base: position 25,635,594 of record JARKNS010000003.1, read on the forward strand.
CGTTTGGGTACGTGTCAGGGAGAATATTACTTTGTGCCAAGGGGAAGAAGAGTTAAGGCATCGATTAGTGAGCACCCTTGTCCTAGTCAAAGAGAAAGTGAGGAGAGAACCACCAAGAAGGTGAGCCGGAACTTGCATGGCTCTAAGTCAAGTGGTTTACCTATGAAGAAAAGGGCGTCAAGTGATTGTTCTCTAAGTCCCATATTTTAGGTTAATGTGAAGAGTCCGCCTACTCCGGCTAAGGGCATTCTTGGGGCTCATCCCAACTCGCCCGAACATGAGAGACAAAAGATTGAGAGGAGTAAGGGAGTGACCGGTGACAACTCTCGAATGGAAAAAGGAGAGGATATGTTGAGTGATTTAGGTGGGCTGTCACCTCAATCTAAAATTGACCTTGAAAGAAAAACGAGGGAGGGGAGAGAAGAGAAAAGAAAAATTGAGAGTGAGGACACCATTTGTTCTAACATTTCTTTATCTTCTTCTTCTTGTTGTTTTAGCTATTATGCAGGGATTCTTGGAGGCAAGTTAATGGAGCCTCAATCATGCTCTAAGGTGATGATGATCCTCATTGTGAGCTGCAAGGTGGAGGAGCTTGTAGAGACACTTCAAGTGCTTTGAGTGATCAAGGCAGCAACTTGAGTGTAAGTGATAGCTTATCTCTTTTTGAGTTTAATAATTCCTTGTCTTATGATCCTGATGTTAATAGTCTACTGGTTGCTGATTTGGATGAATATGATGTGTTTGCAACTAGTACATGGTCTAGTGGTCAACTTGTATGTGAGCATGAATCATTAGATGAGAGGGTTTGTAAGCCGCATCATGATGTGAGCTCTGTTTTTAATGAAGATCTCTTTAGTGAAAATTCTGTGGTTGACCTTGTTTGTGAACCTTGTTATGACACACCACCCATATTTGATAAGGGGCAAGACGAGTTAATTGATTCCTATTCTTTCCTTTGATGGTTCGTTTGATAATGATGGTCTTGTGTGTCGTGGTAAGGATGGTAATTACCTTAAGGAGTCTCTTGGGAATACGATTTATGGGATTATATATGATGACTCCTTAGGTGATGATGAGCCTGGCTTTGATACTTCACCCCTGTTATGTGGTGAGCTTGACAAGCTAGCTTTAACTAATCCCTTATTTGAGGGAATTTTTAATAGAGATGGTGATTTGTATCAAACTAGGGTAGAGAGTGAGATTGAACCTCCATGGTGTAGAGAGTTTGATTCCTGAGATAATCCTTTGTTTGAAAATCCAAGTGAGGTCAATGATTCTTCTAGTAGTCCTAATCATGAGTGTGTGGGTTGTGATAAAGAAGAAGCTATCATTGATGCTTTCCTTGAGAGTTTGTCTATTGTGATGGGCGTTTTAGAGGTGAATGTGAAGGTGATGAAGTATCTCTTGGTGTGAGTAAGAATGCTTTCAAGAAGGGGAGTGGGATAATTGATGTTAGTTGTAGGTTGAACTATTTTACTTACTACATTCCATATGTTAATCACACCTTGGATAGTAAACATCCCAAAACCATTGTGTTAAATTGCAAGAATCATACATTGGAGGTTTGGCGTGTTGGTCATGAGTTTAGAGATAATAGGTTATTTGCTTGTTTGAGTTTTGATACTTCATGTCCTATTGATCTCTTTAATTGTTGTTGTTGTGAGTTCTTTTCATTGTTGAGCCGAGAGCTTGTTGTTTCCTTTGGAGACATAGACTTTCTCATTGTTACTGATGCTTGGCTCTATCATAAGAGTGTGTTTTCCATACTATTTGCACTAGCCATTGTTGAGCTAACCTACTCTTGTAGTAGAAAGTTGTGGTTGTGTTTGCTTTTTCTTGCAGGTCTTGATGACTGACTTCGAGGACGAAATCCTTTCAAGAAGGGGAGGATGATGCAGTCCAAACTAAGACAAGACATGTTTGTGAGCTATGGAGGAGCGGGCAGCATGTTGCAAGGGTTAACGAGTAAGCTAGCAACTATGAAGATGGAGGGGCGATGCTTTGGAGTGTTGGCCGAGAGTTCAAGTGCTCAATGAGCACCTTGGCGAGCTAGTTTTGGTGTTGTGATGCTTTGCACATTTTGGGGCAGCAATTGCATGCTCTCAACGAGCACCTCAACGAGCTCTTTTGTCTAGCGTTACATATATAGTCTGTATTTGAGTAATGGCAATTTATTGGCCCTGCGTAGTCACTTTAAATTTTGCCACTCTGAGGCTTTTACATTTACATAATAGGCAATTAGGCTACGACTATATAAGTCTTGCATTAGGCATTTATTATCATTAGTTTTTCAGAATATTACAGAGAACATAGAAATAAGCATAGCTTGTGAAGAAGCTCTATACTTCCTTCTATCTCTTTAACATATAACTCATGAAGATCATCCCTAGCATGTCTCCCATGTATGGTTCGTGTTTCTTTTCTCTCTTGGGTTATTCTTTCATCTATTGAAGTTTAATCATTTCTTTCTTCTTATTTCTATTCTTCCCAATCCTTGTTTCTTGTTGAATGCTTGATTCTTATCTTTATTTGATTCCGCCTAGTTTTGCTTGCATCAGTCACCTTGTCGTAAGCCTCTCGTTGGCCTCACAGAGCCTACTATTTCACCATTAATATTAAATTTATAAGTAGGCGTATTAATACATTGCATAATCCAAGCAACAAAAGTATCATTAAATCTCATTTTGAGAAGTAACATTCTAATATATATTCACTCTACTCTAGCGTATGCTTTCGCTATATCCAATTTTAAGGCCATATACTTTTGTTTGCCCCTCCTTTTATTTTTCAACAAATGAATAAATTCATGAGCTAAAACAACATTATCAATAATTTGCCTATTTTTAATGAAAGCAGATTGATTAAGAGAAACAAGAATAGGCAATATCTCTTTAGTCTTGCTACAGTGATCTTAACAATAATTTTGTATACTATGGTATACAAACTTATAGGTCTGTATTGACTTACCACGCTTGGATTATTTACTTTGGGTATCAATGTAATGAGAGTTTGGTTCCAGGAAGGCATAAGAAAGTCTGCATGAAAAAAACTTTTAATGGCAGCACATATATCATTGGACATAGTATTCCAATATCTTTGAAAAAAGAAATGGGTCATACCATCCACTCTAGGTGCTTTTAAAGGACGCATATCAAAAACCGCTTGTTTAATCTCATCGTCCGTGACCTCTCTAGTCAGGCTACTATTCATGGAATTATCAACTAGCGTAGGAATTAACTATAATACAGGATCAATATTTATAGGTCTTGATGTATCAAATAAATAGCAATAAAAATTTTCAATTTCCTTAACAATGTCATCTTTCTCTATCACCCATTGCCCATCTGCTAGTTGAAAATCCTTAATTCTATTCCCTTTGCATCCCTGAACAGTTTTCATATGAAAAAAAGATGTGTTCTTATCACCTTCTTGCAGCCATAAAGATCTGGATTTTTGTTACAAATATGCTTCCTCATCTTTATAAGCTTGTCCTAATTCTTTTCTTAAAAGCTTCAGCTTATTCAGATCAAAATTATCAGGATCATTTTTCAACTCCAAATTCCTATTTTTATACCTAAAATTCTCTTCTTCGAATTCTCTTTTTCCCCCTTTTAACCAAGATAGGAGCGAAACATGATAATGTTTCAGCTTAAAACTAACTTTTGATTGTTCAAAACCATCTACTTGTCTATCCCATGTATTCTTAATAATCTGGTTCACCTATTCTTTTTTACTCCATCTTTTGTCAAAATAAAATCTTTTCTTTCTCTTAATGTAACTAGGTTCTATATCTAATAGCAGGACAGAGTGATCTGAAGCTTCAATATCTAACTGAATCTGAGCAAAATTAAACTCTAGTCTCCAAATCGGAGAAGCTACTGCTCTATCAAGTCTTTCTTGAATAATACCATCATTTTCTCTAAAACATCACCAAGTCCACTGCCTTCAAGTAAAGCCTAAATCTATAGCTCCTATCTGCCATAAAAAAAATTTAAAATCTCTAAAGGATGACAGTTCCTTAGTTGTCCCTCCATTCTTTTCAGAATTATCAATAGTATTTTTAAAATCACCCATAATTACCCATAGTGAACCTTGGTACTAGACTTAGACATGAGTTCATTCAGTTGCATTCGCCGAGTGACTTTGTCAGTACTTAAATATATAAATATGTGCCAATACTGACAGTCATTCAACACATCATGGACATAAGTTTCAATATAAAATGAAGAAGTACAAGACTGACATAGCTTAATATCATCATTCCAGAATAAAGCAAGGCCTCCTGATAATCCCTCTGGTTCCACCACGGTTGCATATGGCATATTAATTTGTCTTTGAACTCGTAATACCAACATTTCTCTATTTTTTATTTCACTTAAGAAGATCATACTTGTGGAGTGGAGACGAACAGCCTCCTTCAAAAAGGGAACTATCAAGGACCCCCCAGGCCTCGACAATTCCACACCATGGTCTTCACTGCAAAGATTGAAGCCATTTAGGGTTGGATTCCCGCTCTACCATATTTTTTGTCTTTTCGTCACCATTTCTTCATCATTAGCAGTACCAAGCTTCCGTGTATCGCCAATAATAAGCACATCAGCCTCTTTAATTTCAATATCAGTAAGGTTTAAATTTGACAAACCACCATCCTTATGCACTTCCACAGAATTCTCATTTTTTCCCACCTTACGTTTTTCTTGCATTTTCAGTTTCCTCCTCTTTTTAGCTTCAGTAGGTGTTGTCGAATCTATTTTCTTTTCTATTGCCTTTTCAATTATCAAATTAGCCATCGCAGAACTACCAATTAAATTATCCAGCTGTATTTGATTTCAGTACCTACCTGTCCTTTATTCTCTTGCAAATTCATCATTTTACTTAGACCATCAGACTTGTTCTCATTGATATTTGCTAGTTGTTGCATCACTGTGTCATCAGTACCTTTCATCTCAGATCCGCCACCATTTCCTTGATCATTTACTTGTTCCAGCGACACTACTTTTTGTTGATCTTCCACAAGACTCCCTTGCAAAGCCTTCGGGAGCATATTCATCTTCATATTTTCATTAACCCTTTGAAGAGTATCTTCATCAATAAACGCACCTAAACCTTCAATTTTGGATAAATCGAACAGCTCTCGCTCCCTTCTTCCTCCTCTTGAGTATGAAAATCCATACTTATCAACTTCCCCTTGCATTTGTGCCCTTTCCAGTTCAGGTTAGCGTCAACATTGTACGTGGATTCTTTCACTATTCTAGGTGATATTCCTTCTCCAACTCCATATGCCATCGCATCCGTTGAAGCAGGTTTAGGATTATCTGGTTCTTGCCCATCTTCTGTCATCTTCCTTTTTAGACCCCTTTGATCCACCCCCTGCTCAGTTTCAGCTTCCACTTCCGGATTTGTTTTAGTGGAACCCATACTCTCCTCATTAGTTGGATCATCACCCATAGGATCCATCATTCACATTTGTGGTCGACTATTATATTTCATAACTATGTTATTTCTCAGTCTACCCTCTTCTGTATCCTGACACCTTTGATTTTCAGCGTAAACATTTTGTATTTCTGCCCTTAACCATATTCCAAACTGATCATCATCCAGAGTACCACCCCTCACATATTTCTCTTGTTTGAGACAACTTTTTTACATTATGTCCTAGAATGCCACAATAATAGCAAACGTATGGTAAATTTTCATATCAAATTGCAGCCCAAATAGTCTCAAATCCCAGATCGAGGCGTACAGTTCTTAGTAATGGTTTATTAATATTCACAACCACTTTCAACATTATATATCGCCCCTCCCTACTTCAAATTTCAAGAATAACTATATCAACAGTCCCAACCCATTTTATGTCCAATTTTGCGCCCTAACTTCCCTTGACATCCAATGCAATGGGATATTCCACACTTGCACCCATAATTCACAAATATTTAAAATAGGAGATTCACTGGTAATTCCCGGCTCCATGAGTGCAGGTTTAGGAGATAGTGATCGTAGAGCCAGGGTGAACCAAACAGAACTCTATCCATACTTTCTTTGTTCTTAAAAGTGAATTGGAAAAAGTTTTATTAATCTCTTTCACTTTCAGACTCGTCGGGTGAGCCCATGCTATTTTCATTGTGCTTTTCACACCTTGAAAATTAACCCTCTTATCAGCAATTACCTTTCCAAATAGACTAACCTTGCAATCTTGCAAGCTTGATTTGATGTCCTGACTGTCAATCACAACATCATCTCGTTCTTCTTCAGTTAAAATGAATTTGTAGAGTCGGTCAGTAATATCTTCTGCCATTGTAGTTATCTAAAGTAAAGGAGATTTTTTTTTTAGTAGCTGGATCGAATTTCTCATATTAGGAGCTATTGTTGGGTTACTTTTTTCTACCAGAAAAATGCAATATAAACAGAGAAACAACCTAAGAAACCCAGAAAAGAAGATCACACTAGGCAGTTATGTGAATTTTATGGGAAAAGTGGATGTGAATAGTGGGAAAAATCACAGAAACGTGGTCAGTTTTCTTCAAATAAGATAGTTAAATATCTATATATTATTAAAAGGAGGGTAGTGGTTAGGACAATTAACTAATTTGTAGTTAGGGAAGTAGTTAATTTGTTAGTTTTCAAGTTTGAAATGTTTGACTTTTAAAAATTAAATTTAAAAAAAGTGAGAACAAATCGTGTGTGTGTGTGTGTGTTTTTTTTTTTTTTTTTTTTTGGAATGACAGTATTTTATGGTGTTGTATCAGAAGATCATGCGGCAGTTATTTAAGGAAAAATTTAGATTAAATGATTATTTACCCAAAAAAAAAAAAGATAATGTCCCATTATTTCCTATAAGTGTCTTCCTTAATTGATGGAGTGGCAGCCCCACGTTGCACGTTAAAGCCAACACTTTTCTATCTAATAAAAGGAGGGTAGTGAATTTGAATTTGTGCAAAATTTTTAAAGAATAACTGAAGGATGGAGTTAAGGAAAAAAACTGAAAGAGAGTTTTCGAACGTAATTTTAGGCCGACGTGCAAACACTGATATTCTTTTTTCTCCTTCCCTTGCAAACACATTTTTCATGATTTTTCTTTTCTAAACTGAGATTTTTTGGGGTACTTTTCAAGAACATATAGAGAGAATAAAGGGACAAGATTTTGGAGGGTGCTGTGGACAATTTTGAGCAACTTTTTGAGGTGGGTATATGTGGACAAGATTTTGGAGGATGCCTTTTTTCCGTGGGTCTGTTATTGTTTTTTTATACTGTGAATTGAAGCTACAATATAAACTATTCTCTGCATACGTTGACTGTTCTTATTCCTTTTAGCAATTCTGATGGTTTGCATATTAAGTATTGTTGTGTTATATTTTGGACAATACTTTGTTGATTTATCTTTGGCTAGAGAGATATTAGACATCTGTTTTACAGGAATTGGCGCGAGGGAGGGTAGAGAAGAGGTAGAGAATCTTGATTTTCAACAATGCATTTCTCATGAATTGTAAGTTTAATTTGTTATACTCCAGCAAATTGTAAGTTTTAATTTTTTTTTTCTCATTTTTATTCGAACAGTTCTACTTGATTAGATTCCTCAATATTTACTTTGAAGTTTAGAATTATCCATAGAGAAAAAAAGAATGTTTATGCATTATCATTTTTATTAGTTATAACTATGTTATGATTAAATGTACTATCAGGTCAACTTATTTTTGTCCTTCAGAACTCCTTCATAACTTTACAGATTTATCTATCTTCTGCAATGATTTTTGTGTAGATTTATTCAATGGGTTTATACCTCTATGAATTCTCTTGGACTTGCGCACAAACAGTCGTATCTCCATGTACATGATTTTGTTTTCCTTTACGGACGTGTTTTCAATAAAGACCTTTCCTTCTCTATTATCTCTTTGAATACAGATTCAAATTTCCAGTAACTACTTCAGCTTTAGCTTCAAAAACGGTTATTCAATAAATGTTTCTCGAAAGAAAGTCGCTACAGGTGGACTGAATCAGGCTGCAATTTTAATCTCTATGCAATTGTAATCTCTGTGTAAAAGGTATCGTGTATAATAAGATTTTTTCTACATGTTTGTATGGTTACTTTAGTTTTTCTGTGTCGTGTTATTTTTACGTTTTTATGCCCGTGTTAGATGAAGGTAGGCGTTCTTTTGTCAAAGGTGTTGATGCTTCTCCCATTAATGGAAAACTATGCTTCATGCAATTGGTTTGTCAGGTACCACAAGTGTCTTTACGAAATTGAAAACATGTGTGTCTAATTTTGTTGGCAAGCATTCTGCTATCATTTTAGGCATAGATTATGTGAAAATATAGCCATACTTCATGTATGGATTATAAGAATAGCTTGCTGCTCTCGCTTTTGGCGTGGGTTATGTGATAAATTCAGCTATACTTCTTGATTAGAAAGGTACAAATTAAAAAATTTCCAGGAGTCATTCTTCTATTTTTGTTTATGATTATATTTATCTGTTTAATTTGCACTTTTCTTTTCATCAAATTTTGATATGATAGTTTAGCAAAAAAGGGCATGTAATGAATCAGTAATTTACAATAAATTAGAAATGGATTGTAATTACAATATGTTTTTACAATCATAAATGCAGGGTCAAATCCCAACTAAAGAATTTGACATGAATGTCTCCTTCAAGAATTTTACTCGGCGACATGTCAAGATATATCAGTTGTTCTTTGCCAATTTATAAAAGTTGTGTTCTAAGCTTGGAGTGTTTAGAATTCTCGAAGTGATGCTGGCATATGAAAAGTCGGGATGAGCTAAACAATTTTGTCAAGAAGACATGTAAGTTTTTTGTTCCAACTTATTCTCCTATTGCATTCAACAATATACATCTTACCATGATTTGCCTGATAATATTGTGTGCGTGTGTGCATATCTATTTAGAAAGAGTCAATTTTTCTGAAATTTTAATTTAAGAATCGTAGGAGTATATGATATGGATTTTGACGCTAGAACTTCTGATGTAGTTTGAAATTCTGCTCCCTATAATTGAAAGTCTGAACTGAACTTTATCTCATTTATAATATCACTAACTATGTATCTTATTTACTTTTCTTCATATATCTATGAAAGATTTGAAATTTATAGCTTTGCTTTTTCTTTACAATCTTCCCTTTTAAAACTAACAATAAATTGAAAATCCTCCGCTGAAATAGATTCGTAACTATCCAAATGACGAATTTGAAGAAAATAATCTACTTCAACTTCGCACGATTTGGTTCTCTTTTATTTGTCTTCACATAATTTTTTTCTGTTTTTTGTTATTAGTCTATAATAATTTTCAATTTGTCTATAATAATATAATTTGGACAATGTTCAAATATAGCCAAGTGGCAGATTTAGTAGAGTTTGTGGTCTTAATCTGAATCTGTTTGTCTAGGCCAATGGATATATAATTGGTGAAAGAAATAAAAGAGAAGCTGAAAATTCTATCAAGATTCTTTAAAAGGAGAAACATAGTAGGTTACGTGATTTTGGTATCATATTGTTAATTTCTTTTGTATATAGAAATAGTTTTAATTAGGAGGGACAAGAAATAAAGAATGTATGATGGCATTGAGGAATTGATTTGGAGGATCAAGAATTGCTTTACTTATTCACTTACAATTTTGCTTTAACAAAAATTATACTTACAAGTTTAGATAATTTGATGAATGTGTTTTGGTCACTCAACGCCAAATACTTGAAAATGAGAATTATCAAGTTTTAAAGATTAGCTTGGCAATTATGAAAGATTTTCCTGTACAATTCAATGTCCATAATTTAGAAGTTTAAATATTGGAGGATGAGATCATCTTGAGAATTTCGGTGCCTACATAAATTAGAGGAGCATAATTGATGAGGGTAAAAGGAAGTGATCCACTTTGTTAGTTGGTGCTAAAAGGAAGCGATGCACTTCGGTCACAAATAGCTCTTTATTCTTAGCTTGATATTGCATTTTGGTGGTGCTGTACATATAAGTTATATACACTTGAAATTTATGCAAGGAGGTAAGAGGGATAGTTTGTTGCTATACCTATTGACATGGAGTTTCTCCTTTCTCTAAAAGTTCTCCTACGTTGAACTGAAAATAATTCTCATAGGATTATAACAATGCTAATTTTCTTCATGTTATTTTAAAATTGTGGAATTTGAGATAATGTCAAGTAGTTTTTTATACAAAATTTTTCAGTGAAATATAAAGAACCGAGAAAAATAATATTACAATTTAGATTGACTTGAGGTTCGAGGAGTTAAACTTAGATTCATTTTCATTATTGTGTAATCATTTACACATTATGACTTCACCTCTACGATACATATACCTTTTTGCATCGTCTACATAGAGCTTTATTTTATCAATGTTCATGTTCTTGGTTTGTGTTATAGTTTCTTACTGTATGTCTCACTTTTTCTTACGTGAAGAATAAAGAGAACAAAAGATTTCCTTTACAATACTTTTTCCTTTTGAACAGGGGTGAGGATTTGGGGAATGGTTGATGATTCGATGGAATTAGAACATGCACAAGTTTCACGTAATGCTTGGATTGAATTATTTGGTTAGTTCTTCGTTCAAAGTATTTTATGATTTAATATTGTGAGTTGTGAGTATAAATACTCTACATCTTAAAGATTTTTGCTGAGGTCATAGATAGTATTTATGTACATTGTTAACTATTCACTTCTTATATTTCGGACAAATGGTGGGTTATTTTTTTGCTTATTTTTCTTATATGTTCTGATGTCTCTATTAGTATTAATAGAGATTAGGTTCTCTTTTATTAGTTAGTACGACTTTAATTATTAATTGTAATTTTATGTATAAGTCTTCAAATTAATATTTACATTATTGATTATTATTAGTAGTCATCATATACTTAAAACATGTTAATGATTAATACTTATACTATCGTTTGTCATATCAAAATGTAAAATCTATATTGTATTAAATAAATTTTAGTTGGCAAAGAGATTAAACTAGAAAGCTAATAAAAAGCGTAATTATATTGACTGAACTATATTTCAATCAAGAAAGCCTTTAACCTCAACAACTTTGATATATAACTGTTTCATTTTTTTTTTGTTAGGTCAGTAAGCAAAACAATCAACCGTCATGGACGTCCTTGAAGCCACGACAACCAATACATATTTTTGGGACATTGCAATACAAAATTGCGAAGTCTTATTTAAAGATATATGAGAGATTATTTGAAAGATATTTATTTTGTTATAATCTATTCTCATTTTCTGAATTGTGTTACATTATTTAAGGTTGTTTGTATCATAATTATTATGATATTTAATTCATTCAAAAGTTATTCAATGATTCTATAATTTAAATTGTTTCCTTTAATTTAATAAAGACAATTAGGAATTAAACGTTGTCCACGCATATATATCACAATTTGATAATGATTAACTTTTGTTAATATGTCCGTGCATCGCGCGGGTATAATACTAGTTTAGGTTTAAACCCCCACTATGTGGAGAGAGAAACTCTCATTCAGAGAGAATAAATCCTCAGTTTTCACGAGGGATGTTTCTTCCTATAATTGTACTTGAAACACACCCTTAATTTGCAAGTGGCTCAATTATAACCCTGCTGTTAAGAAAAGGGGTCACTTCTACCTCTTAAATCTAACAGTCCTCCACCTTATTTATTTACCCATTTCAAATATATTTGTTGGATGATAGAGATTGCCATGTCGACCTAACACATAACCCACCCTTTTTCAAAACATGCATTTTCTTCTCCATCTTCAAAAAAGAATATATACACTGAAAAATCCGTCCTTTTTTTTAATCTTAGTTCTTGTCCTTGGGGTCTTATGAGTTCAAGATTTTTGGTTGGGATAGACTTTCTTTGGCATTCTATTTTGCATGAGCAAGGTTTAAATTTTCCTTAATTCTTATGATTTTGCTTTGCCTTAGCAAATAACAATGCTAAAGCGAAGTCCAAGTGATTAAATAGTATTAAACTTAACTTATGTTCAAATATTTCCTAGATAATTGATTCCTGTAGAAACAGGAGAAAAGAAGAGAAAACTCTTTGTGAAATTAGGTATTAAAAACATGTTGGGGGCTCCGTAGCTCTGAGCTTTGAGCTACATGAAATAAGAAAAATTTCTCCATTCTTGGAATTCCAAATGTATGTGAAACAATTACTTAAAATAATTCTGTACAAATTTAAAGCTTTTCCTGATCTCTTAACTTACCGTATGCCCCTTCAAAAGTTTGTTCACTTTAAAAGTACTTAATAATCACAGAAATTGAGGCCAGTCGGCTTAATAGTTTTACGGAAGAGTGTACAACAAAGGAAATAAAAACAGTACATGAATTTTACAGCTCCAAAAAAATAGAGATGATAATTGAATAAGAAAATCCTTCTTGTATAATAAGTTGAAAGAAATTACATTGAGTCACCCAAAGAGGCCAGGTGATGTAAATTTCTATCACATAATTGTATAGCCTAAAATGGTGGTTAAAGTCCAAAACATCAGTCCCAAAAGGTTCAAGTAAAATCACTAGGTTTAACCATAATATGACAGAGTGGCTTGTATAGAGAAAAAGACCTATGTTATGGAAGAAGGGTGGGTTATGTATTAAGCCAACGTGGCAATTCATGTCACTAGACTTATATATTTGAAATGAGTTAAGAAATGAGGTGGAGGGTTGTTAAATTTTAGGGGGTAGAAGTGACCTTTTTCCTTAATGGCAGGGTTATAATTGAGACACTTTGCTAACGGATGGTAAAATTACCTTATTTCCGATAATTGAGGGGTAAAGGAAGGTCTTGAATTTTCTTAAAAGAAATATGTTATATATATTTGAGGACGAATCTTTTAGTTTTTTTAGATCAAATGTATCGATAATCTTTTCATGATAATTTTTCAGAGAATTTATTTTCTGATAATATAGTCTATTCGTTTGATATCTCTTGAAACATTATTGATCTAAAGTAGGATTCGTCAATTTTAATTTTGTAAAATTTCTTTTTACTGAGGCCAATGATATGGAAATTATTAACAGTATTCGATAAATAATATAGATATTTAAAATACAATCAAGTCTTTTTCTAACCGGATTCATACTTTCTATCTAACATATTTAAATTATGATAAATAATTAATAATTAGTAATTAAAAGACAATATATACCTATGAAATAAATTTATCAAAACTTAACAACTTTTAGATGAAAAGAAGAATGAGATTATGGACTCTTGTTAAAAAACAAGAAAGAAAGTAAAGTCACAATAAATAACAGAGACAAAAATGTAGGAGTCTCTTATAATTTCCAAGTTTATCTCAAACGGACACTAATCAAAGTCATATATAATTTGTCAACAAATGCTATGTGTCCTACATCTGTAGTGGGGATGGGGATTGGACCCCTTATATAGTCCGGTGCAACTCTCATCTTTCGAGTTAGCGTTTGCAATTTTCCTTCTTTTTTTAAATAGATAAAACTTGTACTTTTCCATTTTGACATTGGACTCTTCCTAATTTCCACCCATAAACGGTAGAGACATTATGCTTTTTTCTTAATTCTGTTTAACTTATAAATTAGTAAAACCAGGGCCCCTAAACACAAGAGTGCTAAGCAATTGCCTCACTTGCTTTACGTACCCTTTTGCAGCCTGGTGGTTTGTCCTATGCATGTATTGGAACTAAATGAAACAACTAAGCAAAGGTAGAATATCTACGGTAATAAGAACTCGGAATAGTAGAAATAAGTTGGTGTTCCGCTCCCAAAATCTATCGTTTTTACCCTAAGTGTGAACTGCGGGCGAGTGGTTCAAATTCCTTTTTATTATAATGTAGCACTTTTGTATTGGTTTATTCAGAGATAATTACGGAGCTATGACCCAAAGGCAACTGATTTTCTTTTTTAGCCCCCTGTAACATTAGTTTAGCAAAAATGGCCACCTCTTGGTAAATGAAAAAGTTTAGAATGCAACTACCACTATGAATCTAATAATGACGCTCGTATTCCGCTTTCTCCTTCTCGTAAGTACTTGTCTTGGACCCCCTCTTGCTTAGGCAACACTTGCCCTTGAATCTATTCCCACATTCTCCTAGATAACTAGAAGTGCTTAGGTAATAATCGTCGTTGTAATCCTTGCCTAGGTAATACTTGTCGTCGAATTCTTGCCTAGGCAAAACTTGCTCCTTAACCTCTTCTCACGTTCCTTCAGATAATTTGAAATATTGTTTATGAACAAAGCAGAGATCATTTTGCTAAAACCATCTCAAACAGGGACAAATTCTAAGAACAAGTCAATTTTAAGGACGCCAGGTGCAATTTTTTGGGTTTATTCTTGGTTAAAAATTTGGCCTCGTAGTTTGTTTGCGCCACGCTAAATGAAAACTAGCCAGGGGTGTAAAACTCTAAAACTCTTTCAAGACTAGCCGGATCCGAGAAACACGGAAACTTCCTAGTATTTTACACTGCATTTTGAGCTAAACTTTCAAAATCTCAGTATGTTGTACTTGAATAAGTTAAATATGAATCCCAGTACTTGCTGACTATATTAAATCGGAGAATTCTGAGTTTCCTTATTGCCCCTTCCAAGACATCCCTTCTAACTTCCCTATTTTCAAAGAAAGAAAGGTCGAAAGCTCACTTTCGAGAGCCTCTTTTGTTGGGCTCGGCAGCCCCAATCGCAAGGCTAGATCCAGATCTCCCATAGCCTATTCAACATGAGGAATGGCTGGCGGAGCTTCAGGATTTTCTTGATCCATTCTCAAGATTCCAGGCCCCCCTACCTTTTTATATGAAGCTCCGGGATAAATGTGAATTCCTTAAATATGAATCACTTAAATATGAATCCTAGTAAAAAATATTGGGACTTTGAACATATTAGTCTAAGTATTGTCAACGCCAGTACATTGTAAATGTGCGCGCAGTAATTTGGCTATCTCTTAGTTAATTTTTAAACAATGGATAATTAACAATGTTTTCTTATACTTTTGAGAAAATTTATAGAAATAAGACACTCTGGCCCCATTCTTATATTTTTATCTTTATAAAAAAACTCTTATATTAATAGCCTTAATCTCCATAATTTGCTGCAAAATTCCTAGAATATTTTGACTAGATTCTAACGCGTGAAAGCGAATACTCTGGTGAATGCTAAAAACCTAACAGTTTCTTATGGAGGCCAAAAATATGATGGTCGTAATAGAAGTGGGCAAAGTGCATGAATAGCCATTTTTCGTTAGTGGTCTTTGATTTAAGGTCTTTTTTTTTAATTAGTTTTGGATGAGAAGCTACTTTTTGGAACTTCAATCCTTGTGGGCTGAAGTTCAAACCTTGTGAACTGAACTTCATGCCTAAGGTATGAAGTTCAACTTCAGCCCGCAAGGTCTGAATTTTTAGGTATAGATGCGTAAACTTCAACACTTGTAGGATGAAGTTGAACTTCAACCCTTGTGGTGGGCTGAAGTTGAACTTCAACACTTGTGGTGTGAAGTTCAGCCCACAAGGATTGAAGTTACAAAAAGTGGTTTCTCATACAAATCAATAAAAAAAGTCGTCTCAAATCAAAGACCACTGGCAAAAGTATTCTGTATGTGAAATTTTTACAATAGAAGTGTCTATTAGGCGCAAAACTTTGTTATTCGTGTATGCGACAGTACGGGGAGAATTGAACTACGACACTATAGGCAATGGGATGCATTTTTGACCTCCATTACGATGGTTTAAAAAAAATGATCTCTATTTGTTTTAATGAATAAATTTTAAATAGAAATAGCTCTATGAATTTTAGAAATGATGCGCGGTATCTCCTCTATTCCTATTCTCGGTAAAAAATTACTGCCAAGGCAATTTTTGCCCCCACATTTTTCCAGATTCTCCTAGCTAATTGCCTTGAATATTTGGCTAGGCAACACTTGCCTCAACTTAATATCCAATTAAATGCCTTAAAGTCTAACCTAGGCAGTATTTGTCTTCGACCCCTTCCACAATTTCCTAGCTGATAGCTTTAAAGTCTAGCTTAGGCAACACTTGCCTCGACCCCACCCCACATTCTCACAACGAATTGTCTTGAGGTATTGCTTAGGCAATACTTTTCTTCACTCCTTCACTCAATCTCCTTGATAAATGAAGTGTAGCTTAGGCATCACTTAGCCCTCGAACTTTTTCTCTCCGCTAATTGTCTTGAAATTTTGTCTAGGCTACACTTCAAACAAAAAAATGAAGGAACCAAAGCGCATGATGCTTTGCTAAAATCATGAAAATCAGGAACAAACTCTCGATAGCAGTCAATAATGGGGACACTGCAGGAAATTCATTTGATAGTGTGTGTCGATTTTGGCGTAACACTTTTAGCAGGGGCAAGTGCACAGTTAGCCCATTATCCCAGCGCCATTTAAAGCACATCCACTTGTAGCGTAACTTCGCAAGGTATGACCACTTACTAAATCAGTCGGTGACGGAAGCTGAGGTCGAAATAAACCTAACTTCAGTCCTCAAAAACTAAAGTTCAGGTCGGAAATTTTTCCTTTAATTCGCTTAGACTTCACACTCTCGATTTAAAATTGGGCTCAACTTCAAACCAACTCACACTTTTGTAATCAAAGCCATAGAAGTTGAAGCTGCTGCCTTCAGACATCTTTATACTTTAATTGAGATGACAGAAGCAACTTCCATCGCCATGCTAGCCCCATCCCTGGTCACCTTTTCAGAGGTTATTGTATTTATATCATTCCAGATTGCATAGACAAACTATGTATAGACTATCTTGAATAACTAAGCATGTCTTGCTTTTCCTCTTGCCATTTGAATCAGCCACTGCAGTTAGACTTTGTAGCTTGTTTGTTGCATCCAATGAGCTAATTTATCCCAAATTGCTTTGACATATGTGCATTGGACAAACAGATGCTCTCTGGATTCATTAGCAATCCGACATAAGACATGTGTGAATCGCTTTTGGTCTAAGTTGCCAGACCAAAAGTGCTAAGTTTGAGCAAACTTCATAATGATGTTTAGTGGCTACACTTTCAAATAACTTTAAGAGTCTTAATGCCGCTGCCAAATAGGCTTCTAAGCGAAATTTACATCGCATGTTCTTAATTTGTAGCCCAACACTCGATAACTAAGGAAAAAGTGCACAAATAGCCACTTTTTGGCTCGCCTTTACGATCAGAGCTACTTTTTGCAATTATTTAGTTTTTAGCTATTTTTTGGAACTTCAATATTGAACTTCAGACATTGTGGATTGAAGGTATGAAGTTCAACTTCAGCCCACAAGGGCTAAATGTTTAGGCATAGAATGGGCTGATTTGCAGAAATATGACACGAGAACCATTGGTTTGCAAAAATGCCCTTGCTAACAGTGGTTCAACATAAATATCCTCCATTAGTTTAATAAATATTTTTCGGACAAAAATACCCCTAACAACTATAATAAAAAGACCCGCACAGTCCCTCCCCTTCCTTTTCTTCATTCACACTATTTACAAACCCTAAAAACCCATAACTTTTACAGATTCTCTCATTCTCTTTAAAAGCATTGCAAGCTTGCATAAACTAACAATCAAAGTACTGGCATATTTCAATTGACCGTCAAAAGGATGATACATACACTTTTATAAGATAATACAGACAAATATCCACAAGACTTCTTGGCAATGGCCACCTTGCACAGGCTTCTTGGCAATTGCGAAAACTGTAAGTCCTGTTTCAATGGGCAACTTGTCCCCGCAAGTCTTGGCTATGCCAAGAGTTTAAGCTCTGGTGCAATGGCACCTTACACAGACTTCTTGGCAATTGCCAAGACTTCAAGCCCTATTGTAGTGGCCAACATGCAGAGAAAGTCTTTGCAAGTCTTGGCTATTGCCCAGAGTTTAAGATCTGGTGCAATTGGCACCTTACAAAGACTTCGTGGCAATTGCCAAGACTTCAAACCCTGTTGTAGTGGCCAATTTGCAGAGAAAGTCTCTTTTCTCCGCAAGTCTTGGCTATTGCCAAGAGTTCAAACTCCTGTTTAATGGGCACCTTGTACGGACTTCTTGGCAATTGCCAAGACTTCAAGCCCTGTTGCAGTGGGTAATTTGCAGAGAAAGTCTCTTCAAGTCTTGGCTATTGCCAGGACTTCAAGTTCTGGTGCAATAGGCACCTTGCACAGACTTCTTGACAATTGCCAAGACTTCAAGCCTTGTTGCATTAGGTAATTTGAAGTCTTTGCAAGTCTTGGCTATTGTCAAGAGTTCAAGCTCTGGTGCAATTGGCACCTTAACTAGAAAATTAAAGTGGAATCTAACACAAGAAAAAAACAAGATTGAATGAAAGTTGCGAACATCGTCATTAA
The DNA here is from genome assembly GCA_029990575.1 of Petunia axillaris subsp. axillaris. Classification (NCBI taxonomy): domain Eukaryota; kingdom Viridiplantae; phylum Streptophyta; class Magnoliopsida; order Solanales; family Solanaceae; genus Petunia; species Petunia axillaris. The sequence goes on from JARKNS010000003.1 coordinate 25,653,905, forward strand.
GGGTCAACTTATCACTTGACAAATCGAGAAATCAACTTCTTTTATCAATGGTAACACCACCCAAGTGATGTTACCAAATTCTCTACAAATTTTTGCAATAGCCAACACTTTAAGGTCGGGTGGAAGGGACAACTTGTAAGGGAAGTCTCTGAAAGTATTAGCAAATGCCAATACTTTACGATCTGGTGCAATAGGCAGCCTGCAGACAAAGTCTCTGCAAGTATTGGCAATAGTCAAGATTTTAAGCTTTATACAATAGGCAACTTGCAGAGAAAGTCTCTTCATTGCCAAGACTTTAATCTCTGTGCAATAAAGATACTTGTAGAGAAAGTTTTTGCAACTAATGGCAATAGCCAAGATTTTAAAGTTGCAATAGCCAAGACTTTAAGCCCTATGCAATGAGCAACAACAATATCTAATTGTTATTGTCAATAAGAACCTTAAAATCATTTTAACCAAGCATAAAAAAACAAAAAAAAACAAAAAAAAAATCATATCAACATCAAATGTAATTCGAATAAATCAAAATGGAAAAAACTTACAGATAAGCATATAAATGGTAAAAATTACCAAAAAAATACATAAAAAATAAATACAAATAAATGATTAGGCAAAATAAAAATTACATTATAACACAAATTAAAGAAAAAATAATAAAATAGATATAACTTTTACAGATTCCCCAAATCTCCACGACACAAAGAAGAAAGAAGGAGAGAGAAAGGAATTCGTTGAATGTGAATTAGGTTTAGTCAGGGGTAAAATAGTCATTTCGCATAGTGAGGGATGATGTGGAGGACATTTACTTAAAACTTTTGAAAGTGGGGGCAAATTGGTAAGACCAGCGCTTATAGAGGGCTGAAGTTGAACTTCATACCTATAAAGTTCAGCCCATAATGATTGAAGTGTTAAAAAATTGTTTCTTTTGCACAATTAAGAAAAAGTGCACAATTAAGAAAAAGTGATCTGAAACTAAATAGCAGTGGCAAAGGTGGCTTCTGGACAAAATTTTTACGAGTACTAATGAAGAGTTTTAGATCTAATTTATTCTCTTATACAAGAACAAGCCACCCTTTAAGTGATTATTCTTTTATACAAGAAACGTAGTCACCCCTTAACTAAGTGTTTATCTTTAAGTGATTATTCTTTTATACAAGAAACGTAGTCACCCCTTAAGTGTTTATATTGTTTAATTTATCTTTTCTACAAGCAGTTGCTACGGCAGTTATGTTACACTTTTGTCAACCTCGAATTGAATTAGCTTCTAATTGAACATTTGCTCACATCAAAAAGCCTATTTGCTGTTAGAGCCTTAAGGTCGAGATGAAGGACAAGATGTCAGTATGACACCTCAATCTGCATTTTTGTAAAGCAGCGAAACAAGCATAAGTAATTCATATTTTATCCACTAAAGATCCAACTTTGAAGCTATTAATATAATAAACTGATGAACACATGACATCGGCAAAGAAATAAAGACCCAAAATAATTCAATTCTTCTTGATCCGCAGCTAATATATAAATGCATGCTATAATTAACCACCAAGTTGTGGTATTCTGATGAAAGTCTCCCACACAAGAGATGTGAGTTCAAATAACATTGTCAAACAACCCCTTGTCTGGCCTGTCACTAATCCTCAAATGCAGGCTATATAAAATATGAGTTCAAGTTATATACATAAGTATAAAGAACTTTTACACTATTAAGTCATGTTAGCTTATTTTCAAGATTACAAATCTCACTTTTTTGGAAGCTTACCTGTAGATATCTTTTGGATGACTTGATAATGTAAAAAGATCTTTATACTGACGGTGTATATAACTTAAACTCATAAAATATCATTGTCAAACAACTGCTATAGGATCAGGTCTCCGAATTCCCAGTGCACTGGTATATCAATGGTTTTGTTCGTAAAGTCCTTCTGCCGTTGTATCCTTCCAGGATGTGTAGTGCCATATCATTGGTCAGGTCTACGACGTCTGCCTTTGTTGCAAGTGATTGCTCAATAGATTGAATTTCATCTCTTTGTGCCTTTCTCGCAGTCTTCTCAGGGTTACTTGTAGAAAATAAGTCTTCAGTAAACCAACCACTAATTGATACACCAAAAGTATTTATATTATTAGCACTAGAAATCAACTCTTTATTCTCAATAATAGCATTTCGAATGAATGGATGTTGAATTAGTCCATCCACGGTGAATCTAAAAAGTTGATCACAACCCAAACATTTTTTAATAAAGTCTTTTCCAATCTCAGAAACATTGTTCAAATAATCAGTTGGTGGACTCAAAATATTCGATTGACATTCTTCAATAACCCTGGAAGACCAAGACGTATCCCCTGTAATCATCTTAATAACAACACACCCTATAGAGCATATGTCAAGAATTTGAGCTTTCTCATGATTCTCACATAATACTTCTGCTGCACTTAAGGCAGATCCAAAATCAGCCAACTTGAGTTTATTAGTGGGAAAAACAAGAATATTACTAGGGTTTATGTCACGGTGAAAAATTCCTTTGATATGAACATAACGAATCGCCATTAACAATTGAGATGTATAACAAGCTATTTCTGTTTCCGAAAACTTTCCTTTCTTGGAAAGTATTAATTCTCTTAAAGTACCACCAGGAGCATATTCAAGCAAGAGATTATAAGTCTTCTTACCATATTCAACACTTACATCTTCACCAAAACATTGAACAACGTAAGGCGAGCCTTTGAGTTCATTCAAGATTTTTCTTTCTCTTTGTAGCCCAGATGAATTCTGAACTTCTGCGGATTTCACTGCTGCAGCCATCCAAGATTGTTTATTATTAGACATAGCGTAATACACTTTTTGGCCATGAGGTCCAACGCCAAGAACGTAATGCTTTATCCACGGCATGTTGTTGTAGTTTTGGTGGTGTTGTTGTTTCGTTTTAGTTTGTAAACCCTAATGGAAACAAGAGAACTACTTAGGGTGGGAGAGTTTTAGCGAAAAGAATCTACGATTTGGTTTATATATGGACACAATGAGTTGTTAAAGAAATTAACTTGTACAAGGAGTTCTTTAAGTTGGAAAATTCGTTTTCCAACAACGAGTTTTTAGGGGTAATAAATTAAGGATACCATTTTCCTACATCTATATGGATTCCAACTCCTTTCCTGTTTCTTTTACCTACTAGATAGTCATGATTGACGTTAGCCTCAACTCCTTGACATAATCCAGCTCTAACATTCATGATCGAACTCGCATACTCATACTCTCCTCGTGCGGTAATTTTGATCAGTAGCCATTTTTGAACGCGCTCATTGGGGACTATCCACCGTTTCGAAATTCACTGAAAAATAGCCAAAAATTCGCGCGCACACTTAAGCTCCATTAGCGTTGGAAAAACACCCTTGTTCAAAGCCCAAATATTTTGTTATGGGACTTTATATATAAAGCTTCAGTCCCCATAACAAAATGCTGGGGCTTTGAACAAATTTTGTTCACAGCCCCAGCATTTTGTTATGGGACTGAAGCTTTATATAAAGTCCCATAACAAAATGCTGGGGCCTTGAACAAAACTTGTTCAAAGCCCCAGTATTTTATACTGGGATTAGTTTACTTCAGCTTCCCAGTATAAGTATTGGGGCTTCAAACAAAACTTGTTCAAAGCCCCAGTATTTATACTGTGATTTGTCCGGAGGTGACTAGTCTTCAAACAGTTTTGCATCGCTGGCTAGTATTCATTTAACGCGGTCAAAACAGGCTGCGTGACTAAATTTTTACCTCCTCGTGTTCTTGAGGAAGTGCACGAATAGCCTATTTTTGGTGTGCCATTTACGCTTTAGCAAGATTTTAAAAACTATTAAATTTTAACCACCAACTTTAACTTCAAATCTTTGTATCTTAACTTTAAACTCAACTTGGGATAGGAGAGTTTTGAACTTCTAACCTGAAGGTTTGAAGCTGCACATAGCAACCATGGCCGTCTCTACCATAAAGCCAATAAGGCAATGGCTTGGGGCCCCCACTTTTTATTAAAGATATATTACTATTTATATTGTAGAAAAAAAAGTTCTTGTATATTCAATCTCAAAATTAAAGAAAATTTTAAGGGAGGACACATAATAGAAGAGTGAAAAAATTATTACTTTTTTAGTAATTGTAGTATCCTTAATTCCTTATTTAGGTGGGTATCTATTTTCTTGTTGGCTAACTTACATCTTAGGCCATCTCTAAGAAGCACACCAAATTTTACACCAAAATGGTGTAGCACCAAATTTACTCCAACAATAACACCATTTTTTACACCAAAAAGGAATATTCTTTTTATATTCTTCTCTCTCCTCCATATTATATTATTATCTTCTATTTAAATTTTATTTTCTTCTTTCCATTAAATAAATTTTATCTTTTATTTCTTTTTTACATATTCATTACATATAATTTATATTCCTTTATTGTATAACCATCTAATATTAAAGTATTTTAAACCATAAAATTTTAAATAATATAATTATTGGAAAGCATTATAGATTATACATATTAACGGATAACTCAAAAAAGAAAAAGTGAAATCATTGAAATACAAGAAAATTAAATATATATTACATTACATTACGGTAAATTAAGTCTAAATACAACAAATTTCTTCAATTTCCACCTCTAGTATGCTCCCATAGATGATCTATTAATGCATTGCGAAGTTCATAATGAGCATTTTGGGATTTAATTTCTTTGTGCCGAGCTAAAAAGTTAACAAATCGCTGGGTTTCATTTACTGCCATTTCAACCGTTGGAGTTGGACTTTCACGAGCATCTTGAATTGGTGCACTAAGATCACGCTCATCTTCGATTATCATGTTGTGTAATATAATACATGTAGTCATTATATCACGTAGCACTTCTTTCATCCAAAAACGTGACGGCCCTGCGACAATTGCAAAACGAGATTGCAAAACTCCGAACGCACGTTCAACATCTTTTCGACACGATTCTTGTTTCATCGCAAAATATTTTGTCTTCGGTGAACTCGGCGCATGAATAGTTTGCACAAGGGTAGCCCATTTAGGATATATATCATCTGCTAAATAATAGCCCATGGAATATTCTTTTCCTTGAATAACATAACGTGCGGGGAGAGCAACACCATTAGCAAGATTAGAAAACAAATGTGAAGACTCTAAAACATTAATGTCATTATTGGTGCCGGGCATACCAAAATATGCATGCCATATCCAAAGATCATAATCAGCTATAGCTTCAAGAATAATTGTTGGATGTCCACTACGGCCTGCATATTGTCCAGCCCATGCCGCTGGACACTTGTTCCATTTCCAGTGCATGCAGTCTAGACTGCCTAGCATTCCTGGAAAACCCCGTTGTTGACCGATTTGAAGAAGCCTGGCAACATCGTTAGCTGTTGGTGATCTCAAATAGCGCTCACCAAAGACCTCTATGATAGCTCGGCAAAATCTCTTCATGCTTTCAATTGCAGTTGACTCACCAATTTTCACATATTCATCAGTAGTATCCGCTGGCATTCCGTATGCCAACATTCTAAATGCGGCTGTAATTTTTTGTAGAGTGGATAGTCCAATTGTACCTGCGCAATTAGCACGTTGTTCGAAGTACGTATCATGAGCTTTAACTTCATCAACAATTCGGAGGAATAATGGACGGGACATCCGATATCGGCGACGAAACGTCCTCTCATCATAGAGCGGATTTTCAGAAAAATAATCCCGAAATAAATTTTTATCAGCACCTTCACGATCTCGGTTGATTACCAACATCTTATATTTTATAGTTGCACTCTTTTTTATGGTTAATATTTTTTAAAATTATAGTTATAAAATTAACTTTTACGAAAATTAACTTATAAAAAATTATATACTAAAATTACAATGTAAAGTTAATATTATGAAGATATTAAAAAATGTTTAAATATAGGTAATATATTTAATTAAAGGGTTAAGTAATAATAATAACAATAACAATAATAATAATAACAATAAGTAATAATAATAACAATAACAATAATAATAATAATAACAATAACAATAATAATAATGAAATAATAATAAAATAATAAATGGTGTGATGAATAGTGTCACACCAAATTTGGTGCGACACTATTCATCACACCAAAATGGTGCAAAATGGTGCTTGTTGGAGTGGAATTTGCACCATTTTTTACACCATTTTGGCATTTGGTGTAAAATTTGGTGCATTGTTGGAGATGGCCTTATAGTTACCTTTTTTCACCATTCTTATTCTTTTCTTGCTGAATATTTGAGTCTTTTTAATGAAAACTCAAACTCTCTGCTTTCTACAAACTTGCTTCTTACAAGTTACAAAGATCAACGATGTTTCAAGAGAGATTAAATGAATTAGCTATATTTTCAATTAAAATGGAATTGTTAGAACAAATTTATTATAAAGGCTTCGCATCCAAAAAAGTGACAAAAGTAGACTTTAATTAAAACTATATATGACAATATTTCTTCTCTTTTTTTTTTTTTTTTGGAAAAAAAAGAAAAATCAGGGCCTTCCCGTGAAGTTTCGCTTTAGGCCCCCAATTTGGTTGAGACGGCCCTGATAGCAACTTCCAGCTTCAAACATGTGCATAGCAACTTCAAACCTTGCATAGAAAGAGCTTGTTACTGGGAAAATAGGACAAAGACTTAAAATAGGCAATTTCTGCCCAAAAAAAAAAACAAAAAAACTTACTGGCTAATTTAAATGGAGAGTGCAAAACTGGCTGCCAAGACTAAATTTTTACCGTGTTCTGTCATGGAAAGGTGTACGAACAGCCTATTTCGGGTGTACTATATGCGTTTTAGCCAATTATTAAAATCTATTAGTTTAGCCACTAGACATTCATGTCTTAACTTCAAACCTTCAGACATTCAAGTTGAACTTCAGACCTTCTAGTCTTAACCTTCAGATCTTAACTTCTACCTTGAAATTTGAAGTTCAACTTCAGACTATCAGGTTTGAAGTTAGGCATAGGAGATTTGAAGTTCAATATAATAGCTAAAAATTAAATTATTTCAAAACTAGCTAAAAGTTAAATTGAACGCCTAAATTGGGCTATTACTCAAAATTTTTACTGTCAAAACTGGTCAATTACGGAGTCATAACCCAACCATTTTAACATGTCTCAACCACGTGTAAATTTTTTAAAACAAATGTAATAACTAATGTATTTTTCTTGAACCACTTTGTTTTTCCAATTTTAAATAATTTTCAATCTCCAAATTTTATTCGCTATGTTTGAATTTAGATAGAATTCAACTCCTGGAGACGCAAGATCATTTAGAGCGTCACCGCCCAACCAAGTTAAATTTGACTAATTATACGTGTTACGTTGATTGATTCGACTACATACTAGTTTTTCCTTTGGCCAAGTTTTAAGTTGTAAATTTGAGCAAGCTTCGTCGAATCATGATTCCTTTTTTCTTTTGCTTAGCAATCTGCTGATATCCAAAAAGCACAGGTTCAAATAATTCTAAATACTTTGCTGCTAGAACCCATTTAAGAAAATGCTATCAAGACTATCTCATGCTCACGATTCAACCCGAGACCATTAAATAAGGATAGAATGATCTATCGTTCATTCCACCACACCTCTTGATGGTAAAATTATGATGGTTGCAAATGTGTTGCAGAATTCCATTCATCATTTAGATATATAAATGTAAGGATTATTATTCACGATAAAGTCCACGTTCAACTGTAAGTGTACATCAAATTATTAACTTCTAAGAGTCTATCCAGGCAAGTTTTCAGCCATTACAAGCTTTTTATAAGACGTTGCAACTGGAATTCTCACTAGCTACAACTCTACCAAAAACATGCCACTTTAAACTTTAACTTCTCGAAGATGGAAATACATTATGGGAAAGTAAGACGTCTTTTACTACCCGTCTTAGGAGCTTACGATGAACTACACACTAGTGTTTGTACCACTTAATCAACATGCCAGTTTGGATGAAGGAGATCAGCAAAAAATAGTTTTAGGCAAGGCTATCGTCCACAAGTTCAACTCAATAAGAAACTACTTACAAACAGCAATTTTTTCCACACACAAACCGAACGGAAGACATTGCTCATAAAGCATAAACAAAGTAACAGATTGCATAATACGGGAAATAGGTAAAAGGAAACACCAAGCAATTTAAATATATCAGATATGAGTATTAATTGCTTTCAGCAAATTTTATTTTTGTGACCATTTAAGATATTTTGATAACATAGTTTGCCTTTTCTCAAATGGTGAAGTTATCTGCAATTTACGAGACAACGAGGCAAAGCACAATGCTCATGAAACCATGAACTCATTCAAAAACCCTCCACTAATATATATACTACATGAGCAATTCAAACCCCTAGGAGATCTAGGAGAGGTTCGTAGCCTGCTTACCGAGGATGCACTCAGTTAAAAAACTAAGTAACGCAACATTAAAAAAGTAAAAGACAACTTTGATCTAATATGAAGACAACAGAAGAAGTTCTATATTGTGTAAGGTTGACATGCCAAAACAAATTTATGGATGGAAAAAGCACAGCAGGCAAAAGATCACATTCTTGAAAACTTCCAGCATTGATGATTTGTGCTCAACTTGCCATGTAACAAGCTGGCAGCTAGAAGTAGGGGCAGAAATAGCACTGGAGTGTTCAAAGAGACAATCGAAATTCTGCCAAGAGCTAGCAAATTTATGCAGGCATAGTAGAATACTTGACAGGAACTGGTGTAGGAACGAATGCAGAGCAGTGAGGCCACATCTCAGACGAGATTCTCAATCTCAGCTGAACATCTTGGACGGAGACAGTCAAAGCAAGCTCTTCGACTGTAAGCGGACAATGAGTGGTCCTCTACATTCATGCATATCTTTCTAAATAAAACTTTGATGAATGCACTACTACTGAGTACTGGCCACAACCCATATTCCGTAGATTAGAAACACAAAAAAGAAAACTTTAGACCAAAAAAAAGTTTGAACAGGATGAAATTAACAGTAAGCACTACAAAGGTTTTTTTTAGGCAAAAGAACATTAATATTAGGGTACCATTGAAAACTAAATCACTAGCTTTGTGTAGAGAAGTAGAAAACCAATTTTAAACTTCAAAATCTATCACACACTCTAGAGGGAAAATGTTCATAAGTTGTAACCAGCTCTTTCTTCCTCCCATACAGAGAGACGAGAGATTATGGCAATTTTTTCACAAAAAGAGACTGATGTTGCCAGATGATATTAGAAGAGAGTGGGTGAAAAGACGGGATAAAAAACCAGCCAGCATATAACGGCAAATAGAACCAAAATTCTCATGAGTATCGACTTGGATACAGCATTATGAACCCAAGAGCAACATTCACACTTGGTTTAAGGAGAACATCAAATCCCAACCTCCCTGGAACAGATTAGGTACCTGTCAGACGTGTGATGCCATTCCTCATCCTTAATATGAACATAAAGAAAGACCACTATAATTTGCGGTGAGGCGCGTCATATCCGCAGAGATTCAACAAACAGAAGCATGTAGAAGCAGGGCAGTGAAGAACTAGCGATGCAGCCAGCTGGGATCCACAATATTTGAAATTGAAGATCCCACAGCAGGGCAGTGAAGAACGCAACCACAGAGTGTAGAAGCAGAAAACCGATGAAGCAGTACCAGGAAGACACCTCGGCACAAGAAAACAAAAACATAACTCTTTAGCCACACTCTGTGTGATATTTTCTTCATAAAAGTAACAGCTACCATGAAATCCAAAATAAAGGTCCCTACGATATAGGTTCTTAAAATGGGTGACACTAAGAAAAAACAGAACCAGCACTTATGATACCAATGTACTGAAACTAAACCAAAACCATCAGTTCAAGCTGAGGGTGTGGCCTCACTTACACAAGCTGTGATCAACTCAAGGACAGTAACACAGAAATCGGAAAACTCCTGGAAAAGTCAGGCAATCATCTCTCCCATTCAGCTTCGGCTTCTGCGGCGGTCTCTAAGTCCATTTCTGCATATAAATCGGTGCAAATCTAAGGAAACAGTGCAGAAATCATGAATTTAAGCAAATAACCATGTCAAAGTATCCAAACAAAATCATGAAAATAAGTTGTTGCAGAAATTCCAACGTTAACCATGCATATGCTATAAATATAATACAGAAATGCCAGCTGAGTTCACACAAATAAGAAACCTAAATTTCTAATAGAAACTTTACCCATTAGCATATGGAACTTCATCTCGGCCCCGATATGGAGACCGGCTATAGCTGCGACCACGGGGTGACGGGCTTCGACGCCTAGGGGAACGCCCATGAGGACTATAACTCCTGCTTCAGGGAGCAAATCAGAAGAAACAGATAGAGATGCAGCAATTTCAGGTGATGATTCATAAATATCAGAATATTTCAAATGGCTAAAAGATTCCTAGCCAATGATATCATCCTTCAGTTGCTCACCTGCGACCATAACTTGGACTCCTTCGATACCTAGGAGGGCTCCGACTTCTACGTCTACCAGGAGCTCCACGCGATCTGCACTCACGAGCAAAATGGCCAGCCTCACCACACTCGTAACACTTCAAATCAGAGCCTCCAGAGCGACCACGACCTCCTCCACGGCCCCCACCACCTCCTCCTCTAGAATTATGTGAGAGCTCCACCCTCCATCTATTTTTACCTATTTTACAAAATCATGGATAAATTACCTTCAAGTGGTGCTTCATAGTTCAACATATCACCGGTGTTTAGATATGCTAAGGTACAGAAACAAAATAGACAAACATCCACATACAAACTAATAAAATTAAGGTGTAAGCTCAGAGCAAGGCCAAATATAGTGTGACATGGCCATCATAAATGTGAAATGGGCATCACAAAAATAAAAGAAACTCAATCAAGAAGCTTCAGAAAATGCAAAAGTTGGTTCGAAAAGTCAAATAACAACATAAGTTGGTTCAAAAAGTCAAATAACCATACCATCCAGTTCTCTGATTGCATCTTCTGCATCTCGTCGGTCATCAAAGTCAATAAAGGCATAGCCAGGGGGGCGTCTTGCAACCCAAACACTGTAAAAGAAATTGTGAGTTGGGAATGATAGACAACAAAGCAGTTACATATCATAAATTTAATCGCTACAAAGTGAACAGAAAATATAATGCCTTCCAACTTACCATTAATGAGAAGGAACCCAAACAATAATAAGCATCTTATAATGAAAATAATAACAATGGGCTTTAGTTGCAGCAAGGCCTAAGGTGCGCCAAGCCTCCGCAAATTATAACCAAAGAAAACAAATTGCACAACATTCAATTGTGTGATGGGAAGTTAAGGACTCTCGAAAGTTCTTTTGATTCAGGTAAGCATGGAGGAAAATAACAAGGGCAAAGATTCAGTTGTCCAATACAATAGTGCATGGCAATCACAAAGAGATGTAAATATTGGAGCTTCCCTTTACCTTCTTATAACTCCAAAGTTACGGAATTCATCTTCAAGCTCTCTTTCAGTGACCTCTGGGTCCAGATTTCCAACATAGACTCTTGACATCTTCAGTACACACCTACTAGGGAAAACAAAACGTACAGCCAGCTATTGATATTCTTCAAGACACCATAATTTCCTCAACTATCAGTGAAATCTTTCCATTCAAATTTCCAAACTTTCAGCGTTACTAGGGTGTAAATTCCTTCAGAAAACCATTTTGATAAACTGACCACATATATGGATAAATCACAAGGTAAAGAAATAATTGAACAGTTAAGTCAATGAAACAAAATATCAATGCTATAACAACGAAAATTTTCAAGGAAACTGGATTTTTACCCACTTGCTAATTACTCTTTTACGACAATTCAAACTGCACCCAGTAGCAAAAGACAACTAGATCCTTTCACATCACAGAATTATTACTTTCTTTAACAAAGAAATCCTCAAGGGCCAGTGGCACACAGTTGTGTACTCAGTGGATACCAGACCCCTGTCCCTCTACCCTTTTTCACTTAAAATACCAAGCTTTCAACTGCAGTTGGGTTCTAACCCGTGACATGCGCCTAAGTCAGACATCACAAGCTGAGCTCTTTAATACTAGATCAAATCCCGGGAGACTCACAACACACAATTACTACCCTGAATAAACCCTAGATCCATTCAACAGCTCAATAAATCATTACAACAACAACAACAACATACCCAATAAAGTCCTACAAGTGGGGTCTAGGGAGGGTGAGATGTACGCGGACCTTACCCCACCAAGGTGGAAGCTCAATAAATCATTGCTCCAAATAAATTTGAAAACAAATTTTTTTTTTTTAAGAAAAGAGATAAATTTATTACACAATAAATCTATAAATAAGAAGAAATTGAGGCGAACCTGAAACCCTAGCGAAGATTTGCAAAAACTCTGGCGAAATAACACACACTACTGTGTGTAAGAAAGTGGAGAGAGAGAGAGAAAAGAAATTTTAGGGCTTTTAAGATTTCGTTGATTTAATTGACCCGGAAGGACGATAGAAATTAGCCCAATAATAATGTATAGGCAAAATACTTAAAGTCACACTCAAACTTGTCCCGAAAACCCCCCTAGAACACCTTAACTTTATGGGTGTCCTTTGACCCCCTTTAAGTCGTTCGAAGTGGTATTAATACCAACTTAAAGGCTGATGTGGCAGAGGAAAAAAAATTATCTTGTTAAACGCAAGTGAAGAGCATAAAACATGTAAAACCTTGTCCATGTGTCAGTTTTTAATTTGACATTACATAACTAAGAATTTTGTGGGTCTATTTTATTTTTTAGTTTTTCTTTTATCCTTTCCTTCTTTTCTTTTTGTCTTTCTTTCTCTAACTTTTTCTATCTCACTTTTTATCTCCATTACCATATTTTCATGACTGCTGCCATCAAACTTCTCCCTCTTCTCCATGTCTTTTCGATCTTCCCACTTCCATTAAATTTAGTTTTCTTTTAGCCAATAGCTTCCCCCCGTAATCCATGTAATCTAAATTTTTTGCAAAAGGGATAGTATCGATGGTGGTCGGAAATTTTTTTCGGTGCAGTATAAAATTGCTTTGATTCTTGAACACAAGTATGAGCAGATGCAACAGAACTTCTTAATTGTAAATTCATTTTTTTTGTTTATGTCTGTATAATTAAAAGAGTTGTTTGTTTAATCCACAGTGGGTGTCCTAATAGTTGGACAATTTCTTGATAAAAATAATCTTAATTTGACGAAATGGTAGAAGAAGTTGGCAACCATGGAGTATGGGAAAAGTTCGGTGGCCAATCTCAACAATAGATTTCAATGGAAGTTTTCAACAATGAGTGAATGAAACAGCAAAGGAAAGTTTAGATTTAAGCTCAATCAACCACCCATTAACGATTTCAAACAAGAGCTTCTAACAATTTTTTCTTTGTTTAGATCTGAACTTTTGAAGCTAAAAAATAGAGGAGTAGATGTGAAATTTTGAAGCTCAACAATGCCAACACTCAACGAAGGAGGAAGAAGGATAGGGGGACCTTTTTCTCTTTTGTTTTCTTTTTATTTTATTTTGATAATTACTAAAGAAAAGAAAAAGTGATATAAAAAAATAAAAATAATATAAGAAAAGTAAAAGTTAATCAAATCTGACAATATGACCACGTGGCGAAGCCATAGGGCGAGTGTAGAATACCTCCTTTAGTGCAACTGGTCTTATATGTCTCAGGTGTATATTAATACCACTTCGAACGACTTAAAGGGGGGTCAAGGGACACCCGTAAAGTTAAGGTGTTTTAGGGGGTTTTCGGGACAAGTTTGAGTGTGACTTTAAGTATTTTGTCATAATGTATATATAGTCCTGAGAGGGTTCAGGTTCGATTTGACTCGATTTTCCTTTTTAAAAAAAGGTTCAATTAATTAAGTCGATTTTTAAATATTTAAGTCAAATCAGATCAATTAAGTCAATTTTTCTATTTATTTGATGTTTGTCGGATATTTCAATTTGTTTGGTTTGTGTTGATTTTCTTTCTTTCTAAATATGTGACATAGACATATTCTAGCGACTATATTTTATCATAACACATCCATGCAAGTCTTCTTTAAAGAAAATAATTTTTTTTTAACTTATAATCAAGTTACATATGTAGCTCTGATTAAAAAAAATTATATGCATTGTCTAAGTTCTTAACTATTTTCAAGAAACTTAATAAAACTTCTCCCAGCTAATTTTTCTTATGGTAAAAATTGAAGAACTGTCATTTATTAAAAATATCTAAATGCTAATTGAATTAAACAATGATGATTGATCAAATGACTCAAAAACAAGTATTTTTTAATATGACATAAATTATTAGGTTTATCAAAAAAAGCCAAGTAATTAAATTAGATTGTAAAAAGGATTAGATTAATGTAAAGGCAAAAGTATACTAGAACTCAAGAGTTCAAGATTTAAATATAAACTGTAAATTTATAATTGACGTCCTTGCAAATGGGAGAAATACTGAATTTTTTGCTGCTATGATCAGGAGAAAGAAATGGGCCCTCAGCAATCTTGACTTATTTTAAGTGGGGTTACTATAGTTGTGTTTTGTTGCTTTATGAAATTGTATTTTATTTTCTTTTGAATCATGATCCAACAGTTATGTTTGGAACTTATTTTGCGAAGTCGAACTTAGTTTATTAATTTTTAAAAGTATCATATTTCTCGTTTGGTATCACAGTTGTAAATATTGGTTTTCTTCTTGTCAAATAAGAATGGCAAATGAAAATCAATTTATGATGTTTCTTGCAAAATGTGTGCTTTTAGTTAGCATTTTTAAAAATAGCTAGGTGTTGGACCAAAAGAAAGAGTACACCGATTAATTTTACCAGGAGCATAGTTTATTAAAAATTTGATTGAAGGACACCCACGTGGATGTTATGACCTACTACGTACGAATATTGGATGTTTCTTATGACTAGCAGATGAGATGAGAACAAGAGGCCCATTAACCTATTCAATAACAGTTAGAGTTGAGGAACAATTGGCTATATTTGTATTTACTTTAGCTCATAATAATGAAAGGAATCTAGTTGTGCAAAATCATTTTCAAATTCAGGAGAACGATTAGTCGTTACTTCAATAGTGCTTGAAATCATGCATACCACTAGGAAAATATTATGTTAAGCAACCAGGAAAAGGTGTCCCTCAACAGATATTTGCTAATCCAATTTTCTATCCTTGGTTCATGGTTAGTTTTTTACATTGCAATTTACTTTTATTAAGTAAGAATTATTATTTATTCTTGCTATACCATAAAATCAAATAATTTGAAGGGTTGTATTGGAGTTATAGATGGAACTCATATCCCTGCATGTATTACTATGAAGAGCGACGAACATATAGAAATCATAAAGGTGTTCTCTTTCAAAAGTTCTTGCAGTGGTAGATTTTTTAAATACATACTTGCTGGTTGGAAGGCTCTGCCTCATACTCTAGAGTGTTGAGAAATGTTGTTTGGGAACGATCACAAAATAGGTTGAAAGTTACCAATGGTAATTTGCTAATTTAACTCATACATCTATTATTCATTAATTTTTTGTTTAAAAAATATTCAATAGTTACTTGTGACTTTGTAGGAAAAGATTACATAGTCGATGCAGGCTACGCTAATATAAAGAGCTTTCTAGCACCTTATACGATATCATTTGAGAGATGAAGCCAAACACAAGCATAAAAAGAAAACTCGTGAGTTCTTTATTTTGAGGCACTCAAAATATCGAAATGTGGTGGAGAGGACATTTGTTGTTAAAAAAAAAGATTCCTTATATTAACAACTTGAAGCGGGGCAAATCGAGCTTAGTTCCAACCATCAAGAGCCAAACTTAAAGGACAAAAGAGAGTGCACAAGGAAGAGTCTTGAAGATGGAGGCCTCAGAGATGATTAGAAGGCCATATACTTGAGCGCCTTGGACGCCAAGCCACAGCTTTGGGCGGACCGCCCACTACACTAGGCGGACCACCTCTTTTAGATGCAACTCTCTGAACATGGACTGGGCGGACTGTCCACTTACTGAGGCAGACCGCCTCTTTCTGGTGGATGCTTTGAAGATTCAACAGGTGGAGAGCCTACTTGGGGCGCCTATTTCCTAGGCGGGGCACCCACTTTTCTAGGCGGAGGACCTACTTCTAGACGAGATTCTACTAGTTTTTAGGTGTATTTTCTATATTGTCCCTATGCGGCCTTTTATATATTAACCCTAATTAAGGTCTTATTAGACATTTCATTTAGGAGGGAAACCTATAAATACCACACTTAGTCATTTCATTTCATTAGCTAGATTTTAAGATTGAATAATAGAACTTAGAAGAGGCTTGACCCTTGTTATTTGAAGCTTGAAGCTTCATGTACCCTGTTCGCTTGGAACCGAGTAGATGTCATCCTAGTATGGATCCTCGTTAGGTTCAAGTTTCTTTCTCTCTCAGAAATTCAATCATGGTTTGATTCGTTTATCCATTCTTACTTCTATTTCTGTTCTTCCTTGTCCCCTACTTTTCTAGTTATCCTGTTTACTTCTTGCTTCCGCTACTTTATTGCTTCCGTTCGTTTTTTACCCCGCATCACAACTCCTCCTTCATATACCATAAAAAAAGGTTGGACTGTACTAACATGTTGTATACTTCATAATTTCATTCGAAAGTGGAATTGGGAAGATGCATACTTTGAAGGACACATGGATAAGGAGATGAAAGATTCCCACAATTTGAATGATGTTGATTCGGATTATGAAGAATTTGGAGGAGGATCGACAGATGTTGACAAAAAATATATATGCAATCTAATAGAAGGAATCGTTCAAAAATATGGAATGCTAGTGCAATTAGATATAATTACCTATCAATTTTGTTGCACAAATTTTCCTACGAGGAGGACATGTTAAAAATCATGTTGTACTTTACTAATTTTATTTTCTTTTGAGTTTATAAAAATATACTGGGTACTTTTACTTCAAATTTAAGAAAATATTTAAATTACACTTGTGTAACCAAACATAATGCAGAGAATTACAATGTAATTACAGTGTGGCAACCAAACAGGTCTTTGTAATCACTATATTGTGCAGTTACTAGGTTGTATAATTACTACCCTAATAATTACACAACCTAGTAATTACTTTGTGTTTTCCTAACAGACCCTTAAATTTTAAAGACGGGAATTATGAGGAAAAGAGGGGAGGAAAGTAAAGCAACTAAAACAGAGAAGGTAAGGAATCGAAAGGACATGTGAAGGGGAGAAAAGTCAAGTCATGATTGTTAAATTATGAAAGTGAAGTCAAATGACAGTGAGGTTATAGTATGAGGTGATGGAGACGGGGTTAGGTGGTAGATTCAAAACTTTACAATTTTGCAAGGCCTCTTAAGTTGGGTCCTTTGGGTGAGGGGGATTTTTAAGTCCCCAAAAGAAAAAAAGGGGACAAAGTTCTAAAGAATTGGGTGAGGGAGACACCCTCTAATTCATACTTAATGATAGATATGTGGTCTTATTAAAACAGCCCCCAAAGTTTTATTAAGTGCAAAAGAGCCCTCCATATATATATATAAAAATCCAATATCCAAAAAAGGCAAAAAACCTACCTTTCTCTCTCCTCCCTTCTTCTTCTTCCTTTCCCATTTCTTTTGCAGCAGCTGCTGCTGGTTCCCGCCACCCCCCCCCCCCCCTTTTCAATTTCGCTTCAAATCAACAGCTCCATTGAAGGGTATTTTAAGCTTTTCTTAATCCCAAACCCGATTTAAACCCATTCCAATTCAAATCGAAAAGCTTTTTCCAAATATTCTTTTCCGCGATTTCAACCCCTCTTGAAGATCTGTGACTTTTTTGCTTGAAAGGAGCTCTAGTAAGTGTTCTGTGTTGTACACTGTATAATGCAGTTTGTTTTGCGATTTATGGGTTTCGTTTCTGCATTTTATGAAAAATGCAAATTCTGGGCAGCTGATGTGTACGGATGCGAAGATTATGTGTACACATATATAATATGTGTACACTTATGTAAGAATGTGTACACATCATATTAAGATGCACCCTGCACATCAAATATATGTGTACACATAAAACTTATGTGTACACATAATATATAATGTGTACACATCAGCTGACGTTGCATCATTTTTGTTCGTACACTTCAAATATACGTGTATGTGTATACATATTATATTGACGTGTACACATAATAAATATGTGTACACATCAACATATGCGTGTACACATCAGACGATGTAGCATCTTTTTCTTACTTCACATTCAAAGTATGTGTACACGTCAAAAACATATGTGTACACATCTTTTACTTTATACGCGAAAACACCTCAATTGTGTTTTCAGCTTCTAATGCATATCAATTTCTGATGCATCCAGGTATTTTTGCACCATAAATGGTTGTACTACTCTTAGCAGTTGATTTTCTTGGTGAATGGGTTGAGACCCCAGAATGTTTCACGTGGATTTCTATGACAAGGGAGACGGTACCAGTTATTTTGAATAATGATGTTACGTATTCTGAGTTGGTTAACAAGATTGTTACTAGATGTGGGGGAAGTCATGATCCAAATGATCTTTGCATTACATACATGCTTAGCATCTGTTCAAAGCAAAACAGTCATCCTTGTAAAATAAAGAACGACGAGGATCTCCTTGTTTACCTTGCCGATGTCGACGGATCCGGAAATAGGCCTACTTTAAGGGTATGTTTGGCTGAAAGGTCGGTAGAGGTTTCAAATGAACAACCTGTGCATAATGATGGGATGCGTGATGATTGTTCTGCTAGTGGATGGGATGACATGGATCTACCAGACCCGTTGAATATGGAAATTCCACTAACTCAAGGAGAAGAAGAAGAAGAAGAAAATGTTGGTGCTTCACACGAAGGAGGTGGAGGAGTAGGAGCAGAAGAAGAAGAAGAAGAAGAAGAAGAAGAAGAAGAACAAGAACAAGAAAAAGAAATATTCAGTCCGACTCCTGTAGTTGAGAGCAATACGGTTATGGTTGGAGGTTCTGAAGCAGGTTGCAGCGTTCAAAGGAACGGGGACGACGACGACACTGATTTTTATAAGGGTTTAACCTTCAAAAACAAGCGCGTCTTAATAAATGCCTTGCAGCTTGCTGCAGTGAAGAAGCATTTTTCAAGAAAGTGAAGAATACAAAAAAAGTTTTTTGTGTGAGATGTGTACATCAGAGTTGCAAGTGGTGGATCCGGGCCATAAAGTACGTAGACAGTGATAGGTTCATCATTACTGTGTACAGGAACAAGCATTCGTGCGGTTTAGAGCATCTCTCAAGTAATCACCCACACGCCTCTGCGGAACTCATCGGTTCATACTTGAAAAGTAGTTATGAAGAGGGAAAAGGAAAAGGTATATCAATAAAGGATGTTAAAGATGCTATCCGTAGGGATTTGGGTTGTAACATTAGTTATTGGAAGTACCGGATGGGGACTGCTATTGCAAAGGCTTTGACAAGAGGGACTCCGGAGCACAGTTATGCGATATTGGATGCGTACCGTTATATGCTCAGGACGACAAATAAGGGTACACATACAACATTGAAGGTTGATGACAACCAAAGGTTTATGTATTTTTTTGTAGCTCTTGGTGCATGGATAACGGGTTTTGCGCATATGAGGAAAGTCATCGCCGTAGACGGAACTCATTTGTCGGGGAAGTATGGGGGAGTTTTGTTGTCTGCCATGCCACAAGACTCGGAGACGCATATTTTTCCTGTGGCATTTTGTGTTGTAAACGTGGAATGTGATGCCTCCTATGATTACTTCTTTGAAAATTTGGTCGGTATAATCCCAAGTACCGATGAGTTGTGTGTTGTTTCTGATAGGCACCCAAGCATCCCAAAAGCAGTTTCAAAGTATTTTCCACAAGCTAATTATGGAGTTTGCAAGTGGCACTTGGCTGAAAGCATTCGTGCAAAGCTTCATTGTGGTGAATTTGTATCCTATTTTTATAAAGCAGCCGAATCATATACGCTGACTGAGTTCGAGGAACATTTCCAGCAAATTCGTTCATTGTGCCCAAGGGTTGCCACATATCTTGAGCAGATTGGGTTTGAGCGCTGGAGCAGAGCCTTTTTTCCAGGCCGCAGGTAATACTTTCTACACATATTTAATATGTGTACACATACTGCTCTTATGTATACACATATAACATATGTGTACATATCCTTTATATGTGTAGTCATGTAATACATTAGCCAAATTTGTACACGTAATGTATATGTATACACATAATATTATATGTGTACACATAATAAATATGTGTACACATACAAATTATGTGTGTCCGTATGTTTTCAATTTTTAAAATGTAGACTTATGTGCACATATTAAATACGTGTACACATATAATATTATGTGTACACATATTAATTATGTGTAGTCATTTAAATAAATACATAATCATATGTACACGTTGTAAGAATCAGTTATATATGTGTAGGTTTGGAGTGATGACCTCAGACATCGCTGAGTCAATTAACGCAATGCTAAAGGATGAAAGAGAATATCCCATTGTTGCAATGTTCAATGGAATTTTGAGAAATTTTTCTGAAAAGTTTCATCATAGGCGTACCATGTTCTTACAGCACTCAAAGCCATGTATTCCTTCGATTGAACAAATATTAAGGAAAAATGTCACAGAGGGCAACAAGCTTTACGTTTGTTGCGTTGACAATGATGTTTACAATGTCGGTACTGGAGATGAGGTTGTTAGTGTCGATCTAATTCAAAGGACGTATTCTTGTCGGAGGTTTGATTTGGACGAACTACCTTGTGCACATGCTATGGCAGCCTTAAGATGTCGATATAGAGGAGCGTTTGAGTTTGGGAACGAGATATACCAATATACATCGGGGTATTATTCTACAAATGCATACATTCTTGCGTATGACGGCTTAATCTATCCAATGATTGCAGAGGAGTTGTGGAATGTACCACCAGAGCTTTATGAGAGGAAGATAAATCCGCCTTTTGTGAAAATGATAGGAGGAAGAAGGAAGACAAAGTGAATGCCTTCGGTGGGTGAAGCATTCACAAGTAGGAAGAATAGATGTGGCATATGCAAGAGACTTGGCCATAAGAAAACAACATGTCCCCAGCGGAGGGTTGTAGATTCCGGAGGTCCCAGTGTTGTTTCATAGAACCATATATATTCATTTCTTGTATTTGTAACCATTTGTAAACCTATAGTTCCAATTTATTTTTTATCTATTTTCTGTTTAATATGTCTTTTGTGCAGACATTACCTTTACTTTCTTTATCCTTCAACGTAAAACGAACAAACAAAATCATAACATGATAGATAGAAACACTAAACAAATTAATGTACTGTGCACATATAACTTATGTGTACACATAATATAATATGTGTACACATCTCGTTTGACGTGTACACATCCTGCCGATGTGTGGGTAGATTACAAAAAAAAAATTCAAATTCCTTTACACATATTAATTATGTGTACACGTAAACGTTATATGTTTACACATATTATATACGTGTACACATATAATAATATGTGTACACATAATATTATATGTGTACACATATATATTATGTGTGGGTACATTCAATCATTATCAACAGCCAAAAGTATAGTAAGGAATGCATGAGAACTCGTATGGACGCTCAATTTTCATCCATTTTAATGTAGGAACATGGATCACCATTGTTGGCACTCAAACAACCAAGATTTGGGATATTCTAGAATCAATATGACAACTACTGACTAATGATAAGGCCAAATCCTTAGATTCTAATGCTCCAATTGTAGGGAATGCATGAGAACTCGTATGGACACTCAGATAACTTCCATTTTAATGTAGGAACATGGATTCACCATTGTTGGCACTCAAACAACCAAGATTTGGGATATTCTAGAATCAATATGACAACTACTGACTAATGATAAGGCCAAATCCTTAGATTCTAATGCTCCAATTGTAGGGAATGCATGAGAACTCGTATGGACACTCAAATAACTTCCATTTTAATGTAGGAACATGGATTCACCATTGTTGGCACTCAAACAACCAAGATTTGGGATATTCTAGAATCAATATGACAACTACTGACTAATGATAAGGCCAAATCCTTAGATTCTAATGCTCCAATTGTAGGGAATGCATGAGAACTCGTATGGACACTCAAATAACTTCCATTTTAATGTAGGAACATGGATTCACCATTGTTGGCACTCAAACAACCAAGATTTGGGATATTCTAGAATCAATATGACAACTACTGACTAATGATAAGGCCAAATCATTAGATTATAATGCTCCAATTGTAGGAATGCATGAGAACTCGTATAGACACTCAAATAACTTCCATTTTAATGTAGGAACATGGATTCACCATTGTTGGCACTCAAACAACCAAGATTTGGGATATTCTAGAATCAATATGACAACTACTGACTAATGATAAGGTCAAATCATTAGATTCTAATGCTCCAATTGTAGGGAATGCATGAGAACTCGTATGGACACTCAAATAACTTTCATTTTAATGTAGGAACATGGATTCACCATTTCTGGCACTCAAACAACCAAGATTTGGGATATTCTAGAATCAATATGACAACTACTGACTAATAATAAGGCCAAATCATTAGATTCTAATGCTCCAATTGTAGGGAATGCATGAGAACTCGTATGGACACTCAAATAACTTCTATTTTAATGTAAGAACATGGATTCACCATTGTTGGCACTCAAACAACCAAGATTTGGGATATTCTAGAATCAATATGACAACTACTGACTAATGATAAGGCCAAATCATTAGATTGTAATGCTCTAATTGTAGGGAATGCATGAGAACTCGTATGGACACTCAAATAACTTCCATTTTAATGTAGGAACATGGATTCACCATTGTTGGCACTCAAACAACCAAGATTTGAGATATTCTAGAATCAATATGACAACTATTGACTAATGATAAGGCCAAATCATTAGATTCTAATGCTCCAATTGTAGGGAATGCATGAGAACTCGTATGGACACTCAAATAACTTCCATTTTAATTTAGGAACATGGATTCACCATTGTTGGCACTCAAACAACCAATATTTGGGATATTCTAGAATCAATATGACAACTACTGACTAATGATAAGGCCAAATCATTAGATTCTAATGCTCCAATTGTAGGGAATGCATGAGAACTCGTATGGGCACTCAAATAACTTCCATTTTAATGTAGGAACATGGATTCACCATTGTTGGCACTCAAACAACCAAGATTTGGGATATTCTAGAATCAATATGACAACTACTAACTAATGATAAGGCCAAATCATTAGATTCTAATGCTCCAATTGTAGGGAATGCATGAGAACTCGTATGGACACTCAAATAACTTCCATTTTAATGTAGGAACATGGATTCACCATTGTTGGCACTCAAACAACCAAGATTTGGGATATTCTAGAATCAATATGACAACTACTGACTAATGATAAGGCCAAATCCTTAGATTCTAATGCTCCAATTGTAGGGAATGCATGAGAACTCGTATGGACACTCAAATAACTTCCATTTTAATGTAGGAACATGGATTCACCATTGTTGGCACTCAAACAACCAAGATTTGGGATATTCTAGAATCATATGACACTATGTGTACACATATAAACTGTATGTGTACACGTAAAGTTAAGTGTGAGTACATTCAATCATTATAAACATAGAAACATGATAATCATAGACTTCACAAATACAAATACTTTAAGATTTATTCAAATACATATAATCATAGACTTCACAAATAGTAAAATTAAGACATAACTCGGATTTCACAATAAAAAGGGAACTTAGCATTATAGATTCTAATTTTCAAAGCCGGAGCGAGGTAGAGAGTTGGGTGGAGTGTAGTAGATGTCCTTCGAGGACTTGCCCAAAGGTGCTAGGAGTAGTTCGAAAATCCTTTTAATCCTCATTATATCCATAAGTTGGCGGTCTCTTGCTTCAATTAGGGCTTCTTTCATTTCATCAAGATCTTTCTTCAAGTCTTCCATCCTTATAATAGGACGTCTTGCCATGATTTCTTTGCTATTTTTGCTATATATACTGGAATTGTTTTTGCTTGTGTGATTATGAGATAATATTTTTGACTATTTATAGAGCAAGGATATGAAGGATTGCGTCCTTTCATCTTTATGTGTTATGGACGGTTTATTGAAGGGTTGCATTAGGCTATTTTTATAACTTGCCTAGTTTTATTATCAATGATAACCGTCCGCACATAAGTAATTACGTGTACACATATTGTTTACGTGTACACATATTTTTGACGTGTATGATGGACTTAGTAATTATCCACACATATTTATTACGTGTACACATATATTTGACGTGTATTATAGACTTGTGCAAATTACACGAGTAATTACCTACACATATTTTTTATGTGTACACATAATTTCGATGTGTAGGTAATACTTGTGCAGATTTAGCAAGTAATTTCCTACACGTATTTCTTATGTGTACACATAAGTTATATGCGTACACATATTTTATATAAGTTTGAAAGATAGGAGGAAATAGGCAAGTCATTTCAACACATCCACAACAAGTGTGCAAATAAAAGAAAGCTGATAATGTACATCATGCAATATACTAGTCCACGACATCAAAAACTAAATTAAAAAAAAAGATTAAGATTATCATTCATACAGACCAATGAAAATAAAAAGATTAAGATTATCCATACAGACCAATCAAAGCAGTTCATCCAACACCACTTAAGGCTCCATTTCCTTATAGAATATGTCTACAGCCCACTTCTTTCTCATATCTTCCATTGAACTATCATGCAGCAACGTCATTGGGGTGTCTGTCAAGAGATGCTCCATGAACGTAAGCGAATACCCCCCGCACGCAGTAGCTGTTTCGTTCCTTGGAAGATTCTTCACTCGTTCATAACCCCACAAGTCTGCATTCAAGATGGCTTCTGGTAAATGTTTGAATTTACCACGATCACGCAAGAACTTTGGGAACATAATCGTAATGGGCAAGACATATGGAGCTAATGCATCTTCACTATAAACTCCCATGTTGCAGTCATAAAGCTCAATCTTTCCCTGCTCAAGTAAGAAGACACATGTGAGATAATGCATTTTATCAATGTTAAGGACAGTAAATATCCTCTTGGCACCATCCCACTTGCGTCCACTAGGGTAAGGCAGCTTTCCAATAGCATAATCTAGGAGACCCTCCTCACACTTCTTCTTCTTCTTCATACATTCATCAAATGAAACCCCAAATTCTTCAGCATCCTTTATAAAAGCTTGGTGCGCTGCAGTCAATTTAGTACAGAAGTTCATGTCCAAGATGACATCGGTCTTGTTGTAGTGCCTGTGGAATTTCTTATGCCTTATCCGCATCAAGTTTAAAATTTCATCAACATGCTGTATGATAATGGAAAAATGAAACAAAAATGAATATAAGCATGTAAGATGGTAATTAATATAAAGAACAATCACAAGCTGATTATTTATGCGTACACATAATCTCTACGTGTACACATAATCTTGATGTGTACACATTATCTTGATGTGTACACATATTCTTGATGTGTACAAATACCAGAATATGTACACACATAAATAATATGTGTACACATAAATCATACGTGTACACAAAAAGTTACATAGATAGAGAAAAGTGTACCTGACTCTCCATCCACTTCTCCATGCAGATTACATCTTGGAAGTCGAGGTAGTTGTACTCATGACCCAGAAAAAGATGTTTTTTCCTGTTTTTCTCCTTCATGTATGCATTAAAAACAGCCTCCTTAGCTGGATCAACTGGTCTATAAAGATCAACAGGCAGCCTCTCTTGCTCTTGAACATCTGCAGCCCTTGC
This sequence comes from Petunia axillaris subsp. axillaris, assembly GCA_029990575.1. NCBI lineage: Eukaryota > Viridiplantae > Streptophyta > Magnoliopsida > Solanales > Solanaceae > Petunia > Petunia axillaris. The sequence continues at coordinate 25,679,769 of JARKNS010000003.1, forward strand.
CCTGGTTCCCCTAGCCCTTGTCGCCTTCATGGCCCTCGCCTACTTCAATGATGCAACAAATGGAGACATCTGAGCCCTAGAAGGGTATACAGTCCTCTTGGGCTTCTCCTCAGCACACCTTTTTAGGAATTCCACAGATTCCTTCAAATCTTTCAACAATTTCACTTCATTTTCCTTTTCCTCCTTACATGCTTCACATAATGAGCATCTGATACATCCATGTCTTCTAGAGGTGCTCTCACCAGCCTCACCTCCATATCCACCAGATTGTTCAAACAACCTACGACCACCACCACTACAGTCAACATTCTCTCTAACTCTCGCACCAACAAAGTCAGCACTCATGCCAACAAGTATATCTCCAACAGCTCCTCCTCCATCACCACTTGGCTCTCGACCAAACTCCATTCTTCTATCGCTTTGCTCTGGTACAATATCCATTCTCCTATGACTATGCTCTGGAACATCATCCATTCTTGTATCAACATGCTTTGGAACAACCTCTGAATCAACACCAACAATTGCAAGTGCTCTGCCACCACCAACAACATCCCCCAGCCTCAAATTTTGCTCATCTTTAAGTCTTTCAGTCAATTGATCGATCAGCTCATCATCCTCATCCACACATGGCAACAAATTTTTCATGAATACCTTTCTCTTCTCCCTTGGAGTAGGCACAAGGAATGGGCTCACCACCTGCAACCCCATAAGAAAAAGTTGTATTAGAAAAGAAAAAAGAAGATCAGGAAATAAAACATACGTGTACACATAAAGGTTATGTGTACACATATAACTTATATGTGTACACATATATGTTATGTGTACGCATAAAGAACTGTGTGTAATATATTCTTACTTTTTACTTGTGTGTACACATTAAAGTTGTGTGTACACATATAACTTATATGTGTACACATATAAGTTATGTGTATACATAAAGAACTATGTGTATATGTGTAAACACCAAATGGAAGATAACTGAAAAATCACTAACCGGGTTATCAACATGGCGAAGGATATGATCACATTCCCTCTCCTGCTTGGTAGGGATCCATCTTATCATCCTCGGTTCTGTGGGTTTGTCATCAAATTCCGGGTGTCGAAGGGATGGAATGACTTCATATGCCCATGCAACGAATGCCCATGGGAAGCCATACAAGTTGTATCCTTTCATTTCAATAGACATTGGCTTAACTAGGCTCTGAATTGTCATCTCAAAGCTTTTTCTCCCCCAAGGATACTTGGCAAATAATGTGGTAGGCCTATGAGCCAACATTACAAATAAAGGATCAACACTTGTGCGCACATCCTTTGAACATAAGATTGAGTGCGCAAACCAAGCAAGGGAAAGACGAAACTTCGTCCTAGCATCTAGATCACCTTTACTGATCACTCTCAAGAGCTCACTTCCAGAAACAGCCTTTTTTCCTCCATTCTCTTCGATTAACGTGTCCCACATCTGTTGCCCCTTCGCTTTCACATCATCCAGAAAAACATCACTAGGGTAATCATGGCAGGACAGTCCCGTCATTAATGGAAATTCCTTTAGTCCAAACCGAGCAGGAAGGTTATTAAATTTGACCCATACCTCATTTGTCTTCTTGCATTTTATGGTCCGCAATCGGAGCCCATGGACTAGTTTTGGAGGAAAAATTGCTTTATCACTCAGAACAACAAGTGCCCAAACACCGAACTTTTAAAATCATCCAACACATCCAGATTAGTCAGAGCCTCTCGAAATTTCTTCATATCCCCGAAAAGGGAGGATCTTTGTGTGAACTTGGCCACGGTGAACTCTCCATGTTCCTCCATAGAGGTCCTGAGATTCATATCGGGATGGAAAGTCATTGTGCCCTCCTCAACCTGCAAATGATTAAGAGATACTGATCAGTTAAGTCTTTTTCAAACGTAATTTCTTTATGTACACATAAGTTTTATGTGCACACATATAAATAATGTGTACACATAAGATATATGTGTGCACATAAGTTTTATGTGTACACATATATCTTATGTGTACACGAAATATCTGTGTGTACACATTATTAATATGTGTGCACATAAACACATACCATTTCTGGGGCTACCTATACTGATTTTGCACCAACACTTTCTTCTTCAACCGTCTCCTCCTCCTCATCATCATCATCATCATCATCATCATCATTGTTATCCAAGTTCTCAGCATCCTTCTCAGCATTATCCAACTCTTTCTCAGCATTGTCATCATCCTGTATTATCTTTCTCAACAACGACCTCCAATTTTTCAAGGCAGCACGTTTTGTCAATTTTTCTTTTTCACCAGCAGCAGTACCAACAAGTTCTCCACCTTCTTCTTGTACTCCACAAGCAGTACCAACACGTTCTCCACTTTCACCACTTTCTTGTTGTCTTCCACATTCTTGTTCTTCTACTACGGGTTTTCCACTAACACTAACACCTTCTACTTGCTCTTCCCTTCCACTAACACTGGCAACAACATCTACTTCTTCTTCCCTTCCACTAACACTACCAACACCTTCTACTTCTTCTTCCCTTCCACTAACACCACCAACAACATTTTTTTCTACTCCATCCCTTCCACTAGCAGCTCCTTCTTCTACTCCATCCCTTCCATTAACAGCTCCTTCTTCTACTCCATCCCTTCCACTAGCATCACCTTCTTTTTCAATAACATAACTAACAACTTTTTCAGCAGCCTCTTCTTCTCTATCACCAGCCTCTTCTTCTCTATCATTTTCTTTCTCCACTGTATTTTTCTCTCCCTTATTGCATTCTACATCGCCCTCCTTATTTTCACCTACCTGAGTTGCAGAGCCCTCATTTTTTGATCCACTATCTATGAGTGCCACTTGTTGATTAACTTCTTCAACGATTTGATTAACATCTACAGGTGCACACATATCTATGCTGGCTTGGCTCTCTGATTGGGCCTCATTTGATCGTGCTTTACCGCTGGCAGTTCTAGTTCTTTTGCTAGCATTTTCAGATGTCTCGCTTCTTCTATCAGCCTTCCTCTTGCCACCCCTGTTACTGATACCACTAGCCTCCCCACGACGTGTGCTAACCATTGTATTTACATAGCAAATAAAAGGAATAACATAGTTAGGTTAAATGAAAACAGCTTCTAAGAGAATTACACATGGTAAGGTGCAGATACATTGTTATATGTGTACACATCAAGAATATGTGTAAAATAGTAGTGCATTTTTTAAACTTGTGTTCACACGTCAAGAATATGTGTACACATACACATATAACATTATGTGTACACATTTGGAATATGTGTAAAATTAATAAACCCTTTTTTTAACTTCTTCTATGTACACACATCAAGAATATGTGTACACATAAACAATATGTGTACACATCAAGAATATGTGTACAGATCTTGCAGATCTATGCCCATTTTTTCAGATATACACTCATCTTTTGTTTACACATATGCAAAGATGTGTACACATTTGCATATATGTTTACACATATTTCTGATGTTTACACATAATTTTTTCGTTCGAATCGAAGTCGCGATATAATTCAGTGTATTCTGGGTTTTCAAAACGAACTTGCACCAGAAAATCCATATACAAACTCAGAAAATGCACCAGAAAATGAACTCAGACCAGAAAACGAAACAAGATTTTTTAAATGAACTATATTCTTATTTTTTCTTCAAAAAGGTTGAAAAAATACATGTTTTTACTTGATGAACGGAAGTATGCAACAATGGGTTTAGTTCTACCACAAATTTGACGGAATCAAAGAAAAAAGGAACAAATTTGACGATGAACAGTTGGTTTTTTAAAAACTGAAGAGAGAGAAATGTGTGTAGTTGAAGAGCCTTTTCTGAGAATTGGAGAAATGGGCTTTGCAGAAGAGAGAGAGAGTGTGTGTATATATATATTGTACAAGTTTGCCCCACCTGTTGCCCCACTTTTGTACTTCTCCGCCAGGTGTTTTGCCCCACAATTGTGTTTTCATCTTTTAATATTTGCAAAACAGTTCCTCCCCATCTTAATCAGCCCCTTAATGATGCCTAGACAATAAAAGAAAGTGGAAAAGAATTTTGTGTCCCTTTTTATTCTTTAAAGACTTGAGAGGTCCCTTCACCTCTTTCTTCACTCTTAAGTTGATGAGCTAAAACGAGACTTTGATTTTAACAAAATTAGAAAATTCTCAGTAACATTCATGTTCTCAGACGTACCAAAAAATGGATGAGTATGTTGATTTTTGCAAAACTTGATAACATACTACTTAAATTAATTCTACAAGTCACCAACATATTGTCATCTTATTTAACTTCTTGTTTGTTCATACTAATAAGTAGCATAAATAATTTGTGAGAATTGCCACTTAATTAAGTTAGTAAATTCAGTTTTTCTTGAATGTAAAATACCCAATGTACTTAGTTAAGTTTTATTTTTTTAAACAAAATGGACATAGCTATTTACAAAAACAAGTGTTTAATACTGAATACATTTACATTGATCTTGTTTTCCAGAATAATTCTTGTATATCCAGATTTAACCCTTGTTTTCCCAAGGTTTTCAATCCAATATTTACTTTAAACTGGCAAAACAACAATTGAAATGACAGGAAATTTAATGAAACAGATCAAAAGAAATCAAAGCCAGCCTGTCTGGATATGTTCTATGCATCAATCAAACTTGGTTTGCAGTCCTGGCAAAGGCTTTAATACATGAAGGCAAAAACCAAAATGAAAGTGAAGTAGATGTCACTGAGCAAATCTTGTTGTTAAAAAAATTAAAAAGACATGATATTCGATGTTCAAGAAAAGAAAAATATACGTATCTAAATCAGATTATGTATCTAAAAGTACAACCTCAAGTAACTAGAGCGAAGAAATTGATGAAAACAGAAAAGGACTATTCAAAAAATACAATTTTGAGGGCTTATGTTTTTTTGTTGGGTCCAAAGACATACTTGATGATAGAATCCTTGATGGATAGCAATTCTGGAAACTCCTTTTTCAGCTTAGTTGTGTCGAGCTCATTGTTACTTCTTGGTGCAACGATCACTTTTGCTTGTTCTTGAAGATCAAAATTCTGCCACTTGAACTTGGGATCAATGTATTCTCTGTACATCTCTAGAATCTCATTGTGGCTGACAACTCCTGGATTAGTGAAATTCCATATGCCTCTGCAGTTTCTCTTTGCCATCTCAATAGAGATTGGTAGCAGCTCATCTAGCACTGTCATGCTATTTGGGATGTTTACCACTTTATCATAACGCGTGATCTTTGTGATGAAGTTTCTCGGGTTGCTAAGATCAGATGATATTGGCATTCTTACTCTGAGGGTACAAACATTTTCATATTCTTTTAGAAGCTCCTCAACCTACACATATTACCAGAATGCTTCAGCTGTGATGTTATAGATATCGAATCAAATTTGAAACATTTTCAGAAATCTTGTTAAAATGCTTCAATTCCTGACCAAGCTCTTTAGTTATGGAAAAGAAAATGCAAGTGATAGAACAAATCATTTGAAATTGTAGACAATTAGTTAGGAGTAAAGAAATGTTTCAATTAAAATGAACTAGATACCATGGCTTTTGTCTTGGAGTAGAAGGATCCTGTAAAATTTGGTTTGTCTTCCTCCTTGAATCCAATGCCTGAGCCTAGTGGGTGCTTCTCATCATACTCAAATATGCAACCTGTCGCGAAATTCATCACCAAGATATCTGCTTCTCTACAAATATCAGCCAAAGTTAGTGTACCAGCAACATTAGTTCTGATTGTCTCAACTTTATGTGATTCACACCAATCCACATTAGGCCTCCCAGTAACACCAGCTGCATTGAAGACATGTGTTGGCTTTACTCTTATCATGTCATGCATTAACGAATTCCTATCCTGCAATCGTCCTAACCCATAGTCGTATGCTATTCCACGTTCTTCACAAATCTTTCCAAGCAACCCTCCGATCCAACCAGTTCTTCCATAAATCAAGAACTTCAAGTCTGAGCCACAGCCCTTCTTATTTCCTTTTATAAGCTGCAATAGACACCCTTCATCATGTGAAGGCACAATGTTTGAAATTCTTGGATGTGGGTGAAGGGCTCCGGTTATATCACCCCACCAATCAGGATTTCTGGTGTACCATTCGAGGGTCTTCTTTAGCCCTTCCTCCCAAGGGGTTCTTTCTTGCCACCCTAACTTCTTAAGCTTTTGATCATCCAAGAAATACCTTTGGTCATTAAAAGGCCTGTCTTGCACAAACTCGATAACTTCTTGAGCGTTCAAGCCGAATAATTTGCATATGTCCTCAGCCACATCCAAAACTCGCCTCTCCTTCTTAGTGCCAATGTTATACACATGTCCAATGACCCCTTTATGCAGTATCACATCGAATGCCTCAGCAACATCATCGGAGTACAAATAGCTCCTAACATTTGATCCATCCCCATGAATGGGCAAACGCTCACCCTTCATTGCAAGAATAATGAACTTTGGAATCAACTTTTCAGGGAACTGATTTGGGCCATAAACATTATTCCCTCGGGTTGTGATTGTCGGTAGGCCATAAGACCTATGGTATGCCATGACAAGCATTTCAGCTCCAGCTTTAGTTGCAGAGTATGGATTAGTAGGAAGGAGTTGAGAAGCTTCAGGATTGCCAATATCAGTCTCCAAATCAGTCTCACCATAAACTTCATCTGTACTAACATGAATGAATCTCTTGATACCTTTAGTCAACTTACAAGCTTCAAGAAGTACATGGGTACCATAAATATTATTGATTGTGAATTCAAATGAGTTTCCAAATGAATTATCCACATGAGTCTGTGCTGCAAAATGCATAATTGTGTCAATCTTCTCCTCAACCAAAAGATGGTTGATCAGATCAGCACTCGTAATATCAGCCTTGACAAACTTGAAGTTCGGAGATGAGTAACTTGGCTGCAAATTCTTTAGACTCGAACAATAATCGAGCTTGTCAAGAGCAACAATCCTATAGTCAGGATAAAGCTTGGTCAACCTGTTGGTTACATGAGAGGGAATGAACCCTGCTGCACCAGTTATGAGGATGTTTTTTGGTACATAAGGAGCTCGTTCGGACGACATCCCTTTTTGCTGCTATTTCAATGCACTGTTACAGAATCATAGGAAAGAACCACTAAGGTGATTGCTTAACATGTAAAACAGAATAATGGCTTATAAGTTTTATTAGTTCTAGTGACCTGAAATATACTATTTTGTGCTACCAATACATTTAGCTATCTTTATAAAGTCAGTTAAGTTTAACAAATATTATTTGTTCTTTGGATGTAAGTAACATCAGAACAATGTAAAGAAATGCTATATTGTTAGTGTGTTTTAACCGACTATAACAAGTTATAATCATCTTTTCTAGGTTACTATATCAGGCTTACTATGAAGAGTATCTTGTAAGTCAACTTAACCTGATGATATAAAGAAGGTATGCAATACGTAACTTGAACTAAATTATTTTCTACTCTCTTGGAAGGTATATGAGTTTATAGACTCTTATAGGAGCTTATCCGATAAAATACTTGTATCATCCCATAAGGCATAGACTCTCCTTAACGAATTAATAGGGTGAGTCACGGGCAAATCAAATACAACATTCTAAATGTGCTGAAAGTGGTTTTATCTTTTAGTAAGAAATTCTTAGTAAATTGATCTGCTCTTACCCTCATGCCTACTGATCATAGACTATCTGATATCACAAATTTACTGGAAAATCAAGTCCATCATTCTAAATGGTCAAAGGTGTCCTGCACTCAATCACCCCCTGCCACCCCTCTATTTTTTTTTCCCTGGAGAATCATTACTCTTGTACTACACATTAATTGATCTTAGGCACACAAAGGTGTGGCTTAGCGGTCAAATGAAATTGATGAAAAACTATGGGAGAGAAGGGTTCAAATCTAACTCTTGGTGGACGGATTACATAGGAGGAAGTAGGTACCTAATGGAGTAATAGCCCAAAGACCACCCTTATATATAATGAAATAATTTATTTAAGTTTATTTTGGACATGATAAAACAATTGGATGCCTTTCTATTTGATTCTAATGCACAAATTTGATAAACACATTTGAAGTCAAATCTAATCATGCAACAATGAGGAAACTAAATCAACAACACCGACAAATAGATCACAACAACATAAGTCAATAAAAAGAAAGACATTATTGTGGCTTACACTTTTCACTTCATGGAATTTTAGACTCGTCTTGGGAAAATATAGAGGGTGTAGACGTAAAAAAGAAGGAAGCAAGAGTAATATGTTTGTTTTGCAGCTGCATGAATTTAGTGAAAGCTGAGGGAAAAAAAGATAAGAGTTAAATGGTAGAGATAATCATACCAAAAAAGACTTTTGCTCAACTCAAAAGTATAGTAAAGAGATAGAAATGGATGTTGATGCGTGATAATAGCAAAATTAGTAGTAGTAGAGACTAAGCGGGTCTCTAGTTCCTCCTTTTCAGCTTCAAAATAAAACATGCGAACGAGGTGTTAATCCCATTTTACGTGATTACATTTGACACACATACTAGACTTCTTAAAATAACCATATCCTTACCATAGAAAAAAAGTTTTAACTACACATACATTGTCCGCTTTCTTTCGTGAAACATTATCTTGGTATTTACACTAAAGGTTAATGAAAGATAAGTGTCGTGTATATAAATAAATTTTCACTTAATCATGGTTAGATGACATGTATTCTCACTTTAATTTGTAACTATCTTGTTAAATTGTTCGGTTTGGTATACACAATTACTTACTATTATGTAATTTTGATTTTTGTGTACTACATACACTTTCATTGCCCTAGAAAATAGAAAACCTTCACGGCCTTGTTTATCAAGTAGATGCTAACTAATATAAACATCTCCAATTTGGTTCTTTACTTTCTCTTCTTTCACCAGTGGCAGGTGAGTTTCCTTAATTTTATTTTTTTGACTTTTCTTTCTAGGTAGGTATCTCATGACTGCCTCGTGATTCGGATTTGCGTCATTTGCTGGTCTCTGTGGATTTTGATTGCGTTTGGATTTTGGTTGCGTTAGCCTCTCGTTATATCTTTACCGAAGGTTTGTCCATGTTATGAATCATTTCTACTATATACCCTTCGAAAGTAACCACATAACTAAGTAAAAGTACGTTATGCCACAGAATGGGTGTATAACTAGTGGATGTATCTTTAAAACATCATATCATCATACTATTCTAAAAGACCTAATCCCTATAACAAAAAATAAACGATATTTTTGCCTCTATAATAAAGTTTTTTTTAAATATTCCTTTGTACAAGGAAGTCAATACACAATTAAATTTCTACTCCTATATTTTATACAAATTATAAAAAATGCTTAATATAGATAATAAAAATGTCATCTTTTAATTAGGATTGTGATACCTTTTCATATCTTCAGGCTCACTTCGTACATGTATTTAGTTCTGGAGAGATATAATGGATGACTATGTCATTCATTACTAAACATTTATTACTATCCAAGGATCAAGGATGACTTTTTATATCTCCAAATTAATGAGGCGAATGAACATTCATCCGTTGGAGAAAGTGAACAAAACACTCAGTATATTTGTTACTAAATTGCTTACTTATGGCAGGAACTCACCAAATAGCTAATCAAATTCTGTGTCTAAGCATTACAAGTGAAAAGTTCATTTTCTTCCAGTTTCACTTTATCTCTGGCAGTAGCCGAGAGACGGTACTAAAATTGTATTTGACAAGTAAGTTTATTTTCTTCTTTGTTAATTTTTATGATTATTCAGCACACTTTGTTTCACGTATTGTTTATGCAAGTTCGGTTAAAAATCACTGTTTTTTTTTTTGGAAGCTAAAATATTTATCTTTGATGGTATTTGATCTTTCATAAAATACAGCATCAAACTATCAGCATCTCACCCACAGTTATCCTGTTTCATTTCGTAATCGGCTTAGAATTTGCACAAACACAAATGAGGTAAGCGGTATGTGTTTCGAACAGAATCTTGTTTGACTATAATTTTGCTATTGTGAATTTTGAAACTTTTTTTCGTGTGCTTCTAGTCTACTTTATATATATGTACTTGTGCTTTAGAGTAAGTTCATTAATATTTAGGAGGAATAGTTGCAATATTTAACACGGATCTTAATACATTTATCATTGTATTTTTTTAAAATAATTTACAACTTTGATGAAATTCTAATCCAGGGTCTATTTCAGCTGTTCAAAAATCACTATGACACTATTATTTTCATGTCCCCAAAGAATGAAATGTAAGATTATTATTAAGACGAAATAGAATAGTGACATCCTCATGTTCTTTGACAATTTCATAAAATTTAAGATATCAATTGAGCAACTCAAGCACAAATTTTTTTAAACAATAATTATATAATTCTTTTAATATATTACATTCATTATTATTAAGGACACGCGCGTTGTGCGTCTCCAAAAACTAGTATTATTATAAAAGTGAGAAGCCCTAATGTAAAGTCACATTACTGAAATACCCCTATATAAAAGTAAAATACAAATTTACCCTTAACTTAATTAAACACTACTCCTATTAATGTAGAAAAATATAATAAATAAATTGTATTAGAATTTTAAAATTTGCTTGTCATTAACTGTGGTACGTTAAACTTTTGAGCTTCCCCCAAAGTTACCTGCATTTGTCAATTTTTATGATTCTCATAATGAGATCAATTCAGTAGTTGCAGCCCTTCATTGAGTGGCTATATCACTACAACAAAAAGTACAATTAGCAGCAAATGATATGGCCTTTAGTGGCATTAACAATTGCCGCTAATAGTTTTACCAGCAACAACATATTAGCTGGCAATGTTGCTGTCGCTAAAAGCTTTTCCGGCAATTAATTGGAATGCTGGTAAAGACCCATTCTATTGCCGCTAAAAGGCCGTAGATATAGCGGCATTTGTTTGCCAACCATTTAAATGGCCACTAAATCTTGCCAATTATTGGCTTAATTCATACATATATATAGGCAATAACTATTGCCGGTAAAAACAACTTTAATTGCTGATAAATGTGAACATTTTAGTAGCAATTAAATTAAAATGACAATTAAATCTCAAAGCAAACTATTCTCATTCATTTATAAATACAATCATCTCTAATAAAATATACTATCATTCACTACCGAAATACATAATTTTTTTTTAGTACAACAATCCTCCAAGTTGATATAAATTAAGAGTTTGGAAGTAGTCGTACAACATGGTTAACACAAGAAAATCTACAACCCTCAGTTCTAAATCCCATGAAACACTAAAAGCATCACTAGCGTCATCAACTGAGATGTTGTAGGAACACGATAAGTTAACAATAAAGCAGTTTGATGGCATTTATCTAAACTAGTGCGATGCTGCTCTCTCCACCTGGTGGTTTGCGCACGCCACCAAAGTAATCTCTGGATTCAACTTTTCCATCGGAGAAAATATCATTGCCACTCATTTCTTTCAGCTTTGCGCTGCTAGGTCACTTTTCTGCAGATCCAGGAGGAACATTTCCCTTGAAGATCTAGGAGCAATTTCTGGGGAGGGCCAAAGATATCATTTCCACTGAGTTCCTTGCTCTTTGCATCTGACAGCTGCTTCTTCGCTTTGCTATCTGCGTCACTTTCTAGTGTTCCACTTAATTCTCTCTGGTTTGCCACTTTTGGCAGAGTGGTAGGTTTCTTGGGAGAGATCTTTTCCTCAGTACTGAATGAAATCTGGCTTATCCCATTTGCAGTTCCAGATTCCAGAGTCACCAACTTCAACTAAAATAATGATACACATTATTATATTATGACAAAGTCTAAACATACCTGCAGTCCAGCTCCAGCAAAGAACGCAAGTCGGATCTCTTTCTTCCTAAAAACATCAATGTAACTGATAGCTTGCTTTCTAAACCGTTCTTCCTCTAATGCAGTAGCAAGCTGATCAATTTCTTCCTCCAACCGATAAGGATCGTAAATCTTAGATAGAATAGTGACTGCTTCAGATTTTCTCTTCTGCCGAGGTTTATTTAAGTCAATATTGTTACTTATCAGCAAGAATTTCCACAAAGTTAAATATTTGAACCTTCATGTAGAGCCATCGCGGGGACTCGGGTAAAAATAGCATGAGGAAAAATTGAATAGCAGCAGGCACTCCCACCACACCAAGCATCCATCTCTAAGTCCCAGGAATCTGCTCAGGCATTCAAGTGATATAGAAAATCAATACATATGCTCAGGCATTAACTTTAATAAAGTGAATATGCTTTAGTTCTAGCAATCACACCTCACTGCCATAAGCACCAATAACCACATTATTTGAATACTAACAAAGTTAAGAACTTTTTCTTCAGTAACATTTGAGAGGAGAGAAAATATTTTTCACTCAACCAAAGAACTAGCGTGCAAAGCAATTTGCACACAACAAGCTAACTCTCAAACATCTTTCAATAAATTAATTTAACCAAATCAAGCAATGTGGATAAAGAAAACTTAGTCTAAATTGATAATAAATCATGGAAGTAGTATATTAAAACTCTTAAAACAAGTTGATCAAAAAGATTTTGTTGGAGAGACATTTGCATAAGTTAACACAGTAGAGAACTAGGAAATGAACTATTACCATGGCTTATTCACTTTAATCGGATGGAATTGTTAACTACTAGATAAATGAATGATAAATTACCTGCAACTCTCCGAAACTCTTGGATCAGTGTCCCCTAAAGATTCAATCTGTATTTTCAAGCCTTTCTTGTAAGACTCACGGAGCGATCTAGACCCAGCATCGAATCGGTATCACCGAGCTGCATATGCCCTGAGATAGACGCAAGTACATGATCTAGCTGTCTAAAGCGCATGATACTTTAGGACTTAGCTTTGTGCTTGTATGGCTTACACCAGAAGTGAAAAGACATGATTTTGCTAGAATTTGAATTTGTCCCCTTTTTAATTTAAGAACATAAAGATGGCAGTTAAAATATTTAAAACTTAACAGGCATTGCCAATTTTTCTCAAGACTCATTTGTTTCATGTGATCCCAACAATTTCACCCAATGTCCTATTTCTATGCCAAGTAGGATCTAATAATATTAGAGGAATAACTGGATTAGTTTTAATGAATAAAAGAAATCAAGTTGTTATGCCTAGTGCATTGACACAGTACTGAAGTTTGAGATCAAGTAAAAGCATAAAATGAAAAACATTTAAACATGAAACCACCAGATGCCATCCTCTTTGTTAATCATAGAGTAGTTTACCAAATGAAAGAAGACCTGACTGGACAAGGATTTGCACAACGCTTTCTCTTATCTGGACATGAAAGAAAGAGACGCCGTCCTCATCCTTTTCACGGTACATTCAGAATTTAGAATGTGTAGCAAAAAGCAAACAATTCTGACATAATTCAAGTCCAATAGTTATGGCTAGTTGGTGATATATTCCTTAAAATATTAACCACTAGTTGGTGCATATGTATGACTACTTACGACTTAATAACAAATGAACATAGTAGACATTTTATCTCCATATAAATGATTAAATACCTCAGCTTCTTGCCTCAGCCAGTGCATCAGGATACTTTATATACTTTGCAAGGGCATCAATGAAATTTATATACTTTACAAAAAAAGGTAAAATGTGCAAAGACGAGCATATGGTTTCTCATAAACAAAAAAATATTCATATGATTTCAGATGTTCTATGGTCTAAACCACGTCTTTATTGTTTCGTCAATGTGGAAGTCACATGATAGAAATTTAGGTGGAATTGAAATTTTTAGATTCTAATAGAAGCTCTACCAGCAAGACAAAGACTAGTAGACACCTTTATGGCAATCAAACTCGAGAGCCGCATCTCTGGAGGAGGTTGCTCCCATTCAATGTTAGATTATAAAGTAAAAATTAGAAACAACGCAACCAGCGTCTTTAGGAATTCAATGCTATTGCAGCACAAGTGCATGAGGTTCAAACATTTCTAAACTCTTAAGCTCACACTACACTTTCTAACAGATTCATTCAACAAATCTAAGAACTAACTACTAGGTTATCACAGAGTAATGATAACAATCAGCCGCATTAGAAGAAGCAAAAATTAGGATTTCAAGCTCATAATAAACTCGAATTAATGAATTCAAATGAACAAAATCGAATCCAATTATAGTAACTCATAGACTCTGAAAGATCAAATGAAATCAAAAGAAGATAAGAAATAGAAAAGAATTTAGGTGTTTGAAGTATATATAATTGTAAAGATGAGATCTTTTACCTGGGATTGTGGCCGGCGATGGAGAACGGAGATGGCGTGAGGCGACGGTGAGCAGCGGAGACGTTGAATGGCGACGGGAGCGGAACGATGTTGAACGGATACGGTGAACGGCGACGACGTTGAACGGCGGCGATGTCGAACGGAGCCGGTGAACGGCGGTGTGTTGAACAGAGATGAGATCAACTGCTTTCAATATTTTCCCTAGGTTTCCAAGTTAGTATGGGTAGGGACAGAGATATTTTGGAGTTAATAAAAGTAACTTTTTATTAGAGATATAATGGCCATTTCTTTTATTTGCTGGTAAAATAGTATCAGTAGCGGCTAATGTTTTATTTGCCACTATACATTGAACTATGAAGGTATTAGCAGCTATTAGTTTATAGCCACTAATAAAATGCCGGTAAAAGGTTTATTTATTGTAGTGTATGTAGTAATGTTTGTAATTAAATATATTTTTCACTTATGAACTGGTTCATTAGATATTACTTTCACTAACCAACGTCTTTTAAAAAGATTGTAGAATTTGAGGAGTTGCAATGATTCAGGCATAGATTCTTTTGACTAAGTTAAATTTGTGACTCCTCACATGGTTGGTTATATGCTCACCGAATTCAAGCTCTTCAGCAAAACGGAAAAAGCAAGAGTATATTGATCAAAATGCATTCTTGGGACTAATTGTCCTTGTGCGTCGCGAGATATTCTTTCATGTATGCAACAATTCATACATTTCTAACTGATTAAAGAAATAGAGTAGAATATATACTCAGCATTTTGCGCTTGAAATAGAGAATACATTTACACTGCTTCAGATTTCTAAAACTTTGCTTCTCTTCGTGTTTTACAGATTCCTGGAAACCATTCTTGTGACTTTTACCAATGCCACTATGTGTTGCATCGTAGGGCGAAGAACATGTACCTGGGGCTCCGACCATTATCGCCACCAAGCAGATCTCATATGCTTCAAGGGTCGTATTTTGTTGGCTGCTAAATGCTAATGACACGGCCATTGAGACACATGAGATGAAGCCCACTCCATAATATAATGGCGTCACGATTGAAATAGGATATTCGAACAGGTGTTTGAACAAAAGAAGTTATCATATGTTTTAAGTTTATATATACTTTTATTTTTGAATTGGGATTTATCTTTTACAATTGTATGGACTATTGTTATTTTGTTATCTGTGGCGTTCAATCTCTAAATGCAAAAAGACAAATTATTAATCAGTTCTTTTCCAGTCCTAAAACTGTAGACAATTTATAAGGTGTTCTATTTTTAAGTTTCTGTCAATTTTTTTTTTTTTTTTTTTTTTTTTTTTTTTTTTTTTTTTTGTGATTCACAATTAGAGATTATGAGACGTTAATTTGTTTAGTAATTCCATGTATCTTCCAACAAAAGACAGTACTAACATATAGAGGGATAGCAAAGTGGTGGACGTTGGGGAAGAAAGGAAGATAAAAATCCAAGGATTGTTTGTGCCAACTTGTGGAACAATAGAGAGGTACGTACATCAATTATTGATGGTTTTTCATAATTTGAACTTTATTATTCCCTTCGGCACTTAATCTGACACATATTTTGCAGATAAATTAGAGTACATAATTGTTTCTTTCTTTACAAGTATATTCAATTGTTGCATTTACTTCTAGCAATCAGATCCATGCTGTCAACTATTTTTAAGAAACTTGAACAATTTTTGCTTTATACAAGCCTCATGATCATGGATCAACTATGGGTTGTTTGATATCATCAATTGGATTCAAAATGTATATACTTTTTGTTGTTGCACTAAGAAAAATTGCTTAATTCTGATTCTTAGGGGTTGCATAATTCAGAATAAGGCTGGCAAGGAGAGACCTCCATATATAGCTTTTAAAGTCATGCATATTTGGATTCACACCAGTTAGACTAGATGATAAAAATTATCATAACGAATATATATGTGGAGTTAACATAAGATTAAGACAAAGCCTCACCATAAAGTTATTGCTTATATATAGAATTTGTATCTGTATGCTTGTGGTGTTGATATGGAAGACATTGAATATGAGTAGACACTAGCAAACGAAGAATTGTAATATTACGAGACTGAGAGGGGACACTAAATGGGAAACTTAATATTCATTGGCTCTCTAAATGTGATGGAATACGCTTGACAAGAAACAAAATTGCAAAACTTCTTTCTAGTTGATCTAGAAGAAGTGTACCAAAGTAGGAGCTAAGTACAAAAAAAGAAACGCTAATCTTGGGACTTTTGAAGGCTAAGGTTTCTTCCTTCTTTTACCTGGATAAATCGAACTGATATTTATGTTATTTGGGTTATGTATCATTTTATGAAATACCCCCCGTTAAATATCAAAGTTCGGAAAATACCTCATTATTTTATTTGTAACATCAAATATTAAACAAAATGTTTAGCCAAATAATTATAGCACAAAATAAAAGATTAAATTTGAGAAACACGTACCGTCCCTTTCTACATCTGTTTATGCATCTTCAATGTATACAATAAATTATAGTTAATCATCATAATGACTCTTAATTGCTATCAAGCCATATAGCTCTCTCTGTTCCTATCACATCTGGGGCATCAAAAGAGTTACTAATGTGAAAGGTCACTAAGATAATAAACAAGAACCGATTAGTTTTCCTAGAGTGTGTTGACCTGTGTATTGTATTATCAAAAAGCTCCTATATATACAAGCGTCTTATATCCACCCCATGCTTCAGTTCTTTTACATATTCCACTTCCTTATATTCCTCCCTAATCATTTTTCCCTTTCTTATTAAGCTTATGTCCAAGTAACACATTAGTTTGGTTGTTCGTTTGTGTTCTTTCTTGCCAATAATTTAATACTTCTATTTCCTGTAAATTATATTGCAACGCTAAATTTTGTCGGTAAATAGTTCATTTACTTTTTGTTACTTCTACGAGCGTTCATGATTCTATATAGTTTTGGTTAGATACAATTTGGCTACAAAACACTTTGGACTGCTATTTTATAGTATGGAATAGTGTGTTCATCCAAGAACATTAATTGTATATTCGGAATAAAGGAGGAGTTTTTTGTGTTGAGAATTTAATTAAATCAACATATGAAGCGGAATTTTAAAAGTCGTGAAGGATTATGATTATTTTAACAATCTTAAGATTCTTAAATTTCAAGTACTTAGAAAGTTTTACAGTTAAGCAGTCACTCTATTGTTCTATCTTCCTCTTATTTGAACTTGAACTTTATTCTTTTTTCTTTTTAGGTAGAAAGCATAAAATTCAATATACTCAAGCTGGTCGAATAGCTCCCTATGTCAATTTGAGCACGTATTTTTCCTTAAAACATTCGTATTACGCATCAGAAAGATATCTTGATAATATTTATTTATATTGATTAAAAAAGTTTGTACTGAATAATATGAGACACACGTGCGGAGCACGTATCCAGAACTAGTTATTATAAAAATGAGAATCCCTTAATATAATTATTTTACTGAAAAGCCCATAAAATAATAGCGAACACCTATTTTACCCTTCAACTAAAAGTTACTCCAAAAATAGTTTTGTATAAAGAGTATAGAAAATTTGGTTCGATTTGAATACTTGCATGCATGTGGTTTAATTGAAGTATATTATATGCACAGCCTACACATTATCCAAAATAAATGTATTTCAATTTCTATTCATCAAAATCTAACTTTTCAAATTCTCATATAGTTTATCTACTAAATGGCAACTAATTTGAACCTCTAAACGAAAAATGGTGCAGAGACAATGTATTAGGAACCATTCAGTTTGTATATATTTTTATGTAACCCTTTGGTTTGTTGACGCCTAAAATTCTCAGGATCACTCTTAAGTAGATACCTAATTCCTCTCAAACACTTTAAAATTCCTCTTGTATTAAAAATCACCAGCCACATGACTAGTGGAAAAACAAGAATGTTTAAGAATATTGTATAGACCCATACACGATATGCTTATATGTGTTACAATGTAAAAACCAACCATTTGTAATGTTTTTCCATATTTTCTCGCGATTCTTCTTTAGTTCAATACTTTTTATTGAAAAATTGGGTAGACAAGATGGAAATGTAGCATGTGCTAGAAATATCAAAGATTAGTGTTTCTCATTCTCTTTTTGTATCTTTTTTCCCTTTAAAAGATGTTTGCTTCAAGCTTCCATATTCTTTCATCAATTATCTCCGAAGCTTCAGTAGCTTACTATTTATGTTTCAAGAAGTTTGATCTATATTTTGTGTTTTTTTAAACCTAAATTTCAAGTGTTTAATGTTTACTTGCCAAAATCCAAATATTGGTTATAAGCAAGTTACATCCCTGCTTTTCTCTAAGAAACGAAGTTATCAATCATGTAGTGATCAGTTGTGAAGTGCAGTCTAATTAAATGATGGAGTAAAGTGAAAAAGAAAAAGCTGTTTGATGTATAAAATATGATTTAATTTATGGATAGTAGGAAGTTCTTATAGGATTTCCTCGGTCTCGGCCATACTTTTAATCACCCAAAAAAAAAAAAAATTACGTTGTGAAGCTTAGAGCGTAAAAAATAAAAAATAAAATAAAAAAACTACATGAGTTTTACGTTAAAATTCTAGTCTTAGCCTATACATGAACATGTACTGTTGTATGAGGGTTCAGAAAAGCTTTGAGAAATTAACCTACAAATTTTTGCTTTTTATATTTAGGCTTTTAATTGTGGCCACTGATTTATGGTGTCTCTGTGTTAGGCTGATATAAATGTAGCATGTACGTATAAGAAAGCAAGGTTACATCTTTGAAAAATGGGAATAGTTTTAGCGGGAGTATTAAATGTAATTTGGAAACACAAGTAAGAGGACTTAACTGTTCAATATGAATACTGTCCGAATGTTCTGAAACTTATATTTTCCTCTCAAAATATTGCATTACGCATATACTTACGGATATGAAATTCACGTGCAACGCACGTGTTCAAAAACTAGTAAGATGATATGTAAATAACATATTTTACTTGTATTTGTCACCAAGTCATATAACTATTTTTTTTTTACCAAAAAAAATTACTCAATTTAATTTCTATCACATAAAATAAAATACACTGAAAATGCAACTTTTGGCCCCACATAACACATGTATAAAACTTTCATGTAGTTATAGCAACTCAATTTACATAATATCCACACATTACCATTTAAAAAAATAAAAAAATGCACAAACAGATCAACCCAACCTAATAGCCGATGTGTCTTTCACCATCTGTCACATCTTGAGCCTGTTTGGGTGGGCTTTTAAGTGGCTTTTTTTAAGTGGCTTTTAAGTCAAAAAGTGACTTAAAAGCCGCTTTTTGAGAAGTTAGGATTTCCTAACTTCTCAAAAAGTGACTTTTAAGTCACTTATGACTTAAAAGTCTAAAAAAAATTAAGTTACCAAACATATATTAATGGGCTTATAAGCTTATAAGTCACTTTTAAGCCCACCCAAACAGGCTCGAAGTGGTATTTTCTTTAACTGAGTTAAAAAATATTTTTTTTTAATAATTTTCATATGTTGTACCATGTCAATATTATTTAAGATGAATTGCTGAAACGACAACGTGCTCTCGTATTTTGGACCAGATTTAGAATTTTTCAAGAATTTTTACAATCATAAGGTTGACTTTCACTAGAAGCTCAACCTGGAAAGTTTTCCTGATGTGTAGGCCTAACCGACACTACTTTATGACTTTCGTGCTATAAACTGAAAGTTGGATAATCATCGGTTATATTAACTCAAGGAATGAGAGAAACAACTTTACTATCTTTCATTTTTCGTATAATCCAATTAGAGAATAAACGAGATGATAGATATTGCATGATAAATAGTCATGCCCTTATAAAATACGCATTTTTTAATTAGAAAAACACTGTTCCTGTAACGCTCACGACTTGTGATAGCTAGGAAATAAGACAAACTCGTTAATGATAAACATTGTTCCACACTTCCAGTTTAGCTCAATGGTCTGATACAAGATAACATTTCCATCCAACAGCACAAATAACTTGGTCTGAAAGATCAACCATTGTCTTTCTTTTGCAAATTATATAGAGATTCCACAAAACATTAAACACTTGCTAAATGTCTTACTTTATACTTATCATTGTACAAGACAGCTACAACAATTAAGGGGGTGGTACTTCTACGTACTTGGTGAGTAAATGAATGAGTAAATACACAAAAGAAATGAATAGGTCTAATGTAACAAGTCCTTTACTGATCAAACTTCAGGATCCCACGCAAGGACTGACGAAACAATGGTTCAAGTTGAATGAGTTCGTCCATACCATTGTGCATCAAATATGTATTGAATCCAGCACAACTGAACAACCACTGGAACTCGCATGAAATTGCAATGTCAAAAGAATCAACTAAATCCTTCTCTACCTTTGTGAATCCAGTCTGGACAAATATTAGTGCATTGGATACTTCAGATACTTAAAATTTAGAGAGTGACACAGCGCAAGAGAATCACTTTAACGGATTGTTTAGGTCCAACTTTGCCCTGAGAATAAGAATCTCATAGTTACTTAACACTAGCAGTCTGATTCTGATCTGCTACAACATTGTTGAACTTACCACTAGGTACTCAGAACTTTGAAACTACCATGTCTCACAGGCTGTGGAAGAAAAAGAGAGCTCAGCATTTTCTCCAAAGACTGAGCTGTGTACTTTGCATATTTGGCACTTCCTTCTTGTTCAACCAATGGCCCATAGTTCTGCATGTAACTCCGATAAACAGGTACAATTGCCTGAGTGATGAGCTGGCACGTCTGTTCTCTTAGTTCTTTGTCAAGCATGACCCAATTAGACTGCTTCTTATACATGTCATCGAAAGCTTCATTAAAAGCTTTTAGTCTTCTCTTGACAAGATCACGAGCAGTAGCACGCCCACCAGAGAACAGAATAAGACCTTCCCGGCTTAATAGAGCAGGAAGCTTAGCCCAGCTTTCTTTCAAGAAGAAGGCAGAGTAGTACTCCTTGTACTGTTCATGTTCTATCAGCCAAGAATCTCCCAAAAGAGTACCAAGCTTTGTGCCTTTCAGCTGCTTGTAAAGATGCCAATGATTGTTCATCAAGAACACATATGACAAAACATTGTCTTCATATGCCTTAGACCATGTCTCTAAATTTACCTGAACAGCTCTCATAATATTCAGTAGCTCATTAATGAGAAGCCGCTCTTGAAATGTTTCATGCTTCCAACTTCTTTCGATTACTAAAACTTGGGTGAGAATTGGCTTATACTCATCTCCTAGCAGCTTATTGCAGTAATCGGTGATGAAAATGAAAAGTTTTGGAACATTACCATCCGGAGGAGGTGGCATTTGCCTCTGCAATTCAACTTGAACCATAAGTTCCCAGAAGATTTCACTAGCTCCATCAATAACTCTCTTGATAAGATCCCTTGTCAAATTTTGGATTTCAGCACATGCAGCTCCACCAAAAAGCCGATTGAAATCCAATCTCAGCTTGTTTAAAGATGCAAAGATATCCAACAGTTTTAACATCTTAATTGGATCCTTCTTACTCTCTGTTACAGTTTTTCCAAACTGAAGGAATGCAAGGATACCTGCCTGGGCAGCTATTTTAGCGAAGCAGCCCGTCCACACATCTACTCCAAATTTTTCAAAGACGTCACTGCAGAGTTTATACTCGGCCTCTAAAAGCTGCTTCACGGCAAACTCTAGATGCTTACCCCAATGAGCAATGTGGCTCTCTATGCTCTGCACGTCATTGAACTCGGAGACTGAAATCTCGAGGTAATCCAAATTAAGTGCCTGCAAACTTGCCCTGACATTAGAACTCCGTACTTCAACATAGATCAAAACGCAATTTTCAAGCCTGTTATAGGCAACCAATTTGCCAAGTATAGCATGTAGCTTCTGTATAACAGCCACTGGCAGAGGGGAAGGAGCAATGCAGGCTTGTTCACCTGGCAGGGGTGGAGCAGACATTGGTAACGGAACAGTATGTTCAGCCAGTAACCGCCTAAATTCATTTTCCAATCTGTCCAACGCAGCCTCGAGAAGTCCTCCGTCTAGGCGACCCTTATCCTCCCCATCGTGCAACTCTCGTAGAGAAGTCAACGCCTCTTTCAAACTCGAAATAAACTTTCCATCGGCAACACTATGGTCCTCTAGGTACTGCACAATGTCCAGCAACCATTGAATCGCCATCTCACAACTCTCCCCCAAAAATCTTAATGCCTCTTTAAGCCTCTTGAGCACACCAAGGTATCCCCGGAGATTGGATTGAGGATCAGACAAGGACTTCTCAAGACCATGAATGGCATCAAAAACCTTAAGAACAGCAGCGGCAGGTACTATAGCACGATTAATATGTCCAACAGCAGCACTGAGATCATCCCTTTGAGCCCGAATCGGCCTAATTGCAGCTTCCAAAGAAGGCAATCTCTGGTTAATCTCAACTAATCTAGGCTCAGCTTTTTCAAGAGATAAACCTAAGGCTTTAGATTTCTCCAAATTAACACTCAAAGATTTCCTAGTAGATATCAAATGTTCAATACCTTTTTCCATCTTATCAAGAACTGCAAAAACAAGCTGAAAACTAGTATTCCAACATAAACCCCACTAATGAATCACAAATCTCAGTCCACTCCCACAATCAAAGTTATTAACTTTAGCAATTTATATGCAATGTATTACACAAGAAAACAAAAAAAATCAATCTGGATTCTTGTAGAAGTGAACTTCCATTGTTGACTTTTCAGCAAACTCTCAACAAACCAAAACAAAAAGACTATGCAACAAAAAACAACACACTCAACTAACAACTAATTGTAAAATCAAGAAAGTTAATTCAAACAAGAAACAGCAAAAGATGTATATGGTTTCCAAAAGAACTCACAGACCAATTGTGGGCAAGCCACAAAGGGGTTAAAATAGCAATCTTGATGGAGATCCAGAGTAAAAGTCAGCAAGATTAATATTCATATACTGAATCAAATTCAAATAGGTCTGTTGGAAAACAGAGAAATGACACCCCTAAAGCCAAATTTGGAAACTGGAAGAAAGAGTTGGTGCTTTTTTTGCACTACAAAGTGCCAACTACTTAGACACTAAGGGGTCGTTTGGTTGAGATAGAGTTTACGCGGGTATTAATAATGTACGTATTAGTAATGCGGGTATTAACAATGCGGGTATTAGTAATGTGGGTATTAATAATATGG
Source organism: Petunia axillaris subsp. axillaris (assembly GCA_029990575.1). Classification (NCBI taxonomy): domain Eukaryota; kingdom Viridiplantae; phylum Streptophyta; class Magnoliopsida; order Solanales; family Solanaceae; genus Petunia; species Petunia axillaris. The sequence continues at coordinate 25,703,248 of JARKNS010000003.1, forward strand.
GTATTAGTTATGTGTGCATTAACTATATATGTATTACAATATAGGGATTATTTCTTGAATCACTAATATATTACAAATTAATATACAATATTATAATTTAATATATTAGTTATTCCTTAAATAAAATTAAAAAAAATATCCTTATAATTACGAGGGTTAATTTTGTCATTTTAAATTTTTATACCTGCATTGTTAATACCCACATTACTTATTCCACCTTCTACCCCGCATAAAATAATACATAGATTCCCGCATAACTTATGCGGGTATTAATTATGCGGAAAAGAAGAAATGATACCAAACGTTGTACTAAATAATACTAAGTTTTATGTGGGGATGAAAGTTGAACCAAACATGGTATAAATTAATGTACCTTTTAGTGAGGATATTAAGTTTGTGCATAGCCCAACCAAACGACCCCTAAATGCAATACTTTTTGTCAAAATTTGAATTTTATGTAATCGGAAAAAAATGAGTTAGTATGTATACCTTTGAGTTAAAAAGGCTATTTCGATATGACTTACTAATAGTTTAAGTTGCTTAATTTGTTTGTGTTCTTGTACTACTACTCCATTAATTTTTACTCGACTATAATATATTAACATAATTTGGTGTAAGCATCGACTTCGAAGTATTTTTGATGTAAAAATTTTAATCCACCTAAGAGTAATTTGTTTGTAATAGGCATTTGACTATGTCATTTTGATACTCCCTCCGGTTCATTTTATTTGATCACTTTCCTTTTTTAAAAGTCAAATAATAAACTTTGACCAATATTTTGAGATATATATTTCTTCACCATATTAATATGACAAGAATTGCAACTTGTAGTACTTTTCGTATAGTTTTTTAATATCTAAATTATAATTTTAAAATATTGACTAAATCTAGTTCAATTTGAATCCGAATATTGGTCAACTTGACTCTCGAAAAGTGAAAAACATCAAATAAAGTGGACCGGAGGGAGTAATAAATTAGATTTGTTTCGTCACATAAATTTAGTGTTTTATATGATATGCTGTTATGCTTGTTGGTATGATTTTTACTTATCTGGTTCCAATCCTTCTAATTACTCATTTTAGTTTAGAAATTACTCATTAGTAGCGCTTTTATTAACTAATATAGTAGATTATATGATTTACAACAAATCAATCAAGTATATTTCTATTTTAAGTTGTAACTAGATCAAAGGCGATAATTATCGTAACATTATGCATTAAGTACCGTGCTGCTGTGAATCTTTTATTAAAGAGAGATATCATATAGTGATGATGATAATCTAAATAAGTACAAATGGATCGCATTAAGTACCTTAAGATAGTAAAGTGGAATATATAAATATTTTCTCATTGTTCAATGTCTATGACATAGACTCTCTGTCTCATTGTTACTAATTTTCACCCGCACCCTGTTAGGGGAAGTTCATAGGGAGAATTATAAAAATACCTTGTTAACTTCACATTTTATCTTTTAATAGTCCTTAATTTATGAAGTTTGTTGCTCTCAAAAACACACATAAATATACGTAGTCGGCAAGTAATAAAGTGATTGAAATCGAGTATCGTTCCACAAGGACCCGTGATTAATAATTCACCACATCAAATAATTCATAAGTATCTAAACAAAAAGGTTTCGATATAATTTTTAGAATTATTCTAACTAAAATTAACTAACAAAAGTAAAGAGTTAACTAACAATATTAAATGCAAGAGGGTAGATTCAATGTACGAAATATTCTAGGATTATGGTAAATCTATCAATCTTGTTGAATTCTTCAGTTAATCTGACTAATTTTTATCTGGGTTATTAATCGGCGGAGTTAATCTTTCTCACAAGGCTCCGTCGAGACCATGCTCGTCCGCTCAAGTTAATCCAACACCTATATTCCTATGGAATCAGAAGTTAACAAGAACGTATTAATAATTCCTTCAATATTGATTAAGCAATGTGAATAGGCATATTCCTATCATTATCCGGAAATCTATTCGACGATGCCCAGGTTCAAGATCATGTCCCATTCCTTCTTATTGCACTCGTGAAACCCTTCTTCCGAGTTCGAATCATGAGTTGTAGATAGAGCTCAACTATTGACAAATAATCACACAATTAAGTGCAAGAAAGAATAAATAACTCAATAAGACAAATCAATAAACTCAAATCAACATGCAAGTTCTAACATTCATGGAGAATCTCACAATCCTAGAACTAACAAATTATATAATTAAGGAGAAAGAAAAAAAATAGCAAAACTTGATTGAAGACATGTCCGAGTTGCGGCGCGGCTGCCCTTATGTGTTCCCTTCTTCTCTCAAAGTCAATCCCCCCTTAAAAATATTTATTTTATATTTTTTTGAAACATCTAGGTAAATTAGCCTTTTCCCACTCACCCTAGGACTTCTAATTAACGCTACTATTATTGAGTCTTGGAAGCGTGTTGGCCTTGTGCTGGCATAAGCTAAGTGCAAGGTATTGCTTCGTGTGCGCTGGGGACATACTGGCATGAAAGTTGGCACAAGGTGCGGAAATTGTTTTTCACAGGTTGGCATTGTGCTGGCACGAGATTAGCAATTTAGCATAAGGTCCCAAGAGTTAGTTTCATGTGCTCAGGTGTGCTGGCATGACTTTGGCACAACTTTACTCCAACTTTAAAATTCATTCATGTGATGCTCCAAATCATCCATTCTCTTGTCACTTTCATAAAAATCAACACCTAAACATTCAAACACCATTAGTTAGCTAAATGCACTACCATTATCAATTTAAGCACATAAAAATCACTAAGATGCGAGGAAATGTCGCAAAAATATGCATCTTTTTAGTCAAACATCAAAGTCAGTATACACCAAACTAATATACAGTATGTGCAAACGGTCTCGTCACGTATATATAATGGCTATATTCAATTTTCAGGTGTATCTAATCTGTTTTCTCAGTTATACGCAATGTATACACTCATTTTGTCAGTTATAATTAGTGTGTACACACTCCTTTTTAAATTCTCTATATATATATATATATATATATATATATGAATAAGATTATATATACATCTACAATAACACCATCTTCCAAAAAAATGAAGAAGAAAAGGAAGCACTGGTGTAGCAAGTTTGACCAGAAGTATGTTTGGTAGAGCAGGTTTGACCAGATCTCTCTAGAGAAGGTTTTACCAGTGGCGGAGTAGGTTTGACCAGGGTGGAACAATTGTCGGAGCAGATTTGACCAGTGGCGGGGCAGGTTTGATGAGTGGCGGAGCAGGTTTGATTCGAAGCAAGTTTAGCGGAGCACTTGCAGAGCAGGTTTGACCAGATCTTGTAGGAGCTACATGCCGGAAAATGTTCGTGATAGTGGCAGAGAGAAGTGAGAGGCAGTGAAGGCCGGAGGGAAGAGTGGACAGTGACCGAAGGAAATAGGCGGCAATAGTAAAGAGAAGGGAAGAAGAAGTGGGAACTACAAACCCTAGAAAGGGGTTGCTAGAAAAAGTTAGGAGGTATAGTTGGGTGTTTGTTTTGAGTTATTTTCTTTTTAAAAGGATTAAAAAATATAAAAAGGGTGTTTGTTGGTTGTCTACTTTATTTCCCCAAGTTTATATTCTTTTTGACATTTGTGACCCTCTGAGTTCATTGCTTTTGATCTTAATATTTGAGGTGCTATTATTATATAATTACGAGAAAATTATTCCACATGATAATTTGGAGACTTTTTTACAAAACATATAGTGACATATTGTCCAAATTACATAATATAAAGGAATTGAGAACTTAATTACAAATATAGCGGAAATATAAAACCTTAAACATATCAAAATACTAACTCATCCTCCCATTTCTCCCATTTAACTCCCTCACTTTCTCTGCCCGTTGCCTCGGCCTCCTCCCACATTGTCGGAGCTCCGGATAAAGCTTTCTTCTACTCTATTCTTTGTTAAAGTTTTGTGCCTCTTATTAGTCTTACTGCAACATTTTTTTTGTGTAGTAACCGGCACCCCACATCCCTTTGTACTCCTTCATTTCTCGGGAGCTCTCACTGTTGATTTTCACTTAGGTTTTGTGATATTTTTTATTTAGATATGATGTTTTCTATTCAAATTTAATATTTTCCATTTATATTTGGTGTTTTTGTTCCATAAATGGTATTTTCAGACTAAAATTTAGTGTTTTCCGTCCAGACGTGATGTCTTTGTGCTCTTTTTTTTCATCTTTTTATATTATTGTATCTCCTTTGTATCTTACTGTATCTACACTATTTCTATACTATATCTTACTGTTTCCACAATATTTCTACATGTATCTACACTATTTCTGCATTGTTTATGCTTGTATTTACATTTTTTCTATTGTTTTTGTAATTTTTGCACTGCTGTTGAATATATTTGTATTATTTTTGCACTATTTCTACAGACCGATGACGGTAGAGCGGGTACCATGTGACAGGGGGCAGCAGGGGGAGGGATGGGATATGGAAGCTAGGGTTTTTCTTTATTAGTATTTCCAGCAACTTGTATATAAAACTATTGCTATGTTGTGTAATATCATTAATATTGCTATTATCTTGTAATTGATGGTGTAAAATTGTATATAAGTATAAATATTAATTATTCATATAAATTTTAGAATAAAGGTAGTACTTTTCTAGTGGTTAAATTTAAAAAAGAATCCTACAGGCTACATCAAATCAATACTTTATTATATGTTCAGAATTTGAAATAAAAAACTTGAACACTTGGAAATAAAATTAATGCAATCATATATCATCCTACATAACAAATATATCATCCTACATAACAAAGAAATTTCTTATTAATAAGAAGACTTGTGAAATGATATTTATGAATAATTATATTCATGTATTTTCATTAAATTATAATATAATATTTTTATAAAATTACATGAATATTATATTCAATTCCCGCATATTTCTATCAAACCTCGCAGGAAAAAGAATTACAAGTGAAAAAGAGAAAAGATGGAAGAAAGACAAATGATGATGACTTGGAAGAAAACAATACGGAAGAGCAAACATGAAATTCATCTAGTTCAATCTCTAGATGCATCTATAGTTCAACACTAGATCAATCTATTGTCAATTCCTAGATATATCTAAGCAACATCTACAAGTGCATCGGGGGACCTTGAACTCTATAAATAGGAATGCAAAGTTTTGAAGAAAAGCATCAGGAAGAAGTAGAAAATATAAAAGTCATCTCTTTGTTTCTCTCTCTCTTTATTCTAGCTAGTTGTAGTATTTTAATTTCCAAGAAGAAATGCTCTTTCAAATAGTTCTTTCTTTTTTGTGATGGAAATACTCCTATCAATGGAGTAACTTCTTTTGTTGGGAAAATTGAGGAAACTTGATATATTATTATGATATTAATCTTGATTTAATACAATCTTGCCCTTAAACTCTTACTTACATCTCGTTGGTGCTAGAATGATAGAGATCTTTTAATTATTTCTATCACGTCGTTTTAATTACTCTTAGTTATTCTATATTAATTTTATAATTCTCACGAAGCAAAATTAATACACTATAACTAATGAATAAATTTGCAGCATGAAAATAATTCTTAATATATCTATCATTCAAAATCTTTATATTTCTTACTTCGATTTTAATTCTCAAGAAGGAATTGTTGAAAGTAATATCATAGATTTTTGGTAAAGATAATCTCAAGAGGTTTTTACTTTCCTTTTCGGCACAAATTGGGCAAGATTATTTTGATTATTATCGTCACTAGTCATTCATCAGTTAATAATCATAACCTCATGGAGTGTTATTGATTGATTGATGATCTTCAAGTGAATAAATATAATTGTATTAGCAATAAGCAGTTATTTCTTAGTAAAATTACATGTATAAATCAAGATTGCACGGTAACAATATTATCAAGTGAACTCAATGACTACCAACTCTTTTTAAATTAAAAATCTTCCCGAAATTGTTTGTTTTAGTTTAAGTAAATTAAAAAATAAAAATTCAAAAATACACCTTTCATCAGTTTGATTCTCTCAAATAGTACTAAAAATATTACAAGTCTGTAGCATAGAATACCCAATATCTGTAGGACGATATCATAAACTATACTAGAATTTGACAAGAACGAGTAGAAAAATCCTATACACATTGGCCTCGTCAAATTTTTGGCGACGTTGCCGGAGATTGACGTACATCTACTTCAGGTTTAATATTTTGTTACTAGTTTGAGAATTTATTATTACCAGTTCATTTATTTTTATTTTTGCTAATATTTTTGTAAGTATGACTGTACCATTTTTAACATGTACTAACGTTTTCTTTCTTTCTCTCTTATTGTATTAGACTACTAGTACTATCTCATTTAGAAGTCTGGTACTAACTTTTAGTTACGTGTTCTGAAATTCATCTATTACTACAAGCTATGAGTACTTCTCAGTTTAATTCTCCTTTTTCATAACTAGTAGTACTACCTAGTATTGCTATCTATTCATAGATTAATAATACTATGTATCCTGTCATTGTTAGTACACTTGCTATTTTCTTCTTTGCAGGTTTCAGCTTTATTTTTAGTTGAATATTTTATTAAGTTAAAAAAGATTTTCTTTTTAATTATAGCCTCTTTTTGTAACTACTGCTATATCATTACCTATACTATATCATACTACTAGTAGCATATTAACTCATTTTTCTTCTACCTAGTCCTTATTAATATATGTATTGATCAGTAATAACATTCTGTCACTGTAAGTTCGTTTACAATACTACTCCTTCCTATTATATATAAAAATTAGATTATATTGCTTCTTTTCATTCTTTGTATTAATTGTTTTGCTTTGTCATTTCTTTTAATTATATTATAGAATACCATCTTGTTATATGCATATAACTAACGAGTTGTGTTTTATAATCTTTGTAATTTTTTCTATTACTATTATTTAAAAAAAATCAAGTAGTTTATAACCTGCTCGTCTGATAAAGAATTGGTCATTTACGATCCTGAAATTGAAAAATCTTTACGATTGCGCAGGAAGGGACTAACACCATCTTCTCAAAGCTTAACTTATGAAAGAATGGAGCAACAACTTGAAGACAGTAACCCACGGGAAATTCCACCACAAATCCATGTAGATGACCAGTTTGATGAAGTGGCACCCAGACCAGCAAACAGAATCCTAAGGAATTTGCTAGACCAGACCGCTTCAACTGCGAATCTAGTGTCAGGAAACCTCCAGTGGCTGCTAACAACTTTTAGATCAGAACAGGCTTAATCCAGACAATTCAACAATCTTGCATATTCACTGGAGAGTCAAGTGAAGATCCACATAGCCACTTGATTGACTTCTTGGAACTAGTTGAAACAACAAAGTACAATGGAGTATCACCTGAAGCAATTAAGTTAAGATTATTTCCTTTTTCTTTAAAATGAGAAGCCAAAACTTGGTTATGCAGTTTTCCTCAAGGGTCCATTACGACATGGGACCAGATGACTCAAAAAATTTTAAATAAATATTTTTTCCCTGCTAAAACCACAAAGCTCAAGCAAGAAATTTCTAATTTCTTGCAAACTGATACCGAGTCAGTTTATCATGCTTGGGAAAGATTAAAAGCGATGCTAAGAAAGTGTCCACACCATGACATCCCATAACATATGCAACTATATATTTTCTATCACGGGCTAAAACCCTTATCTAGAAATGTAATAGATGCAGCAGCAGGAGGATCCACAATGGGAAAAACAACCCAAGAAGCATTACATTTGTTAAATGAAATTTCTGAGAATGCTATTCAATGGCCATTTGAACGAGTAACTATAAAAAAGGCTGCAACAGTAAATCAGGTAGATGCTCTAAACACACTAACCCAATAGATTGCTTCTTTGGCACAAAAATTTAAAACTTTTCAGCTGAGTGCCCACCAAGAAAATCAGTTTGAAGCATGTGACATTTGTGGTGGAAATCATCTTAATCATGAATGTCAGGTGACAAATCAAAATGACGAGCAAGTTAACGTTATTGGTTACAAACCTTATCCCTTTGGGAATCCTATGGCTCAAAAACATCCTGGATTTCCATGGAGTAATCCGAATGGTGCAGAAAACTCTCAAAGTTTTCAAAAACAATTAGCCCAAGCACCACCAGGATTTCAGACTCAAAACAGAGGACAACAGAACTTCAGACCGTATCAGCAGAGACCTCCACAATTTCATCAGCCAAGCCTAGAGGATTTAATGTATAAATATATTAAGAAAACTGATGAGAAAATGGAGAGTCAAAATTCAACACTCAAGAATTTAGAAGTTCAGACAAGCCAATTAGCAACTCTCATGTCTGGAAAAATTCAAGGACCATTGCCAAGCAACACTGAGAAGAATCCTAAGGAACAACTCAAAGCTATTTCCCTAAGATCAGGAAAAGATCTTGATGATCCGTACCCTAACAGAACGGGAAGTTCCCAACGAGAGCAACAGTTAAGTGAAGGTGAGAATATTGAAATGACTCATAACCCATTAAGGAACGAGAAGAGAAGGGAAAGGAAATACAAAAATCAGAGATCAAAACTCATCATGTGTCCGTTCCTTTCCCACAGAAGCTAAGAGAAAAGTTGGATAAGCAGTTTGCAAAGTTTCTTGAAATTTTGAAGCAAATTCATATTAATGTACCTTATACTGATGCTTTGCTTCAGATGTCGTCATATGGCAAATTTTTTAAAAAAATTTTGTCAAGCAAGAAAAAAAATGGAAGAAGTCTTTGTGGTACAACTTACTGAGAAAAGTAGTGCCATACTTTTAAATAAACTTCCACAAAAACTTGGTGATCCATGTAGTTTTACAATTCCTTGTACTTTAGGAGGTGTATATTTTGAAAAAACATCCATTAATCTAATGCCGTTTTCTATCTTTAGAAAATTGGAGCTTGGTGAAATGAAAAATACATTTGTCTCTCTTCAATTAGCTGATCAAAGTACTAAAAAATCTAAGGGAATAATTGAAAATGTTCTTATTAGGGTGGATAAATTTGTATTCCCCGTAGATTTGATAGTACTTGAAATGAAAGAAAATTATGATATTCCTATAATTTTAGGGAGACCATTTCTTGCAACAGGAAGAGCAATTATTGATGTCCATCAAGGACAATTGATACTAAGAGTTGATGAAGAACAGGTCATTTTTGACATGCAAAAGTTGTTAAAATATCCTGAGGATGAGTCATCATTCTCATGTTTTCAAATTGATTTGCTTAGTGACCTTGCAGGAAAATACAAAGATGACCGGTTTATCACTGATCCAATAGAAAGATGTTTGGTAAATTCTGGCACCACAAATGATGATGATCATACCATTAGAAAAGAAGCCGAAATGTTGGAGAGAGAATCAGAAAATGATGAAGTCTCGTCATAAGATGTTCAGTCAAAAATTGATCTGAAAATTCTTCATCCTCATTTGAAATATGCTTTTCTTGAATCTGAATTATTTCCAGCAATAATTTCATCTTCTTTAACTGCAGAACAAGAAGAAAGATTAATTGAAGTATTACGAAAGCATAAAAAGCCTTAGGATGGAGTGTAGCTGATATCAAAGGGATTAGTCCAGCCGTTTGCATGCCCAGAATTCTCATGGAGAATAGTTACAAACCAATAGTCCAGCCTCAGAGGAGATTGAATCCTGTAATGCAGGAAGTGGTGAAAAATAAAATCATAAAACTTCTGGCGGCAGGTATCATTTACCCTATTTCTGACAGTCCTTAGGTAAGTCCTGTTCAGATAGTACCAACGAAAGGAGGTGTGACAATTCTTAAAAATGAAAATAGTGAACTCATACCGACTAGAACAGTACCAGGATGGAGAGTCTGTATTGATTACAGGCGCCTCAATGATGCCACAAGAAAATACCATTTTCCTTTACCATTTATTGATCAAATATTGGAAAGAGTTGCTGGATATGGTTTTTACTGTTTTTTTGATGGATATTCAGGGTACAATCAGATACCACTTGCTCCCGAAGATTAGGATAAGACAATTTTCACTTGTCCTCATGGAACATATGCTTATCGCAGAATGCCTTTTGGACTATGCAACGCTCATGTTATATTTCTGGGTTGCATGTCCGCCATTTTTTCTGACATGACTGAAAAATTTCTTGAGATTTTCATGGATGATTTTACCCTTTCTGGAAAAACGTTTGAGGATTGTCTTCATCATTTGACTTTAGTTCTTGAGAGATGTAAAGAAACCAACTTGATCCTTAATTAGGAGAAATGTCATTTTATGGTTACTGAGGGAATTGTTTTAGAACATAAAATTGCTGCTAAAGGGATAGAAGTTGATAAGGCTAAGATTGATCTTATAGCAGGATTACCCCCTCCCACAACTGTTAAAGGCATTAGAAGATTTTTAGGATATGCAGGTTTTTACAGACGGTTAATTAAGGATTTTTCAAAACTTTCAAAACCGCTGACTAACCTTTTAATGAAAGATGTTAAGTTTGATTTTACAACTGATTGCTTGAAGGCATTTGAAACCCTTAAGGTAAGATTATCCACTGCCCCTATTGTAGTATCCCCAGATTGGAAACTACCTTTTGAGGTGATGTGTGACGCGAGTGATGCAGCTGTTGGAGCTATTTAAGGGCAGAGAAAAGATAAGATTTTTCGTCCCATTTACTACGCTAGTAGAACACTAAATGAGGCACAGCTGAATTATGCAACAATAGAAAAGGAATTACTAGCAGTAGTATTTGCATTTGATAAGTTTTGATCTTATTTGATAGGAACTAGGGTCACAGTTTTTACTGATCATGCATCTTTAAAATATCTCTTAGCAAAGAAGATGCTCGACCTAGATTGTTAATATGGATTTTACTTCTTCAGGAATTTGACCTAGAGATAAAAGATAAAAAAGACACAGAGAATCAGGTAGCTGATCATTTGTCCAGATTAGAGAACCCTCCTCTTGAGTTTTGTGAGATAAAAGAAGAATTTCCTGATGAACATATTTTTTTCCTTAATTCAGTTGTGACTCAACCACCCTGGTTTGCAGATATTGAAAATTACTTGGTTGGAAAATGGACACCTCAAGATCTCTCTTATCAGCAAAAGAAAAAGCATATATCTGATGCTAAACATTATCTGTAGGATGACCCTTATTAGTTTAAAGTTGGTGCAGATAATATCATAAGCAGATGTGTACCTGAAGAAGAGACGAACCAAATTATGTATCATTGTCATCGTGGAGCGATCGGAGGACATTATGCAGCAAATCGAACAACTTTTAAAGTTCTGGAGGCGGGATTCTACTGGCCTACACTTTTCAAAGATACTAGAACATATGTTGCAAATTGTGATATATGCCAAAGAATAGGTAATCTCACTAAGAGAGATGAAATGCCATTGCAATTGATACAGGTTTGTGAAATATTTGATGTTTGGAGAATAGACTTCATGGAACCTTTCCCTTCCTCCCATTCATATGAATACATTCTCGTTGCAGTAGACTACGTATCAAGGTGGGTCGAGGATATCCCCACACGGAAAAATGATGCTCGAACGATGTGTGAGTTTTTAAGAAAAAATATTTTTACAATATTTGGCACACCTCGAGTCATCATTAGTGATCAAGGTATCCATTTCATGAACAAGCAATTTTACTCATTACTAGCAAAATATGGTGTGACTCATAAAACAGGAACACTATATCACGCTAAAAAACAAGGACAAGTCGAAGTTTCCAATCGAGAATTTAAAAGAATCCTTGAATAAACGGTTGAAATTTCCCGTAAAGATTGATCTTTAAAGCTAGATGTTGCATTATGGGACTATCGAACGACATTCAAAATGCCAATTGGTACAACCCCATATAAACTTAATTTTGGAAAAGCATGTCATTTACCTGTTGAAATTGAACATAAGGCTTTTTGGGCATTAAAAGCATTAAACTGTGAATTAACATCTTCTGGAAAGAATAGGTTTATGCAGCTGAACGAGTTGGATGAGTTGAGAATGGAAGCTTATGAGAATTCCAGGATTTTCAAGGAAAAAACAAAAAAATGGCATGGCAATCTGATTAAGCAGAAAGAGTTCAAAATCGGAGATTTGGTACTTTTGTACAACAGTAGACTCAAACTTTTTCCTGGAAAATTTAAGTCTCGATGGACAGGACCTTTTGTTATTACAAATATCACATCATATGGAGCAATTGAAATACATCAACAGAATGGTAGAATAAATTCAAAGTTAATGGGCACAGATTGAAGTTGTATGTAAATGGAAAATTTGACAGAGTTGTCTCTGCAATCATCATAAGTCGAAAAAAATAAGTCGAGCTGGCGACAATAAACTCAGAACTATTTCTTTTATTATTATTATTATTATTATTATTATTATTATTATTATTATTATTATTATTATTAGTAATGTCATTATTACTATTAATGTTATTATTTGGATATTTTAACTTTTTATACGTATAAGATACTGCGTAGTATACATACATAGGAGTAGAACAAATTATATGTGATATATGTTATAAAATAAATAAATAAATATAAAAAAACAACAAAAAAAAGATAGAAGACAACTAAAGGCACGATACTAAGTACTAGTTAGAATGCAACCTTTCTTTCACTTAGTACTGTATTAGGAATAGCAACTTGAAAACAAAAAAGATTTTTCTTAATAGATTGATCTGTAAGACACAAAGGTACATTACCAGAGCAATGTATGAATAACTTCCCCCACACTTAATGTTGGGAAATTGAAACCTAACTTCCCCTTACCCTTCCACAATATTAAATCTTCATCGAAAGCCACAAATCCACACTTGCAAATTTCAGTTTGTTAAGTGCAGATTCATCTTGATGAAGTTTTCATTACTATTGTTGTTCTATAAATAGGGATGAGTTTGATTTTTCTTTTCTGACTTCTCTTCTCATTTAAAAACACAAGAAAAAAAATGCATCCTGAAAATAATCAATCTTCTGAAGGAACACCTTCAGGAAACTGGTAGGAATTCTAATCGTAAACCCATATCTAAAAAAGAAATCAATTTTAAGGAAGAAGATGGACCAAGAGACATGTTCATAGCTCAAATTCTTCAATACTACAGATGGGGATTATTTGCTCGTCCTTGGTAGTTATTATCTTGAATTGGTGTTGGAGTTCTACCAAAATCTTAACCCTGAAATTAATATTGCTATGGTGAAAGCTGTTGATTTTTCTCCACAAACCATTAATTCTTTGTTCTTTCTTGAAAATTTCGATGATGTCGAAACAAGGATTTTTCTTGCAAATCCAAATTGGGCAGTGGTGGAGGTTGAGTTGTGTCCAAGAGGAGCGAATTGGAAATACAGTATCGAAAAAAAGGCAAGTAAGCTCCTTTACAAGAACATCGACTATAGCGCTAGGCCACTTTTAAGTTTTATTGAAAGTAGATTGCTGTCAAACTCTAACTCTTATAATATTTACACTCCTAGAGTGGCACTTCTCTACGCCATATGCAAGAAAATGGCTTTGAATGTTGGTAGATCAATGCTAATATGGTTGAGTATAGAAACGATCCACTTGTGAGAAGTTTATGGTACCCCTCTACAATAACTTTGCTTTGCAAAATAAATGGTATCAAACCGACTGAAAATATGATTAATTTTAAGAATTCAAAAATTATTGATAAATCATGTTGGGCAAAGATGGAAAATACAGAGGGACCAAGAGGAAGAGAGCCCTTGCCAGATGGTGTAAGGAGCCAAATTGGAGGACCTGCAAGCTTCAAATTGAGAAATTAACTGAAGAACTTGGGAGGTTGAATATGTTGCTTGATAAAAATGACCAAAAATTTGATCAAAGATTTGAAAATTTAGAAGAGAAAATGAATCATGGATTTCGAAGGACTGAGCATATTCAGATGCAGGACATGATGTACAACTCATTCACAAATTGGAATTTTTTGAATATGGTAAAGCAGATGGCTGAAAGTTGGAACTTTACTGGATTATCGGATTCCCTCCTATCTACTGGATAGATCCGGACACCACTCCAATTCCAAGTTACTATGTTGCTGAAAATTTTGAGACAGCAGAACAACAACCAACTGAGACTCCATAAACCTTTGCACCTGTTGAGTACAGTCCAATGACAAGCGATGAGAAAACAGGTCTGAAAATATATTTAAGAGTAAGAAAGGAACATGAGAAGAAAAGTGAGTTTAAAAATAGTGTTTAGTCTAGATGATTAAGAACCCAAATGCCTTAACATCCAAGGTCTTTTAGGATATAATTTTTGTTATTTTGTGGTTGTAAGAAAGGGGATCGAAAAGATGTCTTTTGTCTGCTGGTTGCTAATTCTGGAGTATTCATTTGTTGCTGCGTCTCTGGCTTTGGTTTAAACTAAGGCATCATTGTCATTGGTTTGGACATTTCTCAAGCTAAGTAATCCTTGAACTTTGTAAGAATTTTTCTTTCTATTAGTTTAAATGAGAAGGTACTATGGCTTGAACAGATTTCTCTCCTCTACTTATGTTAATCCACGTTTGAATGATTTTTTTGTATTTTGTCTATCTTTAAAACAAGAAAAATAGAATGATAAAGTGATTGGGTCATATAATTTTGCTTGATCTAGAGTTCAAAGTGCTTTAAAAGGTTTTTTGTGACTTGCTATGGCCCAACAGAAAACTCATGGTACATATTTTCTTTCTTGTTTACCTTACCTATGTTAGTCGATGTCTTATATATATATGGCATATAATATGAATAATATTTTTCTTTTAGCAATTTCTGGCTCCATTTAAAAAGTATGCTCACAAGTCCTCTGTTTTAAAAGACTCGCCGGGGACTCGCCTCGGAGCGGGGCACTAGTAAAATGCCCTGAGACTCTCGGACGGGGCTTAGATCCGTGAGACTACGCCTCAAGCGCCTGACGATGCGCCCAGAGCACGCCCAACGCTCGGAACTCGCCTATTGAACCTATGCAAATATCTGTCCAATTCCCTAATTAAGATTGTTCATCCACAATTTCTTTAAAAATGAAGTTATATTCATCTATAGAAATTCAAAAATTGAGTATAACTCAATTAACGAGATATAATATTACATGTATTATAATTAAGAATATCATAAGGATGAATATCATCTGTATATTTAATCTAAAAATCATAGCCGCTGTTTATAGCATCACCACTTGTTGTTGGTCTTCATGTTTTATTTCAGTCACTCAAAATTATTAGACTTCAATTATTTTGCAATTTAGTAGAAATTTTATATTTATCAATGAAGAATTAATATTTTAAATTATAATAGTAATAAATTTTTATTGTTTATTTACTTTTTATAGTAACAAATTTTTATTTTTAATTGTTTAAAAGTTAAGGCCTTATGGTTTATTTGTATCTCATAAAAATTGTAACATTATTCAATTTCTTACCATTGTTAAAAAGGTCAGATCTTTTGTTTCTATAATTTTTTTTCTTATTTTTATTTTTTGTACTTTTGAATTTTTTTGGCTCATTATGCTATTTTATTAATTTAAAATTAATAAAAAAATAAGATCCATGGGACTTACGCCCCACGTCTTGGGACTTACGCCTCGCCTCGCCTCATTATAGGTAAAACGCCTCGCCTTGCGCCCCCGCCTTTTAAAACATTGCTCACAACCAGACTCTTAAAAAAAGGAAAGGGGAAGTTGTATTTCCTAAAAATGTACTTCAGGTTTTACAATTAAATTTATATTTAGTTGAGTCTAAGGCGAGCGTTTATATCTCAATTTACGCTGACAAGTAGTCGATTTTCAGGGCCTTAATTCGAAGACAATGCAAATATTGATTTCGAAGATATGAGTATGCAAGTCCGATGTCGAGTCAGAATGAACAATTCGAAGGCAGATGTAAACAGACAAATTAAAACAAATGACGAATTAGCAATTTACGATGACGTGATTTCGGGCGAGTTTCTATCGAATATGAATTATATGTTAATTTCATTCAATGCTGAATACTTGATTTTAACCAGATTCGATGACAAAGTTAGATATAATGATAAATAAATGTGATCGATAAAAATGTATTCAACCAAATAACAATACGATCGTAAAGCAACAATAGCAATTCACTTGATATGCTCGATACTAATAAGCAAGTTAAATAGTGGATCTACTATGCGATCAGAGTAACGATAACAGATTAACGAGATCGAATGTGATGAATTAAAGTACTGAATAATGGAAATATCATGCAAACAGCGGAATAGGCAGTAATAAATAAATAAATAAAGCGATAAAAGCTTATTGTATTGAAGAATCGGAGGATGGTGCTTCGATGAAAGAGATGAATCTTCTTCCACGCTTGAACCAAGCCACGATTGATGTTTTAATACAAGGGTTGCTTTGATAATGACAGTGGATTAACTATGGTATGATGAGAAAATAACAATAAAGTAATGAGAGAATATATAGCTTGAAGAATGAGAGAGTGGTGTTCAAATGAACGTAGTATGCAAATGAAGGAACAAAGTCCTATTTATAGGTTGAAATGGTAGGGTTCCCGACCCTAGAAGAACTCCCGCTTCTTCACGTCTCTCTTTCAGCAGTTGCCTGTTTTCATCAACTTCCGCCGAATCCGCTAAATTTGTTCCGATAAATTTGGGATGAGGACAACCTAAGTTATCCGTTGGAACACTGTCTTCGAAATTCTCCGATCAAGACATAGCCTAATCGATCCCACAGTCGAACGAAGCCGCTTCTTTTCGATCGTAATGTCCTTGAAATCAATTAGTGTCTTGCCACATAAACGAGTCTGTTCTTCTTGTGATCGAACAAAAATCGACCAATACAGATAGTCCCCCCCACTTGCCAAGTCGTGTGTTCGTAAATCTTGGCAAGTGGCTTGAATTTTTAGGCGGGAAAACACGTGGAACGTTTGCGTCCCTCCATTTTGAAACGTCAAGCTGTCGCCTCAACTTCCCATCGCCGCATGTGTCAGAGATCGTGCGGGTAGCAGTTTTCAACGGTTTCCAAGGTAATGATGGCTTTTACCCTATAAATACCAACTTCAAACTCATTTTTCAAACTTTACAACTTCCAAATCTTTCAAAATTCTCAAAATTCTCCGACTTTCTAAGCGAATCTCAAGAACTTCTTGCTGATTTCTGTCAACTTTTGCTCCAAATCTCTTAAGTTGTTTGTTCCAATCGTTGATTTTGCGCTTTTGACAATGTCTTCTTCTTCCCAAAACATAATTGATGCTGAACTTACTCCTGCTGCGGCAGTTGCCGCCACAGCCTCGCCGCAGTCCGGCACGGTGGCGGAGCAGACTTCCACCGCCGCTGGCATTTCAATGGACAAGAAAGGCAAAAAACGAACGGAAAGGAAAGTGAAGGACTTTGGTCCCAAAAAGTCGTATTCGGAGATTCTTCCGAAGAAATTCACTTATGAGAACGACTGCAAGGTCAGTGTTCAAAGTGAAGCGGAGCAAAGTAAAAAGAAGAATATTCCGATTGATTTAGTATATTGTGCGATTACGTCAGAGTCGATACCACGAGTTCGAGAGGAGTGTGATTGGAAGGTTGGCGACATCGATGTGATGTGCCCTCCAAGGAAATTGACTCTGGCGACCCACGCCGAGGATCATTCCGTAGTATCGACTTACCCATTTACCATCGGTTTTACCCTCCCGGTCTACAACGTGATCGAGGAATTTTGCAGGATGTACAACGTTTGCCTTGGGCAACTTTCTCCGGCGATATGGAGAACAATAGTGATTATGAGGTGGATTGCAGATAAGGCAAAGGTGGAACTGACACTTCGACATATTCTCAACATCTACTCCCCTCGGGTTTATAAAGGAGGGGTGATTAACTTAGCGAAACGGGGCCAACGGGCCTTGATTTCTGACAACGATGACGATCTTCGGGGATGGGATCAACGCTTCATTTTCATCCCAACGGAGCAATTGACAGACCCTGGGAAAGAGCCACTCCTAAGCATGTGGAATCGAACTCGTAAGCGTTTTGCTCCCCTTTTTTTTTTTTTGAAAATTTGTGGCCTTAGTCATGAGACTTTGTATTCTCACTTTCAGCCGACAATGTTTTGTTCGATCAAGTCGCCGATATCATACCTTGGTTGATCCGAGTGCTTGATAATGACGAGAGGGCTTGGAAACCGGTCGCAGCTCTGAGAAAGCTTAAAGCCAAAAATCATGGTAAGCTCTCTTTCGAACTTGCGTTGAACTTGTAATTTGATTCGTACCATTGATAACTTTGAAAAATTTCATTCTCCCAGGCATAACAGGTGCCGGAGGTGAGCCAAGTGATGAGGAGGCTGAAATCGAAGGCGGCGAGAAAGCCGATGACGCTCCTCCTGAAGAAGAAAAAGAAGTCTTTTCAAGACTTGAAGAGCAAGTACTTGCTCAAGGTAGTAGAAAAAGGGCAAGGGGATAGCTCATCGGCTACGCCCCAAACCGTTGAGGATGTGATTGCTGGAATGAGTTCAGCGATTGCAGCGGGAAAAGCCGCCGAAGGAACGACATCGGTTATTGACATCGAGGAAGAGGAAACTGGGGATGAATCTGGATCTGACCAATTAGTGAGGCGACCCAAGAAGCCTATAAAGGAAAGACTCCAGGAAACAGCCATCCAACTCAAGGTGGCTGAACAAGGGGATCTTTCGATTGATGATTATCACCTTTCCTCTATAGCCGAAGAGGTCAATTCGGGCTCAGGAGGATTGCCCAGTAGAGAAGGTGCCATCGTCTCTTTGGACGTTGTGCCTGAAACTCGGGGGGAAATGATCGAGGCCTTTGATCGTGAACTTGAGGAGAGGGATCCAACGAAAGGGAAGATGCTAGCTTTGGATCGACCGATAGCGACGACGAACTCCAAGTACGATGAAGAAACGGGGTCGTCGTTCTTTGGTGCAGATCATGCTGATCCGATAGTACTTCTTCCTCGAGGCGAAGAAGCTGCTGCCTTTTCCGCTTTGGGTGAATCTGAAACAAGGGGTCGTAGATCGCTAAAGATAGAAGTACCGCCCAATGTTGATTTGCTTAGATGCCCGAAGCGGCTGGCAGATTATTTGTTCGATGTCATTGGCCCAATGGAGCAAGCTTGGCTGAACACTCACGAAGACCTGAGTTTGCCCTCACAGATTTCTTTTGGTGCTTTCAGGGTAAAGTCCATTACTTTCTTACCTTTGCGTAAATTACTTGCTTTCTTTTTTTCGTCTTTTGACTTTCCTATGTGACTTGTTTTTAGAACTGCATAATGGCGATCGAGACCGCCGATCGGATTCACCAGCTTCAGGATGGGGCTAAAGTTTTAAACGAGAAAATCATCCATCTTACTTTGGCTGGGGAGGAACTGCATCGGAAGCTGAAAGCTGCGGAGGCCAAGTATGCTGAACTTTTGGCCAACTTCGACAAGAATACGAATGAGCATGCTCTTCGTCAATCGAAGTTGGAATCCCAAATTCGAGCTTTGAACGCACAACTAAGCGAGCACGAAACCAATTCCGATCTAAAAGTGGTCGAACTCAACTCTGCTTTAGAGAACAAAGATCGGGAACTAGCTGATAAGTTCGAAGAGTTGAACGTCCTCCGCAAAGGCAACGAGGATTTAAAGGTTCAAGCTGATAGCCTGTCGGAAAGGAACCTGTTGCTTCAAAAGGAATCCTGCATCTTAAGGCGTGAACTCGAGGAAGAGTTTGAAAAGAAGAAGGACCTTATCCTTGCTAAATCAAGGCGTCATGTCCTTAGAGAGATGTTGGATCGAGACATTGATGTTCCTACCGAGCTAAATGATGTCGTTGCCATTGTGCGGTTGGCTCGTGAAGATCTTGGTCTTCCAGCGAGTTCCTCAGATGAAGGTTCTGATGGGGATGGTGATGAATGAACTAAAGCTGTTCCCGACTTGTTGTTTTAGTCGTTTTGAAATTTGGTGTAATGAGGTCGTTTGAACTCATGTAAATATTTTTCAGTGAATGAATTATTTTCGACTTTTCTTATCGATGTATTGCTTTCCGAAGACGATTCAATTTATTCGTTTGAAAGTTTTGATGTTTAGCGACAGTTGTCGGAAGAAATATGATTGGGGGCCCAATGTTTTAGTGCGTAGTAAAGAATGACGTCTTACTTTTACGTAATGCACTCCTCGAACATTTTTAGGTTCGGAATGAAAAATTACTTAACACTTGGTGAAAAATTTGGAACTGTAAAATTCGCTGGTTTAAACTGATCACACAAGTCGACAAATGTGAAAAGTCGAAAATATGACCAAGTGTTGCATATTATTGAAGTGAGCCGCTAATGGGCGTTTAATACATTTTGGGATCGTACGATTTGATCGGTTGCATGATGTGGCCGTTTGAAGGCACATACTTTTGATCACTAACGGATCGTTTACATGCTACATAACTCATCTAAACGAATAGCCCTTGACTTTGAATAAAAGCGTCAGGGTTTGAAATCTTCGACAAAGTTGAATCTCTAGTTCGATTTGAAGTATGAACGAGTCCCCAGTTCGAGTGAGCGTTGGGATCTTGAACTTTTTTCGAATTTTGAACGAGTCCCTAGTATTGTCTTTAATCGATTTCGTTTTCCCTTTCGACGGGAAGTCCCCGGTTCTTGGGCAGTCCCCAGTATCCGACAGTGACCATCATACTAACTCCATCCCCCCAGTGTTGGGGTGTGAAGGATGAGCAGCCGAACACTGGTCCTCGATTTCGATACCTGAAACGGAGTCATTGAAAGACAAAAACCGAGAAAGCCGTTATAGATGAAGACCACGTTAGAATGTTCGTCAGACTTATCGACCCCGATTGGAACGTTTTTAGCTCAAGTATTAGTGGGTGATGTTTTGTCATCATTCGATTCCAACTATGCCTATCATCTCAAAAGTGTTAATATCAAATAATCGATCAAAGAATTACTTTCGATGGAAAGGAAATAAAAATTATAAAGGAAAATAGAAAATAAAGTTTGATGATACCGTAGAATTTAAAAGTAGCATTTCTTCAGTTGTGTGATATTCCAATTGAAGTCGACTGGCTTAAAGTCCATTGTTTTGAGTTGGTATGAACCTTTTCCGATTACTGCTTTGACCCGATAGGGTCCCTCCCAATTTGCTCCTAGTTTACCTTCATTGGGCTCATCCTTCTTCGGTCTCTTGATTTTTAGCACATAGCCACCTACATTAAAAGATCGATACCTGATTTTTTTGTTGAGGTAATTTTCTGCCCTTTGTTTCTGTGCTTGTATTAGAACGAATGCCATGTCTCTTTTTGATTCGACCAGGTTTAAATCTATCAGCATAGCCTCTTTGTTCGCCTCTTCGGTGGAATGGGTGAACCGAAGGCTAGGTTCCCCCACTTCTACCGGTATCAGCGCTTCTGCTCCGTAGACAGGTGAGAACGGTGTTTCCCCGGTGCTGTGTTTCACTGTTGTTTGATGAGCCCACAGCGCTCCGGGGAGTTCGTTCGGCCAATTTCCCTTTGACTCATCCATCCTTTTCTTCAGGTACTCGATTATTGTTTTGTTGGAAGACTCAGCTTGTCCATTTGCACTGGGGTGATAAGGTGTTGAGGCAATTCGCTTGATCCCCCATTTTTCGAAGAAGGCAGTGATCCGTCTTCCTACGAACTGTTTACCGTTGTCGCATGTGATCTCTTTCGGGATCCCAAAACGACAGATGATATTTTGATGAATAAATTTGATGACTTCCTGTTCACGAATTTTAGCCAAAGCAATTGCTTCTACCCATTTAGAAAAATAATCCGTAAGAATTAAAATAAACTTTACCCCACCGGGCGCTGTTGGAAGCGGCGCGACCAAATCCATTCCCCACATCATGAATGGCCATGGTGACGTGACCGAATGAAGTGGCTCTGCTTCTTGATGTATGAGGTTGCCAAATCGTTGACACTTGTCGCATTTGCGAGCGAACTCTTTGGCATCATCCGCGATCGTTGGCCAATAGTATCTAGCTCTTATTGTCTTCCGAATTAACAATTTGCTGCCAGAGTGATTGCCGCATTCGCCTTCGTGAACTTCTTTCAACACATAGCTTGTTTCATTTGGTCCCATACACTTCGCTAAAGGGCCACTAAACATTCGTCTGTAGAGTTGATTTTCTAGGAGACAATATCTTGCCGCTTTAGCTTTAAGTGATCGGGCAGACTTTTTGTCACTGGGGAGGGTGCCTGCCTGCAAATAAGACAAATATTTGTTCTCTAATCCCAAGTATGATTAACGTTGTTTACCTCTTTGATGCTTCGACAAAGTGGGGATTCGAACAAATGAACTACTGTTTCATCGATCTTTCCATCGATAGCTGCTGCAGAACCAAGGTTGGCTAAGGCGTCTGCCTCGATGTTATCTTCCCTCGGTATCTGAGCTATTTTCCATTCCTGAAAAGAAGTTAGAAGATTTTGTACTTTTTCGAGCAACTGTTGCATCCTCGGATCTCGAACACAAATATCGCCTTGGATTTGATTTACCACCAGTTGAGAATCGCTTTTGATGTCTAGTCATTCGACTTTCAAGTCCTTTGCGATCTTTAAACCTGCAGTGAGGGCCTCATATTCAGCCTCGTTGTTAGTTTTTGCATGTAATTTGATCGCATACCTGAGCTTCTCGCCGGTAGGTGCTATCAACAGGATTCCGAGGCCAGTCTCTTTCACATTTGAAGCCCCATCGGTGTACATTATCCAGACTCCGGGATCTGGGTCTCTCATCATCAATTCTTCCTTTTTTGCTTCCGGGAAGATGTTAGCGCTAAAGTCTGCTACAAAATCAGCTAAAACTTGAGATTTTATGGCGGTGCGAGGCTGGTAAGTGATGTCGTATTCACTCAGCTAGACCGCCCATTTCATCAATCGACCAGAGAGATCTGGCCGATGTAAAATATTTCGCAATGAAAAAGTAGTTATGACAGATATTGAATGACATTGGAAATAAGGTCTTAGCTTTCGTGCAGCAGTGACTAGTGCAAGTGCCAGTTTTTCTAGATATGGATACCTTGTTTCTGCATCTAACAATGTCTTACTAACATAATAGATAGGAAATTGGTTACCTCTATCCTCGCGAACGAGGACAACGCTTACAGCAACATCGGAAATGGCCAAGTAGATCAATAGCATTTCTCCTTCGATCGGATTTGATAGAAGCAGAGGATTGGACAAGTATTGCTTCATTTCTTTGAGAGCCTTTTTGCATTCTGGTGTCCACTCAAAACTTTTGTTTTTCCTCAGCACCGAAAAGAATTTGTGACATCGTTCAGATGACCTCGAGATGAACCTGCTGAGTAGGCTACTCGACCGATAAGCTGTTGAACTTCTTTCACCGTTGTCAGGTCTTCGGAAATGATTTCGATCGCCTTGATTTTGTCTGGATTGTCCTCGATTCCTCTTTGCGATACGATGAATCCCAAGAACTTGCCGGATCCGACCCCGAACGCACATTTCTCTGGGTTCAGTCTCATGTTGAACCGCCTTAGTATCGTAAAAGTTTCCTCCAAATGACTTAAATGGTTTCCCTTCTCCAAAGACTTGAGTCATCGATATACACTTCCATCATTTTTCCGATTAAATATTTGAACATGGTGGTGACCAAATGCTGATAAGTAGCCCCAGCATTCTTAAGGCCGAAGGGCATAACAGTGTAACAATAAGTCCCCGTGTCTGTGATGAACGAAGTTTTCTCCCGATCTATTGGGTCCATCAAAATTTGATTATAGCCTGAGTAGGCATCCAAGAAACTCAACATTTCGTGCCCTGCCATTGAATCGATCAGCCTGTCGATGTGAGGCAGTGGGAACGAATCTTTTGGGCAAGCTTTGTTGAGGTCGGTATAATCGACGCATACTCTCCACTTGCCGTTTTTCTTTGGTACTACAACAGTGTTTGCAAGCCATTCTGGATATTTAACCTCTTTAATGAACCCATTCGTTAACAATTTTTCTACTTCATCGTTGATCACTTTACTCCGGAATCCTCCATTCGGCCGTTTCTTTTGCTTCACCGGCCGATGCTTTGGATTGACGTTTAATTTGTGTGTGGCAACTTTTGGATCGATTCCCACCATATCTGCGTGGGACCAAGCAAAACAATCAGAATTATCCTTGAGGAAGGATATGATTTTTGCTCTTACTTCGGGATCCAGTTCTGCTCCCACATAGACTTTCCGATCAGGCTTATCATCGAATAACATTACTTATTCCAATTCTTCTATCGTAGAGTCTCCGGCTTTTTGTTTGTACGGTTCTCTAATACATGGTGGAACCTGTGCGAATTCGTCTTCAACTTCGGACTCCGCTAACTGTGATGAAGCACATGACAGAGCCGCAGTGAGGTTTTCGGCCACGGGTTCCACTAGCTGTGATTGCTATTTTCGAAAGCCATCCTTAACAGCTACTGAGTAACATTCTCGAGAAGCCTGCTGCTCACCTCTTATTTTGCGAATTCCCCATGGGGTAGGGAATTTTACAACTTGATGTAGGGTCGATAGGACCGCTCCCATGGCGTGAATCCACGGTCGACCCAATATCACGTTATATGCCATCTCGCCTTTCATCACTTGAAACAATGTTTCACTCTCAATGCCTTCCGCATATGCCTTAATTGTGATTTCTCCAACGGTCGCTTAGCTTGAATTATTGAAACCCGACAACACCGTTAAGCGAGCTGCCAGCATCGATTAATACCCTTTTCACATCGGCATCATCGATCCTCATCGATACTACCAATGCATCGTGATGGAGATGAATCCTCTCTTCGAAGTCGAAATCCCCGAACACAATCTCATCATTCATGTCCTCCCGCGTTCGTTTGTCTCGTGTGAATGAGACCTTTGCATATTTCTTTGTAGTGTAAGTCACTCCACAAACATCGTCCCCTCCGGTAATAACATTTACCGTCTTCCTAGGAGCAGGAGGTTTTGGCGGCTCATCGTCTTTTTTCTTATTAAAATTGTTTCGCCCTCTGTCAGTCAATAATTCTACCAAATGCCCCTTCTGTAGTAAGCTGGCCACTTCGTATCTCAACGCCTTACATTCTTCCGTTGTATGGCTGAAGTCATGATGAAATGCACACCATAGATTTTCATCCCTTGTGTTTGGATTTGTTTTTATGCGACCCGAAACTTTACAACCTTATCACCTATCCCCTTCAAGTGATTTACCAAGTTTGGTGTCGATATGCAAAAATTGTACTCCGTCACTTTTGGAGGCAATGGTCGATCTTTTGGAACCGAAGATGTGTTCGATTGCCCTTTCTTCGGCTGATTTTTCGAACTACCAGCTTCATGGTTGTTGCTTCCCATTTGAGGGAAACTATAGGGCTCCCATCATTGGTCCCTGTAGTTTCGCCTGTCGTTCTCGACTCTCCGTGGTGGTGGTCGATCATAATGATGATTATTTCGGGCTAGCTGCAACTCCTCCTCCTCAGCCCTAATCCTTGGTTCGCACTCACGATATAGCTCATCGAACGTCCATGCATCAATTTCCCTAAGACGATCCTTCAACTTCCACGCCTCTATTGAATCAGTGCACAAGTTATTAGCAAAAGTCAAGCAAGCCCACCTTTCCTCTAGAATCATCTCATCATTAAATCGTTTCACGAATTGTTTGATAGTTTCTTCGGGCCGTTGCCTAACGTTCAAGATATCTACCACCCTTTGCGCTATCTTTTTTGCTCCAGTATGCGATCAAATGAATTTCGCCGCCATATCATCAAAATTCAGTATCTCGTTTTCGGGTAGCTGTAAATACCACTTCAATGCTGCTCCTTCCAACGTTTTACAAAACTTCTTAAGGCTGACTGAGTTGACCTCTTCCGAAGTCAGGTCGTTCGCCTGAACTGCAGCCGAAAATATATCAATGTGATCCCTCGGATCTGTGGTTCCAACATATCTCAAACTTTTTGGTAATTTGAAGGTTTTAGGAATGGGCATTGGGGCTGCACTTGCTGGAAACGGACGCTTTGAAATCGATTTTTTAGCGACTTCGTCCGTTAACTTTGGAACACCTGGAAATTTCTCCATAAATGATTTTATCTCATTGAATTTCTTATCCACTGTGTCATTTAGCAGAGTTTGCATCGTAGCTAACATTCTCACTTCTGTCGTAACGGAGGCCGGAGCTCCCATAGCCACGGCGGCCGTACCCGATCCTCCAGATCCGACCCCCGCTGCAAGTCCCCCTGTTACAGCGCCCTGAGGAACCGAAGTCGGAATGCTTGCGGGGGGGGGGGGGGGGGGTGTGATCAGGGAGGTGGGTGCTCTGTTTCTGATAGAGCTAGACAAGACCTTCAATTTTTCTTGTATCATTTCGAATTGAGCATCACACCTTTTCAAATACGCCATTAGTGTCGCATTTGTATCTCCTGAATCAGTCTCGATCGCGGGTTCCTTATCGGGTCGCCGCCCTCGGGGCGCGTTCAGCTGTGAACCAGTAGAAATGTCGTCATGAGCCGGATCCTGCTCGTGGTTGGTAGACTCATCGACCGCTTCAACGTTATCGGAACATGAACCCCGTCATTGGGATTGAGTTGTTTTTGACCGTTCAGAGCGGTGGTAACATCAATGTTACGTTCATCTGCCATTTCAAGACAAAAAGGCAAACGTAAGTAGTATCAAACGATTCAAATTTCGGAATATATCGATTGCCTAGACCCCACGGTGGGTGCCAAATTGTATTTTCTAAAAATGTACTTCAGGTTTTACAATTAAATTTATATTTAGTTGAGTCTAAGGCGATCGTTTATATCTCAATTCGATCGATTGATAGGCAATTTACGCTGACAAGTAGTCGATTTTCAGGGCCTTAATTCGAAGACAATGCAAATATCGATTTCGAAGATATGAGTATCCAAGTCCGATGTCGAGTCAGAATGAACAATTCGAAGGCAGATGTAAACAGACAAATTAAAACAAATGACGAATTAGCAATTTACGAAGACGTGATTTCGGGCGAGTTTCTATCGAAGACGAATTATATGTTAATTTCGTTCAATGCTGAATACATGATTTTAATCAGATTCGATGACAAAGTTAGATATAATGATAAATAAATGTGATCGATAAAAATGTAATCAACCAAATAACAATACGATCGTAAAGCAACAATAGTAATTCACTTGATATGCTCGATACTAATAAGCAAGTTAAATAGTGGATCTACTATGCGATCAGAGTAACGATAACAGATTAACGAGATCGAATGTGATGAATTAAAGTACTGAATAATGGAAATAGCATGCAAACAGCGGAATAGGCAGTAATAAATAAATAAATAAATAAAGCGATAAAAGCTTATCGTATTGAAGAATCGGAGGATGGTGCTTCGATGAAAGAGATGAATCTTCTTCCACGCTTGAACCAAGCCACGATTGATGTTTTAATACAAGGGTTGCTTTGATAATGACAGTGGATTAACTATGGTATGATGAGAAAATAACAATAAAGTAATGAGAGAATATATAGCTTGAAGAATGAGAGAGTGGTGTTCAAATGAACGTAGTCTGTAAATGAAGGAGGTAGGGTTCCCAAACCTAGAAGAACTCCCGCTTCTTCACGTCTCTCTTTCAGCAGTTGCCTATTTTCATCCACTTCCGCCGAATCCGCTAAATTTGTTCCGATAAATTTGGGATGAGGACAACCTAAGTTATCCGTTGGAACACTGTCTTCGAAATTCTCCGATCAAGACATAGCCTAATCGATCACACAGTCAAACGAAGCCGCTTGTTTTCGATCATAATGTCCTTAAAATCAATTAGTGCCTTGCCACATAAACGAGTCCGTTCTTCTTGTGATCGAACAGAAATCGACCAATATAGAAGTAATCTTGAAAATGGAAAATGGGTCAAGTTCCAAATGAGTAGGCAGATCAGGACATAAAACGGAAACAATTTCTTGTAGTAAAAATAGTTAAGACCGAAACAAGCAAATAAGATAGGACGACATGCAAACTCTTAAAAATAAATTACCAATTCACAAACTTGTTCAATAAACTGATGTGGTTCTTGGATATAGCAAGTGCAATTGCAAAACAATTCATTTTAAAGAAAGAGACATCCACAACTGTTGACAAAGAAAAAGCTATTTAAAGGACTTTACGTTTTCAAGACCGTGATGTGAACTTGTGGGATAATACTTGGTCATTTTAATTATAACAAAGGAAGATACACGATTAGGCATATTAGTAGGAGTTGAGAAGATTTACGCGATTAGGCAAAATAATAAGTATGATCCGTAATTTGTTTATTAGGCAAAAAGAAAAATTAAATTGAGAAAAAATTAGGCATTGATAAGTATGATTTATGATCTACTTATTAAGAAAAAGAGAACTAAAATTAAAAAAGTCAATTTATTCTAAAGTATACCCCGTAGGTTACTTGATACATTTTTTTTTGTTTTAAATAGTCAAAGCTGTAATAAAAGAAGCAAGATAACAACAAACAATTTTCTAAAGAGTCGAAATGCGATAAATAAAAGCAGTTGTGCTTAGCACAGGATTCGAGGATGTCTTATATCTTCATGCAAGTCAATCGAGATCCTTATCCGGATTCTCTAACGCAGACCATTAGACGAGTCAAAGGTGTTCCAAAGGTACCTTTTTGGTGACTTGGCACACCTTTGAACTTGTCAAGTGGCGACTCAAAATCTCATAACTCTATACCTTTGAAACACCAGTCACAAGCCTTTAAACATAAATCTCTTTTTTTAGAATTTTTTAGGGCGTGCAGCTTGGCGACTCTGCTGGGGATATTAGAATCTCGGGCTTTGATTTTGTCGCTTTTTGATTTTTTGAGTATGGTGTGTTGTTATATTGCTCATTTGAATGTTACAGCTTTGATATTGTTAAACTATACATATAAATTATCTTCTCCGCGAAAACTTTCTGAGTCTCTGAACACAGGCACAGATGCACTTACGAGATTGCTTGTGGCATATAGGAACTTTCTTACCAAAATTGCCCATAATTTAGGAGGAAGGTGTGTTGGAATTTTAGGCCGGAGATACTGTTGCCGGATGGCTCCGACGTATTTTCCGCCTGATTTGTCCATCGGATTTTCAGCCAGTATAGACACCGAGTCAGTTGTGTCACATAGAGTTTGAAACCTTTATGCCCAATTGTCTGCATTACATCCGGCTTCGTGAGGTGTAGTACACCGATGCTGCACTTGTCTAAGCTGACTCCATCGTGTCATGATGGGGCCCGCGTCCCTAAAATACATAATTATGGCATCTTTTGTGTTGCATTTGTCTAGGAAAAAGGTTGTTATACTGACCGAATATCAAGGGAAAGGAAAAAATGAAAAAATGAAAGGGTCTTTAGTCCTGAGTCTAAATATTTTTGTCATTATTTACACCGTTGTAGTGACGATTTTTTTTAGAATCTTCTATTTAAGTCTCTGTGTCCGCGTTTTTGTCCTGAATTTTTGCAAATAATTTGTAGTCATTTTCACGCCATTATAATGGCGAAATTTTAGGAATCTTTTTGTGCCTAGGTTTATAATTTGTTGTCATTTTTCCTGTTATACTGGTGAAATTTTTGGAACCTTTTTTGTTTGTCTAGGTCTGTATTCGGATTGCATCCCGAGTATGAAAAAATATTTTTGGTCGTCATTGTACGCCATTATAATAAAAAAAATTGAAACCTTTTTGTATCTGAGTCTGTGTCTGGGTTTGATCCAGTGTTTGTAAATAATTTATCGTTATATTACGATGTTATAATGACAAATTTTTAGAGTCGTTCACGTGTCTATGTTTGTGTCAATGGCTTGTCGCATGTGTATCATGTCGTGTCATTTGTAAGTGTCTGTATATTATGCCGTCATAATGACGACTTTTATTGATTCACCTTGTGGGTATTAAGGTTCAGTTTTTTAAAATTTCGTCCTTTTTGAAAAATAAAAAATTTGTTCAAACCTCGTGTCCTGTCACATTTTTTTTTATTTTAAAAATGAAATAAAGAAAGAAGCGAAAAGAAAAATAGCAAATAGTATCGTGTTTGTTACTTATGACATTGTCGTGTTCAATATTTGAGTCACATCTAGAGAAATAACTAAAGCTTCATTTTTATGAGTCCTGCAAGTTACGCTCGAATTTTGTGTCAAGTCTTAATTTTCAATCTAAAGCTTGAGTCCTGTGTTTGTTCCCATTTTGTCTGTTTAAAGTTCAAATCACCGTAAGGATGGTTAATTGCAATCTATTGGATCATTTTTTTGGCTGGATCCTCGTGCAAATCCGACTCCACTTAATATTGAGTCTCGTTATTTTCACAGTTCAAGTGGACCCGCCAAATGTCTTGTTAGTGGAATGACCCAATATTTTATAAGTATTATTTTCTTTTGCTATTCCTTTAGTTTTGGAACATTTATTTTAGTTACTATTTTAATTAAATTTTTCATGTAAGTTATTTGTTGGAAGAAGGGCTAGAAATATTATTAGGAGTAATTGTCTGAATGATTAGGCCTTATCCTTATTAGTTGGTATTTAAGTAAAAATATATAAACAATAATAGTGGAGAATTGGGGGGTATGTATTTTCTGTAATTATTGAGACATATCAGGATTACATAAAAGGGAGATTTACATAAATATACAACCCTAACACTATATTTACAAAAAATAGTAATACTTTACCACTTTACAAAATATAGCAATAGTATTTTTACATTGCATATACAACTTCCATTAAAACAATAGAAATGAATCTTTTTACTCCCTCCCATCCCACTGCTTCAGCCACAGTAGCGGTGCCGGTGGCCGGCAGCTGGTCCGAAACTGTTTTTTTTTAATTTTATTTTTTTGGAACTAAAAAATAAAACATACAAAAAAATACACATATATACATCGTAAACTTTGTAGGAATTGTTGTTTGGAAGCTACATATGGTCAAACATACAGAAAATATACACAAACATACAAAGATATATAAAAAAATATGTTTATACGTACACATACACAAACATACAACAACATATACATATATACAACAACATACACATATTAAAGTGGAGATTAGACATCTATATACAAAAAATACAAAGACATACGTATTTATATAAAAAAATATAAAAACATATGTATTTATATTCATTAAATACAAAAATATACATACCACATACATATATACATACAAAAAGAAAAAAAAGAAGTAGATCGGACCCACCGGAAAATCCCATCGGAATCGAAGATCAGAGCTGCCACCGCAGCAGTGCCGCCGCGAAGAGCAGCACCGTTGCACTGTAGTGGCAGCAGCGCCGATAATGGCGAGGTTGTGGGGTCACAGTAGTGGAAGTGGGGAAGAGAGTGTGACGGTGTCGATGGGGGCTCTGGTCTCCGGTGAAGGAGAGGGTGACGGCAGCGGGTGGGGTGGGCGGATGGGTGGAGGAGAGGAGAGAAGGAATTTAAAAGAAATTAGGGTTTATGTTTGAGGAAAATGGGAAACTATTGTTATGTTATTGTTATGTAGTGTAAATGTTCGGTATTTTTTGTAATTTAACTATTAGGGTAGTCATTTTGGGTAAATTTTCCTACATAAAATATAGCTTAGGTTTAAAATAAAGAGGAATTGGGGAGAAGCAGTTTTCGAGTGTGGCATCTCCAATTTAATTGGGAGAACCAACTTTCAACCCAAGAATTTCATTCTTGCAATTTTTGGAACTGCACTTAAGTATTCCAGGTATTAAATATATTCTTTCTTTAGTTAAGCGTTGAGTCTCTATAGAAAATGCCAAACTTTAGCATTAATGATTGAGATGATTGTAATGATTAGACAATTATTATTTGTGGGTGAGTTTCATAGTGTTAACCATGACTTCTGCTAGGCTTAGTGAGGGAGTTGAAGTTATTGTTATCCTCTATTTTATTGGTATATTTTAATTAAGTAATAAAGGCAATGATTAGTATAATCATGAAGGAACGAAATCATCATTATAAAGATGAGGACGAAAATTGTTTAAATGCAAAGGTGAGATTTCAAAAGCAGAAATTAATATTATAGTTTATATATTTTCACTTAAATACCAATAAATAAGGGTAATGCCTAATTAATCCAGCAATTACTCCTAATAATATTTCTAATCCTTCTTCCAACTCATAACTTACATGAAAAATTTCATTAAAATAGTAATTAAAATAAATGTTCCAAAACTAATGGAATAGCAAAAGAAAATAATACTTATAAAATATTGGGTCATTACATTTGTGCTTTTTACTCGTGACTCATGTCATATTTTTATTTTATTTTTGGTCTGTCTCTTGTCGTCGTTTAAATTATGTCCGTTTACCCCAGAAAAAAAGTTATTTAAAAAAAGGGATAAAAGAAAAAAAGGGTCAAGTTTGTTCCTCGTCTCGAGTTGTGCATCGTCTCTGGTTAGTGTTCTGAATTTTCTCAACGACGCGTAGACAATCTTTCTAGGATACGGTCGGTATATACTGTATGCGCCGTGAACCTTTTCAGGATGACGCATAACAACCCTAGGCTTGTCAATGTGTTTTATGCTAACCCAATTTATTTGTTATTAGCATTTGAAGTTCTGCAGTAACTTGGAAGCGTTCTAGAGTCGTATAACCCGTACACAACAGGATCAACGGGGTGTGTGTATGTTGAACCCTAAAAATTACCCTTTCTTAAGAAAAGATAGGTTTCGGGTATAATATTCAATAAATGGGATTCCAAAGGGTTTTCTTTGGAGCCTCCACCTAATTTAGGAGAATTAGGAACCAATTAATTAAATAATGCGTGTAATTCCTCCGGTTAAGGAAAAAAAAGGTCTTTTTCAGAGATTCTAAGTAAGAGGTTCTGTTAATTTCGAAAGAAGGTTTTAATTTGAAAAGCACTTTCGAAAATCCACAAAATGTGGTTAATCCTTCGAATTTCACAAAATAGCTTGCTAATTTCTAACTTCGCCCTGAACATCTACTTCTCCATACACTTGCAGATCAATCTCTCAACTAGAAACGGAAACAACTCACACTTTTGAAAACTTCTACAACCTCCTGAACATCTGCTAACCCCCAAAACAAACTCATAGACACCCTGCACCACACCCTGCACCCCTGCACAACACCCTACACCTCTGCCTATTTAGTGCAGGACCAAAACATTTCCTAAACAACCTCAAGACCCTTAAACACCTAACCCCTCTCCTAAACCACCTTCATAGCCTACACTATCTCCAAAACACTTGCAAAATAGAGCCAAGCCTCCCTAATCTACCTGCAACAAACCTGCATACTCCCTCTTTCTCACAACACTTCACAAATGCACCAGGAACCAAGCATACTACTCTGAATCACCAGGAGCCACTCAAACAGCCAGATACCCAGACAATGAACAAAAATGAACAGAAACAAAATCCCTGACTCTCCTCCAATACATATCTACTACAAACAAATGCCAGACTAGAGCTCCTTCACAATAAATCCACCAGGATACAATTCACACAAGAGAACCAGACAAAGCTAATGCAGGCAGAAAACATCTAGAAAAGAAACTGAACTAGGAAAGAGTAATACTTTCTTTAAAACACATCAACATAGTGAACCTATCAAGACTTAAAGAACTAATTTATATAAAGGGGGGCAAGGCTGGACTGATCTAGGGAAATGATCGATTCTATTAAGTAGTTTTTTACAAGTTTGAACAGGCTGAAAACAAGAAAGACTCTTCACACTTTCACTTCCAAATTCTCAACATTGTTACCTAACAAGTTGACTACACAGGGATCGTCAACACTAGCAATTAACTTCAGTATTTAGTACTGATATTGAACTGCTACTAATTATACAAAACAAACGCAGCATATAAAGAAGAAATGGAGGATCACTGACCTTTTGCGAGGCAGTGAAATGAGGCTCGAATCTGAGTTTCTGCGAGCACCTCGACAAGCTGAATGAACTCAGGGGCGACTCACCTAGACCTCAAATACTTAAAATATTTAACTTAAATAAAAGCTTAAACTGCTAGGACTTTTAGTTGAAAACTGATTGTTAAAATCCCAAAAATTCCCCCCCGCCCCTTTCTCCACTGTGCATAGGGGTTTTATAGGTGTTTTAAGAGTGTAAAAGTTCTTGGATTTCGATATGGGATAAATTCTATATATATGCTGAATCTAAAGATGAAAACAGGTGAAAAAAATGAGTAAAAGTGAAACGAAATTTACCTTGTTGATCCGACGGTGGAAAATCAATATTTTTAGACTGGATGGGTGAGATTTTGAGGATTGTACTTCCTCTTCTCTCATTTGTCCGCACAAAAGGTGATTGTACTGGATAAACGAGAGAGAGAAAGCAATCCGACGTCGCTTAGGTAGTGGAGACTTAGCGGGACCATGGATAACGATGGATTCTTGGTGTTTTGCTGAGAATAGAGGGAAATTTTAGGGTGGCTGCGTGGTTTAGTTTCTGATTAGGGTTTCGAATTGGGGATTAAGGGGTGTGTGGGTTAACTGAGAAAAAAAGGGGTGTATGTATATGTATGCGTTGAACAAACAGGCTGATGGGGTGTGTATAATGCAATTTTAACCCCTCTTATGGTTTAATCAAATTAAATAAAGAGGTTGCATGGGTAGACAATTATTTAGGCTACGAATTATGTTTTTATCCTTTTTTTTTTTGAAATGAATAGTCTACTTTTAATTCTCCAAAATTGCCTTTGTTTAAAATAATTTAGACATTGATTAAAGTGTTTCGGGACAAATTGGGTGTCAACAGCTGCCCCTCTTTACCCGAAAAGGATGAAAGAGTTTTTAGGGTAAGGAAGTTGACGAGAAACCAATTTTGTCACGACAAAGCCAAGTACTTTGATTCCAAGTACCAAAGTGCGAGGCTTATGGATATGGCCGAACTCTGGTTTTCGAGTTGCCTACATATCTCGGGCTGAAAGAGAATCAGGCCATATGTAGTTCAATGACACTTAGACACGAAGATTCGCACGATTGACAGAAAAATGACGCACGAATAGGAAAGAATTCAAACTGACGTCCTAATCCGAAACAAAAGATTAGGATAGAATTTGCTTGTTCGAGTGCGATTCTTCAGATCCTCGTTGATGATTCTAGCTCATATCAACGATTGCCCCAGTTCACTACTAAGAAAAAGCTCCACGTTATGCTCCAAATGCTGCTGCGGTGCTGCTAAAATCCTGTAATAATCTTGACGCACGGTAAGCGAGCAACTGCTAATAAACTATAATAATTGGAATAAGAAATAAATAAAGTAATAACATAAAATTGTAAATGCAGGTTGTGATATCATCGATAAATTCTTCCTTCAATCAACTGACGAGGTGCTCTGCCCGGAGAGCCTCTAGGCTGATCATTATTCTGAAACAGCAAAGTAAAACAATAAGTAAAGCGAGTACGAATTGTAGAATGTAGGCTTTTATAAAAGAAATCAACTAATAAGACATAATGTCTCAAGTTGACTTGTCCAATCTATAGTCTATACAGGTAACATAACGTTTATTT
This sequence comes from Petunia axillaris subsp. axillaris, assembly GCA_029990575.1. Classification (NCBI taxonomy): domain Eukaryota; kingdom Viridiplantae; phylum Streptophyta; class Magnoliopsida; order Solanales; family Solanaceae; genus Petunia; species Petunia axillaris. Next base: position 25,738,667 of record JARKNS010000003.1, read on the forward strand.
ATAAGGCGAACGAGCCTAAAACGTTCAATTATAAGGTGAACGGGCCAAGAACGTTCAATTATAAGGCGAACGAGCCTAAACCATAAGGCAAGCAAAAGAGGCAAAACTAATTAAAGCAGGTACTTCTTTAGACTTAAAAATATCTGCAAATCACAAAATAGAATTTTAGTAAACGTTACCATAAAAAGAAATAGAGATGAAACGGATAGGCTTAACAATTTGCAAGGAATATAAGAAATAGAAATGCCGCCTTTCTGCAATAAACCATGATAAAGCATAATGCTTTAGATCATGAAAAGGTAGTCTACAATGCAATCTCGGAATGTGCTCCATTCAATTGATAAAGCAATGAGGCGTCGGGTCTCCACGCATCCAACGTCCTAGCGCAACTTGAAAACATGCATATCCCATTTACGGGTGGGTTAACCCGAATTGTTCATTTATAAGGTGAACAGGCCCAAAACGTTCATTTATAAGGCGAACGAGCCTAAAACGTTCATTTAAAAGGCGAAGGGGCCTAATACGTTCAATTATAAGGCGGACGACCCTAAAACATTCATTTATAAGGCGAACGAACCTTCATTTAATAGTAACCTGCAAAATAAAGTTGCAAATTGGATTAATTAAGGTAAGATAATGCAAAACAAATAAGAAAAGCTAGGTCGTGTTGCTTGTATTGATAATGCTTCACAACGTTGAATGCTGCCTTCGGTCCATATTGAAACCGATGTTTAATTTTTGCAAAATTTAGAGTAAATGCGTTGGAAAGCGAGTGAATAATAAAGCAAAGACTATAATGGAAAAGAAAGAAATAGATTCGCTCTGCATATGCGGCAAGATGAATAATCTTTGAGAAATTGATAATTGCTAGTTCTCCTTATTCTACTGCTTTTGGAATTCCTGCATCCAAAGAAAAATCGTGAGTAAGATGGGCCCAAAAGCCTCAACATTTTGTTTTGCTCCTTCTGTCTTTATGCTGAACTTTGCAGTAGCACCAAAATGAATTTGCCCCTGTTTTCAAAGAAAAAGCTGTTAGTTTTTGAACAAATAGTGGTTGGCTTGATTGAACACCTAATGCGGCTTCAAATCTGCATCTTCTTGTATGGAAATCAAATGTATTGCTGCTGTGAGAGTCTGATGCCCTTGAAATTCTTCTTTTGTACAAAAGATATCATCCAAAATTGATTTGGCTTGGCTTATTTGGAAAAATAGATTTTCATTGATTTCGGGATTAAAACCCAATAAAGGGTACAAGATAGTTCATTACATAAAACTTCAAAAGAGTAGGAAAACATAAGATAGTCGGGCAATAATGCCATTTCAACAAACAAAGTGTTGTCATTTGATCTTCTTGTTAAGCTTCACGCTTCCTTTTCAAATGTCTTGGTGCCAATTTTGATAAATCACCTCTGATGATAATTGCATTTGCTGTTGGAGGATCATAATTGCTTGTTTGCCCTTGCTTCACACTTATCTTGCCATTTTCAATCATATTCTGGATTTTGTGCTTAAGTGCCAAGCATTCTTCTGTGTCATGGCCTTGAATATTTGAGTGATATGCGCACCTCATTGATAAATTAAATCCTTGAGGCGGATTATCTGGGATCCATCCCTTCTTTGTTTGCAATAGCCCTTCTACTTTCAATCTCTCAAATATGTCTGACAATGATTCATATAGAGGAGTGAAAGTACGAGGTCTTAACTTCTTCTTGCTTTGACGACCAGATGGTGCCTGATAAGATCGATGCTGACAACTTGAATTCTGCATATCATGATTTTAGTGAACTTGCGAAGGCTGGGAGTCTTGAATATTTTCAGGTGCATCAGAACAATTGAAAACTGGCATTGTAGTGTCATACTCAATCAACCTTCCGGTTTGAAACTTTTCTTCCAAAATCTTTGCATACCGAATTAAACTGGGAAAATCCTTTAAATTAGCAAAAAGTAGCTTTTCATAAAATAGGCCTTCTTGAAGGTCAATGAAAGTTGCTATCAGCTCATCTTCAGGCAATGGAGGATGCATCTTAGAAGCCTCTAGCCTCCATCTCACAGCAAATTCTGCAACAGACTCATGCGACATCTTCTTGATTTTGCGCATATCAATTAGATAAGGATCTCTTACTATGTTGAACTTGTATTGTTCCACAAAGTCTCGAGCCATGTCTTCCCATGTGTGCCATTTGGTAAAATCCTGCTTAGTATACCATGCAAGTGCCATTCCTGATAAACTCTGAATAAACAATCTCATACGCAAAGCTTCATCCTTGCCTATTCCAATTAATCTGCTGCAATAATCTTTCAGATGTGCATAGGGGTCCCCTTTTCCATTGAAAGTGTTAAATTTTGGTATCTTGTACCCACATGGAAGCTCAATGTCTGGGTGAATGCATAAGTCTTCATAGCAGAAGCTCTAAATATTCCTAGAGCGCAATTCTTTTCCCATGATCTTTCTCACAATCTGTTCATCCATATTGTGAGGATAAGTTGTCTCAACTTCTTTCTCAGGCAATTCTTATGAACGCATTATCAATTGATTTGATTGACTCTCTACAACAGGCATAGTGATAAAAGGCGGTTGGTATAAAGTTGCAGCTGGCCAAGCATTTGGATTTGTAGGATATTCTTGTGGGATTTGTGGATATATGGTATGTATAGGCATTGGGTAATTAGGCATTGTTATGTAAGATGGATTGGAGGTAAAGCTTGACTTTGGCAAAGGCTTGCTATTGTTGACAAAGTTGACAATCCTATTCCTTTGGACCACATGTCCTTCAACGTCATCGTTCTGCGGTTGCAAGATACCCATACCAGAACTGGTTGCCTGAAGCCGCTTTGCCATGTTGTTTTGTACTTGATGCAGATTTTCAGCCATTTCAGTGTTTAATGCTAGCCAACCTTTAACAAATGAATTATACACATTGAACAAAAACAAGTTAATACGTAAAATGATAATGCATGCATAAAATTTCAAGTGTAAAATAGGCCATTAGGCCGAATGGATGAGATCAAATTCCCGAATCAACAAAGGAGTAAAATACTTAAGGGTTCGAAGCTCAATGATCAACGAAATTTGATTTTTCAAGATGCGAGTTGAGAAAAAACAACTTTGAAAGTTTTTACTAAATCAGTATGCGTGCTAGACCATTTTGGCGCAAATTGCTAAATGATCGGCTTATTTTGAACATCAATGCTTTGCTCGACTATCGATTCTTCCTTGCAAACCAACAATCTGCACCAATTCATAGAAAACCCGCTTCTAATAACTATGAAATCAACATCAACGTCTTCAATTTGCCTTTGCACAATGTTGCCCCAGTTATGACTGCAACATCTCAACTTGCTTTGCAAAACTGCCCCAGTTATGACTTTCAACACTTCAAATGGTTTTGCAAAAGCTGCCCCAGTTGCAATCTCTCACGTCTTCTACTTGCTTTGCAAAATTTCCCCCAGTTTCTATCTTTGGGAAAATTAAAATTTAAATACTAAAGGGTCGAGCCCGATAGAGGAGCCTACGTATCCCTCCTCGGGAATCAGACCGTGCGTAGTTCTGCTTACATAGAAGAGAATTTTCAAATGTTGGTGTAACCGAAACTCGATATGAGTTGCCTACGCTTCCCGCCTTGGGAAACCGGTTACAGTAGTTTGCTTACATAGAAATAGATTCAAACATTCATAATTTGATATTCTTTCTTTTCTTTTCTTTCAAAAAAACTAACAAAAGGAAATTACAATAGCTACTTCCTAATAATGCAAGTACTGCAACTATACTGCTTTTTTGGAATTTGATAGGTGCCTAAATGCCCTTCTTCGAGCTACTGCCCTTTGCATATGGAAGGATTGCCACAAAAGGTTGGCCAATGACCTTAGGAGATATAATTTTGACCTGGCCAGAGTTAATCAAGTCTTCAACCTTCCTCTTAAATAAAATGCATTCTTCAATACTGTGCCCCTGCATCCTTGAATGGTAAGCACAAAATTTTCTCAAATTTTAAGGCTTGCGTGGTTCACACGACTTTAATGCTATAGGTTGTACTAAATCGGTCCCCATAAGCCGTTCAAACAATTTTGCATAAGATCCTGGTATCGGTGTGAATGCAAAAGCGGATCTTTTGGTGCGGCTTGATTGCAAACTTGGATTGACAACTGTTTGCTTGACTGCATTAGGTCTCACCGCTATGGCTGGCAAAGGACTTGGCATAACAGCTTTTCCTTTATCTTTGGATTGTGCCTCGACCAAGCTACACATTCTTTTGTCAGATATCAAAGTGCTCTCATCAGGCTCTTCTTGGAGCTCTACAGATTTTCTCTTCAATGGAATGCCTCTTGCAAAGGTCAGGTTTGGGAGTTCGTGCTGCTTGACAAAGTTACGAGCTAAGTCATCCCATGTGAATCGCTTTCCAAGATCTTGTGTTGCAAAGCACGTCAAAGCCGGCCCCGCGAGCGTCTTAACGAACAACCTCAGCTTGATTCCATTGCTTTTTCCAAATATTGCCACCCAATGAACGAATGCTTTCAAATGATCATGAGGGTTTCCTATTCCATCATACACTGGTGGATCAGCCACGTCAAGAACATTCACATTCCCCTTTTCTACCTCACATAAGCCTGCTTGAGATGGTATAGCCCACCCGTCTGCCATTGTGCCATTGCTCTCTTTAGCATTGGGAAGCCCTTTCCCGTTGCTTTTCTCATTGCTTGTTTTTTATGAGAAGCCACCAAATTCCTTTTCCAACAAGAATGCATGCAAATTAGGGAACTGTTGAGCATCACATTCAAATGCTGGAGCTACTTGGAGGTGAAACAGTATAAATAGGAGCAACAGGAGCACTTGGTCCTGGGCTTGGCACGTTAGGCACTGGGTTGCGAGCATCCATGAGCGCGATAACCAATTCGTTAAGGCTATCAAGTCTCTTTTCCAAACTTACTACGGTTGCTTCAAGCTTGTTAACCTTGTCTTGGTGGGATCCATCATTTCCAGTCTATCACAGCAATTTGACGAGCCATAGGTCCTGATTTTGATGTTCAAATAATTAACCCTTTAGCAACGCACACCGAATTTAATAAAAAATTATTAAAGATGAAACTGACGGGTCAACTTATTCCAAAAGGAAAAATCGAGCCAGTACTGAAAAAGACCCAAAAGTTTGAGCAGGACACTCATTTTGTTAAAGAAAACTAGACACAAAAACGCTTATTAAATTCTGAAAAATATTATAATTATTAAAAGGATAGAATACCGACATCTAACAATATTAAGAAATCTAATTTGTATTTTGGTCTGCTAATCGATAACAGACTGTTTGTGGAGACCAAAAATCTGAAAAGATTTTCTACTCCAAACTGTTGTGGAGACTAAAATCTGAAAAGATTTTCTACTCCAAATTTAATATTCCATTTTTCAAGATTTAAATACTTCAACGGATTATTAAAATTTTTGTGTTTAATCCGTTCAGAAGATTAAAAACTTCCGGATTACTAAAATATTAGTATTGTTACTTGGTTTGAAGAATAAAAACTTCACCATTGAATTAAATTGATTTTGAAGATTAAAAACTTCACCGGTGTATTAACTCGGCTTTGAAGATTAAAAACTTTGCCGTGATACAAAATTGGCTTTGAAGATTAAAAACTTCACCGATTTAGTAGGATATGGTTGTGTCCTTCTCCGAAGACGTGAGAGAAATGTAGGTTTGTTTGTTTTTGAAAATTAAGAATAATAGGATCTGACATGAGATGTTGGATTAATTCTTAAACAAAAATAAAATGGAAAAAAAAAAAGTTTAAGTGGTTGTATGAAGTCAATGCGCAAAGGAAATTTTTACGGATGATGTTATATGCCGCTTCTAAAAAGTTGTATTTTTAGCCATGTCCAAATTCTAAGATGTGAGAAAAGTGTCTCCTCAAGCAAACTATGTATTGTCATTGTTCAATGACATTAGATTATCATTTAAAGCCAAAAGTGGATGCCATTGATCAACGGATCAAAGTTTCCTATTTAATTCCACTATAAGATGTTTTGGCCAATTGAGAGAAAGCAAATGGTTGTTCAATGGTAGACATCAGTTTTGTCTTCCATTGTCCATGAACACAAAAGTTGACTAGTTCATCCAAAGATCGAAGCTTTAGTTGGAGGCAAACAGTTCATTTTTACATTGGTCATAGTCGAACTCTTAAAAATAGATAGGAGTTTATAGTAATTCCGTTGTGATGAAGTCAGACGGTTACTTGTCTCGCTATCATGAGAGCTGATATTGTGTTCCACATTGCAGTTCTACACGTGACAGTGATCAATGGAAAAAGAAGATATTTCTTTAGGAGTTGGGACCTTTCGGTGGACTTCTTTGACAAAGTGAGTTTTCTTTGTTAGAACCAGATATTAAGTAATCAAAGGAGATTATATAATTCTTTCTTTTATCAATTTATTTGATTTTGAAATGTGGGGGCGTTTTTGCCTATACATAACAAAAATCAATGTTAGACTTAATATCTATATTATATGATTTTAAATTTCATAAATCCTTCGTGGATACTGAACTCGTAGTCGGTGTATTCATAACTTGGTCATCTTCATGATGAAGAGTCCGGAAAACTACCCATACAATGGTTGGTCTTGTGCCCTTTTCAGAAAGATTGTGTTATTTCATGAAATAGTGTCACTTGAAAAGTTGTGAAAAAGATATGTCGGTTGATAGATAATGTTTTGTATAGACATGACCGTTCATGAACGGATGTATTAAAATATTGGTCTATTAAACAGTAAATCAACTATTAATATTAATGAGAAAACCATATAAAGTTGGATTTAAATGGTGAACCAACCAAGTATAATTATGAAATCCATATTGAGTTGGATTTGAAGCGGTGAACCAACCAATGATAATTATAAAATCCATATTGATTTGGATTTGTATAATGATTGAAGGTTCTATAAGGCATCAAGTAAATAGCAACACGGAAATGGTTGAGAAATATATTAAATAATAAAAGGTTGTGGCCACAACTGATGCAACCATTCCAAGCTACTAATAGTGATGCTAGATTAAACAGTGGAAAAATTGAAGGGCTCCAAAATTTTGGAAGATATTCAATTTTGGCTCTAGCCATTGACAGCGGTTTGCATACATTGCAATAGTCAAGCGTCAATAGGAAGGGTTGGGAGCAATATGTATAACGGAAAATCGTTACATACAACGAAGACATAAAACCGTTTGACAACTACTCTCTAGGGGATTATCAATATTAACATTGTAAGGTCAAGTGACAATGTATCGGATCCGCTAACAAAAGACTAACTAGAGATGTAGTAGAGGTCATCGAAGAGAATGGGACTATGGCCGAGGACAAGTCGTCATGGCGGTAACTCTACCTAGAAGATTGGAGATCCTAAGATCTAGGTTCAAGGAGTTCAAACAAAGTTATGTACGACCGCTACAACATTGTCAAACAACTCAACCCATTCTCGTAATAAGACAATGTTCAGTACCAAGGATAAAATGTTAAAGACATTTTTTAATGATTATCTAAGTTTGATACGGGAATTATCAAATAGTGTAGATCTACGGGATTACATGTTTAGAAATCACCTATGTGAGTGTGAAGTGGAAGCCGCTTCAAGGAGAATTCTGTAAGGCCAATTCTCTACACACTCATGAACCAGGCGATGTTCATGGCTGAAATGAACACAACAATGAGAACCAAAAATGGTCAAGGATTAATTGTGTGACATGTATTGTCTAGGTATACACCAAAGTTCGACGGTTCAAAGATATCAAATCTACCGATTGACCAAGTATATCCGATATATGTTCACTACGGAAAGTTCAAAGGGAAACCTACTTATCAAGATCCAATTAATTCTTACTTGCAAATCACACAGTTTCCTGCATGGTTTTCTTCATATAGTCATTCCCCATTCATGTGGGGGATTGTTTGGTTTGGAAGGAAGGTAAAGTGGTGTGAATGAGAAATGAAGGGAATATTTGTTAAATATAAATATTTTATATTAATATTTGATTTGGGGCCGTTGTCGTAACAGAATAAAATAGTGGACTACTGATGCAAATATTCCAAAAGGCTGTTGGCGCTGTAACGTTTCTCATTTCTCATGAAAGGGTATTTTTTATTGAACAGCCACCTTGAAGGCTGTCTTTTATGAACAGCCACTTAACCCAAAATGAAAAGACACCTTCATGCCTTTTCATTCCAAATCTTGTGGCTATAAATAGAGAGACATTTTGCCTCATTTTAATGATCCAAAATTTTCATTCTCTCTCTCTCTCTCTCTCTCTCTCTCTCTCTCTCTCTCTCAGTACCTTTTGCATTTGTTTTCAAAACAAAAGTAAGTTCTGAGTCAGTGTGATTTGCTACCATTATTTGAGTTCGCTGTTCACTGTGATTTGAATTACTATTGTCACAGTGAGGATAATTCCATTCTATCCTGGAAAAAATTAATCCACAAATCTTGGGTAACCGTGAGGGGATTAGATTTCTTAAGGACAGGCAGTGTATACTGTTTGCTTGGAATTTTTCTACTTCATCTATTTCTGTTTTGATCATTATCGAAAGTGCAGACATGTAACCATTTAACTAATTATAATGATGATCATGGTCTTAAAGGTTATAATAATGATAATTTACTAAAGAGATTTCTGGACTCAATGGTACTTTCGTTTTTGTAGCAAACAAAACAAAAAAATATTCAGAAAAATCCAAATGCCTAGATGGTTGATTTAACTAATTATAATGATAATCATGGTCATAAAGATTTTAATAATGATAATTTACTTTTTAGGTAACTAATAATTTTATTAATCACCTGGAATGATCATTATAATTGAGCTATTCTTGACACTAACCTCTACCCTCTTTTACATATCTCATCTACTTCTAGTACTCATCTACCTTTAATACTCTATACTACTACATAAAAACAGTTTACTACCATCTATACAAGTCCAGAAGTTGTCTAGTTGCTGCATCTGCCCTGAAGCTGCAGACAACTGCAATGTCTCTTGCGATCACATTCCATTCTCTTTATGTTTTTTTCAAAATCTAGTGTTCTTTTCTCTCCATATAGCATGAACAAATTCAGTGTAAAGCATCTTCCAGAAGTGAGCTATTCTTGTTCTTCCTTTGCTGAGTTGCTGTACCTCATGCTGATGTTGGTTCCAATCAGTTGCTTGGCCTGGTGACTGTCCTCCCAATGAGCATCGCTTCTCCCAAATCTTCTTTGTGTATGGGCACTGCATAAACAGGCGTATCCTTGTTTCATCTTCAGAATGACATAGCACACACCCTTAGCCTACTGTTAGACCCCATTTCAGTAGCCTCTCTACTGTGATAAGTCTCTCATGTTGCAACAACCGCAGTGTGAAAATGGCCTTTGGTCTTGCTTGGTTTTGGAACATCATATTTTTTCAAGGAACTTTTGGGTGTTGTCCTTGGAGCTTCTTATAGATTTGTCTTATCAGGCTTCCCTTCTTGCTATCTATATGGTCAATTAAGTTAAGAGAGTCTCTAGCCTTCAGAATCTTGAGTACCACCCAGCTTACTTGCTTAGGTAGACATATTTCCTCAATTTTTTCCCTTTTATGTAGTACATGTGAATCCACTTTATCCATAATATATCAGCTTTGCTTGCTAGCTCCCAACATGTCTTGGCTATAGCTTCCTTATTCCACAACTTCATATTGATAATGTTGCATACACCCATAGATTTTGGCAAATTCATCTTAGCTCATGCTACCAGTGCCCTCTTTGTAATATGGTTAGTGCCAGACCATATGTAGCTCCTACAGTAGGCCTCTATCATTTTTAGGACCTTAACATAAAGTACAAAAAGTTGAGCCCAATATAATTGTATACCAAAAATCACAGTCTGGACTAATTGGATTCTACCAGCATAAGATAGCTTCTTAGCTGTCCATGAGGAGATTCTTGCCACTACTTTCTCTATGAGGGGTTGCTATTGAACTCCTTTTAGTTATTAGTATCCAGAGGTATATCTAGGTATTTAAAAGGAAGATCACCGTGACACGATCTTAAGTAGTTGTTTCGGGAATTAGGACCCCGATTGACGTGCTGTCAATTTTAAAAGCTTCGTAAGGACCATCTCGACTTGTCTGTAAAATTTAAGCTAAATTAGACCTTGTTTGGTAGGAATTGGAAGAAGGTTTCAGTTTTCGTTAGCGATAAATCATAAAAAAAAATAGGTTTTCGAGCACAATTTTGGCGAATGAGCTCCGATTCGAAATATGAAAGCTTCGCTAGGTTCGTATGGTCATTTATGATATATGTGAATTTTTAAAGTGAGTTTCGAGGTTGTTCGGTTGATTTCAGCTAAAGTTCCGAAAAATTAATAATTTGGTCCATTTTTCTTTTAATTCGTATCATGAGTTTTGGGAGTCCGATTTGAGATTTGTCTTGGAGAGTATGTTACATATATTTTGTATAACTTACTTGAAAAATTTGGGATCATTTCGACTTCTCTAGGGTTCCATTTTAATTTTAATCGTCGTAGCGAATTTTTTTTTTTTTTTAAAAGAAAAGAATGTCGGCTAGCTTTGGGATAATATCCCTTAGCTTGTTTGTAACAGAAACATTGAGAACGAAAAAATGAGAGCAATAATAGAGATAACTCAAAGAGAAAAAAAGAAAAGGAGAAAAAAATAGTGGAATTTCTACCCCAAATCTCCAGTTAATGATGTTAACTCATTATCTTAGCTTATTACATGTGTTTGAATATATTTTTGCGGTAAAAATAGGAATATTAGACATCGCCCTAATGACTTAAATTGATAGTGTAAAGGGTCAATTGGCCCCCGATGATGGAAATGATTATATATTCGTACTCAGTGAATTATGAGCAATATATAAATGTAATTTATTTAGGGTTTGGTTATATGACTTTGAATCCTATACATAGGCCTGGCCTACATTTTGCGTATACGAATAGGGTATCAGGTTCTTAACTGGACTGTCCTAAGACATAAGGAATGAAGCCGTCACGACCGAACCTAGGGTCACGACGGATGACCAACACTAAGTATCGATCATCATTAATTCTGCTGATAATCTGCTAACCATTATAACTGATAAATAGAATAAGCATAAACCTAGCTGATAAGGAGTATGCAATGCAAATAGCTGACAAGGCTAACATAAGCTGACATACATAACATACTGACTGCACCACACAGGGACATATCTACAGGCCTCTAAGAGTGCTGAACTGAATATACAAAGGACGGGACAAGACCCCGCCATACCCAAACTGGCTGACTGTATACATACCAAAAGATAAGTAACTCCGGGAGTAAGCGGAGTGACTCCAATAGCTGATCGATGGCCTACTAACGTGGTCCAAGCATTGATCTATCTGCACCTGCGCGGCATGAAACGCAGCGCCCCAAAAAAAGGGCGTGAGTACGATATGTACCAAGTATGTAAGGCATGAGCATATAATATGTCATAGCTGAATGAAACTGTAGGCTGGAATATAAATATGTAAACATGAGCTGGAGCATAGCAATATAGCTGGAAATCTGAAGAACGTACTAAACATGATATGAATATAAGCTGAAGTCTAGCTGAATCTGAACCTGAAGACTGAGCTGAACTATACTGATAAATAACTGCAATATGACTGATAGCTGGGTACTAGAAACTGGAACTGATAACTGTCAACTAATACTGACGCTAAGAACTGGTGGCTGATAATTGAGAACTGATAACTGTCAACTGATACTGACGCTAAGAACTGGTGGCTGATAACTGAGAACTGATAACTGTCAACTGATACTGACGCTAAGAACTGGTGGCTGATAACTGAGAACTGATAACTGTCAACTAATACTGAGCTAAAGCTGAACTGTTATCTGAACTGGTACCTGTCTGGTGTTATGGGCTATATCCCCCCCAAATCAGGTAACTGAACATCTGAACTAGTACCTGTCTGGCGTTATGGGCTGTATCCCCCCAAATCAGGTAACTGAAAACTGGAACTAGCCTCATGTATAATCATGCAGTGCATAATGTGGCTATATACGCGTATATAACAAACCTGGTGGGTGTTATGGGCTATATCCCCCCCAGCCAGTAATATCTAGTCTCTCTGGTCAGAGTGTGTGAATGACACCCGGTCACACTAGGTGTTTCAACTCCTGCCTGAACCAGAGGGGCTGTATCCCCCAGACGGGTAGTATCACACGCGACCGGACTGTGTGTCCAATGTCCAGCCTCTATGGGGGACTCCAAATCACACATAACATGATCACAATATAAGCATAAGCATGTATGAGGCATAACACATGTGGCAACAATATATATGGACTCAAAGGAATGATAAGAAAACTCTGGATGGAATTGTAGACACAACCTGAAACTTAGAATTTGTCTAACTCTTTGATTTTTATAAAAATTTCGGCAGAGTTTCCACTGAAACTGGATGATCCGCAAAACAGAACCAGCACTATATTATACACGGGAATGGATACCCGGATAAACTGATAACATAAACAAATTAACTAGATAACAAGATGAGAGTGGTGTAACAATTCCACGGATGTACAGAATTTCTAGACAATACCAGCGTCCTGTATTGCATCATAGTTTTGAGGGTGCAGATAAAAGTTATAGACCTCATGGTCTTCATGAAAGTTGTAGATATATGTATTAGGATTCTGGAGATTCTTAAATCATCTTAATATCAATTTTGTATAAGGAGTTATGATCAATATACTAACAACTGTCCAAAGTTCAAAACAATTTTCCAGATTTTGAAACGTTTTGCCTTTCTGATTTGGACGTCTTTCACCTTGGATTTTAGTACCAAATTAAGTATATACAAGGTTTCCTTGGTACCATACAAGTTTCTCACAAGAAAAACTAAGTTTGAAACTAATAAAAGCTTCGAAATCTAAAAGATACATGCCTTGCCAAAAGAAAGGTTTAGCCTTACATACCTTTGATGTTTCTAGCTTCTAAACTTCGTTCCTTTGAATTCCACACCTTCTAAAGCTTAAACAAGCTATAAAATAGAATTTAGATACTTTACTTAGCTATGAAGTAATTCTAAAACTCAAACTATAGAAGAAATTGAAGGTAGCATAATGTTACCCTAATCGCGTAGAGCGTTTTGACGCAATCCGTCTTCCGTTTCGTGTCAAAATTGATGTTGTTTCTTCAAAATCAAAAAATATGGATTAAAACTGAAGAAACCTCTGTTTATATCTTGGTTTTACTGGAAATGTCGAGAGAGAGAGAGAAATTTCTCTTTTATAATAAAAACATTTCATTTCTAGTCCTCTTTTGCGCTTATGTCCCTTTTTCTGGTCTGACTTCTGACGCTCATATCTTTTTATCTATAAGTTATATGAGCAAACCGTTAAAAGTGTTGGAAACAACACTCCAAGACCTTCAATTTGGTATATGATATGTCCCCAAAAGACTTCATATAACACATGAAATTAATTGCTGAAAAAGCTCCGTTACAAGGCAATTCCTTAGTCGGTTTTTCTGCAACTTAAATCTGATTTTTCCCAAACTTTATATTCAACATATAAACATCATATATGGTCATATTATTACTTTAAACTCACTTAAATCATTCTTAATATGATATTATAATGATATACGTCAATTTAGACGTACGGGGTGTAACAGAAGCCTTTAGCTTTATTTGATATAATTTTTCTGCTTATTGAATAGAGCGGGATCGTTTGGCAGTTAATCCAAGGGAAAAAGGCAGTTGTTGAGTAGCAGGGCTAGCTTTGGAAAACTGTAAGTGATTATATCCATTTCTTTGGAGGCATTTGGCCTCGTAGATTTTCTACCACGTGTTTTTTACGTGTGTAGCTGCCGATAGGCGTACTCATTACGCCTTAACTTTGAATTTACGTCATATATTATATGTTATGTCATGTTGTTGGTATTGCATTGAGTATCTGAGCATTGTACTCGGGCTGTCATTATTGCATATACTTCCGGGTAATTGATGAGAGTCCCGAGCCGGTGAAGGGTCATTATCGTATATACTTCCTGGTAATCGATGAGAGTCCCGACCCGGTGAAGGGTCATTACTGCATATACTTCTCGGTAGTCGATGAGAGTCCCGCGCCGGTAAAAGGTCATTATTGTATATATCTCTTGGTAGACGATGAGAGTCCCGCGCCGGAGTTAGATTTCGGGCACATGTGACCCTATTGCAACATGATACACCATTGCATATCTTTATATGCATTTTTTTGGCTGTATAGATTTATTGCATTAATTATCTGTGAATGATTTATCTGGTTGACTGCTATGGCTTCTGTTTCCTGACTAGCGTTTCTATTTTTCGAGGTTGCTAGTTTGTACTCACTTATTGAGTCCTTATGACTCAACCACTATTTGTTCTTGTGTTTCTTTTCATTCGGCAACCCAGCCAGCCGCGTCGTGATTGAGGAGTAGTACGTTTTCAGCTGTCTACGGTAAGCCATTTTGTTCATTGCGGCCACCAACTTTAGATATCATAGTTCTCCTTACTTTTGCTCTATTTGGGAGGTGTGTATATCTTTTGGCCTTCTTAGATGTCTGATATGGAAACCTTTAAAGCTGTGTATTCTGGGTAGTTAGTTGTATTGTCCAGACAGTTTGTATATATGTCTATCCTTGAGAGTTATTTTATGTTGTTAAGGTCATGTTTAATTTTATTTTCAAGGTAATTTTACCTGGTTATATCAATTTAGTCTATTGGGTTCGCCTGACAGGTGTAGGAAAGGTGGTCGGGTGCCCGCATGGCCTAACTGAAAATGCGGGTCGTATCAGTTGGTATCAGAGAGTGGTTTAGAGTCTTTCCAGATCATGACAGTGTCTAATAGAGTCTCGCTGATCGGGCGGAGACGTCCGTACCTATTGACGAGAGTCTATGGTGACATTTAGGCTGTTTCCTTTTCTTTCTTTCCTCGTCGTGCATGAGTCTTCTTATCTAAAATTAAATATTTTTTTATTCACCGCAGTAAATGGTGAGAACGCGCGCGAATGTTCAGCGAGAGGCGGAGGATCTAGCGGTCGCACCTATGCCTGCTGCTCCGCGAGGTAGTGGTGTTGGCTGCGGTAGAGGTCGTGGTAGAGGCAGAGGTAGAGTTGCCCAGGCCGCGAGGATGGTGGATCATGTTGATTCTGCTGTAGAGGTTCCGGTAGTGCCAGCTTTTGCTGAGCAGGGGGAACAGGGCTTATTCGTTCCCCCCGCACTTGATACGCTTTTATGAGATTCTTAGCGACGCAGATGCCCTAGGGACCTCCTATTCCTCAAGCTTCCGTAGATGCTCCTATTCCTCAGACAGCTCCCCAGGCTGCGGTAGATATTGGTTCTCAGGTTCACGGAGCCCCTATTCCAGCTCCACATGTAGCCCCAGCAGTTCATGTTCCAGGCGGTCATGTTCCAGAGGTAGCGGGTGTTGTACCTCCGGTTGTTCAGGCTGGTCAGCCAGTCCAGGTAGCAGGTCAGGTTGATGATCCGACAAGGCTGCATTATTTTACCCGACTTGATCCTCCGAAATTCTCTGGTCGTATATCAGATAAGCTTAAGCCCCGTGAGTTTCTTGATCGTTGTCAGCGTATCATAGAGGCCCTTGGGTATCTTCAGCAGTATGGAGTTGAGTATACTGCCTTCTATTTTGAGGGTCCGGCATTAGCTTGGTGGACTGCACTTTGATCAGCTAGGCAGGGCTTGCCTAAGCTGACCTGGAGTGAGTTCTCTCACCGATTCATGGAGAAGTTTCTCCCTCGCAGCTAGCAGGATGAGAAGAGGAGACAGTTTGAGAGGATTGGACAGAGTAACCTGTCAGTCTCAAAGTATGAGCCGTTGTTTTCAGAGATGTCCAGCTATGCTCCAGATCTCGTGCAGGAGCCCTCCGAGAGGGTCAGACGTTTTATTGATGGGCTTTCTCCTTATTTGTGGTCCCAGATGGCTCGTGAGATTGAGGAGGTATGAGGCCTATCATAGTTTGGAGATGGAAGAGTTAGAGCGTGAGAGTTAGAGGTTGTTTCCATTGTCGTGAGCAAGGGCATCATAAGAAAGACTGCCCTTATCTTTATCACCAGGGTAGTAGCAGTTCTTTCCCTCGCCCTCCAATGCCTATGCAGCAGCAGCCTCAGGGTGCCCCTTCAGGGTCTCATCCAGCTAGAGGTGCACCACCATCTGGTAGAGGTGGGGGTCGTAGTTCAAGTGGTCCCTCCGGAGTTGGATCTCAGGGTAGTAGATTAGCTCAGCCACAGAGACAGCTATATGTACTACCGGCCAGGCAGGATGCCGAGGCATCCCCAGCTATTGTACAGGTATTCTATCTGTTTGTGGTCGAGATTCATATTCTTTGGTAGATCTAGGATCTACATATTCATATGTATCTCCTTATTTTGCTTCGGGTTTTAATGTTGATTATATGTGTCTTCGTGATCTATTCTGTGTTTCTACTCCTATTGGAGACATTATCATTGTGGATCGAGTTTATCCAGCTTGTACCATATCTTTTAGGGGTCGTGAGACATTGGTAGTTCTTCTAATCCTAGATATGGTTGATTTTGATGTTATTATTGGCATGGATTGGTTGGCGTCGTGTCATGCCACATTAGATTGTCATGCCAAGTCTCTTCAGTTGTCTCTTCCATGTTCAGCACTGGTGGTGTGGCAGGGCTCTTATTTGCCACCCATGGGGCATGTTATTTCTTTCCTGAAGGCAAAGTGGATAATGGATAAAGGGTGTCTAGCGTATCTTGCCATTGTTCAAGATACCACTGTGGAGGTTCCATCTCTCGAATTCATTCCTATCGTTAGGGAGTTCCCTGATGTGTTTCTAGATGATTTGCCAGGACTTCCTCCTGATCGAGAGATCGATTTTTGCATTGATATAGTGCCAGGGACTCAGCCTATTTCTATCCCTCCTTATCGCATGACTCCATCAGAGTTAAAAGAGCTGAAGGAGCCGTTGCAGGATTTGCTTGATAAGGGGTTTATTAGGCCGAGTATTTCTCCGTGGGGTGCTCCTGTTCTATTCGTGAAAAAGAAAGATGGGACTATGCGGATATGTATTGACTATCGTCTGTTAAATAAGGTCACCATCAAGAACAAGTACCCGTTGCCTCGCATTGATGATTTGCTTGATCAGCTGCAGGGTGCCAAATTCTTTTCTAAGATCGATCTGCGGTCTGGTTATCATCATCTAAAGATTCGGGTGTCAGATATCTCGAAGATTGCTTTCAATACTCGTTACGACCATTATGAATTCCTAGTATGTCTTTTGGGCTGACTAATGCCCCTGCAGCCTTTATGGATCTCATGAACCGGGTGTTTAAGCCATTCCTTGATTCCTTTGACATTGTCTTCATTGATGATATTCTTATTTATTCTCGTAGCTACGAGGAGCATGATTATCATATGAGGGTGGTTCTTCAGACCCTCCGTGATCGTAAGTTGTATGCCAAGTTCTCGAACTGTGAGTTTTGGCTTGATTCTATGGCATTTTTGGGTCACGTGGTATCTAGTGAGGGTATCAAGGTTGATCTGAAGAAGATTGAAGCAGTGCAGAAATGGCCTCGTCCTACCACTCCGACGGAGATTCACAGCTTCTTTGGATTGGCAGGTTATTATCGGAGGTTTCTGGAGAAGTTCTCTACTATTGCAGCTTTCCTGACTCACCTGATACAGAAGGCAGTTCAGTTTTGATGGTCCGATGAGTGTGAGGCAAGCTTCTAGAAGCTTAAGGCCTTATTGACTTCAGCTCCAGTGCTTTCCCTTCCTTCTGGCACCGTGGATTTGTAGTCTATTGTGATGCATCTCGTGTGGGCTTTGGTTGTGTTCTCATGCAGTACGGGAAGGTAATTGCTTATGCTTCCAGACAGTTGGAGCCGAATGAGAAGAATTATCCAACTCACGACCCAGCCAGCCGCGTCGTGATTGAGGAGTAGTACGTTTTCAGCTGTCTACGGTGAGCCATCTTGTTCATTGCGGCCACCAACTTTAGATATCATAGTTCTCCTTAGTTTTGCTCCCTTTAGGAGGTGTGTATATCTTTTGGCCTTCTTAGATGTCTGATCTGGAAACCTTTAAACCTATGTATTCTGGGTAGTTAGTTGTATTGTCCAGACAGTTTGTATATATGTCTATCCTTGAGAGTTATTTTATGTTGTTAAGGTCATGTTTAATTTTATTTTCAAGGTAATTTTTGTGCCGTTTATATCGATTCAGTCAATAGAGTTCGCCTGATAGGTCTAGCGAAGGTGGTCGGGTGCCCGCACGGCCCAACCGAAAATGCGGGTCGTGTCACACCGTGACAATATACTAGCATTTTCAGCATATGCTTTTTAGCCTCTTCTTTAACCCCACCAAAGTAAATTGATCTTTTTGTCAAGTCGGCCTGTAAGATAGAGGCTTTTGTGAATATAAAGAACTTCTGTTGATTGAGCCTGACTGATGTAAGGTCCCCTTTAGAAAATAGTAATAGATCATCAGCAAAGCTCAAATGAGTAATATTGGGCTTGGCACACTTGGGGTTGAACTTAAACATACGATCATCTTTCAAAGCATTGAGGTTCCTGCTAAGGTATTCCATAGCTATGGCAAATAAGAAATGGTAGATAGGATCTCCCTGTCTTAACCCCTTAGTTGCATTAAAAGGCTTGGTATGCTCTACATTCACCATGATTGTGTAGTTCACGGTTGTAACACACCCCGTAATCCAACTAATAAACTTCTCAGGAAAATCAATTCCACTCATCACTTGTTTCAAATAATCCCACTCCACTGAATTATAAGCTTTTTGAAGGTCCACCTTGATCATCATGACTCTTGGTGATATGTATTTTCTTGAGTAGGCTCTCACTAGTTTATGAGTCAGAACGATATTATATGCAATCCTTCTTTAAGGAATAAATCCTGATTGACTATCACTAATGATAATTGACATCACAGGTTGTAATCTAGCTGCCAAAACTTTAGATATAATTTTATAAACTATGGAACAACATGCAATGGGCCTAAATTCTTTCACATTTGCTGGTTTTGCAGTCTTAGGTACCAAAGTGATACCAGTACAATTCACAGCCTTGTATATTTTACCATTCTTGAAATAACCAAGAACAGCTTCACACACTTCTTGCTTGATCTGGCTCCATGCTTTCTTATAGAAAAGGCATTAAAGCCATCTACCCTGGGGCCTTCTCATCTCCAATGCTTTTAAGTCCATTCAGCATTTCCAACTCTGTAACTTCTCTGCTTAACTTCTCATTATCATCATATAATAATGACAATTTACTAAAGAGACTTTTGGACACGATGGTACATTTGTGTAACTGCAAGATAAGATCATTAACGTACATATATATTTATAATAGAGTCAATATTCAGTGTATTAATAATAAATAGTAGTAGTAAAGTCAATTGAAAGGAGAAAAAAATAGAGTAAAAGGTAAATGAGTATCTTAGATATAAACAAAGATATTGATAGTTAATGAAATCATTAACGTTTTCGTACTCACACTCACTGACTATAATTATTATTGATATCAACAACAACAACACCAGCAGCAGCAGCAGCAACAGCAGTCAACTCTATGACTGACTATGATGATAAAGATTGGTTTCAAGTAATTTGTACTCCATCTATTTCAGCTTAAGTCTCAACATATATTATATCATCTATCTACTACTTTATAAGTGGAAAGCCCCAAAACATCAAAAGTCAAAGGACCAATATACCCTTTATAAAGATATTATTCTTTTAACTAATTAATTTTATTTTGGGTTAGTTAATATTTTCTAATGATGCTATTTTAATACCTAATATTCATGGTTCTAATTTAAGTTCTTTTCTG
This sequence comes from Petunia axillaris subsp. axillaris, assembly GCA_029990575.1. Lineage (NCBI taxonomy): Eukaryota > Viridiplantae > Streptophyta > Magnoliopsida > Solanales > Solanaceae > Petunia > Petunia axillaris. Next base: position 25,758,515 of record JARKNS010000003.1, read on the forward strand.
AATGAGAGAAGTTTCTTCTCGACATGCTTATTTTTTTTATTTTTTTCTACTACTACTTTATAAGTGGAAAGCTCCAAAACATCAAAAGTCTATAAACACATTACCCTTTTAACTAATTAATTTAATTTGGGTTAGCTAATATTTTCTAAATGATGCTATTTTAATAACTAATATTCATGGTTCTAATTTAAGTTTTTTTTTTCTAAATGAGAGAAGTTTCTTCCCGACATGCTTATTTATATTTAATAGGACTCTTACAAATTGCAATTAGATAATTGCAGTTTTAATTAAACATGAGTGTGTTATCTTCCTTTCCTTGACAAATTTATACTTTTGATTAATTAGTCAGAATTTAGCATATAGATCTTTAATTCTGAACAATATAACATCATATCTGGGCGAAAATTGTTTATTTAAATTTTGTTTGATTTATATTTACATATATGAAAAATGTTATGAATGAAGAAGATGAAGTGGTTGATAAAGAAGCTACTATATTTGATAGTTGCAGGAACAATACAAAAATTTTAAAGACTTTTTTGTTTTTCTTTTTTACATTATATTTCTTTAAAAATATTGAGGTTGTGCTTGAAGTTCTTTATTCCCAAGTCATTTTCTTAATTAGAAAAAAGTAGATGTATTTCATGAAATAATACTATTATGCGAAGTGTCTTTCTCCTCCATTTTAAAGTTTGATTGAACATTTTTGTATGTCTGACGATTACTAATCATTTTGAAATCGACAAATAGTTCATCATTTGACCATTTACACTAATTATTTATCAAATTTGTACTTAACTTTTTTAAAGCTTTATTTAAAAAATATTGCTATTATTTAACTTCATTATATACTACATGACTTGAAAATACGTGCAATGCACGTGTTAAAAAACTAGTGTCTACTACTATTCTATAAGTGAAAAGTCCCTAAATATGTAAAGTCAAAAGACCAAACTAACCTTTCAGCCAACCATTATTTCAAAAAAAATTTATGTGCAAAAATGTAACTACACATCACTAAAGCTAATAAAAATGTTTAATAAAGATAACAAAAAGCAAAAATTGAAACTAACAACTGTAGAAATATAATTGACACTGAATGTGAACTAAAGTTTTTTTTTTTTGTTTTCTTTTCCGTCCATTCTTTGTTTTCAACTTATTGTCGAAAAAAGATATCAAAATTTTTAGATGAGACTTTTGTATACCCAGTAGTGATTTTTGCTATAGTACTTTGATTTCAACTTATTGTCTAAAGAAGATATCAAAATCTTACGCCAGACTTTGATATATAAACGCAGCAGTAATAAGTTGATTCTCTTTTAAATCTTATATATAACTTTATTTTGTTAATATGTAGGGATATATGTGGAAAAGGTTAAAAAAAATGTCTCATATATATAAATATATATTTAATTTACTCAATTCTAACAATTCTTTTTTCTTTGATAATGAAACGACCTTAGGTAGTCGTTTCGGGAGTTAAGACTCCGATTGGCGTGTCGATAATTTTAAAATATTTGTGCGGTCCATTTGGACCTGTCTGCAAAATTTAAGCTAATTCAGACCTCGTTTGGTAGGCATCAGAAGAAGGTTTCAGTTTTTATTGTCGATAAATATTAAAAAGAGATTTTCGAGCTCGGTTTTGGCGAATGAACTCCGATTCGAAATTCGAAAGCACCGTTAGGTTCGTATGATTATTTGTAACTTTTTTTATTTTTCGAAAGTGAATTTCGAGGTTGTTCGGCTAGTTTCCACTAAAATACCGAAAGTTAAATGATTTGACCTTTTTCCATTTAAATTTGCATCTTTAATTTCGAGAACCCGATTTAAGATCCGCTTTAGCGAGTACGTCACATAAACTTGGAATAACTTATATGAAAAAGTTGGAATTATTTTGAATATCGTAAGGTACCGTTTTAATTTTCATTAAAAAAAAAAGGAAAAGAGAAAAGAAAGAAAATGAGAAATAAGGCGGTGGTCCTTAGCTTAAAGACAAACTATAGTATATAGAGAAACAGAGAGACTTGAACAATATGAACGGAAAGAAAACGAGAATGACGAAATGAAACAGAAATATGCTAGAAAATAGGAAAAGAGCCAGAAAAAGGTAGAATTTTCACCCCGAAACATTCAGGTAAAGATCTTAATACATTATTTTAATTTATTACGTGTGTTTGAATATATTTTAACAGTAAAAATTGGGATATTAGACATCGTTTTAATAAGTTCAATTAATAGAATATAGGGTCAATTGGACTCCGATAATGGAATTGATTATATATTCGTACTCAGTGAGTCATGGGCAATATATATATATAATTTATTTAGGGTTTGGTTATGTGACCTTAAATCTTGTACATAGGCCTGGCCTGCGTATTGCGTATGTGAATAGGCATCAGGTTCCTAACCGGATTGCCCTAAGACGTAAGGAATGAAGCCGTTAGCCTTATGTGATATATTTTTCTGCTTATTGAACACTGTGGGATCGTTTGGCAATGAATCCAAAGGACAAAGCGGTTATTTAGTGGCGGTGCTAACTTTGTAACAAGGTAAGTGTTTATATCCATTTTTTGGAGGCCCTTGGCCTTGTGGATATTCTACCACGTGTTCCTTGCGTGTGTAGCTGTCGATAGGCATACTCATTAGGCCTTAGCTTTTAATTTACATTTTATATTATATGTTATGCACTGTTGTTGGTATTGCATTGAGCATATGAGCATTGCACTCTGGTTTTGAGCATTGCATATACTTCCCGGTTGGCGATGAGAGTCCCGCACCGGTGAAAGGTCATCATTGCATATACCTCCCGGTAATTGATGAGAGTCCCGAGCTGGTGAAGGATCATTATTGTATATACTTCCCGGTTGGCGATGAGAGCACCGATGAATGCTCATCATTGCATATACTTTCCGGTAATCGATGAGAGTCACGAGCCGGTGAAGGATCATTATTGCATATACTTCCCGGTTGGCGATGATAGTCCCGCACCGGTGAAGGGTCATCATTGCATATACTTCCCGATAATCGATGAGAGTCCCGAACCGGTGAAGGATCATTATTGCATATACTTTCCGGTTGGCGATGAGAGTCCCGCACCGGTGAATGGTCATTATTGCATATACTTCTCGGTAATCGATGAGAGTCCCGAGTCGGTGAAGGGTCATCATTGCATATACTTCCCGGTAATCGATGAGAGTCCCGAGCCGGTGAAGGATCATTATTGCATATACTTTCCGGTTGGCGATAGAGTCCCGCACCGGTGAATGGTCATTATTGCATATACTTCCCGGTAATGGATGAGAGTCCCGAGCCGGTGAAGGATCATTATTGCATATATCTCCTGGTAGACGATGAGAGTCCCGCACCTGAGATAGGTATCAGGCATATCTGACTGCATTGCATCGTACCGTATTCATCCCATCTCATTCATATGTGACTGCATTGCATTGTACCGCATTCATCCCATCTCAATGCACCGCATACTAATTATTGTGTGTATTGTGTTGTGTTTTATGTATGCGGTATGTATACTATGTCGTGGACATATCTCAGTTCCCTATATATTTTCTGCTCATATTCTGGGTTGCGGGGATCGAGTTGCATGCTGCAACGGTATAAATATATGGATCGGGTTGCACGCCGCAACGGTATAAATATATGGATCGGGTTGCACGCCGCAAAGGTATGAATATATGGATCGGGTTGCACGCCGCGATAGGATGAATATATAGAACGGGTCGCACGCCGCAATAAGATATATTTCTAATTGGTTATGTGCTCGGGATACCTATATGTTCTGGCTATCTTATGTTCCTGGTTGTTGATGAGTTTGTGATTCCGTACGTGTTTCTAGTTATTATCTGGCTCTGTCTTTTCATAATTTAAATAAGGAGAATTTGGTTTATCTATTTCTTTCTCCTTGGCTAGCTATCCTATTCTTTGAGGTGGCCAGTCTGCCCCACTTATTGAGTCCTTTTGACTCACCCTTGTTCGTTGTTTGGTTTTTTCTATCTACTTCACTTCGGTAGGTTCGCTCCAGGATTGAGGTCGTCATGTTGCGAAGGAGCGAAGATGACTTCAGCTGTCAGGGTGAGCCAACTTTTATTTCGGATGGCCACCAGCTTTATGTTTACTATTTCAGTTGTATTTTGCTCCCTTCAGGAGGTATCTGTCTTCCTTTGTACTCAAAGATGCCTAGTCTGGATAGCCCTAAACCTAGTATGTTGGGTAGTCAGCTGTAATTTCTTTTGTACAGTTTAGAGGTATCCGTATGTCTGAACTTTTTCTAAGTCTTATTCTTATTTATGAATTGAATTATATTTATTTTTCTAATTTAATTGGTAAGGGTTCGCCCGACGGGCTTAGGGGAGAATGTCGGGTGCCCGCACGGCCTAGCCGGATTCTGGGTCGTGTCAGTTGGTATCAGAGCCAAGTTTAAAGTGTATCCAGGCTAAGACAGTGTCTAGTAGAGTCTCGATGATGGGTACGTAGACATCCGTACTTATCTACGAGAGGCTATGATGGCATTTAGGAAGTTTCACTTCCTTCTTTTCTGATCGTGCGTCGGTCTAGGATGCAAAAATATATTCGTTAATTCCTTTGTGGTAACCGTGAACCCTCGTGCAACAAATCTGCAAACGGCATGAGTTCAAGACAAAGCAGTCTAGTGTGGGGCTAGCACTGACGAAGCCCCGGGAGTTTTTGATCGTGCTGACGATCTAGTTACGGATATACAAGCTTGCGATAGGCAAGGGAGCAGGGCCTTATGGTTCCCTTGGCTCTCTACGATGCTTTTACGAGAATTTTGGCGACGTAGATACCGCAAGAACATATTATTCTCTAGGCAGCTTATCAGGTTTCCACAGATGGAGATGTTCGGTCTCAAGGAGCTCCTGTTCCATTCCCTGATGTTGCCTCAGTAATTTATGTTCCAGAAGCAGCATGTGTTGTGCCTCTAGTTATTCTGGCTGGTTAGCTAGCCAGAGTAATGGCTCGGTCCGAGTGCCTAAAGTGGTTGCATTATTTTTGCGCGGTTGAACCTTCTGATATTCTCAAGCCATGCATTAGATAATCCCTATGTAAGATTTTTTAAAATAAAATGATGTCAGCATATCCTTCAGGCTCTTGATTATATCGAGCGGTATGTTGCTGATTATTCTACTTTCCAGTTTCAAGGGTCCAGCCTTGAATTGGTGGGCCGCTCTCTTATTAGCTAACTTGGTTCGATTTTTCTTCTACATTCGTGGAAAAGTTCCTTTCGAGTAGCGAGCGAGATGAAAAGTGTTGCCAGTTTGAGTGGATTGGACAGGGTAGCCTATCGGTTAGCCTGTTAGTGTTTCAGAATATGAGATCAAATTCTATAGAATGGCTGAATATGTATTAGAACTAGTCCATGAGCCTTTCGAGAGATTGAGGTCGGGATTTCATTTGATATTGTTGTTGATATTGCTCGGAGGTACGAGGCATACCATAAGTTAGAGCTGGAAGAGTTAGAGCGGGAGAGCAAGAGATCCTGTGGCCCTAGTGGGCAACCATGGTACCTCATTTGGAGGTAAGAGTTCTGATTATTTTGGGAGGTCACCTGCCAGGTTATCTCAGCTTGTAGAGCGTAATTCTTAAAGTGCGCTAGTAGTTCATCAAGATAGACTCAGTTTTCTCTTTGTAGCTATCAATAATCTGTCCGGTTTTCATTTTCAACGAAAAGGTGTTATCATTGTCGTGAGTCTGGTTATCCTTTGAGGAGTTTCCCTTTACTCCGGTAATTAGGCAGTCGTCCTTTCACTCGTCATCAGGCACCTGCACAGTCGCAGGGGATTTTATTTAGATCTCAATTAGCCAGAGAAATGTCACCATCCAGTAAAGGTCGAGAGCGTGGTGGCAGTGGTTTTTAGAAGGTAATTATTAGGGTAGTGGCTCAACTCAGCTGCAGAGGTAGATCTATGCACTGCTAGTCTGGCGAGATGCTGAGGTATCGGATGTAGTAGACCCTGAGATTTCTTTTTCTCTTAAATGTGAGTAAGATTTAATTCTTTTGATCTATCTGGAAATGGTGTGTTTTATGATGTTTCGATGGCTTCCTTGGATGTCATTTCTATTAAGAATCGGTTGTGGTAGAGGGGTGAGCTTCTGATATGATTTATTCTTGGCATTTGTGATGACCCTACTAGTTTATCTGGTTTAAATGTGAGAGATTTGTGAGTGAGTATCGGTATTGTTTGCTTGGCATCTTGTTGTGCCTCATTCTGTTATAATGTCAAGTTAGTCTACCGCTCTTTGGCATTCAGTGTTGGTAGGATGATAGGATTCTTATTCATCATCATCAGAAAGTGTCATTGTTTCTTCCGATGTATAGTATTAGTAAGTAATACTTGATCTATGTGTCTTCCTTTGGTTCAAGATGTTTGTAGAGTCATGTTATGCCATGAGCTTGTCTCGGTAATAAAAGGGTTTCTGGTAAATTGTCAGAGTTTCCTTCTTATAGGAAGGTTAAATTGGCATAGATGTCATTCCATCAAGCTTATTTAATGTCTATCTCTTCAATTGTGATTCTTTGGTTAGCCTGACTCGGAAGTAGTGTAGCTCTTGGAGCCAAGCATATAAAAGGATGAGCTTTCTGAAGCTCTAATTATTTCTATCCTCAGTCCATTGCCATCTCTTCTTTGTTCGGCACTAGTCAGCTTAGGCGGTCAATAGCCTCTTATGATGTTCCCTATGTGGAGCCAGAGTGCGTGTCAAGGTAGCCGAGTATGCACATTGCTGTTTTTCACGGCTACTAAGGGTAATGAGAGGCGTCATTTGACACTTGATTTGATCCATCAGGCGGTGTTGCTTATAGAAAATGTATGGAGCTGTGAACTCGAGAGTTGCAGCTGTTTGGAAACTCGAGAGAGTAATTTGGTAGCTCACGACTGACCCGCGTTCTCTATTTAGCTAAGTCTTCCTTAATCAAGCAGGTTGTGCGAGGATGACTATTTCTATTCAAATTAGTTGTATAAGTTTATGCTCTAAGTGGAGGAGCCTTCCTCCAATTAATACGAAATCATAATATTAAATCTCTAAGGCTTTGCTGAAGCATAAGCTAATTCTTTGTTTCATCGACTTGTTCTATATCGAAAAGTATATCAACGAGGTGATTCACCGGTAGAATCATGTTAATCCATTCAAAGTTCCGTGTATCTTTGCTTTGAATATGTAGTGCTCTCCTCTCGTGATCGGGAAAGGATCAAATTAGTCAGAATAAGCTGAGCAATGACGTTATGATATTATCCAGATATGTGTTATTCCAAGAGTTCGGTGTTCGTGTTATAATTCTGATTCTGCAATCATGAGATAATATCTGTGACATAGTGTATGTAGGTTGTGCAATTTCTCTTGTTATCTGCGTGAATCTTGCTTTAGACTTAGGCTCATTCGAGGACGAACGAGTGTCGAAGTGGAGGAGAATGAAACGACCTTAGATAGTCGTTTCGAGAGTGAAGACTCCGATTGGCGTGCCGATAATTTTAAAATATTTGTGCAGTCCATTAGGACCTGTCTGTAAAATTTGAGCTAAATCAGACCTCGTTTGGTAGGCATCGGAAGAAGGTTTCATTTTTTATTGTCGATAAATATTAAAAAGAGATTTTCGAGCTTGGTTTTGGCGAATGAGCTTCGATTCGAAATCCGAAAGCGCCGTTAGGTTCGTATGATTATTTGTGACTTTTGTGATTTTTCGAAAGTGAATTTCGAGGTTGTTAGGCTAGTTTCCGCTAAAATGCCGAAAGTTAAATGATTTGACATTTTTCCATTTAAATTCGCATCTTAAGTTTCGGGAACCCGATTTTAGATCAGCCTTAACGAGTACGTCACATAAATTTGGTATAACTTGTATGAAAAAGTTGAAATTATTTTGTATATTGTAAGGTACCGTTTTAATTTTCGTTAAGAAAAGAAAAAAAAGGAAAAGACAAAAGAAAGAAAATGAGAAATAAGGCGGTGGGTCCTTAGCTTTTAAGCTAAAGACGAAATATAGTATATAGAGAAACAGAGAGACTTGAACAATATGAACAGAAAGAAAACGAGAATGACGAAATGAAACAGAAAAATGCCAGAAAATAGGAAAAGTGCTAGAAAAAGGTAGAATTTTTACCCCGAAACATTCAGGTAATGATCTTAATGCATTATTTTAGTTTATTACGTGTGATAACGGTAAAATTGAGATATTAGATATCGTTTTAATAAGTTGAATTAATAGTGTAAAGTGTCAATTGGACCCCGATAATGGAATTGATTATATATTCGTATTCAGTGATTTATGGGCAACATATAAATGTAATTTATTTAGGGTTTGGTTATGTGACCTTAAACCCTGTACATAGGCCTGACCTGCGTATTGCCTATGCGAATAGGGCATCAGGTTCCTAACTGGATTGCTCTAAGACGTAAGGAATGAAGCCATTAGCCTTATGTGATATATTTTTCTGCATATTGAACACTGTGGGATCGTTTGGCAATGAATCCAAAGGACAAAGCGGTTATTGAGTGGCGGTGCTAACTTTGTAACAAGGTAAGTGTTTATATCCATTTCTTTGGAGGACCTTGGCCTAGTGGATATTTTACTACGTGTTCCTTGCATGTGTAGCTGCCGATAGGCGTACTTATTACGCCTTAACTTTGAATTAACATTGTATATTATATGTTATGCCCTGTTGTTGGTTTTGCATTGAGCATATGAGCATTGCACTCTGGTTTTGAGCATTGCATATGCTTCCCGGTTGGCGATGAGAGTCCCTCACCGGTGAAGGGTCATCATTGCATATACTTCCCGGTAATCGATGAGAGTCTCGAGCCGGTGAAGGATCATTATTGCATATACTTCCCGGTTGGGGATGAGAGTCCCGCACCAGTGAAGGGTCATCATTGCATATACTTCCCGGTAATCGATGAGAGTCCCGAGCCGGTGAAGGATCATTATTGCATATACTTCCCGGTTGGCGATGAGAGTCCCGCTCTGGTGAAGGCTCATCATTGCATATACTTCCCGGTAGTCGATGAGAGTCCCGTGCCGGTGAAGGATCATTATTGCATATACTTCCCGGTTGGCGATGAGAGTCCCGCACCGTGAATGGTCATTATTGCATATACTTCCCGGTAATCGATGAGAGTCTTGAGCCGGTGAAGGGTCATCATTGCATATACTTCTCGGTAAACGATGAGAGTCCCGAGCCGGTGAAGGATCATTATTTCTTATACTTCCCGGTTGGCGATGAGAGTCCCGCACCGGTGAAGGGTCATTATTGCATATACTTCCCAGTAATCGATGAGAGTCCCGAGCCGGGGAAGGATCATCATTGCATATATCTCCTGGTAGACGATGAGAGTCCCGCGCCGGAGATAGGTATCAGGCATATGTGACTACATTGCGTCGTACCAGATTCATCCCATCTCATTCATATGTGACTGCATTGCATTGTACCGTATTCAACCCATCTCAATGCACCGCATACTGATTATTGTGTGTATTGTGTTGTGTTTTATGTATGCGGTATGTATACAATGTCGTGGATATATCTCAGTTGCCTATATATTTCTGGCTCATATTCTGGGTTGCGGGGATCGGGTTGCACGCCGCAACGGTATAAATATATGGATCGGGTTGCACGCCGCGATAGGATGAATATATGGATCGGGTTGCACGCCGCAACATTATGTATTTCTGATTGTTGATTTGCTCGGAATACCTATATATTCTGGCTATCTTATGTTCCTGGTTGTTGATGAGTTTGTGATTCCATACGTGTTTCTAGTCATTATCTGGCTCTTCCCTTTCATAATTTAAATAAGAGGAATTCGGTTTATCTGTTTCTTTTCTCCCTGGCTAGCTATCCTATTCTTTGAGGTGGCTAGTCTGCCCCACTTATTGAGTCCTTTTGACTCACCCTTGTTTGTTGTTTGTTTTTGTCTATTTACTTCGCTTCGGTAGGTTCGCTCCAGGATTGAGGTCGCTATATTGTGAAGGAGCGAAGACGACTTCAGCTGTCAGGGTGAGCCAACTTTTATTCCGGATGGCCACCAGCTTTATGTTTACTATTTCAGTTGTATTTTGCTCCCTTCAGAAGGTATCTGTCTTCCTTTGTACTCGTAGATGCCTAGTCTGGATAACCCTAAACCTAGTATGTTGGGTAGTCAGCTGTAATTTCTTTTGTACAGTTTAGAGGTATCCGTATGTCTGTACTTTTTTTAAGTCTTGTTCTTATTTATGAATTGAATTATATTTATTTTCCTAATTTTATTGGTAAGGGTTCGCCCGACGGGTCTAGGGGAGGTTGTCGGGTGCCCGCACGGCCTAGCCGGATTTCGGGTCGTGTCAGATAATTCTAGATTAAGTGACTTATATAATTATGAATCAGATGACGGAACATGCACGAGTCATTTTGATTTTTATACATCTTTTAAGAGTATTACTTTTATCACAATTTTTTTTATGTGTAGACCATAAAATTGACAACGATTTTTTAGCCATATTAAGAAAGACATATGTTGATCGAATTAATATAGAACTGATACAAAATACTATTTCATTCGACAACAACATCTTGATTTGTTCGCGGCTCTATAAAGGAGGGAGATAGCACTTTCTATTAAAAAAAATAAAAAAACTTTAAGATGTGTCACATTTACAAACATAGCTGACGTTACTGACATTGACTTTTAAATTATGTATTATTGAGATATAAAAAAAAAGAATTGATATCAAGTTAAATACTTGTTATATTATAAAATTTGCATCATTAAAATCGTTCAAATATTACTAACCTTCATACAATAGTAATTTTTAGTACGATTATGTATTGCAAAAATAAAAAATTATCTATCAAATAAGATTCGATTAATCAGTACTTTGAATTTATAAGGGTTACTCAATACACGCTTATTATAAAATATATATATATATATATATATATATATATATATATATATATATAATATATATATATATATATATATATATATAATGTTTAATAATTATTAGGAATACATGTGCATGTCAGAAACTAGTTACTATAAAAGTATGTCCTTAAAGATATCAAAAGTCAAAATACAAAAATACCATTTTAAATAACCTAGTAGTAAATACCATATATAATATAATAAAATAATCATATTTTTAAAATTTTTAAAATGCAAAAAAACTATTGTGAATTGGTCTCATCCAAAAGGCGTGTTTCTTGTGGAGTAACAACTCTCGCTAAAAGGTTTCCTTTGCACCATTCATAATAGACCGACGATTAAACTAAAGCATTAAATTCACAAACACTAATAGATCGGCACCTCCAACTTAGATTAACCAAATCCCCAACCTCAACCGTAATGTCAAGCGCAGCCACACGTAATTCGTATATTTGGATATCCCTAGACGCATGGTTGATTTTATATCTTAAAGCAACTATAGTGTTCCAATACAAAGGTTTGGTTTGATGCTCCGATCCAGTGGCTTTGTTTTCCGGTTAAACAAGTGTTATCGTATAAATCTGAAATATCCTTAGGTAGTTGTTTTGGGACTTAGGACTTCGATTGGTGTGTCGTTAATTGTAAAAGCTCTGTAAAGTTTATTAGGACTTGTCTGTAAAATTTGAGAAAAATCAGATATCGTTTGTTAGGTATCGGAAGAAGGTTTCAGTTTCTATTGTCGGCAAATTTTAAAAAGAGGCTTTCGAGCTCGATTTTGGCGAATGAGCTCTCATTCAAAATTCGAAAGCTCTGTTAGATTTGTATGGTCATTTGTGACCTGCGTGAACTTTCAGAATTGAATTTCGAGGTCGTTCGGATAGTTTCCGCTAAAATGCCGAAAGTTAATAATTTGATCTCTTTCTGTTTAATTCGTATCTTGAGTTTCGGGAATCCGATTCAAAAGCCGTCTTAGCGAGTATGTCACATAAATTTTATATAACTTGCTTGAGAAATTTGGGATCATTCTGAGTTTCATAAGGTTCCGTTTAAATTTTAGTCGCATCAGTAAGTTTTCAAAATAAAAGAAAATAAAAGAAACTAATGAGAAAAAAAAGATTGAGGTGGTGGGCTAAGGAATTATATAATCCCTTAGCTTATTTCCAAGCAGCATAAAAAGAATGAAACAGAAACAAAATAGAGAGCAAGGAAATGTAAAGAGAGAGAGAGAGAAAGCGAAGGAGAAGGAGAAGGAGAAGGAGAAAAAAGTAGAATTTTTACCCCGAAACATCCAGAGGGGATCATTTGGCAGTGAACCCAAAAGATAAAACAGTTGTTGAGTAGCAGTGCTAACTTTGGAACAAGGTAAGTGATTATATCTATTTCTTTGGTGGCCTTTGGCCTTGTGGATATTCTACACGTGTTTCTTATGTGTGTAGCTGTCGATAGGCGTACTTATTACGCCTCAGCTTCGAATTTACAATGTCTATTATATGTTATGCATTGTTGTTGGTATTGCATTAATCATTGAAGTATTTTACTTTGGTTATGAGCTTGACATTTACTTCTCGGTAGTCGATGAGAGTCCCCCGCCTGTGAAGGGTTATTATTGCATCATACTGCATTCATTCCACTTCATTACACCGGTTGTTGTGTATTGTGTGACTATAGTGCGATGTTTTGTGTATATGTCATGTATTTCTGATTGTTGATATGTTTGGAATGCCTATATGATCTGTATATCTTATGTCCCTGGTTTTTTATGAGTTTATGGTTTCATACGTGTTTCTAGTTATTATCCGGCTCTACCTTTTTATAGTTTAAATAAGATGAATTTGCTTTATCTGCTTTTCTTCTCCCTGGCTAGCATATCTGTTTGTTTGAGGTGGCTAGCTAGGCCCCACTTACTGAGTCCTTTTGACTCACCCTTGTTTGTTGTTTGTTTCTTGTCTATTTATTTTGTTTCGGCAGGTTCATTCTAGGATTGAGTTAGCCATGTTGTTAAGGAGCGAAGACGACTTCAGCTATCAGGGTGAGCCGACTTCTATTCAGGATGGCCACCAGTTGTATGTTTATTATTTCAGTTGTATTTTTCTCCCTTCAGGAGGCGTATGTATGCTTTTGTACTCTTAGATGTCTAGTCTGAATAGCCCTAAACCTAGTATGTTGGGTAGTAAGCTATAACTTTTTTTGTACAGCTTAGAGGTATCAGTATATCTGTGCTTTTTATAAGTCTTGTTCTTATTTATGAGTTGGATTTATATTTATTTTCCTAATTCAGTTGGTAAGGATTCACCCAACGAGTCTAGGGTAGGATGTCGGGTGCCCCCACGGCCTAGCTGAAAATTCGAGTAGTGTCAGTTGGTATCAAAACCCAGTTTAGAGTCTATCTAGACTAAGACAGTGTCTAGTAGAGTTTCGCTGATGGATACGTAGACGTCCGTACTTATCTACGGGAGGCTATGCCGACATTTAGGAAGTTTCACTTCCTTCTTTTCTAAGCGTGCGTCGGTCAAGGATGAAGTAAAAATATTTTCGTAATTGCTTCGTAAGAATTCTCGTGCGACAAATCAGCAAATGGTAGGAGTTCAGGATGAAGTAGTCTAGCCTAGGGCTAGAGCTGCCCAAGCCCTGAGAGTTTTGGATCATACTGACTATCCAAACACGGAGGCCCAGCTGTGCCAACTCATGGTAGGTAATAGGAGCAGGGCCTTGTGGTTCCCTTAGCTTTCTATAATTCTTTTTCGAGAATCTTGGTGGCACAGATACCGCAACAACCTCCTATTCCCTATGTAGCTCATCAGGTTTCCGCAGATGCAGACATTCGGTCTCAGGGAGCTCTTGTTCTAGTTCCTGATGTTGCCCCAGTAAATTATGTTCCGAGGGCAGCATGTGTTATGCCTCCAATTTTTCTGGCTGGTTAGCTAGTCCCGGTAACAGTTTAGTTCGAGTGCCCGAAGAGGCTGCATTATTTTACCCAATTGAAACTTCTGATATTCTTAGGCCATGCATCAGATAATCCCATGTATTTAAATAAAATGATGATTAGCGTATCCTTTAGGCTTTTGGTTATCTCGAGCAGTATGGTATTGATCATACTGCTTTCCAGTTTCAAAGTCCAGCCTTGGATTAGTGGACCGCTCTTTCATCAGCTAGACAGGGCTTGCCTAAGCTGACCTGGTGCGAGTTTTCTCAAAGATTCATGGAAAGTTCCCTTCGCGCAGCGATTGAGATGAAAAGTGTCACCAGTTTGAGCGGATTGGACAGAGCAGAATGTCGGTTTTAGAATATGAGATTTAATTCTCTACAATGGCTGGATATGCACTATAACTAGTCCATGAACCTTCTACGAAGGTTTGAATATTTATTGATAACCTTTCTCCTTCCTTGCGGTCCCAGATGGCTCGAGAGATTGAGATCAGTACTCCATTTGATGTTATTGATGATATTGCTCAGAGGTATGAGGCATACAAAAAGTTAGAGCAGGACGAGTCAGAGCGGGAGAGCAAGAAATCATGTGGCCCTGGTGGGCAACAATGGTACCTCTTCTAGAGGTAAGGGTTCTGATTGCCATGGGAGATCACCTGCCAAGTCATCGCAGCTTGTAGCGCGTAATTCTCAAAGTGCGCAGTAGTTGGTCAAGATCAGTCTCAGTCTTCTCTTTATAGCTATCAACAATCTGTCCAGCTTCAATTTTTAGCGAAAAGGTGTTACAATTATCGTCAGTCTGGTTATCCTTTGAGGAGTTTTCCCTTACTCCGGCAAGTAGGTAGTCATCCTTTCTCTCGCTGTCAGGCACCTGCATAGTCGTAGGGGATTTCATTTAGATCTTAACCAGCCAGAGAAATGCCACTATCCAGTAGAGGTCGAGAGCATGGTGGCAGTGGTTCTTCAGAAGGTGATTATCAGGGTAGTGGCTCAGTTCAGCTGGAGAGGCAGTTCTATAAACTGCTCGTCTGGCAAGATGCTGAGGCATCCGATGTAATAGACCCATGGATTTCTTCTTCCCTTATATGTGAGTAAGATTTGATTCTTCCGATCTATCTTGAAATGGTTTGACTTGTCATGTTTCTATGGTTTTCTTGGACGGCATTTCTATTAAGAGCCAGTTGCGGTAGAGGGTGAGCTTCTGGTATGATTTATTCCTGGAATTTGTGAGACCCTACTAGTTTATCTAGTGTAAATGTGAGAGATTTGGGAGTGAGTGTCGGTATTGTCTGCTTGGCATCTTGTTGTGCCACCTTCTGTTATTATGTCAAGTTAGTTTACCTCTGTTCTCGGAATTCAGTGTTGGTAGGATGATAGATCCTAATTCGTCACCATAAAAAAGTGTTATCGTTTCTTCCGGTGCAAAGCGACTGGTAAGTAATATTCAATCTATGTGTCTTCCTTTGGTTCAAGATGCTTGTAGAGTCATGTTATTCTATGAGCTTGTCTCGGTTATAAAAGGGTTTTCTGGTAAATTGTCAGAGTGTCCTTCTTATAAGAAAGTTAAATTGGCATAGATGTTGTTCCATATAGCTCATTTAATGTCCATTTCTTCAATCGTGATTCTTTGGTTAGCCTGACTAGGAAGTAGTCTAGCTCTGGTAGCCAAACAAATAAGAAGATGAGCTTCCTGAAGCTCTAATTATTTCTATCTTTTGTCTATTACCATCTCTTCTTCATCTAGCACCATTGAGCTTGGGCGATTAGTAGTCGCTTGTGATGTTCCCTGTGTTGAGCAGAAGTGCGTGTCACGGTAGTCGGGTAAGCACATTGTTGTGTTTTAAATCTACTAAGGGTAATAAGAGGTGCCATTTGACCCCTGAGTTGATTCATCAGGCGGTGGTGCTTATGGAAAAGGTATGGTGTTGTGAACTCGAGAGTTGCAGCTGTTTGGCAACTCAAGAGGGTAATTTGGTAGCTCGGGTATGAGTCGCGTTCTATTGTTAGCTAAGTCTTCCTTAGTCTAGCAGATTGTGTGAGGATGACTATTTCTATTCAAATTAGCTGTATGAGTTTATGCTCTAAGTGAAGGAGTCTTCATCCACTACTAAATGCTAATATTAAATCTCTAAGGCATTGATGAAGCGTAAGCTAATTCTTAGTTTCATCAACTTGTTCTATATCGAAAAGTGTATCGACGAGGTGATTCGTTGGTGGAATCATGTTAATCCATCTAGAGTTCCGTGTATCTTTGTTCCAAAACGGTTAGAACTCTCCACTCATGATCGAGGAAAAGTCAGCTTGGGTTTAATAAGATGGGCAATGGTGTTATGATATTACCCAGATATATTTTATTCTAAGAGTTCAGCGTGCATGTTATAATCCTGATTCTGTAGTAATGAGACAATGTCCATGGAGTAGTTTACGAAGGTTGTGCAAATTCTTTTATTATCTGTGTGAATTTTGCTTTCGACTCAAGCTTGTTCGAGGACGAACGAGAGTCAAAGTGGAGGAGAATGAAACGACTCTTGGTAGTTGTTTCAAAAGTTAGGACTCTAATTGGCGTGGCATTAGTTTTAAAAGCTCTGTAAGGTCCATTAGGACTTTTCTGTAAAAAAAAATTTAAAAGCTCTGTAAGGTCCATTAGGACTTTTCTGTATAATTTGAGCTAAATCAGACCTTGTTTGGTAGGTATCGGGAGAAGGTTTCAGTTTCTGTTGTCGGTAAATCTTAAAAAGAGGCTTCCGGGCTCGATTTTAGTGAATGAGCTCCGGTTCAAAATCTGAAATCTTCATTAGGTTCGTATGGTCATTTGCGACCTGAGTGAACTTTCAGAAGTGAATTCCGAAGCCGTTCGGATAAAAATGCCGAAAGTTAATAATTTGACCTCTTTCTGTTTAATTCGTATCTTGAGTTTCGGGAATCTGATTCGAAAGCCGTCTTAGCGAGTACGTCACATAAATTTTATATAATTTGCTTGAGAAATTTGGAATCATTCCAAGTTTCTTAAGGTTTCAATTTAATTTTAGTCGCAACAGCAAGTTTGCTAAAGAAAAGAAAATAAAAGAAATTAAAGAAAAAACAATAAAAGATTGAGGTGGTGTGCTAAGGAATTATATAATCCCTTTGCTTATTTCTAAGCAGCACAAAAAGAACAAAACAAAGAGCAAGGAAATGTAAAGAGAGAATGAAAAAGGGAAATGAGAAGGAGAAAAAAATAGAATTTTTACCCTAAAACATTCAGAGCGGGATCGTTTGGCAGTGAACCCAAAAGATAAAGCGGTTGTTGAGTAGCAGTGCTAGATGAACAAGGTAAGTGATTATATCCATTTCTTTGGTGGCCTTGTGGATATTCTACCACGTGTTCCTTACGTCTGTAGCTGCCGATTGGCGTACTTATTACGTCTTAGCTGTGAATTTGCAATGTATATTATATGTTACGCTTTGTTGTTGGTATTGCATTGAGTATAGAAGTATTGTACTTTGGTTATGAGCTTGACATATACTTCACGGTAGTCGATGAAAGTCCCACTCTGGTGAAGGGTTATTATTGCATCATACCGCATTCATATGTATTATGTTTTCTGGTCATGGGTTGCTATCTCATATACTGAGTGTAGGAGTATTCCGCTTTAGCTTTATACTATCTCAGGTGCCGAAGTATTCTGCTCCTTGCATCATATTGAGCGCAGGAGGATTCTGCTCCTTGCATCATATTGAGGGCAGGAAGATTCCGTCCTAGGAGCAGGAGGATTGCATCATATTGAGGGCAGGAAGATTCCACTCTAGAGTATGAGGATTCCACTCCATTCATTTGGCACATGTGATCCCGTTTCATCATACTGCATTCATTCCACTTCATTGCGCCACTTGTTGGGTATTGTGTGACTATAGTGCGATATTTGTGTATATTTCATACATTTCTGATTGTTGATATGTTCGGCATACCTATATATTTTGTCTATCTTATGTCCATGGTCATTTATGAGATTATGGTTTCATACGTGTTTTTAATTTGTATCTGACTCTTCCTTTCTATAGTTTAAATGAAACGAATTTAGGTACTCGTTTCAGGAGTTAGGACTCCGATTGGCATGTCGATATTTTTATAATCTTCATAAGGTCCATTAGGATCTGTCTTTAAAATTTGAACTAAATCGGATTTCGTTTGGTAGGTATCGAAAGAAGATTTCAGTTTCCGTTGTCAATAAATCTTATAAAGAGGTTTTCGAGCTTGATTTTGGAAAATGAGCTCCGATTCGAAATTCAAAAGCGTCGTTAGGTTCGTATGATTATTTGTGACTTGTGTAAACTTTCGGAAGTGAATTTCGAGGTCGTTTGAATAGTTTCGGCTAAAATGCCGAAAGTTAAAGAATTTGATCTTTTCCATTTAATTCGTAGCTTGAGCTTCAAAAATTCGATTCGAGATCTATCTTAGCGAGTACGTCACATTTTGTATAACTTGCTCGAGAAATTTGGAATTATTTCAAATTTTGTAGAGTTCTATTTTAATTTTCGTCACGAAAAAAAAAGGAAAAGAAAATAAAAGCTAAGGCGGTGGGAAGGGATTTATAATCCCTTTAAGCTTCATTTCGAAGCTCAGAAAGGAAACAGAAACAGAACGAGAAAGGAGAAAGATGAATGCAGCGAGAAAAAAATGCCAAAAAATAGAGAAAGAAAAGGAAAAGGAGAAGGAAAAAAAAATAGGATTTTCACCCCTAAACATTCAGGTAATGATGTTAATTCATTATTTCAGTTTATTACGTATGTTTGAATATATTTTAACGGTAGAAATTGGGATATTAGACATCATTCTAACAAGTTAAATTGATAGTTTAAAGGGTTAATTGGAACTGATAATGGAATTGATTATACATTCGAACTCAGGAAGTTATGGGCAACCCGTAAATATAATTTATTAAGAATTTGGTTATCTAATTTTAAACCATATACATAGGTCTGGATTGTGTATTGCCTATGCGAATCGGGTGTCAGGTTCCTTACCAGATTGTTCTAAGATGTAAGGAATGAAGGCTATAGCCTTATGTGATATATTTTTCTGCTTATTGAACACAGTGGGATCGTTTGGCAATGAAACCAAAGGACAAAGCGGTTGTTGAGTAGCAATGTTAACTTTTGAACAAGTTAAGTATTTGTATCCATTTCTTTGGAGGCCCTTGGCCTTGTGGATAATCTACCACGTGTTCCTTACGTGTGTAGCTGCCGATAGGCATACTCATTACGCCTTAGCTTTGGATTTACATTTTATATTATATTTTATCCCCTGTTGTTGGTATTGTATTGAGCATATGAACATTGTACTTTGGTTTTGAGCTTGACATATACTTCTCAGAAATCGATGAGAGTCCCGAGCCGGTGAAGGGTCATTATTGCATACACTTCCTGGTAGTCGATGAGAATCCCGCGCCGGTGAAGGGTTATTATTGCATATTGCTCCTGGTAGACGGTGAGTGGTTTCTATCCATTTATTTGTGACCTTATGCATGTGGATTTGTCTATGTATGTCTCTATTAATGCATAGCTGCAGATAAATGCATACTTACTATGCGGATTTTTTTTGAAAAGAATGATTTACACTGTATGGGTTAATATTTGTTATATTTTATGCTGGTTGGGTTAGTCTGCATGTTTGCGGGGGATCTATGATCTGGTTTAATACTATTTACGCAGATGGCTCGTCGTATACGCTTGTAGGAGGATGTATGCCTATATGGTTGGCTCGACCTGTACGCCACAGGGGGTATACATCACATGAGGTTGGCTCGACATGCGTGCCTATGCGGGTTCTATATGGTGGGCTCGTCCTACACGCTTATAGGAGGATGTATGCCTATAGGCTATACATCACATGAGGTTGGCTTGACATACGTGCATACATGGGTTCTATATGGTTGGCTCGTCCTACACGGTTGTAGGAGGATGTATGCCTATATTGTTGGGCTTGACCTGTATGATGAAGGGGGCATACATCACATGAGGTTGGCTCGACATGCGTGCCTATAGGGGTTGTACATGGTTGGCTCGGGCTACACGCCTGTAGGGGATATATATGAGAGTCCTGCGCCGGAGATGGGTATCAGGCACATGTGAATGCTTTGCATCATATCGTATTCATCCATTTCATTGCACCGCATGCTGACTATTGTGTGACTATCATGCTGTGCTTTGTGTATGCGGTATGTATACCATGTTGTGGACATTTTTCAGTTTGTCTATATGCTTGTGGCTATTTCGTGTCCTTAATTGGTTTATATGCCTTAGTTGTATGTGTTTCTGGTCTGTACTTGCTTAGCTCTTCTCCCTGGCTAGCTATTATATTCTTTGAGGTGGCTAGTCTGCCCCACTTATTGAGTCCTTTTGACTCACCCATGTTTGTTGATTGTTTCTTTTCTATTTATTTCGTTTCGGCAGGTTCGCTCCAGAATTGAGTTCGCCACGTTGTCAAGGAGCGAAGAAAATTTCAGCTGTCAGGGTGAGCCACCTTCTGCTCAGGATGGCCACCAGCGGTATGTTTATTATTTCAGTTGTTTTTGTTCCCTTCAGGAGGCGTATGTATTCTTTTGTATTCTTAGATATCTAGTCTGGAGAGCCCTAAACCTAATATGTTGGGTAGTCAGCTGTAATTTCTTTTGTACAGCTTAGAGGTATCAGTATGTCTTTGTTTTTTTCTAAGTCTTATTCTTATTAGCCTTTGCATTTATATTTATTTTCCTAATTCAATTGTTAAGGGTTCACCCGACGGGTCTAGGGGAGGATGTTGGTGCCAGCACGGCTAGCCGAAAATTCGGGTCGTGTCATTAAATAAGATAAATTTGGTTTATCTGCTTTTCTTCATCCTGGCTATTTGAGGTGGCTAGCCAGCCCTCACTTATTGAGTACTTTTGACTCACCCTTGTTTGTTGTTTGTTTCTTGTCTATTTATTTTGTTTTGGCAGGTTCGCTCCAGGATTGAGTTCGCCACATTGTTAAGGAGCAAAGACGACTTCAGCTGTCAGGGTGAGCCAGCTTCTGTTCAGTATGGCCACCAGTTGTATGTTATTTCAGTTGTATTTATGCATTTTTTTGTACTATTAGGTGTCTAGTCTGGATAGCCCTAAACCTAGTATGTTGGGTAGTCAGCTGTAATTTCTTTCGTACAACTTAGAGGTATCAGTATGTCTATGATTTTTCTAAGTCTTGTTCTTATTTATGAGTTGGATTTATATGTATTTTCCAAATTCAGTTGGTAAGGGTTGGCCCAAAGGATCTAGGGGAGGAAGTCGGGTGCTAGCACGGCCTAGCCGAAAATTCGGATCGTGTCAAAATTGCAAGGTTTTGCATGCACTTGGTTATGATCAAGAACATTGGAGAAATTCATATTCATTATCTGCCTAGTGCACAAAGTAGTATGTTCTATCAGTCTTATAGTAATTTTCTTTTACTTATCTTTCCTTGTTACTCTTGTTAATTTATTTGAAATTAACGAATTCTAACCGAAGATTCATTGATAAGATTAGATTATTTGGTTTGTTCTCTTGATGATCTTTTGTAGTCAGTCTTAATTGTTAAGAACGTTTGTACTTCTCTCATTATTTGACTTCAAGTAAGGGAGTTGGTGTAATTTTTGTTACAATTTTACTATTTCAGGATTCCAAGCTTTAATTTTGTGATGCCAACGATAATGCTTCCAAAGAATCTGATATGGAGATGGGCACCCTGTTTAGTAAGTCAGAATCGGGGAATGAACACCTTCAATAAGCAGGTATCGTTTATAACTATCAAGATATATAGTGTAATAGTCATGTAAAGATAAATTATAAGAACGACTTTTGCACATTTATTTTCCTATCTCCTAATCTCCTTGCATCTTACATATGGAGGTCCTTGCATCTTACATATGGTTCATCCTCCTGTCTAAAGTAATCTTCCTTGGCATATACAAGTTTGAATATCCATTAAAAAAATAAAGCTAAAACTTTATGACAACAATTAAGAACCTATCTCCTTAAGTCCCCTTAACTTCTTTTCCAAATCATCTTCACATCTGGAATATCTAAGTTGGAGCCTCAGTGTGGTGTGAAAAGATGTAAATGGATATTTTCAGGGCTGTGATTTACATAAAGTAAAACTTAACTAATACTTGGAAATTATTCTTTAGATTATGAAAATAATTGGGACAACAAATATACATATATTCTTTTGATAGAAAGTTAAATGGTCAATGTGTTGATAGTTTTAAGCGTTACAATAATTAAGTATCCATTGAAAATAAAGTTAAAATCCAAGAAATGGTCGAGGAGATAGATAATTTTGGATGAAGATAATAGTTCGAATATATAAAAATTAAAAAACTTCTAATTAATGACATATCAATTCAGGATGAAATTACGATGACTTTTAATAATGCAATAACTTGATATACAACAACAACAATATACCCAGTATAATCCCACATGTGGGGTCTGGGGAGGGTGGGATGTACTCCGACCTTACTCCAACCAAAGTGGAGAGACTGTTTCCGATAGACCATCGGCTAGAGAAAAACCTTTCAGAAAACACGCGTGAAAATAAGTTGTTTGCAATCAAGATCAAAATAGCGCTATACAGAAAAATGAAACTCACACATAATCAAAATACACAGGATAAACACTAGCTACAAATACGGAGCCTAAGATGGAGCTAATCCATATAGCGCATTGTCAAGACAATCAACCATTATCTAACCTTCTACCCTAATCGTCGACCTCCACACCCTCCTATCTAGGATCATGTCCTCGCTAATCTGGTGCTAGGTCATGTCCTGTCTTATCACCTCAGCCCAATTTTTCTTCAGTCTACCTCTACCTCTTTGTAGACCTAGCACTGCCAAACTCTCACACCTCCTAACTGGGGCAGCTGCACTTCTCCTCGTCACATGACCGAACAATCTCAGCCTCACTTCTCGTATCTTGTCTGCCACTGGTGCCACACCCACCTTCTCACGAATGACTTCATTCTTAATCTTGTCCATCCTGGTATTACCACACATCCACCTAAGCATTCTCATTTCTGCCACACTTATCTTCTGGATGTGTGAGTTCTTGACTGGCCAATACTCTACCCCATACAACATAGCTGGCCTAACAGCTGCTCCGTGAAATTTTCCTTTGAGGCTATGAGGCACTCTTTTGTCGCCGAAGGCGAGTCTCCACTTCATCCAACCCACTCCTATATGATGTGCGATATCTTCATCAATTTCTCCATTAGCTTGGAGGATCGAGTCAAGATAATTAAAGCTTTCTCTCTTGGGAATGACTTGAGAGTCAAGCCTCACTTCCACATGCGACTCGTTTGATGCATCACTAAACTTGCATTCCATGTACTCTATTTTTGTCCTGCTTAGCCTGAAGCCTTAAGACTCTAGCGTCTGTCTCCACACCTCCAGCATCTCATTGATACCTCTACGAGTCTCATCCACTAGAACTATATACTAGAACTATATCATCTGCAAATAGCATACACCAAGACACCTCTCTCTGAATACTCCTAGTTAATCACTAGCGCAAATAGAACTGGGCTAAGCGCTGACCCCTCATTAAGCTCCATCTCGACTGGGAAATGCTCTAAATCTCCTCCCACAGTTCGCACTCGAGTCTTGGCTCCTTCATACATGTCCTTAATCAATTTGATGTACGCCATCGGCACACCTTTCAATTCCAAACATCTCCACAAAACTTCTCTAGGGACCTTGTCATATGCTTTTTCTAGGTCTATGAACACCTATACTGCTCAATCATTCTCCTCAGCAAATGAATTGCTTCTGTAGTTGATCAACCAGGCATGAGTCCAAATTGATTCTCAGAAATAGACACATCCCTCCTCATCCTCTTCTCTACTACCCTTTCCCAAACTTTCATAGGGTGGTTAAGTAGTTTGATGCCCCTATAGTTGTTGCAATTTTGAATATCACACTTGTTCTTATGCAAAGGAACCATGCAGCTCTATCTCCACTCCTCAGGCATTTCTGCCGTCCTAAGGATGACATTAAATAACCTGGTCAGCCACTCCATCCCTACTCTGCCCGCAGTCTTCTAGAATTCGACTGGGATCTCATCTGGCCCTCTCTCTCTTCCCCCTCGCATCCTGCGGATTGCACCCTTAACCTCCTCTACTCTTATACGCCTACAATACCCAAAATCTCGGCGAGTCTCTGAATGTGCTAACTCAGCCAGCACAATCTATCTTTCGCCCTCTTAGTTTAAGAGGTTATGGAAGTACATATGCCATCATCGCCTAATATGAGCCTCCTCCACTAGCACAACAACATCCTAATCCTTAATGCACTTCACTTGATCCAAATCTCGAGACAGTCTCTCCCTTGCCTTCGCGAGCCTATACAATCTTTGGTCTCCCTCTTTTTCACCTAGCACATTGTATAGGCGATCAAATGCCGAAGATTTAGCCATCGAAACCGCTAACTTTGCGTCCTTCTTCGCGGTCTTATAGCTTTCTTTATTCTTCCTCTTTTCTTCCTCATCACTGCTCTCAAGTAGCTCCAAGTATGCAGCCTTTTTGGCTTCGACTTTTTCTTGGATATCTTCATTCAACCACCAGTCCCCTTTATGTTTATAGGAGTTTCCTTTTGAAACCCGTAACACCTCTCTTGCGGCCCTCCTAATGCACTTTGTTGTCCTAGACCACATACTACTCGCGTCTCTACTACTCTCCCAAGCACCCATAGCATCCAGCCTCTTCCCCAACTCTTGAACCTTCTCCACGGACAAGGCCCCCCATTTAATTCTAGGACACTCTTGCACAATCCTCTTCTTCCTCGGCATCGCAATACCAAGCTCTATCACTAGAAGCCTATGTGGGGTGATAAGGTTCTCGCTCGGGATAACCTTACAATCCCTACATACACCCTTATTATTCTTCCTTAGAAGGAGGAAATCAATCTGAGTCCTTGCCCTCGAACTACAAAAGGTGACTAAGTGCTTATCTCTTTTCTGGAAACACGAGTTAGCTATAGCCAGATCGAAAGCTTTAGGAAAATCCAGAAGAGCAACCCCTCCGTCATTTCTATCCCCAAAACCAAAAGCCATGCACCCCATCATAGGCCCCTGAGGCAACCCCGATATGGCCATTAAAATCTCCTTCGATGAATAGCTTCTCATTGGCAGGGACACTCCCAACCTTGTCCATATCCTCCTAAAAATGCTTTTTAACTTCCTCATCTAGGCCTGCTTGAGGTGCGTAAGCACTAATTATGCGGACGGTGAGCCATTCTATAATAAGCTTGATAATCATCAACCTATAATTCACTCTCCGGACCTCTACCACTTGATCGCAGAGGTCCCTATCAACTAAAATACCTACTCCATTCCTATCCCTCGAGATTCCAGAGTACCATAATTTATACCCGTCTACATCCCGCGCCTTAGTTCCCACCCATTTGGTCTCTTGAATACAGGCTATACTAATCCTCCTCTTTTTTAAAATTTTCACCAACTCTATAGATTTACCCGACAAAGAGCCAATATTCCAAGACCCAATCCTCAACCTATGGAAACCCCTAACACCCTTTCCCTCCGCCTCTAGACCCGACCGAGGACACGACCGCAATCTATCATCATCCAGCACCGCTACACTACTTAAAGGAGCAACTATAGCAATACCAAATAATAACAGGCACACGGAACAAGAAACTAAACAAGAGTTACAAAGAGCACTCACTGAGAAAAGAATAGGGGAAACGGGTATGAAGAAGATAAGGTGACAGATTAAAAGGAAACAAATTACAGGAAGCATACGCTGGAAAAAGAACAGAGAAATACAATGAAACTACTGAAAAACAGGTCAAGAAAATTGTATAGTAAAGTATTAAATTCAAGAAATCAAACCCTGGCGGGATGTAGGTATCCCGCTCCGATCTGCTCTGGGTGAGTGAATGCTGTTGCACGACTGTCGTTGGCCGAAAACAATGCTGCGACGATGCCCCTGCAATTGGCTTGAAGCGGCGTTGTTGTCTTGGCCGGGTTTTTCGGCTAATGGGTTGACCGGAACTGGTGGTACGGGGAAGTAGGGTGTTGGGGTTTTGGGCGAAAAGACAAAGGGAGGAGAGAGAGAATAAAGGAGAGAGAGAGAGAGAGAGAGAGAGAGAGAGAGAGAGAGAGAGATGAATTGGGTTGGGTTGGGTTGGCTTACCTTGGCCTTACCGGTGGGGGGCGATCCTGCTGATCGCCTATGAAGTAAGTACTAGTAGTAACTTTTTTAAAGTCCTTTTTTTTGGAATGCACTCAAACTTGTTGAGCTGTAAAAGATTCATGTAGAATAACTTGATATAATACTAGGATTTAATTCTACAAAAGACTGTAGTAACCTTTGGGAAATAGTATGAACCATAACTCTTCAAAATAGTATGCACGTGTAATGTACGTGTCGAGAAACTCTCTCTATATATATAGAGTTAGCACCCTACCCATTTTTTACTTGAAAAAAATATCCTTATTATTTCTTGCCAACTCATTAAAATTAGGGAACTTCTTGTCATTTCACCCAAATTCCTACCACTTTATTTCACTCTCATCACCTAAAAAACCATCGAGAATGTACAATCCCTCCAGTGTGAAAAGATAACCAGTAACCATCCATGGTTAAATTCCAAGATTCTTTTTTCTTTTGTATCTTTTCTCTTCTCCCAACATTTTCAATGCATTAATTGAGGTAAAAACATAATATATTTTTATTAAATGTTTGATGATAATCATTCTACCATATCTTTTAAGAAAAGGGCTCCTAGCATTTGACGGGAAGATGATGAATTTTCTTACCAGCACAAAGTGGACAATTCAAGTCAATTTAACATGTGTAAAATGCACCAAATATTGGGTCAAAATGAAAATGTAATTGAAGTCTATTTAAAAAGCACAAAACAATTACCCAATTGTTATTGTGAAAAACACGTCAGAAATCTTGCAAGTCAATTGTCCCTTAGATCTATCCAACCCAATGAATGTTATAACAGTTAGCTCCAAATAGGTATAACCGTAAATCTTGATAAAGCTATAACATGAAAGAAAAAAATTGTTGTTAAAGAAAAATAGAAAAAATAGATAGAGAGAATGATATTGAAAGAAACAAATCGTCAGAAGAGAAATGGGAGAGTGGAGAAGATTTAGGTTTTTGTAAAAAGACAAAACTGTCCCTCTCACTAAGGAAGTGAATATCAAGACTAAAAATATTTTTGTCAAACAAAAAGTGGGCAGAACCTACTACCTTCATGTAGTAAAGTCTTGCTAACATACTACATAGTTGTATTGTAGTATGTTAGCATTGTATGCAACTTTTGATTCTCCAAAATGCCCTCATTATTTATTGCCACCACATTAAAATTAAGGACTCTTTTGTCCCTTCAACAAAGTTCCACCATATTTTCCATTTTACAAATTTTTATTATCATAGGAATCTTTGTTGAGTGGATCGACAAAAGAGTCCTTAATTATGTTAGTAAGACCGACCCCCCCCCCCCTCTCTTTTTCAGTGGCGTAGGCACCTTATGCCAAGGAGTGTCACGGGACACCGCTTCGCCGAAATTTTTTACTATGTATATGTATATAAATATATAAAAAAAATCATAATAGTTAGTACAAATAAAGAAAGTGACACTGCTTGAAATACCATGGCTCACCGTCTAGTGGTTAAACTGTTGGGGTTTTGGAATAAATAGAGTGTGAATGGGAAATAGGTGGGAAGGTGAAAAAGTTTCTTTTTGTAAGGAAATGCACCTTCTCCCATATTGGTAGAGGAAAAGGCTTTTGTTGGGTTTAAATACAAAATCACTTCTCTTAGCTCTTAAAAGGGTTGAGAAGAAGGGAAGCCTCGCGCCGTCGTCGTCGCTCGCTCGTCTCGGCTTCGGCTTCGGCTTCGGCTTCCGATTTCGGATTTCGGATTTCGGATTTCGGTCAATTGATATGATTGATTGACTTAATTTTTTGGACCAACAAAACTAAAAATATTATTTAATTAATAATTTATTATTAATATTTAATATTTAATCTGTTTGTGTAACAGAAATCTGAATGGATTAATCTGATTAATCCAGAGTAATTGTTCCTCCACGTTCTCCCACTCTCCCACGTTTTCTCATTAGTGGACGATTCATTACTGACATTTAGTGAATTCAGCCATTAGTATCAATGAATTCAGGTACCATTAGTGGCAGTGTTAGTGGTGTTAGTGACCATTAGTGGTGACTCTTCCTTCCATTTCCCATGGCTATATAAACTGGTCAGTCTTCAACATTTCAACACACTGAAAACACAGAAATACAAACTTCTTACTGCATTCCCTCTCTTTTCTGCATACTAAATAAGTCTTAGTAAGTCGTGTGATTTGCTCCATTTCTTTGAGTTCGCAGTGTTCTACTGTTTGAAGTGCCGCTACATTAGAACTGTTATCCCGTTCCATCGTGGGAGAAATTAACCCGTGAACCTTGGGCAACTGTGAGGGGGTTAGATTTCTTAAGGAGACACAAGAAAATTGTGGGCTCGGGATCGTCCCATAACAAACTGATAATATCCTTCTGCTTTTCTGTCTTTTCTGATTTATTTGGTTGCAGGAATAACAAGCTTAAGAAATCTACTGTTATTTATTTTCTGCACTTAAATAAATACTGGTTAAGGAGACTAAAACCTTTGTGGTTTTCTACTCATATATAATATATTAATCTGTTGTGGAGACTAAAACCTTCGTGGTTTTTCTACTCCTAATTACTGTGAAATAATCTGTTTGTGGGGACTAAAAGCCTTCGTGGTTTCTTCTACTCCTATTGTTTAAACAGTTTATTAATATTGTTTCTGCTTGTGTCACTAGACAGAGATGACTAACGGAGCTGAACAAACTGTCCCTGCTGTGAATACGAATGCTACCGCAGTTTCTGGTGCTGCTGGGCCTAGCCGTGCTCTGCAACGGTTATGCCACCTGCAGAAAAGCCGGGGAAGTTTACTGGTGCGGATTTTAAAAGGTGGCAGCAAAAGATGTTCTTTTATTTGACCACCTTAAGCCTGCAAAGGTTTATCAAGGAGGATGCTCCAGTCCTGACTGATGAAACACCTGAAAACGAATGCAAACTTGTGATTGAGGCTTGGAAGCATTCTGACTTCCTATGCAAGAATTACATTCTAAGTGGCTTGGAAGATGACCTGTACAACATTTACAGTAATGTTGAAACGTCTAAGAAACTGTGGGATGTTCTAGAAAAGAAATATAAGACTGAAGATGCTGGACTGAAGAAATTTGTGGCTGCCAAATTTCTGGATTATAAAATGGTGGATAACAAATCTGTTGTGTCCCAAGTCCAAGAACTTCAAGTCCTTATCCATGATCTCCTTGCTGAAGGTTTGATCTTGATTAATACTTCTCTTAAGAGTATTATTTATATTGTTGCTAACAAACTGCTCTTTGAAGGTTTGAAGATTAATGACGCGTTTCAAGTTGCAGCCATGATTGAAAAGTTACCTCCATCATGGAATGACTTTAAAAATTACTTGAAACACAAGCGCAAGGAGATGACCCTTGAAGATTTGGTTGTACGCTTGAGGATTGAAGAGGACAACAAATCTGCTGCAAAGAAGGCTCGTGGAAGTGCTGCAATAGCGGGAGCAAATATTGTTGAGCATACTCCAAATCAAAATAAGAGAAAGAAGCCTTCTGGAGGGAAGACCAACCCCAGCAAGAAAAAGTTCAAGGGAAATTGCTACAACTGTGGCAAGAGTGGACATAAGTCCGCAGACTGTCGTGCTGCAAAGAAGGACAGGAAAAAGGAAAAAGGTCAAGCAAACATGGTTGAAGAGACAAAATTGGCCTAAGGAGTGCAAGACATTGATTTATGTGCTATGATTTCTGAATGCAACTTAGTTGGAAATCCTAAGGAATGGTGGATTGATTCAGGAGCCACCCGCCATGTTTGTGCTGTGAAGGAAGCCTTTGCTTCATATGCTCCCGCTGGACCTGATGAGGCGCTCTCTATGGGCAATTCTGCAACGGCCAAAATTGAAGGATATGGGAAGATATTCCTCAAGATGACGTTTGGCAAGGTTGTGACTCTGACCAATGTTCTTCATGTTCCTGAAATAAGGAAGAACTTGGTGTCTACTGCACTTCTTGTGAAAAACGGGTTTAAGTGCGTGTTTGTTTCCGACAAAGTTGTAATAACTAAGAATGAGCTGTATGTATGAAAAGGTTACCTGACTGAGAGCCTTTTCAAACTCAATGTAATGGTCGTTGACACTATGAATAAAATTGCAGCTTCTTCTTACTTACTTGAGTCAAATAATTTATGGCATTCTCGTTTGGGACATGTCAATTATAAAACCTTGCGAAAAATGATCAATTTGGAAGTATTGCCTAAATTTGATTGCGCTAAGTCAAAATGTCAAATATGTGTTGAGTCTAAATATGCTAAACACCCTTACAAGTCAATTGAAAGGGATTCTGAACCATTAGACTTAATTCATACAGATATTTGTGACATGAAGTCAATACCATCTCGCGGTGGAAAGAAGTATTTCATAACTTTTATTGACGATAGCACTTGTTACTGCTATGTTTATTTACTTATAGTAAAGATGAGGCAATTGACGCATTCAAGCAATACAAAAATGAAGTTGAAACGCAACTTAACAAAAAGATCAAAATGATAAGAAGTGATAGGAGTGGAGAATATGAATCTCCTTTTGAACAAATATGTTTGGAATATGGCATTATTCATCAAACAACTGCCCCTTACACGCCTTAATCCAATGGGATTGTGGAAAGGAAAAATCGGACATTAAAGGAGATGATGAATGCCTTGTTAATCAGTTCGGGTCTACCCCAGAACTTGTGGGGGGAAGCTATATTCACGGCTAATCAAATACTCAATCGAGTTCCCCATAGCAAAACACTTTCCATTCCATATGAAAAGTGGAAAGAAAGGAAGCCCAACTTGAATTACATCAAAGTGTGGGGGTGTTTGGCAAAAGTGCAAGTCCCAAAACCCAAAAGGGTTAAGATTGGACCGAAAACAGTTGATTGTGTTTTCATTGGGTATGCTATAAACAGTAAAGCATATCGGTTTCTGGTTCATAAATCAGAAAATCCCGACATTCATGTTAATACGGTGATGGA
Source organism: Petunia axillaris subsp. axillaris (assembly GCA_029990575.1). Taxonomy (NCBI): domain Eukaryota; kingdom Viridiplantae; phylum Streptophyta; class Magnoliopsida; order Solanales; family Solanaceae; genus Petunia; species Petunia axillaris. The sequence continues at coordinate 25,789,514 of JARKNS010000003.1, forward strand.
ATCAGATAGTGCTGAGTTCTTTAAAACTATATATCCGTATAAGAAGGAATGTGAGTCAGTTGGTGAAAGATCCAAACGACCTCGGGAAGGAACCAAAGGAAATTCACCAAATGAGGAAGAACCAAGACGAAGCAAGCGTCAAAGAACTTCTACTTCGTTTGGAGATGACTTTGTCACTTTCCTGTTGGAAAATGAGCCTCGGACGTTTAAAGAAGCAATGTCTTCTTCAGACTCTCCATTTTGGAAAGAGGCAGTCAATAGTGAAACAGAATCTATTTTGAGCAACCATACTTGGGAGTTGGTTGATCTTCCTCCTGGAAACAAACCATTAGGTTCTAAGTGGATTTTCAAAAGGAAAATGAAAGTTGATGGCACTATTGACAAGTACAAGGCAAGGCTTGTTGTTAAAGGCTATAGACAACAAGAAGGTCTTGACTACTTTGACACATACTCGCCGGTAACCAGAATTACATCCATACGTATGTTAATAGCGTTAGCCGCCGTGTATGGTCTGGAAATCCATCAAATGGACATTAAGAAAGCGTTCTTAAACGGGGATCTGGAGGAAGAAATTTATATGGAACAACCTGAAGGGTTCGTGGTTCCAGGTAAAGAAAAGACGGTGTGTAAACTTGTTAAGTCACTTTATGGACTGAAACAAGCACCTAAACAATGGCATGCAAAATTTGATCATACAATATTGTCAAATGGCTTTAAAATTAACGAGTGTGACAAATGTGTCTACTTTAAGAACACTCCTAATTTTATAGTCATTGTTTGCTTATATGTGGACGACATGTTGATAATGAGCAATAACATTGCCAATATAAATGCTACGAAACGCATGTTGACTAGCAAATTTGATATGAAAGACTTAGGAGTTGCGGACTTAATTCTGGGTATTAAGATCCATAAAACTCCTCAAGGTCTGGCGTTGTCTCAAACTCACTACATCAATAGTGTTCTTGAAAATTTAAATATTTGGATTTTAAAACTTCAAAGACTCCTATTGATGTAAACCTTGCTCTAAAGAAGAACAAAGGTCAAAGCACATCGCAACGGGATTATGCACGTGTTTTGGGAAGTTTGATGTACGTCATGAATTGTACTCGACCAGATATAGCTTGTGCTATAAGTAAACTAAGTCGATACACGAGTAATCCCAATCAGACCCATTGGATGGCAATGAAACGTGTTTTGGGGTATTTAAAATACACTCAAGACTTTGCATTGCAATATAACAAGTATCCTGCAGTCATTGAAGGATATTGTGATGCCAATTGGATCACCGGCACAACTGATTCTAAGTCCACAAGTGGATATATTTTCGCACTTGGTGGAGGAGCGGTGTCTTGAAAATCGTCCAAGCAAACATGTATTGCCCGCTCTACTATGGAAGCTGAATTCATAGCCTTAGATAAAGCCGGTGAAGAAGCTGAATGGCTTCGGAACTTTTTGGAAGACATTCCGTTTTGGCCTAAGCCGTTGACACCAATTTTGGCCTAAGCGAAGAATGTCATGTATAACGGTAAGAATCGTCACATACGACGAAGACATAAAACCGTTAGGGACCTACTCTCTAGGGGAATTATCACCATTGACTATGTGAAGTCAAGGGATAATGTGGCGGATCCGCTTACAAAAGGCCTAACTAGAGAGGCGGTTGAGTGTTCATCGAAGGGAATGGGACTATGGCCAAGGACAAGTCATCACGGCGGTAACTCTACCTAGGAGACTGGAGATCCCAAGAACTAGGTTCAAGGAGAATACAAAGTCGTGTTTGACGGTCCAACATTGTCAGTTAATGTTTGGTCCTTTCTCATGATTAGACAATGTTCAAGTACCAAGGGTAAAATGCTAGAGGCATTTTTTAGTGATTGTCTAAGTTTGATATTTTAATTATCAAACAGTGTACATCTATAGGATTACACATTTAGAAATCACCTATGTAAGTGTGAAGTGGAAGCCGCTTCAAGGAGAATTCGGTATGGCAAGTTCTCTAAGTACTTATGAAACCAGGCGGTGTTCATGGCTGAAACGAACACAACAGTGAGAACCAAAGACGGTTAAGGGTTAGTTGTGTGACATACATTGTCTAGGTATACACCAAAGCTCAACGGTTCAAAGATATCAAATCTACCGGTTGACCGAGTATATCCGATGTATGTTCACTACGGAAAGTTCAAAGGGAAACCTACTTATCCCGATGCAACTAATTCTTTCTTGCAAATCACACAAGTCTGTCATGCATATTTCCAATATAGCCATTCCCCATTCAAGTGGGGGATTGTTGGGATTTTGGAATAAATAGAGTGTGAATGGGAAATGGGTGGGAAGGTGAAAAGGTTCCTTTTTGTAAGGAAATGCACCTTCTCCCATATTGGTATAGGAAAAGACTTTTGTTGGGTTTAAATACAAAATCACTTCTCTTAGCTCTTAAAAGGGTTGAGAAGAAGGGAAGCCTCGCGCCGTCGTCGTCGCTCGCTCGTCTCGGCTTCGGCTTCGGCTTCGGCTTCGGCTTCGGCTTCGGCTTCGGCTTCCGGATTTCGGATTTCGGATTTCGGATTTCGGTCAATTGATATGATTGATTGACTTAATTTTTTGGACCAACAAAACTAAAAATATTATTTAATTAATAATTTATTATTAATATTTAATATTTAATCTGTTTGTGTAACAGAAATCTGAATGGATTAATCTGATTAATCCAGAGTAATTGTTCCTCCACGTTCTCCCACTCTCCCACGTTTTCTCATTAGTGGACAATTCATTACTGACATTTAGTGAATTCAGCCATTAGTGGCAATGAATTCAGGTGCCATTAGTGGCAGTGTTAGTGGTGTTAGTGGCCATTAGTGGTGACTCTTCCTTCCATTTCCCATGGCTATATAAACTGGTCAGTCTTCAACATTTCAACACATTGAAAACACAGAAATAGAAACTTCTTACTGCATTCCCTCTCTTTTCTGCATACTAAGTAAGTCTTAGTAAGTCGTGTGATTTGCTCCGTTTCTTTGAGTTCGCAGTGTTCTACTGTATGAAGTGCCGCTACAGTAGAACTGTTATCCCGTTCCATCCTGGGAGAAATTAACCCGTGAACCTTGGGCAACTGTGAGAGGGTTAGATTTCTTAAGGAGACACAAGAAAATTGTGGGCTCGGGATCGTCCCATAACAAACTGATAATATCCTTCTGCTTTTCTGTCTTTTCTGATTTATGTGGTTGCAGGAATAACATAAACACCTTTAGAAAGTCTAGAACTGTGAGAGTTTAAATCTCGCTTGTAGCATAATTTAGCTTTTTTTATCAAAATTTTCAAACATTTATCATTTAAAGTAGGGATTGAACCCTCGACCTTCAAATTTTTTTTTAGAAGTGACACTGCTTGCAAAAAATCCTGGGTTCGCCACTGCTCTTTCTATATATATATATATATATATATATATATATATATATATATATATATATATATATATATATATATTGAATTATAAATTATTACTAGCTATATCAAGTTATTTATTATATGTACTTTTTACATTTCTCTTAAGAAAATATTAATAATGAGAACTTTACTTTTCAATAGTTTACCTTTATTTACAAATTACAGTTATTATTTATTCTCAATAAATTTTCACTCTTTTTAACTTTCAAGAACAATTAATACAGAAGGGTAAAGTGCAAAAAAGAACTAATTTCGTCTTGAGCTTCTAAAATGATAAATATTTTGAGACATATATTTTTAATAACCACGATAAATAATATGAGATGGCGGAAGTATGACTAATATTGTAGAGTCTGTAGTATTTCTTATGTACTTTCCAAATATATAAATTTTATTTTTTAAAAATAATAAAGAATGCATGTCTAAATATATGACCCTAGCCTAGATAGAAAAATGTGGAGGGAGAGGATGCGGGTAGAAGGTTAGATAGTACTCCTGCGATATATTTTTAGGTGTATTGGCATTAGTATTATCTATATATATGCTACTTTTATTCTATGCTTCGGCTTTATTGTTATTAGTATTTTGTGTTTGCTTCAATTATCTTTAAATTTTATGTGGATATTCTCGTTGTAATGATATTCCCATCATGCTTTTCTTTTCTAGCATATTTTCATAGTTATATTTACTTTTAGCCAAGGATCTATTAGAGCAGCCTCTCCCACCTTGGTGGAAGTAAGGTTACATCATACCCTCCTCACACCCTAATTGTGAGAAATTACTGGGTATATTATTGTTGTTGTTGTAAAGTTGACACTTGTATTTCGAACCATGACACATAAATTACAACAGATGTCTCCCTTTGAGTTCTCACATTTTTCATTTATATGTTTTTAAGAAATCATAAATAATTATAGCTTATTTACAAATTTAACATATATATTATTTTAACAATCTTTGTACTCTTCTAAGACAATTAATATTAGTGATATAACAGGAAAAAGACGATAAAGTCTATATTGATAATTTAAACTGAAAATCCCGATCCCAAGTATTTATCGTAATTAGTCGCGACAACAAAATAAGATATGTGGGCGTATTGTCTCTATTCCGTGACAAGTTCTTTAAAAAGTGCAAAGAACTTTCCATTTCAGTCTTGTACTCTAACACAATAAGGGGTCGTCCGGTTGGGCTGCGTAAACATTAAAACAGATATTAAATCCCTCACTATATAATACAAAATGTTTGATTTGTTTTATAATAGGGTATAAAAATCTGCATTAATTAATACAACGTTTGGTTTGGATTTTGTTGCCTTTATGCATAATAATACCTGCATAAATTAATGAGAGAATCTATGTATTATTTTGTGCAGGATAGAAGGTGGAATAAGTAATGTGAGTACTAGTAATGCAGGTATTAAAATTTAAAATGACAAAATTAATCCCATAATAATAAGGATATTTTAAAATTTTATTTAAGGAGTAACTAAATAATGTCAAATTATAACATTGTGTATTAATTTGTAATATATTAGTGATTCAAGAAATAATCCCTACATTATAATGCATGCATAGCTAATACACACATTACTAATACCCGCATTACTAATACCAACATTGCAAATACCCGCATTACTAATACCCACATTGCTAACGTACATTGCTAACACGTAAACTCTATCTCAACCAAACGACCCCTAATATCCGTACATGACAAAAGTTGTTAATGTGGACAACACAACTTTCTAATCTAGGAATCCCCGAAATTCAGCCTCTTCTACTCCCATAACCAACAACGTAGTCTCTTTTTTCTGCTACTCCCCCGTCCCAATTTATGTGGCAGCACTTCCTTATTCGTCTGTTCCAAAAAGAATGACAATATTTTAAATTTTGTAACAATTTAACTTCAAAATTATAAATTTTCTATTATTGAAATGATTTACAATCACACAAATATCTTTGCATTATTTTAAACAACAAGCTTCAAAAGTCTTCCTTTATTTCTTAAAGAGAAAAGACCTAAAATACACCCCAAACTCGTCCCTAAAAGCCATTTTCTCCCTTAAACAAAGCGGGCGGCCTAGTTCCCCCCTAATCTTGTTCGAACCGTATTTATGTACCCCCTCCGTGAGTCTGAGCTACGCGTGTGGTAACAGAGTTTTTTTGAGCGCGTCTCAGTAGAGTTTTTAAACGTTAAACTGAATTAAAATTAAAACAAAAAGAGAAAAATTTAAAGTAATTAACATCCAACGGTAAAACATTTCCCTCTCACTATATTTGACCCTCCTTCATCAAGAACCCTAGAATTCTCCATCAACCAAAACAAGAACCCTAATTGATTCACACCAAAAATCAAGTGAATCAGTCATTAATTCAAGTCAAGGTCGCAACTTTGAAAGCAAATGTTACTATTTTTCTTGAGTAATTTCATTGTTCCCCTTTTTCTCCATTAATCTTTGTTGATTAGAAAAGGTTAATTTTTGTTGCTTCTTTAATATTTCAGTTGGTAGAATGCCTAATAGGAGCTCGAATTTGAGTAAACTTTGTATGGAAGACCAAGAGAATGAAGAAGTGAGATGTAGCCATGGATTTGTGTTGCCATTGATGAAATCTTGGACAACAAGGAACCCTGGTAGGAGATACTGGTAATGTCCATATTATGGGGTAAGTGTTTTTAATAATTAATTTGTACGGGTTGAAGAATTGTAGGGCGATTAATCTTGTCTCTATTTTTTTTTAGGGTGCAAGATCTTGTGATTTTTTGCGATAGAAGGATGTTGAAATTGATCCAAGATCAAAGGTTGTTGTTCCTAAACTAATTGAGAGAATTGGTGAACTAGAGGCATCATCGGAAGCCATCGGAAAACTTGATAATGCAAAGTCGTCCAATAATGTTGTAAACACCATTGAAAGGGAGGACATCAACAAGATGAATGTTGACATTGGGAAGTTGGTTGCTGAAATTCAAAAAATGAAAGAGAAGAAAAAGAAGTGGAGGACCAAGTTGGATCGATCCAAGTTCAGGGAGACACTACTTTGGGCCATTATCTTTTGTGTGTGTGTTGTAGTTATAAGTGGTAGCTTTAAAGTAATGTATTTGAAAGGACTTCCACTGAAGTTGCCATAGGGTCGTACTTAGATTGGTTGTTAGGTTGGTTTGTGTGATTGGTGATGTACTGTTTTGTTTGAAGACATAAGTGGATGTACTGAATGCTTTGTAATGAAAGATTGTTATGTTCTTATCATTAGAGCCATTTTAGTATAAAAGGGATGTCTAATTGCAAACAAAAACATGCTTCAATTTCAATGATAGAACTGTAGCTTACAAGGTGCATAAACATCCTTTACAAAGGTGCAAAAGGTAACTTGCCATAGACCAAACCACAAAACAACATGCCAAACTTTACAAACTGCAATGTAATGTATTTGCATAACTAGTCATTGACAAAAACAAAACAAAAAATGACCAATCTAACTGCCATAGTAGCAGTATAAACTGAAGATTATCTAACTACATCAATGGGATATCCAACAAAACAAAAACTGCACATCTAACTAAACACAATTCAAACATTGTCAGCTTGTGTGATGGAGCTCTCTTGGGTCAATTTTTGTCTCTTAGAACTTCTTTCACAGACTTTTTTGTCTCTTATCTCTTGAAGTTGTCTTGAAGTCATTGCTCTTTTTCCTTGCCATTTTAGACCACGAGCTGGTTTATACCCAAGATCACTAGTCACTTCTGTTGAAGACCTTACATTCACAAACCTAGCAGATGGCATTACAGGCTGCACATATAAATAGAGTTAGTAGATGGCATTCCAGGCTACACATATAAATATCCTAACTATGAACTACTTTGTGAAATCTTACTTACATTATGAATCTGAAAGCCACTATCAGTGGCAATATTCCCATGCCAACCATCCTTGGCCTTTGATTAGGTGTTCTACCTATTCCAGTGCTAGTACCAACATCCTTACACATACAAAAATAACAGAAATTATACTCTATAAGCAGTGTAAACACTAAACAAGGACAAAAATAAACAACAGTTTAATTGTCTAACTCACCTTTTCTTTAGCACTCTTTGGTCTGCCCCTCCCTTTTCCTGTTGGGGTTTGTCTAGAAGAACCAACATCCTGCCACAATACATGTTTCAGAAACTATTCATTAGCTTAACAAGAACAAAAACCAAAAAAAAAAAAAAAAAATCAGTTAAACTCACATTTGCTCTACCTTTTCCCCTGCCTACAGCTGCTGAACTGGTTGAATTTCCAGTTGTGTTTTGACTTGTTCCAGCAGTAGTGGGGTGTTCACTTGTTCCAGCAGCATTGGGACCCTTGTGACAACCTTTCTTGTTATGACCCTTGGGATGACAGTTGCTACAAGTCATTGCCAGCCCACTGTTGGACAGTTTTCCTGTCTTGTTTTCACCTGGTTCTTTTCTTCTCACTTTTCTAGGCCTGTCTGGCATCTTCCTCACAACAGGTGGTATAACCTTAGGATTTTGTGACTCTGGTCACATTTCCATATTCAAAACAGGCTGCATGTATTGAGAATATGTCTTCAAGTAAGTCTCTTTGGTGTACCAGTGTGCAACATAGTTGATGGGGTTAAGGTTTTTATGATGAAGTGCAGCAATTGCATGAGGACATGGTATGCCCTTAAGCATCCATGATCTACAAGAACATGTCCTGTTCTTGATATGCACCTCATGGGTATATTTTTCATCAAGTACTTCATACCCCTTGTCACCATTCCATACCAGGCTGTACTTCATAGATTTTGATGTGTTATCTTCAACCATTTTCTGTGCCATTGGGGAAATAACACCTTTCCAGCCCAAGCCCCACTCCCTCAAAACCCCTATTCTTTTCATTACCTTCACTCTTATATCTTCTAGCATAGTGATTATAGTCTTGTGTCTTCCTTCCAATATTCAGGCATTGAATGATTCTGCCATGTTGTTATCAACACTCTCACAATTGCTAAAGTACTGAACATAATTTTTGCTCCACCTTTCTATGTTGTAATACAGAAGCTCATTAATACACCCATCCCCCAACTTTTCCATGGCAGTTAACCCTTTCTTTAATTCAACCTCAAAAGTGGCCCTAGCAATTCTCTAGAAACAGTTCCTCCTCTCAATCCCAGCCCACCTCATGGACCAATTAGCAAGAATGTGTCTAGTACACTCTCTGTGTTCACAAGAAGGCAACTCATCTCTGATTGCCTTGTCCAGACCCTTCAAAATCAGAAACAAACAAGAAAAGCATTACACCTTCTTAATACAAAAACAAAGAACCAAATTTAATTAATGTAATGTAAAAGGAAATTACATAACTGATTTCACTAAAAAACATATTACTAACCTTTTGCATATCTGTGATAAGTGTCAAGTTTGTACCATTTTCAAGTTCAAAATCATGCTTCAAAATCCTCAAGAACCATGTCCAAGTATGCTTATTTTCAACCTCAACAACTGCCCAAGCCAGTGGGAACATTTGATAGTTCCCATCTTTACAAACTGCTACAAGTAATTGTCCTTGGCAAACTCCTTTTAAAAAACAGCCATCTAACCCAATGCAAGGTCTCAACCCTACCTTAAAAGCCTTTTTACATGCATCAAAGCATATGTAGAAGCTGTTAAACATTTTCAACCCACCCTCAAACTCCTCTTCACTAAGCTTAACTATACATGTACTACCAGGATTAGTTCTTAGCAATTCATCCCTATAATCTCAAAGTCTAGCAAACTACTTCACATGATCACACATTAACTCTTTCAACACCATATTTCTTTCCTTTCTACAAATAGTTCTCCCCACATGCAATTCTAGCTCTTTCCTGATAACTGCTTGAAATTCAAACACTCTCATTCTAGGTTGTTCTTTAATCCTCTCATTGTAGTGTTTGGCCAAGAATTTAGAGTTACAAAGTTTGGTCTTGTTAGTAGGGTCACAAGTATGAACAGATTTGTAGTTTTGACTACAAAATCCTTAGTCCTAGAGTCATAACTAGCATATAGGAGCCAAGGACAGTCACTTTCCTTGCACTTAACCCTCACCCTAGTTTTTTCATTGACAAACTTATCAACCTTAACCCTCTCAGCAACAACATATTTAGTTAGAGCTTCCCTAAACTGATAAACAGATTTAAAGGCAAGGCCAGTTTCCCATACAATTGTTTTGCAAGTAGGATCAAAGATGACTCTTTTCCTAACCTTTCTTCCTTTTGCTTTAGCACGCTATTGAACCTCTCCTTCAGCTTCATCATTTGGATCAGAACATGTTTCAAAGCTGGCAGCTTCCTCTAAAGGGTAATATGGCTCATCACCACCAAGTTTACCCTCCAAACTCTTCGTATTTCTTGCTGCATGCTCATCATGCCCAACATCTGGTCTACCTTTACCTTTCTGGACATATTAACAAAACTAAATAAGTTATATTGTACATTATACAAAGACTGTGTAACAGATTGAAAAAAACATAAAAAGAAATAGAGTCTAACCTTATTTTGTTCAACATCAGCTTCAGGATCACCGTTTTTCTTCTTTTTTCTCTGTGCAGTCCTTCTCATCTCCCTAAAATCTTCTTTTTTCTCTGTGCAGTCCTTCTTATCTCCATAAAATCCCTATATTCCTCATACACATCACTACCATAATCATCTTACACTTTCTCAAATAATTCTTGATGATCTGAATCTGAGCTATCTTCAGTGCTGCTGCCAGATTCAGATGTAAGAGAGCGGACTTCGGCACTTCTTTTGGCAACCTTATGTGCTGTTTTTTCACAGTCTCCCAAGTCTTGACTACTGTCCATCCCTTCCCCACCATTATCAAAAGTTGGACCACTGTCCATCCCAACCCCACCATCATCAACTGTTGGACCATTGTTCATCCCATCACCTACATTGCTTTGATATTCTATTAGGAGGGGGTCCACTACTGTCTAAGCTTCACTAACTTTTTGACCCACAAATACCTCCAACACATCCCCACTTGTTAACAAGTCACACATTTCCATCAACTCCTTATCCCTATTAATTTCTATCAAACAACCAAATACAGGATGCCTAACATATATAGAAGCTGCATCAGCTAGATATCCAAAATCTTTCACATAGCCCATAAACTCAAAGTATGAAAACAGATCTTTATCAAGCTCCAAGTATTCAGTAATTATCCCCCCCCCCCCAAATATATGGCTTATCTACACAATCCAAATCAAGTGTTCCACCATGATAAAACCTTAAATTAACTAGTTCAAAGGACATGATTAAAACCTCAAAAAATAAGTTTAACAATTAACATTTTGCTACTGTTTAACAAAAAAATACTAATTTTAGGGAAGAATTGTTAAAATTCTAAATTCAAAGAATATATTCTAACATAGGGCTTTGAATTCAAACAAGTTATGTAACCCTAGCAGTCATGAGAATTCAATAAAATTCTAACATAAGGCTTTGAATTGTTAAAACCCTAGAAGAAAAAAACTAACCTCTTTGCAGTAGCTTTGAATCGGTGTAAAATCCTTGTCGCAAAATCCTTGTCACCTGTGCTCAAAGCTTTGAATTCTATCTTTGAATCGGTGTAAAATCCTTCAATAATCAAGAAAATAATCCTAAATCGAAGAGACACTGGTAGAGATCTACTCGATTTTGGAGGATCGAGTGGATTTTGGAGGTCAATTGGATCGACGGATTCGCCTAGGATTTTTTACCGGGTAAACTGAATAGACGACATAGGTAAAATGTTTGGAGGGGTAATTTTATTTTAGGGAAAATATTTTATTACAGATAATTAAGATTATTTTATTTTAATTAACTAATTTTAATTAAATTATTTCATTTATGACGTGTCATATGTTAATAGGCATGTGTTATGCACCACATGCTTAATATCTAAGTCTTACACGTGGATGGGGTAAATAAATACGGTTCGAACAAGATTAGGGGGGAACTAGGTCGCCCACTTTGTTTAAGGGGGAAAATAGCTTTTAGGGACGAGTTTGGGGTGCATTTTAGGTAATTTCCCTTTCTTAAACTTTGCATAGTCAAACTAGGACACGAGTGGAACAGAGGGAGTATCTTATATGCTTTAAATCTCTAACCCACCTTGTAAAGTACAGTATGACATGCACGTATAATGAAAGATTTTAAAATGCACAAAAGAAAGACGGACAGCTTTTAGCCAAAAAATGAAAGCTTTCCTATTTCATCATCAAACCACTTTATGTAGGCATTTATCAGACTTTTTCATGTGAATTCACGCTAACATGAAGGCTTGACAAATTCCAAGTAAAAGAACATTCGAACCAACAATCGACATTGGGAAGGTGGGGTAAAAGCAAGGGAAAAAGGAGAACACTAGATGTAATAAGTTAGTCGTGGAATCGAAAGGACAAATGCTTTTAGCTAAAGCAACAACTAAAATTTGATTAGGTTGTTGAGATGGTAAGGAATTTCCATGTCTATTTGTATCAAATCAACAGATACATTATATCAATGTGTTTATATGTATATTTTTCATTCAAAATCATAGTTAAATACTCTATTCATTCCAATTTATGTGAACAAATTTTTTTTTAGTCTGTTCTAAAAAGAATGACACATTTCTAAATTTAGAAACAATTCAACTCTAAATTTACCACTATATCCTTATTGAGATTATTTATAGTCAGACGATTTATCAATGACTTATTTTTGATCACAAATGTCAAATATCTTTTTTTTCTTTCTTAAATTTTGTGACATTTCAAATAAATTAATATAAATTAAAACAAAATGAATACTCTTTCTATCCCAATTTATGTGGCGCTATTTGACCGGACACAAAATGTAAGAAATAAAGGAAGACTTAGTTAGGTTTACCAAATTGTCCTTGCTTTAGTGACTACTTTTGTTCCCTTTTCTTCACAATAAGCACATCTTGAAAAGCAAATGGGACTCAACAAAAGTAAAATAGAGATAATATCATTAAAAAGATGCCAAATAAAGAAAAGTGACATTCATTATAAGACGGATCAAAAAAAATAGTGCCACATAAATTGGGAGGATGTATATGTTGAATTTCTACCATAAATCAACTACTACTTGAACAAGAGTACCAGGTGGAAATGGGAAAGGACGTGGGTCCGCTTAGAGACTGCATGTGAGCAAATGTGACAATCGACCAACACCAACACATGCTTAGTTGGAGTTTTGGATATGCTTAGGTGGGCCTACATTTCTTTAACGGCTAACCAATTAGCAAACTGCTTTGACCTTACTTTAAATCATACACTCTTTCCTTTCGAATGTTATCTTCTTCTCAATAATAAAAGCAGATTTGGACGTGTTTTCATTTTGTTTCTACTTTCCGTACTTCCCTCTATATAAAGAGGACAAAAGTTCTTAGGGTGGACGTTGGTCCTACACAGATCCAAAAGGCAAAATACATACTTTGGTACTTAAATTTGTCCCGAAACACAGTTACACATTCAAACTTTGCGGGCGACCTATCACCCCCCTTAACACGTTCGAAGGGGTATTAGTACCTACCTTAAGCTATTTTTGTCCGGCATATGGTGGAATGTGTAAAAGATGCGCCCCTTCATTGTGACACGTGGATTTATACTCAAAATTCAGAAATAACTAAATAAAAAAGGCAACCATTCATTAACCCGACCTTTAATTTAACCCTACCTCTTGATTAACCCGACCCGCCGATTAATAAAACATCCAACCTCTCCATTTACCCGGACGGATAAAAACTAACCCTAATCGCCAATCCAAATTATCAATCCCTGAATTTAACACACAAACCCTAATGCTATTTTTGTGGAACACAGGTGTGATTATAAGTTCGATAGTCAATTAAAGGTTAGTATTTTCGTGGAACTAATTTTAATGGTGTTTGTTCTTGTTACATTACGAATATATCATGGTGGACATTTTATGTTTGATTCTGTTACCTATGTTGGTGGTCGAATTAGGGAGTATTATGAAGTCGATGTAGATAGATTCTCGTATTTTGATTTAAAGGATTATGTAAAAGAGTTAGGGTATGATAGTAAGCATTGTTCAGTTTTAGTAAGACCACCTAACTCCTCTAACTTGGTAGAAATAAAAACTGATGGGGATATTATGGGAATTTATTGCTTGTTAAAAAATGATGACCTGTTTGAAATCTATATGTCTTATATTAAAGTAGAACCACCAGTGGCCCCACTGCAATTAGAATATACAAGTCATGTGAGTGGGAATAAAGGGTTAGGTCAAAGTTTTGGGATGAAAATGTGGTCTTTGAAGAGGCTGTACCTAAAAACTGCACACAAGATGATGAAACTGCACCTAAAAACTGCACAAAAACTGATGAAACTTCTTTACCAGAGCATACAACTTTGTATGATGATGACTTAAGTCTTGAAGAAGTGCTACCATCTGATGAAAGCACTGAAAACAGTTCAGATTCAGACCATGCAGGACTGTTTGAAGAAGTAGAAGCTGACTATAGAAATGATGTCCATGAAGAGTACATGACATTTATGGAAGAGAGAAGGGTAGTGCAGAGAAGGAAGAAGAAAGTAGACACTGAAAATGATATCAAGGAAGAGACCATGGGTGTTAGGGAAGAGATGAGGAAAGTGCAGGGAAGGAAGAAGGATAAGAGTCAAGAATTAGACCATGGAGAGGGGAGTAAAGGGCAGGGGAGGAAGAACAATAAGAGTCGAGAATCAGACCATGGAGAGGGGAGTAAAGGGAAGGGAAAAAAAAGAAGGAAGAGGAGTGAGAAACCTGATTTACCTGCTCATGTAAAGACCGGGAGAAAAGGTCCAGATGAGGGATTTGAAGTGACAAGAGCCTATTTAAAAAAGAAGAGTTTGGAGGGCAAGTTAGGTGGTGATGAGCCATACTACCTATCAGATGAACCTGCTAGCTTTGAGACAGATCCAGATGCAGCTGATTATGCTGATGATGAAGGTGAGGTGCAGCAACAAGTGAGAGCAAAAAGGCCCAATATAGGGTAATATTTGATCCATCTGCTAGCAATGTGGTGTGGGAAACTGGTCTTGCATTGAAAGTGTACATCAATTCAGGGAAGCTGTCACTAGGTATGCCTTACAAGAGCATGTTAATATTGAAAAATACATTAATGAAAAGAAGAGGGTTAAGGTTATTTGCCAAAAGGGTTGTCCATGGTTGCTATATGCCAGTTATGATTCTAGAACACATGATTTTTTTAGTTAAGAACTACAATCCTGCCCATAATTGTGACACCACTAACTACAACACACTCTGTAATTCTAATTTTCTGGCCAAGCACTACAGAAATAGAATAGCTGAACAGCCTAACATCAGAATATTTGAGTTTCAGAGAGTTATTAGGAATGATTTTGATTTGAATGTTGGTAGGACAATGGCTAGAAGAGCTAGGAACAAGGTCTTGAATGAAATTATGGGTGACCACATTCTTGAGTTTAGTAGGATTTTAGACTACAAGGATGAGCTATTAAGGTCAAATCCTGGTAGTACATGTGTTGTTAAGCTTAGCGATGAAACTTTTGAGGGTGGAAAAAAACAGTTTCTTGGCTTTTACATCTGTTTTGATGCCTTGAAAAAGGCTTACAAGTCTGGTTGTAGGCCATGCATTGTCCTAGTTGGGTGTTTCTTAAAGGGTGTTGGTAAAGGACAGTTGGTAACTGATGTATGTAAATATGGGAACAACCAGATGGTACCACTAGCATGGGCTGTGGTTGAATATGAAAATCAGCATACCTGGAAGTGGTTTATTAGGATTTTGAAGCATGATCTTGACCTTCGAGATGGATCAAATCTGACATTGCTCACAGATATGTAAAAGGTGAATCAAACTGTCTTGTCTTGTATTTTTATATATACATACATCTTCAACTGTTATAATCAATCATCTCTTTTTGATTTCAGGGGCAAAAAGTAGCTATTGATGATTTGATGGCAATGTCTGAGCACAGGATGTGTGCTAGACATATCCTTGCTAATTGGAGTAAGGATTGGAGTGGTCTTAAAGGAGGAACAATTTTTGGAAATGTGCTAGGAGTACATTTGAGGCTGAACTTAGAGAAAACATTAAGTATATGAAAAAGCTGGGACCAGAAAGTATGGTTGATAAACTATTGTACTATAATGCTGAAAGGTGGAGCAAGGTGTACTTTGAGTTTACCAGCCAGTGCGATTGTGTTGATAACAACATGGCTGAAAGTTTCAACTTATGGATATTAGAAACTAGGCATAAGACTATCATAAGTATGCTTGAGGAGATAAGGGTTAAAATGATGAACAGGATTGGAAAGATGAGGGAATTCTATGAGAAGTAGGATAAAAACATATCTCCAATGGCTAGAAAGGTGTATGAGGTCAATTTAAAAAGGCCAATGAAGTGCCATTTGGTGTTTAATGGTGAACATGGGTTTAAGGTTGAAGAGGGTGATTATGGCCACACAGTGAATCTTAGGAACCTTACATGTTCCTGCAGGTCTTGGATGCTTAAAGGGATACCTTGTGCACATGCCATAGCAGCAATGCACAATAAAAAGATGGATCCAGCTCAATACATTTCTCAGTATTACTCACAGGAGACATATATGAAGGTTTACTCACACTTTATCCAGCCTGTTTTGAATATGAAAATGTGGCCAGAAGGGCAGAATCCCATAGTGATCCCACCTGAGATCAAAAAAATGTCAGGAAGGCTTAAGAAGGTGAGGAGAAAAGAGGTCACAGAAAAGAAGACAGAGAAGATGTCTAAGGTAGGAGTTGAAATGACTTGTAGCAGCTACCATTTTAAAGGCCATAATAAGAGAGGCTGCCCCAAAGGTCCTTCAAAGGGTCCTGCAGCTAGTTCCTCTAAGGGGCCTGCAGCTAGTTCTTCCATGGGGCCTTCTTCTAGTTCTTCTAAGAGACCCCAATCTATTATATCAAGTATTGGCTCATCTCCAGTCCCATCTACCCAACCAATAGTGCACAGGTTATTGGTTTTTCTTTAAATCAAGTTACTTATGTCTTGTTACTTCTGTCTAATAATACATTTGCTAATGGCTGCAATGTGCATTGTAGGAATCTGGAATAGGAAGGGGGTAATGGAAAGGGGTAATTGAAGAGGTAATGGAGCCTTTAAAAGGCCAAGAATGGTAGGTGTTAGACCCTTGATTTTGTGGGATTCGGTCTTGGCACGAGATTGGGTATGTTGGCTCGGCCATGGGCAAAACCGGGTGGAAAACAACATGATCGACGAACATTTAGGCAAGTGCGAGCTAAATGTGCTTGGTAGGATTAAGAACATGTGTGTGCTGATATTTTAACGTTTGATGGCATAACGGCTAGGCAGCCTTGTGTCTTGTGGTTGTCTAAGTGTGGGCAATCATAGAACGACTTCAGTTGTCGGGTGGCAAATGAACGAGGCAGCGGGCAAACGGCTTTGTGGGCAACGGGGTGTCATAACGTGGTGTTGTGATAGCAAGGCAAGCATTGGCTTGGCTAAGTGTTGGTGCATGGCACTTGGCCAAAGTTGGGACGGATCGGTTAATGACATGGGCAGAACCGGCTGAACGAGATGAGCTGAGTCGGCTGGACCAAGACTGAGTGCTGGACGCATGTGCAGGACACATGAGCGGGCGGTTGGGCGCTGAAGCATGGCCTAAAACGTGGTTGATGAGGCCGAGATCAAGGGCTGAGTGGGATGACATGTATTATTTCGTCCCTTATCCATTTGTAAAGCCTTTTGTCTGCCCCTTTGTATTTAAGTTATATTTTATTCATTGCAACTTAGACAAGACAGAAAAATGTAAAAAAACACATAGAATAAACGTCCTCCTTTGGGAAGGAGACGTTTGGCCAAGGTTGGCTGTTCCTTTGTATTTTCGGGTTAATATAAAGGTTGGGAATTAGTTTCCCGTATATCGTTGTGTTGCTTTTACTTATTACTTTCCGCCCTAACTTGTTCTAAGTTCAAACCAACCTTCAAACGACCCTATTTTATAATTAAGGTGTTGGGAAGGCTGGGCCTTGCAAGGGTGCGTGGCTGCCGCACGGGGCAAACCTCGGCAGGTTATGGTTGTCAAAAACCACCCTTGTGACAACTGGTATCAGAGTATGCAGGGTCGTTTGGTGGACAAGATGGGCTTATCAAGACATCAAGAGAGGGCTCGTGATGGCTTTGATTCAATGGGAGGCCGTCTAGTACTTGGAAGTAGCAAAACAAGTAAGTAAACGTGATTATTCTGTCAAGAGTGGGCTGATTTCGGGAATAATCAGCATGGTTGCTCAATTTTTGGGCATGCCAAGGTGTTGGGCTTGCAAAAATGAAGGTGACAAGCTGAACAAATGGGAGAAAAGTGTTGAATTTTTAGTGCACAATTTGGGGCTGCATTGGGAATGAATTTAACACAAGACTTAATTTTGTTGGCTTGTGAAATCATTACAAGTGGTGGACACATGGTGGCTGTTTGTGGTGAATGGCTTGCTGAGGGTTAACAATGGCTCTGAAACAACTCAAAATGTGCAAAGGGAAACGGGCAAAAGACAAGCAAAGGCGCTGCATATAAGGGCAAGTGTAGGAAACCAACATTATGGCTTGAATTGCATTTTTCTTTGTATTTTGTGGGGTGTTGTTGAATCTATTCGACGAGGGCGTCGAATTTAGGTGGTGCGGGTGGTTTGTGAGACCCTTGATTTTGTGGGATTCGGCCTTGGCACGATTTTGGGCATGTTGGCTCGACCATGGGCAAAATCGGGTGGAAAACAACATGAATGACGAACGTTTAGGCAAGTGCGAGCTAAATGTGCTTGGTGGGATCAAGAACATGTGTGGGCCGATTGTCTAACGTTTGATGGCACAACGGCTAGACAACCTTGTGTCTTGTAGTTGTTTAAGTGTGCGCAATGATGGAACAACTTTGGTTGTCGGGTGGCAAACGAACGAGTCAGCGGGCAAACTGCTTTGTGGTCAATGGGGTGTCATAACGTGGTGTTGTGATACCAACGCAAGCATTGGCTTGGCTAAGTGTTGGTGCATGGCACTTGGCAAAAGTTGGGACGGATCGGTTAATGACATGGCAGAACCGGCTGAACGAGATGAGCTGAGTCGGTTGGACGAAGGCTGAGTGCTGGATGCATGTGCTAGACACATGAGCGGGCGGTTGGGCGCTGAAGGATGGCCTAAAACGTGGCTGATGTGGCCGAGATCATGGGCTGAGTGGGCTAACATGTATTATTTCGTCCCTTATCAATTTGTAAAGCCTTTTGGCTGCCCCCTTTGTATATAAGTTATATTTTATTCATTGTAACTTAGACAAGACAGAAAAATGTAGAAAAACACATAGAATAAATGTCCTCCTTAGGGATTGAGACATTTGGCCAAGGCTGGCCGTTCCTATGTATTTTCGGGTTAATATAAAGGTTGGGAATTGGTTTCCCGTATATCGTTGTGTTGCTTTTACTTATTACTTGCTGCCCTAACTTGTTCTAAGTTCTAAACAAACTACAAACGACCCTATTTTATAATTAAAGCGTTGGGAAGGCTGGGGCTTGCAAGGGTGCGTGGCCGCCGGACGGGGGCAAAGCTCGGTAGATTTTGGTTGTCAAAAACCACCCATGTGACAGTAGGGATGGGAGTGCTTCACACTCAAAGTGACCACTCTATTGTAAATGTAAGTATTTTATGGTTGATGTTTGTCTTTTCTAAAATTATAATCAGTTTTGCTTACATTTTTTCCAAAATGCAGCCTGGTATTTCTGTGAGAAGACCAATCATTTTATCTTCATATGTGACTGGAGACATTGGTCATAAAGTTGAAACTGGTGTTAAATGGAGAGGAAAATCTGATGTGCTTGGTGGTGGCCTTCAAGAAATGAAGAGGATGAAACAGAAAGAGGTCAAGGCAACAGCAGCAAAAAGGGTTCAAATGAGCCAATCTAGCTCTGTTAATCAACCTGAAACCATGTGATATGTGGAGACTATCAAGTCCTGTTGTTAGGTGTAACTTTTATTTAACATCTAAGACATTTCTGGAATGCTTGAGCAGTTGTGACTGCATTGTTATGTTTGGTTTGTACTTAGCTTTTTGGAATTGTTTTAGCAGCTGTGACTGCATAGTTATGTTTGGTTCGTACTTATCTTTAAGGGATTGCTTTAGTAGCTGTGACTGCATAGTTATGTCTGGTTGTGTCAACTGGATTTCTTCAGCAGCTTCGACCGCCTTTTAGTATTTTACATTGTGTCCTTAATGACACTATCTATGGTTAAATGAAGAAGCAATGACTGCCTTTTTTGGCTTGTTTATGTCTGCATTTGAGTACATTGTCACAGGTTAATTGAAGCAACAATAACTGCCTATTTTGGCTAGTTTATGACTCTTTTGTGTCTTGTGTATTTGCCTTTCCATATCAACAACAGAATGTGATAAACATAGATTTTATAGAAAAACACAGTCATTACATAATTCAAAACAGAAATACCCTACAACTTAACCACAACTTAACTACAATTTAACTACAACATAACTACAATTTGGACTTAACATATGATGTCATAACATACATGCTGATACAAATGAGCAAAGTCAATAACACTTTCTCTCTAATCTTGGACCAAAACAACTTGGACTTCAACTTCTTCTCCTTTTGCTTCATCTTCTCAATCTCATTTTTTGTGTCATGATTAAGTGTTAAGGGATAACCTTCCAATTTCCTATCAAGCTCATGAATTCTTGCAACAAGTTTAGGAATAATCACCTTTGATCGTGGGTCAATTTCGCCGTCTGCCCACTTCCAAAAATTACAATATCTTTGACCCTACATCGAAGCAACGGTAAGACTAAATTAATAACATTTTAAGCAAGAAAACAGAGGTATAAAACAGTCAACTACCTTATAATAAGGACAGACCCAGTATCTTCTACCAGGGTTCCTTTCAGTCCAAGCAGTCAACAATGGAAACAAATGGCCATGTTTGCACCTAACTTCTTGGTTCACAACAATGTCAGCTTCTTCTCTACACAATGTGTTCAAACTACTCGACGATATTGCTTTTCTTTAGGGGGTTAATTTGATGAAAGAAATCGGATAGATTTAGCTAGGGTTTTGTTGTTGAAGAATAAAGAAAATTGGGGAAGAGGATAAAGGGTGTCGGGTTAAATGGAGGGGAAATGGGAAATGTTCACTACAAGAAAATGGTCAAATGGCAGCGGTTTATTAGCGGCGGTTTGAAGAAACTGTCGCTAAAATTAATTTCACGGCGGTTCGGCAGCGGTTACAAAATTGTCACTAAAGGAAGAAATTAACGGAAGTTTTTGTTTTTCTACCAGCAGTTGCGACAAGTGCTTTAGCCACAAAGGATTTTTATGGCGGTTCAGTTGCATCTAGCGGCGGTTTTAGCATATTTCAAATTTTGTGGCGGTTATTTGATGTTTTCCAGCAGTTTTCTTAATTTTTTTTTTAAAGAAAAGCTGGGATTTTATAAATATCATAGAATAGTTTAAGAATTTTTTTCAAAGAGACCTGGCTAATATTTACACACCCCATCTCAATCTTCTCATAATCCAACATCACATACTAATAATAATAACTTAAATTAAATTAATTGAGGAATAACAAATAAAATATGTTATATAATTTAAAAAAGCAATGCCTTATGTATTCTAAGCGTGACTATATATATATATATAAGAATTAGATAACTTGGATAGAACAAAAATGTATTTATGACTATTAAGGATATACTTACATTTAAAGGAATTAAAAGAAAAGAAACGATAATAGGAAATTATTAGATGTGGGTGAAAAAGTGCAATGAGCTGTTTTATGTCAAAAAGCAAATGAAAAAAAAATACTAATTAAAGTAGCATTTGATTCACGCAGAACTAAAATTTAGCTAATGTTGTTCCGTTTAGGCCTTCAACAACAGGTTAGTGTTAAGGCTGTCAAATGGCCCGGTTTGCATCGGATCGGACCAGACCGGCGCAAGCCGGGCCAAATGCAAAAAAGTTTATACGGTTTGTTCCCGACCCGGCATCCCCAAAATGCACCGACCGAACCGGAAAAAAAATGGACCGGAACCGGTCCGGACCGGACCGAAAAAAAAAAAAAAAATCAGGTGGGCTTGTGCAAAAAATAGCCGTTGGGCAATGGCTCTTTCACGCACAGTCGTTGGCCCAACAGCCAAAAATGGCTAGTTTCGCTCCCCCAGCCCCCTAGGCACCCCCATACCTCCCCAACCTATTTTTTCTATAAATACCATCATTTTTCATCAATTTATTCACGATTTCTCTAATGTTCTCTCTAAATCGCTCTGAATCTCTCTTATTTCTACAAAGGCTATTTGCTAAATAATTCAAAGTTGCTCTTGCAAAAAGGGTTTAAGTGCTAAATTGCATTACAAAAAAATATTTGGAGTGAAGTGGAAAATTGTTCGGTGCGGTTCCGGTCAAGTTTCAACTTTCACTTCCTAAGTTCTACAATCTATATTCTAAGTTCATGAATCACGATATCAAGTAAACTCGTTCTTACTTTTTATTATCTATTTTATTTTTGTGCAATATTATTGTTTGTAGCATATTTTAGTAATTTGTTTGTTTGATTTACTTATAAATTATAAAAATGTCTGGACTGTGGAGATCAATTACTGGGCGTACGGGTGGCGGTCGTAGATCACTTGCTTCTAACCGAGGGGGGGATGATAGACGTAGTCGTGCTATAGGTAAAAGACCAATTGGTACTTCTAGCGCTCCTTCTCATCTAGATGATTATACTCAGGAAGATGACATGCAATTTTATCATGATATAGATTTTGATCAACCACTAGATAATGATATGTTAGAGACACAATATCGGTATTAAAACGTTTAAAACAAGGATGTAATACAGAAGCAACGCAATAAAGTGGTGGAATCGGAAAAAAATATTTTTTAAATTTTTCAATCATTGCTTCTACGGCTTGTTCATAACCAGACACTACTCTATAATCGTTAAGTAATTCTGCTATTCATGCTATAAAATACAACATGGTAGTAACTGTAGGATAATATTGATCGAAAAATTCTTTAGTAGCATAAAAAAACTTTTCTAAAAAAAGAAGAAGACGCTCAACAAGTTGCCAATCAGATTCTTCTAGGTGATACTCTACAACCACTTTGCCATTAAAATAACTAGTAATAGGCACTCGTAAAGTGTAAGCAACAGTCAAAGATTCATATAGAGTGTTCCACCGAGTTGAAACTTCCTTAGGAACTCTTCTAGGCCGCAAACCTTCATTCACACACTCTACCTGTAAGTCACTCCATCTATCCGGTTTTTTAGATTTAAAAATATAACTAATTGCGAGTCTAACCTTCACAATAGTAGGATCAAATAACTGAAGGCCATCTTTTATATCTAAATTATATATATAACATGCACATCTAACATGAAACAATTCTTCAAAAGGAGGATGCATTGTGGGTCTTAACTGACTAATAGCAAAATCATTGTTTGCAGCATTATCAAGAGTTATACTTAAAATTTTGTCACTAAGAAAATACGCCTTACAAATATCAGAAACTTCTCTCTTAATAAATGCTCCCGTGTGTGGTTCATCGACAGCGCAATATGCTAAAATTCTTTTTTGTATTACCCAGTTAAGATCTATTCAATGACAAGTAACTGTTAAATACTGATACCCATTAACACCACGACCCAAATCAGTAGTAAGATAAACTCTACAATCAAAGTGATAAAATATATATCGTAAATATTGTCTATATTCATTTTTAAATTTTATAATATCACTTCTAACCGTAGTTTTTGGAAAACCTTGAAAAGATAGATTATATACGGTTTGAATATAACGAATAAAACCTTGACAAGAAGCAAATGTAAAAGGTAAGCACTCTAACGCAATCATTTTTGCCATTTGTTCCCTATCTTTCTTCTTATCATAATGCATAAGCTCCCCCGTCACTGGGTTAATTTCCTGTTGGACTCCACTACCTTGCGATGGAGCCATTCCGTTCCTGAACGAGTGCCACCCGCCCTTTTTTCCCATTCATCCTTCTGATGGTTTTCTAAGTGTGTTCTCAACTTTCCCGTCCCACTATTATGCTTGCCGGTTTTAAAATCCCAAACTTTTTTACAAATATTACATTTAGCGGTCTGAGCTGAAACATTTTTAGTCATAAATTTCCACACATCTGATCTTTCGGGTCGTACCGCTGGTTCTCTACTAGGAGGCATAGGTGGTAATTCAGTTTCTTCAGGTTCACCATGAAATTGACTAGTGGGTGTTTTATCATCTAAATTAGCCCCTTCAGTATTTTCTTGATATTGTGTCTCTAACATATCATTATCTAGTGGTTGATCAAAATCTATATCATGATAAAATTGCGTGTCATCTTCATGAGTAAAATCATCTAGATGAGAAGGAGCGCTAGAAGTACCAATTGGTCTTTTACCTATAGCACGACTACGTCTATAATCCCCCCCTTCGGTTAGAAGCACGTGATCTACGACCGCTACCCGTACGCCCAGTAATTGATTTCCATAGTCCAGACATTTTTATAATTTATAAGTAAATCAAACAAATAAATTACTAAAATATGCTACAAACAATAATATTGCACAAAAATAAAATAGATAATAAAAAGTAAGAACGAGTTTAGTTGATATCGTGATTCGTGAACTTAGAATGTAGATTGTAGAACTTAGGAAGTGAAAGTTGAAACTTGACCGGAACCGCACCGAACAATTTTCTACTTCACTCCAAATATTTTTTTTGTAATGCAATTTAGCACTTAAACCCTTTTGCAAGAGCAACTTTGAATTATTTAGCAAATAGCCTTTGTAGAAATAAGAGAGATTGAGAGATATTTAGAGAGAATATTAGCCTTTGTACAAATATTAGAGCCTTTGCAAATAGCTCCATTGCACATATTTAGGGGTAGGAGGATTCCGCCTCAGGAGCAGGAGGATTCCGCTCCATTGCGCATATCGAGGGGTAGGAGGATTCCGCCCTAGGAGCAGGTGGATACCGCGCCATTGCATCATATTGAGGGTAGGAGGATTCCGCCCCTAGGAGCAGGAGGATTCCGCTCCATTGCATCATATTGAGGGTAGGAGGATTCCGATCTATTCATTTGACACATGTGACCCTTTGCATCATATTTCATTTCATACCGTTGTGTAGACTTGTGGTACATAACTACTGTTCTGCTTATACGTGCATTGCTTATTTTTCTATATATTTCTGGCTAGTATTCTGGGTTGTGGGAATCGGGTTGCACGCCGCAACAGTATAAATATATGGATCGGGTTGCACGCCGCAACGGTATAAATATATGGATCGGGTTGCACGTCGCAGCGGTATAAATAACCGCGGCACTATGAATATATGGATCGGGTTGCACGCCGCAACAGGATGAATATATGGATCGGTTGCACGCTGCAACAGGATGTATTTCTGATTGTTGATGTGTTCGGGATACCTATATGTTCTGGCTATCTTACGTTCCTGGTTGTTGATGATTTTGTGATTCCATACGTGTTTCTAGTTATTATCTGGCTTTGCCTTTTCATAATTTAAATAAGAAGAATTTGGTTTATCTGTTTCTTTTCTCCCTGGCTAGCTATCCTATTCTTTAAGGTGGCTAGTCTGCCCCACTTATTGAGTCCTTTTGACTCACCCTTGTTTGTTGTTTGTTTCTTGTCTATCTATTTCGTTTCGGCAGGTTCGCTCCAGGATTGAGTTCGCCACGTTGTGAAGGAGTGAAGACGACTTCAGCTGTCAGGGTGAGCCAGCTTTTATTCCGGATGCCACCAGTTTATTGGTTATCATTTCAGTTGCATTTTGCTCCCTTCAGGAGGTATCTGTCTTCTTTTGTACTCTTAGATGTCTAGTGTGGATAGTCCTAAACCTAGTGGGTAACTAGCTGTAATTTCTTTTCACAGCTTAGAAGTATCAGTATATCTGTGCTTTTTCTAAGTCTTGTTCTTATTTATGAATTGAATTACATTTATTTTCCTAATTTAATTGGTTAGGGTTCACCCGACGGGCCTAGGAGAGGATGTCGGGTGCCCGTACGGCCTAGCCGGATTTCGGGCTGTGTCAGGTTTTGGCGGGAGGGGGGTGTAATTGACTAGAGAGAAAAAAATTTCTTAATTTAAGTTTGATGATTTGGTAGGTGAGATGCCTCATATGAATATGAGTTGGCGTGTGAGTCTCAAAATAAAATTTCTCTACTACATACTGTTGACACCCAATTTTGTCCATCCTTTTCGTATAGTTGGCCGTAATTTAACTTAAAGGAGCAGTTTAACTGTTTGAGTGAAATTTGCATTAGAAGGCGTGCATTTACATGTGTTATCCCCTATTTATATTTTATATATTTTAATTGTGATTATATTATGACATTTACATCATTTAGGCTATTTGTGTAATTTATCGCGTAAATAGAGTTTTATAATTATGTGTGATTATTTATACATATTTAACTTAAGTTGACCCCAATTGTCTTATGTGTGCATTGTTTCTCTTCTTTTGTATATAATTTACGTATATTTTATTATAATCTTTTATCTTGCACCTTTAAATTAAATAGCGGCCTAATTAAAATATCCGGTCAAAATTCCATACCACTCATATTCATTTCATTATATTGACATATTAATTTAAATTCAATATTTTTCTTTGCACGTGGACAACGGTGATGCAGCTCCACCGTTTGACTGAAGCGAGGGTCACCGAAGCGCGGCTTGCGGCTCACCTTCGGTGATAGCCTAGGTTATTGACTTCGGTAACTTGTTCACCTGCTTCGGTTTGCACCTTGTCATCCCATGCTCGGTTGCCGTCAGATCATGTTACCGAGGCGGCTCATAGTAAGCCAATTTTTACCCAATATAGATAGTCCCCCCACTCCTCGATCAATTATCGAAGTTGCCGAGGAGTGGAATTAAATTCTACGGGAAAGTGATGTGGCTTGATCTTATCCAAGCATTTCAAACATTTTCAACAGTTTGCGTCCCTTCAAATTACTATTCACTGACACGTGTCAATCGTTCGTTGGCTGTTGGAACGGTTACGCCGTTTTCTTTTCTTTTCCCAACATTACAATGATGGAAGCTATGCCACTTGTCTTTCCCTTTCCTATAAATACTTCCTCAACAAATTATTTTCATCACTCTTAATATCTGCAAGCAACAGTGATAAGAAAAAAGCAAAAACTTCCTTCTCTTACTCTGATCAATTCTTATCTTCAAAAAGCTTAAGCTTTTAACTCCATAATCATGTCTGCAACACACTCTAGACAGGATTCAAGTGACTCTGGTGAGAGAGCAAGGATTTCATAATATGCCGCCGTCGTAGCTAGCGGCGACGTTATCGCCACTGTGTCGGCGATTCAAGTTATCGCGGCGGAAGGTGGTGGAGAGGTGACATCCGACGTCGGTAGTTCTAGGCGGCGTAAGGAGAGAGCCAGGCGCGATATAGCCGCTATGAGTGAAGATATCAGTATAGGGGAAGAGGATGACGTTATCGGTGATGACGCCATGGTGGCAGCTGGTGCTAACGTTGAAAGGGTCAGTCACAGGGATGACGATGGCGAAGGCGATGATGCCAAGGGCGAGGGCGAGGATGACACCGAGGCCTAAACTGAAACTGGGGGTGAACCGCCCGCTACTTAAGGTGGGCACGATGCCGAGGTTGGACTTTCGGACCCTGAGAAAAAGTTACCAAAGATTCCCCTCGAGCAGGAGCTCGAGCCCCACCAGATCATTCCATCGCACTTCGACAATGGAAAGGATTTGAAGCTTCAAAAGCAACCTGCTAATCAAGAGGGGCTCAACAGGAACATAACAGTGAACACGACTCTGACCCGAATTACTCAAGCTCGCATTCATCGGGTTCGGAAGGACTGTGCATTCGAGCCCGAGGTGAAGATATTTATCCCCGATCCCACCCGCATAGTTTGTCATCACGTGGAGGGGCTATCCTTTGCGTACACCTACCCCTTCTCCATTTGTTTCACCCTACCTGTTCACAAGATTATTGACGATTTCTGCCGAGCATACTGTTGACACCCAATTTTGTCCCTCATTTTTCCATAATTTGTTATATTTAGCTTAAAGGTGCAATATTGACTGTTTGAACAAAATCTGCATTAGAAAACATGCATTTACGTGTGTTATCACTTATCTATACATTATATACCTAATTATGGTGATATTATATAATTTGCATTATTTAGGCTATTTGTTGATATTATGACTATTTTGTGCATTTTACTGTATTTATAATATTTATATATATACCTGCGATTATTTATAATTATTTGATTTAATTTAACCCCGATTATCTTTTACGTGTGCATCTTATTTTCTTACTTACATAATATATATATTTATATTTATAGTTTTATTTATTTGGCATCTTTTAGTTAAATACTAGTCCAATTAAAATACCAGTCGAATTTTCTCATTATTTTTTCAATCTTTACCGAGATTCACTATATCATCACCTACTTCATAAATCACTTATTTACTTCATCTATTTCTTTTATCAAATTATTTACACTTTGAACCTGGACAAGAGACTTAACCAAGTACATACTCTAAATTTCAAAATGAGTTATTTGGTCCAAGAATTACGCATCCCCCTAATTTCTCCCATATCCCCCTCAATCCCATAAAATTAGATCTCCCCTTAATCACTCCTCCTGATCTCCTCTCCAATCCCCCAGCTATCCATCCCCAAAATCACCCCATATTTGGTCACCCCGATCACTCCCAATCACCAATGGCTCACAAATCCTTCAACTATATATTAACCCTCACACCATCATCACAGGGACACAGAAATGGAGTACAAAACCTCCCTCTCATCTCCTTCATACACAGTACCCACCCATGAGCAAACCCCATGGGCAAACTCCACATCATTCTTGGTCTTCTTCAACCTTCTCGACACACACACACATACATATCCATAAACCACACCACCATTACCTCACTCTAGTGAAGACCATCAAACCAATATCCATCAGTCCTCTTCCTAACCAAAATACATACCCAGATCAGGGATTCACAAACACAAGTCATCACTCCTCTTCCTAACAGATACACGATTTTTGAAATCAAAAACCACACACTTAAAATCAAGGGAAAATCAGTGAGTTCGGGGGCGGGGAGTGTACAGATCGGGGTCATCGGAAACAGGGGAGATGTCAGAAATTGGGGTGGCAATCGCGGAGGACTGATCACATCGGCGTAGTGGCGACGCCGTGGTTCCCATCGGGAAAAGCCACAGGTAGTCACCTTCGCCTTTTCCCGTTTTTCGTTCACTGGAAATCGCCTCTGAAACGACGACATTTCTGTTCTGCTAATTCTTGATATTGTGATTTGCTGCTCGTTTTCTCAATTCTTGATTCAATACTACTCATCCGCTGTGTTGGTTTCGCAGATCTGTTATGACTGGATATGGTTGAAAATGGATTTGGGATCATTGTTTCACTTGGAAAAATTGAATTCACTGGTTCTGAGTTTGTTTGTCCTATTCGCAAATTGTTTGTTTCTGATGTTGCTGAGCAATTGATGCGATAGACCCATTTGCTGTTTAGCATAATTGGTTATGCAACTTTGACCAAGTTGCAATTGTTATACAGTTTGTCCCACACACGTGCGAAACCAGTCTGCTAAGATTACTGGACAGATACAATGTTATATCAGAGGCCAATGAAAAAATACATCTACATGTATTGAGGCCCATGGACTGATTTGAAACAGATACTGCAAGGCCAATGACGTTTGGGGGCTGATACAAGTCCCGTCCTGTATTTACCGTCCCTTACGTGTCCCGAAAACAAACCAAAAAAAAAGGGCGATGACGATGCATATCACTTTGAAAAGTAAGCGATAGCGGAGTAGTGGGATTGGAAGTGCTTGGCATGGCAATACGACGGCTCCGTGTTTGCAGCCGTACCGACATCCCTAACCTCTTCTTGACGCAATACATATTCTGAGCCTAAAATTTTCAAAAATTCCTTTTGCCCTTTATTTTCCTTTTTGTTATTATTATTATTATTATTATTATTATTATTATTATTATTATTATTATTATTATTATTATTATCATTTTTATTATTTTTATTCTACTTATTATTGAATATTTTACTTTATTAATTTTGTACTAATTCATTTTCATATCGTTTATGAGGTACTTCCCGACGAAAATCCACGACATTATTGGAGGAAACAAATGTTTCAAAAAACTTTCTATTGTGCTTCCTTAGCTTATAATTCAATTTTATTATTTTGGTACACTAACTAATTTGTTGTATTTTGCAAGGTCTATTTAGTTGAAGTTTACCAAGGAAGAACACAATTCGAGAAGATGAATCATTTACTTTAAATTCAATTTTTGTGTACTTGTATATTATAGTGACAGCTGTTCAATTTTATTAAGTTTAATTTATTTTAATCTCAATTATTTAGTCTGTCCGGGAACCACACTTAGTGGAATCTGAGAGGTGCCTAACACCTTCCTCTTGGGTTAATTTGAACCCTTACTCACAATTTTCGGTTCGTAGATCAAATTTCGGAGTTAACATTAAAACTGGTTAGAAATAAAATAGGTGCCCTAATACGCCTAGTTAAAAAATATGTTAGGTGGCGACTCCAACTCTTACCCGTGAGTCCCAATAAGTCGAGCCCTGTTTTCGAACTCTAACCGAGTTTGGGTAAAAATGGGCGTCGACACATACAACCTATGCTTGGCTCAGTTAGGCCCCGACATCTGGAGGGTCGTACAATGTCTTGATTGGCTGAGTACGAAAGCCGGGGTGGATTTCACCTTGCAGCATCTCATTTCTCTCTATTACCCTTACTTCCATAAAGCCGGGGTTGTGGCTCTAAACAACTGAGGCAAGTATGAACTTCTCCATAAAAGTGAGGATCACGGGGACCGAGGCTGGAGTTATCGTTACGTTCTTTTGGAGACCAGCGTCTTATCTGCCGAACCTAATTTCCCAGAGAGGTGGAATAATACACGTAAGTGTTCCTTCGTTCTTGATTTCTTCTTCTGCTTCCACTCTTGTTTGCTAACTTCAACCTATTTTTGTTCCCCAGCCAACAAGGTTGCCATCGTCCCCCCCGAGGGTTTGACCGAATGGGTCAAAGCAGTGACCGAGGCCCATAAACATCCCATTCGGTCATGGATGGAGATGGTTGTTGACTTCGGTTGGCAATGTAAAAGGCATGGTAAGTTATCTATAATCTTCTACCTAAGTTGTTATTCAAAATCTTTTGATTTTATCACTGACCACTTTATCCTCGGTACTAGGTTTTCCAAACCGTGCAATCAACAAAAAGAAAAAGAAGAAGAAGAAGAAGAAGAAAGACAATGAAGATACCGAGTCGGATGATGATCTGGCTTCGGTGACAGGTCTAGCTGGTGACCTGAAGGAGTTGAAGGCTTCAGAACCTTTAAAGATTTCAAAAGGGTCCTCGGGTCAAGGATCCTCAAAAGGTGAACCTCACCCTTGGTTACCTCACTGGCTTCTACTCCTCTTCATTTCCTTGCTCAAGATTCTTTTATGTTGCCCTTTCTAGGTGTGAAAAGGAAGAGGGCGGTTTCCAAGAAACCCTCTCGCTCTGTAAATCCTCGCATCGAGGAGGCTACTTCCCCCGGCCTAAAGCGGCAGTGGAATCGCGCCGAAGGCTGATTGATGAGCCCGATGACGAGGCTGCCGAGGGCTTAGTAGCGCAAAGAGAAGTCGACGTCGTGGACCTTTAAGATTAGGAGCAAGACTCCGAGGCGGCAGTTGCCAAGGACAAAGGCAAGGCCAAAGTTGGGGAAGCTGGGTCTGCTGTCATTGAAAGGGGGGCTGACATCGGCGCGGTTAAGGAGCAATCTGAGCCCGCGAGGATTTCATCCTCGGTGGGATCTTCTCAAAAACTTGAGGTGCCAACTTCTACGAACCTGTTGGCGAGCTCCCGAAGAGACATCCTGAGCCTTATGCCTTTGCTCGGCCCAAAAGAAGACAAAGTTGTGCAGTCGTTCTCTCCAACTAAGCTAGCCAACACCCTTGCCGCCAATGCTCTTAGAGTAAGTTTTGTCGTCTTTGATTGTTTGTCGTCTTTGATTTTACCTTTGTCCTCGGTCAATTTCTTACAATGATTTTTTGATAATTCTCCATCTAGAGCTTCATTCTGTCACTGAGCGCTATCGAGGTTGAGACTTCGAGGAGTGAAGAAGTTCCGCGTGTTGGCCATGCATGGGATAGGCAAAGGGACAGCTTCAACGCACAGATATCAGAGTTGAAAGCCAAGTTGTCCAAGTCTCACTCCGATTTGCGTGAAGCGGAGGCTGCCTCCGAAACAAAGATTCAAGCCCTCGGTAATGGCTTCCAAGTTAAGCGCACGAGGATAGAAGCTGAAGTTTGAAGACTTAATGCCGAGCTGACTCAAGCTAGGGGCAAGTTTGAAGGAATGGCCAAGAAGTACCACGAGTAGCTGAGGAATCATGTGCTCCATATTCAGAGGTTGGAGGGTAAGAACTCCAAACTTCCAGCTCGTGAGGCCGAGGTCGAAGCTCTTTGAGAGGAAATTGCTAATCGCAAAGCCAAGGCCAAGATCAAGACCAAGAGGGCGGAGCTGGATAAGCGATGGGCTGTTATCAAGTCTCGCCTGAAGCTGCTTAAGCAGTTTCGTGCTGGTGAGCTCAATTTGGAAGAAGAAATTTCCAAAGCCGAAGAGAAGGAAGCCTAGGCTCAAGCTATTATCGATGATCTTCCATCAAGTGAAGCTTCGAGCGAGGATGAAGGAGAGGATGATGATGATGAGGATGCCGAGGGGGCTCCCAAAGAAGGAGATGATGACCCCGAGGCCTATATTCCTGCTTTCTCCTTTTGTTCTTTGTTTTTGTATAAGCCTTCGGGCTTTTTGATGTAGAGAATTTGCAGCCTTCGGGCGTGTTAATGAAATGACTTCGTATTTCTTGTTTTAAATGTTAGTTTTTTTATGAACCGAACTCTTAAAATATATAACTTGCTTGCAAGACTTAATTCAATAAAACCGATGAAAACTTAGAACGACGTCTCGTTCTCGAGTCGATGCATTTAAAGTGCAACTTCGAAGTGCAAGATTATAGAAACAAAGAGATATAGAATCAAGTTTATTTCATTGATAATATCAACGAGCCATAATCAGCTTTTTACATAAAGCCCAGTCGAAGTAGACCTTGGGCGTAAAAACAAACTGACAACATGCCACTATCGGGCGTAATTACAATGTACTAATCTATTCCTCGGGGGTCAGTCCCTGGTTGTCGAATAGATAGGCTTCGGTTGAGAGGCTCAGTGTCGACCTCGGCTGCAACCCGCCTCTTACTCCCCCCCAGTGTTCGGGTGTGAATCTTGATGAAGATCCGAGCACTGGAAATCGTTTTAGCCGTTTCCTGAAAAGGTCAAGCAAAATGAAATGAGGAGCAAGTTAGTACATTTCGATGGAGGCCCTAGGAGCATTTTTCGGCTCGAGGCTGAATGTAAAGTTTAAGTAATCAAGGAATGCTTACCCGAATTTCAGAAGTAGTACCGCTTTAAATTGGAGATGTTCCAATTTAAGGGTTCGGGTATGCCTTGCAGATCTTCAATTTGATAAGATCATTTCCCAATAATTGCTCTGACTTTGTATGGTCCTTCCTAGTTTGCGACGAGTTTCCCCCCGTTCTTCTCTTTCGTTGATTGGTTCGTAGCCTTCAGCACATAATCGCCAACTTTAAAATCTCTAAGTTTGGCCTTCTTATTGAGATATGCCTCGATCTGCCTCTTTTGTGCAACTAGCCGAACCAAAGTCAACTCTCTTTTCTCCTCGAGCAAATCCAACTCTATGTGCATGGCTTGCTGGTTCACATCCTCGGTGGTGTGAGCGTACTGAAGACTTGGTTCGCCCACTTCCACGGGGATAGGGAAATCCAT
Organism: Petunia axillaris subsp. axillaris; assembly: GCA_029990575.1. Lineage (NCBI taxonomy): Eukaryota > Viridiplantae > Streptophyta > Magnoliopsida > Solanales > Solanaceae > Petunia > Petunia axillaris. The sequence continues at coordinate 25,822,911 of JARKNS010000003.1, forward strand.
ACTGTAAGCAAGTGAAAAAGGGGTCTCACCTGTGCTATTCTTTTCCGTGTCCGCATGGCCCACAACACACCAGGAAACTCCTTGAGCCAAGGACCTTTCTTCTCATCGAGCCTTTTCTTGAGATTTTCAATTATCACCCTATTTGAAGATTCGGCTTGGCCATTGGCACTTGGATGATAGGGGGTCGAAGCGATTCTTTTGATTCCCCATTGCTTGAAGAAATCAGTGATGGCTGCTCCCATGAATTGTTTACCATTGTCGCAAGCGATTTTCGTTGGGACACCGAACCTGTAGATGGTGTTCTTCCTAATAAAATCGATTACTTCTTTCTGTTTGACCTCGGTGAGAGCTCCTGCTTCCACCCATTTTGTAAAGTAACCAGTTAAAACGAGGATGAACCGAACACCACCTTTTTCCTTCGGAAAGGGACCAACAATATCCATACCCTATTTCATAAAAGGCCATGGTGACACGACCGAATGCAAGGGTTCGGCTTGTTGATGAATCATTCGTGCGTGGAGTTGACACTTATCACATTTTTGCATGAAGGCCTTTGCATCTGCCTGATGGTGGGCCAATAGTACCTAGCTCTAAGCACTTTGCGCACCGAAGACTTTCCCCCGAGTGATCGCCACACTCGCCTTCGTGTATTTCAGCCATCACATATCTAGCTTTGTCTGGATCCAAACATTTGGCCATCGGGCCGCAATACAACCTTCTATACAAATTACCCTCGATCATAAAGTATGAAGCCTCTTGGGTCCTTAACTTTTTAGCTTCTTTCTAATCTTGGGGGACAGTCCCATAGTCGAAATAAGAGATAAACTTATTCCGCCAATCCCATATATGGTCCACCGAGTTGACTGGAAATTTCATCTCTCTCATTTGCGCAGAAGGCAACCGAACCACTGAATCAGTCCCTGGGTGAACTTCATCAACTGCGAACCCAAGTTTGCCAAAGCATCGGCTTCGGTGTTTTCCTCTCGAGGTACTTGTTTAATTTTCCACTCTTGGTATTGGGCCAAAATCCTTTGTGCTCGGTCCAAGAATAGCTGCATTCTAGGATCCTGAGCCGTGTATTCACCGAGCACTTGGTTTACCACCAGTTGTGAGTCGCATCTCAACTCGATTCTTTCCACCCCCATTTCTTTAGCTAACTCCAAGCCTGATAAAGCTGCTTCATATTCGGCCTCATTATTGGTTACTTTTTTGAACCGAACGGAGTGCCTGATTTTCTCCCTGGTGGGTTCTTTCAACTCTATGCCTAATCCGAAATCCTTGGAATTAGTTGCCCCATCGGTGTGAAGTATCCATAGTCCCGACATTGAGTTCTCCTTTTTGGCTTCGGGTAGGATCCCAACACTAAAATCTGCTACGAAGTCAGCAAAGACTTAGGATTTGATGGCTGTTCGGGGTTGATAAGTGATGTCATACTCGCTCAATTCTACTGCCCACTTTGATAACCTCCCCCAATAAGTCAGATTTATGCAATATACTTCTCAAGGGGAAAGTTGAAACTACCGCTATTGGGTGACATTGGAAATAAGGTCGTAGTTTTCGAGGAGTAACAATTAAAGCAAGTGCTAGTTTTTCCAAGTGAGGATACCTGGTCTCAGCGTCGAGGAGTGTCTTGCTGACATAATAGATGGGATGCTGCTTGCCATCTTCTTCCCGAACCAGCACAACGCTAACTGATACCTCGGATAACGCCAAGTAGACCAGCAATGTTTCACCATCTTTCAGCTTGGCGAGCAACGACGCGTTGGCCAGATAGCGTTTCAATTCCCTTAGCGCTTCCTTACAATCCGGTGTCCATTCGAAGTGATTATTCTTCCTCAAGACAGAGAAGAATTTGTGGCATCGCTCCGAGGACCTTGAGATGAATCGACTCAAGGCAGCGATTCGGCCAGTTAAGCGCTGAACTTCCTTCACCCCGGTCAACTCTTCGGGGATTTCTTCGATAGCCTTGATCTTATCAGGGTTGGCTTCGATTCCTCGTTCAGAGACAATGAATCCCAAGAATTTTCCCGACCTTATGTCAAAAGCACACTTCTCAGGGTTCAATTTCATGCCATATTGCCTCAGAACAGCAAAAGCTTCCCTCAAATAATTCAGATGATCCTCCATTCGAATTGACTTGATAAGCATATCATCTATGTAGACTTCCATAGATTTTCTAATATACTTCTTGAACATGCGACACACTAGTCACTGGTATGTTGCCCCAGTAATTTTCAAACCGAAGGGCATCACTTTATAGCAAAAAGTACCTCGGTCAATGACGAACGAAGTCTTCTCTTCGTCCTTCGCATCCATGAGGATTTGGTTGTAACCCGAATAAGCATCCAAGAAGGTTAATAGTTTGTGTCTAGCCGTGGAGTCTATTAACCTGTCTATTCATGGTAATGGGCAGGAGTCTTTGGGGCAAGCCTTGTTCAGATCAGTGTAATCTACGCACATCCTCCACTTGCCATTTTTCTTAGGCACAACGACCACATTAGCCAGAAATTCGGGATACTTCACCTCCCTTATGAAGCCATCTCTTACAGCTTCATGGTTTCGTCTTCGATTGCTTTCTTTTTAACTCCAGTGTGAGGTCTTTTCTTCTGCTTTACCGGGTTGAATTTTGAATCTACATTCAGCTTGTGGGTCATGATCTTTGGATCGATACCAATCATGACTTCCCCTTTAAGCCACATCTTCTTAATGGCCCTGTAGCTAATTATATTGACCGGGCTACCGGGGTCAATCAGGACTCGTTTGATGTCCGAGTCATTTATTGTCAACATGATGACCAAGACATCATGATAAAGGAACATAATCCCATCATAATCGTCATCATCAATGACAATTTGTTTACCCGAGCCTCCCACCCGAGTTCTCTTTTCCATTGTGATTGACAGCTTGGCGAACTTCTTTGCAGCTGCGAAATTCACCCCGTTCACCTCTGACCCCCCGATGATAACATTTACAACTCTCTCAAGGGGTGGAGCCCGAGGTGGCTGTCCATCACCTCGGTTCTTGGTGTAGTTGTCTTTTCCCTTGTCGGAAAGGAATTCGGCCAACACACCCTTCTTCAACAAATGTCCCACCTCGAGGCGCAATGCTTTGAAGTCTTTCGTTCGATGGCCATAATCTGCATGGAACTCGCAGTGCAAATTTTTATCTCTTTTGTATGCTGGAGTTCTCATGTCTTTGGGTACTCTTACCCCGGCGGTTCCCTTGACCAGCTCCGAGGTCGATATATTGAAGTTGTAGTCAGGGATCCGAAGCAATTCTTTGTTCTTTGAGACCAAAGCTGGGCCTGAGGAATTTCTTTGGTTCGATTTAGGGTGAACCTTTTCTCCGAGCCGTTGGCTTACATGTGGGCTCACAGACGAGTTTCTAAAGGAATTTCCCAACCTTAGGCTGACAGGCTGCCTCGTGGAGGTGTATGGCTCGTACCTCCCCTTCGAGTTTCCTCGCGATGCCTCGGTGCGATACGAGGATTCACTTCTTTTCTTGTAGTTATGACCTCGGCCGTTGTTTTTAGATTCGACTTCTCCAGCCTTATCTTGGAGTAAGCTCATTTGTGTAAATCTTCCCACTTCAGAGTTTGATACTGCTGAAGCTCTTTTCGAAACTCAGCAGCGGCATCAAAGTTGCGAACATTGATACCCTTTTTAAATGCCATGATGGCTAGAGTATCATCCATTTGAGGTAGCTCCATGCGCTCAACATGAAAGCGCTCAAGGAAGTCCTTAAGTGGCTCACCGGGCCATTGCTTGACCTTGCATATAGCTTCCTTCCTTTGGAGAATCTTTTGTGCTCTGGTGTGGGCCTTAACGAAGGCATTAACCATTTCCTTGAAGGTGGAAATTGACCCCGCTGGTAGGCGCATGTACCAACGCAACGCTCCTTTCTCCAAGGATTCGCCAAACTTTTTCAAAAACATTGACTCGAGCTCTATTGTCGTTAAGTCATTTCTCGTTACCATCGCCATGAACTCAGTTACATGTTCTTTGGGATCGGTGGTCCCATCGTACTTCTTTAGGAAGAGGAGCTTGAAATTTTTGGTAGTTGGAGCTGGTGCTGCTTCGGGCTTGAGTGGCAACTCCCTGTATTGGTCGATGTCGAGCTCATCTTTGGTCTTAGTCACCCCAGGGAAATTCTCGAGGCACTTTTCCACGCACGCTTTGACGTGAGCCTTGACTCGGGCTTTAATTTCTCTAGTCAATCTCTCAACATCAACCGAAGATGTAGTTTCTGCCACGGTGGGAAGCATCCCGAAGTGTGGCATTATGCTCAGTATATTTCCCGAACCCCCAGATGTGGCCCCATTTTGAGGTCCCTCTATTATCGCGCCTGTAGGAACGAAGGGCGGGATGCATCAATTTGGAGCCACAGGCTGAGTGCCATTCGGTGCCGAGTTGTTCCTTGCCTCTAACGAGGCACAAAATTCTGCATTGATGTTAGCTTGTTCATCCTTCCGCTCTTTAAGAGCCCTGAGCGAAGCAACAACATAAGCTTGGAACGCCTCGGTTGTCATCGGGGATAAAGAAGCAGGATCTGATTGAACACCAGCCTGTCCATCGGGAGTTAACTAGTGCTCAATAGGATTTCTACTGTTATCAGCCATTTTGTCGTCGAATGATTTTGGGCTACAACGAAAAAAGAACGTCTAACTTTGGAACAAAGCGTTATGCCTGAATCCCCAAAGACGGTGCCAATTTGTATGGGCGTAAATCAGTTTAGGATCACAAATCGAATTTGGGTTGGAACACAAGCAAATCTTCGTATCAAAGTCAAGAAAATGCCGAGAATAAGCATAAATGCGAGAAAATAACGTGCTTTTAATATATTGCAGTAAGTACAAATTTTACCATAGTTTCTGTATATATTTCTGAATGAATACAATGTAAAATGAAGTGATATTTATAGATGCAAGAGCCTGCTCCACGTTCTCCATGACTTTAGTAGCCAAATCCACGTCTGGAGCATTTACTGATGGAATTAATGGGATAAAGTAGTGGGCTGAAAATGTTGCGTCGGTGATGCAGAACCACCGTTCGACTGAAGCGAGGCTCACCGAAGCGCGGCTTGCTGCTCGCCTTCGGTGATAGCCTCAGTGATTTACTTCTGTGACTTTTTCGCCTACTTTGGTTTCAGCTTGTCATTACATGCTCGGTTGCTGTCAGATCATGTTACCGAGGCGGCTCATAGTAAGCCAATTTTTACCCAGTACAATAAGTTTGGTAGATTGACACTTGCTCTCAATCCTACTTGCAACAACTTCCGTACGAGCCATCATCTCGTCCTGGCTACTTTTAACTTGATCCACAAGGCGATTAAGATTGGCAATTTCACCACACAGTTCTTGCACCTGAAAATTAACATTGTTCACTGTCCAGTTTACAGGAAAAATTCGTTGATCTACACTGCGACTGAGATTGGCAATTTCAGAACGAAGTTCTAGCATATGAATGATAACATTGTTCAATGCCCAGTTGATATTCATAATATATTATGAAGTAACAACAGGAAAAGGATAATTGATGTTCATCCTGCAAAAAAGTAACACTAGGGCTGTAAATAAGGGAAGAATAAGAATTATTGAAAATTTAAAATTGTGATCTTTCAACTGACCTTGGATGGAGCATATATTCTCCCCCATGTGAGATTACTTACCCGTTCAGTCTTGTAGAGTTTGTATAGATATGATTATACATTGACAGAAAAAAGTGATCTTCAAAGATATGATATGGGATGATGATTACACATGGAATGTGTTAGGGTTTAAATAGGAAGAGTATTGAGTAATGGAATGGCAACCAATCATCTGATGCATCCATGCACGCCAAACCTATTGAATCGGTGGCTTGTATTGGGATTGTAATTGTTGTGTCTTTTGATATGTCCAATGTACACACATTCACATAACAATCAATATAACATTCACTTAACAATCAATGCACAGAAACGTTCTAATCCTAATCGATTAGTGTTCTAAGTGATCAGTTCAAATCTCTTTCAAATTGCATCATCTTGGATATATCTTAGTGAAATCAATATGTAGTTATAACAGGACGGTGCTATTACTTGCTTACATCAAATAACAACTATGATTTATGAGGTAATGAATTCAGGTAATCCTACTTACTCCTTATTGCATCGAATTGGAGACGTTTAAATAAAAATTTTCATACAAATAACCGGTATAATTTAAAATTTGAGAAATTGTCATATTTTATGTTTGTTATTTTATGTATAAAATATGCATTTATAATCTGCCTTTATGTACATTATGAAATTTTCATAAAATGAGGTCTCTTAATCTTGGAACAATTTTTTTCGAAATTTAGTGGTTCAATCTGCCTTTAATTTTCTTCTTCGTATTTTTTTTTTTAAGAAAGTGTGTTATTTGAATATCAATGGTGGTAAACAACAACAACAAAAATTAATAACAAACATACATTCTTAGAACATAATAATTCATATATTAATTCATTTTCAAACCCTTCTAACATTAACAACCATCCAAAATATAATAAAAATTCCTCAAAAACAACAATCCCCTACTAATACATAACCCACACTTCGCAAACAAGAACGTAACATGAGTTATGGGGAATTGAGGAATTAAAACATATAACTAAACTAGAAACTGGCTGACGTTGGGGCAGAAACATAATCATAGGGATGAAGGCCGTGACCACTAACAACAGCCTCTGATAACTTCTCAATCCTGTCAAGCATTTTCATAATTTTGGCCTGGTTACTCTAAAAAACCTTCACAAGGTCTTCAATGTCCTCAAGTTTGCACTGCATGTCAATAACACGCTCACGAACACACTATTCCATATAGAATATATTGTCATACTTGCTAGTTGGTTTCCACTCGTTGCTTTTTTCACCTTCCATGACTGCAAAAGAAAAGTCAGAGTTAATTTACACTAACATCATCCAAAAATTAAAAGAAAAACACTTATAAAATCTACGAAATTTAAAAAGAAATGTATCAAATCGTACTTCTCTTGGCAAATGGATTTCTTCTCAAGAAATGAAGGGACGCTTTAGAGATGGTGTTTAGTTGTAATGCGTTTGAGAAGCACTGATTAGCTTCTTAAATAGAGGTTGTCACACCCATTCAAGAGGGTGTTTGTTTAAAGGGTATACTAAACAGGTGCGTTGTTTAATTTTTTCACACTTAATGACGTAAAATTGTAAACATAAATATTAATAAAACTGTTTGTTTAAATAATGATCCCTAACTGCATAGTTTGGATTGAACTTTCAGTGTAATATGACACCTACTCCACTTAATTAATAAAATATTTAAAATATTTTATATCTTTACTAATTAGACATGAATAATGTTATTAGCTATGATTACTCACTTTAACTCTTACAATATTACAAATTTATGTGATCACATTTATACAATAGCATGATGAACACTACGACATGTTACGGTGACCTTAAATCACCACAAGGACCAATGTGGGAGGTGTAAAGGGTGTCATTAGCTATGATCAATCACTAAATTGCATCATTAAGTCACAAGGATGGAAATTATGTGTTCTCTTGTATACAATAACATGATTAACACTACGACATTATGCCGGTGACCTTAACTCACCACAAAGACCAATATTGGAAGTATAAGGGTGTCAATAACTATGATCAATCACTACAATTGCCTCATGAAGGGACAGTGATGAAAATTATAAGTGATCACTTGTACATAATAGCATCACGCACAATACGACATATTACCGGTGATTACTAATACATTGACCAATGGTTGATGACTAGCATCAATTGCAACATGTAGGAACAAGAAATGTGTTATAATTGATACATTGTATTACTAATATAAGTATGAATATTACGAAATTACATTAGTAAATCATAGAGTGTAAATTTTACGGTTTAGGGTTTAGGGTTAGGGTCTAGGGTTAGGGTTACGGTTTCTATAAGCAGATTTATTTTTATTTTTTAAAAAATATTAAAATTACTTGAGCCTATCCAAACTTGAACCGTAAACCACCACATCAGGTAAGTACAGTAAACACCACTAAGCTGGACTAGCATGTTCTGCCATACAACTGAATTTTAACTACTTTCTTTAATTAATACTGTGGTTGGTCTCAATAGGTGTGCGATTAAATTAAGGCGTACTAAATGACATGAAATTACAACCATAGACATTAATGACACTTCTTCTTTTAATAATGACCCTAATTGCATATTTTGGACTGAAATTATTGTTTCATTCAATTAATGACTCTATAGAAATTATATTTAATAAAATAATTCGAATATTTTAATTTTATATTAATTAATCATGAAAAATTATTATATGTGGGACATGTAATGGTGTCATTAGCTATGATCACACACTTCAATTGCATAATATAGTCACAATAGCATCATGAACACTACGACATATTCCCGGTGTCGTTAACTCACCTCAAGGACCAATGTGGGAAGCATAAGAATGTCATAACATATGATCACTCACTTCAATTGCATCATGAAGGTACAAGAACACAATTACAATTGATGACATGTATACAATAGCATCATAAACACTACGACATGTTCCCGGTGTCGTTAACTCACCTCAAGAACCAATGTGGCAAATGTAATAGGGTCATAAGATATGCTCACTCACTTCAATTGCATCATTAAGGCACAAGAACACAATTACAATTGATGACATGTATACAATAGCATCATAAACCCTACGACATGTTACCAGTGAGCTTAAATCGCAACATGGACCAATGTGAGACATCTAAGGGTATCATCACCTATGATCACTCACTACAGTTACATCATGTAAGCAAAATAACACACTTATATGTGATTATTTGTAGAGATTTATACCGGTAACCTTAAGGAGTCGTTTGGTTGGTGGGACTACATATCAAGAAAATTCCCATAAATAACCCCACCACATCCTTTGTATAAGTTATAACAAAATTATAACAATAAAATCTATAATAAATTAATTAATATTACGAAACAAACGTGGGATAACAATTCTGCTTATCATACCAACGAAACGACCCCTAAAGGGTTTTTTTTTTTTTTAAAGCAAAATCCACTAAGCTTAATAAATACGGTCTTTACAATCTTGAAAGAAATACGAACTAGATAATACTAATAATAGCCTAAGTAGTGATAAAATAGCACCATACCCAAGCATCTCATTCACTTCATTGGGCTGAGCATTATAAAATGCTAATACCACCAATTGAAATAAATTTAATGCCTCGATATAGTACTTTACAAAGTTCATCACACACTTAGGCCTAATGTATATGAAAATCTAATGAAATTACTAAGTAATGATCTACAACCTTGTAGTTGTAATCTAATAATAAGAGTAGAAGAGTAAGCAAGAATTCCTCGCTCGCCATAGTGATGTTCAAGCATGAAATAGCCATTCCCATCCTCTAAAAACCATGCGCCATAGCAGCTCCATAGGAGAGTGTAGCATGCGTCGCCCCAGGGGCTGCCCCCAATGATTTCCGCCGTCCAGTAGTATACAACGCCCAACGCTTTTGGGCTACAACACTGCCCCGTTTCAGCGCCTAACGCACAGCCAAAATAGTGTGGGGCGCGCCCCATGGTGGGCTGTCTCGTCTGGGCCCTTGCGCGCGTCGCCCCCGTCTTGTTCTTCATAAAATGCAGCGTACAGCGGGGCGCGCCATTGGGCTACAACACTGCCCCAAATGCGCGCAAACCCAACATCCAAAATAGTCTTGAGGGCGCCGCACGGAGTGGTGTATCTCCTGGAACTTTGGAAACTCGTGACGTCGCAAGCTCCTCAAACGAAGACATTGCATTGTGCAACTGATGGAGAAACATTGCACCTGAAAAATGCACAAAAAATATGGTTACATGCTAAAAGTCTTGGTCAACCTCAATCCCACGCATCCAAAGTAGTGAAAACACCATGAATCCATCATCCAAATTAGCAATGAGTCCATTCCAAAGTGTTGCACCATTCCATTCAACGCATCATGAAATTTGGCTATGAGAGTACCTACAAATAAGAACACAATGTTAGTAGTAAAAACCTCCATGCTCTCCTCCCCAAGGATTCGAGCATGAAGGAAAAGTCCACCTCCCTTATTTCTAAACATGACTCCTCGGTCTAGTGCGAATGTATGCTTCATTGCACTTATCCCTCTTCACCAATCTCCTACCCACACTATCCAATTCATGAAACGAATTAACAATGACATCTCCTCGATCAAGAGCCAAGTTTGCCAAGTGATCCGCCAATTTGTTCCCTTCTCTAAACACATGTACCACCACAACCTCTATACCCTCCATCAAGCTCCAAATTTCTTCAACTATTTGCACAATTTGCCAAGGCACCTCCCACACCTTTGTCACCACATTTTTAAGCAACAACGAATCTGTTTCAACAATAACTTGTGCATAAGGGTTAGATACCACATACCTCAAGGCCATAAGAATTGCCATTGCCTCTGCTTGAGTATTTGTGGTCATGCAATCATCCATCTCCTTTGCACAAGCATGCACAATATCACCCCTCTCATCTCGAACATAAAATGCCTAAGAACTAGAGCCCGGATTACCCCTGGAAGCACCATCCATATTACATTTGATCAACCCCACTAGAGGCGGACTCCAAACAACCTTTGTAATCACTAATGTAGGCATATGATCTCTTAACACTGAAAGCAAATCCCCCACCTATTTGGGGCATGGTGAAAGTTCCTCCTGCGAACTCTCATCAATATAATAATATGCTGCATGACAAGATACACCACCCTGTGAGCTGAAGTCGACCCACCATGCCTCATAACATTCCTCCGTTTCCACAACTCCCATAAAATAAATATGGTAATAGCATGGTAAATCATCCTCAGGACCGAGCTAGCAGGGGCATCCCACCACAAATTAATCACTTGTGTCAAGTGCAAGCCATCAAAACTAAGACCTGCAGGACCTCCAAAAAATTCCATACATATCGCGCTACAGGTGCATTAAGAAACACATGGGAGACAGTCTCCACATCAGGGCTCACACAACAATGACACCTAGAGGGGAACTGAATTCCCCACCTTTTGAGCGTATCATCTAGGGGTAGCTTAAACTTCCACAATCTCCATAGTAAAAATGATATTTTGAAAGAAATACCTTTGATCCAGATGTTCTTGTAAAGGTCACTCGGCTTCTTCCTCTGCCTCACCAAGTGATAAGCTGACCGAACAAAAAAGGTACCCCGAGACTCCAGCATCCAATATAGCCTATCCCGCTGCTCAGGACGCGTAGGAGGCTTGATATTCTGAATAACATGCTCTGCAAGGTCGTCAGGTAAGAGCTCCCTGAGGTGCTGCTCCAGCCAGTCTCCACCCTCAGCTACTTCGTAAACACAGACTACAGTCTCGTCACATGCAAATTCACGAGGAACTACATGATACAAAGGAACAAGACCAGTCCAGTTATCAAGCCAGAAATAAGAATTTCCCTTCTTCAGCTGCCACACTATCTCATGATCCATCTCGGGCCTGCTCTGCAACATCTTCTACCAAGCATAAGTCCCCACTTTCCATGGCACCACCACAGAATGATTCTTTTTCAAGTACATGTTGCTCATAAAATCCCTCCATAAAGAATCCTTGGTGCGAAAATTCAACCAAAGCTTTGAAAATTACGCCTTTGAGATATCATACAAGCTCCTAAAACAAACACGACCTTCATTCAGAGGGTGACAGAGTCTTCCAAGAAGCCAAGTGCCTGCTATCCTAACCCGCAGAGTTACTCCAAAAGAACTTGGCAAACATCCTGTGAAGCTGAGCCACCACACCAGCAGGGAGGTCACATGCAGATAATAAGTGAATGGGCATACTCTGAAGCACTGAGGAAATCAGAGTCGCTCGTCCACCTATAGAAAGCAGTTTACCAGTCCAGGAGTCGAGCTTTTTCTGCACCTTCTCCACCAACTCATTGTAGTGACAATTCTTCCTCCTAGCAAAATAAATTGGAACTCCAAGATACTTGAAAGGGAAGTCCCCCCTCGGTATCTCAGTCACATCAAGCATCCTGTCAACTAACAAGTGTGGAACCTTACCATGCAAGTACACATTACTCTTCTCCTTATTGATTTTCTGTCTGCTGGCCAACTCATAACTAGAAAAAGTGTCCATCACCAACTTCAAAGAGCCTTTATCCGCTGACGGAAAAATAATCATGTCATCTGATACGCCAGGTGATTGAGATGTGGACTCCAGATGGGCATCCCATCCGGCACAAAATTTTCATCTCTGTGCAGCGCATTCAAAGCTCTGGAAAGGCACTCTGCAGTGGGTGACAGAGGATCACCTTGCTTCACTCCTCTGGATGACTGGAAAAACCCATAGGGCTGACCATTTACAAGGACAGAGTACCAGTTATTGCACAAAGTCCTGTAAATCATCCCAACAAAAGTCTCACCAAATCGCATCTTGTTCAGAGCCTTTATCAGAAACAACCACGAAACTCTATCATACGCCTTAGCCATGTCTTGCTTAATTACCACATTCCCAGGCTTCCCCCTATCAGCAATATCGTGCACAATTTCTTGCACCGGAAGGATATTCTCAAATATGCTCCTCCCTATCACAAATCCAGACTGCTGGGGTGAAATGATCCCAGGCAAAAGAATAGACAACCTCTCAGGAATAACCCTAGAAAACACCTTGTTGCTGAAGTTGCTCAAACTAATTGGTCTCATATCGAAAAAAATAGTGAAGTCTCTCCTTTTAGGAAATAGAACAAAATTAGTAGCATTAATATACCTCGGCAGGAAGTGACCCTGAAAGAATGCCTGTACCATTTTGACCACATCAGCACCTATAATGTTCCAGCACAAATGATAGAAAGCACTCGTAAAACCATCAGGGCCCCCTGCAGAGTCAGCATTCAACCCAAAAATGGCCTTTTTCACCTCCTGTTCATCTGGTTCATCATTAAGAGCAACATTCTGGTCCTGTGTAATTATACTAGGCAAGTGATCAAGAATAGAGAAATCATCTGGCGCCGCATCACTAGTAAACTGAGCCTGAAAAAATCTGATTGCCTCCTGGGCTATGTCTGCATCGTTATCTGGCAAAGTACCAGCAGCATCCTGTATTGTCCTAATCTGCAACACCTTCCTTTTTCCATTTACATGAGCATGAATAAATTTGATGTTCCAATCCCCATCTTCGAACCACTCTATACCAGCTTTCTGCTTCCAAAACTGCTCCTCTATAGCATAGAATCTAATCGACTATGCATTGACCCTCTGTAGCCTCTCTCTGTTGTACCCAGTTGGGTGCTCCTTGAACTCCTGTTCATAAACCCGGACCACCTCCTCCAAAGTAGCTATCTGCCTAAAGATGTCACCATAAGTCTCCCTGCTCCAAATAGACAATGCCTTTTTCAACTGTGAAATTGTAAAACGGATCAGCATTGAAGTTTTCAGCCTAGTTCTCTCTAACAACGCCCTGGAAGGATTGATGATGCACCAAAAAATTTAGAAATCTGAACGGTTTCTTCACATTTGGACTACCTATGTTCGGCAATACCAGCAATGGGGCATGGTCAGAACCTTGCCTAATCAAGTGCTCCACCTCAAACTGAGGGAATAATGCCTGGAAGGGCTGATTCACAAGACACCTATCAAGCCTTTTAAAAATGCATTCATCATCTGATCTTCCATTCCACCAAGTGTACATGCTGCCTTTGAAACCCATGTGAAAAAGCTGACAAGTATTGACGCAGTGCACAAAGTCTTCCACGTCTAGGTAATAAACTGGCAGGCACCCAAATTTTTCAAGCTCATCAATAATGACGTTGAAATCACCCCCAACCTGCCAAGAGGATGTCATGTCACTAGCTTGAGCATACAACAAATCCCAATGTTCCACCCGACAAACATGATCAGTGCTAGCATACACCAAAGACACCACAAATTCCAGCAAACCATCCAAATGTGTCCGCTTCAGAGACAGCATCTGTGATGTCTTATACACCACTTCTACCTGATAGTCATCATCTAAAAACACCCATATGGTTCCATTAAAATTATACCAAGAAGAACACATACCTAGCCACAGTCGATATTTGTCAGTAATGAAAAGTGCTTCTGCCTGTGCATTGTCACCACTCTATCAAAGGCATGCTGAGTATTCACAGACCTTATATTCTTCTGCTGAGCCACCTATTTGGGAGATAATTCACCCTTCTCAGCAACATTCACATAATTTTGAGCCGTAGACTCAGTGTCTAGCTCCTGATCATCCCCAATATCCACCTGCTTTTCAGCAGGTTTGTCAAACAAATACGCCAGAGCTGGAACAGGCTCAAATTTTTTTGCAACCAGCTGTGTACTCTTCCGTTTGGCACTATCATAGGCTGCTTTCAACTCCTCTATCTCTTTGTCAGTGGCTGGCCTACTTCCTGACAGCACCGGGCTAGCAGTAACCACATCCAGCAACATTCCAAGACCTCCTTGCGCCTTTTCAGGACTACCCTGTGATTTTTCAGCAATTGAATTTATAGGACTTGTAACACCTTCTTCCTTGTCATTTTTATCATCCTTGCCACTACTATCCCTTGACATATCACCCTCTCTCCCCCGTGTATTCATCAGACGGATCTTCTTCACTATTTTCTGAATCAGCAACATCATTTTCACTATCTGCCCTGTAGTCCACCAATTCTTCGTCATCCTCGGAATCTACTATTTCCAAGTCATCACCATCAATCTCAACATCTGCAGTGGCCTTGACTACCAATGAATTAGAGGGAACCTCATATTGGGAAGTGTTTACAGGCACAGAAACAGCAGAAACAGGCTCTGCTGCAGTAATAGGACCTCCCTGTGGAGCGATTACATCAACTATTTCACCCTGCTTTTGCTGCTGAGGCTGAGGTTTAGCAAGCTGTTTCCCATCATTACCTCCTTTTTTAGTAGCCCATATCGGCTTTACCCAGTCTACAGTTGATTTGGGCATAGAGATATTACCTTTCCCAGCTGATTTTTGAGCTGCAACACCATTCTTTGCTGAACTTTTCTTTGTGCCCTTCTTTGCTGAATTTTCTGCTTTGTGATCATTGGTAGGTTGAAAAACTTGTTTTGTCTCAACTTTTTCCTTGTCACCCATATTACCAAAAGATTTATTTGTTATTCCCTGCCTTTACCAAAGCTAGTTTGTCAACAGATTTCGCAGCAACTTTTGTATTCATTGCGTTATCATTGCCCTTCTTAGCTTTCTTATTCGTTGCTTCATTCCATTCACCCTCATTACTCACACTGCCAACAACCTTCCCACTATTTAGGATACGCACAGGGGGAGCTGGAAGCGCTGGATTAGCCTTTGGAACATTAACATTTTCATCCCGAGCATCATTATCATTTTGCCTCTCCCAGAGCTCTGGGTGAATCACCTTGCACTTGCTTTTATTATGACCCTGCAGCTTATAATTTTGGCAATACAATAGGAGGTAATCATACAAAATATCAACCCATGTATAGATTACCTCACCAGTGTCATCATCCTCTTCATTAATCAAAATACGAGTAGGGTGTTTCGCCAACAAATCTAATTCAACCTTGACCCTGGCATAGCTTGGTCTAGTCTTGTTCAATGTTGCAGTGTCAACTTTCAATAGTGTTCCCACTGCTGAAGCAATGGAAAAAATAAACACTGTAGCAAAAAAAAATTGGAGGTAAATTTGGGTAACAAATCCATGCAAGAACCATTGAAGTCTCTACTTCAGGCTTCCAGTGTCTATCTACCTGTAAACTTGATCCAATAAGCTGGGGTTGATAAGAAATTAACATAATCCTCCATTGAACTCAATCTAATTAATACATACCTATTGTCCAAGTATCTAATAGTGCACTCACTCTTGATTCCACATTGGCCCGGGATGATTTTACCTGGTTTTCTAAGTCAGGCCTACAATACAAAAATTTTCCAAGCACAGCTAATTGTAACTGCTCCTTTGTAAGAGATTTCTTCACTTTAGATGTTTTCCATGTTAATTGAGCAACTTCTTGAGCATAAACAACAGTACGAAATAGTCTTTGATCAATTTCATGTTTTTGAACCTGGGGTTTCAAAATATGGGATCAAGAAGGATTTTAATTGTTGTTTTGGGATGTTGTAGCAGTGGGTGGGGTGGGGTGGGGTTGAGCGACCCCTGGGGGGGCTGACAAACCGGTGGTGCGACCATGGCCATGATGCAAAGGAGTGGCGCCAATTTTCTCCCGTTGAATCGCCCAAATCGCCTAAGGCTTGAGAGAAAACTGGGTTTTGGGGTTTAGAGTTTTTTTTTTTCTTTTAGCAAAATCCACTAAGCTTATAGTTTAGTGGCTAATTTTATTAATAATAATAAACAAAAAAATAAATAAATAAGGTCTTTACAATCTTGAGAGAAATACGAACTAGCTAATACTAATAAATGCCTAAGTAGTGGTAAGATAGCACCATACCAAAGCATCGCATTCACTTCATTGGGTTAAGCATTATAAAATGCTAATACCACCAATTGAAATGAAATTAATGCCTTGATATGGTACTTTACCAAGTTCATCACACTACTTAGACCTAACGAATATGAAAATGTAGTGAAATAGCTAAGTAATGATCTACAAATATATAGTTGTAAGCTAATGAAATGAATAGTAACATAATCATGCATTCGTAGCTCGCCAAAGTGATGATCATGCGCGAAAAATCCATACATCCCATGATGCGTCACATGGAGGGGTGTATGGGCTAAGAGGAAGTCGCCGTAGCATCCCCTAGGCAGAACAGCCATGGGTGTGTCGCCCCAAGGGCTGTGCCACTGAAAATCCCGCATCAAAAAGCATACAACGCCCGGTGCTATTTCACCCCAATACTGCCTCAAAATCGCGCACAAAGGACGGCCAAAACAGCGCCTAGCGCGGCGCCTTGCAGGCTGTATCGGCTGGAAACTTGCGCACAGCGGCCGACGCCTTTGGGCTGCAACACTGCCCCAATTGCGCACCATTCTCATCTCCAAAACAGCATAGGGCGCGACGCCTTGGGTGGTGTAACGGCTGGAAAACGCACCAAAACATGGGAAAAAACGGAGAGCCATGTTCAACCTCAATCCTACTCTTCCAAAGTAGTAAGAACATCTTGAAACCATCAACCAATTGAGCAAAATTTCCGTTCCAAAGTCGTGGACCAATCCATTGAAAGTGTAAAGAATTTTAGCTATGAAAGTACCTACAAAAAAGAACACAAAGTTAGTAGTAAAAGCCTCCATGCTTTTCTCTCCAAGGATTCGAGCATGAAGGAACAATCCACCTCCCTTGTTTCAAAACATTCCTCCTCGGCCTAGTGCGAATGTATGGTTCATTACACTTATCTCCATTCATCAATCTCCTACCCACATTATCTAATTCATGAAACGAATTAACAAAGACATCACCTCAATCAAAAGCTAAATTCGCCAAGTAATCCGCCAATTTATTCCCTTCTCTAAATACATGCACCACCACCACCTCTATACCGTCCATCAAACTCCAAATTTCTTCAACTATTTGGACTATTTGCCAAGGCACCTCCCAAACCTTTGTCACCACATTTTTAAGCAACATAAAATCCGTTTCAACAACAACATGTGCATAAGGAGTAGATACCACATACCTCAAGGCCATAAGAATTGCCATTGCCTCCGCTTGAGTATTAGTGGTCATGAAATCATCCATCTCCTTAGCACAAGCATGAACAATATCACCCCTGTCATCTCGAACATAAAATGCCCAAGAACAAGAGTCCGGATTACCTCTAGAAGCACCATCCGTATTACATTTGTTCTACCCCACATGAGGCGGACTCCAGACAACCTTTGTCATCACTAACGTAGGCGTATGATCTCTTAACACCGGAAACAAGTCCCCCCACCTATTTGGCGCATGCTGAAAGTTCCACCTGCGAACTTTCAACAACATAATAATATGTTGCATGACAAGATACACCACCCTATGAGCTGAAGTCGACCCACCATGCCTCATAAAATTCCTCCGTTTCCACAAATCCCATAAAATAAATATAGGAATAGCATGGTAAATCATCCTCAGGACCGGGCTAGCAGGGGCATCCCAAAACAAATTAATCACTTGCGTCAAGATCAACATATCAAAATTAAGACCTACAGGACCTCCAAAATAATTCCATACATATCGCGCTACAGATGCATTAAGAAACACATGGGAGACAGTCTCCACATCAGGGCTCACACAACAATGACACCTAGAGGGGAACTTAATTCCCCACCTCTTCAGCATATCATCTAGGGGTAGCTTAAACTTTCACAATCTCCATAGTAAAAATGATATTTTGAAAGAAATACCTTTGATCCAGATGTTCTTGTAAAGGTCATTAGGCTTCTTCCTCTGCCTCACCAAGTGATAAGCTGACCGAACAGAAAAGGTACCCCGAGACTCCAGCATCCAATATAGCCTAACCCGCTGCTCAGGACGCGTAGGAGGCTTGATATTCTAAATAACATGCTCTGCAAGGTCGTCAGGTAAGAGCTCCCTGAGGTGCTGCTCCAGCCAGTCTCCACCCTTAGCTACTTCGTAAACACAGACTACAGTCTCGTCACATGCAAATTCACGAGGAACTACATGATACAAAGAACAAGACCAGTCCAGTTATCAAGCCAGAAATAAGAATTTCCCTTCTTCAGCTGCCACACTATCTCATTATCCATCTCGGGCCTGCTCTACAACTTCTTCTTCCAAGAATAAGTCCCCTCTTTCCATGGCACCACGAAAGATTGATGCTTTTTCAAGTACTTGTTGCTCAAAAAATCCCTCCATAATAATTCCTTGGTGCGAAAATTCCACCAAAGCTTTGCAAATAACGCCTTGGAAATATCATACAAGCTCCTAAAACCAACACCACCTTCATTCAGAGGATGACACAGAGTCTTCCAAGAAGCCCAGTGCCTGCTATCCTGACCCACAGAGTTACTCCAAAAGAACTTGGCAAACATCCTGTGAAGCTGAGCCACCACCCTAGCAGGGAGGTCACGTATAGATCACAAGTGAATAAGCATACTCTGAAGCACTGAGGAAATCATAGTCGCCCGTCTACCTATAGAAAGCAGCTTACCAGTCCAAGAGTCAAGCTTTTTCTACACCTTCTCCACCAATTCATTGTAGTGGCAATTCTTCCTCCTAGCATAATAAATAGAAATTCCAAGATACTTGAAAGGGAAATCCCCCTCGGTATCTCAGTCACATCAAGCACGCACCCTGTCAACTAACAAATGTGGAAGCTTATCATGCATATACACATTACTCTTCTCCTTATTGAGATTCTGTCTGCTGGCCAACTCATAACTAGTCAAAGTGTCCATCACCAACTTCAAAGAGCCCTCATCCGCTGACGAAAAAATAATCATGTCATTCACGTACGCCAGGTGATTGAGATGTGGACTCCAGATGGGCATCCCATACAGCACAAAGTATTCATCTGTATGCAGCCCATTCAGAGCTCTGGAAAGGCATTCTGCAGCAAGTAAAAACAAAGTGGGTGACAGAGGATCACCTTGCTTCACTCCTCTGGAGGACTGGAAAAGCCCATAGGGCTAACAATTTACAAGGACAGAGTACCAGTTATTGCACAAAGTCCTGTAAATCATCCCTAAAAACGTCTCACCAAATCCCATCTTCTTTAGAGCCTTTATTAGAAACAACCACGAAACTCGATCATACGTCTTAGCCATGTCTAGCTTAATTACCACATTCGCAGTCTTCCCCTATCAACAATATCGTGCACAATTTCCTACACCAGGAGGATATTCTCAAATTTGCTCCTCCCTTTAAAAAAGCCAGACTGCTAGGGTGAAATGATCCCAAGCAAAAGAATATACAACCTTTCATGAATAACCCTGGAAAATACCTTCTTGCTGAAGTTGCTCAAACTAATTGGTCTCATATCTGAAAAAGTAGTGAAATCTCTCCTTTTAGGCAATAGAACCAAATTAGCAGCAATAATATACCTCGGCAGGAAGTGACCCTGAAAGAATGCCTGCACAATTTTGAGCACATATGCACCTACAATGTCCCAGCACGAATGATAGAAAGCATCCGAAAAGCCATCAGGGCCCCCTGTAGAGTCAGCATTCAGCCTAAAAACAGCCTTCTTCACCTCATGTTCATCTGGTTCATCAATAAGAGCAACATTCTGGTCCTGTGTAATGATTCTAGGCAAGTGATCAAGAATAGAAAAATCATCTGGCACCGCATCACTAGTAAATTGAGCCTGAAAAAATCTGATTGCCTCCTAGGCTATGTCTGCATCGTTTTCTAGCAAAGTACCAGCAGCATCCTGTATGGTCCTAATCTGCAACGCCTTCCTTTTTCCATATACATGAGCATGGAAGAATTTAGTGTTCCTGACCCCATATTTGAACAACTCCATAAAAGCTTTCTGCTTTCAAAACTGGTCGTCCATATTATAGAATCTGATCAACTCTGCATTGACCCGCTGTAGCCTCTCTCTGTTGTACCCAGTGGGGTACTCCTCGAACTCCTGTTCATAAACCTGGACCACCTGCTCCAAAGTAGCTATTTGCCTAAAGATGTCGTCATAAGTCTCCCTGCTCCAAACAGACATCGCCTTTTTACACTTTTTCAGCATGTAGTTGAAATTGTAAAAAGGATCAATATTGAAGTTTTCAGCCCAGTTCACACTAACGATGCCCTGGAAGGATTCATGTTGCACCCAAAAATTTAGAAATTTGAACGGTTTCTTCACGTTGCGACTACCCATGTTCGGCAATAGCATCAATGGAGCATGGTCAGACCCCTGCCTAATCAAGTGCTCCACCTCAAACTGAGGGAATAATGCCTGGAAGGGCTGATTCACAAGACACCTATCAAGCCTTTTAAAAATGCATTCATCATCTGATCTTCCATTCCACCAAGTGTACATGCTGCCTTTGAAACCCATGTCAAAAGGCTGACAAGTATTGACGCAGTGCACAAAGTCTTCCACGTCTAGGTAATAAACTGGCAGGCCCCCAAAATTTTCAAGCTCATCAATAATGAAGTTGAAATCACCCCCAACCTGCCAAGGGGATGTCATGTCACTAGCTTGAGCATACAACAAATCCCATAGTTCCACCCGACTAACATGATCAGTGCTAGCATACACCAAAGACACCACAAATTCCAGCAAACCATCCAAATGTGTTCGCTTCAGGGACAGCATTTGTGATGTCTTATACACCACTTCCACCTGATAGTCATCATCTACAAACACCCATATTTTTTCATTAAAATTATGCCAAGAAGAACGCATACCTAGCCACAGTCGATACTTGTCAATATGCCTGTAGTACCGGAACGGCTCCATTAATGCGATAAATGAAAAGTGCTTCTGCCTGTGCATTGTCACCACTCTATCAAAGGCCCGCTGAGTATTCACAGACCTTATATTCCATATGAGTGAGCTATTCATTGACGACCAGAGGTTTTCAAAATCGTCCTCCTAGTTGACACCCCTCCGATAGCCGGTGGGGCGCTTTTATCCCGCTTTGCCCGAGTCTGCTTTGTCTTCTTCTTCTGTTGAGCCACCTATTTGGGAGATAATTCACCCTTCTCAGCAACATTCACATAATTTTGAGCCGTAGACTCAGTGTCTAGATCCTCATAATAACCAATATCCACTTGCTTTTCAGCAGGCTTGTCAAACAAATGCGACAGAGCTGGAATAGGCTCAAAATATTTTGCAACCAGCTGTGCATTCTTCCGTTTGGCACTATCATAGGCTGCTTTCAACTCCTCTATCTCCTTGTCAGTGGCTGGCCTACCTCCTGACAGCACCGGGCTAGCATTAACCACATCCAGCGACTTTCCAAGACCTCCCTGCGCCTTTTCAGGACTACCCTGTGACTTTTCTGCAATTGCATTTTTAGGACTTGCAAAACATTCTGACTTGTCATTTTTATCATACTTGGCACTACTATCCCTTGACATATCACCCTCTATCCCCATGTATTCATCAGCCAGATCTTCTTCATAATTTTTCTGAATCAGCAGCATCATTTTAACTATCAGCCCCATAATCCACCAATTCTTCATCATCCTCTGAATCTACTATTTCCAACTCTTCATCATCAATCTCAACATCTGTTTGTGGCCTTGATTACCAACGAATTAGAGGGAACCTCCTGTTGGGAAGTTTTTTCAGGCATAAGAACAGTAGAAATAGGCTGTGCTGCAGTAACAAGACCTCCCTGTGGAGCTATTACGTCAACTATTTCACCCTGCTTTTGCTATTGAGGCTGAGGTTTAGCAAGCTGTTTCCCATCATTACCTCCTGGTTTGGCAGCCTATGTCTGCTTTACCCAGTATTAAGTCGATTTAGGAATAGTGATATTACCTTTCCCAGCCGATTTTTGTGCTGCAACACCATTCTTTGCTGCACTTTTCTTGTCGCGCTGCGTTGCTAAAATTTTCTGAGCATTGTTAGGTTGAACATTATCTTTTCCTCAACTATTGCCTTGTCACCCACATTACCAACTTCCTGATTCGCCTCCTCCTGCAAACCTGCAAATTTATTATTTCCAACCTTTACCAAAGCCAGTTTGTCAACAGATTTCACAACAACATTTGTATTATTTGCATTATCATTGCCTTTCTTAGCTTTCTTCTTCGTTGCTTCATTCCATTCACCCTCATTACTCATATTTCCTACAACCTTCCCACTAGTTAGGATACGCACAGGGGGAGCTGGCAACGCTGGATTAGCCTTTGGAACATTAACATTTGCATCCCGAGCATCATTATCATTTTGCCTCTCCCAGAGCTCTGGAAGAATCACCTTACACTTGCTTTCATCATGACCCTGCAGCTTAAATTTTTGCAATACAATTGGAGGTGATCATACAAAATATCCACTCATGTAGAGATTACCTCACTAGTGTCACCATCCTCTTCATTAATCAAAACACGAGTAGGGTTTTTGGCCAACAAATCTAATTCAACCTTGACCCTGGCACAGCTTGGTCTAGTCTTGTTCGATGTTACAGTGTCAACTTTCAATGGTGTTCCCACTGCTGAAGCAATGGAAAAAATAAACTCTGCAACAAAAAAATTTGGAGGTAAATTTGGGAAACTAATCCATGCAAAAGCCATTGAAGTCTCTACTTCAGGCTTCCAGTGTCTTGTCCACTTCAATGATTTCATCAGAAACGATCTACCTCTAAACTTTATCCAATAAGCTAGGTTTGATAAGAAATTAACATAATCCTCCATTGAACTCCATCTAATCAACACATACCTATTATCTAAGTATCCAATATTGCACTCACTCTTGATTCCACATTGGCCCGGGATGATTTTACGTAGGTTTTCCAAGTCAGGCCTACCATACGAAAATTTCCCAAGCACAGCTAATTGTAACTGCTCCTTTGTAAGAGATTTCTTCACTTCAGATGTTTTCCATGTTAATTGAGCAACTTCTTGAGCATAAACAACAGTACGA
This sequence comes from Petunia axillaris subsp. axillaris, assembly GCA_029990575.1. Classification (NCBI taxonomy): domain Eukaryota; kingdom Viridiplantae; phylum Streptophyta; class Magnoliopsida; order Solanales; family Solanaceae; genus Petunia; species Petunia axillaris. The sequence goes on from JARKNS010000003.1 coordinate 25,846,442, forward strand.
AATAGTCTTTGATCAATTTCAAGTTTTTGACCCTAGGGTTTCAAATATGGGACCAAGAAGGATTTTGATTGTTTTTTTGGGACGTTGTAGCAGTGGGTGGGGTGGGGCTGGATGACCCCTGGGGGGGCTGCCCAACCGGTGGCGCGGCTATGGCCGAGGTTGCAAAGGGGTGGCGCCGGGTTTCTCCTCCAAATCGCTCAAATCGCCACTTCGTAGAGAGAAAACTAGTTTTTTGGGGTTTTTGGGGTTTAGGGTTTTTGTTTTATCAAGAGTCAACTAGGCATTGCACCTAGTGACCATTTTTATTTATAAACAAAAATAAATACATTGTCTTTACAAAATGTGCACAAAGCAAGTGTAATACCAAATGCAACCTACTTCTCCCTAACATAGCACCAAGGTTACTTATTATCCTCACTCTCTTGGGTTGAGTGCCATTGGGCACTAATACATAGCATGAAGATAACTCACACTCTTGATGCCAATAAACATGAGAAGTAGGAACTAAAGAACTGCCAAAGACAAAAGGATATAAGACATAAATAGCAAGGCTTGCCTTAAATAATCTTGATCTTCTTCTTTGCTTGTAAGATGTTCATATCTCCAGTAATGGAATATGCACTAAGTGACCAAGTGTAGTTAGGGTCATCAGGAAGTGGACCAGGTGGGAATTGAGCTGAATAAGTCGACTAAAGTAGTGGGGCACCACTGCTCCTGAAGAGAAACAGTGGTGGAGAACCAGCGATCCATCAGTGATGGTAAGTAATATGCTTTGAACCAAGAAACTTGAGACTGCTGAAACATATATCATTGTAAATAGCAGAAATCCAGCTTGTATCTCTATGAAATGAAGCTGAAGCATCACAAGAAACTGAAGAAGACATCCCAAGCTGAGGATCAAAGTAAAAATCATGATGTAAGTGAGACACAAAGGCACTGTTTCAAGCTGAAGTAAATGTAATTTTGCAGTCCCTGCTTGTATAGCTAGTAAAATCATCAGAACAATCCATCTTATCATGTATATGAATCTCAAACTAGTACCTGCAAAAAAGAAGCAAGAGTTAGTTAAATAAACCCCTATGATCTCTACTAAAATGTCTTGACCATAGGGGGCATTCTCCCAACTCCAAACTGCTCCATCCTTTTCAACTTTCCCCTTACTTGTCATCACTAGGAACCTCTCCATCTTTTAGCTCTATACTCCACAAAATGGTGCTTATCAAAATTGACAATCAACTTAGATTTAGAGGGTAATTGAGCAAAGGATGTAAAGTTGACATTAGGCAGTTCATATACAAGGTTAGCAAGACAATCAACCAGCTTATTACCCTCTCTCAATATGTGTTGAAACTGAAAATGTTCCCATTGCTTCAACCTCAAAATATCATCAATAATAGAAGCTATGGACCACATAGGCTGCCACGCCCCCTCAATCACTTGTTTAACAACTGACCCCAATGCATTGTCCATACTATATCTCATAGCTTCCCTACTGGCCATTGCTTCATCATACATATAATTATGGTCCCCAATCAAGTTAGCGAAGGCATAAAGGACATCACCCTCCCCATTTCTCACATAAAATGCCAAAGAACTAGGGCCTGGATTGCCCCTAGAGGCACCATCAGTATTCACCTTCAAGACTCCAGGACTTGGGACCTTCCATCCCACTTTAATGTACCTAAATTTAGGCAGATAGTTCTCAAGAGCATAACAATGTCAGGCCATGACTGGCTGCATGTATCAACAAAAGGAAACCTCACCTTCACAAAGTAAAATATGTTGCTAGTGACCTCATAGAGCACCCTAGAGTAGGAAACTGTTTTGTCATGCTTAAGAGCATTCCTCCTTTTCCACAAGGACCAAATAATGAAAGAAGGAACAATGTGATAAACAGCTTTTAACCAAGGCTTAGGCCACTGCCTCCACCACTTAAAGCATACCTGCTGAAGATTGCAATTGTCAAGATGAATCCCTACTGGTTGAGCAAATAACTTCAAAACATTGTTGGCCACTGCACTTGATCTAAAGAGATGTTCTCTAGTTTATACATTTGGAGTAGTGCAACACCAACAGCTTGAAGGAAATTGATAGCACATTCTCTTCAGTTCATCATCAAGTGGAAGCTTAAATTTCCAAAGCCTCCACATCATGAATGCCACCTTGATAGGAATCCCTTTGACCCGCAAAAACTTAGCAATAGGGACTTTATGCTGCTTTACCCTTATATAATTCCATGCACTGCTCACTGAGAACTTACCATTTGAAGTCAAGCCCCACCAAGCCTTGCCCCTTCTCTGATCAGGCCCTAACAAATGCACATTTTGGATAATGTGTTCAACAATGTCTTCAGGCAGCAAAAGATTTAGGAGTTCAACATTCCAGTTACCATCCTCAAACACTTCCTTGACACTATTATACATCAAATCACAATCAAATGTGTAGGGGCTATAAATTTTAATGGTCCAAGACCTGACCAATTATCATACCATAAGTGAGCTGAGCCTTGCCTAATCTGCCCGTGAATCTCATGGTCAATAGCCTCTCTAGCTTGTATCAGCTTCCTCCAAACATAAGAATCTTGTTTGTATGGCACAATAGCCTTGTGAAGCTTCTTGCAATACTTGTTAGACATGTAGGTAACCCACAATGAGTCTCCAGTTATGAAATTCCACCATAGCTTAGCAAATAAAGCACTTGAAACATCAAACAAAGATCTGAACCCCATGCCACCTTCATCAACTGGTAGAAAAAGATTTTTCCAAATGGACCAGTGCCTGCTTGATCCCTCTTGAGAGTTATCCCAAAAAAACTTAGCAAAAAGCTTGTGCAATTGGTTCAGCACGCTATCTAAAGGGTTCACTGCTGAGAGAAGATGTATTAGCATGCTTTGCAATACATGTTTGATCACGATTGCCCTTCCTCCAAAATATAGCATTTTTGCACTCCATCCATGGATCCTGGCAGTCACTTTCCCCACTAAATCCTCATAGTATATCTTCTTCCTCCTACCATAGAAAATAGGGCATCCCAAGTAGGCAAAAAGGAATTCCTTTCTACGAATGCCAGTAATCAGCTCCACCCTCTCAACCTCTTCTTCACACACTGATCCATGTAAATAAATAACACTCTTGTCCTTGTTTATCTGCTGGCCTGAAACTGCCTCATAAGCTTTTAAAACACCAGATCAAGTGTGAAGAGTCCTCATGAGGTGAGTTGAATAGTATTGTATCATCAGCATATGCTAAGTGGTTAAGATGAGGACTCCACTTAGGCATTGCATAAACCCTATAGAAACTGTGAGAGTTTAAGGAGTTCAAACTCCTAGAGAGTACTTCAGCAGTGAGAATGAACAATGTAGGTGACAATGGATCACCTTGCTTCAAAACTCTCCCTGAATGAAGGAAACCATAGGTCTAACCATTGAACAAGAGTGAGTACCAATTAGAGGACACAAGCTGCAATATGACATCAATGAACTCATGACAAAACCCCATTTTCCTTAGCACCATTGTTAAGTATTGCCAGCACACCCTATCAGAGGCCTTCATCATATCCAGTTTAATCACAACATTAGCATCCTCACCCCTTTCATTGATATCATGTATAATTTCGTTAGCAAGCAAGACATTCTCCATAATACTCCTATCTTTGACAAAGCCTGCCTAATTTTGTGAAATAAGTGAAGGTAGAACCTCTACCAGCCTATTATGCACCACTCTTGAAAGCACGTTGTTGATGAAATTGCTCAAGCTGATTGGCCTGAGATTAGAGAAAGTTGAAACTGATGGATTCTTTGGAATCAAAACCAAATTTGTGTGAGTCACATAACTAGGTATAGCTCTTCCACTAAACAATGCCTGCACCACCTTGACAATGTCATGTTTGATGATATCCCAAGCAACATGAAAAAACCTGCCAGTATAGCCATCAGGGCCACTAGCACTATCACAATTCAGCCCAAACACTGCCTGTTTGACCTCCTTTTCCCAAGGTTCCTTTGTGAATTCTTCATTCTGCTCATCAGAGATCATAGATGGAACATTCATCAACAAGTCATAATTGTTGGACACATCTTCAGTAGAAACTGATTTTGGAAAAACCATAGAGCCTCATTAGCCATTGCTTCTTGAGAGTTGATCCAATTGCCATCCCTATTTTGTATCCTGCTCACATGTAGCTTCTTTCTTCTTCCATTGACATGAAAGTGAAAGAATTTAGAGTTCACACCATCCTCCTTGAACCACTGCATCCCTGCCTTTTATTTCAAAAATTCAGGTTCAATAGCAAGGTACCTCTTCAGTTCAGCTTCAGCATTTTTCAAGGCTTCTCTATTCTCAGGTGTACGTGCAAGTTCCATCTGGTACTCATGTGCCAAAATAATATCTTCCATAGTGGATCTTGTGAAAAATTGACGAGCAAAGGGGAATGATCTGAGCCTACTCTATCTAAATGATCAATTTCAATCTTTGTGCACATATCAATTAGTTGTTGATTACCCAAGCACCTATGCAGCCTCTTGAGAATGAACTCTTCTTCAGTTCTCCCATTCCACCAAGTGAAAATACAGCATGAATTAAACCCCAAGTCCATGAGTTGACAATTGGCTAGAGTAGATGCAAATACTTCATACTCAGGCATAAATACTGGCAAACCCCCATATTTCTCATTCTCTGAGAGAATAAAATTAAAATCTCCAGCTACCAGCCATGGCTTGACATTATCAGTGGCAAAGTATTGCAATGCTTCCCAAAGAAAGAACCTGTCTCTAGAATTTATTTTTGCATACACAAAAGTGATGACTATTTCTTCATCAAATTGTTGATTAAAAAAGGAGAGTGTGAGTTACTGCTCATCATTCATCACTTCTTGCACTTCAAAATTAGCATTTGCAAACACCCAAATCTTCCCATTCTCATTGTAGAAGCATTGCTCCATCCCAAGCCTAAGCTTATAGCTATTTATAGTGCTAATATCCTGGAATGGCTCCATTAATCCTATAACTTGAAAATGCTTTCTTTGATGCAATGTGATAAGCATATCAAAAGCTTCTTGAGTATTCACTGACCTTATGTTCCAAATAAGTAGCTCATCCATCTAGTTCTTCTTTGTAGGGGTTGATCTCAAAGCTTGAATTTTAGATGGATCCTGACTATAATTCTTCTTACCTCTCTTTGGTGGCTGCTTAGATCGAGCAGAGTGTTCTAGTGGGGCTGGTGGAACTAGCTGCTTCTGAGACTTAGCACTCTTAGGAGAGAGGTCAGCTTCACGAGCCACTTGCTCAAAGTTGTGGGGTGTGGAATCCTCCTCCAATTCTTGTTGATCAAGTCTGCCTGGGCTCAAAGGGCCATCCATCAGCTTTATTCCTTCCTGAACTTCAAAATCCTTGACTATTGGTTGCAAAGGCATATTGGCAATAAGAGCGTCATCCTCAGCATCAAGAGTAGCACCTAGAGGTATTAATGATGATCCCTGAGCAATGTCATCAGCCTGAGATTGGCTAGGAATAGTTGAAGCAGTCGTATTCAATTTGCAAATTGGAGTGCTCTTCTCTCCCACATCGACTAGAGGAAATGTAGGATTCTGAGGTATAAAAGCAAGTTCCTTCCTTGTACCGGATTTAACTAACCCTAAGGCCTTTTGAATTAATGCACACGCTGAAGGATTGTAACCTCTTAGCTCATTTAATACCTCAGCATTTAACACGCTGAATTTATTAACAAAATCCTCCTCATTATCTTGAGGATTAATTATTAGGGCACAATCTTTGTCCTAACTCCTTTCAACACTTTCAGCTTCATTATTAACCCTAGTATTTTTGGAATGGCCCATGAAAAGTATTCAAAACCCAGTTTTTTGTATCTATCACCTTTGGATCCTCATTAATTGTGTTCCCTTTTTTAGATTGTGAAATCACACGAGCTGGGGATTTTAAGTTGGAATGATCTGAAACATCTTGAACTTGAGACTATTCAGCTTGAACCTGATTTGCTTGGTCTTCCTTGTCAACATTGTCATCAACATCATCACCAAAAATAGCAAAGGCATTCTTTGTTAAAACTGCATCTTCTTGCACTACTTCAACTTCCTTGGTCGATTTCTTCTTGGATTCAACCTTCACCCAAGCATTAGGGTTTCTAGTAGGATGATCAAAATTCTTGGCCTTATTTCTTCGATTGTCTTGCACTTGAACAACTGCTTTCCCAACATCAATAGCCTTTTGTTGGCACTACTCCATCCTTGCTCTTCAAGTCACTAACAACTTTATCACTTTGCAAAATCCTAATTGGATTGTCGTTCATGTCTGCTTGCTTATTAAATTTGTCATCACCTCTATCATCCAATACAGGATGCAAAATAAAGCACTCTTCTTCCCAATTCCCTTGTAATTTACATTGTTTGCAATATTTTGACAAGTAATCATATTGAACACGTACCCACTTATACTTGACATCACCAGTCACTGAATTCTTGATTTCAATTCTAACTCGTTGAGGTCTTTGGGACAACAAATCGACTTCAACCTTAACTTTTGCCCAACTTGGCCTAGTCCTTGCTTTAGTGGCTGCATCAAGTTGAAGTGGTTTCCCAATTGCACTAGCCAAGGCAAACACTGCCTCTTTGACAAAGAACACTGGTGGTAATCCAAGAAAAGAAATCCAAGCTACTGCCACTGATGTTTCTTCTTGAAGATCAAACCAAACATCAAACTTCATGCCCTTCATTTGGTGAAATACAGTCCTAACCTTTAAATAAAAAGCAAGCCTGGAAAGTAGATGAACATAATCTTCTAATAATGAGCAACTGATTAAAATATGCCTTGGGTTTAAGAATCCAATCGTGCACTCTCCTTTCACTTCACATTGCAAAGGTAACTGTTTTTTGAGCTCATGAAAGTCAGGCATCCCATAAGAAAAATTCCCTACGACTGAATATTGCAATTCCTCATGAATTACCATATTCTCAATAACCTTATCATCCCTAATAAAAGAAGGCTCCCCATGATGTAGTTCCATAATAGGTCAGGGATAGTAGGCATCGAGAAGGGTTTAGCATTAGGTTTTAGGTTGATGCATATGAGATAGGTGGTGTTATGGTATCATTAGGTGGTATTATGGTGTTAGAAGGTTGTATAGTGGTAGGGATAGGCTGGACAACCCAGTGGGGGGCTGTCCAGTGGCCATTGTGGCCATGGGAGTTGCCGGAAGTAAGGTCGCATAAAAATCGCCTAAATCGCCTATTTTAGAGAGAAAACAGGCGCTTAGCGTTTGGTTTAGGGTTTTTTTTTTTAATCAAATTCCACTAAGCTTATAGCCATAAGCTTACTGGCTAATTTTATTAATAATATCCAACAAAAAACAAAATAAATAAGGTCTTTACAATCTTGAAAGAAATACGAACTAGCTAACACTAACAAACGCCTAAGTAGTGGTAAAATAGCACCATACCAAAGCGTCACATTCACTTCATTGGTTTGATCATTATAAAATGCTAATACCACCAATTGAAATAAATTTAATGCCATGATATACTACTTTACAATGTTCATCTCACTACTTAGGCCTAAGGTATATGAAAATCTAATGAAATAACTAAGTAATGATCTACAAATATGTAGTTGTAGGCTAATGATATGAAGAATAACGTAATCATGCATTCGTAGCTCGCCCAAGTGATGATCATGCACGAAAAATCCATCCCCAACCCAAAACACCCCGTGATGCAAAGCATGGAGGAGTGTTTGGGCTAAGAAAAATTCGCCGTAGAAGCTCCTAGGCAGAAAAGCCATGGGTGCGTCGGCCCAAGGGCTGTCCCACTTGACATCCCGCGTCCAAAAGCAAAAAGCGCTGGTCGTTTTTCCGCTGCAACACTGCCCCAAAATCGCGCCAAAAACATTTCCAAAACAGCGCCTAGCGCGGTGCTTGATGGACTGTATCGGCTGGAGATTTTTGCATACAGCGGTGGGCGCCTTTGTCCTGCAACACTGCCCCAATTGCGCACAAAAGTCACGTCCAAAACAATGGTGAGGGCAACGCATGGCTTGTTGTATGGGCATTCCAAAGTATTGCACCAATCCATTCAAAGCACCATGAATTTTATGTATAAAAGTACCTACAAAAAAGGAAACAATGTTAGTAGTAAAAGCCTTCATGCTCTTCTCCCAAAGGATTCGAGCATGAAGGGAAAGTCCACCTCCCTTGTTTCTAAACATTCCTCCTCGGCCTAGTATGAATGTATGGTTCATTACATTTATCCCCCACCAATCTCCTTCCCACAGTATCTCATGAAACGAATTAACAATGACATCTCCTCGATCAAGAGCCAAGTTTGCCAAGTAATCCGCCAATTTATTCCCTTCCCTAAACACATGCACCACCACCACCTCTATACCCTCCATCACACTCCAAATTTCTTCAACTATTTGCACAATTTGCCAAGGCACCTCCCACACCTTTGTCAACACATTTTTAAGCAACATAGAATCCATTTCAACAATAACATGTGCGTAAGGAGTAGATACCGCATAGCTCAAGGCTATAAGAATTGCCATTGCCTCCTCTTGAGTATTAGTGGTCATGCAATCATCCATCTCCTTAGCACAAGCGTGCATAATATCACCCCTCTCATCTCAAACACAAAATGCCCAAGAACTAGAGCCCGGATTACCCCTGGAAACACCATCCATGTTACATTTGATCCACTCCACCTGAGGCGGACTCCAAACAACCTTTGTCATCACTAAAGTAGGCGTATGATCTCTTAACACCGAAAGCAAATCCCCCCACCTATTTGGCGCATGCTTCAAGTTCCTCCTGCGAACTCTCAACAGCATAATAATATGCTGCATGACAAGATACACCACCCTGTGAGCTGAAGTCGACCCCCCATGCCTCATAACATTCCTCCTTTTCCACAACTCCCCTAAAATAAATATTGGAATCGCATGGTAAATCATCCTCAGGACCGGGCTAGCAGGGGTATCCCACCACAAATTAATCACTTGTGTCAAGTTCAACCCATCAATATTAAGACCTGCACGTCCTCCAAAATAATTCCATACATATTGCGCTACAGGTGCATTAAGAAACACATAGGAGACAGTCTCCACATCAGGGCTCACAGAACAACGACACCTAGAGGGGAACTGAATTTCCCACCTCTTCAGCATATCATCTAGGGGTAGCTTAAACTTCCACACTCTTCATAGTAAAAATGACATTTTGAAAGGAATACCTTTGAGCCAGATGTGCTTGTAAAGGTCACTCGGCTTCTTCCTCTGCCTCACCAAGTGACAAGCTGACCGAACAGAAAAGGTACCCTGAGACTCCAGCATCCAATAGGGCATATACCTCTGCTCAGGACACATAGGAGGCTTGATATTCTGAATCACATGCTCTGCAAGGTCGTAAGGTAAGAGCTCCCTGAGGCGTTGCTAAAGCCACACTCCACCCTTAGCTACTATATAGACATACACTACAGTCTTATCACATTCAAGCTCAAGAGGAACTACATTGTACAAAGGACCAAGACCAGTCCAGTTATCAAGCCAGAAATAAGAATTTCCCTTCTTCATCTGCCATACTATCTCAAGATCCATCACGGGCCTGCTCTGCAACATCTTCTTCCAAGCATAAGTCCCCTCCTTCCATGGAACCACCACTGAGTGATGCTTTTCCAAGTACTTGTTGCTCATAAAATCCCTCCATAAAGAATCCTTAATGTGAAAATTCCACCAAAGCTTTGCAAATAGTGCCTTGGAGACATCATACAAGCTCCTAAAACCAATTCCACCTTCATTCAGAGGGTGGCACAGAGTCTTCCAAGAAGTCCAGTGCCTGCTATCCTGACCCACAGAGTTACTCCAAAAGAACTTGGCGAACATCCTATAAAGATAAGCCACCACCCAGGCAGGGAGGTCACATGCAGATAACAAGTGAATGGGCATACTCTGAAGCACTGAGGAAATTAGAGTCGCCCGTCCACCTATAGAAAGCAGCTTACCAGTCCAGGAGTCAAGCTTTTTCTGCACCTTCTCTACCAACTCGTTGTAGTGACAATTCTTCCTCCTAGCATAATAAATAGGAACTCCAAGATACTTGAAAGGGAAATCCCCCTCGGTATCTCAGTCACATCAAGTACCCTGTCAACTAAAAAGTGTGGAACCTTACCATGCAAGTACACATTACTCTTCTCCTTATTGATTTTCTGTCTGCTGGCCAACTCATAACTAGACAAAGTGTCCATCACCAGCTTCAGAGAGCCCTCATTCGCTGACGAAAAAATAATCAGGTCATCCGCATACGCCAGGTGATTGAGATGTGGAATCCAGATGGGCATCCCATACGACACAAAATTTTCATCTCTATGCAGCGCATTCAAAGCTCTGGAAAGGCACTCTGCAGCAAGTAAAAAACAAGTGGGTGACAGAGGATCACCTTTCTTCACTCCTCTGGAAGACTGGAAAAACCCATAGGGCTGACCATTTATAAGGACAAAGTGCCAGTTATTGCACAAAATACTGTAAATCATCCCAACAAATGTCTCACCAAATCCCATCTTCTTTAGAGACTTTATCAGAAACAACCTCGAAACTCTATCATACGCTTTAGCCATGTCTAGCTTAATTACCACATTCGCAGGCTTCCCCCTATCAGCAATATCGTGCACAATTTCCTGCACCAGGAGGATATTCTCAAATATGCTCCTCCCTTTCACAAAGCCAGACTGCTGGGGTGAAATGATCCCAGGAGAAAGAATAGACAACTTATCATGAATAACCCTAGAAAACACCTCGTTGTTGAAGTTGCTCAAACACCTTGTTTTAGGCAATAGAACCAAATTAGTAGCAGTAATATACCTCGGCATGAAGTGACCCCGAATGAATGCCTGTACCATTTTAACTAAATGAGCACCTATAATGTCCCAGCACGAATGATAGAAAGCACCCGTAAAACCATCAGGGCCCCCTGCAGAGTCAGCATTCAGCCTGGCAGCCCAAGTTAGTGGGATTTATCCTAATCACAAGTTACCTATAGCCTTTGTACTTCTAAATTAACTGAATAATAAAGAGTACATACCTGATTTTAACACGAAAATTCAGTGTCCTTCCAATTTGCAACATTTTTTATCATCTGAAATTCTAAGAGCATAAGGGTAACATCATTCAATTTTAGCAACTCTAAATAGGAAATATAACATAAGAGTATACATTTAAGTATTAAGTTGGACTGAATCATTCATAATGACTTGAATGAAATTCATTTTAAGTGCAATTTTCTAGCCAATTATGAAGTAAAGCATTGATAATTTTATGTGAATTTAATCATCCCTAATTCAAATCTATTTCTTTCAAAATCATCTCTACCTAGAGCTTTTGTAAAAATGTCAGCAATTTACTTTTCAGTGGGACAAAATGCTATGGTGATCAAACCTTTTTCATAATTGTCTCTTAGGAAATGATGTCTTATATCAATGTGTTTAGTCCTTTTGTCATGCACTGGATTCTTTGTCATATTAATAGCACAAGTGTTATCACAATAGATAGGAACAGTTCCTACATCAACACCAAAATCCTGTAATTGTTGTTTGATCCATAACAACTGTGAACAACATGAAGCAGCTGCCACATATTCAGCCTCAGCAGTAGAAAGTGTCACTGAATTTTGTTTCTTAGTTCCCCAAGAAACCAAACACTCACCAAGAAAATGTGCCATACCTGAGGTACTTTTTCTATCAACAAGGAAACCTGCATAGTCAGCATCAGTATATCCAACAAGATTAAAACTGCCACCTTTTGGATACCAAAGTCCCAAGGGACCTGTTCATTTCAGATACCTCAATATTCTTTTAACAGCATTCAAATGAGATTCCTTAGGATCTGATTGAAACCTAGCACACAAACCAACACTGAACACAATATCAGGTCTACTAGCAGTTAGATAAAGTAGAGAACCTATCATCCCCCTATACAATTTTTGATCAACTGATATTCCATGTTCATCAAGATCCAATTTTGTGGCACTGGCAATAGGTGTGTCAATTTCCTTAGCATTATCCATATCAAATCTTTTAAGTAATTCCTTAACATACTTTTGTTGATGGATTGTAGTTCCATTTGAGGTTTGCTTAATTTGTAAACCCAAAAAGAAATTGAGTTCACCCATCATGCTCATCCCAAATTCACTCCCCATAAAGTTTGCAAATTCCTTACTTAAATTTTCACAAGTAGCACCAAAGATTATATCATCTACATAAATTTGAACAATTAAGAGATGCTTACCTTTTTCTTTTAAAAACAATGTACTATCAATTTTACCTCTCTTGTATCCATGCTGGAGTAGAAATTTTGATAGTCTTTCATACCATGCTCTTGGTGCCTGCTTGAGCCCATACAAGGCCTTGTCCAACTTGTACACATGTTCAGGGAACTGTTCACTTTCAAAACCTGGAGGTTGCTTGACATACACTTCTTCTTTCAAGTAACCATTCAGAAATGCACTCTTAACATCCATTTGATGTAGAATAAATTCCATGTATGTAGTAAAGGCTATAAGAAGTCTTATTGCTTCCAGTCTTGCAACTGGAGCAAAAGTCTCATCATAGTCGATGCCCTCCTCTTGACTATATCCATGAACGACTAGCCTGGCCTTATTTCTTGTTACCATGCCATCCTCATCAAGTTTGTTTCTGAAAACCCATTTTGTTCCAATTATGGACATGTTCCTTGGCTTGGGTTCCAGATGCCAAACTTGACTCCTTTGGAATTGATTCAGTTCCTCCTGCATAGCATTAATCCAATCTGCATCCTTCAGTGCTTCTTTCACATTTTTAGGTTCAACAAGAGATAAGAAAGCACTAAAGGCACACAAATTGTGATTTTTGACTGCTGATCTAGTTTGAACCCCAGCCGTCTTATCTGAGATTATTTGATCCACAGAATGTGACCCTTGATACTTGTAAGGCTTGGGTGTCAATCCATTGTCAGACGTCCTCTGCTGAGGAACAGTTCCTGATAGGGTGGCACTACCAGTTTGTGAGGTGGAACCAACATGTGTTCCCCCTGTTTCTGTGCCACTCTTTTCATTTCTGTCCTGAGGAACAGTTCCTTGCAGTTCATTTCTCATATCCAGAATCTGCATTTGTGGATTAAGTTCAAACTCTTTCAGCATTCCAATTTCTTCATCCTCCTGTACCTGTTCTTTAGTGAGACTGTTAGTTTCATCAAATTTAACATGCATGCTTTCTTCAATTTTCAATGTTTTCTTGTTAAATACCCTATAAGATTTACTATTTAAAGAATAACCAACAAATATTCCTTCATCACTTCTAGGATCAAATTTTCCTAAGGCATCTTTCCCATTGTTATGTATAAAACATTTGCAACCAAAAGCCCTAAGATGAGAAATATTTGGTTTTCTTCCGTTAAGCAATTCATATGGGGTCTTTTCTATTAAAGGCCTTGTCATACATCTATTTATTATGTAGCATGCAGTATTAATAGCCTCAGCCCAAAAGTTCTGTGGAAGATTTTCAGATATTAACATAGTCCTTTCCATTTCTTCTAGAGTCCTATTTTTCCTTTCCACTACACCATTTTGTTGTGGAGTTCTAGGTGAAGAAAAATTATGATTAATGCCATTTTCATTACAAAAATTGAAAAACATATGATTTTCAAATTCAGTTCCATGATCTGACCTAATGGCAACAATATGATTATCTAGAGTTCTTTGAGCTTTCTTAGCAAAAATTGAAAATGCATTAAATGCTTCTTCTTTAGATGCAAGAAATATAGTCCATGTAAATATGGAATAATCATCCACCAATACCATAACATACTTCTTTCCTCCACGACTCATTATTCTCATTGGACCACATAAATCTATAGGGACCAGTTCCAAAGGTTTAGTGGTACTTACCTGTTTCTTCGGTTTGAAGAAGGATTTTACCTGCTTCCCCCTGGCACATGCTTCACATATTTTTTCATCATTAAACTTGATGTTAGGAAGACCTATCACCAAGTCCTTGGACACAAGTTTGTTCAATTATGAAAGACTAGCATGTCCTAGTCTTTTGTGCCATAGGAGGGGATCATTTTGCACCACACTTAAGCAACTCAAGCTTCCATCAGATAGTGTCAGCAAGTCTACTTTGTAGATGTTTCCATTCCTATTTCCTTGCAAAATAATCTCTACAGAAGTTTGGTTAGTCACAGTGTATCCAGTAGATGAGAAATTAACATTATTACCTTTGTCACACAATTGAGATATGCTCAATAAGCAATGCTTCAGCCCATCTACTAGAAACACATTATTTATACAGTGTGAATCAGACCTACCTACCTTTCCAATTCCAATGATTTCCTCTTTCTTACCATTACCAAAGGAAACACTTCCTCCTTGGAAGGCTGAGAGTGAAAGAAACAGTTCCTTATGTCCTGTCATATGCCTTGAGCAACCACTGTCCATGTACCACTTGTGGTTTATCTCCTTCACTCTAGGTTGCAAAAGAAAACTATGGGTTAATTTTAAGAACCCAAACTAGTTTGGGTTCTTTTCCTTTAGAAAAAGGATGAATCAGATCTCTCCTTGACACGACCCGAAATCCGGTTAGGCCGTGAGGGCACCCGACATCTTCCCCTAGACCCGTCGGGCGAAGCCTTACCAATTAAATTAGGAAAATAAATATAATAATTCATAAATAAGGACAAGACTTTAAAAAAAATTACAGACATACTGATACCTCTAAGCTGTACAAAAGAAATTACAGCTGACTACCCAACATGCTAGGTTTAGGGCTATCCAGACCATACATCTAAGAGTACAAAAAAGACAAATACCTCCTGAAGGGAGCAAACTGCAACTGAAATGATAACCAATAAAATGGTGGCCATCCGAAATAAAAGCTGGCTCACCCTGACAGCTGAAGTCGTCTACGCTCCTTCACAACGTGGCGAACTCAATCCTGGAGCGAACCTACCGAAACGAAATAGATAGACAAGAAACAAACAACAAACAAGGGTGAGTCAAAAGGACTCAATAAGTGGGGCATACTAGCCACCTCAAAGAATAGGATAGCTAGCCAGGGAGAAAAGAAACAAATAAACCAGATTTCTCTTATTTAAATTATGAAAAGGCAGAGCCAGATAATAATTAGGAACATGTATGGAATCGCAAACTATTCAATAACCAGGAACATAATACAGCCAGAACATATATGTATCCCGAACACATCGACAATCAGAAATACATCCTGTTGCGGCGTGCAACCTGATCCATATATTCATCCTATTGCGGCGTGCAACCCGATCCATATATTCGTACCGCTGCGACGTGCAACCCGATCCATATATTTATACCGCTTCGGCGTGCAACCCGATCCCCGCAACTTAGAATACGAGCCAGAAATATATAGGCAAACTGTAATATGTCCACAACATGGTGTACATACCGCATACATAAAACACAATATAATACACACAATAGTCAGTATGCGGTGCAATGAGATGGGATGAATGCGGCATGATGCAATGCAGTCACATACTCTTGATACCTATCTCTGGCGCGGGACTCTCATCGTCTACCGGAAGATATATGCAATAATGACCCTTCACCGGCTCGGGACTCTCATCGATTACCGGGAAGTATATGCAATAATGACCCTTCGCCGGTGCGGGACCCTCATCGCCAACCGGGAAGTATATGCAATAATGACCCTTCGCCGGTGCGGGACTCTCATCGCCAACCGGGAAGTATATGCAATAATGACCCTTCGCCGGTGCGGGACTCTCATCGCCAACTGGGAAGTATATGAAATGCTCAAAACCAGAGTGCAATGCTCATATGTTCAATGCAATACCAACAACAGGGCATAACATATAATATACAATGTAAATTCAAAGCTAAGGCGTAATGAGTACGCCTATCGGCAGCTACACACGTAAGGAAACACGTGGTAGAAAATCCACGAGGCCAAGTGCCTCCAAAAAAATGGATATAAACACTTACCTCTTCCAAAAGTTAGCTCTGCTAATCAATAACCGCTTTATCCTTTGGTTTCATTACCAAACGATCCCACTCTATTCAATAAGTAGAAAAATATATCAACTTAGGCTTGGCTTCATTCCTCACATCGTAGGGTAATCCAGGTAGGAACCTGATACCCTATTTGAATACGCAATACGCAGGCCAAGCCTATATACAGGGTTTAAGGTCACATAGCCAAACCCCAAATAATTTACATTTATATGTTGCCCATAGCTCACTGAGTACGAATATATAATCAATTTCATTATCAGGGTCCATTTGACCCTTTAAACTATTAACTGAACTTGTTAAAATGATGTCTAATATTCCAAGTTTTACCGTTAAAATATATTTAAACACACGTAATAAACTCAAATAGTATATTAGGATCATTACCTGAATGTTTCAGGGTGAAAATTCTACTTTTTCCCGGCCCCTTTTCTTATTTTCTGGCATTTTTCCACTGCGTATTTCCTATTTTATTTATCTGTTTCTCGTCAAGTCAATCCTCTGTTTTGATATCAATTTGAACTTGTAAATGAGCTTTAAGCTCATCAGCCGCCTCCATTCTTTGTTTCTTTCCTTTTTGTCGTTTTCCTTTTTCATTTTTTTATTTTCTTTTCTTTTCACGATGAAAATTAAAACGGTACCCTACAATATTCGAAATAATTCCAACTTTTGCATACCAGTTATACAAAATATATGTAACATACTCGCGAAGGCGGATCTCAAATTGGACTCCCGAAACTCAAGATGCGAATTTAAATAAAAAGAAGTCAAATTATTTAACTTTCGGCATTTTAGCGGAAACTAGCCGAACAACATCGAAATTCAGTTTCGAAAGTTCATAAAGGTCATAAATAATCATACGAACCCAGCGGCGATTTCGGATTTCGAATTGGAGCTCCTTCGGCAAAACCGAGCTCGAAAATCTCTTTTTAATATTTATTGCCAATAAAAACTGAAACCTTCTTCCGATGCCTACCAAACGAGGTCTGATTTAGCTCAAATTTTACGGACAGGTCCTACTGGACATTACGAATATTTTAAAATTATCGACACGCCAATCGAAGTCCTAACTTCCGAAACGACTGACCGAGGTCGTTTCACTCCTAGCCTAGAATGGTAATGGTTTCTTTGTGTGAACAGTTTCCCTTTTTACAGAATGTTGAACAGGTTTATGGGACCTATTCTTCTGTTTCACAGAATTTTGAACAGGTTTATAGGACCTGTTCCTCTGGACAGCCCTTTTTAAAGATTGACAATTTTCTTTCCGGTGACCAGTGTTCCCACAATGAGTGCATAGCCAGCTTTCAGGAAGTGATAAGTACTTACTCTTTGGATCCCATTTGGAAGAACTCTGTGCTTTCATGAATCCAATACCTTTCCTGTTACTACTATGATTTTTCCTGTAACCATTCTAGTGCTTCAGAAGACTTGTTCCATTCTACAGTTTTTCTTAGTTCCATTTTTGTTTTAACCAAGTCTTCTTCTAAAGATCTTATCTTCTCATCTTTTTTACACAGTTCATCAACTGTGACTTTCAGTTTCTCTTCAACAATGATCTGATGAGAATTAGCAATACCTTTACCTTTTCCAACTGTTTTAACATTTTCTAATTCCTGAGCAGTTGATTCAAGTGTGAGGACCTGTTCCTCAAGCATGCTAATCTTCCTTTCAGAAAATCATTTTTAACTATTTCCTCTTTGCATTCTGCTTCTAAACAATCAATTTTATCATGCAGCTGATGATGGCTATCCCTTAGAGATTTAAATTCATTTAGCACAATATGGAATACTTTAACCAATTTTTCTCTAGACATGCTTTTTACATCATCTTTGAGTTTAGAAACAAATACCTCAGCATCTTCTTCATTTTCTGAATCTCCAAGAGCCATTAGAGCAAGATCCTGATCCAGATCATCATCAGTTATTTCGTCTTCACTGTCTTGCCATCCTGCAACCATTGCTTTGGGATTTCCACTTTTCTTATGGACCTGTTCCCTAGCCTTCTTCCTTTCCTCAATGAATCTCTTCCTTCATTCTCCTTCCATAATTGGACATTTGCTGATGTAGTGCTCCGAGCATCCACATTTGTGGCATTCTCCAGCCTGTTTCATGTTAGTAGACCTACCGTGTCCACTAATTGCCTTTTTTTTAATCAAATATTTCTGAACACTTTTAGCAATAAGGACCAGGTCCTTATCATCAATAACCTTATCAGCAACAGTCAAGGCTAGGTTAGGCTCAGTTTTAACTGGAACTCCTATGTTTTTAACCTTTTTCCTTAGTTCATAAGTCTTTAAATTGCCTATCAGTTCAACTAAGGATAGAGTGGTTAAATCTTTGCTTTCTATGATAGCACAAGCTTTGATCTCCCAAGAATCTGGAAAAACCCTAGTTAGAATCTTTTCTACTCTATCTTCCACAGTTAAAACCCTTCCCAAAGAGATCAGTTCAGAGGCAATGGCATTAAATCTAGTATATATTTCAGAGATTGACTCTTCTTTCATTTTAAAACTTTCATATTCAGCATAAAGAAGTGTACCTCTGGACCTTTTTACCTGACTTGTTCCTTCGTGTGCAACTTGTAGAGCATCCCAAATCTCCTTTGCAGTGGCATACCCGCTGATTCTAGCGCATTCGTCAGGACTAAATCCACCAACAAGCCACTTCCTAGCTTTTGCATTTTTTTCCCATTGCTTTATGTCTTCAGCATTGCATTCCTTCCTAGTTTTGAGAACATCGTTTCCCTCAGCATCCTTCTTCATTGGGATCATGGGACCTTCAGTTACTACATCCCACAATTCATAGTCCTCTGCTTCAAGGTTATCACGCATCCTCTCTTTCCACCATGAATAGTATTTCCCATTGAAATAAGGAGCTCTAACCATTGACTGACCCTCACTGTTCTCTCGTGATGTACTCATCTAATCCTACGTGTTAGCCTTTTCAAGGATAACCCGCTCTGATACCAATTGTTAGTTCCCATGATACACCACTTTACTGTTTTAAGGACCAGTTCCTTAAAATGTGTTCCTTTACTATACGATATGCGGAATTAAAACTGTAAGTAATTGAACACCAGATATTAGCGTGGAAAAACCCCTTGACTCGGGATCAAAAAACCACGACCTACTTCTCAAGTAGGATTTCAACTTCACTATGTAAAAAGACCCAGTTGGTTACAACACTCACTCTTACTAACCTAGGACTAACTCTAATCCTTTAGTGATCTTTCTCACGATCAGTGAAGTTGTGTCAAGTCCACGACTTGAACCAGAAAGTTTACAACTCGATTATTGCTTACTACAGTTGAACTAAGACTTGAACTTTTACAAGATTCAATCTAAGGAACAGGTTCTAACTTAGTTCTACTGTAGCTAACTGATTACACAAATAAGCTAATGACTCTTTTAAGCTTTTGCTCGATGCTCTCTGTATTTGTGCACCCTTCTATGGCTGATATGCTCCGTGTTTTATAGCTCCAGCAGCCAAGAAGTCTTGAGCCATTAGAACTCCAAAGCTCCCATGAGTTTGAGTCCTAATTGGATTCTGCTCTTTAGAATCCGGATCTTCTATCCTTTATCCTTTGTTTATGCAATCTTTTCGTATCCGTTTAGACCTGCATAATTATCAAGATAAACATTAGGTTTAGGATAATTAATAATATCTCAACTTAAACGATTTTGCATGAATTATCTATTTAGCTGCAGTGATTCAAAGGAACGGGTCCTTTGAATCCGTTCCTCAGTCATCAGTCAAAACTCCAAGCTTATCCAAGCTAACAAAAGGAGAGTGGTCTAATCCAGTTCTTGTAAGGTGTTCAACCTCTACTTTAGGGAAGTAGTCAATAAAATCTTGATTAGCAAAGCACCTATCAATTCTCTTAAAAATGAAGTGATCTTCTATTCTCCCATTCGACCAAGTATAAGTGCTTCCAGTGAAGCCTAAATCAGTGAGATTACAAACTGAAATAGTGGCAAAAAAATCATCAACCTCTGAAGTGTAAACAGGTAAACCTCCATACTTTTCCTCCTCGGACATGATCACATTGAAATCACCACCAATAAGCCAAGGCTGCACCATAGAAGCAGCTAAGAATTGAAGTGAATCCCACAATGGCCTGCTCTTCGGCCTATCACATTTAGCATAGACCAAGCTGACAACAAACTCTTTGTCCAACTGTTTATGGTGCAGTTTTAGGGTAAGGACTTGTTCTTGATCATCAACAATAGAAACAGCATTATCATCACTCACAAGGGCCCAAATCATAGACTTGTAATCTGCAAGCATCTTGAAAGGGTTCCAACAATCTAATGAAAGAAAAATAGTAGTGCCTCTGAAGTGTTGTAAGCCTTGTAAAAGCCTCTTGTATGTTGACTGAACGAATGTTCTAAATCAAGGCTTTGTTCATCATCTTAAACCTTGGATTTAGAGCTTCTGATAGGTTGTATCCTGGCCACTGGGCCAGGCTCTTTCTTGGTTCTTCTACCTCCCTTTTTAGGTGCATCTCTTGGCGAAAAATAACCTTCCCTAGCTACTTGTTGAAAATTGTGGGCTGTGAATTCTTCTTCCTCATCCTCAAATTCTGCTTCATCTCCCACATTCTCTTGACCACCAACCTGCTTACCTGGTGACTGCCTCTTTTGTCTTTGCAAAATCTCTTTGCTATCACTGAATTGCAAGGAGTTAAGCAAAGCTTTTTCCTCATCAGTAAAGTCATCTTTTGAAGAACCCTTTGAAAATCCTCTAAGTGTTTCAAATTGAAGTCCATGTCATGTTGGGGTAATTGGGAAGGAATTGATTTATCTGAAGTGTTTAGTGGTACGTGTGTCTCAATAAGATTAGGATTAGGGTTTGAGGGAAGTGACAAATTGGGCATGATCAGGTTTTCATTAACTTGAGCCGTTAGTTTCTTCAAAGTAGATAGGGGAATTAAATCCAGAGTTGAATTTAAGTTTGCCCCAGCTTTATTGGACAAAATCTTTGCCTCCTCATTAATGAACTCCAATCTCCCTGCTTTAAAACCTGAATTTAATGCATTCCCAGATTGCTTTGGAGTCGCCAACATTAATTCCTTGCCCGTCTTTAATTCTGATTCCAGAATTTCCATGCGTGGAGACGAACCCTCAGCTTTATTACCCTTCTCACTTGCTGCAATAACTACACCCTTCAGCTTCAATCCAGGCCCTTTAATAGCCTAGGCTTTTGAAATCCTCGCGCACACCAACCAAATCTTTGTTCTTTGCCTGTTCAATTACCGCCCCCAAGCTTTAATGCCTCCTTTATTAACTACACCTTCAGCTGCAATAATTCGAGAAGCAATTAAATCATTTCTACGGTTCTCAACTATTTTAATTAACTTCTTGTTCCCAGTTTCATCAATCTTTGTCTCATCTTCAACCTGTTCTTCTCTAAGAATTGCAAAAGCATTAACATTGCTCTTTGGGATTTCCTTAACACCTTGGGACTGATCCACCTTAGCATTAGTACCTGCCGATTTCTTTTTGTTTTCTACTTGCCAAACGTTAGGGTTTCTGTTAGGGTTTTGCCACTTAGCCCCATTCCCTTGCCTCTTCTGATTGTCTTGCACTCGTGCATCTTTGACACCACTTGGACCAGGAGCACCAACAACTTTACCACTAGTTAACACCCTAGAAGCAGGAGGGTCACCAACCACCTTCCCACTGGATAACACATTTGAAACCTGTTGAGCATTACCTTTGTCATCACCTTGGTCATTATTATCCACATAAAGCTCAGGATGTAGGACCCTACACTCTTGATCATCATGTCTATGCATACAACATTGGGAACAATATTTGGGTAGGTAGTCATAAACAATTTTGATACATTTTGAATGCTTCTTGCCAGTGTCTTCATCCACCTCAACAATGTCAATTTCATCCGGTAACTCACCAAGTAGGTCAATCTCCACTTTCACTCGTGCACAACTTGGTCGAGTATGATTCAAAGTGGCTGCATCAAGGTGCAATGGTTTCCCTACTGCCAAAGCTAAGGAGAAAACACACTCCTTAATAAAGAAATTTGGAGGAAGGTTAGGGAAGGAAATCCAACCAATGGCAATTGATGTTTCCTTCCTAGGGTCACACCAAGGGTCCCATTTCAGTGTCGTCATAAGGAATGATTCATGACCAATCCTCAACCAATGACCTTTTGGATAACAAATTGACATGATCTTCAAAAAGTGCACACCTAATCAATATACTCCTATAATCAAGAGAACCAATAACACAATGTCCTTTAACTTCACATTGAGAGGGAATAACTTTACGTAAGTCATTCAAATCTGGTAAGCCATAAGTAAACTTCCCAATGATGCAATAGTATAGTTTGGTTGAGGTAATAGACTGTTGAACCTCCTTCTTGTTCCACATCATTTTAGGTCTGCGTTGATCCTTTGAGGGTGACGAATGGGTAAGGGTGGGGCTTGTGGTGCTTGGTTTTCGAAGGTTTGAGCTGGTGGTACAACTACTGTAGCATAGGAGGCCGTAGAGGGTGGGTTTGTGGGCTGAGCAACCCCAGTGGGGGGCTGCCCAGTGGCCTGATTGGCCATGGGAAGTGCCTAGGAGTGGCTGCGCTGATGTCACCTCTAAATCGCCAAGAATCGCCTGTTTCTAGAGAGAAAACAGACCCGGGGTTTTTTGAGCTTAGTGACAAATTTTATTAATAATAAATATCCAAAACATAGTCTTTACAAAAAAAATAAAACAAACGAGAAGTAGAAATTATATAAAGTATAGCTAACACCACCCTATATACACGCCATTGAATTACATTTCCCCAATTGGGTTGAGCATTCAAAAATGCTAATACCACCAATGTATAGTTATGTTCTTCAATAAAAATGCATTTAACAAACTTTGTGCTTGTTAAAACTAAGAAAATGTAATAATGCGCATATAAATTGAATGCCCATAGCTTCTTGTAAGCTGCACGTAATCGTACTTTGCTGGATGAACCAAAGGAACATACGAATTGCCTAAGAGAATCCTTGTCATAGTTGCTCAGCATATTGATCCTCAAAGATGTTTCTAGATCAATCATATAACAACAATTAGAATCAGTTTTACCAAAGAAAAATGGTACCAATGTCTAGCATAATCGACTCATTGTCACATCCGTCCTCACAATTCCAAAAGAGCTGAGTAGCACAGCCTCCATCGCATCGACCCAAAACCTGACCAGCTTGGTCCACAGCCATATAGCGCTCAACGCCTTCATCGTACAACACTGCCTGCATTTTGCACAAAGTGCCCATGCCACACACTGCACAAAGCGACGCACGTACAGTTCCAAGAGGTACAAAATAAGCTGTCTTGTAAAGTTAGCATCTCCATGTCTCAAAAAGCTAATATCGAGACAAGCAACGAGCAATCCCAAAACTTTGTACAACCTGCAAAATGAACAAACTTTGTTAGTTAAAAATAAGTCCCCAGACTCCTTATGATGTCGATGCTCCATACTTGACAAGCTTTGGATGATAAATAGGTAGTATAGCTTTGTCCCAGTTTAATATCTTCCTCCCTTCGATACCAAGATCTATAAAACCATGAAATTCTTGATCATCAACTAGGAAAGCCAAATTAGCCAAATGATCCGCCAATCTATTCCCTTCACGATAAACATGAACAAAGCTAACATTGCCACGACTTTTCATCTCAACTATTTCCTCTACCAATTCTGCTATGCTCCAAACCATGTCCCACACTCCTTCAATAATGTTCTTTAGCAGCAAAGAGTCAGTTTCGATAATGACAGGTTGTGTAACATTTTCAAGGCGATACTTCATTGCCTCTCGAATTGCAAACGCCTCAGCTCGAACATTCATACCTTCACCTATTAATTTTTACTCTGCAAACATCGAATCTCCCATATCATTTCGCACACAAAATCCATACGAACTTAACCCAGGATTGCCTTAACTCGCACCATCCGTATTACATTTTATGATACCCTCACCTGGACATGTCCAACAAACCTTGATTTACTTGAATCGTGGCCTATATTCCTCCAGAAATTTAACTAAAAGTGGGCAGTCCTGAGGGGCATGATGCATACCTGGAAATCATACCATCAACAATTTGTGCAAATTCCAATTAATCTCGTGAACAAACCTTTGAAAAGATACTCGACCACCATGTGCGACGGTGTTCCTCCTCTTCCACAGTTCCCAAACAACAAATGCAGGTAATGCTTGACACAATAACCACAGCCATGGTCGCTTTCTACACTGCCACCACCTAAAAACTAGTTGTCGAAATCGCCAATCGAAAATTACAAATTCTACTGCATTAGCATAATACATCCACACATTCTTTGCATAGAGCTCGTAACAAACAAATGTTCACGTGTCTCCTCCCTAGGCTGCACGCAACACCAACACCGTGAAGGAACATTGAAGCCAATTCTTTTCAATTCGTCATCTAAAGGCAGTTTCATATTCCAAGCACGCCAAAGGACAAATGAAATTTTGATAGGAATGCCGTTCAACCACATAAACTTATACTCCTCTTTCACTTTACCTTTGCTTCTAACATAATTAAAAGCACTACTCATCGTGAATTGACCATTAGAAGTAAGCTCCCACGATGCAAAATCTCTAACCTGCGTAATGTTACCCAGATGGACAGTGTCGAGAACAAGCTGCGCTAAGTCACTAGGTAAGGCTTCAAAAAGGAGCTGCTGGTTCCAACCATTTGGAGTGAAGAAATCCTTCACTACATTCAATTCTTCCCTAACATAAAACCTGCGAGGAACAACAAAATACAAAGCACCAACACGCGACCAATTGTCATACCAAAAATGAGACGACCCTTGCCTAACATGCCAAATAATCTCATGATCTACCGTCTCCCTAACAAGTAACATCTTTTGCCGAAAAGGAGAACCATCAGTGTATGGCACAATAGAGTAATGCATATTCTTACAATACTTATTGGCCATAAAAGTACCCCAAAGAGAAGTTTTTGTCCTAAAGTTCCACCACAATTTAGCAAATAAAGCATTTGCAACATCATATAAGGATTTAAATCCCACACCTCCCTCAACTGATGGCTTTCTCAAAGTGTCCCAAGAGGCCTAATGCCTCCTAGAATGCTCCTCAGAGTTATTCCAAAAGAAATTTGCAAAAATCCTATGAAGTTATTCAATAACACTATCCGGAGGATTAACTGCAGACAAAAGATGTATAGGCATACTTTGAAAAACATGCATAATTAAAACAACCCTACCTCCATAAGACAACATTTTTGCCTTCCAAGTTTGCAACTTCTGCCTTATCTTTGAAACAAGGTCATCAAACTGAGCTTTATTTCTTCTTCTGTGTGTGACTGGACACCCTAAGTACGCAAAAGGAAAAGTACCTCTTTGAATTTGAGAAATATGCTCCACCCTATCAACAATCTCCTGGTCCACATTATGATACAAATAAACTGCACTCTTCTCTTTATCTATCTTCTGACCACTTGCACCCTCATAGGCATCCAACACCCCTATAATCAACCTCAATGAAGTAGTATCTATTGAAAAAAATAAGATAGTATTATCTGCATATGCTATTGAGGTCTCCTTCCTATAGAAATTGAGGTCTCCTTCCTAGGGTCGCACCATGGATCCCACTTCAAAGTACGCATTAAAAACGAGCTTCTACCAACATTGAGCCAATGTCCCTTAGAGAGTAAATTCACGTAGTCTTCAAACAACGAGCAGCTAATCAAGACGCTACGATAATCCAAAGAACCTATCACGCAATAACCTTTAACTTCACATTGAGTTGGAATAAATTTTCGTAGGTCATTCAACTCTGGAGAACCATATGTAAATTGACCAATGATGTCGTAGATTAGTTTGGTAGATGCAATGGATTGTTGAACTTTCTTTTTATTCCAAAACATTGTAGGTCTGCCATTAACTTTTTGGGGGTGTTTAATGGGTAATGTAGGAACTTGAGCAGCTGGATTAGCAACATTTTGGGATTGTGGAACCACAACAGCCGTGTAGGAAGAGGTAGAGGGGATTGGGGGAGGCTGAGCAACCCTAGTGGGGAGGCTGCCCAGCGGCCTGATTGGCCATGGGTATTATCAAGAAGCGGCTAGAGTGGAATCGCCTGGATATCGCCTGAAATCGCCACTTTCTATAGAGAAAATGGGGAGGGTTTAGGGTTTTTTGGGTTTTTTTTTTTTTTTGAATCAAGAGTCAACTAGGCATTGCACCTAGTGACCATTTTTATATATAAATAAAAATAAATACAAAGTCTTTACAAAATGTGCACAAAACAAGTGCAATATCAAATATAATCTACTTTTCCCTAATGTGGCATCAAGTTTACCTATTATCTTCACTCTCTTGGATTGAGTTCCATTGGGCACTAATACCACCAAGTAGAATGAAGATAACTCATACCCTTGATGCCTAAGACCAAATGAAGTATTAAGTAGAAAACTAATGCAAGAAAGAATACATAGGACGTAGAAAATCCTAACTAATCTTGATCTTCTTTTTCTGTTGTAGGGTATGCAATACTCCAGTAATTGAGAGTGAATCAGATAGCCAAGAAGAGAGGCAAAGCTCAGCATAAAGTAGACATTAACCAAGCTCAGTCGACTAAGGCAATGGAGCACCATGGAACTCAAAGTAATAATTACATCTCCTACTTGTGCTCTTATAAAGTGAAGACGCTCTACTATTGAAAGTAGTCCAAGCAAGCATACACAGGCTTGACTAACAGCATGAGCATATAATTCCTGCTCCATCAATCCTGCATACATAAACTCTTTGAAAGTTGAAATCAAGCTAGTAGTTTCAAGGTGAATAGGAAGCTGATTCAAGCAAACTCAAGCTTGTATGATGCCTTGACCATTTGTAAGCTGAATAAAGGGCATTAGTAGACCAATATATTTCCAGCTTTGAGCATTATCAAAGAGAAAATTTTGATCCTTTTTAATCCAAGTTGTACCTACAAAAAAGAAACAGAAGTTAGTGAAATAAAACCCTCTGATTGCCACTATACAGTCTTGATCATAGGGTTTAGCATTCCAGCTCCAGTCAACTCCACTTCCTTATACACCTTCCCTACTTCTCCTCATTTTGCACTCCTCCATGGTTTAGCTCTAAACTCCACAAATTGGTGTTATTCTTGATTAACAATCAACTTAGATTTTGGGGGCAACTGAGCATAAGAAGAGAAGCTGACAACAGGCATCTCAAAAGTAATGCTAGCAACGCAATCAACTAATTTGTTTCCTTCTCTCAGTGTGTGCCTGAATTGAAATGCACCTAATAGTTTCCGCATTTGAATATCATCAACAATAGATGAAATAGACCACATAGGCTGCCAATGACCCTCAATTACTTCCTTAACCACTAGGGAGTCAGTTTCAATTAATATAGCACCCAAAGCATGCTCAACACAAAACTTCATAGCCTCCCTGATGGCCATAGCCTCAGCCACCATATTATTATGTTCTCCAATTAGTTTAGCAAAAGCAAACACAACATCACCTATCCCATTCCTCACACAAAAGGCAATAGAACTAGGGCCTGGATTGCCCTTAGAGGCACCATCTGTATTAACTTTCAGCACTCCAGGACTAGGCAAATTCCAGCACACTTTAACATACCTAAATCTAGGCAAATAATTCTCCAATGCAAGTACAATGTCTGGCCAGGATTGCTTCTCAACTGAAAAGTAGGGAAATCTCAACTTGATGAAATAAAAAATGTTACTAGTAATTTCATATATAATCTAAGAAAATGAAACTGTTTTGCCATGTCTAATGGCATTCCTTCTCTTCCATAAGGACCAAACTATAAATGAAAGCACGGTGTGAAAGATATCTCTAATCCATGGTTTTTGCCACTGTTTCGACCACTTAAAACATACCTGATGAAAGTTGCAATTGTCCAGCTGAATCCCAGCATGTTGAGCAAAGAACTTCCACAAACTTGTAGCCATAGGACTTGTCCAGAACAAGTGCTCTTTTGTTTCAACTCTAGGCAGTACACAACACCAACATCTTGATGGAAATCGATAGCCTATTCTTCTCAGTTCTTCATCAAGAAGATGTTTAAACTTCCACATCCTCTACATCATGAAAGATACCTTGATAGGCATCCCTTTGATCCACATATATCTAGCAATAGGTACCTTGTGCTGCTTCACTCTCACATAATTCCAAGCACTACATACTGAGATTTCACCATTAGAAGTTAAGCACCACCAAGCTTTGTCCCTTCTTTGATCAGTAGCTAATAAGGTGACATTATTCACAATGTGATCCACTATGTCTTCAGGAAGCAATTGATTTAACAACTCTACATTCCATTGCCCCTCCTCAATAATCTCTTTCACACTATTGTACCACAAATCACACTCAAAGGTGTATGGTACTATGAAATACAAAGACCCTAGTCCTGTCGAGTTGTCATACCACAAATGAGAGGAGCCTTGTCTAACCTGCCAGTATATTTCATGATCCATTGCCTCCCTAGCTTGTATCATCTTCCTCCAGACATAAGAGCCTTGTTTTGATGGCACAATGGCTTTATGAAGTTTCTTGTTAGACATATAGGTAACCCACAATGAGTCTCCAGTTCTGAAATTCCACCATAGCTTAGCAAATAAAGCACTTGAAACATCAAACAATGATTTGAAGCGCATGCCTCCTTCATCGGCTGGCAAACAAAGGTTTTTCCAAGAGGACCAGTGCCTACTAGTTCCTTGTTGTGAGTTACCCCAAAAGAACTTATCAAAAAGCTTGTGCAATTGATTCAGCACACTATCAAGACGGTTCACTGCTGAGAGAAGATGTATTGGCATGCTTTGTAATACATGCTTGATCAGGATTGCCCTCTCTCCAAATGATAGTATTTTTGCACTCCAACCATGAATCCTGGCAGTGACATTCCCTACCAGCTCTTCATAATAGATCTTCTTCCTCTTACCATAGAAGATAGAGCAGCCTAAGTATGTTAAAGGAAATTCCTTCTTATGAATGCCAGTAATCAGCTCCACGCTTTCAACGTCCTCTTCACACTCTGATGCATGTAGATAAATAGCACTCTTGTCCTTGTTTATTTTCTGGCCTGAAACTACCTCATAGGCTTGTGAAACACCAGTGATCAAATGCAAAGAATCCTCATGAGTTGAGGTAAATAGGATTGTATCATCAGCATATGCTAAGTGGTTAAGATGAGGGCTCCACTAAGGCATTGCATAGCCCCTATAGAAATTGTGAGAGTTTAACGAATTCAGACTCCTAGAGAGTACTTCAGCAGTGAGAATGAACAATGTAAGTGACAATGGATCACCTTGCTTTAAACCTCTCCCTGAATGAAAGAAACTATAGCTCTGGCCATTGAACAAAACTGAGTACCAGTTGAAAGACACAAGCTGAAAAATGACATCAATGAACTCTTGGAAAAACCCCATTTTCCTTAGCACTATTGTCAAGAATGGCCAGAACACCCTATCATAGGCCTTCATCATGTCCAGTTTAATCACAACATTAGCATCCTAACCCCTCTCATTGATGTCATGTATAATTTCGTGAGCAAGCAAGACATTCTCCACAATGCTCCTACCTTTGACAAAGCCTGCCTGATTTTGTGAAATAAGTGAAGGTAGAACCTCTACCAGCCTATTGTGCACCACCCTAGAAAGAACCTTGTTAATGAAATTGCTCAAGCTAATTGGCCTGAGGACAGAGAAGGTTGAAACTGATGGCTTCTTTCGAATCAATACCAAATTTGTGTGAGTCACATATCTAGGTATAGCTCTTCCACTAAACAAAGTCTGCACCACCTGCACAATGACATGCTTGATGATCTCCCAAGCAACATGAAAAAACCTGCCAGTATAGCCATCAGGGCCACTAGTACTGTCACCATTTAGCCCAAACGCTGCCTGTTTTACCTCCTCTTCCCAAGGTACCTTTGTGAATGTTTCATTTCGCTCATCAGTAATCATTGAACGAACATTCATCAAAAGGTCATCGTTGTTGGAGACCTCCTCAGTTGCAAACTGTTTCTGAAAGAACCATAGAGGCTCATTAGCCATTGCTTCTTGAGAATTAATCCAGTTACCATCCCTATTTTGAATCCTGCTCACATGTAGCTTCTTTCTTCTTCCATTCACATGAAAGTGAAAGAATTTAGAGTTCACATCACCTCCTTGAACCACCGCATGCCAGCCTTTGGTTTCCAGAATTCAACTTCAATAGCAAGATGCCTCTTCAGCTCAGCCTCAGCCTTTTTCAAAGCTTCTCTATTCTCAGGTGTTGGTGCAAGTACAAGCTGAAACTCATGTGCTAAAATAATTTCCTCCATTGTAGAAACCTTCTGGAAAATATTACCATATGTAGCCTTGCTCCAAGAGGACAGTTTCTTCTTCAAAGTCTTCAATTTTATATTCAAAGCATAAAATGGATCTCCTGTGACTTCTATCTCCCAATGTTCTCTCACTATCTCAAGAAAATCATCATGTGTAGCCCATAAATTTAGGAACTTGAAAAGCTTGATTGTAGGAGTAGGGTCTTGTGAAAAACTGACAAGCAAAGGGGAATGATCTGAGCCTTCTCTAGCTAGGTGATCAATCTCAATCTTTGTGCACATATTAGTCAGCTGTTGATTGCCCAAACACCTATCCAACCTCTTGAGAATAAAGTTTTCTTTAGTTCTACCATTCCACCAAGTGAAAATGTTGCCTGAATTAAATCCCAAGTCCATAAGTTGACAATTGGCTAGTGTAGATGCTATGAACACTGGCAATCCCCCATATTTTTCATACTCTGAGAGAATGACATTGAAGTCTCCAGCAACTAACCAAGGCCTAACATTGTCAGTAGCAAAATACTGCAAAGCCTCCCAAAGAAAAAACCTGTCTCCAGCATTTGTTTTAGCATATACAGAGGTGATAACAACCTCTTCATCAAACTGTTGATTCATAAAGGAGAGTGTGAGTTTCTGCTCATCATTCATCAATTCTTGCACTTCAAAATGAGCATTTGCGAACACCCAAACCTTCCCATTCTCATTGTAGAAGCATTGCTCCATCCCTAGCCTAAGCTTATAACTATTTATGGTGCTAACATCCTGGAATGGCTCCATTAATCCTATAACTTGAAAATTCTTTCTTTTGTGCAATGTGATAAGCCTATCAAAAGTTTCTTGAGTATTCACTGACCTGATGTTCCAAATGAGTAGCTTATCCATCTAATTCTTCTTTGTAGAGGTTGATCTTAAAGCTTAAATTTTAGAAGGATCTTGGCTATAGTTCTTCTTGTTTCTCTTTTGTGCCTGCTTGGATTAATTAGAATGTTCAAGTGGAGCTGGTGGAACTAGCTGTTTCTGAGACTTAGCACTCTTAGGAGAAAGATCAGCTTCACAAGCCACTTGCTCAAAATTATGGGCAGTGGAATCTTCATCCAGTTCTTGTTGTTCAAGTATGCCTGGGCTCAAAGGACCATCCATCAATTTAATTACTTCTTGAGTTTGAAAATCCATGATCGTTGGTTGCACTTGCATATTAGCAATTAGAGCATCATCATCAGCATCCAGTGTAGCACAAGTGGGGATCAGAGATGAGCCCTGTGCAATTTCCTCACCTTGAGATTAACTAGGTATAGTAGAAGGAGTCGTATTCAGTTTACAAATTGGTGTAGCCTTCTCTCCCAGGTCGACTGGAGGAAGCCTTGGAGCCTGAGGTATAAAAGCAAGTTCCCTTCCCATACCAGAATCAGCTAACCCTAGTGCTTTTTGAATTAGAGCACACGCTTCAGGATTAACAACTTTCAGCTCACCTAACACAGCCGTATTAAATGTGCTGAATTTGTTAACCAAATCAACATCGTTTATTGAACTGGCACGATCTTTGTCCTGGCCCTCATTAATTCTCATTAATTCAAGTCCCTCAGCTTCAGAATTAACCCTAGAGTTAATTTTTTCAATAGTGGGCAAATCTTTCTCAACACCCGTTCATTCAACTTGTAAATTAATCCTAGACAAATTGATATCAACATTGTCCAGGTCATGAGCTCCATCAATAGCATTAGGATTAGGTTGACTTTTAAACACCTTGGAAACCCATTCCTTAGTAGAAATAGGATTATCAATCCTGGTAGGAACTAACTCCTTCTCCTTGGCCTCGTGTACTTCAACAACTTCTTCACTCTCATCATTAAGTACTGCATAGGCATTTGTCACCTCAACATCATTACCTTTTCCAGCATCCTTAGTGGACTTCTTCTTTGATTCAATCCTAATCCAAGCATTAGGGTTT
The DNA here is from genome assembly GCA_029990575.1 of Petunia axillaris subsp. axillaris. NCBI lineage: Eukaryota > Viridiplantae > Streptophyta > Magnoliopsida > Solanales > Solanaceae > Petunia > Petunia axillaris. Next base: position 25,878,766 of record JARKNS010000003.1, read on the forward strand.
CGATTAGGGTTCACAAAATTCTTGACCTTTGTTTGACCTGGAGCTGCCTTGCCATTGTTAACATTAACTCGATCATCCTTCTTGGCTTGCATCCCTTCATCCCTGTCTTTCGAATTTCCAACAACCTTACCATTTTGCAAAATCCGGACAAAATTTTTCTTCTCGTGCCTGCTTAGTGATTTTGTCATCACCTCTATCATCAAGCTCAGGGTGTAAAACAAAACAATCATCTTCACAATGCCCTTGTAATTTGCAATGGTTACAATACTTGGGCAAATAGTCATATTGAACTCTTACCCACTTATGCTTGACATCATTAGTGACTGAATTCTTAATTCAAATTCGTACCCATTGAGGTCTTTGAGCCAACAAATCAACTCTGACCTTAACCTTTGCATAACTGGGCCTAGTCCTTGCCTTAGTGGCTGCATCAAGTTGAAGAGGCTTCCCAATTTCACTAGCTAATGCAAACACTGCCTCTTTGACAAAGAACACAGGTGGCAAGCCTGGAAAGGAGATCCAAGCTACAGCCACTGAAGTTTCTTCTTGAGGATCAAACCAAACATCATACTTGATGCCCTCATTTAGTGGAATACATTCCCAATCTTCAAATAAAAAGTAGGTCTAAAAAGTAGGTGAACATAATCGTCTAGCAATGAGAAACGGATTAAAACGTGCCTTGGGTCAAGATAGCCAATCGTGCACTCTCCTTTCACTTCACATTGTAAGGGCAATTGTTTTTTGATCTCATGAAAGTCTGGCATCCCATAAGAGAACTTCCCCACGACTGAAAATTGTAATTCCTCATGAATTACCATATTGTCGATAACCTTATCATCCCAAATAAAAGAAGGCTCCCCATGATGAAGCGTCATAATGGGTTCAGGAATAGTAGGCATCGCAAAGGGTTTTACATTAAGTTTCAAAGTAGATGCATAAGATAAAGGTTGTATTATGGTATTAGTAGGTGGCATTATGGTGTTAGGGGATTGTATAGTGGTAGTGAGAGGCTGGACAACCCCAGTGGGGAGCTGCCCAGTGGCTTGATTGGCCATGGGAGGTGGCCGAACTGTTGTCGCCTAGAAATCGCATAGATCGCCTATTCTAGAGAGAAAACAGGCGCGTGGTTTTTGGGTGGTTTTTTGGTTTTTTTTTTAAAGCAAAATCCACTAAGCTTATAGTTAGTGGCTCATTTTACTAATAATTAAAAATAAAAAACAAATAAATACGGTCTTTACAATCTTGAAAGAAATACGAACTAGCTAATACTAATGCTAATGAACGCCTAAGTAGTGGTAAGATAGCACCATATCCAAGCATCACATCAACTTCATTAGGTTGAGCATTATAAAAAACTAATACACCAATTGAAATGAATTTAACGCCTTGATATAGTACTCTACAAAGTTTACTTCACTACTTAGGCCAAATGCATATAAAAATCTAAATGAAATAGCTAAGTAATGCTCTACTAACATGTTGTTGTAGCCTAATGATGCGAGTAGTAGAATAACAACAAGATCCTAACTCACTCCCGTGATAATCGTAGCACGAAACAACCATTTCCAAGCCAAAGAAACACCCCAAAGCGTTTCCAAGGCAGAGTTGAGGCGATGGGGCAGGCGCCGCTTGCTCATCGCGCACCATGACTGGGGCGATGGGGCAAGAGACGCTTGCTCATCGCTTGCAAGGGGCTGGACATTCTGGTTGAGGCAAAGCATTTTTCGGGGCGTCGCCCTGCCCATGGCGCTTGAAAAACTTTGTGCTGGGGGCGATGGTGGAGGCGACGCTTCCCTATCGCTCTGAGGGATCTGGACATTCTGTTTGGGCCAAGGCGATGGGGGGGGGGGGGGGCGACGCCTTGGCCATGGCTCTGGGAAAAATCTTGGCTAGAGGTCCGTTGTGCGATCGTAAGGGCGACGCCCTGCCCATGGCTTTCACCATGATTTTGACCAAAGACAAGTTACCCATGATCAATCCCACACCTCCAACATTCCAAAAACATCTCGAAACCATCATCCAAGTGAGAAAATTATCCATTCCAAAGCCTTGCATCAATCCATTCCAAGCAACATGAATTTTAGCTATGAAAGTACCTGCAAAAAAAAGAACACAAAGTTAGTAAAAAAAAAAACCTCCATGCTCTCCTCCCTAAGGATTCGAGCATGAAGGAAAGTTCCATCTCCCTTGTGTCTAAATACTCCTCCTCGGCCTAGTACGGATGTACGGTTCATTGCACTTATCCCCATTCACCAATCCCCTACCCCGCACTATCCAATTCATGAAACGAATTAACAAGGACGTCTCCTTGACAAGCGCCAAATTCGCCAAATAATCTGCCAATTTGTTCCCCTCTCTAAACACATGCACCACCTCCACCTGTATACCGGTTTTTTGGGTTTATTTTTTTAAGCGAATATCACTAGGCAAGGTGCCTAGTGACTAGTTTTATAAATAATAAATTCCTCAAAGAGGACAATACAAAGTAAGGAGGGCCAAACCATACCTTACAACATCCTATCGAGGTGATACCTCACTCCTAACAAGAATGCAAAAAATAAGAACTAGCAAGAACCAAATAAAGTATGATCATCACAGAGTTTATAACACACTCTATGATGATATTACATATGAGAATACTAAAATAATGAAATAATATAAAAGCTAGAAAGAAAGTGGAATCATGCAATCCGCACTTCCTTCTACAAGTGATGAAGTGGAAAATGTAGAAAGGCCCAACTATACTAACTTGAAAAAATGATATTTGCGGCTCTCTATCACGATCATATATGCTCTCCATCATTTCTTCGAGTTCATGGACTTCTTGGATTTTTTGGATTTTGATTTTGTACTCCTCGTAGGTTGCACCCTAGTTGGCTCTAATGGGCGCCTTACCCTCCTTACTCGCTTTGGAGCATTATCATGAATTTCCCTAGGTGACAAGTCTCCTTCTCTAGCCACCATGCTAAAATTATGGGCGGTGGATTCTTCCTCCAATTCCTCTTCTTCAAACAAATCATCATCCTCCACCAAATAATGCCCTTGAGGAACCCTCTCTTGAAATGATGCCACTTGTCGCGCCAAGATACCCCTCGTATCATTCAAATCCATACGCTTGACAAGTTCATCATCCATGAGTAAATACTTTGAACATGGGACAAGCTGCATCAAGGATTTAGGCACATAGGAAGGAGAATTTATGTTCAAAAAAGACTTACCAAAATTAGGAGAAGCACTTCTACACAACCGTTCAAGATGAACCGTTGGAATAAGATATTTTCCAAAAATTTTGGCTTGGTCACACTCACAGATTCCAAAGTTGTGCTAACCTCGAGTGAATGAATAGTGAGAGCTTGCTTATTTTCAACACAGGTTCGTTGACTCAAATTGACATCTTCATCCTCACTAAAATCCATAATAGAGTCATTAGAGTCCACAAGAGGATTACGTGAAGCAGCTGCTCCCAAATCCTCCAAAGAATGCACAAGAAGCTGCTCTCCCACATCGACAGCGTATGGGGTCTTGGAATCATTCATCCCAGCTGCTGCAACTAATTCCTTACCAGGCTCAAAAACTGCTGCAATTAATGCATTCCCATCGAGCTTAGGAGAAGCTGGGGTCTGCTTATCAACAACCAGAAAATCCCCACATGATTCCGCAACATTAAATTCCCCTCGTGACACCTCAGCATCTAAAGCATCCATTAAATTAATCCCATGCTCACTCTTGGCCAAACACGCTGCATCCCTTAAAGCTAAGGGCTGTTGATCCACGATTGTACCCTCACGTGACAATGAATTAAAACCAGCTGGACCTACAGCATTAACTTCACCCTCACATGGCAACATGATTTTACCTTCAGCTTCAAAAGCCTGCGAAGCAACTACATTAAAACCTGCATGGGATTTAAGACTTTGATGAGAAGCTGAAGGTTGTTTTTCAACATCGAACAACTCCCCTCGTGGCTCAACTGCATTTAACGCATCAAACGACTCATAAATCCCACACGCATTTTGAGAGGGAAGATTCCCAATCAAGCTTGGAGAAGACCTCTTGTCCAATAACAATGCAGCATCGCTCGTAGCTGCATTCACATGCATAAGAACTAAAGCTGAAGGCTGTTGTACGTCATTAATAGCAGTACAAACTGGATTACTTAAAGCTCTTCCAAATTCACTAGGAGAAGCAAAAGGCTGCTTTACAACAACCAAAGGCTCTTGCGAAACCACAACAGATAAAACAAGCGATTCAACGAATTTACCTGAAACTGCAAACACACCAACCTCATTGACTTTGGGATGATTTTTAAAAGCAACTTCAACCCACTTCTTTGTCTGAACTCCTTGTTGGTTTGCAACTAGGTTTGCAACGTTCATGTTTGTTGTTTTAATACCCATTTCAACTTGATTCACTTGCATCTCGACAGGAACTCTACTTTCCTTCTCCTTTTGAAAATTGATCGAATCGCCAACAGTATCATTCTCAAGACCCTTCTCCACAGCAATTTGTTGATGTAAAATCACGTCCTTGCCTTGAACTACTTCAAGAGCTTCATCATTCTCCAAAAGATCAAAAGCATTCCTAGTTGTGAGAGTTTCTTTTTGATGCACACGATTAACAGTTGTACCTTAGGCCTCTTCAACTTGTTGAGCAGCTTCCTATCCTTTTTTTTTCTTGGACTCCACACGAACCCAAGCATTAGGGTTCTTGTATGGAGGTAAAACCCTTCCACCAAATCTTTTTTGATTACCTCGACCACGCGAAGGATGCGCAACAACACGATTTCCATCACTGTTCTTTTGTGTGGGCTGTGTAGGCTCAACATCTCCACTATTAACATTACCTACAACCTTGCCACTCTTTAAAATCCTAACAGATTCTACAGTCGCAGCCTCATCCTCCAATCCTCCAAAGTCATTTTTTTGCACAAGTTCTGGATGCAATACATAACATTCACTGTCGCAATGACCTTGAAGCCTACATTCCCTACAATATTTAGGAACATAGTCCTATCTAATACGAACCCACTTAAACCTTGCTTCACCCATTGTGGAGTTTTTGATTCCAATACGAACCCGTTGTGGACGAGTCGCCAAAAGATCAAGCTCAACTTTAACTTTCGCACAACTAGGTCGAGAGTTCGCTTTGGTTGCAGCATCTACTTGAAGTGGTCGTCCAATAGCTCTTGCCAAGGAAAAAACAGTTTCCTTACCAAAGAAGACGGGTGGCAAACCAGGGAACGAAACCCAAGCAACACCAATCGAAGTTTCTTCATTCGGATCAAACCAAACCTCATACTTGAGACCTCGCATTTGGTGAAGTGTAAAACCACTCTTGACGTAGAAGGCTGGCCTAGAAAGTATATGAACATAATCCTCAAAAATGGAGATCCTAATTAGAATGTGACGAGAGTCTAAAAAACCAATATAACATGCACCTTTAAGCTCAAGTTGCAATGGGATTTGCTTCTTTATATCATGAAAATCCGGCATACCGTATGCAAACTTTCCAACCATTGCATATTGTAATTCTTCGCTAATCACCATGTTATCCACATCCTTGTCTTCCCAAAGGAAACACGGCTCTCCATGATGTAGATCAAAAATAGGCACGGCGGCAGTAGCTTCATTAGACGTGGAAGTAGGGTTTAATGTAGATTTGTAGGATTGTGTAGAAACGACCTCGGTCAGTCGTTTCGGAAGTTAGGACTCCAATTGGCGTGTCGATAATTTTAAAATATTCGTAATATCCATTAGGACCTGTCTGTAAAATTTAGGCTAAATCAATCTCGTTTGGTAGGCATCGGAAGAAGGTTTCAGTTTTTATTGGCGATAAATATTAAAAAGAGATTTTTGAGCTCGGTTTTGCCGAATGAGCTCCGATTCGAAATTCGAAAGCACCGTTGGGTTCGTATGATTATTTATGACCTTTGTGAACTTTCGAAAGTGAATTTCGATGTTGTTCGGCTAGTTTCCACAAAAATGCCGGAAGTTAAATAATTTGACTTCTTTTCATTTAAATTCGCATCTTAGGTCTCGGGAGTCCAATTTGAGATCCGTCTTCGTGAGTATGTTACATATATTTTTTATAACTTGTATGCAATAGTTGGAATTATTTCGAATATTGTAGGGTACTAATTTAATTTTTGTCGCGAAAAGAAAAGTAAAAGAAATAAAAGGAAAAAAAAAAAGAGAATAAAACAAATTAGGCAGGCGGTGGGTGTTGGGATTATATAATCCCTAAGCAAGCCTTAAGCAGCATACAAAAAAATTGAACAGACACTTTGAGGAAGGAACGAGAAACAGAGAAAATTATCAGAAAAAATGCCAGAAAATGAGAAAAGGAGCCGGGAAAAAATAGAATTTTCACCCTGAAACATTCAGGTAATGATCCTAATATATCATTTGAGTTTATTACGTGTGTTTAAATATATTTTAACGGTAAAACTTGGAATATTAGACATCGTTTTAACAAGTTCAATTAATAGTTTGAAGGGTCAAATGGACCTTGATAATGAAATTGATTATATATTCGCACTCAGTGAGTTATGGGCAACATATAAATATAAATTATTTGGGGTTTGGTTATGTGACCTTAAACCCTGTATATAGGCCTGGCCTGCATATTGCGTATGCGAATAGGGTATCAGGTTCTTAACTGGATTGCCCTAAGACGTAAGGAATGAAGCCTTTAGCCTAATGTGATATATTTTTCTGCTTATTGAACACAGTGGGATCGTTTGGAAATGAATTCAAAGAATAAAGCGGTTATTGGGTAGCAGTGCTAACTTTGGAGGGAGGTAAGTGTTTAAGTGGATTTTCTACCACGTGTTCCTTACGTGTGTAGCTGCTGATAGGCGTACTCCTTACGCCTTAGCTTTGGATTTACATTGTGTATTATATGGTATGTCCTGTTGTTGGTATTGTATTGAGGAACTGAGCATAATACTATGGCTGTGAGTTGGCATCTGCTTCACGGCTGTCGATGAGAGTCACGCGCCGGTGAAGGGTTATTATTGCATCACATTGCATTCATATGCATTATATTTCATTCATATGCATTACATTGCATATCATATTGGGTGCAGGAGTATTCCGCCCCAGGAGCAAGAGTATTCCGCTCCATTGTATCATATTGAGGGTAGGAGTATTCCGCCCCAGGAGCAGGAGTATTCCGCTCCATTGTATCATATTGAGGGTAGGAGTATCCCGCCCCAGGAGCAGGAGCATTCCGCTCCATTGTATCATATTGAGGGTAGGAGGATTCTGCTCCATTTCATCATATTGAGGGTAGGAGGATTCTGCCCTCGGAGTAGGAGGATTCCGCTCTATTGCATTATATTGAGGGTAGGAGGATTCCGCTCCATTGCATCATATTGAGGGTAGGAGGATTCCGCCCTCGGAGCAGGAGGATTCTGCTCCATTGCATTATATTGAGGGTAGGAGGATTCCGCCCCCAGAGCAGGAGGATTCTGCTCCATTCATTTGGCACATGTGACCCTTTGCATCATATTTCAGTTCATTTCATTTCATCTCACTTCATTTCATTTCATCTCAATTCATACTATTGTGTAGACTTGCGGCACATGACTACTGTTCTTCTTATATGCGCATCGCTTATTCGTTGATATGTTTCTGCCACGCACCCTTGGTTGAGTTTAGAAGTTTCTTACGTGTTTCCGGTTGTTATCTGGCTCTGCCTTTTTATAATTTAAATAGAAGGAATTTGGTTTATATGTTTCTTCTCCTGGCTAGCTATCCTATTCCTTGAGGTGGATAGTCTGCCCCACTTATTGAGTCCTTTTGACTCACCCTTGTTTGTTGTTTCTTGTCTATCTATTTCGTTTCGGCAGGTTCGCTCCAGGATTGAGTTCGCCGCGTTGTTCCGGAGCGAAGACGACTTCAGCTGTCATGGTGAGCCAAATTTATTCCGGATGGCCACCAGCTTATTGTTTATTATTTCAGCTGCATTTTGCTCCCTTCATGAGGTATCTGTCTTCTTTGTACTATTAGATGTCTAGGCTGGATAGCCCTAAACCTAGTATGTTGGGTAGTCAGCTGTAATTTCTTTTGTATAGCTTAAAGGTATCAGTATGTCTGTGTTTTTTTTAATCTTTCCCTTATTCGTGAATTGTTATATTTAGTTTCCTGATTTTATTTGTAAGGGTTCGCCCGACGGGTCTAGGGGAGGATATCGGGTGCCCGCACGGCCTAACAGGATTTTGGGTCGTGTCAGTTGGTATCAGAGCCCGGTTTATAGTGTATCCAGACTCAGACAGTGTCTAGTAGAGTCTCGCTGATGGGTACGTAGACGTCTGTACTTATCTACGAGGGGCTATGATGGAATTTAGGAAGTTTCACTTCCTTCTTTTCTGATCGTGCGTCAGTCTAGGATACAAAAGTATTTTCGTTAATTCCTTCGTGGTAATTGTGAAACCCTCATGAGATAAATCAGCAAATGGTATGAGTTCAAGACGAAGCAGTCTTGCTGACGAAGCCCCGAGAGTTTTTGATCATGCTGACGATCTAGTTACGGAGGTCCCAGCTGTACGAGCTCGCGATGGGCAAGGGAGTAGGGCTTTGTGGTTCCCTTGGCTCTCTACGATGCTTTACGAGAATCTTGGCGACGCAAATATCGTAAGAACCTATTATTCGCTGGGCAGCCTATCAGGTTGCCACATGTGCAAAAGTTCGATCTCAGGGAGCTCCTTTTCTGGTTCTTAGTATTGCTGCAGTAAATTATATTCCAGAGGTAGTATGTGTTGTACCTCTAATTGTTCTGGCTGGTTAGCCAGCCGAGGTATTAGTTCGGTCCGAGTGTCCGAAGAGGCTGCATTATTTTACCCAATTGAATCTTCCAATATTCTTAAGCCATGCATCAGATAATTCATGCGTAATAAAATGATGTCAGCATATCCTTCAGGCTCTTGATTATATCGAGCGATATGGTATTGTTATTCTTCTTTCCAGTTTCAGGGTCCAACCTTGAATTTGTGGGCCACTCTCTTATTAGCTAATTTGGTTCGATTTTTCTTCTAGATTCGTGGAAAGGTTCCTTTCGAGTAGCGAGTGAAATGAAAAGTGTTGCCAATTTGAGTGGATTAGACAGGGTAGCCTGTCGGTTTGCTTGTTGGTTTCAGAATGTGAGATTGAATTCTATAAAATGGCTGAATATGCATTAGAACTAGTCCATGAACCTTCCGAGAATGTTCAAAGATTTATTGCTGACCTTTCTCCTTCCTTGAGATCCCAGATGGCTCGAGATATTGAGGTCGGGATCTCATTTGATGTTGTTGTTGATATTGCTCAAAGTTATTAGGCATACCATGAGTTAGAGCAGGAGAGGAAGAGATCCCGTGGCCCTGGTGGGCAACCATGGTACCTCATTTGGAGGTAAGAGTTCTGATTATTTTGGGAGGTCACCTTTCAGGTTATCTCAGCTTGTGTCACTTGATTCTTAGAGTGCGCCAGTAGCTCATCAAGATCAGATTTAGTTTTCTCTTTACAGCTATCAACAATCTTTCTAGCTTCCATTTTTCAGCGAAAATGTGGTATCATTGTCGTGAGTCTGGCTATCCTTTAAAGAGTTTTCCGTTACTCCGGGAAGCAGGCAGTCGTCCTTTCTCTCGTCATCAGGCACCTGCAAGTCGCAGCAAATTTCATTTAGATCTTAATCAGCTAGAGAAATGCCATCATCCAATAGAGGTCGGGAGCATGGTGGTAGTGGTTCTTCTAGAAGTAATTATCAGGGTAGCAGCTCGGCTCAGCCTGAGAGGCAGTTCTATGAACTGCCAGTTTGGCAGGATGCTGAGGCACCCAATGCAGTAGACCCTTGTATTTCTTCTTCCCTTAAATGTGAGAAACATTTGATTCTTTCGATCGATCTGGAAATGGTGTTTCTTATCATGTTAGGCAAATTAGGCAGGCGGTGGGTGTTGGGATTATATAATCCCTAAGCAAGCCTTAAGAAGCATACAAAAAAATTGAACAGACACTTTGAGCAAGGAACGAGAAACAGAGAAAATTATCAAGAAATATGCCAGAAAATGAGAAAGGGAGCCGGGAAAAATAGAATTTTCACCCTGAAACATTCAGGTAATGATCCTAATATATCATTTGAGTTTATTACGTGTGTTTAAATATATTTTAACGGTAAAACTTGGAATATTAGACATCGTCTTAACAAGTTCAATTAATAGTTTGAAGGGTCAAATGGACCCCGATAATGAAATTGATTATATATTCGTACTCAATTTAGTTATGGGCAACATATAAATGTAAATTATTTGGGGTTTGGTTATGTGACCTTAAACCCTGTATATAGGCCTGGCCTGCATATTGCGTATGCGAATAGGGTATCAGGTTCTTAACTGGATTGCCCTAAGACGTAAGGAATGAAACCTTTAGCCTAATGTGATACATTTTTCTGCATATTGAACACAGTGGGATTGTTCGGCAATGAATTCAAAGAATAAAGCGGTTTTTGGGTAGCAGTGTTAACTTTGGAGGGAGGTAAGTGTTTATATCCATTTCTTTATAGGCACCTGGCCTCGTGGATTTTCTACCACGTGTTCCTTACGTGTGTAGCTGGCGATAGGCGTACTCCTTACGCCTTAGCTTTGGATTTACATTGTGTATTATATGTTATGTCCTGTTGTTGGTATTGCATTGAAGAACTGAGCATTGTACTCTGGCTGTGAGTTGGCATCTACTTCCCGGCTGTCGATGAGAGTCCCGCGCCGGTGAAGGGTTATTATTGCATCACATTGCATTCATATGCATTATATGTCATTCATATGCATTACATTGCATATCATATTGGGTGCAGGAGTATTCCGCCCCAGGAGCAGGAGTATTCCGCTCCATTGTATCATATTGAGGGTAGGAGTATTCTGCCCCAAGAGCAGGAGTATTCCGCTCCATTGTATCATATTGAGGGTAGGAGTATTCCGCCCCAGGAGCAGGAGTATTCCGCTCCATTGTATCATATTGAGGGTAGGAGGATTCCGCCCTCAGAGCAGGAGGATTCCGCTCCATTGCATCATATTGAGGGTAGGAGGATTTCGCCCTCGGAGCAGGAGGATTCCGCTCCATTGCATTATATTGAGGGTAGGAGGATTCCGCCCCCGGAGCAGGAGGATTCCGCTCCATTTGTTTGTCACACGTGACCCTTTGCATCATATTTCATTTCATTTCGTTTCATCTCACTTCACTTCATTTCATTTCATCTCAATTCATACCATTGTGTAGACTTGCGGCACATGACTACTGTTCTTCTTATATGTGCATCGCTTATTCATTGATATGTTTCTGCCACGCACCCTTGGTTGAGTTTAGAAGTTTCTTACGTGTTTCCGGTTGTTATCTGGCTCTGCCTTTTTATAATTTAAATAAAAGGAATTTGGTTTATATGTTTCTTCTCCTGGCTAGCTATCCTATTCCTTGAGGTGGCTAGTCTGCCCCACTTATTGAGTCCTTTTGACTCACCCTTATTTGATGTTTGTTTCTTGTCTATCTATTTCGTTTCGGCAGGTTCGCTCCAGGATTGTGTTCGCCGTGTTGTTCCGGAGCGAAGACGACTTCAGCTGTCAGGGTGAGCCAAATTTATTACGGATGGCTACCAGTTTATTGTTTATTATTTCAGCTGCATTTTGCTCCCTTCAGGAAGTATCTGTCTTCTTTGTACTATTAGATGTCTAGTCTGGATAGCCCTAAACCTAGTATGTTGGGTAGTCAGCTGTAATTTCTTTTGTACAGTTAGAGGTATCTGTATGTCTGTATTTTTTTTTAATCTTTCCCTTATTCGTGAATTATTATATTTATTTTTCTTGATTTTATTTGTAAGGGTTCGCCCGACGGGTCTAGGGGAGGATGTCGGGTGCCCACACGGGCTAACCGGATTTCGGGTCGTGTCAGTTGTTGTGGTTGTAATGATAAAGAAGGGTTAGGATTAGTAGTAGAAACCTAGACAACCCCAGTAGGGGGCTGTCTCAGATCTCAAAAATCACCCAAATCACCATAGCTAGAGAGAATAGTTGGACGCGGGGCGTTTTGTTTTTTGGGGGGTTTTTTTTTTTAAGCGAATATCACCAAGCTTTTAGCTTAGTGACACAATTTATTAATAATGAAATCCAAAAAACAAGGTCTTACAAAAATAAAGAGAAACAAACGACATGTGGAAACTATGTAAAGTATAGCTAACAACGTCCTATATGCTTGCCACTGAATTACACTTCCCCAATTGGGTTGAGCATTAAAAAATGCTAATACCACCAATATAAGGTTGCATAATACAATAACAATGCATTTAACAATTAATGTAGTAGCTATATCTAAAAATGAGTAGCAAAATAAATTAGAGCTAGAGACCTTGCCAGATGCCCCTACGTGAGTGAGTGTGCATGGGAAACTATACAAAGCAGCTCCCTTACAACAAAAAAGCAATCCACTTTGTCCAACAAATCTGCACCAAAAACACCCCCGCAGCGACGAAAATAAATGGTGAAGCACCGATGTTGCACTCTTCAAACAGGCATGAAACAGTGGTGCTCCACCGGCAACTAAGTAACTGTAAAGCCCCATTGAAAATATTGAGCCAAATTGATCTCCTCGTGCAACATTATCCAACCAACTCAAATTGTAATCCTTGTGTCGAGCTATAAAAAGTGATACCAATGTGTCTGCTCCCCACACAAAAATCCCCATGTGAAGTTCCCAATGTGGTAAGGACCCCGCTGCTTCATAAAAGAGTAAAATAACATGGCAAAGTGCACAAAGGTACTCCACCTGTAGCTTTAGGAACCATTTATTAGCAGCTGCGTCACAATGTCGTAAAATAGGATTAACACACCGGTGCCTCATCGTCAAAAGTTCATACCCAACGAAAAACCTGAAATTATTCTTGTTTACCAGCTGCAAATTTCCACGACCCACGACAAAAATGCACCTAACCTGTGACACACTTATCTTGATAACATAATAAACAACGAGCACAGTAGATACCCAACCTTTGAAGATGAAAACAAAGGCAAGGTGAAGCAAACATAAGTCACATCTTTCACTTGTTGCTATGAAGCTCCACAGCAAACATACGTCACATGTTTTTTGGGTTTTTTTTTTTTTTTTAATCAAGAGTCAACTAGGCATTGCACCTAGTGACCATTTTTATTAATAAACAACAAAAAGAAATACAATGTCTTACAATGTGTGCACCAAACAAGTGCAAAAATCAAATGTACCGTACTTCTCTCTAAAAAAATCACCAAGTTTACTTCTTATCCTCACTCTCTTGGGTTGAATGCCATTGGGCATTAATACCACCAAGTAGAATGAAAACAAGTCATAATCTTGATGCCAATGAATAAGAGAAATAGGATCTAAGTAACTATCAAAACAAGGGGCACAAGCTAGCCAATTAACTAATCTTGATCCTTGTTGTTGGCAGGGTGTATGAGACTCCAGAAAGTGTAGCCAAAGTAGACGTAGATGCAGCATCATAGCACTTCCCAGATGATTGAAGCAATGTAGGTCTCCTTGAGCTATAAGTAATGCAATCAGCACCAATTCAAGCTGATTGAAGCATTGTGAGAAGCCTTGAGCAAGCAGGATTGTGATCAGCATCCTTCTAAAGTGAATCAGCATCCTTCCCAGTAGATTGAAGCAATGTGTGAGTCCTTGAGCAATCAACAAAGTTATCAGCATCATTCCAAGTTGAGTCTGAGCTAAATAAGGATTTAGCATTGTACAAATCCTTCTATAAAGCAACTTAGATATCATGAAGTATGTAGAAAAAGACAATGGAACAAGCTGAATATGATGTATAATATCAATCCCAGCTTGTATGAAAGTCAAAATATGCATTGTAATCCAACTTTCCCTTTTTAGTGTTGTTTCAGCATAATTGCTTTGAGTGAGTCGACTAAGGCAGTGAAGCACCAGTGCTCCATCAGTATAACACTTATAGAGCACCGGTGCTCCACCATTGTTCCTCAGCATCTTGCTAAAAATCATAGCAACAATGTATTCCAAATGATTTGTGCATGTCTCCATCTTGTACCTGCAACCAAAGAAGCTAAAGTTAGTATAAACAACCCCTATGATCTCCACTTTAAAGTCTTGATCATAGGGGGCAATGTTCAAACTCCAATCAGCGCCTCCTACACCTTCTCCTCCTCTGATTGTCATCACCTTGAGCCTTTCCATCTCTTAGCTCTAAACTCCACACAATGATGCTTATCAAAGTTGACAATGAACTTGGCCTTAGGAGGCATTTCACCAAAAGAAGTATAACAAACGGTGGGCAACTCATATGCTAGATTGGCAAGACAATCAGCTAGCTTATTGCCCTCCCTCAATGTATGTTTAAATTGGAATCTCCCTAGTTGTTTCAACTTCATAATATCCTCCACAATAGAAGCAATAGACCACATAGGTTGCCAGGCTCCTTCAATCACTTGCTTGACAACTAGAGAGTCAGTTTCAATCACAACTTCTCCTAAGCCATTCGCCACACTGTATTTCATGGCTTCCCTAATAGCCATAGCCTCAGCATACATATTGTTGTGCTCCCCAATGAGCTTAGCAAAGGCATACAATACATCACCCTCTACATTCCTCACACAAAATGCCATAGAACTAGGGCCAGGATTCCCCCTAGAGGCACCATCAGTATTCACATTTAGGACTCCAAAGTTTGGTACTTTCCATCCAACTTTGATGTACCTGAATCTAGGCAAATAAGCCTCCAAAGCATTGACAATATCAGGCCATGATTGTCTCACCAAAGAAACAAAAGGGAACCTCAGCTTCACAAAGTAAAACAAATTGCTAGTGACTTCATAAAGCAGCCTAGAGTAGGATACAGTTTTATCATGTTTTAATGCATTTCTTCTCTTCCAAAGTGACCAAAGAATAAAAGAAGGAACAGTGTGAAAGACATCCTTAGTCCAAGGTTTAGGCCATTGCCTCCATCATTTAAAAAAAAACCTGATGAAGATTGCATCCATTCACCTGAACTCCTGCAGCTTGAGCAAAATACTTCCACAGACTGTTGGCCACTTGACTTGTCCTGAAAAGATGTTCTCTAGTCTCAATGTCAGGAGATGTGCAGCAACAACACCTGGATGGGAATTGATATCCCATTTTCTTCAATTCATCAGCAATTGGTAGCTTAAATTTCCACAATCTCCACATCATAAAAGACACTTTCATTGGCATCCCTTTCACCCACATAAACCTGGAGATAGGGACCCTATGCTGCTTCACTCTCATGTAGTTCCATGCACTACTCACTGAAAATTTGCCATTTGATGACAAGCCCCACCAAGCCTTGTCTCTTCTCTGATCAGTCCCAAGCAAGTGAACATTCTGAAGAATGTGATCAACAATGTCTTCAGGTAGTAGGAGATGCAAAAGCTCTACATTCCAGGTTCCCTCATCAATCACCTCTCTCACATTGTTGTACCAAAGCTCATAGTTAAAAATAGAAGGTACAATGAAGTACAATGGTCCAAGTCCTGACCAATTGTCATACCAAAGATGAGCTGAACCCTGTCTAATCTACCAGTGTATCTCATGGTCAATAGCCTCCATAGCTTGAATCATCTTCTTCCAGACATAGGAGCCTTGCGTGAAAGGCACAATTGCCTTGTGTAGCTTCTTGCAAGACTTGTTAGACATATATGTAACCCAAAGAGAGTCTCCAGTTCTGAAGTTCCACCAAAGCTTAGCAAACAAAGCACTGGACACATCAAACAAAGACCTGAATCCCATGCCTCCTTCTTCAACTGGCAGGCATAGATTCTTCCAGGAAGACCAATGCCTATTGGATCCTTCTTGTGAGTTTCCCCAAAAGAACTTAGCAAAGAGCTTATGCAACTGATTGAGCACACTATCTATAGGATTCACTGCAGATAGGAGGTGTATTGGCATACTTTGTAACACATGTTTGATCAGGATGGTCCTTCTTCCAAAGGAGAGCATTTTTGTACTCCACCCATGAATTCTTGAAGTAACTTTCCCAACTAGTTCCTCATAGTATATCTTCTTTCTCCTACCATAAAAGATAGGGCAGCCTAAGTAAGTGAAGGGAAAATCCTTCTTCTAGATGCCAGTGATCCTTTCTACTTTTTGTATTTCATCTTCTCCCACTGAGGAATGCAAGTAAATAGCACTCTTTTCCTTGTTTATCTTCTGACCTGACACAGCTTCATAAGCTTGCAAAGCACCAGTGATCAAGTGTAAGGAATCCTCATGAGCTGAGGTGAAGAGGATAGTATCATCAGCATATGCTAGATGATTAAGATGAGGACTCCACTTAGGCATTGCATAGGGCCTATAGAAGCTATGAGTGTTGAGAGAGTTCAAGGTCCTAGAGAGAACTTCAGCAGTGAGGATGAACAAAGTAGGTGACAAGGGATCACCTTGCTTCAGACCTCTACCTGAATGAAAGAATCCATAGCTTTGGCCATTGAACAAAACTGAGTACCAGTTTGATGAAACAAGCTGGAAGATGACATCTATAAACTCATGACAAAACCCCATCTTCCTCAACACCATTGTCAAAAAGGGCCAGGACACCCTATCATATTCCTTCATCATGTCCAGCTTAACTACTACATTTGCATCTTCTCCTCTCTCATTGAATCATGAATGATTTCCTGAGCAAACAAGACATTCTCTACTATGCTTCTCCCTTGAACAAAGCCTGCCTGATTCTGTGAGATGAGTGTAGGTAGAACCTCTACCAATCTATTGTGAACAACCCTGGAAAGGACCTTGTTGATGAAGTTGCTTAGGCTTAGAGGTCTGAGATCATAAAAGGTTGTGACTGAAGGCTTTTTAGGGATCAAAACTAGATTAGTGTGTGTGACATATCTAGGGATGTGTCTTCCACTAAATAATGCCTGCACCACCCTAACAATATCATGCTTGATGATATCCCAAGCAACATGAAAGAACCTGCAAGTATAACCATCAGGGCCACTAGCACTATCACTATTGAGCCCAAACACTGCTTGTTTAACCTCTTCCTCCCAAGGCACCTTTGTAAATGTCTCATTCTGCTCTTCACTGATCATAGTAGGGACATTCATCAAAAGATCATAGTTGTTAGATACCTCCTCAGTAGCAAATTGTCTCTGAAAGAACCACAAAGCTTCATTAGCCATTGCTTCTTGAGAGTTGATCCAATTGCCATCCCTATTTTGAATTCTGCTCACATGTAGCTTCTTTCTTCTTCCATTGACATGAAAGTGAAAGAACTTAGAGTTCACATCCCCTTCTTTGAACCATTGTATGCCAGCCTTTTGCTTCCAGAATTCAACTTCAATTGCAAGGTACCTCTTCAGCTCAGCTTCAGCCTTCTTCAATGCCTCTCTATTCTCAGGTGTTGGTGCTAACTCCAGTTGGTACTCATGTGCCAAGATAATGTCCTCCAGTGTGGAAACCTGTTGAAAGATATTCCCATAAGTAGCTTTACTCCAGGCAGTCAACTTCTTCTTCAAAGTCTTTAACTTAGTATTGAGAGAATAGAATGGATCTTGTGCAGCTTCAATGTCCCAATGCTCCTTTACTAGATCAAGGAATGAGTCATGTGAGGTCCAGAAGTTAAGAAATTTAAAGGGCTTGATTGTAGGAGTATCATACTGTGAGAACTTAATCAACATAGGGGAATGATCTGAGCCCACTCTAGCAAGGTGATCAATTTCAATCTTAGTGCACATATCCACCAATTTCTGATTGCCTAAGCATCTATCAAGCCTCTTTAGAATAAACTCTTCTTCAGTTCTACCATTCCACCAAGTGAAGATGCTTCCAGAATGAAAACCAAGCTCCATAAGCTGACAATTAGCTAAAGTAGAAGCAAACTCTTCATACTCAGACATGAAGACTGGTAGTCCCCCATACTTTTCATTCTCAAATAAGATGACATTGAAGTCCCCAGCAACCAGCCAAGGCTTCACATTATCACTAGCAAAGTACTGCATTGCTTCCCAAAGAAAGAATCTATCACCAGCATTTGTTTTTGCATACACAAATGTAATGAAAATATCTTCATCAAAGAAGTGGTTGTTGAGGGAAAGTGTGATCTGCTGCTCATCATTCATCACCTCTTGCACTTCAAAATCAGCATTAACAAACACCCACACCTTCCCATTTACATTGTGAAAGCACCAATCCATCCCATGTCTCAACTTATAGCTATTAATAGTACTCACATCTTGGAATGGTTCCATCAATCCTATAACTTGAAAATGCTTCCTTTGATGTAATGTGATAAGCCTATCAAAAGCTTCTTGAGTATTAACTGACCTTATGTTCCAGATGTGGAGCTTATCCATCTAATTCTGCTTGGTTGAGGTTGATCTCAAAGCCTTGATTTTGTCAGGATCCTGACTATACTTCTTCTTGTTCCTCTTTTGTGCCTGCTTGGATTGATTTGAAAACTCTAAGGGTGCTGGAGGGATCAGCTGCTGCTGTGATCTTGCACTTCTTGGAGACAAATCAGCTTCCCTAGCAACTTGTTCAAAGTTATGAGCAGTGGAGTCTTCATCAAGTTCTTGATGCTCAAGCCTGCCTGGGCTCAAAGGGCCATCCATCAATTTTATACCTTCCTGAGTTTGTACATCCTTGGCAATTGGTTGCAATGACATGTTTTCTAAAGGATCATCTTCATCATCATCAGAAGTAGCACCTGTAGGAATCAGGGAGGAGCCTTGAGCAAGATCCTCATCCTGAGTTTGGCTTGGTACAGTTGAAGCAGTCGTGTTTAAATTACAATTGAGAAAATTGTTCTCTCCCACATCGACTGAAGGAAATGAAGGTACCCTAGGTATAAAAGCCACTTCCTTTCCCGTACCAGATTTAACTAACTCTAGGGCTTTATGCATTAACTCCCAAGCCCCAGAATTAATTCCCCTCAGCTCCTTCAATGTATCCTCATTAAACACGCTGCGCTTACCAACCAAATCTACCTCGTGAACTGAGTTTTCAGTCTGTGGAATCACAATTAAAGCGCGATCTTTGTCTGAACCACCAGCTCTTTTCAATTCTCCCAGCTCGAGTTCTTCATCAACCCTAGCATCCTGGGCTGCTTCACACAATTCTTTCTCTTTTAAATTATTTTTAAAAGTTTCTTCAACCAACTGACGAGTACTTATTGCTCCAGTATCAATAGCTTTAGGAATTACATTCCTTAAAGGATTTGAATTTGTATTTCCGTTTTCAACTTGCATAGGATTAACATCCTTCCTAGTTAACTTCACACCCTTTTCCTCACCTGCTTGGACTTCAATAACCTTATCTTCCTCAGCTTCTAAAACTGCAAATGATTTCTCAACTTGAACATTATCACCCTTAGCTTTAACACCCTCCTTATTCTGATTTTTCTTGTTCTCAACTCTTACCCAGGAATTAGGGTTTCTATTTGGATTCCCACTCTTCCTTGTGTTACCTTGTCGAGCATCCTGCATTGTATTACCCTTGTTGAGCTCCTCAATCAAAGCTGGAGCTTCTTTATCATTCAAATTTCCCACAAGCTTGCCACTTTTAAGCACCCTAAGAGGCTGCTTCTTCTCAGCATTCTCACCTTTTGAAAGCACCTTGTCATCTAATTCCGGATGCAATATAAAACATTGCTCTTCATCATGCCTTTGCAACTTGCAATGATTGCAATACTTAGGCAAATAGTCATACTGAACCTTGATCCATTTGTACTTAACATCACCAGTGGTCGAATTCTTGATTCCAATTCTCTCTCTTTGAGGTCTTGGAGAGAGTAAATCTACTTCTACCTTAACCTTAGCACAACTAGGTCTTGTTCTAGCCTTTGTAGCTGCATCCAATTGCAATGGCTTACTAACTGCACTAGCCAATGCAAACACTGCTTCCTTGACCAAGAAAACTGGTGGCAAGCCTGGAAAGGAGATCCAAGCAACAGCCATTGAAGTCTCCTCTCTTGGATCAAACCACATATCATATTTCAATGCTCTCATCTGATGGTACACATTTGCAAATTTGAGATAAAAGGCAGGCCTAGACAATAGATGAACATAGTCTTCCAAAAGTGAAACCCTGATAAGAACATGCCTAATATGTAAGAAACCTATTGAACACTCTCCTTTCAAGTCACATTGCAATGGTAATTGCTTTTTAAGCTCGTGAAAGGCAGGCATGCCATATGAGAACTTGCCCACGACTGCATATTGTAATTCTTCATGAATTACCATGTTGTCCACATCTTTGTCATCCCAAATAAATGAAGGTTCTCCATGATAAAGTTCCATGGTTGGATCAGGGATAGAAGGTATAACAAAAGGTCGAGCAGTAGGTTTTAATGTTGAGGCATACGATATAGGTGGTGGATTGTTATTAGTAGGTGATATAGTGATGTTAGGGGGGTAGCATTAGGCTGGACAACCCCAGTGGGGGCTGTCCAGTGGCCGGAATGGCCATGGGAGCTGGCCGAAGTGAGATCGCCTAGAATCGCCTAAATCGCCTAGTTCTAGAGAGAAAACTAGGCGCGGGGTTGGGGGGGTTTAGGGTTTAGTGTTTCTGCTGGAGGGTTTTTTTTTTTAAATTAAGAGTCAACTAGGCATTGCACCTAGTAACCATTTTTGTATATAAACAGAAATAAATACAAGGTCTTTACAAATTGTGCACAAAGCAAGTGCAATACCAAATGTAATCTGTCTCTCCCTAAAGTGGCACCAAGTTTACTTATTATCTTCATTCTCTTCGGTTGAATGCCACTGGGCACTAATACCACCAAGTAGCATGAAGTTAACTCACACCCTTGATGCCTACAAACATGAGAAGTAAGAATTAATAACTTGTTAGAGCAACGAATACATAAGACATAAATGAGTATACATTAAATTATCAAATGAGGTTAATGTGATGCGGGGCAAATTGGAGCCAAAGCGCCAACCATCATGAGCCAAGCTTGAGAGCACAAGGAAGACAAGTCACGGGCTCCGGGAAGCGACTTGAAGATCATGCAAAGGAGTGCCAAGGAAAGAGGACCACTTAGGCTCCAAGGGAGGGGCTCGGGAGACACATTTTGAGCCGTTTCAAGAACCTCCAGGAAGAGGCGGACCGCCCGTTTCACTAGGCGGACCGCCTACTAGAATTCAAGCCTCTGGATCTCTGGCCGCCTCTATTTTGGGCGGACCGCCTACTCCAAGTAGGTGGGGCGCCTACTCCAAGTAGGTGGGGCGCCTGTTTTGCCTACAAAGCACTAGGCGGGGCGCCTCTTTTCACTAGGCGGGGTGCCTACTTCCGAGCCATTTGAAGACTTGTTTTTATGGTGTAATTCCTATTCTAGCCTTAAGTGCTTATATTGCACTAACTTGTCTTATGGGCTTTTAGTCATTTCATTTAGAGTTGTGGTGAACCTATAAATACCACACTTAGTCATTTATTTGGAGCTAGTTTTGAAGATAGAATAGGCTTGGCCATTCTTGTTGAAGCATTGACTTCATGTATCTCTTTCGTTGAATCCATGGTGGATCACCGCTAGTGTGACTCCCGTTTAATGGTTCAAGTCTCTTCTCCCTTTTGAATCAATCTATGTGTTTAGTTTGATTCGTTCTTTCTTCTATTTCTATTCTCCCCCTTCCCTATTTTCCCTCTATCGTGTTTACTTTGATTGCTTCCGTTACTTGTTATTCGCTTCCGTAGTTTTGATCCGTATCATCTTGGTATCAGAGCAAGGCTCGGGTTTCGTTCTTACGAATCCACGTTCCTTGTTCATCCTATCTTTACTTTATTGTTATTGTGTTTATGTTCTTGAGAAAAGAAGAAAAAACAAAAAAATTAAAAAAGTGAAAATTACAAAAATTCATGTTATGGATTGGATTCGATTACCTATTGAGTATTTGATATCGGGGATCGATCTATGATGTTTATTTGTTGATTTGGTACCCTCGTTTCTTGATTTGGTGTTGAAAATCACAAGTTAGAAAAATCAAATCCCCAAAATTGAAAAACCCTTGAATTTGATTGAAATTTCTTGATTTGGTTTCGTTATGGATGGTTTCGTTATGGATTGGGTGTTGTTATAAATCATTGGGGATTGATTGGAGTAGTTGAAAACACCATTGGGTACCTTCGGATTGGAAAAAAACACATTGGAACATAGAAATTTGGGTGCAAAAGGGCCAAAAACCCGTTTTCGGACTGTGCTGAAAGCACCAGTAGGCGGGGAGCCCCAAATAGTAGGTGGTCCGCCTATTTTTTTGTTGCTCTCTGTATTTTGAGTAGGCGGGGCGCCCACCCTAAGTAGGCGGACCGCCCACTCCTGGAGGGCCTCCGTTTGGCTTCGTTTCGTGTCTTTTTGTGTTCAGTTTGCTTCCGTACCTCTTGGTTAGTGTTTCTAGGGTATTAGTCCTACTTTATTAACACTAATCTTTGATTCCTTAGGGTATTGTGTGTCTTGGAGTCTTTACTTAAATTCGTAGATCTTGCTTGCTTCAAGTGCGCATTAAATTAGCTTCCGTACATCGAGTCACTTAAACTCCATTCCGAACCATTACTTGGGTGCATTAGTTGATTGATCTTGCCATTGTGATTACTAAGAGACAAGAAGGTCTTGAGTGGAAAAAGGCTTGAGTGGTGAGAACAATAGAGTTTGGTCACAAAAGCCAACGACCTTGAGTGTATACACGAGTGGAAAGAAAATTGAGTGACATCTTTTGAGTGATACACGTTAGGGAGTGAATTTGTGAGGTTCTTTACTCTTTTGTTACAACTATGGCCTCGGATGACGATTGTGGAGGGTATGACTCATGCGGAGATGATGGAGACTATGGTTCCTATGATGGTGATGATGGGTATTGCTATGATGATTCGGGGAACCAAGGCTCCTATGATGATGAAGCGGGTCACTATGTTGATTATGAAGATGAAGAAGACTATGGGGCTTTCGAAGATGAATGTGAAGAATCTTATGCTCCAAGTCAAGAATGTGAAGATAGTGACGCTTCGAGGTATGATGATCCTACTTACTCTTCTTGTGATGAATTTGAACATGATGGTAGTGACGTAGAGAGAATTGATGATGAGGTTGATTATGCGGATTGTGCATATGCATCTTCTCTTGATGTTGCTTGTGGTGTGCAAGGGAGTAGTAGAGGTCCTTCCATTAGTATGGGAGGAGGTGGTGGTTGTTCCATGGGAAGGGAGAAGCTTGCATATTCTACTTATGCTAAACGGCTTGATACTTCTAACTCCCATGTGAAGGGTGGGATGAGAAGTGTTGCTTTTACCGTTACGGGGGTGCAATGCTCTAGTAGTGGTGGTAGGAGTGGTGCTATGGGCTATGGAACCAAGGCGAGAAGCAATTATGGGTTCCATAGTGGTACTCCTTCCCCGACTTTCAACAACACTTCTAATGTTGAAAGAGTGACGGGAAGTGGAAGTTGTTCTAGTGGTGTTGCCACTAGTGGAGGGATAAGGAGAACCCAACTTGGGGGTGATGGTTTTCTTGGACTTGATCCTATACAAGACATGTGTGAGTGTAGGTTAATTTTTGAGGTGAATGGTAGTGGAGGATGCTTGCTCAAGATTAGTGAAGCCTATGCTAATTTTGTTAATGTCTCTTGGGTTAATAGACTAAAGATACCATGCTACAAATTGAAATATCCTTATGAGTATCAAGGTGTTTGGATTACTAGTGAAGCTCGGGTACTCATATCTCAAGGGAGTTATAAGGAATATATTTGGTGTGATGTGTGTCCCATGGAGCATTATGGTGTTTGGCTAGGACAACCGTGGTTGCAAGGTAAGAGGGTGCGGTATGATATCGTGAAGGATGTGTACAAAGTGAGCACGGGGCAAAGAACTTCTGACATTGAACCTTGCCGGGCAAAGTTTAAGTTCTATCCTAGTACATTCTCTTGGCCTATAAAAAGGGTAAATGAGCAAGTATCTCAATCTAAGGATGCAAGAAAGCAAACAAGAAGTCCTACAATCACAAGCAACGGTGGGACTAGTGCAAGAAAAGAGTTGACAATTGTCAACAAGGTGAACCCCAAATCACAAGCTCCAAAGCCAAGTGGTTCACCTACAAAGAAGAAAAGGACATCAAGTGATGAGTCTCTTAGTCCTAGATTCCGGGTTGATGTTAAAAGTCCACCTACTCCGGCTATGGGTATTCTTGGGCCTCGTCCCAACTCACCCGACTTTGAGAGACAAAAGATTGAGAGGAGTAAGGGAGTGACCGGTGACATTCCTCGAGTGGAAAAAAGAGAGGATGTGTTGAGTGATGCGAGTGGGATGTCACCACCCGAATCTACACCTAACCTTGAAAAGAAAATAAGGGAAAAGAAAGAGGGAAAAAAGAGTGAGGACACCCCTTATTCTAACCTTAACCCTTTATCTTTTTCTTCTACTTGTGTTAGCTCTTGTGTAGGTACTCTTGGAGGCAAACCAATGGAGCCTCAATCATGTTCCAAGAAGGTTGGACAAGGTGAAGAAAATCTTCAATGTGAGCTTCAAGGTGAAGAAACAACTCAAACCACTTCAAGTGCATTGAGTGAGCAAGATGGCCACTCAAAGGTATGTGAAAGTTCTTCCCTTGAACATGTTACTTCCTTGTCTTATGATAGTGTTGGTGAAAACTCTATACTAGTTGTTGATTTGTGTGATTACAATGTGTTTGCAACTAGCGTAGAGTCGGTTGGTCAACTTGTGTGTGATTGTGAACCACTAGTTGAGAGGGATGATAAGCCACATCATGATATGAGCTCGGTTTTCATTGAACCTCTCATTAGTGAAGAATGTGTAGTTGACCCTATTTGTGATCCTTGTTATGACACTCCACCTATATTTGATAAAGGGGAAGATGAGTTGAATGAATACCCTATCCTCTCCCTTGATGAATTGCTTGATAATGGTGGGCCTATGTGTTGTAGTGAGGTTGGTAGTGACCTTAAGGAGTCCCTAGTGAATGAGATGGATCGAATTGTTTTCAATGACTCCTCGGGTGAGAGTGAAGAACCTAGTCTTGATACCATGTTTTTGGGTAACCATGAATTTGAGGTGCATGCTTTTACATTTCCATTGTGTGAACATGATCTCATTTGTGGTAGCGAATTGTATCGGACTAGGATTGGTAATAGAATAGAACCTCCATGGTTTGAAAAGTTAGACTCTATGGATGATCCATTGTTTGGAACTCCAAGTGGGATGAGTGGTCTTGATATTGGTTGTGTTGAACCATCTTCTAGTAGTCCTAACCTTCATTGTGTGGACTATAATGATGAAAGACCTATTTTGGAGACCTTCCTTTAGAGTATGCCTAGTGCGGGAGATTGTCTTGGAGTTGGATTTGGAGGTGAGGAAGTCACTCTTGATTTGTGTAAGAGTGCTTCCAAGAAGGGGAGTGGAGTATTTGATGTTTGTTGTCAATTGAATTATTTTGTTTACTCCACTCCACATGTTGATCACACCTTGGCTGTTAAGCATGCCAAAGCCAATGTGTCACATTATGATAATATTGATTTGAAGGTTTGGTATGTTGTTCATAAGCTTAGGGGTCATAGGGAATTTGATTGTTATATCTTGCACGTTCCATATCCTATTGATCTCTTTGCTTGTTCTTGTGTTGGGTGCACTTGCATTTGGAGTCAAGTAGTTGGTGTTTCCTTTGGAGACATAAGCTTTTTAGTTGTTATTGATGCTTGGCTCTATCACAAGAGTGTGTTTTCCCACACTTTTGGCACTAACCTACTCTTGTAGTGGGAAACTTTGTTTGTGCTTGTTTTGTATGTAGGCTTGATGGTTTAATTTCGAGGACGAAATCCTTTCAAGAAGGGGAGGATGATGCGGGGCAAATTGGAGCCAAGCGCCAACAATCATGAGCCAAGCTTGAGAGCACAGGGAAGACAAGTCACGGGCTCCGGGAAGCGACTTGAAGATCATGCAAAGGAGTGCCAAGGAAGGAGGACCACTTAGGCTCCAAGGGAGGGGCTCGGGAGACACATTTTGAGCCGTTTCAAGAACCTCCAGGAAGAGGCGGACCGCCCGTTTCACTAGGCGGACCGCCTACTAGAATTCAAGCCTCTGGATCTCTGGCCGCCTCTATTTTGGGCGGACCGCCTACTCCAAGTAGGTGGGGCGCCTACTCCAAGTAGGCGGGGCGCCTGTTTTGCCTACAAAGCACTAGGCGGGGCGCCTCTTTTCACTAGGCGGGGTGCCTACTTCCGAGCCATTTGAAGACTTGTTTTTATGGTGTAATTCCTATTCTAGCCTTAAGTGCTTATATTGCACTAACTTGTCTTATGGGCTTTTAGTCATTTCATTTAGAGTTGTGGTGAACCTATAAATACCACACTTAGTCATTTATTTGGAGCTAGTTTTGAAGATAGAATAGGCTTGGCCATTCTTGTTGAAGCATTGACTTCATGTATCTCTTTCGTTGAATCCATGGTGGATCACCGCTAGTGTGACTCCCGTTTAATGGTTCAAGTCTCTTCTCCCTTTTGAATCAATCTATGTGTTTAGTTTGATTCGTTCTTTCTTCTATTTCTATTCTCCCCCTTCCCTATTTTCCCTCTATCGTGTTTACTTTGATTGCTTCCGTTACTTGTTATTCGCTTCCGTAGTTTTGATCCGTATCATAATGTCATCCAGGATAGAACACAGGCAGGATTTGAGCTGAACAAGTCGACTAAAGGAGTAGAGTACCACTGATCCTCGAATGTTATACCATTGGTGTACCGATGAGTCACTATTGCATTTTTAGACAAAGCTTTGAATCAAGCAAAAGAGCATATTCCCAGCTTTTATCTGAAGAAGCAGCATCATTACCAGTAGCCATTGCTTCAGGATACATATTATTATGTTCCCCAGTCAACTTAGCAAAGGCAACCCATTTCTCAAACAAAATGCCAAAGAACTAGGGCCGGGATTACCCATAGAGGCACCATCAGTATTCACCTTCAAGACTACAATATTAGGGACCTTCCATCCCACTTTAATATATCTAAATTTAGGCAAATAATTCTCAAGGACATTAACAATATCAGGCAATGACAGACTCCCAGTATTAACATAAGGAAACCTCACCTTCACAAAGTAGAAAATGTTGGCAGTGATATCATAGAGCACCCTAGAGTAAGAAACTGTTTTATCATGCTTCAAAGCATTTCTTTTTTTCCATAAAGACCAAACAATGAAAGAAGGAATAGTGTGGTAAACAATATTCAACCAAGGCTTTGGCCACTACCTCCACTACTTATAACAAACCTGTTGAAAATTGAAATTGTCAATCTGGATCCCCACTGGTTGAGCAAAGAACTTCAAGACATTGTTGGCCACTACACTTGTCCTAAAAAGGTGTTCTCTAGTTTCTATACTAGGAATAGAACATCACCAACACCTTGATGGAAATTTATATCCCATTCTCTTCAATTCATCATCAAGTGGAAGTTAAACTTCCATAGCCTCCACATCATAAAGAACACCTTGATAGGAATCCATTTTACCCACTTAAACTTAGTAATGGGTACTTTATTCTGCTTCACTCTCATGTAGTTCCATGCATTACTCACTGAAAATTTCCTATTTGATGTCAAGCCCCACCAAGCCTTGTCTCTTCTCTGATCTGACCCAAGCAAATGTACATTATGGACAATTTGATCAACAATATCTTCAGGCAGCAATAGATGTAGGAGTTCAACATTCATGTTTCCATTCTCAAGCACCTCCTTAACACTATTATACCACAAATCACAATCAAAAGTATAGGGGACTATAAAATACAATGGTCCAAGACCTGACCAATTGTTATACCGTAAGTTAGCTGAGCCTTGCCTAATCTGCCAATGAATCTCATGGTCAATAGCCTCTCTAGCTTGAATCATCTTCCTCCAAACATAAGAACCTTGTTTGTATGGTACAATAGCCTTGTGAAGCTTCTTGCAATACTTATTAGACAGGTAGGTAACCCACAATGAGTCTCCAGTTCTGAAATTCCACCACATTTTAGCAAACAAAGCACTTGAAACATCAAACAAGGATCTGAACCCCAAGCCTCCTTCATCAGTTGGCAGGCATAAATTCTTCCAAGAGGACCAGTGCCTACTAGATCCTTCTTGTGTGTTACCCCGGAAAAACTTACCAAACAGCTTGTGCAGTTGATTCAGCACACTATCTAAAGGGTTGACTGCCGATTGAAGGTGTATTGGCATACTTTACATTACATGTTTGATCAAGATTGCCCTTCCTCCAAATGATAACATCTTTGCACTCCAACCATGAATTCTAGCAGTGACTTTCCCTACCAGCTCTTCATTATAAATCTTCTTCCTCCTACCATAGAATATAGGGCAGCCTAAGTATGTGAAAGGAAATTCCTTCCTTTGAATGCCAGTAATCAGCTCCACCCTATCAACCTCTTCTTCATACACTGAAGCATGTAAATATATAGCACTCTTGTCCTTGTTTATCTTTGGGCCTGAAACTGCCTTATAGGCTTATAAAACACCAGTGATTAAATGCAAAGAATCTTCATGAGCTGAAGTAAATAAGATAGTATCATCAACATATGTTAAGTGGTTAAGATGAGGACTCCACTTAGGCATTGCATAGCCCCTATAAAAATTGTGATAGTTTAAAGTATTCAACCTCCTAGAGAGTACTTCAGCAGTGAGAATGAACAATGTAGGTGATAATGGATCACCTTGCTTCAAACCTCTCCCTGAACGAAAGAAACCATAACTCTGGCCATTGAATAGATCTGAGTACCAGTTGGATGACACAAGCTGAAAAATGACATCAATAAACTCAGGACAAAACCCCATTTTCCTTAGCACCACTGTCAAAAAAGGTCAAGACACCCTATCATAGGCCTTCATCATATCCAGTTTCATCACAACATTAGCATCTTCACCCATTTCATTGATGTCATGTATAATTTCCTGGGCAAGCAGGACATTCTCCACAATGCTCCTACCTTTGACAAATCCTGCCTGATTTTGTGATATAAGTAAAGGTAGAACATCAACCAACCTGTTATGCACCACCCTTGAAAGCACTTTATTGATGAAATTTCTAATACTGATTGGCCTAAGATCTGAAAAGGTTGAAACTGATGGCTTCTTTGGAATCAAAACCAAATATGTATGTGTGACATATCTAGGTATAGCTCTTCCACTAAACAAGGCCTGCACCACTTTTACAATGTCATGCTTGATGATATCCCAAGCAACATGAAAAGACCTGCCAGTGTAGCAATCAGGGCCACTAGCACTGTCACCATTTAGGCCTAACACTGCCTGTTCTACCTCCTCTTTCCACGGTACCTTTGTGAATGTTTCATTCTGCTCATCAGTAATCATTGAAGGAACATTCATCAAAAGGTCATAGTTGTTGGAGACCTCCTCAGTTGCAAACTGTTTCTGAAAGAACCATAGAGCCTCATTAGCCATTGCTTCTTGAGAATTAATCCAGTTACCATCCCTAGTTTGAATCCTGCTCACATGTAGCTTCTTTCTTCTTCCATTCACATGAAAGTGAAAGAACTTAGAGTTCACATCACCCTCCTTGAACCACTGCATGCCGGCCTTTTTTTTTCTAGAATTCAACTTCAATAGCAAGATACCTCTTCAGCTCAGCCTCAGCCTTTTTCAAAGCTTCTCTATTCTCAGGTGTTGGTGCAAGTACAAGCTGAAACTCATGTGCTAAAATAATGTCCTCCATTGTAGAAACCTGATGGAAAATATTACCATATGTAGCCTTGCTCCAAGAAGACAGTTTCTTCTTCAAAGCCTTCAATTTTTTTATTCAATGCATAAAATGGATCTCCTGTAACTTCAACCTCCCAATGTTCCCTCACCAAAGCAAGAAAATCATCATGTGTAGTCAAAAAATTGAGGAACCTGAAAGGCTTGATTGTAGGAGTAGGATCCTGTGAAAAACTGACAAGCAAGGGGAGTAATCTGAGCCTACTCTAGGTAGGTGATCAATTTCAATCTTTGTGCGCATATCAAGTAGTTGTTGATTACCCAAACACCTGTCCAGCCTCTTGAGAATAAAGTCTTCTTCAGTTCTACCATTCCACCAAGTGAAGACACTGCCTGAATTAAATCCCAAGTCCATGAGCTGAGAATTGGCTAGTGTAGAAGCAAATTCTTCATACTCGGGCATGAACATTGGCAATACCCCATACTTCTCATTATCTGAAAGGATGACATTAAAGTCTCCAACATCCAGCCAGGGCCTAACATTGTCACTAGCAAAGTATTGCATAGCCTCCCAAAGAAAGAACCTGTCTCCAGCATTTGTCTTGGCATACACAAAAATAATGACAACTTTTCATCAAACTATTGATTAATAAAGGAGAGTGTGAGTTGCTGCTCATCATTCATCACTTCTCGCACTTCAAAATCAGCATTAGCAAACACCCAAACCTTCCCATTCTCATTGTAGAAGCATTGCTCCATACCAAGCCTAACCTTATAGCTATTGATAGTGCTAACATCCTGGAATGGCTCCATTAATCCTATAACTTGGAAATGCTTTCTTTGATGCAATGTGATAAGCCTATCAAAAGCTTCATGAGTATTCACTGACCTTATGCTCCAAATAAGAAGTTTATCTATCTAATTTTGTTTTATGGAGGTTGATCTCAAGGCTTTGATTTTAGAAGGATCCTGACTATAATTTTTCTTGCTTCTCTTTGGTGGCTGCTTGGATTGAGTAGAGTGTTCAAGTGGAGCTGGTGGAACTAGCTGTTTCTGAGGCTTAGCACTCTTAGGAGAAAGATCAGCTTCACGAGCCACTTGCTCAAAATTATGGGCAGTAGAGTCTTCATCCAGTTCTTGTAGTTCAAGTCTGCCTGGGCTTAAAGGACCATCCATTAATTTAATTCCTTCTTGAGTTTGAAACTCCATGATCATTGGTTGCAATGGTATATTAGCAATTAGAGCATCATCATCAGCATCCAGTGTAGCACCAGTGGGGATGAGAGAGGAGCCCTGTGCAATTTTCTCACCTTGAGATTGACTAGGTATAGTAGAAGCAGTCGTATTCAGCTTACAAATTGGTATAGCCTTCTCTCCCACATCGACTGCAGGAAGCGTTGGAGTCTGAGGTATAAAAGCAAGTTCCTTTCCCATACCAGAATTCACTAACCCTAGGGCTTTTTGAATTAGAGCACACGCTTCAGGATTAACAACTTTCAGCTCACCTAACACAGCCGTATTAAATGTGCTGAATCTATTAACCAAATCAATATCGTTTATTGAACTGGTATGATCTTTGTCCTGGTCCTGGTCCTTATCAATTCTCATAAATTCAAGTCCCTCAGCTTCAGAATTAACCATAGAGTTAATTTTTTCAATAGCGGGCAAATCTTTCTCAACACCCAATCCTTCAACTTGCAAATTAATCCTAGACAAATTGATATCAACATTGTCCAGATCATGAGCTGCATCAATAGCATTAGGATTAGGTTGACTTTTAAACATATTGGAAACCCATTCCTTAGTAGAAATAGGATTATCAATCCTGGTAGGAATCAACTCCTTCTCCTTGGTCCCTTGTACTTCAACAGCTTCTTCACTCTCATCATTAAGCACTGCATAGGCATTAGTCACCTCAACATCATCAACATTACCTTTTCCAGCATCCTTAGTGGACTTCTTCTTTGATTCAACCCTAACCCAAGCATTAGGGTTGCAATTAGGGTTCACAAAATTCTTGACCTTTGTTTGACCTGGAGCTGCCTTGCCATTGTTAACATTAACTCGATCATACTTCTTGGCTTGCATCCCTTCATCCTTGTCTTTCAAATTTCCCACAACCTTACCACTTTACAAAATATTGACAGAATTTTTCTTCTCGTATGCCTGCTTACTGATTTTGTCATCACCTCTAGCATCAAGCTCAGGGTGGAAAATGAAACAATCATCTTCACAATGGCCTCGTAATTTGCAATGCTTACAATACTTGGGAAAATAGTCATATTGAACTCTTACCCACTTATATTTAACATCACCAATAACTGAGTTCTTAATTCCAATTCGTACCCGTTGAGGTCTTTGAGCGAACAAATTAACTTCGACCTTAACCTTTGCACAACTAGGCCTCGTCCTTGACTTAATGGCTTCATCAAGTTGAAGATGCTTCCCAATTGCACTAGCCAATGCAAACACTGCCTCTTTGATAAAGAACACAGGTGGCAAGCTTGGAAAGGAGATCCAAGCAACATCCACTGATGTTTCTTCTTGAGGATCAAACCAAATAACATACTTCTTGGCCCTCATTTGGTGGAATACATTCCCAATCTTCAGATAAAAAGCAGGTATGGAAAGTAGGTGAACATAATCATCTAGAAATGAGAAATGGATTAAAACATGCCTTGGGTCAAGATAGCCAATCGTGCAGTCTCGTTTCACTTCACATTGTAAGGGCAATTGTTTTTTGATCTCATGAAAGTTTGGCATCCCATAAGAGAACTTCCCCAAGACTGAAAATTGTGATTTCTCATGAATTACCATATTATCAATAACCTTATCATCCCAAACAAAAAGAAGGTTCCCCATGATGAAGCTCCATAATGGGTTCAGGAATAGTAGGTATTGCAAAGGGTTTTGCATTAGGTTTGAAAGTTGATGCATAAGATAAAGGTGGTATTATGGTATTAGTAGGTGGAATTACGTTGTTAGGGGATTGTATAGTGTTAGTGAGAGGCTGGAAAACCCCAGTGGGGGGCTGCCCAGTGGCCTGATTGGCCATGGGAGGTGGCCGGAGTGTTGTCGCCTAGAATTCGCCTAGATCGCCTATTCTAGAGAGAAAACAGGTGCGCTTATTTGGGGTTTAGGGTTTTGCTGGAGGGTTTTTTTTAAAAAAAAAAAAAATCAAGAGTCAACTAGGCATTGCACCTAGTGACCATTTTTATATATAAACAAAAAATAAATACAATGTCTTTACAAAATGTGCACAAAAGAAGTGCAATACCAAATGTAATCTACTACTCCCTAATGTGGCATCAAGTAAACCTACTATCTTCACTCTCCTGGATTGAGTGCCATTGGGCACTAATACCACCAAGTAGATTTAAGATAACTCATATACTTGATGCCTAAGACCAAATGAAGTATTAAGTAGAAAACTAATGCATAGGACATAGAAAATCCTAACTAATCTTGATCTTCTTTTGCTGTTGTAGGGTATGCAATATTCTAGTAATTGAGAATGAATCAGATAGCCAAGAGGAGAGGCAAAGCTCAGCATAGAGTAGAAGCTCAGTCGACTAAGGCAGTGGAGCACCATTGAACTCAAATGAATGATCACATCTCCTGCTTGTGCTCTGAAGTGAAGATGCTCTACTATTGGAAGGAGTCAAAGCAACCAAATACCGGCTTGACTAACAGCATGCGCATATAATTCCAGCTCCATCAATCCTGCATACATAAACTCTCTCGAGGTTGAAATCAAGCTAGTAGTTTCAAGGTGAATAAGAAGCTGATTGCTTCTCAACAGAAATGTGTGGAAATCTCAACTTGATGAAATAGAAAATGTTACTAGTAACTTCATATATCATCCTAGAAAATGAAATTGTTTTGTCATGTCTAATGCAGAGAATCTTCATGAGCTGAGGTAAATAAGATTGTATCATCAGCATATGGTAAGTGGTTACGATGAGGACTCCACTTAGGCATTGCATAGCCCTATAGAAACTGTGAGTGTTTAAGGAATTCAGACTCCTAGAGAGTACTTTAGCAGTGAGAATGAACAATGTAGGTGAAAATAGATCACCTTGCTTTAAACCTCTCCCTGAATGAAAGAAACCATAGCTCTGGCCATTGAACAAAACTGAGTACCAGTTGGAAGACACAAGCAGAAAAATGACATCAATGAACTCATGACAAAACCCCATTTTCCTTCGCACCATTGTCAAAAAAGGCCAGGACACCCTATCATAGGCCTTCATAATGTCCAGCTTGATCAGAACATTGGCATCTTCACCCACTCTAGCTAGGTGATCAATTTCAATCTTTATGCACATATCAATCAACTGTTGATTGCCCAAACACCTATCCAACCTCTTGAGAATAAAGTCTTCTTCAGTTCTACCATTCCACAAAGTGAAATGGCTGCCTGAATTAAATCACAAGTACATAAGTTGACAATTGGCTAGTGTAGATGCAAATTCTTCATACTCAGGCATGAACACTGGCAATCCCCAATATTTTTCATTCTCTGAGAGAATGACATTGAAATCTCCAGCAACTAACCAAGGCCTAACATTGTCACTAGCAAAATACTGCAAAGCCTCCCAAAGAAAGAACCTATCTCCAGCATTTGTTTTAGCATATACAAAGGTGATAACAACCTCTTCATCAAACTGTTGATTCATAAAGGAGAGTGTGAGTAGTTCCACATAATTCATCGATTCTTGCACTTCAAAATCAGCATTTGCAAAGACCCAAACCTTCCCATTCTCATTGTAAAAGCATTGCTCCATCCCTAGCCTAAGCTTATAGCTATTTATGGTGCTAACATCTTGGAATGACTCCATTAATCCTATAACTTGAGAATGCTTTCTTTGATGCAATGCGACAAGCCTATCAAAAGCTTTTTGAGTATCCACTGACCTTATGTTCCAAATCAGTAGCCTCCATCTAATTCTTCTTTGTAGAGGTTGATCTCAAAGCTTGAATTTTAGAAGGATCTTGGCTATAATTCTTCTTATTTCTCTTTTGTGTCTGCTTGGATTGATTAGAGTGTTATAGTGGGGCTGGTGGTATCAACTTCTTCTGAGACTTAGCAGTTTTGGGAGATAGGTCAGCTTCACGAGCTATTTGCTCAAAGTTATGAGCAGTGGAATCTTTTTCCAGTTCTTGCTGTTCAAGTGTTCCTGGGCTCAAAGGGCCATCCATCAACTTTACGCCTTCCTCAGCCTGGATATTCGTGATTATTGGTTGCAATGGCATAGTGGAAATAATAGCATCATCATCAGCATCAAGAGTAGCACCTATAGGGTTAAATGATGATCCCTGAGCAATTTCATCACCCTGAGATTGGCTAGGAATAGTAGAGGTTGTTGTGTTCAAGTTACAAATTGGGTTGTTCTTCTCTCCCACATCGACTGGCGAAAGTATTGGATCCTGAGGAATAAAAGCAAGTTCCTTCCCTGTACCGGATTTAACAAACCCTAGGGCTTTTTGCATTAAATCATAAGCTTCAGGATTAATTCCCCTTAGCTCATTTAATACAGTAGCATTAAACATACTGAATTTATTAACCAAATCAACCTCGTGAACTGAATTTGCACTTTGTGGAATCGCAATCAATGCTCGATCTTTGTCTGAACTCCCAGCTTCATTAAAAACTCCCAGCTCAGCTTTTTCTCCAACACTTGCCTCCTGAACACTAGGAACAATCACCTTTGCATTATTTTTAAAAACTGCATCTACCCACTCACGAGTATTAATTTCTCTATTGTCAATCTTCTCACTAATCGTAGGCTCCTTAGGAATTGCACTCCCACTTTGAATAGGATTTTTATGCACAAATCCCCCTTTCTCCCGAATTATCTATCATAAGAGCATCAATCCTAGCTAAATTTGATTGCTTCCCCTCACTTGATTGAACTTCAACAACATCATCTCCTTCTTCATTCAAAACTGCAAACGAGTTATTAATTTGAACAATTTCCCCATTAACCTTGGTACTTTCCTTACTTTGATTCTTCTTGTTCTCAACCCTAATCCAATCATTAGGGTTTCGATTAGAATTTAAAAAATTCCTGGCCCTGATTTGTTGTGCATTCTGAGCTTGAACTGATTTTCCTTTATCAATATTAGCCTTCTCTTCTTCCTTCCCTTTCAAATTCCCAACAACCTTGCCACTTTGTAAAATCCTAACAGGATTGCTCTTCACGTCTGCCTCATTCTTACTTTGGTCAACTTCCCTATCATCTAACTCTGGATGCAAAATAAAACACCCTTCCTCATCATGCCCTTGCAACTTTCAATGTTTACAATACTTGGGCAAATAGTCATACTGGACTTTAACCCATTTGTAACGAATATCCCTAGTAATTGAATTCTTGATCCCAATTCTCACACGTTGAGGTCTTTGAGCCAACAAGTCAACTTCCACCTTGACTTTTGCACAACTTGGCCTTGTTCTTGATTTTGTTGCTGCATCCAATTGCAATGGGTTCCCTATAGCACTTGCCAAAGTAAAAATTGCTTTTTTAACAAAGAACACTGGTGGCAAGCCTGGAAAAGAGATCCAAGCAACAGCCACAGAAGTTTCTTCCCTAGGGTCAAACCACACATCATACTTCATAGCTCGCAACTGATGATACGCATTCTCAAGCTTAAGGTAAAATAATGGTCTAGACAATAGATGAACATAGTCCTCCAGTAAAGAACCTCGAATTAAAATATGTCTTAAGTCTAACAATCCAATAGTACACTCTCATTTCAACTCACATTGCAAGGGTAATTGCTTTTTAACCTCATGAAGTACCATCCATTAGGCGGTGGTGTTTACGGCAAAGGTATGGAGTTGTGAACTTGAGAGTTGCAGCTGTTTGGCAACTCGACAGGGTAGTTGGTAGCTCAAGTCGGAGCTGCATTCTGTTTTAGCTAAGTCTTTCTTAATCCAGCAGGTTGTGCGAGGATGAATATTCCTATCTAAAATAGCTGCAGGAGTTTATGCTTTAAGTGGAGGAGTCTTCCTCCAAATACTGAATGGTAATATTAAATCTCTGAGGTGTTGATACCACTTTTCTCACGACCCAAAAGTAAGGGCACAACAAAAATCTACAATGAGTGTTGATCATTGCTAGACCCACTATTAATCTATCAATGATAGAGATACGCTGGCAACCTGATCATATATACGTACCTATCTGCTGAAAGCATAAAGTCTGGAAAGATGACACGATTTTAACTTGCTGGCAATTAGAACATTGAGCCACAAATTCTGCTATGTCACACTTCATTCCGTCCCACCAACAAATCTGCTTAAGATTATGGTACATCTTAGTCGAACCTGAATGAACAGTGTATTTGGAATAATGTGCCTTTATTATAAACTAAATCTAAAACATCAGGAACACAAAGTCTATCTTTATACATGAGAACACCGTCAGTAGTGACCCTGTATGGTGACTTCGGTTTTTTTAGGCTATCTGTTTGTATTTAACTAGAACTGGATCCTCATATTGACGCTGTTTTACTTCATGGAAATTTAGAGTTAAAGGTTTAGTGCCGCTTGTTGACAATCCATCATATATCTTTTTCACACCTCAACTCTTTGAGAAGTTACTTTAGCATTATAAGTGCACATGTAATCAACTATGTTGCGGGTATTCTGCCTCAGCTGAAGGTCCAACTACATGTCTGTTTTATATTTACTTTTTCAAGTCATAATAATTCCAATTCAAAGACAATACCCTGAAGTAGATGTTCAGTCTGAAGATCATTCCTGGTCTGGATCATACTATCCAGTAGTATTTACATGATCCTTATCTTTCTATGATAGGCCCTATTTAGATGAACTTTTGACAAACATTGGGATATGAGTGACTACATTCCCACAAGGAGCTTGCGGAACAACACTAACATCAGCTGAGATGTTGCATAGTGCGTTCGTAATAATATGATATAGCTTGCATCAAATCTTCTATAGTGTGTAATGACAAGGTACTTCAAAAGCTTCCCTATTGCATCAAGCGTGAGTTAATTCCTAGTTTCATCGACTTGTTCTATATCGAAAGGTATATTGAAGAGGTGATTATCGACTTAATCATGTTAATCCATTCAAAGTTCTGTGTATCTTTGCTTCAAAAATGTAGAACTCTCCTCTCGTGATCGAGGAAGGATCATCTTAGTCAGAATAATTCGGGCAATGGTGTTATTATATTATCAAGATATATTTTATTCCAAGAGTTCGGTATTCGTTTTATAGTTTTAATTATGTAATCATGAGAAAAATTCCTAGTTTATGCAGAACGTGCAAGTTCTTTTGTTATCAGCGTGAATCTTGCTTTAGATTTAGGCTCGTTCGAGGACAAACGAGAGTTTAAGTGGAGGAGAATGAAACGACCTCGGTCAGTCGTTTCGTAAGTTAGGACTCCAATTGGCATGTCGATAATCTTAAAATATTCGTAATGTCCATTAGGACCTGTCTGTAAAATTTGAGCTAAATCAGACCGGGTTTGGTAGGCATCGGAAGAAGGTTTCAGTTTTTATTGGCGATAAATATTAAAAAGAGATTTTCGAGCTCGGTTTTGCCGAATGATCTCCGATTCGAAATCCACAAGCACCGTTGGGTTCATATGATTGTTTATGATCTTTGTGAACTTTCGAAACTGAATTTCGATGTTGTTCGGCTAGTTTCCGCTAAAATGCTGAAAGTTAAATAATTTGACTTCTTTTCATTTAAATTTGCATCTTAGGTTTCGGGAGTCCAATTTGAGATCCGTCTTCGTGAGTATGTTAAATATATTTTTTGTATAACTTGTATGAAAAATTTGAAATTATTTCGAATATTGTAGGGTACTAATTTAATTTTTGTCGCGAAAAGAAAAGTAAAAGAAATAAAAGGAAAAGAAAAAAAGAGAATAAATCAAATTAGGCAGGCGGTGGGTGTTGGGATTATATAATCCCTAAGCAAGCCTTAAGTAGCATACAAAAAAATTGAACAGACACTTTGAGCAAGGAACGAGAAACAGAGAAAATAATTAGAAAAAATACCAGAAAATGAGAAAAGGAGCCGGGAAAAAATAGAATTTTCACCCTAAACATTCAGATAATGATCCTAATATATCATTTGAGTTTATTACGTGTGTTTAAATATATTTTAACGGTAAAACTTGGAATATTAGACATCGTTTTAACAAGTTAAATTAATAGTTTGAAGGGTCAAATGGACCCCGATAATGAAATTGATTATATATTCGTACTCAGTGAGTTATGGGCAACATATAAATGTAAATTATTTGGGGTTTGTTTATGTGACCTTAAACCCTGTATATAGGCCTGGCCTGCATATTGCGTATGCGAATAGGGTATCGGGTTCTTAACTGGATTGCCCTAAGACGTAAGGAATGAAGCCTTTAGCCTAATGTGATATATTTTTCTGCTTATTGAACACAGTGGGATCGTTTGGCAATGAATTCAAAGAACAAAGCGGTTGTTGGGTAGAAGTGTTAACTTTGGAGCGAGGTAAGTGTTTATATCCATTTCTTTGGAGGTACCTGGCCTCGTGGATTTTCTACCACGTGTTCCTTACATGTGTAGCTGCCGATAGGCGTACTCCTTACGCCTTAGCTTTGGATTTACAATGTGCATTATATGTTATGTCCTGTTGTTGGTATTGCATTGAGGAACTGAGCATTGTACTCTGGCTGTGAGTTGGCATCTATTTCCCGGCTGTCAATGAGAGTCCCGCGCCGGTGAAGGGTTATTATTGCATCACATTGCATTCATATGCATTATATGTCGTTCATATGCATTACATTGCATATCATATTGGGTGCAGGAGTATTCCGCCCTCGGAGCAGGAGTATTCCGCTCCATTGTATCATATTGAGGGTAGGAGTATTCCGCTCCATTGTATCATATTGAGGGTAGAAGGATTCCGCCCTCGGAGCAGGAGGATTCCGCTCCATTGCATCATATTGAGGGTAGGGGGATTCCGCACTCGGAGCAGGAGGATTCCGCTCCATTGCATCATATTGAGGGTAGGAGGATACCGCACTCGGAGCAGGAGGATTCTGCTCCATTGCATTATATTGAGGATAGGAGGATTCTGCCCCCGGAGCAGGAGGATTCCGCTCCATTCATTTGGCACACATGACCCTTTGCATCATATTTCATTTCATCTCATTTCATCTCAATTCATACCATTGTGTAGACTTACGGCACATGACTACTGTTCTTCTTATATGTGCATCGCTTATTCGTTAATATGTTTCTGCCACGCACCATTGGTTGAGTTTAGAAGTTTCTTACGTGTTTCCGGTTGTTATCTGGCTCTGCCTTTTTATAATTTAATTAAAAGGAATTCGGTTTATATGTTTCTTCTTCTGGCTAGCTATCCTATTCCTTGTGGTGGCTAGTCTCCCCCACTTATTAAGTCCTTTTTACTCACCCTTGTTTGTTGTTTGTTTCTTGTCTATCTATTTCGTTTCGGCAGGTTCGCCCCAGGATTGAGTTCGCCGCATTGTTCAGGAGCGAAGACGACTTCAGCTATCAGGGTGAGCCAAATTTATTCCGGATGGCCACCAGTTTATTATTTATTATTTCAGCTGCATCTTGCTCCCTTCAGGAGGTATCTGTCTTCTTTGTACTATTAGATGTCTAGTCTGGATAGCCCTAAACCTAGTATGTTGGGTAGTCAGCTGTAATTTCTTTTATACAGCTTAGAGGTATCAGTATGTCTGTGTTTTTTTTTAATCTTTCCCTTATTCGTTAATTGTTATAAGGGTTCGCCCGACGGGTCTAGGGGAGGATGTCGGGTGCCCGCACGGGCTAACCGGATTTCGGGTCGTGTCAGTTGTTGTGGTTGTAATGTTAAAGGAGGGCTAGGATTAGTAGTAGAAACCTGGACAACCCCAGTAGGGGGCCGTCTCAGATCTCAAAAATCACCCAAATCACCATAGCTAGAGAGAAAAGTTGGGCGCGGGGGGTTTTGTTTTTTGGGTTTTTTTTTTTTTTTAATCAAGAGTCAACTAGGCATTGTACCTAGTGACCATTTTTATTAATAAGCGAAAATAAATACAAGGTCTTACAATGTGTGCACAAAACAGGTGCAAAAAATAAATGAATCCTACTTCTCCCTAAATTGGCACCAATCTTACTTGCTATCCTCACTCTCTTGGGTTGAATGCCATTGGGCTATAATACCACCAAGTAGACTAAAGGTATCTCATAATCTTGATGCCTATAACCATAAGAAATAGGATCTAAACAACTATCAAAACAAGGAGTATAAACTAGAGAAGATGTAGCA
This sequence comes from Petunia axillaris subsp. axillaris, assembly GCA_029990575.1. NCBI lineage: Eukaryota > Viridiplantae > Streptophyta > Magnoliopsida > Solanales > Solanaceae > Petunia > Petunia axillaris. The sequence goes on from JARKNS010000003.1 coordinate 25,919,748, forward strand.
TATTGACTAACTAGTCTTGATCTTCCTTGTTGCCTGCAGGATGAACATAACCCCAAAAATTGAGGCCAAAGTAGAAGTAGTAGTGTCCAGCAACAAATCATGTGATACATGAGCCTGGCAAGTCAACCAAAGCAATGGAAGATCAATGCAACAAGCAGCCTACCCCTTTGGCTCTCAACTTGGTTCTCTACTGGATAAAGATGCAGCATCATAGCACTTCCCAGATGATTGAAGCAATGTGAAGCTCCTTAAGCTATGAGTAATGCAATCAACATCATTTTAAGTTGATTGAGGCCTTGTGAGTATCCTTGAGCAAGCAGTATTGTGGTCAGCAACATTCCAAGCTGATTCTGAGCTAAGTTAGGATGCAGCATTAAAAACAACTTAGAAATCATGATGTTTGTAAACCAAGACAAGAACACAAGCTGAATGAAATGCATTATGAATTTTAGAACAATCCCAGCTTGTATGAATGTCAAAGTATTCATTGTAATCCAGCTTTTCCTTTTTAGTGTTGTTTCAGCACATTTGCATTGAATGAGTCGACTAAGACAGTGAAGCACCAGTGCTCCATCAGCATAACACTTGTAGAGCACCGGTGCTCCACCATTATCCCTCAGCGTATTGCTACAAATTATAGCAACAATGTAGTCCCAATCATGTGTAGAAGTCTCCACCTTGTACCTACAAACAAAGAAGCTAATGTTAGTGAAAAACCCCTATGATCTCCACTCTAAAGTCTTGATCATAGGGGGCAATGTCCAAGCTCCAATCAGCTTCTTCTAACCCAACTCCTCCTCTAATTGTCATCACTATGCTCCTTTCCATCTCTTAGCTCTAAACTCCACACAATGATGCTTATCAAAGTTGACTATAAGCTTGGCTTTAGAGGGCATTTCACCAAAGGAAGTATATCTAACAGTGGGCAACTCATAAGCTAGATTGGCAAGGCAATCAGCTAGCTTATTGCCCTCTCTCAAAGTATGTTGAAACTGGAATCTCCCTAACTGTTTCAACTTCAAAATATCATCTACAATTGAGGCAATAGACCACATAGGTTGCCAGGCCCCTTCAATCACCTGCTTGACAACTACAGAATCAGTTTCTATCACAACCTCTACTAAGTCATTCTCCACAGTGAGCAAAGTACTTCCACACACTGTTGGCTACTTGACTTGTTCTGAAAAGATGTTCTCTAGTCTCAATTTTAGGAGTTGTGCAGCACCAACACCTGGATGGAAACTGATATCCCATTCTCTTCAATTCATCATCAATTGGCAGCTTAAACTTCCACAGCCTCCACATCATAAAAGACACTTTCAATGGCATCCCTTTCACCCACATAAACTTGGAGATAGGAACTTTATGCTGCTTCACTCTCATGTAATTCCATGCACTACTAACTGAGAATTTGCCATTTGAGGTCAAGCCCCACCAGGCCTTATCCCTTCTCTGATCAGTCCCAAGCAAATGCACATTCTGAAGAATGTGTTCAACAATATCTTCAGGCAGTAGAAGATGCAAAAGCTCTACATTCCAGGTTCCCTCATCAATCACCTCTCTAACATTGTTGTACCAAAGCTCACAGTTAAATGTATAGGGTACAATAAGTACAATGGTCCAAGACCTGACCAATTGTCATACCAAAGATGAGCTGAGCCTTGTCTAATCTGCCAATGAATCTCATGGTCAATAGCCTCCCTAGCTTGAATCATTTTCTTCCAGACATAAGAGCCTTGCTTGAATGGCATAATGGCTTTATGCAGCTTCTTGCAGTTCTTATTAGACATATATGTAACCCACAAAGAGGCTCCAGTTCTAAAGTTCCACCAAAGCTTAGCAAGCAATGCACTTGAGACATCAAACAATGATCTGAAACCCATACCTCCTTCCTCAGCTGGCAAGCAAAGATTCTTCCAGGAAGACCAATGCCTATTAGATCTTTCTTGTGAGTTTCCCCAAAAGAACTTAGCAAAGAGCTTATGCAACTGGTTGAGCACACTATCTATAGGATTGACTGCTGAAAGAAGATGTATTGGCATACTTTGCAGTACATGCTTGATCAGGATGGTCCTTCCCCCAAATGAAAGCATTTTAGCACTCCAACCATGAATCCTTGAGGTTACTTTCCCCACCAGCTCCTCATAATATATCTTCTTCCTCCTACCAAAGAAGATAGGACAGCCTAGGTATCTGAAGGGGAAGTCCTTCCTCTAAATGCCAGTGATCAACTCTACCTTTTGTACCTCCTCTTCACCCACTAAAGCATGAAGATAAACAACACTCTTTTCCTTGTTTATCTTCTGACCTGAAACTGCTTCATAAGCTTGTAGGACACCAGTTTTCAAGTGTAGAGAATCCTCATGAGCTGAGGTATAGAATAGTATCATCAGCATATGTTAGATGATTGAGATGAGGGCTCCACTTAGGCATTGCATAGGGCCTATAAAAGCTGTGAGGGTTGAGAGAATTCAATGTCCTAGAAAGAACCTCAGCAGTAAGAATGAACAAAGTAGGTGACAAAGGGTCACCTTGCTTTAGACCTCTACCTGAGTGGAAAAACCCATAGCTTTGACCATTAGACAAGACTGAATACCAGTTTGATGAGACAAGCTGGAAGATAACATCAATAAACTCATAACAAAACCCCATCTTCCTCAGCACCATTGTCAAAAAAGGCCAGGACACTGTATCATAAGCCTTCATCATATCCAGTTTAATCACAACATTTGCATCTTCTCCTCTTTCATTGATATCATGAATGATTTCCTGAGCCAGCAAGACATTCTCTACAATGCTTCTCCCTTGCACAAAGCCTGCCTGATTCTGTGAGATGAGTGTGGGTAGAACCTCTACCAATATATTTTGTACCACCCTTGAAAGGACCTTGTTAATGAAGTTGCTTAAGCTTATAGGCCTGAAATAAGAAAATGTTGTAACTGAAGGCTTCTTAGGGATCAGAACCAGATTAGTGTGTGTCACATATCTAGGAATGTGTCTTCCACTATAAAAAGCCTGCACCACCCTGACCACATCATGCTTGATGATATCCCAAGCAACATGAAAGAACCTGCCAGTATAGCCATCAGGGCCACTAGCACTATCTCCATTAAGCCCAAAGACTGCTTGTTTGACCTCCTCCTCCCAGGGCACCTTTGTGAATGCCTCATTCTGCTAATCATTGATCATTGAACGCACATTCATCAGAAGGTCATAGTTGTTAGATACCTCCTCAGTAGCAAATTGTATCTGAAAGAACCACAATGCTTCATTAGCCATTGCTTCTTGGGAGTTAATCCAATTGCCATCCCTATTTTGAATTCTGCTCACATGTAGTTTCTTTCTTCTTCCATTGACATGAAAGTGAAAGAACTTAGAGTTCACATCCCCTTCCTTGAACCATTGCATGCCAGCCTTTTGTTTCCAAAATTCAGCTTCAATAGCAAGGTATCTCTTCAGCTCAGCTTCAGCTTTCTTCAAAGCTTCTCTATTCTCAGGTGTTGGAGCTAATTCCAGCTGCAACTCATGTGCCAAAATAATGTCCTCCAAGGTGGAAACCTGCTGAAAGATATTACCATATGCAGCCTTACTCCAGGCAGTCAACTTCTTCTTCAATATCTTTAATTTTGTGTTCAGAGAAAAAAATTGATCTCCTGCAGCTTCAATGTCCCAATGCTCCCTCACTAAATCAAGGAATGAGTCATGTGTGGTCTAGAGGTTGAGAAATTTAAAGGGCTTGATTGTAGGAGTATCATCCTGTGAGAAATCTATCAACAAAGGGGAATGATCAGAGCCCACTCTAGCGAGGTGATCAATTTCAATCTTGGTGCACATGTCCACCAATTTTTGATTGCCTAAGCATCTATCAAGCCTCTTTAGGATAAAATCTTCCTCAGTCCTACCATTCCACCAAGTGAAGATCCTCCCAGAGTTAAAGCCAAGGTCCATAAGCTGACAATTAGCAAGAGTAGAAGCAAATTCTTCATACTCAGGCATGAAGACTGGCAATCCCCCATACTTCTCATTCTCAGATAGAATGACATTGAAGTCCCCAGCAACCAACCAAGGCCTCACGTTATCACTAGCAAAGTACTGTATTGCCTCCCAAAGAAAGAACCTATCACCAGCATTTGTTTTGGCATATACAAATGTAATGACAATTTCTTCATACAAAGTGTTGGTTGTTGAAGGAGAGTGTAGTCTGCTGCTCATCATTCATCACCTCTTGCACTTCAAAATCAGCATTAACAAACACCCACACCTTCCCATTGACATTATGAAAGCATTGTTCCATCCCAAGTCTCAATTTATAACTATTAATGGTACTAACATCCTGGAATGGTTCCATCAATCCTATAACTTGAAAGTGCTTCCTTTGATGTAATGTGATAAGCCTATCAAAAGCTTCTTGAGTATTTACTGACCTTATGTTCCAGATGAGGAGCTTATCCATCTAATTCTGCTTGGTTGAGGTTGATCTCAAAGCTTTGATTTTATCAGGATCCTGACAATAGTTCTTCTTGTTTCTCTTTTGTGCCGGCTTGGATTGATTTGAAAACTCTAAGGGTGCTGGAGGAATCAGCTGCTGCTGTGATCTTGCACTTCTTGGAGATAAATCAGCTTCCCTAGCTACTTGCTCAAAGGTATGAGTAGTGGAGTCTTCATCAGGTTCTTGATGCTCAAGCCTGCCTGGACTCAAAGGACCATCCATCAATTTTATACCTTCCTGAGCATGTACATCCTTGACAATTGGTTGCAATGGCATGTTTTCGATAAGATCATCTTCATCATCATCAGAAGTGGCACCTGAAGGAATCAAAGATGATCCCTGGGCAAGATCCTCACCCTGAGCTTGACTAGGAATAGTAGAGGCAGTCGTGTTCAAGTTAGAATTTAAAAAATTGTTCTCTCCCACATCGACTGGTGGAAGTGAAGGCGCCTGAGGTATATAAGCAATTTCCCTCCTTTTACCGGATTTAATCAATCCTAGGGCTTTATGCATTAACTCCCAAGCTTCAGAATTAATTCCCCTCAGCTCATTCAATGCAGCTTCATTAAACACGCTGAGATTACAAACCAAATCAACCTCGTGAACTGAATTTTCAGTTTGTGGGATCGTAATCAAAGCACGATCTTTGTCTGAACCCTCAGCTCTATTCAAAACTCCCAGCTCGTGTTCACATACAACCCTAGCATTCTTAGCTGCATCACACGAATCCTTTTCCTTTAAATTATTTTTAAAAACTTCTTCAACCCACTGACGAGTACTTATTTCACCATTGTCCACTTGTGCACTAATCTTAGGATCTTTAGGAATTGCACTCCTGAATGGAGTCGAATTTGTATTCCTATTTTCAACTTGTATAGAATTACCAATGTTCCTAGTCGAGTTCACACCCTTCTCCTCTCCTGGTTGGACTTCAATAACCTCCTCATCCTCAGCATCTAACACTGCAAAGGAATTATTAACTTGAACATTATCACCCTTAGCCTTAGTACCCTCTTTATTCTGATTCTTTTTGTTCTCAACTCTCACCCAGGCATTAGGGTTTCTATTAGGATTCACACCCTTCCTAGCCTTACTTTGTCGCGCATCTTGCACTGTATTCCTTTTGTTGATTTCCTCGATCATAGCTGGAGCTTCCTTACCATCCAAATTACCCACAAGCTTGCCACTTTTAAGCATCCTAAGAGGCTGCTTCTTGTCATTATTCTCACCCTTTCCTAACACCTTGTCATCAAGCTCCGGATGCAAAATAAAACATTGTTCTTCATCATGTTCTTGCAACTTGCAATGATTGCAATACTTAGGCAAATAATCATACTGAACCTTGATCCATTTGTACTTGACATCACCAGTGGTTGAGTTCTTGATTTCAATCCTCACCCTTTGAGGCCTTGGCGATAGTAAATCAACTTCTACCTTAACCTTAGCACAACTAGGTCTTGTTCTAGCCTTTGTAGCCGCATCCAATTGCAATGGCTTACCAATTGCACTAGCCAAAGCAAACACAGCCTCTTTAACAAAGAAAACTGGTGGCAAGCCTGGAAAAGAGATCCAAGCTATTGCCACTGATGTCTCTTCCCTTGGATCGAACCAAACATCATACTTCAAAGCTCTCATCTGATGATACACGTTTGCCAACTTAAGATAGAAAGCAGGCCTTGACAAAAGGTGAACATAATCTTTCAGCAATGAAACCCTAATCAAAACATGCCTAAGATCTAAAAAGCCTATGGAACACTCTCCTTTCAAATCACATTGCAATGGTAATTGCTTTTTAAGCTCGTGAAAGGCAGGCATCCCATAGGAGAACTTCCCCACAACTGCATATTGCAACTCCTCATGAATTACCATATTATCTACATCTTTGTCATCCCAAATAAAAGAAGGTTCTCCATGGTGAAGTTCCATAATAGGATTAGGGATTGAAGGCATCACAAAAGGTCGAGCAGAAGGTTTTAAGGTTGAAGCATACGATAATGGTGTTGGATTGTTATTAGTAGGTGGTATTATGGTGGTAGGGGATTGTGGAGGGTTAGTATGAGGCTGGAAAACCCCAGTGGGGGGCTGTCCAGTGGCCGGAGTGGCCATGGAAAGGTAGTCGAAAGCTTGTCGCCGAAAATCGCCTAGTTCTAGAGAGAAAACTAGGCGCGCAGGGTTTAGAGTTTTTATTTTTTTTTTTTAGGTTTTTTTTTTGGATTTTTTTTTTTTTAGCGAATATCACTAGGCAAGGTGCCTAGTGACTAGTTTTATAAATAATAAGTAATGAGGGCCATACCATACCTTACATCATCCTATCGAGGTGTGACCTCGTTCCTAACAAGAATGCAAAAAATAAGAACTAGCAATAACCAAATAAAGTATGATCATCACAGAGTTTATAACACACTATATGATGATATTACATATGAGAATACTAAAATAATGAAATAACATAAAAGCTAGAAAGAAAGTGGAATCATACAATCCGCACTTCCTTCTACAAGTGATGAAATGGAAAATGTAGAAAGGCCCTACAATATTAACTTGAAAAAAATGATATTTGCGGCTCTCTGTCACGATCATATATGCGATCCATCATTTCTTCGAGTTCTTGGACTTGTTGGATTTTTTGGATTTTGATTTTGTACTCCTCGTAGGTTTCACCCTAGTTGGCTCTAATGGGCGCCGTACCTTCCTTACTCGCTTTGGAGCATTATCACGAATTTCCCTAGGCGATAAGTCTCCTTCTCTAGCCACCATGCTAAAATTATGGGCGGTGGATTCTTCCTCCAATTCCTCTTCTTCAAACAAATCATCATCCTCCACCAAATAATGCCCTTGAGGAATCCTTTCTTGAAATGATGCCACTTGTCGCGCCAAGATACCCCTCGTATCATTCAAATCCATACGCTTGACAAGTTCATCATCCGTGAGAAAATACTTTGAGAATGGGCAGGCTGCATCAAGGATTTAGGCACATAGGAAGGAGCATTTATGTTCAAAAGAGACTTACCAAAATTAGGAGAAGCACTTCTACACAAACGTTCAAGTTGAGCCGTTGGAATAATATCTTTTCCAAAAAATTTTGGCTTGGACACACTCACAGATTCCAATGTTGTGCTAACCTCAAGTGAAGGAATAGTGAGAGCTTGTTTATTTTCCACACAGGTGCGTTGGCTCAAATTGGCATTATCATTCTCACTTATATCCAGTACTGAGGCAGTGGTACCCAAGAGAGGAGAACCCGCTGCAGCAGAAGGAGAACCAAAAATCTCCAAACGTACAGAATCATCAACAGGAGGAGGCTGGGCAAAAAAATCGAGAGCTCTTCCAGCTTCAAAATCAACAGCATCTTTGTCTAACGCCTCACAATTATGCACAAGCTGCTCTCCCACATCACTTGGAGACGCAAACTTGTCAGACGCTGCATCATTCGCTGGAGTAATTAATGCGCCATTCCCACGTGGATCCACAACGTCCAACAATTTACTAATCCCACACGAACTCCCATACCCACTAGGAATTAAAGCTGCTGGCTGCTTATCAAACATTAACTCCCCTCGAGACTCCACATTATTAATTAAGCTTGGGGAGAAATTTTTGTCCACTAAAAACGTTGCTGCTTCATGCACATGCAACCCAGATTGTGAAGGCTGCTGTGTATCAGCTCCACCAACACCCACACCACGCGCACTATTCCCAATTAAACTAGGAGATAAAGCTGAAGGCTGGTCAATCATTAACTCCCCACATAACTCAACACTGTTAATCAAGCTAGGGGAAACATTGTTGTCCAATAACCTTGCATCTTTCAAAGCCTCATGCACATGCAACACAGGTCCAAAAGCTGAGGGTTGCTGTGCATTAATAGCAGGAAGCACATAATTCACACGCTCTGTTGACTTAGCATTATATCCTGAAATTAATGCACTCCCAGCATGATTAGGAGATAACATTAATTCCCTACCCAAAATGGCATCTGATTTGTTAATACTCACACGTGGGGACTCACTCTCACCTTCTGCATTAATACCCAATGAAACCCCAGCTAACGCGATATCACCTTTCAACTTAAAACCTACTGCATTAAGTGCTTTCTCATTAAATCCCTCAGCAGCAAAATTAACATTCTCCTTCAACTCAGAACTTGTAGCTTTATTACGCTGTAACCTAACACCCTCAGCTTCACTTCCTGAAGCAGTAAGACTCACTTCAGCATCTTCAATATTCAAACCAGTTGCACGATTTAAAGCTGAGGGCAGTTCAACATCATTCCTCGCAGCTTGGCCCCCAGCTTCAATGCTCTTACCCGTTCCTGATTTAACTGAGACACCCACTGCATCAACCTTTGGGTGATCTTTGAAAGCCTCACGAACCCAACTCCTAGTCCCTATCTGCCTAGAACTAGGAGAAAAAATAGCCCCACCCTCAGATGAATCTTCCACACCCTTAGACGCAGCAGCAGACGACTCCAAAGGTCGCGAAGTGTGCGACTTCTCCTTAGCACCATCCACTGAATCTTGTAGAGTAGAAGTCACTTGAGGCTGCGTACTTTTAATAACGTCATCATGAATAACATCAACATTGTCCAGCGTTGCAAAGGCATTAGCCAAAGCCACTGTTTCTCCTTGATTGATACGAGCAGTATCACTTGTTACTTGTTTGGTTTTCTTCTCTACTCGTGTCCAAGCCTTGGGATTTCTATTGGGATGTATATATTTGTTTGAATTCTTGCCTTGTCGACCTTGGGTTTGAACTGGAGCAACAATGTCTCCACCCTTATACACATTACCAACAATTTTCCCACTTTGCAACACCTTTAAAGGAGCCTCCTTCACAATGTCCTTCTTTGAAAAGTGATCCTCTTTAGCCTTGACTTCTTCCTCAGACACGAGCTCAGGATGTAGAGAAAAACATTCCTCCTCATTGTGACCTTGTAATCTGCATACTTTACAGTACTTTGGCATAAAATCATATCTTATTCTAATCCACTTGTACCTAATCTCCCCGTTTTAAGAGTTTTTAATCCCAATTCTCAACCTTTGTGGCCTACACGCTAACAAGTCAACCTCCACTTTAACCTTTGCACAACTAGGTCTTGTCTTGGCCTTGGTAGCTGCATCCAATTGTAATGGCTTGCCCACAACTGTAGCTAGAGCAAACACGGCTTCTTTAACAAAGAAAGCCGGAGGTAAGCCCGGAAAAGGAATCCATGCAATAGCTATTCATGTTTCTTCCCTTGGATCAAACCAAATATCATATTTCATCGTCCACATAGGATAGAATATTTGATCAACCTTAATATAAAATGATGGCCTAGACAACAAGTGAACATAATCCTCTAGCAAAGAGAGCCGAATGATAACATGACGGGTTTCAAGGAATCCAATCGAACACTCACCCTTGATCTCACATTGTAGTGGAATTTGTTTACGTAATTCATGAAACTCTGGCATCCCATATGAAAATTCCCTACTACGGCGTACTGGAGCTCTTCTTGTCTCACCATAACATCGACATCCTTATCTTCCCAAACAAAAGAAGGTTCTCCATGATGGTAGTCAAAAATAGGCGCAGAAATTGCTATATTCACATCAGCCGCGACAGTAGGGTATAGAATGGATTTATAAGATGGATTTTGAGTTTGTGGGGCTGTTTGTAATGGAAATAATGGAGGAGAAAGGTTAGGGAGGTTCGAAGGAGCCTGGACAACCCCAGGAGGGGCTGTCCAATGGCCAAAATGGCCATGAAAGCTCAAGAAAAAAGGCTGCGTGATGTCGCCAATTGAGTCGCCAAAAATAGCCAGTTTCTTGAGAGAAAAAGTCAAATTCTTGGGTTTTTTCAAAGTGTTTTTGGGTTTTTTTTTTTTTAATCAAGAGTCAACTAGGCATTGCACCTAGTGACCATTTTTATTAATAAACAAAAATAAACACATAGTCTTACAATGTGTGCACTTAGAAAGTGCAAAAAACAAGTGTACCCTACTTCTAAAAAGAGCACCAATCTTAATTGTTGTCCTCATTCTCTTGGGTTGAATGCCATTGGGCATTAATACCACTAAGTATAATAAGAATACCTCATAATCTTGATGCCAAAGAACATAAGAAGTAGGATCTAAACATCTATAAAAACAAGGAGTACAAACTAGACAAAATGTAGCATAATGACTAACTAGTCTTGATCTTCCATGTTGCTTGCAGGATGTATATAACCCCATAAAGTGAAGCCAAAGTAGAAGTAGTAGTATCCAGCACCAAATCATGTGATACATGAGCCTGGCAAGTCGACCAAAGCAATGGAAGAGCAGTGTAGCAAACAGCTTACACAATTGATTAGGATGCAGCAACATAACACCTCCCACATGATTGAGGGAATGTGAAGGTCCATGAGCAGTCAGTATAGCAATCAGCATCATTCCCAGTTGATTGAAGCATTGTGAGGATCCTTAAGCAAACAGCATTGTAATCAGCAGCATTCCAAGTTGATTCTGAGCTAAGTGAGGATGCAGCATTGTACACATCATTCTAGAAAACAACTTAGAAATCATGATGTATGTAAAACAAGACAAGAAAACAAGCTGAAAAAAATGCATTGTGATTTTTAGCCCAATCACAGCTTGTATGAACGTCAAAGTATTCAAAGTAATCCAGCTTTTCCTTTCCAGTGTTGTTCCAGCATAGTTGCCTTGAATGAGTTGACTAAGGCAGTGAAACACCAGTGCTCCTTCAGCATATTACTAAAAATTATAGCAACAAAGTAGTCCCAATCATATGTAGATGTGTCCACCTTGTACCTGCAAACAAAGAAGCTAGTGTTAGTGAAAACAACCCCTATGATCTCCACTCTAAAGTCTTGATCATAGGGGGCAATGCCCAAGCTCCAATCAGCTCCTTCTAAACCATCTCCTCCTCTGATTGTCATCACTCTGATCCTTTCCATCTCTTAGCTCTGAACTCCACACAATGATGCTTATCAAAATTGACTATAAACTTGGCCTTAGAAGGCATTTCACCAAAAGAAGTATAGCTAACAGTGGGCAACTCATAAGCTAGATTGGCAAGACAATCAGCTAGCTTATTGCCCTCTCTCAAAGTGTGTTGAAACTGGAAGCTCCCTAGCTGCTTCAACTTCAGAATATCCTCCACAATAGAAGCAATAGAACACATAGGTTGCCAGGCACCTTCAATCACCTGCTTGACAACTAGAGAGTCAGTTTCAATTACAACCTCTCCTAAGCCATTCTCCACACTGTATTTCATGGCTTCCCTAATAGCCATAGCCTCAGCATACATATTTTTGTGCTCCCCAATAAGCTTAGCAAAGGCATACAGAACATCACCCTCAACATTCCTCACACAAAATGCCATAGAGCTATGCCCAAGATTCCCCCTAGAAGCACCATCAGTATTCACCTTCAAGACTCCATAATTTGGCACTTGCCATCCCACTTTAATGTACCTAAATCTAGGCAAATAGGCTTCAAGAGCATTGACAATGTCAGGCCAGGATTGTCACACTAAAGAAACAAAAGGAAACCTCAGCTTCACAAAGTAAAACAAATTGCTAGTAACTTCATAAAGCAACCTAGAGTAGGAAACAGTTTTATCATGTTTTAAAGCATTTCTTCTCTTCCAAAGTGACCAAACAATAAAGGAAGGAACTGTGTGAAAAACTTCCTTAATCCAGGGTTTAGGCCATTGCCTCCACCATCTAAAACAAACTTGATGAATATTGCATCCATCCACCTGAACTCCTGCAGCTTGAGCAAAGTACTTCCACACACTGTTGGCTACTTGACTTGTTCTGAAAAGATGTTCTCTAGTCTCAATGTTAGGAGATGTGCAGCACCAACACCTGGATGGAAATTGATATCCCATTCTCTTCAATTCATCATCAATTGGTAGCTTAAACTTCCACAGCCTCCACATCATAAATGATACTTTCAATGGCATCCCTTTCACCCACATAAACCTGGAGATAGGGAGTTTATACTGCTTCACTCTCATGTAATTCCAAGCACTACTCACTGAAAACTTGCCATTTGATGTCAAGCCCCACCAGGCCTTATCCCTTCTCTGATCAGTCCCCAGCAAATGCACATTCTCAAGAATGTGTTCAACAATGTCTTCAGGTAATAGAAGATGTAACAGCTCCACATTCCAGCTTCCCTCATCAATCACCTCTCTAAAATTGTTGTACCAAAGCTCACAGTTAAATGTATAAGGTACAATGAAGTACAATGGTCCAACTCCTGACCAATTATCATACCAAAGATGAGCTGAACCTTGTCTAATCTGCCAATGTATCTCATGATCAATAGCCTCCTAGCTTGAATCATCTTCTTCCAAACATAGGATCTTTGCTTGAAAGGCACAATTGCCTTATGCAGCTTCTTGCAATACTTGTTAGACATGTATGTAACCCACAAAGAGTCTCCTGTTCTAAAGTTCCACCAAAGCTTAGCAAACAATGCACTTGAAACATCAAACAATGACCTGAATCCCATGCCTCCTTCCTCAACTGGCAGGCAAAGATTCTTCCCGGAGGACCAATGTCTATTTGATCCTTCTTGTGAGTTTTCCCAGAAGAACTTAGCAAAGTGCTTATGCAACTGATTGAGCACACTATCTATGGGATTGACTGCTGAAAGAAGATGTATTGGCATACTTTGTAGTACATGTTTGATCAGGATGGCCCTTCCTCCAAAAGAGAGCATTTTTGCACTCCACCCATGAATTCTTGAACTAACTTTCCCAACCAGCTCCTCATAGTATATCTTCTTCCTCCTACCATAAAAGATAGGGCATCCTAGATATGTGAAGGGAAAGTCCTTCCTCTGAATGCCAGTGATCAATTCTACCTTTTGTACTTCATCTTTTCCCACTGAAGCATGTAGATAAACATCACTCTTGTCCTTGTTAATCTTCTGACCTGACACTGATTCATATGCTTGTAGAGCACCAGTAATCAAATGCAAAGAATCTTCATGAGCTGAGGTAAAAAGGATAGTATCATCAGCATAGGCCAGATGATTAAGATGAGGACTCCACTTAGGCATTGCATAGGGTCTGTAGAAGCTGTGAGTGTCAAGAGAGTTCAATGTTCTAGAGAGAACCTCAGCAGTGAGAATGAACAAAGTAGGTGACAAAGGGTCACCTTGCTTTAGGCCTCTTCCTGAGTGAAAAAACCCATAGCTTTGGCCATTGAACAAGACTGAATACCAGTTTGATGAGACAAGCTGGAAGATGACATCAATAAACTCATGGCAAAACCCCATCTTCCTCAGTACCATTGTCAAAAAAGGCCAGGACACCCTATCATAAGCCTTCATTATATCCAGTTTTATTACAACATTTGCATCTTCTCCTCTTTCATTGATATCATGAATGATTTCCTGAGCCAGCAAGACATTCTCCGCAATGCTTCTCCCTTGCACAAAGCCTGCCTGATTCTGTGAGATGAGTGTAGGTAAAACCTCTACTAATCTATTGTGTACCACCCTTGAAAGGACCTTGTTAATAAATTTTCTTAAGCTTATAGGCCTGAGGTCAGAAAAGGTTGCAACTGAAGGTTTCTTAGGAATCAGAACCAAATTGGTGTGTGTGACATATCTAGGGATGTGTCTTCCACTAAACAAGGCCTGCACCACCCTAACAATATCATGCTTTATGATATCCCAAGCAACATGAAAGAATCTACCAGTATAACCATCAGGGCCACTAGCACTATCTCCATTAAGTCCAAACACTGCTTGTTTGACCTCTTCCTCCCAAGGCACTTTTGCAAATGCCTCATTCTGTTCATCACTAATCATTGAAGGGACATTCATCAAAAGATCATAGTTGCTAGATACCTCCTCAGTAGCAAATTGTCTCTGAAAGAACCACAAAGCTTCATTGGCCATTGCTTCCTGAGAGTTGATCCAATTGCCTTCCCTATTTTGAATTCTGCTCACATGTAGCTTCTTTCTTCTTCCATTGACATGAAAGTGAAAGAACTTAGAGTTCACATCCCCTTCCTTGAACCATTGCATGCCAGCCTTTTGTTTCCAAAATTCAGCTTCAATAGCAAGGTATCTTTCCAGCTCAGCTTCAGCCTTCTTCAAAGCTTCTCTATTCTCAGGTGTTGGAGCTACTTCCAGCTGGAACTCATGTGCCAAGATAATGTCCTCCAAGGTGGAAACCTGCTGAAAGATATTACCATATGTAGCCTTACTCCAAGCAGTCAACTTCTTCTTCAATGTCTTTAATTTTGTATTCAGTGAATAGAATGGATCTCCTGCAGCTTCAATGTCCCAATGCTCCCTTACTAAATCAAGAAATGAGTCATGTGAGGTCCAGAAATTGAGAAATTTAAAGGGCTTGATTGTAGGAGTATCATCCTGTGAGAAATTGATCAATAAAGGGGAATGATCTGAGCCCACTCTAGCAAGGTGATCAATTTCAATCTTGGTGCACATGTCCACCAATTGCTGATTGCCTAAGCATCTATCAAGCCTCTTCAGGATAAAGTCTTCTTCAGTCCTACCATTCCACCAAGTGAAGATGCTTCCAGAGTTAAAGCCAAGGTCCATAAGCTGACAATTAGCTAGAGTAGAAGCAAACTCTTCATACTCAGGCATGAAGACTGGTAAGCCCCCATACTTCTCATTCTCAGATAGAATTACATTGAAGTCCCCAGCAACCAGCCAAGGCCTCATATTATCACTAGCAAAATACTGCATTGCTTCCCAAAGAAAAAACCTGTCACCAGCATTTGTTTTGGTATACACAAATGTAATGACAATTTCCTCATCAAAGTGTTGGTTGTTGAAGGAGAGTGTAATCTGCTGCTCATCATTCATCACCTCTTGCACTTCAAAATCAGCATTAACAAACACCCACACCTTCCCATTGACATTAGGAAAGCATTGTTCCATACCAAGTCTCAATCTATAGCTATTAATAGTACTAACATCCTGGAATGGTTCCATCAATCATATAACTTGAAAGTGCTTTCTTTGATGTAATGTGATAAGCCTATCAAATGCTTCTTGAGTATTTACTGACCTTATTTTCCATATGAGGAGCTTATCCATCTAATTCTGCTTGGTTGAGGTTGAGCTCAAAGCTTTGATTTTGTCAGGATCCTGACTATAGTTCTTCTTGCTTCTCTTTTGTGCCTGCTTGGATTGATTTGAAAGCTCTAAGGGTGCTGGAGGAATCAGTTGTTGCTGTGATCTTGCACTTCTTGGGGACAAATCAGCTTCCCTAGCTACTTGCTCAAAGTTATGAGCAGTGGAGTCTTCATCAAGTTCTTGATGCTCAAGCCTGCCTGGACTCAAAGGACCATCCATCAATTGTATCCTTTCTTGAGCCTGTACATCCTTGACAATTGGTTGCAAAGGCATGTTTTCAATAAGATCATCTTCATCATCAGAAGTGGCACCTAAAGGAATCAATGATGATCCCTGGGCAAGATCTTCACCCTGAACTTGACTAGGAATAGTTGAGGCAGTCGTGTTTAAGTTACAATTTAAAAAATTGTTCTCTCCCACATCGACTGGGGGAAGTGAAGGCGCCTTAGGTATAAAAGTCACTTCCCTTCCAGAACCGGATTTAACTAACTCTAGGGCTTTTTGCATTAACTCCCAAGCCCCATAATTAATTCCCCTCAGCTCATTCAATGTATCTTCATTAAACACGCTGAGTTTACCAGCCAAATTAACCTCATGAACTGAATTTTAAGTTTGTGTGATCGCAATCAATGCGCGATCTTTGTCTGAACCCTCAGCTTCCTTCAAATCTCCCAGCTCTTGATCACCATCAACCCTAACATCCTGAGCTGCTTCAAAATTTTTCTCCTTCAAATTATTTCTAAAAACATCTTCTACCCACTGACGAGTACTTTTTACTCCAGTATCAATTACTTCAGGATTTGTACTCCTTTTTGGAGTCGAAGTTGTATGTCTTATTTCAACTTGCTTAGGATTACCATCCTTCCTAGCTCACTTTAAACCCTTTTCCTCTCCTACATGAACCTCAATAACATCATCATCCTCACCATCTAACACTGATGAGTTTGTAGTTTGCACATTGTCTTCAGTACCCTTAGCACCCTCTTTACTTTGATTCTTTTTGTTCTCAACTCTCACCCAATCATTAGGATTTCTATTAGCATTCACTATCTTCCTAGCCTTGTTTGGTCGAGCATCATGCACTGTATTCCCTTTGTTGACCTCTACAATCTTAGCTTGATCCTCCTTGTTCAAATTACCCACAAGCTTGCCACTTTTAAGCACCCTAAGAGGCTGCTTGTTCCCATCAGCATCATCCTTAGCCATAACCTTGTCATCTAACTCCGGATGCAGTATAAAACATTGCTCTTCATCATGTCCTTGCAATTTGCAATGATTGCAATACTTTGGCAAATAATCATATTGAACTTTGATCCATTTGTACTTGACATCACCAGTGGTTGAGTTTTTGATCCCAATCCTCACTCTTTGAGGCCTTGGAGATAGTAAATCAACCTCTACCTTAACCTTAGCACAACTAGGTCTTGTTCTAGCTTTTGTAGCTGCATCCAATTTCAATGGCTTACCAATTGCACATGCCAAAGCAAACACAGCTTCCTTAAAAGAGAAGACTGGTGGCAAGCCTGGAAAAGAGATCCAAGCTATTGCCACTGATGTCTCTTCCCTTGGATCAAACCAAACATCATACTTCAAAGCTCTCATCTGATGATACACGTTTGTAAATTTAAGATAGAAGGCAGGCCTTGACAAGAGATGAACATAATCCTCTAGCAGTGAAACCCTAATCAAAACATGTCTAAGATCTAAAAAGCCTATGGTACACTCTCCTTTTAAATCACATTGCAATGGTAATTGCCTTTTAAGCTCGTGAAAGGCAGACATACCATACGAAAATTTACCCAGAACTGCATATTGTAATTCTTCATGAATTACCATGTTGTCCACATCTTTGTCATCCCAAATGAATGAAGGTTCTCCATGATGAAGTTCCATTATAGGCTCAGGGATTGAGGGCATTACAAATGGTCGTGCAGAAGGTTTTAAGGTTGAAGCATACGATAATGGTGGTGGATTGTTATTAGTAGGTGGTATAATGGTGGTGGGAGGTTGTGGAGGGGTAGTATTAGGCTGGACAACCCCAGTGGGGGGCTGTCCAGTGGTCGGAGTGGCCATGGAAAGGTGGTCGAGAGCTTGTCGCCGAGATCGCCTAAAAATTGCCTAGTTCTAGAGAGAAAACTAGGCGGGGGGGGGGGGGAGGGGGGGGGTTTGGGTTTTTTTTTTTGGGTTTTTTTTTTTTTTTTATTTTTTTTTAGCAAAATCCAACTAAGCTTATAGCTTAGTGGCTATTTTTTATTAATAATAAAAACAAAAACAATAAATGAGGTCTTTACAATCTTGGAATAAATACGAACTAGCTAAGACTATAACTAATGAACTCCTAAGTAGTGGTAAGATAGCATCATATCCAAACGTTGCATCCACTTCATTGGGTTGAGCATTATAAAATGTTAATACCTCCAATCGAAATGAATTAAACGCCTTGATATAATACTTTACAGAGTTTACCTCACTACTTAGGCCAAATACATATAATAATCTAATGAAATAGCTAATTAATGAGCTACTAATATAATGTTGTATGCTAATGCGAGTAAACACATAAGACCAATATAATAACTCGCTCCTGTGAAGATCCAAGTACGAAGCAACCAATTCCAATCCACGAAAACACCCCGAGCAACGAACAAACGAAAGCTGAAAAATAGCCTTGCGCCGTGGGGGGCGCGGCGCGGGCCCCAACGCGCCCAACATTTTGTCCGTCATGCGTTCGTAAACTCGGTGCGGGCCCAAAGCGGTGGAAAATTTGAACATTCTGTGAAGGCCGGCGCGGCAGGGGGCGCGGCGCGCCGGCCATAGCGCCAGTGAATTTTGCCTTAGTCATTTTTCGCGTTTCCAAAGCGTGAAATGATCCAAACACCAAGCATCAGCTGTTCCAAGTCTCAAAAATCTGAAATTGATACTAACCATAGCTTGGGAGTACCAATAGCATCTTGAAACCATCAACCAAGTGAGCAAATCGTCCATTCCAACGCCGTGCATAGATCCATTCCAAACAACATGAGCTATATCTATGAAGGTACCTACAAAAAAGAACACAAAGTTAGTAAAAAAAAAACCTCCATGCTCTCCTCCCTAAGGATTCGAGCATGAAGGAGAGTTCCACCACCCGTGTGTCTAAACACTCCTCCTCGGCTTGGTGCGGATGTACGGCTCATTGCACTTGTCTCCATTTACCAACGTCCTACCCACACTATCCAATTCATGAAACGAATTAACAAGGACATCTCCTTGATCTAATGCCAAATTCGCCAAGTAATCCGCCACTTTGTTCCCCTCTCTAAAGACATGCACCACCTCTACTTCCATTCCCTCCATCAAGCTCCAAATTTCTTCAATTTCTTGGAAAATTTGCCAAGGCACCTCCCAAACCTTAGTCACCACATTTTTGAGCAACAATGAGTCCGTCTCAACAATAACATGTGCATAAGGAAACGAAGCCACATACCTCAAGGCCATAAGAATTGCCAATGCCTCCGCTTGAGTATTTGTGGTCATGAAATCCTCCATCTCCTTAGCACAAGCATGCAAGATATCTCTCCTCTCATCTCGAACACAAAAAGCCCACGAACTAGGTCCCGGGTTACCTCTAGACGCACCATACGTATTACATTTGATCCACCCCACCTGAGGCGGACTCCAAGCAACCTTCGTCATCACTAAAACAGGCGTATGAACTCTCAGCACCGGAAGCAAGTCCTCCCACCTACCTGGTGCATGCCGAAAGTTCCTCTTGCGAACTCTCAACAACATAATGATATGCTGCATAACGAGATACACCACCCTGCGAGCCGAAGTCGACCCACCATGCCTCATAACATTCCTCCGCTTCCACAATTCCCATATAATAAAGATGGGAACAACATGGTAGATCAACCTCAGGACCGGGCCAGCAGGAGCATCCCACCACAGATTAATCACATGTGTCAAGTGCAGCCCATCAAAGTTAAGACCTGCAGCGCCTCCAAAATATTTCCATACATACCTCGCTACAGGTGCATTAAGAAAAACGTGAGAGAAAGTCTCCACGTCAGGATCCACACAGCAATGACATCTAGAGGGGAACTGAATTCCCCACCTCTTTAGCATATCATCCAGCGGCAGCTTAAACTTCCACAACCTCCATAATAAAAATGACATTTTAAAAGGAATACCTTTGATCCAAATGTGCTTGTAAAGGTCACTGTGCTTCTTCTTCTGCCTCACCAAGTGATAAGCTGAACGAACTGAGAAAGTACCCCGAGACTCCAGCTTCCAATATGGCCTATCCCGCTGCTCAGGACACATAGGAGGCTTAATATTCTGAATCACATGCTCTGCAAGGTCGTCAGGTAACAGCTCCCTAAGGCGCTGCTCAAGCCATTCTCCACCCTCAGCTACTTCATAGACGCACACTACAGTCTCGTCACATTCAAAATCAAGCGAAACTGCATGGTACAAAGGACCAAGACCAGTCCAATTATCAAGCCAGAAGTAAGCATTACCCTTCTTCAGCTGCCATACTATCTCATGATCCATCACGGGTCTGCTCTGCAGCATTTTCTTCCAAGCATAAGTCTCTTCCTTCCATGGAACCACCAAAGAATGATGCTTTTTCAAATACTTGTTGCTCATATAAGTCCTCTATAAAGAATCCTTGGTGCGAAAATTCCACCACAGCTTTGCAAAAAGCGCCTTGGAGACATCATACAAACTCCTAAAACCAACACCACCTTCATTCAAAGGGTGACACAGAGTCTTCCACGAGGCCCAATACATGCTGTCCTGACCCACAGTATTACTCCAAAAAAACTTGGCAAACATCCTGTGAAGCTGAGCCACCACCCCAGCAGGGAGATCACAGGCAGATAACAAGTGAATGGGCATACCCTGAAGCACTGAGGAAATCAGAGTCGCCCGTCCACCTATAGAAAGCAGCTTACCAGTCCAGGAGTCCAGCTTTTTCTGCACCTTTTCCACCAACTCGTTGTAGTGACAGTTCTTCCTCCTAGCATAATAAATAGGAACTCCAAGATACTTGAAAAGGGAATTCCCCCTCGGTATCTCAGTCACATCAAGCACCCTGTCAACTAACAAGTGTGGAACCTTACCATGCAAGTACACATTACTCTTCTCCTTATTGATTTTCTGTCAGCTGGCCAGCTCATAACTAGACAAAGTGTCCATCACTATCTTCAAAGATTCCTCATCAGCTGACGAAAAAATAATCATATCATCCGCATGCGCCAAATGATTGAGGTACGGACTCCAGATAGGCATCCCATACGGCATAAAATTATCATCCCTATGCAGCGCATTCAGAGCTCTGGAAAGGCACTCTGCAGGAAGCAAAAACAAAGTGGGAGACAAAGGATCACCCTGCTTCACCCCTCTAGAAGACTGGAAAAACCCATAGGGCTGACCATTTACAAGGACAGAGTACCAATTGTTGCACAAAATCCTGTAAATCATCCCAACAAACGTTTCACCAAATCCCATCTTCTTCAGAGCCTTTATCAAGAACAACCAAGAAACTCTATCATACGCCTTAGCCATGTCAAATTTAATTACCACATTCGCAGGCTTGCCCCTATCAGCAATATCATGCACAATTTCCTGTACCAGTAAAATATTCTCAAATATGTTCCTCCCTTTCACAAAGCCAGACTGCTGGGGTGAAATGATCCCAGGCAATAGGACGGACAACCTATCATGAATCACCCTGGAGAACACCTTGTTGCTGAAATTGCTCAAACTAATTGGCCTCATATCTGAAAAAGTAGTGAAATCTCTCCTTTTAGGCAATAAAACCAGTTTAGTAGCAGTAATATACCTCGGCATAAAGTGACCCCGAAAGAATGCCTGCACCATTCTCGCCACATCAGGACCTATAATGTCCCAACACAACTGATAGAAAGCACCCGTAAAACCATCCGGGCCACCTGCAGATTCAGCATTCAAAGCAAAAACAGCCTTCTTCACCTCCTGCGCGTCTGGGTCAGCAATAAGAGCAGCATCCTGGTCCTGTGTAATAAGTCTAGGCAAATGATCAAGAATAGAGAAATCATCTGGCGCCGCATCATAAGTAAACTGAGCCTGAAAAAATCTGATTGCCTCCTGGGCAATTTCTGCATCACTTTCCAGCAAAGTACAAGCAGCATCTTCGATCCTCCTTATCTGCAACACCTTCCTTTTCCCATTTACATTAGCATGGAAAAATTTGGTTTCCTGTCCCCATCCTTGAACCACTCCATCCCAGCTTTCTGCTTCCAAAACTGCTCCTCTATCGCATAGAATCTGATCAACTCAGCAATAACCCGCTGCAACCTCTCCCTGTTGTACCCAGTTGGGTGCTCCTCGAACTCCTGTTCATAGACCCGGACCACCTCCTCCAAAGTAGCAATCTGCCTAAAATTGTCGCCATAAGTCTCCCTACTCCATACAGAAAGTGCCTTTTTTCAACTTTTTCAACTTGCAGTTAAAGTTGTAAAAAGGATCAGAATCAAAATTTTCAGCCCAATTCTCTCTGACGACATCCAGGAAGGTCTCATGCTACACCCAAAAATTTAGAAACTGGCTTCTTCACATTTGGAGCACCCATGTTCGGCAACAACAATAATGGAGCATGGTCAGACCCCTGCCTAATCAAGTGCTCTACCGCAAACTGAGGAAATAAATCCTGAAAAGCCTGATTCACAAGACACCTGTCAAGCCTTTTAAAAATGCATGCATCATCCGATCTACCATTCCACCAGGTGTACATGTTGCCCTTGAAACCCATGTCAGACAGCTGACAAGTATTAATGCAGTGCACAAAATCTTCCGCCTCCGGGTAAAAAACTGGCAGGCCTCCAAATTTTTCAAGTTCATCAATTATGACATTGAAATCACCCCCAACAAGCCAAGGTAATGTCATGTCACTAGCTTGATAATACAGCATATCCCACAGGTCCACCAGGCTAAGTTGATCAGTGCTGGCATACACCAACGACACCACAAATTCCATCAACCCATCCAAGTGTGTCAGTTTCAAAAACATCATTTGTGATGTATCATACACCACTTCTACCTGAAATTCAGCATCTACAAATACCCATATTTTACCATTAAAATTATGCCAGGAAGAACCCATACCTAGCCGCAGTCGATATCTGTCAATATGCCTGAAGTGCTGGAACGGTTCCATTAGTGCAATGAATGAGAAGTGCTTCTGCCTATGCATTGTCACCACCCTATCAAAGGCCTGTCGAGTATTGACGGACCTTATATTCCATATAAGTGATGTATTCATTGACGACCAGAGGCTTTCGACCCCGCCCTCCTAGTTGACGTCCTACCTGGCGGTGGGACACTTTTCTGACGCCTTCCCCGAACCTGCTTTGCTTTCTTAATCTGCTCATCTACCTGCTTAGGAGACAAATCACCCTTCCCAGCAGCATTAACATAATTTTGAGCCGTAGACTCAGTGTCTAGCTCATCATCCTCACCAATATCCACCTGCTTTTCAGCAGGCTGATCAAACAAATGCACCAAAGGTAATACAGGCTCAAAGTTTTTTGCAACCAGCTGTGCATTCCTCCGTTTGGCACTGTCATAGGCTGCTTTCATCTCCTCCAACTCCTTATCAGTAGTTGGTCTCCCTCCTGACAACACCGGGCTAGCACTAACCACATCCAGCAACTTGCCAGGATCACCCTGCGCCTTTACAGGACTACCTTGTGAAATTTCAGCAACAGCATTTTTCGGACTTGGAACCTCTTCTGCATCGTCAACTTTATCATCCTTGACACTGCTATCCCTTGACAGAGCACCCTCTAGTCCTATGTAATCATCAGTCGGGTCCTCTTCATAATTTTCATGAACATCAGCATCAGTTTCACTATCCTCCCCGTAATCTACCAGGTCTTCATCTTCCTCTGAATCACCTATCTCCAGGTCAGCACCATCAAACTCAACATCATCAGTGATCTTGATTTCCAGAGAATTAGTAGGAACTTCCTGCTGGGAAGTATTTTCAAGCACAGGAACAGCTAAAACAGGCTTTACAGCAACAATAGGACCTCCCTGTGGAGCTATTACACCAGCTAATTCACACTGATTTTGCTGAGGATTAGCCAGCTGTTTCCCATCATTGCCTCCAGATTTAACAGCCCATGTCTGGTTTACCCAGTCCTTAGTAGATTTAGGCAAAGGAATATTACCTTTCCCAACTATTTTCTGAGCTGCAGGACCATTCTTTGCTGCATTTTTCTGAACACCCTGCCCTGCTGAATTTTTCTGACCATTGCTTGCCTGGCCATTATCTGCTACCTGAACTATAGCCTTGTTGCCCAAATTTCCAACTTCCTGACTCTCCTGCTCCTGCAATGCTGCGAATTTATTAGTCCCTGCCTGGACCAAAGCCAATTTGTCACCAGCTTTCGCACCAACTTTTGGATTTTTCTCATTGACATTCTTAGCTTTCTTTTTGCCTGCTTCCTTCCACTCACCTGCATTGTTCACATTACCAACAGTATTACCACTAGTTAGAATACGCAGAGGAGGTGCTGGAACCACTGCATTAGCCTTTGATACATTTGAGTCCCGAACCTCATTATTATTACGAGTCTCCACAAGCTCCGGATGAATTACCTTACAGTTATTTTCATTGTGACCCTACAACCTACAGCTTTTGCAATACAATGGCATGTGATCATACATAATATCAACCCAAGTAGTGGTTATCTCACCAGTTTCATCATCCTCTTCATTAATCAAAACACGGGAAGGGTGTTTTGCTAATAAATCCAATTCAACCTTGACCCTGGCACAACTTGGTCTAGTTTTATTCAAAGTTGCAGTATCCACTTTCAAAGGTGTTCCCACTGCTGAAGCAATAGAAAAAATAAACTCTGTCGCAAAAAAGTTTGGAGGTAGATTAGGAAAGCTAATCCATGCAAGAGCCATGGAAGTCTCAATGTCAGGCTTCCAGTGTCTAGTCCACTTCAAAGATCTCATAGGAAACGATCTACCTCTAAACTTAATCCAGTAAGCAGGTGTTGATAAAAAATTAACATAGTCCTCCATAGAACTAAGTCTAATCAAAACATACCTGTTGTCCAAGTAACCAATATTGCATTCACTCTTGATTCCACACTGGCCCGTGATGATTTTACGTAAATTTTGCAAATCAGGCCTACCATATGAAAATTTACCAATTACTGCAAATTGTAACTGCTCCTTTGCAAGAGATTGCTTTACCTCAGATGTTTTCCAATTTAATTGAGCTACTTCTTGAGCATAAACAACCGTACGAAATAATCTTTGATCAATTTGTAGTTTTTGAACCTGGGGTTTCAAAATATGGGACCATGAAGGGGGTTGATTGTTATTATTTTGGGGTGTTTGTGTAGTGGGTGGGGTGGGATTGGGTTGAACAACCCCTGGGGGGGCTGCCCAACCGGTTGCGCGGCCATGGCCAGTGGTGCAAGGTGGTGCGCCTCCTTTCTCCTCCAAATCTCCTAAAATCGCCTAGGGGTAGAGAGAGAAGAGAGGTTTAGGTCACGAGCAAACATAAGTCACATGTTTTTTGGGTTTTTCTTTTTTAAGCGAATATCACTAGGCAAGGTGCCTAGTGACTAGTTTTATAAAATAATAAATTCCTCGAAGAGGACAATACCAAGTAAGGAGGGCCATACCATACCTTACATCATCCTATCGAGGTGATACCTCGCTCCTAACAAGAATGCAAAAAATAAGAACTAGCCAGAACCAAATAAAGTATGATCATCACAGAGTTTATAACACACTCTATGATGATATTACATATGAGAATGCTAAAATAATGAAATAATATAAAAGCTAGAAAGAAAGTGGAATAATACAATCCGCACTTCCTTCTACAAGTGATGAAGTGAGAAATGTAGAAAGGCCCTACTATACTAACTTGAAAAAATGATATTTGAGGCTCTCTATCACGATCATATTTGCTGTCCATCATTTCTTCGACTGCTTGGACCTTTTGGATTTTGATTAATTATTACTCCTCGTAGGTTGCACCCTGGTTGGCTCTAATGGGCGCCTTACCCTCCTTACCCTCTTTGGAGCATTAACATGAATTTCCCTAGGCGACAAATCTCCTTCCCTAGCCACCATGCTAAAATTATGTGCGGTGGATTCCTCCTCAACTTCCTCTTCTTCAAACAAATCATCATCCTCCACTAAATAATGTCCTTGTGGGACCCTCTCTTGGAATGATGCCACTTGCCTAGCCAAGATACCCCTCGTATCATTTAAATCCATTCGCTTGACGAGTTCATCATCCGTGGGTAGACACTTCGAATGTGGGACAAGCTGCATCAATGATTTAGGCACAAAGGAAGGAGCATGTATGTTCAAAAAAGACATACCAAAATTAGGAGAAGCACTTCTACACAAACGTTCAAGTTGAGCCGTTGGAATAATATCTTTTCCAAAAAATTTAGGCTTGGACACACTCACAGATTCCAATGTTGTACTAACCTCGAGTGAAGGAATAGTGAGAGCCTGCTTATTTTCCACACAGGTTCGTTGACTCAAATTGACATCAACATCCTCGCATATATCCAGTACATTAGAACCCAAGAGAGGAAAACCTGCTGCATCCAATGTCTGCACCTCAACGTCATTTGAACCAGAATTAAATGGCGTTGAAGCCACTAAATTCTCACGAGCTTGATGATGCAATAATCCTTCAGCTTTAATATCCTTCATTAGCTCGACTTCCTCTCGAGACACCTCATCATTTTTCCCATGCTCACATTGAGAGGGAATCCCAATCAAGCAAGGAGAATAACAATCAGCCTCCACGTGCTTCCCAGGATCCAAAACGTTAAAACCAACCAACGGACTGTGAGTTACAACCAGCTGCTGAACCACGCCATCATTAGAAATACAACCTGGATTAATAAATGCACTCCCACGTGAAGGAGGAGCTGAGGTTTTAACAACATTCCCACGTGAATCCACAACGTCCAACAAATTACTAATCCCACACGAAAAACTAGGAATTAAAGCTGATGGCTGCTCATCAAACATTAACGCCCCTCGAGACTCCACAATCCTTAACTCACCTCATGGCTCCACAGCATTTAAACCATTTTTAATTAAGCTAGGGGAACACTTTTTATCCAAAAGAAACGTTGCATCATTCAAAACTTCATGCACATGCAGCCGAGACTGCTGAGTATCATCAATACCAGAAGCTGCATTAACGCAGATAACTTTAGCTTCAATAGCAGACGCAACTGTTTCCTCTGCAAAAGTTTCTCCCTCACGAGCAGCTACAAAAACTCTCGCCTCTTTCTTATCCAAACACGCAGCATCCGTTAAAGCTTTGGGCTGATTAGCAGCAGGACCCACAGCATTAACTTCACCCTCCCGATGCAGCATGATATTACCTTCAGCTTCAAAAGCCTGCGAAGCATCTACAATAGAATCTGCATGGGATTTAAGACTTTGAGGAGAAGCTAAAGGTTGCTTTTCTTCATCACTTAAATCCCCTCGTGGCTCCACTGCAATTAAGGCATCAAAAAGCTCATTCTTGTCCAAAAACAAAGCTGCATCGCTCCTTGCAACGTCACTAGGAGAAAGTGAAGGCTGCTTTACAACCAACGAGTCCCTTGGTGCAACAACTTCAACAAAATTACCAGAAACAACAGAAATACCAACCTCTTTGACCTTGGGATGATTTTTAAAAGCCACTTCCACCCACTTCTTTGTCTGACTTCCTTGTTTGTTTGCAACTAGATTTACTATGTCAATGTTTGTTGTTTGAGTACCCGTTTCAACTTGATTCACTTGCGTCTCGATTTGAACTTGAAATTCCTTCGCCTTTTGAACAAGAGTCGAATCATCAACATCTTCACAATCAAGACCCTTCTCCTCCACAGTTGTCACATCTTTGCCTTGAGCTACATCAGGAGCTTCATCAAGGTTGTTTAAAAGATCAAAATCATTCCTAGTTGTGAGAGTATCTCCTTGCTTCTCACGACTAACAGATGTAATTGGTATTTCTTCAACTTGGTGAACTGCTTCTTGTCCTTGTTTCCTCTTGGAATCCACACGAACCCAAGCACTAGGGTTCTTGTGTGGATGCAAACTCCTTCCACCATTCCTTTTTTTATAAACTCGATCACGCACTGGATGCGCAGCTACAAGATGTTCATCACTCTTACTTTGGTTGGGCTGCGTAGAATCACGTTGTTGAACCAACAACTCATCTCCATTGTTAATATTGCCAACGATCTTACCACTTTTCAAAACCTCAACAAGTTGAATAAATGATGCAGCCTTCATACGATCAACACCAAGTTCAGGATGAATCACATAGCATTCATCTTCACAATGTCCTTGAAGCCTACATTCCTTGCAATATTTGGGGACATAATCATATCTAATACGAACCCACTTAAACCTTGCTTCACCCGTCGTGGAGTTCTTGATTCCGATTCGAACCCATTGTGGACGAGACGCCAAAAGATCAAGCTCGACTTTAACTTTCGCACAACTAGGTCGAGATTTCGCTTTGGTGGCTGCATCAACTTGAAGTGGTCGTCCAATAGCTCTTGCCAAGGAAAAAACATTTTCCTTACCAAAGAAGACGGGTGGCAAACCAGGGAAAGAAACCCAAGCAACACCAATCGAAGTTTCTTCATTCGGATCAAACCAAACCTCATACTTAAGACCCCGCATTTGGTGGAGCGTAGAACCAATCTTAACGTAGAAGGCTGGCCTAGAAAGAATATGAACATAATCCTCCAAAATGGAGAGCCTAATTAGAATGTGACGAGGGTCTAAAAAACCAATAAAACATGCACCTTTAAGCTCGAATTGCAACGGGATTTGCTTCTTGATATCATGAAAATCCGGCATACCGTATGCAAACTTACCAACCACGGCATATTGTAACTCTTCGCTAACCACCATGTTAACCACGTCCTTGTCTTCCCAAAGGAAAGAAGGCTCACCATGATGAAGTTCAAACAGAGGCGCAGCGGCAGTGGGTTCAAAATGCGTCGAAGAAGGGTTTAAAACGGATTTGTAGGATTGTAGTTGTGGTTGTGATGTTAAAGGAGGGTTAGAAATAGTAGTAGGAGCCTGGACAACCCCAGTAGGGGGCTGTCCAGTAGGCGCGATGGCCATGGAAACTCAAAATACTAAAATCGCCATTTAGAGAGAAAAGTCAAACGGTTGTTAGGGTTTTTTTGGTCACATTTTTTTGGGTTTTTTTTTTTTTTTTTTTTTTTGATGAATATCACTAAGCTCAGGGCTTAGTGACTAATTTTATTAATAATAGTGCCAAAACAATACCATGTCTTTACAAAAAAAGAAGAAAAGCCAAAAAAAGAAAGTGAAACTAAACAAATTGTGGTAGCTAAATCATGTTTAACTAGTGCTTTTCTATGCATATGACTTTGAACAAAACTTTTCCAATTGGGTTGAGCATTTACTAATGCTAATACCACCAATATGAAATCATTCTGCTCAATGCCATGATACTTAACAAAATGAGCACTAGTTACTTGGAACAAATTAAGTGAGAAAGCCAACAGGAGCAAGCATCCATAGTCAACATTCCAGTCGAACATCTTCAAGAGTTGAGAGCAAGTCAGCTGAGCATAAGTGGTGAAGCACCGGTGCTCCACGCTTGAAATACTCATAGAGCACTGGTGCTCTACCAGCCAAGTAGAATCCTGGGCAAGAACAATGAGAGAGCACTGATCCTCCTCCCAATAATCAAACCTGAAAAGATGTGTACCTAGCAAAAAAGTCAAGGCAAAGCTAGAAAGACGAGCATAGCCACTCATGACGTGCAAAGTCTGAGCTAGCCAAGCCAAAGAGAAGATCAAGGGAATGATCAAGCTGAAGCCAATCCGATGGTGCAATGAACCATTGATCCTTCTAGTCAAAGTAATAGAGTATGAGTTGAGGTATTCCACTAGCACTGGGTAAAATTTGGGACAAGTAGTGAGAGTGTCACGAAATACACTCCACAGGGTCTTGAGTGTCTTCCTAAAAAGGAATTGGAGCGTCCTTTCAAGAGTCATCAATAGCATAATGTAGTACCTGCAAAATGAGCAAACAAAGTTAGAAAAAATAAGAGTCTTCTCCTCAGGTTTGCCCAGTTCAATGCTTAACCAATCTAACTCTATATGTAGGCAACTGGGCCTTATCCCAATTTAGGATCCTTCTCCCTTCAACTACCAGATCATTGAAGCTATAGAACTCCTTTTCCCCAACATCATAGGCCACATTAGCTAGATGATCAGCTAATTTGTTGCCTTCCCTGAGAACATGAGCAAAACTGAAAGATCCTCCACTCCTCAAAGTATTGATCACATCAACAATCCCTGCTATGCTCCAAGCCACCTCCCAGTGTCCCTCAATAATAATTTTAAGAAGAAGAGAGTAAGTTTCAATGAGCACATGCCCAGCAACATGTTCCAGGCAGTACTTCATGGCCTCCAAAATGGCAAGTGCTTCAGCTCTAACATTAGTGCCCTCCCCTATCAGCTTTGCTCTAGCAAACATCAAGTCTCCCAGCTCATTCCTCACACAAAAACCCAGTGAGCTCAACCCAGGATTGCCCCTACTAGCACCATCAGTATTGCACTTAAAGGTGCCAGTCACTGGGAGCCCCCAGACAACTTTAGTGAACCTGAGCTGCTGTCTATAAGATTCAAGGAAGTGCACAAGGTCAGGCCAGTCAACTGTAGCTTGTTGTATTCTGGGGAACCTCACCCTAAGAAGCATATGTAGGTTCAAGGAAATTTCATGGGTGAGTCTTCTAAAGGACACCTTCCCACCATGTGCTATAGTATTTCTCCTCTTCCAGAGCTCCCATACCACAAAAGCAGGCAGAGCTTGGCAAAGGAGCTTAAGCCAGGGCCTCCTCTTAAGAATTCCACCACATGGTAATGACTTGTTTGAATATCCAGTCCTGTATGACAAAGCCTAGTGCATTGGCATAGTAGCACCACACATTCTTGGCAATTGAACTTGTGACAAACAAGTGTTCTCTAGTCTCCTCCTTGGGATGTTCACAGCACCAGCACCTTGAAGGCAAATTGTATCCTATCCTCTTCAGCTCAGTATCTAAAGGCAACTTGAATTTCCAAGCTCTCCAAAGGACAAAGGAGATCTTGAAGGGTACACCTCTCAGCAAAATCAGCTTCCATACCTCCTGACTAACCCCTTTAGCTCTAATGTATTGATATGCACTCTTCACTGAGAACTTACCATTTGAAGTGAGCCCCCACCATGGCGCATCTCTTTGCATATTAGCCTGCCCAGGCTTGATCACCTCAAGAACATGCTGAGCTAGATCTTCAGGCAAAGTTTCACCAAGCAGCTGCTCATTCCACCCATCAGTGTCATAGAAGTCCTTCACCACATTGAGCTCCTCCCTGATGTAAAAATCGCTAGGAACAATAAAGTAGAGTGCACCAAGCTGGGTCCAGTTATCATACCAGAAATGAGAATACCCTTGCTTAACTTGCCACACTATTTCATGATCCACCATGGCTCTCACTTGCAGCATCTTTTGCCACACAGGAGAGCCATAAGTATAGGGCACCACTGAGTAGTGTATCTTTTTGCAATACTTGTTAGCAATAAAGGTGCCCCACAATGAAGTCTTTGTCCTGAAGTTCCACCAAAGCTTTGCAAATAGAGCTTTTGAAACATCATGCAGTGACTTAAAGCCCACTCCTCCTTCAGCATAAGGCTTGCAAAGTGTGTCCCAGGAAGCCCAATGTCTTCTGGAGTGATCTTCAGAATTGTTCCAGAAGAAGTTGGCAAACATCTTGTGCAGCTGAGAGATGACACTGTCTGGAGGATTCATAACTGAGAGCAAATGAATGGGCATGCTAAGCAAGACATGCTGGATCAGAATGGCTCTCCCCCCAAAGGATAACATCTTAGCTTTCCAAGCTTGCAGTTGCTTCTGAACCTTGGCAATGATGTCATTAAACTGTGCCTTGTTCCTCCTTTTATATGTAATAGGGCATCCTAAGTAAGTGAAGGGGAGTGAGCCTCTCTCTATCTGTGTGATGTGTGCCACCCTATCTACCAGATGCTGGCTGACCCTATGATACATATAAGTGGAGCTTTTCTCTCTATTGATTTTCTGGCCACTTGCACCTTCATAAGCATCCAACACACCCATCATAAGCCTTAAAGAAGTAGTGTCAGTGGAGCAAAAAAGAATTGTGTCATCTGCATAGGCTAGGTGGTTGATGTAGGGGCTCCATTTAGGCATAGCAAAGCCTTTGAACATTGCATTCTCATGGAGGGCATTCAGAGCTCTTGAAGGAACCTCAGCTGACAAGATGAACAAGGTGGGGGATAAAGGATCTCCTTGTTTCAAACCTCTGGAGGATGTGAAGAAACCATGAGGCTGGCCATTGAATAGGACAGTGTACCAGTTGTTATTGAGCAACCTGATTACCATATCAATATAGACTTCACTAAACCCAATCTTCCTAAGCACTTTCGATAAAAATAACCAGGATACCTATCATAGGCTTTCATCATGTCCAGCTTAATGACTAGATTAGCTTCCTTTGCCCTCTTCCTAATGTCATCAACAATCTCATGAACAAGCAGGATGTTCTCAACAATATTTCTACCTTTAACAAATCCAGACTGAGTTGGAGAGATAAGAGTGGGGAGAAGCTGTACCAGTCTCTCATGTAGCACTCTAGAAATGACTTTGTTGATGAAGTTGCACAAGCTGATGGGCCTGAAGTCAGAGAATGTGGCAACATTTGGTTTCTTGGGTAGCAGGATCAGATTAGTGTGGGAGACAAACTTTGGGATCTCATGCCCACAAAAGAAAGCTCTGACAAGCTTGATCACATCAGGAGCAATGATGTCCCAACAAATGTGGTAGAACCTGCTTGAGAAGCCATTTGGACCACTTGCACTATCTCCACTGAGGCCAAAGACAGCCTGCTTGACCTCCTCAGCTGAGGGGAGCTCTTCTATTGCCTGGTTCTGTTCAGCAGTTACCATAGGAGGAACATGAAGGAGTAAGTCAAAGTTCAATTGAGCATTGTCACTAGTGAATTGCTGCTGGTAGAACCAAGCAGCTTCAGCAGCCATAGTATCACTGTCAGCTAACCAATTCCCATCCCTATCTTGGACCTTGTGTATCTTCAGCTTCTTTCTTCTACCCTGAACCTGAGCATGAAAGAATTTGGTGTTGTGATCCCCATCCTTGAACCAGTGAAAGCCAGACTTCTGCTTCCAGAATTCATCCTCCAGGTGTAGCACCCTCTTTAGATCAGCTTCTGCTTTCTTAAGCTTCTCTCTATGATACTCACTAGGTGCTTCCTCCAGCTTCTCCTCATGGGCTTTAATGATGTCCTCTAGAGAAGCAATTTTTTGAAAGATGTTACCAAAAGTCTGCTTTCTCCATCTACTTAATGCCATCTTTACTTTCTTCTGTTTTCTATGAAAGATTATGAAAGGGTCTCCCTCACAGTCACACACCCAGTTGTCCCTTACTACTTGCAAGAAGGAATCATGTTCAGTCCAAAAGTTGAGGAACTCGAAGGACTTGATGATGTTGTCAGGTTCAGTAAAGCAGGACATGAGTAATGGAGAGTGGTCAGAGCCAGTTCTGGCCAAATGCTCAACCTCAACTTTAGGAAAATAATCAATGAATTCTTGGTTGGCAAAACACCTGTCAATTCTTTTCAAAATGAAATGATTTTCTATTCTCCCATTCCACCAAGTGTAAGTACTTCCAGTGAAGCCAAGATCAATGAGGTTACAAGCTGCTATTGTTGCTACAAAGTCATCTACTTCTGAGGTATACACTGGTAAGCCACCATACTTCTCCTCCTCTGACATAATAACATTGAAATCTCCACCAATGACCCAAGGTAACACCATAGAGGTAGCCAAGAATTGAAGTGAATCCCACAGTGGCATTCTATCTACTCTATCACATTTAGCATAGACTAAACTAACAATAAAAGCTTTGTCCAGCTGAATGTGACGTAATTTTAGTGTAAGGATTTGTTCTTGGTCATCAATTATAGAGACATTATAATCATCACTCACAAAAGCCCAAATCTTGCCACTAATATTAGAAATAGACCGTGCACCAAGCTTCAAACCATAAACCTGAACCCTACCAGCTTCTTGAAATGGTTCCATTAGGCCAATGAAGGAGAAGTGGTGATGTCTATGAAGTGTTGTGAGTCTTGTAAAAGCCTCTTGTGTGTTTACTGACCGGATGTTCCAAATCAATGACTTGTTCAGCATCATTAAACCTTGGATTTAGAGCTCCTGATAGGTTGAATCCTGGCCACTGGACCAGGTTCTTTCTTTTGTCTCCTGCCCCCCTTTTTAGGAACATCTCGAGGAGAAAGGTCTCCTTCTCTAGAAATTGCCTGAAAGTTATGGGCAGTCGACTCTTCCTCCTCATCTAGTTCATCCTCCTCTCCTAGATCATCAAAAGGTACAAGCTGCCTAGAGGGAGAGTGCCTTTGTTGCCTTTGTAAGATATCCTTGCCATCACTGAATTGCAATGAGTTGATTAAAGCTTTCTCTTCAATAGTGAGATCAGCTTTAGTCAATTGTTTTGTTGGGGCTTCAGGTTGCTTTGAGGTAAGTGTCAGGTCTGGAAGATGAGATTGAGAGGGTATGATTTAAGTGGAACATGGGATTCAATAGGATTGGTGTTTGGGTTCAAGGTAGGATTTGGGATGGTCAGGGATGGCATGATCATGTTTGAATTGGTATTAGCCGTTAACTTCTTCAAAGTTTCCAATGGAATTAAATCAGGAGTTGAATTAAATCCCTCAGCTTTATTTAACAAAATCTTTGCCTGAGCATTAATAACCTTCAAACTCCCAGCTTTAATGCTCGAATTAATTGCATCCCCAGCCGCCTTAAGAGTCGACTTCATTAACTCCAATTCCGGCATTGATTCTGCTTCCATACACCCCACACCTTGGGAAGCCAAACCTGAAGCTTTAATGTTCTTTGGAGGGTTCACAAGAGGATCATGTTCATTGAATGCAGCCCTTACTCCCAGCTGTTCTTCATTAAAAGCCTCACTCGTCTTTCGAATTTCCTCATCAACCGCCAAATCTTTGTCGTGGACTCTTTGACTCCCAGCTTCATTACTCCTCACAATAACTGCATCCTCATTAATAAGCTGGACTTCATTCTCACTAGGGTTTTCAACAGAATTAACGACTTCTTTGCCTACGTCTACCTTGTCTGACTTTATAATTGGTAAATTCTCCTCTTCAACTTGTAAAGCTGCGAATGAATTAACATTACGTTGACCCTCACGAGCTCCTTCTCTCTCTTGAACACCTTGAACTTGTGGAGCAACACCCCTCTTCCTCGTAGCCACTTGCCAAACCTGATTAGGGTTTTGACCCCTATGACCAACACCTTGACCTTGTCTCCTTAGATTTTGTACTCCATTACCTCCATTACCAGTTTGTTCCCTCTTCAGGTAACTAGGACCAGCTTCTCCCACAACTTTTCCACTCGTCAACACCTTAGGTAGTCCTGAATTAGGTTGAGATTGTTGCTTTCCATTTTGTCCTTCTCCATTATTTTGTGCATCATCAGGCTCATAGAAAATAGGGTGAAGCACACGACATTCTTCATCATTGTGCCCTTGAAGGCAACAATGCGAGCAATACTTTGGCAAATAATCGTAGACAATCTTAACGCACTTAGAATGCTTAATGTTAGACTCCTCATCCACTTCAACTATGTCAATTTCCTCAGGCAGATCTCCTAGTAGGTCGACTTCAACTTTAACTCGTGCGCAACTAGGGCGAGTATGGTTAATGGTTGCAGCATCTAATTGTAGAGGTTTGCCCACAGCCAAAGCAAGTGAAAATAAACACTCCTTCACAAAGAAGTTTGGTGGGAGATTAGGGAATGAAATCCAACCAATTGCGATTGATGTTTCCTTCCTAGCATCACACCAAGGATCCCACTTCAAAGTTCTCATCAAGAAAGAGTCACATCCAACTTTCAACCAATGACTCTTTGATAGCAAGTTAACATAATCTTCAAAAAGGGCATACCTAATCAAAATACTACGATAATAAAGGGAACCAATCACACAGTGTCCTCTAATTTCGCATTGGGGAGGGATGAGCTTCCTAAGTTCATTCAAGTCTGGTGCTCCGTGTGTAAACTTTCCTATGATTCCATAGCTCAGTTTGGTCGATGCAATAGCTTGTTGAATCTCCTTAGTCTTCCACAACATGGTGGGACGACCATTGATGCGAGTAGGGGGTCGAATGGGTAAAGTAGTGTTTGGTGCAGCTTGGTTTTGGGTGTTTGGGATGGATGGAGCTACGACTGCAGCATAGGATGTTGTTGGGGGTTGTATGGGAGACTGAGCAACCCCAGTGGGGGGCTGCCCAGTGGCCGGAGTGGCCATGGGAGACGCCTAGAGAAGGCTGCGCCGGAATCGCCTATAAGTCGCCTAAGAATCGCCTTTCCCTAGAGAGAAAAGACGTTTCTACTGGAGGGTTTTTTTTTCCAATCAAAAGTCAACTAGGCATTGCACCTAGTGACCATTTTTGTATATAAACAGAAATAAATACAAGGTCTTTACAAATTGTGCACAAAGCAAGTGCAATACCAAATGTAATCTGCCTCTCCCTAAAGTGGCACCAAGTTTACTTATTATCTTCATTCTCTTAGGTTGAATGCCACTGGGCACTAAAACCACCAAGTATCATGAAGTTAACTCACACCCTTGATGCCTACAAACATGAGAAGTAAGAACTAATAACTTGTTAGAGCAACGAATACATAAGACATAAAATGCAAAGCATAGCTTAACTAATCTTGATCTTCGATCTTGCTTACAGTGGATGTAGACTTCCCTTAAATGAGTATACATTAAATTACCAAATGAGGTTAAAGTCATTCAGGATAGAACCAGGCAGGATTTGAGCTGAACAAGTCGACTAAGGGAGTAGAGTACCACTAATCCTCGAATGTTATACCATTGGTGTACCGGTGAGTCACTATCGCATTTTGAGACAAAGCTTTGAATCAAGCAAAAGAGCATCTTCCCAGCTTGTATCTGAAGAAGCAGCATCATTACCAGTAGCAATATCCCAAGCAAGTGTATGCAAATGAACACCAAACATGCAAACTGTACATGAAGTTAAATCCATTTAAAATAAACCCCATCTTGTATGATCCCAGAACCATTTGTGAACTGAGTATAAAGCAGAATAAGCAATGTACTCCTAGTTTTAAGGACAAAATCTATGGCCTTATATAGACAATAGCTGAACCATTCAATCCAAAGTGTACATGTAAAAAAGAAGCAAAAGTTAGTGAAATAAGCCCTGATAATCTCCACTATACAGTCCTGATCATAAGGGACAAACTCCTCATTCCATTCTACTCCTTCTCCTCCAGTTTCACTCTTGCTTTTCATTTTCATACTCCCTTCCATTTCTTAGCTCTATACTCCACATAGTGGTGCTTATCGAAACTGACAATCCACTTAGCTTTAGAGGGTAACTGAGCATAGGAGGTAAAGATGACATTAGGCAAATCATAGGCAAGATTAGCTAAGCAATCAGCCACCTTATTACCCTCTCTCAATCTGTGTTGAAACTGAAAGTTCTCCAATTGCTTCAACCTCAAAATATCATCAATAATAGAAGCTATTGACCACATAGGCTTCCATACTCCCTCAATCACTTGTTTAACAACTAGTGAATCAGTTTCAATTAAAACTGCCCCTAATGCATTGTCTACACTATACTTCATAGCTTCCCTGATGGCCATTTCTTCAGGATACATATTATTATGTTCCCCAGTCAACTTAGCAAAGGCACCTCATCTCTCACACAAAATGCCAAAGAACTAGGGCCTGGATTACCCATAGAGGCACCATCAGTATTCACCTTCAAGACTCCAATATTAGGGACCTTCCATCCTACTTTAATGTATCGAAATTTAGGCAAATAATTCTCAAGGACATTAACAATATCAGGCCATGACAGACTCCCAGTATTAACATAAGGAAACCTCACCTTCACAAAGTAGAAAATCTTGGCAGTGATCTCATAGAGCACCCTAGAGTAAGAAACTGTTTTATCATGCTTCAAAGCATTCCTTCTTTTCCATAAAGACCAAACAATGAAAGAAGGAATAATGTGGTAAACAACTTTCAACCAAGGCTTAGGCCACTACCTCCACTACTTATAACAAACCTGTTGAAAATTGCAATTGTCAATCTGGATCCCCACTGGTTGAGCAAAGAACTTCAAGACATTGTTGGCTACTACACTTGTACTAAAAAGGTGTTCTCTAGTTTCTATAGTAGGAATAGAACATCACCAACACCTTGATGGAAATTGATATCCCATTCTCTTCAATTCATCATCAAGTGGAAGTTTAAACTTCCATAGCCTCCACATCATAAAGGACACCTTGATAGGAATCCATTTTACCCACTTAAACTTAGTAATGGGTACTTTATTCTGCTTCACTCTCATGTAGTTCCATGCATTACTCACTGAAAATTTCCTATTTGATGTCAAGCCCCACCAAGCCTTGTCTCTTCTCTGATCTGACCCAAGCAAATGTACATTATGGACAATTTGATCAACAATATCTTCAGGCAGCAATAGATGTAGGAGTTCAACATTCCAGTTTCCATTCTCAAGCACCTCCTTAACACTATTATACCACAAATCACAATCAAAAGTATAGGGGACTATAAAATACAATGGTCCAAGACCTGACCAATTGTTATACCGTAAGTTAGCTGAGCCTTGCCTAATCTGCCAATGAATCTCATGGTGAATAGCCTCTCTAGCTTGAATCATCTTCCTCCAAGCATAAGAACCTTGTTTGTATGGTACAATAGCCTTGTGAAGCTTCTTGCAATACTTATTAGACATGTAGGTAACCCACAATGAGTCTCCAGTTCTGAAATTCCACCACAGTCTAGCAAACAAAGCACTTGAAACATCAAACAAGGATCTGAACCCCAGACCTCCTTCATCAGTTGGCAGGCATAAATTCTTCCAAGACGACCAGTGCCTACTAGATCCTTCTTGTGAGTTACCCCGGAAAAACTTACCAAACAGCTTATGCAATTGATACAACACACTATCTAAAGGGTTGACTGCCGATTGAAGGTGTATTGGCATACTTTACAATACATGTTTGATCAAGATTGCCCTTCCTCCAAATGATAACATCTTTGCACTCCAACCATGAATTCTAGCAGTGACTTTCCCTACTAGCTCTTCATAATAAATCTTCTTCCTCCTACCATAGAATATAGGGAAGCCTAAGTATGTGAAAGGAAATTCCTTCCTTTGAATGCCAGTAATCAGCTCCACCCTTTCAACCTCTTCTTCACACACTGAAGCATGTAAATATATAGAACTCTTGTCCTTGTTTACCTTTTGACCTGAAACTGCCTTATAGGCTTGTAAAACACCAGTGATTAAATGCAAAGAATCTTCCTGAGCTGAAGTAAATAAGATAGTATCATCAACATAGGCTAAGTGGTTAAGATGAGGACTCCATTTAGGCATTGCACAGCCCCTATAAAAACTGTGACAGTTTAAGGTACTCAACCTCCTAGAGAGTACTTCAGCAGTGAGAATGAACAATGTAGGTGATAATGGATCACCTTACTTCAAACATCTCCCTGAATGAAAGAAACCATAACTCTGGCCATTGAATAGATCTGAGTACCAGTTGGATGATAAAAGCTGAAAAATGACATCAATAAACTTAGGACAAAACCCCATTTTCCTTAGCACCACTGTCAAAAAAGGGCAAGACACCCTATCATAGGCCTTCATCATATCCAGTTTCATAACAACATTAGCATCTTCACCCCTTTCATTGATGTCATGTATAATTTCCTGGGCAAGCAGGACATTCTCCACAATGCTCCTACTTTTGACAAATCCTGCCTGGTTTTGTGACATAAGTAAAGGTAGAACATCAACCAACCTGTTATGCACCACCCTTGAAAGCACTTTATTGATGAAATTTCTAATACTGATTGGCCTAAGATCTGAAAAGGTTGAAACTGATGGCTTCTTTGGAATCAAAACCAAATATATATATATATATATATATGTGTGACATATCTAGGTATAGCTCTTCCACTAAACAAGGCCTGCACCACTTTTACAATGTCATGCTTGATGATATCCCAAGTAACATGAAAAGACCTACCAGTGTAGCAATCAGGGCCACTAGCACTGTCACCATTTAGGCCAAACACTGCCTGTTCTACCTCCTCTTCCCAAGGTACCTTTGTGAATGTTTCATTCTACTCATCAGTAATCATTGAAGGAACATTCATCAAAAGGTCATAGTTGTTGGAGACTTCCTCAGTTGCAAACTGTTTCTGAAAGAACCATAGAGCCTCATTAGCCATTGCTTCTTGAGAATTAATCCAGTTACCATCCCTATTTTTCCTGCTCACATGTAGCTTCTTTCTTCTTCCATTCACATGAAATTGAAACAATTTAGAGTTCACATCACCCTCCTTGAACCACTGCATGCCAGCCTGTTTTTTCCAGAATTCAACTTCAATAGCAAGATACCTCTTCAGCTCAGCCTCAGCCTTTTTCAAAGCTTCTCTATTCTCAGGTGTTGGTGCAAGTACAAGCTGAAACTCATGTGCTAAAATAATGTCCTCCATTGTAGAAACCTGATGGAAAATATTACCATATGTAGCCTTGCTCCAATAAGACAGTTTCTTCTTCAAAGTCTTCAATTTTGTATTCAATGCATAAAATGGATCTCCTGTAACTTCAATCTCCCAATGTTCCCTCACCAAAGCAAGAAAATCATCATGTGTAGTCAAAAAATTGAGGAACCTGAAAGGCTTGATTGTAGGAGTAGGATCCTGTGAAACACTGACAAGCAAAGGGAGTAATCTGAGCCTACTCTAGGTAGGTGATCAATTTCAATCTTTGTGCACATATCAAGCAGTTGTTGATTACCCAAACACCTGTCCAGCCTCTTGAGAATAAAGTCTTCTTCAGTTCTACCATTCCACCAAGTGAAGACACTGCCTGAATTAAATCCCAAGTCCATGAGCTGACAATTGGCTGGTGTAGAAGCAAATTCTTCATACTCGGGCATGAACATTGGCAATACCCCATACGTCTCATTATCTAAAAGGATGACATTGAAGTCTCCAACATCCAGCCAGGGCCTAACATTGTCACTAGCAAAGTATTGCATAGCCTCCCAAAGAAAGAACCTGTCTCCAGCATTTGTCTTAGCATACACAAAAATAATGACAACTTCTTCATCAAACTATTGATTAATAAAGGAGAGTGTGAGTTGCTGCTCATCATTCATCACTTCTCGCACTTCAAAATCAGCATTAGCAAACACCCAAACCTTCCCATTCTCATTGTAGAAGCATTGCTCCATACCAAGCCTAACCTTATAGCTATTGATAGTGCTAACATCCTGGAATGGCTCCATTAATCCTATAACTTGGAAATGCTTTCTTTGATGCAATGTGATAAGCCTATCAAAAGCTTCATGAGTATTCACTGACCTTATGCTCCAAATAAGAAGTTTATCCATCTAATTTTGTTTTGTGGAGGTTGATCTCAAGGCTTTGATTTTAGAAGGATCCTGACTATAATTCTCCTTGCCTCACTTTGGTGGCTGCTTGGATTGAGTAGAGTGTTCAAGTGGAGCTGGTGGAACTAGCTGTTTCTGAGACTTAGCACTCTTAGGAGAAAGATCAGCTTCACGAGCCACTTGCTCAAAATTATGGGAAGTAGAGTCTTCATCCAGTTCTTGTAGTTCAAGTCTGCCTGGGCTTAAATGACCATCCATTAATTTAATTCCTTCTTGAGTTTGAAACTCCATGATCGTTGGTTGCAATGGCATATTAGAAATTAGAGCATCATCATCAACATCCAGTGTAGCACTAGTGGGGATCAGAGAGGAGCCCTGTGCAATTTTCTCACCTTGAGATTGACTAGGTATAGTAGAAGCAGTCGTATTCAGCTTACAAATTGGTATAGCCTTCTCTCCCACATCGACTGCAGGAAGCGTTGGAGTCTGAGGTATAAAAGCAAGTTCCTTTCCCATACCAGAATTAACTAACCCTAGGGCTTTTTGAATTAGAGCACACACTTCAGGATTAACAACTTTCAGCTCACCTAACACAGCCGTATTAAATGTGCTGAATTTATTAACCAAATCAACATCGTTTATTGAACTGGCATGATCTTTGTCCTGGCCCTCATCAATTCTCATTAATTCAAGTCCCCCAGCTTCAGAATTAACTATAGAGTTAATTTTTTCAATAGCGGGAAAATCTTTCTCAACACCCAATCCTTCAACTTGCAAATTAATCCTAGACAAATTGATATCAACATTGTCCAGATCATGAGCTGCATCTATAGCATTTGGATTAGGTTGACTTTTAAACATATTGGAAACCCATTCCTTAGTAGAAATAGGATTATCAATCCTGGTAGGAATCAACTCCTTCTCCTTGGTCCCTTGTACTTCAACAGCTTCTTCACTCTCATCATTAAGCACTGCATAGGCATTAGTCACCTCAACATCATCAACATTACCTTTTCCAGCATCCTTAGTGGACTTCTTCTTTGATTCAACCCTAATCCAAGCATTAGGGGTTCGATTAGGGTTCACAAAATTCTTGACCTTTGTTTGACTTGGAGCTGCCTTGCCATTGTTAACATTAACTCAATCATCCTTCTTGTCTTGCATCCCTTCATCCTTGTCTTTCAAATTTCCCACAACCTTACTACTTTGCAAAATATTGACAGAATTTTTCTTCTCGTATGTCTGCTTACTGATTTTGTCATCACCTCTAGCATCAAGCTCAGGGTGGAAAATGAAACAATCATCTTCACAATGGCCTTGTAATTTGCAATGCTTACACTACTTGGGAAAATAGTCATATTGAACTCTTATCCACTTATATTTAACATCACTAATAACTGAATTCTTAATTTCAATTCGTACCCGTTGAGGTCTTCGAGCGAACAAATTAAATTCGACCTTAACCTTTGCACAACTAGGCCTCGTCCTTGACTTAATGGCTTCATCAAGTTGAAGATGCTTCCCAATTGCACTAGCCAATGCAAACACTGCCT
Source organism: Petunia axillaris subsp. axillaris (assembly GCA_029990575.1). Lineage (NCBI taxonomy): Eukaryota > Viridiplantae > Streptophyta > Magnoliopsida > Solanales > Solanaceae > Petunia > Petunia axillaris. The sequence goes on from JARKNS010000003.1 coordinate 25,962,517, forward strand.
CTTTGACAAAGAACACAGGTGGCAAGCCTGGAAAGGAGATCCAAGCAACAGCCACTGATGTTTCTTCTTGAGGATCAAACCAAATAACATACTTCTTGGCCCGCATTTGGTGGAATACATTCCCAATCATCAGATAAAAAGCAGGTATGGAAAGTAGGTGAACATAATCATCTAGCAATGAGAAACGGATTAAAACATGCCTTGGGTCAAGATAGCCAATCGTGCAGTCTCATTTCACTTCACATTGTAAGGGCAATTGTTTTTTGATCTCATGATAGTTTGGCATCCCAGAAGAGAACTTTCCCATGACTGAAAATTGTGATTTCTCATGAATTACCATATTATCGATAACCTTATCATCCCAAACAAAAGAAGGTTCCCCATGATGAAGCTCCATAATGGGTTCAGGAATAGTAGGCATTGCAAAGGGTTTTGCATTAGGTTTGAAAGTAGATGTATAAGATAAAGGTGGTATTATGGTATTAGTAGGTGGAATTACGTTGTTAGGGGATTGTATAGTGGTAGTGAGAGGCTGGACGACCCCAGTGGGGGGCTGCCCAGTGGCCTGACTGGCCATGGGAGGTGGCTGGAGTGTTGTCGCCTAGAATTCGCCTAGATCGCCTATTCTAGAGAGAAAACAGGTGCGCTTGTTTGGGGTTTAGGGTTTTGCTGGAGGGTTTTTTAAAAAAAAAAAAAAATCAAGAGTCAACTAGGCATTGCACCTAGTGACCATTTTTATATATAAACAAAAAATAAATACAATGTCTTTACAAAATGTGCACAAAACAAGTGCAATACCAAATGTAATCTACTACTCCCTAATGTGGCATCAAGTAAACCTATCATCTTCACTCTCCTGGATTGAGTGCCATTGGGCACTAATACTACCAAGTAGAATGAAGATAACTCATATACTTGATGCCTAAGACCAAATGAAGTATTAAGTAGAAAACTAATGCATAGGACATAGAAAATCCTAACTAATCTTGATCTTCTTTTGTTGTTATAGGGTATGCAATATTCTAGTAATTGAGAATGAATCAGATAGCCAAGAGGAGAGACAAAGCTCAGCATAGAGTAGAAGCTCAGTCGACTAAGGCAGTGGAGCACCATTGAACTCAAAGGAATGATCACATCTCCTGGTTGTGCTCTGAAGCGAAGATGCTCTACTATTGGAAGGAGTCAAAGCAACCAAATACAGGCTTGACTAACAGCATGCGCATATAATTCCAGCTCCATCAATCTTGCATACATAAACTCTCTCGAGGTTGAAATCAAGCTAGTAGTTTCAAGGTGAATAAGAAGCTGATTCAAGCAAACTTCAGCTTGTATGATGCCTTGACCATTTGTAAGCTGAATAAAGGACATTAGTAGACCAATATATTTCCAGCTTTGAGGATTATCAAAGATAAATTTCTGATCCTTTTTAATCCAAGTTGTACCTACATGGCGCATGTTGAAAGTTCCTTCTGCGAACTCTCAGCAACATAATAATATGCTGCATGACAAGATACACCACTCTGTGGGCTGAAGTCGACCCACCATGCCTTATAACATTCCTCCTTTTCCACAACTCCCATAAGATAAATATAGGAATAGCATGGTAGATCAACCTCAGAACCGGGATAGCAGGGGCATCCCACCACAAATTAATCACTTGTGTCAAGTGCAACCCATCAAAATTAAGACCTGCAGGGCCTCCAAAATATTTGCATAACATATCTCGCTACAGGTGCATTAAGAAACACATGGCAGACAGTCTCCACATCAGGGCTCGCACAACAATGACACCTAGAGGGAAACTGAATTCCCCACCTCTTCAGCATATCATCAAGGGTTAGCTTGAACTTCCACAATCTCCATAATAAAAATGACATTTTAAAAGGAATGCCTTTGATCCAGATGTGCTTGTAAAGGTCACTCGGCTTCTTCCTCTGCCTCACCAAGTGATAAGCTGAACGAACTGAAAGGTACCCCGACACTCCAACATCCAATAGGACCTATCCCGCTGCTCAGGACACAAAGGAGGCTTGATATTCTAAATCACAAGCTCTGCAAGGTCGTCAGGTAAGAGCTCCCTGAGGCGCTGCTCAAGCCACACTCCCCTCTCAGCTACTTCGTAAACGCACACTACAGTCTCGTCACAGTCAAAATCAAGATGAACTACATGATACAAAGGACAAAGACCAGTCCAGATATCCAGCCAGAAATAAGAATTGCCCTTCTTCAGCTGCCATACTATCTCATGATCCATCACGGGCCTACTCTGCAACATCTTCTTCCAAGCATAAGTCCCCTCTTTCATGGCACCATCACAGAGTGATGCTTTTTCAAGTACTTGTTGCTCATAAAATCCCTCCATAAAGAGTCCTTGGTGGGAAAATTCCACCAAAGCTTTGGAAATAGTGCCTTGGAGACATCATACAAGCTCCTAAAACCAACTCCACCTTCATTCAAAGGGTGGCACAAAATCTTCCAAGAAGCCCAGTGGCTGCTGTCCTGACCCACAGAGTTACTCCAAAAGAACTTGGCAAACATCCTGTGAAGCTGAGCCACCACCCCAGCAGGGAGGTCACAGGCGATAATAAGTGAATGGGCATACTCTGAAGCACTGAGGAAATCAGAGTCGCCCTTCCACCTATAGAAAGCAGCTTACCAGTCCAGGAGTTAAGCTTTTTCTGCAGCTTCTCCACCAACTCATTGTAGTGACAATTCTTCCTCCTAGCATAATAAATAGGAACTCTAAGATACTTGAAAGGGAAGTCGCCCCTCGGTATCTCAGTCACATCAAGCACCCTGTCAACTAATAAGTGTGGAACCTTACCATGCAAGTACACATTACTCTTCTCCTTATTGATTTTCTTTCCGCTGGCTACTTCATAACTAGCAAAAGTGTCCATCACAATCTTCAGAGAACCCTCATCCGTTGATGAAAAACTAATTATGTCATCCGCGTACGCCAGGTGATTGAGGTGCGGACTCCAGATGGGCATCCCATACGGTACAAAATTTTCATCCCTGTGCAGTGCATTCAGAGCTCTAGAAAGTCACTCTGCAGCAAGTAAAAATAAAGTGGGTGACAGAGGATCACCTTGCTTCACCCCTCTAGAAGACTGGAAGAACCCATAGGGCTGGCCATTTACAAGGATAGAGTACCAATTATTGAACAAAATCCTGTAAATCATCCCAACAAATGTCTCACCAAATCCCATCTTCTTCAGAGCCTTTATCAGAAACAACCACGAAACTCTGTCATACGCCTTAGCCATATCTAGCTTAATTACCATATTCGCCGGCTTCCCCCTATCAGCAATATCGTGCACAATTTCCTGCACCAGGAGGATATTCTGAAATATACTCCTCCCTTTCACAAAGCCAAACTGCTGGGGTGAAATGATCCCAGGCAAAAGAATAGTGAGCCTGTCATGAATAACCCTGGAAAATACCTTGTTGCAGAAGTTGCTCAAACTAATTGGCCTCATATTTGAAAAAGTAGTGAAATCTCTCCTTTTAGGCAGTAGAACCAAATTAGTAGCAGTAATATACCTCGGCATGAAGTGACCCCGAAAGAATTCCTGTACTATTTTGACCACATCAGCACCTATAATGTCCCAGCACGAATGATAGAAAGCTCCTATAAAACCATCCGGGCCCGCTGCAGAGTCATCATTGAGGCCAAAAATAGCCTTCTTCACCTCCTGTTCATCTGGTTCAGCAATAAGAGCAACATTTTGGTCCTGTTTAATAATACTAGGCAAGTGATCAAGAATAGAAAAAAATCAGTTGGCGCCGCATCACAAGTAAACTGAGCGTGAGAAAATCTGATTGCCTCATGGGCTATGTCTGCATCGTTTTCTGGCAAAGTACCAACAGCATCATGTATTCTCATAATCTGCAACACCTTCCTTTTTGCATTTACATGAGCATGAAAACATTTGGTGTTCGTGTCCCCATCTTTTAACCACTCCATACCAGTTTAATTTCTGCTTCCAAAACTGCTCCTCTATAGCATAGAATCTGATCAACTCTGCATTGACCTGCTGTAGCCTCTCTCTGTTGTACCCAGTTGGGTGCTCCTCGAACTCCTGTTCATAGACCCGGACCACCTCCTCCAAAGTAGATATCTGCCTAAAGATGTCACCATAAGTCTCGCTGCTCAAGACAGACAGTGCCTTTTTCAACTTTTTCAGCTTGCAGTTAAAGTTGTAAAAAGGATCCGCATTGAAATTTTCTGCCCAGTTCTCTCTAACAACACCCTGGAAGGTCTCATGGAGTGCCCATGTTCGGCAATAGCAGCAACGGAGCATGGTCAGACCCCTGCTTAATCAAGTGCTCCACCTCAAACTGAGGGAATAACGCCCGGAAGGCCTGATTCACAAGACACCTATCAAGCCTTTTAAAAATACATTTGTCATCTGATCTACCATTCCACCAAGTGTACATGTTGCCTTTGAAACCCATGTCAAAAAGCTGACAAGTATTGAAGCAGTGCACAAAGTCTTCCACCTCCGGGTAATAAACTGACAGGCCCCCAAAGTTTTAGAGCTCGTCAATAATGACGTTAAAATCACGCCCAACCAGCCAAGGGGATGTCATGTAACTAGCCTGAGCATACAACAGATCCCATAGTTCCACCCGATTAACATGATCAGTGCTAGCATACACCAAAGACACCACAAATTCCAGCAAACCATCCAAATGTGTCAGTTTCAGAGACAACATATGTGATGTATCATACACAATTTCCACCTGAAAGTCATCATCTACAGACACCCATATTTAGCCATTAAAATTATGCCAAGAAGAACGCATACCTAGCCACAGTCGATACTTCTCAATATGCCTTTAGTGCTGGAACAGCTCCATTAATGCAATAAATGAAAAGTGCTTCTGCCTGTGCATTGTCACCACTCTATCAAAGGCCTGCTGAGTGTTCACAGACCTTATATTCCATATGAGTGAGCTATTCATTGACAACCAAAGGTTTTGAAAACCGTCCTTCTAGTTGACACCCCTCCAGCCACAACTGGTGGGGCGCTTTTATCTCGCTTTACCCGAGCCTGCTTTGCCTTCTTCGTCTGTGGAGCCACTTGTTTATGAGATAAGTTACCCTTCTCAGCAACATTAACATAATTCTGAGCTGTAGACTCAGTGTCTGGCTCCTCATCATCACCAATATCCACCTGCTTTTCAGCAGGCTTGTCAAACAAATGCGCCAGAGCTGGTACGGGCTCAAAATTCTTCGCAACCAAATGTGCATTATTTCGTTTTGCACTGTCATAGGCTGCTTTCAACACCTCTATCTCCTTGTCAATCGCTGGCCTACCTCCTGACAGCACCGGGCTAGCATTAACCACATCCAGCAACTTTCCAGGACCTCTCTACGCCTTTTCAGGACTACCCTGTGACTTTGCAGCAATTACATTTTGAGGACTTGTAACGTCTTCTACCTTGTCAATTTTATCATCCTTGCCACTACTATCCCTTGACATATCACCTTCTATCCCCATGTATTCATCAGACAGATCTTCTTCATAATTTTTTGAATCAGCAGCGTCATTTTCACTATCAGCCCCATAATCCACCAAATCTTCGTCATCCTCTGAGTATACTATTTCCAAGTCTTTACCATCAATTTCAACATCTGTAGTAGCCTTGATTACCAAATAATTAGAGGGAATCTCCTGTTAGGAAGTGTTTACAGGCACAGGAACAGCAGAAACAGGCTGTGCTTCAGTAATAGGACCTCCCTGTGGAGCTATTACATCAACTATTTCACCCTTCTTTAGCTGCTGAGGTTGTGTTTTAGCAAGCTGTTTCCCGTCATTGCCTCCATTTTTAGCAGCCCATGTCTACTTTACCAAGTCTTTAGTCGATTTAGGAATAGTGATATTACCTTTCCCAGCTGATTTTTGAGCTGCAGCACCATTCTTTGCTGCACTTTTCTTTTCGTACTGCCTTGCTCAATTTTCTGCTTTGTGCACATTGGTAGGCTGAACATCACCTTTTGCTTCAACTATGGTTTGTCACCCATATTACCAACTTCCTGATTCTCCTCCTCCTGCAAAAATGCAAATTTGTTATTCCCTGCCATTACGAAAGCCAGTTTGTCAACAGGTTTCGCAACAAGTTTTGAATTCTATGCATTATTATTCCCCTTCTTAGCTCTCTTATTCATTGCTTCCTTCTATTCTTCCTCAGTTCTCGCATTGCCTACAACCTTACCACTTGATAGGATACGCACAGGAGGTACTGGAAGCACTGGGTTAGCCTTTGCAACATTAACATTTGCATCCCGAGCATCATTATCATTTTGCCTCTCCCAGAGCTCTGGGTGAATCACCTTATACTTGCTTTAATCATGACCCTACAGCTTACAATTTTTGCAATACAAAGGGAGGTGATCATACAAAATATCCACCCATGTAGAGAGTACTTCACCAGTTTCATCATCCTCTTCATTAATCAAAACACGAGTAGGGTGTTTTGCCAACAAATCTAACTCAACCTTGACCCTGGTACAGCTTGGTCTAGTCTTGTTCAGTGTTGCAGTGTCAACTTTCAATGGTGTTCCCACTGCTTGGAAAAAATAAACTCTGTAGCAAAAAATTTTGGACGTAAATTTGGGAAACTAATCCATGCAAGAGCCATTGAAGTCTCAATATCAGGCTTCCAGTGTCTTTACCACTTCAATGATTTCATAGGGAATGATCTACCTCTAGACTTAATCCAATAGGCTGGGGTTGATAAGAAATTAACATAATTCTCCATAGAACTCAATCTAATCAACACATACTTATTTTCCAAGTATCCAATATTGCACTCACTCTTGATTCCACATTGTCCCGGGATGATTTTACGTAGGTTTTCCAAGTCAAGCCTACTATACGAAAATTTCCCAAGCACAGCTAATTGTAACAGCTCCTTTGTAAGAGATTTCTTCACATCAGATGTTTTCCATGTTAATTGAGCTACTCCTTGAGTATAAACAACAGTACGAAATAGTCTTTGATCAATTTCAAGTTTTTGAACCTGGGTTTCAAAATATGGGACCAAGAAGGATTTTGATTGTTGGTTTGGGACGTTGTAGCAGTGGGTGGGATGGGGTGGGGTTGAGCGACCCCTGGGGGGGCTGCCCAACCGGTGGCGCGGCCATGGCCGAGGTTGCAAAGGGGTGGCGCTGGGTTTCTCCTCCAAATCGCCCAAATCGCCACTTAGTAGAGAGAAAACGGGTTTTTGGTTTGGATTGCTGGAGGGTTTAGGGTTTAGATTTTTTTTTTCTTTTTTTCCCCATAAAGGGTTTAGGGTGTTTTTTTTTAAAAAAAAAAAAAAAAAATCAAAAGTCAACTAGGCGTTGCACCTAGTGACCATTTTTATTTATAAACTAAAATAAATACATTGTCTTTACAAAATGTGCACTAAACAAGTGCAATACCAAATGCAGCCTACTTCTACCTAGACTAGCACCAAGTTTATTTATTATCCTCACCCTCTTGGGTTGAGTGCCATTGGGCACTAATACCACCAAGTAGCATGAAGATAACTCATAATCTTGATGCCAAACATTATGATAAGTAGGGACTAATGAGCTGCCAGAGCTAACAGTACATAAAATTTAAATAGCATATGTCTTATCCAGTAGTTGAACTAAATAGCCAAGTGGATGTAAATTCTTCCCGTACAGAGTTCGGTGAGATTTGAGCTGTTCACAAAGGCAGCTTGAGCCTCCCCCAGCTTATCTTGATCTTCTTTGTTGCGTGCAGAATGTGTAAGACTCCAGTAGTTGTGTGTGCACTAGATAGCCAAGTGGGGAATCCCGGTAAGATTTGAGCTGTGCACGTGGACTAAAACAATGGAGCACCACAGCTCCTAAAAAGAAACAGTGGTGGAGGACCAATTCTTGGAGGAGTCCAAGCTGAAGGAAATATAGTATCCATTTAGTAGCAATCCCAGCTTGTGAAAGTTCTAAGCTAATCATAGCAATCCAGTTAATCATGTGTATATATCTCAATCTTGTACCTGCAAAAAAGAAGCTAATGCTAGGGAAATAAACCCATATGATCTCCACTATACAGCCTTGAGCATAGGGGGCATTGTCCAAGCTCCAATCAGCTCCTTTTCTCTTCACTTAATTCATACTTATATTCCTCTTCCTCTTCTCCATGGCTTGGCTCTAAACTCTACAAATTGATGCTTGTCTTGATTAACAATCAGCTTGGCTTTTGAAGGTAGTTGAGCATAAGTAGAGAAATTGACCACAGGCAGTTCAAAAGCAATGTTAGCAAGGCAATCAACTAACTTATTGCCTTCTCTCAATGTATGCTTGAATTGAAAGTCACCCAGCTGCCTCCACCTTTGAATATCATCAATAATAGAGGCAATAGACCACATAGGCTTCCACCGACCCTCAATGACTTGCTTGACCACTAGTGAGTCAGTTTCAATCAAAATAGGACCTAAAGCATGCGCCACACAATATTTCATTGCCTCCCTAATGGCCATAGCCTCAGCCACCATATTATTTTGCTCTCCAATCAGCTTAGCAAATGCAAACATAACATCACCTTCTGCATTCCTCATACAAAAAGCAATAGAGCTTGGCCCTGGATTGCCCCTAGAGGCACCATCAGTGTTCACTTTAAACACACCAAGACCAGGCAAACTCCAGTATACTTTAACAATTTGAACCTAGGCAAATAGGTTTCTAATGCATGCACAATGTCAGGCCATGACTGAGTACTCACAGCAATGTATGGAAATCTCACCTTAACAAGGTAAAAAATATTGCTAGTAATTTCATAGAGCAACCTTGAATAGGAGACAAATTTATGATGCTTAATTGCACTCCTTCTTTTCCATAAATACCACACAATGAATGAAGGAACACTAAAATAAATAGCTTGTGACAAAGGCTTAGGCCACTGCCTCCACCATTTAAAGCAAACCTGATGAAGATTGCACCCATCCACTTGAATTCCTGCAGCTTGAGCAAAGTATCTCCATACATTGTTAGCCACTGGACTTGTCCTAAATAGGTGTTCCCTGGTTTCTACATTAGGAGTAGTGCAACACCAACACCTGGATGGGAATCGATATCCCATTCTCTTCAGCTCATCATCAAGTGGAAGTTTAAACTTCCAAAGTCTCCACATCATAAATGACACCTTGATAGGCATCCCTTTAACCCACATAAACTTAGCAAAGGGTACTTTATGCTGCTTCACCCTCATGTAATTCCATGCACTGCTGACTGAGAACTTACCATTTGAAGTCAAACCCCACCAGGCCTTGTCCCTTCTGTGATCATCCCCGAGCAAATGCACATTCTGGACAATGTGCTCAACAATGTCTTCATGCAGCAAAAGGTGTAAGATTTCAACATTCCAGTTGCCATCCTCAAACACTTCCGTGACACTATTATACCACAAATCACAATCAAATATGTAGGGTACTATAAAGTACAATGGCGCAAGACCTGACCAATTGTCATACCATAAATGAGATGAACCTTGCCTAATCTGCCAGTGAATCTCATGGTCAATAGCCACTCTAGCTTGTATCATCTTCCTCCAAACATTGGAACCTTGTTTGTATGGCACAATGGCCTTGTGAAGCTTCTTGCAGTACTTGTTAGACATGTAAGTAACACACAATGAATCTCTATTTCTGAAGTTCCACCACAGCTTAGCAAATAGAGCACTTGAAACATCAAACAAAGATCTGAACCCCATGCCTCCTTCATCAACTGGCAAGCAAAGGTTCTTCCAAGAGGACCAATGCCTGCTTGATCCCTCTTGAGAATTACCCCAAAAGAACTTTCCAAAAAGCTTGTGCAATTGATTAAGCACACTGTCTAAAGGATTCACTGCTGAAAGTAGATGAATTGGCATGCTTTGCAGGACATGCTTAATCAGTATTGCTCTCCCACCAAAAGATAACATCTTTGCACTCCAGCCATAGATTCTTGCAGTCACCTTTCCTGCTAAATCTTCATAAAAAATCTTCTTCCTCCTACCATAGGGCATCCCAAGTAGGTAAAAGGGAACTCCTTTCTCTGAATGCCAGTGATTAACTCCACCTTCTTAACCTCTTCATCACTCACTGATGCATGTAAGTATAAAGCACTCTTGTCTTTGTTTATTTTTTTTATCCTGAGACTGCTTCATAAGCTTGCAAGACTCCAGTAATCAGATGTACAGATTCATCATGAGAAGAAGTGAGCAAGATAGTATCACCAGCATATGCCATGTGATTGAGGTACGGGCTCTACTTAGGCATAGCATAGCCCCTATCGAAACTGTGTATATTCAGCAATTCAAATTTCTAGATAACACCTCAGCTGTGAGAATGAATAATGTTGGTGACAAAGGATACCCTTGCTTCAACCCCCTACCTGAGTGAAAAAAACCATAGCTCTGACCATTTAAGAGAACTGAATACCAATTTGAAGACACTAATTGAAAGATCACATCAATAAATTCATGGCAGAACCCCATCTTTCTTAGTACCATAGTCAAAAATGGCCATGACACCCTATCATAGGCCTTCATCATATCCAGCTTGATCACAACATTTGCATCCACACCCCTCTCATTTATATCATATATGATCTCCTGTGCAAGCAAAACATTTTCCACTATACTCATTCCTTTAACAAAGCCTGCCTGGTTATGACATATAAGAGTTGAAAGAACATCAACAAGCCTATTATGCACCACCCTTGACAGGATCTTGTTGATGAAATTACTGAGGCTGATTGGCCTAAGGTCAGAAAAGATTGTAACATTTGGCTTCTTTGGAATCAGAACCAAGTTAGTGTGTGTAACATATCTTGGAATTGCTCTACCACTGAATGGAGCCTGAACCACTCTAACAATGTCTTCCTTGATTATATCCCAAGCAGCATGAAAGAACTTGCCAGTAAAACCATCAGGACCACTAGCACTATCACCACTAAGCCAAAACACTGCCTGCTTTACTTCCTCTTCCCAAGGCACCTTAGTAAATTCTTCATTCTGCTCTTCAGTAATCATCCTTGGAAAATTCATCAAGATGTCATAATTGTTAGACACCTCTTCAGTAGCAAATTGCTCTTGGAAGAACCATAAAGCCTCATTTGCCATTGCATCTTGAGAATTGATCCAATTTCCTTCCCTATTTTGTATCCTGCTCATATGTAGTTTCTTTCTTCTTCCATTGACATGAATGTGAAAGAATTTAGAATTCACATCTCCCTCCTTGAACCACTGCATGCCTGCCTTTTGTTTCCAGAATTTAGCCTCAATAGTAAGGTATCTCTTATGTTCAGCTTCAGCCTTTTTCAAGGCCTCTCTATTCTCAGGTGTTGGTGCAAGTTCTAGCTGGTACTCATGTGCCAATATAATGTCTTCCATAGTAAAGACCTGCTGAATGATATTACCATAAATAGCTTTGCTCCAAGCAGTCAGTTTCTTCTTCAGTGTCTTCAGCTTTGTGTTCAATGCAAAGAATGGATCTCCTGTAACTTGTATCTCCCAGTGCTCTTTCACTAAATCGAGAAACTCCTCATGTGAAGTCCAAAAATTAAGGAACTTGAAAGGCTTGATGGTAAGGGTTGCATCTTGTGAGAAATTGACTAGCAAGGGGGAGTGATCTGAGCCAACTCTAGCAAGATGGTCTATCTCAATCTTGGTACACATGTCCATAAGCTGCTGATTTCCCAAGCATCTATCCAGTCTTTTGAGACTGAAGTCCTCCTCAGTTCTACCATTCCACCAGGTGAAGATGCTGCCTGTGTTGAATCCTAGATCCATAAGCTAACAATTAGCAAGAGTGGAGGCAAATTCCTCATACTCTGGCATAAAGACTGGCAATCCTCCATATTTCTCATTCTCTGAAAGAATGACATTGAAATCTGCAACAACCAGCCAGGGCCTGACATTGTCACTAGGAAAGTATTGCATAGCCTCCCAAAGAAAGAACTTGTCTCCAGCATTAGTCTTGGCATACACAAAAGTAATGACAACTTTTTCATCAAACTGTTGGTTGTAAAAGGAAAGTGTAAGTTGTTGCTCATCATTCATCACTTCTTGCACTTCAAAATCAGTATTTGCAAACACCCAAACTTTCCCATTCTCATTGTAGAAGCATTGCTCCATCCCAAGCCTAAGCTTATAGCTATTTATAGTTCCAATATCCTGGAATGGCTCCATTAATCCTATAACTTGAATTTGTTTTCTTTGATGCAATGTGATAAGCTTATCAAAGGCTTCTTGAGCATTCACTGACCTTATATTCCAAATAAGCAGCTTATCCATCTAAATGTTTTTTGTGGAACCTGATCTCAAAGCTTGTATTTTAGATGGATCTTGACTATAATTCTTCTTACCTCTCTTTGGTGGCTGCTTGGATTGAGCATAGTGTTCTAGTGGGGCAGGTGGAACTTGCTCCTTCTGAGACTTAGCACTCTTCGGGGAGAGGTCAACTTCATGTTCCATCTGCTCGAAATTATGAGCAGTGGAATCCTTCTCCAGTTCTTGATGCTCAAGTCTGCCCGGGCTCAAAGGACCATCCATCAGTCTTATGCCTTCTCGAGCTTCAACATCCTTGACTATTGGTTTCAATGGTATATTGGCAATAAAGGCATCATCATCAGCATCAAGAGTGGCACCTGTAGGGATCAATGATGATCCTTGAGCAATTTCATCTCCCCAAGATTGGCAAGGAATAGTGGAAGCTGTCGTATTCAATTTGCAAATTGGAGTGTTTGTCTCTCCCACATAGACCGGAGGAAGTGTAGTAGCCTTAGGTATAAAAGCAAGTTCCTTCCAGGTACCAGATTTAACTAACCTAAGGACTTATGAATTAATGCACACGCTTCAGGGTTGAAACCTCTTAGCTCATTTAATACCTCAGCATTCAACACGCTGAATTTATTAACAAAATCCTCCTCATTAGCTGGAGAAGTAATTACTAGGGCACAATCTTTGTCCTGACTCCTTTCAACACTTTCAGCTTCAATATTAACCCTTGTAGGAGTTTTACCCACATTATTATTGGATTGGCCCTGGAAGGTATTCAACACCCAGTTTTTTGTACCCATCACCATTGGATCCTCATTAACTGTTTTCCCTTTTTTTGGATGTGAGCTCACACGAGTTGGGGATTTCAAATTGGGATCATGTGAAACATCTTGGCCTTGAGTCAATTCAGTTTGAACCTAATTTGCTTCATCATCCTTGTCATCAACATTGTCATCAACATCATCTAAAAGGGCAAACGCATTCTTTGCTGAAATTGTATCTTCCTGCGCCACTTCAGCTTCCTTAGTCGATTTCTTCGTGGATTCAACCATCACCCAAGCATTAGGGTTTCTACTAGTATGAACAAAATTCTTAGCCTTATTTCTTCTATTATCTTGCACTTGAACAGCTGGTTTCCCAGCATCAATAGCCTTCGTCGACACTACTCCATCCTTGCTCTTCAAGTCACCAACAACTTTACCACTTTGCAAAATCCTAATTGGCTTGTCATTCACGGCTGTTTGCTTATTAGATTTGTCATCACCTCTATCATCCAATTCAGGATGCAAAATAAAGCACTCCTCTTCACAATGCCCTTGTAACTTACATTGTTTGCAATACTTTGGCAAGTAATCATATTGAACACGTACCCACTTGTACTTGACATCCCCAGTCACTGAATTTTTGATTCCAATCCTCACTCGTTGAGGTCTTTGGGCCAATAAATCGACTTCGACCTTAACTTTTGCACAGCTTGGCCTAGTCCTTGCTTTTGTGGCTGCATCAAGCTGAAGAGGCTTCCCAATCGCACTAGCCAAGGCAAACACTGCCTCTTTGACGAAGAACACCAGGGGCAATCCAAGAAAAGAAATCCAAGCCACAGCCACTGATGTTTCTTCTTGAGGATCAAACCACACATCATACTTCATGCCCCTCATTTGGTGAAATACATTCCCAATCTTCAAATAAAAAGCAGGCCTGGAAAGTAGATAAACATAGTCTTCCAGTAATGAGACACGAATTGAAATATGCCTTGGGTCTAGATATCCAATCGTGCACTCTCCTTTCACTTCACATTATAAAGGCAATTGTTTTTTGATCTCATGAAAATCTGGCATCCCATAAGAGAACTTCTCCACGACTGAATATTGTAATTCCTCATGAATTACCATATTATCGATAACCTTATCATCCCAAATAAAAGAAGGCTCCCCATGATGAAGCTCCATAATGGGTTCAGGAATGGTAGGCATCATACAGGGTTTTGCATTAGGTTTCAAAGTAGATGCATACGATAGAGGTGGTATTATGGTATTAGTAGATGGTATTATAGTGTTAGAGGTTTGTATAGTGTTAGTAAGAGGCTGGACAACCCCAGTAGGGGGCTGTCCAGTGGCCGGAGTGGCGATGGAAGTGGCCTGAAGAGAGATCGCCTTGGTGTCGCCGTAAATCACCTATTCTAGAGAGAAAACTAGGCGCTGGGGTTTAGGTTTTCTTTTTTGGGATTTAGGGGGTTTAGGGTTTTTTTACTTTTTTTTTAATGTTCTCAAAGTAACTTTTTTTTGTTGCTCTACAACAATTAAGGTAAGCATGCCAAACATGAAATTAAAAAGAACAATTCCATATTTCATTTAAATAAACAGATGCGTGATAAATTGGAGGATGATATAATTATTTTTGCTCACAACACTCTATTTAAGCATGCTTGCAATGTAAAACGATCACTACTCCATTAACTTTGTCATGGGTAATTGAAAGAGCTTCCCATCACATTATGTTTGTCACCTTCTTCATGGCTGTAGTAGAGAAAAGGCTTCATGCTTATGGAATACAATGAAAGAATCAAAATATCCTTCCCCAGCGAATGATTCCTTCAACAATCTCTGCGACCTTAGAAAATTTGAGGCCATGTACACGTCAAAGATGGCAAAACTTGAAACGGGACAACTAAACTTGATTAGGAATCCTACGTTAAGAACCTGCATTTACATATCACATGGATACCTGAGAAGTCTAGCATTCTCCTTGCTTTAAAAGGTCAATTCCTCACCATCAATTGTTTAAATCCATCATCTTTCTTAATTGAATTACTTGAGTG
This sequence comes from Petunia axillaris subsp. axillaris, assembly GCA_029990575.1. Classification (NCBI taxonomy): domain Eukaryota; kingdom Viridiplantae; phylum Streptophyta; class Magnoliopsida; order Solanales; family Solanaceae; genus Petunia; species Petunia axillaris. The sequence continues at coordinate 25,977,616 of JARKNS010000003.1, forward strand.
AAGTGCTTAATCTTCAGAAATTGTTTCTCTCCGTTTCTTGTATTTTCAGAACTACGCTGATGGATGGGGTTTAGGGTTAGGGTCTTCTTTTTTTTTTTTAAGCAAAATCCACTACGCTTACAGCTTAGTGGCTAATTTTATTAATAATAATAACAAAGAAATAAATAAATAAGGTCTTTACAATCTTGAAAGAAATACGAACTAGCTAAGACTAATGCTAATAAACGCCTAAGTAATGGTAAAATAGCACTATATCTAAGCATCGCATTCACTTCATTGGGTTGAGCATCATAAAATACTAATACCATCAATTTAAATAATTTAATGCCTTGATATAGTAGTTTACAAAGTGCATCACACTACTTAGGCCTAATGTATATGAAATACTAATGATAATTCTAGCTAGTGATCTACCAACATGTTGTAGACTAATGATGAGAGTAATAAAGTAAGAATTAGATCCTAGATCGCTCCCATGATAATCAAGCACGAAACAATCATTCCCCGTCCAAAACACCCCATGATGCGATGCATAAGGGAGTGTATGGACTAGCATAGGCACGCCGTAACTACTCCTTGGCAAAACAGCCATGGGCGCTTCGCCCCAAGGGTTGTGCCACTTGAATCCCGCATCAAAAAGCATACAGCGCCCGGCGCTATTACACCACAACACTACCTCAAAATCGCCATGCAATACGGCCAAAACAGTGGCTGGCGCGGCACTTGGCAGGCTGTCTCGGCTGGAAATATGTGCATAGCAGCCGGCGCCTTCAACACTACCCCAATTGCGCACAATCCTCACCTCCAAAACAGCATAGGGCACGACGCCTTGGGTGATGTACCGGCTGGAAAACGCACCAAAACATGGAATATGGAGGTCCATGTTCATCCTCAATCCTACACTTCCAAAGTAGCAAGTACACCTTGAAATCATCATCCAATTTAGCAAACTGTCCATTCCAATGTATTCCACTAATCCATTCAAAGCATCATGAAATTTAGCTATGAGAGTACCTACAAAAAAGAACACAAAGTTAGTAGTAAAAGCTACCTACAAAAAAGAACACAAAGTTAGTAGTAAAAGCCTCCATGCTCTCCTCCCCAAGTCCCTTGTTTCAAAATATTCCTCCTCGGTCTAGTGCGAATATATGGTTCATTGCACTTATCCCCATTCACCAATCTCCTACACAAACTATCCAATTCATGAAACGAATTAACATTGACATCTCCTCGATCAAGAGCCAAGTTTGCCAAGTAATCCGCCAATTTGTTCCCTTCTCTAAACACATGCACCACTACCACCTCTATACCCTCCATCAAGCTCCAATTTTCTTCAACTATTTGCACAATTTTTCAAGGCACCTCCCACACCTTTGTCACCACATTTTTAAGCAGCAACGAATCTGTTTCAACAATAACTTGTGCATAAGGGTTAGAAACCACATACCTCAAGGCCATAAGAATTGCCATTGCCTCCGCTTGAGTATTTGTGGTCATGTAATCATCCATCTCCTTTGCACAAGCATGCACAATATCACCCCTCTCATCTCGAACACAAAATGCCCAAGAACTAGAGCCCGGACTACCCCTAGAAGCACCATCAGTATTACATTTGATCCACCCCACTGGAGGCAGACTCCAAACAACCTTTGTCATCACTAATGAAGCAAATCCCCCCACCTATTTGGTGCATGGTGAAAGTTCCTCCTGCAAACTCTCAGCAACATAATAATATGCTGCATGACAAGATACACCACCCTATGAGCTGAAGTCGACCCACCATGCCTCATAACATTCCTCCGTTTCAACAAATCCCATAAAATAAATATGGGAATAGCATGGTAAATCATCCTCAGGACCGGGCTAGCAGGGGCATCCCACCATAAATTAATCACTTGTGTCAAGTGCAACCCATCAAAACTAAGACCTGCAGGACCTCCAAAATAATTCCATACATATTGCGCTACAGGTGCATTAAGAAACACATGAGAGACAGTCTCCACACCAGGGCTCAAACAACAATGACACCTAGAGGGGAACTGAATTCCCCACCTTTTGAGCATATCATCTAGGGGTAGCTTATACTTCCACAATCTCCATAGTAAAAATGACATTTTGAAAGGAATACCTTTGATCCGGATGTGCTTGTAAAGGTCACTCGGCTTCTTCCTCTGCCTCACAAAGTGATAAGCTGACCAAACAGAAAAGGTACCCCGAGACTCCAACATCCAATAAGGCCTATCCTGCTGCTCAGGACACGAAGGAGGCTTGATATTCTGAATCAGATGCTCTGCAAGGTCGTCAGGTAAGAGCTCTCGAGGCGCTGCTCCAGGCACTCTCCACCCTCATTCAGACTACAGTCTCGTCACATGCAAACTCACGAGGAACTACATGATACAAAGGACCAAGACCAGTCCAGTTATCAAGCCAGAAATAAGAATTGCCCTTCTTCAGCTGCCATACTATCTCATGATCCATCTCGGGCCTGCTCTGCAACATCTTCTTCCAAGCATAAGTCCCCTCTTTCCATGGCACCACCACAGAATGATGCTTTTTCAAGTACTCGTTACTCATAAAATCCCTCCATAAAGAATCCTTGGTGCGAAAATTCCACCAAAGGTTTGCAAATAACGCCTTGGAGATATCATACAAGCTCCTAAAACCAACACCACCTTCATTCAGAGGGCAACACAGAGTCTTCCAAGAAGCCCAGTGCCTGCTATCCTCACCAATAGAGTTACTCCAAAAGAACTTGGCAAACATCCTATGAAGCTCAGCTACCACCCCAGAAGGGAGGTCACAGGTAGATAACAAGTGAATGGGCATACTCTGAAGCCCTAAGAAAATCAGAGTCACCCGTCCACCTATAGAAAGCAGCTTACCAGTCCAGGAGTCAAGCTTTTTCTGCACCTTCTCCACCAACTCATTGTAGTGACAATTCTTCCTCCTAGCATAATAAATAGGAACTCCAAGATACTTGAAAGGGAAGTCCCTCCTCGGTATCTCAGTCACATCAAGCACCCTGTCAACTAAAAAGTGTGGAACCTTACCATGCAAGTACACATTACTCTTCTCCTTATTGAATTTCTGTCCGCTGGCCAACTCATAACGAGACACAGTGTCCATCACCGACTTCAAAGAGCCCTCATCCGCTGACGAAAAAATAATCATGTCATCCACATACGCCAGGTGATTGAGAGGTAGACTCCAGATGGGCATCCCATATGGCATAACATTTTCATCTCTGTCCAGCGCACTCAGAGCTCTGGCAAGGCACTCTGCAACAAGTAGAAACAAAGTGCGCGACAGAGGATCACCTTGCTTCACTCCTCTGGAGGACTGGAAAAACCCATAGGGCTGACCATTTACATGGACAGAGTACAAGAAACATCCTGTAAATCATCCCAACAAAAGTCTCAGCAAATCCCATCTTCTTCAGAGCCTTTATCAGAAACAACCACGAAACTCTATCATACGCCTTAGCCATGTCTAGCTTAATTACCACATTCGCAGGCTTCTCCCTATCAGCAATATCATGCACAATTTCCTGCACCAGGAGGATATTCTCAGATATTCTCCTCCCTTTGACAAAGCCAGACTGCTGGGGTAAAATGATCACAGGCAAAATAATAGACAACCTGTCATGAATAACCCTGGAAAAAACCTTGTTGCCGAAGTTGCTCAAACTAATTGGTCTCATATCTGAAAAAGTAGTGAAGTCTCTCCTTTTAGGCAATAGAACCAAATTAGTAGCAGTAATATACCTCGACATGAAGCGACCCCAAAAGAATGCATGTACCATTTTGACCACATCAGCACCTACAATGTCCTAGCACTAATGATAGAAAGCACCCGTAAAACCATTAGGGCGCCCTGCAGAGTTAGCATTCAGGCCAAAAACAGCCTTCTTGACCTCATGTTCATCTGGTTCAGCAATAAGAGAAATATTCTGGTCCTGTGTAATAATACTAGGCAAGTGATCATGAATAGAAAAATCATCTGGCGCCGCATCACTAGTAAACTGACCCTAAAAAAATCTGATTGCCTCCTGGGCTATGTCTGCACCATTTTCTAGCAAAGTACCAGCAGCATCCCATATTCTCCTATTTTGCAACACCTTCTTTTTTCCATTTACGTGAGCATGAAAAAATTTAGTGTTCCTATCCCCATCTTTGAACCACTCCATGCCAGCTTTTTGCTTCAAAAACTGCTTCTTTATAGCATAGAATCTAATCAACTCTACATTGACCCTCTGTAGCCTCTCTCTGTTATACCCAGTTGGGTGCTCCTCAAATTTCTGTTCATAAACCCGGACCACCTCCAAAGTAGCAATCTGCCTAAAGATGTCGCCACAGGTCTCCCTGCTCCAAACTGACAGTGCCTTTTCAACTTTTTCAACTTGCAGTTGAAATTGTAAAAAGGATCAACATTGAAGTTTTCAGCCATGTTCTCTCTGACAACACCCTAGAAGGATTCATGTTGCACCCAAAAATTTAGAAATCTGAACGGTTTCTTCACATTGGGACAGCCCATGTTCGGTAAAAGCAGCAACGGAACATGGTCAGACCCTGCCTAATCAAGTGCTCCACCTCAAACTGAGGGAATAACGCCTGGAAGGACTGATTCACAAAATACCTATCAAGCCTTTCAAAAATGTATTCATCATCTGATCTACCATTCCACCAAGTGTACATGCTGCCTTTGAGACCTATGTCAAAAAGCGGACAAGTATTGATGCAGTGCACAAAGTCTTCCACCTCCGGGTAATAAACTGGCAGGCCCCCAAATTTTTTGAGGTCATCAATAATGACGTTGAAATCACCCCCAACCAGCCAAGGGGATGTCATGTCACTAGCCTGAGCATATAACAAATCCCACAGTTTCACCCGACTAACATGATCAGTGTTAGCATACACCAAACACATCACAAATTCCAGCAAACCATCCAAATGTGTCAGCTTCAGAGACAACATCTGTGATGTATCATACACCACTTCCACCTGATAGTCATCATCTACAAACACCTATATTTTTTCAATAAAATTATGCCAAGAAGAACACATTCCTAGCCACAGTCGATATTTTTCAATATTCCTGTAGTGCTGGAACGGCTCCATTAATGCAATAAATGAAAAGTGCTTCTGCCTGTGCATTGTCACCACTCTATCAAAGGCCTGTTGAGTATTCACAGACCTTATATTCCATATGATTGAGCTATTCATTGACGACAAGAGGTTTTTGAAACCGTCCTCCTAGTTGACACCCCTTCGACAGCCGATGGGGCACTTTTATCCCGCTTTACCCGAGTCTGCTTTGCCTTCTTCTTCTGCTGAGCCACCTGTTTGGGAGATAAGTCACCCTTCTCAGCAACATTCACATAATTTTGAGCCGTAGACTCAGTGTCTAGCTCCTCATCATCACCAATATCCACCTGATTTTCAATAGGCTTGTCAAACAAATGCGCCAGAGCTGGAACAGGCTCAAAATTTTTTGCAACCAGCTGTGCATTCTTCCATTTGGCACTATCATAGGCTATTTTCAACTCCTCTATCTCCTTGTCAGTGGCTGGCCTACCTCCTAACAGCACCGGGCTAGCATTAACCACATCCAGCGACTTTCCAAAACATATCTGCGCCTTTTAAGGATTACCCTGTGACTTTTCAGCAATTGCATTTATAGGACTTGCAACACCTTCTTCCTTGTCCTTTTTATCATCCTTGCCACTACTATCCCTTGACATATCACCCTACATCCCCATGTGTTCATCAGACAGATCCTCTTCATAATTTTCTAAATCAGCAGTGTCATTTTCACTACCAGCCCCGTAATCCACCAATTCTTCGTCATCCTCTGAATCTACTATTTCCAAGTCATCACTATCAATCTCCTGTTGGGAAGTGTTTACAGGCACAGGAACAGCAGAAACAGGCTCTGCTGCAGTAACAGGACCTCCATGTGGAGCTATTACATCAACTATTTCACCCTGCTTTTGCTGCTGAGACTTAGATTTAGCAAGTTGTTTCCCATCATTACCTCCTTTTTTAGCAGCCCATGTCTGCCTTACCCAGTCTACAGTCGATTTAGGCACAGAAATATTACCTTTCCCAGCTGATTTTTAAGCTGCAGCACCATTCTTTTCTGCACTTTTCTTTGCACCCTGCTTTGCTGAATTTTCTGCTTTGTGAACATTGGTAGGTTGAACATCTTCTTTTGCCTCAACTATTGCCTTGTCATCCACATTACCAACTTCCTGATTTTCCTCCTCCTATAAAGCTGCAAATTTGTTATTCCCTTCCTTTACCAAGGCCAGTTTGTCAACAGATTTCGCAGCAACTTTTGTATTCTTTGCATTATCATTGCCCTTCTTTGATTTCTTATTCGTTGCTTCATTCCATTCATCCTCATTACTCACATTTCCTATAACCTTCCAACTAGTTAGGATACGCACCGGGGGAGATAGAAGCGCTGGAGTAGCCTTTGAAACATTAACATTTGCATCCCGAGCATCATTATCATTTTGCCTTTTCCCAAAGCTCTGGGTGAATCACCTTACACTTGCTTTCATCATGACCCTGCAGCTTATAATTTTTGCAATACAATGGGAGGTGATCATACAAAATATCCACCCATGTAGAGATTACCTAACCAAAGGACACAAAATAAAAATTGAGCCTAACCAAACTCAAACCCTAGACCCCCACCTCATTCAATACGGTCACAACCACTTTGGTGGAATATAATCATTTGCCATACGACTAACTTTTTATTTATTAATTATATTGTTGTAGCTTTTATTTTGGGGAATTCATGGAGGGAAAAATGTAGGCACATATTTTCAAAATTAAAATGTTGAATAAAATTCGTGGAGGGAAAATTAAATAAGAGGAGGGAATTATTGAAATTTTGGTGATATTTGGACTCTTTAAATACTAGCACCATGCATTATCACAAGCACAATTAAATAGTTAACACAAATCTAAACTAAATGGAATGCGGATGGATTGAAGAGGATTTCATAACATGGTTCGAGATGGAGATTCCCTATTCATATATTGCTCGTGACGCATTCGTACCTTTTTTTTTAGCCTTACACTTTTTTAATTCTAATATAGGAATTTAACTACGACAATAAATATTATTCTTTTTTATGTTTGCGCAGTTCCTTCCAAAGAAAATGTATCACTATCTTCCTCCTACTATGGTTGAAACAACTATCCTATGTAAGGTGAAGAAATGGACTGCAACACTGTGCAGTGGTGTTCGGCGAAGACTCGTGAAGGGATGGAAAAAATTTGTCAAGGATAATTTAATTAAAAAATGACATGTTCTTATCTTTGAACTTGTTCAACCTACACCAACGATTATTATATTCTATGTTGAAGTGAGAGTTTGTGAAATTCTTCAATGTTGAACTTGTATTGTTCAGTTTCAATTTTATCAATGGAACTAGTCATTATGTTTTGATTTTTAATACGTGACTATTTAATTTCATTGACAACTTATAGTATATGTTGCTACACATAACAAATGTTTTACTTAATATATATGCAAACTCAATCAATCATAGGTTACTAAACTTAACGATTCGTTTGAACATGACAGACAAGTGCAACCCCAAATGATTTTTTAAGTCAATTCATTGTAGCTAGGCATGTTCTACAGCAATGGCTACACAAAAGAGTGGAAAGGCTGCATAGAGAAGTGAAATAGCTATATAGAAAGCTTAAACAATGATGAGACCACATAGGAATTAATATACTATTTAATACGGCTAAACAAATAAACCCCTATAAATATTTTCCAAACACAAATTACGAATCCACCTCTAATCCTAATCAACTACTTTTTATAAGCATTACAATGGATAGGACTCCAAAGAAAAATATTATTGTAGAACCACTGCAAGGATCACCAATTAGCCATAACATTTTGTATCAGGAGCTTAAGAATACACATAGGAAGCTGGAGAGTGAGGTTAATGAATTGCTAGGGAGGTTGGTTAAGGAGAGTCACATTGTTTACATCCAAAGTCTTTTATTGGAAGGCCCGGTCCCCTTAACCTCTCTGTACACCATGCTTGATGACCTACCCATCCCAAGCACCGAAACTGAGCCCAAGGAGAATTCTGTTATTGTTATCTCTAGCGACACTGAATCTGTTAACAAGTCTTGTAAGTCTGTGCCTGATACCCCAAAAATTGAGTAGTCCGTTATGAACTTGTCTATTGTGCATGCCATGCATATAGCATGGTATGATAGTGTAGGTGTTTTTGTTGCTTTTTCTTATGGTATTCTGGTTTGGTTCTTCTATTGAAATGGTCATGGTCTTTTGCAATTATGTAATGGAATATCATTCTATGAACTATCTATTAATGAATCTATTGTTTTGATAAAATTATTCACCAATTCTTCTTTGCTTTTTACACGATTAATTACTAATGACTCCGCTCTTATAAATGTGAATAAGCATTTCACTTTTAATTGTTGATTCAAAACAGATTTTATGTGAAAAAAATTCCAAACTAGCACCATATTGGACAATGTCTTAGATCATGGGTTCGATGATTAAAATGAGGGTGTGGTCACTCAGTACTATTATAAGCTTTACTTGCATTATCATGTTTCTTTTCTCTAAGTGTATGGTATAATCCAACTTCAAAACTGAATCTAATTTTCAAACAACTAGAATATAATTTCATCTAACTTAATGAATCTAAAAACGAATTTTAATGTATGACACATTAGGCAACTGTAAGCTTATGGAAACAACTTTAGAATTGTTGCTTGACAATACTCACAAGTAAAATGATATGCCTAATTGATCTAGAATTGAACTGTCCATTAACGACTAAGATTATAATCAAAGCTTTGATTTCATGATTAGAAAAATATTTTTACAATCAACTTGATATCTTCATCCCTACAAACATTCCAGCTAAAAAGGCTGAGGAAATAGCACTAGATTGATTATAAACCTCAAACCCTACTATACTTTCATCTACAAACGAGCTTGAACAATGATCTATATGGCCAGTATTATCCTTTTAATACTCATATAAATCTTTATTGGCTTCATCATAAGTGTTATAAGCCTGGAAGATGCTACCCTTGAAACCTACTACCATTGGAGTACACTCAAGCCAAGAGTTGTACAATCCGGGTCTCTTACCACGAAATACCACATACACCTTGGATTTGGACTTTTTCTTAGATTGATCATTCTTTTGGAAGTAGTTGAAAGCTGAAATGGCATCATCATAACACTTGAAAGATTTACTTGGCTACCAGATCTACACTACTTACGAGTCAGGCTAACCGAAGAATCGCAATTGAAGAAATAAACATTAAATGAGCTTTATGGAACAAAAGTTATGTCAATTTAACCTCCTAATAAGAAGGAAACTCTGACAGTTTACCAGAAAAACCCTTTTTATAACCCAGATAATCTCATGGGATAACATGACTTTACTAGTGTTTTGAACCAAGGGGAGATACGCAGATCGAATATTACTTAATAATCACTTTGCATTGGAAGAAATGATAACACTTTCTGACGGTGATGAATAAGAATCCCATCATCCTACCGACACGGAATTCCAAAGAGAGATAGACCGACTTGACATAACAACAGAAGGTGGCACAACAAGATGCCAAGCAAACAATACCGACACTTACTGCCAAATCTCTCATATTTAGACTAGAAAAATTAGTAAGATCTCACAAATGCCAGGAATAAATCATACCAGAAGCTCACCCCTCCACCGCAACCGATTCTTAATAGAAACGACATCCAAGGAATCCATCGAAACATGATAAGATACACCGTTTCCAGATCGATTGAAAGAATCAAATCTTACTCATATTTAAGAGAAGAAGAAATCTCAGGGTCTACTATATCGGATACCTCAGCATCCCGCCAGAAAAGCAGTTCATAGAACTGCCTGTGCATCTAAGCTGAGCCACTACCCTGACAACAACTTCTAGAAGAACTATTGCCACCACGCTCTCGACCTCTACTGGATGGTGGCATTTCTCTTGTTGATTGAGATCTAAATGAAATCCCCTGCGACTGTGCAGATGCCTGATGACGAGAGAAAAGACGACCGCCTACCTGTCGGAGTAAGGGAAAACTCCTCAAAGGATAGCAAGACTCACGACAATGATAACAGGAAAACTCCTCAAAGGATAATCAGACTCACGACAATGATAATACCTTTTCGCTGAATACGGGAGCTGGACAGATTGTTGATAGTTGTAAAGAAAAGACTGAATCTGATCTTAGCAATCTACTGGCACACTCTAAGAATCACGTGACACACGCTGAGATAACCTGGAAGGTGACCTCCCAAAATAATCAGAACTTTTACCTCAAAATAAAGTACCATGGTTGCCCACCAGGGCCACGAAATTTCTTGCTCTCCCACTCTAACTCTTCCCGCTCTAATATGGTATACCTCGTACCTTTGGGAAATATCAACAATAACATCAAATGAAATCCCGACCTCAATCTCTCGAGCCATCTGGGATCTCAAGGAAAAATAAAGGTCATCAATAAATCTTTGAATCTCTCGAAAGGCTCATGGACTAGTTCTAGCGTATATCTAACCATCCTAAAGAATTCAATCCCATATTCTGAAACACCAACAGGCTAACCGACAGGCTACCCTGTCTAATCTACTCAAACTGACAACACTTTTCATCTCGCTCGCTATTCAAAAGGAACTTTTCCATGAATCTAGAAGAAAAACCGAACCAAGTTAGCTAATAAGAGAGCGGTCCACAAATTTAAGGCTGGACTCTGAAACTGGAAAGCAGAATAATCAACACCATACCGCTCGATATAATCAAAAGCCTGAAGGATATGCTGATATCATTTTATTTTAAAAAACTTACACAGGAATTATCTAATACATTGCTTAGGAATATCAGGATGTTCAGCCGCGTAAAATAATGCAACCACTTTGAGCACTCGGACCCAATAATTACCTCAGTTACCTAACCAGCCAGAACAACCGGAGTCACAACACATGCTGCCTCCGGAACATACTTTACTGCGGCAATATTAAGAACTGAAATAGGAACTCTCTAAGTCTGAACATCTGCATATACGGCAAACTGATAAGCTGCCTAGCGAATAATAGATTCTTATGGTTGCCAAGATTCTCGTAAAGCATCGTAGAGAGCCAAGGGAACCACAAGGCCCTGCTCCCTTGCCCATTGTGAGCTTGTACGGGTGGGACCTCCGTAACTAGTTCGTCAGCACGATCACAACTCTCGGGGCTTCGTCAGTGCTAGCCCCAGGCTAGACTTCTTCGTCTTGAACTCATATCATTTGCTGATTCGTCGCATGAGGGTTCACAATTAACACGAAGGAACTAATGAATTAACGAAAATACTTTTGAATCCTAGACCGACGCACGATCAGAAATGAAGGAAGTGAAACTTCCTAAATGCCATCATAGCCTCTCGTAGATAAGTACAGACATCTACGTACTCATCAGCGAGACTCTACTAGACATTGTCTTAGTTTGGATAGACTCTAAACTTGGCTCTGATACCAGCTGATACGACCCGAAATCCAGTTAGGCCGTGCGGGCACCCGATATCCTCCCCTAGACCCGTCGGGCGAACCCTTACTAGTTAAATTAGGAAAATAAATATAAAAATTCACAAATAATGAAAAGACTTAAAAAAAACACAGACATACTGATACCTCTAAGCTGTACAAAAGAAATTACAACTGACTACCCAACATACTAGTTTTAGGGCTATCCAGACTAGACATCTAAGAGTAAGAAAAAAGACAGATACCTCCTGAAGGGAGCAAAATGCAACTGAAATGATAAATACAAAACTGGTGGCCATCCGGAATAAAAGTTGGCTCACCCTGACAGCTGAAGTCGTCTTCACTCCTTCACAACGTGGCGAACTCAATCCTGAAGCGAACCTGTCGAAACGAAATAGATAGACAGGAAACAAAGAACAAACAAGGGTGAGTTAAAAGGACTCAATAAGTGGGGCAGACTAGCCACCTCAAAGAATAGGATAGCTAGCCAGGGAGAAGAAATAGATAAACCAAATTCCTCTAATTTAAATTATAAAAAGGCAGAGTAAGATAATAACCGGAAACACGTATGAAGCCATAAACTCAACCAGGAATACGAGCCAGAAACATATCAACAAATAAGCAATGCACGTATAAGCAGAACAATAGTTATGTACCACAAGTTTACATAATGGTATGAAATGAAATGAAATGAAGTGAAATATGATGCAAAGGGTCACTTGTGCCAAATGAATGGAGCAAAATCCTCCTACTCCAGGGCGGAATCCTCCTACCCTTAATATGATGTAATGGTGCGGAATCCTCCTGCTTCGAGGGCGGAATCCTCTTACCCTCAATATGATGCAATGGAGCGGAATCCTCCTGCTCCGAGGGCGGAATCCTCCTACCCTCAATATGATGCAACGGAGCGGAATCCTCCTGCTCCTAGGGCGGAATCCTCCTACCCTAAATAGGATGCAATGGTAACCCTTCACCGGCGCAGGACTCTCATCTACTGCTAGGAAGTAGATGCCAACTCACAGCCAGAGTACAATGTTCATATCCTCAATGCAATACCAACAACAGGGCATAACATATAATATACAATGTAAATCCAAAGCTAAGGCGTAAGGAGTACGCCTATCGGGAGCTACACACGTAAGGAACACGAGGTAGAAAATCCACGAGGCCAGGTGCCTCCAAAAAAAATGATATAAACACTTACCTCTTCCAAAAGTTAGCTCTGCTAATCAAAAACCGCTTTATCGTTTGGTTTCCTTGCCAAACGATCCCACTCTATATATTTCGGGGTGAAAATCCTAATTTTCTCCGGCTCTTTTCCTTCCTCTCTTCACGTTTTTTTGCCTTTTGCTATGTTTCTCGTTTCTGCTCTAAGGATTAAGGGCCACCGCCCATCCCCATCTTCTCCATTTTTTTCTCTCTTTTGTCTTTTCCTTTTTCCTTTTTCATTTTCTTTTATTTTCTTTTCTTTTTGTGTAAAAATTAAAACGGTACTCTACGATATTCGAAATAATTCCAACTTTTGCATACAAGTTATACAAAATATATGTAACATACTCGCGAAGGAGGATCTCAAATTGGACTCCCTAAACTCAATATGCAAATTAAATGGAAAAAGATCAAACTATTTAACTTTCGGCATTTTAGCAGAAACTAGCCGAACAACATCGAAATTCACTTTCGAAAGTTCATAAAAGTCACAAATAATCATATGAACCTATCGGCGCTTTTGGATTTCAAATCGGAGCTCATTTGCCAAAACCGAGTTCGAAAATCTCTTTTTAATATTTATCAATAATAAAACCGAAACCTTCTTCCGATTCCTACCAAACGAGGTCTGATTTAGCTCAAATTTTACAAACAGATCCTAATGGACATGACGAATATTATAAAATTATCCGCACGCTTATCGGAATCCTAACTTCCGAAACGACTGACCGAGGTCGTTTCATATTATTATTAACTTCATTTTTATGCTTTTTACGAGGTACATTCCTACAAAGAAAGAAGTCCATGACGAAGATTGAATATTTATTTATTTATTTATTATTTATGCAATTATTTGTATTTAAATTGTATATTATAGTAGAAATTATTTTATTTGCTCTTAGTTATTATTGAATCACAATTATTAGTCCGGCCGGGAACCGCACTTGGTGGAATCTGAGAGATGTCTAACACCTTCCTCTTGGGTTAATTTGAACTCTTACTCAGAATTTTCGGTTCGTATTTCAAAGTTTCGAGTGAATATTAAAATTGGCTAGAAACAAAGTAGGTGTCCTAATACGCCTAGTTAAAAAAAATGTTAGCTGGCGACTCCAAGTCTTTACCCGTAAGTTCCAATAAGTCGAGCGCTATTTCGAACTTTAACTGGTTTGGGGAAAAATGGGTGTCGACACATAGTGCTATAATACTACGTACTCCTACAACATGCAAAGCACCTCAGTAGTGGTCCTCAATCATCTCCTAAAACTAAAAGCCTAAAACAGTACACTCATCCCGTCCTATTATGGACATTCACATGATCCCAAATTATAAAGATCAGTTCATGGTACGACACGACAGATATTTGTCTTCTCCCTCTCTCTAAACGTCACCATCTTCCTAAATTTTCTGCATATTTTCCTCCTCTCCTTTCTACCCCTCTGCTGCTCCAGTAACTGCTGTTGTACTACTGACTCACCACCAACCACCGCAAATCAGATGCAAAGAGATGCTTCCTTCCGTCGGACTAGCCCGTGTAAGATTCCACAATCTTTCTTCCATTTTCTTGACACTAATATATTCTTAAACTTGATTTCTCAAGTCTACCAAAGTGTTCAACAAAACAATACAGTCATAGTCAAGGCACAGAAGCACAAGAACTTCAAAGCTAAATAATGACAACAATTTAACATAGACGAGTACCCTAGGGAAAACCAGATCAGAATAACTGTCTCGTATATTGTCATATGATTCTAAAGAGTCTCAAATGAAGGCAGATAATCTGACGATGAGATGAAACAACTCCTAACACGGCAAAACTGCGAAATGCCTTAGTTCATCCTCCTAATGAGTGCATGATATAGTTCTCACAGGTTCCCAGCATCACCTCCTTCAACGCAGGCGAAAGCGTTGGGCGAGGCGTTTTATCTATCATTAGGTAAGGCATAAGCCCGAAAGCGTGCGACATAAGCCCCATAAATCCTTCAATTTTATGATTGAAATAAAATATATAATATAAAGTATACATTTCTCAGAAAAATGTTCATACATTTGTAAGTTTTAATAATATTGATGCCTGGTTTATACTGATAAATAAACACTTCTTAAAGGTTTGCTTTAATAACTGGAGTTCAAAGTTCAATTACCAGCTATTTTTTTTTTGCTGTTTCTGCGTTTATACATTTTGAACTTCCACGTCGTACTAATATATACACAAACCCATTATGCTTTTTTATTCATTGTTTAATTTTAATCTAAAATCTGCTTTGCTTTGCTTTTTTTTAAACAATAGTAATAATATTTAAAGGCACGCAAAACCATGTCAATATGTAACCTTGTTTCTCATTAACCATTTCAAGCTTTGTTTGTTTTACAATTTTAAATAAAAGTGGTGCTTGGAGAGGGAATTCCCTAGCCATTTGCCTCATTAAAAATATTTTAAATGCAATTGGAGAGGGAATTCCCTAGCAAAGTGAAATAAAAATATATAATTTTTACACTTGGAGAGGGAATTCCCTCTCCAATTCCCTAGCCAAAACTGTATAAACAAATATATTTCACACTTGGAGAGGGAATTCCCTTGCCAAGATGAAGAAAATATTTTTCTCTCTCCTGCATTTGGAGAGGGAATTCCTTAGCTGTATGTTATCTGACACAATAATAAAATTGGACCTACACAACAGCTTGAGAAGGAATTCCCTCGCCAAAAATGCTCTGCTACGAGCCGTATTCCGAGGGACCACTTGCTAGGGAATTCCCTCTCCATCACGCGTTTGGAGAGGGAAGTCCCTCGCCATCTCTCTCGTTAAACCATTGATTTCTAGTAGTGAAGGTTCAACCCTGTGAAGCATGTCCACTGTGGCTTTCTTGACCTTCAGGAAGACACCGTTAAAAGATCTGTCTCAACCGTAGAAGCTGCAAAATCTTTTTGGTCTGTGAGAGCGTTGCTTAATCCTACATATCCAAATGATAATCAACACCTTTGCCTCAGGGTCAACATAGAAACCATATTCCTTGGCATGTTGCTTAGCTCTATTATAGATCAATTTCCTTTTCTCGCTAATGTTGGGTATTTATCATGCAGGTGTATTGTATTGGGTAAAAATTGGCTTACTATGAGCTGCCTCGGTAACATGATCTGACGGCAACCGAGCATGTGATGAACAAGCTAACATCAATGCCGAATTCCGCGCCTCGTTAGCGGCGAGGAACAGCTCGACACCAAATGGTGCTCAGCCTGTGGCTCCAAACGGAGGCATCCCGCTCTTCGTTCCTACGGGCACGATAATAGGGGGGCCTCAAAATGAGGCCACATCTGGGGGTTCGAAAAATATACCAAGCACAACGCCACACTTCGGGACACTTCCCACTGTGGTAGAAACTACATCTTCGGTTGATGTTGAGAGGTTGACTAGAGAAACTGAAGCCCGAGTCGAGGCGCGAGTCGAGGCTCGCGTAGAAAAGCACCTCGAGAGCATCCCTGGGGTGGCTAAGACCGAAGATGAACTTGACATCGACCAATATAGGGAGTTTCCATTCAAGCCCGAAGCAACACCAGCTCCAACTCCCAAAAATTTCAAGCTCCTCTTCCTAAAGAAGTATGATGGGACCAATGATCCAAAAAAACATGTAACTGAGTTCATAGCGATGGTAAAGAGCTCTGACTTATCGGCAATAGAGCTCGAGTCAATGTTCTTGAAAAAGTTTGGCGAATCCTTGGAGAAAGGAGCGTTGTGTTGGTACATGCGCTTACCAACGGGGTAAATTTCCACCTTCAAAGAAATGGTTAACGCCTTCGTTAAGGCCCACACCGGAGCACAAAAAATTCTCCAAAGGAAGGAGGACATATGCGAGGTCAAGCAAAGGCCCCGTGAGCCACTTAAAGACTTCCTTGAGCGCTTTCACACTGAGCACATGGAGCTACCTCAAATGGATGATACTCTAGCCATCATGGCGTTTGAAAAGGGTATCAATGTTCGGAACTCTGATGCTGCCGCTGAGTTGCAAAAAGAGCTTTAGCAGTATCAAACTTTGAAGTGGGAAGATTTACACAAACGAGCTTACTCCAAGATAAGGCTGGAGGAAGCCAAATTTAAAAACAACGGCCGAGGTCATAACTACAAGAACCGAGGTGAATCCTCGTATCGCGCCGAGGCGTCGCGAGGAAACCCGAAAGGGAGGTACGAACCATACAGCTCATCAAGGCAGCCTGTCAGCCAAAGGCTGGGAAATTTCTTTGGAAACTTGTTTGTGAGCCCAGATGTAAGCCAACGGCTCGGAGGAAAGGTCAGCCTAGCTCGAACCAAAGAAATTCCTCAGGCCCGGCTTCGGTCTCAAAGAATTTAGAATTACCTCGGATCCCTGACTACAACTTTAATATATCGACCTCGGAGCTTGTCAACGTAGTCAAGGGAACCGCTGGGGTAAGAATACCCAAAGACATGAGAACTCCAGCAGACAAAAGAGATCAAAATTTGCACTGCAAGTTCCATGCAGATTATGGCCATCGAACCAAGGACTGCAAAGCATTGCGCCTCGAGGTGGCACATTTGTTGAAGAAGGGTGTGTTGGCCGAAATCCTTACCGACAAGGGAAAACATAACTACACAAAGAACCGAGGTGATGGACAACCACCTCGGGCTCCACCCCCTGAGAGAGTTCTAAATGTTATCACCGGGGGATCAGAAGTGAACAGGGTGAACTTTGCAGCTGCAAAGAAGTTCGCCAAGCTGTCGATCACAATGGAAAAGAGAACTCGAGTGGGGGGCTCGGGTAAAGAGATTGTGTTTGATGATGACGATTGTGATGGGATGATGTTCCCTCATCACGATGCCTTGGTCATCATGTTGAGAATAAATGACTCGGATATCAAAAGAGTTCTGATTGACCCCGGTAGCTCGGTCAACATAATTAGCTATGGGGCCATCACGAAGATGTGGCTTAAAGGGGAATCATCCCCAAGGCCACAGTGTTGACTGGCTTCAACAACTCCACGGAGAAGAATTTGGGTGAAATCATACTTAAGACGTTTGCTGAAGGAGTTAGCAAGGAAACACTATTTCAAGAGTTACTCGAGGACATAGCATGCAATGTAATCCTCGGCAGACCATGGATCCATTCCATGGAGGCTGTCCCATCCACTCTTCATCTAGTGATCAAGTTCCCTACACCTTAGGGGGTTCGATCAATAAAGAGAGAGCAATGAGTAGCAAGAGAATGCTATTTGGTTGCGTTGAAAAGTTGAGTCGCCCCGACTGGCCAAAACAATAGCAACTAATGCAACCAGGGTCAAACGAGGAGGACCTCCGAGGAGAAATTGAAAAGATCCCGGTATGCATTCAAGAGCCTCGGAAACAAGGCCGAGGACTCGGAGAAATTGAAAAGATTTTCCTGAAAGAAAGGTATTTGTCGGCTCGGAGTTGGACTCAAAGTCGAAGAAAGCAATCATCGAAGTCTTAAAGTCCAAAACCAATTGCTTTGCTTGGTCCCATTTGGACATGATTGGTATCGATCCGGAGATCATGACCCACGAGTTGAATGTAGACCCAAAATTCACCCCGGTGAAGCAGAAGAAAAGACCTCATGCTGGGGTTAAAAACAAAGCAATCGAAGACGAAACCACAAAGCTGCAAGAGAATGGCTTCATAAGGGAGGCGAAGTATCCCGAATGGCTGGCTAATGTGGTCGTTGTGCCACAGAAAAATGGCAAGTGGAGGATGTGCGTAGATTACACTGATCTAAACAAGGCTTGCCCCAAAGACTCCTACTCATTGCAACAAATATACAGGTTAATAGACTCCACGGATGGACACAACTATTAACCTTCTTGGACGCTTATTGGGGTTACAACCAAATCCTCATGGATCCAAAGGATGAAGAGAAGACTTCATTCATCACTGACCGAGGTACTTTTTGTTAAAAAATGATGCCATTCGGTTTGAAAAATGCCGGGGCGACATACCAGAGACTAGTGTGTCGCATGTTCAAGGAGTTTATTGGAAAATCTATGGAAGTCTACATAGATGATATGCTTATCAAGTCAATTCAGATAGAGGATCATCTGAGGGAAGCTTTTGCTGTTCTAAGGCAGTATGGCATGAAATTGAACCTTGAGAAGTGTGCCTTCGGCGTAGGGTCAGGCAAATTCTTGGGATTCATTGTCTCTGAACAAGGAATCGAAGCCAACCCAGATAAGATCAAGGCTATCGAAGAGATTTCCGAAGAGTTGACCAGGGTGAACGAAGTGCAGCGCTTAACTGGTCGAATCACTGCCTTGAGTCGCTTCATCTCAAGGTCTTCAGAGCGATGCCACAAATTCTTCTCTGTCTTGAGAAAGAATAATCACTTCGAATGGACACCGGAGTGTAAATAAGCGCTAAAGGAATTGAAACGCTATCTGGCTAACGCGCCGTTGCTCGCCAAGCCAAAAGATGGTGAAACATTATTGGTCTACTTGCCGGTATCTGAGGTGTCAGTCAGCGCTGTGCTGGTTCGGGAAGAAGATGGCAAGCAACAGCCCAGCTATTATGTGAGCAAGATGCTCCTCGATGCTGAGACCAGGTATCCTCGCTTAGAAAAACTAGCATTTGCTTTAATTGTTAATGCTCGGAAACTACGACCTTATTTCCAATGTCACCCAATAGCAGTAGTTTCATCCTTCCCATTGAGAAGTATATAGCATAAACCTGAGTTATCGGGGAGATTATCAAAGTGGGCAGTAGAATTGAGCGAGTATGACATTACTTGTCAACCCCGAACAGCCATCAAGTCCCAAGTCTTGGCTGACCTCGTAGCTGATTTTAGTGTTGGGATCCTGCCTGAAGCCGAAAAGGAGAATTCAATGTCGAAGGGAACAGCTTTGGGACTATGGATACTTCACACCGATGGGGCAACTAATTCCAAGGGTTCGGGATTAGGCATAGTGTTGAAAGCACCCACCGGGAAGAAAGTCAGGCACTCCATTCGATTAAAAAAAGTAACCAATAATGTGGCCGAATACGAAGCAGCTTTAGCATGCTTGGAGTTAGCGGAGAGAATTGAGTTGAGATGCGACTCACAACTGGTAGTAAATTAAGTACTCGGTGAATACACGGCTCGGAAGCCCAGAATGCAGCTATTCTTGGACCGGGCACAAAGGATTTTGGACCAATTTCAAGAATGGAAAATTTAACAAGTTCCTCGAGAGGAAAACACCGAAGCCGATGCTTTAGCAAACTTGGGTTCGGCAGTCGATGAAGTTCACTCGGGGACTGATTCAGTGGTTTGGTTGCTTTCTGTGCAAATGAGAGAGACGAAATTGCAAGTCAACTCGGTGGACCACAAATGGGATTGGCGGAGTAAGTTTATCTCTTACTTCGACTCGGGGAACATTCCCCCAAGATAAGAAAGAAGCTAAAAAGTTAAGGACCCAAGCGGCTTCATACTCTATGATCGAGGGTAATCTGTATAGAAGGTTTTATTGCGGCCCGATGGCCAAATGTTTGGGTCCAGATGAAGCTAGATATGTGATGGCCAAAATACACGAAGGTGAGTGTGGAAATCACTCAGGGTGAAAGTCTTTGGTGCGCAAAGTACTTAGAGCTGGGTACTATTGGCCCACCATCAGCGCAGATGCAAAGGCCTTCGTGCAAAAATGTGATAAGTGTCAACGCCACACAGGAATGATTCATCAACAAGCCGAACCCTTGCATTCGGTCATGTCGCCATGGCCTTTAATGAAATGGAGGATGGATATTGTTGGTCCCTTGCCGAAGGGAAAAGGTGGTGTTCGGTTCATTCTCGTTTTAACTGATTACTTTATAAAATGGGTGGAAGCAGGAGCTCTCACCGAGGTCAAACAGAAAGAAACAATCGATTTTATTGGGAAAAACATCATCTACAGGTTCGGTGTCCCAAGGGAAATCACTTGCGACAATGGTAAACAATTCATGGGAGCAACCATCACTGATTTCTTCAAGCGATGGGGAATCAAAAGAATCGCTTCAACCCCCTATCATTCGAGTGCCAATGGCCAAGCCGAATCTTCATATAGGGTGATAATTTAAATCTCAAGAAAAGGCTCGATGAGAAGAAAGGTCCTTGGCCTGAGGAGTTGCCAGGTGTGTTGTGGGCCATGCGGACAATGGAAAAGAATAGTACTGGAGAGATCCCTTTTTCACTTGCTTATGGTGTGGATTCCCTTATCCCCATGGAAGTGGGCAAACCAAGTCTTCGGTCTGCTCACACCACCGAAGATGCGAATCAGCAAGCCATGCGCATAGAGTTGGACTATCTCGAGGAGAAAAGAGAATTGGCTTTGGTTCCGCTAGTTGCAAAAAAGAGGCAGATCGAGGTATATCTCAATAGGAAGGCCAAACTTAGAGATTTTAAAGTTGGCGATTATGTGCTGAAGGCTACGAACCAATCAACGAAGGAGAAGAACGGGGGAAAACTCGTCGCAAACTGGGAAGGACCTTACAAAGTCAGAGCAATCGTTGGGAAAGGATCTTATCAAATTGAAGATCTCCAAGGCATATCCGAACCCTTAAATTGGAACATCTCCAATTTGAAGCGATACTACTTCTGAAATCGAGGTAAGCATTCCTTGATTACATAAAGTTTACATCAGCCTCGAGCTGAAAAATGCTCCTAGGGCCTCGATCGAAATGTATTAACTTGCTCCTCGTTTCATTTTGCTTGACCCTTTCAGGAAGCGGATAAAATGATTTCCAGTGCTCGGATCTTCATCAAGATTCACACCCCAACACTGGGGGGATTAAGAGGCGGGTTGCAACCGAGGTCAACACTAAGTCTCTCAACCGAAGCCTATCTATTTGACAACCGGGGACTGAAACCCAAGGAATAGATTAATACATTGTAAATGCGCCCGAAAGTGGAATGTTGTCAATTTGTTTTTATGCCCAAGGTCTACTTCGACTTGGCTCTATGTAAAAAGCCGATTATGGCTCGATTGATATTATCAATGAAATAAACTTGATTCTATATCTCTTTGTTTCAATAATCTTGCACTCCGAAGTTGCACTTTAAATGCACTGACTCGAGAACGAGACGTCGTTCTAAGTTTGCATCGGTTTTATTTGACTAAGTCTTGCAAGCAAGTTATCTACTATAAATGTTCGGTTTATACGAAAACTAACATTTAAAAAAAATATGAAGTCATTTCATTCAAAGGCCCGAAGGCCGCAAATTATTTACATCAAAAGGACCCGAGGGTCCAAAACATATACATCATAAAAGCCCGAAGGCTTGCACAAAAATAAAGGACAGAAGCTGAAAGCACGAATCTAGGCCTCGGGATTATCATCTCCCTCTTCCGAAGACCCCTCGGCAGCCTCCTCATCTTCATCTTCTTCTTCATCCTCGCTCGAAGCTTCACTTGATGAAAGGTCATCGATAATAGCTTGAGCTTGAGCTACCTTACCTTCAGCCTTGGCAATTTCTTCTTCCAAATTGAGCTCACCACCATGACATTACCTAAGTAGCCTCAACCGAGATTTGATAACTGACCAGCGTTTGTCCAATTCCGCTCTTTTGACCCTGATCTTGTCCCTAGCCTTGCGGTCAGCAATCTCTTCCCAAAGCGACATAACCTCGGCTTCAAGAGTAGGAAGCTTGGAGATGTCACCCTCCAATCTCCGAATATGAAGCACGTGGTCCCTTAGCTGCTCGTGGTACTTCTTGGCCATTTCTTCAAACTTTCCCCTAGCTTGAATCAGCTCGGCATTAAGTCTTGCAACTTCAGCTTCGAGCCTCGTGCGCTCAACTTGGAAGCCATTACCGAGGGCTTGAATCTGCGCTTTGGAAGAAGCCTCAGCTTCATGCAAATCAGAGTGAGACTTGGACAACTTGGCCTTCAACTCTGCTATTTGTGCGTTGAAGCTGTCCCTTTGCCTATCCCATGCATGGGCAACACGTTGAACTTCTTCACTCCTCGAGGTCTCAACCTCGATAGCCCTCAGCGACAAAATGAAGCTCTAAATGGAGATTATCAAGAAATCATTATAAGCAATTGACCGAAGACAAAGATAAAATCAAAGGCGACAAAACTTACTCTA
Organism: Petunia axillaris subsp. axillaris; assembly: GCA_029990575.1. Taxonomy (NCBI): domain Eukaryota; kingdom Viridiplantae; phylum Streptophyta; class Magnoliopsida; order Solanales; family Solanaceae; genus Petunia; species Petunia axillaris. The sequence goes on from JARKNS010000003.1 coordinate 26,000,439, forward strand.
AGAGAATTGGCGGCGAGGGTGTTGGCTAGCTTAGTTGGAGAAAACGACTGCACAACTTTGTCTTCTTCTGAGCCGAGCAAAGGCATAAGGCTCAGGATATCTCTTCGGGAACTCGCCAATAGGTTCGTAGAAGCTGGCACTTCGAGCTTTCGAGAAGATCCCACCGAGAATGAAATCCTCGCAGGCTTAGATTTCGCCATAACTGCGCCGACGTCAGCCCCCTCTTCGATGGCAGAAGTCCCAACTTCCCCAACTTTGGCCTTTCCTTTGGCCTTAGCGGCTACCGTCATGGAGTCGTGCTCTTGATCTTCGAGAATTACAACTTCGACTTTTCTTCGTGCTTCAAAGCCCTCGGCAGCTTCATCATCGGGCTCATCAATCAGCCTTCGACGCGATTCCGCCACCACTTCGAGCTGAGGAGAAGTTACTACCTTGATGCGAGGATTCATAGAACGAGAGGGTTTCTTGGAAACCGCCCTCTTCCTTTTTACACCTACAAAGGACAAAGTGGAAGAACCTTAAATGAAAGAACGAACAAGAGTAAAGATTAATGAGGTAACCGAAGAAAATGTTCACCTTTTGAGGATCCTTGACTCGAGGACTCTTTTGAAACCTTTAAAGGCTTTGAAGCCTTCAACTCCTTTAGGTCACAAACCAGACCTGCCACCGAAGCCAGTTCATCATCCGACTCGGTATCTTCCTCGTCTTTCTTTTTTTCTTTTCCTTTTTTCTTCTTCTTATCTTTCTTCATGTTGATGGCACGATTTGGAAAACCTAAAACCAAGGGAGAGGAAGTTAAGTAACCAAAATGAGAACTTCAAATACCATACCAAATGAGAAACCACAAAAAGCTTACCATGCCTTTTACACTGGCACCTGAATTCAGCAACAATCTTCATCCATGACTGAATGGGGCGTTCAGGGCCCCGGTCACTACTCTGACCCATTCGGTCAACCCCTTGGGGCGAAGATAGTAACCTTGTTAGCTGAAGAACAACAATGGATCGAGGTTAGTAAACAGGAACGACCACCGAAGAGGAAATCAAGAACGAAGGAACACTTATGTGTATTATTCCACCTCTCTAGGAAATTAGGTTCGGCAGATAAGACGCTGGTCACCAAAAGAACATAACGATCACTCCAGCCTCGGTCCTCGTGATCCTCGCTTTTATGGAGAAGCGCATACTTACCTCGGTTGTTTAGAGCCACAACCCCGACTTTATGGAAGTAAGGGTAATAGAGAGAAATGAGATGTTGCAAGGTGAAATCCACCCCGGCTTTCGTACTCAGCCAATCCAAACATTGTACGACCCTCCAGACGCCTGGGCCTAGCTGAGCTAAGCATAGGTTATATGCTCGGCAGAAATTATCAATAATCTTGTGAACATGTAGGGTGAAATCGATGGTGAACGGATAAGTGTATGCAAAAGACAGCCCCTCCACATGCTGGCAAACCCTACTAGTTGGGTCAGGGATGATCACCTTCACCTCGGGCCCAAATCCACAATCCTTCCGAAATCGCTCTATGTTAGCTTGTGTTATGCGAGTCGGCATCGTGTTCACTGGTATATTCCTATTCAACTCCTCCTGGTCAGCAGATTTTTTTTGTAGCTTAAGGTCTTTATCGTTGTCGAAGTGTGAAGGAATAATTTGATAAGGTTCGAGCTCCTGCTCGAGGGGAATATTTGGCAATTCCTTCTCTTGGCCCGAAGGTCCAACCTCGGCATCGTGCCTACCATCGGTTGCAGGAAATCGCCCTCGATTTCAGTCTCGACCTCGGCATCGTCCTCGCCTCGCCCTCCGCGTCATCGCCTTCACCATCGTCATCCCTGTGGATGACCCCTTCAGTGTCAGCACCAACAACCACCATGTCGTCATCACCGACGACGTCATCCCCCTCTATACTGACGTCTTCGCTTACCGCAGCTATGTCGCACCTAGCCCTCTCCTTACGCCGCCTGGAGCCACTGATGCTTGAGGTCACCTCTCCACCGCCCTCCGCCTCTGTTACCTGCAATGCCGGCACGGTGGTGATAAAATCGCCACTAGCTATAGCGGCGGCGTAGCGTGAAATATTTGCCCTCTCACCAGAATCACTTGAATCTTGTCTGGAGTGTGTTGCAGACATGGTTATGACCTTAAATGCAAAGGATTTGTAGAAGCTAAAGTTGGTTAAAATGGAGATGGAAGCTTTTTCTCTTTTTATCACTGTTGATTGCAAAATTTGGGAGTGATGAAAAGGATCAACTGGAGGGGTATATATAAACAGTTGGCATGGGACACAAGTGGCGAATGGTCATCATTGTATCGTTGGAAGACGACAGAAAAACAGCATGGCAATTCAATGCCCAATGAACAGCCGCCACATGTCGTGGAATAGTAATCTGAAAGGATACGCACCGTTGACAAAGTTTGAAATACTTGGATAAGATTGAGCCACGTCGCTTTCCCGCGAAATTTTATTCCACTCCTCGGTAACATCGGTAATTGACCCAGGAGTGGGGGGACTATCTGTATTGGGTAAAAATTGGCTTACTATGAGCCGCCTCGGTAACATGATCTGATGGCAACCGAGCATGTGATGACAAGGTGTAAACCGAAGCAAGCAAATGAGTAGTCGAAGCCAGGCACCAAGGTCATCACTGAAGGTGAAGCATAAGCTGCGCTTCGGTGATCCTCGCCTCAGCCGAACAGTGGAGCTGCATCACCGAAGCAACATATTTGGACCTCGGTAGGACAGCTCGGTTGTAACAGCTCAGAAGCTCACTAACTCCATCAATAAATGCTCAGAACGTGGGTTTAGCCACTACCAGTCGTGGGGATCGTGGGCAAGGCTCCTTCAACCTATAAATAGCACTTCATTTCATGTCGTATTCATTCAGAAATATATACAGAAACTCTGGCAAAATTTGTACTCACTGCAATATATTGAAATCACGCTATTTTCTTGCATTTACGCTTATTCTTAGCATTTTCTTGACTTTGATACGAAGATTTGCTTGTGTTCCAACCAAAATTCAATTTGTGATCCTAAACTGATTTAGGCTCATACATATATAAGGAAGGATTTACAATGATGGATGCTCGACATATAATGATGGTACGTTTCTTTCCCCCTCCTCCGCCATCTTTCAACTTTACCCCCTACCCCGGTTGCACTTTTTATTCATGTTATTACTAGTTTATTTTATTTACTTTACTAGCTTATTAGTACCAACGGATGCATGGATAATATGAAACGACCTCGGTCAGTCGTTTCAGAAGTTAGAACTCTGATTGGCGTGCTGATAATTTTAAAATATTCGTAAGGTCCATTGAGACTTATCTTTAAAATTTGAGCTAAATCAGACCTCGTTTGGTACGCATCGGAAGAAGGTTTCAGTTTTTATTGTCGATAAATATTAAAAAGAGATTTTCGAGCTCGGTTTTGCCGAATGAGCTCCGATTTAAAATTCGAAAGCACCGTTAAGTTCGTGTGATTATTTATGACTTTTGTGAACTTTCGAAAGTGAATTTCGATGTTGTTCGGCTAGTTTCCGCTAAAATGCCGAAAGTTAAATAATTTGACCTTTTTCTATTTAATTTACATATTGAGTTTCGGAAGTCCAATTTGAGATCCGCCTTTGTGAGTATGTTGCATATATTTTTTATAACTTGTATGCAAAAGTTGGAATTATTTCGAATATCGTAGGGTACCATTTTAATTTTTACCGTAGCAGCGAATTTTAAAAGAAAAAGAAAAAAAAAGGAAAAGACAAAAAATATAAAAGGATGGCGGTGCCTGAGCTTATATGAAGCTCAAAAGGTATAGGAACAGAGAAAAGGTATAGAAACATAAGAACAGAACGAAGCAGCTAAAAATGAAACAAAAAAATGCCAGAAAATGAGAAAAGGGGCCGAAGAAAAGTAGAATTTTCACTCTGAAACATTCAGGTAATGATCCTAATATATTATTTGAGTTTATTACGTGTGTTTGAATATATTTTTACGGTAAAAATTGGGATATTAGCCATCATTTTAATAAGTTAATAGTTTAAAGGGTCAAATGGACCCCGATAATGGAATTGATTATATATTCGTACTCAATGAATTATGGGCAACATATAAATGTAATTTATTTAGGGTTTGGTTTTACGATCCTAAACCCTGTACATAGGGCTGACCTGCGTATTACGTATGCGAATAGGGCATCAGGTTCCAAATTGGATTGCCCTAAGACGTAAGGAATGGAGCTTTTAGCCTTATATGATATATTTTTTCTGCTTATTGGACACAGTGAAATCGTTTGGCAATGAATCCAAAGGACAAAGCGGTTATTGAGTGGTTGTGCTAACTTTGTAACGAGATAAGTGTTTATATCCATTTCTTTGGAGGCACCTGGCCTCGTGGATTTTCTACCACGTGTTCCTTACGTGTGTAGCTGCCGATAGGCGTACTCATTACGCCTTAGCTTTGAATTTACATTGTATATTATATGTTATGCCCTGTTGTTGTTATTGCATTGAGCATTGCACTCGGGTTTTGATTATTGCATATACTTTCCGGTAATCGATGAGAGTCCCGAGCCGGTGAAGGCCCATTATTGCATATACTTCCCGGTTGGCGATGAGAGTCCCGCACCGGTAAAGGGTCATTATTGCATATACTTTTACGATAATCGAAGAGAGTTCCGAGCCGGTGAAGGGTCATTATTACATATACTTCCCGGTAATCGATGAGAGTCCCGAGCCGGTGAAGGGTCATTATTGCATATATCTCCTGGTAGACGATGAGAGTCCCGCGCCGGAGATTGGTATCAGGCATATGTGACTGCATCGTACCGCATTCATCCCATCTCATTGCACCGCATACTGACTATTGTGTGTATTGTATTGTGTTTTATGTATGCGGTATGTATACTATGTTGTGGAGATATCTCAGTTTGCATATATATTTCTAGCTCGTATTCTGGGTTGCGGGGATCGGGTTGCACGCCGTAATAGTATAAATATATGGATCGGGTTACACGCCGCAACGGTATAAATATATGGATCGGGTTGCACGCCACAACGGTATAAATATATGGATCGGGTTGAACACCGTGATGGTATAATGTATTTTCTATTGGTTATATGTTTGGGATACCTATATATTCTGGCTATCTTACGTTCCTGGTTGTTAATGAGTTAGTGATTCCATACGTGTTTCTAGTTATTATCTGGCTCTGCCTTTTCATAATTTAAATAAGAGGAATTTTGTTTATATGTTTCTTTTTTCCCTGGCTAGCTATCCTATTCTTTGAGGTGGCTAGTCTTCCCCACTTATTGAGTCCTTTTGACTCACCCTTGTTTGTTGTTTGTTTCTTGTCTATCTATTTTGTTTCGGCAGGTTCGTTCCAGGATTGAGTTCGCAACGTTGTGAAGGAGCGAAAACGACTTCAGCTATCAGGGTGAGCCAGCTTTTATTCCGGATGGCCACCAGTTTATTGGTTGTTATTTCAGTTGCATTTTGCTCCCTTCAGGAGGTATTTCTCTTCTTTGTACTCCTAGATGTCTAGTCTGGATAATCCTAAACCTAGTATATTGGGTAGTCAGCTGTAATTTTCTTTCGTACAGCTTAGAGGTGTTAATAGGTCTGTGTGTTTTTTAAGTCATGTCTTTGTTTATGAATTGTTATATTTATTTTGCATAATTTCATTGGTAAGGATTCGCCCAACGGGTCTAGGGGAGAATGTCGGGTGCCCGCACTGCCTAGCTGGATTCCGGGTCGTGTCAGTTGGTATCAGAGCCCGGCTTAGAGTCTATCCAGACTAAGACAGTGTCTAGTAGAGTTTTGCTGATGGGTACGTAGACGTCCGTACTTATCTACGAGGGGCTATGATGGCATTTAGGAAGTTTCACTTCCTTCTTTTCTAATCGTGCGTCAGTCTAGGATGCAAAAGTATTTTTTTTAATTCCTTCGTGGTAATTGTGAACCCTCGTGCGAAAAATTAGCAAACGGTATTAGTTCAAGACGAAGCAGTCTAGCCTGGGGCTAGCACTAACAAAGCCCTGAGAGATTTGATCGTGCTGACAATCTAGTTACGGATGTCCCAGTTGTACGAGCTCATGATTGGTAAGGGAGCAGGGCCTTGTGGTTCCCTTGGCTCTCTACGTTGCTTTTACGAGAATCTTGGCGACGCAGATACCGTAAGAACCTATTATTCACTGGGTAGCCTATCAGGTTACCACTTGTGCAGACGTCCGGTCTCAGGGAGCTCCCATTCCAGTTCTTAATATTGCCGCAATAAAACTATGTTCCGAAGGCAGCGTGTGATGTGCCTCTAGTTATTCTGGCTAGTTAGCTAGCCCAAGTAATAGCTCGGTCCGAGTGTCCGAAGATGCTGCATTATTCTATCTGGTTGAACCTTTTAATATTCTCAAGCGATGCATCAGATAATCCCTGTAGTAAATTTTTTTAAAACACAATCATGTCAGCATATCCTTCAGGCTCTTGATTATATCGAGCGGTATGGTGTTGATTATTCTGCTTTCTAGTTTCAAGGTCCAGCCCTGGATTGGTGGACCGCTCTTTCATTAGCTGACTTGGTTCGAATTTTTCTTCTACATTCGTGGAAAAGTTCCTTTCGAGTATCGAGCGAGATGAAGAGTGTCGCCAGTTTGAGCGGATTAGACAGGGTAGCCTGTCGGTTAGCCTGTTGGGTTCAGAATATGAGATTAAATTCTTTAGGATGGCTCGATATGCACTAGAACTAGTCCATAAACCTTCCGAGACTGCTCAACGATTTATTGATGACCTTTCCCGTCCCCGTGAGGTCCCTGCTGGCTCGAGGGATTGAGGTCGGGATTTCATTATGTTGTTGTTGATATTGCTCAGAGGTATTAGGCGTACCATAAGTTAGAGCGGGAGAGCAAGAGATCCCGTGGCCCTAGTGGGTAACCATGGTACCTCATTTAGAGGTAAGAGTTCTGATTATTTTGGGAGGGCGCCTTCCAGGTTATCTCAGCGTATGTCACGTGATTCTTAGAGTGCGCCAGTAGCTCATCAAGATCAGATTCAGTCATTTCTTTCCAGCTATCAACTATCTTTCCAGCTTCCATTTTTAGTCGAAAAGGTGTTATCATTGTCGTGAGTCTGATTATCCTTTGAGGAGTTTTCCCTTACTCCAACAAGTTAGCAGTCATCTTTTCCCTTGTCATCAGGCATCTGCGCAGTCGCAGGGGATTTAATTTAGATCTCAATCAGTAAGAGAAATGCCACCATCCAGTAGACGTTGAGAACGTGGTGGCAGTGATTCTTCTAGAAGTAATTATCAGGATAGCGGCTCGGCTCAGCCGCAGAGGCAGTTCTAAGAACTACCGGCCTGCCAAGATGTTGAGGTATCTGAGGTAGTACACCCATGTATTTCTTCTTCTCTTAAATATGAGTAAGATTTGATTCTTTCAATCGATCTAGAAATGTGTGTCTTATCATGTTTCAATAGTTTCCTTGGATGTTGTTTCTATTAAGAATCGGTTACGGTAGAGGAGTGAGTTTCTGGTACGATTTATTCCTGGTATTTATGAGACCCTACTAGTTTATCTGATCTAAATATGAGAGATTTGGCAGTGAGTGTCGCTATTGTCTGCTTGGCATCCTGTTATGCCACCCTGTGTTATTATGTCAAGTCATTTTACCTCTCTCCTCGGAAATCAGTGTTGGTAGGATGATGGGATTCTCATTTGTCACCATCATAAAGTGTCATTATTTCTTTCGGTGTAAAGTGGTTAGTAAGTAATGCTCGATCTATATGTCTCCTCTTGGTTCGAGATGCTAGTAGAGTCATGTTATTCTATGAGCTTGTCTTAGTTATAAAAGGGTTTTCTGGTAAATTGTCAGAGTTTCCTTCTTATTGGGAGGTTAAATTGGCATGGATATTTTTCCATAAAGTTTATTTAATGTCTATTTCTTTAATTGCGATTCTTCGGTTAGTCTGACTCATAAGTAGTCTAGCTCTGATAGCCAAGCAATAAGAAGATGAGCTTCTTGAAGCTCTAATTATTTCTATCCTCGGTCCATTTCCATTTCTTCTTCGTCCGGCACTAGTGAGCTTGGGCGGTTGGTAGCCACTTGTGATGTTCCCTGTGTTGAGCCAGAGTACGTGTTATTGTAGACGGGTAAGCACATTGTTGTTTTTCAAGGCTACTAAGGGCAATGAGAGGCATCATTTGACCTTTGATTTGATCCATTTGGCGGTGATGTTTACGGCAAAGGTATGGAGTTTTGAACTCGAGAGTTGCAGCTATTTGGCAACTCGAAAGGGAAGTTGGTAGCTTACGTCTGCCTACATTCATGTCACGACCCAATTTCCAAGGGCTCGTGATGGCACCTAAACAACATTTGCCTAGGCGAACCAATGAAACAAGATGCGGAAAAGAACAATAATGTGAAAAGATCATAAATGGATATATAAATATAAAAGGGTGAAGTCCAAAAGAATATATCCACAAAAGAATTGGAGCATTCTAAGAGTGACTCAATAAAGTATGAATATACATCAAAGAAATCTGAGTCCTATCTCTAAGTGACTCCGGCGGTATGCCACCACGGTCTGTGTGGTCGGCTCACCTCAATCAAAAGTCTCAGAAGCCTCGGGAACCGCTAACGTCCGGGCTGCTGACTGGATGAAGGACCTGCGCACGTAGCAGAGTAAGTTATGAGCCGAAGCCCAGTAAGATCACCGACAGGCCCGCTAAGGTACCCTTGCGGGACAAGTCGCTACATGCATCATAAGCAACAACATACTATAGTAATCATACAATAAAGTAGTGAAATCACAAATAGATGTAACACATTCCATACACACAAGTAGTAACCAGAAGTCTCAAGGATTATGCCCATCCAACGTAAGGCATAGGTCAACTCAGCGGCGGTTTGGAGGTCCAATCTCTACTCCCGTGCCGACTAACCTAGACCTACGATGGACTAGCAACACCACTACTAAGTATCAACCATATACCGTGACCCGAAGTCACTATCACAATCATGAATAAGTAGACCAACGACCCGTAGTCGTTGGCTCATCTCAAATCTGTCTACGATCGCACCACACCCCCTGTCAAGTGCGTCGTATCTCAATAAATCAAGTGACCACACCACACCCCCTGTCAAGTGTGTCACATCTCAAAGATCAAGTGTCCACATCACACCCCCTGTCAAGTGTGACACATCTCATAGTATAGGCGACACCACACCCCCTGTCAAGTGTCCCTCTAACAGTATTAATATCCACGACATTAATAACAATAACAGAAATAATAACAGAAATATTAATAACGATAATATTTCACAGTCACCGTAACCCAGGTTGGTTATGCTAGCTGAACGTAAGGCGAAGGTTAACCCGACCACAGTTTGGGGGTACAATCCCTACTCCCATGTCGTCCAACCCAAGGTTACGTATAGACAGCACTACCCAACCCGGCACGTGAACAAATCAAGTACCAATATCATACAAAAGCCGGCAAAATCCTCGGCAAGACATTTATCATGACATGCCGGCAACATCCTCGGCCATGTCCCAAGTTCTTGCTATCTAAGCATGGCGTAGCAAGCGTTACTATGATATAAATTTAAGCTACCTCGACGTAGCGTTTGGACCGGCACATACCTCGGTCGAGTCACAATCTCGCTATTTATAACAAACAATAATAGCAAATAATTCACATCATTAATCCTAACCATTGTTAGGTATATATATGGGTACATGAAGCATACTAGCATGAAGGAAGAGACCACAAGCACAATAGAGGTCAAGTCTCACTTACCCCGAAATTCGGGCTCAAATGCCGGGAAGAATCTCCTTTCCCGCTCGCCTTGTCCGCGAAGGACTCTCCACTAGGTCTATTAAGACAAGATATAGCACATATGAGTGCTCAATTATAGCTATTTAAGCCTATAGGCATCCTACGGTAAAAATTACCAAAATGCCCCCGGGTAGGGCCGAGCCCTAAATTTACAAAATGTACTTTTCCGGACTCCCCACGCTCCCGTGAGTCCAAAAGTACACTTAGATTTCACATGCGAGCCTTGCTCGATGTCTTTCCCCAATTCTTAAGAATCTAGGGTTCTAACCCATTTCCAAGAATCAACCCTTTGATTCTTGTGTTAATCAACATAAAGATGGATTGAAAGGGCTTACCTTAAGTGTAAGTATGATTGGGTCTTCAAGAAATACCCAAAAATCGCCTCAAGAGCTCACCAAATGATTTTTATAAGTTATGAACCGAAATGGCCCGAAATGGCCTTTTTATAGCAGTTTTTTTGCCTCTGTGACAGCTTTATTTGAGAAAATCATAAATTTTGATAGGAATGTCTAAATGACCTGAAACCGGTGCCATTAGAACCAAAACTCAAAGGGCTACAACTTTCATGTTTTGAGTTTTTCCTAATTCCGTACGGATTTGCCGGAAAATCAGCTTTTATCCGGCTGTTTGCGCCAAAACAGAACAGAAAAGTCGCACCAAATTTTCTACTGTTTTAGGGGCAAAACGGGACCCTACGAAGCTCGGAATGATCCCAAATTTTGCACACAAGCCATAAAATACTTGGGTGACATGCTCGTCAAGACGGAACTCAATTCGGACCTCCAAAACTCAAAAAGTGGGTCCCACGGCAAAGGTTCAATTTTCGACTTTCGCCAAAATAGCGAAATTTAACCAAACGACCTCGGAATCCAATTCCGAAAGTTGCTACAAGTCACAAATGACTATACGAACCTAACGGAACTTTCGAATCTCTCATCAGAGCTCATTTGCTCAAATCGAGCTCGGAAACCTCTTTTAACTCTTTTAAACTTCCGAAACGGGGACTTTATCAAAAGTCCTATCAAACGAGGTCCGTTTTCAATTTTGAAGGTTGCTACATATCATAAATGACGAGACGGACCTAACGGTGCGCTCGGATTTTCCATGGGGGTTCGTTTACTAAAAACGACCTATCGAAACCCCAAATTCCTTTCCGGAATTTCATAAACGGATCCTTTTCTCGAAAACCTATCAAACGGACTCCGTTTCAACTCAGATTTCACAGACGGGTCATAATTGACCTAACGGAGCTTTTGGGACTGTTGACACTTAAATCGAGGTCCCGGATCCCGTAACGACTATTTGAGGGTCGTTACAATTCAGCTTTTAGCTAAATCTTCTTTAGTCAAGTAGACTGTGTGGGGATGGGTATTCCTATTCAAATAGCCGCATGAGTTTGTGCTTTAAGTGGAGGAGTCTTCCTCCAAATACTGAGTGGTAATACTAAATCTCTAAGGCGTTGATACCACTTTTGTCACGACCCAACTTAAGGCCACGACAGAAACCTACAATGAGTGTCGATCATTGCTAAACCTACTAATAATCTATTAATGATAGAGATAAGCTGACAACCTGATCATATATATGTACCTATCTGCTGAAAGCATAAAATCTGGAAAGATGACACGACTTTAACTTGCTAGCAATTAGAACACTGAGCCACAAATTCTGCTATGTCACACTTCATTCTGTCCCACCAATAAATCTGCTTAAGATCATGGTACATCTTAGTCGAACTTGGGTGAACAATGTATTTGGAATAATGTGCCTCTATCATAATCTGTCCATGTAAATCTGCAACATCAGGAACACAAAATTTATCTTTTTACATGAGCACACCGTAAGTAGTAACCCTGTATGGTGACTCCGGTTTTCTTCTGGCTATCTGTCTGTATTCAACTAGAACTAGATCCTCATACTGATGCTATTTTACTTCATGAAAATTTAGAGTTAAAGGTCTAGTGCAGTTTATCGTCCATCCATCATTGGCATATCTCCTTCACACTTCAACTCTTTGACAAGTTACTTTAGCGTTATAAGTGCACATGTAATCAACTTTGTTGTTTGTATTCTGCCTCAGCTCATGGTTTAACTACAGGTCTCTTTTATATTTACTTTTTCAAGTCATAATAATTCCCATTCAAAGACAATACCCTGAGGTAGATGTTCAGTCTAAAGATCATTCTTGGTCTACATCATACTATCCAGTAGTAGTTGCATGATCCTTATCCTTATATGATAGACCCTGTTCAGATGAACCTTTAACATACATTAGGGTATGAGTAACTACATTCCCACAAAGAGCTTGCGAAACAACACTAACATCAACTGAGATGTTGCATAGTGTGTTTGTAAAAGTAATATAGCTTGCATCAAATCTTCTATAATGTGTAGTGACAAGGTAGTTCAAAAGCTTCCCATATTGTATCAAGCGTGAGCTAATTCTTAGTTCTACCGACCTGTTCTATATTGAAAGGTATATCGAAAAGGTGATTATCAGCTTAATCATGTTAATCCATTCAAAGTTCCGTGTATCTTTGCTTCGAAAATGTAGAACTCTCCTCTCGTGTTCGAGGAAGGATCATCATAGTCAGAATAATCCAGGCAATGGTATTATCAGATTATCCAGATATGTTTTATTCCAAGAGTTCGGTGTTTGTGTTATAATTTTGATTCTGTAATCATGAGAAAAATTATGTGGAATAGTTTATGAAGGTTGTGCAAGTTCTTTTGTTATCTGTGTGAATATTGCTTTAGACGGAAGCTCGTTCGAAGACGAACAAGAGTCTAAGTGGAGGAGAATGAAACGACCTCGGTCAGTCGTTTTAGACCTCGTTTGGCAGGCATCGGAAGAAGGTTTCAGTTTTTATTGTCGATAAATATTAAAAAGAGATTTTCGAGCTCGGTTTTGGCGAATGTACTCCGATTCGAAATCCGAAAGCGCCGTTAGGTTCGTGTGATTATTTGTGACATTTAAGAACTTTCGAAAAAGAATTTCGATGTTGTTCGGCTAGTTTCCGCTAAAATGCCGAATGTTAAATAATTTGACCTTTTTCCATTTAATTTGCATATTGAGTTTCGGGAGTCCAATTTGAGATCCGCCTTCGCGAGTATATTACATATATTTTATACAACTTGTATGCAAAATTTGGAATTATTTCGAATATCGTAGGGTACCGTTTTAACTTTTATCGTAGCAGCAAATTTTAAAAGAAAAAGAATAAAAAGGAAAAGAAAAAAAATATAAAAGGATGGCGGTGGCTGAGCTTATATGAAGCTCAAAAGGTATAGGAACAGAGAAAAGGTACAGAAACATAAGAACAAAACGAAGCAGCTAAAAATGAAACAAAAAAATGCGAGAAAATGAGAAAAGGGACTAGAGAAAAGTAGAATTTTCATCCTGAAACATTCAGGTAATGATCCTAATATATTATTTGATTTTATTACGTGTGTGTGAATATATTTCTACGGTAAAAATTGGGATATTAGCCATCGTTTTAATAAGATCAATTAATAATTCAAAGGGTCAAATGGACCCAGATAATGGAATTTATTATATATTCGTACTCAGTGAGTTACGAGCAACATATAAATGTAATTTATTTAGGGTTTGGTTATACGACCCTAAACCCTGTACATAGGACTGACCTGCGTATTATGTATGCGAATAGGGCATCAGGTTCGTAATTGGATTGCCCTAAGACGTAAGGAATAAAGTTGTTAGCCTTATATGATATATTTTTTCTGCTTATTGGATACAGTGGGATCGTTTGGCAATGAATCCAAAGGACAAAGCGGTTATTGAGTGGTTTTGCTAACTATGTAACGAGGTAAGTGTTTATATCCATTTCTTTGGAGGCACCTGGCCTCGTGGATTTTCTACCACGTGTTCCTTACGTGTGTAGCCGCCGATAGGCATACTCATTACGCCTTAGCTTTGAATTTATATTGTATATTATATGTTATGCCCTGTTGTTGGTATTGCATTGAGCATTGCACTCTGGTTTTGATTGTTGTATATACTTCCCGGTAATCGATGAGAGTCCCGAGCCGGTGAAAGCTCATTATTGCATATACTTCCCGGTAGGCGATGAGAATCCCGTACTGGTGAAGGGTGATTAGTGCATATACTTCACGGTAATCGATGAGAGTCCCGAGCCGGTGAATGGTCATTATTGCATATACTTCCCGGTAATCGATGAGAGTCCCGAGCCGGTGAAGGGTCATCATTGCATATACTTTCCGGTAATCGATGAGAGTCCCGAGCCGGTGAAGGCTCATTATTGCATATATCTCCTGGTAGACGATGAGAGTCCAGTGCCGGAGATAGGTATCAGGCATATGTGACTGCATTGCATCGTACCGAATTCATCCCATCTCATTGCACCGCATACTGACTGTTGTGTGTATTGTGTTGTGTCTTATGTATGCGGTATGTATACTATGTCGTGGAGATATCTCAGTTTGCCTATATATTTCTAGCTCGTATTCTAGGTTGCGGGGATCGGGTTGCACGCCGCAATAGTATAAATATATGGATCGGGTTGCACGCCGCAACGGTATAAATATATGGATCGGGTTGCACGCCGCAACAGTATAAATATATGGATCGGGTTGAACACCGCGACGGTATAATGTATTTTTTATTGTTGATATGTTCGAGATACCTATATATTCTGGCTATCTTACGTTCCTGGTTGTTAATGAGTTTGTGATTCCATACGTGTTTCTAGTTATTATCTGGCTCTGCCTTTTCATAATTTAAATAAGAGGAATTTTGTTTATCTGTTTCTTTTCTCCCTGGCTAGCTATGCTATTTTTTGAGTGGCTAGTCTGCACCACTTATTAAGTCCTTTTGGCTCACCCTTGTTTGTTGTTTGTTTTTTGTCTATCTATTTCGTTTTGGCAGGTTCGTTCCAGGATTGAGTTCGCCACGTTGTGAAGGAGCGAAGACGACTTCAGCTGTCAGGGTGAGCTAGCTTTTATTCCGGATTGTCACCAGTATATTGGTTGTTATTTCAGTTGTATTTTGCTCTCTTTAAGAGGTATTTGTCTTCTTTGTACTCCTAGATGTCTAGTCTGGATAGCCCTAAACCTAGTATGTTGGGTAGTCAGCTGTAATTTTCTTTCGTACAGCTTAGAGGTGTCAATATGTCTGTGTGTTTTTTTTTTTAGTCCTGTCTTTGTTTATGAATTGTTATATTTATTTTGAATAATTTAATTGGTAAGGGTTCGCCCGACGGGTTTAGGGGAGGATGTCGGGTGCCTGCACGGCCTAGCCAGATTCCGGGTCGTGTCATAATATTAAAAAAATTTTATTTAACTTGTGATCTTGCTAAATCTTACTAGTATATATTAAAGAACAAAAATAAATAAATAATAATTTGCAAAAACTCAAAATATCATAATCACGTGGTACAAATAAACTGTTGATAAAAAAGTGAGTTATTATATTCTTGAGCCAGAATAGAAGAATAACTCATACTCCCATTCCAATCCATTTTAGCATCGCAAGTGCTAGCGCCAATAGAAAGGAAAAAATTAACAAAATAAATATATTTCATCCTAACAAAATCATATACTAGTAAGGCAATCCAACCTTTTCTTGGGGGTATTTAATTTCACTATATGGTAACTAAGCGACATTTTAAACTTCGATAAAGTAATCATATAAACTCTGGATCTTTTGATAATATTTTTTATTTCGTTCATTTTACATTGTTGGCAAAAGTTAACTTAAATAATGAGTAACAAAAAAAATCGGGCTAAGTGCACGAAAGGCTACTTTTGTCACTGCTCTTTGGGCACAGGCCACTAATACCAAAATATTTAGTTTGTGGCCACTTTTGCTTAAAGAGATAGAACTTCAGTCCAGAGGCCGGATTGAAGTTCAGTCCAGAGGCCGGATTGAAGTTCAGTCCTTAAAGATTGAACTTCAATCCACGGCCATATGAACTGAAGTTCCGTCCAGTCCTTAAGATAGAACTTCAGTCCATGGCCATGGACTGAAGTTCAGTCCATAGCCATACCATGGACTGAAGTTCAGTCCATGGCCATATGGACTGAAAGTTCTGTCCTTAAGAGATGGAACTTCAGTCCAGGGGCCGTATGGACTGAACTTCAGTCAACTATCAGAACTTAAGTCAATATTTATTTAGTAAAGGCCCAAAAGTGGCCTCTAGTGTAAGACCAAAGAAAATAGTGGCCTCAAACTAAATACCAGTGTTAAAAGTGGCTGCTGGGCGAAATTTTTACAAAAAAATCACAACTTCCTGTCCAGCCCAATATTGACTGCTAGGAAAGACATTTTCCGTGTTTATCAAGAGTTGACTAAGGCTTATTATTTTTCAGCAGCACTGTTGAACACAAAAACCACACAACTTTCAATACCTCGATGATAACAAAGAAGCATCATGAAGCTAAAGACATTTATGGAATGTAAGTACATGTAGAGAGAAAGTAAGACCACGTAAGCTTAGATCTTACTCAAAAAGAAAAACGAAATAGCATGAATAATTCAACTGATGCCTAAGCAGGCTTCATACTTCAAAACAATTTTTCTTGACTCTCAAAAACACCCACAAAAGTCATGTGATGTTTTAGCCTCTAATTTTGTCTGCTTTCCGTTGTCCTAGCTGTTTTCTTTATCGCACTTTCTTCTACGCACAATCCTCAGCAACCACACCCTCCGCGGTCACACGACAAAAGGATAGTCATAAAGAGGGTTAGATGTTTAAGAATAAATGATGTTTGCCATTTTATGCCTATATTTCCTTAATATTTTTTAACGTTGGATACGGTATTCGCCCGTATTTTAGTTAATGAATGTGATTTTGCACTGATTTTGTGACGTATGAATGTAAGTTGTTATGAAGTGCAATTGGAGCTTTAAAGAACATGATCGAGCAAGAAAAGATTGAATTTGGATTGAAGATTGGATCGAGCACACGAAGGCACGACACGAAGCAAGCTGCAAACGACGGAAACAGAAAAATAGCCTGGCGCCCTAGGTGGCGCGGCGCACCAGGAAAGCGCCCAAAGTCTTGGCGCGGCTTGGGGCGCGGGGCATGGCTATTGCGTGCGAGATTCGACGGGTTCTGCCTTTGTGCACGTATTTCGAGGCACGGGGCGCCAGCTATAGCGCCCTAGAGCATTTTTGGACTTCCTATTTCGTCTGGGCTTAGGCGTAACTAATTGCTAGACTTTTGTGAACACTATAAATACTCTTTTACTTAGTTTTGGAAAGGAGTTCAGACTTTGGAGCAATTGGAGAGCTGATAACATCTTGAACAAGGGTTTTTCTTCCTTCCATTAGTTTATTACATCGTTATTTCATTATTTCATCAAATCCTTGTGTTGTTGTTATGAGTATGCGTGGCTAATTCCACAGTTCTAGGGTTAGTGCGAATTCATGAAGGTTGAGGTTTGAAAGTTGATTTCCATGAATTGAATTTCAATTATAGATTGTTTATTCTTTCTTGATCATAATTGTTTGATTATAATGGCCGTATAATTGAACACTATATATGGTTCTTAGATTGAATTCGACAGACAGAATTTATGAGCACACATAAGAAAGGATAGGGCTTGATTGTGAACCTGGGCATCGGAGAATCAATTTGTGTGTAGGATAGACATATACCTATTCACCTTGCTTAATTAATTACAGAATTCGTTAATGTGTGCACATGATTCAACCCATAGACATATAGGGATTGGAGTAGCCTGCATAGACCGTGAAGAATCTAAAGATTTTCACGGGTACATTTAACCTGTTAGTTAGCAATGTTGGGATTTAAGAAATGGAATCTACAGGATAACTCAACTGGACTGTTCGTAACTCTGACCCTGGACTGTCTCCAGATTACTGATAACAACCAATTTTTGCTTCATTGTTTGAATTCACTTCTACCGTTTTAATTACTGTTCTTTAGTTAATAACACCCTCACTATTGGAAAAAGAGCCCTGAATAGTAGTTAGAAATTATTTGTTAAGCGTCAGTCTGAATAGTCCTCGTGGGAACGATACTCTACTTATCATTTTATTACTTGTCGACTGCGTATACTTGCGTGTGCGTTGGGAGCAACAAGTTTTTGGCGCCGTTGCCGGGGATTAAACAATTGACTAATTTCTTTTTGAACAGTTTATAGCTTTCTATTCAGGTTTAATTTTTGTTTTGAGTTTTGTGTTGTTTCAGGTATTAGGTCCTGCTTGATCTTTACCTACAGGAATGGCAGCAGAACGAGCTTTAGCTGTGCGAGATGTTGCTCTCCCCAGCCTGGAGGGAGTAGCCTCGAGCATAGTTAAGCCTGAAATTACTGGAAACTTTGAGATTAAGTCCGGCATGATACAACTGTTACATGCGACTGGACAATTTGCTGGATTACTTAGCGAGGATCCACAACAACATATCCAGAATTTCTTGGAGATCAGTGATACTTATACACCGACGGGAGTTCCTATTGATTATGTTCGCTTGACATTGATCCCGTTTTCACTGATTGGGGCAGCAAAGAGGTTGTTAAAGGCTGAAAAGTCTGGGTCTATCACTCCTTGGAATGATTTGGCTAAGAAGTTCTTAGCTAAGTTTTAGCCATCTGCCAAGACAGCCCAGGTGAGGACTGCAATTATGTCCTTCAGACAGATAGAAGAAGAGTCTTTGTATTCAGCCTGAGAGCGGTTTAAAGCTTTACTGAGAGATTGTCCACAGCATAACCAATCAAACGAGGTTCTGGCACATACTTTTGTGGAGGGGTTGACTGTGCATACTAAGATCGTGGTAGATGCTGCTGCTGGAGGTCAAGTACTGGCCTTTAAACGTTGACCAGATATATGAATTACTAGATAAGTTTTCGCATAGCAATCCTGATTGGCAGGGAGATGGTAGAGCTATTACGCAGAAATCTGCTGGGGTACTTCAGTTAGATGCAGTTTCAGAGCTGAGAGCGAAGATGGATGCTATTTCCAATCAAATTAGCAAGCTAGCTCTGCCAGAGACTCAGCAACCAGTGGCTCCAATGCAACAACTCCAGAGTTTTTGTGAGGTTTGTGGTCAAGGTCATGCTACAGAGGTTTGCTCCTCTAATCCAGAGTCAGTTTATTACGTGGGTAATCAAAACAGGCAGCAGGGTCAAAATCAGTTTTGTAATACTTATTATCAAGGCAACATGAGAGCCCCAAATAATTACCAACCACTTCCAGCTCCACCACAGCAGGTTAGCAACTCAGTTGAAGATATGTTAAAGCAGATAATGGCAGGCCAGCAGAGAGTGATAGCTGGCACTGCAGCCAATGCACATGCCATACAAGATCTTGTCAATGCTCAAAAGACCCTCGAGCACCAGTTAGGGTAGTTGGTGGGAGCAGTAAGTACTGTTAAAAAAGGGCCTGAATAATGTCTTGCAGTGACTATAATTGAAGGTGGAGAGCTGATGGCCAAGTCTGAGGAGAGAGCTGAAATAGAAAAAGTTTCAATAGTGGAGAAGGTAAAGAAGAAAGAAGAGAAAAAGGAGGCACCTCTGCCGCCTCCACCATTCCCGCAGAGACTTATACCATCGAAGGATGTGGTGCAGTATCAAAAATTTGTGAGTATGCTGAAAGAACTTCAAGTTAATATTCCTTTGACTGCTGTGTTTGAATTGATGCCATCCTTTGTGAAGTTCTTAAAAGAGATTTTAGTCAAGAAGGAAAAGCCTCAAGAGATAGATACAGTTGAGTTAGTCGAGGAGTGTAGCACAATTTTGAGCAAGCTACCTCCAAAACTTCAAGATCCTGGGAGGTTTACCATTCCTTGCACCATTGGAGGGCATAATATCACTGGTGCATTGTGTGATCTGGGTGCGAGCATAAATCTCATGTCTCTATCTGTTTGCAAAAGGTTAGGGCTAGGAGCAATCAAGCCCTGTTCAGTTACTCTTAAGATGGCGGATGGATCACTCACTCACCCTGATGGTAAGTTGGAGGATGTGTTGCTTAAAGTTGGTAAGTTTACATTCTCTGCTGATTTTGTAGTCCTAGATTATGAAGATGACCGAGAAGCTTCAATCATTTTGGGGAGACCATTCTTAGTCACCTCGATAGCAATTATTGACATGGAGCTGGAAGAGATGACTGTTAGAGCGCATGGACAAAGGGTTACTTTCAAGGTTTATAATGAGAAGGAGCACATAACTAAGGTTGAAGAGTGCTCCATGATCGAATGTGTCAAACAAGAACATGGAAGTAAACCAAATGACGTGTGTGAGCAGAGTGTGGAACAAGATAGCAATGGCACATCACATGTGAAGTTGAAGATGGATTCTCTCAAAGAAATGAAGAAAGCAAAGGTTCGTCGTAAGAAGAGAAGACATAAATGCTGGAAGTGAGCTAAAAGTGTCGTCGTGCCACGACGTTAACTAAGGCGCTTCTCGGGAGGCAACCCGAGTTTGTACTTGTATTATTTTATTTATAGTGCCACGTAGTTTTTATTTTTCCTTGGATTGCAGGTTCATGTAATGTCGAGTTTAAGTGTGGGGTGTCCTCATCCCTGCCTAATATTGATGACCTGTTGGGGGAAGTCTGAGTACCTCATACTATATGGAAGCTTGGAGGATGCTATCACCAAGGACTAGAGCCTTCAGGGAAGCTCTTTTACCTCTTGTACTTTATTTTTTGTCAAACTGAGGACAATGCTTGGTTCTAAGTGTGGGGTGGGGGACTTCCCAAGTTTGATTAGGGATGCATGTACCGTTAGGATTTTTCCGTTGTCACTTGACTTTATTTTTATTTGTTTCTTGCTTTAATATATGAAAAAAATTAGAAAACCAATGAAAAATTTCAAAAAGATTTTCTTTTTAGTCTTTGTTAGTGGTACATGTCATCTACCCCGTGGTTTTTCTTATGACCTCGGTTCTTTTCCACGGGGAGGCCTTTGAACCGGGTAGTTTTTTATTTTTTTATTAGGATTAGAGTATTAGTTAGTTATAGGTGGCCCTAGACGAAAGGAATAGGTAGAATGCTAGGAATTGTTTGTTAAGCGTCAGTCTGAATAGTCCTCATGGGAACGATACTCTACTTATCATTTTATTACTTGTCGACCGCGTATATTTGCGTGTGCGTTGGGAGCAACAATAAATCAACAGTTCTAATGTGCAATCTAGAAATAAGTTAATTGTGAGCTATATGAACAAAAGAAAAAGTTTACAAGGCTCCGTGAGTATGAATAATATAGATTTGAAGGCGGCTCACTTATTTACGTTTGCGTGTCTGTTTGTCTCACGACCGTGCAGCTGCAACTACTATTGCTAAGTTAACACGTGCTCCTGGATCCGTAACAATTTACTAGATATATTAACATGTGTTTTTTTGAATACAATGATCAAATGGTGAGCGAATTGAGTGTCAATATGAACCAATAAAGTTCAAACTCTAATTTCGACTTTGTATACAAATTGGCATGCTTCAACTCTAAGTACTGATTGACACCCTAACCGAATAAGAGGCCATATGTTATCTGATGCTCGTAACTAGAGGAACTTAAATTGTTACTCAGAATAACAAAATAACCACCTCCATCGCCATGACCATCTGGTCTTGTTCTAAGCTCATGTATGAATACTAAGGTTAACTTTTGTGTAATTTTACTTTATGCAGCCCAACTAGCGCTTATAGTGCTCAGCATATATGAAGAATGGTGACTGCAATATAAAAAATAAACTGTTCAATTGTCTAATTTCTCCTCTAAATGCCAGTCATGCAAGATTAGAAATGGCTATCTAATTTGCAGTATATTTTCTAGGTTTGTTGTATCCTTTAAAAGAATTTTTTTGTAATCCCTTAAAGAATATATAGTCAATATCTCTTGAAAAATAGCGATCTTTCGTGCCTCGAAACCAATTTCTTCCATTGTTTTTTCTGTTCATATTTTCTTACAGTATCATGAGAGTCAAAACCACAAATTCATCACTTTCCTTTTTACAGTTTCAAAATAGATAGTAACTTCATTTTTGTATCTTTCAGAAAAATACCTATTCGATATGCTGTTTCTGAGACCAAACTGAATATAACCACTAGGTTCTGGTCCACTACTTGTTTTTTATTACCAGTCGCATCACCATTACATTTGGCCAATCATTCCAAGTTGGAATTTCTCATGTTCAATATTTTCAAGTGCCAAACTCATCGATCCACCCAACGACAACACGAGGCACATTTTTAACTCTAAAGGCTTATTCTGGTACTTTTTCAAGCTCCAAAGTTGCCTCAGATGTTTTACCGAAAATCACACAATATTTGTCTGAAATTTTCCTGTGTGTGGGTGTAAAAGCTTTTGAATACAACAGTTTCAATTCTTGTGGAAATCACAGTCAGTTGAGAAAGCTACTACCTTTTTTTTTTTTTGGTTAAATAGAAATTTCATTTCAACCAAAATGTTCAAGTTTTACATCTAGGCCTTGTGCTGACCACTGGCTCTCTAAGCACTGACTAAGTCTGACTCATACGCAGGCTATTACATTCAGCTGGTTACATATTCCTATCTAATCCCATCTACCAGCCTCCCTATATCTACTGCCTAAAGCATACATTACTACTACAAGTAACTAATCCAATCTTGCATTGTCTTCCTCTTGCTTCATGGCCAAGTATCCAGTTGAGCTAGTGACTTCCTCAACTTAGCTTTGGACTGTCCTCTTATATGTATCATACAGAACACCGAATGAAGTAACCTACTGACAAATGCCAACCTGGGGCTTTAGTTCTGGTAATTACTTATTGACATATGACTTCACCGATGAAAGAACAACCATGAAGTTATTAATGATGCAGAAATTAGGACTTAGAAGTAGTTACTGACTCGTGGGGATCTTTTCTCTAATAGTCGTTTTCTCAGGCTCTTCATATGCACATGTACCGTACTTGTATAAATTTGTCAAAATTAGGGTTTGAGCCAAGATATTCTAGAGAGAGAAAGTTAGTTTTAGAGAGAGAAGCAGTTTGAGAAAATATCTGATCTTGTTAGCTGGCAATGCACTGTACACAATACATATATAACTCCTACTCAACCGACTATAACTCCCTATTTCTGGAAATGTAATAAACACCTAACTGGTTTTCTAACTATACACTTTCACTCCTAATCCTATGTAATATATACAATCTGACCTCTAGGACTAATTACTACTAATGGGGTAACTAACTGTCCAGCTGGACTAACTGTATATCCAACATTCAATACTCCCCCTCAAGCTGGAGGGTGAAGAACATTGAACACTCCCAGCTTGTCAAGCAAATAGTTATGCTGAACAGAGCTTAACTCCTTTGTGAACAGATCTTCTTGTTGATTTCCTGAGCTCACATAACCAGTCGCCAAGCTCCCTTCTCTTATTTTTTTCCTTACAAAATGACAATCAATTTCGATATGCTTTGTCCTCTCATGAAAAATGGGGTTGGCTGCAATTTGTAATATATCCTTGTTATCACAATATAGCACTGATGGCCTTTCAAGTTTGACACCCAAATCACCAAACAGAGCAATCAACCAAGTCATCTCAACTGAGCTTCCGTACTCAGCTTCAGCACTGCTCCTTGAAACTGTTTGCTGCTTTTTTGACTTCCATGAAACTAATGAGTCCCCAAACTTAACAACATAACCACTGACAGACCTTCTGGTGACTGGGCAAGCTGCCCAGCCTGAATCACAATATCCTATCACCCTAAATCTCTGATTTCTCTTCAACAGAACTCCCATTCCAGGTGATGCTTTGATGTATCTCACCACCCTCACAACAGCATCCATGTGTGATCTTTTTGGGGCTTGCAAGAACTAACTCAATGTTTGAACTGTATAACTAATGTCCGGCCTAGTAATAGTCAAGTATAAAAGCTTACCTATCAATCTTTGATAACTTGTGAAATCTTGAAGAGGTGGATCATTCTTAAGGCCAAGAAACTTGTCATATTCAATTGTTGTCAACTTCTGATTCACTTCAATAGGTGTACATGCAGGTCTAGCTCCACTAAGGCCAAGATCAGAAATCAACTCTAGTGCATACTTTCTCTGATTGAGAAGAATCTCATCTTTAGATGTCAACACCTCAATTCCCAGAAAATATCTCAATTCACTAAGGTCTTTCATTTTGAATTCCTTGTTCAACACTCCCTTTGCTGCTGATATCATCTCTTTTGAACTCCCAGTAATGAGGAGGTCATCTACATATATTAATATGATGAAAATATGCTCCCTTGTTCTCTTGGTGAACAGAGAATAGTCATATGCACTCTGAACAAAGCCTACTCTCATCAAGGCATCTGTGAGCTTGATGTTCCACTACCTGGAAGCTTGCTTGAGTCCATACAAGGACTTGAGCAGCTTACACACTTTTCTCTCCCCCTATTTGTAAAACCCCTAGGGCAACTCCATCTAGACATCTTCATAAAGATCTCCTTGTAAAAAAGCATTGAACACATCCATCTGGCATAGCTCCCAATTCAAAGAAACTGCCAGAGCAATCACTGATCTAACTGTCACCATATTTTCCACTGGTGTAAAGGTTTCATGATAGTCTAGACCTTACTTTTGATTGTACCCCTTTGCCACGAATCTTGCTTTGAATCTGTCCACTTCTCCATTTGATTTTGTAAACCCATTTTGATCCTATAGCTTTCTTCCCTCTTGGTAAGTCTACTATTTTCCAAGTCCTGTTCTCTTCAAGAGCATTAACCTCTTGTTGCATTGCTTCAATCCATCTTTTGTCCTTTGTTGCTTCCTTAAATGTGTGTGGTTCTCTCACAGCTGAGAAGGTTGTAACATAGTCTTTGTACTACTGTGACATGTTTGAATAGGACAGGTGATCACTCAAAGAGTATGCACAGTTATTTCACTTGCTTGTGGTTGGAGTTACAAAATCTTTCATCCATCTAGGTGTCTTCCTGACTCTTTCAGACCTCTTCTGAACTTCATTCTCCATGTGTACTACTTCAGGTTCCCCTTCATTTGTAGCACGAGTATCTACCACCTCTGGGGTAGGTGCATGCTACTGTAACACTGGTTCTCTAGGTGATGCAGTCACCTCTTCATCAGCTGATGTTATCACCTCCTCTACCACATTATCTACTGTTGAAACTGCTTCTTCTGGAGTTCTTTCATGATCATCCTCTGCATTAGCTAATCTGGACTACTTTCAAATAGGAAAGTGGACTCTTCTGAGTTGACATCAATTTCTTTAAAGTCTACAGTAAAAGGGAACTTATCTTCTCTGAATAATACATCACTGCATACAAAGAAACAATTAGTTTCTAAATCCAGCAGCCTATACCCCTTCTGTGTTGTTGAATATCCCATGAGCATTGCCTTTCTATATCTAGGACTAAATTTGTCTCCCTTCACCATGTTGGTCGCATAGCACAAGCACCCAAACACTCTCATGTGTTCTAAGTGGGGTGGCTTTCCATACAACAACTCATAGGGACTTCTACCTCCAAGGATTCTGCTAGGTGTCCTATTAATTGTTATACTGCAGTTTGGACACAATCTCCCCAATACTCGTCAGGAACTCTGGCTTGAAATTTCAATGCTCTTGCAGTGTTCAAGATATGCATGTGCTTCCTTTCTACCACCCTATTTTGTTTGGGTGTATATGCACATGTACTTTGATGTATTATTCCATTATCTTTCAAAAACTCTTTCCACTGTGAGTTAATGAATTCTATTCCATTGTATGTTCTTATTATTTTGATTGTGGTACTGAACTAATTTTGCACATAGACTAAGAAATATTTCAAGAAGAATATAGCCTCATTTTTGAATTGCATCAGATAAACCCAAGTAGCTCTATAAAAATCATCAACAACTGTTAAAAAGTAGTATTTCTTATCATATGTGGATGTTCTATAGGGTCCCAATACATCCATATGTACAAGTTGAAAGGGCCTACTACTTATAGACTCACTAGTAGGAAATGCTAACCTATGCTACTTGGCTAATGGGAAAACATAACAGTTATGTTGTAGTAAACAATCCACTTTATTCTTCAACAAAGAAATATGTTGCATTGCTAGAATTGAAGCATGTCTCATCCTTTGATGCCACAAAGTGCAATTCTCCATGTCCTTTAACACTGCTCCTGCCATCACTTCATCATTCTTTATTCCTCTCATCACATATAAGCCATTATGCTCCTTACCAATCCCTTTCACCCTGCCATTGGAGATGTCCTAAAATATACGAAACTCAAGAAAGAATGTGATAGAGCAAGACAGATCCCTAGTCAGCTTAGAAACTGACATCAAGTTATATTTAAACTCTGGTACATGATATACATTCTGCAGTTTTTCTTGTTGTGACAGGAACAGATCTCCAGTATGAGTAACGTCTGTGTGTGCTCCATTTGGTAGTTGTACCTTCTCCTTTCTCCAACTATCTACTCCTTAACATTATTAAGTATTTGTGTACTTGAGGAAATGTGATGTGAGGCCCCTGAATCTATGATCAAATGATCATTAGAAGTGTCTGTGAACAGGGAAACTATTTTACCTGCCATATGAGCTTGTGTTTCTGGTTATTTGCCTTATCACAGCATGCGCACAATTTGTTTGTACTGCTCCTCTATAAAATAAGGGCCAAGACCATGTGCTCCATGTGCGCCTCTTGTACTAATGGTTCCTGACTGGTTATTTGTGTTGTACTCAAAACCATTACCAAATGCACTGTCATCTGAGTCATCTTCATGTACAGAAACACTATTAGTTGATCCTGAATTCAGGTTTCCTCTATTTCCCCGTAGCTTCCTCTGTTACCATAGTTCTGAGTTGCTTAGACTTGTTATCATTTGGGTACCCATTCAACTTGAAGCAAGTTTCCCTTGTGTGATTGGTAAGATCACAATAGTCACAATATAAATTCTGCTTCCTTCCTTTAGAATTCTGTCTGTATCCAGAGCCTTGATAGCCTTGGGCTTGATATCCCTGGCCTCTACCACCTGAATTATAATGTTATTGGCCTCCTCTACCACTATTTCTTCCTCCTGCCTTCTGGCCTCTACCTGCAGCTAGAACAGTTGGTTCTACAGTTTCTGCACTAACTAGTGGTTTCTTTTGACTTTCATCCTCAATTAACATACTGTGTGCTTCATCAACAGTGGGCAAAGGATTCATAAGCAATATTTGGCTTCTAACCTGGGCATAATGCTCATTCAATCCCATCAGGAATTGGCATAACTGCTGCCTACTCATGTGAACTAGATACTCTTTGGACTCTGGACATTCACAACCAGGTGATGGTACTAATGCATAGTATTCATCCCATAAGTCTCTAAGTCTAGTAAAGTAGTTAGAAACTGAAGTTGTACCTTATGTTAGCAAAGCTATTTCTCTATGCAAGTGATAGGTGGTGCCATTGACTTTGTCAAATCTTCTCTTCATATTTTCCCATACAGTGTGTGCATTAGATGCATACAAAATCCCAATGCGCAAATCCTTACCGACTGAGTTCATGATCCACAGTAGAACAATAGCATTACATCTCTCTCACTGGTGCAATAACTGTCCAGTGTATGATTTCTTTTCACAGGATCCATCTATGAACCCTAGCTTGTTCTTAACTAAAATAGCAATCCTCATTGAACGACTCCAAATCGCACAGTTCTTAGTGCCTGCCAATTGAATAGGAAGAAGTACAGATCCGGGTGTATCTGATGAATGTATGTATAATACGTGATTGTGATCACTTTCTGGGTGTGTTATTTCTGCAATTGTAGCAGCTTGTGTGTGCACTGTCACGACCCCTTTTTTAAACATAAAATAAAATTATATTTTAAAGGTCTGTGACTGGTGTTAATAGGTACACAAATTATTTAGAGATTTCGGAGTCGCCACTTGACAAGTTAAAGGTGTGCCAAGTCACCAAAGTGGTGTACCTAGAACACCTTTGGCTCGTAAATGGTCTGCGTCAGAGTTCCGGGTAAGGATCTCGGTTGACTCGCGGGAAGGTGTTAGGCACCCTCGACTCCTGTGCCAAGCACAGTTGTTTTATTGACGCGGTTCGACTCTTTGAAATTATTTTGTTATATTTTACCTTAATTTGTTACGCTTTGATTTATTATTAATTTTTACCGTTTGATGACTAAAAACTCAAATCGAATATAATCGCGCGAGAACTTCACTCGTTCGAAATCTTCTGGCTTAAGTCAATTATATCGCGCAGGTACTTCACCCGTTCAAAATCTCTCGACTTAAAATGAGTTTCACGTAAAACAATTAGCATTTGATTTTAAGTGCACGCCTCTACCTAATCATGTGAGTTTCCTTTATTCAATGTTGTATTTTAATTCTCAATTTGACTAATATATTGCGAAAAAACTACCTATTTGTGGGACATTTAGATCCAAGATTACCAAAATGAAATGGCTTGCTGCCTTATTAGCGTTTTCTGAAAGCTAGTTTACAAACAAATTGTACTCAAAACATTTGCGCTTGGTGTCTGATTTTGCATTTTTTTCTTTCAGATTCCTACCGTTTGCATAAGTTATTCACGTTTCTTTTAATCCGATTTTAAATATGTGCAATGAACATCATCTTTGCATAACCTTTAAGAAATGTCCAGATTGTCAAGTTTAAAAACGATATCTAGATCTGAAATTTCAAGTTAAGTGACATCATTATATTTAAGTTTTGTCCTACACGTGGTCTATTATAGCAAAATACAACCGAACAAAAATAAATATTTCTAATGTTCTCATCTCAACATAGCATGAAAAGCAGGTAAGCAAACATGAGTAGATGGGCCTTAAACAGGCGGTAATTCATTCCAAAGCCTTCAAATAAACATCAAGTGTATACACCATTCAAGGAAGGCTTGAAAACTTACCTAAAGCTAACAGCTCCCAGCAACATCAATGACATACAAAGCAAAACAGCAACATCACAGAGTGACCCAGCAACGAACTAGCAGCAACAACCAATACCAAGACTCCTTAAACTTTCAAACTCACTACTCACTATTTTTCTCACTTATTTTCTAGTATTTTCTCGCAAGTGTTTCCTCTTTTCATTTTCGTGTCTATCTCATCCCCCTCAATAAGGGTGGAAGACTCTCTTTATATACAAGAAATAATTCAAGCCAAGCCTTCCCCCAAAGCCCCAAAAATTAAATGCTCTCCCTACAAGACAAAGCAAGCATGCTATACCATTAATGTAAAGTTGGGAGGGTGAGTCTGTAGGTAAGTAAAAAGACAAAAATCACATGTTTTTTCCTACTACTTTTCAGAAATGTAAAAGAACCCATGTGAAAAAATCCTACTTTATGTGCTGAGTTTGAACCTTCATTTGACACCTTTGACTCCCTTTTTTTAAGAGACAAAACAAATCTGAAATTTGAGTTTTACCAATTTAAACTTAAAATTTTAACTCCCAGCCTAGCTAAATATTCATACTCAACTAAATGGACTCAAAGCTACAGACACCTTTAAACTAGACCTTAGTCCCTTCCCAAGAGTTTAAAATCAAACTTGATATAACCTAGCTAACATTCAAGCTTTAGATTTGAAATTACACTAACTACCTAGCCATTGGACTTTCCTGGCTCTCAGCCAAACAGCCTATGAAGGTGCTGCCACCTTTATCTTTTTATTTGACTCTTGGCCCATAAGAAATGAACAGATTTTAAGCTCAAAATTCTAAAATACAGTTCTAATTAAAGAGCTAACAAGTAGCTAATTACAAGCTTATAAATTCAGGCATCTCTAATGCCAATGAACAGCTAACCAATCAATTAAATTCAGACTCCAAATACATATTCAATTCCAGGCAAAATGTGTAATCCCTCACAAGTTTAAACAGCATTAAACCAAACTTTGTCAATCTTTCCATATTCAAATTTCTCAAACTCACATATTCATGCTTGAATCATAGGCCACTTACTGTATCCTACTCAATGAATATACACCAGTTCACATACGACCATACACGTTAAACATACTTGCGGACAACATTTACACACTAAATTTATCAAAGTAGACCAGGGATAAGGAGACATTCACCAGTATATCCATTCTAATTGACACATTAAACAAATGACGATTTATTTCACAAGAAACGAATACTACAAACTGAACAATGAAGCTGGACTTCCTAGAAAAGAGTTATGGACAAGTGACTCGATCACTGATTCTACAAGATAGGCATCATCACTAAATAAAGATATCTAATGGCTAAACAAGTTCTCATGAGCACATTGGAACAAAAGGGACAAGAAAATTAAGATTTTAATCGAACCCGTCGAGCCAATCAAATAAACTGCCTCGCCAAGCCATTGTGTCATCGCTGAACCACCACTGTCCATGCTTCATAGTCGCTACATCAACACAAAGGACACCATAACACCACGCCATAGCTGCTCCTTCTACCACTGTCGCTGCTTTATATCGCAGCGAATCATCAATATCATCATCGCAGCTAGTCAACACTGCTCGCTGCCCTCGAATCAGCTTCGACACCACCATCGTCATCTTTTCAGCTTAACAGAATCCGCACACCACAGCCTCGCCATGGCTTCACCATCAATCATCCCCGCTTCCTCTGTTACCTCCATAGCGCACCAGTTACATCGTCACAATCTCCGTCAATGAAACACCATCAATGCATCGCCACGGCCTCGCCAAACTGCAGCGTCACAGTCACACCTTCCCCACTGAAGCATTCCCGCAAAACCAGACACCACGGCACCCCTACTGCCTTGCATCGAAACTTTTTCAAAATTTTTTGGCGTTTTTCTTCTAATTAAATTACTAAAGTTAGCTACTATGCAAATAATATTCTAGCAAAAATATGCAAAGTGCTAGAGAAATTAACATTTTTTTTGGAACATTTTGAATTTTGGTGCCAAAATTAGGTGATTACATGCACATTTACTGGTGCCATTTTTTTCATAAATTGACAATTTTCAGTGGAAAAATACAAATATTTTTGTCAGAAAACTGTGAAAAAACTCCTAAAAATGAACTCGTACAAGGTGATTCTTCTAGAATTCAGCTGAACAATGCGGATTTTAGATCATTTCTGTTCTGATACCTTGTCAAAATTAGGGTTTGAGCTAAGATATTCTAGAGAGAGAAAGTTAGTTTTAGAGAGAGAAGCAGTTTGAGAACATATCTGATCTTGTTAGCTGGAAATGCACTGTACACAATACATATATAACTCTTACTCAACCAACTATAACTCCCTATTTCTGAAAATGTAATAAACACCTAACTAGTTTGCTAACTATACACTTTCACCCCTAATCCTATGTATTATATAAAATCTGACCTCTAGGATTAATTACTACTAATCAGCTGGAGTAACTAACTGTCCAGCTGGACTAACTGTATATCCAATATTCAATAAAATTATAGTACAAATGTCTTTACATCATGTGCTGCCTTTGCCTTAAGCAGAAGTCGAGTATCTGAAATTTGTTTTCTCGAATGGTGTAGCACTACGCTCACAAACAAATATTATACGGTCGAATTGAGTTTGGCTCAAGCTCGATTCGGGCTCCACTTGCTAGCTAAGCTCGACGTCCATGAATACTTAATTACAAGTAACTATTCATTAAAGGTGGGCCGGGTAGATAATATTGAAAATAAAATAGGTTGTACCGCTACAAAATGTAAAAGGTAAAGATAATCCGACAGTGTAAACTATATCAAACTAATAGCCCTGTCACACCTACACTTGGCTAGCATTTGGACATAGATTTCAAAATATTTTTTGAAAAACACTTTTAGGGTGAAGTTTGATGTGAAAATAAAAGAGTGTTTGGACATACTTCTTGAAAACAAATTTTACTTTTGGTTTGAAGTTGATATACAATGCAAATGTCACTTTTTGGCCCAAATTGAGCCTTAAAGCTCTTTTTGGGTTTTTGAAGTTTTTGGATCTCAAATTTGGTCAAGTAGTATAAATAAACACTTTTTTTCCAAAAAAACTCCCAAAAAGTCACCCAAAAAAATATAAACAAACGGGAGCTTGATTGTTGTATGTAAATATTACTATAATATGTCTACCTTGGCTAATATTTATGTGTAACTATAATTGATATTTAGAGTACAACTATTATAAAATGAGTTGTGGTAAATAGGATGGATATGTCGTCCCCTTCTCCGTAAACCATAAGTCTCGAGCTCAAATCCTAAAAATATAAAGAGAGTTTCGTCATGTCCTTTGAAATCATATTCTTCAAAGATCTACTCGGAGGTAGTCATATTTATCATTTTATTTAAGTGAACTACATGCAATATCGAAAACTATGAGAAATAAAGCAGAATTGGTTAGTGTTTGCTTGAATTGCTTCATGACATCAAACAATATTTGATGAAAGGACGGTATAGGAGGAAGCCTCGGCATGGTATTTTGAATGACAGAAACTGCCCTAGAAACTGCCGTAGAACCCGAAGTAAATCTTGGTAGAGGGCTCTTTTTTAGTGCCTTGCGCAGCGTGAATCTGAATATGAATATCAGACATCCATTGAAAAACCAAAAAAAATACAGAACAAACTTAAAGAGAATAAAATTGCATGTTAATTAGTCCTTTCTTTTGTGGAAGTAATGAAGCTATATATTTGGGGAAAACACACAGCTGTGCTCATAAAGCAGGGTAATCAACGTGCTCACAGTTACTGGGGAAATTTACGCTTCAGTGGTCCAGCTTTCCACAAAATTATAAAGGGAAGATAAAGGAACATTTCCAAGAGAGGGAAAGCAAGTAAAAGAAGGATCTTGTTTTTGCATAAAAAGGAAGGGGTTTTTCTCTGTTTTGTAGATTTGTTCAATCCATCAAATTCGTTTCGTTCTTGCAGTGCTTTAGAAGTCCAGCAACACTAACTTTAAGGTAACAAATCTTTAAATACTGTTTTGAAATTCTAATCCAAACATTGTCCTTGTACTTCTTTTTAGCTATTTATATTCTATATAAAGAGAGTATTGATATATCTCTGATTAAAAATGTTTACTTCCTTGTGCTTCATGGAGGCAGCTAAGTGTTAGCTGTTGTAAATACCATCGACGTTTTTCTCTTTTCTTTAACGATTCATATTTTTTTCTGCACGTTGGTTCAATCAAGATTTTGTACTACCATTTGCTTCTAATCTAAAATGATGAGAAAAATGTATGTTTCCATTATTTCATGGTGTTCAAGAAGGAAATTTGGTTCATCTCTAAGAAATTTACAATTTCTCAGTATATATAGCAAGTTTTGTGCTTGACAAATTAGTCAGGGAACCACTCATCCTTATTTAAAATGGTGAAGTGCCTCTAAATATAAATTCTTTCATATGATCATTTAAAATACTGTAAAGATTGAAGAACACAGAAGGTTAGTTGTTCTATTTTTTAAAATTGTTTTTGGTTTTGTTGGATAGCGTATTCATTTATTTGTATCTAATATTATAGGATAGACCTATTAGTTTTTGTGCACATATGTTGCACATGTTATTGTGTGTAATTTTTTTGATGGTAAATTAAACATTTTATTACCAAACGAACAGTGTACATCAAAAAAAAAAATAATAATAATTGCAGCACCTGGACATAGCCCCCAAGCCTGCTAACTACTCAAATCAACTAAGTTCTAATCTCTGCCTATCCTTTCTATCTAACTCATGAAATACAATTAGAATCACATGAAAGGATAAAAGTTCAAATTCTCTAGTTCCTTTGCTATCTTCCCTCTCATAGTCCCTAAGAAGTGAACTTCTTGAATGATTAACTTGATTACTTGCTCATAGCTCCTCCTCCTTTGTTGAAACAACCTTAGATTCCTTTCCTGCCAAACGTAATACACAACACTAGTTGAAGCCATTCTGAATATGTTAGCTTTTGCGTTCTTCCCCTTAGCATGTGTAGTTGTCCATGTTATTTCCTCCTGCCACTCTTGGGAAAATTTTATGTACATTCAACCATTGCAACAGTTTCGACGAAATCAGATTAGTGTATTGATACTTAAAGAACAGATGAAAGTGGTCTTTTTTTTCCACTTCACTTAGTGAGCAGTGTTCATCCTCAGTTATTGTGTAATTTATTAACAAGATTATATCATGTGATTTGTGCACGCCTTTTGCACGTGTCATCCGTATATTATTAACCAAATTATTTACAAACTGCATGGGAACTTAATACAATCATCATCATTAATACAGTAAATTGCAATACCGTTCAGAGTTTTAAAAGATTACTTTTGGAGTGTGTCTAAGGGCGCTCCCTGAGGCGAGACGTACCAAAATGGGTACGAGGCGAAAGTGGGAGCGTAGGCTTACGCCAAAAACAGCGAGACATGCAGCAATTAGGCGCAAAAGGCATGTTTCGAATCCCTTCATTACATACCCAACTGGCTTCAATAGAGAATATCGCTCTTTTCAAGTAGCTCACACGAAAATCCAAAGAAAATTTGGGCAAGTAGTTTTTTGGAATGATTTTCTAATGGGGGTGATGGTGAAAAGGAAGAGAGAATGGCATGAGGACGATGAGGGAAGGAAGGTGGTTACATATACATGTTGTATTTTATTTGCAGCAAGTAATCAGTTATGTTAAAAGTGTAAAATATGTGCACAAAATAAAATTGTCGTGCATACAATTTTTTAATAATTAGCACATAATAAGTAATTAGTTAGATTAAACGTGCAAAAGCATGTGCACAAAACCAGCAGTGCTTCAAACAATCCTCGAGTGATGGATGCATTTTTCCTGAAATAAAGATAGCGCACACAACGCATACCTGAGACAGTAACAACAAGCCTCATCCAATCGAGGCACATACAGCGCCGAAATCCCACGAGAACCTTCGTGGAGGTGTTTTATTGGACATCATCAGCTGGGACACAACCTTCTTTTCACTATTTCATGACTCAACTACACCACCAATAAATCTCAACGCATGTACTTTTGTAGGATAATAACTACTTTCATCATCAGATGTTTTTGTTAATAATGGAGAGTATATATCCTTTAATCAATTTTAGTTACTCTTCTAGAACTTGATAATGTGCTCTTAATACAAGCACAACCATACTACAACACTAAAATTATCTAAGCATTTTATATATCAATATATGGTTCGCGGAACTGCAATGATGGATCAATAACATTAAACAAAACAGAAAAAACAACAAAAGAAACTTTACATGTGATAACAAATATGCAGACGCCTGATTTTCAACATGCATCATTAGCACTAGAAAAACTAAGGGCTATTTATAAAAATATACCACCTTACCTATAAATATTACAAAAAGTACCAATATTATACGCTTTACAAAATATACCAATATTGTTTTTATATGCTATATAAAAATACTACAAAACAAATGAATTAGGGTTTGTTCCTCCTTCTTCCTGCTGCCTCCCTTCCACTACTGTCATCCGTATCGGTGCTGCCACTGAGTCACCGTCGGCCGTCGCCGGCCTCCTGCCGGATTTTTCTTTTTTGTTTTTTTGATCTAAAAAATGAGATATATAAAAATACACATATATACATTGAATTTATTGAGAAATTACAGTTACAAAATACGTATAAACAAAAAATACATGTATATACACAAAAAAAATATTATACATACATTAGAAACACACATACATACAAGAATCTACAGATCTACGAATTAAACATACAATTTTATTTGTGTCACACTTACACTTGACATACACACACAAAACATACAAAAAATGTAATATATACTCCGACATACACGTTTGTTGCACCTGGTGCACCTTTGTAAGACACTAGAGGGGGGAGGGTGAATAATGTCCTTACCCGATTTTTGAACTCTAAGACTTGCTATTAACTTGATCGCCTAACTCACAAAGAACCAGGATCCTTGCAAGTTTCACCTATCTCTGAAACTTAAACTAAATGCCCAATATAAAGAACACAGAGATTTTTACGTGGAAATATCCTTGCTAAAGGGATCAAAATCCACGACCCAACACTCTTGGGATTTAAACATTCCACTAAATAAATACCGAGTAAGTTTTAGATTACAACGCAATGTAATCAAGGAACTAATACTCTGAGTACCTAGAACCTTCCAAGCTTCACTATATACCTCACCAAAAGTAATATTTTCTCTCTGCTTCTAAACAAGCTAATATGATTACAATTCGATAGCCTATAACAGAAACTAGACAAAACAGACTAAATTATGAAAGTCGAACTCCTCCAGGTTCTGCTGCCTCGCTTCTGTTCTTGCACGCAATAGCTCTCATGAATAAATTGCTCTCGATTTGCTTTATTGAGAATTCTTGAGTGCGTAACTTATTCTGGCGAAATTAACTTGTATTTATAGAGTTCACAATAAGCCTATTTCAAATTAGCTTAGAACTCCTTTTACAATTTAGAATCTGTTATTAATAAGGTTTAGCCATATTTCCTTATTTGAAACCCAAGTTAATTTGCCTAAGTCTTCAATCCTTTTCTAATAAGGAAACTCCTTCTATTCCTCGCCGCTTCTATGTTCTTCGTTCTTCTCCTAGGATTAAGATTCCAACTTCAGCTGCTCCTTTTTCCTTCTTCGTCTTGAACTCAAACATCATCTTGAACAGCCTCGTCGTTAACTTCCACTGTGAATCTTTTTATTGTCCACTTAGCACCGGGTCCTTTATCGATCATCAAAAACATACTTCAACAACGTTCATACACTTGTGTGCTTGGAAAAATATTCAGCTATATACACAAAAATATAACTTCATACACCCATATAAAAGTAGACATACACTATGTTCCACCTTCAAACAACCACCAGCACATACTCATACATAAAAATACAAATATATATATATATACACATACAAAACTGACAACAGGACTTCTAGCGTGTATAGGGAAGAGTTGCTTATGTGGCTCTTGATTATCAACATGAACATGCTATTAATACCAGATCCTGCACTTAAAACACAGATGGATATATGATAATTAAATATACTTTGATACACAGTAAAAGAGATTGGTGGAAAAATTTCTTGAGAATATGAAGTACTTTGATGCTGAATAACACTAATGATGATTGAAATGAAAAGATCCTAACAATAAAAAGAATAAAACAAAAATATATGTTGTTGTTCAAATTATTGGGTCCGTGTTGGCACAGACAGTAACATATCTAGTGGATATCTAAACTTGTCCAAAGTTTCTGCTGAAACACTTATCATTCATTTTCTTGTAGATACCTACATATAGTAATGACTGACATTTATATGGTACGTAATCCTTCCCCTCTCCCCAGCATCTTTCAACTTCTCTTATTACCATTGATTGATTTTTTTAATGTCATTTCACTATTTAGGTATGGCTAATTATTGCATTGGCACACCAAGTCGCAGTTGAATGGAGACAGATAGAGGAGTGGTCAGTGCCAAAATGACTGAATGTGGCACTGTATCGTATTATAGGTTCCGCTATTTTTCTGTTTTTAATATGTGTCTTTTTAATTTATTATTGGTGTATTCACCGCCATAACGCGCGAGATGCCAACTGCAGTGAAATGGCAGTATGTAGTAAAGATGAATATATTTGCTTAAATAAATGTAATAATAAGAAGGTCTGAATTCAAGATAAGTCCTATCAGTTTGGAACACGAATGCAATTGGTACCATTGGGGTTTTGGTTTTATAAAATACTGTAAAGATTGAAACAGAGAAGGTTAGTTGTTCTATTTTTTTAAAATTGTCTTTGGTTTTGTCGGATAGCGTATTCATTTATTTGTACCTAATATTATAGGATAAACCTATTAGTTTTAGTGCACATAGTTTTTGTGCACATATATTGCACATAGTTTTTGTGCACATATATTGCACATGTTTTTGTGTGTAATTTTTTTGGGTAAATTAAGTATTATATTACCAAACGAATGGTATATATCAAAAAAAAAAAAAAAAAAAAAAAAAAAAAAATTGCAGCACTTGGACATAGCTCCCAAGCCTGCTAACTACTCAAATCAACTAAGTTCTAATCTCTACCTATCCTTTCTATCTAACTCATGAAATACAATTAAAATCACATAAAAGGATAAAAGTTCAAAATCTAGTTTCTTTGCTATCTTTCCTCTAAGTACGATATTGACAAATAATAATAATAATAATAATAATATGGAATAACAGCCAACAAAGACCGTAATGTAAGGCGAACCGTATGGTGGTTGGAAAGAAAGACAATCTCACATTCTCTTGGTTAGTGAGAGCAATTTGAGTATTCCCATTGACCTTCTTGTATAGATAGAATCTTCAAGGAGTAGAAAAAAGCAACCTTACTAAGAAAGGTGCTTTTTGAGTAATTATCGTTGTTGTTGTTATTATTATTATTATTATTATTATTATTATTATTATTATTATTATTATTATTATTATTATTATTATCAAGTATATTATTGATTTTTTCAGGATATTATTAGGGTTTTTTAGGGCACAAATTAATTTTCAGGTATATTACTGGTATTTTTCAGGTACATTATTATTATATTTTCAAGTATATCCCAGGTATATTTTAGCTGCTTAAACTTTTTCACAGACAAATCGTAGTGTTGATTGAATTTAGAGTATAAATACATAGATTTCTTGATGAGTATTCTTCTCAATTTAAAAGTTGT
Source organism: Petunia axillaris subsp. axillaris (assembly GCA_029990575.1). Lineage (NCBI taxonomy): Eukaryota > Viridiplantae > Streptophyta > Magnoliopsida > Solanales > Solanaceae > Petunia > Petunia axillaris. Next base: position 26,038,850 of record JARKNS010000003.1, read on the forward strand.
AAGGATTAGTTCAACAACTCGAAATTATGGTGGAACTAAGCCGAGGTAAAGTTGTAGTAGTTACTTCTTATACCGTATATATAATTTGATAAATGTATATAAATAAACCAATACAAGTATATGATAAATCATTTTTATACTGTATATATAATACATATATACAATAAATCATTTTTATACCATGTATATATTTAACAATACACATTTTATTGATCATTTTTATACCGTGTGTATAATTAGATAAATGAGTATAGACGAACAAATATAAATACACGGTTTATATACCTAAATTATACTTGATATATACAACTGATATGTGGTTTTAAACATATCATTTGAAAGAAATATACAAACACCACCAACCAAATCAATATCCAAAATCAAATTTCAAAAATAAAAAATCGAAAAGGAACTTTAAATATAAGAAGGAATAGACTAGAAAAAGAAAATCACCAAAGAAACCTTTTTGTTGAAAAAACCAAAAACAAATCAAACGAGCCCCTAAAATTACTATGAATTATGTTGGGAATTTGCTACTTTTAAGGCAACGTATTTCCTATATATATGGAAGTCTTGTCCCTGAGATTAAAAAAAAATAAAAAAATCACTTTGGTAAGTTGATATTAGGCACCAAATGAGAAATACAAGTGAAGGAAGAGAGAAACCGACCATGTCATATTGGCTAGGCTTAGCGGTACTTATCAAACTGTTAAAATAAATAAAAAATTATTTAAATAACCGCTTTAGTCACGATGCATAAATTATGCACATATTATGCATAAAATATGCATTAAATATGCAATAAAATGGCTACTTTTTGTTAAATTGATCTAGCATTATTCATGCAGCATAATTTTTCTTAAAATGGAAAAATTACATAAATAGCTGCTCTAGTCAGGATGCAATAATTATGAACATATTATGCACATAATATGCAACATTATGGATCAAATATGCAATAAAATAGCTACTTTTTATTAAATTGATCTAGCGTTGTTCATGCAGCATAATTTTCTCTAAAATTGGAACATTGCATAAATAGCTGCTTTAGTCAGGATGCATAAATTATGCACATATTATGCACATAATATGCAACATTATGCATAAAATCTGCAATAAAATAACTACTTTTGTTAAATTGATCTAGCATCGTTCATGCAGCATAATTTTTTCTAAAATGAAAAAATTGCATAAATAGCCACTCTAGTCAGGATGCATAAATTATGCACATAATATGCAACATTATGCATAAAATATGCAATAAAATGACTACTTTTTGTTAAATTGATCTAGCATTATTCATGCAGCATAATTTTCCCAACAGCTAGCTGGCACACCTACCATAGCTAGTTCAATACTAAACTAGAATTGTAGCCATTTCTCTCCATGCTGATAATAGTAACATGGGTAGTAATTAAATGGTAGTAGTAAAATGGATTGTATTTAATTGGGGTAATGACAGTAGAAATAAAGATTGCAAAACTCATTTAAGAAAACAAAGGGACAATATGACCAAGCAATGTTAGACAAAGTAGTGTGGTCCAAGTGCATAATTTGAGAAATGTAAACTTCAGTAATTCATCAAAACATTGAAGTGATAATGTAGAGAATATGTGCACTAAAAAAGATATGGAGTTAAATAGGTGGAACTATTTTACCTAACAATCAATGCACTGAAATAGAACTACAAATTAAACATATATTAAGGAACTTCCCTTTCATAATCAAAATCACGTGAAGCATTGAAGAACCAATTCTTCATGTACCAAATTCATTTCAGTTGTTCTTTGAGTGACTTTAATTTTAAACAACTATGCAGATGTCACTTAAAGAAAACTTGCTGCTTAGACATTAGAAATTTACATCTTTGGCCAAATTTTACTACTATCAGGACCATTCAGTACAATAAGTTACATGTTTGATAGGATGATTGTTTACAGGAATACATGTCTTTGTTTTTCCTAGCAAGAGTAATTACTGGGTGAAAATGGAGAAAGGTTAGAGCAGAGTACCACACAATAAGGCATTGGTGTAACAAGATAAATAAAATACAGGGGCTTCACTCTCCTACAAAATATTCAGTTAACTAAAGTCTTTATACACTAGTTCCTGGAATATAGCTTCTATACCTTAGTAGAAGTAATAACAGAAAGCATCTTCCGAGTATTAAACATTACTGAAATAAGAGTAAAGAATACATAAAAATTACTAAGTCTTTCAGCTACCACTAACCAGTTGCTGCATACTTTCACTTTCTATTTGAACAATGAACCAGACAAGTAGTTAAGAAATAAATTAAACCTCCTTTCCAACCCCCCCCCCCCCCGCCACCCCCGAAATTACACAAAATTTATATAGGAGAGATTATTAGCACATGCATGCATGATTGTTACTATAAGAATTCATCTTTTTCAAGGGAACGTTTAGGGAATGACTGCTTAGTTTAGGAACTTATACTATATAGTACTCCTATATAGTATGTTGTTTGTAGATTGTACACTACACCTTCAGACATTAATAATTGAGCTTTCCTTATCACGCTATTGTGTACCAGAGAAAATCGTTAGCACATTAATTATAAATGGAGTTCATTTTACCTGTTACGTTTTTGTTCACACCAGTACTCCAAAACAAACCCCTAAAGTTAGTTTCCATTTACCTGTTACGTTTTTGTTCACACCAGTACTCCAAAACAAACCCCTAAAGTTAGTCTTTGACTATTGTTTTGTGTCCTTATTACTACAAGGAAACTTTTTAGTTAAAAGAAAACGTCTTAGCTTTTTTATGTATTTCCTACGTGTCTACTTACTTTATCATGTTTACATTATACACGACCTTTCAAAAAGTATTAATAAGGTATTAATCAATCGCTCTTCAATTAATATTCACTATTTTTTATTTTCAAAGACAACTAATACCAAAGATAAAGCGGAAAAAAAAATTACTCCTTTCTTTGAAAGAGTAATATACAGATAGGGGCGGATCTATGGTGTCGGGGTGGTTCCCGGGAATCCATAATCTGCCAAATAAATTTAATATTCTAGGTATATATTTCGAAAATTAAGGATAATATTAACAATGGGAACCAATAGTCACAAGTGCTTGAGTGGTGCACTGGTTAGCTTTGTTCTTTGAGCACGCGAGGTCAAGTCTTGCTGCCAACAAAATTATTGTATTTTTATGCCGGGTGCACTCATACTTTTCAATTTCTAGATTCGCCTCTGTATGTATGTGCATGGCTATCTCCCTACAAATGATATTAAGCATTAACCTACAGCTGCTGGAACCTTATAGCATTCCTGCTACTCCATATCTTGCATATAATTATTGCAAAGGCAGCTCCAATTATAGGTCCCATTCCCCTTGTCCTTTTAGCTTTGGAGTTGGCCCATTGCACCTCCTGCTATCGTGTCTCTGGTTGCCTTTGAATTTTCATCCATTGCATAAGCCTAGTCTACAAGTTCTTGGTGTATTGATATCCAAAGTACGGGTGCTCAAATATTTCATCATATCCTCCATAAAATACACAAACCATTGGCACTTGAATCCCAAACTTTTGTAGTCCGCCAATAGTGACAAGTCTCCAGTGCAGAGCCAACCACAGAGTGAATCTGTATCTGGGGTGGATACTGGTTTGTAATGCTATCCCTTTCCATGGTAGTCTAGGGTATTGTGGTAGGAGTTGCAGATACATCTTTCTGATAGAGAATCTCCCATTGGTTTGCTTCAAGGCCAGCAATCCTGTGTGTAAGTCACCCTGCCAGCTAGTGCATTGTAGGACAACTTGTCTTGCTTCAGTGATTTTCCTAACCACCCATGCTGTATTTTTTAGGATGGTGCATGATTCAACATCTCTCTTCTTTATATAGTAATTATGAACCCATTTGACCCATAAGCAGTCCTTCTTCATTTCAATTGCCCAAAGTTGCTTTATTATAGCAGATTTGTTCGAAGTACATAAATCCATCACACTTAAGCCTCCTACTAAGTAGGGCAGACATACTTTCTCCTAGGCTACCATAGCTTTTTTTTGATACTGCATTGGAGCAGTCTTGCAAAGGCCAGTATTGGCTTGCAGTTAACTTCTTGGAGGCTGGTGGTACTCCCAGGTATCTGAATGGTAGCTCACTTTCCTGGAATCCCAACTACTATATCAACTCCTGTTTTTATCATAGGAGACCCTAGCAACATATAGAGAACTCTTGTCAGCATTTGCTTTTAGTCCAGAGGCATCTGAAAATTTGCTGAATATATCTCTCAATAGCCTAACAGATATCAGGTCAGCTCTGCAGACATGTATGACTTCATGCTTCCCACACTTAGGGTGAAAGTTGAAATCCCCATTAAGTGCTAGCTGCTTCATTTCTCTTTGCAAGTACTCCATTGCCATTACAAACAAATAGAGGGGACATATGGTCCCCTTGTCTGAGCCTCCTTCTAGCTTCGAAAGGCTTGGTGAGTCCCCCATTCAATATTAAGGAGTATTTCACAGTGGTTATACACTCCATGAGCCATTGAATGAATTTGTATGGGAAGCCTAAGTCATTCAGCAACTTCCTTAGGTAACTCCACTCAATTGTATGATAAGCTTTCATTAGATCAACTTTGAGAATACATCTTGGAGACACTCCTTTCTTATTATAGCCCTTGAATATTTCATGGCTAAACAAGATATTATCTAGGATGCTTCTCTCTTGTATGAATGCTGATTGTGAGTAGCCAACAATGTCATCCACCACCTCCTCATTTAGTCTGTTGGTTAAGATCTTTGCAATGATCTTGTACAAGGTTGTACAATTAAGATGCTATTGGCCTAAACTCTCTCACATAGGATGGTAATGGCATGTCACGACCCAATTTGAGGCCGCGACCGGTGCTTAGGAGCTAGTGCCCCAAGCAAGCCTTATCAATATTTTACAGAAAATCGGGCAGAGTTTCCTCTGTTTTTAGGCCTATCCAAAATTTACTTGCTTTTAAAAAAAAGTAAACCCAACCAACAACCAATATTCTTATGCACTAAAATGAAAAATACCATGTTTATCTCCAAATATCACGAGAACATCTAACAGGGTTGTAATAAGTTCATAGAGACCAAATACTTACAAGACTAGCTTATAAATAAATAATCCAACTAGTTACCCAACTGACAAATGACTAAATGGATGACTGACAAATCACTAAATGGAGATACTCTAAGAGTTTCAAATAAGGACAATAATAAATAAATAAAGCTCTTGCCCACGCGAACTAATGTGGGGCTCACCAAGATTGTCAACTCGCGGCTCTAAGAATGGAAATCCTCGGCTACGGCACCTCCTCTCTCTGAAAAAAATAGCGAGGAGTGAGCCGCAACTCAGTGAGAGATAACGCATCTCAACAACCATTTTAACAGGGACAAGTCAAAAGTATGCCAGTATGCCTTATGCAAAAATATACCATATTAATAGATTGTCACTTTCAGAGTAACAAACAGTAACCAGTATTTTCAAGAACTTCTTATAAACAATAATTAATATCAATTCAGTAGTAAACTCGGTAATACTATATCATATCAAGTAAATGGGTTTGGGAGATTTCATAGAATGAACCATGTAATCGGTATAAATTCCTCCCTGAGGAAATCAGTAATGGTAAGCTAGTTCTACCTTCCCACTAGCAAGGACTGTAATGGTAATTTGAAATATACAAGGTGCACCATGTCTAACGTGCCTGTCGTTAGCTACGGGTTCGTCAAGTCTCATCTCAAAATATATATTTTCTATACAAAGTAAAAGGGCATTCAAGTAATAGTACAATATTCTAAATAGCGCTAAAACTTGTCAAATAGCGGTAAAAAAATATCATGTAACAATAAAATAATTCAAGTACATATCTCGGTACATATCTAGTAAAAGGACATGTCCTGCAATTCAAATCATTCAGTAACACATTTTATTTCAAAATCAAATATAAACCATGCAGGTTATGGATATCACTCACAGTACAAAAGCGCGTAGCTTAAGCGTATCTTCCACGAGCAGTCCACACCTCGTCCGGTCAATCTATAATCACATTGTACCGATCTCGTGTTAATTTTCTTGTTTCAGATAATTCATAACAAATTAAAATATTCAATCCTCGAGGATACATGATTGAGATTCTATTCTCTAATTTTTCAACTTCACAGTATATAATTTTTTTGTAATATCGGACCATACTCTCAATTTTCCATAACTCAATTCTATTCAGGATAGCCAACAGGTTGTCCATAACTCTTTTCTCTATTGTATTTTCTATAGCAGAATAGTAATCTAATTTAAGAAAACTCATTTCCTTGTTTATTCAGAGAGAAGCTTAGTTGTATTCATGAATTTTCAACTTTAATTTTATTGAAACTCATCAGGATTAAGCTCTAATTATTCCACCATGACAGTACGACAATGGAAGAGTATCAAGAAATACCTCAAAATTGAATAAACAATGGCTCCGAGAAATTTCAACTTTGCTAGCTACTACCTTATTATGCTTTTCTCCAATTCCCTATTGTTTGCTGAAATTTTTTTTGGTGTCTGTTGCTTTTACCAGAAGCTTGAACTTAAGCTTCTTATGTTTTCCCCTTTTTGTTTGGGCTTAGGAGTCTGCCAGAGCCCTTTTTGGCTTTGGTTTTATTTGTTTTTTCTTTCTTTTTTTTCCCTTTTTATTTTACTTCTATTATATAAATAATTACTTCGAGTAATGACTTAATTGCCCTTAGTTTAAACAAGGTATTACAATATGTCCCCTTTAAAAAATTCGGTCTCTGAATTTAAACCAAGAGCATACCTGTAGAGTGAAATAAGTGAGGATACTTGACTCGCATATCATCTTCCATTTCTGAAGTAGCTTCCCTTACAGTATGGTTTTTCCATAAAACTTTCATGAATAAAATTTCTTTTCTCCGTAACTTCCTCATTTGACTCTCAACTATGGCTATTGGTTCCTCCTCGTAAGATAATTTCTCATTAAGCTGTATAGTCAGTGCCTCAAGCACATGAGAAGCGTCTGGTACATACTTTCGTAGCATAGACACGTGAAACACATGATGAATAAAAGATAACTTTGGAGGAAGAGCCAAACTGTAAGCAACGGCTCCAACTCGACCAAGTATCTCATACGGCCCAATGAATCTCGGGCTCAACTTCCCTCTTTTCCCGAGTCGTGTCACGCCTTTCATGGGAGAGACTCGTAAGAACACATGATCCTCAACTACAAACTCCAAGTCTTTTTTCCTCTTATCAGCATAAGATTTTTGCCTGCTTTGAGCTGTGAGCAATCTCTGCCTAATTAGCTGGACCTAATCAAACGCTTCTTGTACCAGGTCTGGTTCTAAAACCTTAACTTCACCGGCTTCTAACCATCCAATTGGGGAATGACACCGGCTACCATATAAAGCCTCATAAGGAGACATCTAAATACTTGCCTGATAGCTGTTGTTATAAGCAAACTCAGCTAAAGGAAAGTAAGCATCCCAACTACCTCCAAAATCAATAACGCAAGCTCTCAACATGTCCTCTAATATCTGTATAGTATGTTCAGACTGACCGTCAGTTTGAGGATGGAATGCGGTACTAAGGTCTACTGTATTACCCAATTCTCTTTGAAAAGACCTCCAAAAGTGGGAGGTGAATTGCGATCCTCTATCAGAGATAATAGACAGTGGAATCCCATGAAGTCAGACAATTTCATTCATGTATAACTGTGCATATCTTACACGACTGTGAGTAGTTTTAACCGGCAAAAAGTGTGCTTACTTTGTAAGCCGATCAACAATCACCCACACTGGATCATAACCTTTCAGCGTACGAGGTAGCCCAGTCACAAAATCCATGGTAACTCTTTCCCATTTCAACTACATAATCTCAAGTTGTTGTAGTAGTCCTGCGGGTCGCTGGTGCTCAGCCCTAACCTGTTGACAAGTCAAACAACTAGTAACAAAGTTACAAAATATCTTTCTTCAAACCTTCTTACCAATACAATTGCTTCAGATCACCTTACATCTTAGTGGATCCAGGATGTATGGTAGATCTAGAATAATGAGCTTCCTCAAGAATAACTAGTCTGATCCCATCAGTTTTTGGTACACATAATCGGCTACCTAGTCGGAGAACCCCATTACCATCAACAATCATACTCTTGTTTTTACCAACTAGGACTTCATCTCGATATTTGCACAAACATTCACCCTCGTACTGAGTGGCTTTAACACGTTCTACCAATGAAGACTTGGCTGGAACATAAGCCAATAATGCCCTGGAATTAGTCACACTGAACCTGATACCTGTACCTTCGAGTCTGTGGATATCCTTGGCCAACTGTCTCTTTTCAAGAACTATATGTGCCAAACTACCCATGGACTTTCTGCTTAATGCATCAGCCATAACATTGGCCTTCTGAAACGACCTCGGTCAGTCGTTTCGGAAGTTAGGAGTCCGATTGCCATGCTGATAATTTTAAAATATTAGTAATGTCCATTAGGATCTGTCTGTAAAATTTGAGCTAAATCAGACCTCGTTTGGTAGGCATCGGAAAAAGTTTCAATTTTTATTGTCGATAAATATTAAAAAGAGATTTTCAAGCTCGGTTTTGGCGAATGAGTTCCGATTCGAAATCCGAGAGTACCGTTAGGTTTGTATGATTATTTGTGACTTTTGTGATTTTTCGAAAGTGAATTTCGGTGTTGTTCGGCTAGTTTCCGCTAAAATGCCGAAAGTTAAATAATTTGACCTTTTTCCATTTAATTTGCATATTGAGTTTCGGGAGTCCGATTTGAGATCCGCCTTAGCGAGTATATTACATATATTTTATATAACTTGTATGCAAAAGTTGGAATTATTTCGAATATCGTAGGGTACCGTTTTAATTTTTACCGTAGCAGCGAATTTTAAAGAAAATTTAAAAAAAAAAGAGAAAAGAGGAAAAGGACAAAATAGATATATATTGCGGTGGGGGATATAAATCCCCTGACTTATATAATTTGAGAACAGAAACATGAGAAGATACAAAAACAGAAAACGTGGCAGAGGAAAAAATGTCAGAAAATGCGAAAAGAGCCGGAGAAAGATATAATTTTTACCCCAAAACATTCAGGTACTGATCTTAATGCATTATTTTACTTTATTACGTATGTTTAAATATATTTTAACGGTAAAAATTGGGATATTATGCATCATTTTAATAAGTTGAACTGATAGTTTAAAGGGTCAATTGGACCCCGATAGTGGAATTGATTATATATTCGTACTCAGTGAGTTACGGGCAACATATAAATGTAATTTATTTAGGATTTGGTTATATGACCTTAAACCCTGTATATAGGTCTGGCCTACGTATTGCCTATGCGAATATGGTATCAGGTTCCTGACCGGATTGCCCTAAGATGTGAGGATTGAAGCCTTCAGCCTAATTTTATATATTTTTCTGCTTATTGAATAGAGTGGGATCGTTTGGCAATGAAACTAAAGGATAAAGCGGTTGTTGATTAGCAATGCTAACTTTTGGAAGAGGTAAGTGTTTATATCTATTTCTTTGGAGGCACCTGGCCTCGTGGATTTTCTACCACGTGTTCCTTACGTGTGTAGCTGCCGATAGGCATACTCGTTACGCCTTAGCTTTGTATTTACATTGTATATTATATGTTATATCCTATTGTTGGTATTGCATTGAGGATCTGAGCATTGTACTCTGGCTGTGAGTTGGCATCTACTTCCCGTCTGTCGATGGGAATCCCGCGCCGGTGAAGGGTTATTATTGCATCAGATTGCATTCATATGCATTATATGTCATTCATACGCATTACATTGCATATCATATTGGGTGCAGGAGTATTCCGCCCCAGGAGCAGGAGTATTCCGCTCTATTGTATCATATTGAGGGTAGGAGTATTCCGCCCCAGAAGCAGGAGTATTCCGCTCCATTGTATCATATTGAGGGTAGGAGGATTCCGCCCCAGGAGAGTGCAGGAGTATTCCGCCTCAGCTTTATATTATATCGGGTGCAGAAGTATTCCGCCCCAAGAAAGTGAAGGAGTATTCCGCCTCTGGTTTATATTATATCGGGTGTAGGAGTATTCTGCCCCAGGAGCAGGAGTATTCCGCTCCAGTTGGTTATTAGAGTTGATTCCCCTCGAATGCAGGAGTATTCCGCTTTGAGATGGGATTACGGGCACATGTGACCCTTTGCATTATTTCATTTCATTTCATCTCATCTCATTTCATTTCATTTCATTTCATCTAATTTCGTTTCGTTTCGTTTCATTTCATTTCATACCATTGTATAGACTTGTGCTACATAACTACTGTTCTGCTCCTATGTGCATTGCTTATTTGTTGACATGTTTTTGGCTCGTATTCCTGGTTGAGTTTACTATTTCATACGTGTTTCCGGTTATTATCTTGCTCTGCCTTTTTATCATTTAAATAAGAGGAATTTGGTTTATCTGTGTCTTCTCCCTGGCTAGCTATCTTATTCTTTGAGGTGGCTAGTCTACCCCACTTATTGAGTCCTTTTGACTCACCCTTGTTTGTTGTTTGTTTCTTGTCTATCTATATTGTTTCGGCAGGTTCTCTCCAGGATTGAGTTCGCCACGTTGTGAAGGAGCGAAGACGACTTCAGCTGTTAGGGTGAGCCAGCTTTTATTCTGGATGTCAACCAGTTTATTGGTTATAATTTCAGTTGCATTTTGCTCCCTTCAAGAAGTATCTGTCTTTTTTTGTACTCTTAGATGTCTAGTTTGGATAGCCCTAAACCTAGTATGTTGGGTAGTCAGTTGTAATTTCTTTCGTACAGCTTAGAGGTGTCAGTATGTCTGTGTTTTTTTTTTAATCCTGTCTTTATTTATGAATTGTTGTATTTAGTTTTCTAATTTAATTGGTAAGGGTTCGCCCGACGGGTCTAGGGGAGGATGTTGGGTGCCCACACGGCCTAGCCGAAAATTTGGGTCGTGTCAGTTGGTATCAGAGCCCAGTTTAGAGTCTATCCAGACTAAGGTAGTGTCTAGTAGAGTCTCCCTGATGGGTACGTAGACGTCCGTACTTATCTACGAGAGGCTATGATGGCATTTAGAAAGTTTCACTTCCTTCATTTTTGATCGCGCGTCTGGCTAGGATTCAAAAGTATTTTCGTTAATTCGTTAATTCCTTCGTGGTAATTGTGAACCCTCGTGCGAAAAATCAGCAAACGGTATGAGCTAAAGACGAAACAGTCTAGCGTGGGGCTAGCACTGACGGAGCCCAGAGAGTTGTTGATCGTGCTGACGATCTAGTTACGGAGGTCCCAGCTGTACGAGCTCCCGATGGGCAAGGGAGCAGGGCCTTGTATTTCTGCGACGAAGATACCGCAAGAGCCTATTATTAGCTAGGTAGCCTATCAGGTTGCCGCAATGTGCAGACGTTCGGTGTCAGGCAGCTTCTATTCCAGTTCTTAAAATAACCGCAGTAAAGTATGTTCCGGAGGCAGCATGTGTTGTGCCTCTAGTTATTTTGGCTGGTTAGCTAGCCCGAGTAATGGTTCGGTCCGAGTGTCCGAAGAGGTTGCATTATTTTACGCGGTTGAACCTTCCGATATTCTTAAGCAATGCATCAGATAAACCTCGTGATTCTTTTTAAAAATAAATTGATGTCAGCGTATCCTTCAGGATTTTGATTATATTGAGCGGTATGGTGTTGATTATTCTACTTTCCAGTTTCAGGGGTCCAGCCTTGAATTGGTGGGTCGCTCTCTTATTAGATAACTTGGTTCGATTTTTCTTCTAGATTCATGGAAAAGTTCCTTTCGAGTAGTGAGCGAGATGAAAAGTGTTGCCAGTTTGAGCGGATTGGACAGGGTATCCTATCGATTAGCCTGTAGGTGCTTCAGAATATGAGATTGAATTCTATAGAATGGCTGAATATGCATTTGAACTAGTCCATGAGCCTTTCGAGAGATTCAAAAATTTATTGATGACCTTTCTTTTTCCTTGAGATCCCAGATGGCTCGAGAGATTGAGGTCGGGATTCCATTTGATGTATCGTTGATATTGCTCGAAGGTACGAGGTATACCATAAGTTAGAGCGGGAAGAGTTAGAGCAGGAGAACAAGAGATCTCGTGGCCCTAGTGGGCAACCATGGTACCTCATTTGGAGGTAAGAGTTCTGATTATTTTGGGAGGTCACCTTCCAGGTTATCTCAGCTTGTGTCACGTGATTCTTAGGGTGCGCCAGTAGTTCGTCAATATCAGACCCAGTTTTTCTCTTTGTAGCTATCAACAATCTGTCCAGCTTCCATTTTTAGTCGAAAAGTGTTATCATTGTCGTGAGCCTGTCATCTTTGGTGGAGTTCTTCCTTACTCCGGCAAGTAGGCAGTCGTCCTTTTTCTTGTCATCAGGCACCTGTACAATCGCAGGGAATTTCATTTAGATCTTAATCAGAAAAAGAAATGCCACGATCTAGTAAAGGTTGAGAGCGTGGTGGCAGTTATTCTTCAGAAGGTAGTTATCAGTGTAGTGGCTTAGTTCAGCTGTAGAGGCAGTTTATGAACTGCCAGTCTTGCAGGATGCTGAGGTATCCCATATAGTAGACCCTGGGATTTCTTCTTCTCTTAAATGTGAGTAAGATTTGATTCTTTCGATCGATCTGAAAATGGCGTGTCTTATCATGTTTCAATGGTTTCCTTGGATGTCGTTTCTATTAAGAATTGGTTGCGGTAGAGGAGCGAGCTTCTGGTATGATTTATTCCTTGCATTTGTGAGACCCTACTAATTTTTCTAGTCTAAATATGAGAGATTTGAAAGTGAGTGTCGCTATTGCCTGCCTGGCATCTTGTCGTGCCACCTCTATTATTATGTCAAATTAGTATACCTCTCTTCTTGGAATTCTGTGTTTGTTGGAGGATGGGAATCTAGTTCATCACCATCAGTGAGTGTCATTGTTTCTTCCGGTGTAAAGTGATTAGTAAGTAATATTCGATCTACGTATCTCCTCTTGGGTTCAAAACGTTAGTAAAGTCATGTTATTCCATGAGCTTATTTGGATTAAAAAAGGGTTTCTGGTAAATTGTCAGAGTTTCCTTCTTATTGAAAGGTTAAATTGATATGGGTGTTGCTCCATAGAGCTCATTTAATATCTATTTCTTCAAATGCGATTCTTTGGTTAGCCTAACCCGGAAATCGTCTAGCTCTGGTAGCCAAGCAAATAAGAAGATGAGCTTCCTGAAGGTCTAATTATTTCTATCCTCCGTCTGTTTTCATCTCTTCTTTATTCGGCACTGGTGAGTTTAGGCGGTCAGTAACCTATTGTGATGTTCCCTGCTTTGAGCCAGAGTGCGTGCCAAGGTAGCCGGGTAAGCACATTGTCGTTTTTCAAGGCTACTAAGGGTAATAAGAGGCGTCATTTGACCTTTGATTTGATCCATCAGGCGGTGGTGCTTATAGAAAATGTATGGAGTTGTGACTCGAGAGTTGCAGCTGTTTGGCAACTCGAAAGAGTAGTTGGTAGCTTAGGTCTGCCTACGTTCAGTTTTAGCTAAATCTTCTTTAGTCTAGCAGACTGTGTGGGGATGGTTATTCCTATTCAAATAGCTGCATGAGTTTGTGCTTTAAGTGTCTTTCTCCAAATACTGAATGGTAATACTAAATCTCTAAGGTATTGATACCACTTTTGTCACGACCCAACCTACGGCCACGACAGAAACCTACAATGAGTGTCGATCATTGCTAAACCCACTAATAATCTATTAATGATAGAGATAAGCTGGCAACCTGATCATATATATATGTACCTATCTGCTGAAAGCATAAAGTGTGGAAAGATGACACGACTTTAACTTGCTGGTAATTAGAACACTGAGCCACAAATTGATCTATGTCAAACTTCATTCCGTCCCACCAGTAAATTTGCTTAAGATCATGGTACATCTTAGTCGAACCTGGATGAACAGTGTATTTGGAATAATGTGCCTCTATCATAATCTGTCCACGTAAATCTGCAACATCAGAAACACAAAGTCTATCTTTATACATGAGAACGCTGTCAGTAGTAACCCTGCATGGTGACTCCGGTTTTCTTCTGGCTATTTGTCTGTATTCAACTAGAACTGGATACTCATAATGCCGCTTTTTTACTTCATGAAAATTTAGAGTTAAAGGTCTAGTGCAGCTTATCGTCCATCCATCATTGGCATATCTCCTTCACACCTCAACTCTTTGAGAAGTTACTTTAGCGTTATTAGTGCACATGTAATCAATTTTGTTGCTGGTATTCTACCTCAGCTCATGGTCCAACTACATGTCTCTTTTATTTTCACTTTTGCAAGACATAATATTTCTAATTCAAAGACAATACCCTGAAGTAGATGTTCAGTCTGGAGATCATTCCTGGTCTGCATCATATTATCCAAAAGTATTTGCATGATCCTTATCCTTATATGATAGACCCTGTTCAGATAAACCTTTGACATACATTAGAATATGAGTAACTACATTCCCACAAGGCGCTTGCGGAACAACACTAACATCAACTGATGTGTTGCATAGTGCATTTATAAAAATAATATAGCTTGCATCAAATCTTCTATAGTGTATAGTGACAAGGTACTTCAAAAGCTCCCCCTGTTGCATCAAGTGTGAGCTAATTCTTAGTTCCATCGACCTGTTCTATATCAAAAGATATATCAAAGAGGTGATTATCGGTTGAATCACGTTAATCCATCCAGAGTTTCGTATATCTTTGCTTCGAAAATGTAGAATTCTTCTATCATGATCGAGGAAGGGTCAGCTTAATCAGAATAAGTTGGGAAATGATGTGATGATATTATCCAGATATGTTTTATTCCAAGAGTTCGATGTGCGTTATAATTCTGATTTTGTAATCATGAGACAATATTCGTGGAATAGTTTATGAAGGTCGTGCAAGTTCTATTGTTATCTGTGTGAATGTTGCTTTAGACGGAAGCTCGTTCGACGACGAACGAGAGTCTAAGTGGAGGAGAATGAAACGACCTCGGTCAGTCGTTTCAGAAGTTAGGATTCCGATTGGCATGCCGATAATTTTAAAATATTCGTAATGTCCATTAGGACCTGTCTGAAAAATTTGAGTTAAATTAGACCTCGTTTGGTAGGCATCGGAAGAAGGTTTCAGTTTTTATTGTCGATAAATATTAAAAAGAGATTTTCAAGCTCGGTTTTGGCGAATGAGCTCCGATTTGAAATCCGAAAGTGCCGTTAGGTTTGTATGATTATTTGTGACTTTTTTGATTTTCGAAAGTGAATTATGGTGTTGTTCGGCTAGTTTCCGCTAAAATACCAAAAGTTATATAATTTGACCTTTTTCCATTTAATTTGCATATTGAGTTTCGGGAGTCCGATTTGAGATCCGCCTTAGCGAGTATATTACATATATTTTATATAACTTGTATGCAAAAGTTGGAATTATTTCGAATATCGTAGGGTACCGTTTTAATTTTTACCGTAGCAGCGAATTTTAAAGAAAATTAAAAAAAAAAAAAAAGAGAAAAGAGGAAAAGGACAATATATATATATATTGCGGTGGGGGATATAAATCCCCTGACTTATATAATTCGAGAACAGAAACATGAGAAGATACAAAAACAGAAAACGTAGCAGAGGAAAAAATAGCAGAAAATACGAAAAGAGACGGAGAAAGATAGAATTTTTACCACGAAACATTCAGGTAATGATCTTAAAGCATTATTTTACTTTATTACGTGTGTTTAAATATATTTTAACGGTAAAAATTGGGATATTATGCATCGTGTTAATAAGTTGAACTGATAGTTTAAAGGGTCAATTGGACCCCGATAGTGCAATTGATTATATATTCGTACTCAGTGAGTTACGGGCAACATATAAATATAATTTATTTAAGATTTGGTTATGTGATCTTAAACCCTGTATATAGGCCTGGCCTACGTATTGCGTATGCGAATAGGGTATCAGGTTCCTAACCGGATTGCCCTAAGATATGAGGAATGAAGCCTTTAGCCTAATTTGATATATTTTTCTGCTTATTGAATAGAGTGGGATCGTTTGGCGATGAAACTAAAGGATAAAGCGGTTGTTGATTAGCAATGCTAACTTTTGGAAGAGGTGAGTGTTTATATCTATTTCTTTGGAGGCACCTGGCCTCGTGTATTTTCTACCACGTGTTCCTTACGTGTGTAGCTGCCGATAGGCGTACTCCTTATGCCTTAGCTTTGGATTTACATTGTATATTATATGTTATGTCCTATTGTTGGTATTGCATTTAGGATCTGAGCATTGTACTCTGGCTGTGAGTTGGCATCTACTTCCCGGCTGTCGATGAGAGTCCCGCGCTGGTGAGGGTTATTATTGCATCACATTGCATTCATATGCATTATATGTCATTCATACGCATTACATTGCATATCATATTGGGTGCAGGAGTATTCCGCCCCAGGAGCAGGAGTATTCTGCTCCATTGTAGCATATTGAGGGTAGCAGTATTCCGCCCCAGGAGCAGGAGTATTCCACTCCATTGTATCATATTCAGGGTAGGAGTATTCCGCCCTAAGAGCAGGAGTATTCCGCTCCATTGTATCATATTGAGGGTAGGAGGATTCCGCCCTAGGAGAGTGCAGGAGTATTCCGCCTTAGCTTTACATTATATAGGGTGTAGGAGTATTCCGCCCCAAGAGAGTGCAGGAGTATTCCGCCTCTGGCTTATATTGTATCGGGTGCAGGGGTATTGTGCCCCAGGAGCAGGAGTATTCTGCTCCAGTTGGTTATCAGATTAGATTCCTCTCGAATGCAGCATTATTCCGCTTCGAGATAGGATTACGGGCACATGTGACCCTTTGCATCATTTCATTTCATTTCATCTCATTTCATTTCATCTGATTTCCTTTCATTTCATTTCATTTCATACCATTGTTTAGACTTGTGGTACACACGTACTGTTCTGCTCCTATGTGCATTGCTTATTTGTTGACATGTTTCTGGCTCGTAATCCTGGTTGAGTTTATGGTTTCATACGTGTTTTCGGTAATTATCTGGCTCTCCCTTTTTATAATTTAAATAAGAGGAATTTGGTTTATCTGTTTCTTCTCTCTGGCTAGCTATCCTATTCTTTGAGGTTGCTAGTATGCCCCGCTTATTGAGTCCTTTTGACTCACCCTTGTTTGTTGTTTGTTTCTTGTCTATCTATTTCGTTTTGGTAGGTTCGCTCCAGGATTGAGTTCGTGATGTTGTGAAGGAGCGAAGACGACTTTAGCTGTCAGGGTGAGCCAGCTTTTATTCCGGATAGCCACCAGTTTATTGGTTATTATTTCAGTTGCATTTTGCTCCCTTCAGGAGGTATCTGTCTTCTTTTGTACTCTTAGATGTCTAATCTAGATAACCCTAACCCTAGTATGTTGGGTAGTCAGTTGTAATTTCTTTCGTACAGCTTAGAGGTGTCAGTATGTCTGTATTTTTTTTTTATCTTGTCCTTATTTATGAATTTTTATATTTATTTTCCTAATTTAATCGGTAAGGGTTCGCCCGACGGGTCTAGAGGAGGATGTCGGGTGCCCGCACGGCCTAGCCGAAAATTTGGGTCGTGTCACCTTCCCCGGATGATATAGAATAGTTCAATCATAGTCCTTGAGAAGTTCCATCCAGCGATGCTGCTGAATGTTCAGATCTCTCTGCTGAAAAATATATTTTAGGCTCTTGTGATCTGTATAAATTTCACATGTTTCTCCATATAAGTAGTACCTCCAAATTTTCAAAGCAAATACCACTATAGCCATCTCCAAATCATGAGTGAGATGTTTTGTTCATTCTTCTTCAATTGTTTCAAAGCATAAGCTATCACACGACCATTTTGCATGAGGACACATCCTAATCCTACCCTCGAAGCATCACAAAACACCGTGAATCCTCCTAAATCGGATGATAAGGCTAGAACTGGTGCGGTTGTCAAACATGTCTTGAGCTTTTAAAAACTCTGTTCACATTCATCTATCCGCGGAAACTTTGCATTTTTGTATGTTAGCTTGGTCAATAGTGCTGCTATTTTGGAAAAATCCTGCACAAAATGCCTATAGTAACCTGCTAAACCCAGAAAGTTGCGAATCTCAATAGGAGTTGTGGGTCTGGGCCATTTCTGCACTATTATGTCCTTCTAGGATCTACCATTATTCATCCTTGGATACGACATGCCCAAGGAATGCTACAGAGTCTAGCCAAAATTCGCAGTTAGAGAACTTAGTGTAAAGCTTATGTTCCCGTAGTATCTGCAGTACAACCCTCAGATGAGCCTCGTGTTCTTCTTGGCTACGAGAATACGCCAAGATATCATCAATAAATGCAATGACAAATCTGTCCAGAAACGGCTTGAATACCCTATTTATTAAATCCCTGAATGCAGCTGGAGCATTAGTCAACCCGAAAGGCATCACAAGGAATTCATAATGCCCGTATCGAGTTCTGAAAGCTATCTTAGGAATATCTTTGTCACTAACTCTGAGCTGATGATAACCATATCAAAGATCAATATTTGAAAAGTGGGCAGCTCCCTACAACTGATCAAACAGATCATCAATATGAGGCAAAGGGTATTTATTACGTACCGTTATGTTATTCAGCTGTCTATAGTCAATGCACATTCTTAGGGACCCATCTTTCTTCTTCACAAATAGCACTGGTGTATCCCAAGGTGATACACTTGGCCTGATAAATCCCTTGTTCAATAAGTCCTGCAATTATTCTTTTAGCTCCCTCAACTTTGCTAGTGCCATACGATATGGAGGTATCGATATGGGTTGCACGTCAGGTGCTACATCAATGCTGAAATCTATATCCCGCACTGGAGGTAGTTCCGGTAAATCCTCAGGAAATACATTGGTGAACTCTGCATTACTGGTACCATTTTAAAGTTAGGAGTCACATCTCTCGTGTCTCTTACTATGGATAAGAATGTCGAGAAACCTTTGTTCAATAACTGTTGAGCCTTTACAAATGATAACATTACATGTCTCTGAAATCTGATCCCCTTTTAGAATAAAATTGGGTTCGTTAAGCATCTCGAACTTAACTACCTTCGCATGGCAATCGAAGGTAGCGTGGCAAGAAGATAACCAATCCATACCATCAGCACGTCAAAATCAACCATATCAAGTATAATTAGATCAACTAAGGTATCCCTACCCTCAACTCGAATCTGACAAGCATGATACATATGTTCAACAAGCAAAGAATCTCCTACAGGATTGGCAACTACAAAAGGATCATTCAATATTTTTGGTTGTCTATCAAACCTCAAAGCAAAGAATGAGGACACATAGGAGTGGGTAGATCCTGGATCAAACAATGCAAGTGCATCAAGTGAGCAAACAGAAAGAATACATGTAACCACAATATTTGAGGCCTCAGCATCCTGCCTAGTAAGTGAAAAAACTCTCGATTGGCCTCTACCAGCAGTCCCCTGTCCTCGATTATCCATGGCATGATCTCCGGCACCTCTACCTCTGTTACCTTTACTAGCAGTACCTGTATTATTACGAGCAGTCTGCGTAGGTGCCGTTTCCTGAATAGAAACCTGGCTAAACTCTCTCTGAGGATGAGGGCAATCCTTTATTTGATGTCCAACTGGCAACATCAGAAACACCCTCCAGTCAGAACACGACACAGACCCCAATGTAATCTACCACACGCTTGACAGGCTGAATCAGTAACATATATATCTGCCAAGAGCTATGATGTCCAGATGATGATGATGGTCCCTTAGCATTATCTTTGTGAGGAGGTGCTCTAATAGCTGGCTGGGAAACCAAGTCTGTCCCTATCGAAAACCATGTCGTTGTACCTGATTCCCTGCTCTACGGTCTGTGCTAACTCCCCCAGTGAAAGATCCCCCCCAGTCTTAGCTTTCTTATGTAAATCTTTAATTGCACTTGTTTCACGGCCCCTATTTTCAATCTTTCCAGCAAGTTCGAGTGCATCAGAGTAATTCAGATTCTTCATCTGCAGAGCCACTGCATTGAATAAACGATCAACCAACCCATCAACAAACCTCTGGACCCGAGATGCTTCATTAGGCACTAAGTTAGGTACATATCTAGCCAGCTTAGTAAACTTAGTGTTATTATCGATATATCCATATCTGATGTATGAACTAATCTCTTAAACTGCCTAGCATATTCCTTCCTCTGACTTTCAGGGAGAAAGCGATCCATGAACAACTTAGTAAACTCGTCCCATGTCAATCACACTGCTTTTGCAGGCCTTTCTAAAAGTACAGTCTCATACCAGGTATTAGTCGTATCCTCCAATTTGTATGCTGCAAGTTCCACGGATCTTTCACTAGAACGTCCAAGAGCACGTAACGCCTAAAGTGTCCCATCCAAAAAACTCTTAGGATCCCCTATAGTGTCAAAACCCGTGAACCTTGGTGGTTTCAATTTCAAGAACTATGGTAGGGATACTTCTCTGTTACCAAAAATCTGAGTATGTCTCTGAGCCGGAGCATGTGGTTGAGCCTTAGTCTGAGTCTGTGTCTAAGTCTGAGCATGTGTTTGTGTAGGTGCCTGAGGTTGCATTGGAGCAACGCTCTGTTGCCTAGCCCTTTCCTGTCTGTCCATTCTGGCATTCAAGAGATCGATGGACCTTTGCATAGGATTAAGTGCCTCAATAGTAGCACTCTCATATGACGGTGGAGGTGGGTTATCCTCAATTTCAGGAGTAAGCTCTCTTGTAGCTCTCGTGGCAGCACCAGCCCTCGTGGTAGCAGCTTGGCCTCGTCCCTGAGTATTACCTCCGTTCCTAGCTGAGGTAGATGATGGCCCAGCAGTGGAGGAATTTTTAGCAGCTCGGACCGCCTTTTTAGATCTTGTGTTACTAGCCATCTGAGTAATAGAATAAATAACATGAGATTCATCAATTTAGCTGTAGTCATCTCCCACGTATGGAAGAAACAAGAAAGAAAGAAAGAAAGACACGAAACATCCTATCACACCCTCGTAGAATAATGATTATGGGAATGACTGGCTACATAACTATATTAGAGATTCTACTACCAACGTGTGCTCCATTAGTCACAGGAATAACCTACGGCTCTGATACCAACTTTGTCACGACCCAATTTTTGGCCGAGACTGGCGCTTAGGAGCTAGTGCCCCAAACAAGCCTTATCAATATTCTACAGAAAATCGGCCCGAGTTTCATCTGTTTTTGGGCCTATCAAAAATTTACTTGCTTTTAAACAAACAGTAAACCCAACCAACAACCAATATTCTTACGCATTAACATGAAAAATACCACGTTTATCTCCAAATACCACGAGAACATCTAACAGGGTTGTAATAAGTTCATAGAGACCAAATACTTGTAAGACTAGCTTATAAATAAATAATCCAACTGGTTACCCAACTGGCTAAACGAATGACTGACAAATGACTAAATGGAGCGACTCTAAGAGTTTCAAAGAAGGACAATAATAAATTAATAAAGCTCTTGTCCACGCAAGCTAATGCGGGGCTCACTAGGATTGTCAACTCGCGGTTCTAAGAATGGAAATCCTCGGCTATGGCAGCTACTGTCTCTAGAAAAAATAATAGCGAGCAGTGCGTCGCAACTCAGTCAGCGATAACGCTTATCCACAACCGTTTTAACAGGGACAAGTCAAAAACATGCCAATATGCCTTATGCAAAAAACATAGCATATAATTAGATTGTCACTTTCAGAGTAACGAACAGTACAAGTTTTTTCAAGAACTTCTTGTAAAGAATAATTAATATCAATTTAGTAGTAAATCCGGTAATACTATATCATATCAAGTAAAAGGGTTTGCGAGATTTTCAAGAACGAACCATGTAATCGGTTTAAATTCCTCTCTGAGGAGATCAGTAACGGTAAGCTAGTTCTATCTTCCCACTGGCAAGGACCGTAACGGTATTCCGGAATATAATAGGTGCACCAGGTCTGAATATACAAGGTGCACCAGGTCTAACGTACTCGTCGTTAGCTACGGAGTTCGTCAAGTCTCATTCCAAAATATATATTTTCTATACAAAGTAAAGGGGCATTCAAGTAACAGTAGAATATTTCAAATAGCAGTAAAACTTGTCAAATAATGGTAAAAATATATCATGTAATGTAAAATAATTCAAGTACATATCTTGGTACATATCTAGCAAAAGGACTTCTCTCATGTAATTCAAATCATTCAGTAACACATTTTATTTCAAAATCAAGTATAAACCATGCAGGTTATAAAAACACAAATTGTGGTAAGGTCATCACTCACAGTACAAAAGTATGTAGCTTAACCGTATCTTCCACGAGCAGTCCACACCTCGTCCGGTCAATCTATAATCACATTGTACAACATGCTATTGGTCTAAACTCTCTCACATAGGATGGTGATGGCATGTCACGACCCAATTTGAGGCTGAGACCGGTGCTTAGGAGCTAGTGCCCCAAGCAAGCCTTATCAATATTCTACGAAAAATTGGGCAGAGTTTTCCCTATTTTTAGGCCTATCCAAAATTTAACTGTTTTTAAACAAATAATAAACCCAACCAACAACCAATATTCTTACGCATTAAAATAAAATATACCACGTTTATCTCCAAATACCACGAGAACATCTGACAGGGTTGTAATAAGTTCATAGAGACCAAATACTTGTAAGACTAGCTTATAAATAAATAATCCAACTTGTTACCCAACTGGCTAAACGAATGACTGACAAATGACTAAATGGAGCGACAATAAGAGTTTCAAAGAACGACAATAATAAATAAATAAAGCTCTTGCCCATGCGAACTAATGCGGGGCTCACCAGGATTGTCAACTCGCAGCTCTAAAAATAAAAATTCTTGGCTACGACACCTGCTGTCTCTGAAAAAAAATAACGACGAGTGAGCCGCAACTCAGTCATTGATAACGCTTGACCACAATCATTTTAACAGGGACAAGTCAAAAACATGACAGTATGCCTTATGCAAAAATATACCATATAAATAGATTGTCACTTTCAGAGTAACAGATAGTAACCAGTCTTTTCAAGAACTTCTTATAAACAATAATTAATATCAATTCAGTAGTAAATTCGATAATACTATATCATATCAAGTAAATGGGTTAGAGAGATTTCATAGAACAAACCATATAATCGGTATAAATTCCTCCCTGAGAAAATCAGTAACGGTACCTTCCCATTAGCAAGGACTGTAATGGTAATCCGGAATATACAAGGTGCACCAGGTCTATCGTAACCGTCAATAGCTATGGGGTTCGTCAAGTCTCTTCCCAAAATATATACTTTCTATACAAAGTAAAGAGGCATTCAAGTAACAGTACAATATTCTAAATAACGCTAAAACTTGTCAAATAACAGTAAAAAAATATCATGCAACAGTAAAATGATTCAAGTTCATATCTCGGTACATATCTAGTAAAAGGACTTGTCCCATGAAATTAAAATCATTCAGTAACACATTTTATTTCAAAATCAAGTATAAACCATGCAGGTTATGGAAACGCAAATTGTGGTAAGGTCATTGCTCACAGTATAAAAGCGCGTAGCTTGAGCGTATCTTCCACAAGCAGTCCACACCTCGTCTGGTCAATCTATAATCACATTGTATCGATCTCGTATTAATTTTCTTTTTAAGATAATTCATAACTAATTAAAATACTCAATCCTCGAGGATACATGATTGAGATTCTATTCTCCAATTTATTCAACTTCACAATATATAATTTTTTTGTAATATCGGACCATACTCACAATTTTTCATAACTCAATTATATTCAGGATAGCCAACAGGTTGTCCATAACTCTTTTCTCTAATGTATTTTCTATAGCAGAATAGTAATCTAATTTGACAAAACTCATTTCCTTGTTTATTCAGAGAGAAGTCTTATTTGTATTCATGAATTTTCAAGTCCAATTTTATTGAAACTCATCAGGACTAAGCTCTAATTATTCCACCATGACAGTATGACAATGGAAGAATATCAAGAAATACCTCGATATTGAATAAACAATGGCTCCGAGAAATTTCAACTTTGCTAGCTACTACCTGTTTATGCTTTTCTCCAATTCCCTTTTGTTTGCTGAATTTTTTATTGGTAGATGTTGCTTTTACCAGAAGCTTGAACTTAAGCTTCTTATGTTTTCCCCATTTTTGTTTTATTTTTGTTTGGGCTTAAGAGTCTGCCAGAGCCCTTTTTGGCTTTGGTTTTATTTGTTTTTTCTTTATCTTTTTTTTTCCTTTTTACTTATATTGTATAATACTTACTTCGAGTAATGACTTAATTGCCCTTACTTTAAACAAGGTATTGCATGGCACCTTAGGAACAAGAGTAATTGTTGTGACATTGATTGCTTCATACAGTTTCCCTGTAGTAAAGAATTCTTGTACTGATTGCACCACATCCTCTTGAACTATCTGCTATTTTTCCAAATAGAACTCCACAGGGTAACCATCCACCCCATGTGCTTTACCAGAAGGCATATCCTTTATTGCTTCCAATATTTCCTCGGTAGTGACCTCCCTGATTAGTCTGTATTATTTTTCATACTGCAGGCTCTTCCGTTGCTTAATGACCTCTGAGTTGGGGCCAGGGAGCTCTGTGGCACTAGTGCCCATAATTCCAGTAAAGAGAGAGATAAATTCCTCTTCTATCTTTTTTGGATCAATTAGCAATTCCCCATGATCAGTATAGATAGAAGTTATGGCATTTCTTGCATTCCTTATCTTGAGTTTGGCATGGAAATAACTAGTGTTTGCATCACCACTAGTTATCCATATTGCTCTGGATTTCTGCCTAAGAACTTGCTCCTCCACTTCACTCCACCTCTCTATTTCAGTGAGTAGCACTTTTTCTTGTTCTATCAATTGGTTATTATGCATTTGTGTTGCTATAAAGCTCTGTATTACTTCTAATTTTTTCCTTGCTTTATCCAGCTGTTGGCTATAAGTTGCCATATAAGAGTTCAATTCTTTCAGGTTCTCCTTGAGTATGTGTAGCTTTTTTCAGACCTTCCTCATTGCCTCTCTGACACGACCCGGAATCTGGCTATGCCGTGCGGGCACCCGACATATTCCCTATACCCTTCGGGCGAACCCTTACCAATTAAATTAGGAAAATAAATATAATTCAATTTATAAATAAGAACAAGACTTAAAAAAACACGGACATACCGATACCTCTAGGCTGTACAAAAGAAATTACAGCTGACTACCCAACATACTAGGTTTAGGGTTATCCAGACTAAACATCTAAGAGTACAAAAGAAAACTGATACCTCTTGAAGGGAGCAAAATGCCACTGAAATATTAAACAATAAACTGGTGGCCAACCGGAATAAAGCTGGCTCACCCTGACAGTTGAAGTCGTCTTCGCCCCTTCACAACCTGGTCAACTCAATCCTGGAGCGAACCTGCCGAAACGGAATAGATAGACAAGAAACAAACAACAAACGAGGGTGAGTTAAAAGGACTCAATAAGTGGGGCAGACTAGTCACCTCAGAGAATAGGATGGCTAGCCAGGGAAAAAAGAAACAGATGAACCAAATTCCTCTTATTTAATTTATGAAAAAGCAGAGCCAGATAATAACTAGAAATACGTATGGATTCACAAACTCATTAACAACCAGGAACGTAAGATTGCTAGAACATATAGGTATCCCAAACAAATGAACAATCATAAATACATCATACCGTCGCAGGGTTCAACCCGATCAATATATTTATAACGTTGCGGTGTGCAACCCGATCCATTTATTTATACCGTTGCGGCGTGCAACCCGATCCCCGCAATCCAGAATACGAGGCAGAAATATATAGGCAAACTGAGATATGTCCACAACATGGTGTACATACCGCATACATAAAACACAACAAAATACACACAATAGTCAGTATGAGGTGCAATGAGATGGGATGAATGCGGTATGATGCAATGCGGTCATATATGCCTTATACCTATCTCCGATGCGGGACTCTCATCGTCTACCAGGAGATATATGCAATAATGACCCTTCACCGGCTCGGGACTCTCATCGATTACCGGAAGTATATGTACTGATGACCCTTCACCGGTGCGGGACTCTCATCGCCAACCGGGAAGTATATGCAATAATGACCCTTCGCCGGTGCGGGACTCTCATCGCCAACCGGGAAGTAAATGCAATGCTCAAAGCCAGAGTGTAATGCTCACGTGTTCAATGCAATACCAACAATAGGGCATAACATATAATATACAATGTAAATTCAAAGCTACGGCGTAATGAGTACGCCTATCGGCAGCTACACACGTAAGGAAACACGTGGTAGAAAATCCACGAGGCCAAGTGCCTCCAAAGAAATGGATATAAACACTTACCATGTTACAAAGTTAGCACAATTACTCAACAACCGCTTTGTCCTTTGAATTCATTGCCAAATGATCCCACTCTATTCAATAAGCAGAAAAATATATCAAATTAGGCTAAAGGCTTCATTCCTCACATCTTAGGGCAATCCAGGTAGGAGCCTGATACCCTATCCGCATACGCAATACGCAGGCCAGGTCTATGTACAGGGTTTAAGGTCACATAACCAAACCCTAAATAAATTACATTTATATATTGCCCATAACTTACTGAGCACGAATATATAATCAATTCCATTATCGGGGTCCATTTGACCCTTTAAACTATTAATTGAACTTATAGGACGATGTCTAATATCTCAATTTTTTACCGTAAAAATATATTCAAACATACGTAATAAACTCAAATAATATATTAGGATCATTACCTGAATGTTTCAGGGTGAAAATTCTACTTTTCTCCGGCCTCTTTTCTCATTTTCTGGCATTTTTTTCATTTCTGCGCCACTTCATTTTTCTCTGTTTCTGAATCATTTTCTTACTGTTTTCCGTACGACATATGCTAAGTAGCATGTATGTCATATATGCCACCGCCATTCATTTTAACTTTTTGTCTTTTTCCTTTTTTTTTTGTTTTCTTTTCTTTTATTTTCTTTTCTTAACGAAAATTAAAACGGTGCCCTACGATATTCGAAAAAATTTCAACTTTTGCATACGAGTTACACAAAATATATGTAACATACTCGCGAAGGCGGATCTCAAATCGGGTTCCTGAAACTCAAGATGCGAATTTAAATGGAAAAAGGTCAAATTATTTAACTTTCGACTTTTTTTCGGAAACTAGCCGAACAACATCGAAATTCACTTTCGAAAGTTCAGCAAAGTCACAAATAATCATACGAACCTAACGGTGTTTTCGAATTTTGAATCAGAGCTTATTCGCCAAAACTGAGCTCGAAAATCTCTTTTTAATATTTATCGCGACGATAAAAACTGAAACCTTCTTCCGATGCCTACCAAACGAGGTCTGATTTAGCTAAAATTTTACAGATAGGTCCTAATAGAAATTACGAATATTTTAAAATTATCGGCACGCCAATCGAAGTCCTAACTTACGAAACGACTGACCGAGGTCGTTTCATTCTCCTCCACTTATACTCTCGTTCGTCCTCGAACGAGCCTAAATCTAAAGCAAGATTCACGCTGATAACAAGAGAACTTGCACGACCTTCATAAGCTACTCCACGGGCATTATTTCCTGATTATAGGATCAGAATTATAACACGCATGTCGAACTCTTGGTTAAAAACATATCTTGGATAATATGATAATACTATTGCCCGGATTATTTTGACTGAACTGACCCTTCCTCGATCACGAGAGGAGAGTTCTAAATTTTCGAAACAAAGATACACGAAACTCTGGATGGACTAACATGATTCTGCCGACAAATCACCTCGTCGATATACTTTACGATATAGAACAAGTCGATGGAACTAAGAATTAGCTTACTCTTCAGCAACGCCTTAGAGATTTAATATTATGATTCAATATCAATTGGAGGAGGACTCCTCCACTTAAAGCACAAACTCATGCAGCCATTTTAATAGGAATAACCATCCTCGCACAGTCTGCTGGACTAAAGAAGATTTAGCTAAAAGCTGAACGTAGGCAGACCTAAGCTACCAACTACCCTTTCGAGTTGCCAAACACCTGCAACTCTCGAGTTCACAACTCCATACCTTTGCCATAAGCACTACCGCCTGCAGTCTGCTGGACTAAAGAAGATTTAGCTAAAAGCTGAACGTAGGCAGACCTAAGCTACCAACTACCCTTTCGAGTTGCCAAACACCTGCAACTCTCGAGTTCACAACTCCATACCTTTGCCATAAGCACTACCGCCTGATGGATAGTACTTCTACATAAAAATTTTGGCAGAGTTTCCCCTGAAACTGGATGATCTGCCAAAAACAGAACCAGCACTATACTATACATGGGAATGGATACCCGAATAAACTGATATCCAAAACAATAATATGCTTACCCAGCTACAGTAACACGTACTCTGGCTCAACATAGGGAACATTACAAACGGCTACTAATTTCCCGAGCTCACTAGTGCCGGACGATGAAGAAATGACAATGGACCGAGGATAGAAATACTTAGAGCTTCAGGAAGGTTATCTTCTTATTCACTTGGCTACCAGAGCTAGATTACATCCGAGTCGGCTAACCAAAGAATCAAAACTGAAGAAATAGACATTAAATGAGCTTTATGGAACAACATCAATGCCAATTTAACTCTCCTATAAAAAGGAAACTCGGAAAATTTACAATAAAACCTTTTATACCGAGACAAACTTATAGAATTACATGACTCGACTAGCGTCTCGAACCAAGAGGAAGACACCTAGATCGAATATTACTTACTAACCACTCTACACCGGAAGAAATAATAACACTTTTTGATGGTCACAAATAAGGGTCTCATCATCCTACCAACACTAAATTCCTGAAAGAGAGGTAAACAGACTCGACATAATAAGAGAAGGTGGCACAACAAGATGCCAAATAGACAATACCGATACTCACTCACAAATCTCTCACATTTAAACCAGATAATCTAGTAGGGTCATCATAAATGCCAGGAATAAATCATATCAGAAGCTCACCCCTTTACCGCAACCGATTCTTAATAGAAATGACATCCAAGTAAACCATCGAACATGATAAGACACATCATTTCCAGATCGATCGAAAGAATTAAATCATACTCACCTTTAAGAGAAGAAGAAATCTCAGGGTCTGCTACATCGGATACCTCAGCATCCCGCCAGACTAGCAGTTCATAGAACTGCCTCTGCAGCTGAGCGGAGCCCTTACACTGATAACTACCTTCTGAAGAACTACTACCACCACGCTCTCAACCTCTACTGGACGGTGGCATTTCTCCGGCTGATTAAGATCTAAATGAAATTGCCTGCGAATGTGCGAGTGCCTGATGATAAGAGAAAGGACGACTGCCTACTTGCCGGAGTAAGGAAGAACTCCACCAAAGATGACAGGCTCGCGACAATGATAATACATTTTTCCGTGAAAATGAAAGCTAGACAGATTGTTGATAGCTACAAAGAGAAAATACTGGGTCTTATATTGATGAACTACTGGCGCACTCTAAGAATCGCGTGACACAAGCTAAGATAACCTGGAAGGTCACCTCCCAAAATAATCAGAACTTTTACCTCCAAATG
This sequence comes from Petunia axillaris subsp. axillaris, assembly GCA_029990575.1. Lineage (NCBI taxonomy): Eukaryota > Viridiplantae > Streptophyta > Magnoliopsida > Solanales > Solanaceae > Petunia > Petunia axillaris. The sequence goes on from JARKNS010000003.1 coordinate 26,068,439, forward strand.
AGGTACCATGGTTACCCACTAGGGCCACTGGATCTCTTGCTTTCCCGCTCTAACTCTTCACCCTTTAACTTATGGTATGCCTAATACCTTTGAGCAATATCAACAACGATATCAAATGAAGTCCCAACCTCAATTTTTCGAGCCATCTGGGATCTCAAGGAAAGAGAAAGGTCATCAATAAATCTTTGAATCTCTCGAAAGGCTCATGGACTAGTTCTAATGCATATTCAGCCATTTTATAGAATTTAATCTCATATTCTGAAATACCAACAGGCTAACCGACAGGCTAGCCTGTCCACTCCACTCAAACTGGCAACACTTTCATCTCTCTCGCTACTCGAAAGGAACTTTTCCACGAATCTAGAAAAAAATCGAACCAAGTTAGCTAATAAGAGAGAGGTCCATCAATTCAACACTGGACCCCTGAAATTGGAAAGCAGAATAATCAACACCATACCGCCCGATATAATCAAGAGCCTGAAGGATACGCTGACATCCTTTTATTTTAAAAAAATTACACAGGGATTATCTGATGCATGACTTAAGAATATCGGAAGGTTCAGTTTGGTACAATAATGCAGCCTTTTCAGATACTCGGACCGAGCCACTACTCGGGCTAGCTAACCCGCCAGAATAACTAGAGGCACAACACATTCTACCTCCGGAACATACTTTACTGCAACAATATTAAGAACTGGAATAGAAGCTCCCTGAGACTGAACATTTGCATCTGCAGCAACCTGATAAGATTTCTAGCGAATAATAGGTTCTTGCGATATCTGCATCGTCAAAATTCTCGTGAAAGCATCGTGGAAAGATCCAAGGGAACTACAAAGCCCTGCTCCCTTGCCCATCGCGAGCTCGTACGGCTGGGACCTCCGTAACTAGATCGTCAGCACGATAAAAAACTCTCGGGGCTTCATCAGTGCTAGCCCTAGGCTAGACTGCTTCGTCTTGAACTCATACCATTTGCTGATTCTTCGCACGAGGGTTCACAATTACCACGAAGGAATTAACGAATTAATGAAAATACTTTTGAATCCTAGAACGACGCAAGTTCAGAAATGAAGGAAGTGAAACTTCCTAAATGCCATCATAGCCTCTCGTAGATAAGTACGGACGCCTACGTACCCATCAGCGAGACTCTATTAGACACCGTCTTAGACCAACTGACACGACCCGAAATCTGGCTAGGCCGTGCGGGCACCCGACATACTTCCCTAGACCCGTCGGGCGAACCCTTACCAATTAAATTAGAAAAATAAATATAATTCAATTCATAAATAATAACAAGACTTAAAAATAACACGGACATACCGACACCTCTAGGCTGTACAAAAACATTACAGTTGACTACCCAACATACTAGGTTTAGGGTTATCCAGACTAGACATCTAAGAGTACAAAAGAAAACAGATACCTCTTGAAGTGAGCAAAATGCCACTGAAATATTAAACAATAAACTGGTGGCCATCCGGAATAAAGCTGGCTCACCCTGACAGCTGAAGTCGTCTTCGCCCCTTCACAACGTGGTCAACTCAATCCTGGAGCGAACCTGCCGAAACGAAATAGATAGAAAAGAAACAAACAACAAACAAGGTTGAGTCAAAAGGACTCAATAAGTGGGGCAGACTAGTCACCTCAGAGAATAGGATGGCTAGCCAGGGAAAAAAGAAACAGATGAACCAAATTCCTCTTATTTAAATTATGAAAAGGCAGAGCCAGATAATTACTGGAAATACGGATGGATTCACAAACTCATTAACAACCAGGAACGTAAGATACCCAGAACATATAGGTATCCCAAACAAATGAACAATCAGAAATACATCATACCGTCGCGAGGTTCAACCCGATCAATATATTTATAACGTTGCGCCGTGCAACCCGATCCATATATTTATATCGTTACGGCGTGCAACCCGATCCCTGCAATCCAGAATACGAGGCAGAAATATATAGGCAAACTGAGATATGTCCACAACATGGTGTACATACCGCATACATAAAACACAACAAAATACACACAATAGTCAGTATACGGTGCAATGAGATGGGATGAAATCGGTATGATGCAATGTAGTCACATATGCCTGATACCTATCTCCGGCGCGGGACTCTCATCGATTACCGGGAAGTATATGTAATGATGACACTTCACCGGTGCGGGACTCTCATCGCCAACCGGAAAGTATATGCAATAATGACCCTTCGCCGGTGCGGGACTCTCATCGCCAACCGGGAAGTATATGCAATAATGACCCTTCGCCGGTGCGGGACTCTCATCGCCAACCGGGAAGTATATGCAATAATGACCCTTCGCCGGTGCGGGACTCTCATCGCCAACCGGGAAGTATATGCAATGCTCAAAGCCAGAGTGTAATGCTCACGTATTCAATGCAATACCAACAACAGGGCATAACATATAATATACCATGTAAATTCAAAGCTACAGCGTAATGAGTACGCCTATCTACAGCTACACACGTAAGGAAACACGTGGTAGAACACGAGGCCAAGTGCCTCCAAAGAAATGGATATAAACACTTACCTTATTACAAAGTTAGCACAATTACTTAACAACCGCTTTGTCCTTTGAATTCATTGCCAAATGATCCCACTCTATTCAATAAGCAGAAAAATATATCAAGTTGGACTAAAGGCTTCATTCCTCACATCTTAGGGCAATCCAGGTAGGAACCTGATACCCTATCTGCATACGCAATACGCAGGCCAGGCTTATGTACATGGTTTAAGGTCGCATAACCAAACCCTAAATAAATTACATTTATATGTTGCCCATAACTTACTGAGCACGAATATATAATCAATTCCATTATCGGGGTCCATTTGACCCTTTAAACTATTAATTGAACTTATTAGGACGATGTCTAATATCTCAATTTTTACCATAAAAATATATTCAAATACACGTAATAAACTCAGATAATATATTAGGATCATTACCTGAATGTTACAGGGTGAAAATTCTACTTTTCTCCGGCCTCTTTTCTCATTTTCTGGCATTTTTTTCATTTCTGCGCCACTTCATTTTTCTCTGTTTTTGAATCATTTTCTTACTATTTTCCGTCTGACATATGCTAAGTAGCATATATGTCATATATGCCACCGCCATTAATTTTAACTTTTTGTCTTTTTCCTTTTTTTTTTGTTTTGTTTTATTTTATTTTCTTTTCTTAACGAAAATTAAAACTGTGCCCTACGATATTCGAAATAATTCCAACTTTTGCATACGAGTTACACAAAATATATGTAACATACTCGTGAAGGCAGATCTCAAATCGGGTTCCTGAAACTCAAGATGCGAATTTAAATGGAAAAAGGTCAAATTATTTAAATTTCAGCTTTTTAGCGGAAACTAGCCGAACAACATCGAAATTCACTTTCGAAAGTTCAGAAAAGTCACAAATTATCATACGAACTTAACGGCGCTTTCGGATTTTGAAACAGAGCTCATTCGCCAAAACCGAGCTCGAAAATCTCTTTTTAGTATTTATCGACGATAAAAACTGAAACCTTCTTGTGATGCCTACCAAACGAGGTCTGATTTAGCTCAAATTTTATAGATAGGTCCTAATAGAAATTATGAATATTTTAAAATTATCGTCACGCCAATCGGAGTCCTAACTTTCGAAATGACTGACCGAGGCCTTTTCACTCTCCCCTATATTCTGCTGCCATAATGTCTCTATTATTACTTTGAATCCTGGTTTCTTCATTATATGTGGAAAAAGTTTAAATGGCCTTGGTTTCAGCTTCATTCTTAGTCCATAATGTACCATCATTGGGGAGTGGTCTGATGCCAGTGGGTCCTCTCAGATGCTACATGGCCATAGCTTTACATCCACTGTAAGTTTCCAAGAGCCCAGTCAATTTTGCTATACACCCTAGTGGCTGCTTGCTGCTTGTTACACTAGGTGAAATGTGTCCCTATTGATCTTAGAGGTGTCAACTGGAGGTCATCCAGGCAATTTTTGAACCCTTGCACCTCAGCATGAGTTACTGGTGCTCCTATTTTGTCTTTTGATGATAGCACATTGTTGAAATCACCATATAGAAGTCATGGCCCCTGCATAGTGCCCTTTACTAGCACTAATTCAGCACATAGCCTTTCTTTTTGTTGTATTTCATTCTTGGCATACACTGCAGTTAGAGTCATTTTAAACTGTGTAGCAAGTTCATCCACTATGCAATGGATGAACTGTTCAGTTATCATTCTTATCTGCACCTTCATGTTGTCTTTCCAGATCAACCAGACCCTCCTATTAGATCTTTGTGGGTAGTTGCAACACCAATTCCATCCATATACTACTTTCCCAAGAGATCAATCTTATTCTTTTTCAAAAAGAGATTCAACTCTTTTTGTTTAAAGGGCTTCTTAAGCCCTCTAATATTCCATGCACAAAGCTTCATGGTGGTTGAGGCTGGTGTGTGCCAGTCATCACAATCTTTTACATTTGCAATAGTACATCATATTTGTTACCTGTCACAATCCTGTTTTCAGCAGTTAATTGCTTTGAAAGGTTGCTCCTCTCAGCTCTATTTGCTGCAACTGTGTCATCAGTACCAGTTGTGCTGTAATAGTTCCTTTGGTAGTAGTTCGGTGTTGCAGCTGGCTTTCAATTACCCCTACTTCTTCTCCTACTGGCTCAGATTTGTTCTTCTCTGATTCTTCCTCTAATTGCTCTTTTTCTTGCCATTCCAGTTTGCCTTAGTCGTCCTCTTCCTGTTTCTCCTCCTCTTCCTCTTGGGTGGCTGCTGAAATTCAGGTTCCTCAGATTGTTGGTTGGCCGAACATTCATATGTAGTATGCCCAAATTTCATACACTCTGTACAAAACTTAGGCCACCAATCATAGTCCACAGGCTGTTAAATGGTTCCTGTTGGTGTATTTATTTCTGTCGACACTCTTTTTTATTCGAACCGATTAAAGTTCGAAAAAAGGCTCAACTTATCGGAACTCACAGGTAAAGAGTTGGAGTCATCACCTAACATATTTTTTAACTAGGCGTATAAGGCCACCTACTTTGTTTGTAGTCAATTTTATAATTAATTTCGAAACTTAGTCTACGAACCAGAAATTCTAGGTAAGGGTTCAAGTTAACCCGAGAGGAAGGAGTATGCACCTCTCAGGCTCCACCAAATATGGTTACCGACCGGATTAAATAATTGGGATTCAAATAACTAAGTCTTACTAAATAGGGTCTACTATAATATACAAGTTTTAAAATAATAAAATTAAATAAAAGATTTAAATTGCCGAGTTTCCTCTTCCTTAAGGAGCTTCAACCAAATAGACCTAGCAAAATAAAAACTAGTTTGGTTACTATGTCAGAACAAATTAATAAATAAAAAATTAAAATAATGTAATAGGGAGTTGAATTAGGAGTATTTCTGAAGTATCGTCTTTGAAAATATCTCTCGTACCTCTCAAAAGATATGAAAATGAATTAGTATGAAAATTAAATAATAATAATAATAATAATGATAATAAAATATATTTTTGTGAAAATTTAGGCTCAAATCAGTGTATTGCGATCAAATAGAGGTTAGGGATGTTGATACGGCTGCAAACACAGAGCCCGGGCCGGTTTCTCATGCCAAGTACCTCCAATCCCACCACTCTTCTATCACTTACTTTGCAAAGTATTAAATATCGTCATCGCCTATTTATTTTTCGGAGGGACAAAATCGTAAGGGATTATATTGGCCTCCAAACGTCATTGGCCTTGTAGTATCTGTTCAAATCAGTCTGTAGTCCTCAATATATGTATATATTTTTTCATTGACCATTAAAAAGTGCAGTATCGTTCGAATATGTCCTAGCATTCTGCAGTGGATAGATCAAAAATTATCCAAAAAATATCACATGGGCCAACTCCTGCACTCAAACATTGAATCATTATATTTCAGCAAAAAATAATAGATTGAAACATGAGCAGCGAAAAGTCAACAGAACAAAGCCTAAAGAACACCCAGAATCATTAAACCGTCAAACGCTATCCAGTCGTGGTAATGTCAAAGCAAACTCACAAGAATATCAGTGAAACAAACGAAACAGAGCAATATTCGAACAGGGAAGAGGAGCGACTGCCTGCGAGTAGCGGCGTCGCTGCGACTCCGAACCCTTTTTTTATTTCAGTCACAGATAGGGTGGGAATGACGGAGAGGCAGATGAAGTTTTCGGTCAAGAAAAAATATCGACTCCCATCTCCACCGTTATTTTCATCATTGGTGGTATCTCCGCCGCGGCACCGCTGCTATTGTTCTGATTTCCCCCTCTCTGCTACTTGTTACCCCTGTTTCCCTTTCCCCCGCCACTGGTTTTGTATGTATGTATATGGATATGTTTCTATAGGTGTATGTGTACGGTGAATAATAGTGTGTATTGGATCGGTGGTTATGTGTAACAGGGGAGAAAAAGGGGGAAAGTGGTGGTGTTGTGGAGAGGAAGATGAGGGGTGTCCTCATTTCTAGTGTTGGCGTGTATGGGTGTGTGTTGTAGAAGGAGAAGAGTGGTTTGTGTGTGATGGCGAGGGAGAGCTCTCTGTGTGTGTGTTCTATCGATGGTGTGAGTATGTGTTCTGTATATGAGGTGAGAGGGAATATGTGTTGATGATGGGTGATGTTGTGTTTCTGTGTTTGTATCACTATTTGTGTGTGGGGGTGACGGAGGTGTTTGGAGAAGACAATGGAGGAATTGTATGGGGTTGAGGGCCTGTATATCGTTGCTTGTCCATGTATTGTGTGGTAGTGTGTAATATACAAGTAATTTGAGAAAGGAGCCGTTTGGGGGGGGGGGAGGGTTAATCAGAGGGATTGGGGGAGATTTTGATAAAGATTGGAGAGATAAGGGAGAGTAATTAGGGGATAATGAGGGGAGATTTTGATTTGGGAAATTGGATTTGAGATTTGGGGATGTATTTAACCTTGTGTCTAGATTCAATCCTGAAAGAAATTTAAATAAAAGAAGAAAACGAAATTCTTTTTTGAAATATGTGATGAGATTTGAGAATTTATTCAAATTCAAGAGAATTTAATGGAATTAAAAAAAAAACTCGATCGGATATTCTAACTAGGCTAATATTTTAACTAAAGGTGCAATAACTTTATATATATATATATATATATATATATATATATATATATATATATATATATATATATATATATATATATATATATATATATATATATATATATATATATATATATATATATATATATATATATATATAATACTTTAACTAAAGGAAACATAACAATAATTGGGGTCAGATTAATTACGTATAAATATCCACAGATAATTAAACAGTAAATTGCACAAATGGCTATAATTGAGACGTATTTAATAAATCGCCTAAAATAATGACACAATCGCAATTATGTATATAATGTATAATTAGGGTATATCATACGTAAGTAAATATTTTCTAATGCACATTTTGTCAAATAGTCAATATTGCACCTTTAGATTAAATATAGCATATTTATAGAAAAATGAGGGACAAAATTGGGTGTCAACAATTTCTATACAATCCACTAGGGGATGAGACACATCAACTTAAACCAAGGCTCTTGCATAGGAGATATTCTCCATGTTAGCTGTGAATTTATCAGTGTATAAGGCCTTTCCTATGGCACTGGCTACTTTGCTAAGTGCCTCAGGTGACCAGTATCCCACTGGTAATCCAGGTAGCACCACCCACATAGGAATGGTAGTGAGACATTCAGGGTGCAACTTAAATTCTAACGACCATTGCTATAGGACGAGAGGTTTGTTATGAAAGGTGTAGGGACCTGATTGAAGGACAAAATCACGATACTTGAATACAAGTCTGCTAAGGAAGTATGGGAAAAGCTGAAAGAGTTATACACAGGTGACGACCAAAAGAAGGACTCTGCTCTTATGGCAACTGATGGAGCTGAAGCCGCTCATTCAGCAGAGGTATGTCTATCTGATCTTAAGGAAAATCTACACACATACTCTACTGAAAATCTGATTCTAATCACAGCCACTTTGATTGAAGGTTATGAAAAAGAGAATTGAAAAAGAAGCCGAAGAGTTAAGTGATCTCAGGACCAAGCACAAGAGTCTAAGAACAAAACATTTAACTGGAAGAAATCAATGCCATCTTAAAAGGGCAGACTCTTCTGTCAAACTCTAAGCTCACTGAACTGGAATTGGAACTTAATCAGTTAAAAGAGAGTGTAAATGGTAAGCAAGTAATAAGTGAAGTTCAAACCTTTCTTGAAAACGAACTTAAAAGAACAAATGAGATTCTGCATCAGGAAACAGAAAAGAACAGGATTTTAAATCAAAAGGTTGAAAAAATGAATTTGAGCTTACCAGATTAACAAAATGGAATAAATCCTCTGAGGCAATGAACTGGGTTCTTGAAAATCAAAACAAGGGAAAACGAGGACTAGGATTCAAGAAATCATTGCCTCCATATAATCCTAAGAGCAAGTATGTGGGATTGCCTTGCAACATGTTGTGTACCTTTTGTGGAGAAACTTGACACTACAAACAAAGGTGCATGAATGCAAGCAAGGCAAAGGCCAAAAATAAAAGAAGTGTGCTACCTAAATGGGCTAAACAGGATTTGATTTATCAATTTTCTCATAAGAAGGGACCCAAGCTTGTCTGGGTTCCTAAAGCTAACCCTTAATCTGTTTTGCAGGCTGGAGTGAGGGAGAATAACCCAAACTGGATTCTTGATAGCGGTTGTTCAAGGCACATGACAGGAGATAGAAGAAACTTTCGCTCACTCGCAGCATTTCAAGGAGGCAGTGTAGCCTTCGGAGGAGGTAAAAGTGGTCAAATCATAGGAATTGGAAAAGTTGGGAGAACTCTGGATCACGCAATTGAAAATGTATACTGTGTCGATGGTCTTAGACACAACCTGCTGAGTATCTCTCAACTATGTGATAGAGGAAATGAAGTAAGTTTCTCCTCTGTATGATGTACTGTGAAGAATCTACAGAGTGGAGAAATTGTTATGGAAGGAAAAAGGGTGAACTATGTGTACAAAGCATCACTGAAATCACTGCCTAAAAATAACTTAACTTGCTTGAACGTGCAAGAAAGTGATTCTCAGCTATGGCACAAAATAATGGGTCATGCAAGTCTCTCACAACTGAATAAGCTTGTACCTAAGGAGCTGGTTCATGGAGTGCCTAGCAAGAGATTTGAAAACATAAAAATATGTGATGCTTGTGTAAGGGGGAAGCATGTGAAATCATCCTTTAAGTCAAAGAAAGTGGTAAGTACATCAAAACCACTGGAATTGTTGCATATGGATCTGTGTGGACCTATGAGAGTCAGGAGCAGATGAGGAAAGAGGTTTGTCTTCGCAATTGTTGATGACTATTCTAGGTACACATGGACCTTGTTCTTGGCATCTAAAGATGAAGCCTTTGACAGCTTCAAAGACTGGCCTGGTGTTGTGCAGAAAATCTTAAGCCTAGAACTTATCAGTATTAGATCTAATCATGGAACGGAGTTTGAAAACTCAAAATTCTCTGAGTATTGTGCAAAATACAGCATTGATCATAATTTCTCTGCACCAAGAACTCCACAGCAATATGGAGTGGTTGAAAGGAAGAACAGGTCTCTAGAGGACATGGCAAGGACTATGCTGTTGTCAAGTGGGCTTGCAAGAAACTTTTGGACAGAAGCAATAAACACTGCATGCTATTTGCTGAACAGATGCTCCATCAGAGCTATTCTTGACAAGACACCATATGAGCTACTCAGAGGAAGTAAATTGAATATTGCACATCTGAGACCCTTTGCCTGTAAATGCATTGTCCACAACAATGGAAAGGAACCATTGGGGAAATTTGATGCTAGAAGTGACGAGGAAATATTTCTTGGTTACTCTACTCAAAGCAAAGCATGCAAAGTGTTTAATAAAAGAATACAAACAGTGGAGGAAAGTATGCATGCGGTATTTGATGAATCCGATAAGGCATTAAGAGAAACTGAGGTAGATGATCAAGCAATTGGCCTTAGTCGAGAAGATGGTGCTGCTGACTCTGAAGATTCAGAAGACAAAGAAACATCAGGTGAAAATTCAATTTCACGAGAACAAGGAGTCAATATGATAGGGGGAACATCAGATGAAGTCGATGATCCAGCAAGTCAGGAACAACCTACCCAAAGTGATGCCGAAGGTTTTTCTCGTCATATTCAACCCAGGACATGGAAACACCAAAGTTCTCATCCCTTGGAGAATGTCTTATCAGAACTGGATACTGGAATCATGACCAGGTCAGCCTTGAAGAACTTTTGTGCATTATTTAAATTTGCATTCCTTTCATCTTTGGAACCAAAGAATGTAAAAGAAGCCCTAGAAGATCCCGATTGGATTCTAGCCATGCAGGATGAATTTCATCAGTTCGAGAGAAGCAAAGTGTGGCACCTGGTTCCTAAGCCGAATGACAGATCAATAATTGGAACAAAATGGGTGTTCAGAAACAAACTGCATGAGCATGGTATAGTGACAAGGAACAAGGCAAGACTAGTAGTTCAAGGATACAGTCAGGAAGAAGGAATTGACAATGATGAAACTTTTGCACCAGTAGCAAGAATGGAGGCTATTAGAATGCTGATTGCTTTTGCTACATACATGGAGTTCACACTGTATCAGATGGATGCGAAGAGTGCCTTCCTGAATGGCTACCTAAATGAAGAGGTCTATGTAATGCAGCCACCAAGCTTCGTGAGCAATGAATTTCCTAATCATGTTTTCAAACTGGACAAGGCACTCTATGGGGTTAAAGCAAGCTCCTAGAGCCTGGTATAAAAGACTTTCAAGATTCCTACTAAAGAATGATTTTTCAAGAGGAAAGATTGATAACACATTATTCCTGAAGAAAAAAGGAAAGGATATATTGGTGGTTCAAGTATATGTTGATGATATTATTTTTGGAGCCACTGATGAGGAGCTATGCAAGGGGTTTGCTGATCTGATGGGAAGTGAATTGGAAATGAGCATGATGGGTGAACTAAATTTCTTCCTAGGACTGCAGATAAAGCTGATGCCTGAAGGGACCATGATTCATCAACAAAAATATGTCAAGGAGCTTCTGAAGAAATTTGACATGGAAGGAGCAAAAGAAATGACTACGCCTATTACTCCCGGAACCAAGCTGGATATGGATGAACTAGGTCCTTCGACTAATGAGACAAAATATAGAGGAATCATAGGCTCACTTCTCTATCTCACAGCTAGTCGACCTGATATTGTATACAATGCGGGACTGTGTGCTAGATTTCAGTCCAAGCCCAAGGAGTCACATTTGACAGCTGTGAAGATGATCTTGAGATACTTGAAAGGAACTCACGATCTATGTCTATGGTACCTAAGGGGAGGTACTTTTGAACTAATTGGTTTTGCTGATGCAGACTATGCATGGCACTTGGTGGACAGGAAAAGCACTTCCGGAGTAGCACACTTTCTTGGTCCTTGCTTAGTTTCTTGGGCAACAAAGAAGAAAAATTCAATAGCCTTGTCTACTGCGGAAGCTGAGTATGTAGCAGCTGCATCATGCTGCTCACAATTGCTATGGATCAAACAGCAGTTGGAGGATTTTGGAATCAAGTGTGGAGCAGTGCCAATTTTCTGTGATAATACAAGTGTAGTGAATATTGCCAAGAACACAGTCCAACACAAAAGAACAAAGCATATTGATATTAGACACCATTTTCTAAGAGACAATGTAGAAAAGGGTCTGATTACTATGAATTCTTGCAGGACTGAAGATCAAATTGCTGACATATTTACCAAAGCATTGAACAAAGTACAGTTTGAGAGGAACAAGTTGGAGTTAGGGATGACCAAAATACACGGATGACCCAACAGTTATCCCTCAATGATTGGTTAGTTAAGTGTTTAATGATTTGTGTGTAACATTTGTTATTATTGTCCAGTCTAATATTGTACTTTATTAAGTATACTTGTTCAGCTTATGAGCACTTGGTAAGGCTAATGTGATCCCATGAAGAACCTACTATGTACTTAGAAGGAACCGACTGAAGCATGAGCAATCATGTCCAGGTACAGTCACACTGCCTTGCATGATAGGAGTCATAACTGAAATCAATTGTCAATTATACGTGTGTCAAGGGAGACTTTCCATTTCTTATAACTGTCCTAAATTATAAGAACACATTCCTTTTTGGGCAAGTCTAGTAACCGTCAAATCTATAACTTTTTCCCGGTTCTCAAAAAGTTAAAAAAGTTGCTTTCCACTTTTCGGTCATCATTACTTTGTGTTCCCCAGAAAAACATCTCTTCAACATAACTCCTTCTCATCATTTTGTTTTGATCGATACAGAACACACACACACTCAACAAATTTCTCTCCATTCAACCTACTTTCTCTCTCTAAAAATCAAACCAAGAAACTCTGTCATCCTAATTCAAAACCCTAACCAATTTCGGCATGTCTCAAGCACAATCTTCATCAACATCACCTGCCCAAACCTCCAAACCTCGCACATCAAAGTAATCTACACCGAAACCCCCGCCATCTACCCTTGCAGAAAGATTTGATGTGGCTAGGACAAAGTTTTTCAAAAAGGGAGAAAAGAAATTAGTCAAGAAGATGATGGCCAGATCCCTGTCATCTATGCCTACAGAACAAGCCTCCACTGAAAAACCGGCTAAGGTAATACTTGACTCTACTTTGTCTACCTCTGCGGTTTTAGAAGTGGTAAAAAGTCCTGGAAAAGTGAGTACTGAAACATTAGTAAAAGGACAAGATGAATTGGTAGGAAAAGCAGAGCCCAGTGGTACATCTGATATGGGGAAGGTAGTTGAAGAGAAACAACAGGATGTTCAGGAGGAACCTAAGTCTAGTATGCATATGCCTTTAGAAGCTGAGACTGTATTGGAGGTTGATGGAGTGGGCAAAGTGTTAGAAAACTGAGAGAAGAGGATTCTGCTGAATCCCAAAAGGAACATGTTGGTGAACACAGTTCTGATGTTGTTCTTGCTGAGAAAACTCAAGGGTTGTCTGTACTTGAAGGTCCAGTTGTTGGAGGACCTAGTTTGGCTGAGGCTTCAAAGGATTTGCGCGAAGAAACTGGTTCTTCCCCAGATCCTACAGAGGCTGATGATGCAGAACTCAAGTGGACAGACTCTGAAGATGAGAAGGATGAGGAAGTTGTAAAAGAAGAGGGTGAAGGTAAGGAAATTGCAGAAAAAACTGAAGAGATAAAGAGAACAAGTGTGAAAAGAAGATTTGGAGAGGAGGATGAAAAACTGATATGTGAAGGAGAGGAAGAAGAAGTAGTGTTTGTGAGTGAGAACAAAGTGGAGCCTGACAAGAGAAGAAGATTGGGGAGAATCCAGTAAAGAGAGTGATGACAAAGTTGTGACAGAGCCAGCACCAAGAAGAGTAGGAACTAGGTCAGCTCTGAAACAAAAGCTGGCGATAGTTGGAAAGCTTGAAAGAACAGTTACAAATGTGAGAGACAGAGAAGAAGAAAAAAAGATGGAGGAAGAGAAGAAGGCAGATGAGGCAAAAGAAGAAAGTGATGAAGCCGGTAGCTATGTGGAGCCAAGTGACTCTAGGACTGATAGTGAGGTGGAGAATAGGAAAAGAAGAAGAGGTTCTGAGGAAGAGGTTGACCGGGTAGCTTTCTTTGCCAATCACCAGGTGCTTTCTGGAAGCATTTTGCATGATGTGAAGGAGCATCATATGAAACCTTTGGTCAGGATGATTGGTGACCAAGGGTGGTTGAGCCTGTTTGGTAACAAAGACAGGATGTTGTATTCAAATGAGATCAGGGAGTTTTATACCAACTGCAGGGTTACAGCTAGGAGAGTGTTTACTGTTGTGAAGGGAATTGAAATCGAGTTTGGGAGACCTGAGCTGGGGGTAATTCTTGATGTGCCTGCTGAAAGTTATTGCAGGTAAATTAAGTTAAAATGGTCCAAGAGGACGGATGGAGTGTCCCCTCTTAGTATAGTGAGGAAATTCTCAGGTAAACCAAAGCTCAGAAAAGAGAGAAAGGTAGACAAGAAAGAGATGGAACCAGCACATCAGTTGCTCTTCGAGTTTGTACATAGATTCTTATTGCCTAGGGGAGAGAGAAATAGTGAAGCCAGTGCTCTGGACTTAACCTATATGGACTTGCTGGATAGAGGGGTGAGAATCAACTTGCATGGGCTAATTATTAGACATATCAAGAGGATTGCAGACACCGACCAAAAGCCACATTCATTAGTGCATTCCGATGTTCTTCAGCAAGTTCTAGAGCATTTTGGGGTTCCATTGGAAGCAGGTAAGAAACCCACCATTCATCAAATGTTTGGGGTTAATGTGCTTAAAAGCTATGACTTTTTCAAAGAAAGGAGAGCTTCCAAGAAACCTATGCAGGTTAAGCAAGAGCAGTCCGAGGAAGGCGAGGAGTATGGACCTGAGGAGGCCATTAATGTTGTACAGGAACTGGAGAGCCAGGTTCTTGAGATAAACTCAGAAAATGCTGAGCTTCACAGAAAGCTGAAGTTGAAGGATCAAGAGATTGATCGTTTGAAGATAGATTGCCACAAGTATGAGGCCGAACTGGTGATGGAGAGGGCCAAAAATACAAAGCACCTTGAGGCACTTATTAAACACTTCAATCTACAGCCCTGAGTCCTCCTATTCCACTTCCCTGTCATTTCTCATAATCTACCTTATTCCCTTCTGATCTCCTTTGATATGTGATGATGTTTAAGACAATTTGTTTTATGTTGTGTACTTCTTAATGGGGTTGTGCTGCTGTCACACCCTTGATGATGATTTTAAATTTCTCTTGCTTGCTTTTGGAATTGTTCTATTATATTTTGGTTCTGGTTGGGCCCTTGGTCTTATAATCTGTGTGTTTCAATTATAGCTGACTTGTTGCCTTCTGCTCTAGACTGGATAGTACTAACTGGTTCATGCAGGTATTTGAATCTTTTCGATGATGCCAAAAGGGGAAAGAAGGAAATGTTGGGGTATTTGTGACCTAACTCATCTGTTTTAAATTTTTCAAACTTGTTATTCTTGTTTTTGTGTTTTTAGGAAATTTCGTCTATTCAGGTTCTTTGGAAATACTTGTTTGTCATCATCAAAAAGGGGGAATTTGTTGAGAATTGATTTTGAAGAATGACAAACAAGAAGGACTCTGTGGTTTCCGAGAAGAACCTAGTCCTTGAATAGAAGGGCACGACTGGTCGAAAAGATCTGAGGGTTGCAAATCCCTCCAGAACTAGGAGTAGTGGTGCGTGAATGAATACGCATCCTAGTCAGACTAAACGAGGCGGTGCCCAGGCTTTGTCTTCGAAGTACGAATAAGAGTTGGACTTCAACAAGGAAAAGAGTTACAAGGAATCTTTTCTTACCATAATTACAAGGATTCCTTGTGGGACTCAACTAGGGTTGTAAAGCCCATATAAATACAAGTAGTTGATACAACCGAAATCAGTTATTCACAAACAGAGAGTTCAGAGTATACAAAGGCGATCAAGCAGCTTTCTATGTGAGATAATTGAAGAAGACAACTGGTGGAGCTAAATAGATTGAGTCTAGATATTCTGTCTAGGTTCTTGAATTGTAAGTTGTCTTGCTTTGTGCGATCATTGTTTTACCTATTAGCTTATCGTAGAAGCATGTGTATTAGGTGAAATTTTAAGAGATTACTTTGTAAAGCTAGAGTTTAGCTTTGTTTAGTGATTAGGATCTAGAGTGTATCCCCTAGGTTACAGAGTCTTGTAATCAGAAACGTGCTCGTGTTGTTAGTGGATTGTGTTCTAAAATCCCAGAGTGTGGGTCGTGGTTTTTCTCCCTTGAGCAAGGAGTTTTCCACGTAAAATCCTTGTGTTTCTTGTGTCTGTGATTGGCGTGTGTTGTGGTGTTCAGGTTGCAAAACTGTAGAGGCAAGAACAGGGTTCTTGACTCAGGAGAATCGAGTTCTTGAATCGAAAATCGGTGGACACTATTCAACCCCCTCTTCTAGTGTCCTTAGGAGGTGCATAGATTATAATAGTATGTCCTTAATTACATATACCATTTTACTAATCAAAGTTTTCTTGAGAAGACGTGCATTTCCCATAAGCAGGTGTGGAGCTCCCATTTTATCAACCTATTATTAGTTCCTTCCGTTCTCAATTGCAATTTTATCAATCCCACAAGCATTACGCCTACATGCAATACTTTCTCGGGTTTCTAAACAAGTTGTAGTTTGGTTTTTACTGCGACCAGGAACTACCCTGAAACTGAAATTGCAATATCATTATGTATCAGATTTTTTCATTTACCTTGTAACTTTTCCTTGACAGGTAACTTTGCTTCTCACAAGACATGGAGGATAACAGAAAGAATAAAGTAACACACTGATTGATCGAATTGCTACTTATTCCGGGTATTGTTTTGTTAGGTACAAATTCGATGACGAATTCCTTTAAAGAAGGAGGGAATGATGCGATCCGGATTAGTACTCAAAGCCTCTGTTTTAAAAGGCAGTTTTGGGACCTGTCCCGGGGCGGGGCACTTGCAGAACGCTCTGACACTCTCGGGCGGGGCATAGATCCGTGAGGCTTACGCCTCAAGCACTCGACGATGTGCCCAGAGCACGCCCAACGCTCGGGACTCGCCTTATAGAATCTATGCAAATGATCTGTGCAATTCCCTAATTAAGATTGTTCATCCACAATTTTCTTTAAAAGTGAAGTTATATTAATCTATAGAAATTCAAAAATTGAGTATATATAGCTCAATTAACGAGACATAATATTACATGTATTATAATTGAGAATATCATAAGGGTGAATATTATATGTATACTTAATCTAAAAATGTGTAGTCGATGTTTATAATATCATCACTTGTTATTGGTCTTCATATTTTATTTATGCCACTCAAAATTGTTAGGCTTCAATTATTTTGCAATTTTAGAAGCACTTTTATATTTATCAATAAAAAATTAATATTTTAAATTATAACAGTAACAAATTTTTATTGTTTATTCACGTTTTATTAACAAATTTTTATTTTTAATTATTTGAAAGTTAAGGACTTATGGTTTATTTATATATCATAAAAACTGTAACATTATTCAATTACTTACAATTGTTAAAAAGGTTAGATCTTTTGTTTCTATAATCTTTTTTCTTATTTTTAATTTTTTTTGTACTTTTGATATTTTTTTGGCTCGTTATGATATTTTATTAATTTAAAATTAATTAAAAGATAAGATCCATGGGACTTATGCCCCATGTCTCGGGGTTTACGCCTCTCCTCATTGTAAGTAAAACGCCTCGCCTTGCACCCACACCTTTTAAAACATTGCTCGAAGCCATGGAGGATTCACACTCAACATCTGGAGCTTGGAATGCTTCAAAAGGGCTTGAAAACAAAGAATCAAGCAAATGAGAGCTTACTGGAATTTGGTCCAGCATTATAGTGAGGCAAGAGGCGCGATCATGAAGAGGCAGTCAGCTCCAATGCGCCATCGCGAGAAGCAGAGTGCGGTCGTGATGAAGCGGTCCATGCAAGTGCGCGATCACGACACCCAAGGCGCAGCCGCGATGAGAAGCATTTCAGACAGTTTACTACTTTAGTACCTAGGGACTACTTAGTCATTTTATAATAAACCTAGGGATTACCATATATAGTGTCATTAGAAGTAATTAGCTTTAGTTTTTTTATAATGAAGGATTGACATTACTCTTGTGAGAGTATCTATGGGTTTAATCCGTATTCCTCTTCCTGGATCTCTCTTAGATTCACTTGTGTGAGAGATTCATTGCTTGAGTTCAAGTCTCTTCCTCCTCAGATTGTTAAACGTGTTTTGATCGTTAATTAGAAGGTCTAAGCATTGATGACTTGGGTTGTCTAGTTACATCTTTACTTGTTTCACTATCTTTTTTTATCTATCTATTCCCTATCTCGTTTATCCTTACTTTTATCGTTGATTTTATCGTTGGTTACTTGTTTTTTCATTCTTAGTGTTTAGGATCCTATCATTTAACGAAATAGCAAATACGTTGTTGTAAGAGGCATCACTTGTCATGCTAAAATATTAAAGGACAACAAATTTTAAGCATTGCAATAAATAATAAGGATCCATGATCAAGGGAAAAAAATTATGGGTTACCTTATCAGTTTCTAGTCACAATGTATAGCAGTGCAGGTAAAGTTTCTCTGAGCTAAAATATCAAATAGTAGAGCTACGATCTATCTAGCTTAGACTAATTGTTTATTAGCAAGTTCATAGACTTTTTTTTATTGATGGTTATCAAGTGTTATTTTTGGTGGAAACCTTCGCATGTTTACATGCAAGTAACCTGGATATATTGTCCCGTAAAAGATCATATTTCATTCTTCTGTTAGAGATTTTAGTTTGTCCGGAAGAAGATTATAAGAAGTGTGACATTTTATTCTAGGGTTTTCAGAAATATGATTTAACCCCTATAAGTAAAATTTTACAAAAAATAGCACTCTTTAGGCAAAATTTCTGGTGACGGCAGGTCAGTAGATCGCTAGGTCTGCTACCAGAAACTTTCTTATAGTGGCTTGATTTGTAAGACTTTCCTTACAGGGGCTAAATCTGTGATGGAGTGCCAAAACTGTACTATTTCTCTAAACACCCAATTCAATGTGCTGATAGATAGTGTTCAAAAAAATTCACGCAATGCCCTCCATAAGCACTAGTCTTACCAATTTGTCCTCACTTTCAAATATTTTTAGTAAAGGCCCTCCACATCATCTCTCACTATGCGAAAGAACTATTTTGCCCCTGCCTAAACCCAAATTCACATAGAACGGTCTCCTTCTCTCTTTCCTCCTTCCTTTCCTTCTCTCCATCCTCTTTCCTCCTTCCTTTCCTTATTTCTTCTTTGTATCCTAGAGAGATTTAGGAAATCTGTAAAAATTTTATTTATTTATTTATTTATTTATTTTAAATTTTTGTTATAATGTAATTTTTATTTTGCATAATCCTTTATTTGTATTTATTTTTTCTATATGTCTTTTTGGTAAGTTTTTTCCATTTTTATTGATGATCTTTGAATTAAATTTGACGTTCCTGTGAATTTTTTTTTACATCTTATGCTTGATTAAGATGATTTTAAGGTTCTTATTGGCAACATCAATTTGATATTGTTGTTGCTCATTGTACAGAACTTAAAGTCTTGGCTATTGCCATTAATGCAGAGACTTTCTCTGCAAGCAGCCTCTATAGCATAGAGATTAAAGTCTTGGCTATTGCCAAGACTTGAAGAGACTTTCTCTGCAAGTTGCCTATTATATAGCTTAAAGTCATGGCTATTGTCAATACTTGCAAAGACTTTGTATGCAGGTTGCCTGTTGCATCAGACCGTAAAGTATTGGCAACTGGCAATACTTTCAGAGACTTCCCCTACAAGTTGCCTCCTTCCACCCGACCTTAAAGTGTTGGCTATTGCCAAAAGTTGCAGAGAATTTTGTAACATCACTTGGGTTGTATTACCATTGATAAAAGAAGTTGGTTTCTTGATTTGTCTAGTGATAAGTTGACCCTTAATGACGATGTTCGTAACTTTCATTCAATCTTGTTTTTATTTTTCTTGTATTAGATTCAACTTTAATTTCTTAGTTGAGGTGCTCATTGCCCCAAAGTTTGAACTCTTGGCAATAACCAAGACTTGCAGAGACTTTCTCGCAAATTAACCAATGCAACAAGACTTGAAGTCTTGGAAATTGCCAATAAGTTTTTGCAAGATGCCCATTGCAGCAGAGCTTGAACTCTTGGCAATAGCCAAGACTTGAAGAGACGTTCTCTGCAAATTACCCACTGCAACAGGGCTTGAAGTCTTTGCAATTGCAAAGAAGTCTATGAAAGGTGCCCATTGCACCAGAGCTTAAACTCTTGGCAATAGCCAAGACTTGCAGAGACTTTCTATGCTAATTGGCCACTACAACAGGGCTTGAAGTCTTGGCAATTTTCAAGAAATCTTTATAAGGTGCCCATTGCAAGTGTACTTTGCACTTAGGGCATCTCCAACCTTGTGCACTATTTTTTGCACCAAAATAGTACATGCACCAAAATGGTGCAAACTAACTCCAACCCATTGCACTATTTTTTGCACCAAAAAAGAATATTCCATTTATATTCTTCTCTCTCTTTTGTATTATATTATTCTTTTACTTAAATTTTATTTTTTAATTTCATAAAACAAATCCTTTCTTTTTTTTTATTTTTTTACATATTTATCCATTTAATTCATAATCCATTGCTATATAACCATTTAATATCAAATTATTTTATACCATTAATTTTTAACTAATATAAATTGTAAGAAAATATTATAAAATATTAAGACACTCCAAAATTAAGATATAAAATTGTAAGGCACTCCAAAATTAAGATGTAAAATTAATATTATAAAATATTATACAAAAAATTATTAGGTATATTAGGAATCTAAATGTAAAATTTAAAATTTAAAATATGTTAAAATAAAAGCGTTATATAATAAAAAATAAAATAAAGTATTAATGAATACTAATGGGGTAGATGAATAGGTATATTTGGAATGTAAATGTAAAAACTAAAATTTATATGTTAAATTAAAAATATTAAATAATAAAAAATAATAATAAAATAATATTGAATAGTAATGGTGCAAGTGAATAGTGTTGCACCAAATCTGGTGCAACACTATTCATGCACCAAAATGAAGTAAAAAATAGTGCAAGGTTGGAGCTCCATTGCACAATTTTTTGCACCAAAATAGCATTTGGTGCAAGAAATGGTGCATAGTAATTAAATAGTTCTGCATATGGTATAATAATGATTAATGTGTATTTAAGTGTGAATGTACATAAATATAACTAAAAGTTCAAAATACGAAATGTGTATTGTTGACGCCCAATTTTGGCCCAGTATTTTTGAAATTAATTTACTGATGCTTTATTTTTATATAAATCTCAAAATATAACTTGTTGTGTTAATATAAAGCCAAAAGCATCCTTTTACAAAAGAAATTATAAAATTTGAAGTTTTACCGCAATGTGGCTATTGTTTGCAAAGTTTTCTATATTTTCAATTTGATATTCTCGACTTTGTATTTTACCTATAACATGTCTAATTTTCATGAGCATTTATTTAATTATAAAATTCATTAAATTAATTGCGTAAATAATTAGGGCAATTAGATACTTTTAGAAAAGGGATAGATGTGAAATGAGGACTCAACTTTAGCCTACCCTTACAAAATACATAAGTACACATTTCAGTTCTCTCATCTTTTGTTTTTGCGGCATCTCTTTTGGTTATTTGAAGTTGGCTCCTATCAATATAGCTGTTAGGGGGTAAATTGGTTTTTCAATTTCACATCTATAAAACACTAATATGGACTCTAGCTATGAAACCCTAGAATTTTTTTATTATGGAGAAACTCCTCCTAAAAAGGAGAAAGAGAAAATTTTGGGGATTTAGACAAGAAAGAAAAGCGAAAGTAGTGGTCACAGGTCCTGGCCAAATTTTATTGTTATAAGATTATTGTGGCCTTGCTGAGCTTATTTTTACTGTTATGTTGTGGCCTTGTTGGCCTTTTACTGTTGTTTTGTTGTGGTTTTGCCGGCCTTTTATTGCTGTGAAACTCTACTGCCTCTGGTTACTATTTTGGTTGTTTCTAGCTTGTGGAAATTCCACTTTTGCTACTGTTTTGTTGGTTGTTTTGACGGAATAGACTGGTTTGAACATACACTACACTATCATTAGTCAAAGATAATTTTTGAGACCAATGACTCTCCATTCACTAATTTTGGCCAAGAGAAAGAGAAAATTATTCTCCTATAGGCAATGATGAATAAGTTTATAAAGTCAGCAAGACGACAAAATAAGGAGATCCAATCTTGACAAGGCGAACTTAGAAAGCAATTGGACAATATGCAACCAGTTCACAACCATAGTGTTTGTTGAGAGCTGGTTTTGAAGTATGACAAACAAGAAGGACTCAGAGGTTCCCACTAAGAACCTAGTCCTTGGAATGAAGGGCACGCTTGTTCGAAAAGGATTACGGGTTGCAAATCCCTGTGGAACTAGGAGTAGTGGCGCGTGAATGAATATGCATCCTAGTCAGACTAAAAGTGGCGGTGTCCAGGCTGTGTCTTCGAAGTGTGAAAAGGAGTTAGACTTCAACAAGGAAAAGAGTTACTAGGAATCCTGACTTGCCATAATTAAAAGGATTCCATGTAGAACTCAACTAGGATTTCAAGACCCATATAAATGAAAGTAGTAGAGACAGCCGAAAAGCAGATATTCACAAACGGAGAGTTGAGAGCATACAAAGGCGATCTAGCATCTTTCTACGTGAGTAAACTGAAGAAGACAACTTGAGTGCATGCAGTGTATTGAGTCTAGATATTCTGTCTAGGTTCGTCAAGTTGCAAGTTGTCTTCAAGCATTTATAGTTTTACCTATTGGCTTATTCAGAAGCATATGTATTAGGTGAACTTTTGTATAATTACTGAGAAGCTATAGTTTAGCTTTGAGTAGTGATTAGGGTCTAGAGTGTAGCCCCTTGGTTACAGAGTTTGTAATTAGAAATGTTGTTCTTGTGTTAATGGATTCAGTTCTAAAATCCCAGAGTGTGGGTCGTGGTTTTCTCCCTTGAGCAATGAATTTTCCACGTAAAATCCTTGTGTTCCTTGTGTGTGTGGTGTTGTGAGCTATAGTGACCAAGGCAGCATAAAAGATAAGATAAGAACTAGGTTCTACGTTAGAAGAACCTGGTTCTCGTGACGAAAATTGGTAGACACTATTCAACCCCCCCTTCTAGTGTCTTCAGGAGGTGCATAGAGTATAACAAGTGGTATCAGAGCGGGTCTTCTCATAAGAGGTTAACACTTTGAGAAGGATCAGAATGAGTGCACCACCTACCATCACTGAAGGACAGTCAGTTCAGAGGCCCCCACAGTTTAATGGGCAATACTATGCATGGTGGAAGAACAGGATGGAGAATTACATATGTGCTGAAGACTATCAACTCTGACTGATAGTCTCTGAAGGAAACCTGATCCCCACCAAAATAGTTGGTGAAGGAGCTACTGCTAAGCAAGAACCAAAATTGAAAGAAGAGTTCAATGAGACGGATTATAAGATGATTGAAAAGAATCACAAAGCCAAACGTCTGGTCATATGTGGTCTTGGTCCTGAGGAGTTCAATCGAGTATCATCTTATAAGACGGCTAGGGAAATATGGGATGCGTTGCAGGTTTCGCATGAAGGAACCATAGAAGTGAAGGATTTAAAAAGGAGAATGCTGAAAAGACAATTTGAACTTTTCACCATGGGTGAGAAAGAATCAATTCAGGATATGATGACCAGGTTGACTATCATTACAAATGAAATGGGATCTCTGGATATGGAATTGCCTGAAATAGAGATGGTTGATAAAATCCTGAATGTGCTACCTGAAGCATGGGAACTAAAGATGACTTCCATCATTGAATCCAAACCTCTGAGATCCATCAAACTTGAAGAACTTGTTGGAAGTTTGAAAACTCATGAGATGATGAAGGACTCAAAAACTAAAACAGCTGTAAAGAAGGACAAGACCCTTGCGCTTGAAGCAACTGAAGAAACTGATGACTATGTTGATCTTCAATCAGTTGAAGCAACAATGGTAAGTGCCTTAAGAGAGAAGCTCAATCAGGGAAGGTTCAAAGGATTCAAAAGAAGTGGCAAGGAAAGTTCTAGTAGGAAGAACATAGTTGACAGTCCTGATTATTCAGGGTGCTTCAAATGCTTCAAAAAGGATCATGTTGTAGTAGACTGTCCTATGTGGAAAATAGAATGGATGAAGAATAGAGCATTCAAGGAAAAAGGAGAAGGAGACACCAAAGGAAACTGACAAAGATAAGAAGAAGTCAAGACGACCTCCAAACTTCAGAGCAGAAAGGAGAAAGAAGAAGGAGGCCTTCTATGCTACATGGGGACCAACTGACAGTGAATCCGACCATGAAAAGGATTCTGAAGATGATCCGCCACTGGCACTAATGGGTATGTCAGACAATAGTTCTGATGAAGAAGACCCTCGAGAGTTTAGAGGAGGAAGAGATCCGTCAAAGCCTCCTATGTTCAATGGAACTCACTACAAGAACTGGAAGAAACAGATGAAGATCTTCTTGCAAGCAGCAGACTATAGTCTATGGCTGATTGTGAAGAGAGGACCCCATGTTCCTGTAAAGAGAGCTGCAAATGGTGTCCTAGTGCCAAAGAAGGTAGAAGAACTGGATCCTCAAGACCTAGACTGGTTACAGGCAAACTCCAAAGCTGAGTGGTACCTGAAAAGAGGACTTACCTATGATGTACTTGCTAAAATATCTGAATGCAAGTCGGCCAAGGAAGTCTGGGAAAAACTGAAGGAGGCGTACTCAGATGACAGTCAAAAGAAGGACTCTGCTCTCATGGCAACGGATGGAACTGAAGATGCTCACTCAGCAGAGGTATGTCTATCTGAACTAAAGGAAACCTTGCATACATACTCTTCTGAAAACCGAATTTTAATTACTGCCACCTTGATTGAGGGTTATGAAAAGGAGAAACTTGAAAAGGATAAACTAACTGAAGAACTAAGTAGTCTTAGAACAAAGCACAAGAGTCTCCTAGAACAGAACATTGAAC
Source organism: Petunia axillaris subsp. axillaris (assembly GCA_029990575.1). Taxonomy (NCBI): domain Eukaryota; kingdom Viridiplantae; phylum Streptophyta; class Magnoliopsida; order Solanales; family Solanaceae; genus Petunia; species Petunia axillaris. Next base: position 26,093,112 of record JARKNS010000003.1, read on the forward strand.
TTGAAGAAGTCAATGCCACCTTAAAAGGACAGACTCTTGTGTCAAATTCTAAGATCACTGAGCTAGAACTAGAATGCAATCAGTTAAGAGAAAGTGCAAATGGTAAGCAAGTAATAAATGAAGTTCAAAATTTTTTGGAAAATGAATTGAAAAGAGCAAACGAAATTCTGTATCAGGAAACTGAGAAGAACAAGGTTTTAATTCAAAAGGTTGAAAAATCAAAATTTGAGCTTACCAGATTAACTAAATGGAATAAATCATCAGAGGCAATGAACTGGGTTCTTGAAAACCAAAATAAAAGAAAACAGGGATTAGGATTTAAGAAACCACTGCCTCCATATAACCCTAAGAGCAAGTATGTGGCATTGCCTTGCAACATGTTATGTACTTTTTGTGGTGAAACAAGACATATCAAACAAAAGTGCATACATGTCAGCAAGGCAAAGGCCAAGAACAAAAGAAGTGTTTTACCTAAATGGGCTAGACAGGACTTGATTAACCTATTTTCTAGTAAGAAGGGACCCAAGCTTGTCTAGGTTCCTAAGGCTAACCTCTAATTTGTTTTGCAGGCTGGAGTGAGGGAGAACAACCCAAGCTGGATTATTGACAGTGGTTGTTCGAGGCACATGACAGGAGATAGAAGAAACTTTCTCTCACTCGCAGCATTTCAAGGAGGCAGTGTGGCTTTCGGAGGAGGAAAAAAGCGGTCAAATAGTAGGAATTGGAAAGATTGGGAGAACTCTGGATCATGCTATTGAGAATGTTTATTGTATTGATGGTCTTAGACACAATCTGCTGAGCATCTCCCAACTATGTGATAGAGGAAATGAAGTGAAGTTCTCGTCTGTAGGATGAATTGTGAAGAACCTACAGAGTGGAGAAATTGTAATGGAAGGAAAGAGGGTGAACAATGTATATAAAGCATCGCTGAAGTTATTACCTGAAAACAACCTAACATGCTTGAATATAAGAGAAAGTGACTCTCAGCTGTGGCACAAAAGAATGGGTCATGCAAGTCTCTCACAACTGAATAAGCTTGTATCAAAGGAGCTAGTTCGTGGACTGCCAAGTAAGAGATTTGAAAACATAAAAATGTGTGATGCATGTGTAAAGGGAAAGCATGTGAGATCATCCTTTAAGTCCAAGAAGGTGGTAGTTACATCAAAACCACTGGAACTCTTGCATATGGATCTGTGTGGACCTATGAGAGCCAGGAGTAGAGGAGGAAAGAGATTTGTGTTCGTGATTGTCGATGACTATTCTAGATACACATGGACTCTGTTCTTGGCTACTAAAGATGAGGCTTTTGAAAGCTTTAAAGACTGGGCTGGTGTAGTTCAGAAAAGGTTAAGCCTTGAACTCATCAGTATCAGATCTGATCACAGAACTGAGTTTGAGAACTCAAAATTCTCTGAGTATTGTGCAATGAACAGCATAGATCATAACTTTTCTGCTCCAAGAACTCCCCAACAAAATGGAGTGGTTGAGAGGAAGAACAGATCTCTGGAGGATATGGCCAGGACTATGTTGTTGTCAAGTGGCCTTGCAAGAAACTTCTGGGCTGAAGCTATAAATACTGCATGCTACTTGCTGAACAGATGTTCCATCAGAGCAATTCTCGATAAGACCCCATATGAGCTACTCAGAGGTAGAAAACCAAATATTGCTCATCTAAGACCCTTTGGTTGTAAATGCTTTGTTCACAACAATGGCAAGGAACCCTTGGAAAAGTTCGATGCTAGGAGTGACGAGGCAATATTTCTTGGTTATTCTACCCAAAGCAAAGCATACAAAGTGTTCAACAAAAGGACACAAACAGTGGAAGAAAGTATGCATGTTGTCTTTGATGAATCAGACAAGGCACTGGAGGAACGTGAGACAGATGATCAAGTGATTGGCCTTAGCAGAGAAGAATGTGTGAATGAACTGGAAGACTTAGAAGACAAGGAGACGTCAGATGAAGATCCAAGTACATTGGAACAAGGAGTCAACATGACAGGGGGAACCTCTGATGAAGATGATGATCCAGCAAGTCAGGAAGAAGCTCTCCAAGATAATGATACAGGTTCTTCCAGTCACATTAAACTCAGGCCATGGAAACATCAACGATCTCATCCTTTGGAAAATGTCCTATCAGAATTAGATACAGTAATCATGACCAGGTCAGCCTTGAAGAACTTCTACGCTTTCTTTGCCTTCCTCTCATCTCTGGAACAAAAGAATGTAAAAGAAGCTCTAGAAGACCCAGATTGGATTCTGGCCATGCAGGAGGAACTACATCAATTCCAAAGAAGCAAAGTGTCGCACCTAGTTCCTAAGCCAAAGGACAGATCAATAATTGGAACAAAATGGATATTCAGGAACAAACTAGATGAGCATGGTATAGTGACAAGAAACAAAGCAAGATTAGTAGTTCAAGGTTACAGTTAGGAAGAAGGAATAGACTACGATGAAACCTTTGCACCAGTGGCAAGAATGGAGGCCATCAGGATGCTAATTGCATTTGCTACATACATGGAGTTTACACTATATCAGATGGATGTGAAGAGTGCTTTCTTAAATGGCTACCTGAATGAAGAAGTCTATGTAATACAGCCACCAGGTTTTATAAACAATGAATTTCCTGATCATGTTTACAAACTAGACAAGGCTCTTTATGGATTGAAGCAAGCCCCTAGAGCCTGGTATGAAATATTCTCAGGATTTCTATTGAAGAATGGCTTCTCAAGAGGAAAGATTGACAACACATTGTTCCTCAAAAAGAAAGGAAAAGATCTATTGGTAGTTCAAGTGTATGTCGATGATATCATTTTTGGAGCCACTGATGAGGGGCTATGCAAAGGTTTTGCTGATCTGATGGGAAGCGAATTTGAAATGAGCATGATGGGAGAACTAAATTTCTTCCTTAGATTGCAGATAAAGCAAATGCCTGAAGGAACTATGATTCACCAGCAAAAGTATGTCAAGGAACTGCTGACGAAGTTTGACATGGAAGGAGCGAAAGAAATGACTACTCCCGTTGCACCTGGGACGAAGCTGGATTTGGACGAACTCGGTCCGTCAACAGACGAGACAAAATATAGAGGAATCATAGGATCACTTCTTTATCTCACAGCCAGTCAACCTAACATAGTATACAGTGTAGGACTGTGTGGTAGATTTCAATCCAAGCCCAAGGAGTCACATTTGACAGCTGTGAAGAGGATCCTGAGATACTTGAAAGGAACTCAGGACCTTTGTCTCTGGTACCCAAGAGGAGGTACTTTTGAACTAATTGGTTTTACTGATGCAGATTATGCAGGTCATTTGGTGGACAGGAAAAGCACTTCAGGAATGGCATACTTTCTGGGTCCTTATTTGATCTCTTGGGCCACAAAGAAGCAAAACTCAGTTGCCTTATCAACTGTTGAAGCTAAGTATGTGGCAGCTGCATTATGCTGTTCACAATTGATGTGGATCAAACAACAACTGGAGGACTTTGGTATCAAGTGTGGTGCAGTGCCAATTTTCTGTGACAAAACTAGTGTAGTGAATATTGCCAAGAACCCAGTCCAACATAAAAGAACCAAGCACATTGATATTAGACACCATTTCTTGCGAGATAATGTGGAAAAGGGTCTGATTACTATGAATTCGTGCAGGACTGAAGATCAAATTGCTAACATATTTACCAAAGCATTGAACAAGGTACAGTTTGAGAGGAACAGGTTGGAATTAAGGATGACCAAAATACACGGATGACCCAGCAGGGTAATCCCTTTGTGATTGGTTAGTTAAGTATTCTATTGTCCATGTTTGAATTTTGTCATTGATGACCAGTCTAACTTGGTACTTGAATTAGTACACTTGTTCAGTGTTTGAGCACCAGGTAAGAATAATGTGATCCCATGAAGAACCTACTATGTACTAAAAAGGAACCAATCAAAGCATGAGGAATCATGTCCGGGTACATTCATACTACCCTGCATGATAGAAGTCATAACTGAAAATAAATTGTCAATCGTACGTGTGTCAAGGGAGATCCTCCATGTTCTTATAACTGTCCTAAATTATGGGAACACATTCCTTTTTGGGGTAGAATTCTATTTGACTGGTTTGACCCCACTACTTAAAAAGGGTATATCAAAAGAGTCCATAACCATCAAATCTTTAACTCTTCCCGGTTCTCAAAAAGTTCAAAAAGCTGCTTCTCCACTTTTCATCATTACTGCTTTGTCTTCCCTAGAAGTTGTCAAATCACAAACCCCTTCCCTTTGTTTGTCGATACACCCTGAATCCTTCACCATTCAACCACACTTCTCCACTACACCAAATTTCTCTCTCAAGCCCTAACACAGAAACCTCTCTAGAAATCTCAAAAACTATTAACAAATTCTTTACAATGTCTGAAAGACCACCCCCATCCACTCCTGTACAACGAATCGCAAGGGCCCATACAAAATTTCTTCAAAAGGGGGACAAGAAATTGGTAAAGAAGATGAGGTCAAGAGCAGTTCCCACTACACCCACTGCACAAAGTTCTTCACAATCACCGCACGAGGTAATCCCTGATCCTATTTTATCTACGCCTGTCATTTCAGTAGATATAAACAGCCCTGGAACTATAGAAACTGAAACCCTAGTTACAGGACTAGACAAAATAATAGATGATGAGCACAATGACAGAATAGATAGGGGGAACTCATGTGATGCTGAGCGAGATAGTGCAAAGGATGAACTTAGGAAAGATTTGCAGGTGCCTATGGTTGGTGAGTCTGGTGAAAAGTTGAATATTTTAGAAAGAGTGAAAGAACAACTTAGGGAACAAGACCGTGTTGAAGCCCTTAGAGAAAGTGAAGTGGAAACCTGTAAAGATGTTAGTAGTTCTGAGAATAATGAAAAAGTATCTCTGCCAATAAGTCCAGTAGTTGGAGAACTTGGTCTTGCTGAAGCCTCAGAGAATTTGGTTCAACAGCCTGTTGCTTGTCCAAATTCCACTGGAGCTGATGATGCAGATTTAAATTGGACAGATTCTGAGGAAGAAAGGAATAAGGAAATTGTTTTAGAAAAGGAAGAGATTGCCAAGAAAACTGAAGAACCAAAAAGAAAGAGGAAGTTTGGAGCAGAGGATTAGAAAATGACTGGTGAGGAAAAAGAAGAGGAAGTTGTGTTTGTGAAAGAAAACATAGTGGAGCCTGAGAAAAGAATGAGATTAGTGAAAGGGGGAAAGCCAGTGCTAAAAACAAGACTGGTTGATGAAGCTAGTGAGGAAAGTGATGACAAGGTTGTTAATGAGCCTGTTGCCAGGAGGGTTAGCACCAGGTCTGCATTAAAACAACAACTGGAGAAAGTTGGGAAGTTGGAAAGAACAGTGACAAATGTAAGAGATAGAGAGGCAAAGAGGAGGGAAGAAGAAGAAAGAAGAGCTGAGGAAGCACAGGAGGAAAGTGATGATGCTGGAAGTTATGCAGAGCCAAGTGACTCTGATACAGACAGTAAAGCTGAGACCAGAAAAAGGAGGAGAGGTAGTGAGGATGAGGCTGACAGGGTGGCTTTCTTCTCTAAGCATCAAGTGTTGCCTGGCAGCATCCTGCATGATGAGAAGGAGTTTCACATGAAGCCACTGCTCAGAATGATTGCTAACCAGGGTTGGTTAGGTTTGTTTGACAACAAAGAAAGAAAGTTGTATGTTGATGAGATTAGAGAGTTCTACACAAATTGTAGGGTTAATGCTAAGAGAGTGTTCACCACAGTGAGGGGAACAGAGATTGAGTTTGGGAGACCTGAGCTTGGAGTGATTCTTGACATACATGCTGAAGGGTATTGCAGGTATATAAAGCTGAAATGGCCAAAGAGGACTGATGGAGTCACTCCTCTGGATGTTGTCAAGAAGTTCTCAGGGAAACCCAAGCTGAGGAAGGTAGATAAGAAGGAAATGGAACCTGCACATCAGTTGTTGTTTGAATTTGTGCACAGGTCCCTTCTACCTAGAGGAGAGAGGAACTGCGAGGCTAGTGCTCTGGATCTGACATACATGGATCTGCTGGACAGGGGGGTAAAGATTAATTTGCCTGGGCTGATAATTAGACATATAAAGAGGATTGCTGACACAGATCAGAAGCCACATTCCCTTGTGCATTCCTACATCCTCCAGCAGGTACTTGAGCACTTTGGGGTTCCTTTAGAAGCTGGGAAGAAGCCAACCATTCACCAAATATTTGGGATTAACGTGCTTAAAAATTGTGACTTCTTCAAAGAAAGCAGAGCTTCAAAGAAACCAATGCAGGCCAAGTAAGAGCAAGAAGAGGAAAGTGAGGACTATGGACCTGAAGAGGTCATTGATGCAGTGAAGGAGCTGGAGACGCATGTCCTTGAGGTTAATACAGAAAACACAGAGCTCCACAGACAGCTGAAGTTGAAGGATCAAGAAATTGATCGTTTGAAGATAGACTGCCACAAGTATGAGGCCGAGCTGGTGATGGAAAGGGCCAAGAATACGAAGAAACTTGAGGCGCTTATCAAACACTTCAACATTCAGCTTTGAGTCCTACTATCCTGTCCTCCTCCTTCTACCTGTTGTCTACTCCCTCCTATTCTCTCCTGATTGCATGTACTGATTGCTTAAGACAATTTGATTTTCAGTTGTGCACTTAATACTGGGGTTGTGCTGATATCACAACCTGGATGATGATTTTAATTTTCTTACGCTTATGAATGTTTCCTGCTTAAGTAATTGGTTCTTGATTGGGCCCTTATTATTGCTTGTGTTTGCTTTTATTACTAACTTGTTGCCTTGTGCTTTAGACAGGATATTATTTCCAAGTTCATGCAGGTATTTGAATCTTTTCGATGATGCCAAAAGGGGGAAAAATTTTGGGGTGTTTGTGACCTAATTCATCTGTTCGTTTTTTCTTGAACTTGTTACCTTTTGTTTTTTGTTTTTGTTTATGTCTACTCAGGTTCTTAGGCAACATTTGTTTGTCATCATCAAAAAGGGGGAATTTGTTGAGAGCTGGTTTTGAAGTATGACAAACAAGAAGGACTCAGAGGTTCCCACTAAGAACCTAGTCCTAGGAATGAAGGGCACGCTTGTTCGAAAAGGATTATGGGTTGCAAATCCCTGCGGAACTAGGAGTAGTGGCGCGTGAATTAATATGCATCCTAGTCAGACTAAAAGTGGCGGTGTCCAGGCTGTGTCTTCGAAGTGTGAAAAGGAGTTGGACTTCAACAAGGAAAAGAGTTACTAGGAATCCTGAATTGCCATAATTAAAAGGATTCCGTGTAGAACTCAACTAGGGTTTCAAGACCCATATAAATGCAAGTAGTAGAGACAGCCGAAAAGCAGTTATTCACAAACGGAGAGTTGAGAGCATACAAAGGCGATCTAGCATCTTTCTACGTGAGTAAACTGGAGAAGACAACTTGAGTGCATGCAGTGTATTGAGTCTAGATATTCTGTCTAGGTTCGTCAAGTTGCAAGTTGTCTTTAATTCAAGCATTCATAGTTTTACCTATTGGCTTATTCAGAAGCATATGTATTAGGTGAACTTTTGTGTAATTACTGAGAAGCTAGAGTTTAGCTTTGAGTAGTGATTAGGGTCTAGAGTGTAGCCCCTTGGTTACAGAGTTTGTAATCAGAAACGTTGATGTTGTGTTAATGGATTCAGTTCTAAAATTCCAGAGTGTGGGTCGTGGTTTTTCTCCCTTGAGCAAGGAGTTTTCCACGTAAAATCCTTGTGTTCCTTGTGTGTGTGGTGTTGTGAGCTATAGTGACCAAGGCAGCATAAAAGATAAGGTAAAAACTAGGTTCTACGTTAGAAGAACCAGGTTCTCATGACGAAAATCGGTAGATACTATTTAATCCCTCCCCCCCCCCTCTAGTGACTTCAGGAGGTGCATAGAGTATAACAGTGTTTCTGTCGTCGAAGTTGTAGAACCTACTATTTCTGAGTCTCTCAATGAAAACAATAAGTTGCACATTTTCTGCTTCAACTCATGGCATTGAATGTTTTTAGCATGACAATTTATTTATATATGCGACTCGCTGTCGTTGTGGTATTCTTTATGGTTGTTTCCATCATGGAAATACTCTCTACAATGATTGTTCTTGCTGGTTCATTGTGTGGAACATGCTGTAATTTTTTACAAGATACTACCCTTGCTTAACCTATGACCTTGTTAATTTCGTGAGGTCCTTCCCCGCTTGAGTTGATTCCGGTAGAGTGATCGCTTCACCTCCTCACACTTTATGCTGATATTTCTACCTTGGCTTATCCCTATGTGGAGTCGTGTTGGTCATTTTTCTTGTTAGATATATGTTGATTTGAACCAATACTATACTTGACCTCCAGGGCTACATTTTATGCTAGAAAATAAATTGATGCTGAACAGATACTCCCTGGCCTATGATCTTGCTGTGAGGCCACCTTTTTTGGCAAGTGGTGTTTTGGGTAAATGGTTGTTTCTGTTTATTAATCCCCTGGCTGTTTCTTGCTAAGTCTTGCTGGACAAAACAATTTTGAACATGATACTACACTTGGTGGATGACATTCTTAAGCCGTTTACTTTTTTGTGCTGCTGCTTCTTATTTTGATAAAAATATAACTGAGTGATGATGATAGTTCTAGATTGTCAAATTAGGGTGAGAACTTTTAAGTACCGTATCTTGGCGAGGTAATTTTTGCAACCATGGCAACTTATAAGTACTGTATCTTGGCGAGGCAATTTTACAGCGATGGCGAACTTGAAATTCTTGCCTAATTTGAATACAGATCAGAGCCTTCCTTTTCAAAACAAAAGAAAGTTTTTTTTCCTCAAATTTAGCATGCTAATTGCCTATTTCCTATAGCAAGTACCCTGTTCTCGTTAAGTTAGTATTTGAACTTTGTTTGCTTCTAAGAATAATAGCAGGATATTCTTAAGATAAAGTGATTATGGGTTGAATTCATTAAAATATTTTCCAATACATTATTCCTGTCTTTAGTTAGTCCTTTGCCATAACAAAATAAGTTCAGTCTAGATTTTTTACACTTTATTGAGTTGATAGCATGAGAAGTTTTTCCTTCAAATGTTACAAACCTGCATCTTTGTGTCTTGATTCTGTTACGCCGTTTAGAGATAAAATTTGAAATAAAAAATCATCTTTATTTTTTATAAAAGAAAAGAGTTTTGAAAGAGTCATTTGGTTCCCATTCTTGAGTCTGAGTGGTGGGTACTCGTCGGATCCCTCGCCCCATTCACTACTCCGTAGCACGTAATAACCTCACCTCAACTCTTCTTTTCCCTTAATATACCTGCTTGAAAATGCAACATGTTAGGATAATTCTTTACTATTCACTCTTTGGTCTGCATATTTGAGCAATTGGTCAGCGATTTTCTAGAGGTCGTCGTGTCTGTATACTTAGCATGTAAAATTTGCTTAGCGGCTATAGCATTAACTTTGGTAGTCTCTTGGCTATATATCTAATTCATATGTTAGAATCCTGCTTTATCCTTTATTAAGTAGGGTTGTAAATTAGTTTATATATTGCGTAATTATTAACAACACTCTTGTTAGATTGAGTCCCTTGTCTTAAAAGGTTTGAGTTCTTGGTTTACCATATACATGTTCCCTTTAGTTATTTCCGGTCATAGAAATTAGATGTTTTCTCTTTTCTGGTAGCTTGCTTATTGAATTCATTTAGCCGTGAATTAAAATGGATTTTGAAGTCTGGTATGATGGCATGTTAGGAAAGCTATTTGATTAGTAGGTTTGGTCTCAATTGTTGCCTGAAGCTTTAGTTTAGTGGTCACTGTAACCATGAAAAACCTTGTCGCTTTATAAAGAATTAGTCATATTTTAATGATGTTCCTGCCAAGTTTGGTCTTCACCTCTGTATATGGTATGAAGGTGACTTCTGTTCTATGAAGTGTCTATTCCCTGAAGCCAATAGATATGTTTCCATCATGTTGTAGTGTTAATTTTTTAACCATGTTTTGCCTTGTTTAAAGTACATATTTAGTCTTCATTAATATAATGGATGCTAGTAGGACCTGTTGCTATTAGTATTAGGTCCTTTTGATTGGTTTCACGTTTAAGAGTAGTTTCCATTTTTGATGATATTGTTCCAAGCTTGCATCTTTAGTTTTAAAGTTAGTTACTATTTCAACTGTATCAATTCACATTGCTGTGGCATTTGCCGTTTGGAAGTATTTATTCTATGGCCTTGAGTTTGTAGGTTCTTTGTCTGTCTAAAGATTTGTTTACTATAGGGTAGTCATTTATCTTGTTAAGCTGCTTGTTCATATCTGTAACTTGACTGCTTGTTTATAGATAATAAATGGGAAAATTTGTGCTACCTTGTTAAACCATGTTAAATCGTATAAACTTCATCATATTTTGTGAGTTTGGATCTGAATCTTTCTTTATTCATGGCTAAGTAAGGTTTGGGTTCTTGCGCTTTTAAATTATAAGGATATAGTCATTTTATGATGAAGTGTGTTGTGACTAGATGGAAGTATAGGCGTTAGTTGGGAATGTTTAGTCTTTGAATGTCTAATCTCTTTTGTTGTATTGTCCCTCTTAATCTAAAGAATATCTATTTAGCATCTATGACAAGCAGGCTTATTTTAGCGAAATCTAGAATATCAATTTTCATAAGTCATTTATTCTTCATGTGATCTTATGTTAACGAGCAGATTGTGGACTTGAATTTACTTTATTTATATGAGGTAAAACATGCGATTTTTAAGGTTTCTCTTTGGTGATTTCATAGTAATCGTTTCTGATGTCTTCATCAGTTATGCTGCTTGGTCAGAACCTGATAAAAGGAAATTTCTTTATTTCGAATTATTAGCAACTTGGTCCATACTCATTTTAATACAATCTTGCAAAATCCTCGACTGGTTTGAACTTTTTTTTCCTTGTTTTATTACTGATGCATATGCTGATCTTTATCCTTTATTTATTTTGGCATGGAAACAACTTGAGAACGAGTTGGATAAGACTAGCAAGGGGGATAGCTTATTGGCATTGAATTCATTTGGAGCAGAGTTGGGGTTCAAGCTTTCAAGAAATGGAGATTTAGGAACTTAAGGAAATTTAAGGCTCCTTCCGAGATTTCCTTTTCACGGGTTCTTCTAAACCTTTTCTCTATCCCTGTTCCTTAGCTTAAATATTTGCATGTCTATAGGAATGTGCCGTAAAATAATTTATTTATTTATGAATGAAGATTCATTTATCTATTTATTAAAAAATGTTTGTTCAAGCTAGCCATTCTTTTTACACAATCCCACCCCTCCATCTATTAAGTCAAATATGACGTGGAACCACTTCTATAGTGGATCTTAAAGGGTGCCTAATACCTTCCCTTTAGATAATTTAAACCGGGGGCGGAGGCAAAATTTCCAACAAGGGGGTTCAAAATTTAAAAAGTAAAGGTTAGACTTGTGACAAGGGGGTTCAACATATGGTAGGTCTATATAAAAAATGATTTCACACTATATACGCAGTGTAATTTTTCCGAACCCCCTTGAACAAGGGTGGCTCCGCCACTGATTTGAACCTTTTCCTAGAATCTCACATGTTTCGCATACCATAATAGGAGTTAAATATGTATTTTTTAAATTTAATTAGGTGTCCCAGCAGACCTTAGAATTGGTGGGTGGCGACTCCATTCTTTACCCAAAAGAGTTCCCAAAAGTTATAAAGTATTTTGACTAGTACCAAAATAGGGCGCAACATGTATGTTATGTGTATTGATAATTCAAAAAGACCATGTGTATTTTAGCATGTGTAGTTCAAAATATCTATAGAACATTGTATGAATTCTACTAGGAATATATATGGTATATAATATGTGTATTTTGTGTGTATTGATAATTCAAAGTCAATGTGTTTCTTAGCATGTGTAGTTCAAATAATCTATAGAACATCGTTTGATTATACTAAGAATATATGTGGTATATAATATGTGTATTTTATGTGTATTGATAATTCAAAGACCATGTGTGTTTTAGCATGTGTAGTTTAAATAATCTATAGAACATCATATGAATTATACTAGGAACATATGTGGTATATAATATGTGTAGTGATAGTTCAAAGACCATGTGTATTTGAGCATGTGTAGTTCAAATAATCTATAATACATTGTATGAATTATACTAGGAATATATGTAGTATATATTATGTGTATTTTATGTGTATTGATAATTCAAAGCAATGAATATTTATCAATAAATCAGGTGCTACTTATCCATGTGTGTAGTTAAATACAAGGTAAATACATTGATATACGCTTTTATACAATGTAGATAGATGGTTATCACATAATATACTACGATAAATGAAGTACAGAGAGATCTAGAGAGGATTTCAATCTAACGGTTGAGAGAAAATTGGAGTCAAAACTAGGGATGGCAATTGGGGCGGGGCGGGGCGGGGCAAAACACTAAATGGGGCAGGGCAACTGTTAAACGGGGCAGGGCGGAGCGGGGTGGGGCAAAAATTTATTTTAAAATTTTTAGGGCGGGGCGGGGCGGGGCAACATAAAGGCCCAATAATTTTACTTGTTCTTTTGCCACTATTTTCTTATTTCACAATTAAATTGAGGAAATAATAAAAATATTGTTCCACTATTGGCTATTTAAGCTTTTAATTAGTATAGTTAATACTTAATACTTAATACTTTTGAAAGACTACAAATTTTTTAAAAGCTTCAATTTCTTCATGAAACAACAAAATCCTCAAATTTGAATATTTCAATAGAAAAGAAGCTAGAGATATGCTAAATGAATTAAAAGTTAAAAGAAAAGTTCAATTGACGAGAAAAAATAAAAAATAATGACTTAAAAAATGATTTAAGTAAGGTGGGGCAGGGCGGGGCGGTCAAAATGGGGCAGGGCAGGGCGGGTCAAATGGGGCAGGACAGGGTGGGGTTGAAACTTGACAAAGACCAAAATGGGACGGGGCGGGGCAGGCAAAACTTTGGCAGGGAAGGGCTCAACCCGCCCCACCCTGCCCCGCCCCATTGCCACTCCTAGTCAAAACCTATATTTTTATAATAAAGATGGGTGAGAAATTATAATAGATTTGAAGGAGCATAACTGATCCCTTAATTAGTGGTATTGAGTCTTTTGACATGCGTTTGTACTGGATTTCTAGTAAAATAACTTTTTTTACAAAATGTGACCTCCCGCCACATTATGAGCCAAACAATGTGCACAAGGGATTGAAAGTTTCTAGAGAGGCCAAGAGTGGCCTAGAGTATGGAAGACTCTAGAACCTTGAAGGCCGTTGACATAAGGCTTTCTTGGAATGAGCAGAAGTATCTAGATTATGGGAGAATATTGGTTGGAGTTGGAAGGAACCAACAATTTATGGAACACTCTAGAAGAGTCAAGAGAGAGCATGCCAACTTCCAATATAATTAATGTAGTCTAGAACATTCCCTAGAGTAGTATAATTAATGGAAGCTAGTCTTGGCACCTTGAACCGTCGTGTGAAGGTCATGGAGTCCAACCTCACTATATTGGAGAATTAAGTCGTTGGGGAGTTGGAGAAACTTAAACGGACCATGATAGAGGTCCTCAAGGAGGAAGAGTATCACAAAGGGAGATCCCACGAGTTGGAAGATATGCTTGGGGTTACCAATGCTGACCCACAAGGGCAAATAGAGGCCTTGTGAAAGAGCTTGGAGGAGACCATGGTCGGGACTACCAGGGGCATGGTAGGTCCGTAAGCTAAAGGAGTATGGTGGTGTACGGGATGCACCCAAGGTGGACGACTTTCTTTAGAGGATGGACAATTACTCTGAGGTAGCCAAGGAGGACGACGAAATTGCCAAGGTACGCAACGCCTCAATGTACTTGACAGAGGTTGCCGCGCTGTAATGGCGTCGGAAATGTGCCGAAATGGAGAAAGGGCTTTTCAAGATTGAGACGTGGGAGCAGTTCAAGAAGGAGCTGAAGAAGCAGTTCTTCCCGATGAATGTGGTGTACGAGGCTAGATGGAGGCTAAGGAAGCTCCGACAAACGACCACAATTTGAGAGTACGTGCGCGAGTTCACCACCTTAATGCTGCAAATCCCGACATTGTCCGTGAAAGATTCCCTCTTCTACTTCACAATTGGGTTGCAAAATTAGGCAAAGCAGGAGTTAAGAAGACATCACGTAGCCAATGCGAACGAGGCCATAGCGGTAGACGAGTCTCTCATTGACTTCAAGATGGGGCTTGCCAAGACCAAATGAGGCAACACTGAGAAGGGCATGGGAGATCATTACAAGGATGAAGGGAAAGGCATAGCCAAGGCACATAACGGCAATGGCAAGGGGCCAGGCCATAAAGGACAGGGGTCCAAGGGCAACAGCAAAGGGCCGAATAGTGGTGGCGAGTATGTGCCCAAGGAAAGGTGCTACTTTTGTAAAGCGCCACATCGGGTGAGAGAATGCCCAGAGTCAGGGAAGCTTGCAACAATGGTAGGGAACTTTGCGCAAGCACATGAGAGTGATACAGAAGAGACCGCCTGTATCGGTGGGATACGGTTGGAATCTAAGCCGGGAGCAGAGGATACTATGGCCTGTCTTGGTGCCATGCATAGGGATCACGGTGGCAGCAAGAAAAGTTGGGCGGATATGGTTGAAGAGGATGACGAGTTACAAAATGGTGGCACGCTATCAGACTTAGACGGTGCACCAAGCAAGGGGCCAAGCTTGCTAGCAAGGCTGGGACCACGGAGAGCAACCAAGTAGGAAGTGGAAGTATGGATCCGGTGCTTGAGAAGCTGCTAAACTTGGTTGAGTCATGGGGAGATTCAGGCCAAGAACAAGGGGAGGTATCCGATTGGCGGAGGATCAAGGCCATAATTGCTAGTCGTCCAAAGTACAAACAGAACAAGAAGAAAGGTGTCAACTATCATGTGGCGTGGGTAGGCGAACCAGATATTGGTCACCTTTCTTCTTGTCCTGTTTGTACTTTGGATGACTAGAAATTATGGCCTCGATCCTCCGCCCATCGGATACCTCCCCTTGTTCTTGGCGTGAATCTCCCCATGACTCGACCAAGTCTAGGACCTTCTCAAGCACTAGGTCCATACTTCTACTTCCTACTTGGCTGCTCTCCGTGGTCCCAGCCTTGCTAGAAAGCTTGGCCCCCTTGCTTGGTGCACCATCTAATTCTGATAGCGTGCCACCACTTTGCAACTCGTCATCCTCTTCAACCATATCCGCCCAACTTTTCTTGCTGCCACCATGATCCCTATGCATGGCACCAAGATAGGCCATAGTATCTTCTGCTCCCGGTTTAGAGAGGCCAACAGTGGTCTAGAATATGGAAGACTCTAGAACCTTGAAGGCCCTTGACATAGGACTTCCTTGGAATGAGTAGAAGTATCTAGACCAACAACTTATGGAACACTCTAGTAGAGTCAAGAGAGAGCATGCTAACTTCCAATATAATTAATGTAGTCTAGAACATTCCCTAGAGTAATATAAATAGGAGTACGCATTTCATTTGCACTTGTCCAACATCCAAGTCTTCTAAATAGTATCTAGCATTGTAACCTAGCATCCAACCAAGTTCCTTAGCTTTCCTTTCTTTGTACAAAATATTTGATCTTAATACAAGTCTTTTTGCCAACAACTTGTGCCTTAACCGTGTGAAAGCACTTGGCTACTTTGCTTGCTTGACTTAGAGATCATCCAAGGAGCTTAGCTTGACACTTTAGGTGTCCTATAAAGGTTCAAAGGCCGAACCACTCCATAGGGCATCATGGCTAACAAACAAATTCGGCAGCGCCAAGACGAGTTACACACATATGTGTCGATGCTTTGTTCCGAGGGCGGCACAAAATTAGGTGGGGGAGAGTGTGATGTCCCACCACATTATGAGCCAAATAAAGTGCACAAGGCAATGGAAGTTTCTAGAGAGGCCAAGAGTGGTCTAGAGTATGGAAGAGTCTAGAATCTTGAAGGCCCTTGACATAGGGCTTCCTTGGAATGAGTAAAAGTATCTAAGATTATGGGAGAATATTGGTTGGAGTATGAAGGAACCGGTTGAAAGATGAGTTTTGAAGATGACAAAGGACCTGGTGCTAAGTGGACCATGAAAAGGTTCACAGTTGAAGTGAGAAAACTGAGCTGTTCAACAGGTTGATCGAGTTAAAGTTGAAGAAAGAGAAAGAGAACAGCTGGAGTCAAAGTTCAAATCCTACCGGGAAAAGAAGAAGCGAGAAGCAATGCTGAAAAGAAACGCGGTTCCTAAACGAAAAAGGATTGGAAACTAAGGAAAATTAATTTAGGTTTTAAATAAGGCAATATGGGTAAACCTTATTTGAAACTGATTCCAAAGTGGAAAAGAAATTCTAAACTTAGTTGGATCCGGCTAAGTCTAACTCCTATATATACAAGTTAATTTGGCCAGAGTCATCACGCACAAAAGACATCTCAACAGAGCAAACCAAGAACAATCAGATCATGAGAGACTTTGTGTGCAAGAACAAAGGCTGAGCAGCAGAACCTTGTGAAGGAGCAGTTTCATAAATAAGTCTGTTGTCTTAGTTATTTGTTATAGGCTATTGAGTTGTAATCTATCAGCTTGTTTAGAAGCATATAGTAGAGATTACTCTATGTGGTGAAGTAGAGTTAACCTTACCAACTAACGTGTGGCTTGGAAGGTTCTAGGTGCTAGGGGGTTCTAGTTCCTTGATTACATTACGTTGTAGTCTAAAACTTGCTCGGGTTTTCCTTTAGTGGAAGAGTTGAAATCACAAGAGTTTGGGTCGTATTTTTTTATCGCTTGAGCAAGGATTTTTCCACGTAAAAATCTTTGTGTTATTTACGTTTCCGCATTAAGTTTAGTTTCAGAGATAGGTGAAACTTGCAAGGAACCTAGTTCTTTCTCAGTTAGGCGATAAAGATTAAAGGCAAGTTTTAGGATTGAAAAATCGAGTAAGGACCCTATTCACCCCTCCCCTCCCCTCCCTCTAGTGTCTTACATAGGTGCATGATGTTTGGCATTTTATGCCAACGTTTCCTTAATATTTCCGCATGTTTGAGCTTGTTATTCGCTCGTTTTATAGTTTATGAATGTGGTTTTGCACTAATTTGATGTCGTGCGTGTGTAGGTTGTTACGCAGTGCATTTGGAGCTTTTAGGATCATGATTGAGCAAGAAATGATTGGAAATTGATTGAGGATTGGATTGAGCACACGAGGGCACGACACGAGGCGAGTTGCGGAGCGAGGAAGGAATGATTTTTGCCTGGCGCTTTGGGGCACGTGGCGCACTAGTTATAGCACCCAGTGCCTTGGCGCGGTTCTCCACGCGGCGCGTCCCTAAGGCGTGCCAACTTCGACGACTTCTGATTGTTGTAGCGCGATCGTGGGCGCGAGGCGCCCGTTATAGCGCCCCTGGAGCGGATTTTTACTTCCTATTTCGTCTAGGCTTGGGTCTAACTTACTACTAGGTGTTTGTAAACCTTATAAATACTACTTTACTTAGTTTTTGAAAGGAGTTCTTACTTTGGAGCAAATTGAGAGCACCATACTTCATTGAACAAGGGTTTATTCCTAATCTTTCATCTATTACATCATTTACATCATTATTACATCAAATCTTTGCCTTGTGATTATGAATATGGGTGGCTAAATATTACGTTCTAGAGTTAGAGTATTACATGAAAGTTGATTGTTTGAAGATTGATTCTCATTAATTGAATCCCATAACGAGTTGCTTATTCTTTCTTGATTTCACTTGTGTAATTATTAGAGCTCGATAATATGCATTATCTATGGTTTTTAGATTGAACTCGAAAGAGGGAATTTAATTACGTAATAAGAAATAATAGAACTAGTTTGTGGACCCGGGCATCGGGGAACCAATTTGTGAGTAGGATAGACATATACTTGCTCGCCTATTTTAACTCATTACAGAATTCGTTAATGCGTGCATGTGATTTAACCCATAGACATATAGGGATTGAAGTAGCTTGCATAGACTGTGAAGAACTGAAAGGTTTTCACAGTTACATTTACTCTGTCAGTTAGTAACCCGGGATTTAAGAAGTGGAATCAATTGAATAATTCAGCTGGATTGTTCGTAACTCTGACCCTAGACCGTCCTCTTAATATTGTTAACAACCAAAGTATTGCATCATTGCTTGATTACACTTCTAGCACTTTAATTACTGCTTTTTAGTTACTAAAACTCTCACCATCAAAGAAAAAGATCCCTGAATAGTTTGTTTAGAAATTGTTTGTTAAGTATTAGTCTGCATAGTCCTCGTGGGAACGATACTCGATTTATCACTTTATTACTTGTCGACCGCGTATACTTGCGTGTGCGTTGGGAGCAACAAGTTTTTGGCGCCGTTGCCGGGGACTATTACTGACTAATTTTTTTTTGAACGATTACTTAATTTCTATTCAGGTTTAATTTTTTGTTGAGTTTCTTGTGCTATTTCAGGCTACAGGTTTTGCATGCAAAGGAATAGAAAGGACGAACCACTCGCACCTTTTGATCCCGAGCCTGAAAGAACCTTGAGAAGGGTAAGAAGAGAGGCGAGAGATCGAAAAGCACTAGCAATCGTACTTGCTTCTTTACCTATTGAAATGGCCTCTTCCTAGGCTGGGAGGAGTAGCGTCAAGTATTGTGAAGCCCGCTATTACCGGGCACTTTGAGATCAAGCCCGGCATGATTCAGTTGCTGCATGTGACGGGGCAATATGCTGGATTACTTCATGAGGATCCACAGCAACACATTCAGAACTTTCTGGAGATCAGTGATACTTATACACCAGCGGGTGTTCCTACTGATTATGTTCGTTTGACTTTGTTCCTATTTTCACTGATTGGGACGGCAAGGAAGTGGTTAAAGGCTGAAAAGCCTGGGTCTATCACTACTTGGGAGGATTCGGCTAAGAAATTCTTGGCTAAATTTTATCCGTCTGCCAAGACAGCCCGGCTGAGGAGTGAAATCATGTCCTTCAGGCAGATAGAAGGAGAATCGTTGTATTCAGCCTGGGAGAGATTCAAAGCTCTATTGAGAGATTGTCCACACCACAACCAATCTAATGAGGTTATTGCACACACTTTTGTTGAGGGGTTGAACCAGCAGACTAAGATCGTGGTAGATGCTGCTGCTGGAGGCCAAGTATTGGCTTTAAATTTTGATCAGATTTATGATTTACTTGACAAGTTTTCGCAGAGCAATCCTGATTGGCAGGGTGTTGGCAGAGCTACTACGCAGAAGTCTGCTGGGGTACTTCAATTGGATGCAGTTACAGAGCTAAGGGCGAAAATAGATGCTATTTCCAATCAGATCAGCAAGCTGACCCTACAGGCTAAACCACCAGCAGCTCTAGTGCAACAACTTCAAGTCTTTTGTGAGGTTTGTGGAGAAGATCATACTACTGAAGTCTGTCCATCTAACCCAGAGTCAGTGTATTATGTGGGTAATCAGAACAGGTCACAGGGTCAGAATCGCAATCAATATGGTAATAGCTATAACAAGGGTTGGCGTAATCACCCAAATTTTTCTTGGAGGGATAGTCGTGAGCAGCCTCAAGGCAATGAGAGATCCCAAAATGCACCACAGCAGGGGTCACAGTCACAGACTCAGCCACAGCAGTCTAATGTAGTGGAGGATATGCTTAGGAAAATTCTTGCAGGGCAGCAAAAGCTCATTGATGATCAAGCATCTCAGGCACAAACAATTAAAAATTTGAGCAATGCGCAGAAAGATCTTGAGAGACAATTGGGGCAGCTAGCTGGAGCACAAAATAATAGACCTCGGGGTGCTTTACCGAGTGATACAGAGAAGAATTCGAAAGAATTTGTGCAAGCAGTTACTTTGAGGAATGGAAGAGCTCTGGAAGAAGTTCCCCCAAAGCCAAAGAAGCCTATTGGTGAGTTAGAGCCCAATGCTGATAGAGAAGTGGAGAAAGAAGCAGAGAAAGTGATAGCAAAGCAGCCCGAGTCTGTTATTGTGAGACTACCACCACCTTTCCCTCAGAGACTTCAGAATCAGAAAGTTGATGCAGCATGCAAGAAATTCTTGGAGATATTGAGTCAGATTCAGGTAAATATTCCTTTGGTGGAGCTTTTGCGGGATGTTCCCAAATATGCTAAATACATCAAGGATATTGTTGCTAACAAGAGAAGACTGACTGAGTTCGAGACAGTTGCACTCACTGATGAGTATAGTTCCAGAGTTAGAAGCAAGCTTCCTCAGAAATTGAAGGATCCTGGCAGTTTCACTATTCCCTTGAAAATTGGGGAACATGAGGTTGGGCGAGCTTTATGTGATCTGGGCGCTAGTGTGAATTTAATGCCTTCATCAGTTTCTAGGAAGCTAGGCCTGGGTGAACCACGACCCACTACTGTGACTCTGCAGCTGGCTCATAGGTCTTTGACATGCCTCGAGGGGATTATTGTGGATGTGCTTGTACAAGTGGGTCAGTTTATATTACCTGTTGATTTTATTATTCTTGATTATGAAGCTGATCCTGAGGTTCCTCTCATATTGGGAAGAGGATTTTTGGCTACTGCTGATGCTGTTATTAGAGTCAGAGCTGGAAAGATGATCATGAAGGTAAATGGGGAAGAAGCTGTGTTTAATGTGTTCAGAGCTACCCAGCTTCCTTCTCATTATGAAGAGTTGTCCATGGTAAAAGTGGTAGATGATGAGCTGACTGCTGATGAGAGATCATTCTTGGCTTCTAATGTTGATTCTTTAGAAAGGGCACTCTTATGTGATGATGATGATATCTTGAAGGATGATGATATTGAAGAATATTTGGAGGTTCTTAATATGCAGAGTAGATTCATCCCAGTGTGGAAGAAATTTGAGGAGCTTGATAGACCGTTGACCTTAACTTCTGCTAAACCGTCTATTGAGAGAGCTCCTACTCTTGAGCTCAAACCTTTACCCGCGCATTTACGTTATGCTTATTTGGGTGAAGGTAATACCTTGCCTGTGATCCTTTCTTCTTTGTTGTCTGATGTGCAGGTTGAAAAAGTGTTGAGGGTATTGCGAGAGCGCAAGAGAGCTATTGGCTGGACTATTGCTGATATTAGAGGGATTAGTCCTTCGCTCTACATGCATAAAATTCTCTTGGAAGAAGACCATAAGCCATCTATAGAGCAGCAGAGGAGACTAAATCCAATTATGAAGGAGGTGGTGAAGAAAGAAGTTATCAAGTGGCTGGATGCTGGTATTATTTTTCCTATCTCTGACAGCAAATGGGTGAGTCCAGTGCAATGTGTTCCTAAGAAGGGGGGCATGACAGTGGTGAAAAATGAGTATAATGAGTTGATTCCTACAAGAACAGTTACAGGGTGGAGAATTTGCATTGATTATAGGAAGCTGAACAAGGCCACCAGGAAAGATCACTTCCCATTCCCTTTTATTGATCAGATGCTGGATAGACTTGCAGGGCACGAGTATTACTGTTTCTTGAATGGGTATTCGGGCTACAATATAATTGTGATAGCTCCTGAAGACCAAGAGAAGACTACTTTTACTTGTCCATATGGCACCTATGCATTTAGGAGGATGCCATTTGGGTTATGTAATGCCCCGGGGAATTTTCAGCGGTGCATGATGGCTATTTTCACCGATATGGTGGAAAAATTTGTGGAGGTATTTATGGATGATTTCTCAGTGGCTGTTGACTCTTTTGATGAATGTTTGAAAAATCTTGATGATGTGCTGAGCCGTTGTGAAGAAACAAATCTGGTGCTGAATTGAAAAAAATATCACTTTATGGTTCAAGAAGGCATAGTACTTGGGCACAAGGTGTCAAAGCAAGGGATCGAGGTTGACAAAGCGAAGATTGAGGTTATTGAGAAATTACCACCACCTATCTCTGTTAAGGGGGTGCGTAGTTTCTTGGGACATGCAGGGTTCTATAGACGTTTCATAAAGGACTTCTCCAAAATTTCCACTCCCTTGTGCAAATTGTTAGAGAAGGATGTGAAATTTGTGTTCAATGATGCTTGTCTAAAGGCATTTGAAGAGTTGAAGAAAAGGTTGGTGACCGCACCAATCATCATTGCTCCTGACTGGTCTTTGCCTTTTGAACTGATGTGTGATGCGAGTGATAATGCTATTGGGGCTGTTCTAGGCCAAAGAATTGTAAGAATCTTTCACTCCATTTATTATGCAAGCAAGACGCTTGATGCAGCCCAGTCTAATTATACCACCACTGAGAAGGAGTTGCTAGCCGTAGTTTATGCTTTTGATAAATTCAGATCTTATTTGGTTGGCACTCGTGTTGTTGTCTACACAGATCATGCCGCAATCCGGTATTTGTTTGAAAAGAAGGACTCCAAGCATAGACTCATTAGATGGGTTCTCCTATTGCAAGAGTTTGATGTAAAAATTCGAGATCGCAAGGGGACTGAGTATCAAGTAGCTGATCATTTGTCAAGACTGGAAAATAGAGATCATATAGATGAGGGGCCTGAGATTAAAGAGGTATTCCCTGATGAGCAACTTTTTGCTCTAGATGCAGCTGAGGTGCCATGGTATGCTGATATGGTGAACTTACTTGTGAGTAATGTGTATCCCCCTGGGGCTACTGCTGAGCAAAAGCGTAAACTCCTTCATGAGAGCATATTTTATGTGTGGGATGAGCCCTATTTGTACAAGATAGGCGTTGATCAACTAGCTAGGAGATGCATTCCAAGGGAAGAACTAGAGCCGATTCTACAGAGCTGCCATTCCTCTCCTTATAGTGGCCACCTTGGTGGAGATCGAACAGCTGCAAAAGGTACTTCAGTCTGGTTTCTTTTGGCCTACTTTATTTAAAGATGCCCATGCCTTAGTGAAGCAATGTGATCGTTGCCAAAGAACGGGCACTATTTCTAGGCGTCACGAGATGCCTTTGAACAATATCCTGGAGATTGAGTTGTTTGATTGTTGGGGGATTGATTTTATGGGTCCATTCCCACCTTCTATGGGCCATAAATACATCCTCGTAGCAGTTGATTATGTGTCTAAATGGGTGGAGGCTATTGCACTTCCAACAAATGATGCGAGTGTGGTGGTGAAGTTCGTGAAGAAAAATATTTTCACTCGTTTTGGGACACCGCGGGCTATAATCAGTGATGAAGGTACACACTTTTGTAGCCGGTTGTTCAATAAATTGTTGGCCAAGTATGGGGTTCGTCACAAGGTGGCCACTACTTATCATCCCCAAACTAGTGGCCAAGTGGAAGTATCTAATAGAGAGATCAAGCAAATCCTTGAGAAGACTGTGAATGCCTCGAGGAAGGATTGGGCTATGAAGTTAGATGATGCTCTCTGGGCCTATCGAACTGCATTTAAAACACCTATTGGAACCTCTCCATATAGGCTTGTTTATGGTAAGGCCTGTCACTTGCCTGTTGAACTAGAGCATAAGGCGTATTGGGCAATTCAAAAGTTCAACCTTGATATGGCCTTAGCGGGTGAAAAGAGGATGCTTCAATTGCATGAGCTTGAAGAGTTCCGGTTCCATGCATATGAAAATGTGAAACTGTATAAGGAACGGACAAAGAAGTGGCATGACAAGCACATTGAGCGTCGTCAGTTTGAGCCCGGGCAGCGGGTATTGTTGTTCAACTCGAGGTTGAAATTATTTCCGGGCAAGTTGAAGTCTAGATGGTCGGGAACTTTTGAAGTTGTTCGTGTTACTGCACATGGAGCGGTTGAATTAAAAGCCCCGGATTCTGAGAACACATTCTTGGTAAATGGTCAAAGGGTGAAGCATTATTGGGGAGGTTCGGTGAATCACCGTACTACCATTACTTTGAGGGACCCTTGATTAATACCCGTCGTGCCACGACGTTAAATAAGGCGCTTCTCAGGAGCCAACCCGAGTTTGTACTTGTAATAGTTTAGTATTTTTTTTGTTTTATAGTGTCACGTAGTTTTTTGTTTTTGTGTGTCATTTTTGTAGGTATCAGGAGAGCTAAAAAAGGTGACATTAATGTATTGCGGGGTACGGGATGCCTCGAGACATGTCCCGCGCTTGGGTTCGCACTTGGAATAGAAAATTTGTGCGAAAAAATGTGTTCGGGCGCGTTTGGGGGTGCCCCGCGCCTCCCTACGCGCGAAATGGCACGCTGAAGCAAAAGGCCTGGCGCGTTTGGGAGCGCCCCGTGCCTCCCAACGCGCCGGGTCAAGCAGAATGTTGGTTTTGGCTCGCGCGTTTGGCCCGCGCCGCGGAGGCCAACGCGCCCGGCCAATGTTTTTCAAAATTTCGGGTCAAACGGGTTTTGACCCGCGACCCGGTTTCCCCCAACCCCTTATACCCGATTCCTACACTATTTTCTTCACTATTTTCACTTTAATTACTCCCTAAACACTCCCCAATCCATCTCTAACTCTTGGAATCATTCCCAATATTGTTGCAATCCATTCTAACACTTTCAAGTAAGTAAATTCTTACTTTTCTCTCTCCATTACATGTATGTTGAACTAATTTTTTTCCATGGTAGGTTTCTTAACTGGTTGCAAGTTTATGTATAAATACTACTCTTGATGTGCTTAAATTGTTCATTGTGCTTGATAGTTAGATTGTGACTTGTAAAAAGAGATCTCCCAACAATTTGGGAGGGTTAGCACATTCCAAAAATCATTGAACTTGATAGTTTCAAAGTGTGCACACCAAGTGTTTGTGAAAAAGCCTCAATGATGAAAATTGTATAACATTGTGAATTCTTGAGTAGCAATGCAATCCTTAGGCTTATTATGAACATTAAGTGTATCACACACATAAGAATTGGCTATGATGCACCCATACTAGCTTGATCTTGATAACCACAAAGGTGGCATCTTTTGCACAAAGCTAGTTTTGTTTAAGTGTGGGGTTGCTTGTGCTATTGAGTTGAGTTGATTGACACATAGAGTGTGTGATAAGTGTGGGGTGGTACCCTACCAATTGAGCTTGAATTGTATTTTTGGTGCTTAATTTGACATCTCACATTGATCTATTGTTGTGTAGGTACCATGATGACCACACCTCTACCAAGAAAGAGTTCTTCATCTGCCTCGGCCCCGAGGAGAGCACTCCAAGCCGGGCCTTCTTCTACAAAGCAAAGGCCAAGGCAAAAATCCCTAAGGACGTGGTGCCGATACCACGACCCGGGGGAAAGACACGATATGGCATCACTTTTATGAAGAAAGGTGAGTGCCAAACGTGGTATTAAAATGTGAGGCTTGCGGGGTACATCCCCGAGCAAGCAATTGACAAGCGGAGGGTTATGCAAAAATTTCGAGGGGTGGCCGATGTGATAGTTGCTTTACATTGGGACTCGGTATTTGAGAGTCCGGGGCATGACAACCTTGATTTAGTGCAAGAACTTTACGCAAACTGGGAGCCGGAGGAGGCATGGAAGGAGGATGACATGGTCACAGTGAGGGGGGTGAGAGTGAAGCTAGACCACACGGCATTGAATGCCTTTTTGGGGGTCGAGGACCCTGATTATGATGATCTGAAAGAGTTCATTAAAAAGCCTGACTATAAGGCTCTGCGGGATACACTCTGTGGCGAGAGCTCCACTCATAAGTGGGAGCGCAGTGTGTCCGGAAGTCACAAGTATATGTTCTTCTCGCAGTTTCTCAAACCGGCTCGCGTGTGGATGCGCTTTATAAATGCACGCATATTACCATCTTCTCATTATTCCGAGGTAACCAAGACTCGGGCGTGCATGGTATATTTCTTTATGACCGGGAGGCTGGTCAATATCGGCTACTACATGTTGCGACTGATGAAGGAGCAACGGGGGCTAGATTCATGTAGTTGCCTGTACTTTGGGAACATCCTTTCCAGGTATTTGGAGCAGGCTGGAGTCCCCGTGGATGAGATTGGGGATCACATTGTCCCTGACATCGGGAAGCCGTTTGATATTGCCTCGGTAGAGGGTGTGACCACTACTGCACCGGTGAGACTGAAGGCTGACGAGTGGCGGGAATCAGACGCCAACTTGTCTGCACGTCAGTATTTGATGATGGAGCAGATGGCCCGGCGGTCGGGCGTGGATATGACAGCTATTGATCGCACTGTGCCTCTACTGGAGACCTCGAAGCGCCTGCTGGGCATGACTCGAGCAGTAGAGATGCCTCTGGAGGAGGATGAGAACACTGATTCGGATATTGTTGATCGTGATCCGGACAGTGAGGCCGTGGAGACTGATGCTTAGGGTGGTGGCTCTGATGAGGAGGAGGACTAGGTCCGCACTCCTGCGCACTACCCAGTGTTAGTCAGCTGGATTTCAGGGCAGTTTTCTTTACTTTTGCACTTACTTCTTTGTCGCACTGAGGACACTACTTAGTTTAAGTGTGGGGTGGGGTACTGCCCTTTATCTATTTTTGAGGTTAGGAATGCATGTACCGTAGGATTTTATTTTGTCACTTGACTTTATTTTGATTTATTTCTTGCTTTAATATATGAAAAAAATTGAAAAAAAATAGAAAACAATGAAAAATTCTAAAAAGATTTTCCTTTTAGTTTTATTAGTGGTACATGTCATCCACCCCGCGGTTTTTCTTATGGCCTCGGTTCTTTTCCACTGGGAGACCTTTGAACCGGGTAGCTTTTTATTTTTAGGATTAGGATAGTTAGTATAGGTGACCCTAGACGAAGGAAATAGGTAGAATGCTAGGTGCCTTTGATTTGATTGATACCGGTGGACTTGAATTGAGTGCATGTGCTATTTGTGGTGTCCTTGAGTTTTAATTGTGATGCATACCTAGAGAAAAAATGGAACGACCCCCTTGAGATGCTAGAGTCCATTTGCTTGACTTTATTGTGAACATTGTGCATTAGTGCTTAATTTTCCACAAGTTGCACTCTAAATGCTTGATTAATTGAGAGTTGTTGATGGAGCCTTTTTGTGTGGATCATGTGCAATGTGTGTGTGAGGCATAAACTTGTTGCTCCATGTTTGCATATCAATGTCTAGAACTTGCCCCGTGTGTGTGCAAAGCGAAATCCTATGTTTGCTCTAGTCGGGAAATGATACAAGGCTTTCTTTTGATTTGCCTACCCTTACATATATACCTTGAAAAAAAAATGTTGTGATTTCTTTGACCCTTTTTGTTGGCACCCACATCCTGAGCCTACCCATTTGTTCTAAATTGTCTCTTTTGGCCCTTTACTCCTTAAGCACTTTAGTTGTATTGTGTTATTATTTTGGAGTTGTGGTTGGATATTGGGAGGTTTTTGAGTGGAACTAATGAAGAGGAATACTTGTTAAAATTGTGTAGTAGTTGTTTATGAGCATTGGCAAGGTTGGAAAATAATGAAATTGAAAGGAAAAAAAAAAAAGCAAAGTTGAAAAGAAAAAAAATTGTGGAAAAAGAAATAAAGATTCCGCCCTCGGAGCAGGAGGATTCCGCTCCATTCATTTGGCACATGTGACCCTTCGCATCATATTTCATTTCATCTCACTTCATTTCATTTCATCTCAATTCATACCATTGTGTAGACTTACGGTACATGACTACTGTTCTGCTTATTTGTGTATTGCATATTTGTTGATATGTTTTTGGCACGCATCCTTGGTTGAGTTTACAAGTTTCTTACGTGTTTCCGGTTGTTATCTGGCTCTGCCTTTTTATAATTTAAATAAAAGGAATTTGGTCTATCTATTTCTTTTCTCCCTGGCTAGCTATCCTATTCTTTGAGGTGGCTAGTCTGCCCCACTTATTGAGTCCTTTTGACTCACCCTTGTATGTTGTTTGTTTCTTGTCTATCTATTTCGTTTCGGCAGGATCGCTCCAGGATTGAGTTCGCCACGTTGTGAAGGAGCGAAGACGACTTCAGCTGTCAGGGTGAGCCAGCTTTTATTCCGGATGGCCACCAGTTTACTGGTTGTTATTTCAGTTGCATTTTGCTCTCGTCAGGAGGTATTTGTCTTCTTTTGTACCCTTAGATGTCTAGTCTGGATAGCCCTAAACCTAGTATGTTGGGTAGTCAGCTGTAATTTCTTTTGTACAGCTTAGAGGTATCAGTATGTCTGTGTTTTTTTTTAAAGTCTTGTCTTTATTTGTGAATTGTTATATTTATTTTCCTGATTTAATTGGTAAAGGTTTGCCCGACAGGTCTAGGGGAGGATGTCGGGTGCCCGCACAGCCTAACCGGATTCCGGATCGTGTCACACAAATTCTGCTATGTCATACTTCATTCCGTACCTCTAATAAATCTGCTTAAGATCATGGTACATCTTAGTCGAACCTGGATGAACAGTGTATTTGGAATGATGTGCCTCTATCATAATCTGTCCACGTAAATCTGCAACATCAGGGACACAAAGTCCTTCTTTATACATGAGAACACCATCAGTAGTAACCCTTTATGGTGACTCCGGTTTTCTTCTGGCTATCTGTCTGTATTTAACTAGAACTGGATCCTCATACTGACGCTGTTTTACTTCAGAAAATTTAGAGTTAAAGGTCTAGTGCAGCTTGTCGACAATCCATCATTGGTGTGTATATCTCTTTCACACCTTAACTCTTTGATAAGTTACTTTAGCATTATAACAGCACATGTAATCAACTTTGTTGTTGGTATTCTGCCTCAGCTCATGGTCCAACTACATGTCTATTTTATTTTCACTTTTTCAAATCATAATACTTCCAATTCAAAGACAATACCCCGAGGTAGATGTTCAGTCTGAAGATCATTCTCGGTCTACATCATACTATCCAGTAGTAGTTGCATGGTCCTTATCCTTATCCGATAGGTCCTGTTCAGATGAACCTTTGAAATACATTAGGATATGAGTAACTACATTCCCACAAGGAGCTTGCGGAACAACACTAACATCAACTGAGGTGTTGCATAGTGCGTTCGTAAAAATAATATAGCTTGTATCAAATCTTCTATAGTATGTAATGACAAGGTACTTCAAAAGCTTCCCCTATTGCATCAAGCGTGAGCTAATTCTTAGTTCCATCGACCTGTTCTATATCGAAAGGTATATCGAAGAGGTAATTGTCGGCTGAATCATGTTAACCCATTCAAAGTTTCGTGTATCTTTGTTTCGAAAATATAGAACTCTCTTCTTATGATCGAGGAAGGATCAGCTTAGTCAGAATAAGATGTGTAATGGCATTATCATATCATCCAGATACTCCCTCCATTCCACTTTATTTGATGTTTTTCACTTTTCGATGGTCAAGTTGACCAATTTTTGAATTCAAATTGAACTAGATTTAGTCAATATTTTAAAATTATAATTTAGATATTAAAAAACTACACGAAAAGTACTATAAGTTGCAATTCTTGTCATATTAATATGGTGAAGAAATATATCTCAAAATGTTGGTCAAAGTTTACATTATTTGACTTTTAAAAAAGGAAAGTGATCAAATAAAATGAAACGGAGGGAGTATATTTTATTCCAAAAATTCGATATGCGTGTTATAATTCTGATTCTATAATCATGAGATAATGTCTGTAGCGTAGTTTATGAAGATTGTGCAAATTCTCTTGTTATCTGCGTGAATGTTGCTTTAGATTTAGGCTCGTTCGAGGAAGTTAAAACAAGATGAGGCAATTGATGTGGAAGTAGAGATTCCAAGGCGTGAAGTTGATGATGAGGAAATCCCTCAAGAACCAAGTGCCGAAGTCACTACTCCTCAAAAACCCAAACTAAAGAAAACTCCACCACCCAAGCAAAGCCTTCCTAGTCCAAACTCAATTCCCAAAATTCCACTTTCTTTCCCACAAAAGAGTATGAAACAAAAACAAGCATCTCAAGCTAAGAAAATTTGGGATAAAATAGCATCAACATCCATAAACCTCTCTTTGGTTGATACTTTGAGCCAAATGCTAAATGTTGCAAAGCTTGTGAAAGATCTTGTGGTCAAGAAGAATTATGAAGATTATGAGCAAGAAAGGTAACTCATCAATGTAGTTCAATTGTCTCAAAGCATATGACAAGGAAGATGGAGGATCCCTATGCCTTCAGGGTTCCATGTACAATTGGAGGGACACATTTCCCTAAGGCTTTATGTGATCTTGGAGCAAGCATCAATTTGATGCCGTATGCAGTTTACAAGACTTTGACTACCAAGAAAGTTCCAAAGGCTACCAACATGAATTTGCAAATCGTGGACCGCTCCATGAAGCAACCGATTGGAGTTGTCACCAATGTTCTAGTGAAAGTGGAGAAATTTATATTTCCGGCAGATTTTGTGATACTTGATTGCTCGGTGGACTTTGATGTCCCCATTATTCTCGGGCGTCCATTTCTAGCTACCGAGAGAGCACTTTGTGATGTGGAGAAGGGGGAACTCACTTTTCGATTCAATGGTGAGAAGGTTGTGTTTCATATATGCAAAATATTGAAACAACCAATAGAGGAGGAAGCCACTTGTTCTTATGTGGATATGGTTGTGGATGCACTTGTGGAAAAAAAGAGTGCTCTGATGAGTCAAGCAGATGAATTAGCCGTGGTGATTTGGAACATGGATAGTGATAGTGAAGAGAGTATTGCCGACTGTGTGAAGGCATTGGAAGGACTTGGCACGAAACCTTATGTTCCTAAAAAGCTGTCCCTTGATCTGGAAAACCGAACAACTCCTCCCACAAAGCCTTCTATTGAAGAACCTCTAAGCCTTGAACTCAAGGTACTCCCAAGCCACTTGAGATACACTTTTCTAGGCCAAAGCTCCACTCTTCCCATAATCATCTCTTCCCACTTAACCAAAGTGCAAGAAGACCAATTAGTTGGAGTGGTGAGAAGGAGTATTAAAGCAACTGGGTGGACTCTTGCGGACATAAGGGGAATTGACCCGGGAGTTTGCACTCAAAAGATTCTTCTTGAAGAAGGATGTAAGCCAACGGTGGAACATCAAAGGAGGTTGAATCCTCCAATGCAAGAAGTTGTCAAGAAGGAGATCATAAAGTGGTTAGATACGGGGGTGATTGTTCACTCTTCGATAGTGCATGGGTTTCATCCGTTCAATGTGTGCCAAAAAGGGAGGGATGACGGTATTTCATAATGAAAAAGGTGAAGCTATATCAACTCGAACCGTGACCGGTTAGCGAGTATGCATGGACTACCGTAAGCTTAACAATGCAACAAGAAAAGATCACTTTCCCTTACTTTTCATTAACCAAATGCTTGATCGTTTGGCGGGCCGTGCTTACTATTTTTTTCTTGATGGATATTCGGGGTACAATCAAGTCTCAATTGAAGCAAATGATCAAGATAAGACAACCTTCACATGCCCATATGATACTTTTGCATTCCGTAAAATGCCTTTTGGACTTTGTAATGCTCCGGCTACTTTTCAAAGGTGCATGCTTGCACTCTTCCATGACATGGTGGAAAACTTCTTGGAAGTGTTCATGGATGATTTCACCGTAGTGGGTGATTCTTTTGAAGATTGTCTATCTAACTTGGAGAAAGTCTTAGAGAGGTGTGAAGAAACCAAACTTGTGCTAAATTGGGAGAAATGCCACTTTCTTGTTCAAGAAGGAATAGTCCTAGGGCACAAGGTGTCCAAGAAAGTAATTGAAGTGGAATATGCAAAAATTGAAGTCATCTCAAAACTTCCACCTCCTACAACCATCAAGGGAGTGAGAAGCTTCTTGGGACATACGGGATTTTATCCACTTCATCAAAGATTTCTCCAAGATTGTCAACCTATTGTGCAAATTATTAGAATAAGATTCTTAGTTTGAGTTCAATAAGGCATGGTTGAAAGCATTTGAAGAGGTGAAAGTGAGATTGACAGCAACACCGATAATAGTGAGTCCAAAATAGGATCTTCCATTTGAACTTATGTGCGATGCTAGCGATGTTGCATTGGGGCCCGTGCTTGGCCAAAGGGTTGAGAAGACGTTTCATCCTATCTACTATGCTAGCAAGACCATGATGGGGCTCAAAAAAAATTATACGGTGACGGAGTTGCTAGCTATTTATTTGGCTTTGAAAATTTTTGATCTTACTTGGTTGGATCTAAGGTCATTATGCGTACTGATCATTCCACAATCCGATATTTGATAGCCAAGAAGGATTCAAAAGCAAGGTTGATTCGATGGGTACTCTCGTTATAAGAATTTGATCTTGAAGTACTTGAAAGAAAGGGAATCGAGAATCAAGTGATGGACCACTTATCCCGTTTGGAGGAGGAGGGTCGCCCAAAAGAAACCCTTGAGATCAATGATTCTTTTCTGGATGAGAGGCTATTGGCGGTATCTTGGGAGGAAATCTCTTGGTACGCGGACTTAGCCAATTATGTTGCAAGTGGAGAGATCCCGGAGGATTTCTCACTCAATCAAAAGAAGAAGTTGATCAAAAATACCCGAAAATACTTTTGGGATGACCCCTTTCTTTTCAAAGTATGTGTTGATGGAATGATAAGAAGATATGTTGCCGAAGCCGAACAAGGAGCTATTCTTGAA
This sequence comes from Petunia axillaris subsp. axillaris, assembly GCA_029990575.1. NCBI lineage: Eukaryota > Viridiplantae > Streptophyta > Magnoliopsida > Solanales > Solanaceae > Petunia > Petunia axillaris. Next base: position 26,125,474 of record JARKNS010000003.1, read on the forward strand.
GGATGTCATTCTGCTCCTTATGGAGGACATCATGGAGGTGTTAGAATGGCGGCAAAGGAACTTGAATGTGATTTCTTTTTGCCTACTTTGTACAGAGATGCTTATGATTACACAAAGAGTTGTGACCAATGTCAAAGAACGGGGGGAATTTCAAGAAGGCATGAAATGCCCCAAAACCCCATTGTGGAAGTTGAACTCTTTGATGTTTGGGGAATCGACTTTATGGGTCCTTTTCCAAGTTCTTATGGTATGATATACATCCTTGTGGCAGTTGACTATGTATCTAAATGGGTTGAGGCAATGACCTTACCGAACAATGAAGCTAGAAGTGTCACCGCCTTCCTCAAGAAAAGCATTTTCATAAGATTTGGCACCCTTCACACTATTTTATTCTTTCTCTTCCCTCCCTTATAAAGGGCAAAAAGTGAAAAGAGGGGGAGTAGGGATTCATCACCAATAATACCGGGCTTTATATGATCCTGATCAGTCATCAGTATATTTTAATATTCTGGATCCTTATGCATCATAAGTGATGGGGGAACCCACTTTTACAATCGGGCCTTTAGATTTTTGTTGGAGAAATATGGGGTAAGACACAAGGTTGCTATAATTTATCATCCCCAAACGAGTGGTCAAGTGGAAGTGTCAAATTGAGAGATCAACCAAATTCTAGCCAAGTGGGTTAATGTGAACCAGACGGATTGGTCCAAAAAGTTGGATGATGCCTTATGGGCATATCACACGGCATATAAAACTCCAATTGGGATGTCATCATTCCGATTAGTCTTTGGAAAAACTTGTCATCTCCCCGTGGAGTTGGAACATAAAGCTCTTTGGACATTGAAAAAGCTCAACGTGAATCGGGAAGAAGCTTCTAAATCCCGGGTGGAGAAGTTGCATGAACTTGAAGAAATGAGATTCCTTCCCTATGAAAATGCAAAGCTCTACAAGGAGAGGATGAAGATCATTCATGACAAGAAGATATGGAATCGTGCATTCAAGGCGGGGGATATGGTGCTATTGTTCAATTCAAGATTGTATCTATTTTTCGGAAAGCTGAAATCCAAATGGAGTGGACCTTTCAAAGTGGTGGAAACATCACTTTATAGATGGGTCGAGTTGCAAGAGAAGGGAAGTTCCAAAACTTTCCGAGTGAATGACCAACGAGTGAAACACTACTTGGGATGTGAAGCCGAACCTAGAAAGGTCACTTGCATCTACCTCTTAGATCCTTGAAGGATGAGGTAACATCATCGTGCCACGACGGTAAATCAAGAGCTTCTTGGGAGGCAACCCAAGTTTTACTTCTAGTATTTTTAGTTTTAAACAATGTAATAGTGTAAAAATTTCATGTGAAGTTCTGTGATGATTGCATTCGATCTTGGGGGAAGTGGTGTTAGTGAAGGGAAAATGCAAAAGAATGGAAAGTAAGAAAACCTGAAGGAAGTTGAAAAGTGGGGAAGACCGTCGAATGAAGTGCAGAAGCAAATTTACGGCCCACCAAAAGCATTGCGTGCCGCCGGTTGAATCAGTGAAGGAAATTTTTCTGCGGAATAGAGAAGTACTCAGCCGACCATTCGGCGAGTCGCAACTTTAACTCCGCAGACTTCCCTGTAGACTGACCCACTTGTGCACACAAATGAGGACTTACGTCCTGCACGCCAAGAATTCGATGACCCACCGAAATAGCGGCGAGCCGCAACTCTCATGGGCCTGGTCGGGTTACCCGACTATAAAAGGCCCCAGGTAAGTTTTTCTTTTTACTTTTCACTCCAACCCGTAAAAACCCACAACCCCATGACCGGAAACCACTATTCCGGTGCACCACCACTCCTACTAACACTCCAAATCACTCACACACATACTCAATATCACCGATTTACCACCAATCCCTCGCTTAAACTTCCGTTTCTTCTCAGATCCGTTAAGATACTCATCCCCTTGCTTTAAATTTCTATGTTTTACATGTGGGGTAGTTAAGAACATCATGTTGGGGGTGGGGGTTAGTGAATAACTTTTTCTCCTTATTTAGTTGATTTTAGGGTTTGTTCTTAGAATTTATTTCATAAAATTGGAACCCTAGAGTGAGATTTTGGATTTAAATTGCTTTAAGTGAAGAAAAGACTAGAAGAAGAAGAGTTGAAAGAAAATAACCAAAATTGAACTTGAATAAAACCATGAACATACCTTGTTCGCTTGTAAATCTTGAAAAGTCTTGAACTTGGTGTGATTTTTGGTTGAATTTTCATGAAAATTGGTTGAAAATGTGGTCTCATTCTTGAGAGAGTGTTCGAAACTGATAAGAAGTTGAAAAGACCACATGAGAGTGTATTTGGGGGTGTTAAGGGAAGTGAGATTAGAAAACTTAGAATCTGTGCACTGTAGTAAAAATTGGCCAAGGATTCAGCAAGCCGCCAATGAGGTAGCATCCCCCAAAATGTAGTGCGGAAGACACTCGGCGTGCCTGCAAGATCAAGTGCGGCCACCGGTTTCATCAGTGAGTTTAAAAATTATGCGAGTGAAGCTTGCCCCTCGCAATCTGAAAGGCGACCCGCCGCTCCTTGTCCATAATATGTTATGCGAGTCGCCGAGGTGAATTCTACTTGCAAGATAAAATGTGAAATTGATTCCGCGGATCCTCAGTTCCTTCTGCGGAGCCGCCGACTCTCACAGATTTTTTTTTAATTTCTACGGCTGGCACTGTCTTCTCGCAATTTAAGCGGTGCTCCACCGGTGCTTCTCAGCACTTGGTTCGGCGAGCCGCCTCTGCTTGTCTGCGAGCTTGCCCTTAGTTCTGCTGCCCGCCGTTTTGATTGCAACCCAAAAATCTGTTTGAGATTTCCATGTGTTCCACCACCTTCCATGAACTTCATATGCAATAGTTTAATGTAACCTTAGCTTAGTTTATGAATAGAATATTGTAGCGAATTTTAGATCTAACACTTATCTTAGAATTGATCTTGCCCATGTATCAAAATGGCACATCATCAAACACCACATAAAAGAGAAAGAAGGGATACTTCTCCACCAAATAGTTCTTCGGAGAGTGATCCTTTCGACAGTGATTTTTCTGAACGAACCATGTGAAGCAAACTTTGGCACTGATGGAGAGCATACAGTGCTCATGTGTGAAAGAAGAGTTGTACTAGACAGAGTAAGGTAATTCAACCCAACATTGTATAAAGCATTCCTTGGAACGGGATGGAGTGAGATATTCACAAGGAGATTGGGTGTAACTGCCGTGGAACTAGTAATGGAATTTTATGCTGCGCTGAGTGAACAAAATGGACCAAAATCTGTGGTCGAATGCAGGGGCACAACAGTGGAAGTTTCAGCAAGGGCCTTAAATCAACACCTCGAAATCCTAAACTTTGTTCCAGAAGTATATATGGCCAAGTTGGCTATGCGAGAGAAAATGCAAAGGAAGTGGTGGATTCCCATCATTGGTCGAGAAAGGAGGCTAGCGTGGAGTAGAGTTGTTGCCATAATCACAACCCAAGATATCAACTTTGAGGCCAAGGGTTGGAATACTATTGTTAGTTAAAAAATTCTACTAACAAGAGAGAGCCACATAGTTATATTGCGCTACTAACAAGAGAGAGCCACATAGTTATATTGCGAAGGGCAGTTATTATTGGCTTCATCATGAGTCGGATACCAATCAACCTGGGTGCTGAAATGGTGCAAGTAATGTTTGATGTGGCAAGAGTTGGTGATGGAAATTTCCCATATGCCAACACATTGACAGATTTTCTAATGGACCAGGGGTGTGACACTTCGGGATATGATGATTATGTATTTGCAAGAAGGGGCTTTAATTATATACTATTGAAGATGAAAACAACCCAATTCACCCAACACCTGCTGCACCCACTTATGGAGCACCATCATAAGCTGATAGATAATCATCTTCAAGAGCTCTTCCACCTCAGGTGCATCAAGCTGAAGCTGCCACTGCAAGTCTCACTCGGGAACTTAAGGAGCTGCAGGGCATGATGCAGGAGTTTGGGGTCCATTTGTGCAACATGCCTCGAATGCAACAACCTCCACCTTCATCACGCAAAGTCTATCCAACTGAATTTGACCAGCTAAGTGAAGCCATTGATGCACACACCAAGGATATCTTAAAGATCAAGAAGTGAATTCATGTGATTGCTATCACACATCGAGATATGGCAAACATCGTAAACGTGTTGTGGAGTGAAAGAGAGCAGAGACAAGAGAGGTCGAGTCAACCAACAGCGCCCAAAACTATGCACCAAATGAATATGAGAAGAATGAAAGAAGAGACACTTGGAGATTTGGGTGTGCTTATGAATAGAGAACTTGATGAAGAAATCTAAATGGATATGGCTAGGATGGCTTCAATGGAGGAAGCTGTTAGAGCAAGAGAAAGAAGAGGGCAAAGAAGTCAACAAGCCACAAAAGATCACGTTGAATGCAAGGGCAAAGAAATTGTCCGAGATGAATAGGGAGTCCTTCTCTCCCTTTTGATTAACCCCATTGAGGGTGGAGTAATTAATCATTTGTGATATGTCCTAAACTATGTTTTATGTTTATATGTTTTATGTTTAACTTAGGATGTTAACTTTAAATGTAGGATGTATGTTTGTGTTTAAAGTTCTTGTCTTTGTTAGTTGTGTTTATGTTCATAGTGTAATTGTTGTTAATTGCCTCATGGAAAATCCAAAAACATTGAAAAAAACCGAAAACCCAAACAAACTGAAAAATTTTGAAAATCCCAAAATGAAAAGATTTCAAAGGTGCTCCTGTGAATTACGCTTGGGATGCTGCCTTCTCTCCTCTGATTCACACTTGTTGCGATACGTAGGCAACCCTCATGAAACTCATTTTTACTTGGGCCTGAAACAACAAAAACCACCCCATTGTAAATACAATTTGTGTAAATAGCTTTGAATTAGTAAATAACATTCTTGGTTTTCTTTAACTCGGTTCTTTTCCCAAGAATGTAATTCTTTTGAACCGAGAACTTTTTAGGACTCTAATCATAGAAGGGCCATCCTTGGTTTTTCACTTGTTTGATACCAACACATTAGGAGCATACATGAGAAAGTTAGTGGATTGTTTATTGAGAGTTGCATCTATAACTTTAGGGTCTTTTGATGACTTTATGCATGTGTAGTGTAGGCTAAATCCTCACTTTAAGTGTATGAAAGTAGATGTTCTTATCTCTTGTCCCTTATGCTAGTGAGGTGAGTTCTTACTTAAAGCTTGTTAATTTCATATGCATTTAGAACTTGACTTGTGTGTCCTTGAAAATGAATTGAATGCCAAGTTAGTGGTTGGATAAGATTATAGACATTTCTTTGATCCATTTGATCCTTTCAAGACACCAAATGAAATTAATCCTCAGTTGGCCAACTTTGAGCCTTAATATTCTTTCTTTTGATAGCCACCCAAATAGCCCGAACCAATTCTAACTGCTTAAGAGCACTAACCTTCTCTGGGCCCTATCTCATTGAGGCATTGAAAGACGTGTAGGGGAGCAAGGAAATGAAAGCTAAGTGGCTCTTCAAAAAAGGAAGATGAGTGTATAGAAAAGTTGCAAGAGAGAAAAGAAGAAAATCAAGAAAAATAGAAAAAAAATAGCAAGAGAAAAATTGAAAAAGACCAAAAGAGAAAGGAGAAGCAAATGAAAGAATAAGAGCCACAAAGCAAAATCAAGAATGAAAAATTGGGAATAAGAGCTAAATGTGAAATGAAAGCTAAAAGTGAAATGATTGCAAAAGATGATGTAGTGCCCAAGGAGGGAATTTAGTTACTTCTTATCCAAAAGATACCCTACCTATATCCAATAGCCTATATTACAACCTTAGAAGTCCTATTTGATCCTCCATTAAGTGACATGAAAGGAAATAACAAGTGACACTAAGGCCAAGCCTATGACATTGCATGTGCTTAACTTGCATTCCTTTTTTAGAGTGAGAGGTTAAACTTGAGGGTCCCTTTTGTTTAAATTATATTCAGAGATATAGACCCATTCTTTGTGGTGAGAGCATTAAGGGACTTGAGACTTGAAGGTGCAACCAAGAGAGCCTTAGGTGAGTTGAGAGAGAAATTGTGCTACACATGCTTTAGTTACCACTAGAAGCTGTAGTAGATGTAGTTGTAACTTTGGCGCTTTTAGTTGATTGGTTGGATTCTCATGTGTGAAACTAAGTGTTAGTACCAAGCGAAGTCATGGACATCTCCTTGTCCCATTCCCTTGTTGAACTCAATCCCGGTGCTAAGAAAATGAAACATGAGATAGTTCTTAATGTTGTTTGAGGACAAGCAAAAGCTTAAGTTTCGTGGAGTTGATATGTTGGTATTTTGCGCTTAATTGCAACCCGTTTAGACTAGCTTTTATCCTTTAAAGTAATGTTATTTGAATGAAACTTATTTATTCTTCATGATTCAGGTTATTCAGAGAATTGATATACAAAGCCGGAGAAAATGTGAAAACGAGCAAAAACAAGTGCACTTTGGCTATAAATTGAAGAACATGAAGATAAGGCAGCAATTGGATCGGCGCCTCACCGAATCTGCGATTCAGGAGGTCAGCCATCCGCCGAAGGAAGGAAGAGTTCAAGTCAAATTAGCAACTTGAAGGGCGGATCGCCGAAGAAAGTGCTGAAAACAAGCGGCGACTCCACTGAGTAAAGGGCGAACCCGCCGCTGCTCACAGAAGTTTGGATTATCTGCGAAGTCCAAGAGTCGTCCACAATCGCAAGGGCACCCCGCCGAACCTGCATCAAAAGTAAAAAAGAATGATCAGTAAAATAGGTCTTCGGCGTGCCAGCAGTTCATTAGGCTACTCGCCGAATATTCGGCGGCCTGGCGTAAAACATGGAAAAATGGAAAACTTGTAAATGTTATACTAGTTTTCAAACCCATGCCTATAAATAGGCTGTTATTCCTCCGAGAAAAGAGAAGCTTTTTGAGCTTAGAATATTACTTTACACACTTTTGAATATTCTTGGAAGCTAAGGAAGGGTTTCCACTTGGATTTTACTGTAAGATTTCCATTTCTTCAATATATTCTTACATGATTCTTACCATTTGATCTTCTACTATGTGTGTGTTAGACCCTAGTATGAGTAGCTAAACTCATACTAAGGGTTTCATGAAAACTTGATTATCTTAGCTTAAATCTTGTACTTAATCTTATAAAATCAATGGGTTAATATAAATCTAGTTCTCCATCGTACTAGGGTTTGAGGCACGACCGTACTTGAATCTAACCCTACTATTCTTTCATCACCCTAGCGGGGTTGAAGGTGTAGGTTAATGGAAACTAGCGAGAATTTGGGTTATATTGGTTGCGGCCTACCCCTTCTAAAGAGGAAGACCTAAAAAGGTACCGCTCGGGTCTTTGGACTAGGGTTTCTAGCACTTTATCATTGACCCTAACGGGTTTGATGTGGTAAATCCTCCTTATCCTAAGAGGGTTTCGAGGAATACATTAGAGGTCCGACCACTGATGTTATCCATGTGATTTGTGAGGTTAATACAAGTATTTGGCTATGCGAATCTAGTTGGAGTGGATAAACCCCTAGCTCATTCTAATCGTTTACATCAACTATTATTTACTTGTTTTATGTTAGTTGCTAGTTGTAGTTGTAGTTAAGTTAATTTTACCCTTATTCGTCAGGAATATACGGAAAATTATTAGAACTCGTCACTATTTATTCTATGATTAATATATTGCTTTGCTAGCTCCTTGTGGAAATCGACCCTGACTCTTGTTGGATACTATTATCTTTGACGACCGCCCCACACCCTTCGTGGTGAGTGGATTGAGCGTGGATCAACTATGAATTTTTGTAAGACCGAGGATCAAATTGCTGACATCTTCACTAAAGCCTTAAACATGGTACAATTTGAAAAAAAACAGGCTTGAGTTAGGGATGACTAAGATACACTAATCGAGGCAGTACCTGGTTCTCCCAATGATTGGCTAGAGAAGTATCTTTGTTTACTTGGCTTAACTTTTTATAATTGACTCTACTTTTAAAACTTAATTGTTTTGCTTGCTAGCCTTGTTGGAACCTATTTTCATGAACTAGAACTTGGCAAATAACTTTTCAAGTAGAGGATAAGTTATGAAAAACCTGGTGCTCAGAAGTTTAGGTATGCATCCAATTTTACTTATTTAAAGTGTAACTTGTCTTACGTGGCCAATTTGTTACCATCTAACCTTATATGGCGCCGAATTACTTGTGATTAATTTAAAATTCAAATTCTATGAATCCGGTGACATCAGCTCCTATACGTAATAATGGACAGTTTCTTTTTCACATCCCATCAGCCCGTGTTCCACTTCCCGATAAAAACCGTCAGCCTTCTCTATTCTCTCACATAATTTGAAAGTATGTTATACTAAGTCATTGTTTCTATCGTGTCTAAACACAACTCTTTTCTGAAAACTCTTCCCATTCTCTCTCTAAAACTCCCAAAGTCTCTCAACATGTCTACTACATCCAAGAACTCAACCAACGATGCTTCTCCTAAACTTAACCAAAAAGCAAAGCAATTGGCAGCGAGCCGTTCAGTTGCTATGGCAAAGAAATTTACAATGTTAAGGTAGAAAAGGAGTCAGAGGAAGCTACGAGCAAAAAGGAAAGTGTTCCAAGTACTTTCGTGGTAGTAAGGGCTGAGACGAATCAAGAAACTACCCAAGAAGTTAAAAAGGTAAACCCTAGTTTCTCTACTGCTACAATTAATCTTGTTAGTAGCGTAGCCCTTGAGCCTGTAGGAGATTTAGGAAAAGAGATTGTGGTTGAGAGCTGAGAAAGAAAAGGAAGTGGTAGAGTAAGTTGCAAAATAAAAATCTGATCATGCAGAGGATACTGTAGGTGAAAAGGCGATTTAGGAACCTGTTCCTACGACAGTTCCATTAAATGAGGTTACTGTGATAAGTAGGGGTGAACATAGGGCGGTTTGGTTCAATTTTACCATTAACCAAACCAAACCAAACCAAATATATTGGTTTTTAAAATATTTAAACCAAACCGAACCAACATAAAGTCGGTTTTCTCGATCTCAATTTTTTTGGTTTTCTCGATTTCTTTGGTTTATTTCGGGTTTTTTCAGATGAAGTCTCTACAACAAAAAATATGCAAGTGCTGCTTTCAAATATTTCCTACAATAAACTATCTATGTATGTTCTTTATAGAAAATTAGACATCAAGAAGAATTACATATACATCTTAATAAGACAATGAAATGTAATGTACGTAAATTAGAAAACTCAAATATTATCAAGAAAGAGTACCAAGGTATTAATGATAATAACTTTTAAGTTGATGCTGCTTCATATAGCAAATGAATTAATCAAAATTTCTCTTGCATCTTATTCAGTAGAAGAAGCAAGCAGAATAAAATTTAGAAAATTAATATATTTTTGCTCTATTTGGGCTCTTTCTAGTGGGCTAATGTTGGGCTAACTTGATGATTTTATTGAAAATTATTAGCCCATGTTATAAATTATCAAAAAACAAGACAAACAAAGTTTAAAATTATATATAAAGAAGTTCATAAAGAATATTTTTTATGTATAAATATTTGAAAATAATATTTATAAAATATCGGTTCGGTTTGGGTTCGGTTCGGTCATTTTTTCCATAAACCAAACCAAACAAAACCAAATATGTCGATTTTTATATTTCGAAATCCAAACTAAATCAAACCAAACCAGGAGTTCTTTTTTTTTCCAATTCGATTTGGTTTATTGGTTTTGTTTGGTTTACCAGTTCAGTTTGTTCACCCCTAGTGATAAGAGTGGGAGAGGAAGAAAAATCTGCTGAACCTTCTAAGGAACTTGAGAAAGGACTTGGTTTGTTCTCTGGTTCTGTGGTAGGTGATGATGCAGATTTAAGAGAAATTGATGATTATGTTGATGAAAATCAAGAGGGAGTAGGTTATACTGAACCGTTGAATTCTGTTTATCCTGAGGGTACTGGAGCAAATCCAACTCCACAAGCTAGTGAGGGTTCCTCAAGTGAAACTGAAGTTGTGATTGTAGAGGAGTAGAGGAGGAAGTTGGATAAAAGGCCTATGAAGGAGGTTCAGAAGAAGGATGAGAAAAAGAGAAGATTGTTGAAAGAAGGTGAACATGTGGGTAGTTCCAAAGTTGGTAGTTCTGGGGACTTTGATGATGGAGTTGGTGAATGTAGTAAAAAGGTTGGTAGTCATGCCAGAAGGCCTGATGCTCGAGGTTCTATCAGGATACAATAAGAAAAAGCAGTGAAAGAACCCGAGGTACGCAGGAAAGGTTCAAAGGTGAAATTGATTAATGGTGAGGATAAGGAGGAAAAACAAAGAAGAGTGGACAGTTTAAGGAGATTTCCCCTGGTGAATGGTACAATTCTCACCGACCTTGAGTTGGAGGGCATGGCTCAGCTGGTGGTAAAGCTGAATGCTCAAGGTTGACTGAACCTGTTTCGGGATGAAACCCGCAAGCTTTATGAACAAGAGGTTCGAGAGTTTTACACCAATTGTGCAGTGAGTGAGGGGATAGTAACCACTATTGTGAAGGGGTTGGTAATCCAGTTTAATTGTTATGAGTTAGGTGTGATCCTAGGTGTTCCATCTCAAGGCTACAATGAGTATTTGATAAACTAGTGGCCGGCAAGAGGTGATAGTGTGTCTGCCTTGGAGGTATCTAGGAAGTTTTAATGAAGACCCAGGTTTTCTAGGGCAACCCAAGTGAAAAAGAAAGCAATGGCCCCGTTCCATTAGTTGCTGTTTGAGTTTGTGCTGAAGAACCTGTTGCAGATGTCAGATCGCCGAAGTGAGGCAAATTTTCTTGATTTGACTTATATGGACCTGCTGGATAGAGAGGTTCATACAAACCTGCCCGAGCTGATGATTAATCATATTGGGAGAGTAGTTGATATGGGTCTGGGAAAATATGCGTTGTTATATGGGTTTGTGCTGAGCAAGGTGTTTGAATTCTTTGGAGTACCTGCGGATAGGTGGACTGAGCCAGCTCACAATATGTGCTTGGGAGGAACATTATGAAAATCATGCGACTATAGACTGGAAGGTGAACCTGCAGAGGAACCAATCAATCTAGATGAGGAACCTGTGGAAGTGCCTGTTGCACGTGTGGATATGAGATTAGAGAGTTATCGGAGACAGCTTGAAAGACAGACTGAAGAGCTGGTATGGTTAAATGCAGAGAATGCCAGGCTTTTAGCTGAACTGGAGCGTGAACGAGAGGGAAACTCGCATCGTCTTGCCATGTTGCTTTCTCATTTCAATATCCCCGATATTCCCCAAGTCTGAACCAGTCCTTTCCTCACCCTCTTTAATTGGTTCTTGTTTGGCATGTTTTTAAGACAATTTACTACTTTTGGTGATGTAATATTTTGGATGTTTGTCTGGATGTTTTGAGCCGGTTTGATGCTTATTATGTTAATATCCTTTAGTTCTATTTGCTGGTAGTCTATGCCTGAAAGAGGTCCCTGACCTGACAGGTTAGCTGGTTGCCTATGGCACTAGAGTCAGCCTTACTTAATTTAAGTTAAGCAGGTTTTTACAACTGTGAACTTTTTGATAATGCCAAAAGGGGGAAGTTAGATGTCGTTTAGATTAGTTTATGTTTGTGGTCTCATTCGCAAAGCTGTTATTACCCTGGTTCTTATATGTACAGGCTATTGTGCTAATACCCTCGGTGAAACAACATTGTTCGTCATCATCAAAAAGGGAGAATTTGTTAAATATAGGTATTGATGATTGACAAAGAACATAGTGCTAAGTGAACGAGAAAAAGGTTCACAGTTGAAGTCAAGAGTCGTGTTCGAGTTAAGTTTGAGTTTGAGTTAAAGAAGGAAAAAGAAACAGCTGGAGCTGGAGTTGAAGTTTCAATCCAAGAAGAAGAAGGAAGAGCTTAGAAGCGCGCTGAAAGGAAGCAGTTTCCCAGGCGGAAAAAGATTGGAAACTTAGGAAAAACAACTTAGGTTTTAAATAAGGAAAGGTTTTTAAACCTTATTAGAAACAGATTCCAAATTGTAAAAGAAGTTCCAAGCTAAGTCGAAGAAGGAATTCAACAACTCTATAAATACAAGCTGTTTTAGCCAGAATAATTTGCGCACTCAAGAAATCTCAATGGAGAAAATTGAGAGCAAATCATTGTGAGAAGTATTGTGTGCAAGAGCAGAAGCAAGGCAACAGAACCTGGAGGAGTTCGAGTTTCATAGTTAATGTCTGTGTGTCTAGTTTTCTGTTATAGGTTATCGAGTTGTAATTCAATCAACTTGTTTAAGAAGCATTGAAAGTAGAATTCTTTTGCAGTAGAAGGTTCAACCTTACAAGCTATAGTAAAGCTTGGAAGGTTCTAGGTTCTAAGAGTTTTAGTTCCTTGGTTATAGAGTCTTGTAACCTAAAACTTGTTGACACCCAATTTTGTCCCTCTTGTTTCAATAGCCATTTTTCTGACGAAATCGCACTGATAATCACACAATTGTCTTCACACTGACCCCTATTCAAAATCATTATTTCACACAAGCACGCCAATTAGGATATTTTTAAAGACACTGGCACAAGCTACGAACATTTACAAAATTAGCACATTCAATTGCAAATTTTTACAAACTACATTATTTTCAAAAAAAATTGGTTAAAATCATTTTAATTCTCATAATAATATTTTTACATTTTTCCCAAATCATTATGGCATTTTTCAAATTAATTTTACAATTTTCAACATATTTACATGTATTTTATACACATTTATGTATATTTTACACCATTTTATACAATATATATACACTTATGCACACTATACACTTCACCGCACTACTTATCCACCTCAGCACCACCTCACGCCTACGTGGGCAAATCCTGGCCATCCACGAGTTTGATCCAATGGCCAGGATTAAAATTTCAATTTTTAACTACTCACCTAACCCCAAACCCTAAGCTGATCCCCATTTATCCCCAAAGTCTCAGCCGCCTCTCCTCTTCCCTCTCTTTCTTTTCTCTCACGCAAAACCTTAACGATGACACTGTCAAGGCCAGCTCCGACCGTCTTCGACCACCAAACGCCATGAAATTTGTATTTATTAACTCCCCTTGGCCTCCGCAACAAAACCCCTATGTTGATTTCCCCGAAGACGGGGATTAAAATCCAAGACCTACCCTCCCGACCTCCGCCTCTGTCGTCGAAGGAAAACTCCGGTGAAGGTCCATTACAGCTTGAATGCTATCAGTCTATGGAGGGAAAAACCCTCGTGTTTACGCGACTAAAAGCGGGTCAAAGCTGGCCCGACTCGAATCCTAAATGGGTAACCCTTAACGTGTTTTCCATTTTTGGTTATTCCTATGTGATGTTAAGCTTGAGTTTGGCCAGTTCTTTCAATCTTTTGGCATTATTGACTAGCTAGAGTGAATATTCATGAAAATTTTCTAATCGTTGCCTGTTTCATTTGTTCAAACATAGAATTGATTTTTCGTATGCCTAAGTTTAGTATGATCGTGATTAGCATCTTGGACTACCTTTATTAACATGTAAATTTTAAGACCCCAGACCTCTGGAGTTAATTGTACTCATCTGTGTTTGTTCTTATGTTCTTTCAGGATGCATGATCTACATGATTATATGTTTAAAATTAAAGTGATAATCTGATTTGGCATGGTTAGGAATTTTTAAGATTGAATTGGAATCCCTGATTGAAAACTGGAATGGAAGTTAGTTCATATGATTGATATGGTATCGCTAGGGTTTATTAAGCCAGTCAAGGGATTTTTCGAGCCTAATTTGATTTAACACACTTTGGTATATTGATTCTTGAATCTGGATGAGTTATTGGTCAAAAGGGATGGACTGTACTTTTAAGAGGTTTGATTTACCTTAAGTTTAGGGATTGATTGGCTTATACTAGGAAAGAGTACCAAAGTGGATCCTTTTTACTTTGGGAAACAATATTTCTTTGCCTATTTTGTTACTACCCATTAGAATTAATCCCCTCACTCTCACATCTATTTAAACCATGCCTTATTCTTCACTGCACACACAGTCTTACACATTCACACAGTGAATCATAAAGCATACCAAACTTCTCTCTCTCTTTCTGTCTTTTCTGGACAAAATCTTGTTCTTTTACTGAAGAAAAGAGAGGTTTTCACTCCACTGGTGCAAGTTCTCTCCCCGCTGCACCTTCACTGCCTAATATTGCTACTTGTCACGTTAAAACTAAGGTAATTAGCCTCTCCTAACCTATATGAACATGTGAAATTTTGGTCCTCTAGTCTTGTGCAGGTGTGTTATTTGTCTGGGCCCTTCTTTGGCCATTAACAATCGTCTGTAGGTTTCCTTTGGGATGGTTCTAGCAACCATACCCTGGTTTGTCTTGTGCAGGGACTCTAGATGTTGAAAAGAGGTATAAAGAGCCTCCTAGGACTGACTAATCCCATGCAGGGAAGGAGCTCAATATGCTGGGCTAATATAATGACATATTTTGGCGATATTAGACACTGCCTTTAGTCTAATTCTATGGTCCCATTGTCATATAGACTTCCTCTATCTATTATGTATTTGTTAGGACTTCCTGTGTGTAAATTGTCCTAAAATAGGTCTCATAGCAAAAGCTATGAGTTTGGCTATCCAGGGGTCTTTTCTTAACTCTCTCCTCTATGTTTTTGCATCATTACCATATTAAAACAGGGATTTGTATGCTAAAATTGAAGTATGGTCGTTGATAATGCTTCTTCGTTTACGTTAACAACATAAAAATCAGCATGATCATAGTATATGCAGGCTTAAATCTCATGTTACATTGTTTAAAGTGATATATTCTATGCGAAATCTGGAAACTTTTAGAACAGGGGCTAAACGTGTAATGCTTGCCTAATCTGCAACTGTTTTTCGTAAAGTGAAACGGCCTCTCTTTGCATAAACAATTCAGGCCCAAAATTGGTTTTTTAAAACTTGGCCCTTTATGTGTTTAAACTAATTTTTATCAAGCTTTAATTTTCTATACACTAATCTAATAGTGTATAGGAGTGTATAAGTCTTGGGGTCCAATATACAAATTATTATAAGTATTTTCTAAAGTCATTATCACTTAATTATGTATTTGTATGTCTATATATACATATATACTTACGTGCGACAGCCCCTTCCGTGCATTTGTGTGCTTCGTGTTCCCTATTTTAAAAAAAAACAGCCTAAACACTTATGTTTTCAAAACTGACCCCAAAATACAAATAGCCATTAAGGTTAGGGCTTGACAATTAATGTCAAGTCACACTGACCCGGAATGGCTAGCTTTTTTTTTTTTTTTTTTTTACAAAACAATCATAATTTGGTTATGTGCCAAAATCAAAACTATTTTTCAAAATCTGGTCGTTTGTGCAAACTAGCCCAAATATATAATTTCCATAGATAAATTGTATTAAAATATTCTCTTACAATTCTAACCCAATATTTCAATGTCTTATAAAATCTGTGGCCAAACGTGCGATTAGGCATAGGACTTAGGCCGTTTATACAAAACATGGAAGCCCAATACTACATACACTGTTTTGCACAAATAGACTCAATGGAGTGACTGATTGTGAATTATCCTTCAAGTTAGTAATATAATTTGTAGATATGATCAAATATTTATCTATGACCTGTTAGACATCCCAAAAGTAATAGCACGGGTGGGAACCACTTTTTGTGGAACTTGGTGAAGTGCCTAAAACCTTCTTCCCTAAGTCACTTTGACTTCTTACCCTCGAATCACTGGAAATGTGCTTTTTAAACAAGACCCGACCTTAGACATTTACGTGGCCTAATACACCTTAGAAGACTTATATTAGGTGGCGACTCCAATTTCAAAACTTAACCGAGTTACCTAGTCAAACCCGAACCTTGACTCGCTCTGAGTTGGGTAAGAAGGTGGGTATGACAGAATGACGACTTCACTGGGGATGCTCAAAGTCTTAATCACAAAGAGTTTCATTTTTTGGGATTTTATTGTCTATTATCTTGCTTATTATTATTATTATTATTATTATTATTATTATTATTATTATTATTATTATTATTATTATTATTATTATTATTATTATTATTATTATTATTATTATTAACTAACTTGTTTGCTTTTTCGTTTTATTTATTTATTTATTTATTATTACGTACCTTTTGAAATTTGTGATATTTATTGGCATTCTTCACTCATACTCCTCCACCCCTGGAAAACGACACTTTTGCTTACACACGGACGATTACGTGGATCTCACGGTCGTTCCACTTCAAAAAACCCTTTAGGAGGGATGTTTGGAATATAGTTGGTCCGTGGTACAACCAACAATTTCAAATGATCCCACCCCTTGGTCGTCCACCTTGGGGAACCATGTCTAGAATTATACCACTCTTGGAATGTAGTATGCATGCATCATGCCGTAGGAAGGGCTTCCTGTAAGCCGACTAGTCTTCAACTTGTTCAAACAACTTGACGGGTTTTTAACCCGAAGGAATGTTTGGACATGCTTATGTGCATTTGAGAGAAAATGAGAAAGAAAAAGAAAAAGAAGAAAAGAAAACGACAAAAAAGAGAGAAAAGAAAAGTAAGATGAAAATAAATACGCATTTTTGATTGCCTAATTGTTCTCAAAAGGGGATCCATATTTTTAGTCATCTATTTTCTCTTTTCTTTTAGGTCATCATGAGTCAAAAGTTTCATCGTTTTGGAATGACTGTGGGTGCACCTCATGTGTTGACTAATTGGTGGAATAATTTGTCATTGGTTGAACAAATAGAAGTACGCCAACCCTTGGGGCATTTGGTTTCTCTGTTAGAAATGGAACCATGCACGGATATGATTGAAGCATCAATGTCATTTTAGGATGAAAAACTAAATGTGTTTAGATTTGGGAACATCGAGTTAACGCCTTTGGTAGAAGAGATAGGGGGATTCATATCACATTCGGGTTAGACAAGCATCGGTGGAAAGGGAGTCGCATTTTGGCTCCCAGTGTCCCTACACCTGAGGAGTTTCGTGACAAATTGGGGATGGTAGCAAGTGTAACCGTAGAATTTTTACAACAAAAGAAAATACCTTTTTCCTATCTCTACAACAGGTTCGGGTATTTGGGTGCTTTCGATGACCATAAAAAAGAATTCAAATCCTACGGTGACTGGAGGAGAGCTAGATCATTTGCATTTACCGTTTGTTTCCTAGGAATAATGGTGTTTCCTGAAAGCTCGGATCACAATATATGTTTGAGGCTTATCATGGTTATTGATGCGGTGTTCAATGGGATTGATGGTTATCGCTACACTATAGTCCCTATGATTATGGCAGACATTTATCGGGCTTTGGGTTGTTGCAAGAGAGGAGCGAGATATTTCAAGGGTGTAATCTTCTATTTCAAGCGTGGTTCAAGGAGCATTTGAGAAAGGTGAAAGATGCGCAAGAATTATCCAAGCCAGCTGGTTCAAATTACTTGATTGGAGAACGGTATGGGGTTCCAAAATTCAGGCAGCCAAGCAGCACAGAAAAATGGGTAAAGTTGTTTGAAAACATAATGGAGGATTCAATTTAAAGGATGTTCACCTGGTTCCCTTCATCAGACTTATCATCAGCTCTGAGAAGGCATTTTTCGTGACACTTATGGGATTGCGAGGCCTCTAACCCTATCAACCACTAAGAGTGATGAGGCAGGCAGGGAGAAAGCAAATCGTCTCACTCATACTGGACACGAAGGCCTACCAGGTCGACTATACTAAGGACATTGTCCCAAAAGTCAAAAGCATTAGGAAATCCTGGATAGGTAGACAAGTCATGGGGGAGAAGTCATTAGCGCCAGATAGATACAACGCTGGATACGAACCAAATTACACCAGTTGGATGCATTCTAGCATGAAGGGAAATATGGTAGTAGGGCCAGGCCGAGGGAATGACATAAGAGACCGAGAAACAGAGGCTCAAGTTCGATACCGTGAGTTCATGTTGAAAGCTGTTAAAATGGACAAAGAGAACAAAGAAGAGATCGAAGTATGGAGGAAGCGTCATTGGCGTTGGAAGGAAAGATAGAGGCCTTGGGGACAAAGCTTGAGCAATGGAATTCAGAGTGTACCGAAATAGACATCTTACACTTAATTATGGCCAAGGGATATTTAACCAAAGGTATGGAGGAAGTCAAGGAGGTTGCCCGAGAAGCAAAGAGAGCCAGGCTGGAGGAGGAGCGTGTTGCTTAGTCTGGTGTCATTTTCATTTCTTTTGTATTTTTCATGTTTCCCAAAAGAATCGTCATGTATTGAATTTCAAAAATTATTTTGGGAATTTATGAGAAAAATTGACAACAAAATGCGTACTTATTTTCTTTTGCATTATAATAAACCTAGAATGGCTATGCGTCCTGGGCACGTCATAGTCCATTAGTAAACCTCATCCAAATATCAAAAGGGTCCTTGACCCGAAAAATGACAAATCTGCATCCCGGCATAGATTCGAAGAAATATTTGTGCAAAATATTGATCATTTACTTGAAGTGTGATCAAGACCATAGGATTATCTTGATCTTTTTTTGTTTTGTTTTCAGACTATGGGAGCAAGAGGCACACTTCACTTTGAGACAATCTTCCAAGCTCCTCACTTGATCAGACTTTGGTGGGAAGATTTGGCAGCGGTCAGCAGAATTCATGTTCAAAAGATGTTGGGGGAATTGGTAGCTCTTAAGGCTTACACTGCTATGCCTGGTCTGGTCGAAGTTGATACACATTTCTGGGATTACAAAAGAGCGGTGTTTTATTTCAATGGTTTGGAGTTGGCACCGATGTTAGAAGAAGTTGGAGGTTTGGCAGGGTTAGAACCTGGGCCTGGGACCATGATTTACCCCCGAGACGTGGAGCCTAAGGAGTTCATTGAGGTGTTGACAGCTCTCTATGACCTATATGTCAAGGGAGTGCGTGATGGAAAGGTTACCTTGGAGTTCTTATATTCTATATTTGAAGATCCAACTCTTATACACAATCTGACAGGGCATGGGAAATTCAAGATTGGGAATGTACCGAGTCCACTGCTTTCATCATTGCTTTTCTAGGAAGCGTGGTCTTCCCCGAAAGAGAAGGAAAGATCGACATAAGGTTGAGAAGGGTAGTTGAAGGATTGCGTAAAGGTTCCCACAAGCGCCAAGTAAGTTTGGTTCCAATGATCGTGGGAGAAATCTATAGGGCTTTGACCAAGAAAAGGAACGGATTTCTTTGAAGGGTGCAACCTCTTACTGCAAATGTGGTTGATAGAATACTTACACAAGGTCACAATTAGTCTGATAGCACCGAGGGCAACAAGGATTGGTGGCATCCTCTCACATAGCACTCGCATGGCTGGCACAACAGTATGGGAACACCCTGCAAACGTGCTAGGATGGTACGCCAAATTCGAAGAGTTACAAGAGGTGCAATGGGTAATAGAGGATTGTGCTTGCTTCACTGTTTCTGTGCAAGGTCAAGACGCTACCTTATTGATATTGATTGGATTCCGAGGAACTCACCACTATGTTCCCCTAAGGATCCTCCGGCAAGCAGGAATGATGCAGCAAACCCCCCGGTTGACAAAAGGAAGGAGTTTCAATGTTGACTTAAAAGACATTGAACACCCGATGATTGGTACGATATTGACCACGTGGGGAGGCAGGGTAACTACGCAGTTTTGCTGCAGCCGAGACAACAAGGTGAATCCTGGCACCACAGTGACCTATCCTCCATGGCTCAATGAAGATAGAGGGAAATTCCGATGAAAGACCACATTGAAAAGGAAAGTTGAAGCTCCAAATGTTGTTGAGAAGTACAAGAGAATGCGACACAAGTTCGATCAAAAGAGGAAGGAGTTAAGAATAGCACAAGAAAGAGAGATGAGAAGGCAGTATAGGAATAAAATCAAGGAGATGAACTCAAATCTTGGATAAGCAAGACAATGGCAGCCAGGCAAGTCGCTGGAAGTTTGCAAGATCTGCTCAAAGGTTGGGGAGAATACTTCAAAGCAGTACCATTACCAGAGAGAGACAATGGGAGTGGAAATCTGCGAGTTCTTCGCAAAAGCCTTGGGTGACATGCAAGCTGGGAAAGACCTTATGGAGATATTTGCTGCCCCCCCCCAGGGAAAACTTAGCAAATGGACCCAAAGAAGAGATTGAGGAAAAGGAAGAGGGAGAAGATGTTGGAGCTAATGCTTGATCCGAGAGCCTTTTTGATGCGGGGAAAATTGAGCAACCATCCAAGACCAAGGAAGAGCATCTCAAGACCATTTTGAGCCGTCTCAAGACCTCCCAGGAAGAGGCAGACCGCCCATAAAAGGAGGCAGACCGCCTAGTTGAAGATTGGCAAAATTCGGCTAAGTGTCAAATTGAGAACTCTCTGAACCTTGAAGGGGCGGACCGCCCCTGTGCAATGGGCGGACCGCCCACTACACTGTGCAACTCCACAAGCTTCTGCAGAGGTGAAGCGCCTCCCCTATGGGGCGGACCGCCCACTCCTGCTTTGTTTGACGGGAATTCTATTTTTAATGCTTTGTGATTCCTATTCTAGCCCTACGTGGCTTCTATCCTTTTAGCCCACTTTAGGGGTCTTTTAGACTTTATATTACATGTGTAAGGCACCTATAAAAGGGCCCTTAGTCTTTCATTTTACTTAGATTACCTTTGATGAATGATGAACAATTTCAAGAGTTGTATCTCTTTGAATTTATGAAAAAAACCCCTTTTGGTTTGAATCCTCTAGTGGAGCTAGTTGAACCTCGAACCCCCCCAATCATTCTATTTGCGAGTCCTAAGTGTGAATCGAGGGTAGTTGCATAGCGTTAGGCAAATCTTGACCCGATACCAGGGTTTCACGAGACAAGTTCCTCGTGGATACCTAGTAGGGAGTTCGAGACGTGTCTCGCTCCTATCGTTTTTTGTGTCTTTATTTTGATCCTTATCATCTTGGTATCAGAGCAAGGCTCGGGATTTGTTTTTACAAACCCTCGACCCTTGATTTTCATGCCTAAGTTGGTTTCTATCTTAGTTTCTTGTTTGTTATTGTTGAAAAGAAGAATATATAAAAAAATTGAAAAAGTTTAAAAATTGTCTAAAATTTGATCATGTGTTCTTGGATTGATGGACCCATTGTGTGATTGATATCGGGGTTTGTTCCTTGTTGAAAACCCGTCGATTTGGTACCAACAACTCTTGATTTGGAGTTGTAAAACAAGATTTGGAAATTTGAACACTTGTTCTTGAAAACCCTGGCTATGAACTTGATGAAATTTGAGATTTGATTGTTTTTGATTGGGTTTTGATAAAAATAATTGGGGTTTGATTATTGTGGTTGAAAATACGATTGGGTACCTTCGGATTGATTAAACATCGTGAAATTTATTGGATTTTTTGGTGCTAAAACCAAGAAAAGTTGGACTGTGCTGAAGAACACAGTAGGCGGGGCGCCTAGTGAAAGAGGCGGACCGCCCACTTAGTTGTGAGCTCTCTGGACTTTGGGAGGTGGGGCGCCCAGTAACAGAGGCGGACCGCCCACCTCCCTTTGCAGAATTTCGGGCGGACCGCCCAATTGAAAGGGGTGTGGCGCCTGGTTTTGTGAGGTGTTGGCTTAGGTAGTTTTTCCTAGGTTCTGTTATTTCTTTGCTTGCATACCATCTAACTAGTACTTCTTTAAGTAACTTTCCTACTTAATTGGTACTAGTCTTTGAGCTTTTAGGCAACTTGTGCATAGTTAGGAGAGTAGAATTCGAAGAAGACCCGTAGAATCCTTTGACTCAAGTCCTCACTTTAAAGAGCTTATCATCCAATTGAGTCACATAAACTCCACTCACCCCATAATACACTTGACTTGTGGATTGAGTAATTGAGTTGAGGTTTGTTGATCAACTACGTGAAGCTTTTAGATTCAAGCTTGAGTGAAATATCCACCACCACTAAACGAGTAAACGGAGTGCCATACAAGTGAGGGTGTGAGTGAGGTGATTTCACGAACGTTTGTTCATTTTGTAGGTACAATGGCAAATAAGGGAGATGATCCCATGCAGAAAGCCTTGGAAACTATCATGTCCAAGTTGGAGGACATAACCTTGAGGCTTGAGAACGTTGAAAGGAGGACCCCGAGCGTCCAAATTGAATCCGGTGAAGGGACAAGCTGAGGTTCTACTATGACTCCCGGACACTTTGCGGAGATAGCCAAGAAATATGAGCTAAAGAATGATGTGGATCCACAAGAGCGTGTGTTGGGCAATCCCCAACAAGTGGGCATTCCCCACAACTTGGGCAATCCCCAAGGAAATGCTCCACTTCCAAGACCCGTTAGATATGTTCCACCTCTTGAGCAAGTTGTTGAAGCTCAAGAAGGGGAGGAAACCGAGTATGGTGATGATGCCTATGGGTATGATGCTCACTGTCAACCTAGGCGAGCAATGAATTGGGGTCAAAATGTGGATAGGGAAGAGACTGAGGTCGAGGGCCACTCATGAGATTTGATGGAGGGAATGCTAGGAGGATTATGGTGCTTATGATGACCACTATGGAGGCCAACCGGAGCCTTACCGTGGAGGACGTGATAACAATAATCTCAATAGTGTTAAGCTCAATCTTCCAACCTTTAATGGAACTTGTGATCCGGACAAATAAATGGAATGGGTACTACTCATGGAGAGAGTATTTGACACAAATGAAATGACCGAGGAGAAGAAAGGCACCTATGCTATTTCAACCTTTGAGACCTATGCTTCTACTTGGCGGGAGTCCATGAAGAGGTCAAGAAGAAGGATGGGTATGCATGTGAATATGACTTGGTATGAGTTGAAAGGTCTTATGAATACCAAGTATGTGACTCCAAGGTATCATCAAGAGCAACTTAAGAAGCTTTATGATCTAAAGCAAGGTGTCAAGACGGTTCATGAGTACTATGATGAATTTGAGAAGACCCGGATGGCTTTGGATATGGATACCGAAGGTGAAGAACAAGCCGTGATCCATTTCAAGAATAGCTTGAGCTATGGTATAGCCTTTCAATTGAGGTTGCATGCTTATCTTTCACTTCAAGATATCTTTGAAGCCGCAATTGAAGCTGAGAATTGGCTTAAAGAAGAGAAGGCCACTCACTACAAGGGCAACACTCCTACTCCCATGAGCAAGCCAAAGGAGTGGAAGACTCCAAGTACAAACTCTCCAAGTGCAAGTGGTGCAAGTGCTAGTAGAGATATGAAGAAGCCCTATGAGAAGTCTACACCACATGTGGGAGGTAATTCTAAAACTCACTTGAGCAATCCTACTTCTACTTCTACTCAATCTATAAGTGCAAAGGGTATGGACATTTTGCTAGATTGTCCTACTCGAAAGACCATGATTGTGGTAGGTGATTTGGTGTACAAGCAACATAGTGAACCCGAGGATGAGGAAGTTGCTTGTAAGGAGGCTATAGAGGAAGGAGAAGATCCTCAATTGTTCTTGGTAGTTAGGAGGAGCTTGAGTGCCATATTCATGGAAGAGGAGGTGTTAAATGATCAAAGAAAAAACCTTTTTCATGCTAGATGTCGTGTGATGGGACAAGTGTGCTCAATGGTTGTTGATTAAGGAAGTTGTGCCAACACAGTGAGCCAAATCTTGATTTCCCAATTGAAATTACCCACTCTAAAGCATCCAAACCCATATCGTTTACAATGGCTAAGTGAATGTGGTGAGTTGAAAGTGGTGAAACAAGTGTTGATAGAGTTTAGCATTGGGAACTATAAAGACAAGATCATGTTTGATGTGGTCCCGATGCAAGCTTGCCATATTTTATTTGGGAGACCATGGCAATATGATAGGTGTATGGTACATGATGGCCGGACCAACTCCTATACGGTCAAGAAAGATGTAAGAAAGTATGTGCTTAAACCTTTGACTCCAAGGCAAGTGAGAGAAGACTACAAGCGTATGAAGGAGTTAAGGGAAGCGGCTAAAGCAAAGTCACCTATTGTACTTGAGCCCGAAGCAAACAATCTTATTGTCTTGCTATTGCATGATGAAAATGAGAGTCACTCAACTCCAAATGAGAGACAAAAGGAAGAGAGAAGTGAGGGAGTGACCGGTGACAATCTAAGAGACGAAAAAGAAGAGGATTTGAGGAGTGATGTGAGTGGGTTGTCACCACAAACTACACTTGACCTTGAGGGAAAATTGAGAGAGAAGAGAGGTGAGGAAAGAAAAATTGAGAGTGAGAGCACCCATTGTTCTAACTATTCTTCATCTTCTACTTTTTCTTGTGTTAGCTCTTGTATAGGTACATTTGAGAACATGCCATTGGAGCCTCAACCATGTGCTTGGAAGGAAAGACAAAAAGAGGGAAATCTTCAAAGTAAGCTTCATGAAGGAGGAGTTGCATATGACACTTCAAGCCTTGTGAGTGAACAAGGAAGTACTTCCAATGTAAGTGTTGCTTCACCTTTTCATGAGCCTACTAGTTACTTATCTTGTGATGACTCAACACTAGTTGTTGCTTGTGATGCCTCTAGTAAATATGTCACTAATGAATAGTCTAGTAGTCAACTTGTGAGTACTTGTTTATCACTAGTGGAGGGAAATACTAAGCCACATCATGATGTGAGCTCATTGTTCAATGAACCTCTCCCTAGTGTAGATTTGATAGTTGACTTTGATTGTGACCTTTGCTATGACACACCACTAATCTTTGACAAAGGGGAAGATGAGATAGTTGATCATACCCTTATTGATATGCTTCTATTTGGTGGACCTATGTGTTATGGTGAGGATGGTAATGACCTTGAGGAGTCCAAATTGCATGAATTGGACAAGGTTGTCTATGATGACTCCTCAAGTGAGAGTAATGAACCTAGTCTTGATATCTTGCCTATGCTTGATCATGACATTGAGATGCATGCTTTTACTAATCCATTATTTGAAAGCATCCTCATCTGTGGTAGTGACTTGTATCAGACTAGGGTTGGTAGTAAAATGGAAACTCCGTGGTATGAAGGGTTTGACTCCTTAGGCAACCCATTGTATGAGAATTTGAGTGACGTAAATGACTCTTCGAGTGACCCTACTATTGCTTGTTGGGGTTATGATGAAGAAGAAGCCATTATCAATACCTTCCTTGAGAGCTTGTCTTTTGAGAAGGGTTGCTTAGGTGATGAAATTGGAGGTGTAGAGGAATCCCTTGGTGTGAGTAAGTGTGCAGTAAAGAAGGGGAGTGGAGTAATTGATGTTACTTGTAGGTTGGGATATTTGACTCACTCCACTCCACATGTTGATCACACTTTGAGGATGGTTTGGTGTGTTGATCGTGAGCTTAAGGTTCAAGGGGATTTTGATAACTTGATCTTGCATTTTCCATGTCCCCATGACCTATTTGCTCATTATTGTGTTGAGTGCATGTTTTCATTGAACCAAGTACTTGATGATCTCCTTGCAGACTTGATATTTGTGCTTATTATTGTTGCTTGGTTATACCACAAGAGTGTGTTTTCCACACTTCTTGCACTAACCTACTTTTGAAGTAAAAGGTTTTGTGTTTGCTTGTCGTTGCTTGTAGGTCCTAAGCTCCATGCTAAGGCAAGGGAGATATTGGAAGAAGCCTATGTCAAAGTGACATTCAAGAAGGACAAAGAAGGAGAGCATTGGTCACCCCGAGAAGTTGATGATGCCATGAGAGAGCACGCCTTGATTTCGAGGATGAAATCTTCTCAAGAAGGGGAGGATGATGCGAGGCAAATCGAGCAACCATCCAAGGCCAAGGAAGAGCATCTTAAGACCATTTTGAGCCGTCTCAAGACCTCCCAGGAAGAGGCGGAAAGGATGCGGACCGCCTAGTTGAAGATTGGCAAAATTCGGCTAAGTGTCAAATTGAGAACTCGCTAAACCTTGAAAGGGCGGACTGCCCCTGTGCAATGGGCGGACCGCCCACTACACTGTGCAACTCCACAAGCTTCTGCAGAGGCAGAGCGCCTCCCTATGGGGCGGACCGCCCACTCCTGCTTTGTTTGACGGGAATTCTATTTTTAATGCTATGTGATTCCTATTCTAGCCCTACGTGGCTTCTATCCTTTTAGCCCACTTTAGGGCTCTTTTAGACTTTATATTACATGTGTGAGACACCTATAAAAGGGCCCTTAGTCTTTCATTTTACTTAGATTACCTTTGATGAATGACAAACAATTTCAAGAGTTGTATCTCTTTGAATTTATGAAAGAAACCCCTTTTGGTTTGAATCTTCTAGTGGAGCTAGTTGAACCTCGAACCCCCCTGATCGTTCTATTTGTGAGTCCCAAGTATGACTCGAGGGTAGTTTCATAGCGTTAGGTAAATCTTGACCCGATACGAGGGTTTCACGAGACAAGTTCCTCGTGGATACCTCGTAGTGAGTATCGAGACGTGTCTCGCTCCTATCATTTTTCGTGTCTTTACTTTGATCCTTATCACTTTTTGCTTGGCACAAAGACCAGTCGTCCTTAGTCGAGTCATTCTTCTTTTCAAGTTGTCCCTTTTGTTTAGTCGAGTCGTTGTCTTTTCCTTTTTCAAACTAGTGATTGTAATAAAGCCAAGCAAACCAAATAGAATTTCGTTATTTTTGGGTTTTTAGACTTGTGTTGATTATGCTCGAGCAAACAAAACGACGTATTCGGTGCAAATATTACTTCGAATCATCGATAGGCCTACCTCTGGCATAAAAGAGGTTCCCTGCATAGTAGGACGCGAATTTACGATTTTAATTATAATGCCTTATTCACACTGTTTTCTTTGCTTGTTTTAAAGGTTATTTTAGTCCCAAATCCCTAAAGTTTGGTTTGTGCATTCTGGCCACGCCGCAGTACCGATTGAGATCTAGAGGATCAATTCCAGCACCTCCACTTTACCTACTAGGACAAGGACGAGATGAAATATCATGGCTAAGTTTGACAAAGTTGATAATGCTGGAGGTACTCCTGGAAAGCAAGGTTTTGTCTCATACGAGGAGTATGCTAAGCTGGAGCAAAGGATGTTTGAGTTGGAGAACAGAGTTCATCCTGTCCATACTGATGGAACCACTGATCCAAACAAATCCTTTCTCCCTCACGACAAAGATCCACTGCTCCCTGAGAAAGACATCCCCATACCCCACTTACATCGCACCACCAAAAGCACCACAAAACAATCTCCCTACCTTCACTGTCGAAACCAAAACCGTTTCCTCACCGACCAAAGATCACGACATGTACGCATGGACAGGGGAAGACTCAGACGGCACTAAAGAGTAAGTAATGTGGCTGGTGGAAAAGTTCAAACAATTCCAAGGCACCAAAAAAAACTAGGGGCTTGGCTTATGAAGACCTCTGCATGTATCCCAACTTAAAGCTGCCAGATAGTTACAAGACACCCAAGTTTAACATGTTCAATGGCAGTGATGATCCGATGGCCCATTTGAGGTCTTACTGTGAAAAGTTGGTTGGGGTTGGACATGATGAGAAGATTCGAATGCAGTTATTCAACCGTAGCTTGACAGGCAATGCACTTGTGTTGTATTCTAAGTAGCAAACAAAGAAGTGGACAAGGTGGGAAGCAATGGCTAGAGACTTTGTTGACAGTTTTAGGCACAACAATGAAGCCATGCCTGATCGTTTCTATCAGGAGAAGCTAAAGAACAAGCCTACTGAAACCTTTAGGGAGTTTGAAACTAGGTGGTGAACCGAAGCTGCTAAGGTCCAACCTCCTATGGAAGACACAAAGATAGTGGCCACTTTCATCCGCATACAAGAAGATGTCAACTTTGACAAGATGCTGAATATGCAAGACAAGAAGTTTTGGGATTTGATCAAGATTGGTGACATATTTGAGGATGGATTGAAAACTGGCAGGATTGTTAGCTTGGCTACACTACAAGCCACTAACAAGGCATTACAAACTGATAGCACAGGGACATCGAAAAAGAAGAAGGACGATGTTTCCTTCGTTACTACATCACTTGACCACTCTCCTACCCATAACCACTATTACCAAACACCACCTCCATCATACCCATATTAAAACGACCTTAGGTAGTCATTTCGGGAGTTAGGGCTCCGATTGGCGTGCTGATAATTTTAAAATATTCGTAATATCCATTAGGACCCGTCTGTAAAATTTGAGCTAAATCAAACCTCGTTCGGTAGGCATCGGAAGAATGTTTCAGTTTTTATTGTCGATAAATATTAAAAAGAGATTTTCGAGCTCGGTTTTGGCGAATGAGCTCCGATTCGAAATCTGAAAGCGCCGTTAGGTTCGTATGATTATTTGTGACTTTTGTGATTTTTTGAAAGTGAATTTTGATGTTGTTCGGCTAGTTTCCGCTAAAATGCCGAAAGTTAAATAATTTGATCTTTTTCCATTTAAATTCGCATTTTGAGTTTTGGGCATTGCATATACTTCTCGGTTGGCGATGAGAGTCCCGCACCGGTGAAGGGTCATTATTGCATATACTTTCCGGTAATCGATGAGAGTCCCGAGCCGGTGAAGGGTCATTATTGCATATACTTCCCGGTAATCGATGAGAGTTCCGAGCCGGTGAAGAGTCATCATTGCATATACTTCCCGGTAATCAATGAGAGTCCCGAGCCGGTGAAGGGTCATCATTGCATATACTTCCCAGTAATCAATGAGAGTCCCGAGCAAGTGAAGGGTCATTATTGCATATACTTCCCGGTAATCGATGAGAGTCCCGAGCCGGTGAAGGGTCATTATTGCATATACTTCCTGGTAATCGATGAGAGTCCCGAGCCGGTGAAGGGTCATCATTGCATATACTTCCCGGTAATCAATGAGAGTCCTGAGCCGGTGAAGGATCATTATTGCATATATCTCCTGGTAGACGATGAGAGTCCCGCGCCGGAGATAGGTTTCAGGCATATGCGACTGCATTGCATCGTACCGCATTCATCCCATCTCATTGCATCGCATACTGACTATTGTGTGTATTGTGTTGTTTTTATGTATGCGGTATGTATACTATGTCGTGGACATATCTCAGCTTGCCTATATATTTCTGGCTCGTATTCTTGGTTGCGGGGATCGGGTTGCACACTGCAACGGTATAAATATATGGATCGGGTTGCACGCGGCAACGGTATAAATATATGGATCGGGTTGCACGCCGCAACAGGATGAATATATGGATCGGGTTGCACGCCGCAACAGGATGTATTTCTGATTGTTGATGTGTTCGGGATACCTATATGTTTTGGCTATCTTACGTTCCTGGTTGTTGATGAGTTTGTCATTCCATACGTGTTTCTAGTTATTATCTGGCTCTGCCTTTTTATAATTTAAATAAGAGGAATTTAGTTTATCTGTTTCTTTTCTCCCTGGCTAGCTATCCTATCCTTTGAGGTGGCTAGTCTGCCCCACTTATTGAGTCCTTTTGACTCACCCTTGTTTGTTGTTTGTTTCTTGTCTATCTATTTCGTTTCGGCAGGTTCGGTTCAGGATTGAGTTCGCCACGTTGTGAAGGAGCGAAGACGACTTCAGCTGTCAGGGTAAGCCAGCTTTTATTCCGGATGGCCACCAGTTTATTAGTTATTGTTTCAGTTGCATTTTGTTCCCTTCAGGAGGTATTTGTCTTCTTTCATACTCTTAGAGTCTAGTCTGGATAGCCCTAAACCTAGTATGTTGGGTAGTCAGCTGTAATTTCTTTTGTACAGCTTAGAGGTATCACTATGTCTGTGTTTTTTTTAGTCTTATCCTTATTTATGAATTTTTATATTTATTTTCCTAATTTAATTGGTAAGGGTTCACCCGATGGGTCTAGGGAAGGATGTCGGGTGCCCGCACGGCCTAACTGGATTTCGGGTCGTGTCAGTTGGTATCAGAGCCCGGTTCAGTGTCTATTCAGACTAAGACAGTGTCTAGTAGTGTCTCGCTGATGGGCAGGTAGACGTCCGTACTTATCTACGAGAGGCTATGATGGCATTTAGGAAGTTTCACTTCCTTCTTTTCTGATCGTGCGTCGGTCTAGGATGCAAAAGTATTTTCATTGATTCCTTCGTGGTAATTGCGAACCCTCGTGCGACAAATCAGCAAACGGTAAGAGTTCAGGACGAAGTAGTCTAGCCTGGGGCTAGAGCTACTCAAGCCTCGAGAGTTGTGGATCGTGCTGACGATCCAGTTGCGTAGGCCCCAGTTGTACGAGCTCGCGATGGGCAAAGGAGCAGGGCCTTGTGGTTCCCCTGGCTCTCTACGATGCTTTTACGAGAATTTTGGCGACGCAGATACCGCAACAACTTATTATTCGCTAGGCAGCTTATCTGGTCGCCGCACATACAGATGTTCGGACTTAGAGAGCTCTTGTTCCAGTTCTTGATGTTGCCCCAGTAAAATATGTTTCACAGGCAGCATGTGTTGCGCCACTAATTATTCTGGCTGGTTAGCCAGCCGAGGTAACAGTTCGGTCCGAGTGCCCAAAGAGGTTGCATTATTTTACGCGGTTGAACCTTCCGATATTCTTAAGCAATGCATCAGATAAACTTCGTGATTCTTTTTAAAATAAAATGATGTCAGCATATCCTTCAGGCTCTTAATTATATCGAGCAGTATGGTGTTGATTATTCTGCTTTCCAGTTTCAAGCTCCAACCCTGGATTGGTGGACCGCTCTATTATTAGCTAACTTGGTTCAATTTTTCTTCTAGATTCGTGGAAAAGTTCCTTTTGAGTAGCGAGCGAGATGAAAAGTGTTGCCAGTTTAGTGGATAGACAGGGTAGCCTGTCGGTTAGTCTGTTGGTTTCAGAATATGAGATTGAATTCTATAGAATGGCTGAATATGCATTAGAACTAGTCCATGAGCCTTTCGAGAGATTCAAAGATTTATTGATGACCTTTCTTTTTCCTTGAGATCCCAGATGGCTCGAGAGATATTGGGTCGGGATTTCATTTGATGTTGTTGTTGATATTACCCGAAGGTACGAGGCATACTATAAGTTAGAGCGGGAAGAGTTAGAGTGGGAGAGCAAGAGATCCCGTGGCCCTAGTGGGCAA
This sequence comes from Petunia axillaris subsp. axillaris, assembly GCA_029990575.1. NCBI lineage: Eukaryota > Viridiplantae > Streptophyta > Magnoliopsida > Solanales > Solanaceae > Petunia > Petunia axillaris. The sequence goes on from JARKNS010000003.1 coordinate 26,156,442, forward strand.
CCATGCCTCATTTAGAGGTAAGAGTTCTGATTATTTTGGGAGGTCACCTGCCAGGTTATCTCAGCTGGTAGAGCGTGATTCTTAGAGTGCGCCAGTAGCTCTACAAGACCTGATTCAGTCTTTTCTGTACAGCTATCAACAATCTTTCCAGCTTTCATTTTTCAGCAAAAAGGTTGTATCATTGTCGTGAGTCTCGCTATCCTTTGAGGAGTTTTCCCTTACTCCGACAAGTAGGCACTCGTCTTTTCTCTCATCATTAAGCATCTGCGCAGTCGCAGGGGATTTTATTTAGATCTCAATCAGCCAGAGAAATGCCACCATCCAGTAGAGGTTGAGAGTGTGGTGGCAGTGGTTCTTCAGAAAGTGATTGTCAGGATAGTGACTCCGCTCAGCTGTAGAGGTAGTTCTATGAACTGCTAGTCTGGCAGGATGCTGAGGCATCCGATGTAGTAGACCCAAGTATTTCCTCCTCCCTCATATGTGAGTATGATTTGATTCTTCTGATCGATCTGGAAATGAATTGTCTCATCATATTTCCATGGTTTCCTTAGATGTCATTTCTATTAAGAATCGATTGTGGTAGAGGGGTGAGCTTCTAGCATGATTTATTTAGGGAATTTGTGAGACCCTACTAGTTTATCTGATTTAAATGTGAAAGATTTGGGAGTGAGTGTCAGTATTGTTTGCTTGGCATCTTGTTATGCCACCTTCTGTTATTATGTCAATTCAGTTTACCTCTCTCCTCGAAATTCAATGTTGGTAGGAGAATTGGATTCTAATTCGTCACCATCAGAAAGTGTTATCATTTCTTCCGGTGCAAAGTGATTAGTAGGTAATATTCGATCTACGTATCTCTTTTTGGGTTCAAAACGTTAGTAAAGTCATGTTATCCCATGAGCTTATCTGGATTATAAAAGGGTTTCTAGTAAATTGTCAGAGTTTCCTTCTTATTGGAAGGTTAAACTGGCATGGATGTTGTTCTATAAAGCTCATTTAATGTCTATTTCTTCAGTTGCGATTCTTCGGTTAGCCTGACTCATAAGTAGTCTAGCTCTGGTAACCAAACAAATAAGAAGATGAGCTTCCTAAAAGATCTAATTATTTCTATCCTCAGTTTATTGTCATCTCTTCTTCTTCCGACACTAATGAGCTTGGGCGGTCAGTAACCTATTGTGATGTTCCCTATGTTGAGCCAGAGTGCGTGTCAAGGTAGCCGGGTAAGCACATTGTTGTTTTTCAAGGCTACTAAGGGTAATGAGAGGCATCATTTGACCTTTGATTTGATCCATCAAGCGGTGGTGCTTATAGAAAATCTATGGAGTTGTGAACTCAAGAGTTGCAGCTGTTTGGCAGCTTGAGAGAGTAATTTGGCAGCTCAGGTCTGAGCCGCGTTCTCTATTTAGCTAAGTCTTCTTTAATCCAGCAGATTGTGCGAGGATGACTAATTCTATTCAAATTAGTTGTATGAGTTTATGCTCTAAGTAGAGGAGTCTTCCTCCAGTTTATACCGAATCCTAATATTAAATCTCTAAGGCGTTGTTCAAGCGTGAGCTAATTCTTAGTTCCATCGACTTGTTCTATACCGTAAAGTATATCGACGAGGTGACTTATCAGCAGAATCATGTTAATCCATCCAGAATTTCGTGTATCTTTGTTTCGAAAATTTAGAACTCTCTTCTCGTGATCGAGGAAGGATCAGTTTAGTCAGAATAAGCTGGGCAATGACATTATGATATTATCCAGCTATATTTTTATCCAGGAGTTTGATGTGCGTGTTATAATTCTGATCCTGTAATAAGAAGATAATGCCCGTGGAGTAGTTTATAAAGGTCATGCAAGTTCTCTTGTTATCAGTGTGAATGTTGCTTTAGACGAAAGCTCGTTCGAGGACGAACGAGAATTTAAGTGGAGGAGAATGAAACGACCTTAGGTAGTCGTTTCGGAAGTTAGGACTCCGATTGGCGTGCCGATAATTTTAAAATATTCATAATATCCATTAGGACCTTTCTGTAAAATTTGAGCTAAATCAGACCTCGTTCGGTAGGCATCGGAAGAAGGTTTCAGTTTTTATTGTCGATAAATATTAAAAAGAGATTTTCGAGCTAAGTTTTGGCGAATGAGCTCCGATTCAAAATCCGAAAGAGCCGTTAGGTTCGTATAATTATTTGTGACTTTTGTGATTTTTTAAAATAAATTTTGATGTTTTTCGGCTAGTTTCCGCTAAAATGCGGAAAGTTAAATAATTTGATCTTTTTCCATTTAAATTCGCATTTTGAGTTTTGGGAATCTGATTTGAGATCCGCCTTAGCGAGTATGCTACATATATTTTGTATAACTTGTATGCAAAAGTTGGAATTATTTCGAATATCGTAGAGTACAGTTTTAGTTTTTACTGTAGCAGCGAATTTTAAAAGAAAAAGAAAAAAAAGAGAAAATTAAAAAATTGGAAAAAATGTAAGGCGGTGGTGTGGCTAAGGGTCCCTTAGCGTATAAGAACATCAAAATGAGCAGAAACAAGAGAAGAGAAACAGTGAAAGCAGAGAAATGAAAAAAATACCAGAAAATGAGAAAAGGGGCCGGAGAAAAGTAGAATTTTCACCCTGAAACATTCAGGTAATGATCCTAATATATTATTTGAGTTTATTATGTGTGTTTGAATATATTTTAACGGTAAAACTTAGAATATTAGACATCATTTTAATAAGTTTAACTGATAGTTTAAATGGTCAATTGGACCCCGATAGTGGAATCGATTATATATTCGTACTCAGTGAGTTATGGGCAACATATAAATGTAATTTATTTAGGGTTTGGTTATGTGACTTTGAACCCTGTACATAGGCCTGGCCTGCGTATTGCGTATGCGAATAGGGTATCAGGTTCCTGACCGGATTTCCCTAAGATGTGAGGAATGAAGCCTTTAGCCTAATTTGATATATTTTTTTGCTTATTGAATATAGTGGGATCGTTTGGCAATGATACCAAAGGACAAAGCGGTTATTGAGTGGCTGTGCTAACTTTGTAATAAGGTAAGTGTTTATATCCATTTCTTTGAAGGCACCTGGCCTCGTGGATTTTTCTACCACGTGTTTCTTAAGTGTGTAGTTGCCGATAGGCGTACTCCTTACGCCTTAGCATTGGATTTACATTGTATATTATATTTTATGCCCTGTTGTTGGTATTGCATTGAGCATATGAGCATTGCATTCTGGTATTGAGCATTGCATATACTTCCCGGTTGGCGATGAGAGTCCCGCACCGGTGAAGGGTCATTATTGCATATACTTCCCGGTAATCGATGAGAGTCCCGAGCCAGTGAAGGGACATTATTGTATATACTTCCTGGTAATCGATGAGAGTCCCGAGCCAGTAAAGGGTAATTATTGCATATACTTCCCGGTAATCGATGAGAGTCCCGAGCCGGTGAAGGGTCATCATTGCATATACTTCCCGGTAATCAATGAGAGTCCCGAGCCGGTGAAGGATCATTATTGCATATATCTCCTGGTAGATGATGAGAGTCCCGCGCCGGAGATAGGTATCAGGCATATGCTACTGCATTGCATCGTACCGCATTCATCCCATCTCATTGCACCGCATACTGACTATTGTGTGTATTGTGTTGTGTTTTATGCAGTATGTATACTATGTCGTGGACATATCTCAGCTTGCCTATATATTTCTGGTTCGTATTCTGGGTTGCGGGGATCGGGTTGCACGCTGCAATGGTATAAATATATGGATCGGGTTGCACGCCGCAACGGTATAAATATATGGATCGGGTTGCACCCCGCAACAGGATGAATATATGGATCGGGTTGCACACCGCAACAGGATGTATTTCTGATTGTTGATGTGTTCAGGATACCTATATGTTTTGGCTATCTTACGTTCGTGGTTGTTGATGAGTTTGTCTGGCTCTGCCTTTTTATAATTTAAATAAGAGGAATTTGGTTTATTTGTTTCTTTTCTCCCTGGCTAGCTATCCTATCCTTTGAGGTGGCTAGTCTTCCCCACTTATTGAGTCCTTTTGACTCACCCTTGTTTGTTGTTTGTTTCTTGTCTATCTATTTTGTTTCGGCAGGTTCGGTCCAGGATTGAGTTCGCCACGTTGTGAAGGAGCGAAGACGACTTCAGCTGTCAGGGTAAGCCAGCTTTTATTCCGGATGGCCACCAGTTTATTGGTTATTGTTTCAGTTGCATTTTTTTCCCTGCAGGAGGTATTTGTCTTCTTTCATACTCTTAGATGTCTAGTTTGGATAGCCCTAAACCTAGTATGTTTGGTAGTCAGCTGTAATTTCTTTTGTACAGCTTAGAGGTATCAGTATGTCTGTGTTTTTTTTAAGTCTTATCCTTATTTATGAATTTTTATATTTATTTTCCTAATTTAATTGGTAAGGGTTCGCCCGACGGGTCTAGGGGAGGATGTCGGGTGCCCGCACGGCCTAACTGGATTCCGGGTCGTGTCACATATGTTCCACCATCGCCCGCTTATCCAGTCTACAACACACATCCCATCTTGAAAAATCCACCTCCACAAAGACCACCATATACTCAAAGCCCAAACAATAGAAATACCAACCCCTATCCGCCAAGACCTTGCACAGACAACAACCCAAGACCCAAAAAAAAGTACACCCCATTAGCCGAATCCTGCACCCAGCTATTTGAAAGACTCAAAGCAGCAGGCCACATACAACCCGTCCCATTCAAAATGCTCGATAGAATGTCACCCTTCTTCGACCAAACCAAAACCTGTGCCTACCACTATGGGGGACCTGGTCACGACACCGAAAAGTGCTATGCTATAAGAGGTAAAATATAACACCTAATCAATCAAAAGGTGATCCACTTGAAGGCACCAAATGTACACAATAATCTCTTGCCTGATCACGGTGATAATAGGGTGAACTTGATCGAGTTAGATGAAGAATGCAACATAGAAGGAACCATTGTCAAGGCAAAATAAGCAACACCAACATCTGCTTCTATGGCCCAAGCAGCTAAAGCACTGGACCCTATCGAAGTAGAGATGGCTCCAAAATTCTACGTTGACGTAGTTCCTCCCTACAATGACAAAGCAGTGCCATGGGATTGTGAAATAGAGAAAAAGGAAAATCGGCAGTCGAGACCGTTGCAGCACAAGGGATGACTAGATGTGGGAGGATCTACACTCCCAAGCATCTTGTTCAAGGTAGACGAGGCACCAGTGAGGAGGAGTTCGAGGAATTGTGGAAGAAAGTTCAAGCAAAAGAATACTCTGTGTTCGAACATTTGGCCAAGACTCCCGCACAAATCTCTGTTCTGGGTTTACTTCTCAAATCAGAGAGCCGCTGAAATGCCTTGATGAAGGTGTTAGATGAAGCACATGTCCCGGTGGACACCACAGTTGAGAACTTGGCTAGCATGGTTGGGCAAGTCATGGAATCCAATCGAATCGCCTTCCACGAAGATGAGCTATTACCAGAGGGGTTGAGTCATAACAAGGCCTTGCATGTTACCATCAAATGCAAAGATTGGTTTGTGGGAAAAGTTCTTATCGACAGAGGGTCTGGCTTGATCATATGCCCGTTTATCACTCTGAAGAGTATGGAGATTGATCAAAGCAAGATTAGAGAAAGAGACATGAAACTAAAGGCGTTCGATGGTTCACAAAGAAGCACCATAAGGGATATCAACTTAACCATCATGGTCGGTCCCGTGGAATTCATTGCTGAGTTTCATATCATGGATGTCTCTGCTTCTTATAACTTGTTGCTGGGAAGACTTTGGATTCACATGGCTGGAGCAGTCCCTTATACCTTGCACCAGATAGTGAAGTTCGAGTGGGACAACAAAGAGGTGGTAGTATTTGGCGAAGGGAGAAATTCTATTTACAATGAACAAACCATACCAGCAATTGATAGGAACACTCCTGACGCACATACCTTCTATACTGTTGAACTCGTGGGAGCAGTACAGGGTAGCTGAGGAGGATACCACAAAAACTACAACAAAAGTTGGAATCCTAATGAGAAGAACATTGACACAATCCAAGGAGGATATACTGCACACTTCACTCCTAAACTCATCAATGCACCACCAGGGACTGAGGAGAAAAGGAGAAATTTCTACAGTGCTATTGGGATGGCCGAGGCAAAGGCTATGAAGGGAGAAACTTGGTCTGGGAACCCGTGATATCTGACTGGGGTGTGCCTTCACGTGAATTTCACAAGACCATACCTGCCAAAATGGAGAATCAACCTGAGTACTCACCCAATGGTCGTCCTGGCTGGAAGCGTATTTTTGAAAAAACAAGGGGAAAGAGTGTGGCTACCAAAAGTATCCAAAACTGAACCTATGGAGGTAGTGATTGAGGAGCCATGCATACTCCTACATCCTGCGAAGTGGCCTGGAGACTGGTTTATAGGCATTATGATAAGGCAAGGCTACGAACCTGGAAAAGGCTTGGGAAAGAACTTAGATGGCATGATTGAACCAATTCAAATTGTGATGAGGCCTGACAACGAGAAAGCCGGCATAGGGTACATTGTGACTTATGAGAAGAGCATGGAAGAAGCATCGCTAGACTTCAAATACTACAAAAGAAGCATCAAAATTCTCCTACATATTTTTGTCTCGTCTGGCTACTTGGATGGTCGTAAAGGGGAGGTATCTATAGCTCAAGAGGTTGAGCCAAAGATTGCTGATGCTGAAGAAGACTTTCTGGAAGGCATGCAAAAGATGTTCCTATCTGACGAAGACTGCTGTGTGATCCTAGAAGAGCATGTTGAACCTTATGGCCTTGCAAAAGCTGAATCTGGAGCTGTACCGAACAACTGGACCAGCAACCTGGCCCGAGCTTATTGCGGACCTTAATAAAGCTGGGGGATAGAACTTATTTCTATGCTTTCTAAAATAAAACCCGACCTCGAGTCGAGGAACTTGCATTTTTCTTTTTATTTTCCTTTTTCTTTTAAAACATGTCTCCCTATAAACTTTGTTTTGCAAGGATTCATAAATAAAAACATTGCTATGTTTTCCTTCTTATTCTGTTTTAATCTTTTAATTATGCAATATTTCACTTTTCAGCATTCAAACTAATAATTCCATTGAGTTTGTGACTGCAACGTGTAACGAAACTACAGAGCTTGAGGAACCTGATTTTGAATATGATGAGTTTGATGAGGCAACACAAGAGGAAATTGAAAGATTTGAAAATAAGCTTAGACCAAACTTGGAAGAAACTGAGGTGATAAATCAGGGAGATGTTAAACAATAAAAGAAACAAGGATCAGTGTACATCTCACCGCAGAGGATAGAAAGGAATATATCAAATTTCTTAAAGAATATGAGGATGTGTTTGCATGGTCATATGATGACATGACTGGCATAAGCACGGATGTGGTGGCCCACAAATTACCTATCAATCCAGGCTTTCTGCCAGTCAAGCAGAAAGCCCCAACTTTCAAGTCATCGACTTTGGTGAAAATCGGAGAAGAACTAACCAAGCAGCTCAATGCAGGGATTTTGAAAACAGTCAATACCCGACATGGTTAGCCAACATCGTCCTAGTGCCAAAGAAAGATGTGAAACTCAGACTTTGCATAGACTACAGAGATCTTAATAGAGCAAGCCCAAAAGATGACTTTCCTTTACCAAATATACACATCTTAATTGATAATTCCACGAAGCATGAACTGCAGTCCTTCGTGGATTGTTTTGCAGGCTACCATCAAGTACTTATGGATGAGGAGGATGCCAAGAAGACAACTTTTACTACATCTTGGGGGACCTACTGCTACAAGGTGATTTCGTTTGGTTTGAAGAATGCTGGGGCAACTTACATGAGGGCAATGACTATGATGTTTCATGATTTGATGCACAAAGAAATTGAAGTATACGTGGATGACGTGATCATTAGATCAAAGAAAATCTCAGAACATCTGGATAATCTGCGTAAGTTTTTCAATCGATTGCGTAGATATAATTTGAAACTGAATCCAGCTAAGTGTGCTTTCGGTGTTGCAGCGGGAAAGCTTTTGGGTTTCATAGTCAACAGAAGAGGCATTATGTTAAACCCAGCCAAGATCAAAGCCATCGAAGAATTGCTACCGCCGAAGAGTAAGAAAGAGGTTATGAGCTTCTTGAAATGACTCAACTACATCAGTCGGTTCATAGCTCAATCCACAGTCATCTGTGAACCAATTATCAAGTTATTAAAGAAAGATGCAGCTATCGAGTGGACGGAGGATTGCCAAAAAGCATTTGACCGGATAAAGGAGTATCTGTATTTCCCACCCGTGCTGGTTCCACCTGAACCTGGGCGACCTTTGATCTTATACTTGTCAGTGGTAGATTCAGCATTTGGATGCGTATTGGGACAACATGACTCAACTGGAAGAAAGGAGAAAGTAATATACTATCTGAGTAAGAAGTTCACTACTTACAAAGCCAAGTACACACTGCTGGAGTGTACTTGCTGCGCATTGACCTGGGTGGCACAAAAGTTGAGACACTACTTGACATCCTATGAAACATTGCTGATATCAAGGATGGATCCCCTCAAGTATATCTTCCAAAAGCCGATGCCTACAGGGAAGTTGGCCAAATGGAAAATGCTACTCAGCGAGTTCGACATCACTTTTGTCACTCAAAAGGCGGTGAAGGCTCAAGCCTTAGCAGACCATATGGCCGAGAATCCTGTAGATGATGATTATGATTCTCTGCACATCTACTTCCCCAATGAAGAAGTCATGTTCGTAGGGGAAGACATCACAGAGGAATATGATGTTTTGAGATTATTCTTTGATGGAGCGGTAAACTTTAAAGGAGCCGGCATCAGAGCGGTACTGAACTCCGAGACTGGTCAACATTATCCTATCACAGCTAAACTGAGGTTTCCTTGAACCAATAACATGGCAGAATACAAAGCTTGCATCCTAAGTCTTAGAATGGTGGTAGACTTGAACGTACAAGAGCTGCTGGCAATTGGAGATTCTGATTTGTTGATCCACCAAGTCCGAGGAGACTGGATGGCAAAGAATTCCAAAATATTGCCATATCTCGAGTGCATAAAAGAGCTGAAGCAAAGTTTCACCAAGATAGACTTCCAGCATGTACCTAGGCTGCAAAATAAATTCGCAGACGAATGGGCCACCATATTTTCCATGATCAAGCATCCTGACAAGAACTATATTGATTCAATACGTGTGGCAGTGAGAAAGTAACCAGCATATAATTATCACGTTGAAGAAGAACTGGATGGAAAACCTTGGTTCTATGACATTGAGAGATTTCTCAAAGATGACACTTACCCAAAAGATTCAACAAACCTCCAAAAGAAGACGTTGAGGAGATTAGCGAGTGGTTTCTTTCTGAACGGCGAGGTCTTATACAAAAGAACACCTAATTTAGGTTTACTAAGATTTGTAGATGCTAAAGAAGCTGCAAGACTGTTAGAAGAAATACATTCTGGGACGTGGCGGCCCGCACATGAATGGCTTTGTGCTCGCAAAAAAGATCTTAGAGCTGGATATTTTTGGATGACAATGGAGCATGATTGCATAAAGCACGCAAAGAGGGGTGTCATCAATGCCAAGTCCACGGAGACATTATTCGAGTACCTCCTAATGAGCTGAATGTTATGGGATCACCTTGGCCCTTTGCCGCCTGGGGAATGGATGACATAGGACCTATCGAAACTGCCGCCTCGAACGGACACCATATCATATTGGTAGCTATTGATTACTTTACCAAATGGGTGGAAGCTGGATCATACAAGTCAGTGACAAAGAAAGTGGTAGCAAACTTCGTTCGTGACAAAATGGTCTGCAGATTCGGCATCCCCGAGTCTATCATCACCGACAATGGGTCTATTCTCAATACTGACTTGATGAAAGCAACTTGTGAAGACTTCAAGATCAAGCACCGTAATTCTACTGCATATAGACCTCAGATGAATGGAGCAGTCAAGGAAGCCAACAAGAACATCAAGAAAATACTGCGCAAGATGATAAAAAATTCAAAGCAATGGCATGAGAACTTACCCTATGCATTATTAGGGTACCGCACCACAGTAATACGAGCAGAGCTCGAGATACCATCTCTGAGAATCATTCAAGAAACACAATTGAAAGATCCTGAGTTGTCAAAGAAAGGATGGAGCAGTTGGCGCTCATTGATGGCAAGAGGATGAATGCAATATGTCATGGACAATTATACCAAAAAGGATGACAAAAGAATTTAACAAGAAAGTTCGTGAAAGGTCCTTCGAACCTGGGCAGTTAGTGCTAAAGAAGATATTTCCTAATCAAGAAGAGGCAAGAGGAAAGTTTGCACCAAATTGGCAAGGGCCTTACATGGTTCACCGAGTTCTGACCGGAGGAGCACTAATATTGGCAGAGATGGATGGAGAAGTTTGGCCGAAACTGATCAAGGCAGATGCCGTCAAAAGATACTATGTCTGACAGTTTGTATTAGTTAATGGTTTTACTATTCTGCAACATATCATGTATTGTGGAACTACGTTACGACCTGATTCCCCAAGTGGGATGCATAGGCAACCTACTCAAGGTTCGATCGCATCAATACAAAAAATTTATTTTTCCCAGGAAGCAAACTCTGGGGCAGAATTTTTTTAGGAAATCTCAAAAATTCCAAAAGGACAGACAAGAACAGACACTGGGGCAGAAACTTTTGAGACCCTCTCAAAAATTTCAAAAAGGAAGCTAAAATGAAAAATTGGGGCAGAATTTTGAGGTCCCCTCAAAATTTATTCAGCGGAGAATCCTGGAACGACCCGAGGAATAGCAGCCACGATCTCACATAATGCAGTTTGTGATTCAATGGAATAAAATATTTTTCCTCTTACAAAAGATTTTTCAAAATATGTGCACTATTTTCTTTATTTCTTTATATATCCCCATTAGCTCGGCCAAGGTCCCAACATTCAGGAGAAGAAGGCGCGAAGCAAGCCAAGAATGCATAAACTAAACCATCCCCCCCCCCCCACAACTCACAAATCTTTCTTTGAACGCAGGCACAGGAGTACACAGCTCGATACGACAGGCAGACATCTCTTGACGAGAGGTTTTTAGCTTTTCTTCACTATGCTTTTATTTTGCAGGATAGACAGCCCTGAGAGTAAACAGCCCGATGAGAAATTCTGGCATGACAAAGGGTAGACATGATGCAATGCAAATCCCGAAGGGGTTGCTAGCACAAACGCGGAAGAACAAACAAGAAAGATAAAAGATAGAAGCAAGACAAAACTTGCTTCTTTCGAAAGAACAGTGAGGAACCTGTCTCAAAGCTCAATCGAAAGGGATACAAGGATCACCTATACTATGCAACAATCCTCAAGAGAACATTGCCTCTTGCAAACTGAGTGATCAAGAGGAATGTTCAATCGGATTAACCGAAAGCCACAAGTCCTTAAAAGCCCTCACCGGGGTTTTGCTCACGACGGAGACAAGAAGAAACGTGCTCGGCACTTTCATTCAATTCATCAATATTCAAAAAACTAGTTACTTACAATGAAAGGAAGCAATGTTTATATAGGAAATTCTAAGGGTAAACTAGTAAATAGGTCACAGTTGACCAATAGAAATAAGCCACGCAGGGCTGAGTTAAAATGTGTTCGGCAGACTTTGACTTCGGTAAGCCTTGGCTTCGGTTCTCGATTGTCTGCTCGAACACACACTTGTTGCCTTCGGACGCTCAATTGTCTTCGAGCTCATTGTCCTCGGTCACTTTGCCTTCGGGCTCAAATCTGAAGATAATGCCTTCGATTCTTGAGCTCGGCCACTCTGCTTCGGAGCAATTGTTTTCCTTCGGCCAGGCTAAGTGAACGTGCACATCGTGCAGCAGCTTGGCTTGGCTTCTTGTCATCGGTCTCCTCGGTGGATCGATCACTTGATCAGCACGTGATCGGGCTGCATCATCCTCCCCTTCTTGAGAAGATTTCGTCCTCGAAATCAAGCCCTCCTCGTCCTCCGAAGTTTGACCTACAACACAAGGAACTAAGTCAGCAACATTAAAAGTGTTGGACACGTTCTACTCACCAGGGAGATCGATCACGTAGGCATTGTTGTTGATCTTGGTCAACACTTGAAATGGACCATCCCCTCGAGGAGCCAACTTTCCTTTCCTTTGGTTCGGGAAGCGTTCTTTTCGGAAGTGAACCCAAACCCAATCTCCCTTCTTTAATTCCAACTTTTTACGCCCCTTGTTTTTCTTTAATGCAACCTTTGCATAGGCCTCCTCGAGGTTCTTCTTCACCTTTGCATGCAATTCGATCAAGGCAGCTGCTCTTCGAGTACCTTCAAAATCAAGAACAGAATCTCGAGGCAATGGGGTTAAATCAAGTGGAATCAAAGGAGTAAAACCATACACACATTCAAACGGGGTCATGTTGGTCATTCTATGCACCGTTCGATTGTATGCAAACTCCATCATGGGCAAACGATCAGCCCAGTTTCCAACCTTCCCTTTGGTCATTGCCCGAAGCAACGATCCCAAGGTTCGGTTAACTACCTCGGTCTGTCCATCAGTCTGAGGATGGTGAGACGTCGAGAATAGTAGCTTGGTGCCGAGGGCACCCCACAAACATTTCCAAAAATGACTCAAGAACTTCGAGTCTCGATCACTTACAATAGTACGAGGTACACCATGCAATTTTAACACATTAGAAACAAACAATGTAGCTACATGCTGTGCATCATCACACTTTTTGCAAGGAATAAAGTGAGCCATTTTTGAAAAACGGTCAACCACAACGAAGATGCTATCATGTCCTCCCCCCGACCTCGGTAACCCCAAGACAAAGTCCATGGATATATCAACCCAAGGTCGATCAGGCACAGGCAACGGGGTGTACAATCCATGAGGGTTGGACTTCGATTTTGCTTTCTTGCAAACGAGACAAGCGTTGCAAAGCTTTTCCACATCTCGTCGCATTTTGGGCCAATGGAACTGCTTGGTCAAGATACCAAGAGTTTTATCGACACCGAAGTGCCCCATCAGTCCACCTGAGTGAGCTTCTCGAACCAAGAGCTCTCTCCACGATGACACTGGCACACAAACCCTCCCATTTTTGAAGAGGTAGCCATCATGCCACTGATATTTCTCAACCTTTCGGCCACTCAAGATTGCGTCTCGAACACATTTCAGCTTGGGATCGTCCTCGTACATCGACTTGATGCTTTCGAATCCCATGAGCCTAGAGGCGAGAGTGGTCGCTAAGGCAAATTTCCTTGATAGCGCATCGGCCACAACATTATCTTTTCCCTTTTTGTAATGAATTACATAGGGAAAGCTTTCAATAAATTCAACCCACTTGGCATGTCTTCGATTCAATTTCTCCTGACCTCGGAGATGCTTCAAAGATTCATGATCACTCTTGATCACAAACTCTCGAGGCCACAAATAATGCTGCCAATGGGCGAGTGCTCGAACGAGGGCATACAGTTCCTTGTCGTACGTTGAGTAATTCAAGGCTGCACCCTTAAGCTTTTCGCTAAAGTAAGCGATCGGCTTCGAATCTTGCATCAGCACTCCTCCGATCCCAACTCCAGACGCATCACACTCGACTTCGAATGCTTTGCCGAAGTCAGGGAGTTGCAACAACGGGGCAGAGCAAAGCCTCCGTTTCAACTCTTGGAAAGCCCTTTCTTGGGACTCTTCCCATACAAATGGATTGTCTTTCTTCACCAGCTCGGTTAAAGGAGCTGCCACGATGCTAAAGTCACGAACAAACCTTCGGTAAAAGCTAGCTAAGCCATGGAAGCTACGAACTTGTGATACCGAGGTTGGAGTTGGCCAATCTTTGATGGCTTCGACTTTTGATTCGTCGACTTCAACACCATTAACAGTGACAACAAATCCAAGAAAGACTACACGATCGACACCAAAGGCGCATTTCTTGAAGTTGGCATACAACTTCTCTTCTCGAAGCTTTTCGAGCACTTGCCTTAGGTGTTCGACATGTTCATCCACGGTTCTGCTATAAACAAGTATGTCATCGAAATAAACGACAACAAACTTATTTATGAACGGTTTGAGCACATGGTTCATCAGTCGCATGAATGTGCTTGGTGCATTGGATAAGCCAAAAGGCATCACCAACCATTCATAGAGACCGAATTTGGTCTTGAATGCGGTTTTCCACTCGTCTCCGGGTTTCATTCGGATCTGGTGGTAACCGGACCTGAGGTCTATCTTCGAAAAGCATGAAGAACCACTCAACTCATCTAGCATGTCATCTAATCGAGGGATAGGATGACGATACTTTACCGTTATTTTGTTGACTGCTCGACAGTCAACACACATTCGCCATGTTCCATCCTTCTTCGGGACAAGGATAACAGGAACGGCGCAAGGACTCAAGCTCTCACGAACGAGGCCCTTGTTCAGCAATTCATCAACCTGCCGTTGGAGCTCTTTGGTGTCTTCGGGATTACACCGGTATGCAGGTTTGTTAGGGATTTGAGACCCTGGTACGAAGTCAATTTGGTGCTCGATTCCCCTCAACGGAGGTAATCCACCTGGCATTTCCTCGGGAAACATGTCCTCGAAGTCCTGCAAAACTTTGCGAACAAACAAAGGCAAAGGGTTATCATTAGAAAAATCATCATTAGAGTTTAGAAAGATACCCTTGTGCACGAGGCAAATCATCATCTGACCGTGGTCGTTGCCTCGTAAGATCTCACCGGGTTGCATGATTGCATAAATTCCTTTTACTTCGGTCGGTGAGTTTGTCTCTTCGGGCCCCAATTTTGCTCCTATCGGGAGCTTAGCTTTGGCCGCTTCTTTCAATTCTTTCATCCGTTTATAGTCCTCGGTGACTTGTTTTGGAGACAAGGGTTTGAGTATAAAACTCTTCCCATCGAGCTTCACAGTGTAAGTGTTGGATCTGCCATTGTGAACAGCTGTTCGGTCATACTGCCATGGTCGACCCAATAGCAAATGACAAGCTTGCATCGGAACCACATCGAATATCATTTCATCTTGATACTCTCCGATTTTGAACTTGATCCACACTTGTTTGACAACTCTCAATTCTCCACACTCATTCAGCCATTGTAACTTGTAAGGGTGGGGATGCTTCATCGTAGGTAATCCCATTTGTGAAACCAAAGTTTGGCTCACTACATTGGCACAACTACCAGAATCAACGATCATCGAACACACCTTTCCCCTCACTCGACATCGGGCATGAAAGAGGTTTTCTCTTTGGTTGTCCTCTTCTTCAAGAGTCATGCAGCTCAAATTCCTTCGAACCACAAGAAACATTTCCGGATGATCAGCTTCGGCAGCCTCATGATCATCATCAACTTCAGCTCGATCAGTCTCCTCGATAATTTCCTCCTCGGTGTCACTCGCTTGCTCATGGACGGTTCCATCTTCGAGCAGAAGCATAACCTTGCGAGTTGGACACTCCTTTGCCATATGACCATAACCTTTTCATTTGTGACACTGAATATTTGAAGCACTAGGAGAGTTGAGTTGAACTTTACCTCCCACTTCTCTCGACTGGTTAACGGTCACACCTCTTTCGAAGGGTCTCTTCGAATCTCGAACAGCGTTAGCACTTGCTTGGCTTGGACTCTTCCATTCTTTACTTCGGTTCAAGGGAGTAGAAGTAGTGACTCCTCGATACCGGTTTGCCTTATCGTCCTTTACCAATTTTTCAGCTTCGGTGGCAGCATCAAACAAATCTCCCAACGTGTGGTACACGTGGAGTCTCAACTGAAATGACACATCTCTAGCCAAGCCATTTTTGAACCTGATAATGGCTTGCTCTTCGTCTTCGACCAGATCAAGATTCAATCGAACCTTTTCGAACTCATCGTGGTACTCTTGGACAGACTTGGACCCTTGCTTTAACTCATAGAGCTTTTGCATTTGAGTCTGCCTGTACTTGGCACTCAAATACTTAGCATCCATT
The DNA here is from genome assembly GCA_029990575.1 of Petunia axillaris subsp. axillaris. Classification (NCBI taxonomy): domain Eukaryota; kingdom Viridiplantae; phylum Streptophyta; class Magnoliopsida; order Solanales; family Solanaceae; genus Petunia; species Petunia axillaris. The sequence goes on from JARKNS010000003.1 coordinate 26,172,370, forward strand.
GCTCTTCTCAATTGTGGCCAAGTGTTGACTTCGGGATAGTCATTCCTTCGTCTATGCCTCTTGTCAGATTCCCACCACGTTGATGCATAAGCTTCGAACGAAGCAATGGCATAGGCAGCTTTTCTCTCATCGGTCATCTCGTTGGTTTCAAAGATGCGCTCCATTTTAAGCTTCCATTCAAGATACTCATCGGGATCACTAATTCCTTTAAAGGGTGGAATAGTGATCTTGACACTGTTCAAGTTTGAGTCTCGAACACCACGAACCTGTTCGACATACTCATCATTCCGATCATCAGCCTCACGCTCAATATTTCTTTCAACATTTGCGCCTCGGCCTCGACCTCGGAAATTTCCACGTCCTCGGTGAGCTTGCCTTCGTTGAGCGAATGGCGGCTCACGCTCATATTCGTCCTTGGGAAATTCCTCTTCATCCACCTCCTCGGCAACTGCTCCAAGATCTCTTCGGGCCACTGGAGGTGGTATTCTTTCTCCTCGGGGAATGCCCAAGTTTTGATAAGCAGCTTGGGGATTGCCCAAGTTAAGTTCTCTTCGAATTGCTTCACTTGTCAACTGATGTTGTCGTACAAGCTCAGCATACAGCTCAGGTTTCATCGGAGTGGATTGGCTTGTTCCAGCGCCGGACCCATTCACGGCCACGGACGCGTTTCCCTGCTCGAGGTTAGCTACTCGAGCACTCACTCCTCTTACTTCGGCACTGATGCCTTGTATCGCAGCCATGAGATCGGCTAACGACAACTCGGGCTTCTCAATGCTTTGGCCATCGTGTCCAGCCATGGTACCTGCACAAGTCAAAGATCAAACAAATGTTAGGGTTAGAAATCACCTCACACACTCCCTCACCTTTGATGGGTGGCACTCGGGTCCACTCAATTTATGGGTTCGGTTTTTGATCACTCAAGGACTTGTTAACAGTGGCTCGTCCAATTGATCGGTCCTCTAAGATCCTTCAAGTTCGACAATAGTCACTGCCTCTTCGGGAAGAGTGAAGTGATGTTCGACTCGATGGAACGGACGCCTTTTAACTGAGCTCGGGGAGTCAAAAGAATTTCTACGAAAGTTTGGACTTCGGTCACCCCTTCGCACGAATTCCTATCAGCTTAAAAGAGTTAGTACGACCTTGAGTAGGACAATGACTCAAAAGATCCACCAACTAGAATTTGACACGAAAGAAAGTGAGATCCTAGGAGAATCTACCCTTTGATTCCCTTTTGGAATCTTTTTCGATCACACCCACTCCTGTCCGTACACGAGTGGTCCCTCCTTGGTACGGATAGGGTTTTACCTTATCCACTTTCCTTTTTCAGCCGACAATTTTCACCTGGGGTTTTGATGTTAAAATTTTAACCCCTTTCTTCTTCAATGGAACAGTGACCTTGCTCCGGCGTACGGACACAACAACTTCGGTTCACTGACCACGAAATTCAACAGATCTGGGTTGCTTTATCGACTCCGGTTTCAACAGCATCGGAGGAATTCAGTTCAAGTTCTTCGAGCTAAGAACCAGCTCGTTCGTGTCGTACACTGTTACGATTTTGTAACAATTTTTCCGGCGTACGGACAACGATTCAAACTCAGAACTTCGATTCTTAAGCAACAAACAAACCCAAATCACTCAAAAACCACCAATCTTCACCGGTTTCTTCCAAACACAGTGGGGTTCGAGTTTTCAGTCACCATTAAAGCTCAAAACAGTCCAAAAATTCACCAAGAAACCCTAGTCACGAAATTGGTACGTCGGGTACTTGTTGGATTCGGAACTCGATGGTGAACAAGAATCAATGGTTGTTTTCCCAAACAACCAACAATCAAACACAATTTTTGAATTTTTCTTTTAACACTTTTTTTTTTTTTTTTTTGTAAAATAACAACACCAACAGTAACAAAACCCAAGAACACAAAAAAGGAAAACTAAGACACAAACGCACGAAAATAATGAACAGGATTGAGGTTGTAAGAACAAACTCAAGCCGTGCTCTGATACCAAGATGATGCAATGCAAATCCCGAAGGGGTTGCTAGCACAAACGCGGAAGAACAAACAAGAAAGATAAAAGATAGAAGCAAGACAAAACTTGCTTCTTTCGAAAGAACAGTGAGGAACCTATCTCAAAGCTCAATCGAAAGGGATACAAGGATCACCTATACTATGCAACAATCCTCAAGAGAACATTGCCTCTTGCAAACTGAGTGATCAAGAGGAATGTTCAATCGGATTAACCGAAAGCCACAAGTCCTTAAAAGCCCTCACCGGGGTTTTGCTCACGACGGAGACAAGAAAAAACGTGCTCGGCACTTTCATTCAATTCATCAATATTCAAAAAACTAGTTACTTACAATGAAAGGAAGCAATGTTTATATAGGAAATACTAAGGGTAAACTAGTAAATAGGTCACAGTTGACCAATATAAATAAGCCACGCAGGGCTGAGTTAAAATGTGTTCGGCAGACTTTGACTTCGGTAAGCCTTGGCTTCGGTTCTCGATTGTCTGCTCGAACACACACTTGTTGCCTTCGGACGCTCAATTGTCTTCGAGCTCATTGTCCTCGGTCACTTTGCCTTCGGGCTCAAATCTGAAGATAATGCCTTCGATTCTTGAGCTCATTGTCCTCGGTCACCTGTGATTTTAGTACCAAATTAAGTATATACTAGGTTTCCTTTGTACCATACAAGTTTCTCAGAAGAAATACTAAGTTTAGAACTAAGAAAAGCTTCAAAAGCTAAAAGATATATGCCTTTCCAAAAGAAAGGTTTAGTCTTACATACCTTTGATGTTTCTAGCTTCTAAACTTTGTTTCCTTTGAATTCCACACCTTCTAAAGCTTAAACAAGCTATAACATAGAATTTAGGTACTTTACTTAGCTATGAAGTAATTCTAAAACTCAAACTATAGAAGAAATTGAAGGTAGCATAATGTTACCCTAATCGCGTAGAGCGTTTTGACGCAATCCGTCTTCCATTTCGAGTCAAGATTGATGTTGTTTCTTCAAAATAAAAAAAAAAATGGATTAAAACTGAAGTAAGGTCTGTTAATTTCGTGGGGTTTCTGGAAAATTTCGAGAAAGTGAAGGTTTTCTCTTTTATAACAAAAATATTTCATTTCTAGCCCTCTTTTGCGCTTATGTCCTTTTTTCTGGTCTGACTTCTGATACTCATATCGTTTTATCCAGACATTGTATAAACAAACCGTCAAAAGTTTTGGAAACTACACTCCAAGACCTTCAATTTGGTATATCATATGTCTCCAAAAGAACTTATAAAACACATAGAATTAATTGCTGAAAAAGCTCCGTTACAAGGCAATTCCTTAGTCGGTTTTTCCGCAACTTAAATCTGATTTTTCCCAAACTTTATATTCAACATATAAACATCTTATATGATAATATTATGACTTTAAACTCACTTAAATCATTCTTAACATGTCATTAGAATGATATACGTCACTTTAGACATACGAGGTGTAACAATCTTCCCCCGTTAGGAACATTCGTCCTCGAATGTTAAATGAAGTATGTAGAAGCATTAAACAAGGATCTGTTACATACCTGAAGTAGTGAAGAGATGTGAATATTTGGCTCTCATGTCATTTTCAGCTTCTTGAGTTATTTCTTCTACATTATTGCTTTGCTATAGCATCTTAACTAAAGGAATGTCTTTCGTCCTTAGTCGACGAATCTGTCTATCTAAAATTACAACTAGTACCTCTTCATAAGTTAATTGCTCTGTGATCTGAACATTATCTACTGGTACAACTCTAGAAGAATCTCCGACATATTTTTCTGAGCATGGAAACTTGAAATACTGGATGGACCTCCTGAAGGTCTGCTGGAAGGTCTAATTTGTAGGCAACACACCCAATTCGCCTGATAATCTGATATGGACCAATGAATCTAGGGCTAAGTTTCCCCTTCTTTCCAAATCTCATAACGCCTTTCATAGGTGATACTTTCAGGAATACCCAATCGCCAATCTGAAATTCTAAATCTCGACGTCAATTATCTGCATAGGACTTCTGTCTGCTCTGCACTGCTAATAATCTTCCCTGATCAACTTGACTTTATCAACTGCCTATTGGATTAAATCTGGACCTATCAATTGAGACTCTCTAACCTCGAACCATCCTATAGGAGACCTGCATTTGCGCCCATACAAAGCTTCATATGGCGCCATCTGTATGCTGGAATGATAGCTATTATTATATGCAAACTCTATCAACGCTAGATGATCACTCCAACTGCCTCCAAAATCTAACACGCAAGCTCTAAGCATATCTTCTAATGTCTGAATGGTCCGCTCAGCCTGTCCATCTGTCTGTGGATTAAATGCTGTACTCATATTCACCTGTCCCCCTAAACCTGTCTGGAACGATCGCTAGAAATTAGCTGTAAACTATGCGCCCCTGTCTGAAATGATAGATACTGGAATACCATGTAGGCGTACTATCTCTCTAATATAAAGTCTAGCATAATCCTCCGCTGTATATGTAGTTTTAACAGGCAAGAAATGAGCTGATTTAGTAAGCCTGTCAACTATAACCCAAATAGAGTCATACTTGCTCCGCGTACGGGGCAAGCCTGTAATGAAGTCCATATTCACTGCTTCCCATTTCCATGATGGAATCTCGATTTTCTGTAACAAGCCACTAGGTTTTTGATGCTCGACCTTAACCTGCTGGCAGTGTCACGCTTCATTCCGTGCCACCAATATATCTGCTTAAGATCATATTACATCTTAGTCGAACCTGGATGAACAGTGTATCTGGAATAATGTGCCTCTGTCATAATCTGTCCACGTAAATCTGCAACATCAGGAACAGAAGGTCTATCTTTATACATGAGAACCCCATCAGTAGTAACCCTGTATGGTGACTCTGGTTTTCTTCTGTCTATTTGTCTGTATTCAACTAGAACTGGATCCTCATACTGACGCTGTTTTACTTCTATCACTAGGCAAGTAGTGCCTGCATTCTGAACTGCAACTCCTGCGTCCTCTGAATCTATTAATCTGACTCCCATGCTGGCCAACTGGTGGAGTGCATGAGCTAACTCTCTTTTTTGTGGCTGCAAGTAAGATAAACTACACATGGACTTATGACTAAGGGCATCAACTACAACATTCGCTTTACCTGAATGATAAAGAATTTCCATGTCATAGTCCTTTAGCAACTCTAGCCATCGCCTTTGTCGCAAGTTTAGCTCCTTCTGCTTAAATATGTACTGGAGGCTCTTGTAGTCTGTATAAATATCAACATGAACCCCGTACAAATAATGTTTCCAAATAATGAATGACTGCTGCAAGCTCCAAATCATGAGTAGGGTAGTTCTGCTCGTGCCTTTTCAGCTGCCTGGAAGCATAGGCAATAACTCTTTCATACTGCATCAAAACACAACCAAGACCAATTCGAGAAGCGTCACAGTAAATGACATAGCCCTCAAATTCCTCTAGATATGTAAGTACTGGAGCTGTTATCAACCTGTTCTTTAGTTCTTGAAACTGTGCTCACAAGAATCAGAGCACTGAAATTTAGCTGTTTTCTGTGTCAATTTGGTGGAGCTGCAATGGAGGAAAAACCTTCTACGAAGCTTCTGTAATAACCTTCCAAACCCAAAAAACTATGTACTTTCAGTTAGCGTCGTAGGCCTGGGCCAATTCTTCACAGCCTCGATCTTCTGGCCATCTACTTTAATTCCATCTGCTGAAACTATATGACAAAGAAATGCCACTGAATCTAACCAGAATTCACACTTTGAGAACTTAGCATATAATTGCTGGTCTCGAAGAGTACCCAATACTGTCCGTAGGTGCTCTGCATGCTCTGATTTAGACTTTGAATAGATGAGAATATCATCAATAAATGCAATCAAAAATAAATCCAAGTAAGCCCTGAGTACGTTGTTCATCAGATCCATAAATACTGCAGGGGCATTAATGAGTCCAAACGACATCACTAAAAACTCATAATGGCTATACCTAATCCTGAATGCAGTCTTAGGTATATCATACTCTCTTACTCTAACCTGATGATAGTCTGATCGCAAATCTATCTTCGAGAAGTACTTGGCACCCTAGAGCTGGTCGAACAAGTCATCAATCCTGGGCAGAGGGTATTTATTCTTGATTGTGACTTTATTCAGCTGTTTGAAATCTACGCACATGCGTAGAGAGCCATCTTTCTTTTTCACAAATAATACCGAGGCTTTCCACGAGGAAATGTTGGGTCTAATGAGGCCTTTATCTAACAAATCCTTCAGTTGCTCCTTAAGTTCTTTCTGTTATGTAGGTGCCATCCTGAAGAACATGCCCCTGATGGCGTGCTGGTACTGAGGAAGCTAATGTTGATCTAGCTGGCTGGGCTGCATAACTACTACCCCTAGTCAGGCAATCTCTCATGAAATGGTCTGCCTTTTGATAAATATAACGAGTATCAACTCCTAACTTACATGGTCTCAAGTGTCGTCTACAATAATCTGGACATCTGGGATATGTCTGACTGGCCGGTATAGAAGTACCACGGCGCTGAAATCCTGAAGTCCGTGATGCCTGACTAGCTCTGGACTGAGGAGGTCTATCAAATCTCAGGCCACGAGACTCTGGAGGTATACTAGCTGGTGGTTGTCTAACACTCTGCTGCCTACTCGCTCCGGATGTCTCTCCGAATGAACCAAACAATCTATCCCTCTTATGTAACCCTCTAATCCCTGTCAGTTCTCTGTTTCTACTTCCTCTCCTCAAGTGATAAAGCAAATGCCTGAATGCGTGATATAATACCTGGCTGCATAGCAACAATCATACACCCATTCACCAGACGTGGACCTAGTCACACTACATACCTGTGAATTCTATCCTCTATACTGGTTATCACAGTAGGGTCAAACCTTGCTAAGAAATTAAAACGATAATTATACTCTTCTACACTCAAACTTCCCTATCTCAAGGTCAGGAACTGATCAGCACGTGCTCTCTGTGTCTCTATAGGCATATACAGAGGAAAGAAGGTATCCAAGAATTCCTACCAAGTCGCCGGAGTAGCATCAGGCCCTCTAGATAGCTCCCATGTCTGATATCACCCTGCTGCTAGGTCATACAATCTGAATGCAGCCAACTCTACTAACTCTGTGTCTGACACGTGCATGATCCTCAATACCCTAGTTATCCTCACTAGAAAATCTTGAGGGTCCTCTCCTGTACGATATCCAGTAAAGACTGTAGGCTCTAGCCTGATAGAATCATTGATCCTGGATCCAACATCTCCTTGGGCATCTGCACTATGCTGTCTAGACTGAGCAACTACAACACTTGTCAATAATCTGATGGCATCCCTCACTTCATGTCCCTGGCTATCAGGCTGAGAAGCTGGCGGTATGGTAGCTGCAGTGCCTCTAATATCACCCTGAACTGAGGGGATCTGTAAGGCCTCAGATGGAGCCTCAGGTCTGGACTCCTCACTCTCATCCTCCTCAAGTTGCACTCTACTAGTACCCTGGCCGGCAATAGCCTTGCCCTTCTGGGCAGCTGTTAGTTTCTTCGGCAACATCGCTTTGCTGAAAACACTATTATTAGAGGAATGAATTCTGTAATCATAACTCTATCGCATGATCTAGAGAAGAAAGAAAGACAACTGTCCTGAAGTGCCCTGTAGCCTCCTGTTCATAAGTATGGCGCGCAACATACTCCTGAACAAGACTCTACTAGACACGGCCTGTAGACACCCTAGGACTGAACTGCTCTGATACCACTTTTGTCACGACCCAACATAGGGTCGCGACGAATGACCAACACTAAGTGTCGATCATCACTAATCCTGCTGATAATCTGCTAACCATGAATATAACTGATAAACGGAATAAGAATAAACCTAGCTGATAAGAACTATGCAATGCAAAAAGCTGACAAGGCTAACATAAGCTGACATACAAAACATATTGATAGAACCACACAGGGACATATCTACAGACCTCTAAGAGTTCTGAACTGAATATACAAAGGACGGGAAAAGGCCCCGCCATACCCAAACTGGCTGACTTTATACATACCAAAAGATAAGTAACTCCGGGAGTAAGCGGAGTGACTCCAATAGCTGATAGATGGCCTACTAACGTGGTCCAAGCATTGATCTATCTGCACCTGCGCGGCATGAAATGCAGCTCCCCAGAAAAGGGCGTGAGTACGATATGTACCAAGTATGTAAGGCATGAGCATATAATATATCATAGCTGAATGAAACTGTAAGGCTGGAATATAAATATGTAAATATGAGCTGGAGCATAGCAATATAGCTGGAAATCTGAAGAACGTACTAAACATGATCTGAATTTAAACTGAAGTCTAGTTGAATCTGAAACTGAAGACTGAGCTGAACTATACTGATAAATAACTATAATATGACTGATAACTGGTAACTAGAAACTGGAACTGATAACTATCAACTGATACTGACGCTAAGAACTGGTGGCTGATAACTGAGAACTGATAACTGGTACTGAGCTAAAACTGAACTGTTATCTGAACTGGTACCTGTCTGGTGTTATGGGCTGTATCCCCCCCAAATCAGGTAACTGAAAACCTGAACTAGCCTCATGTATAATCATGCAGTGCATACTGTGGCTATATACGCGTATATAACAAACCTGGTGGGTGTTATGGGCTATATCCCCCCAGCCAGTAATATCTAGCCTCTCTGGTCAGAGTGTGTGAATGACACCCGGTCACACTAGGTGTTTCAACTCCCGCCTGAACCAGAGGGGCTGTATCCCCCAGACGGGTAGTATCACACGCGACCGGACTGTGTGTCCAATGTCCAGCCTCTATGGGGGACTCCAAATCACACATAACATGATCACAATATAAGGATAAGCATGTATGAGGCATAACATGTGGCAACAATATATATGGACTCGAAGGAATGATAAGAAAACTCTAGATTGAATTATAGACACAACCTGAAACTTAGAATTTGTCTAACTCTTTGACTTTTATAAAAATTTCGGCAGAGTTTTCTCTGAAACTGGATGATCCGCAAAACAGAACCAACACTATACTATACACGGGAATGGATACCCGGATAAACTGATAACAAAAACATGTTAAACGGATAACAAGATGAGACAACTGGATGACATAACAAATCCGCAGATAGAATGTCTGGACAGCACCACTGTCCTGAATTTCAACCTAATTTTCAGAGTGTAGATCAAAGTTATAGACTTCATAGTCTTCATAAAAGTTTTAGATATATGTCTTAGGGTTCTGGGGATTCTTAAAGAATCTAAATATCAATTTTGTACAAGGAGTTATGATCAATATACTAACAACTGTCCAAAGCTCAAAACAATTTTCCAGATTTTGAAACGTTTTGTCTTGCTGATTTGGACGTCTTTCACCTTGGATTTTAGTACCAAATTAAGTATATACTAGGTTTCCTTGGTACCATACAAGTTTCTCAGAAGAAATACTAAGTTTAGAACTAAGAAAAGCTTCAAAAGCTAAAAGATACATGCCTTGCCAAAAGAAAGGTTTAGTCTTACATACCTTTGATGTTTCTACCTTCTAAACTTTGTTTCCTTTGAATTCCACACCTTCTAAAGCTTAAACAAGCTATAACATAGAATTTAGGTACTTTACTTAGCTATGAAGTAATTCTAAAACTCAAACTATAGAAGAAATTGAAGGTAGCATAATGTTACCCTAATCGCGTAGAGCGTTTTGACGCAATCCGTCTTCCGTTTCGAGTCAAGATTGATGTTGTTTCTTCAAAATCAAAAAAAATGGATTAAAACTGAAGTAAGGTCTGTTTATGTCGTGGGGTTTCTGGAAAATTTCGAGAAAGTGAAGGTTTTCTCTTTTATAACAAAAATATTTCATTTCTAGCCCTCTTTTGCGCTTATGTCCCTTTTTCTGGTCTGACTTCTGATACTCATATCTTTTTATCCAGATATTGTATAAACAAACCGTCAAAATTTTTGGAAACTACACTCCAAGACCTTCAATTTGGTATATCATATGTCTCCAAAAGAACTTTTAAAATACACAGAATTAATTGCTGAAAAGCTCTGTTACAAGGCAATTCCTTAGTCGGTTTTTCCGCAACTTAAATCTTATTTTTCCCAAACTTTATATTCAACATATAAACATCTTATATGATAATATTATGACTTTAAACTCACTTAAATCATTCTTAACATGTCATTAGAATGATATACGTCACTTTAGACATACGAGGTGTAACAACAAAACTTAGACATCCTAGAGGGTAGACAGCTCTGTTGCACTTGGTGCACCTATGTTAGACACTAGAGGCGGGGAGGGTGAATAGTATCCTTACCCGATTTTTAAATCCTAAAACTTGCCTTTGATCTTTATCGCCTAACATACAAAGAACCAGGTTATAGGTTCCTTGCAAGTTTCACCTATCTCTGAAACTAAACTTAATGCGGAAACGTAAATAACACCGAGATTTTTACGTAGAAAATCCTTGCTCAAGGGATAAAAAACCACGACCCAAACACTAGGGATTTCAACTCTTCCACTAAAGGAAACCCCGAGCATTTTTTAGACTACAACGTAATGTAATCAAGGAACTAGAACCCCCTAGTACCTAGAACCTTCCAAGCCACACGTTAGCTGGTAAGGTTAACTCTACTTCAGCACAAAGAGTAATCTTTACTATATGCTTCTAAACAAGCTGATAGATTACAACTCAATAGCCTATAACAAATAATTAAGACAACAGAATTAACTATGAAACTGCTTCTTCACAAGGTTCTGCTGCTTAGCCTTTGTTCTTGCACACAAAATCTCTCACGATCTGATTGCTCTTTATTTGCTCTGTTGAGATGTCTTTTGTGCGTAATGATTCTGTCCAAATTAACTTGTATATATAGAAGTTAGACTTAGCCGGATCCAACTAAGTTTAGAATTCTTTTTCCACTTTGGAATCCGTTTCAAACAATGTTTACCCATATTGCCTTATTTAAAACCTAAGTTAATTTGCCTTAGTTTCCAATCCTTTTTCGTTTAGGAACCGCGTCTCTTTTCAGCACCGCTTCTCGCTACTTCTTTTCCCGGTAGGATTGGAACTTTGACTCCAGCTGTTCTCTTTCTCCTTCTTCAACTTTAACTCGATCAACCCGTTGAACAGCCCAGTCTTCTCACTTCAACTGTGAACCTTTTCATGGTCCACTTAGCACCAGGTCCTTTGTCATCTTCAAAACTCATCCTTCAATAAATTCCCCCTTTTTGATGATGACAAACTGTTGTCTCACCGAGGGTTTATACGCTCAAGAACCTGTAAAATTTCAAACACTAACCACGAACCAGGGCAATACAGTTAGGTAAAAATAGGTCACAAACATACAATGAACTAACAACATCTAACTTCCCCCTTTTGGCATCATCGAAAAGTTTCAAAGTTGTAAGAACCTGCGCAACTTAAATTAAGTCTAGTTGACTGTAGTGCCAAAGGCACCAAGCCAACCTTTAAACGTCAGGAACCTGTTTCAGATAATAAATACTAGCAAGATAGGATATTTGTATCAACAAAAGTGCCAAATCGGCTTAAAAACATCCAAACATCATCCAAATATTACAAACCAAAATATAATATTGTCTTAAAAACAGGCCATAAAGAGAACCAAGAGGGGACTAGGGAGAGGAACTAGTTCAGAATTGGGAAATATCAGGGATGTTAAAGTGAGCAAGCATTAAGTCAAGGCGACGCGAGTTCCCTTCTCGTTCACGCTCCAGCTCTGCATCCAGCCTTGTGTTTTCAGCATTCATCCAGGCCAGCTCATCATTTTTCCTTTCAAGCTGCCTCCTGAACCCCTCAATCCTCCTGTCCATTCTAGCGTTTCTTCTTTCATCTACATCCTCCTCCACATGCTCTGGTTCATCAGCAGGTTCACCATCCAACACATAGTCACAAGAATTCAGAATGTTCCTCCCAAACACGTCATTGTGGTCCGGCTCCGTCCACTACCAACAGGTACCCCAAAGAAATCAAACACCTTACCCAGAAGAAACCCATAGACTAGCGCATGTTTGCCCAACCCCATGTTAGCTACCCTACCAATGCGCTTGATCATCAATTCAGGCAGATTAATACGAACCTCGCGATCTAGCAGGTCCATATAGGTCATATCCAGAAAGTTGGCCTCACTTCGCCTCTCTGACCTCTGCAACAAGTTATTCAGCACAAATTGAAATAGCAACTGGTAGAAGGGTTGCATAGCCTTTTTCTTAACTTGTGTTGCCCTTGCCAGTCTAGGTCTCCCTAAAAATTTCTGCGTCACCTCAAAAGTAGACACACCATCACCTCTAGCCGACCACGAGTTTCTCATGTAATCACTATAACCCTGAGAAAGAACACCCAAAATCTCACCAAGCTCCACACAATCAAACTGGATCTCCAGCCCCTTGACTATGGTTGTCACAATTCCCTCACTTACTATGTAGTTTGAGTAAAATTCTCGAACCTCTTGCTCTCTCAGCTGTCTTGTTTGATCACTGAACAGGTTCAACCAACCCTGAGCTCTCAACTTTGCACCAAGTTGAGTCATCCCTTCCAGCTCTAGGTCAATGAGAATTTTACCCTTCACCAATGGTAACCCTCTAAGGTAAGCCACCCTCCTTTTCTTGTCTTCCTTGTCATCACCAATCGCCAACTTTGTTTTGGAACCTCTCCTACGAACCTCAGATTCCTCCATAATCCTTTCCTGCTGCTCTCGAATAGAACCACAAGTAGCAGGTCTCCTCGCATGACTCACCGTCTTTCTACTGCTTTCTCCCATACCCTCAGCATCACCAGAACTGCCAATTTTGGAACTACCCACAAATTCTCCTCCCTTCACCAACCTTTGTTTGTTCACAGTTTGTTTCTGTTCCTGAACAATAGGCCTCTTACTCAATCTCCTCTGTTCCTTCACCACCACAATATCAGTCTCACTGGAGGAACCTTCACAAGCTTGAGAAGTGGGATTGGCCTCAGGCAACACAACATTTAAAGGTTCAGTAAAACCTACACCTTCTAAATTTTCTTCCACATAATCATCAATATCTCTCAAATCTGCATCATCACCTGCCACAGAACCAGAGAATGAATCAGGTTCTTTCTCAGGTTCCTTGGTAGGTTCAGCAGATTTTTCCTCTCCCTTGTCACTAATGGTCTTTTCTACCACATGAACTGTCTCAGGAACAGGTTCCTCGACAGTGTTCTCAGTTTCCTTTACAACTACCTCAACCCCTGTATCAACGACCTTTTCAAGATTTTCTACAACCACCTTCTCCTTATCACTTACTTCAGCAACTACATGCTCTCCTAAATCTACAGGCTCAGAAGGTAAACTAGCATCTACAACAACAGTACCAGTAGGAGAGCTAGGGTTTACCTTTTTAGTTTTTTGATGATTTTCTTGAACCGTATTGACGACCCCTTCATCCGTACCAGCAACTGAGACACTTTCCCCCTTACTAGCTGCTTCCTCCGTCAACTTTTTCTGCCTTAATTTCGCGAACTTCTTCGCCATCGCTACAGAGCGACTCGCGGCTAGTTGCTTTGCCTTTTGATTTAGTTTCAAAATTTTGAGTTTAGGAGAAGTAGGTTGAGAATCCATTTTGGAACTGGTCGACATTTTTATAGAGTATTGTTTTAGAGAGAGAAGGAAAAGTTCAGAGATATTTTTTCTCTTACACTGATAGAAACAATGTTTCTCTGATCACTTAGTGGAATAAAGACGGTTATAGGGCGTATCGGGAAGGGGAATGGGTGATGGGATGTGAAAAAGCTGTTATGGCATTATTATGTCTAAAAGCTGACGCCATCCGATTCAAAGAATTTGAAATTTAAAAGTTAACCACTAATCCGGCGCCAAGTGAGGATGATTGGTAACAACTTGGCCACATAAGACAAATATTATACTCAGTAAGTAACGTAGAATGTGTACCTGAATGTTCATGCACCAGTTTCTTTAAATATCCTTTATTTCAAAAATTTTGCCAGTATCTAAGTCATAAAAACAGGTTCCAAACAGGTTAGCAAGCAAAAACAATTAAGTTTCATATGTAGAATCAACTAAACAAAGTTAAGCTAGGTAAAACACGGAAACTTCACTAGCCAATCATTGGGAGAACCAGGTACTGGCTCGTTCACTGTATCTTGGTCATCCCTAGCTCAAGCCTATTCTTTTCAAATTGTACCCTGTTCAATGCCTTAGTGAAGATATCAGCAATTTGGTCCTCAGTCCTGCAAAAATTCATAGTAATTAGGCCTTTCTCAACATTGTCCTTTAAAAAGTGATGTCTAATATCAATGTGCTTTGTTCTCTTGTGCTGGACCGGGTTCTTGGCAATATTGACTGCACTGGTATTGTCACAAAAGATTGGAACTGGTCCACACTTGATTCTAAAGTCCTCCAACTGCTGTTTGATCCATAATAGCTATGAGCAACACAAAGCAGCTGCTACATATTCAGCTTCAGCTGTAGATAATGCTACTGAATTTTGCTTCTTTGTAGCCCATGAAACTAAACAAGGACCTAGGAAGTGTGCCATCCCAGATGTACTTTTCCTATCAACCAAGTGACCAGCATAGTCAGCATCAGTATACTCAACTAGATCAAAACATCCACCTTTTGGGTACAATAAACCAAGATCTTGAGTTCCTTTCAAATATCTCAAGATTCTCTTAACTCCAGTTAAGTGTGACTCCTTTGGTTTTGACTGGAACCTTTCACACAACCCCATACTATAAACAATGTCTGGACGACTTGCAGTTAAATACAGTAAAGAACCAATCATTCCTTTGTACTTAGTTTCATTAATTGAAGCACCAGGTTCATCCAGATCTATCTTCGCTCCAGGAGCGATGGGTGTGTTCATATCCTTAGCAGACTTCATATCATACTTCCTTAAAAGCTCTCTGATGTACTTTTGTTGATGGATCATTGTGCCATCCTGAGTTTGCTTGATTTGTAAGCCTAAGAAGAAATTCAGCTCACCCATCATACTCATCATAAATTCACTTCCCATCAGGTCGGCAAACTCCTTGCAAAGGTTCTCATTAGTAGCTCCAAAGATGATATCGTCTACATATACTTGAACAATTAGCAGGTCCTTGGCTTTCTTCCTTAAAAACAAAGTATTGTCTATTTTACCTCTTGTAAAGCCATTCTTCAATAAGAACCCAGACAATCTTTCATACCAAGCCCTAGGAGCCTGTTTCAAACCATACAGTGCCTTGTCGATTTTGTAGACATGATCAGGAAACTCTGTGCTCTCAAAGCCAGGTGGTTGAACCACATACACCTCTTCATTCAAATAACTATTAAGGAATGCACTCTTCACATCCATCTAATACAGCTTAGACTCCATGTAAGCTGCAAAGGCAATTAGCATTCTAATGGCTTCCATCCTAGCAACAGGTGCAAAGGTTTCATCATAATCGATTCCTTCTTCTTGACTATAACCTTGAACCACCAGTCTTGCCTTGTTCCTTGTTACTATGCCATATTCATCCAGTTTGTTTCTAAATACCCATTTAGTACCAATGATGGACCTGTCCGCTGGTCGAGGGACCAGGTGCCATACCTTGCTTCGTTCAAACTGATGAAGTTTCTCTTGCATAGCAATCACCCAATCTGGATCCTCAAGTGCTTCACGTAAATTCTTCGGTTCTATTGAGGACATAAACGCAAAGAATGCACAAAAATTCTTTAAAGCTCTTCTAGTAACAACTCTAGTATTCAGATCGGACAGGAGGTTCTCCAGTGGATGAGAACTTTGATACTTCCAAGGTTTAGGATGAATCTGCTGATTGGTGTTTCCAGGAGAAGCTAAGTCATCTAAGTCTTCTTCATCTTGCTCTTCAGTTCCCCCTGTCTGAGTGCTTTCTAGTTCCCCCTTAGTTTGATCTTTATCATCATGAATATTTTTGACCCTATTCAGATTCTCAGGGTCTTCAGCAGGTTCATCTCTTGCAAGACCAATCTCCTGATCACCATCTTCTTGTTTGTTTGCAACAGCTTCAGATTCATCAAATACCACATGCACACTTTCTTCCACAGTCATGGTCCTCTTGTTGAACACTTTATAAGCTTTACTTTGTGAAGAATATACCAAGAATATGGCTTCATCACTTCTTGCATCAAACTTCCCTAGAGGTTCTTTCCCATTTTTATGCACGAAACACTTGCACTCAAAAGCTCTGAGATGTGCAATATTAGGTTTCCTGCCTCTAATCAGCTCATAAAGAGTTTTCTCTAACAAAGGATAGATAGAACATCGATTCAGTAAGTAGCAAGTGGTGTTGAGTGCTTCAGCCCAAAAATTCTTCGATAGACTGCTTGACAACAACATGGTTCTAGCCATGTCCTCTAAGGACCTGTTCTTCCTTTCAACTACACCATTTTGCTGAAGGGTCCTTGGTGTAGAGAAGTTGTGATCCACACCATGTTTATTACAATATTCTGCAAATTTAGTATTCTCAAACTCTGTTCCATGGTCGGATCTTATACTTACTAGTTGAAGCCCCAGTTTCTTCTGATTGATTCTTACCCAGTCCTCGAACATATCATATGCCTCATCTTTAGATCTGAGGAACAAGGTCCATGTGTATTTGGAGTAGTCATCAACTATTACCATCACGAATCTCTTACCTCCTCTGCTCCTTACCCTCATTGGTCTACACAAGTCCATGTGAACCAGCTCAAGTGGTTTAGACGTACTAACCACTTTCTTTGACTTGAATGAAGATCTTACATGTTTACCCCTCACACACACGTCACAAATCTTGATGTCATTGAACCTCTTGCTTGGCATTCCACGGACCAGGTCCTTTGACACCAACTTATTCAATTGAGTCAAGCTTGTGTGTCCAAGTCTCTTGTGCCACAATTGACTATCATTCTCCAGCACATTCAGACAAGTCAAGTTATTCTCAAGAAGAGAACCTAATGTATCCTTGTACACGTTGTTTGCTCGTTTCCCTTCCACTATCACTTCACCAGTCTGCAGGTTCTTTACAGTGAAACCTACAGATGTGAAACTCACTGAATTTCCGCTATCACATAGTTGAGAGATACTTAGAAGATCGTGCCTTAATCCATCCACACAGAGTACATTGTCAATAGCATGATTGAGGGATCTCCCAACTTTTCCAATACCAACAATTTCACCGCTCTTGTCTCCTCCAAAAGCCACACTACCCCCTTGAAATGCTGCGAGTGAGAGAAAGTTTCTTCTATCTCTTGTCATGTGCCTGGAACACCTACTATCAAGAATCCAGCTTGGGTTGTTCCATCTCACTCCAGCCTGCAAAAGAAAATCAAGGGTTAGTAACAGGAACCCAGACTAGCTTGTGTCCCTTTTTGTTATTGAATGGATGAATCAAATATTTTATAGCCCAATAAGGTAAAACTAATTTTTTATTCTTTTTCACTGCTCCTTTTGCAACACTGCATTCATTCTTGATATGTCCATTCTTACCACACAAGAAGCAGAGTTTGTTGCAAGGAAGTCCTACATATTTACTATTAGGGTTCCAAGCTGGTAAAGGTTTCCTATGTCCTAACCCTGTTTTACCTTTATTATGATTTTCATGCAACCAATTCAAGGCTTCAGAAGACTTGTTCCATTTAGTGACTCTGGTGAGCTCAGAGTTAGCTTTTTCAACCTTTTCCTGAAGAACCCGGTTCTTATCAATTTGCTGATGTAGAACCTGGTTTTTCTTTTTAAGCTCAGCTTTAAGGTTTATTTTAGCTTCACTAACTCCTTGCTTACCAGACACTTCTTTCAATTTCTGATTTTCAAGTTCGAGTGCAGAAACTAGCTTCTTCTCACAAAACACCTGTTCCTTTAATTGACGACCTTCTAATTCAAGGGCTGAGACTTTCTGATTTAGTTCAAAAACTTGAGCTTCACTAGCAGTTAATCCCTTTTTAAGATCAGATTTAGCTTTTTCCAAGTTTTCATTTTTCATTAAAAAATCAGACACAACTGACATTAGTTGGTCCTTCTCAGAAAGTGCTAGTTCCTTCTTAGACCTCAAATTTTCAATTTCTTCAATTAAAGTCAGGGCAAGCAAATTCAATTCCATAGGTGAGCAAGTATGAAGTCTAGTTTTTAGTTCATCGAGACTTACCTCAGGTGGATCATCATTGGAAGGTTCATCATCAGCCATCAGAGCCAATGGAGAGTCATCTTCAGGTTCTTCTTCTTCTTCATCACTTTTGCTTTCAGAAGGACCCCATGTTGCATAGAAAGCCTCTTTCTTCTTTCTCCTTAATGCTCTGAAGTTGGGAGGACGTTTGGTCTTCTTAGGTTCATTCTCCTTTGTAGCTCCAGACCTTTTCCACTCAATATCCCACAATGGGCAGTCCTTTATGGCATGATCCTTCTTGTTACACTTTAAACACCCTGACTAGTCAGGATTTTCAGTTATGTTGTTCTTGGCAGGAGTGGCTCTGGTTCTTCTGCTTTCAAAACTTAAGGACTTTCGAACTGCATTGACCAAAGCCATCTCATGCTCAGACACTTCATACTTAGAACCTCATGTTGCCTCTAGAGCTAGGTTCTTCTCCTTCTTGGGTTCCACCTTCATTCTTGACTGTTTCATTAGCTCATGGGTTTTCAGACTACCAAAAAGTTCATCTAGTTCAATCTTGTCCAGTTCCTTGGACTCAATGATAGCTGTAACCTTTGACTTCCATGAATCAGGTAGAATCCTGATAACCTTTTCTACTAAGTCTTCATTGGTCAGAACCATACCTAGTGACTTCATCTCATTTGTTATGATTGTGAACCTGGTCATCATGTCCTGGATGGACTCAGATTCACCCATAGCAAACACCTCGATCTTTTTTTTAAGCATCTGGATCCTTGACTTCTTTACACGTGAAGTTCCTTCATGAGCAATTTGTAGAGCATCCCAAATTTCTTTGGCAGTCTTGTATGATGAAACTCTGTTGTATTCATCAGGACCAAGTCCACATATGATGACCTTAGGAACAGTTTGCTCGTTAGGTGGCTGCCCAACAGTTCTGCTTGGGATAAGAGATCCATCCTTGGTAATGATCCATAGCTGAAAATCTTCAGCTTGAATAAAATCTTCCATTCTGCTTTTCCACCATCCATAGTATTTGCCATTGAATTGAGGAGGCCTATTGACAGATTGTCCTTCCGTGATTATTGGTGGTGCACTCATTGTTCAGATCCTTCTCAAGATGTTAATTTTTCTTCGAGAGAACCTGCTCTGATACCACTTGTTGCACTTGGTGCACCTATGTAAGACACTGGGGGGTGAATAGTGTCCTTACCCGATTTTTAAATCCTAAAACTTTCCTTTGATCTTTATCGCCTAACTTACAAAGAACCAGGTTTCTTGCAAGTTTCACCTATCTCTGAAACTAAACTTAATGCGGAAACGTAAATAACACAGAGATTTTTACGTGGAAAAATCCTTGCTCGAGGGATAAAAAACCACGACCCAAACTCTTGGGATTTCAACTCTTCCACTAAAGGAAAACCCGAGCAAGTTTTAGACTACAACGTAATGTAATCAAGGAACTAGAACCCCCTAGTACCTAAAACCTTCCAAGCCACACGTTAGCTGGTAAGGTTAACTCTACTTCACTACAAAGAGTAATATTTACTATATGATTCTAAACAAGCTGATAGATTACAACTCAATAGCCTATAACAAATAACTAAGACAAAAGAATTAACTATGAAACTGCTCCTTCACAAGGTTCTGCTGCTCAGCCTTTGTTCTTGCACACAAAATCTCTCACGATCTGATTGCTCTTTATTTGCTCTGTTGAGATGCCTTTTGTGTGTAATGATTCTGGCCAAATTAACTTGTATATATAGGAGTTAGACTTAGCCGGATCCAACTAAGTTTAGAATTCCTTTTCCACTTTGGAATCCGTTTCAAACAAGGTTTACCCATATTGCCTTATTTAAAACCTAAGTTAATTTGCCTTAGTTTCCAATCTTTTTTCGTTTAGGAACTGCGTCTCTTTTCCGCACCGCTTCTCGCTACTTCTTTTACCGGTAGGATTGGAACTTTGACTCCAGCTGTTCTCTTTCTCCTTCTTCAACTTTAACTCGATCAACCCGTTGAACAGCCTAGTCTTCTCACTTCAACTGTGAACCTTTTCATGGTCCACTTAGCACCAGGTCCTTTGTCATCTTCAAAGCTCATCCTTCAACAAGCTCGGTGAAAGGAATGGCACGGCAAAGGGTAGATAGCCTGAGAAAATGAATGGCATAGTGTGTGATGGACAATTTGACATAATGAAGAGGTATACAACCCATCACGATGAGCACACATACAGATGATGAGAAACATTGGAAAGGCCATCCAATAAAAAGAAAAGTCTATTTATACATTTACATACGCACTGCTTTTGCAAAACTCATTTCTATTTCAGGACACACAATCCGACAATGCAAGGACACTACAATCCAGCACTTCGTAAACACTTATAATTCCTAAAGACATCTTCTAAGAGTCGCGACAAAATTGGTCGTTCCGTCAACGTCTTTGCCCGAAGACTCTTTCATCATCCCCGAGCAAAGAGGGGTAGCTGTTGACACCCAATTTTGTCGCTCCTGTTTCAACAACCATTTTTCAGACAAAATCGCACAGAGAACCACACAATTGTCTTCACGCTGACCCCTATTCAAAATTATTATTTCACACAAGTACGCCAATTTGGCTATTTTTAAAGACACCGGCACATGCTACGGACATTTACAAAATTAGCATATTCAATTGCGAATTTTTACAAACTATATTATTTTCAATAAAATTGGTTAAAATCATTTTAAATCTCATAATAAAATTTTTACAATTTTCCCAAATCGTTATGACATTTTTCAAATTAATTTTACAATTTTCTACTTATTTACATGTATTTTATACACATTTATACGTATTTTACACCAATTTATACAATATATATATATATATATATACACACTTATGCACACTATACACTTCACCCCACTACTTATCTACCTCAGCACGACCTCATGCCTACGTGGCCAAATCCTGGCCGTCCATGAGTTTGATCCAATGGCCAGGATTACAATTTCCATTTTTAACTACTCACCCAACCTCCACACCCTAAGCTGATCCCCATTTTTCTCCAAAGTCTCAGCCGCCTCTCCTTTCCTCTCTCTCTCTTTTTTCTCATGCAAAACCCGAATGACGACAATGTCAAGGCCAGCTCTGGCCATCTCCGACCACCAAACGTCATGAAATTTGTATCCATTTACTCCACTTGGCCACCGCAACAAAACCCTATGTTGATTTCCCCCTACGACGAGGATTAAAATCCAAGACCTACCCCCTCGACCTCTGCCTCTGTCGTCGAAGGAAAACTCCAGCAACGGTCCATTACAGCTTGAATGTTATCAGTCTATAGAGGAAAAAACCCTCGATGTTTATGTGACTAAAAGCGGGTTAAAGCTGACCCGACTCGAATCCTAAATGGGTAACCCTCAACCTTTTTTCCTTTTTTAGTTATTCCTATGTGATGTTAGGCTTGAGTTTGCCCTGTTCTTTCAATCTTTTGGCATGATTCACTAGCTAGAGTGAATATTCATGAAAATTTGCTAATCGTTGCCTATTTCATTTGTTCAAACATGGAATTGATTTTTCGTATGCCTAAGTTTATTATGATCGTGATTAGCATCTTGGACTGCCTCTGTTAACACGTAAATTTTAAGACCCCTAACCTCTGGAGTTAATTGTGCTCATCTCTGTTTGTTCTTATGTTCTATAAGGATGCATGATCTACATGATTATATGTTAAAAATTAAAGTGATAATCTGATTTGGCATGGTTAGGAGTTTTTAAAAGTAATTGATTTGGAATCCTTGATTGAATACTTGGAATGGAAGTTAGTTTCTATGATTGATATGGTATCAGCTAGGGTTTATTAAGCCAATCAAGGGATTTTTTTAGCCTAATTTGATTTAAAACACTTTGGTATATTAATTCTTGAATCTGGATGAGTTATTGGTAAAAAATAATGGACTGTACTTGTAAAGAGGTTTGATTTACCTTAAGTTTAGGGATTGATTGACTTATACTAGGAAAGAGTACCAAAGTGGATCCTTTTTACTTTGGGAAATAATATTATATTCCTTTACCTATTTTGTTAGTTACTGCCCGTTAGAATTAACTCCCCTCACCCTCACATCTATTTAAACCATGCCTTATTCTACATTGCACATACAGTTTTACACATTCACACACTGAATCATAAAGCATACTGGAAACTTCCCTCTCTCAATTTTTTCTGGACAAAATCTTGTTCTTTTATTGAAGAAAAGAGAGGCTTTCACTCCACTGGTGCAAGTTCTCTCCCTGCTGCACCTTCACTGCCTAATATTGCTACCTGTCCTGTTAAATCTAAGGTAATCAGCCTCTCCTAACCTATATGAACATGTGAATGTGTGGTCCTCCGGTCTTGTGCAGGTGTGCTATTTGTCTGGGCGCTTCTTTGGCCACTAACAATCATCTGCAGGTTTCCTTTAGGATGGTTCTAGCAACCATACCCTGGTTTGTCTTGTGCAGGGACTCTAGATGTTGAAAAGAGATATAAAGAGCCTCCTAGGACTGACTAATCCCATGAAGGAAAGGAGCTCAGTATGCTCATATGCTGGGCTAATATAATGACCTATTTTGGCGATATTAGACACTGTCTTTAGTCTAATTCAACAGTCCCATTGTCATATAGACTTCCCTATCTATTATGTATTTGTTAGGACCTCCTGTATGTAAATTGTCCTAAAACAGGTCCTCATGGAAAAAGCTATGAGTTTGGCTATCCAGGGGCCTTTCCTTAACCCTCTCATGTATGTGTTTGCATCATTACCATGTTAAAACAGGGATTTGTATGCTAAAATTGAAGTCTGGCCGTTGATACTACTTCTTCGTTTATATAACAACATGAAAATCAGCATGATCATAGTATATGCAGGCTTAAATCTCATGTTACATAGTTTAAAGTGAGATATTCTATGCAAAATCTAGAAACTTTTACAACAGGGGCTAAACGTGTAATGCTTGCCTAATCTTCAACTGTTTTTCGTAAAGTGAAACTGCCCCTCTTTGCATAAGCAATTCGGGACCAAAATTAATTTTTAAAACTTGGCCCTTTATGTGTTTAAACTAATTTTTATCAAGCTTTAATCTCCTATACACTGATCTACTAGTGTAGAGGAGAGTAAAAGTTTTGGGGTTCAATATACAAATTATTATAAGTATTTTCTAAAGTCATTATCACTTAATCATGTATTGTCATATCTATATATACATATATTCTTACGTGCGACAACCCCTTCTGTGCATTTGTGTGCTTCGTGTTCCCCATTAAAAAAAACAGCCTAAACACTTATGTTTTCAAAACTGACCCCAAAAAAATAAATAGCCATTAAGGTTAGGGCTCCACAATAAACGTCAAGTCACACCGACCCGGAATGGGTAATATTTTTTTTGCAAACTAGCCCAAATATATAATTTGCATAGATAAACTGTTTTAAAATACTTTCTTTCAGTTCTAACCCAATATTTCAATGTCTTATAAAATCTATAGCAAAACGTGTGATTAGGCATAGGGCTTAAGCTGTTTATACAAAACTTGGAAGCCCAATACTACTGTTTTGCACAAATAGACTCAATGGCGTGACTGATTTTGATTTTAACCTTCAAGTTAGTAATATAATTTGTAGATATGATCAATAT
This sequence comes from Petunia axillaris subsp. axillaris, assembly GCA_029990575.1. NCBI lineage: Eukaryota > Viridiplantae > Streptophyta > Magnoliopsida > Solanales > Solanaceae > Petunia > Petunia axillaris. The sequence continues at coordinate 26,196,137 of JARKNS010000003.1, forward strand.
TTATCTAAGACCTGTTAGACATCCCAAAAGTAATAGCTTCGGCGGGAACCACTTTTTGTGGGACTTGGGGAAGTGCCTAACACCTTCTTCCCTGAGTCACTTGGACTTCTTACCCTCGAATCTCTGGAAATGTGCTTTTTAAACAAGACTCGACCTTAGATATTTAGATAGCTTAATACACCTTAGAAAACTTATATTAGGTGGTGACTCCAATTTAAAACTCAACCGAGTTACCTAGTCAAATTCGAACCTTGACTCGCTCCAAGTTGCGTAAGAAGGTGGGTATGAGAAAACTCACACAGTTTTCCTTTAGTGGAAGTGTTTAAATCTCAAGAGTTTAGGACATGGTTTTTGATCCCTAGAGCAAGGATTTTTCCATGTCAAAATCTCTGTGTTATATATATTTCCGTACTTAGTTTCAGTTTCAGAGATATGTGAAACTTGCAAGGAACCTAGTTCGTTGTGAGTTAAGCAATTAAGAAGAATGCAAATTTTAGGCATCGAAAATCGGGTGAATAGAACATACCATCACATGATTCTGCAAATCAAATTTGAAATACTTCGAAAGAATTCTTTATAATGACCTGATATTTTATAAGTAATATTTTTCTTGATTATTTCGTTAGTTTTGATACATTTATTTTAACTGTTATTATAGAAAAATTATTTATATAAATTATGAGTTGAAAAAAAAGTCAGAGATATAATTAGGAGTAAGTTTTGGACCAATTAGATATTACCCTTGCTAATTGGTTAAGTGAAAAATAAATAAAATAATACTAATAGTTGAGAAGTAGGGTTAGAGCCTGTTTGGGATTGCGGCAAAAAACTGCTTAATTTGAGAAGTACTTTTGACATAAGTACTTTTCAAAAAAATACTTTTAGATAGTAAGCAGTTTGTGTTTGGACAACTCATTGGAGAAGTACTTTTGATAAATAATTTGTGTTTGTCTAATCTTTACGAAAAGTACTTTTGAGTGTTAAATTACGAAAAGGACATTCAAATTCATTTTACATGTTGATTAATAAAAATAAAAAAATAATTTTAAATATTTATCATAAAGACTATAATTAAAAAAATTATTAGTTAAAATGTAAAACATAGAGTAAAATATATAAATTTAAGCTATTGAACAACATAAAATATAGTTAAATCGAAGTGATAACCGAATTAAATTTTTTTAGTAATTACTTACTTTTGAAAAATGATTTAAAGAATAGGAGATGCTATATACGGTTGATAGAAATAACTATAAATAAAAACTAGTCCTAAGAGGAAGAAGATTTATAAAAGTATGTAGCACGAAAAAAATGGAGAAAAGATAAATATAATTTTATTTAGAGAGAGATATGGTTAATTAATGAGGGATAATTTGGTAAATATGAATTTCTAGTAAGGATATTTTTGTCTTGAAAAAATTAATAAACTGCTTCTGCTTCTGCTTCTTGGAAGAAGCAGATATTTGTAGCTTCTCCCCAACAGCAGAAAAACTGCTTCTGCTTCTGCCTAAAAGTACTTTTTTTTGTTACCAAACACCTCAAAATTCTAAAAAAAATATTTTTCTTGAAAAAAAAGCACTTTTGGCTCTGGAGAAGCAATATCTTACTCGTGCTTCTTAACTGCATTTACATTACGTCTTGGATTAGAATCTAGTTGGAAGAAAGTTCGGCTGAAGCTTTTTGCAAAAGTGACTTCAAAAGTTTATAAGAAATTTACTAGTGTTTCACACTAGTTATGGTGGTGCTATGAGCTCTCCGTGAAGGTTCTTGACAAGTATTGATTTTACCACTTTGGTATAGAACTTGTCAATAGAAGATTGTACTTATTTTCTGCCATCTATATCGGAATAGTTTGAAAAGGGGGAAACGTCATAATAACGAGCACCTTTTTATTCGTAATGTTTAGTAGAAACTAACTACTGCTTATGTTTTCTTATTTCTTTTACGAGTAAAATACTTAAAAGGTCACTCAACTTTGAGAAATGTGTGACCAAAGTCACTTTGCTTTGAATTGTACTAACAAAATCACTCAACTTAAGGTAATTCTTACCAAAAGTCATTGTAACAGAATTTTGCACAGTCATCCCACCGGAAATCTGACATGGCATTTTTATTTTTAATTATATATACATGTGGCACACTTTATTTTCCATATAGGATTTTATAATAAGTTGATTTATTTTATAAGAATTTTGAAAGTGTTCTTTTAAATTATCACAATAATAGAATATTGTGTCTTAGCTAAACTGCTACAGGTACTGTCGAAGTATTAGCTTTACTACTCTTTCAAGTACTTAACTCTTTAATTAGTTACGGTTAGAATCATTATTTTTTACAAATCTATTAGTTAAATATATATTTTATATAATAGATAATAGGTGGATAGGAAAAATGAGACTTGGCTCCTCTCTATTATCTAGTGTCTCCATTTTCCTAAGTTCTTATTTGGATGAATGACATTTGGCCCTCCTTAAAATCAGTGTTCTAGATTTAATAGGGTAAATAAAGGTATTTAATTATGCTTTGGACAAAATATCTTTCCATTTCAAATTCAAATTATCTTAAAGAATCCTTTAATTTAGCAGCAAAATTTCACCCCGCCCGTCCCCCCAAACCTAAATTTCGATCATCTCAAACTTGACTTTTCTTTTTAGTTTAATTCTTTATAGGAGTAATTTTTTGCTATTGTTCGAGAATGTGCACTCAAAAAATTAAGAAGCATTTTAAATAAAAATTATATTAATAGTTAAACAAACTCATCTTATTTTAGATATAGAAGTATAGAAGACCCTATCTAATTTCTATAAGTATTACGAATTGGTTGGAAAGTTTCTTTCCAAGATAAAATGTGAATAACTATGAGCAGAATATTAGGTACTATCTTCGTAACTAGTTTTAACTGATGTGATTGTGTGAAAAGGATTTCTTCGCGTATTGTATTTGAGTAAATTGACATTATTAAATCTTGTCTTATTAATTCTATTTGTTACCATGTTATCACTTGCAAATAGTTTAACACTATTTTGGTTTCTGCTATATTTTTGAGATTGGATTAGCAAAAATAAAGTCTTATTAAAAAAAAATAAATGAACGAAAATTTTGGAGACCGAAAAATAATTTAGGAGGATGGATAAACTTCGTTGCTAAATTATAAGATAAGTTAGATGCTTTGAATTTAAAATGGGAAGATATTTGTTTCTAACCATGGTTAAACACTTAGTTTTACTTCATTAAATCTAGACCATTCATTTCGAAAAGGGAGCCGGATCCGAAAAAATGGGTAGGAGAAATGGGTTATGGATCTAGAGTTGGGTTAATCAACTAATTATAAAATCCTACATGGAAAATAAAGTGTGACACATGGATATATAATTAAAAATGAAAATGCCATGTCAGATTTCTGGTGAGATGACTGTGCAAAATCCGGTTACAATGACTTTTGGTGAGAATTACCTTAAGTTGAGTGACTTTATTAGTACAATTCAAAGCAAAGTGACTTTGGTCACATATTTCTCAAAGTTGAGTGACCTTTTAAGTATTTTACTCTTTCTTTTACTAATAGTTTTGTTAGTATTTAAGACAATCCCTGAATAGTGATAAATGTAATCTTGAGCGAGGTGTTGCAAGGCTAAGTATATGATTACCCTACATTTATGAGTTGGAGTCAAAAGTTATGGAATCTTTAAATATTTTTATGTGAATTGGGTGAAACTTAGTCTTGGGGTTGTATCTGTCTTCTTCTTCACAAAGTTGAGTTTATCTCACGGCCATATTATGCGATATAATGGCTACTTTTTCAAGACAGATTTTGAACGGCGCCTACTGCTTTGAGTAGCAAATTATTTGGTACTGAGAATTAAAAGTATTATTTTAATAGTATTAATTGTGGATAAAACTTTTTACATATTCGGTCTGCATATGTATTAAATTAGTAACTTGTTTAATTCTCTAGCTCATGTATATAAATAGAATGGTGTTTCGGCCTAAGTACTTGAGCCAATAGCCTAAGTTAATTATGTATTCTGTCCTTTTTACCTAGAGCAAGACCGTTTGGTGGAGATTCGGCGGGGAAAAATAATTGTTGAGTAGTGGTTTGCTTCTTCAGATAGAGGTAGGTGGTTCTATCCCTTTCTTTGATGGAATTTGTCCACGCGGGATATTGTACATACGTTCCTTGTATGTGCACTGCCCTAGGTGTAACCGTTTACCTCTTTTCGTTGTGTTTAAATCTTTACTTGGAATATATGTTGTTTTCCTGGATTGTGTTTGCTCCTGGTTGTTGCTTAAAGTATTGCATGTTATATGCAAGTTTGACCTGGAAATTTATGATTAATTTTCTATGTCGGAATTGGTCCAATTGATAATTTTTCGGAGTTGATCCATTTGATAGCCTCGGAGTTGGTCCACTATCTATTTTAGAGTTGGTACATTGAATAGCCTCGGAGTTGGTCCACTATCAAATCTTTTCGGAGTTAGCCCACATATTCTGCTGGTTTATGAATTGAGTTTAATTATTGGTTCTTGAATGAGATCTATTGATGTTGAATGGTGTGATTGGATGAACTATTAGAATAGCGAATTATGACATGTTCCTTTTTCTCCCTGCTCTATTCTGTTAATTTATTACTTAGACTAGTTTCCTATCTTTCATAGGAACTAGTCTACCCACCTACTAAGTCTTTTTGACTTACGTTGTTTTCTTTATTGTTTTCTTATTATTTGTTCGGGCATATATTGTTCCGAGCACCAACGAGCCCCGTGGCTAGAGTTGAAGATTTTTCTATTGATCAGAGGCGAGCCAACCATCTTCATTCCGTGGTGGCTCACCTTTCCATTATTTCATTCCTGTCATTTATTATTTCAGATATTCAGGATATTTTATTCAGTATTTATCTTATAGATGTTCATGGCTTATGGTAGAGGACTAGACCTTTCATTTGTATTGTGGGATATTCCGCGTATTTCAGTAATAAAAATCGCAGCTTGAAGTTTATTATATTATTTCTTTAATATTATTGAGATTAATTATTAATATAGTGAGTGAGTTCGTCCGATGGGGTTAGTTCGGGTGCCCTCACGACTATTCAGGATTTTGGATCATGAAAATTGGTATCAGAGCTAAGATCTAGTGTCCTGATAAGTCATGAACAATATCGAATAGAGCCTCGCTGATCAGTACAAAGACGTCTGTACTTATCTACGAGGGGCTATTGTGGCATTTAGTGAAAATTTCCCTTCTTTAATTCCTTATCTCATGCATTGAGTTTGAAAGCGAAGGACCTAATTTTTCTAATGTTCATCCTCACTATGGCAAAGGTTCATTGTACTAGCCAGACTTTGACAAATTTGGAAGCATCATAATGAAGTCAAGAAATTTTATATGTCAAATGCAAGGTTCATATACTCAAAGTGAGATTATGATTTTAGATTGCTTTGACTTCAATAAATCAATAGGGGCATAAAGGAATAGCTTCGGCTATATTGCAGTTTGATAAGTTTCATTGAGATTATTCTTGCATTTTAGGGATTTCATAATTTAGAGCATTACTCGGAGGAATGAAGCTGCAAGGAAATTTCTCTTGATACCGGTATAAAATTAGACTCTTGCAAGTTTATAAATTGCATAAGTGAGGTTCTTGGAATTAGAAATGCGAAAGAGAAGCTAGTAGGCCCATATAAGGTATTTGGTGTGGTGGTTTTCAAAGTAGTTTGTAAAAAGGAAAGTTACATTAGTAGAATTCTCTGATCTAGGCATTGGATAGTGTTTGTTTAAGACTTAAACGAAAATTTTCTAATGTCCTTTCCATTGATGAAGGGTTCATCAGAAGTTTCAAATTTAAGCGATGTGCTACGACTCTTGAGGGAGATATTGTTTCATCCTTTGGTTTATGTCTGTATGTCTTAGTAGGTGTTGTGCTAGGCACAACTTGAGTTTCGAGAGCTTGACGAGACACTGATGGTATAATAGCAAGGTTGTACAAGGTCATAGTGTAGTTTCCTTGCAGAAGTTATCGATGGTTTTCGGCATCGAGTAGAGGAGCCTATAGTAGGTAACTAAGTTGAACTAGACTTGTGCGGATGTGATAGTTATCTTTGGACCAAGTTTCTTTGGTTTCGATATATCTCCATTCTTTTCTATAGGTGCTGATGTGAACAGTGTGCACCTTGGTAATCTTTGGATACTTATTAGAGCTTGTTGGATATGGAACGGGTTTTGACCGGCGTGTATAGTCTTAGCTCAGGGATTGGATACTTTTGTTGGTTTGTTTCTTCTCGATATGGTTGGCCTTCTATTTTTTTCGAGATGGGTATTAAATGTTAGTATTCTATCAAATGATACAAGAATTGGTTGAAAAATAGGTATCAAATGTTTGGCGTACCTTGTGTTGCTTTGGGATTATCTTATAAAGTTTTGTTTGTTGATTCGGTTCTGGTGGTGTTTTCTCGAGGAATTGGTAAGTATTCACCTAGTAGATAAATTGATATTGGTATTGTTTCTATGTCCAGATGACTTTTTGCATCCATTACAGTTTGATTGTGTTTATTTAGAATCCACTCGAGATATGGATAAATTAATTTGAGATTCGCATGTTGAGTATATTAAGGATGGTTTTAGGACTCTAAGGTATAATACGAGTTTCTCATTATGTCTTTGAAGCTTGAAAATGCTACGGTTATATTTTGTGGGTTTAAGGTATTAAGTTATCAAGCTTTGCTTGGGTTCTTTGATGCTTGTAGTCAGTAATGACATCTCATTGTATCTCATAAAGGTATCAAGGCTCGTAATACAGTAATTGAGATAGTTCAAAGTTGGTCATCTACTTTTGCATAGGGATTCGCAGTTCCATGGATTTTGGCAGATATATATATTGGCTTGTTAAGGAAGGTGTTCAATTTTGATAGTTTTGAAACATGTATTGAGTTTTCGGAAGCTCAAGACTAATATTCCCTGATCCACCACATCTTCATGGAGTCCCTATCTATTGATTTTATTCTTATTGTTCGTGAGTTTGCTGATGTGTTTCCAGAGGATTTTCTGGGTGTTCCTCTTGATAGAGAGATTGAATTTGGCACAGATGTTGTTCCAGGCATGCAGCCTATCTCTATTCCTCCTTAGCATATGGCTCATGCCGAGCTGAGAGAATTAAAGGAGCAGCTATAGGATTTACTTAGTAAGAGTTTATCAGACCTAATGTTTCACTTTGGGGAGCCCCAGTATCATTTGTTATGAAGAAGGATGTTGTTGAGCATGTGTCTCGATGCTCAAACAGTCACCAGGTCAAGTACGAGCACAGAAGATCCGCAGGTTTATCTCAGGCATTACCTATTCCCGAGTTGAAGTGGGAGATGATAACTATGGACTTTGTTGGTTTGCCTAGGACTTTGAGACAACATGACTTGGTTTGGGTGGTGGTTGGTAGACTTACCAAGTGTGCTCACTTTATTGTAGTAAAGACTACCTATTAGGCGAAGAAGTTGGCTCAGATTTTCATTGAGCAGATTATCCGGTTGCATGGTACTCCATTTTTTATTATTTCTGATAGAGGCTCTCCATTCACGACACAGTTTTGGCAGTCATTTCAGCGAGAGTTGGGCACTAAGGTTCAGCTTAGTACTGTATTTTATCCACCGATAGATGGTCAGTCTAAGCGGACTATTCAGATATTGGAAGACATGCTGAGAGTTTGTGCGCTGGACTTTGGTGGTCATTGGGATGGCCATTTACCCCTAGCTAAATTTGCTTATATAAATAGCTACCAGTTTTTGATTCAGATGGCACCATTTGAGGCTTTGTACGGGCACAGTTGTCGCTCTCCAGTAGGATGGTTTGAGTCTTGCGAGGTGATTGCTTTGGGTCTAGATTATTCAGGATTGCTTACGGACCGCTCAGACTAGACATATATCTTATTCAAATTAAAGGACTCGGGACCTGGTGTTTACGGAGGGTGATTTGGTTTATATAAAGGTATCACCGATGCAAGGTGTGATGAGATTTGGGAAGAAAGGCAAGCTGAGCCCTCATTTTATTGGCCATTTGAGATTGTTCAGTGTATTGGTAATGTTACTTATAAGCTTGCCTTACCTGATTTGATGCCAGTCAATCCAGTCTTTCATGTTTCTATACTTCAGTTCATGACCCTATTCACGTTGTTGAGGCGAATACTATTCAGTTAGATGCGAACATAGCTTATGAGGAGGTTCTGATTCCTATAGTGAAAAGGGATATTCGCAATTTGACATCAAAAGAAATTTCCTTGGTAAAGGTGCAACGACGAAACCGTCCACATTAAGATGTTGCTTGATAGATTGAGGCGAGTATGCGAGAAATATATCCACACTTGTTTGGGACTTCAGGTATGTGTCATGACACTTGATTGGTTGCGAGTTGCTTATATCTTTTGTCTATTGCGTCTTGTGTGGCCAAGTGGGGCCTAGATTCTATATGCGTGTTTACATTATAAATTTTTGATTAATCTGGCTGGGTATGCATCCCAAGAATAATGTTATTGACTGATTTTGGATTAGTATTTATCTGATTTACACGAGGGACGCTGTCAAAAATTTTGAATGTTCAAAAATTGCTTTGAATAAAGTCCATGATAGTTGGTCGGTGATAGTCATTTAGACGAACTTCAAGTATCATTCTAGGACGAATGATAGTTTAAGCGGGGGAGAATGTAATGACCTGATATTTTATAAGTATTATTTTTCTTGATTATTTCGTTAGTTTTGATACATTTATTTTATTTGTTATTATAGAAAAATTATTTATATAAATTATGAGTTGAAAAAAAAGTCAGAGATATAATTAGGAGTAAGTTTTGGAGCAATTAGACATTACCCTTGTTAATTGTTATTTAAGTGAAAAATAAATAAAATAATACTAATAGTTGAGAAGTAGGGTTATTCGTGCTTCTTAACTGCATTTACATTAGGTCTTGGATTAGAATCTAGTTGGAAAAAAGTAACTTTCGGCTGAACATTTTGCAAAAGTGACTTCAAAAGTTTATAAGAACTTTACTAGTGTGCTAAGAGCTCTCCGTAAAGGTTCTTGACAGGTATTGATTTTACCACTTTTGTATAGAACTTGTCAATAGAAGATTGTACTTATTTTCTGCCATCTAAATTGGAATAGTTTGAAAAGGGGGAAACGTCATAATAACGTGCACCGTTTTATTCGTAATGTTTAGTAGAAACTAACTACTCCTTATGTTTTCTTTATTTCTTTTACTAATAGTTTTGTTAGTATTTAAGACAATCGTTGAATAGTGATAAATGTAATCGTGAGCGAGGTGTTGCAAGGCTAAGTATATGATTACCCTACATTTATGAGTTGGAGTCAAAAGTTATGGAATCTTTAAATATTTTTAGGTGAATTGGGTGAAACTTAGTCTTGGGGTTGTATCTGTCTTCTTCTTCACAAAGTTGAGTTTATCTCACGGCCATATTATGTGATATAATGGCTACATTTTCAAGACAGATATTGAACGGTGCCTGCTGCTTTGAGTAGCAAATTATTTGCTACTGAGAATTAAAAGTATTATTTTAATAGTATTAATTGTGGATACAACTTTTTACATATTCGGTCTGCATATGTATTAAATTAGTAACTTGTTTAATTCTCTAGCTCATGTATATAAATAGAATGGTGTTTCGGCCTATGTACTTGAGCCAATAGACTAAGTTAATTATGTACTCTGTTCTTTTTACTTAGAGCAAGACCGTTTGGTGGAGATTCGGCGGGAAAATATAATTGTTGAGTAGTGGTTTGCTTTTTCAGACAGAGGTAGGTAGTTCTATTCCTTTCTTTGGTAGAATTTGTCCATGCAGGATATTGTACATACGTTCCTTGTATGTGCACTGTCCTAGGTGTAACCGTTTACACCTTTTCGTTGTGTTTAAATCTTTATTTGGAATATATGTTGTTTTCCTGGATTGTGTTTGCTCCTGGTTGTTGCTTAAACTATTGCAAGTTATATGTAAGTTTGACCTGGAAATTTATGATTAATTTTCTATGTCGGAGTTGGTCCAATTGATAATTTTTCGGAGTTGGTCCATTTGATAGCCTCGGAGTTGGTCCACTATCTATTTTAGAGTTGGTACATTGGATAGCCTCAGAGTTGGTCCACTATCAAATTTTTTCGGAGTTAGCCCACATATTTTGCTGGTTTATGAATTGAGTTTAATTATTGGTTCTTGAATGAGATTTATTAATGTTGAATGGTGTGATTGGATGAACTATTTGAATAGCGAACTATAACATGTTTCTTTTTCTCCTTCCTCTATTCTGTTAATTTATTTCTTAGACTAGTTTCCTATCTTTCATAGGAACTAGTCTACCCACCTACTAAGTCCTTTTGACTTACGTTGTTTTCTTTATTGTTTTCTTATTATTTGTTCGGGCATATATTATTTGCGTTGTGGGATATTCCGCGTATTTCAGTAATAAAAATCGCAGCTTGAACTTTATTATATTGTTTCTTTAATATTATTGAGATTAATTTTTAATATAGCGAGTGGGTTCGCGCGATGGGGTTCGTTCGGGTGCCCTCACGACTATCCAGGATTTTGGGTCGTGAAATTCTTTTAATTGAACATTCTGCTAAAAATCTGATCAAGATCCGTTGATTATTTTATTTGATGGAGAAGAAAAGATACAGTGAGGAGGTGGGAGAGGATACTCACAGTTTGAAGGACGTCCATGTAGCAGCAGGTCATGCAATGCAGATATACCTACATAATAGAGTCAATTAGCTTATTACTATGATACTGCAATCCTAAACAATAAGACCTGAAGCAAATAGAAAAAAATTCAAAGGAAAATAGGTGAGGGAAAAGCTACAACTAGAATATTAGATAGCAAGAACAGTTCATACACGCAATTCAACAAATAATTGTACCATACACTAAATTAGAATTAACAACACTCCTTGAGTCGAGACAAACCAAATTAAAATCGGTACAAGGCGATAATGGCAGCTTAGTTGCACGACGAAATCAAGGAGTGAAGTGTAGTGCCAGTCTAAGAAGGAGAAAGACGAGTGGCTTTGGCGTTTGGGTGGTGGTGGAGGAAGAAATAGGAGGAGAAGAGGGTGAGGTGGCATGTCATGTGGCATCCACCTCAATCAAATGGCAGGCCATGTAGGATTTTAATGGCCATGGTGGAATTCCATCTAAATGAGGGGTGTTTGTGCTTACTTTGCTAACGATAAGGGCAAATTCATCGGATAGTACAACGGAGGGTAAATATAGACAATTTACGATAGTAGAGTGGCAATTTTGGCTCTTTTCCGTTAATAATATGCTTTACATTTCTCCTGTAAACATACTTTTTCCTCTTCTATTACCTTTTTGTTGTAAAAATTATTCTACCTACCTATATATATATAAGAGTTGCATCTTACGACCCTGATTGGTGTGATGATAGTCTTAAAAGCTCCGTAAGGTCCATTTGGACCTGTTTATAAAATTTGAGCTGATTCGGACCTCGTTTGTTGTTTTTTGAGGAGGTTTCTGTTTCAGTTGTCGGTGAAACTTAAAAGAGGTTTTCGAACTAGATTCGAACAAATGAGCTTTGATTTGAAATCAGAAAGTTGCAATAGGTTCGTGTGGTTAGTTGTGACCTGTGAGTTATTTTGAAAGTGAATTCCGAAGTCGTTCGGACAATTTCACTAAAATTCCGAAAGTTAAGAAATTGACCTCTCTCTGTGGGAGCCGTATCTTGAGTTCTGGAGATCCGATTCAAGTTCCATCTTCGTGAGCATATAAGAAAATCCTTGTATGACGTGTGTATCAAATTTGGGGTTATTTCGAGCCTTTTAGGGTCCCGTTTGGACCCAAATCTAAGACCTACAACTGCCGGTACAAAAATCTGCACTGTAAGCAGCTTTACAGGCAGGTTAATGGGTAATATTGAGAAGCAGTTTTCTCCAAATATACTGAGAGCTAAGGGAAGATATTTATATTGAATTAAAGCCCCATGTGTTTAGTTTTTAATGCAGCAAACCATTTGTCAATACGACATCGAAGTATAGAGATACAAGCATCCGAAGTCAGTTAGTTCAAGCCCCAAGCAGGCAACTTACCCACCTACTTGGAGACGTAAGGCGGTTAAGGATCATCACTTATATTTAAGTGCTTTTTTGCTTTCATTAAGATATTTTTCGAACAGAGCATACCTCAGAGCACCTATAAACCCTTTCTAAGCATATCCCAAAAGTTCATACACAAACCTCCTAAGCTATTCACTAAAATTATTGTAGAAGTGAAGGATAGCACCTGTATGGTGTTGTATTAAAGTTAAGGATTGTCGTAAGCTAAAGGAAGCTTTGATTTCGAGTTGTGACTGCTACCTAAGGTAAGTAAATCATCATCTTCCTTGTTCTTAATAATATCTTGGTAATTGTTAAGGTAAATGATTGGAATAAATATGAACTAGTGAGTAGAGTTGCTATTTGAAAATTGTTAAGTTTGGGGGCTGTTTGCTTGCTATTTTTGAATTATATGGGGCTTGATCCTTTGATGGAAATACTTTTAATCATATTGTGAGTAATTTTAACATAAGGTAAGGAAGTCTATAAAGGATGATATGGTGTATACGGATTCCAATCTGAGCTTGCCACTCGTCGTGAAATAGTTGTGGATTGTTGTTGTTATATGGTATCTTGTTATTGATATTTATATGTTATTGGATTGCTCTAGTTGTTGTTGTTGTTGGTATATGGTACTAAAGGAGGCCCTCGTTACAGGGGAGATGTTGCTCGAATTTACGTAAATGAGCTGCTAAGCATAAGTTACTGACTTGGTCTTTACTTAGAACTGTTATGAGTCTCGTTATGCTATTGTAGATTATGTTTAGTTGTTTGAAGAGTTGCTTTGAAGGTATTAAGTACTCAACAGGGTTAAGGTAAGTATTTTATTCTATTCCTTTGACGGCCTTGTGGAACTTCTACCTGCGTGTTCTTGCGTGTGAACCTGCTGTTAGGCGCACGTACTATGCCATAGCTTGTTTATTTCTTGATTTTGTTATTTATTGGATTTTGTTTCTTTAGATGTAGTATCTAGTTAAGTACTAAGGTATACTGAGGCTATCGTAAACATCAATTTTTAAGCTTAAGGCTTGATTATGGTGAGGATAGAAGTTATGATGTGATTATGGAAATGAAACTTGGGAAATAGAAGTATTCAATTAAGTTATGAATCTTTGTAGGATTGTAGAGTGTGTTTACTACGCCAGGGCTTAGTCTGCATTGCATTGCATCCTACATTTCATGATTAAACTTGGTAACATATTGGGAGCAAGAGTATTCCGCTCAAGGGGGTAAGAGTATTCCGCTCAGATTGTATATTATACCGCAGTTTCCCGAGCCGGGGCAGGATAATGTTTAGTGTTATATATCATGGTGTCGATGAGAGTTCTGCACGGATGAGGGTTATCAGTCATTTGGGCACATGTGACCCAATTGTATCATAATGCATTCATCTCATCTTCATTACACAGATTGTTGAACATTATGTGACTGGTTGTTTATATATCTCTGGTTATTATTTTCTCCTCTATTCCTCTGGCTAGTTTATCTGTTCTTGGAGGTGGCTAGCCAGCCCCACTTACTGAGTCCTTTCGACTCACTATTTTATTCTTCAGTCTCTATTAATTTTGTTTCGGCAGTTTTTGCTCCAGGACTGAGTTCGAGGCGTGATTCAGGAGCGGAGCGGAGGCGTGTTCAACTGTTAGGGTGAGCCAACTTTTATCTGTGATGGCCACCAACTCTAGTTCTATCATATTATTCATATTTTGCTCCATTTTGGAGATAATATATATATGTATATATATTCCTTGTACTCTTAGATGTCTGGTCTGGATAGCTCTAAAGTTAGTATATCGGGTTGTTTGATGCGGTTCCTTCTATACAGTTTAAATTTATATATAATTATCTATATGTTTTCTAAGCCTTATCACTTCTCATTGACTTAGTTTTGTACTTAATTTGTTATTTCGACTGAAAAAGGTTCATCCGACGGGTCTAGGAGAGGTTTTCAGGTGCCCGCACAATCTAGCTGGAATCCGGGTAGTGTCAGTAGGTATCATAGCCTAGTTTAGAGTTTATCCAGACTAAGACAATTTCAAATAGAGTCCCGCTGATGGGTACGATGACGTCCGTACTCATCTACGGGAGGCTATGGTGGCATTTAGGAAGTTTCCCCTTTTTTTTCTCCGTTCGTGCGTCAGTTTCTTATTTGAGACTAAATTGTTTAGTTAACTAACCCGCTGATAGTGTTAATTTGTGTATTATCTCTGCAAGAAGAAGGATATTCAAACGCAACAAGCGAGATGTTTGCTACTCTGTGTGGTGAAGATAAGGGTGATGACCGAGGTGAACATGAAATTCAACATCAGGCTTTAGCCCAGCCTAGGGCTGGACGGGTTCAGATGGCAATAGGTGTGGATCGCGATAATGATTTTGTGAATAAGGGCCAGTCAGAGGTTGTAACAGTAACTGCTATACCTCAAGTTGTCCACCCAGGCCAGGTAGTGGTTCCGCCTAGGAACCAAAAGAGGGTACGTCCTCGTGATCAACATTAATTCATTCATCATCAGCGTAATTTAGGATATTATCTCTATTATGACCCGGGCCATCATAAGAAAGATCGTCTCAGACATCAGCAGGAAGATGGTCAGAGGCCCCCTGGTTTTAGGGGTCATTCTAGTACCTCATAAGGGCTGAGGGTTTTCATTACCAGGGAAGGCCACCTGTTGAATCAGTTCAGCCCTCGGTGCATGATCCTTATAGAGCACCAAAGCCTCGACAGAATCAGCCTCAGTTTCCTTTCCATCATCATCAGCAGTTTGTTCAGTGTTGTTATGGTTTGAGGTATTTCCGTAATCGCGATCCTGGTGATCATAAAAAGGAATCTCCTCTTCTGCAGCAGGGGAATGACCACCCTTTCCCTCGAACCCAGACATCGGTCCAACCGTAAAGGCAATTCTATGAATTATCGATCAGGTAGAATGCCACGGTGTCCAATGCAATAGACCTAGGTAATTTCTCTTTTCCTAATCTGTAAATATGATCTTTGCTTCTTGAATTTATTTGAGGTTCATATACTATTGAATTTATTTGAATTTATTAGGAACCAAAAGAGGACTAGTTATGGTAGAGGGGTAGATTTCGATCGTTTTATATCTATTGATGGTAATGAGACCCTAATTATCCCCCAAGTCCGAAAGAAGGAATTTCAGAATTGGTGCAGATTTATTGAGCTAGCATTGTAGTATTCCACCCTCGACGGTCGTGCCAAGTCGGTTTGTCTTTCTTTCCAGTTCGGTATCATGAGTATGGTAAGTTCTTCATTTTCCACCCGCAGAGCATATCATCTTCTTTATGCGTAAAAAGTTATCAATAGATAAAATTTGATCTGTGAATCTCGCTTTGGTTCGAGATACCAGTATGATCATTTCATCCTGTGAGTAAGATTTGATTCTTTCGGCCGATCTTGTATTTACCTGTCTTATTATGTTTCCATGATTTTTGGGCATGTTGTTTCTGTTAGGATCTGTAGTGGTAGTGGGGTGAGTTTCTTATATGTTTTATTTGAGATTGTGAAACCTCGGTTGTTTATCTAGGTAGGGTGTGAGTGATTCAGAAGCGAATATTGATGTTGTCTTCTTGGCATCGCGATGTGTCACCTCCAATTGATGTGTTAAAAGTCAGTTTGTGAAACGACCTCGGTTAGTCGTTTCGGAAGTTAGGACTCCGATTGGCGTTTCGATAATTTTAAAATATTTGTAATATCCATTAGGACTTGTCTGTAAAATTTGAGCTAAATCAGACCTTGTTTGATAGGCATCGGAATAAGGTTTCGGTTTTTATTATCGATAAATAATAAAAAGAGATTTTTGAGCTCGGTTTTGGCGAATGAGCTCCGATTTGAAATCTGAAAGCGCCGTTAGGTTCGTATGATTATTTGAGACTTTTTCGATTTTTCGAAAGTGAATTTCGATGTTGTTCGGCTAGTTTCAGCTAAAATGCCGAAAGTTAAATAATTTGATCTTTTTCCATTTAATTTGCATATTGAGTTTCGGGAGTCCGATTTGAGATCCGCCTTCACGAGTATGTTACATATATTTTGTATAACTTGTATACAAAAGTTGGAATTATTTTGAATATCGCAGGATACCGTTTTAATTTTCGTCGCGAAAAGAAAATAAAATAAAAAGAAAAACACAAAAAGACAAAAAAAAGGAAAGTAAAGGAAAGGGTCATATGCGGTGGTGCTAAGGGATATGTATATCCCTTAGCTTTCATCCAAAGAAAGAACATAAAGCAAAACAAAACGAAACAGAAATTGGAACGGAGAAATGTAACGAGAAACATGCCAGAAAATGAGAAAAGAGCCGGAAAAATAGTAGAATTTTTACCTCAAAACATTCAGGTAATGATCTTAATGCATTATTCTAGTTTATTACGTGTGTTTAAATATGTTTTAACGGTAAAACTTGAAATATTAGACATCGTTTTAATAAGTTCAATTAATAGTTTAAAGGGTCAAATGGACCCCGATAATGGAATTGATTATATATTCGTACTCAGTGAGTTATGAGCAACATATAAATATAATTTATTTGGGGTTTGGTTATGTGGCTTTGAACCCTGTACATAGGCCTGACCTGCATATTGCGTATGCAAATACGGTATCAGGTTCCTAGCCGGATTACCCTAAGATGTGGGGAATGAAGCCTTTAGCCTTATTTGATATAGTTTTCTGCTTATTGAATACAGAATGATCGTTTGGCAGTGAATCCAAAGGACAAAGCGGTTTTCGATTAGCAGTGCTAACTTTGTAACAAGGTAAGTGTTTCTATCCATTTCTTTGGAGGCACTTGGCCTCGTGGATTTTCTACCGCGTGTTCCTTACGTGTGTAGCTGCCAATAGGCGTACTCATTACGCCTTAGCTTTGAATTTACAGTGTATATTATATGATATGTCCAGTTGTTGGTATTGCATTGAGCATATGAGCATTGCACTCTGGTTTTGAGAATTGCATATACTTCCCGGTAATCGATGAGAGTCCCGAGCCGGTGAAGGGTCATTACTGCATATACTTCCCGGTAATCGATGAGAGTCCCGAGCCGGTGAAAGGTCATTACTGCATATACTTCCCGGTTGGCGATGAGAGTCCCGCACCGGTGAAGGGTCATTATTACATATACTTCCCGGTTGGCGATGAGAGTCCCGCACTGGTGAAGGGTCATTATTGCATATACTTCCCGGTTGGCGATGAGAGTCCCGCACCGGTGAAGGGTCATTATTGCATATACTTCCCGGTTGGCGATGAGAGTCCCGCACCGGTGAAGGGTCATTATTGCATATACTTCCCGCTAATTGATGAGAGTCTCGAGCCGGTGAGGGGTCATCATTGCATATACTTCCCGATAATCGATGAGAGTCCCGAGCCGGTGAATGGTCATTATTGTATATATCTCCTGGTAGGTGATGAGAGTCCCGTGCCAGAGATAGGTATCAGGCATATGTGACTGCATTGCATCGTACCGCATTCATCCCATCTCATTGCACCGCATACTGACTATTGTGTGTATTAAGTTGTGTTTTATGTATGCAGTATGTATACCATGTTGTGGACGTATCTCAGTTTGCCTATATATTTCTGGCTCGTATCCCGGGTTGCACGTCGCGACAGTATGAATATATGGATCGGGTTGCACGCCGCAACAGGATGTATTTCTGATTGCCGACATGTTCGGGATATCTGTATGTTCTGTCCACCTTATGTCCCTAGTTGTTTATGATTCCATACGTATATTCAGTTAATAGCTGGCTCTGCCTGTTTATAGTTCAAATAAGATGGATTTGGTTTACCTGTTTTTCTTCTCCCTGGCTAGCTATCCTATTCTTTGAGGTGGCTAAACTGCCCCACTTATTGAGTCCTCTTGACTCACCCTTGTTTGTTGTTTGTTGTTTGTTTTTCTATTTCGTTTCGGCAGGTTCGCTCCAGGATTGAGTTTGCCACGTTGTGAAGGAGCGAAGACGACTTCAGCTGTCAGGGTGAGCCAGCTTTTATTCCGGATGGCAACCAGTTTATTGGTTATTATTTCAGCTGCATTTTGCTCCCTTCAGGAGGTATCTGTCTTCTTTTGTACTCTTAGATATCTAGTCTGGATAGCCCTAAACCTAGTATGTTGGGTAGTCAGCTGTAAATTCTTTTTTATAGCTTAGAGGTATCAGTATGTCTGTATTTTTTTAAGTCCTGTTCTTATTTATGAGTTGGATTTATATTTATTTTCCTAATTTAATTGGTAAGGGTTCGCCCGACGGGTCTAGGGGACGATGTCGGGTGCTCGCACGGCCTAACCGGATTTCGGGTCGTATCAGGTGGTATCAGAGCCCGGTTTAGAGTCTATCCAGACTAAGACAGTGTCTAGTAGAGTCTCGTTGATGGGTACGTAGACGTCCGTATTTATCTACGAGAGGCTATGATGGCATTTAAGAAGTTTCACTTCCTTCTTTTTTGATCGTGCATCGGTCTAGCATGCAAAAGTATCTTCATTAATTCCTTCGTGGTAATCGTGAACCCTCATGCGACAAATCAGCAGACGGTATGAGTTCAAGACGAAGCAGTCTAGCCTGGGGCTAGCACTGACAAAGCCCCGAGAGTTTTTGATCGTGCTGACGATCTAGTTACAGAGGTCCCAGCTGTACGAGCTTGCGATGGGCAAGGGAGCAGGGCCTTGTGGTTCCCTTGGCTCTCTATGATGCTTTCACGAGAATCTTGGTGACGCAGATACCGCAAAAACCTATTATTCGCTAGGCAGCTTATCAGGTTGCCGCATATGCAGATGTTCGGTTTCAGGGAACTTCTAATCAAGTTATTAATATTGCCGCAGTAAAGTATGTTCCGGAGGCAGCATGTGTTGTGCCTCTAGTTATTCTGGGTTGTTAGCTAGGCCGATTAATGGCTCGGTCCGAGTATCTGAAAAGGATGCATTATTTTATCCAATTCAACCTTCCGATATTCTTAAGCAATGCATCAGATAAACCCCATGATTCTTTTTAAAAATAAAATGATGTCAGCGTATCCTTCAGGCTTTTGATTATATCGAGCGGTATGGTGCTGATTATTCTTCTTTCCAGTTTCAAGGTCCAGCCTTTGATTGGTGGACTGCTCTCTTATTAGCTAACTTGGTTCGATTTTTCTTCTAGATTCATAGAAAAGTTCCTTTCGAGTAGCGAGCCAGATGAAAAGTGTTGCCAGTTTGAGTGGATAGGACAGGGTAGCCTGTCGGTTAGCCTGTTGGTGTTTCAGAATATCAGATTGAATTCTATAAAATGGCCGAATATGCATTAGAACTAGTCCATGAACCTTTCGAGAATGTTCAAAGATTTATTTATGACCTTTCTCCTTCCTTGAGATCCCAGATGGCTCGAAAAATTTAGGTTGGGACTTCATTTGATGTCATTGTTGATATTTTTCAAAGGTATTAGGCATACCATAAGTTAGAGGGGGAAGAATTAGAGTGAGAGAGCAAGAGATCCCACGGCCCTGGTGGGCACCATACCTCCTTTGGAGGTAAGAGTTCTGATTATTTTGGAAGGTTACTTGCCAGGTTATCTCAGCTTGTAGAGCGTGATTCTCAGAGTGCGTGAGTAGTTCATCAAGATTAGACTCAACTTTCTCTTTATAGCTATCAAGAATCTGTCCAGTTTCCATTTTCAATGAAAAGGTGTTATCATTGTCATGAGTCTGGTTATCCTTTGAGAAGTTTTTCATTACTCCGAAAAGTAGGCAGTCGTCCTTTCTCTCATCATCTGCCACCTGCACAGTTGCAGGGATTTCATTTAGATCTCAATCAACAAAAGAAATTCCACCATCTAGTAGAGGTTGAGAGCGTGGTGGCAGTGGTTCTTCAGAAGGTGATTACCAGGGTAGTGGCTCAGCTCAGCTACAGAGGCAGTTTGATGAACTGTCAGTCTGGTAGGATGTTGAGGTATCCGATGTAGTACACCCATGTATTCCTTCTTCCATTATATGTGAGTAAGATTTGATTATTCCGATCGGTCTGGACTTCGTTTATCTTACCATGGTTTCATTGGAAATTGTGTCTATTAAGAATCGGTTGCGGTAGTGGGGCGAACTTATGGTATGATTTATTCCTGGCATTTGTGAGACCTTACTAATTTTTCTAGTCTAAATATGAGAGATTTGGCAGTAAGTGTCGGTATTGTCTGCCTGGAACCTTGTTGTTCCACCTTCTGTTATTATGTCTAATCAGTTTACCTCTCTTCTCGGAATTTCGTGTTGGTAGGATAATGGGATCCTAATTCTTCACCATCAGAAAGTGTCATTGTTTCTTCCGATGTAAAGTGGTTAATAAGTAATACTCGATCTATGTGTCTCCTCTTGGTTCGAGACGCTAGTAGAGTCATGTCATTCTACAAGTTTGTCTTGGTATAAAAGGGTTTTCTGGTAAATTGTCAGAGTTTCCTTCTTATTGGGAGGTCAAATTGGCATGGATGTTTTTCCATAAAGCTCATTTAATATTTGTTTCTTCAATTGTGATTCTTGGGCTACTTTGACTCGTAAGTAGTCTAGCTCAGGTAGCTAAGTAAATAAGAAGATGAGATTTCTAGAGCTTTAATTATTCCTATCCTCAGTCCGTTGCCATCTCCTCTTCATCCGATACTAGTGAGTTTGGGCGGTTAGTAGCCACTCGTGATGTTCCCTGTGTTGAGCCAGAGTGCGTGTCAAGGTGGCAGGGTAAGCACATGGTGGTTTTTAAAGGCTACTAAGCGTAATGAGAGGCATCATTTGACCTTTGATTTGATCCATCAGGCGGTGGTGCTTATAGAAAATTTATGGAGTTGTGACTCGAGAGTTGTAGCTGTTTGGCAACTCGAAAGGGTAGTTTGGTAGCTTAGGTCTGCCTACGTTCAGCTTTTAACTAAATCTTCTTTAATCCAGCAGACTGTGCGAGGATGGTTATTTCTATTCAAATTAGTTGTATGAGTTTATGCTCTAAGTGGAGAAGTCTTCCTCCAATTGATACCGAATCATAATATTAAATCTCTAAGGCGTTGCTGAAGCGTAAGCTAATTCTTAGTTCCATCGACTTGTTCTATATCGAAAGGTATATCAAAGAGGTAATTATCGGGTGAATCATGTTAATCCATCCAAAGTTCCGTGTATCTTTGCTTTGAAAATGTAGAGCTCTCCTCTCATGATCGAGGAAGGATCAGCTTAGTCAGAATAAGCTGCGCAATGGTATTATCATATTATCCAGATATATTTTATTCCAAAAGTACGATGTTCGTGTTATAATTCTGATTCTGCAATCATGAGATAATGTCCGTGGAGTAGCTCATGAAGGTTGTGCAAGTTCTCTTGTTATCTATGTGAATCTTGCTTTAGACTTAGGCTCGTTCGAGGACGAATGAGAGTTTAAGTGGAGGAGAATGACACGACCTCGGTTAGTCGTTTCGGAAGTTAGGACTCCGATTGGCATTTCAATAATTTTAAAATATTTGTAATATCCATTAGGACCTGTCTGTAAAATTTGAGCTAAATCAGACCTCGTTTGATAGGCATCGGAATTTCGGTTTTTATTATCCATAAATATTAAAAAGAGATTTTCGAGCTCGGTTTTGGCGAATGAGCTCCGATTTGAAATCTGAAAGAGCCGTTAGGTTCGTATGATTATTGGAGACTTTTGTGATTTTTCGAAAGTGAATTTCGATGTTGTTCGGCTAGTTTCAGCTAAAATGCCGAAAGTTAAATAATTTGATCTTTTTCCATTTAATTTGCATATTGAGTTTCGGGAGTCCGATTTGAGATCCGCCTTCGTGAGTTTGTTACATATATTTTGTATAACTTGTATGCAAAAGTTGGAATTATTTTGAATATCGCAGGGTACTGTTTTAATTTTCGTCGCGAAAAGAAAATAAAATAAAAAGAAAAACACAAAAAGACAAAAAAAAGGAAAGTAAAGGAAAGGGTCATATGCGGTGGAACACGAAACGAAACACGAAAATCTCCCTTAGCTTTCATCCAAAGCAAGAACATAAAGAAACACGAAACGAAACAGAAATTGGAACAAAGAAAAGTAATGAGAAAAATGCCAGAAAATGAGAAAAGAGCCGGAAAAATAGTAGAATTTTTACCCCGAAACATTCAGGTAATGATCTTAATGCATTATTTGATTTTATTACGTGTGTTTAAATATATTTTAACGGTAAAACTTGAAATATTAGACATCGTTTTAATAAGTTCAATTAATAGTTTAAAGGGTCAAATGGACCCCGATAATGGAATTGATTATATATTCGTACTCAGTGAGTTATGAGCAACATATAAATATAATTTATTTGGGGTTTGGTTATGTGGCTTTGAACCCTGTACATAGGCCTGACCTGCATATTGCGTATGCAAATACGGTATCAGGTTCCTAGCCGGATTACCCTAAGATGTGGGGAATGAAGCCTTTAGCCTTATTTGATATAGTTTCTGCTTATTGAATACAGAATGATCGTTTGGCAGTGAATCCAAAGGACAAAGCGGTTTTCGATTAGCAGTGCTAACTTTGTAACAAGGTAAGTGTTTCTATCCATTTCTTTGGAGGCACTTGGCCTAGTGGATTTTCTACCGCGTGTTCCTTACGTGTGTAGCTGCCAATAGGCGTACTCATTACGCCTTAGCTTTGAATTTTCATTGTATATTATGTGGTATGCCCAGTTGTTGGTATTGCATTGAGCATATGAGCATTGCACTCTGGTTTTGAGAATTGCATATACTTCCCGGTAATCGATGAGAGTCCCGAGCCGGTGAAGGGTCATTACTGCATATACTTCCCGGTAATCGATGAGAGTCTCGAGCCGGTGAAGGGTCATTACTGCATATACTTCCCGGTAATCGATGAGAGTCCCGAGCCGGTGAAGGGTCATTACTGCATATACTTCCCAGTTGGCGATGAGAGTCCCGCCCCGGTGAAGGGTCATTATTGCATATACTTCCCGGTTGGCGATGAGAGTACCGCGCCGGTGAAGGGTCATTATTGCATATGCTTCCCGGTAATCGATGAGAGTCCCAAGCCGGTGAGGGGTCATCATTGGATATACTTCCCGGCAATCGATGAGAGTCCCGAGCCGGTGAAGGGTCATTATTGCATATATCTCCTTGTAGGTGATGAGAGTCCCGCGCCGGAGATAGGTATCAGGCATATGTGACTGCATTGCATCGTACCGCATTCATCCCATCTCATTGCACCGCATACTGACTATTGTGTGTATTAAGTTGTGTTTTATGTATGCAGTATGTATATCATGTTGTGGACGTATCTCAGTTTGCCTATATATTTCTGGCTCGTATCCCGGGTTGCACGTCGCGACATATGAATATATGGATCGGGTTGCACGCCGCAACAGGATGTATTTCTGATTGCCGACATGTTCGGGATATCTATATGCTCTGTCTACCTTATGTCCCTGGTTGTTTAGGATTCCATACGTGTTTTCAGTTATTAGCTGGCTCTGCCTGTTTATTGTTAAAATAAGATGGATTTTGTTTACTTGTTTTTCTTCTCCCTGGCTAGCTATCCTATTCTTTGAGGTGGCTAAACTGCCCCACTTATTGAGTCCTCTTGACTCACCCTTGTTTTTTGTTTGTTGTTTGTTTTTGTCTATCTATTTCGTTTCGGCAGGTTCGCTCCAGGATTGAGTTCGCCACGTTGTGAAGGAGCGAAGACGACTTCAGCTGTCAGGGTGAGCCAGCTTTTATTCCGGATGGCCACCAGTTTATTGGTTATTATTTCAGCTGCATTTTGCTCCCTTCATGAGGTATCTGTCTTGTTTTTTACTCTTAGATGTCTAGTCTGGATAACCCTAAACCTAGTATGTTGGGTAGTCAGCTGTAAATTCTTTTTTACAGCTTAGAGGTATCAGTATGTGTGTATTTTTTTTTTAAAGTCTTGTTCTTATTTATGAGTTGGATTTATATTTATTTTCCTAATTTAATTGGTAAGGGTTCGCACGACGGGTCTAAGGGAGGATGTCGGGTGCCCGCACAGTCTAACCGGATTCCGGGTCGTGTCAATTTGTCTCTCTCCTTAGGTTCAGCGTTGGTAGAATTATGAGATTCCTTCGCCACCATAAGAAAGTATCATTGTTCCTTCTAGTGTTAAGCGATTAATAAGTTAAGATTGATATGTGCGTGCCGCCATGGAGTGAGAAATAAGTAATGATATTTTATCATATCAGCTTGTCTCTTTTGTAGGTGAAATTTTGAGTGTGTTCTTTGGAGACTTGTTGGCGCTTCTTTTTGATTAGAAGGGTGGATTGACATGAATTTTGTGCCATAACTCTTTACTCCACTCAACGTATATTTCCTCCAACACGGTTTCCTGGCTAGCTTGACTCAGAAGTAGCCTAGCTCCGATTGTTATAAAAAGTGATCTTTCAAAAGCTCTAGTAATTGTAACCCTCAGTCTAAGTGCTATCCTTCCTTCTTCTAGCACTAGTAAGCTTACGCGAATTCGTGCCGCTCATGGTGTTCCTTATTTTGGCCTAGGATGTATGTCAATGTAATCAGGTAGCAGATTGCTAGTGTCCCAAGCCACCTAAGGGCAATGGGAAGCATCGGCTGACTCGTGAATCGAGCAGTGGTGCTTATGGTAAAGGCGCAGAAGTTGTGAACTCGAGAGTTGTAGTTCCTTCGCAACTCGGGAGTGTCCTTTGGTAGCTCAGGTCCGAGCTGCGTTTTGCTTATATTCTCGCTAAGTTTTCCTTGGTCGAGTGGATTAAGGAAGGACAACTTGGAAATCCTTATTCCTAATTGGTTAGGTGGTCGAATTCTAAGTGGAGGAGATTTCCTCCAACTTTAGATGCCAAGGGTAAATCTTTAAAGCATCATCAAAGTGTAAGTTGAGTTTCAAGAAACAAAAAATGTATTGGTAAGGTGGCTTATCGACTCGATTTACCAGCTTCTATGCTAGTTCTGAAACGACCTCGATCAGTCGTTTCGGAAGTTAGGAATCCGATTGGCGTGCCGATAATTTTAAAATATTCATAAGGTCCATTAAGAACTTTCTATAAAATTTGAGTTAAATCAGACCTCGTTTGATACGTATCGGAAGAAGATTTCAATTTTTATTGTCGATAAATATTAAAAATAGATTTTCGAGCTCGGTTTTGGCGAATGAGCTCCAATTTGAAATCCGAAAGCGCCATTAGGTTCGTATGATTATTTGTGACTTTTGTGAACTTTCGAAAGTGAATTTGGAGGTCGTTCGGCTAGTTTCCGCTAAAATGCCGAAAGTTAAAAGAATTTGATCTTTTCCGTTTTAATTCGCATCTTGAGTTTCTGGAATCCGAACTGAGATCCGCCTTAGCGAGTATGCCACATAAATTTGGTATAACTGGTATGCAAAAGTTGGAATTAATTTGACTATCGTAGGGTACCGTTTTAATTTTCGTTAAGAAAAGAAAATATAAAAGTAAAAAAAATAAAAGAAAAAGGAAAAAGAGAAAACGACGAACATGAAAAGATAAAATAAGAAAAAGGCGGTGGGTCATATAATCCCTTAGCAAGCATTAAGCAGCTTAGAAAAATCGAACAGAAACAGAAAATGCAAAAGTTAATGCAGAGAAAGAAAAATGCCAGAAAATGAGAAAAGAGCCGGAGAAAAGTAGAATTTTTACCCTGAAACATTCAGGTAATGATCTTAATATATTATTTGAGTTTATTACGTGTGTTTGAATATATTTTAACGGTAAAACTTGAAATATTAGACATCATATTAATAAGTTCAATTAATAGTTTAAAGGGTCAATTGGACCCCGATAATGGAATTGATTATATATTCGTACTCAGTGAGTTATGGGCAACATATAAATGTAATTTATTTGGGGTTTGGTTATGTGGCTTTGAACCCTGTACATAGGCCTGGCCTGCGTATTGCGTATGCGAATAGGGTATCAGGTTCCTAACCGGATTGCCCTAAAATGTAAGGAATGAAGTCTTTAGCCTAATTTGATATATTTTTCTGCTTATTGAATAGAGTGAGATTGTTTGGCAATGAATCCAAAGGACAAAGAGGTTTTCTATTAGCAGTGCTAACTTTGTAACAAGGTAAGTGTTTATATCCATTTCTTTGGAGGCACCTGGCCTCGTGGATTTTCTACCACATGTTCCTTACATGTATAGCTGCCGATAGGCGTACTCATTACGCCTTAGCTTTGGATTTACATTGTATATTATATGTTATTTCCTGTTATTGGTATTGCATTGAGGATCTGAGCATTGTACTCTGGCTGTGAGTTGGCATCTACTTCCCGGCTGTCGATGAGAGTCCCGCGCCGGTGAAGGGTTATTATTGCATCACATTGCATTCATATGCATTATATATCATTCATATATATTACATTGCATATCATATTTTATCGGGTGCAGGAGTATTCCGCCCAAGGATAGTGCATCAGTATTCTGCCTCTGGTTGATATCATATTAGGTGCAGGAGTATTCCGCCCCATGAGCAGGAGTATTCCGCTCTTATGTCAGATACTGAGTGCAGGAGTATTCCGCCTCAGCTTTACATTATATCGGGTGCAGGAGTATTCCGCCCCAGGAGAGTGTAGGAGTATACTGCCTCTGGTTTATATTATATCGGGTGCAAGAGTATTCCGCCCTAGGAGCAGGAGTATTCCGCTCCAGTTGATTATCAGATTTGATTCCCCTCGAATGCAGGAGTATTCCGCTTCGGGACGGGATTACGGGCACATGTGACCCTTTGCATCGTAGTTCATTTCATCTCATTTCATTTCATACCATTGTGTAGACTTGTGGTACATAACTACTGTTCTGCTTATACGTGCATTGCTTATTTATTGATATGTTTCTGGCTTGTATTCCTGGTTGAGTTTATGATTCCATACATGTTTCTGGTTATTATCTGGCTCTGCCTTTTTATAATTTAAATAAGAAATTTGGTTTATCTGTTTCTTTTCTCCCTGGCTAGCTATCCTATTCCTTGAGGTGGCCTAGTCTGCCCCACTTATTGAGTCCTTTTGACTCACCATTGTTTGTTGTTTGTTGTTTGTTTCTTGTCTATCTATTTCATTTCGGCAGGTTCGCTCCAGGATTGAGTTCACGACGTTGTGAAGGAGCGAAGACGACTTCAGCTGTCAGGGTGAGCCAGCTTTTATTCCGGATGACCATCAGTTTTGTGTTTATTATTTCAGTTGTATTTTGCTCCCTTCAGGAGGTATCTGTCTTCTTTCTTACTCTTAGATGTCTAGTCTGGATAGCCCTAAACCTATTATGTTGGGTAGTCAGCTGTAATTTCCTTTGTACAGCTTAGAGGTATCAGTATGTCTGTATTTTTTTAAAGTCTTGCCCTTATTTATGAATTTTTATATTTATTTTCCTGATTTAATTGGTAAGGGTTCGCCCGACGGGTCTAGGGGAGGATGTCGGGTGCCCAAACGACCTAACCGGATTCTGGGTCGTGTCAGTTGGTATACGAGCCCGATTTAGAGTCTATCCAGACTAAGACAGTGTCTAGTAGAGTCTCGCTGATGGGTACGTAGACGTCCGTACTTATCTACGAGAGGCTATGATGGCATTTAGGAAATTTCACTTCCTTCTTTTCTGATCGTGCGTCGGTCTAGGATGCAAAAGTATTTTCTGTAATTCCTTCGTGGTAATTGCGAACCCTCGTGCGACGAATCAGCAAACGGTAGGAGTTCAGGACGAAGTTGTCTAGCCTGGGCTAGAGCTACTCAAGCCCTGAGAGTTGTGGATCGTGCTGACGATCCAATTATGGAGGCCCCAGCTATACGAGTTCGCAATGGGCAAGGGAGCAGAGCCTTGTAGTTCCCTTGGCTCTCTATGAAGCTTTACGAGAATCTTGGTGACGCAGATACCGCAAGAACCTATTATTCGCTAGGCAGCTTATCAGGTTTCCGCAGATGGAGACATTCGGTCTCAGGGAGCTCCTGTTCCAATCCCTGATGCTGCCCCAGTAATTTATGTTCCAGAAGCAGCATGTGTTGTGCCTCTAGTTATTCTGGCTGGTTAGCTAGCCCGAGTAGTGACTCGGTCCGAGTGTCTGAAGAGGCTGCATTATTTTACCCAATTGAACTTTCCAATATTTTTAAGTCATGCATCAAATAATCCCTGCGTAAAATTTTAAAATACAACGATATCAGCGTATCCTTCAGGCTCTTGATTATATCGAGCGGTATGGTGTTGATTATTCTGCTTTCCAGTTTCAGGGTCCAGCCTTGAATTGGTGGGCCGCTCTCTTATTAGCTAACTTGGTTCAATTTTTCTTCTAGATTCGTGGAAAAGTTCCTCTCGAGTAGCGAGCGTGATGAAGAGTGTTGCCAGTTGAGTGAATTAGACAAGGTAGCCTGTCGGTTCGCCTGTTGGTTCAAGAATATGAGATTGAATTCTATAGAATGGCTGAATATGCATTAGAACTAGTCCATGAGCCTTTCGAGAGATTCAAAGATTTATTGATGACCTTCTCATTCCTTGAGATCCCAGGTGGCTCGAAAAATTGAGGTTGGGACTTCATTTGACGTCGTTGTTGATATTGTTCAAAGGTATTAGGCATACTATAAGCTAGAGGGGGAAGAGTTAGAGCGGGAGAGCAAAAGATCCCGTGGCCCTAGTGGGAAACCATGGTACCTCATTTGGAGGTAAGAGTTCTGATTATTTTGGGAGGTCACCTTCCAGGTTATCTCAGCTTATGTCACGCGATTCTTAGAGTGCGCCAGTAGTTCGTCAATATCAGACCCAGTTTTTCTCTTTGTAGCTATCAACAATCTGTCCAGCTTCCATTTTCACTGAAAAGGTATTATCATTGTCGCGAGCCTGTCATCTTTGTGGAGTTCTCCCTTACTCCGGCAAGTAGGCAGTTGTCCTTTCTCTTGACATCAGGCATTTGTACAGTCGCAGGCAATTTTATTTAGATCTCAATCAGCCGGAGAAATGCCACCATCTAGTAGAGGTTGAGAGCATGGTGGCAGTGGTTCTTCAAAAGGTGATTATCAGGGTAGTGGCTCAGCTTAGCTGCAGAGGCAGTTATATGAACTGCTAGTCTGGCAGGATGCTGAGGCATCCAATGTAGTACACCCATATAATTCTTCTTCCATTATATATGAGTAAGATTTGATTCTTCCGATCGGTCTGAACTTCGTTTATTTTACCATGTTTCCATGGCTTCCTTGGATATTGTTTCTATTAAGAATAGGTTGCGGTAGAGGGGTGAGCTTCTGATATGATTTATTCCTGAAAATTATGATGACCCAACTAGTTTATCTGGTTTAAATGTGAAAGATTTGTGAGTGAGTATCGGTATTGTTTTCTTGGCATCTTGTTGTGCCTCATTCTGTTATAATGTCAAGCCAGTCTACCTCTCTTTGGAACTCAGTGTTGGATCCTAATTCTTCACCATCAGAAAGTGTTATCGTTTCTTCCTGTGCAAAGTGATTAGTAAGTAATATTCGATCTATATATCTCCTCTTGGTTCAAAATGCTAGTAAAGTATGTTATCCAATGAGCTTGTCTGGGTTATAAAAGGGTTTCTGGTAAATTGTTAGAGTTTCCTTCTTATTGGGAGGTTAAATTGGCATAGATGTCATTCCATAAAGCTCATTTAATGTCTATTTCTTCAATTGCGATTCTTCGGTTAGCCTGATTCATAAGTAGTCTAGCTCTGGCAGCCAAATAAATAAGAAGAAGAGCTTCCTAAAGCTCTAATTATTTCTATCCTCAGTCCGTTGCCATCTCTTCTTTGTTTGGTACTTGTAAGCTTAGGCGGTCAGTAACCAATTGTGATGTTCCCTGGTTGAGCCAGAGTGCGTGTCAAGGTAGCCGGGTAAGCACATTGTTGTTTTTCAAAGATACTAAGGGTAATGAGAGGCATCATTTGACCTTCGATTTGATCCATCAGGCAGTGGTGCTTATAGAAAATGTATGGAGTTGTGACTCGAGAATTGCAGCTGTTTGGCAACTCGAAAGGGTGGTTGGTAGCTTAGGTCTGCCTATGTTCAGCTTTTAGCTAAATCTTCTTTAGTCTAGCAGACTGTGTGGGGATGGTTATTCCTATTAAATAGCTGCATGAGTTTGTGCTTGACACGACCCGAAATTCGGCTAGGCCGTGCGGGCACCCGACATCCTCCCTTAGACCCGTCGGGCGAACCCTTTTCAATTAAATTAGGAAAATAAATATAATTCAATTCATAAACAAGAACAAGACTTAAAAAAACACTGACATACTGATACCTCTAAGCTGTACAAAAGAAATTACAGCTGACTACCCAACATACTAGGTTTAGGGCTATCCAGACTAGACATCTAAGAGTACAGAAAAAGACAAATACCTCCTGAAGGGAGCAAATGCAACTGAAATGATAACCAATAAACTGGTGGCCATCCGGAATAAAAGTTGGCTCACCCTGACAGCTGAAGTCGTATTCGCTCCTTCACAACGTGGCGAACTCAATCCTGGAGCGAACCTGGGAAACGAAATAGATAGACAAGAAACAAACAACAAACAAGGGTGAGTCAAAAGGACTCAATAAGTGGGGCAGACTAGCCACCTCAATAAATAGGATAGCTAGCCAGGGAGAAAAGAAATAAATAAATCAAATTCCTCTTATTTAAATTACAAAAAGGCAGAGCCAGATAATAACTAGAAACACGTATGAAACCTTAAACTCAGCCAGGAATACGAGCCAGAAACATATCAACAAATAAGCAATGCACGTATGAGCAGAATAGTAGTTATGTACCACAAGTCTACGCAATGGTATGAAAATGAAATGAAATGAGATGAAATGAAATGAAATCTGATGCAAAGGGTCACATGTGCCCATCCTCCCATCTCGAAGCGGAATACTCCTGCATTCGAGGGGAATCCAATCTGATAACCAACTGGACCGGAATACTCCTGCTCCTGGGGCGGAATACTCCTGCACCAGATATAATATAAACCAGAGGCGGAATACTCCTGCACTCTCTTGGGGCGGAATACTCCTGCACCCGATATAATACAATGGAGCGGAATACTCCTGCTCCTGGGGCGGAATACTCATGCCCTCAATATGATACAATAGAGCGGAATACTCCTGCTCCTGGGGCGGAATACTCCTGCCCTCAATATGATACAATGGAGCGGAATACTCCTGCTCCTGGGGCGGAATACTCCTGCACCCAATATGATATGCAATGTAATGCATATGAATGACATATAATGCATATAAATGCAATGTAATGCAATAATAAACTTTCACAGCCGGGAAGTAGATGCCAACTTACAGCCAGGGTACAATGCTCAGATCCTCATTGCAATACCAACAATAGGACATAACATATAATATACAATGTAAATCCAAAGCTAAGGCGTAATGAGTACGCCTATCGGCAGCTACACACGTAAGGAACACGTGGTAGAAAATCCACGAGGTCAGGTGCCTCCAAAGAAATGGATATAAACACTTACCTCTTCCAAAAGTTAGCATTGCTAATCAATAACCGCTTTTATCCTTTGGTTCCATTGCCAAACGATCCCACTGTGTTCAATAAGCAGAAAAATATATCACATTAGGCTAAAGGCTTCATTCCTCACATCTTAGGGCAATCTAGGTAGGAACCTGATACCCTATTCGCATACGCAATACGCAGGCCAGGCCTATGTACGGGGTTTATGGTCACATAACCAAACCCTAAATAAATTACATTTACAAGTTGCCCATAATTCCCTGAGTACGAATATATAATCAATTTCATTATCGGGGTCCATTTGACCCTTCAAACTATCAATTTACGTCATTAGGGCGATGTCTAATATTCCTATTTTTACCGTAAAAATATATTCAAACATACGTAATAAACTCAAATAATATATTAGGATCATTACCTGAATGTTTCGGGGTGAAAATTCTACTTTTCTCCGGCCCCTTTTCTCATTTTCTGGCATTTTTTTCTGATAATTTTCTCTACTTCTCCTCCTTGCTCATGTTTCTGTTCATTTTTGGCGTTAAAATGAATTTGCACGTCCTTAGCTTATAAGCTAAGGACCACCGCCTAACTTTTTTTATGTTTTGTCATTTTCCTTTGTTTTTTTAATAAATTCGCTGCTACGATAAAAATTAAAACGGTACCCTACGATGTTCAAAATAATTCCAACTTTTGCATACGAGTTATACAAAATATATGTAACATACTCGTGTAGGCGGATCTCAAATCGGGTTCCCGAAACTCAAAATGCGAATTTAAATAGAAAAAGTCAAATTATTTAACTTTTGACATTTTAGCGGAAACTAGCCGAACAACATCGAAATTTACTTTCGAAAGTTTACAAAAATCACACATAATCATACGAACCTAACGGCACTTTCGGATTTCGAATCGGAGCTCATTCGGCAAAAACCGAGCTTGAAAATCTCTTTTTAATATTTATTGCCAATAAAAACTGAAACCTTCTTCCGATGCCTACCAAACGAGGTCTGATTTAGCTCAAATATTACAGACAGGTTCTAATGGACATTACAAATATTTTAAAATTATCGGCACGCCAATCGGAGTCCTAACTTCCGAAACGACTGACCGAGGTCGTTTCAGTGCTTTAACTGGAGGAGTCTTTCTCTAAATATTGAATGGTAATACTAAATCTCTAAGGCGTTGATACCACTTTTGTCACGACCCAACCTAGGGCCACGTCAGAACCCTACAATGAGTGTCGATCATTGCTAAACCCACTAATAATCTATTAATGATAGAAATAAGCTGGCAACCTGATTATGTAGACGTACCTATCTGCTGAAAGCATAAAGTCTGGGAAGATGACACGACTTTAACTTGCTGGCAATTAGAACACTGAGCCACAAATTCTGCTATGTCACACTTCGTTCCGTCCCACCAATAAATCTGCTTGAGATCATGGTACATCTTAGTCGAACCTGGATGAATAGTGTATTTGGAATAATGTGCTCTATCATAATTTGTCCACGTAAATCCGCAACATCAGGAACACAAAGTCTATCTTTATACATGAGAATACCGTCAGTAGTAACCCTGTATTGTGACTCCAAATTTCTTCTGGCTATCTGTCTGTATTCAACTATAACTGGATCCTCATACTGACGTTTTTTTACTTCATGAAAATTTAGAGTTAAAGGTCTAGTGCAGCTTATCGTCCATCCATCATTGGCATATCTCCTTCACACCTCAACTCTTTGAGAAGTTACTTTAGCGTTATAAGTGCACATGTAATCAACTTTGTTGCTGGTATTCTGCCTCAGCTCATGGTCCAACTACATGTCTCTTTTATTTTCACTTTTTCAAGTCATAATATTTCCAATTCAAAGACAATACCCTGAAGTAGATGTTCAGTCTGCAGATCATTCTTGGTCTGCATCATGCTATCCAGTAATATTTGCATGATCCTTATCCTTATATGATATACCATGTTCAGATGAACCTTTGACATACATTAGGATATGAGTAACTACATTCCCACAAGGAGCTTGCGGAACAATACTAAAATAAACTGAGATGTTGCATAGTGCGTTCATAAAAATAATATAGCTTGCATCAAATCTTCTATAGTGTGTAATGACAAGGTACTTCAAAAGCTCCCCTATTGCATCAAGTGTGAGCTAATTCTTAGTTCCATCGACCTGTTCTATATCAAAAGGTATATTGGAAAGGTGATTATCGGCTGAATCATGTTAATCAATCCAAAGTTCCATGTATTTTTGTTTCGAAAATGTAGAACTCTCCTCTCATGATCGAAGAAGGATCAGCTTAGTCAGAATAAGCTATGCAATGGTATTATCATATTATCCAGATATATTTTATTCTAAAAAGTTCGATGTGCGAGTTATCATTGTGGATCGAGTTTATCCAGCTTGTACCATATCTTTCGGGGGTCGTGAGACACTAGTAGATCTTCTAATCCTAGATATGGTTGATTTTGATGTCATTATTGGCATGGATTGGTTGGCATCGTGTCATGCCACATTAGATTGTCATGCCAAGTCTCTTCAGTTGTCTCTTCCTTGTTCAGCACCGGTGGTGTGGCAGGGCTCTTATTTGCCACCAATAGGGCATGTTATTTCTTTCCTGAAGGCAAAGCGGATGATGGATAAAGGGTGTTCAGCGTATCTTGCCATGGTTCGAGATACCACAATGGAGATTCCATCTCTTGATTCTGTTCCTGTCGTTAGGGAGTTCCCTGACGTGTTTCCAGATGATTTTCCAGGACTTCCTCTTGATCGAGAGATCGAGTTTGGCATTGATATTGTGCCAGGGACTCAGCCTATTTCTATCCCTCCTTATCGCATGGCCCCATCAGAGTTGAAGGAGCTGAAGGAGCAGTTGTAAGATTTGCTTGATAAAGGGTTCATCAGGCCGAGTATTTCTCCGTGGGGTGCACCTGTTCTATTCGTGAAAAAGAAAGATGGGACTATGCGGCTGTGTATTGATTATCGTCAGCTAAATAAGGTCACCATCAAGAACAAGTACCCATTGCCTCGCATTGATGATTTGTTTGATCAGTTGCAGGGTGCAGAATTCTTTTCTAAGATCGATCTGCGATCTGGTTATCATCAGCTAAAGGTTCGGGAGTTAGATATCTCGAAGACTGCTTTCAGAACTCGTTACGGCCATTATGAATTCTTAGTTATGTCTTTTGGGCTGACTAATGCCCCTGCAGCCTTTATGGATCTCATGAACCGAGTGTTTAAGCCATTCTTTGATTCCTTTGTCTTTGTCTTCATTGATGATATTCTTATTTATTCTCGTAGCCACGAGGAGCATGATTATCATCTAAGGGTGGTTCTTCAGACCCTCCGTGATCGTAAGTTGTATGCCAAGTTCACGAAATGTGAGTTTTGGCTTGATTCTGTGGCATTTTTGGGTCACGTGGTATCTAGTGAGGGTATCAAGGTTGATTCGAAGAAGATTGAAGCAGTGCAGAAATGGCCTCGTCCTACCACTCCGACGGAGATTCGCAGCTTCCTTGGGTTGGCAGGTTATTATCGAAGGTTTGTGGAGAAGTTCTCTAATATTGCAGCTCCTCTGACTCGCCTGAAGCAGAAGGCAGTTCAGTTTTGATGGTCCGATGAGTGTGAGGAAAGCTTCCAGAGGCTTAAAGCCTTATTGACTTCAGCTCCAGTGCTTTCCCTTCCTTCGGGCACCAGTGGATTTGTAGTTTATTGTGATGCATCTCGTGTGGGCTTAGGTTGTGTTCTCATGCAGCACGGGAAGGTAATTTCTTATGCTTCCAGACAGTTGAAGCCGAATGAAAAGAATTATGCGACTCACGATTTAGAATTGGCAGCTGTGGTCTTTGCTTTGAAGATATGGAGGCATTATCTTTATGGCGAGCCTTGTGAGGTGTATACGGATCATAAGAGTCTGCAGTATCTTCTCTCTCAGAAGGATCTTAATGGCCGGCAGTGGAGGTGTCTTGAATTAATTAAAGATTATGATCTCACCATCCACTATCATCCTGGGAAGGCGAACGTGGTAGCAGATGCTTTGAGCAGGAAGTCCATGGGCAGCATGGCTTTTCTTTATGCTGATATGAGACCATTGGCCCGAGAATTGCAGTCCCTTGGCGACTTTGGCGTGAGATTTCTTCTTCAAGACTCAAGTTGAGTCTTAGCTTGTATTGCAGCTCAGTCTTCCTTAGTCAATCAGATTAAGAGAAGACAGCTCGAGGATCCTCATATGCAGGAGTTGCGTGGTCGTGTCCTAAATGGAGGAGTTCCCTCCTTCGAGCTTGATTCAGATGGAATTCTTCGGTTTAATGGTCGACTCTGTGTTCCTGATGTTGGGGATTTGAGGCAGTCAGTGCTCGGTGAAGCTCATAGCTCGCATTATTCCATTCATCTATTACAAAAATGTATCAGCACCTCCGAGAGCTATACTGGTGGAAGGGGATGAAGAGAGATGTATTTGATTATGTATCTCGTTGCTTGAACTGTCAGCAGGTTAAGTTCGAGCACCGGAGACCAGCAGGTTAGCTCAGGCATTGCCCATTCCCGAGTAGAAGTGGGAGCACATCACGATGGATTTTATAGATGGTCAGCCAAAGTCCCTGCGGCGCCACGATTCAGTCTGGGTCATTGCCGACAGACTGACTAAATCAGCCCATTTTATCCCTGTAAAGACTAGTGATTCAGCTTAGAGACTGGCTCGGATTTTCATTCCACAGGTGGTTAGATTGCATGGTACTCCTGTATCTATTATCTCAGATCGTGGTTCCAGTTTACCTCTCAGCTCTGGCAGTCTTTTCAGAGAGAGTTGGGGACCCAGGTGCAGCTTAGCACAGCATTCCATCCTCAGACTGACGGTCAGTCTGAGCGGGTTATTTAAATTTTAGAGGACATGCTGAGAGCTTGTGCATTGGACTTCGGGGGTTACTGAGATGATCATTTGGCGTTGGCAGAGTTCTCTTATAATAATAGCTACCAGTCTTCCATTTAGATGGCTCCATTTGAGGCCTTATATGGTCGTCGATGTCGTTCTCCTATTGCCTGGTTCGAGTCTCGAGATGTCGAGGTGATGAGTTCAGATATGGTTCGTCAGACTCTTGATGTTGTTCGTATTATTCAGGATCGTTTACCGAACCCCCAGAGTAGTCAAATTTCATATCTGAACCGGAGGAGCCGAGAGTTAGAGTTCGAGGTCGGGGACATGGTATTTCTGAAAGTGTCACCGATGGGAGGTGTAAAGAGATTTGGTAGGAAAGGAAAGCTTAGTCCCAGGTTCATTGGCCCTTTCCGTATCGAGAAGCGTATTGGTAAGGTAGCTTATTGGCTCGACTTGCCAGCTTCTATGCTAGTTCACCCAGTTTTCCATGTATCGATGCTCCGGAAGTGTATCCGAGATCCTTCCGAAGTGATCGAATTAGACCCTGCTCAGCTAGATGTGAATCTAGCTTACGAGGAGTTCCCAGTTGCTATAGTTGCGCGTGATGTCCGGAAACTTCGTTCGAAGCAGATTCTGATGGTTCGAGTGCGATAGAATAATCGTCCTCATGAGGAGGACACTTGGGAGCTTGAGTCCAGTATGCGTGAGAGGTATCCTTACCTCTTCGACGATTCAGGTTCGATCTTGGTCTTTAAAGCCTAAAAGCTCTTATCATTGTATATGTGGTGCAATGCAATTCCCGAAGGGGTTGCTTAGCACAAACGCGGAACAAGAACAATAAAGAAGAAGATAAAAGCAAGACAAAACTTGCTTCTTTCGAAAGAACAGAGGGGAACCTGTCCCTAAGCTCGATCAAAAGGGAGACAAGAATCACCCTAACTATGCAACAATCCTCAAGAGAACATTGCCTCTTGCAAACTGAATGATCAAGAGGAATGTTCAATCGGACTAACCGAAAGCCACAAGTCCTTAAAAGCCCTCACCGGGGGTTTTGCTCACGACGGAGACAAGAAGAAATGTGCTCGGCACTTTCATTCACTTCAATATCCAAAAACAACTACCTTTACAATGTAAGGACTAAGGTTTATATAGGAAATACTAAGGGTAAACTAGTAAATAGGTCACAGTCGACCAATGAACGTAAGCCACGCAGGGCTGAACTAGAATGTGTTCGGCAGCTTTGACTTCGGTCAGCCTTGGCTTCGATTCTCGATTGTCTGCTCGAACACACACTTGTTGCCTTCGGACGCTCAATTGTCTTCGAGCTCCTTGTCCTCGGTCACTTTGCCATCGGGCTCAAATCTGAAGATAATGCCTTCGGTTCTTGAGCTCGGCCACTCAGCTTCGGAGCAATTGTTTTCCTTCGGCCAGGCTAAGTGAACGTGCACATCGTGCAGCAGCTTGGCTTGGCTTCTTGTCATCGGTCTCCTCGGTGGATCGAACACTTGATCAGCACGTGTTCGGGCTGCATCATCCTCCCCTTCTTGAGAAGATTTCGTCCTCGAAATCAAGCCCTCCTCGTCCTCCGAAGTTGGACCTACAACACAAGGAACTAAGTCAGTAACATTAAAGGTGTTGGACACGTTATACTCACCAGGGAGGTCGATCACGTAGGCATTGTTGTTGATCTTGTTCAACACTTGAAATGGACCATCCCCTCGAGGAGCCAACTTTCCTTTCCTTTGGTTCGGGAAGCGTTCCTTTCGAAAGTGAACCCAAACCCAATCTCCCTTCCTTAATTCCAACTTTTTACGCCCCTTGTTTTTCTTTAAGGCAACCTTTGCATAGGCCTCCTCGAGGTTCTTCTTCACTTTTGCATGCAATTCGATCAAGGCAGCTGCTCGTCGAGTACCTTCAAAATCAAGAACAGAATCTCGAGGCAATGGGGTTAAATCAAGTGGAATTAAAGGATTAAAGCCATACACACATTCAAACGGGGTCATGTTGGTCATTCTATGCACCGTTCGATTGTATGCAAACTCCATCATGGGCAAACGATCAGCCCAGTTTCCAACCTTCCCTTTGGTCATTGCCCGAAGCAAAGATCCCAAGGTTCGGTTAACTACCTCGGTCTGTCCATCAGTCTGTGGATGGTGAGACGTCGAGAAGAGTAGTTTGGTGCCGAGGGCACCCCATAGACACTTCCAAAAATGACTCAAGAATTTTGTGTCTCGATCACTCACAATAGTACGAGGTACACCATGCAATTTCAACACATTAGAAACAAACAATGTAGCTACATGCTGTGCATCATCACACTTCTTGCAAGGAATAAAGTGAGCCATTTTCGAAAATCGATCAACCACAACGAAGATGCTATCATGTCCTCCCCCCGACCTCGGTAACCCCAAGACAAAATCCATGGATATATCAACCCAAGGTCGATCAGGCACAGGCAACGGGGTGTACAATCCATGAGGGTTGGACTTCGATTTTGCTTTCTTGCAAACGAGACAAGCGTTGCAAAGCTTTTCCACATCTCGTCGCATTTTGGGCCAATGGAACTGCTCGGTCAAGATACCAAGAGTTTTGTCGACACCGAAGTGCCCCATCAGTCCACCTGAGTGAGCTTCCCGAACAAGGAGCTCTCTCCATGATGACACTGGCACACAAACCCTCCCATTCTTGAAGAGGTAGCCATCGTGCCACTGATACTTCTCAACCCTTCGGCCACTCAAGATTGCGTCACGAACGCATTTCAGCTTGGGATCGTCATCGTACATTAGCTTGATGCTTTCGAATCCCATGAGCCTCGAGGCGAGAGTGGTCGCTAAGGCAAATTTCCTTGATAGCGCATCGGCCACTACATTATCTTTTCCCTTTTTGTAATGAATTACATAGGGAAAGCTCTCAATGAATTCAACCCATTTGGCATGCCTTCGGTTCAGCTTCTCCTGACCTCGGAGATGCTTCAAGGACTCATGATCACTTCGGATCACAAACTCTCGAGGCCACAAATAATGCTGCCAATGGGCGAGTGCTCGAACGAGGGCATACAACTCTTTGTCATATGTTGAATAATTCAGAGTTGCACCCTTAAGCTTTTCGCTAAAGTAAGCGATCGGCTTCGATTCTTGCATCAGCACTCCTCCGATCCCAACTCCAGACGCATCACACTCGACTTCGAATGCTTTGCCGAAGTCAGGGAGTTGCAACAACGGGGCAGAACAAAGCCTCCGCTTCAACTCTTGGAAAGCCCTCTCTTGGGACTCTCCCCACACAAATGGATTGTCTTTCTTCACCAGCTCGGTTAAAGGAGCTGCTATGGTGCTAAAGTCACGAACAAACCTTCGGTAAAAGCTAGCTAAGCCATGGAAGCTACGAACTTGTGATACCGAGGTTGGAGTTGGCCAATCTTTGATGGCTTCGACTTTTGATTCGTCGACTTCGACACCATTAACACTGACAACAAATCCAAGAAAGACTACACGATCGACACCAAAGGCGCATTTCTTTAAGTTGGCATACAACTTCTCTTCTCGAAGCTTTTCAAGTACTTGCCTTAGGTGGTCGACATGTTCATCCACGGTTCTGCTATAAACAAGTATGTCATCGAAATAAACGACAACAAACTTATTTATGAACGGCTTGAGCACATGGTTCATCAGTCGCATGAATGTGCTCGGTGCATTGGATAAGCCAAAAGGCATCACCAACCATTCATAGAGACCGAATTTGGTCTTGAATGCGGTTTTCCACTCGTCCC
This sequence comes from Petunia axillaris subsp. axillaris, assembly GCA_029990575.1. NCBI lineage: Eukaryota > Viridiplantae > Streptophyta > Magnoliopsida > Solanales > Solanaceae > Petunia > Petunia axillaris. The sequence continues at coordinate 26,236,300 of JARKNS010000003.1, forward strand.
CGGGTTTCATTCGGATCAGATGGTAACCGGACCTGAGGTCTATCTTCGAAAAGCATGAAGAACCACTTAACTCATCTAGCATGTCATCTAATCGAGGGATAGGATGACGATACTTTACCGTTATTTTGTTGACTGCTCGACAGTCAACACACATTCGCCATGTTCCATCCTTCTTCGGGACAAGGATAACAGGAACGGCGCAAGGACTCAAGCTCTCTCGAACGAGGCCCTTGTTCAGCAATTCATCAACCTGCCGTTGGAGCTCTTTGGTGTCTTCGGGATTACACCGGTATGCAGGTTTGTTAGGGATTTGAGACCCTGGTACGAAGTCAATTTGGTGCTCGATTCCCCTCAACGGAGGTAATCCACCTGGCATTTCCTCGGGAAACATGTCCTCGAAGTCCTGCAAAACTTTTTGAACAAACAAAGGCAAAGGGTTATCATTAGAAAAATCATCATTAGAGTTTAGAAGGATACCCTTGTGCACGAGGCAAATCATCATCTGACCGTGGTCATTGCCTCGTAAGATCTCACCGGGTTGCATGATTGCACAAATTTCTTTTTCTTCGGTCGGTGAGTTTGTCTCATCGGCTCCCAATTTTGCTCCTATCGGAAGCTTAGCTTTGGCCGCTTCTTTCAATTCTTTCATTCGTTTATAGTCCTCGGAGACTTGTTTCGGAGACAAGGGTTTGAGGATGAAACTCTTCCCATCAAGCTTTACGGTGTAAGTGTTGGATCTGCCATTGTGAACAGCTGTTCGGTCATATTGCCATGGTCGACCCAAGAGCAAATGACAAGCTTGCATCGGCACCACATCGAATACCATTTCATCTTGATACTCGCCGATTCTAAACTTGATCCACACTTGTTTGACAACTCTTAATTCTCCACACTCATTCAGCCATTGTAATTTGTAGGGGTGGGGATGCTTCATCGTAGGTAGTCCCATTTGTGAAACCAAAGTTTGGCTCACCACATTTGCACAGCTACCAGAGTCAATGATCATCGAACACACCTTTCCCCTCACTCGACATCGGGCATGAAAGAGGTTTTCTCTTTGGTTGTCCTCTTCTTCAAGAGTCATGCAGCTCAAATTCCTTCGAACCACAAGAAACATTTCCGGATGATCAGCTTCGGCAGCCTCATGATCATCATCAACTTCAGCTCGGTCAATCTCCTCGATAACTTCCTCCTCGGTGTCACTCGCTTGCTCATGGACGGTTCCATCTTCGAGCAGAAGCATAACTTTGCGAGTTGGACACTCTTTCGCCATGTGACCATAACCTTTGCATTTGTGACACTGAATATTTGAAGCACTAGGAGAGTTGAGTTGAACTTTACCTCCCACTTCTCTCGGTTGGTTAACGGTCACACCTTTCTCGAAGGGTTTCTTCGAATCTCGAACAGTATTGGCACTTGTTTGGTGAGGATTCTTCCAATCTTTTCCTCGGTTCAAAGGAGTAGAAGTAGTGACTCCTCGATACCGGTTTGCCTTTTCTTCCTTCACCAATTTTTCAGCTTCGGTAGCAGCTTCAAACAAATCTTCCAACGTGTGGTACACGTGGAGTCTCAACTGAGATGACACTTCCCTAGCCAAGCCATTTTTAAATCTGATAATGGCTTGCTCTTCGTCTTCGACCAGATCAAGATTCAATCGAACCTTTTCAAACTCATCGTGGTACTCTTGGACGGACTTAGACCCTTGCTTTAACTCATAGAGTTTTTGCATTTGAGTCTGCCTGTATTTGGCACTTAAGTACTTACCATCCATCGCTCTCATCAGCTGTGGCCATGTATTGACTACTGGATAGTCATTTCTTCTTCGATGCCTCTTGTCAGATTCCCACCATGTCGATGCATAAGCTTCGAACGAAGCAATGGCATGGGCAGCTTTTCTCTCATCGGTCATCTCATTTGTTTCAAAGATGCGCTCCATTTTAAGCTTCCATTCAAGATACTCATCGGGATCACTAGTTCCTTTAAAGGGTGGAATAGTGATCTTGACACTGTTCAAATTGGAATCTCGAACAGCTCTAGCCTGTTCGGGAAACTCATCTTCTCGATCATAAGCCTCACGCTCAATATTTCTCTCAACATTTGCGCCTCGGCCTCGACCTCGGAAATTTCCACGTCCTCGGGGAGCTTGCCTTCGTTGAGCGAATGGCGGCTCACGCTCATATTCGTCCTCGGGAAATTCCTCTTCATCAACCTCTTCGGTTACAGCTCCAAGATCTCTTCGGGTCCTTGGAAGTGGTATTCTTTCTCCTCGGGGAATGCCCAAGTTTTGATAAGCAGCTTGGGGATTGCCCAAGTTAAGCTCTCTTCGAATTGCTTCACTTGTCAACTTATGTTGTCGTACAAGCTCAGCATACAATTCAGGTTTCATCGGAGTGGATTGGCTTGTTCCAGCGCCGGACCCATGCATGGCCACGGACGCGTTTCCCTGCTCGAGGTTAGCTACTCGAGCACTCACTCCTCTTACTTCGGCACTGATGCCTTGTATCGCAGCCATGAGATCGGCTAACGACAATTCAGGCTTTTCAATGCTTTTGCCATCGTTTCCAGCCATTGTACCTGCACAAGTCAAAGATCAAACAAAATGTTAGGGTTAGAAATCACCTCACACACTCCCTCACCTTTGATGGGTGGCACTCGGGTCCACTCAATTTATGGGTTCGGTTTTTGATCACTCAAAAGACTTGTTAACAGTGGCTCGTCTGATTGATCGGTCCTCTAAGATCCTTCAAGTTTGACAATAGTCACTGCCTCTTCGGGAAGAGTGAAGTGATGTTCGACTCGATGGGACGGACGCTTTTTAACTGAGCTCGGGGAGTCAAAAGAATTTCTACGAAAGTTTGGACTTCGGTCACCCCTTCGCACGAATTCCTACCAGCTTAAAAGAGTTAGTACGACCTCGAGTAGGACAATTACTCAAAAGATCCACCAACTAGAATTTTGACACGAAAGAAAGTGAGAACCTAGGAGAATCTACCCTTTGATTCCCTTTGGAATCTTTTTCGATCACACCCACTCCTGTCCGTACAAAAGTGGTCCCCTTTGGTACGGATAGGGTTTTACCTTATCCACTTTCCTTTTCTCAGCCGACAAATTTTCACCTGGGGTTTTAACATTCAAACTTAACCCCTTTTTCTTCTTCAATGGAACAGTGACCTTGCTTCCGGCGTACGGATTCAACAGTTTCGGTTCACTGCTCACAATTCTTTCACAGATCTGGGTTGCTTTCAACTCCGGCCTTAGTAACAACGGAGGAATTCAGTCGAGTTCTTTGAGCCAAGAACCAGCTCGGTCGTGTCGTACACTGTTACGAACTCGCAACAATTTTCCGGCGTACGGACACGATTCACACTTAAGAACTTCGATTTTTCAAGCAACAAACAAACCCAAATCACTCAAGAACCACCAACCTTCATCGGTTTCTTCCAAACACAGTGGGGTTCGATTTCCAGTCACCAAGGAAGCTCAAACAGTCCAAAATTCACCACGAAACCCTAGTCACGAAATCAGTACGTCGGGTACTCGATGGAATCAGACAGCAATGGTGAACAAGAATCCAAGATTGTTTTTCCCAAATAACCAACAATCAAACACAATTTTTGAATTTTCTTTTAACACCTTTTTTTTTTTTTTTTTTTTGTAAAACACCAACAGTAACAAAACAAACAGGAACACGAAATGGAAAACAAAGACTCAACGCACGAAAATAAAGATAACTTGAACAGGATTGGGGTTGTAGAAACAAGCCCAAACCGTGCTCTGATACCAAGATGGTGCAATGCAATTCCCGAAGGGGTTGCTTAGCACAAACGCGGAACAAGAACAATAAAGAAGAAGATAAAAGCAAGACAAAACTTGCTTCTTTCGAAAGAACAGAGGGGAACCTGTCCCTAAGCTCGATCAAAAGGGAGACAAGAATCACCCTAACTATGCAACAATCCTCAAGAGAACATTGCCTCTTGCAAACTGAATGATCAAGAGGAATGTTCAATCGGACTAACCGAAAGCCACAAGTCCTTAAAAGCCCTCACCGGGGGTTTTGCTCACGACGGAGACAAGAAGAAATGTGCTCGGCACTTTCATTCACTTCAATATCCAAAAACAACTACCTTTACAATGTAAGGACTAAGGTTTATATAGGAAATACTAAGGGTAAACTAGTAAATAGGTCACAGTCGACCAATGAACGTAAGCCACGCAGGGCTGAACTAGAATGTGTTCGGCAGCTTTGACTTCGGTCAGCCTTGGCTTCGATTCTCGATTGTCTGCTCGAACACACACTTGTTGCCTTCGGACGCTCAATTGTCTTCGAGCTCCTTGTCCTCGGTCACTTTGCCATCGGGCTCAAATCTGAAGATAATGCCTTCGGTTCTTGAGCTCGGCCACTCAGCTTCGGAGCAATTGTTTTCCTTCGGCCAGGCTAAGTGAACGTGCACATCGTGCAGCAGCTTGGCTTGGCTTCTTGTCATCGGTCTCCTCGGTGGATCGAACACTTGATCAGCACGTGTTCGGGCTGCATCAATATGATTTTGGTTTCGTAGTAAATGTCATTGAAAATTGGTGTAAGCATTCTCATTAGAGGTGTGAAATCTATTTTAGACTCTTGCTCGTTCGAGGACGAACGAGAGTCTAAGTGGAGGAGAATGAAACGACCTCGGTCAGTCGTTTCGGAAGTTAGGACTCCGATTGGCGTGCATATAATTTTAAAATATTCGTAAGGTCTATTAGGACCTGTCTGTAAAATTTGAGCTAAAGCAGACCTCGTTTGGTAGGCATCGGAAGAAGGTTTCAGTTTTTATTGTCGATAAATATTAAAAAGAGATTTTTGAGCTCGGTTTTGGTGAATGAGCTCCGATTCAAAATCCGAAAGCGTCGTTAGGTTCGTATTATTATTTGTGACTTTTGTGATTTTTTGAAAGTGAATTTCGACGTTGTTCGGCTAGTTTCCGCTAAAATGCCGAAAGTTAAATAATTTGACCTTTTTCCTTTAAATTCGCATCTTGAGTTTCGGGAGTCCAATTTGAGATCCGTCTTCGCGAGTATGTTACATATATTTTGTATAACTTACTTGAAAATTTGGGATCATTTCGATTTCTCTAGGGTTCCATTTTAGTTTTAATCGTCGTAGCGAATTTATTTTTTTTTTTTAAAAAAAAAAGGAAAGTCGGCTAGCTTTGGGATTAATATCTCTTGGCTTCATCTTAATACAGAATCATGGAAAACGAACAGAGAACAATAATATAGTAACGCAAAGAGAAAAAAGGAAAACATGAAAGAGAAGGAGAAAAAAATAGTGGAATTTTTACCCGAAATCTCCAGGTAATGATGTTAACTCATTATCTTAACTTATTATGTGTGTTTGAATATATTTTTACGGTAAAAATAGGGATATTAGACATCACCCTAATAAGTTAAATTGATAGTTTAAAGGGTAATTGGACCCTGTTACATGTATTGATTATATATTCGTACTCAGTGAGTTATGGGCAACATATAAATGTAATTTATTCAGGGTTTGGTTATGGGACTTTGAACCCTGTACCTAGGCCTGGCCTTCGTATTGCGTATGCGAATAGTGTATCAGGTTCCTAACTGGATTGCCCTAAGACATAAGGAATGAAGCCTTTAGCTTTATTTGATATAATTTTTCTGCTTATTGAATAGAGCGGGATCGTTTGACAGTTAATCCAAAGGAAAAAGCAGTTGTTGAGTAGCAGGGCTAGCTTTGGAATACGGTAAGTGTTTATATCCATTTCTTTGGAGGCATCTGGCCTCGTGGATTTTCTACCACGTGTTCTTTACGTGTGTAGCTGCCGATAGGCGTACTCATTACGCCTTAGCTTTGAACTTACGTTGCATAGTATATGTTATGCCCTGTTGCTGATATTGCATTGAGTATCTGAACATTGTACTCTGGCTGTCATTATTGCATATACTTCCCGGTAATCGATGAGAGTCCCGAACCGGTGAAGGGTCGTTAGTGCATATACTTCCCGGTAGTCGATGAGAGTCTCGCGCCGGTGAAGGATCATTATTGTATATATCTCCCGGTAGATGATGAGAGTCCCGTGCCGGAGATAGGTTTCGGGCACATGTGACCCCATTGTGGGTCATCATGACACATCATTGCATATCTTTATATGCATTTTTTTTAGCTGTATAGATTTATTGCATTAATTATCTGTGAATGATTTATCTGGTTTACTGCTATGGCTTCTGTTTCCCATACTAGCGTATCTATTTTTCGAGGTTGCTAGTTTGTCCTCACTTATTGAGTCCTTATGACTCATCCCTTATTTGTTCTTGTGTTTTCTTTTCGTTCGACAGATTCTGCTCCAGGACCCAGCCAGTAGCGTTGTGATTGAGGAGTAGTACGTTTTTAGCTGTCTACGGTGAGCCATCTTGTTCATTGCGGCCACCAACTTCAGATATTACAGTTTTCCTTACTTTTGCTCCCTTCGGGAGGTGTGTATATCTTTTGGCCTTCTTAGATGTCTGATCTGGAACCCTTTAAAACTGTGTATTCTGGGTAGTTAGTTGTATTACTCAGACAGCTTGTATGTTTGTCTATCCTTGAGAGTTATCTTATGTTGTTAAAATTTGGTTCATTTTCATTTCAAGGTAATTTTTCACAATTTATATTGATTCAGTCAATAGGGTTCGCCCGACAGGTTTAGGGGAGGTGATCGGGTGCCCGCACGGCCTAACCGAGAATTCGAGTCGTGTCAGTTGGTATCAGAGCGAGGTTTAGAGTCTTTCCAGAATATGACAGTGTCTAATAGAGTCTCGCTGATCAGGCGGAGACGTCCGTACCTATCTACGAGAGGCTATGGTGACATTTAGGCAGTTTCCCTCCTTTCTTTCCTCGTCGTGCGTGAGTCTTCTTATCTGAAATTAAATATTTTTTTTATTCTCCGCTGTAAATGGTGAGAACGCGCGCGAATGTTCAGCGAGAGGTGGAGGAGCCAGCGGTCGCCCCTATGCCTGCTGCTCCACGAGGTGGTGGTGTTGGCCGCAGTAGAGGTCGTGGTCAAGGCAGAGGTAGAGTTGCCCAGGCCTCGAGGATGGTGGATTATGTTGATCCTGCTGCAGAGGTTCCGGTAGTGCCAGCTTTTGCTGGGCAGGGGGAGCAGGGCTTATTCGTTCCCCCCGCACTTCATGACGCTTTTATGAGATTCTTAGCGACGTAGATGCCCCAGGGACCTCCTTTTCCTCAGGCTGCTGTAGATGCTCCTGTTCCTCAGGCTGCTATAGATGCTCCTATCCCTCAGGCTGTCGTAGATGCTCCTATCCCTCAGGCAGCCCTGCAGGCTGCGGTAGATATTGGTTCTCAGGTTCAAGGAGCCCCTATTCTAGCTCCACATGTAGCTCCAGCAGTTCATATTCCAGGTGGTTATGTTCTATAGGTAGCGGGTGTTGTACCTCCGATTGCTTAGGCTGGTCAGCCAGTCAAGGTAGCAGGTCAGGTTGATAATCCGGCAAGGTTGCATTATTTTACCCGACTTAGTCCTCCGAAGTTCTCTGCTCAGAAATTAGATAAGCTTAAGCCTCGTGAGTTTCTTGATCAATGTCAGCGTATCTTAGAGGCCCTTGGATATCTTGAGCAGTATGGAGCTGATTATACTGCCTTCCAGCTTGAGGGTCTGGCTTTAGCTTGGTGGACCGCACTCCGATCAGCAAGGCAGGGCTTACCTAAGCTGACCTGGAGTGAGTTCTCCCATCCATTCATGGAGAAGCTTTTCCCTCGCAGTCAGTAGGTTGAGGAGAGGAGACAGTTTGAGAGGATTGGACAGGGTAACCTGTCAGTCACGGAGTACGAGCTTTTGCTTTCAGAGATGTCCAGCTATGCTCCAGATCTCGTGCAGGAGCCCTATGAGCGGGTCAGACGTTTTATTGATAGGCTTTCTCCTTATTTGTGGCCCCAGATGGCTCGTGAGATTGAGGCTGGTACTCTATTTGATGTCACTGTTGATATTGCCAGGAGGTATGAGGCCTATCATAGTTTGGAGATGGAGGAGTTAGAGTGTGAGAGTAAGAGATCTCGTGGTCTAGGGCATTCTAGAACCTCGTATGGAGGTAGGAGTTATCAACAGCTGAGTAGGCCTCCTGTCAGAACAGCTTAGTTTCCAGCGCGTGGTTTTTAGGACGTGCCAGGACCTCGACGGGGTCATCCCCAACTTCCTCCTAGTAGTCATCAGCAGTTCGTGCAGCGCCAGTATGGCCCAGGGTGTTTCCATTGTCGTGAGCTAGGGCATCATAAGAAAGATATCCCTTATCTTTATCAGCAGGGTAGTAGCAAATCTTTCCCTCGCCCTCCAGCGCCTATGCAGCAGCAGCCTCAGGGTGCCCCTTCAGGGTCTCAGCCAGCTAGAGGTGCACCACCATCTGGTAGAGGTCAGGGTCGTGGTTCACGTGGTCCCTCCAGGGGTGGATCTCAGGGTGGTAGATCAGCTCAGCCGCAGAGACAGCTATATGCACTGCCGACCAGGCAGGATGCCGAGGCATCACAAGCTGTTGTTATAGGTATTTTATCTGTTTGTGGTCGAGATGCATATACTTTGGTGGATCCAGGATCTACATATTCATATGTATCTCCTTATTTTGATTCGGGTTTTCATGTTGATTATATGTCTCTTCGTGATCCATTATGTGTTTCTACTCCTATTGGAGACATTATCATTGTGGATCGAGTTTATCCAGCTTGTACCATATCTTTTGGGGGTCGTGAGACACTAGTAGATCTTCTAATCCTAGATATGGTTGATTTTGATGTCATTATTGGCATGGATTGGTTGGCGTCGTGTCATGCCACATTAGATTGTCATGCCAAGTCTCTTCAGTTGTCTCTTCCTTGTTCAGCACCGGTGGTGTGGCAGGGCTCTTATTTGCCACCCATAGGGCATGTTATTTCTTTTCTGAAGGCAAAGCGGATGATGGATAAAGGGTGTTCACCGTATCTTGCCATGGTTCGAGATACCACGGTGGAGATTCCATCTCTTGATTCTGTTCCTGTCGTTAGGGAGTTCCCTGACGTGTTTCCAGATGATTTTCCAGGACTTCCTCCTGATCGAGAGATCGAATTTGGCATTGATATTGTGCCAGGGACTCAGCCTATTTCTATCCCTCCTTATCGCATGGCTCCATCAGAGTTGAAGGAGCTGAAGGAGCAGTTGTAAGATTTGCTTGATAAGGAGTTCATCAGGCCGAGTATTTCTCCGTGGGGTGCTCCTTTTCTATTTGTGAAAAAGAAAGATAGGATTATGCGGATGTGTATTGATTATCGTCAGCTAAATAAGGTCACCATCAAGAACAAGTACCCATTGCCTCGCATTGATGATTTGTTTGATCAGTTGCAGGGTGCAGAATTCTTTTCTAAGATCGATCTGCGATCTGGTTATCATCAGCTGAAGGTTCGGGAGTCAGATATCTCGAAGACTGCTTTCAGGACTCGTTAAGGCCATTATGAATTCATAGTTATGTCTTTTGGGCTGACTAATGCCCTTGCAGCCTTTATGGATCTCATGAACCGGGTGTTTAAGCCATTCTTTGATTCCTTTTTCATTGTCTTCATTGATGATATTCTTATTTATTCTCGTAGCCATGAGGAGCATGATTATCATCTAAGGGTGGTTCTTCAGACCCTCCGTGATCGTAAGTTGTATGCCAAGTTCTCGAAATATGAGTTTTTGCTTGATTCTGTGGCATTTTTTGGCTCACGTGGTATCTAATGAGGGTATCAAGGTTGATCCGAAGAAGATTGAAGCAGTGCAGAAATGGCCTCGTCCTACCACTTCGACGGAGATTCGCAGCTTCCTTGGGTTGGCAGGTTATTATCGGAGGTTTGTGGAGAAGTTCTCTAATATTGCAGCTCCTCTAACTCGCCTGAAGGAGAAGGCAGTTCAGTTTCGATGGTCCGATGAGTGTGAGGTAAGCTTCCAGAGGCTTAAAGCCTTATTGACTTCAGCTCCAGTGCTTTCCCTTCCTTCGGGCACCGGTGGATTTGTAGTTTATTGTGATGCATCTCGTGTGGGCTTAGGTTGTGTTCTCATGCAGCACGGGAAGGTAATTGCTTATGCTTCCAGACAGTTGAAGCCGAATGAGAAGAATTATCCGACTCACGATTTAGAATTGGCAGCTGTGGTCTTTGCTTTGAAGATATGAAGGCATTATCTTTATGGCGAGCCTTGTGAGGTGTATACGGATCATAAGAGTCTGCAGTATCTTCTCTCTCAGAAGGATCTTAATGGCCGGCACTGGAGGTGGCTTGAATTAATTAAAGATTATGATCTCACCATCCACTATCATCCTGGGAAGGCGAACGTGGTAGCAGATGCTTTGAGCAGGAAGTCCATGGGCATCATGGCTTTTCTTTATGCTGATATGAGACCATTGGCCCTAGAATTGCAGTCCCTTGGCGACTTTGGCATTAGATTTCTTCTTCCAGACTCAAGTCGAGTCTTAGCGTGTATTGCAGCTCAGTCTTCCTAAGACAATCAGATTAAGGGAAGACAGTTTGAGGATCCTCATCTGCAGGAGTTGCGTGGTCGTGTCCTAAGTGGAGGAGTTCCTTCCTTCGAGCTTGATTCAGATGGAATTCTTTGGTTTAATGGTCGACTCTGTGTTCCTGATGTTGGGGATTTGAGGCAATCAATGCTCGGTGAAGCTCATAGCTCACGTTATTCCAATCATCCTGGTATTACAAAAATGTATCAGGACTTCCGAGAGCTATACTGGTGAAAGGGGATGAAGAGAGATGTATTTGATTATGTATCTCGTTGCTTGAACTGTCAGCAGGTTAAGTTCGAGCACCGGAGACCAGCAGGGTTAGCTCAGGCATTGCCCATTCCCGAGTGGAAGTGGGAGCACATCACGATGGATTTTATAGAGTGTCTGCCAAAGACCCTGCGGCGCCACGATTCAGTCTGGGTCATTGTCGACAGACTGACAAAATCAGCTCATTTTATCCCTGTAAAGACTAGTGATTCAGCTCAGAGACTGGCTCGGATTTTCATTCAGCAGGTGGTTAGATTGCATGGTACTCCTGTATCTATTATCTCAGATCGTGGTTCCCAGTTTACCTCTCAGTTCTGGCAGTCTTTTAGGAGAGAGTTAGGGACCCAGGTGCAGCTTAACACAGCATTCCATCCTCAGACTGACGGTCAGTCTGAGCGGGTTATTTAAATTTTAGTGGACATTCTGAGAGCTTGTGCATTGGTCTTCGGGGGTTACTGAGATGATCATTTGGCGTTGGCAGAGTTCTCTTATAATAATAGCTACCAGTCTTCCATTTAGATGGCTCCATTTGAGGCCTTATATGGTCGTCGATGTCGTTCTCCTATTGCCTGGTTCGAGTCTCGAGATGTCGAGGTGATAAGTTCAGATATGGTTCGTCAGACTCTTGATGTTGTTCGTATTATTCAGGATCGTTTACCGAACCCCCAGAGTAGTCAAATTTCATATCTGAACCGGAGGAGCCGAGAGTTAGAGTTCGAGGTCGGGGACATGGTATTTCTGAAAGTGTCACCGATGGGAGGTGTAAAGAGATTTGGTAGGAAAGGAAAGCTTAGTCCCAGGTTCATTGGCCCTTTCCGTATCGAGAAGCGTATTGGTAAGGTAGCTTATCGGCTCGACTTTCCAGCTTCTCTGCCAGTTCACCCAGTTTTCCATGTATCGATGCTCCGGAAGTGTATCCGAGATCCTTCCGAAGTGATCGAATTAGACCCTGCTCAGCTAGATGTGAATCTAGCTTACGAGGAGTTCCCAGTTGCTATAGTTACGCGTGATGTCCGGAAACATCGTTCGAAGCAGATTCCGATGGTTCGAGTGCGATAGAATAATCGTCCTCGTGAGGAGGACACTTGGGAGCTTGAGTCCAGTATGCGTGAGAGGTATCCTTACCTCTTCGACGATTCAGGTTAGATCTTGGTCTTTAAAGCCTTAAAGCTCTTATCATTGTATATGATTATGGTTTCGTAGTAAATGTCATTGAAAATTGGTGTAAGTATTCTCATTAGAGGTGTGAAATCTATTTTAGACTCTTGCTCGTTCGAGGACGAACGAGAGTCTAAGTGGAGGAGAATGAAACGACCTCGGTCAGTCGTTTCGGAAGTTAGGACACCGATTGGTGTGCAGATAATTTTAAAATATTCGTAAGGTCCATTAGGACCTGTCTGTCAAATTTGAGCTAAAACAGACCTCGTTTGATAAACATCGGAAGAAGGTTTCAGTTTTTATTGTCGATAAATATTAAAAGGAGATTTTTGAGCTCGGTTTTGGCGAATGAGCTCCGATTCAAAATCTAAAAGCAACGTTAGGTTCGTATGATTATTTGTGACTTTTGTGCTTTTTTCGAAAGTGAATTTCGATGTTGTTCGGCTAGTTTCCACTAAAATGCCGAAAGTTAAATAATTTGACCTTTTTCCTTTAAAGTCGCATCTTGAGTTTCGGGAGTCCGATTTGAGATCCGTCTTCGCGAGTATGTTACATATATTTTGTATAACTTACTTGAAAAATTTGGGATCATTTCGATTTCTCTAGCGTTCCATTTTAGTTTTAATCGTCGTAGAGAATTTATTTTTTTTTTTAAAAAAGGCAAGTCGCCTAGCTTTGGGATTAATATCCCTTGGCTTCATTTTAATACAGAATCATGGAAAACGAACAGAGAATAATAATATAGTAACGCAAAGAGAAAAAAGGAAAGGGGAAAGAGGAGAAAAACAATATGGAATTTTTACCCGAAATCTCCAGGTAATGATGTTAACTCATTATCTTAACTTATTATGTGTGGTTGAATATATTTTTACGGTAAAAATAGGGATATTAGACATCACCCTAATAAGTTAAATTGATAGTTTAAAGGGTAATTGGACCCTGTTACATGTATTGATTATATATTCGTACTCAGTGAGTTATGGGCAACATATAAATGTAATTTATTTAGGGTTTGGTTATGGGACTTTGAACCCTGTACCTAGGCCTGGCCTTCGTATTGCGTATGCGAATAGGGTATCAGGTTCCTGACTGGATTGCCCTAAGACATAAGGAATGAAGCCTTTAGCTTTATTTGGTATAATTTTTCTGCTTATTGAATAGAGCGGGATCGTTTGACAGTTAATCCAAAAGGAAAAAGCAGTTGTTGAGTAGCAGAGCTAGTTTTAGAATACGGTAAGTGTTTATATCCATTTCTTTGGAGGCACCTGGCCTCGTGGATTTTCTACCACGTGTTCTTTACGTGTGTAGCTGCCGATAGGCGTACTCATTACGCCTTAGCTTTTAATTTACGTTGCATAGTATATGTTATGCCCTGTTGCTGATATTGCATTGAGTATCCGAGCATTGTACTCTGGCTGTCATTATTGCATATACTTCCCGGTAATCGATGAGAGTCCCGCGCCGGTGAAGGATCATTATTGTATATATCTCATGGTAGACGATGAGAGTCCCACGCCGGAGATAGGTTTCGGGCACATGTGACCCCATTGCATCATGACACATCATTGCATATCTTTATATGCATTTTTTTTAGCTGTATAGATTTATTGCATTAATTATATGTGAATGATTTATCTGGTTGACTGCTATGGCTTCTGTTTCCTTGAGTAGCGTATCTATTTTTCGAGGTTGCTAGTTTGTCCTCACTTATTGAGTCCTTATGACTCGACCCCTATTTGTTCTTGTGTTTTCTTTTCGTTCGGCAGATTTTGCTCCAGGACCCAGCCAGTCACGTCGGGATTGAGGAGTAGTACGTTTTCAGCTGTCTACGGTGAGCCATCTTGTTTATTGTGGCCACAAACTTCAGATATTACAGTTTTCCTTACTTTTGCTCCCTTCGGGAGGTGTGTATATCTTTTGGCCTTCTTAGATGTCTGATCTGGAAACCTCTAAAACTGTGTATTCTGGGTAGTTAGTTGTATTACTCAGACAGCTTGTATGTTTGTCTATCCTTGAGAGTTATCTTATGTTGTTAAAAATTGGTTCATTTTCATTTCAAGGTAATTCTTCAAAATTTATATAGATTCAGTCAATAGGGTTCGCCCGACAGGTTTAGGGGAGGTGATCGGGTGCCCGCATGGCCTAACAGATAATTCGGATCGTGTCAGTTGGTATCAGAGCAAGGTTTAGAGTCTTTCCAGATTAAAACAGTGTCTAATAGAGTCTCGCTGATCGGGCGGAGATATCTGTACCTATCTACGAGAGGCTATGGTGACATTTAGGCAGTTTCCCTTCTTTCTTTCCTCGTCGTGCGTGAGTCTTCTTATCTGAAATTAAATATTTTGTTTATTCTCCGCAGTAAATGGTGAGAACGCGCGCGAATGTTCAGCAAGAGGCAGAGGAGCCAGCGGTCACCCCTATGCCTGCTACTCCGCGAGGTGGTGGTGTTGGCCGCGGTAAAGGTCGTGGTCGAGGCAGAGGTAGAGTTGCCCAGGCCTCGAGGATGGTGGATCATGTTGATCTTGCTGCAGAGGTTCCGGTAGTGCCAGCTTTTGCTGGGCAGGGGGAGCAGGGCTTATTCGTTCCCCCCGCACTTCATGATGCTTTTATGAGATTCTTAGCGACGCAGATGCCCCAGGGACCTCCTTTTCCTCAGGCTGCTGTAGATGCTCCTATTCCTCAGGCTGCTGTAGATGCTCCTATCCCTCAGGCTGTCGTAGATACTCCTATCCCTAAGGCAGCCCCGCAGGCTGCGGTAGATATTGGTTCTCAGGTTTAGGGAGCCCCTATTCTAGCTCCACATGTAGCCCCAGCAGTTCTTGTTCCAGGTGGTTATGTTCCAGAGGTAGCGGGTATTGTACCTCCGATTGTTCAGGCTGGTCAGCCAGTCCAAGTAGCAGGTCAGGTTGATGATCCGGCAAGGTTGCATTATTTTACCCGACTTAGTCCTCCGAAGTTCTCTGGTCAGAAATCAGATAAGCTTAAGCCTCGTGAGTTTCTTGATCAATGTCAGCGTATCTTAAAGGCCCTTGGATATCTTGAGTAGTATGGAGCTGATTATACTGCCTTCCAGCTTGAGGGTCTGGCTTTAGATTGTTGGACCACACTCCGATCAGCTAGGCAGGGCTTAC
The DNA here is from genome assembly GCA_029990575.1 of Petunia axillaris subsp. axillaris. Classification (NCBI taxonomy): domain Eukaryota; kingdom Viridiplantae; phylum Streptophyta; class Magnoliopsida; order Solanales; family Solanaceae; genus Petunia; species Petunia axillaris. The sequence continues at coordinate 26,251,377 of JARKNS010000003.1, forward strand.
CTAAGCTGACCTGGAGTGAGTTCTCCCATCGATTCATGGAGAAGTTTTTCCCTCGCAGTCAGCAGGATGAGAAGAGGAGACAGTTTGAGAGGATTGGACAGGGTAACCTGTCAGTCACGGAGTACGAGCTTTTATTTTCAGAGATGTCCAGCTATGCTCCAGATCTGGTGCAGCAGCCCTCTGAGAGGGTCAGACGTTTTATTGATAGGCTTTCTCCTTATTTGCGGTCCCAGATAGCTCGTGAGATTGAGGCTGGTACTCTATTTGATGCCGCTGTTGATATTGCCAGGAGGTATGAGGCCTATCATAGTTTGGAGATGAAGGAGTTAAGAGTGTGAGAGTAAGAGATCTCGTGGTCCAGGGCATTCTAGTACCTCGTATGGAGGTAGGATTTATCAACAGCTGAGTAGGCCTCCTGTCAGACCAGCTTAGTTACCAGCGCGTGGTTTTCAGGACGCGCCAGGACCTCGACGGGGTCATCCCCAACTTCCTCCTAGTAGTCATCAGCAGTTCGTGCAGCGCCAGTATGGCCCAGGGTGTTTCCATTGTCGTGAGCTAGGGCATCATAAGAAAGATTGCCCTTATCTTTATCAGCAGGGTAGTAGCAGTTCTTGCCCTCGCCCTCCAGCGCCTATGCAGCAGCAGCCTCAGTGTGCCCCTTCAGGGTCTCAGCCAGCTAGAGGTGCACCACCATCTGGTAGACGTCGGGGTCATGGTTCAGGCGGTCCCTCCAGGGGTGGATCTCAGGGTGGTAGATCAGCTCAGCCGCAGAGACAGCTATATGCACTGCCGGCCAGGCAGGATGCCGAGGCATCACCAGCTGTGGTTACAGGTATTTTATCTGTTTGTGGTCCAGATGCATATTCTTTGGTTGATCCAGGATCTACATATTCATATGTATCTCCTTAATTTTCTTCGGGTTTTCATGTTGATTATATGCGTCTTCGTGATCCATTCTGTGTTTCTACTCCTATTGGTGACATTATCATTGTGGATCGAGTTTATCCATCTTGTACCATATCTTTTGGGGGTCGTGAGACACTAGTAGATCTTCTAATCCTAGATATGGTTGATTTTGATGTCATTATTGGCATGGATTGGTTGGCGTCCTGTCATGCCACACTAGATTGTCATGCCAAGTCTCTTCAGTTGTCTCTTCCTTGTTCAGCACCGGTGGTGTGGCAGGGCTCTTATTTGCCACCCATAGGGCATGTTATTTCTTTCCTGAAGGCAAAGCGGATGATAGATAAAGGGTGTTCAGCGTATCTTGCCATGGTTCGAGATACCACGGTGGAGATTCCATCTCTTGATTCTGTTCCTGTCGTTAGGGAGTTCCCTGACATGTTTCCAGATGATTTTCTAGGACTTCCTCCTGATCGAGAGATCGAGTTTGGCATTGATATTGTGCCAGGGACTCAGCCTATTTCTATCCCTCCTTATCGCATGGCCCCATCAGATTTGAAGGCGCTGAAGGAGAAGTTGCAAGATTTGCTTGATAAGGTGTTCATCAGGCCGAGTATTTCTCCGTGGGGTGCTCCTGTTCTATTCATGAAAAAGAAAGATGGGACTATGCGGATGTGTATTGATTATCGTCAGCTAAATAAGGTCACCATCAAGAAAAAGTACCCATTGCCTCGCATTGATGATTTGTTTGATCAGTTGCAGGGTGCAGAATTCTTTTCTAAGATTGATCTGCGATCTGGTTATCATCAGCTAAAGGTTCGGGAGTCAGATATCTCGAAGACTGCTTTCAGGACTCGTTACGGCCATTATGAATTCTTAGTTATGTCTTTTGAGCTGACTAATGCCCCTGCAGCCTTTATGGATCTCATGAACCGGGTGTTTAAGCCATTCTTTGATTCCTGTGTCATTGTCTTCATTGATGATATTCTTATTTATTCTCGTAGCCACGAGGAGCATGATTATCATCTAAGGGTGGTTCTTCAGACCCTCCGTGATCGTAAGTTGTATGCCAAGTTCTCGAAATGTGAGTTTTGGCTTGATTCTGTGGCATTTTTGGGTCACGTGGTATCTAGTGAGGGTATCAAGGTTGATCCGAAGAAGATTGAAGCAGTGCAGAAATGGCCTCGTCCTACCACTCCGACGGAGATTCGCAGCTTCCTTGGGTTGGCAGGTTATTATCGGAGGTTTGTGGAGAAGTTCTCTAATATTGCAGCTTCTCTGACTCGCCTAGCGCAGAAAGCAGTTCAGTTTCGATGGTCCGATGAGTGTGAGGCAAGCTTCCAGAGGCTTAAAGCCTTATTGACTTCAGCTCCCGTGCTTTCCCTTCCTTCGGGCACCGGTGGATTTGTAGTTTATTGTGATGCATCTCATGTGGGCTCGGGTTGTGTTCTCATGCAGCACGTGAAGGTAATTGCTTATGCTTCCAGACAGTTGAAGCCTAATGAGAAGAATTATCCGACTCACGATTTAGAATTGGCAGCTGTGGTCTTTGTTTTGAAGATATGGAGGCATTATCTTTATGGCGAGCCTTGTGAGGTGTATACGGATCATAAAAGTCTGTAGTATCCTCTCTCTCAGAAGGATCTTAATGGCCGGCTGCGGAGGTGGCTTGAATTAATTAAAGGTTATGATCTCACCATCCACTATCATCCTGGGAAGGCGAACGTGGTAGCAGATGCTTTGAGCAGGAAGTCCATGGGCATCATGGCTTTTCTTTATGCTGATATCATACCATTTGCCCGAGAATTGCAGTCCCTTGGCGACTTTGGCGTGAGATTTCTTCTTCCAGACTCAAGTGGAGTCTTAGCGTGTATTGCAGCTCAGTCTTCCTTAGTCAATCAGATTAAGGGAAGACAGTTCGAGGATCCTCATCTGCAGGAGTTTCGTGGTCGCGTCCTAAGTGGAGGAGTTCCCTCCTTCGAGCTTGATTCAGATGGAATTCTTCGGTTTAATGGTCGACTCTGTGTTCCTGATGTTGGGGATTTGAGGCAGTCAGTGCTCGGTGAAGCTCATAGCTCGCGTTATTCCATTCATCCTGGTATTACAAAAATGTATCAGGACCTCCGAGAGCTATACTGGTGGAAGGGGATGAAGAGAGATGTATTTGATTATGTATCTCGTTGCTTGAACTGTCAGCAGGTTAAGTTCGAGCACCGGAGACCAGCAGGGTTAGCTCAGGCATTTCCCAATCCCGAGTGGAAGTGGGAGCACATCACGATGGATTTTATAGTTGGTCTGCCAAAGACCCTGCGGCGCCACGATTCAGTCTGGCTCATTGTCGACAGACTGACTAAATCATCTCATTTTATCCCTGTAAAGACTAGTGATTCAGCTCAGAGACTGGCTCGGATTTTCATTCAGCAGGTGGTTAGATTGGATGGTACTCCTGTATCTATTATTCCAAATCGTGGTTCCCAGTTTACCTCTCAGTTCTGGCAGTCTTTTCAGAGAGAGTTGGGGACCCAGGTGCAGCTTAGCATAGCATTCCATCCTCAGACTGACGGTCAGTCCGAGCGGGTTATTCAAATTTTAGAGGACATGCTGAGAGCTTGTGCATTGGACTTCGGGGGTTACTGGGATGATCATTTGGCGTTAGAAGAGTTCTCTTATAATAATATCTACCAGTCCTCCATTCAGATGGCTCCATTTGAGGCCTTATATGGTCGTCGATGTCGTTCTCCTATTAGCTGGTTTGAGTCTCGAGATGTCGAGGTGATGAGTTCAGATATGGTTCGTCAGACTCTTGATGTTGTTCGTGTTATTCAGGATCGTTTACGGACCGCCTAGAGTAGGCAGATTTCATATTCGAACCGGAGGAGCCGAGAGTTCCTCAGACCAATGTGATTCAGGCTAGGGTGCTGCTAATTTATGCTTTGATAACTGGTATAATTCTTAATTTGGGAGAGCTTATGCGGGAGCAGATGGTTCGGACGCGACAAAACATGCAAGGTCCTGAGGTACACGGATGATGTGATGGATACTGATACTCCACCCGAGCATGATATCACCGCGGTCCATGATCCTATGGCGGTGAAGGTTGATAAAAGAACATTGCTTGAGCGAATTGAGGCAGAGTTGGCCAAGTTGAGGCAGGGGCAAGAGGCCGCGTGGCCATGTTGAGGGAGGAACAGGAAGCTCGAGATAGATTGTTTCTTAGTCAACTAGAGGCTCGTGATGCAGCACTGATGAGTACACTTTCAGAGTTCTTTTCCTCCATACAGAGTGCTCGGGTGACGCGTTCCATTGGCGTCCAGACTGAGGAAGAGTCCAGTCCTGATATTGTTGATTTGAGTGCTACTGATGGCACTTCTATAGATCTGGCTCTTAGTACTATTGAGGAGGGCTTACTGATTGATATTGTGGACGTGTTTGGCGTCACTTTGGTGGATCCTGTTGCTGCTCATACCACGAATTCAGACCAGTCTAAGGCACCTCCAGACTCGGCAGATTGAGGGAGTTATCTTGATACCCACTCTTGTTCCTTATTTTTATTTTTGTGCAGTGGGGACCATGTACTATTTTAAGTGTGGGGTGGGGTATCATGACTTGTATTGTATTTTTTTTACTGCTTTATTTTTTTAGATTAGTGGCAGAATCTTCGGGTTTTCTTCTAGCCACGGTTCTTTCTCGAGGATGCCTTTTGTTTTGAACCGGGTGTTTTTAGATAAAAATGAAAAAAAAATTAAATTTATCAAAAAAAATTAGAAAATAGGAGTAAATAAGTGGTGAAGGACATGTGCTTCCTTTGTGACTTGTTTGATACTATCATATTTAGTCCTTTACATGCAAGTTGAACTTCCCTAAATATTTTTTTGTGTGAGTTCTGTATTGGATTGATAGGCACTCTTGTTAGTGACTCTTCGGCTCAGGTTTCTGACTCTGCTGGCTGACTAAATAACATGACTTTGTCTCGCTCGTTCTTGTTAGGAGTTAGAATTTTTCCTTCTTGAGTAGTTCTGGTGCCATGAGTGGTGAAGTATCAGTATTTATTCTCGTTCTTGCATTATTGGTCTAGAACTTGCCCTGATTGTTTTTCGAGGCAAAATCCTAGGATGTACTCGGCTTTGGAAATGATAGTAGGCCTTCTTTGGCTCGTTTAAATTTTTTCTCTAGCCTTTCCTTGATGACATGATCCCAGTGAGCCCCTTTGAACCTTTATCCTGTTTATTGGCAACCATATTAAAAACTTTTACCTGTTTTTGTACTGAATTTCCTATCTTTTGAACACCGTACCTCCTAGAGCACTTACAAAAAAAAAAAATTGCATAATGAGCTGAAAAGCTTAAGTTGGAGTAAAGGGTGGTGAAGTTTAAGTTGATGATTCTGAGAAGAAAAATTATTGTTGAAGGAAAAAAAAAAAAAAGAGATGAGAAAAAACAAGAGAAAAATTGTGGAAAAAAAAGAAAAAAGAAGAAAAATTGAAAAAAAAATGATGATGAAAGCAAAGAAAAGAAGGAAGTGAATAAACTAAGGAGCAATTGGGAGTTGAATTGAAAGAAAAGGAAAACTTTGGTTAGAAAGAAAGTGGTAATTGAGGTTGAAATTAGTTTTGTAAGTGCTTAGGGAGGTGTAGTCACTATTATCCATATATTTATCCTACCCTTCCCCTAGCCAACATTACAACCTTGATAAAGTCCTATTTGATTCTAGGCCGAGTGTACCTACATTAGTGGAGAATTACAAGACGGGAAAGCCTATGGTACCATTGTGTGGCACTTGAATCTCTTTGTGAGTGTGAGCGAAATCTTTCTATCTTAGACATCCCTTAAAATTGATTTGATCTATCTTTGTGTGATTGGGACTAGGCCTTGATTGGTGAAGGGACTTGTATTATGAGAGATAGGAGCTTTTATTAGGCTACCTAATCTTGAACAAGCGGGCATGTCGTGAGTAAGTTGGGAGTGGAGTCGATTCTTAAGGCTTGGATGTTACCGCTTGATTGTTTTGATAATTCTTATTTTATATGTGCGAAACTTAAACCTGGGGGAAGTTGTGTGCTTGTATGTTTGGTTATTAATTGTTGGTATCAACCAAAGTCATAGATGCACTTCCTTAGAATTTTTGACTTAGTAGGATGAGTTTAATTGGGAAAAGATGTGGATTAGTTTGTTCGAGGATGAAAAAAAGCTAAGTGTGGGGTGTTGATGTTGGACATATTTCCTATATTTTTAGCAATGGTAAATAACACTTTTAGATGGTTTTCATAGCAATACATGCCCAACAATGGTAATTTGTGAGATGATTTTAACTTGGTGTGTTTGAATTACTTAGGTATGAATTGGTGGAATTTGGAGCAAGATGACTACATTTTTTGGAGAAGTCCGAAGTCAAAAATTGAAGTAGAAAAATGAAGAATGCTAGTGTAAAAAATCAGCGGACTAGGAGCTTTGTAAGCTCATTGTATGAACCTTACAACAGGCGTACATTATGAGAAGCTGTGAGACCTGAGAATTGAGCATACAAGGATTCTTACATTGTAATGGATGCTGTACGACTGGGAACTTTCCTACCCGAGTTTGGACTAGCCTAGGGCGTTAGTTACTCTTATTATTCCATATTTAAACCCTTGTAAACATATCATTAGACTTTCTTTACGTACTTTTGGAGCAAGAAACATAGTAGAGGCTAGAGCAATCAAGATTCATCAATTGAGTTGTAATTCTTCTTTCCTCTTCATTGTTTCATGAATTTTAGATTATTTTGTGAGAAAGCTACCATACCTATGAGTAGCTAAACTATATTATTCTAGGATTATGGGTTAACCATGAAAGTTGTCATTTGAAGTTGATTGAAATCCATTAAATTTATCAAATGAGTTGTTTATTTAATTCTTCTTTGAATTACTTAATTTCTTGGCCAGTTGTTAAGTACTATCTATGAACCTAAGGTTGAACTCGAAAGTGGGAACCGTAGGTTGCAATAAAATTAAATAGAGCGTGTTCCTGAACCTGAAGATCGGGAAATAGTTTTGCAGTTAGGATAGAAATATACCTAACAGCCACGCTCAGTCAGTATATAGGAGAAGTACATGCATTCTTGTTAACTCTAATTCCATAGACATATAGGCGTTAAGTTAGCTTGAATAGGCGAGCAGGGTATCGAAAGAGCCCTGTGAGTATAATCAACCATGTGATTAGGAACCCAGATAAATAAAGTTAATTCAATTAGCGGAGGAGTGCAACTGGATTGGTGAATATCCCATGATCCTGGAATATTTCCTCTCACTGATATCTAAAACTCTTGAAATTGTCTTGCATTCAATTTTTACTTCATTTACTTTCTGTTAATTAGTTTAATTAAAACACATTTGGTCGAACTCTCTCTAACAATATTTGAATTAGAGCTTGTCTAGTTAATAGTTAATCGATAGTCCTCGTGGGAACGATACTTTCTTATCACTTTATTACTTGATCTACCGCGTATACTTGCGTGTGCGTTTGGAACGATACTTATCTATCATGAATGAGAATAGTGATGTTCAAGTGAGGTTAGACGAGCTTATGGTGCCAAATATAAATAATTTAGATATTTAGGCTCATTGGTTCAAAAGTGTGAAATGGTAGATAAAAATATCACCCATAAATTACTATCGCATGGTTGAAATGATGAAGTGCAACTAGGGAGCTATGTGATGGAAGAATGCCTATTAAGGTGAATGTAAGATATACTGAACAATTATAAAAATGAAAATACTATATCAGTGAAAAAAAAATTATCCATTAGGGAAAAAAATAAATATCCAACATATCAACAAGATGATTATTGCGGAAAAGCGATAATAAAATGGACATTATCGGTCACACAAGAATAGAAGTGACCACATTTAATAGAAGGTGCAAATAGCACACATTAGGATTAAATGAGAAAAAGTCTCTTGAGATGATTTGGGTCACCCGCGTCGGCCTCTAGATATAACAGTTAAAACTATGTGAAACTACGGAATAATGTGCCATGCAAGGAGAAGGTAGTGCTAAAACCACATAAAAGGAACTTGTTTCAAAACCATTCCTTGAAATCAGCTAAGATAGGATTAAATGGAAGAATAAGATATGTATAGAAGATATGTACTAATTGGTAATAATAGTGTATTTTTACTCTATATTATTATTATTATTATTATTATTATTATTATTATTATTATTATTATTATTATTATTATTGTCTCTTGTATATCTAACTTATTTTTTCTCTTTTATTTATATTTCATATAAGGGTGATTTGAGTTGACCTTAACTAGAGAAATATGATCAGTAAAAAAGGGTCCCGACTTGTTTGGAATTAACCCGTACTCGTTGTTGTTATTATTGTAGTTGTTAGTCATGTATATTCTCATTTTTATTTTAAATGTTACAATTGAATTATTTTATTTCTTACAACCATACATGCACGGGTAAGTATTAGTCAGAGTTGGCGAGAATACCCCTCTAACGAAGTGCAAGATATGGTAGGCAGATTGTGAATTTCTAACCAACTTATCGTAATGTGGAATTTTCATTTTGAATGGGAGTAATTCGACGAATATGATTGGCCACTGTATATGCACATGATTATGATCAATGATCAGTCCAAAATGGGTTCAATTGGTAATAGCAGCCTAAATGTCGATTAATAGTGCTGATATGTTAGACATCTTCTTTCTCTTTACTTTTCGAAAAGTCTAACTTTAGACCGGGCCAAGCTTTTGAATTATTTAAGTAACTTTGGGTTAAGGTCGTTGTGCTCTAGCCACCTCTTTAGAAGGCTGGTGGGCAATTCCCCTCTTGTCTGTGTTGGCTTAAATCTAGTTAGGACAATCAATTGAATTTATTATAAGGGTAACAAGCAATATTTTGTATCAAAGCTATGGATTGATAAAAAGGCATGAATAAGACAAGTAATAGCCGAATAAGAGTAATGTTGTAGTGTGTATTTCTGAATGAATTGCAAAGATCATCACAAGGCTACTTATAGCTTATACTAAATACAATGGTAATTAAGGCATTAACTAACCCATAATTGCTCTTGCCCACGTTCAGATCATGGCTTACCCATAATCACCCCATTAAATGTTGGATTAATGAGTGACCGTTTTGGAGCTGTCCACCTTCTGATGCGTAACCGCTTCCCCGAGGTTTAAGCTGCTTGCCTCAGGCAAGTAAATATTCCACCGCTTAAAGTAAGACCTTGAGGATTTTCCTCGGGAGTAAAACCTCTCGCTTCTTGACTGAGTCACATGTCTTGGCATAAACATATCTGGAACCATGCATCCGAGGTGCCACATGCATAAGTGATTTTTCACCCATTACAGATAGTCCCCCCACTCCTCGGACAACAGATAGAGTTTTTGAGGAGTATAATGGATTTAGACGAGAAGTCGACGTGGCCACACATGCACCCTGCGGTTTGAAAAGGGCGGTTGTCATTTCGAATTCCCATCCATCACAGGTGGCAGCCGCTGAAAGGCCATTGCCCTTCGTTCTTCCTTCCCCATGTAAATGCAATGATGACTTCTTCCATTAAAAATAACCAACTTGATCGTCTTCCTTTCCACTTCTAAACTTACAAGCAACAGTAAAAAATTTCACAGTAATCTTCTTGAATCTTTGAGTTTGAAAAAACATCTTCAATCTTCCTACCCCAAAAATGTCAACCCACTATATTCAAAGCTCATCAGGCTGCTCTAAGGAACAAACCCCTGCCGGCGACACCATTATCGTTGGCGATGAGCTGGTAATCCAGAGCCTCTTAACACTATTATACTGACCGACAGCGACACTGAAATGACTTCGCAGTCGAGTAATTTAAACCAAAGGCGGCGCAAGGCCACTGCTAACCGTGGTCCTGCTGAAGAAACCATCGTTGAAGAGGAGGATGACGTCGTGCCTGGTGGTGGAGGAGCAAATGTAAATGTGATGGGTGACGCCGAGGCGGGAGCTTCAAATCCAAAGAAGAAAAAATCTGCCTTTAAAGAGCTCGAGCCCCGTCATGTTATCCCTTTAAAGATTGATCTCACCAGTGACTTCAAAATGCAAGACCAAATGGTTGTTGACATTGAAAAGAATAGAAATGTCCCGGTTCAAATTACTCTGAGCTTGATCACCCAAGCCAATTTTGCCTTGGTTTGGGAAGAGTGCAACTAGGGCCCCGAGGTCCAATTGGTGTCCCAACATCGGAGAGTCGCAGCTCCGATAGCATGGTAAGACACTCTTTCGTGTATACCTATCCCTTCATGATAGGATTCACGCTGCCTGTTCACGAGGTAATTGACACCTTCTGCCGAACATACAACTTATGTTTGGTTTAACTTGGCCCCGGGCTCTGGAGGGTCGTTCAATGCCTTGACTTCTTATGTTGGAAGGCTGGGGTTCCCTTTACCTTTCATCATTTGGTTTCTCTCTTTTACTCCACGCTACACAAAGGTAGGGTTGCTCAACTCAATAAACGAGGCAAGTACTCATTGACTATAAAGAGTGAAGATACAGAAGACCGTGGGTGGAGTGATCGCTTTGTTCTCATCCTGACTATTCTTTTGTCTCCCAAGCCTGGATTTCATGAGGTGTGTAACAAAACACCTATGTAAATACCTTCGATACCCCTTGATAATCTTTTACTTCCCTTCGTAACTTCTCATTTTTTAACTCTTGCTTTGATTTCCTCAGCTGAAATAATTCCAATCGTTCCCTCAAAGGATCTGACCGCTTGGGTGCAAGCGATAATTGATATCAAATCACGGCCAGAGAGATTGTGGATGGTCTTTGTGTGGGTAAAAATACACCACCTATTTTTATGGGAATATGAGTCCATTTGTCCTTAACCCGGATGTTTGGTCAAAGACTTTGACAGCCTTTCCTTCATACAAGGTTTTTAATCCTTCTCCCCCACTTAGGACAGAAAGGGGAAGTAGTTCTACCCTTGCTGGCGAGACTAGACTTATCCTACAAGTCACCGGGAACTGAGGATATACGCCCGCTCCTAGAGCAAACGACCGTTTAGGCGGTTTGGTCACAGGGCGCAGGGAACACATCCCGCCGCCTAATGTTTACAGTCTCCTAGTTAGGGTTTAGTATACCAACACCTTGAGTTGTTGGCCCATGGTCTTATTAGTATTTTTATTTTACCTTATTTAGAACTGGATATCACTACTTAAATACCCCTTCTTGCATTATATTGTACAAGACACAATTCGCCATCAAACTCGGAATACTCTCAAGGAATAAGAATTACTTTTCTTTCTCTATTATTTCTTGTGTAATTACGTGTCTTTACTTTCATCGTATTTATTTACTTTTTCCATCGTAATTTACCGTATTGCTTGTGACCTCATTCGTAATTTAACCTAGATGTACAAATTTAGGCATAAACAGTTTGGCGCCCACCGTGGGGCCCAGGCAATTGTAGGTATTCTACGAAGGAAAAGGCACAATCATGTCTGACGACGATAGCAGCGTTCCAAAGAACACCACAGATGCAGTAGACGAGTCTGCAAAGGATTTCAGGAATCCCATCATCCAACGAAAGGATCATGTCGAGCAGCCAATAGATTCTTCTCATGAACCAATTCCTATTGCTAGCGATGGTGAAGGCGATCAATCGGCATGAGGTAATTCAGAGTTCAGAGATTTCCTCTTGGACATCCTCAAAAGTGGGTCAGAGCGGAACTCGAACAACATAGTTGAAGGTATATCCCATAGATTGGGAGGAATATTTGCTAGTTCGTCTCAAAGGCCATTATCCCCGCAAGAACCGACGCCCCCGAAAAACTCGCCAGCATCAATTCCCAATCATAGGCTCAACCTGGATACTGCCCCTGGAGGCTCATCAACAATCAACAACCAAGATCTTAAAGGAGCCCCTGTCATTTAAGATCTCATAAAGGAGATGAAGGTCATCCACGACCGGATCGGTAACGCACCGGGTGCTCCACCCCAAGTTACCATGGTAGATGAGCAGAAGTTCTAAAAACATGCTTACAAAGCAAGTGCTGCACCATTCCACATACCAAAGCACTTCTGCTTGCCGGATAACTTGAAGTATGACGGAACGACCGATCCAGACGAGCATACCGCTGCTTACTGCACGGTTGTGAAGAGTAACCAGATTACTAAAGAGGGAATCCAGTCTGCTCTGGTGAAGAGATTTGGCTCGACTATGACCAAAGGAGCCCTTGCTTGGTACACTCAACTACCAATGAGATCCATCGAATCATTCACTCAGATGCAAGACCTGTTTAAGAAAGCGCATTCTTGTACCCGCAAGAGGGAGAAGCGCATGGAAGACATCTTCGAGATACGATAACGTGACAACGAGTTGCTAAAGGATTACCTCGATAGATTTCAGAGTGAACACATGGAGCTCCCTCCAGTCGCTGATAACATCATTTTGGTAGCGTTCGACAATAGTTTGAATTAAAATGGGTCTTTAGCTACCCGTGAATTGCAGCGTACTTTGACTTAACACCCAGTGTCCACATGGAGTGCGTTACATCAGAGGTATACTGAGAAACTTTGTTTGGAGCCGGATCATTCTCATAACCCCGAGGACGAGCGAAGGAAGAGACTGGGAAGCCTGTCCCTAGAAGGTGAGGGGGATGGTAGAAGGGTGAAGCCAAAGGTTCAAAATCAACGGGTTGCCGGGCGGCAGAATAATTCTTGAGCATTCGGATCCCCAAAAAAGCGGAATGAACCCCCAAATTTCAGGGACTTTAGTCTTCGTGTCAATGCTATGGACCTAGTCGACAATCACTTTGGTAAACTGGGCCCTAGGGTTCGATGGCCACCTAACACGAAAGGATCTACAGGAAGAAACACAACGCCCTATTGCGATTTTCATCACAGCGGGGGCCATGCAATGATCGATTGCAAAGCTTTGATGATCGAGATTGAGAACTTACTAAAGGAAGGACATCTCAAAGAGATGCTGGAAGAAGGGCCCCGCCATTTTAAAAGTTTGGAGTCTGAGAATCTGAAGACCATTAACATAATCTTCGTAGATGGAGGGCCGGACACGGCCCGAGGGACTGTAGTGACCGAGATAACATTTGGGTCCATGCAATTCAACCTGGATGAGCAAGCAGACCAACAAGGTGAGCTCGTTGTACCTGTGGAAGTATTCGGCGTACATATCCACCGGGTGCTAATATTATGCAGGGGGAGGTATTGTACAAATTCAGCCATTGTCCTTAAATATCCTCGAGTACTCGAAGCATAATGGGTTTCAACAGATTCCAGGAAGCATCCACTGGATAACTAGCTCTACCGATTCACAAACCGAGCGTGACGAGCGTAACCACTTTCCAGATGATGAATTGTAATCTCCTATATGATGTAATCCTGGGATGGCCACAGATACACGATGTCAGAGGAGTGCCCTCAACACTTCATCAGGTCTTCAAGTACCCGACACTGGACGGAGTCACCGACCTACGAGATAAGCGACCTCTCCTTGAGGAGTGTCGCCTTACTTCAGACGGGGTTACATCTGCCGAGTTGGAAGCTATTGCGGCCATAAAGCGAGAAGTTAGAGAGGAACTCAACGAACTGCAGGATCGACTGGCGGCAATGGATCAACTAGTCCCGAGCGCGACTGAGTTGATACATCATCTTTCTGAGGTGCTACGGAAGCAAAGAGGACTCCTGTGGCTGATACAAAGTTACTTAACAATGGCTCAGATGAACACTCAACTCCTACAGATTCCAACGATAAATGAACCAGAGATCGGTGAACACATACTGTTATATAACTGAGATAGCATGGAATGTGGTCCTTGTACGAGAAAAGAATGGGAATAAGTTTCCTGTAAAATACGCCATCAGGATGCCGCATCGAATAGACAAGTTCTTGCCCTTGCCACTCCAGTTCATAGCAACCGTGGTATGGCCATATGAGAGTTGTGCCCACACTTTCAGGAACACTCGGTCAATATGGTCTCTTCGACACCGGTACAAGCCATTTTGTCTAAACCCAGTGTGTCTGAAGATATGACAAAGTGGGCTGAAGAGTTGGGAGAGTACGACGTCATCTATCAACCCTGTACAGATGTCAATGTCGCAGGCGTTGGAAGGTTTTACCTCAGATTTGCAGAAGAACTGGAACGGAAGGCTGAAGAGTCACTCAAGAATGAAGCAGTGATCGAGTACGGCCGTTGGGAGATTTGCACTCTATGGATCAGAACGCCATCTGGAATGGTCTACCATCAGGCCACAAAAACTGATGACAATGAAGCAGAGTATGAAGCCATAATTCAAGCTCTTGACTTAGCCTACACACTGGGGGCTAGGAAGATCAGCCTGTACAATAAATCTCAGCTGATGATTAATCAACTAAAGGAAATCTTCGTACCTAAGGACATCTGTGAGCCAGATTGAAAGAAGAAAATTAGGGCAATCCTGAAAAATTTTCATGCGTGGGAATTCATCCACCAAGAAGAGATCTCAGGAGACGCCGGAGCATCTGAGAATTTTTATGATTGGCAGACGATAGTTGAGCTAACCCACACAAGCCTGATGAACCTTGAAGTTCCAGATACATGATCTTTCGCAGGGCAGCGTGATGCGCTGGTCAACTATCTGAGCAAAGGAAATCTTCCTGAAGACAAGTCAGAAAGTGTCTACTTGCGGAAATGGGCAGTTCACTATTGCTTGGTCAGCGAGAGGTTGTACCACAGGGTCGTCCACGACTCGGGGAATGACTTTCAAGGCTCAGCACCCTTAAATAGGGAAGCACAACCAAATGCCCCCGAATCATTCAAGGATCAAACATGAAGTACTTTTGCTTGAGAAAGTATTTTCTTTGCCTATGTTATTTCCTTTTAACTACGGTATTTATCAGACTTATTACCGGTTTTCACCCACAGCATCTCAGGCTTCGCGCCTCCTTTATCAATAAAACTACTATCTTACTTAGTCAGTTTTACTTATTTATTTAGATCCATCTACGATCCAACTATTCATAGTCCCGACCAGATCCAAGTTGAAGTCATACGCTCACTTTTCGCTAAAAAAAGTATAGTGCACTACTCACTTAGAGCTAGACCACGTCTAGCTCAGCCACCAGGCATTAATCGAGCGTTGATCTCGCTAAATCAACAGTTGTACCTATACACCGATGGGGATGCCTGTCCGCGTAGTGCCAGAAAGTCTTAAATACTCGAGTCACTAAGCGAAGACGTTCTGTCTCAGAACACAAAAGGACCGTTACTACACGGGCTAAAGCCGTCCCATTGTTGGTGCAAACATCCATCTGCTACGGATGCAACCTAGCCATCGTCTATCGTTGCACAACAGACGTAATTGCTCAAGGCAGGCACACAGACGCACGTTCTTAAACAACTAGAATAGTCAGGACGACCAGAAGCCATCTAATATCTAGGTGCACAAATATACTGCTTGGTCACACATTATGAAATGTATAATAACACAAGTACGTATGAAATATTGGTAAACATTCGTTTTATTAATAACAAATAGCCCTTAGACTCATAATATATATTTAGTTCTTTTTGAATACAATATTTATTTATAACAATTGTAGAAAAAAAAAGAAATGGAAGACAAAAAACAAAGAGATCCTCAGGATTAACACAACTGAAGATCCTTCATCTGGATTGTAGCAATAAGCCGTAAACAGTCCGGAGTTCTTCTTTTCTTTTTTGCAGCTTAAGATATGTCGGCCCGGGCATTCCGTCGAAGCATACGACAGCTGAAACCATCAAGGCCCATCTGCTTGATCAAAGCAAGGGATCCCAGAAGCACCTGAGTACATGCCTAACCTTCCCCCATCTCGTCCGTTGAACTTGAAGAGAAACTAGAAAATAGCAGCGAAGCTTGACCATTCGCTTCAACCTCAACTGGTCAAACCGGAGTGCACAGCCCCGCAGATCTTCAAGCACAAAAAGAAGTTAAACGAGAGCGGAAAGGCTTGAGCTGGGAACCTACCACAGGGGAGCCTCTTCCCTCTGGTATCCCACAGCTAACAGCCGATGGAGCGTTACAATAGCAGTTCAGCTAAAGCAGATAACCAAGGTGAAAGCCATGAACCACGGAGGACTCCGAAGCTCAGTGACACCTTAGCCACCCACCGCTGTGAAGCTAAATCCTCTTGCATGCCCTGAAATGGAGCCAAGCAATGGATCACCAGCCCGGTACCATTGAAGGAGCAACCTAAGCACCAGAGAAATCCTGGCGGAGAAGCTGCATGACAGCTGAAAGGGCTAAGCGTCCTGACCCCGCATGACAAGAAGAATATCACAGCAACCGTTGTGTTAGAAGATGAGCACACTGTAATCAGTGCACGTGAAACAATGAAGACATCCCGAAGAATATCGTTAAAATTCCGATCAAACTTCATAATTCGGGGGACTTTATCCGTTTCCTTATGGACAAAGAAAGAAAAGGAGGTAACTGTAGGTGAATTTTCTCCTATAGTTCTCTCATGCAACATCCATTCGGAACAAAGAAGACTTTCTGGGAATGTCAAACCAGGGTCAAAGGCGAACATTTTGAAGGGAAGAAAAGCTTCTCACTGTCATAAGAAATTGATGAAGAAGTGAATCTTTTTCTAACGAAGATTTTATGATTTTTTCACTATCATGAAGTCACTATTTATAGACAGAAAGGATAAGGATGGAGCACGAAACGGTCAAGCGTCGTTATTACTATAGATGTGAAAAAATTCGGAGCAGTTAATGACAGTTCCTAAAAATGTGCATTATTTATCTGTTTAAATTATCGAGCAATTTTTATGGAATAAACAAGAAGTTTGCTTTAAGTAATTCTATTTGATTAAAGTAAGTTATGATTAGGCAATTTCGCCTGCTTGTGAAACCTGCGGGCCTTAGGACGCATTGAAGAATTCGCGCAAAGCTGGAATGATCCCATTTCGAGATCAAGCACCGACAACGCATGCAAAAATGCGACACATTCCACGGCGCATAAGAACTTGATAAGAGTTCTATGTAATACGAATTATTACTATACTAGGTAACTTACCCGCGCATCGTGCGGTCTCAAAAATCCTCTAATTAACCTTATAAAATGACTCTTTCCTAATATCAAATATTATAATAAACAAACCATATTCAATATTATTAGTGTAAAGACTAAAAATGTGAGAATACATCTTCGTTAATTAAATAAAAGGGTTTGATCAGTTTTGTGTCATTTATATATTTTACAGCAATACATCGCTGGTTGATTAATAATAATTAAGTATCTTTAATTTCTTTCTATTCCTTTACAGCTAAGACTATAAAATATTCAACTTTTATTCTCAAGGAATCTCATATCAATAGGAAGATCTTCTAAAATCAGTCCTGATTTTTTAATACACGCTCACACAGTGCGAACATTTTGTAATTTCTTAACCGCTTTATTCATTCTTAATCTTTTCCCGCGAAAACCCACAAGTCAAGCTTCAATCTATTTTTTTAACCTTGTTAATTACATCAGTGAACAATGTCTGTACCATAGGTCGAGTTCTTAGTTCTTAACAAATATAAAATACTCAGAAGCCGAATATGATTATCTAAAATTTGTAAAATTGACCAATGAAGTGAATATACTTTTATATAATCTATCAGTTAGAGCATCTTCAAGATCATCAGGTAAATATCACTTCAAGCATTATATTCAATGAGAATAAGCAACTATAACCAACAGATTGAATCATGAATCTGTATGAAACCCTTGTCGTAGGATTTTTTTAAGATTAATTACATTATAGAACGGTTTGCATGTGAGTTTTAACCATATAACGCGGTGCATATTATAAAATGAATCAAAAGAAATGAAACAACTAAAATATGTGACTTAATTTCATTGACTAATACTTGCTGTTCCAATTATTACAACTCACTCGAACAAATAGTAGCACCCATTTTTGATATCAGGTTAACTAAATAAATGAAAATTTTATTAATCTAATAGTATACAAAATCAAAAAAGAACAAAAATTGATGCAACCCTATCAGTTCTTCATCTGCCTATCTATGTATACAGAGCTATGATCTCTTGATTTCATCACATGCATACTGCTGAAGGGCTTTTTGCGTTTTCCCGATTGTATGAGTTTGGCCTCAGATGGCTACACTTTCCTGTATTAGTAAGTTGTAGCAATCAGTTGTGTAATCTTTAGCATCTTTTTAAAAGTCGATTAATATCCAACTCCATATAAAAGAAAAAGATGACATGCAAATAAATAAATAAATAAATAAACAAAATAGTAATATCAAGTGCCCGATAAATAAAAAGCCAAGTAGCATACCAGATTAATAAAGTGGCTATGGACTTCACAATGCATTCCTCAAACTGAAGAAATTTCTGTGCGAATTTTGGATCAAATTAATATAAGGGTCTTTCTTTTCTAACTTGATCAACTTAAAGTACATCTTCATGTTTCATTTCGAAAGGCTCTATCCCGTTTATCAACAAAGTTCTAGTAATATTTCTCTCATGCTTGCCAATTTCACCAAGCACCCCTCTAAGAAAATCAGCTTATTAGGTTCCTCAAGATTTATAACAGACTAATCATGAGAAATTCCTTTCCTCCTTATATTAGATCTCTTTTTAGTTTTCAGTTACGTTCTTTATCTATGTTTAATGTGCAATTTATTGGCAGAATTCATGGGTCAGGTTGTGACTTTTGGCCATCTTCAATATACATGTTAGAAACGGTTAGAATTAATTATTTTTTAGCAAACAGACAGACTTAATTCTTTTTCTTTTTCCAGCCAAGGTTAGACTTAATTCACTAAAGCAAAACGTGGGTGTAAGTTTTCCTTTAAGACTTTGCTTTGATTTGAAATGTATCAAAAAGGCCAAAAAAGAGGAATCCTTGGCCATAGACGCATGCCACATCACTTATCTATGTTTCTCAATTAGAATAGATAGATATAGATATAGATTTGGTTCAATAAAAATTTTAGAAAAAACATTACCGATGGTCCGATGCTGATGTAAGTCCTAGGTTGAGCCATCTATCGGTTTGTTTCTTTTCTGTTAAAAATAAGAAGATTCATTGCCACCTACGTGTTCCATGATTTAAGTAATGAATTTGTGTTTCATTTTCTTGGTGTGATTTGTTGCATATTATTGGTACTACATTTTTTGTATAGGATACAAATAATCTCAGTAACTATCATAAAGTGAATTAGTACTATATTTTCCTTGTAAGTTTTATTATTCGGATATATCGTTACAATTCTATTCATTTTTTTTTTGAATTTTTGTTTCTTCTTTGAATTGGATTGCGTATTATTTGTAAGAAGAAAAGAAAATTATCTTTTCTATTATGCTGATAGTATACAATTAATCTAACTTTTGCCGCGGCTTTTATTATTAAAATACTCTTTGATTAAAATTTCACATTACATAATTGTTTCCTCTATATATAAGTGTTAACTCCTCCTCTCCAGTTAAGAGGTCTATACTTGATCACCTTTAAGAAGACTTGCGTTTCATATATTTTTAATCCATTTCATTCGTTTTATATGTACTTTCCTCATCAGTTTCATTTTTATTTTTACTGATTATATAATGTCTTTCATGCTTTGTACAATAAATCTCTACATCAACAAAATTAATGAAAATTAAAAAATTTCGCGCAGGTTTATTAACTAGTAGGGATGGGGAAATATATTTACATATTCTAAAAACTATTCAGAAGAACCCTTCTCCTAAATATGGACATTCACCCCTAGCTAGTTTATTTCTTTTTTCCTAGTTTATTTTGTTTTCTTTTTCATCCATGTTTTTGTAGTTTTCGAATATAACTTGGAAAGATGGAAGGATAAGGTAGCATCAATATCTCGATCTTATAAATTATTAAAATGATTTAGTTAGCCCAAAATGGTACTATAAGATTCACCTAATCAGCACTTTTGGATGTCTATATATTTTTTACTTTAAATTTGGAAAGTAGAGAGGATATTGAGCAATATATATCTCAAGGAAATCATCTCTAACTAGCCATTAAAAGAATAAGATATGATTTTATATGATTCTCTTCTGCCTTTTTGTCAATAGTCCTCAGTCAGCATGTTTGTATAATGAGAAGGATATTGATATATTTGATATCACATGAATGGGGTAAATCAATTTCTTAAGAATCTCCAGAGATTCGTAACCACTATACATTTTACATAACAACATGGTCCTCTAAAAGTTGATTATAGACTTATAGTTAAGAATAGAAACATATCAATGTTCACAAAGTAACTTTTGAAGAATTCCAGCCTCTTCGAATGACATGACCAGCATAACTCGTAGGATCTTTAGAGAGATCTGATTAGAAAAGTAAAAATAAAAAATGACGATAGGTAAAAAGATGTTTAGGATTAATTTTTAATTTTTCGAGAAAAACAATATAGTAGAGAACTTCTTATTTTTTCTTGGAACATGCATTTTTTCAAAAAACATGAAGGGAAATCGTAATAGGCTACTTCATTTTCAACCTGCTTAAAATTTACGTAATGGATATCTATGCACCAGTTGCTGAGACGGGCCACTCTTGCACAGCATCTCTAAATTCTCCTTTTTTTTTTTTTTTTTTTTTTTTTTTTGGGAAATGAACATACTTGTCTAAGTTGTTTGACTGAACACCAAGTAAATTTTATTCTGTTAAGATATTGTAGCAATGATCTAATTTTGCCACAAATATATATATAAAAATTAAGGAGAAAATCCCATGTCTCTAACTACTTCAGAATCCGTAAAATATAAGTAAATCAATACCAACAATATAATAAAAGTAAATTAATGCGTTAGCGATTCCTATTTAAAGGCTCCTACGAGTGTGTTATTCTTGCACTCTCCCCCCTTCACTATCCTAGTCCATTCAAACAAGTCAGGTATTTCATCACGTATTTGTAAACCTTTATATTCATTTCTAAGTGTTGTTTCGACTGTATCTAACACTAATATCTTTATCTAACACTAACATCTTTTCAATTTTACGATTGAATGAAAATCGCAAGAATGCATCCACGAGTTGTACACCTTTTGATTGTATTAATGGTTTTCCTGAAGTATGGTGAAGTCGAGGGCTTATCAAAGACGGAAGATGAAGAATTGGATAGACAACTAAAACTTTTGAATAAGCCAGCAGTCAAAACTATTACGGTATATAATTTTGTTTTGGTTCATTTATAAAACTGGTCTATCCATTTTTTTCTTCTGATTATGTCCGTTTAGTAGAGAATAAATGTAACACATAAAGGTTAATTATTATTGATACCTAAATTAGTAACAAACCATATTGATTTCTAGACCGAATATGGAGATATTTATGATTGTGTGGACTTCTACAAACAACCTGCATTTGATCATCCATTACTAAAGAATCATACTTACCATCCACAGGTATGCGAATTCTATTTTTATGAACATTTTTGTTCTAATATAGTTCCTGTATTGTGAAAGTATTGAGAACGCATCCTTGAAATTTGGTGATGTAGATGAAACTGACTACCTCTCTAACAAAAAGAGATGAAGGACGCTCAACAATATTCAATAGCTCCTCCAAAATTGGACTCAAAGATGGAGGTTGTCCGATGGGAACCGTTCCTATTAGAAGAATTACAAAAGAAGATCTCATTAGAGAAACGAATTACGTGAACCAATTCAATGCTAGTTATGCCGGTGGTATCTATCACGTATGTTGTTCCTATATAAAATGCTTTTCATGACCTAAGTCATATTTTGAGCATATGTAGGCATTAATTTATTTTTTTCCAAATAAAATTTTCTTAACCTAAGTGATATTAATAAATGAACGATGTAAAGTACATATGGAACGAGCATATCGCATTGAAACTTAAGATTATCCATCTGGCTTGTTTCTTTTATTTATGATTTAGCATTTGAGCCTACATATGTTAATCTTATATAGTTTTCCTTTCTTTATATTTATTATTATGCATCGTTAAACAATTCTTGTTGATTTTTTCCCGAAGAAAATAGGATTATCTTGTTATCAATCCGTGTATTTTATGTTTTTGTACTTCCAGTTTTCTCTAGTACATACATCAAATAATAATAAGTTTGCGGGAGCTGGAGCGGTTTTTAGCATTCACAATCCACAGGTTCAACAAAACCAATGGAGTGCATCTGTGGTGAAAGTACAAGCTGGGCGAGACCAAATACAAGCTGGTTGGCGCGTAAGTTAATTTTACTGACTAGTGAAATTCGATCCGGCTTTTTCTTATTGCTTATTTGAGAAAGTAATATCATCAATTGACAATATTAATTGAATTGGTTGAATGTTAATTCATGGTCTAGGTGGATCCAATTCTTTACGGTGATACTCGTACACGATTCTTCGTATTATTCAAAGTAAGTCTTTTTCTCATTCAAGTAAGTCAATTCTTTTACTATATTTCCTAACCTGCAGCTAGTTAAATTGCTATGAATGTTGTTATAAAACACAGGCAGGGAAAACTCAATGCTTCAACACAAAATGCCCTGGATTCGTAATAGTGAATGAGCAAATACCTCTGGACCATGTTTTCCCAGGTGTTTCCGTCCCTAGACACGTATTCGAGGAAAAGATTTTCATTGATAAGGTAGATAAATGCCATTTGTCCATCTTTTGAATAGTTATTTTTTTTATTAGTACAGTTTACGAATATAATCTTCTTATCAACAACTCTGGATGCAGGATCTGATAAATGGAAGATGGTGGCTCTATTATGGTCATAATCCTATACAAATTGGTTACTGGCCTCTAGAGTTATTTACGGAATTAAAAGGTTTTGCAACAGAAGCGTCATGGGGAGGAGAGGTGTTTAGTTCTGGACCTACTTTTCCTCCAATGGGTTCTGGCCGTTATCCTATTAACAATACCGCCGTAGATGCTTATTTAAGAACAATTTCAATTTTGGATTCTGCTGGCAACACTACAGATGCCGGTCCAGTATCAAGCCTTGAAGATGCTAGAGGGCTGTACAGTGTTGTTGATAAACCACATGCCGATGACTTTTTTAGGCATTTGGTCATTTTCGGGGGACCAGGTTCTAACTAATGAGATGGTCCTCTACTTTAGCCTAGTTATGATTTTCAATCCTTGTAGGATCATGGTTTCAATTAAATAAATAAAAGAAGTAAGCTTTGGGTTGCATTATTGTTTATCTCTATTATTATCCGCTATCATATGAGATCGGGAGTTACTGTGGGAAAGAAAAGAGGTAATAAATGTAGCTCAAAATCTACAGACACTACTACTATTGGATATTTCTTAAGTAAAATATAGAAAATGATCAAGGGAATATCCCGATATCGCTGCCCATCCTCAAAAGAAAATAAGTAAAACAAGTCTTAATCTTGAAAGTGAGGGCAAAAAACTCACAAAGATAAATGCTTCTTCCGAAGGGTGCTTCAATATACCGGCCATTTCGTCTCTATTTTTTGGTTTACATTTCGTCTCTATTTTTTGGTTTATTTTTCGATTGGAAAAATTATGTTAGTGAAATTTCTTTAAATTTGAGTGCTCCCTGGACCCATTAAGTGATTAGCAAGATCATTTTTCAAATTTTCACATTTGAAAGCTTGTATACGTCGCATGTCTTTTCGATTGAAAACCTAAATGGGAGGTGTTAGGTCCTAGGCTGTTTTGTATCCTTAACTTCACTAGATGATACCCTTGTGCTTGGCAGGGGACCAACATCTGGATTGTTATTTACGTTCATTATAAAACTTCATATAACAAAGTGGTGAAACAATTTGAGAACCTATGAGTCAATGAACTTTGTCATGATTTTGATTTTACATCGATGCACATTTTTAAAATTCTGAAGTTGTTGACATACTTTTTCATGCACGATTTACGGAGGCTTACATGATAGCAAAAGCAGGCTCTGCACAGTTGAGAATGGGAACAAGTTCGTATCCTTCAAATAGGAAGGACAACGGAATATGAATAATGATCAAGACGCTCTAAAAGGATACATGACTTTACTTTAAAATGGTAAATTTCTTTGCTTTAAAATGATAAATGACTTTAAAGAAGTGAGAAATGTATTGAGTGAAAATTGGCTCGCGTACATGGCACTTCGGAGGCTCGGTTCAAAGTATACCGGACAGATGTTTCTAAGCTAGAGCTCGAGGCAAGCAGTGAGAATGTCGAAGCAAGCAATGTGTTGTTCTTCCATGCTTAGAGAAAGATATCTTGTTTTCTTAGAACCTTAACATTAGTATATATTATGTTATCCAATGTCACTCCTTATCAATGCTATTGACCATCATTAAGGTACATTATGCAACAAAATTATCATGTAAGTGGTTTCCTAGTTCGTAGATTACTAAATTACCCCTTACTAGTGTTTAATATAGGATTTTTATATTATTTTAAGCAAAATCATGAGCGTATATTATCAAACCTGAGCAATGTTGAAAATAAAAATAGTGTAATTTCGGATCGTTGATATACCCACAAGCCAAAATGATCTACCTTAACTCTAGAGCTCAAACCCCGAACCCCAAATGCGTGGA
Organism: Petunia axillaris subsp. axillaris; assembly: GCA_029990575.1. Taxonomy (NCBI): domain Eukaryota; kingdom Viridiplantae; phylum Streptophyta; class Magnoliopsida; order Solanales; family Solanaceae; genus Petunia; species Petunia axillaris. The sequence goes on from JARKNS010000003.1 coordinate 26,275,799, forward strand.
CCTTAGACCCTAAACCCCAAACATCATAAACCCTCAATGCCAAACGCACGCGTGATAATATCCTGAACGGTAAAACTTCAACGCTCAGCTTTTCAATAAGTGTATAATAGACAAAATTGAAGTTGATTATCTTCCAATTAGTTTAGTTTGTAAATGCCTAAATGATCTACCTTAACCCTAGAGCCCAAACTACAATCCGGATGAATATGGAGATGAATCTGATGTTATAATTATTTCATTAAAAAATATGTTGTCTCAGTCATATTAAATCAAGTTTAGCAGTGATGATTGTCAATCCTAAATACTTGATTATCAATTTTTATAGAAAACACAGTAATTTTAGAAAGTATACCGTACTATGTTATGGCACATTGAATATTTATTTTGGTTGTTTGTATACTTGACATGGGCTATCAGTTTAAATGCCAAACACAATAATAATAATAATAATAATAATAATAATAATAATAATAATAATAATAATAATAATAATAATAATAATAATAATAATAATAGTAATAATAATAATAATAATAATAATAATAATAAACACATCACCTGAGCGATAGGTGTACAATAGACTACAGCCAGGTTGTGCATAGACTTTTTATTGAATTAGTATTTAACTTAGTTTGTAAATAGACCAAAGTTAAGTTGATGAGATATTATAATGGATAAATTGAGTAGTTAAGATGTTGCTTATTTATTAATTTAATGCTACATATTTTAAATCAAATATATTTTTTTAATAGTTGATAATCGACTGTCTACTGCTTGAGTATAAACCACTCGTTAAATACTATCAACCACTGTGTTTCATAATCAACTATCTTCGTGATGGTCATTAAATAATAAATTGAGTAGTGGATAATTGATTAAGTATAAGGATTTTTTTTGGGTGAGTGCCATTCAAGTTCGATTTAGAAATTTTAATGGAAGGTATTACTTTGTAAATTAGATTAAATATTAGCGCAAGCCAAGTAAATGAAAGCACACAAAATTTGTATAAACCAAAAGTCTTATTTAATTAACAATAATAACAATAATTTTAAAGCTTTCATTACTAAAAATTCTTTTTGATACATAAAAGATACAAGATTATACAAGGACTCTTGGAAAAGTTGGAAGGGTGATGTAGCTTTATTCTTGGTCGATTCTTCAATACATTAGTCTTCAATCAATCAACTTGCATTTTATAACCTAAAGCAACAACTCAAGCACAACTAAATAGACATATCAACATCCATCTCGCTTTCAAGATTATTTTTCTAATGCGACGATAAGTCATAATTTCACTTATCTTGGAATGTCATGCCAATATGTTGCCATCTGCACTAATTGATCTAAGAAATCACTATCCGCTACTGCATAATTACCCATCAATGGTCTATTAGTTATTACAAGTAAAGTCAAGCATCGATAGGATTGATTGATGAACTGTTACAGCAGTTCTGAAAAACCAAACATCTAATAGAGCAACGTCAAAGCAACAAAACAGAGCTTTTGAAACTTTTTAGATGAAGAAAACACAATGCATATCTCGAAGGAGCTATATCCAAGCCATTGTTGTGACAAAACACCCTGCAAAATCGAAAAATTGAAGATTTTGCTTCAAAAAAAAAAAAAAATTAGAAAGAAGAAGAAAATAAAATATAAAATAAATAGCGTTATCAACGTCCATCTCGCTTTCTATATTATTTTCTTAGACGTGCTGCGAAGATAAGTAATAATTTCATTTGTCTTGGAATGTCAAACCAACATGTTGCCATCTCCACCCATTGATCCAAGAAATTAGTATCCATCACTGCGCAGCTCCTATTAATGGTCTATTAATTGCAATAAAGTCTACAATTGACTAGGATTGGTAGATAATAAATTGTTACAGCAGATCTGAAAACTACAGATCTGAAAATCAGACCTTTAATGGAGTAGTATCTAAGCAACAAAACAGAGCTTTTGAAGCTTATAGATGAAGAAAATACAACGTATACCTTGAAAGAGCTAAACCCAAACCAATATAGTGACAAAACACCTTTCAAAATCAAAAAATTAAAGCTTTTGCTCCGAAAAAAATAAATTGGAAAGATTTTGAACCAGAATGACGTGTTGAATGTGGGGTGGATGGGGAGGCAGAATATTATGGAAGAAGATGAAAGGGTTTTGAAAAAATTGGAAGAGAGGATGAAGAAATGATTTAAAATGGTGCAAGACCCATTTTTGTTTTTGACCCGGAAAAAATAACCCATTTTTGGGTGATTTATATACTTTTCCACACGTTTTAAAACCACCCACAAATTTTTCTATTTTTAATTAGGCCCCCGACCCCCACTTAACAACATTTAAGATTTTTTCCCAATAAAAATAAGTCAAAAAGAAAAGAAGAGGTCATTTAGTTAAGTCAAGTTTTTGGAGGGTCTTTTAGTTAAATCTTCTCTTGATACTTGGCATTGCTTGTAAACCCATTCCAAATACGATTTGTTGTCCTAAACTGAATTAGGTCAATACAAATTGGTGCTTTCTGTGGGGATTCAAGCAATTACGCTTTGTTCCAAGGTTGAGCGATAATTCAATTCACGTTCACTTGCATACCTTACTTTAGCAATGACTAACAACGACGAAGAGGCTAACAGACACCAGTTACCTCCCGATGCACAAACTGGTACGTTCGTGCCACCACTTCCAATAGAAAATACGCCTGTACCACCACCGCTTCCGACGGATCATTCTTTATCAGGGTCAAACGATCCCTTCCAAGCATTTGTCATACGCTCCTTGAACAACCTTCAAGAGCGATTCGATCAACAAGCGAATTTTAACGCTGAATTTTATAGTTCTTTAGAGGCAGTCTCGATGAGAAATTACGCTACCCCTACTGACACTCCACCCGTGGCTCCGAATAGAGGCATCCTGAACTTTGTTCCTACGGACGCGACAACAGGGGGACCTCAAAATGGAGCCACGTTTGGAGGTTCAGGGACTGTACTGAACATTAATCCACCCTTCGGGATGGTTCCCAACGTTTGGAGAATGTGCGTAGATTATACAGACTTAAACAAAGCTTGTCCCAAATATTCCTATCCGTTGTCTTAAATAAATAGGTTAATAGACTCCACGGCTGGACATAAACTGTTAACATTCTTGGACGCCTATTCGGTATACAATCAGATCCTTATGGATTCAGATGACGAAGAAAAGACCTCGTTCATCGCAGACCAAGGTACAAATTGCTACAAAGTGATTCCTTTCGGACTCAAGAATGCAGGAGCATCCTACCAAAGGTTGTTATGTCGTATGTTTAAGGATTATATTGGGAAGTCGATGGAAGTATACAAAGACGACATGCTGGTTAAATCAGTTCAAGTGGGAGATTATCTAAATCACCTAAGGGAAGTCTTCGCTATTATAAGGAAGTATAATATGAAGTTGAATCCCAAAAAGTGTGCCTTCGGTGTAGGCTTGGGAAAATTTCTAGGATTCATAGTCTTCGAACGGGGTATCGAGGCTAATCTAAAAAATATTAGAGCTATTGAGGAAATTCCCGATGAGCTATCCGGGGTAAAAGAAGTTCAACGCTTAACTGGCCGAATCGCTGCCTTGAGTAGATTTATCTCAAGATCCTTAGAGCGAAGCCACAAAGTCTTTTCAGTCTTGAGTAAGAATAACGCCTTCAAATGGACACCGGAATGCATAGAAGCGCTGAGAGAGTTGAAACAATATTTGGCTGACGCGTCGTTGCTCGCCAAGCCAAAAGATGGGGAAACTTTATTTGTTTACCTGGCTGTGTCCGAGGTGTCAGTGAGTGCTATGTTTGTTCGAGAAGAAGATGGCATGCAACAACCCATTTACTATGTAAGCAAAACAATGCTCGACGCCGAAACCTGGTAACCATATCTTGAAATTTTAGCACTTGCCTTAATTGTTACTGCTTGGAAGCTACGGCCTTATTTTCAATGTCATCCAATAGCCGTAGTTTCCACCTATCCCTTGAGAAGCATATTGCACAAACCAGAGTTATCGGGGAGGCTATCCAAATGGGCAGTAGGCCTAAGTGAATATGACATTACCTATCAACCACGAACAGCTATAAAATCTCAAGTCTTAGAGGATTTCGTGGCTGACTTTAGTATGGGAATTCTTCCCGAGGCCGAAAAAGAGAATTTAATGTCCAAAGAGACAACCTCGGAGGTCTGGACACTTTACACGGATGGGGCGACCAACTCAATGTCACACCCACCTTTTTCCTAACTCGGAGTGAGTCAAGGCTCGGGTTTGAATAGGTAACTCTGTTGAGTTGAGTGTTTGAGTCGCCATCTAATATGTAGCTTCTAAGGTGTATTAGGTCACCTAAATGTATAAGGTCGGGTTATGCATTAGAAATCATATTTTCAGAGACTCAAAGGGTAAGAAGTCAAAATGACTCGGGGAAGAAAGTGTTAGGCACTTCCCTAAGTCCCACGAAAAGTGGTTCCCGCCCGAGTTTTTATTTTGGGATGTTGAAAGACAATGGGCAAAACTTGAATTGCATTTATGAATTATTTTACTAACTGAGAGGCTAAATATGCAATCAGTAAAGCATGAAAGGATATTTATGCAAATAATTACATAGGGAGTGAAGCATGGTCAAACCAAGTTCTGGGCCTTTTATATTTCACAGAAAACGGCCTAAGACCTATGCCTAATCACATTTTTGTCCCCTGATTGCATATGCCTATTCGATCATGGTTAGAATTGCAAGAAACATCAATGGGCAGTGTATTTATGCAAGTTTAATGACTGGACCACTTTGCAAAAATGGATAGATTTCGAAAATAGTTTTCAAATTTGATACAAACCAAACTGTGGTTATTTTGCCAAAAAATATTACTCATTCGGGTCGGCGTGATTTGACATTAACCATAACTTTAGAGCTCAGTTTCAAAAATATATATATGTATAAGTGGATAAGTGGGCTGCTTTTTTGAAAAGAGGTTCATAAAGCACATAAATGCACACAAAGGGCTTTCACACGTAGATAAATACATATATAAATATGCAAATACATGTTAGGTGGTACAAATAAGTTTTAGAAAAATATGTATAAAGTTGTATAGTTGACCCCTTAACTTATACTCCCCTATACACTTATAGATTAGTGTATAGGAGATGTAAGTTTTGAGAAAAATGGGTTCAACAAATAAGACAAGCCAAATTTAAAAAATGGGGATTGGGCCTGTCTCAATAAAGCAAAAAGGGGCAGCTTTAAGTTTTACAAAAATGGTCCAATTTCAGGCAGTTTACAGGCAAAAGGCCTATGTTTAGCGAAAATTATTAGATTTCATAATTCAAGCACATAAACTGTTTAATACTTTACATAAGACATCAATGCGTATTTAATCACTAAGTTTTATATGCTGAACATGTAAAAGATATGTTTTTAGAGGATGATCCAACCACACAAAGGATAAGAAATTAGAAGAGGCCCCTAGGTAGCCAAGAAACCTGGACATCGAGAGTATTTTATCACACATATACAGGCAGGGCAATCCTAATAAATATACACAGGTAGGAGGGTTCTAAAGGGAACAAATATATAATTAGATGCCTTATTTTATGCCTGAGTTGCTCACACAAAACCATAGCCTTAGTGATTGCACCTAAAGGGCCTTGCATAAAACATGGTACAATCACTAGACCTTGCAAACTCCAAAACCATTGGTTAGATGAACTGGTATGGTCTTTCCAGGGCCATCCAAACAGACTGCATACAAAAAGGTTAGTAGGGGCAAAGGAGGCCTAAACAAGCACAACAATATACAGTTCACATAGATAAAAAGTCTCCAGTTTCAGAGAGGAAAGAAGCAGGGAAGCACTACTTTTCAGTTACTTTAAACAAGCAAAAACAGGGTAACAATGATGACAGTATAGTAAACGAGCAAAAGCCTTCACAAATGTTGTATCAAGATCCCTCTTTCCAGCAGTTAGATTAAGAAAAAGAGAGCAGTAGACTTTTTTCAGAGTGATTAAGAGAGGAGGAGTGTATGTGTTTCTGTGTATTCAGTTAGTGTTTTAATGAGAGAATTGTGTGTCAATTGTATAGAACAAGACTAGTTTATATAGGTGAGGGGTGAGGGGCCTAAGTTTAAATGGGCAGGACACCAAAAATGCAAAGGAATATTGTTTCCTAGAATTAAAAGAATCCACTAAGGTGGACTTTCCAAGTATAGCTCCATCAGACCTATGTTTTAAGATAAAAAAGATCCTAAAACAAGTAGGAATTCCTTCCATTTGCACATAATGCAGTCTAGGTTCAAAATCAGTTGTACAAATATATTTTAGGCTCGATAATCAATTGAATAACTTAAAAATTTTCGAAAAGACCCTAATTGATACTAGATCAATAAATGAAACCAACTTCCCTTCAAATTTTCAATCAAAGGATGTAAAGTGAACAAATCAGAATCCTAAAATCATGTAAAATATTATTTTAGCCTAAGCGAAGTCGTGTTATCATGGTAATTGTGTATTTAAACAGGATAGGTGATGAAGTGCGTTGCAAAACATATGGAATGATCTTGGTTAACTTCTAACTACCATAGGTTCTAAGGATTCGATCAATAAAACACAGGGCAAACTGCATGCATATTAAAATTCAAACGTTCAAGACAATGCCTAATTTATCAATGAGTTGAACAATACCAGTGATCACATAATCTTGGCCCTAATAAATCATTTAACTAAGCATGCAAATATGTAATCAAACAACAAAATTGACTAAATCAGTCTTAGGCATCACATGGGGTTTTCAGAAATAACAAGAGAATGGATTACCCATTTTGTTGTTAATTCGCATGGGTTCCGACACGTTTAGCCAAGGACTTCTCTTTTGCACTTAACTCCTTATCTAAAAATGTTTAAGGGTCCGTATCTTAAAATGGTGTCTTGGTTTTCCGGCGACCATGATGGAAGTCGATGAGGGGTCGGATCTTTTGACTTCTCGTTTGGAGAAATCGTTATAGGGGTTTTGTAGCGGACAGTGAGAGGAGTAAGAATATGTAATTGATTTGAGATTTCGCCGGAGGAATTGGCTGGAAAAGGCCATAGGTGCTAGGGTTTTCGAGATAGAGAGAGACATTGAGAGGTGAGGCGGCTGTGTGTGTGTGTGTGGGGAAATGAGAGGGTTTTTAGGGTTTGAGGGTTTGATTGTGTAATTAAAAAAAGAAAAAAGGCTCTGAGCCGTTGGATCAAGCTTTGGACTGCCTAGATTTTGCAATGTGGGCGTGAGATGGAGCTGATGTGGAGTATATGTGGCATATGACGTGTATAAGTGTAAGGGTGTGAGGTTTATATGCAAGGTATATAGTGGTATAAAAGGGGTGTAAATATCTATAAAATTCATACAAAACTGTAGAAAATTGTAAAATTAATTTTAAAAAAGTTGGGATGACTAAAGAAATGCATAAAAAATATAATTTTGAGGTTTAAAATAACTTGAGCAGTTTCAATCAAAATTAGAAGTAATTACGAAAAATTTGTAATAGGACATGCGCATTTTGTAAGATAGCAGTAATTTGTGATGGTACTTTCAAAATTGGCTTAATTGGCATGCTTATGCGGAATGAGGATTTTGAATAGGATTTGAAATAAAAATAATGCATGTCTTGTTAGTGCAATTTGTCTGAAAATGGCTATTTGAAACAGGTGGGACAAAATTGGGTGTCAACAGCTGCCCCTCTTTGCCCGGGGACGATGAAAAAAGTCTTCAGGCAAAGACGTTGACGGAGCAGCCAATTTTGTCATGACTTTTGGAAGATGTGCTTGGAAATTCGTAAGTGTTTGTGTGGGGTGCTAGATTGTAGTGTCTTTTCCATGCCGGATTATATATCATGCGATAAAAGTGAGTTTTGCCAAATAATATGTAAGTAAATGCATAAATAGACTTTCCTGTCGTCGGATCGTCTTGCCAATGCCTCTCGTAAACAGACCTATGTGCTCATCAGCACTGCTATTGCCTCTCAGAGTGAGAACTACTGCCTCTCGTCGTGAGATATATGCCTCATCGTAAACAGAACCTATTGCTCATCAGCACTGCTATTGCCTCCTCATAATGAGGACCTACATGCATGTCAAGGGAATGAAAACTGCTACTGCCTCTAGTCGTGAGATGTATGCCTGTCACGTCGAGCTGTATACCCTGCAAACAAAAGTAAAGTGAAGTGAAAAATAGGGTGCCATTACGGTGTATGCAATATTGTGCCTGCGTTCAAAGAAAAAATTGTGAGTTGTGGGAGGAAGGTTTGACTTGTGCATTCTTCATTTGCTCCACGCCTTCTTCTTGTAGCATCTTTGTGAATGCCAGGACCTTAGTTGAGCTAGCGGGGATATAAAGAAATAGAAGAAAATAACGCAAGTGTTTTGAAAATTATTTGTTAGAAAATGCTTTATTTCCACTGAATCTCAGACTGCATTGTATAATTCATGTACAATATTGATGTTCCTTGCCCCCCTCAGACCATACTAAAACCTTCCGTTGATGAAAATTCTGCCCCAGTTTCTGCACTTTGCTTTCTTCTGAATTTTTTGGGAGGATCTCAAAAATTTCTGCTCCTGTGTTGGTTTTGTCTGTCCTTTTGGAATATTTGAGAGGTCCTCAAAAATTCTGCCCCAGTGTCTACTTCGTGGGGAAAATAAATTTTTGTATTAATACGACCGAACCTAGGGTAGATTGCCTACGTATCCCAGCTTGGGGAATCAGGTCGTAACGTAGTTCCAGATTACAGGAGTCATCGCATAAACAATAGGGCTATTATCTAGTGCAAGTGCTTAGACATAGTATCTTTTGACAGCGTGTGAATTGATCGGTTTTGGCCAAATTTCTCTGTCCATCTCTGGTAGTACCAATGCTCCTTCGGTCAATACTCGATGAACTATGTACGTCCCTTGCCAATTTGGTGCGAACTTGCCTTTTGCCTCTTCTTGATTAAGGAATATCTTCTTTAGCACCAATTGCCCAGGTTCGAAAGGTCTCACCCGAACTTTCTTGTTGAATGCCTTCGCCATCCTCATGACATATCGTATTCATTCTCTTGCCATCAATGAGTGCTAATTGTTCCACTCTCCCTTGTATCCATTCAGCGTCCTTCAGTTCTGCTTCCTGGATGATTCTTAGAGAAGGTATCTCAACTTCTACTGGTATCACTGCTTCTGTGCCATAGACTAATAGGTAAGGAGTGGCTTCTATTGACGTCCTTATGGTAGTGTGATATCCCAACAAAGAATATGGCAGACTCTCATGCCATTATTTCAAATTATCAATCATCTTGCGCAGTATTTTCTTGATATTTTTGTTGGCTGCCTCAACTGCTCTATTCATCTTAGGTCGGTATGCGGTAGAATTGTGGTGCTTAATCCTGAATGTGTCACAAGTCGCTCTCATTAAGTCACTATTGAGATTAGATCCATTGTCAGTGATGGTTGATTCGGGAATACCGAACCGACAGATCATTTTGTCACGGACGAAATTTGCCACCACTTTCTTCGTTACCGACTTGTATGGTGCAGCTTCCACCCATTTTGTAAAGTAGTCAATGGCTACCAATATGAACCGATGTCCGTTTGATGCAGCGGGTTCAATTGGTCCTCTGATGTTTATCCCCCAGGCAGTAAAGGGCAAGGGTGATCCTATAATGTTCAGCTCGCTCAGAGGTACTCGGATCATGTCTCCGTGGACTTGGCATTGATGACATATCTTTACGTGTTTTATGCTTTCGTGCTCCATCCTCATCCAGAAATAACCGGCTCGTAAGATCTTCTTTGTGAGCATGAAGCCGTTCATGTGCGGGGCGCATGTTCCAGCATGCACTTCTTCTAGCAGCCTTGCGGCTTCTTTAGCAGCTACACATCTCAGCAGACCCAAATCAGGTGTTCTTTTGTATAGGACTTCGCCATTCAGAAAGAAACCACTTGCTAATCTTCGTCAACGTCTTCTTTTGGAGGCTTGTAGTATTTTCCGGATAAGTGTTGTTGAGCTGGATGTTTTGAAGAATGACAAACGAAGGACTTAGTGATTTGTAGAAGAACTTAGTCCTTGGTGAGAAGGGCACGATTGATCAAAAAGATTTTATGGAATGCAAATCCATGCAGAACTAGGAGCTGTGGCGCGTAAACTTATACGCATCCTAGTCAGCTAAAAGAAGTTGTGCAGGGGCTGTCTCATTGAAGTGTGAACAAGAGTTAGTGCTGAACAAGGAATGTATCACAGGGAAATCTGGACTTGCTATATTTACGAGGTTTCCTAGTGAAACACTACATAAAAGCAAGTAATTGAGGCAGCCGATCTTAGTTATTCCCCACGAGAGTTGAGAGAAAACACAAGGCGAATTCAATAACTCTTAAAGTGACATAACTGTTGAAGATAACCAGTAAAGAACCAAGAAGCAAAAGCAGTGAATTAGTTTAGGTTCTTGATTGTAGTTGTCTCAGTCTTTATGTTTTGATTGTGTTACCTATCTGCTTTTGTTAGAAGCCATTGTAATAGGTAAACTTTGAGTGATTACTTTGTAAAGCTAGAGTTTAGCTTTGTTGAGTAATTAAGGTCTAGAGTGTAGCCTCTTGGTTACAAAGTTTGTAATCTAAAACTTGCTCGTTGTGTTAGTGAAGTGATTTCAAAATCCCAGAGTATGGGTCGTGGTTTTTTCCTCCCTTGAGCAAGGAGTTTTTCACGTTAAAATAATGTGTCGTTTATATTGTTGTTTATTTCTGTGTTTGTGTTTTTTCGAGGAGGCAATAACTCGAGAACAGGGTTCTTACGATTAAGAGTCAAGTTTTTCGGCGAAAATTAGAGGACACTATTCAACCCTCCCTTCTAGTGTCCATAGGAGGTGCTTAGAGTATAACAAGTGGTATCATAGCGGGTCTTCTCGTTTTAGGTTAACACCTTGAGAAGGATCAAATCATGAGTGCACCGCCTACAATTACTAAAGGACAATCGATTCTGAGGCCTCCACAATTCAATGAGCAATACTACGCTTGGTGGTAGAACATAATGGAGAATTACATCTGTGCAGAAGATTTTTTTTTTTTTGGTAACTAGTAAGATACCATTAACATCAAAACCAAATACAACCTAAAGAGCATCCTTAATCCCAGGTCTTTTTGTACCACGGAATCTGGACCTCAAAACAAATAAACTAGAATACAATATTAAGAAAGCGGCTGAAACTGTTCTAAAAAGAAGGCTACAACTACTGCACTCTAATTTCTATTCAAGCTATTACATACTCGAACTACTTTATACTTTTAGTTACACATTCTTTCTACCAAACCATTGCATCTTATTGTTGTTTTTGACTCATTACAGCTTTCCATTCTTGCTTGTATTTCCTGTTGGATCATCTTCACTATTTGTACCAGAGGTGGTTGTTGATTGAAAACTTTATGGTTCCTGCTTCTCCAGGTGTGGTACACAACAGCACCTAGTATTGCAGCAGCTATATGCTTGTTGGCTGGATCCACTCTAAGACCTGCTTGACTGGCTTGCTTGTTAACTTCACACCACTCCACTGCTGAAGTGCTTCTAAAATCTGCTTAAACCATGTGTACTGGCAGAATAAATGCTCTGCTGTTTCCATGGCTTGATCTGCACATAAATAACATGCCAGGTCTTCACATTATAGGTGTATTTCCTGCATTCTTCCTCTTGTCAGTAACCTTCTTTTCACAACAAGCCATAGTATGAACCTGTGCTTAGGAAGGACTAAAGTATTCCAAATTAGCTCAGCAGCAGGCAATGGGCTTAGTGGTCCAAGCATCTGGAGGTTACTTCTAGTCAAAGAGTATATCCCAGTGCATGTGAGCTTGTACCTGTCATTATCAAACCACTCTTTCATTCGCTCCTTCAATTTGTTTAACTGTCTCCAATACCAGCTGCTATCAAGTGTTGGAGAGTGTGCCCAGACAGTCTCTTCTCCTTTCATATATACCCCATGGATCTATCTCACCCAGAGAACATCCTTCTTATTTGTGATCTGCTAGAGTAGCTTACCTACAGCTGCTTCATTCCAATGCTGACAACTTCTAATATTTAAACCCCCATACTTCTTTGGGACACAAACAGATTCCCAAGCTACCAGCATTACTTTTCTCTTTTCAGGTGTAGATCCCCATAAGTATGCTCTGCACCTCCTATCTACCTCCTGCACTACACGTTTTGGTAATATAAAGACCGCACCCCAAAAATTGTATATAGAGAATAACAAAGAGTTGATGACCTGAAGTCTTCCTATATAAGATAAACTTTTTGCATATGCCATTCTGATCCTAGTTGTTATCTTGTCTACCAACTGATAACAATCAGCCTTGTTCCACTTCTTTGCTGACAGGGGAAGACCTAGGTATCTGATTGGGAAACTACCCAATTGGAACCCAGTTCTCCTAAGCAGCATTTGTTTGACACTGTCATTCACACCAGCAATGCATATGCTCAACTTATCCAAGTTATCAATTATTCCAGACATATCTGTGAAGTGTTGTAGTGCCTCCATTACCCTGCTCACATATTTTAGGTCCCCTTTACAGAATATCATTAAATCATCTGCAAATATCAGGTGATTTAACTTTGCCTTTTTCCACATAGGATGGTTTCTAAAGTCTGGTAGGTCACCTACTGCTGTCATGACTCTGGAGAAATACTCCATGGCCAGCACAAACAATGGAGGAGACATAGGGTCCCCCTACCTCAAGCCCATTTGTCCAAAAAAGAATCCACAACTTTCTCCATTGACTCTTACTGAGAACACTGATGTTGATACACATAGCATAATCAGCTTAACAAATTTATCAGGAAATCCATATCCCATTAGGACCCTCTCTAAGAAATCTCATCTCACCATGTCATAGGCCTTTTTGAGGTCTATTTTCATCATACACCTAGGTGAAGCATTTGCTCTATTGTAATGCCTCAAAAGGTCATGACAAATTAGAAAATTATGAACTAGGGACCTATTTTTGACAAATGCAGCTTGGTTTTGAGCCACCAGGTCTGATACTGCCCCTTTCAGCCTTTTGCAGATCATTTTAGAAATACATTTATAAAAGACATTACAACATGAAATATGACTGAATTGAGTTACATTACTTGGGCTGTTCACTTTAGGAATAAGAGCAATAATAGCTGCATTTAGCTGCTTTAATAGTTTACCTGATTGGAAGAAGTCCACTACTGCATTAGTCACATCTGCTCCCACTATACTCCATCATGCTTTGAAAAACTCACTTCCAAACCCATCAGGTCCCGAGCTCTTGATGGATGATATGGAGAACATTGGATGTTTGACTTCCTCACCTTTGTATCCCTGTAGTAGTTGTACTTTCCTCCCTAGGTTTAATGTTTTCCCCTTAGCTATGAATCCTGCAATTATAGACACTTTTATTTCTGGACATCTTCCCAATAGATTGTTATAATACTTCACAAAGGCTTCAGCAACTTCTACAGGTTGTTTGCAAATCTGGCCATCTTCATCCTCTACTTGCAGCACCATTTGTTGCAGTTTCCTATGCTTTAGAATAGCATGGAAATATCTATTATTGTCATCACCTAACTTGATCCAGTTGACTTTACTTCTCTGTTGAATGAAGTGTTCAGCTGTATAAGATGACTTTACTTGTCAGGTGTTAGGTGCATCAGTTCCTGAGCTTGATGCAGCTAACTTCTTGCTATGTTAGATTCCTCTACTACATGTGCAAATGATGTTTTATGAAGCTTTCTGAGCTGACCTTTCAACAACTTCAATTTCTGCACCACTTGAAACATATGGAACCCCTGCACCTTTGTTTCCCAACCTCCTGCAACTATTGCTAAGAAATAGCATTACAGAATTAAAATGCCTTCTTTGGTTTGTATGTCGCCTCAAAACTCAGCACCAAGATAGTTCTATGGTCACTTATCCCCTCTGGCAAATAAGTGGGTATGCATTCTAACATCTGTTCAAGCCATTTCTCATATATAAAAACCCAATCTATCTTTGAGTAAACTCTTTCCTTCTCTTGTCTATCATTCCATGAGTACCTTCCCCATTGTTTGGCAGTTCAACTAGACCACAGTTTTCCATGCATTCACTAAAATCCATAATATCCCCCACTGTAAGAGAATTACCTCCTATTCTATCACTAGTATGTAAAACTACATTAAAATCCCCCACTACACTCTAGGGGGCTACAAAGGAATTACTGATAGACCTTAATGTACTCAAAAAACCAAATCTTTCCTCTTTGGTGTTGTGAGCATACACACAGGTCCACCAGAACAAACATTGTTTAGGCAAGAATCTCACCTTGCAAGTTATTTATTGATCTGAATAACTCAGGGGCTCTACTACATACAGATCAGGTCTACAGCAGACAACCACCCGACCATTGTAGTGCTCCCTCAAGTTATGGACATAATCCCATCCTGGTAACATCCTGCTTAGTACAGTATTTACTACATTCTCCTTAAGTTTAGTTTCTACCAATCCTATCAAGCCAACTTCCATCTCATTGCAGAGGAGAGATACCTCATTATGCTTATTGAGGCCATTGAGGCCTCTTACATTCCAGGTAATGATTCTAACCATGTCCAAAGAAAAGTATAACAGTACCTCCCTCATTGACACTCACTGCTCTAACACCATTATGCTGGTATGCTCCCTCAATTGTCAGTGCATTAAATATGTTTCCAACAGGAATCTGCCCCTTTACTATGAATCTTTGGTATTCCTCCCACCTTTACCATGGGAGAGTTCCCAGCCTTCACTGTCATGTACAACCTCTTTCTGCTTATCTTTTGTGTTCCTGACTTCCTTCCCATTAACATTCATCACTTCAATATCCTTATGGATCACTATGCCTTTTGTGCCCTGGTTTTGGTTGCCCTGAACTTGCTGAGGATTTGTACTCTGGTTTTGATTACCCTGACCTTGCGGTGGTTTTTCCCCCTTATTTGTTGCCTTGCTTCCTTCTACATTCCACTCTATTGGTTTTCTAGTGTTATCTATCTTTTCCTTATTCCTCCTACACTCCTTACTTGCATGCCTATATTTCTTACATACTTCACACACAATTGGTTTCCAATCACATTGAACTCTCTGTTCAATCAGAGCCCCTATTTCATTCCTAAACATAATTGAATCTGGAAGTTCTGAGTTAACTATCACTTCTACCAGTAGCTTTGCAAAGTTCAGACCATTCTTCTTCTCCGTGCTTTCGTCCACCATAAGTGGCTTCCCTATCAGACTCCCAATATTACTTAGCCCACTCATACTCCAATATTTGAAGTCCAGACCAGGTAGTTTGATCCAGATTGGGACTGTACACATTTCCTCCTTATTAAACTCCATATCCGGGGACCATGCCTTAACTATAAAGGGCTTATTATCAAAGTGGTAAATTCCACCTTGTAATACTGCCTCTTTACCCTCCATTGTTTCAAATCTCACCAATAATACCCCATTTTTTAAAATTACTATTTTGTTGATTCTATGCTTTGCCCACAGCCTCTGAACATATCTATTCAAAACAGCAAACGAGGATAACCTCCCAGAACATAACAGGAAGACAGCCTAGAGGGTAGACAGCCCGTTGACAGGACAACATGACAAAAGGTGTGCAACCAAAATGAAAGAATGATAGGCAACCCTGCATGGAAAGATTCACAGCTCAATACAAAAGGAGTATACAGCCCGACGTGACAAGCACACTTTTAAAGGACGAAAAACAATGGACATACAATCCGGCGTCATACTGGCAAGATTGATCCAACAACAGTTCAGCATGACAAAGCAACTACCTCATGACGAGAAGCACTTAGCAAATGGACATCCCCCAGAGAAGAGGCACACATTCCCTAGCATTGAGCACTTGAAAGCGGACCTGATATGAACCAAACTACGCGGAAGTAACATGAAGTAACGGAAGCGATAAAGTAAACACACAACGAGAAAATAGGGGATGGAGAAGGACAGAAATAGAAGAAAGAAAGGATATTCGATTCAAACAAGATTGAATATCCGAGAGAGAGAAAGAAACTTGAACCTATCGAGGATCCATACTAGGATGACATCCACTCGGTTCCAAGTAAAGGAGTCCGTGAAGCCTCGGGCTTTCACTAGATAAGGCTCGGCCTAATCTATCTCTATCCTCAATCAAAAACTAACTAAATGAAATAAAGAGCTAAGGGAAGCTTATATAGTTTTCCCATACACAAGTGTAAAATGACTAGAAAGCCCCTAAGCCTAATAAATGGACAAAAATGCCCTTTCAGCTAATTTTGGAACGCTGCTGGGCTATTCTTCACCGCGATCGCGCCTTGCACCTCGCGATCGCGCAGAGCAAGTTTTTCCATCATCGCGATCGCGACCCTCCTCTCGCGATCGCGCAGCATAAGCAGTTTCCAGAAATCAGTAAGCTTGCATCTTGGTCTTTTGGCCATCTCTTGACTGTACTCTTGGTCTCCAAGCTCTCTTTGAAGCCTTCCAAGTCCCGCATGTTGAGCGTAAACTCTCCACGGCTTTGGATACCAATCCGGATTGTATCATTCTCCCCTTCTTAAAAAGATTTCGTCCTCGAAATCAAGCCAACAAGACCTACAAGCAAGGCAAAGACAACGAACTTCCTACTCCAAGAGTAGGTTAGTGCTTAAAAGTGTGTAAAACACACTCTTATGATAGAGCCAAGCATCAATAACAAGTAAAAAACTTATGTCTCTAAAGGAAACAACAAGTACTTGACTCCAAAGAAAGATGCATCCAACACAAGAACAAGCAAAGAGATCAATAGGATATGGAACATGCAAGATATAGCAATCAAATTCCCTATGACCCCTAAGCGTATGACCAACACACCAAGATTTCAAATCAATATTATCACAATGTGACACATTGGCTTTGGCATGCTTAACACTCAAGGTGTGATCAACATAGGGAATAGAACACTCAAAATAATTCAAGCAACAACTAGCATCAAATACTCCACTCCCCTTCTTAAGAGCACTCTCACACACACCAAGAGATAGCTTCTCACCTAAAAAATCACCTCCAAGACAATCCTCCTCACTAGACAAGCTCCCAAGGGAGGTCTCAAACAATGGATTATCCATAGAGCTAAGCTTCCCATACCATGGAGGTTCAAGCTCACACTCTCCTCTAGTTGAATGCATATTACCACCTCTTTCAAAATCCCCTTCAAACATAGGGTTAGTGAAGACAAGTTCACCACCCATCAAAGGTGAGGCATCCCAACTAGAATCATCATCCACACTTGAGGAGTCATTGAATACAATTCGATCCATCTCATCCACTAGGGACTCCTCAAGGTCACCATCAACCTCACTACAACAAATAGATCCACCATAGGCAATGACATCCATAAGGGTATGATCATACAACTCATCTACCCCTTTATCAAAGATTGGTGGTGTGTCATAAAAAGGGTAACAAGCAAGGTCAGCTACAACATCTTCACTAAAGAGAGGTTCAATGAAAACTGAGCTCACATCATGATGTGGCTTATCAACTCTCTCAATTAGTGGTTCACATTCACACACAAGTTGACCATTTGACTCTACACTAGTTGCAAACACATTGTAATCATACAAATCACCAACTAGCATAGAGTTTTCACCAACAATATCACAAAACAAGGAAGTAACATGTTCAAGGGAAGAACTTTCACATACCTTTGAGTGGCCATCTTGCTCACTCAATGAACTTGAAGTGACATGAATTGTTCCTTCACCTTGAAGCTCACATTTTAGATCTTTTTCACCTTGCCTTTCCACATTGGAACATGATTGAAGCTCCATTGGTTTGCCTTCAAGAGTACCTACACAAGAGCTCACACAAGTAGAAGAAAACGATAAAGGGTTAGGGTTAGAATAAGGGGTGTCCTCACTCTCAATGATTCTTTTTCCCTCTTTCTTTTCCCTCATTTTCTTTTCAAGGTCGGGTGTAGATTAGGGTGGTGACATCCACTCACATCACTCAACACATCCTCTCCTTTTTCCACTCGAGGAATGTCACCGGTCACTCCCTTACTCCTCTCAATCTTTTGTCTCTCAAATTTGGGTGAATTGGGACAAGGCCCAAGAATGCCCATAGTTGGAGTAGGTGGACTTTTAACATCAACCCGGAATCTAAGACTTAGAGGCTCATCACTTGAAGTCTCCTTCTTCTTTGTTGGTGAACCACTTGGCTTTGAAACTTGTGGGTTCGGGTTCACCTTGTTGACACTTGTCAACTCCTTTCTAGCACTTGTCCTTCTTCCCTTTTCTAGCATTCCAAAGTAACATTCTTTGACTTTCATTGGAGGTGTGGCACCAAGAGTAAACTTTTGGTCTAGTAAAGTGAAAGCATGCCTCCCAAGCTTCTCACTATACTTGGCATTTCTAGCAAGCTTCCATGGTTTTCCCAACAACAAGTGACAACCTTTTGTGTCGTAGAAAATATAAAGAAAAGGCTCGACGCAGAAAAAGGTCCATGCCCCGATGAGTTGTCCGGGGTATTGTGGGCAATGTAAACCACAGAGAAAAACAGCACCGGTGAAACTCCTTTCTCCCTCGCTTATTGGATGGATTCACTAGTTCCCATGGAAGTTGGTGAACCCAGCCTTCAATATTCTCATACCACCGAAGATGCAAACCAACTAGCTATGCGCATAGAGTTGGACTTACTTGAAGAAAAGAGGGAACTAGCTTTGATTCGGCTAGAAGTGCAGAAAAGACAAATCGAAGGGTATCTCAAGTTTGGTGATTATGTGTTGAAAGCTTCGAATCAATCAACCAAGGAGAAGAATGTTGAGAAATTCTTTGCGAATTGGGAATGACCCTACAAAGTCAAAGCAATCGTTGGAAAGGGATCTTATCAGCTGGAGAATTTGAAAGGCGAACCCGAACCCATGAATTGGAATATTTCCAACTTAAAGTTGTACTGCTTCTAACATCGTGGTACATTGCCCATTGTCAATAAAATTTCACTACAGCACCGAGCCGCAAACGCTCTTATGCTTGGGTTGAAAAACTCTAACTAACCCCTTATTTTTTCTTTGGTTGACCTTTTTTAAGGAAGTGGAGGGAACAAATAGAGTACTCGGGTCTTATTCGAAGTTCACACCCGAACACTGGGGGGATGCGAGAGATTGGGTGCAGTCAAGTTCGACCCGAAGCCCTTCATATCGAGAACTAGCTATTCAAGCACTGGGGACTGTCGCTCGATGAGTAGCTTAGTACTTTGTATTTTCCGCCCGTTAGTGGTGTTATTTTGAAATTTGCCTAAGTCTCCTTTCGACTAGATTTCATGTAAAAGCCAACCTTGGCCTGTTATTATCATCGAAGGAATGAACTTGATTCAAAATCTCTTTGTTTCTGCGATTTTATCTATCAAAGATATACTATTTGACCGAAGTCATTCTTTCATGCCATGGCTCGGTGAATAAGACATCGCTCCAAACAAGCATCGGTTTATTATAAGTTATAAAGCCTTGCAAGTAAAAATTATCCTATTTGTTTAGTTGAAAATTTCTAAGGCAAAATAAAGGCTAACACTTAAAGATAAAAAATGAAATTCGTTAACACAAAGCCCGAAGGTTTCTAAACATCATTGAATTAGGCGCGAAGGCTGCAGAGGGTGTTTTTAAAAACAGGCTCAACGGCCAAGACAAAAACAAAAGTCTGGAAAGAAAAAGCTAAGTTTGGGGATCCCCTTCCCCCTCGGAAGTGCCCTCCTCAGTGCTCGCCCCGCTATCATCATCATCCTCGGATTCCCCATCATCTGAGCCCTCAGTTGAGAAAAGCTCGTCAACAATCATATTAGCTTCGGCGGCATCACATTGCGCCTTAGCATTTTCTTCATCCAGAATAATCTCTCAGGCATAACCTGCACAAGAGCTTCAAGCCAAGTCTTGACCACGGCCCATGCTTCTTCGATCTTCGCCCTAGTGGCCTTAACTTTGGCTCACTTTTCAAGGTCTGCAATCTTCCCCCGAAGCCGAGCAACCTCGCCTGCAAGCGCTGGAACTCAGCTCACTCGACTTTCCAACCCTTGGAGCTTAGCCGTGTACTCCTTCAATTTATCACAATACTTTTGGCTATTTTCGAGGAGCTCAGCCTTGACAAGAGATACATCGGCATGAAGTCGTTCGATCTCCAAATTCAGCCCCATCTATTCAGTTACAAAGCCATCGTTCATCACTTGCAACCGAACCTCAGAGGCAGCAACAGCCTCGCGCCTATCCGATTCGAACTTTGCAGCAGCTTCGCGAGCTTGCTCTAACTCAAGGTTTGATGCAGCCAACTGGGAGTGCAGCTCAGAGATTTGAGCCAAGTATTTCTTCTTTTGGCCTTCCCAAACATTCTTCACATTTTGAAGCTGCTCAGCTCTTTCACGCTCCAACTGCACAGTTTTCAGTGTGAGGACAAGCCTTTGAGAAATAAGTGTTAAGAGTCAGACACCGAATGAGTAACTTGAAAGGAAAACTAAAATATAAGTAAAAATTACACGAACAACAGAAGGAGCTGAATTACCCATCAACCTCATTGGGCTGAATTGCTCAAGTATTTTCTCTTCTATTGGCCAAACCAGAGCTTCGAGGCCCATGATATCGTACTTGTTGCAATCTAACAAATTAGAACTGGTGGAAGCCTCTAACTTCCTCAAGATATTCACCGGAGAAGGATTCTCAGAAGGTTCGTTACAAGCTCGAAACATGTTGGAGACCAAGCCTTCACTAACGTTGGCCTTGCCTTTTGCCTTGGTAGCAGACTGATCCGGCTCCTCGAGGTTAATCCTCTCAGTTTCTTTGGGTGCCTCGGGGACTGCCTGAGGGACCACTTCAGGAACGGTCTCAGGTATCTCCTCACTAGATTCGTTGACTAAACCTCGGCGTCGTTCAGCCACAACTTCGGAAGCCTGAGCAGTAGTCACTTCTATTCGGGGCTGCTTCGCCTTGGTTAGCCTTTTCGAAACTGCCTTTTCCTCTTTGAATCTGTGGGAGGGGAAGAATAAAGCTTATAGACAAAAGAGGAAGAAAGATTCGAAACGCAGAAAAATCGACCAATAAGGATGTCGTCGCCTTTTGAGGTCCCCTGCCCCGGGGAGCCTATCAACTTTTTCTCTTCGGCGAGCTGCTTCACCAAGCTCGCCATCTTACCGACACCTTCCTTGGCATCAGTTACTGTCTTTTCCTTTTTCTCTTTCTTTTTTCCTTTTTTTAATCTCCCTTTTTTCTTCATTTTCTTTTTCCTCCCCTTCGGCTTCTTTGGTTGCCTTGTCAGTCAAAGATTCTTACGGTGATTGATAAAAAAGCCACAACGTGATGACTCACTCACCGTGCCTTTTTACACGCCCAGTTATTATCCTCCTTGGCAACTATCAACATCCAAGCTCTGATGGGACGTGTCCGAACTGCCATAATTGCCTTCACCCATATGAGCAGACCACTCGGAGGGGGTGACTGGAACTTTGTTGTATACACATGAGAATAGATCGGTGAAAAGTTGGTTACCAAAGTAATCAAAAGGGAAGAGTTAAGGCAAAAAATTTATGTTGGGCATTCCACACTTCAGGAGAGCTAGGGTCAGCCGATAACAGACTTATTGGTGTAAGAATATAGCGATCACACCAGCCTCGGTCGCCATGATCCTCACTCTTGCTTAAGATATAGTATTGACCTCGGTTGTTCAAGGCCACAACCCCCGCTTTATGGATGTAGGATAATGAAGAGCGATCAGATGATGAAAGGTAAAAGGCAACCCTGCCTTTTGGCTTAGAAAATCAACACTTTGGACAATCCTCCAGACCCCGGGACCCAATTGTGCTAGGCACATGTTATATGTTCGGCAGGAGGTATCTATTATTCGGTGGACTGGTATAGTGAAACCTAATGTAAAGGGGTAAGTGTAGACAAAGAGTACCCCGGTACATGATTGGAGACACAACTGTTTGGGGCAGGAACCAAAATTTCCATTTCGGGCCCCTACTTACAATCTTCCCAAACCACCTTTGCTAGGTCTTCGGTTATCAAACTCGGTGTTGCCTGCACTGCACATTCCTATTCAACCCGCGCTGAGTGTCTGATTGATTTTTTACCCTAAAATCTCTTTTTGTTCTTGAAGTCCGAAGGGATAACCAGATGAGGTTCGATCTCTTGATCCATGAGGATTTTCTTTTTTCTAGATTTCCTTGAGGGACTAGCTTCGGTTTTAGATCTGGTTTTACCAGTCACCTCAGTACCATCTTCCTTGTTGCTTACTTCCTCAACATCAGCGACGTCATCATCACCTACGTCAGCATTGTTGTCGCCCTCGACGTCGTCGCCATCATCACTAACCGCTCTCTCAAATTTATAACACCCAGTGGTGGCTTTACGCCACCGGGAACCACTCGCCTGGGATGTTGCTTCGTCATCGTCGCTCGTCCGAGTGACGATCTTAAGGGGTTTTGTAACGTTCACCAGTTCGTCGCCAATGATCATGGTGGTGGGGTTTAAGTTTTTCTCCCCAGAATCACTAGAACCTTGGATGGAGTTTGTTGCAGATATGATTGAAGACTGAAAAGGCAATGATTTCTTGGATATTTGAAGGAACAAATTAGGAAGAAGATGGATCGAAATTCTTATTTGGTATTGAAATTTCTTTTTTCTACTGTTGCCGAGTGATCACAAGTAGGAAGTGATCACTCAAGTGGATGTATATATAGAGGAAAACCCATCATTATAGTAATGTTTGGAAGCCCAACAGAAACGGCGCGACCGTTCGATGCCAAGCAACGAACGCCACATTTCACTTAGCCGGAAGTTGAAGTGATAGACATCATTTTGAAACCCTTGGCGAATATTTAGCCATGTCATTCTCCCGCTCAAATTCATTCCATTCCTCGGAAACTCTGGCACTTGCCCAAGGAGTGGGGGGCATATCTGTATTGTGTGAAAATTGGCACACGTACGTGGCACTTCGGGGTCTCGGTTTAAAATATACTGAACAGATGTTTCTAAGCCAGAGCTCAAGGCAAGCAGTGAGAATGCCGAATCATCAACCAATACCATAATCCACAGAATACCTCGGTGAATGACTACCTCATTCGAACTATCAGTTAGCCCATATTTACGAGGTCAACAACTAGAGCCTCGGTGGATTGCCCAGCTCCAGCGGGAAAACCGCCCACGATCTCAGCCACTAGCTCCACTTCCAAAGATGTGGAACATAAGTAGATCAGTGGTCGAACATGGGGGAAATAGCTTGTGTTTACTCATCTATAAATAACACTTCATTTTTATATTGTAATCATCTAGAAATATATACCAAAACTCTGCCAAAATTTATACTCATTATCAATATTGGAATTTACGTCTTTATTATTCATTTATTCACTCAGTTTTGTTGTGTCATTTCAACTTTGATACTTGGCATTTCTTGTAAACCCATTCCAAATTCGATTTGTTGTCCTAAATTGATTCAAGCCAATGCAAGAAATAAGACGAAGTCGACTCTTTGGACACAATGAAATGCATCCTGGCATTTAAACACAAGAAGTAACGTTCAAATCACGAAGAGATTACAACTTCTGTTCTCCATGTAGTTCTCCATATATCTATAATGGCGCCGCAGAATTTTGGTCAAGGGGACTAAAAAAAAATTATTGTACACGAGACTCGAACTAAAGGCGGCCGCAGGATTTTGGTCAAAGGGACTAAAAAAAGTTAATTTTTGTACATGAGACTCGAACTAAAGGCCTAAGAAAAATATAAAAAAAAAAATACTAAAGACCTAAAGCATAAGTTTGATACCCCTTTAATACTATGCTAGATAATCTCTTATTGTCAAAGGGACTCAAAACTAGTATCTATCCATATAAAAAATATTTTTTTGCTTGTATTTGCAGTGTAATTTTTCGACGAAAGGGTAACAATTGGTACCCCTTCATTAACGGTAGGTCTGCCCCTATATTTTATATATATATATATATATATATATATATATATATATATATATATATATATATATATATATATATATATATATATATATATATAAGCATGTCATAGGAAAACCACAAATGATTTTACCTTAATATTCTTTGAAAATTTAAATATACCAAATTCCTAATTAAAAAGAAAACAAAAGAAGAACCTAACGCATATTCAGTATTTACGTTCCTCTTGGAATAGTTGCCATAAGTACAAAAAGGTTCATAACCACCTTACACCTATTCATGTTGGCCTTCTCAATGCTTTCTATAGAGTGCACAAACTATGATTTTTACCTAAAAAAGAACTAATAATTTTCTCATAAGCGAAGGGAAATATACCTTAGACGACACTTGAATAATGCACAAAGAAACAAAAGTCCTACCAACACTGGAGAAGCAACAATTCATCCGACAACAAGAGTATGGATATTTGTTCCACTTTTCACCATATTTTGCTATTGATCTGTTTTCTAAAACTATGACTTCCCAAATTGAATCCAACCACATAAACCCTTATTTCGTCTTGGAAGACTTGGATTATTAATGTTAGTTTGAATAACTTTGACAGTTGAACCAATTGTGTCAGACTATGATGACACTGAAATTGTGTTCGAATACTATATTTGTATTTGAAGCATGTAAAAAATTGCCATGGCTTGAATTTGTGTCATGACAATATATTTTGTAGTTGTTAATAAAAGAAATGTAATTTGAGGAACAAATATGCTAGGATCTGTATGTTATTCGCTTATTATCTTCTAATAAGTTCCTTCCAACATCACATGCTTTAATTTTATTTTCGCATGTGTTGTAAAGCTATTTATTTATTTTAAGGCCAGATCTCTGATTAATAGTTGCACTTTTGATTTTGAAACTGGACAAATGGAGGCATATATGTCTTAGGAATTTCTTATTTAGCTTCACTTCCCATAGGTATGCTACGGATATTAAACTGTTAGATGTCTGCACTTTCGATAATGACCAAAACAGAAATAGATGAAGTAGAAAAATTCCAAGCCAACAGTATACACTGCCTGTCCTTAAGAAATCTAATTCCCTCACAGTTACCCAAGATTTATGGATTAATTTCTCCCAGGATAGAATGGAATTATACTCACTGTGATAGTGGTAATTCAAATCACAGCGAACAGCGAACTCAAATAATGGTAGAAATCACACTGACTCAGAACTTACTTTTGTTTTGAAAACAAATGCAAAAGGTAATGAGAGAGAGAGAGTATGAAATTTTTTTGGATGAACAAAATGAGGCAAATTTCCTCTCTATTTATAGCCACAAGATTTGGAATGAAAAGGCATGAAGGTGTCTTTTCATTTTTGGATTAAGTGGTTGTTCATGAAAGGCAGCCTTCAAGGTAGCTGTTCAAAGAAAAGCACCATTTTATGAGAACAAGAAACGTTGGTGTAATTTTGATTAGTAGCCAATTTTGGACGCGCTCATTGGGGACTATCCACCGTTTCAAATTTCATTGAAGAATAGCCAAAAATTCATGCGCGCACTTAAGCTCCATTAGCGTTGGAAAAATATCCCAGACTAGTCCCATAACAAAATACTGGGGCTTTGAACAAAACTTGTTCAAAGCCCCAGTATTTTGTTATGGGAAGCTTCAGTCCCCATAACAAAATGCTGGGGCTGTGAACTAAACTAGTTCACAGCCCCAACATTTTGTTATGGGACTGAAGCTTTATACCAAGTCCCATAACAAAATAATGGGGCTTTGAACAAAATTTGTTCAAAGCCCCAGTATTTTATACTGGGGTTAGTTCACTAAAGCTTCCCAGTATAAGTAGTGAGGCTTTGAACAAAACTTGTTCAAAGCCCCAGTATTTATACTGTGATTTGTCCGAAAGTGGCTAGTCTTCAAACAGTTTTGCATCGCTGGCTAGTATTCATTTAATGCGGTCAAAACAGGCTGTATGACTAAATTTTTATGAAACGTTGGCAGCCATATGCCCTTTGGGATATTTGCATAACTAGTCCAGATTTTATTCCGTTACAAAAACGACCCCAATTCAAATATTAATATAATATATTAATATTTAAAAAATATTCCCTTCATTTTCCATTCACACCACTTTACCTTCCTTCCAAACCCAAAAATCCCCCACATGAATGGGAAATGGCTATATGAAGAAAACATGCAGAAAACTGTGTGATCTGCAAGTAAGAATTAATTGCATCTGGATAAGTGGGTTTCCCTTTGAACTTTCCGTGGTAAACATATATCGGATATACTCGGTCAATCGGTAGATTTGATATCTTTGAGCCGTCGAACTTTGGTGTATACCTAGACAACATATGTCACACAATTAATCCTTGTCCATTTTTGGTTCTCATTGTTGTGTTCGTTTCAGCCATGAACATCGTCTGGTTCATGAGTGCGTAGAGAATTGGCCTTACAGAATTCTCCTTGAAGTGGCTTCCACTTCACACTCACATAGGTGATTTCTAAATGTGTAATCCAGTAGATCTACACTGTTTGACAAACCCCGTATCAAACTTTGATAATCATGAAAAAACGTCTTTAACGTTTTATCCTTGGTACTAAACATTGTCTTATTAAGAGAACGGGTTGAGTTGTTTAAAAATGTTGGAGCGGTCGTACATAACTTTGTTTGAGCTCCTTGAACCTAGATCTTGGGATCTCCAGTCTTCTAGGTAGAGTTACCACCATGACGACTTGTCCTCGGCCATAGTCTCATTCTCTTCGATGACCTCTACTACCTCTCTAATTAGCCTTTTGTTAGCGGATCCGACACATTATCACTTGACCTTACAATATCAATATTGATAATCCCCTAGAGAGTAGTTGTCAAATGGTTTTATGTCTTCATTGTACGTAACGATTTCCCATTATACATATTGCTCCCAACCCTTCCTATTGACACTTGACTATTGCAATGTATGCAAACCGCTGTCAACGGCTAGAGCCAAAATTGAATATCTTCCAAAATTTTGGAGCCCTTAAATTTTTTCACTGTTTAATCTTGCATCACCATCAATAGCTGGAAATGGTTGCATCAGTTGTGGCCACAACCTTTTAACGCTCAATTTATTTCTCAACATTCCTACCTTGCTATTTATTTGATGCTCAAATTATAGAACTTTCAATCATTATACAAATCCAACTCGATATGGATTTTATAATTATCATTGCTTGGTTCACCGCATAAATCCAACTTGATATGGATTTATTATTAATATATAGGTTGGTTTATATCGCTTTATAGACCAATACATACATCCATTTATGAATGATCATTTCTACAAAGGTTATCCTCCAACCAACACATCTATTCATAAGTGACACTATCTCATGAAAGAACACAACCTTTGTAGAAAGGTACAAACCAACCATCGTATTGGTAGTTTCACTGATTAGTCATCACTAAGATGAACACGTTGTTAATTCACAGACTACCATATCAATATCCATAGAGAATTCATGGGGTTTCGAGAAAAAGAATCATATCTAATTCTTCTAAATAATACAGACACTAAGTCTAATTATGCATGCACCAAACGCCCCCACATTTCAAAATAATTTCTATTTCATATTCATAGAACTCAAATTCACATATAAGTATTATATATCACATGTATATATAATTTATAGTGACGACAAAGTTTTTGTTCATAAATAAAACTTTATATGGGTGTTCCTTTTTCCCAATTAATGAATGACTTTTGATTTTGGCAAATCAATTTTAACAATGCTACAAGGCTAAGTCATCCAGCAATACAAGAAATATTTCATAAATTTGTCAAAGGCATTAAAAAACCAAGATGCCCTCTCAAAAGAACGAAGACACGAAGTCCTCTTCATTCGTACAATGTTCAACCATTGTGTCTATTGCAACAGTACGCCTTTCTTCAAGTAAAACTCAAAGTAATGGCATCGTTCAAGGGGTATTCAGGCAGCAGTTAGTGCAATCTTATAAACAATCTACATGGCTTGTGCATTTAAATTATTAGTCCAACTTCGTCGATTATGATGGACAAGAAATGGAAAACTCTCATTCGCCATTGCTTACTTTGTTCAAGCATAAAGCAAATCCTTATTTGCATCATTCATAGAACCATGTAGCAAGAATCACAAAGATTCTCCTTTTTCCAAATGGATGTTCATATTAACAGTGTAGAGGTATGAAACTCTATCCGTAGGCATAGAGTCACTGCCTTGATGTGATCATTTTCTTGCCAAGTTGTATCAAGCTAGGTAGTAATGTACTTGCACCGCATGGAAAAAGACTCAAATACTGTATCCATAGATTTCAATATAGCACTCAAGATACTACTGTCTTCAAGTATTCCATGAAGAAGAAAAACATACTCCTCTGTGAGATAAAAGATCCAAAAAGGGATCTTGACAATAACATCAACTTTTTAATCTCTAAACCAAATTTAAAAGTACAGTGAAGATTTTATATCGTCAAACTGATTTAACGTACAGTGAAATTTTTTATATCTTCAAACTGCAAATAAAAATATAAATATTTTAATAATCCGGAAGTTTTTAATCTTCTGAACGGATTAAACACACAATAATTTTAATAATCCGTTGAAGTATTTAAATCTTCAAAACGGAATATTAAATTTGGAGTAGAAAATCTTTTCAGATTTTATTCTCCACAACAGTTTGGAGTAGAAACTCTTTTCAGATTTTAGTCTGCACAAACAATCTATTATCGATTAGCAGACCAAAATACAAGTTAGATTTCTTAAGATTGTTAGATGTCTGCACTTTCGATAATGACCAAAACAGAAATAGATGAAGTAAAAAAATTTCAAGCCAACAGTATACACTGCCTGTCCTTAAGAAATCTAATCCCCTCACAGTTACCCAAAGTTTGTGGATTAATTTCTCCCCGGATAGAATGGAATTATCCTCACTGTGATAGCGGTAATTCAAATCACAGTGAACAGAGAACTCAAATAATGGTAGCAAATCACACTGACTCAGAACTTACTTTTGTTTTGAAAACAAATGCAAAAGATAATGAGAGAGAGAGAGAGTATGAAATTTTTTTGGATGAACAAAATGAGGCAAAATGTCTCTCTATTTATAGCCATAGGATTTGGAATGAAAAGGCATGAAGGTGTCTTTTCATTTTTGGATTAAGTGGATGTTAATGAAAGGCAGCCTTCAAGGTGGCTGTTCAACGTAAAGCACCATTTCAAGAAACGTTGGCAGCCATATGCCCTTTGGGATATTTGCATAACTAGTCCAGATTTTATTCCGTTACAAAAACGATCCCAAATCAAATATTAATATAATATATTAATATTTAATAAATATTCCCTTCATTTCCCATTCACACCACTTTACCTTCCTTCCAAACCCAACATAAACTACTTGTGATCATACATAATGAAGGAAAAAGACGCGCAATAGCGGAAAAAATGCAGGGTTCACCTCACAGGATGCAACAGTTCAACATTTTGCTTGCTTTTTTTTAAGAGTTCACTGTCGTATGCCTTCCTAGTCTGCGCCATTGCAGTCCTCTGTTAACATATGTTATTCACATAAATAGGTATATCACTTATCAGCAAAATA
This sequence comes from Petunia axillaris subsp. axillaris, assembly GCA_029990575.1. Classification (NCBI taxonomy): domain Eukaryota; kingdom Viridiplantae; phylum Streptophyta; class Magnoliopsida; order Solanales; family Solanaceae; genus Petunia; species Petunia axillaris. The sequence goes on from JARKNS010000003.1 coordinate 26,305,344, forward strand.
GAAAATAAAAATGGCATCCCTTAGCTTCTATTGTTTTATTTGCATGTTATGTATGTTTCCCTTCACCCATGCACATCATAAATCATATATAGTTGTCACTGGCGGATGTAGAGTATTGTATGCGGGTTCGATAGAATCCAGTAGATTTGGCGCGGGCAGTGTATTTGAGTTAAAAATATTACTAAACATGTACAAAAATCAAGTCGAGAACTCAGTTACTTATTCTTGAAATTATTACTATAAAATTTAGAATCCATAAGGTTCAAATTCTGAATCAACCTCTGATAATTGTTTACATAAAGCTTGATTACTAATATTTCGGGGAGGAAACATTGGAGGGATGCTTATTCAAGTACTAGAGAAAGAAGAAGATATCATCATAAAACAAGGTGCACAATATAGGGAGAGCTTCGTGAGGGAAGAAAATGGATGCAAAATATGAAATTTTTTCCCAAGTACATGCTTCAGTAACTATAGATATTTATTATTCCGATATTTATATGTTAGTTGTCTTAATTGTATATTGATTGATGTTCATGTCTATTACCTTAACACAATTTTTCCTTCATTAATAGATAGTTTATAATTATATGATTTAGTCTATCAATCCTACTTGAAAATTACACAGGAGAATGATATATAGTATTTAAACTCTGTGATATGAAAATCAAAGACACAAATGGAAAGACAAGAATTAAAAGTAAGACCCAATTGATTTAGAGAAGAATTAAGAAAATTAATTAGGAAAATATTAACCTAATAATCCCCCTTAATCACCTAAACAAAAGAACCCTAACTATTTGATCCTCAATTAGCTAAGCTAATTGCAAATCAAGGACAATAATGAGCTCAAGCAAACAAGCTTAGCCAAATCCTCACAATTATCAATATTCATCAAAACTAGGTCTATTAATGACTTTGGGAAGTATTTATACATTGGCAAATGCCTTAATTAACCCTTAACAATGGGCTTTCAAGTCATTAGCCACTGGTGGGCTTCCTGAGGCTCGTCTCAGGCGATCGCGCAGTGATGATTGCTTTCGCGCTGAGCTTTAATTTGTGTCCACGCCATCGCGGCTATGGTCACGCGATCGCGCAGGCAAACCTTCAATCTGCCTCTTGCACGATCGCGTCTGTGGACGCGTGATCGCGCAGCTCTGCATTTTCAATCCCACGCAATAGCGTCTGACACTCGCGATCGCGTAGTTCTTTTCCTTTGCCTTCCGCGATCGCGTCTGTGTACGCACGATCGCGATGAGCATTTTCAGTTCCAGAGGCAGTAAGCATGCAAAACTGCCGTGGAACCTCCAACACTTGCCCAATTAGCTCCAGCTGTGTGAACATTGCCTGTAGCTGTTGCAATTTCCTAGCTTGGCTCCTTGTGAAGGGCTTGGATGAGCGTCGGGTTGCATCATTCTCCCCGTCTTGAAAAGAATCCGTCCACGGATTCACTTGATCTTTGACCTCGAAGGGAGACAAGTCACACACATTGAACGTGTTGTGCACTTGGTAATCGCTTGGCAAGTCCACCTTGTACGCGTTGTCATTACGGCGTTCAAGGACTTGGAAGGGGCCGTCGCCTCTAGGCATCAATTTGCTCGTCCTCTTGTTTGGGAACCTATCCTTCCGGAAATGAACCCACACCCAATCATCGGGCTCAAAAATGATCTTCTTCCTTCCTTTGTTTGCCTTCTTGGCAACTTCTTGAATTTTGTTCTCAAGTTGTTTCCTTACTTGCTCATGAAGAACCTTCATCTCTTGAGCTCTCACCTTGGCATCTAAGCTTAAGACAACATCACTAGACAAAGGCGTAAGATCCAAGGGGGTAAGGGGATAAAAACCATACACAACTTCAAAAGGTGTCATGTAAGTAGATGTGCGCATAGTCCTATTATAAGCAAATTTAATCAAAGGTAGATGTTCTTCCTAAGAAGCTAGTTTCCCCTTAACCATAGCCCTAAGCATGGCACCTAAGGTTCTATTAACAACCTCGGTTTGGCCATCGGTTTGGGGGTGGCAAGAAGTGGAGAACAACAACTTAGTGCCAAGCCTCCCCCAAAGCTCCTTCAAAAAATGACTAAGGAACTTGGGATCCCTATCACTAACAATAGTTTTTGGGACCCCATGCAATTTAAGCACGGTGTCAACAAACAAGTTAGCTATGTGAGATGCATCATCAACCTTGTGGCATGGAATAAAATGAGCCATTTTAGAAAATCTATCAACAACCACAAAAATGCTATCCTTTCCCCTTTTGGTTCTAGGCAACCCAAGGACAAAGTCCATAGAGATGTCAAGCCAAGGACCTAAGGGAATGGGGAGGGGTGAGTACAAACCATGTGGAAGTAGCTTTTACTTGGCTTGCCTACACTCCAAGCATTGGCCACACACCCTCACAACATTCGCTCTCATTTTGGGCCAATAGAATTGCTCCTTAAGAATCTCCATTGTCTTGCCCACACCAAAGTGCCCCATTAGTCCCCCAATATGGGCCTCTCTCACCATCAAATTTGTGAAACCTCTTCTTCTCCACATCACCACTAAGCTCCTCCTCACCACACAATCGATTGACTCTTCTACCCCTTTTCCTCCACTTCACAATTAGCATAACGTTCTCCAAACTCCGGGTCATTAACATACATCTCCTTCATACTCTCAAAGACCATGAGTTTGGACCCCAAAGTATTCAACAACAAGTGCCTTCTTGATTGAAGCACAAACTTTCTTGACAAGGCATCCGCCACCACATTCTTTTTCCCCTTTTTGTAATGGATGATATAGGGAAAAGTCTCAAGAAACTCCACCCATTTGGCATGTCTCACATTCAATTTTTCTTGGGATTTGAGGTGTTTTAAGGATTGGTGGTCGGTTCTAATGACAAACTCTTTGGACCAAAGGTAATGTTGCCAATGAGCCAATGCCCTCACCAAGGCATACAACTCTTTGTCATAGGTGGAATATTTAGTGGTTGCTCCCTTGAGTTTCTCACTAAAATAGGCAATAGGCTTTTGTTCTTGCATCAACACGGCCCCAATACCTACTCCACTAGCATCACATTCAACCTCAAAGGTCTTATCAAAGTTTGACAATTGGAGAAGGGGTGTGGAACTAAGGACTTCCTTCAATTTCACAAAAGCCTCTTCTTGCTCCTTCACCTACACAAACACCTTATCCTTCCTTATCACTTCGGTCAATGGTGCGGCTATAGTGCTAAATCCTCTCACAAACCTCCTATAGAAGCTAGCCAACCCATGAAAACTCCTCACATCACCAATGTTTCTAGGAGTGGGCCAATCTCTAATGGCCTCCACCTTAGCCTCATCTACTTCCACACCATTTGCACTCACCACAAAACTAAGGAAAACAACTTTCTCAACACAAAAAGAACACTTTTTCAAATTAGCAAATAGTTGTTCCTTTCTCAAGACATCAAACACTTGTTTCAAATCATTAACATGCTCATCAACGGATTTGCTATAGATAAGGATGTCATCAAAATAAAACCCAACAAATTTTCCAATGAAGGATTTGAGCACATGGTTCATCAATCTCATAAAGGTTGAAGTAGCATTGGATAAGCCAAAGGCATGACAAGCCACTCATAAAGACCAAAGTTAGTCTTAAAGGACGTCTTCCGCTCATCACCCAGTTTCATCCGGATTTGGTGGTATCCACTCCTCAAATCAATCTTAGAGAATACACAAGATCGACATAATTCATCAAGCATATCGTCGAACCTAGGGATAGGATGACGATACTTTACCGTGATCTTGTTGATGGCTCCACAATCCACACACATGCGCCAAGTCCCATCTTTCTTTGGCACTAGGATGATCGGGACCGCACATGGGCTCAAACTTTCTTGCACAAGTCCTCTCCCAAGAAACTCCTCCACTTGCTTTTGGAGTTCTTTGGTAGCTTCCGGGTTGCTTCTATAAGCGGCCTTGTTGGGCAATTGTGAACCCGGAACAAGGTCGATTTGATGTTCAATGCCTCTTAGTGGTGGCAACCCACTAGGCAACTCCTCGGGGAAGATGTCTTCATAACCTTGCAAAAGAGAAGAAATAGAACTAGGCAAAGAAGGGGTTATTTCATTAGTAAGCAAAACATGTTCCTTGTGTAGGAGGAGAATCATGGGTGCTCCTTCCTCCACATCTCTCAAACATTCCTTCCTAGACAAGAACAAGTTCACTCCCTCTTTTGGTTCCTCACTCTTTTGAGTAACAACTCCCACTCTCCCTTCCTCCACAACTCCCTCTTTCTTTTCTTTCTCTCTTTTCAACTTTAACTCCCTCATCTTCCTATATCCCTCACTCACTTGTGCCGGGGTCAATGGATTGAGAACAAATTTTCGACCCCCACTTACAAGGCATACCTATTGGTCTTGCCATCATGCTTTGCCAAGCGGTCATATTGCAAGGCCTACCAAGCAAGATATGACAAGCTTGCATAGGGACCATATCAAACAACAACTCATCATGGTAATCCCCAATCTTGAATTTAATCAAGGCTTGCTTGGTCACCTTAAGTTCACCACACTCATTCAACCATTGGAGTTTGTAAGATTGTGGGCGCTTTCTAGTGGGTAGTTTGAGTTGCTCAATCAAGGTGGTGCTCACCACATTAACGCAACTACCACTATCAATAATCAAAGAACAAGTAGCCGCTTAAATTTTACAATAGGCATGGAATAAAATCTCCTTTTGATTCACTCCAACTCCTTCTTCACTTGCGCCCCCATTATTCTTCTTACCACAAGAGTAAGATAGTTTCCCTCTAGTTGCCCATCTCCCATCGGCTCCTAATCAAAATCATCGTCACATGGCATACCCCTATCTATCTCATCATCATCACTACCCCCCGTTTCATAGCCCCCATCATCCTAAGCAATGATAGTCCTCCTATTGGGACAATCTCGCATCATGTGGCCATGGCCATTACACTTGTAGCATTCAATGTTAGATAAGTTTTCAAGTTTAGCTTTATTACCTCACACCTTGGGTTCCTCCTTGGGCTTGGTTCTCTCAAAGTTGCCTTTGAAGTCATGCTTGGGATCCTTAGCTTTATCCCATGGGGTATAAGCCTTCACATTATCCTTTGCTTTGTTCCAAATGGATGGGATGTTTTTGGCTTTGTAAGATTTGTCTAACTTGATCCCGTTCTCCACCTTTTGAGCCGCTTGGAATGCCTCAATCAAGCTTTCAAACCGATGCAATTCCATTGGGGAGGAGATCTCCCTATTCAAACCACCACGAAACTTTGGTATGAGAGACCGGTCAACATCTAGCACATTAGCCCTTATCCTAGTCCTCTCAAATTCATTAAAATACTCCGTCACGCCCTTGGTTCCTTGCCTCAAATTGTAGAACTTTTTGAGCAATTCATCCTCATAGTGTGGAGGTAGAAACCGAGCCTCCATTATGGTTTTCAAAGCCGCCCAACCCTCATTGGCAATGAGCACTTGTGTTTCCCTTTGTCTTCTCTTGGACCCCCACCAAGTAGAAGCGTAGCTTTCAAATTGGGAGATAACATACTTCACCCGTGTAGCATCTTGGATGTTGTTGATTTGAAAGATTCTCTCCATCGAGACCACCCACTCCATATACTTATCCGGATCACTTTCACCTTGGAAGATAGGCAGGTTGACTTTGATAATGTTCAACCTCCTATCTTCATCATGATACCTCCGTTGCCCACCATAACCCCCGTGGTCATAGTTGTCTCCATCACGATCCATTCTCCCTTGGTAACCTCCCCCAGATCGACCATCTCGACCTCTAGCTCCACCAAAAAGCATTCCTCCTTGTTGGGCTTCACCCGGATAACGAAATGGTTCATTGTCATAGTTCTCATCCTCATGAAGACCCTCAACATCAAGTGGCCTTGAAGTGTTATTCCTTGGTAACTCATTTCGTGGGAGATCATGAGTAGGATCCCTCGTTTGTGGAGTGACATTCGGCGAATAGGCCTCAGGACCACCATTTGAGAGTAGCGGTCATTGGCCCGAGAGATTTGGCTTGGTCTCTCACCCCGCACCCCCACGGTTGGAGGTGTGCCAACCACTTGTTTTCCCTTTTCCCGAAGCTCTTCCTTTGATGTTAGCTCCTTCACCGTCCCATCCAACCCATCAATCTTATTTTCCAAGAAGCTCATCTTTTCCATCATGGCTTTTATCATGGTTTTAAGTTCCATGTTCACTTCGTTCCCCTCTTGAGTCATTGTACCTACAAACAAGTAAACAAACAATGTTAGTAGAAAGAGTCCTCACCGAGTCGCTCCCTAAGTTTTTACACTCAAATTGATGTCACTCAATTCACTCGTGTTTGCACTCAACGTTCGGTTTTTACTCACTCTAATGCTCTCTCCTCACTTGCCTTTTTCCACTCTTTGGCTATTGCAAGTTTGTTCTTCGCTCACTAAGTCCAACTTGACAATCAAACTCAACTAATTCAGGATCGGAAGGAATTGTTGTGACAAGACACAGACAATTGAAACTGACGAAAGCACTTTAGGATAGTTTAAAGAAAGGGAAGAAAGAAATGCACGAATCGAATTGGCACGAATCAGATTCGGAATTAGATGAAATTTTATTTGTGATCTAGAAACTCACTATTCTTGATGCTGAAATTGGGTTCCGGTTGATTGGAAACTGTTACGGGGCTGTTGCGAACAATCTGTCTAAGAATCTGTTTTTCTGAAAAATTGATGTTCAGCGCGATCGCAAGGCTTGATCGCGTTCGCGGAACTTTGTCACACCTCAGCTAAGGGTTAAGTGTCCCACATCGGCATAACACAGGAGAGATGCTGGGTATATAAGTTAACTGGTCTTAGACCCTAGTGACGTGTTTTAAAGCCGTAAAGGGCCTAGGCCCAAAGCGGACAGTATCACTAGCAGGCTTGGGCTGTTACAGATGGTATCAGAACTTGAACTAAGAGAAGCCTATGTACTTTCCATTCTCTTAAGCTAGCACAACTCCTCATAAGTTCTAGATTAAATTATACACTTTATCTAGTAGAAAATTTCTCCATCACGGACTAAGATAAACCATACATAGTCCTAGGAAAATAAAGTCTTCAACTATTTTCATAAACAAATGGCTAAAATTATGTACTATTTTTCTAATAAGAATATAATCACCGCTGACACTCTTAATAGTCATGATAACGCCAATATGTCAAACACTCTTAATAGAAATTTATCTTTAGGATCCAAATAAAGAAAAACTATCAATATTTCAACTAAAAGAAAGGAGAATAATAATTTGCATTGAAATATATGAGTACCTTCAATAAGGCTAGCAGTTGATTAGAACTTTTTCTACACACTTATGTCTACCAAGGGGAATTTCAGAACCAAGCCTTGTTGCCTGCGAGCTGTAAAATAGCACAACTCTGCTTCATCTATTCACTCTAGTAAGTGACCAAATCTATTTTGATACTAAAAATACTCCTTTCGGATTAAGAGTACAGGTTGAATGCCTTATTGGTGGGCTGAATTATTAACTCCTATTTAGTGGGCTCCTCCACTCCTTTAAAATGGGCTAAGTACACGAAAGGCCACTTTTGCCACTGGTCTTAGGGCACAGGCCACTAATACCAAAACATTTAGTTTGTGGCCACTTTTGCTTAAAGAGATTGAACTTCAGTCCAGAGGCCGGATTGAAGTTCAGTCCTTAAAAATTGAACTTCAATCCACGGCCATATGGACGGAAGTTCAGTCTAGTCCTTAAGATGGAACTTCAGTCCATGGAAGTTCAGTCCATGGCCATACCATGGACTGAAGTTCAGTCCATGGCCATATGGACTGAAAGTTCAGTCCTTAAGAGATGGAACTTCAGTCCAGGGGCCGTATGGACTGAAGTTCAGTCAACTATCAGAACTTAAGTCAACATTTATTTAGTAAAGGCCCAAAAGTGGCCTCTAGTGTAAGACCAAAGAAAATAGTGGCCTCAAACTAAATACCAGTGTTAAAAGTGGCTGCTGGGCGAAATTTTTACCTTTAAAATCCCAATATGAGGCCCACTTTGTCCACGTACTTTTGACTCCTATTTGTAGAAAATTTTCATTTCAATTTAATAATCAGTCAATAGTTTATAAGGGGTAAAATTTACCCTCTATACCAATTTGACAACATATATTATATCTCCTGTACTATCGAAAATAATGTCTATCAAGGTAAACCAGTACTCCTATCTAGCATCAACACCACCTCTTAAATTTCTCTACCGACTTCGGACATGAAAATTCATAATTCCTCAAGTTTATTGGCGATTGAATTATGATATTAGAAAATAGTTGGAGGCATTACATTCTTCTCCCCTTAAATGACATTCGTCATCGAATGTCTAGCTTGAATCTTCAACCCCTAGTGTGTTCAAAATTGACTCATTTCTTTATTTCCTCATTTCTGACTCCCAAAATTTTAAAAATTTCGACAAAGTTTTCTTAAAATTCTCAATCTGCTCAATATCAACAACAAAAACAAAATGAATCCAACTGATCAATCTAACACATGATATTTGATATAACCCTCACATTATGCGACATAGTATTTATTATAGCCACAGTGAGAGAAGTATAACAATAAAAGTACTTTCACAATTTTAGTAAGTTAAATACCTGAATTCTGAAATAACTCAGGGTACTTGGCTAGCATGGCCGGTTCTTATTCCCAAGTTGCTTCCTCTCTAGAGTGATTTTTCAACAACACCTTGACCATAGCAATGTCCTTGTTTCGCAACCTTCGGACTTGCCTATCTAAAGTAGCTACTGGAATCTCCTCGTAGGATATAGTATCATCCACCTCTACCTCCTGAACTGGGATCACATCATAGAGATATTTTCTCAGTATAGAAATATGAAAGACTGGATGCACTGCTGCTAATTTTGGTGGCAAGGTTAGTTCATAAGCTACCTGTCCGACTTTCTTAAGAATTTCATAAGAACCAAAATAACTCAGGCTAAGCTTGCCTTTCTTGCCAAAACGCATCACACCCTTTATAGGAGACACTTTCAAAAATACCCTGTTACCTACATTGAACTCAAGATCACGGTGTCATTTATCAGAATATGACTTTTGACGACTCTGAGTTGTTTTTAGTCGTTCCCGAATCAACTTCACCTTCTTCAAGGAGTCATGAACAAACTCTGGACCTATGAGTTTTGTTTCACCTGCTTCAAACCATCCAATAAGCGAACGACAACGCCTACCATATAGAGCTTTGAATAGGGCCATCTGAATATTTGCCTGATAACTGTTGTTGTAGGCGAACTCGATCAAAGGCAGATGGTCATTCTAATTTCATATAAAATCTAGAACACAGGCCCTTAACATATCTTGCAATGTCTGAATCGTTCTCTCAGCCTGACCATCTGTCTGAGGATGAAAAGTTGTACTCAAATTGACCTTGGTCCCAAGACCTTCCTGAAAGCTCTGCTAAGACTGGGCAGTGAATTGCGCACCCCTATCTGAAATAATAGAGACGGGCTAGCCATGTAGTCGGACTATCTCTTTAATATAAATTTCTGCATACTGCTTGGCTGAGTAAGTCGTCTTGACTGGCAAAAAGTGAGCCGACTTGGTGAGTCGATCCACAATGACCCAGATGGAATCATACTTCTTAAAGGTCCTGGGTAGACCAACCACAAAATCCATATTAATCCTTTCCCATTTCCACTCTGGTATCTCAATCTCTTGAGCATAACCACCAGGCTTCTGATGTTCAGCCTTCACCTGTTGACAATTTAAGCAACGGGACACAAAGTCTGCAATGTTTTGCTTCATGTTACTCCACCAATAAATATCCTTCAAGTCATGGTATATTTTTGTAGCACCTGGATGCACTGAATATCTGGAACTATGTGCTTCTTCCATAATTTCTCTACGCAAGCTATCTATATTTGGTACGCATAATTGAGTGCCATACCTCATAACACCAAAAGGGCAGTCTGATACATAAAGCATTCGCGTTCACGTTCACGCAGGGTCCGGGGAAGGGCCCCACCCTAAAGGGTGTGATGTACACAGCCTAATCTTATACAAGCATAAGTGGCTATTTCCAAGGCTTGAACCCATGACCTGTAGGTCACACGAAACAACTTTACCAGCTGCTCCAAGGCTCCCCTTCCCATATCTCATAACACCATCTTCTGAAATAATGAAATCTTTTATTTTTCCATTTAGGACACCTTCCTTGATATTCATCAAATGCTTATCTTCCCACTATTTGGATTTTACCCTTTCAACTAAAGCTGACATTGACACTCTACAAGTTGTTAGTTCACCATCATCCGTTTCATCAAGACAGACTCCTTGGTTTGCCAAGCTCTGAATTTCCTTAGCTATCGGCCTCCTGCGAACCTGCAAATGAGTAAACTACCCATAGATTTCCTGCTGAGGGCATCGGCAACCACATTCGCCTTGTCTGGGTGATACAAAATATTAAGATTATAATCTTTAAATAGCTCTAACCACCTTCGCTGCTCTGATTCTACTTTTTCTACTTGAAGATATACCGCAAACTTTTGTGATCTGTATAGATATCACAATGCTCACATATAAAAAGTGACGCCATATTCTCAAGGCAAACACCACTGCTGCTAGTTAAAGATCGTGAGTAGGATAATTCTTCTCGTTGTTCTTTAGTTGTCTGGAAGCATAAGCAACTACCTTGTCATCTTGTATAAGAACACAACCTAACCCAACTCTGGAGGCATCACAATACACAACAAATCTGCCAGATCCTGTAGGTAGAGTCAAAATTGGAGCTGATGTCAATCTTTCCTTGAGTTCCTGAAAACTTTTCTCACAAACTACTGACCACTGGAACTTAACATTCTTCTAGGTTAATTTTGTCAAAGGAGCTGATATAGAAGAAAATCCCTCTACAAAGCATCGATAATACCCTGCTAACCCAAAGAAACATCTGATCTCTGTAGGTGTCGTTGGTCTAGGCCAACTTTTAACTGCCTCTATTTTCTGTGGGTCTACCATGATTCCCTTACTAGAAACTACATGTCCCAGGAATGCAACTTTGTCAAGCCAGAATTCACACTTGGAAAATTTAGCATATAACTGATGTTTCTTTAAAGTCTGCAACACCGCCCTGAGATGGTTTTCATATTCCTCCTGGCTACGAGAATAAACCGAAATATCATCAATGAAGACAGTAACAAAAGTATCCAAGAATGGCCTGAAGACTCTACTCATTAAGTCTATAAAAGCAGCTGGCGCATTGGTCAGCCCAAAGGACATCACTAAAAACTCATTATGCCCATAGCGAGTCCTAAAGGCTGTTTTCGGGATGTCTGCTTCTCTAATTTTCAACTGATGGTATCCCGATCGAAGATTTTATTTTGGAGAAATGCTTGGCACCCTGTAGCTGGTCAAATAAGTCATCAATTCTAGGCAATGGATATTTGTTCTTGACTGTTACCTTATTCAAATGACGGTAATCTATACACATCCGAAAGGTACCATCTTTCTTCTTCACAAATAACACTGGGGCACCCCATGGCGACACACTTGGTCTAATAAACCCCTTATAAAGAAGGTCTTGCAACTGCTTCTTGAGTTCATTCAATTCTGTCGGTGCTATTCTGTAAGGTGGGATTGAGATAGGTTGTGTCCCAGGCAATATGTCAATACCAAAATCAATCTCCCTATCTGGCAGAACTCCCGGAAGATCATCTGAAAACACGTCTAGAAATTCATTCACCACAAGTACTGACTTAAGTGTAGGTGTCTAGCCTTAGTATCCCGCACATGGGCTAGATATGCTAAGCATCCGCTGTTTATCAACTTCCTGGCCTTAAGGTAAGAAATAAACTTACCCACAGGTATACCCAGTAAATTTCATAGACATCATTCTAAAAGGCGGAAAATGACTAGCTGGGATATAACATACTAACAAAGAAAATACATATTCACAACACATCATTTATATATGGTCTGCGAATTTATACTAAGCTGAAAGCTAAGTGATTAAATTAATAACGGATGCCAAACTGAACTGAACTATTCACAAAGAACTAACTATACTGAAAGACAACATGATTTCACATTGTGACCCTGCGCACGTGAGATCTGGCAACACGCACGGGGGAGTGTCGGTCTCTCTCCCAACAAGTAATGGCCCTGCATACGTGAAACTATTGTCACATATGTGGGAGTGTCGGCCAATCTCCCAAAATAAACTGTGGCCCTGCGTACGTGGGATCTGGCAACACGCACGGGAGAGTGTCGGCCTATCTCTCCCACAAGTAATGTGATCATAATACTAACTTAGTCTAAATATTGTACTACTATCAGTCACATCATAAGAACAAGTCACATGTTCATACTAGCCAAACGAAATCAAGCAAGTAATATACTACTGGGTGAACCATAAATAATCTATATGAAGCTATATTTAACACAATAATTTACGTTCAGTCCCAAAAAAAAATGTCTCAACTTACCTCTGGATCTTAGCTCAAATTTGTCTTCTCAATGTCCCGGGGCATTCAACAAATCACAATCTAAGACCTCAGCTAAGGGTTAGGTGTCCCACATCCGCATAACATAGGAGAGATACTGGGTATATAAGTTAACTGGCCTTAGACCCTAGTGACGCGTTTTAATGCCGTGAAGGGCCTAGGCCCAAAGCGGACAGTATCACCAGCGGGCTTGTGCTGTTACAGATGGTATCAGAGCCACTCCGTGTCAGTCTTGTCGATGTGGGTCAATGTTCAGGGCTAATTCTAGGCGAATTCCGGTACGCGGGGCAAACCTCTGTGGCGAGTCTAGGCGAATCCAAGTACGCGGGGCAAACCTCAGCAAGGACGCTAAGTCCATAAGAGGGGGTGTATGTCACACCTCAGCTAAGGGTTAAGTGTCCCACATCGGCATAACACAGGAGAGATGCTGGGTATATAAGTTAACTAGCCTTAGACCCTAGTGACACGTTTTAAAGCCGTGAAGGGCCTAGGCCCAAAGCGGATAGTATCACTAGCGGGCTTGGGCTGTTATAAGCTTGTTGGTAGTACTTGTTGCGATCGCGTGTGACGGTCACGATCGCGTAGGCCTTTTAATTAGTGGCCTGGGCGATAGCGCTGAAGCTGGCGCGATCACGTAAGCTTCTGGGTTTGAAGCAGAACCCGATTTTGAAGCTCACTTTGCAACTTGAATCTTCACAAACCAGCGTGTTTTTGCTACAAATTTGAGATGCATACTCCTTATTAATCCGTGAACAAACCCCAGTAATTGATTCTTCGATTTCAACAACCAAATCCAAAAACCCCAAATTCTTGATGAAGAACCCTAACTTTTGATTTCTTCAATTCAGCACCAATATGCAGTTGTTTGTCTAATTCTTTTTGGAATTAGTTTCTAGGCATCACAATCTTCAAATGGTACCAAAAATTTCACTCAATAGAAGCCTAATCCTAAGACTCATATTTTGGGTTTTTTTTTTGACTCTTTTTTTTTTTGACTTGATGAACAAGAATTGGTTTAGTGATTGTTCTAACAATCACTAATCCAGCTCTGATACCAAATGATATGAAAATCAAACGCACAAATGGAAAGACAAGAATTAAAAGTAAGACCCAACTGATTTAGAGAAGAATTAAGGAAATTAATTAGGAAAAGATTAACCTAATTATCCCCTTAATCACATAAATAAAAGAACCCTAACTATTTGATCCTCAATTAGCTAAGCTAATTCCAAATCAAGGACAATAATGAGCTCAAGCAAACAAGCTTAGCCAAATCCTCACAATTATCAATATTCATCAAAACTAGGTCTACTAGTGACTTTGCGAAGTATTTATACAATGGCAAATGCCTTAATTAACCCTTAACAAAGGGCCTTCAAGTCATTAGCCACTGGTGGACTTCCTGATCCTCGTCTCAGTGCGATCGCGCAGTGATGATCGCTTTTGCGCTGAGCTTTAATTTGTGTCCAAGCGATCGCGGCTATGGTCACGCGATCGCGCAGGCAAGCCTTTAATCTGCCTCTTGCGCGATCGCGTAGCTCTGCATTTTCAATCCCACGCGATCGCGTCTAACACTTGCGATCGCGTAGTTCTTCTCCTTTGCCTTCCGTGATCGCGTCTGTGCACGCACAATCGCGATGAGAATTTTCAGTTCCAGAGGCAGTAAGCATGCAAAACTGCCCTGGAACCTCCAACACTTGCCCAATTAGATCCCGCTATGTGAACATTGCCTGTAGCTGTTGCAATTCCCTAGCTTGGCTCCTTGTGAAGGGCTTGGATGAGCGTCGGGTTGCATATTTCTGAGAAATAGTGAAATAGGTAAACATATAATTACACCTACACCATTGCTTCCCGCGTACTTTTGAATGTTATGCTAACATAAGTCACTTTGTTATATAAAAACAACACTAAAGAATATATAGATTGACACAATAGTATTATGCATCGACAGCTACAACTTCAAAAATCAGATTAGTTCAAAGTGTATTTAACTCTAAAAGCTTGCAAATTTGGTTTATTTTAAGGGTCACAAAAACATAACATTTAATAGGCACACTTTTCAGGAGTTTGAATAAGTGCCTTTACAATTATGATGAATAGTCTAAGAACAGTTTTTGTTGCTACTCCATGAACTAGCCTATGCTAAGCATTCAGCCGTGGTTCTTGCTTGTCTTAAGATGGCACTGTACACTCTGTTGTAGACTTCGCTTTGTCCAACAACAACAAACATGTACGACGTGACTTAGTATTCATGTGCAACGCACGTGCCGAGACATTAGTCTGTGTATGTATTTTATATATATATAAGGAGCATAATCTTAAAAATTTGAGTTATTTTTTAGTGATCTTAGAGAATTGAGCACTTTTATATTAAATAAAGCTGAAAGTACAAAAATATCCTTCTAATAGAGCACTTTCCGTTATTACAAATATGTAAGCGCACCTTTTTGAAACCTTAATAACAAAACTGCCACCACACCTTTTTAAATCCAAAATTACAAAAAATGCGAATACTTTCTATAAAACAGAAAACAATGCTAATTTGTCTGTGTTTCACGTCTATTTTGTGAATAAATAACACCAAATTGTCATCGTTTCGGGCATATACAATGCAGAAAAAAAAAGGTCAATGCATCTGTGTTTCACGTGCATTTTGTGAATAAATAAAGTCAAATCGTCATCGTTTCGCTCATATACAAAAATCAAATCTAAACATAATATAAGACCAATCTGGCATCATTTCTTCATACGATGAGCAAAAAAATCATGTTCATTTTGTAAATAAATGATGCCAAATTGGCCTTACTTTATTCATTCACCAAAAATACCTTAAAGTACTTATATATTTTGAGGTCAAATTGGCCTCAATTCATACATCCAATTAAAATTCCTTCAAGTGCTTATATTTAGAAATAAAAAAATTCGTATGAGTGTATGCATGTAATTGTATCCGTTCTGTGAAGAAATGAGACCAAGTCGGTCTCACTTCACACATCCACAAAAAAGACCTTCAAGTGCTTATATTTTTAGAAATAACGACAATCCGTATGTGTTTATGCATAATAGAACAAAAAATTGCATTTGTTTTACAAATAAAAGGGTCCAAATCGTCTTTACTTTGTTTATCCACAAAAATACATATGAAAATACAAAAATCAACAAAAATTCAAAGGAAAACATAAATACTCCAATCTGTCATCATTTATTCATAATGTGAAGCAAACATTAAGTACATTTCGCTAACAAATGAGTACAAATCGTCTTCGATTTATTCAACCATAAAAATACATATGAAAATATAAAATAAAGATAATCTGGCCGTATTTATTGATAAATAAGAAAAAATACTCTGTCTATTTTATAAATAAGTAATACCAGATCGTCATCACTTTGCCCTTATACAAAAAATCTTTTTAAAAAAAAAGTCCATTCCTGCAACATTTTTTTCATAGTGTGAGCCATATAATATGTATATTTTGCTAATAACTAAAGCCAAATAGTCATCACTTTTAATAGAACTTTGAATGTAAATTGTTATCACTTTAAATACAAATCGTCGTCACTTTTTTAGTGACTCCAAATCATTGTAACTTTACCCATATACAAAAATTCAAATTAGAAATCAACTTCATGCACCAAAGTCATTTTCGATTCCCCCACTGTAACATGAAATTGAAATCGATTTCATGCACCAAAGTCTTTTGGGTTGGTTACCAATCACAGCGTGGATTCAACTCCGACGTCAGCAACTCCATTGGAGTAAATGTCCTTTACTTATCCGGTAACTTTTGACACCTAATTTTTTTCCTCTTGTTTCAGTAACCATTATTCAGACAAAATTGCACTGATAACCACACGATTACCCCGCACTCACCCTTATTCAAAGTCATTACTTCACACACGCAAATCAATTAGGACATTTTTTCAAAACACCTGCACAAACTACGGCCATTTACAAAATTCGCACGTTCAGTTAAGAATTTTCGGAATTACATTATTTTCCACAAAATCGCCCAAAATTATTGTAAAAACTCATATCAATATTTTCCACGCTTCTTTAGATCGTTATAACATTTTTAAATTAATTTTGTAATTTTTTCTGCATATTTATACGTATTTTATACATCCTTACCCACATTTTATGCTATTTTTATGCAATATATACATATATACACGTATATGCACACACACACACACATATACATCAGCTCATTTTTGCAACCTCTGTGTCTAGGTGTCTAAATCCTGGCTGTCCACGCAATGGATCCAACAGCCAGAATAAAAGTTTCCTATTTTAACTACACTCCACCCCCAAAATCCTATCTGCCTATCCCATTTCCCCTAACACCCCGCCTCTCTCACTCTCCTCTCTCTCTCGTCTCAAAACTCAATCCCCCACTGTCGTTGTCTCTTTCCGGCCATTTCCACCGGCAAAATTCAAAACAAGTTACATCGTCGTGTTCCTCTCACTCTCTGCTTCAAAACCCCTATGGTTTGTTGCCGTTTGACGAGGGTCAAAATTGACCCCTCGTCGGGGAAAGGTTCCAGTCACCGGGAAATGTTCTTGATCTTGCCTGAATGAAACCTAAGGTGTCACTACCACCAAAGAAGGAAAAAATCCTTCATGCGAACACATCTGAGACGGGTCAAGATCAACCCGACTCTGGTATACAGTAACCCTAATCCCCCTTTGTTTTCTTTTCCTAAATTACTTAGGTGACCGTTTTAAAACATAGAATTTGCCTAGTTCATGTATGTTGACATGTACACTCAATTAATCAGTTTACATGGTTTGTGACCCGTACAGATTGTTGATTTCCTGAACACTACATTGAATCTGTTATGTGGGTGACATTGTTTAGGGTTCAAGTCTCACATCATCTTCATTTGGTCTAAAGTCTAAAATCATTACATGTCTTCTTAAAACTGGCTATGCTCTTAGTGCTTAGCATTGTCTGTGTAAATCCATGACTTGTTCAGTTAACATTAAATAGAGGAATTATCCACATAATTCAGAAGATTCTGACTGCTTTGATTAGAATGTTTGAATGGTTTTTGAATGGAAATTGACTATCAAATTGATCATTCACACACTAGAACTTTCTTAGAATCTGTTGAGTGATTCCGAGCCCAAAACATATTTGAATTATTGATTGTGAACCTGGACCATGTTATACTTAAGAGAAGAAATTTATATTTGTCATAGGGTTGATTTACCTTAATTTTAGGGATTGATTGGACTAAACTTCGAAAGTCCACCTAAGTGGATCCTTTTAATTGTGGGAAACAATATTCCCTTACCTTTGGTGTCTTGCCCGTTTGAGCTCAAAACCCTCACCCCTTTACCTATATAAACTGGACCCCTATTGCACACAAGACACACATTCCTGTATAGAAATATACAAGGATACACACACACGACTGAAAAACTTCTCTTTCTCACTCTCAAATCTCTGGAAAAGATCTTGCTTTCATTGCTTTTCTTGCACTAGTTTCTGGGAGCATCAATCACTACCTAAGCCTATACTACTTTCTAGTTACTGCACTTAACAAGGTATAACCACTTTGAACTTGCCCTTACCTATAGCATACATGTATACATGATCTATTTGATGCTCTGTATGTATGTGTGACCTGTTTGGGAGGTTATACACCCTCCCCTGCTAACTCTTTCCTTGCAGCCTGTGTGGATAGCTTTGAGAGCTATACCAGAGTTCAATTTGCAGGTCTATTGTGTGCTGATAAAGACTTTCTTTATTCTGGAAAGTTGAAGCCTAAGTAGGCTCTGTTATGAGTGCATACAGGGCACCATTCTTGCCTTCTCTCTATCCCCCATAGTTCCCCACTTTGTTCGTATTTATTAGGAACACCTGTCTGTACCTTATTTGCTTTAAAACAGGTTACATAGCTGAAAGCTATGTATTTAGCCATACAGGGGCATTCTATGAACTTAACTCCCTATGTGTTGCATTATTTTTTAGAGAAAACAGGGATTCTGCATTAGAACTAGTATATAGATTAAAGTTTAATCAAGTATGCTGTGATTTTGAGTGGCATAAAATTTGAACACTCTTTTGACAAAATGATTATCCCTTATTTCCTAGTTGACTGAAATGCAACCTATCTAACTCTTGAATTCAATATTAAAATGTTTTGCGCGCATAAACTGTTAGAATACGCAATATTTTTTAAACAGGGGCTGATTATGTGATTACTCGCCTAAGCTGGATCGATTTTGCAAAAGATAAAACTGCCTCTTTGCGTAATTAAGCTTGGCCCAAAACCCCTTTCAAATCAGGCCCTTTTTCGCATGTCTAAACTATTTTTTTAACTCCTAAGCTCTTATATACTAATCTTATAATGTATAGGGTGTATGGGTTAATGGGATCAATCATACTATATTTATAAGTTTTTTTGAAAAGCTTAAATTAAAACTATCATGTATTTTGCGTGCCTATACCTATATATTATGTGCGATGACCTCTTATGTGCATTTATTATTGTTTCGTGACCACCCTTTCCAAAACAACCTTTTTATACATATAGAATTTCAAAAATGATCCCCACATCAAATAGCCATTAAGGTTGGGGTTCGACAATTAATGTCAAGTCACACCGACCCTAAATGGCTAACATTTAATTTTAAACACAATCCGTATTTGGTTTTTTGATTAAATCTGAAATTGTTTTGCTAAAACTGCCTATCTGTGCAAATATGATTTAGATGTCGAAATTGCATAAATAAGCTGCCTTCTGACACTCTTTGCAGATTTGACCATATTTCAATTAGGCATTTATACTAGAGGCCATAAACACGAGTAGGCGTGGAATATAGGCCGTGTGTGAAAAATATGAAGCCCAAATATATGCTTGCTATCTAGGCTTATCTAATTAGACTTAGTTTTATAAATTGATTGTGAATTTGGCCACATAAGTTAGTAATCATAACACATACTTTGTATAGACATCCCAAAATATAGGCTCGGGCGGTAATCACCTTTCGTGGGACTTGGGGAAGTGCCTAACACTTTCTTTCCCGAGTCACTTGGACTTCTTACTCATTGAATCTCTGAAATTAGACCGATTTGACAAAAGACTTGACCTTAGACGCTTAGATGACCTAATACACCTTAGAAATCTATATTAGGTGGCGACTCCAACTATTAGCTCAAACGAGTTACCCAGTCAAACCTGAAGCCTGACTCGTTTCGAGTTGAGTTTAAAACCGGGTATGACAGAATGACGACTCCGCTGGGGACTTTAAAGTCTTAACCACAACGGGTTTTGAAATTTGGGATATTTTGCATTATTTATTATTATTGTTATTATTATCATTCCAGACTAACTTTTTTCTTTTGTTTTGTTTTCCCTTGTTTCGATTGAAATGTATATTTTGGTTGTAATATCTTTTTAAAATTTTGTATAATGCATTTTATTTGACATATCTCCTCATCAACGTTCACTCGTGCGATATATATGAAAAAAAACGGTTTCGTCGGTTTGAAGGCCGTTACCACTCTTGCAAAGCACCCTTCGGAAAAGTTTTAGGATAGGTCGAGTCCGTGGCACAGCTGACGGTCCCAAAAACTTTTCCACTTCCAAATTGTCCGTTTGGAAAAACCTTGTCTGAGCCAATTCTTAGTGGAGACGATAGGAAATCATGCATCATGATACCATGTTAGTTGACTTGTTTCCAAGTCTAAAATAGGTCAACTTGTTCAACGATCCAAACGGGTTTTTAACCCCAAAGAGCATTTGGACATGATTATTTGCATTTTTGAACCATAAACATGTGTTGGCCATATTGTTCTCAAAATGGGGGTAGGTTTTTTTTTTTTTTTAACTTTCTTATTTATTTGTAGGTCTTCATGGCTCAAAAATATCTAAGGTTTGGAATGGTCATGGGTGTTCCTCCTTTGCTGGCACGATGGTGGAGCAATGTGGGAGATCATGGTCGTCTATGGGTTCATAAATACTTGGGGCATCTACCTTTGCTGATGGAAGTAGAACCATGTCGTGGAGTTATCGAGACGGCGGTGACATTTTGGGATGAGCAAAGAAATTTCTTTATATTCAATGGCATAGAGTTGACACCTTTACTAGAAGAAATAGGTGGTTTTATAGAAGATTCAGGTATGATTAGAGAAAAGCGTACATGGCAAGAAACGACAATCATCATCCCAAAGTTTCCTATTTTGAGCGACTTTCGCAAATTGCTTGGCCTTGCCGGAAATGATGCAGTGGAATTCATACAAAAGGGCGGTGTACCTTTGTCTTTTTTGTATGAGAAATTTGGTCATGATGGTGCTTTTGACCAAAAGCGTGATGATTTCACTTCCTATGATGATTGGCATAAAGGAAAGATTTTTGCTTTCATAGTTAGTTTTTTAGGTATTATGGTGTTTCCTGAAAGTTCAAAGCATTATATTGGGTTACGGTTGATCAAGGTAGTTGAAGTTGTGATGAATGGGGTTGACAAACGAGAATGCACTTTGGTACCTACGATTTTGGCTGACATCTATAGAGCTTTTGGACTTTGTAAGAAAGGGGCTCGGTATTTCGAGGGATGTAACTTGTAACTACAACTTTGGTTCAAGGAGCATTTGGAAATGGTGAGAGGATGCGCAGAAATACTCAAACCATCAGGCATCAATCGCATTACCACACCACGCTATGGAGTTAGAACTCTGAAACAATCAAGTAGCGTTGAAGGTTGGTTAAAACTCCTTAATGGCATAACAGACAACACAGTGCGATGGATGTTTACTTGGTTCCTAAAGAACGAGTTTACAATTCGAGCTAATGCCAGTCCTTTTTTGACTCTAATGGGGCAGCGAGGCCTTCAACCATACATCCCTGGAAGGGTCATGAGGCAAGCTGGCAGGAAACAATGCATAATACAAATGGCTTTCACGGGACGATCTCAACTTGATTACACTGAGGAAAAGATTGCTTTGGCTGGAGAAATCATTGATAGTTGGAAAAATCGTTGCATAATGGGTCTGAAATCTATAGAATGAAATCGGTATAAAGCAGGTTGTGAACGACACTATGCAGACTAGTTGCAAGCAGAATTGAGAGGGATGATTACACCGGGGTCGAATAGGAGCGACACTATCAAAGATAAAGAAGTAGAAGCACAAATCAAATACAAGTGGCTAATGCGCAGGGTATCAGAATCAGAAATGGAGCACCAAAAAAGGACAGAGACATGGAAGAAATGTGCACTTTACTTAGAAGGAAAAGTAGAGGGATTGATGGAAAAACTCGGGCAATGGAATGCCGAGTGCAGTGCCGTGGACATACTTCATTTGTTTGCAGCTAAAGGTCATTTGGCGGAGGCTTTGGAAGAAGCTCAAGAGATAGTGAGAGAAGCAAAGAAAGCCAGACTAGAGGAGGAGCCCGATGTCTAGTTTCGTTTTATTTTATCTTCTATGTATTTAACTTCAAAGTTAGATAATGAAGTTTTGGGGAGATTTTGAGAACAATTGGCAATGCATGTTTATTTTTCTCACATCATTTAAACATGGAATGACCTTACGTCCATGGCACGTTAAGGTCTATTAGCAAACCTTGTCCAAACGTCAAAAGGGTCTTAACCCGAAAAATGATAAAAGTGCATCTTTGCATGGATTTGAAAAAATGTTTGAACAAAATATTGATCGTTTGTCCAAGTATAATCAAGACTATAAGAATGTTTTGATCTTTATTTTTCTTGTTTTGTTTTCAGACTATGGCTGTGAGAGGTACACTTCAATTCGAGATGGTTTCCCGAGCTCCTCACTTGATCAGACTCTGGTAGGAAGATTTGGTTGTTGTTAGTAAGGTTCATGTTTAAAAGGTGTTGGGAGGGCTGGTGTCTCAAGGCTTACACTGCCATGCCTGGTTTAATCGAGGTCGCTACACATTTCTTGGACTATAAAAGGGCGGTATTTCATTTCAATCGCTTGGAGTTGGTACCGATGCTGGAAGAATTTGGAGGACTAGCAGGGTTAGAGCCTGGACCCGAGACTATGATTTATCCCTGAGATGTGGACCCTAAGGAGTTCATTGAACTGTTGAACGCCCCTTATAATCCATATGTCGAGGGAGTGCATGATGGAAAGGTCACTTTGGAGTACCTGTATTCTAGATTTGGAAATCCAACCGTTAGACATGATTGGACTAGAGCGTGAGAAATTCAAGATTGGGAGTGGACTGAGTCAAATACTTTCATCGTTGCTTTTCTAGGGAGCATGGTTTTTCCCGAGAAAGAAGGAAAGATTGACATAAGGCTGGGAAGAGTGGTCGAGGGATTGCGCAAAGGCGCTCACAAGCGTCAAGTGAGTTTGGTTCCAATGATTTTTGGGGAAGTTTATAGGGCTCTAACAAAATATAGAAGAGGAGGAGACTTTTTCGAGGGGTGCAATCTTTTGCTGCAAATATGGTTGATAGAACATTTGCATAGTGTCCCTATCAGCCCAACAGCACCAAGGCAATCAAGGGAAAGAGGCATTCGTTAACATAGCACTGTTGATACCCAATTTTGTCCCTCTATTTTTTGCAATTTGGATATATTTAATTAAAAGTGATAATAGTAATTTTCCAAACAAAAATGCATTAGATAGCATGAATTTACGTGTGTAATACTATTATTACATTCTCTATTAATATAATTGTGATTATAATTACGTAACTGCATTCATTTAGGCTATTTTCTAAAATACATATTCTGTTCGCGCAATTTCATGCATTATCGTAATTAACTGTGACTGTTTATATTCAATTAATATTATTTGAACTCATTTATATTTATTTGTGATTAAAATTGCTTATTTATAATTATTTACAATTTTTTTCTATTTTTTATATACTAATTATTCTTATTTATAAACATTTTAATTAAATACTAGCCAATTTGTTATTCTACAATTCATTTCCACTATATTTAGTCCCCATTATCACATTTTGTCCACATACACACCACGTAAGCTCCACATAAGCGTACAGTTCACTAAAACACACATATAGCACGCGTACAACTCATTCTGCACGCCGTACTACCCCTTAAAGCACATTATACCCTTACACCTCAGTTATACAATCATACACACTTATACACACATGTAAACGTGGCCTAATCTTGGCCCTTCATCCCCTCAATCCGACGGCCCAAAATAAACCTTTCTTTTTAAACTTACAACACACCCTCTCATTCTAAAAACACTAACTCACTTCTCCCTCTTTCCCTTTCCTTAACCCAGCCGCCACCCCTACACTCTCACTACCCCTCTCGCCCTACAGACAAAATACACTCCCTTCCGCCACTCCTTCGTCGTCTTTGTCCAGTCCCGCCATCACGCCACCAATCTCGCGCGTCACATGACTGTTTCTCTCCTGTCTCATCTCTTTCACGAGACCAAAAAGGGAAACAAAGATCGGGCATTGATCTTTCAAAATCAAAGCACGAACAGAGTAGGAATCATGGAAGTATTCAACGTATACACATCATACGAGGAAAGAATCAAGGTAATCAAAGTCGAATCCTCACAAATTATCACGAAAATGGGCAGAATCAAACGGGACCCGACCCGTTTCCAGACCTGACCCGAGCTCAAACATGGGTACCATTTCTCTTTTTGTTTTTTGCTGAAAATCGTAAGATACATGCCTATTGAATTCTATTCCATGATTATATGCTCGAGTTTGAAGCTAATTAAATAAAGAAAACAGTTTTAAATTATATTGATTGGTTGAAGCCGAGCGAATTGAAAGTCATATCATAATGGTTGAATTATTGTCCATTAAGTTAATATTGAATTAATGTTGGTTTAATTACAAGTCGAGTTGCATTTGCCCATTTGGTTAATTTGTTAATGAAGTTCTTGCTTTATGCTTGCACATTCAGTTCTATGAATCTGATAGATGCTGCACTCTTAACGCATATACTTACATATTTATGTAATCTGCCTGCCTAAGTTTGAAAAGGAAAATTAGTTTCTGTAATTTTGAAATGGGAGTAATTAGCCTTATTTATAGAAGTGTGTTCACTGTGAAATCCCCTTAATTATATCGAATTTATAGTCTAATCTCTTGCCTGCCTTGTTAGTGTTCTCAGTGATTCTATTTTCCTTACTTGAAAAGCTGATTATCCTCTTAACTTTAGGATAATAAAAATATTAAATTTCTCTCTAGAACATGGCTCAATTCCTCTTTGCCATGATTACAAAATCTGGACACTTTTGAGTACGATTTTTCCTTTATAAGCCTAGGGTCGCTATACCCCTATTGGACTATAAATACTCATTCTTTTATACACCTTAGGACAGGGGATATACACCCTTAGATATCTCTTCTCTTGCTCTTCTCTGCAAAATACCTTCAAGGCCCCTCTCTATACAACTTACAGGCTGAAAAACACCCTCTTTACACTTCTTACACATGCTGGAAAAAATCCTACATAAGCATTAGCAATTTCTCCTACTCCCTTTTTCTAAGAAGGTTGTATTTTTTCTCTGGTTCCCTGGCTAAAAGACTCGAGTAAATGACTGTTGACACCCAATTTTGTCCCTCCTATTTTCAAAATCAACTGTTTTTGAATCTCACACACTTGTGTAACCGCTCCTACCTCGTCTATTATTTTCAAATTACCTTCTCATAATATTCTGGTAATTAAGGCCATTTTCAAAGAATCGTCCAAATTTTTCTACAATTGCTTCTATTTTTAACAAAATTATTCAAAATCATTTCAAGCCTCAAAAGTACAATTTCTGTGCATCTTAGCCTTCCTAATATTTTAAAATTGACTTCCTAATTTTTCCATAATTTTTACACCATTTAAAATCCATATATATATATATATATATACGCACACACACACACACACACACACATTTACACGTGTATACACATGCGCACACATCAGCTTATTTTTGCCACTTGAGCACCTACGTGGCCTAATCCTGACCCTCTGTTGATTTGATCCAATGGCCAAGATCTAATTTCCCCCTTACCCCACTTACACAGCCCCTAAACCTTTCCCTCCACTCATTTTCCACGAGACTAGCTCCGATATTCACTCCTCTCTCTCTCTTTGGCGACTTGATGAGTCACCACTGTCGATGGCTTTTCCGGCCAATTTGGCCGGTGAAAATTGGGGAAATTAATATCATTGAACTCCTGTCGTCGTCCGATGCATAACCCATATACTTTTGAGGGTGTTTGGATGAGAGAAAACCTTACCCTATGTCAACCAAATCGCCACCGCTGGGAAACGCCTTCGGCGGGGTTCCTGGCATGATGAACAAGTTGTATATACTGAGGAAAGGTAAGTCCTTTCTTTGCAACACTAATTCAAGATGGGTCAACCTAACCCGACCCGTTTCGATAACGGGTAACCCTTGGTCTCTTTTTTGTGTTTCTGATCATTTGATTGTTTTGCGTGGTAACTACTACTTGAATTGTTTAATTTGTTATATTAGTTAGTATGCATATTTGTCATTTGACTAGGTTAGGATTTCTTGAGTATTGATTCTTGCCTAATGCCATAATTTGACTTGAAACAAATGCTTAGAAACGTCGATTGCTTATAGTATCTCCCTATTTTCTGTACCTCGAGTCATCTATGTTTGACACGACCCGGAATCCGGCTAGGCCGTGCGGGCACCCGATATCCTCCCGTAGACCCGTCGGGCGAACCCTTACACTTTAAATTATAAATTAGGAAAATAAATATAACAATTTATAAATAAGAGCAAGACTTAGAAAAAAAAACCACAGACATGCTGATACCTCTAAGCTGTACAAAAGAAATTACAGCTGACTACCCAACATACTAGGTTTAGGGCTATCCAGACTAGACATCTAAGAGTAAGAAAGAAGAAAGATACCTCCTGAAGAGAGCAAAATGCAACTGAAATAATAAACAATAAACTGGTGGCCATCTGGAATAAAGCTGGCTCACCCTGACAGCTGAAGTCGTCTTCGCTCCTGAACAACGCGGCGAACTCAATCCTGGAGCGAACCTGCCGAAACGAAATAGATAGACAATAAATAAAAAAACAAACAAGGGTGAGTCAAAAGGACTCAATAAGTGGGGCAGACTAGCCACCTCAAAGAATAGGATAGCTAGCCAGGGAAAAGAAACCGATAAACCAAATTCCTTTTATTTAAATTATAAAAAGGCAGAGCCATATAATAACTAGAAACACGTATGGAATGACAAACTCATCAACAACCAGGAATGTAAGATAAGCAAAACATATAGGTATCCAAAACACATCAACAATCAGAAATATCCTGTTGCGGCGTGCAACCCGATCTATATGTTCATCCTGTTGCGGCGTGCAACCCGATCCATATATTTATACCGTTGCGGCGTGCAGCCCGATCCATATATTTATACCGTTGCGGCATGCAACCCGATCCATATATTCTTACCGATGCGGGGAGCAATCCGATCCCCGAAACCCAAAATACGAGCTAGAAATATATAGGCAAACTGAGATATGTCCACGACATAGTGTACATACCGCATACATAAAAAACAACATAATACACACAAAAGTCAGTATGCGGTGCAATGAGATGGGATGAATGCAGTATGATGCAATGCAGTTACATATGCCTGATACCTATCTCCGGCGCGGGACTCACATCGTCTACCAGGAGATATATGCAATAATGACCCTTCACCGGCTCGGGACTCTCATCGATTACCGGGAAGTATATGCAATGATGACCCTTCACCGGCTCGGGACTCTCATCGATTACCGGAAAGTATATGCAATGATGACCCTTCACCGGCTCGGGACTCTCATCGATTACCGGGAAGTATATGCTATGATGACCCTTCACCGGCTCGGGACTCTCATCGATTACCGGGAAGTATATGCAATAATGACCCTTCACCGGTGCGGGACTCTCATCGCCAACCGGGAAGTATATGCAATGATGACCCTTCACCGGCTCAGGACTCTCATCGATTACCGGGAAGTATATGCAATGCTCAAGACCAGAGTGCAATGCTCATATACTCAATGCAATACCAACAACAGGACATAACATATAATATGGAATGTAAATCCAAAGCTAAGGCGTAATGAGTATGCCTATCGGCAGCTACACACGTAAGGAACACGTGGTAGAAAATCCACGAGGCCAAGTGCCTCCAAAGAAATGGATATAAACACTTACCTTGTTACAAAGTTAGCACGACTAATCAGCAACCACTTTATCCTTTGGTTTCCTTGCCAAACGATCCCACTCTATTCAATAAGCAGAAAAATATATCAATTTAGGCTAAAGGCTTCATTCCTCATATCTTAGGGCAATCCGGTTAGGAACCTGATACCCTATTCGCATACGCAATACGCAGGCCAGGCCTATGTACAGGGTTCAAAGTCCCATAACCAAACCCTAAATAAATTACATTTATATGTTGCCCATAACTCACTGAGTACGAATATATAATCATTTCCATTATCGGGGTCCATTTGACCCTTTAAACTATCAATTTACGTCATTAGGACGATGTCTAATATCCCTATTTTTACCGTAAAAATGTATTCAAACACACGTAATAAGCTAAGCTAATGAGTTAACATCATTACCTGGAGATTTGGGGTAGAAATTCCACTATTTTTCCACCTCTTTTTCCCCTTTTTCCTCTTTCTTTTCTAATTTCTCTTTTCTCTGTTTTGTTCAATATTTCTATTTCCATCTCGTATGTAGCAGCTGCTAAAGGATTTAATCCCTTAGCTAACCGACTTAATTTTAGTTTTTTTTTAAAATAAATTCGCTACGACGATTAAAATTAAAATGAAACCCTAGAGAAGTCGAAATGATCCCAAATTTTTCAAGTAAGTTATACAAAATATATGTAACATACTCGTGAAGGCGGATCTCAAATCGGACTCGCGAAACTCAATATGCAAATTAAATGAAAAAAGGTCAAATTATTTAACTTTCGGCATTTTAGCGGAAACTAGTCGAACAACATCGAAATTCACTTTCAAAAGTTCACAAAAGTCACAAATAATCATACGAACCTAACGGCGCTTTCGGATTTCGAATCGGAGCTCCTTCGCCAAAACCGAGCTAAAAAATCTCTTTTTAATATTTATCGACAATAAAAACTGCAACCTTCTTCTGATGCCTACCAAACGAGGTCTGATTTTGCTCAAATTTTACAGATAATTCTCAATGAACCTTACGAATATTTTAAAATTATCGGCACGCCAATCGGATTCCTAACTTCCGAAACGACTAACCGAGGTCGTTTCAATGTTCTCCCTGATATGCAAAGGTCAATGAAAGTTAAAGTCGGGCATGATTCTTTGAGATTCCTAACATGGTTATCTATGATTAGCAGCTGCATCATTTGAAGCTCGATTGAAAGTCATTAGTATGATATGTTGATTTCTAGTCCTATTTTAATGCTTCCATATGCTAATTTTAAAACTGATCATGTTATCTTCTGAAAGTGGACTGCCTATGGGTCAGATTCATGTTTGTTGTGATGTATCTGGCATGTTCTCATGTCTAGGAGGTTTGATTTTCTAAATGTGTTTGAATGGGTAGTTTGTCCTGCATACTTAAAGGAATTTCATTAGATTCTGGAAGATTCTGGTTGATGTTGATAGAGTAATGTCTATTTGATTGATCCGAGAATCAATAGGATGTATTGATTGATTCTGGGACTTAATTAACTAGATTGGTGAATCCAGACTAGGGTAAGGCTATATGGGGGAGTTTAAATTTGTTCTGGGATTGGTTTTACTTAGATTTTGGGGTCTGATTGGTTTATTTATGGGAAACACTTAAAGTTTGTCCCCCTTAACTAAGGGAAGATATTCCCTTACCTTATATGGTGCATTCTACCCGTTTGAAGCTGCAACTTTTACTTTAACCTATATATATCAGTCATTATCTCATTCACAGACACAACTTATGCATTGAACACCTAAAGCACACCACACACATACACAACATCCTGAATAGAAGAAAAGGCTACAGAATACCATCTTTTGAAGTCTGATCTCTTCAGGTTCTTTCTTCTGGAAAGCAATTGTTTCTCTGTTTGGCTGTCCGGTCCTATTTTTTTTTTTTGCAAATCCTGATTAATCCTCATTGTTTCTTTGCTTGTTCATTGACAAAAGGTATTCCCTCTTTCTTTTGCTCACTGCATACTGTTTTCTCTATTTGTTCATGCTTCGATAAATCAGTGTGCTTAGATTGCCTTAAACCATTTTAAAATGCTGCCTGATTAGGCTTTGTTCTTACTAGGTTAAATTAATCTTATAACAATTAAGAGGATCCAACAGGATCCTACCTATACTCTGAAAAAATAGAGACATAGTTCTTGATCTACTGGTCAGGTTCCTTCTTTTGGACACAGACCTCAGGCTAGGCTTTCCCTTTTTCTTGCTAACTTGGCACTTGTAGGCTGTTCATATGGTCCTGGATGACCAGGCTCTGTTACAATAACTACAGGGTAATCTTAAGAGCTTTGAAAAGTTCCCTGCTTGAAATCCTGGGGCTGGTTCTGAATGCTGAAGTTCTGAGGTCATAAGGGTATGGCTACTATGCTAACCTCACTCCTGACTTTAAAACAAGATGCCCTTTAAACACCTTCACCTATTTCTATGCCTTTCCCACCTAGAGACTGTCCCTTTTGTGTACATTATTAGGATCTCATGTATGTATTCTTTAAAACTGGGATATGCAGTTCATAAACACTGCATATGGCTACCCAAGGGCCAATTCTTCACTCCCACTCTCTATGTGCCGCATCATCTAGGCTTAGGGTGTTTTTCCTTTAAAAATTTGAGTAGTATTGTCAATAATGGCACAACTGCATGCTTATTAAATGATAGGGCTACTGATTAGAATATGTATCACAGGTTTTAATTGCTCGAATATATGTTTTACGATGATCAGACTGGAACTCTGTCTTGAAATTGAAATTATTTGTAAAGTATGAAATATGGACTTATTACGCTAAAACAAAACTGTTTCTATTTGCGCAAATGATCCAGGCCCAGTAAACCCTTTTAAAAATGGCCTATTTATGCGTAAAAAAATGCTTTTGATACTCAAACACTCTTATACACTAATCTAATAGTGTATAAGGGTGTATGAAGCTTTGGGGTCACTTGTACACTTTAAGAAAAGTTTTTCTAAAGATATAACCATTACTTAGACCAGGTATCTGCATGCCTAATACTTATACGTATGCTATTATGTGCGATGGCCCCCTTATCTGCATTTGTGTGCTTTTTTGTGAACCCGCTTTCAAAAACAGCCCTCTTGCCTATATATATCTTCCAAACTTGACCCCTACACAGAAAGACCATTAAGGTTAGGGCTCGACAATTAATGACGAGTCACGCCGACCCTAAATGAGCCGACATTTTGTTTTTAAAATAAACCCCTTTCGGTTTCTTATTATTTGCAAAATAGATACGAATATCCCTTTGTAAAATGTCTTCACTACAAGTTGAACATCTATTTGTGTTATAACATTCGTTCTCGATTAGGCTTGTTAACATTAGAGGCCGTAGACACGATTAGGCTTAAACCTAGGCCGAATGTGAAAGTTGTTTGTATGTGTATAAGCATGTGATATCTTAGTTTAAATGATTAAGTTCCACGTTAGTATGCGTATGATAGTAGACATTATTTGCATCCCAAAATTAAGACTCGGACGGTAACCACCCTTTTGGTGGGACGCGGAGAAGTGCCTAACACCTTCTTCCCTGAGTCACCTGGACTTCTTACCCTATGGAATCTCTGAAATAGACTAGTAGACCTTTTGAGCTTGACTATAGACATAAGGTGACCTAATATACCTTAGAACTATATTAGGTGGCGACTCCAACTCTAAACTCAAACGAGTTGACCAAGTCAAATCCGAAACCCGACTCGCCTCGAGTTGAGTCCAAAATCGGTTATGACAGAATGGCGAATTCGCTGGGGATACTCAAAGTCCTAACCACAACGAGTCTTTATTTTGGGATTTATTTGATCATTATCTTGTATTCATTATTATTATTGTTATACTAACTTGGTTTCTTTTTTGTTTTTTGTTTTTCTTCGTTTATTTATTGTATTATTTTATGTGACATCTAGCATACTTCACTCATACTCTCCCACTCCTGGGAAACAACACTTCACACACACACGGTGATTACGTGGATCCCACGGTCGCTTCACCACCAAAACACCTTTAGGAGGACATTTTGGATAGTTGGTCCGTGGTACAACCAACAATTTCAAATGATCCCACTCCTTGGTCGTTCGCCTTGGGGAACCTTGTCTAGAATTACACCACTCTTCTATTGTAATGAGCATGCATCATGCCGTAAGAGGGGCTCCCCGTGAGCTGACTAGTTTTCAACTTGTCCAAACTACCTAAACGGGTTTTCTGACCCCAAAGGAATGTTTGGACATGATTATGTGCATTTGAGAGAAAAGAAAAGAAAAGAAAAGAAAAGAGAGGAAAAAGTGAGACAAGAATGAAAGCGCATTTTGATTTGTTCAATTATTTTCAAAAGGGGATGGGGTTTTAAATTTTATTTCTTCTTTATTTTTAGGTCACAATGAGTCAAAAGTTCTATCATTTTGGAATGACTATGGGCGCCCCTCCCTTGTTAACTAATTGGTGAAACCATTTGTCACTAGGAGAGCAAACCGAAGTACGTCAACACCTGGGTCATTTGGTTTTATTACTAGAAATGGAGCCGTGTAGAGAGATGATCGAAGCAGCGGTGTCATTATGTGATGAAGAATTGAACATGTTTAGGTTTGGGGACATCGAATTAACAACTTTGTTGGAAGAAATAGGAGATTTTGTGTCACACTCGGGGTTAGACAAACATCGTTGGCAAGGGGGTCGCATACTAGCACCTAGCGTCCCCACAGCGGACGAGTTCGTATGAAGTTAGGGATGGTATCAAGTGTGGACGTGGGATTTTTACAACAAAAGAAGATCCCATTTTCCTATTTTCACACTCGGTTTGGGCAGTTAAAGACGTATGATAGTCATAAGAAGGAGTTCGAGTCTTATGGTGATTGGAGGAGGGCTAGACCACTTGCATTTGCTATTTGTTTCTTAGGAGTGACAGTTTTCCCTGAGAGCTCAAATCATGACATATGTCCTAGACTTGTCATGGTTGCTGATGCAGTGTTCAACGAAATTGATGGCTATCATTATACCATAGTCCCTATGATAGTAGCAGACATTTATCGACCTTTGGGTTGTTGCAAGAGAGGAGCAAAATATTTTCAAGGGTGTAATCTTCTACTGCAAGCGTGGTTCAAAGAACATTTAAGGAAAGCAAGAGGGGTGCAAGCATTGTCCAAACCAGCTGGTTACAACTACTTGATTGGGGAACGATATGGGGTTTCAAAACTCAAACAGCCAAGCAGCACAGAAAATGGGTAAGATTGTTTGAAAGCATAACGGAGGATTCAATTCAGTGGATGTTCACTTGGTTCCCTTCATCAGATTTCATCATCAGTTTTAAGAGGGCATCCTTTGTAATACTTGTGGGGTTAAGAGGCCTTCAACCTTACCAACCATTAAGGGTAATGAGACAAGCAGGGAGGAAGATACCAGACACGAAACATTACCAGTTTGATTACACTGAAGATATTGTTCCGAGAGTCAAAAGCATTAGGAAAGCATGGGTAGGAAGACAAGTCTTGGAAGAGGCATCGCTGGCGCCTGATAGATACAACGCTGGATGCGAACCAAACTACAAAAGCTGGTTGCGCTCTAGTGTGAAAGGAAATGTGGTAGTAGGGCCGAGTCGTGGGAACAACATAAGAGATCGCGAAGCGAAGGCTCAAATCCGGTACCGAGAGTTCATGCTAAAAGCTGTCAAAATGGATAAGGAAAAGAAAGAAGAGATTGAGGTATGGAAGAAGCGAACATTAGAACTAGAAGGAAAGATAGAGACATTGGAGACAAAACTTAAACAATAGAACTCGGAGTGTGCAGAGGTAGACATCTTACACTTGGTAGCAGCCAAAGGGTATTTGATCAAGGCTATGGAAGAAGTCAAGGAGATCACACGAGAAGCAAAAAGAGCTAGGATGGAAAAGGAATGCGCCGCCTAGTCAAAGTGTCATTTTTTCTTTTGTATTCCTACTTTTCCAAATTATTGTCATGTACTGATTTACAAACTTTGGGGAATTTATGAGAATAACTGGCCACAAAATGCGTATTTATCCTTTTTGCATAATAAACCTAGGAAGGCTGTACGTCCTTGGCACGTATTAGTCCATTAGTAAACCTACGCCAAATGTCAAAAAGGGTTTTTAACCCAAAAAGTGACAAATTGTATCTCTGCCTTTATTCGAAGAAGCGCTTGCACAAAACATTGATTGTCTGTTTGAACATGATCAAAACTATAAGGGTGTTTTGGTCATTTACCTTTTCTTATTTTGTTTTCAGACTATGGCTGTAAAGGGCACTCTCTAATTTGAGATCGTCTCCCGACCTCCCCACTTGATCAGACTTTGGTGGGAGAATTTGGCCGTTGTTAGCAAAGCTCATGTCCAAAAGATGTTGGGAGAATTGATAGTTCTTAAGAACTACACTGCCGTGGCTGGTTTGGTTGAAGCTGCTACGCATTTCTGGGACTACAAAAGGGCTGTGTTTCACTTCAATGGTTTCGGAGTTGGCACCGATGTTGGAAGAATTTGGAGGACTAGCAGGGTTGGAACCTGGACCTGAGACTATGATTTATCCTCGAGACATGGAAGGTAATGAGTTCATGGATTTGCTAAGGGCTCCTTATGATCCATACATCGATGGAGTGCACGATGGGAAAGTCACGTTGGAGTATCTGCATTCTAGGTTTGGAGATCCGACACTTAGACACGAATGTAATGGGGCGTGGGAAATTCAAGACTGGGAATGGACCGAGTCCAATGCTTTCATCATCGCATTTCTTGGGAGTATGGTCTTTCCCGAGAAAGGAGGCAAGATCGACATAAAGTTAGGGAGAGTAGAAGAGGATTTGCGCAGAACTTCTTTCAAACGTAAAGTGAGTCTGGTCCCGATGATTTTCGGGGAAGTTTACTGAGCTCTAACCAAATGTATGAGAGGTGGAGACTTTTTCGAAGGCTGCAATCTGTTGTTGGAAATCTGGTTGATAGAACACCTGCACAGAGTCCCTGTCAGTCCAGTGGCACCAAAACCCTCTTGGCAAGGAGGATTCGCTCACATAGCACCCGCATGGCTGGAACAGTGACGTTGGAATACCCCGCAAACATGGAAGGATGGTACACTAGGCTCGAGGAACTGCAAGAGGTGCAATGGGTGATTGAACATTGCGCTGGTTTCGTTGTCTCCATACAAGGCCAAGACATCACCTTTTTGACGTTGATCGGGTTCCGAGAACTCATCACTATATTCCTTTAAGGATCCTTCGGCAAGTGGGCATGACACAACAAACCCTGCGGCTAACTGAAGGAAGAAGTTTCAATGTTGACGTAAAAGACATCGAGCATCCGATGGCCCTCACTATACTGACGATGCGGGAGAAAAGGCTTACTATGCAGTTTTTCCATGGTCGTAACAGTAGGGTGAACCCCGCAGCTACCCTGTCCTACCCTCAATGGCTCGACGAAGACAAGGCGAAGTATCGATCTAAGACTACACTGAAAAGGAAGGCCAAGTCTCCAAGTGCCGAGGAAAAGTACAAGAAACTGAAGCAAAAGTTTAATCAAAGAAAGAAGGAGCTAAGGGTGACACAAGAAAGAGAAATGAGAAGACAATATAAAGATAAGATCAAAGGGGACGAGCTCAAGTATTGGACCGGCAAGGTCATGACTGCAAGACAAGCTGCTGGGAATCTGTAAGATTTTCTCAAAGGATAGGGGGAATATTTTAAGTCACTACCACTGGAAGAAAAGGAAGCAAGAGGGTTGGAAATTTGCTAATTCCTGGTAAAGGCTCTGGGCGACATGGAGGATGGGAACGACTTGTTGGAAACATTTGCTGATACTCCGCTCCTTAGCCTGGCCCACAAACTCGAGAAAGAAGCCAAAAAAGAGAAGGAAGATGCTGGAGCTGATGCTTAAACCTGAAGTCCTTTTGCTTGGCGCCTAGTCTAGTCATGTCGAGTCGAGTCATCTTGTCCTTTCTTTATTGTTGTTTTCGTCTTAATCGAGTCATTAGTTGTTGTAATAAAGCCAAGAAAACTAAATAAAATTCCATTATTTTTGGCTTTTTGACTGGTGATGATCATGTTTTACTCAAACGAAATGATGTGTTTAGGTGCAAGCGTAACTTCGAATCCGCGATAGGCCTACCTCTGGCACAAAAAAGGTCCCATGCATGATAGGACGCGATATTTATTTAAGCTAACATGTACTCACATTTTATCTTCTTGTTTTGATATGTCAGTTCCTAAGTCCCCTAAAGTTTTGTTTGAGCATTCTAGCCGTGCCGCAATACCGGTTGAGGTCTAAAGGATCGATCCCGACACCTCCCCCTCTACCTGCAAGGACAAGGACGAGACGAAGTATCATGGCTGAGTTCGACAATGTTGGCACTCCTGAGAAACAAAGCATGGCCGCTTATGAAAACTACACTAAGTTGGAGCAGAGGTTGCTCGAGTTGGAAAGTAGGATCCCTCTGGCCCATACTGATGAGATCACTGAACCGAACCAAACTGCTCGCCCTCACGGCAAAGATCCACTTTACCGCGAAAGAGACCTTTCTTACCCTACTCACACTGCACAACCGCCTTCACTGTTAAAACCAAAACCATGGCATCACCCACCAAGGACCATGAACTGTATGCCTGGACTAAGGAAGACCCAGACAGCACTAAAGAACAAGTCCAATGGCTGGTTGAGAAGTTCAAACAACTCCAAGATGCTAAGGGAGCCCGAGGGCTAGCTTATGAGGATCTCTTCTTGTATCCTGACTTGAAACTGCCTGAAGGTTATAAGACACCAAAGTTCAACTGTTCGATGGCAGTGGAGATCCAATGACTCATTTAAGGTCTTACTATGACAAGCTGATTGGGGTTGGACATGATGAAAAGATTCGCATGCAGCTGTTCAACCGCAGTTTGACGGGAGATGCACTGGTATGGTACTCCAAGCAACAAACCAAGAATTGGACAAGCTGGGAAGCAATGGCTGGAGATTTTTTTGACAGCTTTGGGCACAACACTGACGTCATGCCCGATCGGTTTTACTTAGAGAAATTGAAGAAGAAGAACTCCTGGAAAGCAAGGTTTTGTCGCATACGAGGAGTATGCTAAGCTGGAGCAAAAGATGTTTAAGTTGGAGAATAGAGTTCCTCTTGTCCATGCTGATGGAACCACTGATCCAAATAAGTCCTCCCGCCCTCACGGCAAAGATCCACTGTTCCCTGAGAAAGACATCCCTTACCCCACTTACATCGCACCACCAAAATCACCACAAAACAATCTCCTTACCTTCACTGTCGAAACCAAGACCGTTTCCTCGCTCACCAAAGATCATGACATGTATGCATGGACAGGGGAAGACTCAGACAACATTAAAGAGCAAGTCAAGTGGCTGGTGGAAAAGTTCAAGCAATTCCAAGGCACCAAAGAAACTAGAGACCTAGCTTATGAAGACCTCTGCATGTATCCTAACTTGAAGCTTCCAGATGGTTATAAGACACCAAATTTTAAGATGTTTGATGGAAGTTGTGATCCGATGGCTCATTTAGGGGTCGTTCGGTTCAACTTACAGTTATCCCGGGATTAACAATCCCAGGATTATAATCCCCGGATTGTTAATCCCACCTCCTATATGGGATAGAATTATCCCATGAATGGGGTATAAAATTTATCTCATGTTAGTTAATACCACCAACCAAACATGGGATAACTATAATCCCAAATTTAATCCCGGGATAAGTGATCCAATCCCTCGTACCGAACGGCCCCTTAAGGTCTTACTGGGACAAGCTGGTTAGAGTTGCACATGATGAGAAGATTCGAATGCAATTATTCAACCGTAGCTTGACGGGCGATGAACTGGTGTGGTACTCAAAACAACAAATAAAGAAGTGGACAAGCTGGGAAGCAATGGCTGGAGACTTTGTTGACAGTTTCGGGCACAACACTGACACCATGCCAGATCGATTCTATCTGAAGAATCTGAAGAAGAAGTCTACTGAAACCTTTAGGGAGTTTGCAACTAGGTGGAGAGATGAAGCTACTAAGGTCAAACCCCCTATGGACAACACAGAGATAGTAGCGACTTTCATCCGCATACAAGAAGATGTCTATTTTGACAAAAATGTTGAATATGCAAGACAAGAAGTTTGGGGATTTGATCTAGATTGGTGACATTATTGAAGATGGATTAAAAACTGGCAGAATCGTTAGCTTGGCCGCACTACAAGCCACTAACAAGGCATTGAAAACTGGTAGCACCGGGATATCAAAGAAGAAGAAGAAGAAGAAGAACAAGAAGGACGATGTTTCCTTCGTTGCGCCATCACTTGACCACTCTCCTACCCATAACCACTACTACCAAACACCACCTCCACCATACCAATATGCTCCACAATCGCCCGCTTATCCAGTCTACAACACACAGCCTATCTTCCAAAATCCACCTGCACAAAGATGACCATATCCACAAAGCCCAAACAATAGAAATACCAACACCTACCTGCCAAGACCTTGCACAGACAATAACCAAAGACCCAAAAAAAACTACACCCCATTGGCCGAATCCCGCACTCAGCTATTTGAATGACTCAAAACAGCAGACCACATACAACCTATCCCATTGAAAATGCCTGATAGAATCTCACCTTTCTTCGACCAAACCAAAACCTGTGCCTACCACTCTAGGGGACCTGGTCACGACACTGAAAAGTGCTATTCTCTAAGAGAGAAAATACAAAACCTAATCGAACAAAAGGTGATACACTTGAAGGCACAAAATATGCACAATAATCCTTTGCCTGATCACGGAGATAATAGGGTGAACTTGATCGAGTTAGATGAAGAATGCAACTTAGAAGGAACCATTGTCAAGGCAAAAGAAGCTACACCGGCATCTGCTTCTGTTGCCCAAGTCGTTAAAGCACCAGAGCCAGTCGAAGTAGAGGTGGCTCAAAAATTCAACGTAGATGTAATCCTTCCCTACAATGACAAAGCAGTTCCATGGGATTATGAAGCAGAGAAGAAAGGCAAGTCGGTAGTCGAGACCATTGCAGCACAAGGGATGACTAGGAGTGGGAGGATCTGCACTCCCGAGCATCCTGTTCAGGGTAGACGAGGCACCAGCA
Organism: Petunia axillaris subsp. axillaris; assembly: GCA_029990575.1. Taxonomy (NCBI): domain Eukaryota; kingdom Viridiplantae; phylum Streptophyta; class Magnoliopsida; order Solanales; family Solanaceae; genus Petunia; species Petunia axillaris. The sequence goes on from JARKNS010000003.1 coordinate 26,344,102, forward strand.
AAGAGGAATCCGAAGAATTGTGGAAGAAATTTCAAGCAAAAGAATACTCTGTGGTTGAACATTTGGGCAAGACTCCTGCACAAATCTCTGTTCTAGCCCTACTTCTCAAATCAAAAATCCACCAAAATACCTTGATGAAAGTGTTAGATGAAGCACATGTCCCGGTGGACACCATAGTTGAGAACTTGGCTAGCATGGTTAGGCAAGTCATAGAATCCAATCGAATCGTCTCCACGAAGATGAGCTACCACCGGAGGGGTTGAGTCATAACAAGGCCTTGCATGTCACCATCAAATGCAAAGACTGGTTTGTAGGAAGAGTTCTGATCGACCGGGGGTCTGGCTTGAACATATAATCGTTCATCACTCTGAAGAGAATGGGGATTGGTCAAAGCAAGATTAGAGAAAGTGACATGAAGGTAAAGGCATTTGATGGTTCATTAAGAAGCACCATTGGGGAGATCGACTTAACTATCATGGTTGGTCCCGTGGAATTCACTGGTGAGTATCATGTCATGGACATTTCTGCTTCTTATAACTTGTTGCTAGGAAGACCTTGGATTCATATGGCTGGAGCAATCCCCTCTACCTTGCACCAGACAGTGAAGTTCGAGTGGGACAACAAAGAGGTGGTAGTGCTTGGTGAAAGGGAGCAACTTCATTTACAATGAACAAACCATACCAGCAATTAAGGGGAACACTCCTGACGAATAGACCTTCTATGCTGTGGAGTTTGTGGGAGCAGTACAGGGTAGCCGAGGAGGATACTGAAAGAACAACAACAAGAGTTGGAATCTCGATGGGTATAAGAAGAACATTGACACAGTCCAAGGAGGATATACTGCATACTTCACCCATGAACTCATCAACGCACCACCAGGGACCGAGGAGAAAAGGAGAAATTTTTACAGTGCCTATTAGGATAGCCGAAGCAAAGGCTATAAAGAAAGAAACTTGGTCTGCGAGCCCGTGATATCTGGCTGGGGCGTGCCTTTACGGGAATTTCGTGAGACCATACCTGCCAAAACAGAGAAGCGACCTGTGTACTCACCCAATGTCCATCTTGACTGGCAACACATTTCTAAAAAACAAGGGGAAGGCAAGTATGGCTGCCTAAAATATCTAAGCCCGAACCTATAGAGGTGATGATTGAGGAGCCCTACGTACCCCCACATCCTGCGAAGTGGCCTGAAGACTGGGTTATAAGCATTATAATAAAGTAAGGCTACGAACCTGGGAAAGATTTCGGCAACAACTTGGATGGCATGATTGAGTCAATTCGAATCGTGATGAGGCCCGACAACAAGAAATCCCTCATAGGGTACATTGTGACTTATAAGAAGAGCATGGAAGAAGCTTCACTGGACTTCAAATACTACAAGAGAAGTGTCAAATTTCTCTTACATATCTTTGTCTCGTCTGGCTACTTGCATGGTTGCAAGGGGGAGGTATCCGCAGTGCAAGAGGTTGAGCCGATGATTGCTGAAGAGGATTTGCTGGCAGGGCTGCAAAAGTTGTTCCTATCTGACGAAGACTGTTGTGTGATCCTAGAAGAGCATGTTGAACCTCCTGGCCTTGCAAAAGCTGAATCCGGAGCTGCATTGAGCAACTGGACCATCAACCTGGCCCGAGCTTATCGCGGACCTTGGTAGAGCTGGGGGATAGAGCTTATTTTTATGCTTTCTAAAATAAAGCCCGACCCCGAGTCGTGGAACTTGCATTTTCCTTTCTCTCTTTTTTAATATGTCTCCCTACAAACTTTTTTTTGTAAGGATTCATAAATAAAGCATTGCTCTGTTTCTTTTTTATTCTGTTTTAAATATTTTACTTTTTAGCATTCAAACTAATAATTCCATTTAATCCACAACTGCAACGTGTAACGAAACTACAGAGCTTGAGGAACCTGATCTTGACTATGATGAATTTGATGAGGCAACACAAAAGGAAATTGAAAGATTTGAAAATAAGCCTAAACCGAATCTAGAAGAGATTGAGGTGATATATCTGGGAGATGATAAAACAGTAAAAGAGACAAGGATTAGTGTGCATCTCACCGCAGGGGATAGAAAGCGATATATTGAATTTCTTAAAAAATATGAGGATGTGTTCCCATGGTCGTATGATGACATGACTGGCATAAGCACGGACGTGGTGGCCCACAAATTTCCCATCAATCCAGGCTTTCCGCCAGTCAAGAAAAAAGCCCGAACTTTGAACTCATCGACCTTGGTGAAAATCAGAGAAGAGGTGACCAAACAGCTCAATACAGGGATTTTGAAAACAGTCAAATACCTGACATGGTTAGCCAACATCGTCCTAGTTCCAAAGAAAGATGGGAAACTCAGAGTTTGTGCAGACTACAGAGATCTGAATAGAGCAAGTCCGAAAGATGACTTTCTGTTGTCGAATATACACATCTTAATTGACAATTGTGCAAAGCATGAACTGCAGTCTTTCATGGATTGTTTCGCAGGCTACCACCAAGTACTTATGGATGAGGAAGATGCCGAGAAGACAACTTTCACCACATCTTGGGGGACTTACTGCTACAAGGTGATGCCCTTTGGTTTGAAGAATGTTGGGGCTACCTGCATGAGGGCAATGACTACTATGTTTCATGATTTGATGCACAACAAAATCAAGGTATATGTGGATGACGTGATCATTAAATCAAGGAAAAGCTCGAAGCACTTCGAAAATTTGCATAAGTTCTTCAATTGCTTGCATAGATACAATTTGAAGCTGAATCCAGTAAAGTGTGCTTTCAGTGTTCCAGCGGGAAAGCTTTTGGGCTTCATTGTCAGCAGAAGAGGCATTTAGTTAGACCCAGCCAAGATTAAAGCCATCAAAGAATTTCCGCCGCCGAAGAGTAAGAAAGAGGTTATGAGCTTCTTGGGACGACTCAATTACATCAGTTGATTCATAGCTCAATAAACGGTCATCTGTGAACCAATTATCAAGTTATTGAAGAAAGATGCAGCGATCGAGTGGACGGAGGATTGCCAAAAAGCATTCGACCAGATAAAGGAGTATTTATCTTGCCCACCCATGCTGGTTCCACCTGAACCTGGGCGACCTTTGATCTTGTACCTGTCCGTGGTAGATTCTGCATTTGGATGTGTATTGGGACAACATGGCTCAACTGGAAGAAAGGAGCAAGCAATATACTATCTGAGTAAGAAGTTCACTCCTTACGAAGCAGAGTACACACTGCTGGAGCGTACTTGTTGTGCATTGACCTAGGTGGCACAAAAATTGAGACACTACCTGATAGCCTATGCAACCTTGCTGAAATCAAGGATTGATCCTCTCAAGTATATCTTCCAAAAGTCGATGCCCACCGGGAAGTTGGCCAAATGGCAAATGCTACTCAGCTAGTTCGATATCACTTTTGTCACTCAAAATGCGGTGAAAGCTCAAGCTTTAACAGATCATATAGCCGAGAATCCTGTAGATGGTGATTATGATCCTTTGCACACCTATTTCCCAGATGAAGAAGTCATTTTTGTGGGGGAAGATATCATAGAAGAATATGATGGTTGGAGATTATTCTTTGATGGAGCGGTAAATTTCAAAGGAGTCGGCATTGGAGCAGTACTGATTTCTGAGACTGGTCAACATTATCCTATCACATCTAAACTGAAGTTTCACTGCACCAATAACATGGCAGAATACGAAGCTTGCATCCTGGGCCTTAGAATGGCGGTAGACATGAACATACAAGAGCTGTTGGCAATTGGAGATTCTGATTTGTTAATTCACCAAGTCCGAGGAGAATGGACGGCGAAGAATTCCAAAATATTACCGTACCTTGAGTGCATAAAAGACCTGAAGCAAAGGTTCACCAAGATAGAGTTCCGGCATGTACCTAGGTTGCAAAATGAATTCGCAGATGCTTTGGCCACCATATCCTCCATGATCAAGCATCCTGACAAGAACTACATTGATTCAATACCCGTGGCAGTGAGAAAGCAACCGGCATATTGTTATTATGTGGAAGAAGAATTGGATAGACATCCGTGGTTTTATGACATTAAGAGATTTCTCAAAGATGGCACTTACCCAAAAGATATAACAAACCTTCAAAAGAAGATGTTGAGGAGATTGGCAAGTGGTTTCTTTTTTAACGGCGAGGTCTTATACAAAAGAACACCTAATTTAGGTTTACTGAGATGTGTAGATGCTAAAGCAGCTGCGAGACTGTTGAAAGAAATACATTCTGGGACGTGCAGCTCACACATGAATGGCTTTGTGCTCGTAAAAAAGATCTTAAGGATAGGATATTTTTGGATGACAATGGAGCATGATTGCATAAAGCACGCAAAAAAGTGTCATCAATGCCAAGTCCACGGAGACATGATTCGAGTACCTCCCAACGAGCTGAATGTTATGGGATCACCTTGGCCCTTTGCCACCTGGGGAATGGATGTCGTAGGACCTATTGAACCTGCCGCATCGAACAAACATCATTTCATATTGGTAGCTATTTAGAACTTTACCAACTGGGTAGAAGCTACATCGTACAAGTCAGCGACAAAGAAAGTGGTAGAAAACTTCAATTGTGATAAAATGATCTGTCGATACGACATTCCTGAGTCAATCATCACTGACAATGGATCTAATCTCAATAGTGACTTGTTGAAAGCAACTTGTGAAGACTTCAAAATCAAGCACCGTAATTCCACTGCATACAGACCTCAGATGAATGGAGAAGTCGAGGCAGCCAACAAGAACATCAAGAAAATACTGCGCAAAATGACTGACAATTCGAAGCAATGGCACGAGAATCTACCCTATGCGTTTTTGGGGTACCGCACAACTGTAAGGACATCAAGAGGCTACCCCATACCGGTTAGTCTATGGCACTTAAGCAGTAATACCAGTAGAGGTTGAGATACCATCTCTGAGGATCATTCAAGAAGCATAATTGAAAGACGCTGAATGGGTCAAAGAAAAGATGGAGCAGCTGGCGCCCATCGATGGCAAGAGGATGAATGCAATATGTTATGGGCAATTATATCAGAAGAGAATGAAAAAAGCATTTAACAAGAAAGTTCGAGAAAGGTCTTTTGAACCTGGGCAGTTAGTGATGAAAAAGATATTTCCTAATCAAGAAGAAGCAAGAGGCAAGGTTGCACCAAATTGGCAAGGACCATACATGGTTCACCGAGTTTTGACCGGAGGAGCATTAATATTAGCAGAAATGGATGGAGAAGTTTGGCTGAAACCGATCAATGCAGACGCTGTCAAAAGATACTTTGTTTAAGAACCTGCATTAGCCAATTGCTTTATTGTTTTACAACATGTCATGTAATTTGGAACTACGTTACGACCTGATTCCCCAAGTGGGATACGTAGGCAGCCTACCCAAGGTTCGGTCGCATAAATACAAAAATTTATTTTTTTCCACGAAGTAGACACTGGGGCAGAATTTTTGAGGAACTCCCAAAAATTCCAAAAGGACAGATAAGAATTGACACTGGGGCAGAAATTTTTTAGACTCTCTCAAAAATTTCAAAATGGAGAAACTGGAGCAGAATTTTGAGATCCCCCAAAAATTCATTCAAGGGGAAGCTAGCAACGACTGAGATTTTACACAATGCAGTTTATGATTCAATAGAATAAATACTTTTCTTTTCATATAAGGTTTTTCAAAATATTTGCACTATTTTCTTTATATATCCCCACTAGCTTGGCCGAGGTCCCGGCATTCAAGAGGAGAACGCGTGAAGCAAGCCAAAAATGCAAAAACTAAACCATCCCCCTCCCTCCCTCCCCCCCCCCCCCCCCCCCCCGCGCAACACAAAAATCTTTCTTTGAATACAGGCACAGTGGGTACACAGCTTGATACGAAAAGCGAACGTCCCCCGATGAAACATATTCAGCTTTTCTTTACTATGCTTTTATTTTGCAAGGTATACAGCTGGAAGGGTAGACAGATCGATGAGAAAGATTGGCATGACAAAGGGAATATATCCCAAAGGGTAGACAGCTCGGTGAGAAAGATTTGGCATGACAAAGGGTAGACAACCCGGAGGGTAGACAATCCGATGAGAAAGATTGGCATGTCAAAAGGTATACAACCCGAAGGATAGACAACCCGGTGAGAAAGATTTGGCATGACAAACGATAGACAGCCCAAAGGGTAGACAGCCCGATGAGAAAGATTGGCATGACAAAGGGTAGACAGCCCGGAGGGTAGAAAGCTCGGAGGGTAGACAACCCGGGAAGTATACAGCCCGAAGGGTAGACAGCTCGATGAGAAAGATGTGGCATAACAAAGGGTAGACAAACCAGATGGTAGACAACCCGATGAGAAAGATTGGCATGACAAAAGGTAGACAACCCGGAGGGTAGACAGCCCGATGAAAAAGATTAGCATGACAAAGGGTATACACCCCAAAAGGTAGACAGCTCGGTGAGAAAGATTTGCCGTGACAAAGGGTAGACAGCCCGATGAGAAAGATTGGCATGACAAAGGGTATACAGCCCGAAGGGTAGACAACCTGGTGAGAAAGATTGGCATGACAAAGGGTAGACAGCCCGGAGGGTAGACAACCCGATGAGAAATAATATGGTAAAATATAGACAGCCTGGAGGGTAGACAGCCCGGTGAAAGGAATAGCATGACATGGGGTATACAGCCCAAAAGGTAGACAGCCTGTTGAAAGAACAACATGGCAAAGAATAGACAGCCCGAGGAAAAGAATGGCATAGTGTGATGGACAACTTAGCATAATGAAGAGGCATACAGCCCAACGTGCCGAGCACACATTCAAATGACGAGAAATATTGGCAAGACAATCCAACAAATAGGAAAGTCTAGTTATGCATTAACATACGCACTGTTTTGCAAAACTCACTTCCATTGCAGGACATACAATCTGGCAATGCAAAGGCACTACCATCTGACACCACACAAACACTTACAATTCCTAAAGACATCTCCCAAGAGTCGCGACAAAATTGGTCGTTCTGTCAACGTCTTTGACCGAAGACTCTTTCATCATCTCCAGGCAAAGAAAGGCAGCTGTTGACGCCCAATTTTGTCCCTCCTATTTCAATAGCTACTTCTCAAACAAAATTGCACTTATAACCCTGCAGTTATCTTCATACAAAATCCTTATCTCACACAGGCACTCCAATTAGGCTACTTTTAAAGACACCAACACAAACTACAGCTATTTACAAAATTCGCACGTTAAATTACGTATTTTCTCAATTGCACTATTTTCAATAAAATTACTCAAAATTATTTTAAATCTCATAATGATATTTTTACATTTCTTTAAGTCATTGTAGCATTTTTTTTTAAATTAATTTTACAATTTTCTACATATTTATATCTATTTTTCTTACATATTTTATACCATTTTATACATAATATATACACTTATACACATCACACCCTCACACATCAGCGCCAACTCATGCCTATGTGGCTTCATCTTAGCCGTCCAATACTTGATCCAACTGCCAAGATCACTCTTTCCTTTTTTAATTATACAGTCCAACCCCCAAACTCTAAGATCCCTCTCTTTTCCCACAATGTCACACCGCCATCCCTCCCTATTCCCTCTCAAGCAAAACCCTAACGTCGCCTACTGTTACTTCATTTTCCAGCCACCTCCGCCGGTGAAATTCAAGATAAATCATACCATCGTCATCCCTATTACCTCCGCATAAAACCCACCCATCGATTCACCTATTTGACGAAGTTATGATTTATCCCTACCCCCCAACCCTCGTCTCTGTCACCGAAAGCAAGAACTCCAGCGACCTCTCCTTTAAAGATGTAATCTTTACTACCAGAAGAAGAGGGGAAGCCCCTCGCGCATGCATGATTAAGACGGGTCAAGATTGACCCGACTCCGGTGCAAACGGGTAATTCTTGACACATTTTTCCTTTTCTAATAGTTTCTGGACCTACGTGATGTTAAACCTTAATTTGCCTAGTCCTCTTGGTGTTTTAACATGATTGATTGTTGATTAACTAGAGTGAAATTCATGAAAATTGTCAATGTTTTCTTGTTTCACTAGTTTAAACACTGACACGATTTGTTCATATGCCTGAGTTTAGTGTAATTGTGATTTGTGCCCTAGACTAACCCTGTTAATCTGTAATTTAAAATTCAAGGCAATTTTGAATCGATTGTGCTTATCTTTGTTGTTCTAAGTGAATTCAGCCTTACACCTTATCAAAATACATGGTCTTCATGATTTTAGACTTAGAGTTTAGGAGGTTATATGATTCAGCATGATTAGGAGAATTTCAAATTGATTCCTGATTGAAACTTGAATGAAAATTGGTTACCTGATTGATCCTATGCCAACTAGAGTTTTTCAAATCTGTTTAACTATTCTCGAGCCTAAAATATGTTTGGGTAATTGATTTCTTTGAAGCTGGACCATGCTATATGTAAAGGAGGGAATTGTACTTGTCATAGGTTCTGATTTACCGTAATTTTAGGGATTGAGTGAACTAAACTTGGTAAGTCCACCTAATGGAATCCTTTTAAGTTTGGAAGACCATATTCCCTTGCCTTTTTGTTAGCTTGGATAAGCTTGAAGTTTTGATTGATGACTAAGGAACAGATCCAAGGACATGTTCCTTTGAATCAGTGCAGCTGAATAGATAATCATGCAAAATCATTTAAGCGGGAATATTAATTATTATCCTTTTTCTGGGGCTAAGAGAGATCTGATTCATCCTTTTTATAAAGGAAAGGAACCCAAACTAGTTTGGGTTCTTAAAATTAACCCCTAGTTTTCTTTTGTAGGCTAGAGTGAAGGAGAGTAACCACAAATAGTACATGGACAGTGGTTGCTCAAGGCATATGACAGGACATAAGGAACTGTTCCTTTCACTCTCAGCCTTTCAAGGAGGAAGTGTTTCCTTCAGTAATGGTAAGAAAGGGGAAATTATTGGCATTGAAAAGGTAAGTAGGTCTGATTCACACAGTATAGACTATGTATTTCTAGTAGATGGGTTGAAGCATTGCTTATTGAGTATATCTCAATTATGTAACAAAGGTAACAATGTTAATTTTTCATCTACTGGGTGCACTGTGACTAACCAAACCTCTGGAGAGATCATTTTGCAGGAAAATAGACGTGGAAATATCTACAAGGTGGATCCATTAACACTGTCTGATGGAAGCATGAGTTGTCCAAGTGTAATGCAAAATGATCCCCTCCTATGGCACAAAAGACTTGGTCATGCCAGTCTTTCACAACTGAACAAGCTTGTTTCCAAGGATTTGGTGATAGGTCTTCCTAACATCAAGTTCAAGGATGAAAAAGTATGTGAGGTGTGTGCTAAGGGAAAGCAGGTAAAATCTTCCTTTAAACCAAAGAAACAGGTAAGTACTACCAAACCTTTGGAACTGGTCCATATGGATCTCTGTGGACCAATGAGAACAATGAGCCGTGGAGGTAAGAAGTATGTTATGGTATTAGTTGATGATTATTCCAGATTTACATGGACTATATTTCTTGCATCTAAGAAAGAAGCTTTTAATGCATTTTCAATTTTTGCTAAGAAAGCTCAAGGACTCTAGATAGTCATATTGTTGTCATTAGGTCAGATCATGGAACTGATTTGAAAATCATATTTTTTTAAATTTTTGTAATGAAAATGGCATTAATCAAAATTTCTCCTCACCTAGAACTCCACAACAAAATGGAGTAGTTGAAAGGAAAAATAGGACCTTAGAAGAAATGGCTAGGACTATGCTAAAATCTGGTAATCGTCCACAAAACTTTTGGGCTGAGGCCATTAACACTGCATGTTATATAATCAATAGATGTATGACAAGACCACTGATAGAGAAGACACCATATGAGTTACTTAAAAGAAGAAAACCAAATATTTCACACCTTAGGGCCTTTGGTTGTAAATGTTTCATACATAACAAAGGGAAGGATGCCTTAGGAAAATTTGATCCTAGAAGTGATGAGGGAATCTTTGTTGGCTATTCTTCAAATAGTAAATCCTATAGAGTCTTTAACAAGAAAACATTGAAAATTGAAGAAAGCATGAATGTTAAATTTGATGAAACTGACAGTTTGACTCAAGAACAGGTACAGGAAGATGAAGAGATTGGAATGCTGAAACATGGTGAAACTGTTCCTCAGCAAATGCAGGCATTGGATGGGAATGCTGTAAGAAGTGAATTGCAAGGAACTGTTCCTCAGGATAGAACTGAGAAAAATAGCACAGAAACAGGGGGAACAAATGATGGATCCACCTCTCAAACCTGTACTACTACTACATCAGGAACGGTTCCTCAACAAAGAACTTCTGAAGATGGTCTAATACTCAAGCCTTACAAGTATCAAGGTTCACATCCTATGGACCAGATAATCTCAGACAAGGCTGTTGGAATTCAGACTAGATCAGCAGTCAAAAATCACAATTTGTGTGCCTTTAGTGCCTTTTCGTCTCTTGTTGAACCAAAAAATATGAAAGAGGCACTGAAGAATACAGATTGGATCAACGACATGCAGGAGGAGTTGAATCAATTCCAAAGAAGTCAAGTTTGGCATCTGAAACCCAAGCGCAGGAACAGGTCCATAATAGGAACAAAATGGGTTTTCAGGAACAAACTTGATGGGGATGGTATGGTAACCAGGAATAAGGCTAGATTAGTTGTTCAGGGGTATATCCAAGAGGAGTGCATCGACTATGATGAGACATTTGCTCCAGTTGCAAGATTCGAGGCAATAAGACTTCTTATAGCCTTTGCTATATACATGGAATTTACTCTACATCAAATGAATGTTAAGAGTGCATTTCTGAATGGCTACTTAAAGGAAGAGGTTTATGTCAAACAACCTCCAGGTTTTGAGAATGAAAGTTCCCTGAACATGTGTACAAGTTAGACAAGACCTTGTATGGACTCAAGCAGGCACCAAGAGCTTGGTATGAACGTCTATCAAATCTCCTACTTCAGCATGGATATAAAAGAGGCAAAATTGATAGTACACTGTTTTTGAAAGAAAAATGTAAGAATCTCCTAATTGTTCAAATTTATGTAGATGATATAATCTTTGTTACTACTTGTGAAAATTTAAGTAAAGAATTTGCAAATTTGATGCGGAGTGAGTTTGAGATGAGCATGATGGGTGAACTCAATTTCTTTTTGGGTTTATAAATCAAGCAAAATTCAAATGGAACTATGATCCATCAACAAAAATATAATAAGGAGTTACTTAAAAGGTTTGAAATGGATAATGCTAAGAAAATTGATACACCCATTGCAATTGCCACAAAATTGGATCTTGATGAACATGAAATTTCAGTTGATCAAAAATTGTATAGGGGCATGATTGGTTCTTTGCTTTACTTAACTGCTAGTAGACCAGACATTGAGTTTAGTGTTGATTTATGTGCTTGGTTTCAGTCAGATCCTAAGGAATCTCATTTGAAAGTTGTTAAAAGAATATTGAGATACTTGAAAGGAACAGGTTCCTTGGGACTTTGGTATCCAAAATGTGGTACTTTTAATCTTGTTGGGTATACTGATGCTGACTATGCAGGTTTCCTTGTTGATAGAAAGAGTACCTCAGGTATAGTACACTTTCTTGGTGAGTATTTAGTTTCATGGGGAACTAAGAAACAAAATTCAGTGGCACTTTCCACTGCAGAGGCTGAATATGTGGCAGCTGCCTCATGCTGTTCACAATTGTTGTGGATCAAACAGCAATTACAAGATTTTGGTGTTGATGTAGGAACTGTTCCTATCTATTGTGATAACACTAGTGCCATAAACATGACAAAAAATCCAGTGCATCACTAAAGGACTAAATACATTGACATAAGACACCATTTCTTCAGAGACAATTATGAAGAGGGTTTGATTACTACAGCCTTTTGTTCTACTGAGAAACAGATTGCAGACATTTTTACAAAGGCCTTAGGTAGAGATCATTTCGAAAGGAACATGTTAGAATTATGGATGATTAAATTCACCTAAAACTACTTATACTTTACTTCAAAATTTGCTAGAAAATTTTGTTTAAAAAATTGAATTTTATCAAAGTCAATTTGAAGTTTTCAGTTCAGTTTCATACTTAAGTGTATACTCATATGCCATGATTTCTCCTAAAGTTTGCTAAAATTTAATGATGTTACCCTTATGTTCTTAGAATTTCAGATTGAGCAAATTTGATTAAATTGGGATGGACACTGTTTGGTGATAATATTCAGGTATGTACTCTTTGTTATTCAATTATATTAGAAGTAAAGGATTATAGGTAACTTGAATTTAGGATAAGTCCCACTAGGAAAGCTTGATCATATTCGTTATGCATAAGAGTCCTATCGGAAGAACCAGTTCCCAATCCCATCAGGACTCTCAAATCATAGCGGCTCTTCTCTGGGAGACTTCCAAGAGTCCTTTAATGTTTGAAACTCCATCAATGAGGTAATTGTATTCGTTTTGCACTCAATCTCCACTACTTACTTCACTCTATATAAACTCCCACACTCACCCACTATTTTCACTTTGCTCTACTCAAAATTCTCAAAAATTTCAGAAAAAATAGTAACTTATCTCTTAAGACGCATACTTGCCATGTCTCTCTCAATTGAAAACTCCTCATCCATCCCCACTTTTGATCAACCATAAATTCCCAACCCTCCTTCACCCATGGATACAACAACACCAAACCCTGATAATCCGATTCCACAAAACCCTAAGATTGAAATTCAGGGGGAAGGACCAGTTCCCACTGCATAATCAATTTTAGAACAAGTGGAGGACTTGTCAAGAGCCATGATTGTGTACCAATATCAGGTAAACTATGCTACTCCCTTGAATGTAGTTGATGATGAAGGGGAAAATGTAGAAGGGTTTGGGTCTGTTCCTGAGGGAGAAAGTGAAAAGGATAATTTAAAACGATTGGAGGCTCTCATACATGGGTCCCCAAGGTCTCCAGAGGTTGCTTTAGAGCACCCATGGAGGATGAGAATGTGGTGGATTTGGATGATGATGCCATAAGTGATAGTGATAGACCAATAATTGATCTTATAACATAAGGAGTCTGAAGAGAAAACTTGCTAGAAAAGGTCCAATTGATGCTAAGTTAACTTCTGACATTACTGCAAAGTTGAAAAAGATTGGTGATAGCTATAAGCCAGGTCTTAAGAAAAAGGGTGAAAGTTCTTCCAAGGCAAAAGGAATTGTTCCTTCTGCTTCTACCCCTGCTAGTGGGGTTAGAAGAACTAGGAGCTCTGTTAAGGCTGCAGATGAAAACTTGGCTGCTGCATTAGAAAGAAGTAGGAAAGGGAAAGGAAAGCAAGTTGTTGATCTTGTTGTTGAAGAAGAAACTGAATCTATAGAGAAAGAAATAGAGATTAATGATGAGGAAGATGATGTGATAGTGGACGTGAAGGAAGTAGGTCCTCAGTCTAAAAAGAGGAAAACTGCTGAAAGAAGAGTGACAAGAAGCTCTGTCAAAGCCACTGCTACTAAATCCTCCAAGAGGACCAGGTCCTCAAAGAGGACATTAGTTGATGAAAGTTCTGATTTCAGTCCTGAAGAGTCTGTGACACGACCCAAAATTAGGTTAGGTCGTGCGGGCACCCGACATCCTCCCCTAGACCCGTCGGGCGAACCCTTACCAATTAAATTAGGAAAATAAATATAACAATTCATAAATAAGGACAAGACTAAAAATAAAAACACAGATATACTGATACCTTTAAGCTGTACAAAAGAAATTACAGCTGACTACCCAACAGCCCAGTTTAGAGTCTATCCAGACTAAGACAGTGTCTAGTAGAGTCTCGCGGATGGGTACGTAGACGTCCGTACTTATCTACGAGGGGCTATGATGGCCACCAGTATATTGGTTATTATTTCAGTTGCATTTTGCTCCCTTCAGGAGGTATCTATCTTCTTTTAGTTGCACGCCGCAACGGTATAAATATATGGATCGGGTTGCACGCCGCAACGGTATAAATATATGGATCGGGTTGCACGCCGCAATAGGATAATTATATGGATCGGGTTGCACGCCGCAACAGGATGTAATTCTGATTGTTGATATGTTCGGTATACCTATATGTTCTGGCTATTTTATGTTACTGGTTGTTAATGAGTTTGTGATTCCATACGTGCTTCTAGTTATTATCTGGCTATGCCTTTTTATAATTTAAATAAGAGGAATTTGATTTATATGTTTCTTCTCCCTGGCTAGCCATCCTATTCCTTGAGGTGGCTAGTCTGCCCCACTTATTGAGTCCTTTTGACTCACCCTTGTTTGTTGTTTGTTTCTTGTCTATCTATTTCGTTTCGGCAGGTTCGCTCCAGGATTGAGTTCGCCACGTTGTTCAGGAGCGAAGACGACTCCAGCTGTCGGGGTGAGCCAGCTTTATTCCGGATGGCCACCAGTTTATTGTTTATTATTTCAGTTGCATTCTGCTCCCTTCAGCAGGTATCTATCTTCTTTTGTACTCTTAGATGTCTAGTCTGGATAGCTCTAAACCTAGTATGTTGGGTAGTCAGCTGTAATTTTTTTGTACAGCTTAAAGGTATCAGTATGTCTGTGTTTTTATTTTTAGTCTTGTCCTTATTTATGAATTGTTATATTTATTTTCCTAATTTAATTGGTAAGGGTTCGCCCAACGGGTCTAGGGGAGGATGTCGGGTGCTCGCACGACCTAACCGGATTTCAGGTCGTGTCAGTCTGCTGCAGAAGAGGATAGTGAAAGTGAGAATGAGGGAAATGAGGTTCAATATTGTGTGCATGATGATATTATGACAAGAAAAGTTCTGAAAGGTAGGGTACTCTCTGATGTTGAGGAAGATGGTATGCTCTGGTAGCTGCAAAAATTGCAGGTGCAAGGCTGGAAGGACATCGTACTTCAGATCAAAGGAAAGTGTGCAAAGATGATGGTTCAGGAATTTTATAAAAATTGTTCCATCAAGAGGGATAGGATCACTACTTCTGTCCATGACCAAGAAATCACCTTTGACACAAAAGACTTGGGTGAATTGCTGGGTATTCCTTCAGTGGGGTATGAAAGCTATATCAAAAAGTGTTGCCAGATTTGACAAATTTTCCCACTGGTTTGGAAATCACTAGGAATTTTGCTGAAAATGCTGAGGAGGAGAAGCCCATGGCTGTGCAAAAGAGTGAAATGCACCCTCAGCATCAGCTGTTGTTTGACTTTGTGAATAAGATATTGATGCCAAGGCAGGAGAAGAGAGGGATAGCCAGTCTTATGGACCTGGTCCTTATGGAACTACTGGACAGTGATATGCAGATAAACTAGCCCAGGTTCATGATTCATCTGATTAAGAGGGTTGTTACTGGGAAGAAAACATACTCATTGCCCTTTGGTTTTATCTTGACTGATCTGTTTGCTAAGCTAGGGATTCCTTTAGAGGGGGTGGTCAACGCTACTAAGAAGGAGAGATTTGGTAGTGCTACCCTGATCAGCTGTGATCTGCTCATTCAAGCTGATCCTCCATTGGCTGGGGTTGGTAAACAGCCTTTGAACAACAAGGTAAGGGCCTTGAAGCAACAAGTTGCCATACAAGCTGCTGAGATAACTAGGTTGGAGGAAGAAAGGAACTACTGGAAGGCTGAGGCTACTAAAGCAAAGGAGACAAATGAGGGGATGCTCAAACAAATATTTGAGTTGCTGCAGGAAAAGTCTCAGGGACCTGGTCCTTCCACATCCTGAAACCCTTAACCAAATGCCATCTTTTGTCCAGTGGGATTTAGACTAGTTCTAGTACCTTAGTCTTTTCCTTTTCTAGTTTTTGAATAATTTAGTAGTATTTGCTTGTATTCCCTGGTTGAACTCTTTTTGTTAATGATGAATTATTTTCGATGGCTAATATCATTTTGTTGCAGTTGTTTTATATTGAATTATGCTTGCAATTTGAGTTGCCTCAATGGCTATGAACTGTTTGTTCTAATACTTGATAGATTCTAACTTATGCAACCTTTTCAATGATGCCAAAAGGGGGAAGAGTAAGTTCTGATTTTGCTTGTGAAATTTATCACCTAATTGAGAATCTGATCCTTAATGATGAAACAAGTTTCTACTTATGATGCTTTTGAGTTCCAAGTTGTGATCCAGGACATTAAGGACATGAAGCTACGCCTATGAGTTTGTCATCATCAAAAAAGGGGAAAATGTTAGCTTGGATAAGCTTGAAGTTTTGACTGATGACTAAGGAACAGATCCAAGGACATGTTCCTTTGAATCACTGCAATTAAATAGATAATTATGCAAAATCATTTAAGCGGGAATATTAATTATTATCCTAAATCTAATGTTTATCTTGATAATTATGCAGGGCTGCACGAGATATGAAAAGATTGCATAAGATTGGATAAGAGCTAAAGGATTTCGGGTAACCTAGGAAGGAGTTCAATTAAGACTCAAACTCTTGGAAGCTTTGGAGTTCTAATTGCTTGAGACTTCTTGGATTTTGAAGCTATAAAAACGGGATCATTTCAGCTTTTGAAGTGTGCACAAATACAGAGAGAATCGAGCTATAGCATTGAAAGAGTCTTCATCTTATTTGTGTAATCATTAAGCTACAGGGAACTAAGTGAAGAACCCTTAGATTGAGTCTTATTAAAGTTCAGTCTTGGTTCATCTGTAGTAGGTACTATCGAGTTGTATCATTTGAATTCAAGTCTTGTACTTGGAGAAACTTCACTGATTGTGAAAGGGGTCACTATAGGATTAGAGTTAGTCCTAGGTTAGTAAGAAGGTAGTCTTGTAACCAAGTGAGTCTTTCAAATAGTGAAGTTGAAATTGTGATTTTTTGATCCCTAGTTAACGGGGTTTTTTCACGCTAACATCGAGTGTTCATTTACTTACAGTTTTAATACAGCATTCAACAAAGTAAAGGAACACATAGAAGAAACGGGTCCTTAAAATAATAAGTGGTGTATCTTGGGAAATAATACTTTTATACTTTTACCCATTTGAATTTGAACATTATACTCCTTCACCTAAATAAACTTATGTGCTTTTCATTCTAACACACACATTCCTACACTGAGATACGCCGAAACACACACGACTAAAAACTCTATGCCCTTAGTTACTCTAAAGTATTCTCACTACTCTTGTTACTGAAATAGAAGCTGGACAAAGCTTCTGATTGCTGCATCCTCACTGTTTTTCTTTTCGTTTGATTGTTCACTAACTCACTAAAGCTATACAGTTTTCCCTCTATCTCAAAGTATGGTGTGTAATTAAGTATAGACCATGGCTTATACCTTTGTTTTCTCACATGTTTGAATTGTCTATGCATATGTTTTCCTTTATAGGATCTCTGTCAGTTTGTACCTCTGTTTGGGTCTTGCTTCTGGCCCTTGCTAACTCCTATTGTGCAAGCCTATATGTGGATAGCTTTAAGGCTATACCAAGATCAATGTGCAGGTGTTCCTGTGATTGTTCCAGGAAGAGTAGTTCCTGGTTTCTTTTTACATTAATATGAACAATGCAGGCTTCTTTGTCGGTGCTCACAGGGCACTCTTTCTAATCCCTTGTCTGAACTCCTTTAGATATCCCCACTGTGTGTATTTCGTAGGATTCCCTGTGTGTATGATTTTTTTTAATACAGGATGCATGGCAACAAGCCTTGTACTTGGCTATCCAGGGGCCCCTTCTCACTCCCTCCTTTATGCAATTGCATCATGTTTAAGAAAATAGAAGCCTTTGCATTGAAACTCAAGTCTAATTGATAATTGGAGGTTCGTATCAGAATGTCTATAATATATGATGACTTAAAACTAAAATTGGCAGTGTTTGATAGAAGTACTCGTATGTAAAACCTGAAAATTTCGATAACAGGGGCCTTTTTGTATATTGACTGCTTGAAACTAGACTATTTCTACAAAACTGAAACTGCCCTTTTTCGCATAAACGATACAGGCCCAAAACAGTTTTAAAACGTGGCTTTTTATGTGTATAAATTGATTTTGACCTACTTTAATCCCTTATACACTAATCTAATAGTGTATAGGATATATATATATATATATATATATATATATATTAAAGTATATTACTACCTATTCATGTATTTGCATGCTTATACACTTATATTTACGTGTGACAGCCCCTACTTGCATTTTTGTGCTTTCGTGTATCCCCTTTCAAAAAACATCCCCATATACATATCTTTCAAAACTGACCCTAAAAGCAAATAGCCATTAAGATTAGGGCTCGACAATAAATCTCAAGTCACGCCGACCCAGAATGGAAAATATTTTTTTACAAAAACAACCATAATTTGGTTATGTGCCAAAACTCAAAGGTATTTTCAAAATCTGTCCATTTCTGCAAACTGGCCCAAGATAGAATTTGCATAAATAAACTGTTTTAAAATATTTCTTCCGATTTTAGCCTGATGTTTCAATGCTTTACAAAAGCCATGGCTAAATGTGCGATTAGGCATAGTGCTTACGCCTTTTCTACAAATTTTAAAGCCCAGAACCTGTTTGACTATGTCTCACAGCCCATGTTGAAATTGTTTGCATAAATGATCCTGCTAGTATGATTGATTGAGAATTGTAGCCTAGACTTGAAAAATGACTTTTAGAACTAAAGCATAATTTTTGTTGCTTCACTATTCCTAACATCCCAAAAAATAAAACTCTAACAAGAACAACTTTTTGTGGGACTCGAGGAAGTGTCTAACACCTTCTTCCTCGAGTCACTTGGACATCTTACCCTCGAATCTCTGGAAATGTGATTATTTACATAAAACCCGACCTTAGATATTTAGGTGGCTTAATACACTTTAGAAGACGCATATTAGGTGGCGGCTCCGATTTCAAACTCAACCGAGTTACCTAGTCAAATCCAAGCCTTGACTCCCTTCGAGTTGGGTAAAAAATGAGGATGCGACGGTGGGGAACAAGAATCTACGGTTGCTTAATCCAAACAACCAACCAACAATCAAAATTTTTTGAAATTTCTTCTTTCTATTTTTTTCGGTAAATAAGAACACAAACAAAATAACAAGAATACGAAACTGAAATAAAAGACATAAACGCACGAATGTAAAGATAAAGAACAGGACTGGGGTTGTAAGAACAAGCTCAAATAGTGCTCTGATACCAAGATGGTTCAAGCTAATCTTGAAAAAGCTTAACAACGGAACAAGAACGCAGAAATAACAAGAAAAAAAGATAGAAGCTAGACAAATCTAAGCTTCAATCCAAATGAACCCAAGGAACTAGTATCGGGCCCGCTTAGTTGAGAACAAAGAATCACCTACACTAGGCAACAATCCTCAAGAAGACAACCATGCTTTTTGCAAACTGAATGATCAAAGAAGAAGTTGTTCAAATGGGTTTCACCGATTGACCCAAGTTCTTATAACAATCCCACGACGGGGTTCGGCTCGCAACGGAAACACAATAGCAACTGCTATATTCAATATTCAACAACAACTAGATATTGAACTAGGAAATGAATAGGGGTTTATATAGATATCCCCAAGGATATACTAGTAAATACGGTCACAAGCGACCAATAAGACAAGGCCACGCAGGGCCGAAGTAATTCATGTGCTCGGTGCTCATTCGTTCAGCTCGGCACATTTGTACCGGACGCTCTCCTGCCTCGGGCGCTTTTGTAGCCTTTCAGTCGCTTCACTGCTCGGCGTCAATGTTTTGTGTTAGGTCACTTCCTTTTTATGGCTCGAGCTAGTAAATGTGGCATTCACATCTTGCGCTCGGCCATTCAGCATCCAAACAGTTGCCTTCTCCCGACCACGCCAGCTTAATGTGAGCATCATGCAAAAGCTTGGCTTGGCTTCGTGTCACTGGCCTCGATGAGTTGAATACTTGATCTGCACGGCTTCGGACTGCATCCGAGGTGTTGGAAAGACATATAGGTAACGTAAACTTTGGAGAAAAAACTCTTTTACTGGTACCAAAAAACAAATAAACACATAAAGTAAATAAACTACGATGTATAATATTTTCTGTTATATGGATAAACGACACTAACCTTTTTTTATGTTTTGATTCTATTCTATATATAGCGGAATAGGCATGTCTTTAAAATTTTTTATGCAAGAAAGCATTCTTTGCAAATTTAAATTCATCTTTTTGATGAATCGAAGGGTCGACACGCACATGCGAAAAGCGTAGTATATATATATATATATATATATATATTTTGATCAAGTTCAAATTTGACCGAAAATAAATTCCTTGAACAAAATAAGTGATCAAGTTCAAAATTGACCGAAATAAACTCCTTGAACAAAACAGAACAAACAACCTAGGACCCACTATTCATATTTTGTCCCAAATATTTAAAAATTTTGCAAATATAGTTCAGCCGTTTCCTAATCGAAACATTGAAAATTCTTATCATATTATCCCTGAATAGTGAATAATATAGTCGATGGTTTAAACTTTGGTCATATTTGCTTTGCAGGTGATTAAATTTCTTCTAAAACTTTATACTATTAGTCGAAAGTATGGTCTTACAAAAAGAATTGTACGCGTACGCTTACTTACGATTATTAGTTGGATTTCTCAAGACAAAAGTCATGTGTGATCGTTGCTGAAGTATAAATAAGCATTAGAAAAATGATGATTAAACCTCATTTTAAAGGTTCCAACTATTGGTGGGCTAATATTGAATTCTCAACAGTATGTTCAAAGGAATAGAAAAAGAATTTCATCATTTCAATTTTTTGTAAGAAAATGCAAAATGTTTATTTTTCTAGTTAGAATGAATTGGTCGTGCCTAGATATATAATTAATATTCAATAATATAAATGATTTTCTATGCATTTTTTTTTTACATTGATAAGTAGTATGTATGAAAGCATAATAATAAAATTGTTATGTAGGTTTTTATTTACCAAGAGTTCAAAATTTCCTCACTTTCACCAACCCTCCGAGCTCCGACATTTATGATTTATACTTTGTATTCGTAGACATACATATATGCAATTGTTTAAAACCAGATTAGCATTAAGTGTTGATTCAGCTAATTAGAGATTTCACCTGTTTTTAAGTGTCAATAGCCGAAAATGACAAAGAACTGAACTTTAAGCAAAGGGATGGTGGGTCGGGTCAAATGGAGTGGGCTGATTACTTTGTTCCTTCCTTGAAGAGATTATTACCCCATATACTCACCCATTCTCAGACGTTATCCACTTTTTGTAATCATATTTTGATTTTATTTTTTTTTCTTAGCCACTTAGTAGAATTTTGTTATCTTTTAGATTCTAAGAATATATATATACACATACATAAATATGTAAAAAATATAAGACAAATATATAGCTTGTATTAAGACTCATAAGGTGCAAGGCAGTTACCTAGGACACATGCTGCACCATGGGCGGAGCTAGGATTTTATGTAAGGGAGTTCAAAAATGTCGTATATTGAATTTGAATTTGTGACCCAAAGCTATTTTTGAACCCCTTTGTCATTTTACCATAACTTTTTAATATTTCAAGGGGGTTCAATAGCTCATATTTACTTTTGCATGTTGAAGCGTTAGATTCTAAACTAGACTTAAAAGTGGATGATTTATCCAAAAGATGAAATGTAAAGTTAACTGGGAAATTAGGATAATTTTGACGACTAGCCAGTTTTTGCACCACTCAGAAAGAATCAGTCACCGATTACAAATTTTTAGAGAAGTAGTCAGATTTTAAAAACACATGTTTTTCTAAAACTAGCCACAGTAAAAATATTTGAGAATTTGGAAAATCTCCAGCAAAAAAATCTGGAGTTTAGTTCAAAGTTCCAGGAAAAAAATTTCGAAGCTTCATATTTAAAATCCAAGTATTTCTTACTGGGATGTTTGAATTAACATGTTCAAAGTCTTAGTATTATTTATTAAGATTTAATATTTAAGTAATCCCAATATCAAATACTAGAATTTTAAAAATTTAATTCAAAATTTTCAGTATAAAATACTAGGATTTTTCCGTGTTTCTCGGATCTAGCTAGTTTTCTATAAGTTTTGAAATACTGGCTAGCTTTCATTTAGCACTGTGCATATAGGTTATGGGGCCAAATATTTACTAGAAACGAGACCACATTATGCAGTCAGAAAACCTGAGTACAGAGCAGGCGGCCCTTTATGATAAACTTGGAAAATGGTCAAATATACCTTCGAACTATCAGAATTAGATCAAATATGTCCTCCGTTTCAAAACGGTATAAATAATACAATGTCATCCAAATATATGGCCAATTTTGCCCTTATTTTAACAGCTCCTCCACATATTCATTTATTCAAAATAAAAACATTAACATGGCTTGCCATATTGACATTGCACATCAGCCACCCTTTTTTCTCTCCTTTATTAAAGAGCAGTTCTTTTTGGGTCTTCTTCCACAAAATTAAATTTAGCTTCTCTTGTTTCAAAATTAAGGTTTTAGTGTCGAGGAAAAAAGCTAATTGACAATGTCCGAAATTCTTGTTCATCAGATGATTCCATCATTCCATGTATGAAGGAAAGTGCTATAATTGACTTAATAATACATATTAATATCATACAACCATTCAACACTTAATAAGACTCGTTTTCAATTCATATGAATGAACACCAAAGTTGGCTGGCTCATCTCTTCAACTTTAAATGTTGTTTTCCTGGATTAAATCTTGCTTTTTCCTTCATTATTCTCATACTCTCATACTTGCCCCCACCCCCACACCAATGCTCCTCTATTCACCTATTGTCCGAGAACAAACTTTGCCCTTTAACTTAAATTTGGAACGTCCCATCCCACCACCGCTAAAAAAAGGAAAAGAAGAATCACAAAGAAAACAAATGAATATTTTTTAAGTATACACAAATAATACTGTCTTTTTTCATTGCTTGTTCTTCCATATACCTGGAATCATTTTATAAACATGACTTTAGACATATTGTTGATAAGCATTTTACTCTTTGCACTAAAACTTTACAGATTTGGAACAAGAGAAGCTAGGTCCAATGTTGGAAAGAAGACCCAAAAGGATCCGCTCATTGACCAGGAAGAAAAAAGGGTGGCTGATGTGTAATGTCAATGTGGCAAGCCATGTCAATATTTTTATTTTTAATAAATGAATATATGGAGAAGCCGTTAGAATAAGGGCAAGTTTGGCCCTATATTTGAATGTCAAGGGTATATTTGATGCCGTTTTGAAATGAAAAACATATTTGATCTAATTCTAATAGTTCGAGAGTATATTTGACCCTTTTCCGTTTTAAACTTAATATTTTTGCAAAGTCACAATATGAAAATAGTGCTGGGCCGTTTAACTTGAATTTGAGTGATTTTGATGACTAGATAAATTTTGAACTACTTAAAAAGAAACAGCCAGCAATGCTACACATTTTAAAAAGTAGTTACACTTTGAAAATACATATTATTTAAGACTAGCCACAAAAAAGATTCTGAAAATTTGAACAAAACTCCAGTTAAATTTTCTGGAATTTAGTTCAAATTATCAAAAAATTTATAGTGAGACTTTCAAACTAAAATTTTCAAAGTCCCAGTAAAATTTGCATACTTTTCACTCCCCAATAAAATTTACTAAAATATTAAAAGGTTTAGTTCAAAATTTCAATAAAATTTACAGAATTTTTCCGTGCTTCTTAAATGTGATTATTCTTTTAAAAGGTTCAAATACTGACTAGATTTCATTTGGCGCAGTGCAAACTAGCTACGAGGCCAAATTTTACCTTAAATTTTTGTACTTGCTAGCCCACGCACGCTAGAAATAAACAAAAGGGATTTTTACATAAATAGCTACCTTTTAAAATTTAATTACTATCACATAGCAGCTTTTTCATATATTCAATAGAGTGTTCAATTAGTATTGGGTTCTTTACATAAATAGCAGTCCATATGAAAATATTTACTATTCTTTAGCCCTTACTTTTTGCAGCCATAAGATTGCACTAAAATAATAGAAAAAATTCTAGTATTAATAATTATATAATACTATTTTTCTTAAATAGAAGATATATATCAATGCTAAAAAATGAAACATATATCACCTAAAAAGAAGAATTTGCATTATACTATTTTTTATTTTTTTTTCTTTTAGTCGCCATATTTAATATTTGCACAAATGAAATACATATCACCTAAAAATAATAATAATAAATAAATAAATATTGGATATACACCGGATTCAAATTGTGATATATTGTATTAAAATAGTAAATATTAATATTTATTTATTAGATATTTAATATATATTACATATCGTGTAATTAATATTTAATCACTTAATATCTTAACCTATGTATGTTATTTACTTATTATTTTATATATTAATATTTATTAGATATACAATATATGTATGATCTTTAATATTTATTTTATATATTAATATTTATTAGATACACCATATATGTATGAAATTTTTATATTTTTTATAAGATACACGATATATTTATGATATTAATATTTTATATATTTTATTAGATATTTATAAAAATATTATTATTTTATATATTAATATTTATTAGATAAATGATATATGTATGATATTTTAATATTTATTTCATATACGATATATGTATGATATTTATATTTTATGTATTTTATTAGATATTTTAAAATATTAATATTTTATATATTAATATTTATTAGATACACGATATATATTTTATACACAATAAATGTATGATATTTATTTAATTACTTAATATTTTAACATATTATATATGTAATATTTATTTGATTACTATATTTATCAAAAATTTAGATATTATTTAATTTTTTAAATTGTGATTAATCCCTAAATACAAGGATAAATATTTTTGGTATAAATTACAATTATATATATATTCTTAAGTATTCCTAAAATATTTACATATATTATATTTAATATTGTAATATTTTAACATATTATTGTTGATGTACTATTTATTGTACATACACAAATAGTACATAAATAATATCATGCATTAAATAATTATTTATTAAATATACAATATTTAATATCATACATATCGTGTATTTGAATAATTATTTTCTTAATATTTTAAAATATTATGTATGTATTGTTTATATATTAATATTTATTTTATATATACACACAGAGGGAGGATTTAAATCGGTAAAATAGTTGATTTTGCGCTAAATATGGTATATAGGCGATTTTAGGCGTGAAAATATAATTAAAAATTCATTATGATCTCTACATAAATACACAGTTATTTTTTAAATATATTAATACAATAATATGAATAAAATTATAAATATTAAAAAAATAAGTAAAATATGCTATATATGTGTGTGTGTGTGTGTAATATACTGAACTATTATTATATTATAACTATTAAAACTAAATTCTTCAAATATTCATTGTGTATATTTAAAATATAAACATAAATAAATATGTTATGGGAAAGGAAATATAAAAAAGTTGAATTTGATAGTTATGAAAATATTATATGTTCTTAAACATACTATCTAATGGAAAGAAAATATTTTATTAACTAGCAGTAGGAAAGAAACAATAAAGAGTTTTTCTTAAAAAGTAATAATAAACTCCTATAATAACTCATGTCTTTAATTTCTAAAATATTATTAACAAATATAAAATCAACATTAACTAAATCCTTAAATTAAGGGATAAATTATTTATTTATTTACAAAATATGTTAATTAATTTATAAATTACCTAATGGTTAGAGAAAGAAAGGGAATGAAAAGTGGGGCTAGGAAAAGTAAATAAATACTACTCATGTGCTTATTGAGTAATTTTCTCATTAGTATTAAAGGAGCTATGCCCCAAATCAGTTACTTTACTTTCACATAACTCAAAATCAGTAACTTTACTCTTACAAAAACATTATTTTGCCCAAAATTCTGAATGTGTAATAGTCTAATTAAAAAACACATTTACTATGGTATAGTAAAATACATTGGGTAGAAATGGTATAGTATGTATTTAGGTGTGAATCAAAATAAATAGAAATGAAAGATGCATTTTATACGAATTATGAATACCTAATCCAACAATGGAAATATACACAATATATATACTAGGAATATTTTAAATGTGTAATACAATTTACACAACACATAAATAATACAACATTAAGAATTACATTCAGGTGTATTTAAACAAGTATGTTAAATTACATATACTTTGTATAATAGTGGTATATTTTTAATTTATATATGTTTATTCATGTATTGTATTTGTGATAATGATGATATAATTTATATACTTGTGCACATTATCATGGAAAAAGACAGAAAGATATGCTAGTAATCGAGAGGGAGAAATATACAATGTATATATACTGTGTATTTGAGGTCTAAATACATAAACAAAATATGAAGTGTATCCAAAAGTACTATACCACATATATATTTAGTGTATTTAAGGTGTATTTGTATATACAAAATATAAAGGGTGTGTAAAATTTAATATACATTGTATATTTTTAGTATATTTGATGTGTAAATATAGTGTATTTACAAACAAAATACGCATACAACCAACTGTCCCCATATGTATATATCATAACCGTTTTTAAATTGAAATATTCTTTATACTAAAAAAATATGTAAAAAAACATGTTATATTGTTAACATGCGTTTTTTTAATTAAGAGTTATACTAGGAATATTTTTGGTATATTGAAACAAACATACATAAAAATACATGTTATATGTATTTAAATTAGGGGAAAAAACGTAAGTGGCCAAAAACAATATGCCATTTACATCATTTTAGCCGTGGGTAAAAAATCACAATGGATAGCCATTCAATAGCTTTTTTAGGAGGGATCTCCTATTCTTTGGTGATAATGTTCCAAGAAAATAACAATAGTGGATTTTAATTTAATGAGGGATTTCCTGATAATGTTTCATAACAATAGCGGATATCATGGTAACAAAATAACATCAATTACGTAGGTACCCACAAGCACGACACTTAGAATTACCTTGTAAAATAGTGATACCACAGTATATTTTGTACACACTCAAGTTTGTACTACACTATATCACTGTGATACCTTAATATGATTTATCACATATATTTTTAAAATATTATGGACAGATAATATCCAAAAATATGGAAAATATTTTGTTAATCATAATAGGATATTAATTTGGAGTGATATGCAAAGACACAATATATATTTTTAAAATATTA
The DNA here is from genome assembly GCA_029990575.1 of Petunia axillaris subsp. axillaris. NCBI lineage: Eukaryota > Viridiplantae > Streptophyta > Magnoliopsida > Solanales > Solanaceae > Petunia > Petunia axillaris. The sequence continues at coordinate 26,371,240 of JARKNS010000003.1, forward strand.
TGGGCAGATAGTATCCTAAAGATATGAGGTATATTTTATAAATAATAATTGGATATTAACTTGGAGTGGTATGCAAAGGTAAAATATATAATTTTAGAATATTATGAGCAGATAGTATTTAAAAGGTATCCAAAAATAAATAGTGTTTGGAAGGAGAAGAAAGACTGTGTTGGTTTGGGTGGAGGGGGGTGGGGGGAAGAGAAAAGGTTGATCTTGTTAATGGTTGTTAAGATCCATTAAAATTAGAGATACGTATATTTGGTAGTTTTTACTAACTGTTACCGTGTATGTTTATTAGATAATTACTAGTATTTACAAGTTAATTAATTGATACTCATCAATGCATATATTGAGTTATTACTATAGATAAAGTATTATGTTTATTAGATAATTACTAGTATTTACAAGTAAATTAATTGATACTCATCAATGCATATATTGAGTTATTACTATAGATAAAGTAAAATATAATATATTATCCTTAAAACTAGGCACAATGTACTTTATATGTTTCATAAAAAATAATGTCCATAAAATATCCACTAAAATTATTTATTGTTTATTGTGTATAATAAAATGGTAATGTGTGTATTTTATGTTTATAACTTTAATAAGTGTTTATGCCATGTAAAAATCCATTTAAATTATGACTTCAATGTTAAAAAAAACATTGTGTTAGCTTTAACTAAGAAATACACTAGGAATATATTAGGCATATGTATAATATATATACTTATTATATTTTTCATATTTTTGATAACCTATATTTTACCCACACTTTTGACTGTCGATCCAAATAGCTCAACAATACAGTGTTATTCATTAAATAAAGATATCTCAACACTTTAAATAACTAGAATTTTCAAGATTCACACTCTGTAGCGATGGAGAATAAAATCCAACATTAAATTCATCAAGAAACCGAGCTTTATTTCAAAGTATATATTGATAAAGAATGTGTATTCGTGTTTAACTTCTCCACGCCACAAATTTCATGAATGTTATACTCTAAGCAACTCATATTGACACTAGAAGGGGAGGGGGGAGGGGTTGAATAGTGTCCTCCGATTTTCGTCGAAGAACCAGATTCTTAACGTATAGAACCTTGTTCTTGTCACAACTGTTTTCACGAAAAAATACAGCAACACACACAAACTACAAACTTAAAGAATACGGTGTTTTTACGTGGAAAACTCCTTGCTCAAAGGAGAGAAACCACGACCCACACTCTGGGATTTTAGAATCAATCCACTAACACAAAGAGAAAGTTTTAGATTACAAAACTCTGTAACCAATGGGCTACACTCTAGACTCTAATCACTCAATAAAGCTAAACTCTAGCTTTTACAAAGTAATCACTCAAGATTCACCTATTACAATTTTCTTCTAAATTAAGCATGTAGGTAAAACAGTTTAAGCACAATGACAACTCTGATAAAGAACCTAGACAGAATATCTAAGTTGAACTATTTTGCTCTCCAACAGTTGCCCTTAGCAGTTAAGTCACTTTGAAAGTTATTGGATCGCCTTGTGAATGCTCTCAACTCTCGTAGTGAATAATTATATTCGGCTGCCTCAATTACTAGCTTTTATAAGGGCTTCGTAACCCTAGTAGTATTTCATAAGGAAACCTTGCCGATATGGCAAGTCAAGATTTCCTACGAACCTTTCCTTGTTTAGCTCCAACTCTTATTCATACTTCAAAGATACAGCCACGGCACAACTTCTTTTAGCTGACTAGGATGCGCAATAGTTCACGCGCCACTATTCCTAGTTCTGCATGGATTTACATTCCATAATCTTTTCGATCAGTCGTGCCCTTTTTTATAAGGACCACGTTCTCCTCCAGAACTACTAGGTCCTTCATTTGTCATACTTCAAAACATCCATCTCAACAAATTCTCCCTTTTTTATGATGACAAATAAATGTTGCCCAGGAACCTGTACAGACAAAAAAACCAAAGACACAGAATGAAAAATACATTTGAAAATTTTAAAACATATGAGTTAGGTCACAAACACCCCAACATTCCTTCTTCCCCCTTTTGGCATCATCAAAAAGATTCAAATCCTGCAAGAACAAGTTAGTACAGTCGAGCACAAGACAATCAAGTCAACCAAGTACACATGAATGAAACTAAGGGCCCAACCAAAACTAGATATAACATAAAGGACCCAAATATCAAACAAAAGAAATTTAAAACCAATTATCCAGGGCGTGGCAAACACACAACTCAATAAGTACATCACCAAAAATCAATTGTCTTAAAAATATGCATCAAAGGAGGACAGGAGGGTAGGGAAGGCAAAGGGTTTGGAAAGGACACAGAAGGAAATGGGCAGGACTCAGTTTTTTAGGTTGAAGTGCTTGACAAGTGCCTCAATATTTCTTGAATTTTTTGCCCTTTCTACCACCAACTCGGCCTCATGTTTGTGGCACTCAATCTTCAAGCCTCAATCTTCAAGCGATCAATTTCTTGATCCTTTACCTATAACTGCCTCTTTAGTTCAGTATTTTCTTCATCTACTTCCAACACATGCTGCTCCAGTTCCTTCACAGCTGCAATGGCTTCATCAGGTCCAAAATCTTCACTTTCCTCAGGCTGCTCTTGCTTAACTGGCATTGGCCTCTTGGATGTCCTCTTCTCCTTGAAGAAATCACAGTTCTTCAACAAGTTTTGACCAAACATCTGATGCAGAGTTGGCTTCTTTCCTCCTTCCAAGGGCACCCCAAAATGCTCATAGACCTGCTGCAGGATGTAGGAATGCACTAAGGAGTGTGGCTTTTGGTCAGTATCTGCAATCCTTTTGATATGTCTGATAATCAGACCAGACAGATTGATCTTTGTTCCTGTGTCCAGCAGATCCATATATGTTAAGTCAAGAGCACAGGCCTCACTATTTCTCTCCCCTCTAGGTAGCAGGAATCTATGGACAAACTCAAAGAGCAACTGATGTGTAGGTTCCATCTCCTTCTTCTCAACCTTTCTTTCCTTTCTAAGTCTAGTTTTGCCTGAGAATTTCTTCACAACACTCAGAGGAGTACCATTATCAGTTCTCTTAGGCCATTTCAATTTAATGTACCTGCAATAACCTTCAGCAGGAACATCAAGAACGACTCCTAGCTTCTTCCTTCCACACTCTAGCTCCACCCCTTTCACCACAGAGAACACCCATCTTGCAGCTACTCTGCAATTAATGTAAAACTCTCTGATCTCTTCAGCACATAGGCATCTGTTCTCCTTTGCAAAGAGGTTCAACCAACCTTGATCTTCTACTTTCCTCAACAAGGGCCTCATGTAATGCTCTTCCAGGTCACTCAATATGCTCTCAACCAGTATTTGGTGCCTAGCAAAGAAGGCTGCCCTATCAACCTGTAGATCACCCTCTTTCTTTTTCTTCTTGGCTTCCACTTCACTATCAGTGTAAGAATCACTTGGGTCAATATAATCCCCATCCTCATCACTCTCCCTCTTTTCTTCAACAATATTTTTCTCATGCTCCTCTTCTACCACCCTTTTGCCTTGCTTCTTATCAAGCTTTGCAAGTTTTTCTACCGGCTATTTCAGAGCAGACCTAGTAGCCACCCTCCTAGGCACTGCCTGCACAGCATGTTCCTCACCACCTTCATTTTCACCCTGAGAGTCTTCATCACTCTCATCTACCAGCCTACTTTGGGATACAGCTCTTCCACCTTTCACCAGTCTTCTTCTCTTTTCTGTCATTGGCTTTGTTTCACTAACAAAAACTACTTTATCTTCTTCCTCTTCTCCCATCATCTTCTCATCCTCCTCACCAAACTTTCTCTTCACACTTTTCTTTGGTTTTTCCACAACTTTCTCACCACTGCCATCATCAGCCTGAATTTTCTCTTCTTTGTTTACCTCTGAATCAGTCCAATCAAGTTCTGCATCCTCAGCTACAACAAGAACTGAGGAAGAACCAAGTTCTTGACTCAATTCTTTTGTAGCTTCAACAGAACTAGGTCCTTCACCCACTGGACCTTCCAACACAGACTCCACTTGATCTTTCTCGAGGGGAGCAGCCTCCGAACTAGGTTCGTCGACTGGGCCCTTTGAGACTCTACAGAATCCTTCTCTCTTAATCTTTCTAACATATTCTCAACCACATCAAGCTCCACTACCTTGTCAGTTACTTTAGGCACATAAAAACTAACCCCAGGTACACAATCCTCTAACACAACTTGCACATTCCCCTCACTAACTTTCCCTATGTTAGTTGTGCAACTAGGCTCTACTGTTTCTACAAGTTCATCTAACCCTTTAACTAAATTTTCAGTGCTCAATTTTCCAGGGCTTATAACCAAATCTAAAGCAGTAGAACTAGCTTGGGTCGAATCAGGTCTTACCTCAACTGATTTTTATACGGGAACTGGTGATGCCGACGTCGGAGCAGAGGGTTTCGCAACGGCTTTTTTGGGAGCCTTCTTTCCATCTTTTTGTGAAATTTCAACCTTGCCTTGGCGATTCTTTCAGCAAGAGTAGAGGTGGGGGGTTTTAAGAGAGGATTCTTTGGAGGCTTTTTAACATCTGAAAGTTAAATTTTTATCATTCTTAGTTGATCTTAGTTAATAGTTAGTTAAATTACTAGTTCATTACTTGAAATATTATTGTTGAACTTTGAATCTTTGGCTATTAAAGTTACTAGAACTTGACATTGCTCCTTGTAGGATTCGATCCCTGTAGGAACAACCACACCATTGCGTCTGAATGACAATTTGAAGGAAAATGTTGATGCTTCTGTCGGTGGAGCATTCTTGAGCAAAAGTTTTGTAGAAGCTAGACTATTGCTGGAAACTATGGCACAGAACTCGGGCTGGTCAACAAGGTATTCATCTATAGCACCAATTGTTCATTCAGCTGCAGTTAATTCAAATTCGTCAAAAGATGAGCAGCTGGCTGCAATGATGACTCAGTTGCAATTGTTGACAAAGAAAATTGTATGAAGTGGGAACCTAATAAGTTCATATACTCGATGCTACAAATGGTGGATTATGTGCCCCATGCGCTAAACAATAGGTACCTGATCCAGTTTACAATGAGATTGATCCTCACAGTCAAGCTTACAGTGAAGAGGTCAGTTATGTGAACAATTATGGCAACCAGAGACAAAGAGCCCAACAATGGGGACAACATCCTCAGCAGGTACAATATCGACCTGCAGCACCATAGGGTCAAATAGTGCCATACCAGAGGAAAGTTGGGTATAATCAGCAGGCTCAGAAACAGAGATATGTACCACCACCACAGCCAGCAGCAGTTCAAAAAGATGACAGTTTGGCAAGGATTGAAGGCATGTTTCAGCAGTTGGTGGGTACTCAAGGCAAAATGCAGGAGTAGCTGACAACACACGACACTGCTATCAAGAACATTGAGACACAATTGGGTCAGATTTCTAAGGCTTTAAGCAACAGACACCAAGGAGCTTTGCCTGGTGATACTATTGTAAATCCTAAGGGCCAGGACAACAAACAGTTGATGGCAGTGAGTCTTAGGAATGGCAGAGATTTAGATAGAGAGCAAGAGCTTCAGCAGGCCAATAATGATGATTTTCAGCCTGTACCAGTCAGAGTAGATATTGATGAGCCTAGCCTCTTAATTTGACAGAGGTGGAAGTTCAGCAGGCACAGGCTGAAAAACTTAAGGCAAAAGAAGCTGAACCAATTCTAGAAGTAGAAGCAGAAAAGACACCTGTGCAAGATACTTCCATTGTCAATGGGAGGAAGAGGCCATCTCCTCCCTACCCTCAGAGATTGGCAAAGCACCAGAAGGAGGATCAGTATAGAAAGTTTATGCAGATACTGAAGCAGATTCAACTGAATATTCCTTTGATAGATGCAATCAAGGAGATGCCAGGATATGCCAAGATGATGAAGGACCTGCTATCAAGGAAATTTGATTTTCAGGATTTGGCTACTGTTACGCTGACACATGCTTGTAGTGCAGTTGTGACGCGGCACGTGGCTCAAAAGTTGACAGACCCAGGCAGTTTCACCATACCCTGCACCATTGGCAATCAGACATTCAACAGAGCTTTGTTAGATTTTGGAGCCAGTATTAACTTGATGCCTCTGGCTATTTATAAGAAGTTGGGCATTGGCAGAGCAAGGCCAACATCTATGAGCCTGCAATTAGCTGACAGGAGTTTGAAACGACCTGCAGGGATCATTGATGATGTACTTGTACAGGTTGATCGCTTTGTATTTCCTGCTGATTTGTGATTCTCGACTGCCAAGTGGATGAAGAGACCCCCATAACTTTGGGGAGGCATTCTTAGCTACAGGGAAGGCTATAATTGATTGTGAGGCATGAGAGATGAAAATGAGATTAAATGATGAAGAAGTCATCTTCAATGTGCAGAAATCCATGAAAAGACCCAACGAGTTTGCAAATTGTTCAATGGCAGAGCTTGTGGAGTTGACTGATATTGTAGATGGGATGTATTATCCTATTGATCCTTTGGAGGCATCCCTCCTAAACATGGATATGATTGATGGAGATGAGTTGGTAGAGAGGTTCCTTACACTTGAAGGACACGGTTACTGGCATAGGGAGCCCAGCTTTGAACCACTCAACCTGGCTCAACGAGCAACACCACCTGCCAAGCCCTCAATTGAGAAACCACCAAAACTGGAGCTTAAGCTGTTGCCTCCACACCTCAGGTATGTGTTCTTGGGACCGAATTCCACTTTACCTGTTATTATCTCATCCTCTTTGCTAGATGTGCAGGTAGAAAAATTGACATAGGTGTTGAAAGAGTGCAAGCAGGCTATTGGGTGGACCATTACTGAAATAAAAAGGATTAGCCCGACGACATGTATGCATAAGGTTCTGTTGGAGGAGGGACACAAACCTTCAATAGAACCTTAGAGAAGGCTGAATTCCAACATGAAGGAAGTAGTGAAAAAGGAGGTAATCAAGTGGCTGGATACGGGCATCATCTTTTCTATATCTGACAGTACCTGGGTGAGCCCCGTCCAATATGTTCCAAAGAAGGGTGGGATGATTGTGGTAGAGAATGAGAATAATGAGCTTATCCCCACCCGAACAGTTACTGGCTGGCGTATATGTATGGATTATAGAAAGCTGAAAAACATCACCAGGAAATATCACTTTCCACTGCCTTTCATTGATCAGATGTTAGATAGACTGGCAGGGAAGTCGCACTTTTGTTTCCTAGATGGATACTCGGGGTATAATCAGATTCATATCGCCCCTGAGGATCGTGAGAAAACAACTTTCACCAGTCCGTACAGCACCTGCGCTTTCAAAAGGATGCCATTTAGGCTTCTGATATAGTGGAAGACATACTAGAGGTGTTCATGGAAGATTTTTCCGTGGTGGGAAATTCGCTTGATGAATACTTGATTAACTTGAGAAAGGTGCTACAGAGATGTGTTGTAACTAACTTGGTCCTGAATTGGGAAAAGTGTCACTTCATGGTACAAGAGGGGATCGTGTTGGGACACTATGTGTCGAGCAAAGGGATTGAGGTAGATCGCGCTAAAGTAGAAGTAATTGAGAAATTGCCACCACCTACCTCAGTTAGAGCAGTTAGGAGTTTCCTGAGACATGCCAGCTTTTATAGACGGTTCATCAAGGATTTTTCTAAAATTGCTAACCCTTTATGTAAACTGCTTGAAAAAGATCACCCATTTGTCTTTTCTAATGAATGCAGGTTAGCATTTGAGGAGTTGAAGCAGAAGTTGGTGTCAGCACCTATCATTGTGGTACCTGATTGGCAATCACCGTTTGAGCGTATGTGTGATGCCAGTGACTATGCGGTTGGTGCAGTATTGGGGCAGAGAAAAGACAAGACCATGCATCCCATATACTACGCTAGCCGGACTATGAGTGGAGCCCAGTTGAATTACACTACTACGGAGAAAGAGATGTTGGCTGTGGTGTTTTCTTTTGACAAGGTTAGATCATACTTGGTGGGCTCTAAAGTGATTGTGTATACAGACCACCAAGCTATCCAACATCTAGTAGAAAAGAAGGATTCCAAGCCATGATTAATTTGTTGGGTGCTCTTATTGCAAGAGTTTGACTTGGAAATCCGGGATAGAAAAGGTACTGAGAACCAGGTTGCAGACCACTCATCCAGATTAGAGGGAGCTGAGAAGAAGATAGAAGTGGAGGACATTCTAGAGACATTTCTTGATGAGCAGTTACTGGCAGGATCACTCGAGGAGGTACCATGGTATACTGACATTGCTAATTTTTTGATAAGCGGTATCGACCCTCCTGATTTCTCTTCTACACAAAAGAAAAGGTTTTATAGAGATTGTCGTTCTTATTTTTGGAATGAGCCTTATCTGTTTAAAATTTGTATTAACAACATGATCCGGAGGTATGTCCCCGAAATAGAACAAAATTTTATTTTGTTCCTCACTGTATAGAGGACATTTTGGAGGAGTCAGGACAGCATCAAAGGTCCTAGAGTCTGGATTTTACTGGCCAACATTGTTCAAAGATGCACATCATTGGGCCAAGAGCTGTGATGAGTGCCAACGCGCCGGTAATATTTCCCGCCGTCATGAAATGCCTATGAAAACTATTCAAGAGGTAGAGGTGTTTGACGTGTGGGGAATAGATTTCATGGGACCGTTTGTCAGTTCTTATGGCAACAAATACATACTGGTGGCTGTAGATTATGTATCAAAGTTGGTGGAAGCTAGTGCTGCCGAAAAATGATGCTAAGGGAGTCATTGGATTCCTAAAAAACCATCTTCACCCGCTTTGGCACTCCGAGGGAAATTATCAGTGATGGTGGAACTCACTTCTGTAATCAAGCGTTCGCAAAGTTACTAAGTAAGTATGGTGTTCATCATAGAGTCGCCACCCCGTACCACCCTCAGACTAGTGGACAAGTGGAAGTTTCCAATAGGGAGATAAAGAGTGTGCTGACCAAGATAGTGAATAGAAATAGCACCGACTGGTCAAGGAAGTTAGAAGATGCACTGTGGGCTTATCGCATGGCCTTCAAAACACCAATTGGCATGACACCGTATAGATTGGTATTTGGTAAGGCGTGTCACTTGCCAGTTGAGCTAGAGCATCGAGCCCTCTGGGCGTTGAGGACACTAAACCTTAACATGAAAGCTGCAGGAACTAATAGAGTGAGTGAGTTACATGATCTTGATGAGCTTCACTACCATGCTTTTGAGAGTACTCGAATTTATAAAGAGAAAATGAAGGCGGTGCATGATAGAAGGATAGTAGAGAGACATTTTGCACCCGGAGATAGTGTGTTGTTATACAATTCAAGGTTGAAACTATTTCCAGGCAAGTTAAAGACAAGGTGGTCGGGACCATTTAGAGTGGTGACTGTTCATCCGCATGGGGCCGTAGAAGTTGAGTCTAAAGATGGAACCCGAAAGTTTCAAGTTAATGGGCAAAGATTGAAACACTACCACGGTGTAGTTGATGAGAACAAGCTAGTGTCTGTCATTGGTCTTGTTGAACCTTGAAAAAGAAGCAGCATCGTGCGACGACGTTAAATAAGGCGCTGTTTGGGAGGCAACCCAAAATTTTATTGCTTTCTGTTTAGTTTTAATTTAAATTAAAAAAATACAAAAAAATAAATAAATAATAAAAATAATATAAATGAGTTGATTTTAGCACATTTTATTTGTTAATACTTATTTTTGGAGGTGTTTTGCAGGTTGGAAGATAATTTGAATTTTAAAAAATTGATGGCTTTTAATTTGAAAAGAAGGAATAACTTGGGGTCATAGCCCAGGCATAGCTTTACGATGGGTGAGCCATGAGAAGTAAAAAATTTCAGCTGAGACAAGGAAAATAAATTTCTTTTACAGTGTTGTAAGCCAAAAAGGTGCTGGGTATAGCGATGGCAAGGCTAGTTTTTTTCAAAAAAAAATTCTAAGGCTCAAATCCCTTTCCCCCTAACATTATACACACACATTACATAATAGAACACATAATAACGTTACCCACCCCTGCACCCCCCATCCCCGACCCTAATCCTCACCGCTGCAACCAGTTTCCCGGCAGCTCCAATCCACGCCGACGACACCCAGGTACGTCGCCCTCTCTCTCCTCTCTTTTCATCCCTCATTTCTCTCTCTTCTGTTCCCGATCCCCTTACCCCCGTTTCTGAAATTCCCGATCCCTCACCCTGTGTCTGCTATGCCTGTCTCCCTTAAGCCCGTTACTGCCCCTACACCATCGTTTCCCCTCCCCTCTTCACCCTTACCCCTTCGTCTATCAGTTTGATTTTTTCTTGTTAGAGCAGGGGTGATTTTTCTTGGAGGTCATTGTTTTGAATTGTCTTGTGAGGGCTGGGGTGATTTTTGCCTTGGGGTGGTAAAACTGTACTGGTCTGTGTGTGCGCTCGCAGAGTCGAAATCGATGCGCTATTGTTTATGCAAAATTTTTTCAGTTAGGGCAGGGGAGGGTTCGTGCGGTAGGTGTTTGGTTTCCTTGATATTGGTGTGTATGTGTGTGCGCTCGCTTGTTCAAAGTGCGAGCGCTAGCTGCCCGGCTATGTATCCGACTATTGAGAGAGTGTAAGCGATATTGTTCACATTGTGTATTATTGTGATGTTTGGTTGGGTGATTTATGCAGTAGCTAGTGATTTTATGAGCTGAATATGTTTCCTTGACGCTTACAAGTTGTGCTAAATTATGTTCTGGATTATTTATGAAGTGATAGTTAAGTTATATACCTTACATTGTGTAATTCGTTGCGCTAAATGCTTGATAGTTCTTACTTTGATTCTTGAATAAGTGCAATAACTTGAAGCCGGTAGCGTCAACTTCAGTTCATGCACTGCCTGTTGGTTATTGTGATTTTTTTTACAATTGGGCTTTGCACTTTTGGTGACTAGATGGTTTGCACTGAACATATTGGAGTGTAGTTATTGATTGGGAGTATTCTAATTGCAGGGAAGTCTGATTACCTGCACGCTAGTGTGCTAAGTTTTGTTCTTCACTCTCTCTGAAGCTGCCACTTTGTATTGTCGTGATGCTGCCTCTGTAATTGGTTAAGCTCCACACGTGCTATCTATTTGTTTGGTGGTTGAATAGTGAAACTTTTGAGGTTTATTGTTTATTGCTCGTAGAATAATGAAGTTGCTTTGAGATTGTTGGTTGATTTTCTAGTGTTAAGCGGGGAAGTCTGAATATCCGCAAGTTGATATCATGATTGTACTAGTGTGTCCAATGTCCTTGTGGGAACTTGAATTGCCATGGTTTTTATTATGTCCCCATGTCTGAAACGTTTTGTTTGTGCCTACTATGATATGACCATGAGTTTGTACTTAAGTGTGGGGTTGCTTGGGAAATTATCACAAGTTATTTATTGTTATCTCTGCGCAATTAATCGTCTTACTGTATGGTCTGCTATGCTTTTGGTGAGTGAGTCTGTTGTCTGCTGGTGTAATTACCCAGAAGGAAGGTTGAACACAATTGTTTGCACAGTTGTCTGCACTTGGTTCGCTTTTATTTGTGGCTGCTCTTAGGTTTTATTACACGAGTCGATATATAACTCTTGGCATACTACGCTGTTTCGGTGTTATTGCAGGCCTAGTTACAAATGGCAACGACTACAAAAGCAACCAAAGCTGGACAAAAATCCATTGCACCTTTTGCTAAACGTGCAGCCCCATTTAGCAGCAAAAAGAGAGGGAAGCAACCTGCTTCACCTGAGGTCGAGCCAGAGCTACCTCTTGCTAAGATCCCCCGCCATGAACTAGAACTTATTGATGATGAAGCAAAAGCTTGGTACAAAAAGTTTCGTCCTACATGGAATTTACTCTACATCAAATGAATGTTAAGAGTGCATTTCTGAATGGCTACTTAAAGGAAGAGTTTTATGTCAAACAACCTCCAGGTTTTGAGAATGAAAGTTCCCTGAACATGTGTACAAGTTAGACAAGACCTTGAATGGACTCAAGCAGGCACCAAGAGCTTGGTATGAACGTCTATCAAATCTCCTACTTCAGCATGGATATAAAAGAGGCAAAATTGATAGTACACTATTTTTGAAAGAAAAATGTAAGCATCTCCTAATTGTTCAAATTTATGTAGATGATATAATATTTGGTACTACTTGTGAAAATTTAAGTAAAGAATTTGCAAATTTAATGGGGAGTGAGTTTGAGATGAGCATGATGGGTGAACTCAATTTCTTTTTGGGTTTATAAATCAAGCAAAATTCAAATGGAACTATGATCCATCAACAAAAATATAATAAGGAGTTACTTAAAAGGTTTGAAATGGATAATGCTAAGAAAATTGATACACCCATTGCAATTGCCACAAAATTGGATCTTGATGAACATGAAATTTCAGTTGATCAAAAATTGTATAGGGGCATGATTGGTTCTTTGCTTTACTTAACTGCTAGTAGACCAGACATTGTGTTTAGTGTTGATTTATGTGCTTGGTTTCAGTCAGATCATAAGGAATCTCATTTGAAAGTTGTTAAAAGAATATTGAGATACTTGAAAGGAACAGGTTCCTTGGGACTTTGGTATCCAGAAGGTGGTACTTTTAATCTTGTTGGGTATGCTGATGCTGACTATGCAGGTTTCCTTGTTGATAGAAAGAGTACCTCAGGTATAGTACACTTTCTTGGTGAGTATTTGGTTTCATGGGGAACTAAGAAACAAAATTCAGTGGCACTTTCCACTGCAGAGGCTGAATATGTGGCAGCTGCCTCATGTTGTTCACAATTGTTGTGGATCAAACAGCAATTACAAGATTTTGGTGTTGATGTAGGAACTGTTCATATCTATTGTGATAACACTAGTGCCATAAACATGACAAAAAATCCAGTGCATCACTAAAGGACTAAATACATTGACATAAGACACCATTTCTTCAGAGACAATTATGAAGAGGGTTTGATTACTACAGCCTTTTGTTCTACTGAGAAACAGATTGCAGACATTTTTACAAAGGCCTTAGGTAGAGATCATTTCGAAAGGAACATGTTAGAATTATGGATGATTAAATTCACCTAAAACTACTTATACTTTACTTCAAAATTGGCTAGAAAATTTTGTTTAAAAAATTGAATTTTATCAAAGTCAATTTGAAGTTTTCATTTCAGTTTCATACTTAAGTGTATACTCATATGCCATGATTTCTCCTAAAGTTTGCTAAAATTTAATGATGTTACCCTTATGTTCTTAGAATTTCAGATTGAGCAAATTTGATTAAATTGGGATGGACACTGTTTGGTGATAATATTCAGGTATGTACTCTTTGTTATTCAATTATATTAGAAGTAAAGGATTATAGGTAACTTGAATTTAGGATAAGTCCCACTAGGAAAGCTTGATCATATTCGTTATGCATAAGAGTCCTATCGGAAGAACCAGTTCCCAATCCCATCAGGACACTCAAATCATAGCGGCTCTTCTCTGGGAGACTTCCAAGAGTCCTTTAATGTTTGAAACTCCATCAATGAGGTAATTGTATTCGTTTTGCACTCAATCTCCACTACTTACTTCACTCTATATAAACTCCCACACTCACCCACTATTTTCACTTTGCTCTACTCAAAATTCTCAAAAATTTCAGAAAAACTAGTAACTTATCTCTTAAGACGCATACTTGCCATGTCTCTCTCAATTGAAAACTCCTCATCCATCCCCACTTCTGATCAACCATAAATTCTCAACCCTCCTTCACCCATGGATACAACAACATCAAACCCTGATAATCCGATTCCACAAAACCCTAAGATTGAAATTCAGGGGAAAGGACCAGTTCCCACTGCATAATCAATTTTAGAACAAGTGGAGGACTTGTCAAGAGCCATGATTGTGTACCAATATCAGGTAAACTATGCTACTCTCTTTAATGTAGTTGATGATGATGGGGAAAATGTAGAAGGGTTTGGGTCTGTTCCTGAGGGAGATAGTGAAAAGGATAATTTAAAACGATTAGAGGCTCCCATGCATGGGTCCCCAAGGTCTCCAGAGGTTGCTTTTAGAGCACCCATGGAGGATGAGAATGTGGTGGATTTGGATGATGATGCCATAAGTGATAGTGATAGACCAATAATTGATCTTATAACATAAGGAGTCTGAAGAGAAAACTTGCTAGAAAAGGTCCAATTGTTGCTAAGTTAACTTCTGACATTACTGCAAAGTTGAAAAAGATTGGTGATAGCTATAAGCCAGGTCTTAAGAAAAAAGGTGAAAGTTCTTCCAAGGCAAAAGGAATTGTTCCTTCTGCTTCTACCCCTGCTAGTGGGGTTAGAAGAACTAGGAGCTCTGTTAAGGCTGCAAATGAAAACTTGGCTGCTGAATTAGAAAGAAGTAGGAAAGGGAAAGGAAAGCAAGTTGTTGATCTTTTTGTTGAAGAAGAAACTGAATCTATAGAGAAAGAAATAGAGATTAATGATGAGGAAGATGATGTGATGGTGGACGTGAAGGAAGTAGGTCCTCAGTCTAAAAAGAGGAAAACTGCTGAAAGAAGAGTGAAAAGAAGCTCTGTCAAAGCCACTGCTACTAAATCCTCCAAGAGGACCAGGTCCTGAAAGAGTACTTTAGTTAATGAAAGTTCTGATTTCAGTTCTGAAGAGTCTGCTGCAGAAGAGGATAGTGAAAGTGAGAATGAGGGAAATGAGGTTCAATATTGTGTGCATGATGATATTATGACAAGAAAAGTTCTGAAAGGTATGGTACTCTCTGATGTTGAGGAAGAGGGTATGCTCTGGTTGCTGCAAAAATTGCAGGTGGAAGGCTGGAAGGACATGGTACTTCAGATCAAAGGAAAGTGTGCGAAGATGATTGTTCAGGAATTTTATAAAAATTGTTCCATCAAGAGGGATAGGATCACTACTTCTGTCCATGACCAAGAAATCACTTTTGACACAAAAGAGTTGGGTGAATTGCTGGGTATTCCTTCAATGGGGTATGAAAGCTATATCAAAAAAGTGTTGCCAGATTTGACAAATCTTCCCACTGGTTTGGAAATCACTAGGAAATTTGCTGAAAATGCTGAGGAGAAGAAGCCCATGGCTGTGCAAAAGAGTGAAATGCACCCTCAGCATCAGCTGTTGTTTGAGTTTGTGAATAAGATATTGATGCCAACACAGGAGAAGAGAGGGATAGCCAGTCTTATTGACCTGGTCCTTATGGAACTACTGGACAGTGATATGCAGATAAACTGGCCCAGGTTCATGATTCATCTGATTAAGAGGGTTGTTACTGGGAAGAAAACACACTCATTGCCCTTTGGTTTTATCTTGACTGATCTGTTTTCTAAGCTAGGGATTCCTTTAGAGGGGGTGGTCAACGCTACTAAGAAGGAGAGATTTAGTAGTGCTACCCTGATCAGCTGTGATCTGCCCATTCAAGCTGATCCTCCATTGGCTGGGGTTGGTAAAAAGCCTTTGAATAACAAGGTAAGGGCCTTGAGGCAACAAGTTGCCATA
This sequence comes from Petunia axillaris subsp. axillaris, assembly GCA_029990575.1. Classification (NCBI taxonomy): domain Eukaryota; kingdom Viridiplantae; phylum Streptophyta; class Magnoliopsida; order Solanales; family Solanaceae; genus Petunia; species Petunia axillaris. Next base: position 26,386,678 of record JARKNS010000003.1, read on the forward strand.
CAAGCTGCTGAGATAACTAGGTTGGAGGAAGAAAGGAACTACTGGAAGGCTGAGGCTACTAAAGCAAAGGAGACAAATGAGGGGATGCTCAAACAAATATTTGAGTTGCTGCAGGAAAAGTCTCAGGGACCTGTTCCTTCCACATCCTGAAACCCTTAACCAAATGACATCTTTTGTCCAGTGGGATTTAGACTAGTTCTAGTACCTTAGTCTTTTCTTTTTCTAGTTTTTGAATAATTTAGTAGTATTTGCTTGTATCCCCTGGTTGAACTCTTTTTGTTAATGATGAATTATCTTTGATGTCTAATATCATTTTGTTGCAGTTGTTTTATATTGAATTATGCTTGCATTTTGAGTTGCCTCAATGGCTATGAACTGTTTGTTCTAATACTTGATAGATTCTAACTTATGCAACCTTTTCAATGATGCCAAAAAGGGGAAGAGTAAGTTCTGACTTTGCTTGTGAAATTTATCACCTAATTGAGAATCTGATCCTTAATGATGAAACAAGTTTCTACTTATGATGCTTTTGAGTTCCAAGTTGTGATCCAGGACATTAAGGACATGAAGCTACGTCTATGAGTTTGTCATCATCAAAAAAGGGGAAAATGTTAGCTTGGATAAGCTTGAAGTTTTGACTGATGACTATTATGCAAAATCATTTAAGCGGGAATATTAATTATTATCCTAAATCTAATGTTTATCTTGATAATTATGCAGGGCGGCACGAGATATGAAAAGATTGCATAAGATTGGATAAGAGCTAAAGGATTTCGGGTAACCTGGGAAGGAGTTCAATTAAGACTCAAACTCTTGGAAGATTTAGAGTTCTAATTGCTCGAGACTTCTTGGATTTTGAAGCTATAAAAACAGGAGCATTTCAGCTGTTGAAGTGTGCACAAATACAGAGAGAATCGAGTTATAGTATTGAAAGAGTCTTCATCTTATTTGTATAATCATTAAGCTACAGGGAACTAAGTGAAGAACCCTTAGATTGAGTCTTATTAAAGTTCAGTCTTGGTTCATCTGTAGTAGGTACTATCGAGTTGTATCATTTGAATTCAAGTCTTGTACTTGGAGAAACTTCACTGATTGTGAAAGGAGTCACTATAGGATTAGAGTTAGTCCTAGGTTAGTAAGAAGGTAGTCTTATAACCAAGTGAGTTTTTCAAATAGTGAAGTTGAAATCCTACTTGGAAGAGTAGGTTGTGGTTTTTTTATCCCTAGTTAACAGGGTTTTTCCACGCTAACATCGAGTGTTCATTTACTTACAGTTTTAATATAGCATTCAACAAAGTAAAGGAACACATAGAAGAAACTGGTCCTTAAAATAATAAGTGGTGTATCTTGGGAAATAACACTTTTATACTTTTACCCATTTGAATTTGAACATTATACTCCTTCACCTAAATAAACTTATGTGCTTCTCATTCTAACACACACATTCCTACACTGAGATACACAGAAACACACACGACTAAAAACTCTCTGCCCTTAGTTACTCTAAAGTATTCTCACTACTCTTGTTACTGAAAATAGAAGCTGGACAAAGCTTCTGATTGCTGCATCCTCACTGTTTTTCTTTTGGTTTGATTGTTCACTAACTCACTAAAGCTATACAGTTTTCCCTCTATCTCAAAGTATGGTGTGTAATTCAGTATAGACAATGGCTTATACCTTTGTTTGCTCACATGTTTGAACTGTCTATGCATATGTTTTCCTTTATAGGATCTCTGTCAGTTTGTACCTCTGTTTGGGTCTTGCTTCTGGCCCCTGCTAACTCCTATTGTGCAAGCCTATATGTGGATAGCTTTAAGGCTATACCAAGATCAATGTGCAGGTGTTCCTGTGATTGTTCCAGGAAGAGTAGTTCCAGGTTTCTTTTTACATTAATATGAACAATGCAGGCTTCTTTGTCGGTGCTCACAGGGCACTCTTTCTAATCCCTTGTCTGACCTCCTTTAGATATCCCCACTGTGTGTATTTGGTAGGATTCCATGTGTGTATGATTTTCTTTTAAATACAGGATGCATGGCAACAAGCCTTGTACTTGGCTATCCAGGGGCCCCTTCTCACTCCCTCCTTTATGCGATTGCATCATGTTTAAGAAAATAGAAGCCTTTGCATTGAAACTCAAGTCTAATTAATAATTGGAGGTTCGTATCAGAATGTCTATAATATATGCTGACTTAAAACTAAAATTGGCAGTGTTTGATAGAAGTACTCGTATGTAAAACCTGAAAATTTCGATAACAGGGGCCTTTTTGTGTATTGACTGCTTGAAACTAGACTATTTCTACAAAACTGAAGCTGCCCTTTTTCGCATAAACGATACAGGCCCAAAACAGTTTTAAAACGTGGCTTTTTATGTGTATAAATTGATTTTGACCTACTTTAATCCCTTATACACTAATCTAATAGTGTATAGGGGAGTATAAGTGTGGGGTCTACTTATAAAGTATATTACCACCTATTCATGTATTTTAAAGTATATTACCACCTATTCATGTATTTTAAAGTATATTACCACCTATTCATGTATTTGCATGCTTATACACTTATATTTACGTGTGACAACCCCTACTTGCATTTTTGTGCTTTCGTGTATCCCCTTTCAAAAAACATCCTCATATACATATCTTTCAAAACTGACCCTAAAAGCAAATAGCCATTAAGATTAGGGCTCGACAATAAATGTCAAGCCACGCCGACCCAGAATGGCAAATATTTTTTTACAAAAACAACCATAATTTGGTTATGTGCCAAAACTCAAAGCTATTTTCAAAATCTGTCCGTTTCTGCAAACTGGCCCATGCATAAAATTTGCATAAATATACTGTTTTAAAATATTTCTTGCGATTTTAGCCTGACGTTTCAATGTCTTACAAAAGCCATGGCTAAATGTGCGATTAGGCATAGTGCTTACGCCTTTTCTACAAATTTTAAAGCCCAGAACCTGTTTGACTATGTCTCACAGCCCATGTTGAAATTGTTTGCGTAAATGATCCTGCTAGTATGATTGATTGAGAATTGTAGCCTAGACTTGGAAAATGACTTTTAGAACTAAAGAATAATTTTTGTTGCTTCACTATTCCTAACATCCCAAAAAATAAAACTCTAACAAGAACAACTTTTTGTGGGACTCGAGGAAGTGTCTAACACCTTCTTCCCCGAGTCACTTGGACATCTTACCCTCGAATCTCTGGAAATGTGATTATTTACCGGGAAGGCCAACATGACCATGATTCAAGAATTGTATGCAAATTGGAACCCGACAACTAGAGGTCACCTAGTCTGGATTCGGGGTGTGGTTTTTTTGACATTTCCCCTGCTGATTTGTGTGAATATCTGGGGTTGACAACCACCCCAAGGAGCCGTTTAAGGCGTTTGTGCTATGGCCTAACTATGAGGACATTTGTATGGAACTTTGTGGAGGAAATAAGCTAGCTAAGTGGAAAGCGTCTACTCTGATGAGGCATAACTGGTTACCTAAGCGGTTCTTTCTGAAGACCGCAAAAGTTTGGCATCTCTTTCTAACTACAAGGTTGATGCCTTGCACTCACTTGTCTGATGTGACCCGAGAGCGGGTATGTGTTCTATATTTTCTGATGAAAGGTAAACCTATTAATGTTGGTGAGATTATGATTGGGGAAATGAAACAGACCCGTCACAAGACTCATAGGAGGTTGTTCTTTGCAAACACATTGACCAAATATCTGTATGCTAAAGGTATGCCAGAGTACGATGGGGATCACATAGAGAGAGCTTCTTTTACTAAATTTGACATCACTAATGTCAAGAACGAGGAGGATGAGAAGACCTTCAAGGTATCTACTGCAAAGAAGGATGCGCTGATGGTTCGACTACTAGCTCGTACCCATATGATGCAAGAGAAGTGTTGCAAGGGCTTGAACATAGATGTCAAGGATTGTTTTGAGAAGTACCCGATGTCTGGACTGGAAAAGATGCTTTTGAGGCATGAATCTGGTAGTGAGGTGCACCCTTCTGAGGATGAGAACACTGATGTTGTGCCTCCACAGACGTTGGACATTGCTGATGATTCAGATGATGACTCATATTATTTGCCAGAGGAGCAGCCCGATCTCTCAGATTCCGGTGAGGACGATCTATCTGACTTTATTGTAGATGATGATGATGATGATGGAGCAGACGCAGATGATGAGTCTGACAGATACACTAATATGGATGAGACCGGTACCACTGATGGTGTGGATGATGAGCTGGAGGCTTGATAGGGAGTTCTTCTCACCCCCTTGTTCTTATTTTTTTTTCTTGTGCATTGAGGACAATGCATAGTCTTAAGTGTGGGGTGGGAGTATATTTTTGGATGATTGTATATATATGTTACTGATTTAGTTAGTTTGTTTGTTTGCTTTTAGTAACTTGACTACTTTTAATTTGTTTCCTTCTTTCTATTTTTGAGGTCTGTAATATCCCGAATATTAATGGCCTGTAATAGATTAGTATTTTTAATATTCAGCAGTTCATTAGTCTTAAGTAAATCGTTAGCTTAGTTATTTTCTAGCATATCAATAATTTCTTTGGGTTTTCTTACCCTTGGTTCTTTCCCATTGAGTTATTTTTGCTGAACCAGGCATTGTGTAGGTTAAATATAAAAATTAAAAAAAAAAGAGAGAAAAGAAAGAGTTCAGAAGGAGGAAAAACAGGAAGGAGGCAGAAAAAGAGAGAAGGGAGAACTTTGAAAGACAATCTTTAGCTAGAACTACCTACAGATTTTTGAACTTTCTTTTTGAGTTCATAATTAGGTATTGCGAGGTGAAATTGAAACGATCCTTGAGTTCCATGTACAGTGTGTGGTGAGCTTACTTTTTTTTCTACTTCTCATTGTTTCATGTTAACTGTAAAACTTGCCCTGCTTGTTGTTTGAGGTGAAATCCTAGGTAGTCCTGATCTTTAGGATGAAAGTAGGCCTTCTTTGGCCCGCCAATGACTAAATAAGCCTACCTAATGAATGAATTCCCTAGTGTCCCAAGTTGAGCCTATTGACCTTTTCTTTGGCAACCTGTGTTACAAGCCCTGTCCCTTTTTGCTATTTACCTCTCTTGTTACCCATCTTCCTCTTGACTACTTTAAGTTGTGTGATTGGTAAGATGGTAGGTATGTCATAAGAGTTGTGCACTTGAGAAGAAAGTTGCAAAAGAATGAAGGAAGAAACACTTGATATTCTCCTCATATACAAAATTTGTGAAAAAAAATCAAAAAGCAAAGAAAAGAAAAAAAGAAAAAAAAAAGAGATGAGTAAATTGATGAATAATGAGGAGAAAGAACAGTGTAAAAGAAGGGACTCTTGAGATTAGAAGTGGATATGAATGAAAATCTTGGAAAGTGCTACAATTGTATGAATATGTGAGGAAATTAGTAGTGAGTGATGCTTAAAGTGTTTAGGGGAAGAATTAGTCACTATATACCCAAAAGTGTACCACACCTTACCCCAAGCCAACATTACAACCTATGAAAAGTCCTACTTGACTTTTGATCGGGACTCCTACATTAGTGGAGAGCAACAAAATGGGCAAGCCTATGGTGCTTTTCTGTGAGACGTGAGAAGATTCTTTGTGAGTGTGAGAGTGTTTGATATTTGATATGCCACAGAGTTTCTTGAAATCATATATTGTGTGTTTGGTGGTATCTTCTTGTTGTGAGGTACATTTTAACTTGAGTGGTCTGTAGGTTTCTACTTTCAATACTTGATTATGACCAAAAGAAAGGGTGTTTGAATTTCACGGGTGAGTTCAATTAAGTTGTCGGTCATGAGTTCCTATCTGATCTTGATGTCTTTCCTGCTTTCTATGTATTCTTTTTCTTTGCTCGAGGACTAGAAAACTCTTAAGTGTGGGGTGGTGATATTTGGCCACAAAACGTGTATTATAGTATTAGATTCTTCACGTTTTGGGTGCTTTGGTGGACGGTTTGATCATTAATATTAGTGTTTTGTGCTTATATTGAGTTTTTGACTGTGTAGGACTCAAGCAACATGAAGAATGGTTAAAGGTTGATGATTTGGAGTTAAATGAAGTGAATTGATGGTGAAAATCAACCAATGAGGAGCCACATCATTAGTTGCCAAGGCCTTAGATTAGTTGTGAATTAAATATGGAGACAAGAGGTCACGACCCAGCCATCGTAAAGCCATGATTCAGCCATGAAGTTGAAAGCAGAATTTCGCAAGTACACGGCCCAGGCATCGTAAGGCCATGATCCAGCCATGAGGCAAATTTTCTGGTGAAAAGTGGCGAGGGGCAAACTTGTCCACAAGTTTGACACGAGATTTATAAGGTTTTCTAACCTATTTTCAGCCCATATCTTGACCTGGGAAGGCTAGACCACCATTGTTGAAGTACTTTGGAGCTTGGAAACGCATCAAAACCATTGGAACTGAAGAATCAAAGAGTTTTTCTCAACTTTTCTTATTCTCTTTTCCTATGGGTGTTGTTTTGACTATGAATTCATTATTGTTTAATACAATTATGAGTAGCTAAATTTCTACTCTAGGATTTTGATGAACCCATTATTGGGGTAGTTTTAAGTAACTCCACGATTGAGTAATACAATATTCTATTTATTTGGCTGTGTTTATATTGAATTCAATTGTTAAGCCTGTAATTGTTTGGCCCTTTTTGCTTGAATGATCTTGGGAAAGACGTTTGGGTTAGGGTCAGTCAAATAACAGTACTTCAGGTTATGATAAGGGATTATTTAAACTGATTTAGAGTCATTATAGGGATACTGTGATTCGACTGTGGCCTGAAATTGGACAGTTCTTGATGATCTTGATTATTTTGGGAAAAATAGCTCAAGAACAGTGTTGTTAGTAGTTGGGAAACTCTAGCGAACAAGTTTAAGTTCAAGCCCAATAGAATAGTATTTCGTGCAAGTTTGGAGAGAACTCATGACTAACCCAGTAATGGGTTCATCAAAATCCTAGAGTAGAAATTTAGCTACTCATAATTGTATTAAAAAAATGAATTCATAGTCAAAACAACACCCATAGAAAAAGAGAATAAAAAAAAATTTGAGAAAAACTCTTTGATTCTTCAGTTCCAATAGTTTTGATGCGTTTCCAAGCTCCAAAGTGCTTCAACAATGGTGGTCTAGCCTTTCCAGGTCAAGATATGGACTGAAAATAGGTTAGAAAACCTTATAAATCTCGTGTCAAACTTGTGGACATGTTTTCCCCTCGCCACTTTTCACCAGAAAATTTGCCTCATGGCTGGATCATGGCCTTACGATGCCTGGGCCATGCACTTGCGAAATTCTGCTTTCAACTTCATGGCTGAATCATGACTTTACGATGGCTGGGCCGTGACCTCTTATCTCCATATTTCATTCACAACTAATCCAAGGCCTTGGCAACTAATGACGTGGCTCCTCGTTGGTTGATTTTCACCATCAATTCACTTCATTTAACTCCAAATCATCAACCTTTAACCATTCTCCATGTTGCTTGAGTCCTACACAGTCAAAAACCCAATATAAGCACAAAACACTAATATTAATGATCAAACCGTCCACTAAAGCACCCAAAATGTGAAGAATCTAATACTAACATACATATTTTGTGGCAAATATCAGTGGGTTTCTGAGGTTTTTGCCAGAGAGGCGGATGATAATTGTGCTTGAGACATGGTGTGAATTTTATGTAGGGTTATGAGAGGAAGGATTTTCTATTTTTGAACTTGAGAGAGAAAGAAGTAGAGAGAATATGGTGAATGTTTTTTTTTCTTTCTTCAGACGAATAATGGAAGAGGAGGGTAAAGATGTGTTCAAGTGAATCTAGGGAATAGGCGGTAATAATGGTAACGCAAAGTGGAGCAGCTTTTAGAGTTTTGGGAAACCGAAAAAGCTTAGGATTTGACGGTTATTTGAAAAGTCTCATAAAGACTTCTAGACTAAGTGGGGTAGGTTGAAATTGAAACATGTAACCACAAAAAAAAAATTTCCTATGATTTTGGGCGGTTACACGGACATGGAAAGTTTCCTTGATACACGTTCACAAGTCAATCAATTCTAGTTATAGTACTTACCATAAATAGCTGTATAGATGTACCCGTCATGCTTGTCATGGTTCCTTCTACGTTCTCAGTTGGTTTTTCCATGGGAACTCATTAGAACACTCAAGTGGTCTTAGTTGAATAAGTATACTTAACAAAGTACAAAATTAGACTGGACAATAGCAACTATATTTACAAGTAGAATAATGAACACTTAACTAGCCAAACCTAGGAAAGCAGGTGCTGGATCATCCATGTATTTTGGTCATCCCTAACTCCAACCTGTTCCTCTCAAATTGAACTTTTTTCAGTGCTTTAGTAAAGATGTCAACAATTTGGTCCTTAGTCCTGCAAGAATTCATTGTGATTAGACCCTTTTCTACATTATCTCTAAGAAAGTGGTGTTCAATATCAATGTGCTTGGTTCTTTTATGTTGGACTAGGTTCTTTGCAATGTTCACAACACTTGTGTTATCACAGAAAATAGGCACAGCTCCACGCTTAATTCCAAAGTCCTCCAACTATTTTTTGATCCATAGCAGTTGAGAGCAGCATGATGCAGCAGCTACATACTCAGCTTCTGCAGTAGACAAGGCTACTGAATTCTGCTTCTTTGTAGCCCAAGAAACTAAGCAAGGACCAAGGAAATGTGCCATCCCTGATGTGTTTTTCCTGTCCACCAGATGACCTAGACATAAATCCTGAGTTCCTTTCAAGTATCTCAAAACTCTCTTCATGGCTGTCAGATAAGACTCCTTTGGCTTGGACTGAAATCTAGCACACAGTTCCACACCGTACACAATATCAGGTCGACTAGCTGTGAGATAGAGGAGTGAACCTATAATTCCTCTATATTTTCTCTCATTTGAAGAATGACCTAGTTCATCCATATCTAGCTTTATTCCAGGGGCAACAGGTGTAGACATTTCTTTTGCTCCTTCCATGTCGAACTTCTTCAAAAGCTCCATGACATATTTCTGCTGGTGAATCATAGTTCCTTCAGGGGTTTGTTTAATCTGCAATCTTAGGAAGAAATTAAGTTCTCCCATCATACTCATTTCGAACTCACTGCCCATCAACTCAGCAAATCCCTTGCATAACTCCTCATCAGTAGCTCCAAATATGATGTCATCAACATATACTTGAACCACCAATAAGTCTTTTCCTTTCTTCTTCAGGAACAATGTACTGTCAATTCTTCCTCTTGAAAATTTATTTTTAAGCAAGAACCCTGATAACCTCTCATGCCGAGCTCTAGGTATTTGTTTCAACCCATAGAGTGCCTTATCAAGTTTGTAAACATGATCAGGAAATTCACTGTTTACGAAACCTGGAGGATGTACCACGTAAACTTCTTCATTTAGATATCCATTCAAGAAAGCACTCTTCACATCCATCTGATATAATGTAAACTCCATGTATGTAGCAAAGGCAATCAACATTCTTATGGCTTCCATCCTGGCTACTGGTGCAAAGGTCTCATCATAGTCAATTCCTTTCTCTTGACTGTATACTTGGACTACAAGTCTAACTTTGTTTCTTGTCAGTATACCATGTTCATCCAGTTTGTTCCTGAACACCCATTTAGTTCCAATGATTGATCTGTCCTTTGGCTTAGGAACCAGAGGCCAAACTTTGCTTCTCTCAAACTGATGAAGTTCATCCTGCATAGCTAAGATCCAATCTGGATCTTCCAAGCTTTCCTTTACGTTCTTTGGCTCCATAGATGATAGGAAAGCAAAGAATGCACAGAAGTTTTTCAGGGCAGATCTAGTCATTATTCCAGTATCTAACTAAGATAACACATTCTCCAGAGGATGAGAAATTTGATGTTTCTATGGTCGAGATTATATTTGATGAGAAGAACCTTCAGCAACATCTTGAGTGGGTTCTTCCTGATCATTTGATTCATCGTCTTTATCAACTGTTCTCCCTGACATGTTGACTCCTTGTTCCCTTTGAGTTAGATTTCCATCTTCTTCACAGGATTCCTCCTTTTTCTCTGAGATCTCAGTGTTACCTATACAATCTTCTCGAGCAAGACCAATAGCCTGATCATCCACTTCCTTTTCAGTAATTTCCTTGTCTGACTCATCAAATACCACATGCATACTCTCCTCCACGGTTTGTGTTCTTTTGTTGAAGATATGGGGTAAACACACAGAAGCAATAAAATAGAAACGGAAGCAAGTAAAAGACGTTACCAAAGAAACAAGGGACGGGGAAGAACAGAAATAGAATAAAGAAAGGATAATCGAATAAACCATGATTTGAATATCCGAGAGAGAAAGGAACTTGAACTATTCACGGGGTCATACTAGGATGATCCACCATATATTCCAAGTAAGAGATACATGAAGCCAAGCTTCAACAAGAAGGATCAAGTCTCTTCTAAGTTCTATTCTTCAATCTCAAAATCTAGCTAATGAAATAAAACGACTAAGTGTGGTATTTATAGGGTTCCCACACTCCTAAGTGAAATGTCTCTAAAGCCGTCAACTGGGGTCAATACATAAAAGACCACTTAGGGCTAGAATAGGAAATACACTCTAAGCTAGTAGAATTCCCATCTTGAAGTAGGGGCCCCGCCTGGAATAGTAGGCGCTCCGCCTGATTCAAGGTGGCAGCAACTAGGTGCTCCGCCCTTCAGCAGAGGCGGTCCACCTCAAGCCAGATCTAGAGAGTGCTTCATCAACTAGGCGGTCCGCCTAGTATAGTGGGCAGTCCGCCCAAAGTTATGGCCTCCTAGGCCCTCAAGTACAAGCTCTCCAAGTCATCTCCGAGGCCTCCATCTTCAAGACTCTTCGTTGTGCACTCTCTTGTGTCCTTTAAGCTTGGCCCTTGATGGTTGGCGCTTAGGCTCTCAATTTGCCCCGCATCATCTTCCCCTTCTTGAAAGGATTTCGTCCTCGAAATCAAACCATCAAGACCTACAACCAAAGACAAGCGAAACCCAAATATCCTACTAGAAGAGTAGGTTAGTGCAAGTAGTGTGGAAAACACACTCTTATGGTATAGCCAAGTATCAATAACAATGATAAAGTGCATGTTTCCAAAGAAAACAATAAGTACTTGGCTTCCCCAATGGGTTCACTCAACACAAGATTCATCAAAGAGATCAATAGGGTATGGAATATGCAAGATCAAGCCATCAAAATTTCTATGATCCTTAAGTTCAACATTAACACACCAAGACTTCCCACTACATGCGTAGGTAAGTGCAACAAGAGTGAGTGCAAGTGCTATGGAAAACACACTTTTGTGATAGAGCCAAGTATCAATACCAATCAAAAAGTATAGGTCTCCAAAGGAAACAACAAGTTCTTGGCTCAACAATGATAAGCACTCACTACTATAACAAGCAAAGAGATCAATAGGACTTGGAACATACAAGATTAAAGAATCAAGAACCCTATCATCTCTAAGCTCATAACCAACACACCAAGCCTTCAATGCATTATGATCACAATGTGACTCATTGGCTTTGGCATGCTCAACACCCAAGGTGTGATCAACTTGTGGGGTGGCGTAAACAAAATAGTTCAATTGGCAACTAACATCAAATACTCCACTCCCCTTCTTAGAAGCAATCTTACACACACCAAGAGGTACCTCCTCACCTAAACATTCACCTCCAAGACAATCATTCTCACTAGAAAAACTACCAAGGAAGGTCTCTATAATGGCTTCTTCATCATTATAGCCCACATAATCAAGATTAGGACTACTAGAAGTCGGACCAACACAATCAATTTCAAGACCATTCATCTCACTTGGAGTTTCCAACAAGGGATTGTCTGTAGAATCAAACTTTCCAAACCATGGAGGTTTAAATCCAAACTCTTCTCTAGTTTGACATTCACCATCACCTCTTTGAGAATCCTCTTCAGACAAAGAGTTAGTGAAAACCAACCCACTACCCATCAAAGGTGAGGCATCAAAACTAGAGTCATCCTCCACACTTGAGGAGTCATCGAATACAATTCGATCCATCTCATCCACTAGGGACTCCTCAAGGTCACTACCATCCTCACTACAACACATAGATCCACCATTATCAAGCAATTCATCTAGGGAAAGGATAGGGTATTCATTCAATTCATCCTCCCTTTATCAAATATAGGTGGGGTGTCATAACAAGGGTCACAAACATGATCAACTACACCATCTTCACTAAAGAGAGGTTCAATGAAATCCGAGCTCACATCATGATGTGGCTTATCATCCCTCCCAACTAGTGGTTCACAATCACACACAAGTTGACCAACCGACTCTACACTAGTTGCAAACACATTGTAATCACACATATCATCAACTAGCATAGAGTTTTCACAAACACTATCATAAGACAAGGAAGTAACATGCTCAAGGGAAGAACTATCACATACCTTTGAGTGGCAATCTTGCTCACTCAATGCACTTGAAGTGTCATGAATTGTCTTTCTACCTTGAAGCTCACATTGAGGATCTTCCTCACCTTCCCCATCCACCTTGGAACATGTTTGAGGCTCCATATGCTTACCTCCAAGAATACCTACACAAGTACTCACACAAGTAGACGAAAAAGATAGAGGGTTAATGTTAGAATAAGGGGTGTCCTCACTCTCAACAATTCCTTTTCCCTCATTTTCTTTTCAAGGTCGGGTGTAGAAGAGGGTGGTGACATCCCACTCACAACACTCAACACATCCTCTCCTTTTTCCACTCGATGAATTTCACCAGTCACTCCCCTACTCCTCTCAATCTTTTGTCTCTCAAATTCGGGTGAGTTGGGGCGAGGCCCAAGAATACCCATAACTGGAGTAGGTGGACTCTTAACATCAACCTGGAATCTAGGACTAAGAGACTCATCACTTAATGTCTCTTTCTTCTTTGTTGGTGAACCACTTGGCTTTGGAGCTTGTGGTTTGAGGTTCACCTTGTTGACAATTGTCAACTCTTTTCTTGCACTAGTCCCACCATTGCTTGTGATTGTAGGACTTCTTGATTGCACTCTTTAGATCATTGGGCTTCTCCTCAATGGTGTCCCACTATTTCTCATGTTCGTGGGCTTTCTTGGTGGCACTTCTTCTTTCCTAGGATGGAGGAGTTGCATTTTTCCTTGTGCTTTAACTTGATAACTGTCAAGGAGATGGGTGAACTTGAAGTATCTTTTGAGAAGCCAAGGCTTTCCCAACATAACATCACATCCCTCTAAAGGATCCACCTTGCACTCAACTTCTTCTTCAAAGTTCCTTTGTGACACAACTACACGGGTCACCCCATTAACACAAGGTATTCCCAACCTTCTCACTATAAGAGGACTAATCCAACTTGCTTCACCTTCATCCACTTGAAGCACATACCCACGATTCTCATTGAAGCTCACTATGAATTGGCACCACTCTCTTTTTCTCATGAGATCATCTACGTAACACCTTTTACACATCCCATCAATAATACCACCACTAGATGGGTACTTCCTTATTTCACCACTACTAGCAACACCACAAGAATAGTGTCCACTTCCCGTCACTCTTCCAACATTAGATGTATTGTTGAAAGTCGAGGAAGGAATCTCATCATAGAACCCATAGGTGCTCCTTGAAATAGGAGTTTGGTAGAAATCTCTTCTACCATCCTCGGTTTCACAACCCATAGAACTACTCATATCATCCCTTCCCTCGGTCTCATTCTCATCCAAATTATTCTCTAAGTGTTGGATTCGATTGCTTATTGCATCTACCTTGGCCATAATGTCCCGAAGGTAAGCTTGATATAACTCGGTCATATTTACACTTTTCTCACCATTCTCACTTCCATCCAAACCTCCCTTGTGGCTCCTTGTACCTGCAAAAGACATTTAAAGAAAGTGCAAAGGTTAGTATAAACAACCTCACTTGCTCTCCCTTACCTTTGGTGGTGGCACTCAACACTCCTTTTAGGGTGCACACTCCCAAACCCCCAACAAAAGATGCCCTTATCTCTTTAGGAACCACAATAGTAAGATCACCAACTAATACACCCAAGTAATGGCTCGGAGTGGAGTTTATGTGACTCGATGTACGAAAGCTATTTAAATGCGCACTTGAAGCAAAGAAAGTTCTACGCCTTTAAGTAAGGCTCCAAGACACACAACACCCTAAAAGCTCAAGAGTTAGCGTCAATAAAGTAGGACAATTACCTTAGAAATACTAACCAAGATCTAGCTAATGAAATAAAATGACTAAGTGTGGTATTTATAGGGTTCCCACACTCCTAAGTGAAATGTCTCTAAAGCCCTCAACTAGGGTCAATACATAAAAGGCCACTTAGGGCTAGAATAGGAAATACACTCTAAGCTAGTAGAATTCCCGTCTTGAAGTAGGCACCCCGCCTGGAATAGTAGGCGCTCCACCTGATTCAAGGTGGCAGCAACTAGGCGCTCTGCCCTTCAGCAGAGGCAGTCCGCCTCAAGCCAGATCTAGAGAGTGCTTCATCAACTAGGCGGTCCACCTAGTATAGTGGGCGGTCCGCCCAAAGCTGTGGCCTCCTAGGCGCTCAAGTACAAGCTCTTCAAGTCATCTCCGAGGCCTCCATCTTCAAGACTCTTCCTTGTGCACTCTCTTGTGTCCTTTAAGCTTGACCCTTGAGTGTTGGCGCTTAGGCTCTCAATTTGCCCCGCATTAGTTGAACACTTTGTAAGCCTTTCTTTGGGTAGAGTACCCAAGAAATATTGCCTCATCACTTCTTGCATCAAATTTTCCCAATGGTTCCTTGCCGTTGTTGTGGACAAAACACTTACACCTAAAAGGGCTCAGATGTGCAATGTTCGGTTTCCTTCCTCTGAGAAGTTCATAAGGGGTTTTGTCAAGAATGTCCCTTATGGAACACCTGTTCAGCAAGTAACATGCAGTGTTTATAGCTTCAGCCCAGAAGTTTCTTGCAAGACCACTTGATAGCAGCATGGTTCTTGCCATATCCTGCAGAAACCTGTTCTTCCTTTCAACTACTCCATTTTGCTGTGGAGTTCTTGGTGCAGAGAAATTATGATCAATACTATGTTTCAAACAATACTCAGAGAATTTTTCATTTTCGAACTCTGTGCCATGGTCTGATCTGATGCTGACCAGTACCAGACTCAACCTTTTTTGCACAACTCCAGCCCAGTCCTTGAAGCTATCAAAAGCTTTATCTTTGGATGCAAGGAACAAAGTCCATGTGTATCTTGAGTAATCATCAACAGTCATGAATACGAACCTCTTTCCTCCTCTGCTTCTGACTCTCATGGGTCCATATAGATCCATATGTATCAGCTCCAGTGGCTTTGGTGTACTTATCACCTTTTTGGATTTAAATGATGATCTCACGTGCTTCCCCCTAACACAAGCATCACACATCTTGATGTTTTCAAATTTCTTGTTTGGTAAACCACGAACAAGTTCCTTCGATGCTAACTTGTTTAGCTGAGACAGACTAGCATGTCCCATCCTTTTGTGCCACAGCTGAGAATCACTCTCTTGAACATTCAAGCATGTTAAATTATTTTCAGGTTGTGATCTCAGTGATGCCTTGTACACATTATTCACCCTTTTTCCTTCCATGACGATTTCTCCACTCTGTAGGTTCTTCACAATACATCCTACCGATGAGAAGCTAACTTCATTTCCTCTGTCGCATAGTTTAGAGATACTCAGCAAATTGTACCTGAGACCATCAACACAATATACATTTTCAATTGTATGATCTAAGGATCTCCCAACTTTTCCAATTCCCACAATCTGAGCACTCTTTCCTCCACCGAAGGCTACACTGCCTCATTGAAATGCTGCGAGTGAGAGAAAGTTCCTTCTGTCTCCAGTCATGTTCCTTGAACAACCACTGTCAAGAATCCAGCTTGGGTTGTTCACTCTCACTCCAGCCTGCAAAACAAATTAAGGGTTAGTCTTAGGAACCCAGATAAGCTTGGGTCCCTTCTTATGAGAAAATTGATAAATCAAATTCTTCTTAGCCCATTCAGGTAAAGTACTCTTCTTTTTTTTTATCATTGCCTTGCTTGCAGCCGTGCACCTTTGTCTGTAGTGCCCAGTTTTGCCACAGAAGCTGCACAGCATGTTACAAGGCAAACCCACATACTTACTTTTGGGATTATATGGAGGCAAAGGTTTCTTGAATCCTAGCCCTTATTTTCCTTTGTTCTGGTTTTTAAGAACCCAGTTCATTGCCTCAGAGGATTTGTTCCATTTTGTTAATCTAGTAAGCTCATAGTCAGCTTTTTCAAACATTTGTTTAAGAACTCTGTTTTTCTCAGTTTCCTGATACAGGATCTCATTTGATCTTTTGAGCTCATCTTCAAGAAAAGTTTGAACTTCACTGATTACTTGCTTACCATTTACACTTTCCTTTAACTGATTCAATTCAATTTCAAGTTTTGACATCTTAGAGTTTGACACAAGAGTCTGACCTTTCAGAAGAGCATTAATTTCTTCAAGTTCAACATTTTGCTCTTGAAATCCCTTGTGTCTAGCTCTTAGGTCACTTATATCTTCAGTTAGTTTGTCTTTCTCCGCTTTTACCTATTCATAACCTCAATTAAGGTGACAGTTATTAGAATCAGATTTTCAGTTGAGTATGTGTGCAAATTTTCTTTTAGTTCAGAAAGACATACCTCAGCTGAATGTGTAGCTTCTTCCCCATCAGTTGCCATGAGGGCTGATTCCTTCTTCTGATCATCTTCAGTGTAGATCTCTTTCAACCTCTCCCAAATATTTTTGGCAGACTTGTACTCCAGCACCTTTGCTAGTACACTAGTCGTCATCCCTTTTTCAAATACAACACAGCTTTGGCATTTGCTTGCAGCCAATCTAAATCTTGAGGATCGAGTTCTTCTACCAGCTTTGGAACTAGGGATCCATTTGCTACTCTCTTCACAGGTATATGAGGTCCTCGTTTCACAATCAACCAGAGACTGTAATCCATCACTTGAAGGAAGACTTTCATTTGTTTCTTCCACCATTTATAACTTGTTCTATTAAATACAGGTGGTTAAAAGGATCTCTTCCTCCTCTGAACTCTCGTGGATCTTCTTCATCTTAGTTCTCACCAGACACTCCCATCAATGCTAGTGGAAACTCATCCTTAGATTACTTTTTTTCGTCAGATTCACTGCAGTTGGTCCCCATGTAGCATAGAAGGCTTCCTTCTTCTTCCTTCTTTCTGCTCTGAAGTTTGGAGGCCGTCTGAATTTCTTCTTGTCTTTATCATTATCTTTTGATTCCTCCTTCTCCTTCTCCTTTGTGGCCCTGTTCTTCATCAACTCAATTTCCCACATTGGACAATCCACAACTGCATGGTCCTTCTTGAAACACTTAAAACACCCTGAGTAGTCTGGATGGTCGACTATGTTCTTTCTACCAGTGTTTTCTTTGTTGTTCCTTGGAATCCCTTGAACTTTCCCAGATTAAACTTCTGCCTCAAGGCACTAACCATAGCAGCTTCAACTGATTGCAAGTCAACATACTCCTCAGATTCCTCAGTTGCTTCAACTCCAAGAGTCTTGTCCTTCTTGGGTACTGATTTACTCTTTGATTCCTTCATCATTTCATGTGTTTTCAAACTTCCAACTAGTTCTTCAAGTTTAATAGACCTAAGAGGTTTAGACTCAATAATAGCAGTCATTTTGGTTCCCAAACGTCAGGAAGTACATTCAGAACCTTGTCCACCATTTCAACTTCCAGCAGCTCCATATCTAGAGACCTCATCTCGTTTGTGATAATAGTCAGCCTTATCATCATGTCTTGTATTGACTCATTCTCTCCCATGGTAAACAACTCAAATTGTCTTTTCAACATTCTTCTCTTGGAGTCCTTAACTTCAGTAGTTCCTTCATGCACGACTTCCAAGGCATCCCAAATTTCTTTTGCCGTCTTATAGGATGAAACTCTATTGAACTCTTCAGGACCAAGCCTATAGATTACCAATCGTTTGGCTTTGTGGTTCTTTTCAACCATCTTGTAGTCAGCCTCATTGAACTCCTATTTTGTTTTGGGTTCTTCTCGAGCAGCAGCTCTTTCACCGATAACTTTGGTCGGTATCAAATTTTCTTCAGAAACAATTAACCAGAGTTGATAATCTTCTGCACAAATGTAGTTCTCCATTCTGTTCTTCCACCAAGCATAGTATTTCCCATTAAACTGTGGGGGCCTAAGAACCGGCTGTCCTTCAGTAATGGTAGGTGGTGCACTCATGATTAGATCCTTCTCAAGGTGTTAACCTAAAGCAAGAAGACCCGCTCTGATACCACTTGTTATACTCTAAGCACCTCTTATGAACACTAGAAGGGAGGGTTGAACAGTGTCCTCCGATTTTCATCGAAGAACTAGATTTTTAACGTATAGAACCTTGTTCTTGTCACAACTATTTTCACGAAAAAATACAGCAACACACACAAACGTACTGCAAACTTAAAGAACACGGTGTTTTTACGTGGAAAACTCCCTGCTCAAAGGAGAAAAACCACGACCCACACTCTGGGATTTTATTATCAATCCACTAACACAAAGAGAAAATTTTAGATTATAAAATTCTGTAACCAATGGGCTACACTCTAGACACTAATCACTCAATAAAGCTAAACTCTAGCTTTTACAAAGTAATCACTCAAGATTCACCTATTACAATTTGCTTCTAAATTAAGCATGTAGGTAAAATAGTTTAAGCACAATGACAACTCTGATAAAGAACCTAGACAAAATATCTAAGTTGAACTATTTTGCTCTCCAACAGTTGCCCTTAGCAGTTAAGTCACTTTGAAAGTTATTGGATCGCCTTGTGAATGCTCTTAATTCTCGTAGTGAATAACTATATTCGGTTGCCTCAATTACTAGCTTTTATAAGGGCTTCGCAACCCTAGTAGTATTTCACAAGGAAACCTTGCAGATATGACAAGTCAAGATTTCCTGCGAACCTTTCCTTGTTTAGCTCCAACTCTTATTCATACTTCAAAGACACAGCCACGGCACAACTTCTTTTAGCTTACTAGGATGCGCAATAGTTCACGCACCACTATTCCTATTTCTGCATGGATTTACATTCCATAATCTTTTCGATCAAACGTGCCCTTCTTCATAAGGACCACGTTCTCCTCCAGAACTACTAGGTCCTTTGTTTGTCATACTTCAAAACATCCCGCTCAACAATGAAATAATATTGAAAAGCTCCTTTCGAAAATTACAATTGGTAACTCAAAAATGTAGAAATATGTATTTGTTGAAGTTATATCGAGAAAATCCTCTTTGAATTCTTCTTAGCAATCCTGTGAAATGTGAAAAATTGGAGAGAGAAATGAAAGGGGGAAAGGAAGTTGATTACAGGAATGATGAGGGTAAATGATAATTAAGAGGAGATATAATGAAGGGATATACTACAATCATAATAAAAATCCCTTTATTAGTGGGCTGCTCTAACTTTTTACCGATTGCTAGTTGTTACGTGGGTTGTTACGTAAAGCTGCTATTTATGTTGAAGAAACTGCTATTTTTGTAACTATTTAAAAACACTGCTATTTATATAAATAGGATCTTCTAAACTGCCTTAGTGTGTAAAAATCGTGTATGGGGTGGTTTGTCTCTAGGACCCAAGATCCTTTAGGCTCAAATTAAAAAGAAAATCTCTAAGTATTGCTCAGTTGAAACTGAAATTGTCTTTTAAAACTTGTATGATTTTTCAGTGTGATCATATTTTGTTTGACGCGAGTCTAGTTTAGACAATATATTTAGGATGTCTAATTATAAAATAGAAACAAAGTACAGAGTTACAAAGACCTCCGTAGCTCATAAGCAAGGGACGTGTAGAAAGATAACTAGGGGCGTTAGTGCCTCAAAGATGGAATGCTTTTAGTTAAAAGAATAAACATTAGCATAGACGGGTAGTTAATGGATATGATGGAAATCGACCTGAGCCTATATGACAGTGAATTCTAAAATTGTCTTCCGTTTAAAGCCCGACACTTATTCGATTAAGATTAAAACTTAGTACCCCTTATAATTGGTTAATTAGTGAATTTAGGACGATTTAGCAATTTGAGGCTATGATTGAAAATGGGCTGCAATTATGATGACTTCAGCAAATAGTGGACAGCTTGATCATTTGTACCAAATGATCCTTTTAAGATTAAATTTCGAATATGGTCCTGTTAGTTGAAATCAAGTTTGCAGAAAATGTCCTAAATGTATGACCAATTAAGAGTTTATCCCTTATTTTGAGGATTTGTCCTTCGGCTGAAATTGCAGATGACTCCAAATTACGGCCTGCCTTTAGAATATGTGCCCTTTAGTTCACTTTAACTTGTTTGTGCACCGCGACTTTATTGCATGCCTTATATATATTTTTTCCGTTTTAACTAAATTTGAATGAGTTAAATCTAATTATGGATCCGTCGGAAACCACATTTAGTGGAATTTAGAATGTGCCTAATACGTTCCTTTTAGGTTATTTGAACACTTACTTCGAATAAATTAATTAGAAAATAAATATGTGACTTAATACACCTAGAATAAATTATTAGGAGTAGACTCCAAATCACTACCAAAGCGAGTTAACAAGTCAAAATCTATTCCGCATTGGAATGGATTGCAACAAGAGGCTGTTGACTCGAGACAGGTTTGTAAGAATGGGAATATGTCAAGAGAGCTCATGCTTTCTCCGGTGAACCCAGACTAAAATAGTATACCACCTATTCTACCAATGTCAATTCTCCAAATTATTCCTCGAGAAGAAATTGAAGCATAGGCATATGATGAAGAGTTACAAGAACTGCTCAAGGAAGAACAAACGAAGCCTTTGTAACGGCTCTCTTGGCTGCACTTACATACACTATTTGGAAAGCAAGAAATGAGGCTATGGCAAAAGGGGGTTCCCAATTGTGGTCAAATTAGTCAAAAATGAATGTAGATACCGTGTCTTTCATGTTTTAGAAAGGAAAAAGACATGTAGAGATTGAACATGGATAGAAGAACTATACGATGGCATATAGATAGATAGAGTATTTGATATAAGAGCAAAGATCCTGACTTGCTTTGGCTTGGGGAGACCCATATGATAAACATTACCTAGAAAGATGGTAATTTGTATAGTCCTAAATTCTACTTTGTTCATAGAGACTCATAATATTTTTTTTCTTCACAAAAAATAAAAACTGAATGAGTCATGTTTGGTTTGCACATGGATGAGGAAAATGAGGAAAAAAAGCTCAAAAAAGGAGAAAATAGATAAATGTCTTCTTTTGCCACAGGGAGATTCCATGTCACTCCCTTAAGACCAAAATTGTATTAGGTATGGAATCCGACTTCTCTCCATTATCTCTACTTTTCATTTCCTCAAATTTTTATTTGGATGGAGGACATATGTCATAATACCAAATTATAGTAATATGGATTATTTTGCTTAAAAGGATGATTTAAAGCCAAAATCTACCTTGTCAAGCTATACAACTAAGTATGTTTCTTTCTTTCTTTTTTTTTTTTTTGTTGGTATTATAAAAAAGCGCATGTACCTTTCACAAATTTGGCCAAACAGACTACTCTAATAACTCTATGTCCTCGATGCCACGCTTCATCTCCTCATCTATTTTAACTTTTTTTTTCACCGGTTATGGGACTGGGTTTATAGCATCATAACTCATACTCCCTCCGGTCCATTTTAGTTGATAGGTTTTCCTTTTCGAGAGTCAAGTTGACCAATATTCGGAGTTTAATTGAACTGGATCTATTCGATATTATAAAATTATAATTCAGATATTAAAAAACTATACGAAAAGTACTACAAGTTGCAATTCATTTCATATCAATATGATGATGAAATATATCTCAAAATGTTGGTCAAAGTTTATATTGTTTGACTTTTAAAAAAGAAAAGTAATCAACTATTTTGGACCGGAGGAAGTAATTAACTACTGCCGAGGCCCGAGAGTATAGACTTTATAGCTGGACAAAAGGTAGTTCTTACAAATTGTCAAACAACTATAGTGTTTTTATACACAAGACATATAACTTGTTTTCTTCACGTAAAAGTCAAATCACTCCGGTCATTATAGCAAGAAAACCACAATAGCGATTCCGATATCTCGACAATTTTTCTCATGCCAAAATCTGTAACTTAACTCATTTTTAGTTAAATGGTAGGACACTATTAGGATCCGACTCGACCCAAGTGTATTGGGTAAAAATCGACCCACGGCAATTTGCCCCGGTCACGCAAGTCTCAACGACCGAACACGTCACGACTAAACAACTGCCGAGGTGATTGAGCAAGTCGCCGAGGCCTTGAAACCGAAGATGCGTTACCGAAGGCGAGCCGCGAGCTGAGCTTCGGTAATCATCACCTCGGTCAAGCAACAGGGCTAAGCCACCGAGGTCATCAACTCTCACCTCGGTGGATCCTCCTCGGTTCAAGCGGCTTTGCAGCCCCACTACATCACCCCACTAACTCAACCACTTCACACCTGGATCGTGGGACAATATGGTAGCAGATAGTGGAGATCGTGGGCAAGGCTTACTCCTATAAATAGCAGATCATTTTATGTAACGGGGATCCAGAAATTAATACCGAAACTCTGCCCAAATTTGTACTGAACATTCATATATTGAAATCAAGTTATTTTACGTATTTTTCATCCGTTTCGCACATTGTTTTCCGCTTTGATACAGAGGTTTGCTTATATTCGGATCCAAATTCGATTTGTGTACCTAAAAACGATTTAGGCCCATACAAATTGGAGCCGTCTGTGGGGATATAAGCAATAACGCTTTGTTCCAAAGTTCGAAATCCGTTCTTCGTCAAGAAATTTGTGATTTAACGCTATGGCTGATAACAACGATGGTGGTAATGGTGATCGGGTTGACGTTCCGACGAACCAACAATCCTTCACCCCAATGACAACCGAAGAATTTCAAATGTACGTTGTCACCACGCTAAGAGCTCTCCAAAACAAACAGGATGAGCAGGCTAGTATCAATGCCGAATTTCGCGCCTCACTAGAAGGGCGAAACAGTGCCGCCCCAAACGGCACCCAGCCCTCGGCTCCCGGAGGAGGCACCCCGCCTTTCGTTCCTCAGGGCGCGACAACAGGGGGACCTCACAACGGAACCGCGTCTGGGGGGTCGGGGAGTGGTCCATCTTCCATGCCACACTTCGGGACGGTTCCCTCCATGGCAGAAACAACGTCATCAGTTGACGTTGAAAAAATGAGTAGAGAAATCGAGGCTCGCATCGAGGCGCGCGTCGAAAAGCGCCTCGAACGCGTACCGGGGATAGGCAAGGAGGAAGATGACGACCTCGACATCGAGCAATATAGGGAACAGCCTTATAAGCCCGAGGCAGCACCAGCTCCAACTCCTGTGGGTTTCAAACTCACATTCCTCAAAAAGTACGATGGGACAACTGATCCCAAGGAGCATGTTAGGGAGTACATGTCCATGGTGAAGAGCAACGACTTGACGTCCATGCAGCTTGAATCCATGTTTTTAAAGAAGTTTGGTAGTTCATTGGAAAAGGGTGCACTTCGGTGGTATTTATGCTTGCCGCCGGGGTCAATCTCCTCGTTCAAAGAACTATCCCGCGCCTTTGTCAAAGCTCACACCGGCGCGCAAAAGATCCTCCAGAGGAAGGAGGATATATGTGAAGTAAAACAGTGGCCCGGTGAGCCACTTAAAGAGTTCCTCGAGCGATTCCATGCTGAACGTATGGAATTGCCTCGAATGGATGATACCTTGGCTATCATGGCCTTTGAAAAAGGTATCAACGGTCGCAATTCAAATGCTGCTGCCGAATTGCGGAAAGAGTTGCAACAATATCAGGTCCTGACGTGGGAAGACCTGCATAGAAGAGCTTACTCCAAAATCAGATTGGAGGAGGCGGAGTTCAAAAACCGAGGTTATCAAAACCGAGGTGATATGTCAAACCGCGCCGAGGCGCCACGGAATAATTTTAAAGGGAGGTATGAACCTTATACTTCGCCGAGGCAACATGTTACTCAAAGATTGGGAAACAACCCCGGTAACTCATACCCGGCGTCTCACGTAAGCCAAAGGCTAGGAGGGAAGGTTCAAACCAATATGAACCAAAGGAATCCCTCGAGCTCCGCTTCGGTTCCAAGAAAGGATCTCCCCCGGATCCAAGATTATAATTTTAACATATCGACCTCTGAGCTGGTCGACGTCGTTAAGGGGACAGCCGGGGTTAGAGTTCCCAAAGACATGAGAACCCCGGCAGACAAAAGGGATCAGAATCTGCATTGCGAGTTTCATGCAGATTATGGTCACAGAACCGAGGACTGCAAAGCTTTGCGCCTCGAGGTAGCTCACCTACTGAAAAAAGGAGTCTTGGCCCAATTTCTCACGGATAAGGGGAAAGACAATTTTTCAAAGAACCGGGGTGATGGGCAACCACCTCGGCCTCCACCCCCGGAGAGAGTAGTTAACGTCATCACCGGGGGGTCCGAAGTAAACGGCGTGAACTTCGCCGCAGCTAAAAAGTTTGCTAAGCTCTCCATCACCATGGAGAAAAGGACCCGAGTTGGAGGCTCGGGCAAGGATATCGTGTTCGATGAGGATGACTGTGATGGGATGATGTTCCCCCATCACGATGCTCTAGTCATCATGCTAAGAATTAACAACGCCGACATCAAGAGAGTGCTGATTGACCCCGGTAGCTCAGTCAACATCATCAGCTACGGGGCGGTGAAGCAGATGTGGCTAAAAGGGGAAATCGTTCCCAAATCAACAGTGTTGGCTGGTTTCAACAACTCAACGGAGAAGACGTTGGGTGAAATCACGCTGAAGACATTCGCTGAGGGTGTCACCAAGGATACACTGTTTCAAGTGATGCCCGAGGACCTGGCCTATAATGTAATCCTCGGGCGGCCATGGATCCACTCCATGGAAGCTGTTCCTTCCACTTTACACCAAGTGATCAAATTCCCAACGCCTTGGGGGGTTCGGTCAATTAAGGGGGAGCAGCGAGTAGCGAGGGAATGCTACTCGGTTGCACTGAAGAGTGGAGTCGCCCCGAGCGGGCCCAAAAAATAGCAGCCAACGCAACCGGGGTCGAGCGAGGCGAGCCTCCAAGATGAAATTGAAAAGATCCCGGCATGCGTGCAAGAGCCTCGGAAGCAAAAAGCCGAGGATTCCACCGTTGAAGAGCTGAACTCTTTCACTCTACTGAAAGAGTTCCCAGAAAGGAAGGTGCACATCGGCTCAGAATTGGACCCGAAGTCGAAAGACGCAATTATGGAAGTTTTAAGGTCCAATTATGACTGTTTCGCTTGGGCTCATTCAGACATGACAGGTATCGATCCGGAGATCATGACTCACAAACTGAATGTAGATCCAAGATTCACCCCGGTGAAACAAAAGAAGAGACCTCACGCCGGGGTGAAAAAGAAGGCGATTGAAGATGAGACCACGAAGCTGCAAGAAAATGGTTTCATCAGGGAAGTGAAATACCCCGAATGGCTGGCAAATGTGGTAGTTGTGCCGAAGAAGAATGGCAAGTGGAGAATGTGTGTAGACTACACCGACCTGAATAAAGCTTGCCCCAAAGATTCTTACCCGTTGCCACAAATTGACAGGTTGATAGACTCCACGGCTGGACACAAACTATTAACTTTCTTGGATGCGTATTCGGGCTACAATCAAATCCTCATGGACCCTGAGGACGAAGAAAAAACCTCGTTCATCACTGACCGAGGTACATTCTGTTACAAGGTCATGCCCTTCGGTCTCAAAAACGCCGGGGCAACTTACCAAAGGCTAGTATGTCGCATGTTCAAGGATTATATTGGAAAATCTATGGAAGTTTACATAGACGACATGCTCATCAAGTCGATCCAAATGGAGGATCACTTGAATCATCTAAGGGAGGCCTTCGCCGTGTTGAGACAATATGGCATGAAACTGAACCCTGAAAAGTGCGCCTTCGGCGTTGGGTCTGGCAAATTCTTGGGATTCATCGTCTCCGAACGGGGCATCGAAGCTAATCCTGACAAAATCAGAGCTATCGAAGAAATCCCCGAAAAGCTTACCGGGGTGAAAGAAGTCCAACGCTTGACTGGCCGAGTCGCTGCCTTGAGTCGTTTCATCTCAAGGTCCTCGGAGCGATGCCACAAATTCTTCTCCGTTTTGAGAAAAAACACCCACTTCGAATGGACACCGGAGTGCGAACAAGCGTTGAAAGACTTGAAACAGTATTTGGCTAACGCACCGTTGCTTGCCAAGCCAAAAGAAGGTGAAACATTGCTAGTCTACTTAGCAGTGTCCGAGGTATCAGTAAGTGCTGTGCTGGTTCGAGAAGAAGATGGCAAGCAGCAGCCCATTTACTATGTGAGCAAGACACTCCTCGACGCTGAGACCAGGTATCCACATCTGGAAAAACTAGCTCTTGCTTTACTTGTTACCGCTCGGAAATTGCGGCCCTATTTTCAATGCCATCCAATAGCCGTAGTTTCAACCTTCCCCTTGAGAAATATTTTGCATAAGCCAGAGTTGTCGGGAAGATTATCAAAATGGGCGGTAGAGTTAAGTGAATATGACATCACCTATCAGCCTCGGAACGCCATTAAGTCCCAAGTCTTGGCGGACTTCGTGGCAGATTTTAGCGTTGGTATCTTACCCGGGGCTGAAAAAGAAAATGCCGAAGCTAAAGGAACAACTCCGGGCTTATGGGTACTCTATACCGATGGAGCAACTAACTCTAAAGGTTCGGGGCTGGGCATAGTCTTGAGAGCACCCACCGGGGAGAAAATCAGACACTCGGTTCGATTAAAAAAAGTGACCAACAACGAGGCAGAATATGAGGCGGCTTTAGCAGGTTTAGATTTGGCCAAAGAAATGGGGGTTGAAAGAATCGAATTGAGATGTGATTCTCAGTTAGTGGTGAACCAAATCATCGGTGATTACACGGCTCGCGAGCCCAGAATGCAGTTATACCTAGATCGGGCGCAAAGGACCTTGAGCCAATTCAAAGAATGGCAAGTTAAACAAATACCTCGGGAGGAGAACACCGAGGCTGATGCTCTAGCGAGTCTGGGTTCGGCTATTGATGAAGACCATTCGGGGACTGACTCAATGGTTCGGCTTCTATCTGCACAGGTGAGAGAGATAAAGCTGCAAGTCAATTCGGTGGACAACCGGTGGGATTGGCGAAGTAAGTTCATCTCCTATTTCGACTCGGGGACTGTCCCCCAAGATAAGAAAGAGGCGAAGAAGCTGAGAACCCAAGCTGCCTCATATCACATGATCGAAGGCAATCTATACAAGAGGTTGTATTGCGGCCCGATGGCCAAATGTTTAGGTCCCGATGAAGCAAGGTACGTGATGGCAGAAGTGCACGAAGGCGAGTGTGGCAACCACTCGGGGGCAAAGTCCTTGGTACGAAAACTATTAAGAGCTGGGTATTACTGGCCCACTATCAGTACCGATGTGAGGGATTTTGTGCAAAAATGTGACAAGTGCCAACGCCATGGGCGGCTAATTCACCAACAGGCCGAGCCTCTTCACTCGGTGGTGTCGCCATGGCCCTTCATGAAATGGGGAATGGACGTTGTTGGACCATTGCCCAAGGGAAAGGGTGGTGTTCGTTTCATCCTGGTATTGACTGATTACTTCACCAAATGGGTGGAAGCAGCGGCTCTCACCGAAGTCAAGCAAAAGCAAGTAATCGACTTCATCAGAAAGAACATCATCTACAGGTTCGGGGTCCCAAGAGAAATTGCTTGCGACAATGGCAAACAATTCATGGGGACTGCTATTACCAACTTCTTCAAGCAGTGGGGTATCAAGAGAATAGCTTCGACTCCTTATCATCCAAGCGCAAATGGCCAAGCTGAGTCTTCAAACAGGATTATAATTGAGAATCTCAAGAAAAGGCTCGATGAGAAAAAGGGTCCTTGGCCCGAGGAGTTGCACGGGGTTCTGTGGGCCATGCGAACGACTGAAAAGAGCAGCACCGGGGAGACTCCTTTCTCTTTGGCGTATGGCATGGACTCTCTTATTCCCGTAGAGGTGGGCGAACCAAGCCTTCGGTACGCCCATACGACCGAGGACGCAAATCAGGAAGCAATGCGCATTGAGTTGGATCTGCTCGAGGAGAAGAGGGAATTGGCTTTGGTTCGGCTGGTTGCTCAAAAGAGACAGATCGAAGCATATCTCAACAGAAAGGCTAAATTCAGGGACTTCAAGGTCGGGGATTATGTGCTGAAAACCGTGAAGCAGTCAACCAAAGAAGAAAACGGAGGAAAGCTCGTTGCAAATTGGGAAGGACCCTACAGGGTCAAAGCAATTGTTGGGAAGGGTTCTTATCAAATCGAAAGTTTGCAAGGAGAGCCTGAACCGTTAAATTGGAATGTTTCCAACTTGAAGCGGTACTACTTCTAGTCGAGGTAAATATCTTCAAACTCCTTTAAATCAAACAGCCCCGAGCCGAACCCCGCTCCCATGGCATTAACAGAAAATGTACTAACTTACCCCTCGTTCCGCCTTTTTGCTTGACCTTTTCAGGAAGCGAACCGAACCGATTCCAGTGCTCGAATCATCATCAAGATTCACAACCGAACACTGGGGGGGAGTGAGAAGGGGTTGATATCGAGGTCCGCATCGAGCCTCCCAACCCAAGCTTATCTATCCGACAACCGGGGACTAACCCCCGAGGACTAGATTTAGT
The DNA here is from genome assembly GCA_029990575.1 of Petunia axillaris subsp. axillaris. Classification (NCBI taxonomy): domain Eukaryota; kingdom Viridiplantae; phylum Streptophyta; class Magnoliopsida; order Solanales; family Solanaceae; genus Petunia; species Petunia axillaris. The sequence goes on from JARKNS010000003.1 coordinate 26,415,384, forward strand.
ACATTGTAAATTAGCCCGATAGCGGCATCTTTTTTAGTTTGCTTTTATCTCGAAATTTTACCCAAGGTCCGTTTAGGCTTGGTTTTATGTACACAGCCTTTTGGCTCGTTGATATCAATAAGAATCACTTCGGTTGCACCCATTTTATCTGTTTAAATCTTACATTTGGAAGCCGCGTAATGCATCGACCCGAGGACGAGACGTCGTCCCAGGTTCGCATCGGTCAATCTCTATCTAAATCTTGCAAGATTAAAGTAAAATTTGCATCAAAGTGTTCGATACGCTCCAAAAGCCATTACACAAAGTAAGGATGCAAATATTTCAAACTCAAAAGCCCGAAGGCTAAATATATACATTTTCAAAACGACCCGAAGGTCGAAACTACAAACTCAAAAGCCCGAAGGCTTACAAAAGAAGCACTAAAAGTAACTCAAGCTTCAGGAGAACCACCTCCATCCCCGGAGCCCTCTTCGGCCTCTTCGTCTTCTTCATCTTCATCATCGCCGCTCGAGGCTTCACTTGAAGGAAGATCTTCTATGATAGCTTGGGCTTCGGCCGCTTTGGCTTCGGCCTTCTCAATTTCCTCATCAAGGTTAAGCTCCCCGGCGCGACACCGCTTGAGTAACCTCAACCGAGACTTGATGATGGCCCACCGCTTGTCAAGCTCGGCCCTTTTCACCTTAAGTGCAGCTTTATCCTTTCGGGCCGCGATTTCATCTTTCAGGGCAGCGATTTGATCATCCTTGGCTGAAAGCTTGGAAGTTTCGCCCTCTAGCTTCTTAATGTGAAGCAGATGGTCTCTCAGCTGATCTTGGTGCTTTTTGGCCATGTTAACCGCCTCGGCTTTGGTTCGTGACAGCTCATCGCTCAACCTCGCGACTTCCTCTCCCAGCCTTGAGCGTTCGGCGTCAAAATCATCACCGAGGATCTTAATCTTGGCTTCGGAGTTCGCCTCAGCTTCGCGTAAATCGGCCTGGGACTTGGCTAAATCAGCCTTCAGCAAAGCTATCTGAGCATTGAATTTATCTTTTTGCTGATCCCATAGGCGGGACACACGCCGAACCTCAGCGGTCCTCGAAGACTCGACCTCGACGGCTTTCAAAGAAAGGATGAAGGTCTGAACAAAGGCCAAAGAAACCGAAGTCAGATATAACCCGAAGGTAAAGACGCAAATCAAATTCTTTTGGTCTCTTAAAAAATTTTCAATATGGCAAAACTTACCCTTACTGCGTTGGAGGCCAAGGTACTGTATAGCTGACCCGGGGTAAACTCCTGCATGAGCCTATCCTCGGTTGGCCCTAGCAAGGGCGTAAGTCTGAGGAGATCCTCGGGGTTACACCCAAGAAGATTTGAAGACATCGGCACCTCGAGTTTCCGATAAGATCCCACCGAGGAAGAAATCCTCGCGGGCTCGGAATGCGCTCTCATCGACCCGGAGCCAGCTTCTCCGGTGACTGCAGCAGCCCCAGCTTCGGTAACTTTAGCCTTACCTTTGGCTCTTTCCGCCGCCGCATCAAGCTCGGGCCCTTGACCTTCAAGATCTACAACAGCAATATCTCCTCGAGACCAAGCCTCGTCGGCAGCCTTATCCTCAGGCTCATCCACCAGTCCTCGGCGTTTTTCAGCCACCGCTTCGGGCTGGCGAAGTGTCTCCGCTTCGGTACGAGGAGCTACCGAGCGGGACGACTTCTTCGACGTAGCCCTCTTCCGCTTCACACCTACAAGCGAAGGAAAATTTTTAACATTGGGACAGAACGAAAACGACGCTAAACAACGCGTACTGAGGATAAATATCTACCTTTGGAAGTCCCTTGATCGGGGGCTCCCTTGGGGATTTTTGAAGACTTGGAAGCCTTCAACCCTTTATACTCCCCGGCTACCGCGGCCAGATCATCGTCAGACTCGGTCTCTTTATCATTTTTCTTCTTCTCTTCCTTCCTCTTCTTGCTCTTCTTGGTGTTAGCGGCACGATTTGGAAAACCTGACACCGAGGGAAGGAAAGGTCAGAAAATTCCCAAAGTTAACCATCACCGAAGCACTGTCAAAACTTACCATGCCTTTTGCACTGCCAACCAAATTCGGCAGCCATGTTCATCCACGTCCTCACGGGGCGCGTGCGAGCGTTAGTCATCGCTTTCACCCACTCAGTCAAGCCCGCCGGGGGTACGATGTCAACCTTGTTGGCTGAAGAAATAGCAAAACCAGTTAATATTGGCAAATTACCGAGGAGGAAAATGACAAAAGCGATGTGCTTACGTGTGTTATTCCACCGCTCGGGAAAATCAGGCTCGGTGGATAAGACCTTGGTTTCCAGCAAGATGAACCGTTCACTCCAGCCTCGGTCCCCGTGGTCTTCACTCTTGTGAAGAAGAGCAAATTTACCCCGGTTGTTGAGCGCCACTACCCCGGCTTTGTGGAAGTAAGGGTAGTAGAGAGAGATAAGATGCTGAAAGGTAAGTCCACCTTCGCTTTCTTGCTTAGCCAGTCCATGCATTGAACGACTCTCCAGACACCGGGGCCAAGTTGAGCCAGACACAAATTGTAAGCCCGGCAAAAGTCGTCGATGACCTTGTGTACGGGAAGAGTGAAACCGATGGTAAATGGATAAGTGTAAGCAAAGGACATACCCTCGATCTCGTGGCATACCCTGCTTGTTGGGTCGGGAATAACAACTTTGACCTCGGCGGCAAATTGACACTCCCTCCGAACTCGTTCAGTATGAGCCTGAGTAATGAGAGTTGGGGTAGTGTTCACGGGAACGTTTCTATGCTTCCCCTCCTGCTCAGCCGTCCGAGCCTGTAGTTTTAGGTCCTTGGAGTTGTCAAAATGGGAGGGAATGATTTGGTGTGGCTCAAGCTCCTGCTCGAGGGGAATAGACGGTCCCGTGGATCCCCCCTCGGCAACATCTGTGGCTTCGGTGCCTCTACCCTCGGCGTCGACGCCCTCGGTACCAATTCCCTCACCATCCCCTCCATCATCATCATCCCTAAGGAGAGCGTCGCTGAAGCTGCGTAGGGCGGCGTCGTCCAGCACGACGTCGTCCTCGCCTGAGGCGGCCTCCTCCTCCGCCGCTAGCTGGCGCATAGCTCTCATTTTACGGCGCTTCACGCCCCCAACACCAGACGACACCTCACCTCCTTCAACCACAGCTGCAGCACTCACTGGCGCTGCGGCGGCGGCGTCGCCGCTAGCAACGGCTGCGGCTGAAGGTGGAATTCGCACCCTCTCACCCGAATCACTGGAATCTTGTCTAGAGATTGTGGTAGACATGATAACAATATCGAAAAGGGAAGCTTCTTATGAAATCAGAAAGATGAAAGAGTTTGAAAGAGTTCTCAAGCTTTTGGCACTGTTGATCGCTAAAAGGTAAATGGGAAAGAGTTTGATGGAATGCTCCTTTTATAGGTATGGAATACGGAGTGATGATGACATCAGCGTCATCATTATAACGTTGGAGAAAACAAAATTTTCGGCGCGACGGTTCGGTTGACCCACGGATGAGCGCCACGTGTCATTGAGAAGAGACCTGATGGGACGCGAGCTGTTGACAAAATTTTGAAACGCTTGGATAGGGTTGAGCCACGTCGCTTTCCCGCTAAAACTTCATTCCACTCCTCGGTCTCCTCGGTAGGCAACCGAGGAGTGGGGGGACTATCTGTATTGGGTAAAAATCGACCCACGGCAATTTGCCCCGGTCACGCAAGTCTCAACGACCGAACACGTCACGACTAAACAACTGCCGAGGCGATTGAGCAAGTCGCCGAGGCCTTGAAACCGAAGATGCGTTACCGAAGGCGAGCCGCGAGCTGAGCTTCGGTAATCATCACCTCGGTCAAGCAACAGGGCTAAGCCACCGAGGTCATCAACTCTCACCTCGGTGGATCCTCCTCGGTTCAAGCGGCTTTGCAGCCCCACTACATCACCCCACTAACTCAACCACTTCACACCTGGATCGTGGGACAATATGGTAGCAGATAGTGGAGATCGTGGGCAAGGCTTACTCCTATAAATAGCAGATCATTTTATGTAACGGGGATCCAGAAATTAATACCGAAACTCTGCCCAAATTTGTACTGAACATTCATATATTGAAATCAAGTTATTTTACGTATTTTTCATCCGTTTCGCACATTGTTTTCCGCTTTGATACAGAGGTTTGCTTATATTCGGATCCAAATTCGATTTGTGTACCTAAAAACGATTTAGGCCCATACACCAAGAACCCAAAGCCCATCTCAATATTTTTCCTAATACATTTCTCTTTCTTCTATGAAAAAACACTAACATGACACTATTTCCATAAATGGGCATATGGATTGAGGAGACACTACCTTAAAATTTGAAGAGTTGCCCTCAATTAATCAAAAGAGATTCACTATTGGTTAGGAACGAATGAAGCAGACATTACCTTTTCTCCCAATGGACAACGTTAGTAGAAGCAGAATATGCACAAAGATTGCATCACATGGTAAAAAAGTTTTATTGACTCGGAATATGGAATTGTATATAAGCATAGGATAATAACTAAGCCTTAATAATCATTTCTTAAGTGCATCAAACATGTATCAGAGACACTGGAGTTGATAAATTTTGCAATCTAATTTCATTTCTCCATAATTTTCTTGATAAGCATCGAACATGTATCAGAGACATGAATCCAGTTGTCTTTTCTTTTTCATCCAGCTCTACAGAAATACTTATGCAAACTTCATTCAATTATTTTAAATTTTGTGTCGATTGGATAATTAGGTTTAGGAGATCAGTTTGGTTAATTACTACTCTTTGATGGTAATAGTGGATTTACTACAGAAGGAACCATCTCGGTTCAAATTTATCCAAATGATCAAATGAATATTCATCATCTAGATGTGTCGGGATCTATTCAGGTGCCGCAACAGCTAATAGGCATGGAAAATTACACATTGTGGCGCAAATCAATGAGTATTGCACTTTTAGTGAAGAACAAAATTGGATTTGATGATGAAATGTGTATAAAGAAGATGTAATGGATCATACGTGAAGAGGTGTAATGCCTTTGTATAATTGTATTGTCATGATAATTAGTATGATTTTGAAGGAATTGGCTACTGGAACGGCACATCCAATAATTGCTGACGAGGTCTGGAAAACTCTAAAGGAGAGGTTTGACAAAGATCTAGCATGTCCATAGCAAGATTTCCACCATGATTCAAGATACTTCCATTGTTTCTGTGTTTCTCTTCTCAAACCTGCATTCACTATGAGATAAATTTGAGTCTTTGGTGCCACCACCATCACGTGGACGTGATAAATATAAGAAATTTGTTGAGCAACTGGATCAACAAATACAAATAGAGATTCTACGAGGTCTAAATGAGAATTACAGTTATAAAAAGTCAAAATCTAATGACATAATCTTTTGTGAATCAAGCATATCCATGATCTTTTATGACTAGAGTACTCAGAAAATTCACCTAAATGTAGCTTCCCCAAATGTAATCACTAAATGCAATGTAAGAAGGGGGAATTAATCCTCTGTCTTGATCTTAGCATATTACTCAAAAAATAATTCTAGGATGAAGAAGAACTATAATCAAAATGTTAGGATCGAGACCCGGGTATAGTGCGGAATAACACAAAGTAGCGTTATAACGACAATAACAATAATATCGAGAGTTGATAATAACGACAACTAAAACAAATAAAGGAGACACAAAATATACGTGGTTCAGTCGACGGGCGAAGAGGAACAATTTTACTACACCAACAAATACAAAATAAAGAGTATAAAATTAGAGATAAAATTCTAATTAATCCCAAAATACCCAAGAGAGTAACCTCATAATTCACTCACAAAAAGGTTCACACAAGTGTTTCCCAACACACAAACTCTCATACAAAATACTCTTTATAAAAGGAAATGAAGATTACAAAGAGAAGATCTCTTGTTGGTGTATCTGAATAACTAAGGATTGGCTGTATTTATATTCATGACTTGTTTACTTGGCTATGATTGGTCCAAAAAAGGAAAGGACAACAATTGTCCAACAAAGCATAACTATGAATGGGCAATATTTGTCCAACAAGACCAAATAGATATGGCAAAGAGAAGGCCACGTTACAAATCTCCACCTTGGCCTTGCTTTGACTGATGTAGTAAATTTTGCTCCACCTTCTCCACGATAATCCCAAAACACATAAATCACAAATTTGTGATATCAGAATCAGACATTTCTGATGTCGAAACTGTAGCAACACTTGAAACAGTAGATCCCAATAAAGTATACAATGTACCAGACCTGTGTGCCAACATAATCACATGAACACCACGAGAAACTTTCAAAACTCCATCTTCACCTGTGTATTTACATCCAAGAGATTTCAGGGTGCCCAAAGAGATGCGATCTTTCAACTCAAGAACATATCTGACATTAGTGAGAGTTCTCACTACACTATCATGCATTTTGATTCGGACTTTGCCTTTACCAATAACTTTACAAAAGGCATTGTTGCCCATCTGGACAACTCTACCTTCAACTGGGTCATATGTAGAAAATAATTCCTTGTTGGGACACATATGACTCGAACAACCGGAATCTAAAATCCACTCATTGTTACATCTCGAAGATTTTTCAATTGCTAAAAATATCGATCCATTAATCTCATCAGTTGCTACACTGGCTTCTACAGCGTCACTATTTTCCTGGTGATTTTTCTTATGCTCATCTTTGTTTTTCAACTTCAATCATCCAGACATAATGTGACCCTTTTGATGACAATAATTGCACACAAAGTTATTGTATTTGGACTTGGAATCAAATCGACCCTTAACAAACAAGCCTAAAGCTTGATTTTCACTACTTTCCCCAGTAATATCTCTATCTATCTGTTCTTTTGATTTCAACATAGATTTAATTTTTCTGTAAGAGATAATTTCTTTTCCATAGAGAATAATATCTCTAAAATATTTAAAAGATTGGGGTAAAGAGCATATTAACAAAAAGGCTTGATCCTCTTCATCGATCTTAATTTCAATGTTACTCAAATTCATAAGAATGCAATCAAATGTGTCAAGATGTGAGAGTATAGAAGTACCTTCATCCATATGAAGCATATAAAGCTTCTGCGTTAAATATAATCTGTTTTCTACTGTTCTCTTCATATACAAGGCCTTCAACTTTTCCTACATGCCTTTAGCAGTGGTTTCAGAAGCTACTTCACGCAAAACCTCATCAAAGAGATTTAGTATAATACTTGATTTAGCCTTTTTATCAAGACTAGCAAATTCCTCCTCCGTCATTTTCTCAGATTTATTCTCCTTTCCTTCCAACGCTATATCAAGACCATCCTATATGAGGATAGCTTCCATTTTTAGTTGTCACATTGCGAAGTTTGCACTTCGATCAAATTTTTCAACATAAACTTTTATTACCGTCATTTTGGCTACTGACAACTAACCCGGTTTGATCCGGCTCTGATACCAATTTGTTAGGATCGAGACCCGAGTATAGTGCGGAATAACACAAAGTAGCATTATAACGACAATAATAATAGTATCGAGAGTTGATAATAACGACAACTAAAACAAATAAAGGAGACACAAAATATACGCGGTTCAGTCGAATTGACCTAATCCACAGGCGAAAAGGAACAATTTTACTACACCAACAGATACAAAATAGAGTTTGCTGAGAAATAACAAAAAGAAGAGAAAGAAAAAGTACTGCAGATCTTTTGTGGAAAGGGAACTTACATCAATTCAACAAATAACAACTATTTAAATAACTAAAACAAAACTAGAATTAGTTTAAATCTCCTAGAATAAAGTAGTACTAATCCTAATCCTTAAATTTCAAATTTAACTAACAAACTCCTTAACAATTGGAGTTTTTATTTACTAGGAATCTGAAATAAAGTTACTATAGTAAAACTAATTATTCAAACAGATTCTAAATCATATTTCAACACTCCCCTTTGCTTTAGAATCTGCAAATTCTGGATTAATGCATTGGAAGCTTTTAACGGGAAATGACTTCTTAAACAAATCTGCCAGCTGATCTTCAGACTTAAAATAACTTGAATCAACTTTTCCATTTTGTTTCACCTTATAATTGTCAACAAGAAATTCAGTATCTTTGATAACTTTCTCATAGCCAATAGATTTTTTTATTGCCTTACTTTGAGAACCAGCTACCAAATTTTCCTGCATTGCATCATTTGCTTGAACATCTTCCTCTAAAACTTGTGAAGATTCATCTTCACTTTGTAGCTTTTTTTGGCTCCATTGTTCATCTTCTTCGGGATCAAATAAGAAGTTTTTACCTCTCTTCTTAATTTTTAAAATTTCTTTTCCAGCACCATTATAGATGAAACAATGTTTATCTTCAAAGGATACCTTGAATCCTTTTTCTACTAACTGACTAATACTCAACAAGTTTTGATCAATATTAGGTACATAAAGAACATCTGAAATTGTCTTAATACCTGAACTTGTTTTGATAGCAACAGTTCATTTTCCTTTTGCAAGAATACTGTCACCATTCCCAATTTTGATCTTTTTACTTTCAATAGAATTGAATTCTTTGAAAAGATCTTTGTCATATGTCATGTAGTTTGTACAACCACTATCAATCAGCCAAGATTTAGAAAATCTCTTGTTTGAAAGACATGTTGCCAAAAACAAGTGGTCTTCTTCATACTCATTGGCAACTTGAGTATCTACTTCATGCTTCTGAGGTTTGTTGTTGCAAATCACAGCTTCATGACCAAACTGGTTGCAGATTTTGCACTTTGCATCTGGCCTCTTCCAACACTTGAATGGAGGATGACCTTTTTTTACCACAATGCTGACAGGGTGGGTAATTTTTCTTTGAATTATTACCCTTGCTTTGAGTTTTGTGGTTGGCTGCCAAGGCTCCTTCAACCATACCATCTTGCCTCATAAGCCTCCTTTGCTCTTGTGACTGCAAAGTACTTAAGAGTTCTGCCAAAGTAATTTTGGACAGATCTTTTGTGTTTTTCAAGGTAGTTATACATGCTTCATATCTTTCTGGCACAGTTACAAGAATTTTTTCAACAATTCTTGAATCTTTAAATTTGGTGCCTAGCAATCTTACCTTGTTAACAATACCAAGTAATCTGTCCGAATACTCTTTAACTGTTTCAGACTCTTTCATTTTCTGCAACTCAAATTCCCTTATTAAATTTAATACTTGCATACCTCTTATTCTTTCATCTCCGGCATATTCTTCTTTCAGATAATCCCAGATTTCTTTTGCTGACGTGAGAGACATAATTCTTGTAAAAATAGTTGTTGAAACAGAAGCAAACAAAGTTGCTTTTGCTTTAGATTTCCTGGTTTTCTTTTCCTTGTGACTCTTCATTTGGGCCACCGTGGGATTATTTGGCAGCGGAGCAATTTCATAATCCTGTTCTACGGCTTCCTAAAGATCTAAAACCTCCAAGTAAGTTTCCATTCTCACCGCCCATAATTGATAGTTTTCACCATCAAAAAAACAGGAGGAGCCATTCGTGAAAAATTATTTTCAGGATCCATCTCTTACTCACACAAGATATTACTCACTCGGGTCCCTTAAGAATATGGCTCTTGATACCAATTGTTAGTTTTTAAAGAAGTAAAGTTTGCTGAGAAATAATAAAAAGAAGAGAAAGAAAAAGTACTGCAGATCTTTTGTGGAAAGGGAACTTACATCAATTCAACAAATAACAACTATTTAAATAACTAAAACAAAACTAGAATTAGTTTAAATCTCCTAGAATAAAGTAGTACTAATCCTAATCCTTAAACTAGGAATCTGAAATAAAGTTAGTGCAGTAAAACTAATTATTCAAACAGATTCTAAATCATATTTCAACAAACAACTGTTGTTTAAATGTCATTGGCCATTAAGATAGTGTGCACAAACCACAAGCAGCTCAGCTTCAACTTCTCATCTTCATTGAATCTTTCTCCTTTCACTATTCCTAATAATCATGTATGATGTCAGTACTTTGTATTTCTTTGTTACTTTCTCCTTGAACCCTTCCCGTATCCTCAAAACCATGTCCATCCTAGTATTTACGGCATATTTACCACAATTCAATCTACTGATCAAACAAAACTCTTTAAGCTCAAACAAATTGGCTTATCATCCACCAAGAATCAAATCTCAGTGCTTTTTCTTGCCCTTGATCCGTCGTGAAGCAAGGAACGCACCAGCGATCCGTTGAAGCTCCAGTCGTTGGAGAGCTCCAATCTCCTGCTATTGGATATATATATGTACATGTGAGTGTGGCGATATTGTACTTTGTTGGACATATTTGTGAGTGCAACCTGACAAATGGATCAATTTCATAATCCTTGAATCTCCTCTGCCATGAGGAAAAAGAACAAACTCCAGTGCTAAAATTGTTTCTTCTTAGCTCTATGTTTTGTGGAGTCATGGGGCAATCACTATTATGCTATGTAATAACTTATTAGTATTGTTTATGGTTTTAATGTGTGCGCAGTATGAAGATTTGCCAACAGAGTCACGAAACCATGTTATAATTGCAGTTATTGGGCCCGTGTTGCATGAGCAATGCTGATCTAGTTTCTACTATGTAGAGATGTGGAAAATGGGCAGTGTTTCGACTTGTCTGCTTAAGGTCAATGAATTGAATACAAAGCCTTTTAGTCATTGCATAGTTGGGCCCAGTTCTCTGTGCTTTAATTTCTTCTATCTTCATCTTATTTCAGCTTCCGTAATACATGATGACCATATCTAGAGACAACTTCAGTATGATCTTTACCAAGGTAAAATCTTTTTCTTAAATCATCGTACTTGAAAGATCATAAACCCTATCCAATTAAAATGCTAACTCTAAGTTACCGCAGAAAGCTTTGAGGTATTGTGTTTCTTATAATGGTTTGAATTTGTCAATTTAAAATCATTTCAAACCTTCTAGGTTGCTTTGTTAATTGATCTTCTCTGTTAATTTTTTTTTTTAAAGAATTTTCATGGGTTCTTAATATAGTTTTGTTTTGATTTTTGTAGCCAGAGGCGGATGTACATGGTGGAGGAGGGCTGTTCACGTGAACTCATGGTCCCTCAACCAAATTAGATATATTATGTGTATATTTTTTAAAATATATCCAATTTGGTATTTGGGAACTCATGCTCTAAAATTTTTAATGGTTCACTTGGTCAAGTTTCGGTTCACTTTACTCAAGAGCAAGGATCAATTCCCACTTAAATATTCCTTTAACATCTTTTTACCCCTTCTATTACTAATTAGAGCGGTCCAGCTTGTTTATTTTTTTTTTAATAAAAGTGGCAAATTGCTACATGGGAGACTCGAACCTATAACACTAAGCAATTTTTTACACTCTATCGGTGATGTTCAAAACTTAATATAGCACCATATTAACTGATAAATGATCTATATACACGATATAATTGTATGGGCCTAAATCGTTTTTAGGTACACAAATCGAATTTGGATTCGAATATAAGCAAATCTTTGTATCAAAGCAGTAAATGATGCGCGAAAGAGATAAAAAATGCGTAGAATAATTCGCTTTCAATATATGGATATTCAGTACAAATTTGGGCAGAGTTTTGGTATATATTTCTGGATCCCTATTACATGAAATGATCTGCTATTTATAGTTGTAAGCCTTTGCCCACGATCTCCACTATCAATTGCCATGTTGTCCCACGTTCTTGAGGTGTAGTGGCTGAGTTAGTGGGGGTGTAATCACCTAATTTTGGCACGACAATTCAAAAATAGCTTGAAATAGTTTAAAATAGGCGAGCTAATATTTTAGGATTTTTCATCGAACCTTTTCTAGAATTTCGGTCTTTTATTTTAGCTAAAATTAAATGAGAAAAAATAATAAAAAAATTTAATTAATGAAAATACTTATTATGTGTTTAATTGTGATTATATAATTCAATTGATGTAATATTGCAATTTGTGTAGTTCTAATTCCAGTTTAATGTTTTATGCTTTAATTTGTTTGGACCTTTTAGTGGCCATTTCTGAATGAAAAAATAAACAACTAGCTTAGTCGTGCAACCCATCGGCCCATTCCTCCAGCCCAACCCATCTCCTCTGACCCGGCCCAAATGACCCTCATATAAACTGAAAATTTTGCCATTTTTGGCATTCAACAAACAACACTCAAAAACAAGGCAATTCTTTGCCAGTTTTACAAAGCCCACCGGAAATCGCCTCTGCCACGTCTCCACCGTGGCTCCGCCGGTCAAACCACCGTTGACCGCCACCAACCGCCACCGGAAAACATGAAAAATACATGTATCGACTCCGTTCGGCCTCCTCTCTTCATTTCTCAACTCGTTTTCTTCAAATTCATAGCCAATTCGCGTAGATCGGCGGTCAAAGTTTCGGTCAAACCCGAAATCCGACGATTCCCTCGAGTTTTCCGGTGAGTTTTGTTCTTGTTTTTCTTCTTCTCACTTCCCCTCTCTCACCCTCACATCCCCATTCTCCTAAAAAACCCCTCCCCTTTACCCGTTTCTTCACCCGCTTGCTTTTTCATTTTTCTTCTTCTCATTCTTTTTTCTTGTTTTCTATTTTCTGTTATTGGACATGATGATGACGTTGCTGTGAGAATTTGGGGCTGCTGTTTGTTTGTCGAATCAAGGCAGTGGAGTTTGAGATGAGTGGTGATGGCGAGGAGGCTGTCCTGATGCTCGGGTATTCGTGGAAGCTGCGATGTTGACTGAAGCCGGTCCGAGGCAGCAACGTGTTGATAACGATTCAGCGAGGCAGTATTGGTATTTGGATGCGGTGGTATTTGCTTATGTTTTTTTCCTTTTTTCTCATATAGTCAATGTTTAGTCTTATTAGTGAATTAATGATAGTCTAGTTTTAAACTTGTGAAAATAATCTCATGAATATCTGTTTAATAGATCTCCTGTTTAGATGATTTAGTAGTAGACATTTAGTGTTCTGGGTCAGTTTGACATGTAGGGATCATGTACAAGTTTGTTCTCATTTAGTGAACGAAGTGTTAATGCGTTTTGGTTAGAAACGAAACTTGTTCATTCGCCTAAATTCTTGGATTCTGGTTGTTTAATCTGTTCGCCCTGTTTAGTTAGTTAAGCTCTGGATTCTACTGAACTTTTGGTGAGGGAGTTCATGTTGGTTTGGATTGGTTGAGTTTGAAATATGATTTGAATTGACTTTGGCATAGTTTAACCTCTCTTTTGCCCTTAGAGTTTTGACCTGATTGTTCCATTGGAGTCAAGGTTTCTGTGTGTTTCTGTCCAAATTGTAATATGTAGTCTGTGAGTTTGTTTGGATTGAGTTTGGTGTAAATCTGAAAATTAAAAAAAAAAGAAGGAAAAAGAAAAAAGAGTAGAAAGGTGGTCAAATGAAGGTTTCAATGTCAGCAAATAGATAGGGACCTTCACTTTGATTTCTTTGACTTTGGCTGAAAAGTAGTGGTAAAAACATGTGACTATTGTACTTTTTACTTCTCTTTCACTCCACCCCTTTTGCTTTCCATTAAATGTGTTAGCATGCTTGTCTTGGCTTCTAGTAAGGCATTAAATGTTTTGGGGTTTTGGGAAGGGAAAGGGCTGATATTCTTTAGCTATATAAGGAGTTCATTTACTCCTTAACAAGGGGGACTTCACATTTGAAAATACTCTCACTCTCTTTTTAAAAAAAAAAGCACTTCCCAGATCTGGAAAAACACTAGATACTCTCCAAAAAACACTTCAACATTCTGAAAAAGAAAAACATCCAGATCTAATTTTTTTTCTTACACAAGAATCCGAGGATTTTGGAATAGAGCAGATCCTTTGTTTGGCTAGGATTTTGTTTGCTCCTATAGCTGCTATCTTGGTTTTGTTAGCTGTTGTCTCGTGTTTACTGTTGTTGCTGGTGGATTCACATTGTTGTCGAGGTGTATCTTCATTAGGTATTTTTCCCTTTAAATATTTGAGCAAACGATGTATGTGATTACTGTTATTTTTTTGATTGAAATATAGCCTATGTGAGACCCAAAGACTTGATAAAATTGGTTTGGAAAGGCCTGGTCAGATCTGATTGTTAAACTTGTTTGGACCATGGCCATAAAAGCTTCCTCTGTTTGTGTTCACATACTTTGCCATCATGCTGAAAGAATTAAAAAAGGAGGGTTAAAGTTATAAATGTCCTATTAATAGTTGTATATCAAGCAAGCTGGATGTTTTACCATATTTTGTCCTGAGGCCTGCCATTGTTCAAAGTTGACTAAATCTGAGTAGTTGCTTGTTAAAATCGAGTAGAAAAATGGGAATTTTGTGCTAAATGGTCAAATCTTGAATGAATAGGGAAAAATTAGAATGTAAATGCAAATTGGGAAAATTTAAACAATGCAAACTAAGCACAGCAACTTTTAGAGATGAGTTGTCGAGAGCTTAAGTCAAGCATATGACATACGTAAAAAACGGCGTAGTCTAATAAATATTTCACTCTACAAATGTGAATTGAACTGTTAATGAATGTTTCACTTTACAAACATGATTTGAACTGTGATGGGTTAGTAAAGGAGCAATATTTTCTTTTAAAAAATAATAATAATAGTAATAATACGATTAGGCATTGATAAGTAGGATCGGTGTTTACTTATTAGGTAAAAATAGGATTGTGGAGACTCGCACGATTATATAACAATAAGTATGATTTGTGATCTGCTTATTAGATAAAAAGAAAAATTAAATTAAGAGAAACTAAATTGAAATATCCAATTGATTTTAAAGTATACCTCGTGGGTTACTTTATATAATTTTTTCACCCTTTATTAAATAGTCTCATTGAAGTTAATCAAATTCCTTTAAATAAACCAAACCCCTTTGTGGGGTTGGAAACGCCGTAATACACTCTATTTATCCATTTACTTCGAATCAAAGCGTAAATTCGTCTGGTCCTCTGCGAGGTCGGATAAAAATAACGCTTCTAATTTTTTCGAATTAAAAATGTAAATCCGTCCGATCCTCTGTGAGGTCGGATAAGAATAACACTTTAAATTTTTCCGAATCAAAGTTTAAATTCCAAATCAAACGGCAAAATAATACAACCATATTTAATAAATAAAAATCGCGACAATAAAGCAACTGTGCTCGGCACAGGACTCGAGGGTGCCTAACACCTTCCCGCGAGTCAATCGAGATCCTTACCCGGAACTCTGACGCAGACCACTTACGAGTCATAGGTGTTCCAAGGTACCTCTTTGGTGACTTGGCACACCTTTGAACTATGTCAAGTGGCGACTCCGAAAAAAAAAATCTCTAAATAATTTTGTACTTTTAAACACCTAAGTCACAACCTATTTTATTTATTTTTAGTAAATTTTAGGGCGTGACAGCTTGGCGACTCCGCTGGGGAAATTAGTGAAAACTAGAATCTCCGGCTTCTGATAAATTGTCGCATGTTTTAATTTATTAAATATTTGGTTGTTATTTTATTGCCGTTATCACCTGAAAGTTGAATGTTACCGCTTTGATATTGTTGAACTGTATATATAAACTGTCTTCCTCCGCAACCCTCTGAGTCTCTGAAACACACACACACGTACACTTACCAGATTGCTTGTGGCATCTGGGACTTTCTTACTAAATTGCCCATGATTTAGGAGGAAGGCGTGACGGGGTTTTAGGCCGGACACACTGTCTCCGGATGGCCCTGATACGCTTTCCGCCCGGTTTGTCCACCGGGTTTTCATCCAGTCTAGACACTGAGTCAGTTGTGTCACCTAGAGTTAAACCTTTAGGCCCAATTATCTGCATCATATCCGACTTAATGAGGTGCGATACACCGGTATTGCACTTGTCTAGGTTGACTACCTTTTGTCTGAACGGGACCCACTTCCCGGGAAAGACTTGTAAAAAAAAAAAAAAAAAAAAAAAAAAAAAAAAAAAAAAGCATTCTATGTGTTGCATGCGATTAGGAAAGGTTGTTATGCTGACCAAGTTGGGGAGAGACGGATTTCAAAAGAAAAAAAAATAGAAAAAAAAAAAGAAAAGAGAAAAACGAAAGGAAAAGTGAGGAAGAGGTTGAATTTTATGTTTTAAATGTAAATGTTTTGCTATTTTTTATAGAATTGAGTCATACTGCTGTAATGGCAAATTTTTGTAAAAAACGCCGGTGTTTGCCGTCTTTTGTATATGTCAGTTTGTGCCGTTATAATGACGAAAATTTTACAAAAAAAAAAATATATATATATACTTAGTAGTTAGAAAGTCAAAAAAAATTTTGTGTCAGTTTTCACGCCGTTGTAATGGCGAATTTTTAGAAAAAAAGCTCGTATACCGATGTTGGGAGTTTTTGAGATCCAGTTTTTCACGTCGTTATACCGGCGAATTTTTGCAAAAGTACTGTAGTGTTCATCACTGGAAATGAAATTTTGTTTTGATGTCAATGTGGCGTCGTTGTAACGTCGAATTTTTCTTTTATAAATTACATCTAAATACCAATGGTGGTAATTTCCCGGAGTCATGTCCTGATGCCGTTATGATGGCAAAATTTTTCGATTCTCTTAGGGTCAACTTTACGTCATTACAATGACAAAAGTTTTGTTGAAAATTGGAGTTTCGAATTAGCAGTTTAGGCATCTGTTTTGCTCTGTCGGTCAGTTGTCTTAAGTTGTTCTCAGGTTTTCAAAACATTTGACACATTTTTTTTATTAGGAACAATGGCTGCATCATCTTCTAGGACAGTCAAGAGAAAGTACCCTGCTGATGCCACTCCACCCTCTATTATGATGACTGATGGCCCACCCAAATCGGATAAATCTCTGAAGTCTTGGTGGGACGCAATGAGTCAAATGCAGAAAGATATAGTCCAGGAAAAGATTGGTTTTCTGACCGACCTTGTGACTAAACATATTGTCCCGCGTCGAGACTTGGTCAGTGCATTGGTTGGGTTTTGGAATCCAAGCCAAAATACCTTCTGTTTCAAGGGGTTTGAGATGACGCCGACCCTCGAAGAGATAGCTGGGCTTCTTAAGCTGGATTTTGAGAAAAAGAATATGATTGCTCCAAGGAAGGTTAATGAGCGGGAATTTTTCAATAATATCAAGGTACAAACAGACCTCTCGATCGCTAGTGTTCGCCAAGGCTGGATTTCATTTGATTACCTGTATGATCGTTTTGGGGCCGATAACGGTTTTAAGAAGTATGGATTTGAGTTCCACGACAAGCTGAAATATGGAGATTGGGTGCTACTTTGCCCTAAGGTCTTCGTGTTCGCTTTGCTAGGGTTGTTGGTTTTTCCACTACCGGATAGAGCGATATCTATTAAGGTCAGTTGGATAATGGCAGCTTTATATGGTGGAGCACCAGACGCCACTATCATCCCGACGATTCTGGGTAGCATATTTCATGCTTTGACTCGATGCCACAAGGGAGAAAGCGGTTTCTTTGAGGGGTGTAACCTTCTATTGCAGGTCTGGTTCTTGGAGCATGTGCGCCCTTGCCCACCTCGTGATATTCTTAGGTACTGTGACATCGATTATCTTGAATACCATCTCGAACACATCGAGAAGTATAAATTCCCGGAAAATGAGCCAGACTGGAGGTCTTTCTTGAACTCTCTCACGCCGGACAAGATTTTGTGGCAGTGTAGCTGGTTTCCTAAGAGGGAGGTTGTATACAGATGCGTGGATCGTCCTTTTCTCGTTCTGATGGGTTTGACAGCATCCCAGCCTTATGTTCCTCTGCGTGTACTTAGGCAGTTGGGTCGAAAGCAGGAGATCCCAATAGTTGAGGACATGAGTGCATATGTCTCAGACTATCCTCTCAACCCAGCTACTCTTAGAGGTGAGATCTTGCGCCTGTGGGATACTAGGAGGCGCCTCGCAGAAAGCACACAGGTTCAGGATGGACTTAAGGGGGAGGTCGTTCGGGAGTACAAGGTATGGTATTACCACCAGCCCATACCTAGAGAGATGCCCGCGAGATCGAGAGCAGGCATGGTCGACACTGAGGCTAGGCTGGATATGCAGGTTCAACTTGCTAAGCGTGAGATTAGGGAAGAATACCGCGCTACCATACAAAGCTTAATGGCAGAGAGGGATGCCGCCAGAGCTGCTCAGTCAGAGAGTGAGGGTTTCGCGCATCAGCACCTAGACACAGTCAGACGACTCCGTGTCATGCACTCACAGGCATTGACAGAGCGGGATGCCGACAGGGCAGCTTTGTTGGAAAGCAGGAGAAGGGAGGATTATCATCGACAGGATGCCATAGATTCTCGAGCTCAACTTGACAGGGCACTAGAGCAGGGTGAGCAGTTCAGAAGGCTAGCACAGGACCGACTTCGAGATATACAGGCTGCAGGACAGACCATCAGTGTAGCTTATCGGCAGGTTTACGACTCTGCTACATATGTTGCACAGTCCATCAATGAGTATAGGAGGCTTCCCGCGGAGGACATACTCCCACATGTGCTTCCCTTCGTCACTAGAGTTGCAACAGATTTGAACGGATTGCGTCGTACCTTTGCAGAAGGCCCGCCAGTAAATCCTGAGGAGCCGTTCGAGTTCGACCCAGAGGAGCCAGCTGACTTTGTGCCCCAGTCACCTTAGTAGATACATCAGGCCAAGATGATGCAGATTATTGTTGTTTTTTTGTCATTTATTTTACATCTTGGCATTGTTGTATTTTATGTCGCTTCTGAATTTGGCCTGTTGTAATTTATTTTAACTTTTTTCAGTCAGTTGTACGTTCCTTTTGGTCGTGCTCCGGAAGCACCGTATGTACTCTTTCTTTTGAAGTAATGAAAATATTTTGCTTATTTTTATGTGTCAATTCATTTCACCCTCTAGCCTCACTTGAAAAAAAAAAAAAAAAAAAAAAGGAAAAGAAAAGAAAGAAAAAGAGAAAAAGAAGAAAAAAAGAAGAAGTCAAACAATACACTTGGGGATCTAATCTAAACCAATTTGGGATGACGCATAACGACCTTAGGCATTGTTTAGGCCGACGAGCAAATTCATATTCCATGCTATCTTGTTGCACTAACGTGTTTTGATTTGTTTAGAGCTTGAGCAACTGCCGTGCTGGCCCCACATTCCTATTCCACCAGAATCAAGGGACCACTGCCTGTTCCAGAAGTGGTTGAAGCACCTCCTCAAGAAGGCACTCCAGCAACAATGGCCGAAGAAACCGAGAACACTGAGCTGGTTCGCTTGGCTGAACAACAGGCTAAGATGGCCGAGGATTTCACGGCCATGAAAGAAATGATGATGCAACTGGTCCGTAACTTGTCAGCAGTTCAGGCACCTCCTGCTCCGCCAGGTGCTGCTGGTTTCACGGCGAATGCCCAGCCACCAGGGCAAGGGCAATCTACAATGGCAGAAGACCCCCGTTATCCTCCAGGGTTCGGTCCACATCCAGAAACTGACAACGTAGCTGGACCCTCTACTGTACAACCTGGGGCACAATTCCCACAACATGGACAACATGGCCAAGCCCAAGTTCCTGCCACGGTATTCACTGTTCCTGCAGGACACACTTTGCAAAGGTCAAACAGTGACCCACAGTTGAGGGCTCGTGATCAACAATTCGACCAAACCCGGGGTAATGTACTCCGCCCCACTGAGTCGTATGATCATGGACACCACCCAGAATCACATGCTGATGTCGAAAGATTGGGGAAAACAGAAGAGGCTGACTTTGCTCGGAAATTGAAAAGCCTGGAGCAAACTGTGAAAAACATACAAGGGCAAGGGGGTAAAACAAGTATTTCATACAAAGACATGTGCTTATTCCCTCATGTGCCACTGCCTGAAGGTTTTGTTGTGCCCAAATTCGATCCGTACACTGGACAAAGTGATCCAAGGATCCATGTGAAGATATACCTTAACAAAATGAGGGGTATCGAGAAGGACGAATTATTGATGGCGTACTTTGCGGACAGTTTGGGAGGACCGGCCACAGAATGGTTTGTGCAACAAGATGTTTCCAAGTGGGTCACCTTTGACGACATGGCCAGCGCTTTCCTGAATCATTATGGCTACAAAATGGAGGCTGCTCCTGATCGTTCTTCTTTGAAGACGATCACAAAGAAACCAGGCGAAAGCTTCAGAGAGTATGCCTATAGGTGGCGCGAATAGGCGGCGCGTGTGAGCCCTTTGATCCCGGACGATAAAATGGTTGAAGAATTCATCGAAGTGCTTGACGAAACATACTACCAGGCGATGGCCTCTGCCCTTGGGAAGCAATTCAGTGAAGCAGTAAAGATTGGGGAGATGATTGAGAGAGGAATCAAAGCGGGTAAGATTGTTAGCCAAACAGCTTTGAGAGCCACGACCCAAGCGTTGCAATCAGGGTCGGGTACTTTTGGGAAGAAGAAAGAGAAGAAAGACGAAGTGGCAATGGTTGGTCCTGGACCGAGAAGAAATGATGGGAGATACAATGACCGTCAAGGGTATATTCAGGCACCCTCGCCACAACAATTCTATCCAACTCACGGCCAACAATTTGCCATGCCGCAGTTCTCATTCCCTGTAAACGCAGCATCTTATGCTCAGCCTCTATCTGGTCCACAATGGCGTCCACCCCCTGCTCCAGTCCAATACAACAATCAACAAGCACATACTCAATTCCAGGCTCACCAGGAGATGCCTTATCGACCACGAGGTCCGCAGGGCTTTCGTCCAAACATGCAACAAAGAAACATGCAACAAGAGAAAAGGCAGTTCACCCCACTGGGGGAAACCTACACTAATTTGTTTGAGAAGTTGCAACAAGCCAATCTGTTGAAGCCAATCCCGGGGAAAGTGAACCCCAATGGAAGAGTTGATCATTCACGCCATTGTGCGTTTCATTCTGGAGCACCTGGACATGACACAGAATCCTGCTGGGAACTCAAAAGGGCAATCCAGGCAATGATAGACAACAACCAGATAAAAGTCGTGGGGGATGAAACACAAAATGTAAATCAAAATCCCTTACCAGCTCATGATGTTCAAAACAACGTACACATGGTAGGGATGGTATGCATAGAAGAGGACATGAAAGGGAAAGCCGCCAAGCAGATTGTGGCAGTTGGTCCCTCCCCAGACATCAAAGGCCCTGAACCGTTTATTGTTGTAATCAGGGGAAAGTCAAGTGCGTCTGTTGTCAACAAAGCAAAGCAAGATACTGCTGTTGAGCCAAGTTTCACAATTCCGGCTGCAAAGCAGGAAAAGGTTCATGACAGTGCACCAGTATTTATTGTGCAAGGGGCATCATGCCAGAAAGCTCCGGTCTTCGAGGTTAAGGCAAAGAAGTGTGAACCGTTTATCATCACTCAAGCAGCGCAACTCCCTGTCAAAAGTACAAAGGCCGTTCCTTGAAACTACAACAAAACAATTGTGTCTTACAACGGGAAAGAAATCATGGAGGTTGCTGCAGATGTAAATGGTCTAACTCGGTCCGGGAGATGTTTCACCCCGGAAGAATTGAGAAAGGCAAAGCCAGGTCGAGAAGACCAAGGACCCATCAAAGAGCCGGTGTCTGAGAAAGAAGCTGAAGAATTTTTGAAGAAAATGAGATCGACAGATTATTCTATCGTCGAGCAACTGAGAAAGACTCCAGCTCAGATATCACTTTTGTCTCTGCTTATGAACTCTGAAGCACATCGCAATGCACTGTTGAAGATATTGAATGAGGCCTACATTCCTGAACAAACTACTGTGGCTAATCTGGAAGCACTTGCTGGCAGAGTATTTGAGACTAATCGTGTGATGTTCACCGATAAGGAGCTGCCAGCAGAAGGAACCGGTCATAATCGAGCGCTTCATGTCTCAGTTAAGTGTGAAGACTCCTATGTCACACGTGTTCTGATAGATGGTGGCGCGGGGTTGAACATTTGCCCTCTGTCTACATTGAAGAGTCTAAGGGTGGATATGAGCAAAATCAGGGCAAGTTCCTCTGCTGTTCGTGCTTTTGATGGTGGAGTTCGAGAATCTTTGGGCATCATCAATCTTGAGTTAACCATTGGGCCCGCTACCTTCAGCATTGAGTTTCAAGTCATGGAGACGGATGCATCATACAATCTGTTACTGGGCCGACCATGGATTCACATGGCTTGTGCTGTACCCTCCACAGTTCATCAAGTGGTCAAGTTTACTTGGGATAATCAAGCTGTCGTGGTTTATGGAGAGGATGACTCGCAGTTCAACAACAGCCTGGACGTACCAGCCCTTGAAGCCGTCACTACACGCCCGACCATCATGTATCAAACTTCCGATGTGGTGTATGTGGAAAAGGTAACAGAAGGGAAACCTATACCCATCCCAAGAGTGACAGAGACATCTATAATGATGGCATCTGAAATGTTAAAGCATGGTTTCCAATTTGGAAAGGGTTTGGGAGCATCACTACAAGGCAGGGTAAATCCAGTTTATCCAAATGGCGTGCAAGGCACGTGGGGACTAGGGTTCAAGCCAAAAGCAGCTGATCGCAAGCAAGCAAAGAAAAAGAAGTCGGAAGTTTGGTCTCTCCCAAAGCCAATTCCGTGTCTCGCTCAGTCTTTTGTGGGATATGTCATGAAACCAAAGGTTGTCGCTACAAATGTCAACACAGTGGAAGACAATCAGGATGCGCCATTTGATCTGGGTGGCATCTTTGAAATCTGCATGGTACAGCCGGGTGAAGGCTCCAGTAATGCTTCAATTCAGTACATTGGC
Organism: Petunia axillaris subsp. axillaris; assembly: GCA_029990575.1. Lineage (NCBI taxonomy): Eukaryota > Viridiplantae > Streptophyta > Magnoliopsida > Solanales > Solanaceae > Petunia > Petunia axillaris. The sequence continues at coordinate 26,438,026 of JARKNS010000003.1, forward strand.
CCGGACGTGCACCTGACTAACTGGAATGCAACTCCTTTCCCCATCAGGAAGGGGTCTTGGTAGACTGTTGTTTTACAGTTTTCTTTTTAATACACTTGGATATTCTAAGGGTTGTATGCCAAGTGTATCATTTTGCTCATCTTTTCTTTGTAATTCAAACCCTTTTTCATTAATGAAAGGCCAAGAGCCAAGCTTTACTTCAATCTCTGTTCATATTCCTAATCTTATTCTATTTTGTTTATCTGTAGTGATATATCTGCTGGTCCTGATGTCATGACATGTTCAAGAAGCTTATCGTCCATCCAGGGACCACAATCTGATTTTGACTCCATAACCATAGTTGAGGTTGAAAGTGATGAAGAAAACATTGAGAAATTTGTTAATGAGGTTGAATATGATGGAGAACGGGCTGATTTTGAAATAGGCCTGGAAGTTGAACGCCATGAGGGCAAGCCTAAACCCAATTTGGCTGATACAGAGGATGTTAATCTGGGGAGCCCTGATGATGTGAGGGAAACCAAGATAAGCATGTATGCTCTACCTGAAGTGAAGAATGATATTCGGAAGGTGCTTTTTGAGTATCGAGATGTTTTTGCATGGTCATATGATGAGATGCCGGGGTTGAGCTCCGAATTGATAGTCCATGAATTGCCAATTCAACCAGGTTTCCCTCCAGTGAGACAAATGCAACGGAAGTTCAAAACTGATATGATCAAGAAAATCCATGATGAAATAATGAAACAGTTGGATGCGAAAGTAATTCAATCGGTTCAGTACACTACTTGGGTTGCAAATGTTGTTCCGGTTCCTAAGAAAGATGGAAAAACAAGGATATGTGTCGACTATCGAGATTTGAACAAGGCAAGTCCCAAAGACAATTTTCCGTTGCCTAATATTCACACTCTCGTAGATAATTGTGCCAAACATGAGATACAATCCTTTGTTGACTGCTATGCCGGATATCATCAAATCCAGATGGATGAAGATGATGCATACAAAACGGCATTCACTACTCCGTGGGGAACCTATTGCTATAGAGTGATGCCGTTTGGTTTGAAAAATGCTGGGGCAACCTACGTGAGGGCCATGACTGCCATTTTCCATGATATGATGCATAAAGAAATAAAAGTGTACGTGGATGACGTGATCATCAAGTCTAGAACTGCTGAAGACCACGTTAGAGATCTCAGAAAGTTCTTTGAGAGACTCCGTAGGTACAATCTGAAGCTGAATCCAGCCAAGTGTGCATTTGGTGTGCCTGCTGGAAAATTGCTAGGTTTCATTGTTAGTAGGCGAGGTATTGAACTGGATCCCGCAAAGATCAAAGCAATACAAGAACTACCTCCGCCTCGAACCAAGAAGGATGTTAAAAGCTTTCTAGGCAGGTTGAATTACATCAGTAGGTTCGTTGCTCAACTTACCACAATATGTGAGCCGATCCTCAAGTTGTTGAAAAAGAATGCATCAATTGCATGGACCGAGGAGTGCCAAGAAGCCTTCGACAAGATCAAGCAATACTTGTCAAATCCTCCTGTTTTGGTCCCGCCTGAACCTGGCCGACCATTGTTTTTGTACTTATCAGTCAATGAAAACTCCTTTGGTTGTGTACTGGGGCAACATGATGCCTCGGGAAAGAAAGAACAAGCCATTTATTATCTGAGCAAGAAGTTCACAGATTGCGAGGCCAGATACACTTTGTTGGAAAGGACGTGTTGTACCCTAACTTGGGTTGCACAAAAGTTGAAACATTATCTCTTGTCCTATACCACTTATCTGATTTCCCGGATGGACCCATTGAAGTACATATTTCAAAAGCCGATGCCAACCGGCAAACTTCCAAAATGGCAGATCCTGCTCACAGAATTCGACATAGTTTATGTCACCAGAACTGCAATGAAAGCTCAAGCCTTAGCTGATCATTTGGCTGAAAATCCGGTGGATGATGATTATGAACCATTGAAGACTTACTTCCCTGACGAAGAGGTAGATGTGCTCGAAGAGTTGATTAATGAAGAAGAGCACGTGTGGAAAATGTATTTTGATGGTGCTTCTAACTCAAAGGGCCATGGCATCGGAGCAGTCCTCATCTCCCCCACGGGACATTACTATCCGGCAGCTGCCCAACTCCGCTTCAGTTGCACTAATAACACATCTGAGTATGAAGCATGCATAATGGGTTTGCGTATGGCTCTAGACATGGACATCAAAGAATTGCTGGTGATCGGAGATTCAGATCTTTTGATACGCCAAATGAAGGGTGAATGGGAAACTCGAGACCTTAAGCTGATCATGTACAAGCAGTGTATGGACGATCTTCGGCAAAAGTTCGATGTTCTAAAGTTTAGACATGTCCTCAGAATACATAATGAGCTGGCTGACGCATTGGCTACATTGGCCTCAATGCTTGTCCACCCTGATAAAGCCCATATTGATCCGTTAGAGATTCAGGTCCAAAGCCAACATGCATACTGCAATGTGATTGAAGAAGAAATTGATGGCCAACCATGGTACTTTGATGTCAAGAATTTCCTTCAAGATGGGTCGTATCCTCCATTGGCAGAAAACAATCAAAAGAGAACCCTTCGACGATTGGCAAGTGGTTTCTTTTTGAGTGGCGGAGTGGTGTACAAAAGGACACCTGATCTGGGACTGTTAAGATGCGTGGATGCAACTAAAGCCACGAAAATTCTCAATGACATGCATTCGGGGATCTGTGGACCCCACATGAGCGGGCACGTGCTAGCTAAGAAAGTACTTAGAGCAGGATACTTCTGGCTCACCATGGAGCATGATTGCATTACCTTTGTGCGAAAGTGTCATCAATGCCAAGTACACGGTGATTTGATACATTCACCTCCTTTAGAGTTGCACACAATGTCAGCCCCTTGGCCTTTTACGGCATGGGGGATGGATGTTATCGGGCCTATTGAACCAAAAGCATCAAATGGACACAGATTCATTCTGGTTGCAATAGATTACTTCACCAAATGGGTTGAGGCCGTGACTCTCAAATCCGTGACCAAGAAAGCTGTGGTGGATTTCGTTCATTCTAATATTATTTGTCGCTTTGGTATCCCAAGTACCATCATCACTGATAATGCGGCAAATTTGAACAGTCATTTAATGAATGACGTGTGTGAAAGATTCAAGATCATGCACCGGAATTCCACACCTTACCGACCAAAGGCAAACGGCGCGGTTGAAGCGGCTAATAAGAATATCAAGAAGATCCTTAGGAAAATGATACAAGGATCTCGTGATTGGCATGAGAAGTTGTCTTTCGCTCTCCTTGGTTACCGCACAACTGTGCGCACTTCCATAGGTGCTACCCCGTATTCATTGGTATACGGAACTGAAGCAGTCATACCCGCTGAAGTGGAAATACCGTCTCTCAGAATCATCGTAGAAGCAGAGATTGAGGACACAGAGTGGGTCAAGACCCGATTGGAACAATTGTCATTTATTGATGAAAAGAGGCTCAATGCAGTTTGTCACGGTCAATTGTATCAGCAAAGAATGGCCCGAGCCTACAACAAGAAAGTGCGCCTCCGCGACTTGAAAGAAGGGCAATTAGTCTTGAAAAGAATCTTTCCTCATCAGGAAGAAGCTAAAGGAAAATTTGCTCCAAATTGGCAAGGGCCGTACCTGGTAAAGAAGGAATTGCCAAATGACGCCTTGTACCTTACAGATCCAGAAGGTAGGACAACTGAAATACCCGTCAATGCAGACGCGGTCAAGAGGTACTACATTTGACTTCAAGATGGCTTTCAAGTCAGGATGAATGCAAGGCTTTTGTTCTCTTTTTGCTATCCCAAATTGTATCCCTTATTAGCATTTTGAACGTTGTACTTTTGAGGCATGTTCTCAGTTGAAATCAATGTAATTGTACCAAGATGAAATGAAACTGAAAAACATCAAAAAGAAACCCGGGCATTTGCCTAGAGCTACGTCTGACCTGATTCCTTTCAAAAGGATACGTAGGCAACCCTTCTGGTGCGGTCACAACAAGAGAAAATTCCTCTTTCCCTGTTTTCTTTTATTGACGCAACACTTGCCTCCAAGTTCGCGGCCAACGTCAAAAGAGATTTAGATCCCCATTTCATGCTAAACTGGGGCAGAAGTTTGTTTTTATTTTATTTCGTAAATAAAATAAAATAAAAACAAACTTCTATCATTGTGGTATCATCTATTCACGTGTTTCAAGAGATGTTTAAAGAAAAAAAAAAGAAAAAGATAAAAAGAAAAGAAAGAAGTCTTGTCGGTGAAAACCTGAGAAGGCGCCGCTAGACAAACAGTGAGGAAAAAGATTAAAGAGAGAGGCTAGTTGGCGAAAACCCGAAAGGGCGCTACTAGTCGACTTGAGAGTCACCTCAACTTGGTTATGGTTTGACATCTTCCGTGGATCAAACTCTCAACAAACAAGTGGTACTTGTCGGACGAGGTTATCCAAGATACATGTCATGATCATCAAGGCCGCCAGGATATTGCCAGATAAGTTTCTCTTTTCAGAAAGACGTTCTCCGTCCAAACGACTTTCGCCCTTAAACTTTTTTTTTTATATATTTCACGTTGTACATCTTGCCTTACCACTAATTCCTCGCCCTTTCGGCGCTAACCTCCCATGAGCAACAAAAGAAAATTGCAAAACTCTGTCTTACAGGATTCAGGTTTAATTCCAGCAAGCAGGGCACACCCTCGACAATGGAAAGGTTCTCAGCAAGTCATGATCAACATTGATAATTGGAGCCCAGCACCGCACATCAGGGCGGAGGGACGACATACCAAAATTGTATCATGAAGAGTGGATATGTTTGGGGGAAGCTTTAGGCGTTTGTTCATCTCACAGTACTGTGAAGAATAGAACAAGAGTCACTAAGCTTATTTGCAAGATCCGAAACAGGGTGTATCCACGATACAGAAAGTAAGTGTGACATTTGCTATGTTGCCAAGAAAGAGCCAGGACCACTTGAATTGGGGTGGTTGCGTCGGATATAAGACGGAACTCCAGTCTCTCTTCGAGTCAATCCCCGCTAAAAGATAGCGTCATTTCTTTTTCACAGCCAAGATCTGCTCAAAGATAGCGATCATTTCCTTTTCGAGTCAGTTTCGCTCAAAGATAGCGTCATTTCTTTTTCATAGTCAAGATCTGCTCAAAGATAGCGATCGTTTCCTTTTCGAGTCAATCTCGCTCAAAGATAGCATCATCTCCTTTCCATGTCAAGATCTGCTAAAAGATAGCGATCATTTCTTTTCTGAGTCAATCCCGCTAAAAGATAGCGTCATTTCTTTTCCGTGTCAAGATCTGCTAAAAGATAGCGATCATTTCTTTTTCGAGTCAGTTTCGCTCAAAGATAGCGATCATTTCCTTTTCGAGTCAGTTTCGCTCAAAGATAGCGTCATTTCTATTCCATGTCAAGATCTGTTAAAAGATAGCGATCATTTACCTCTAGAATCAATCTCGCTCAAAGATAGCGTCATTTCCTTTCCATGTCAAGATCTGCTAAAAGATAGCGATCATTTCTTTTTCGAGTCAATTTCGCTCAAAGATAGCGATCATCTCCTTTCGAGTCAATCCCGCTAAAAGATAGCGTCATTTACTTTCATGCCAAGATCTGCCAAAAGATAGCGATCATTTTCTTTTCAAGTCAGTTTTGCTAGAAGATAGCACTCACATTCAGTTCAAGTCATTTGTGCTCAAAGATAGCAACCACTTGCTTTTCAAGTTGGTCCCGCTCAAAGATAGCAACCATCCCCAGCTTCAAGTTAAAGCCCGCCCGAGCGGCAATTTCAAGCTTCAGAAATTTCAACATTCAAGTCAAGCCCGTCAAAGCGGCAATTTCAAGTTCAAGTTAAAGCCCGCCCGAGCGGCAACTTCAAGTTTTCAAAACCCACTTTGACTAATGGGAGCTTCAGACCAGTCTATCAGCTTGGGAAGTATGAAGAGTAGTCTAGGAATTGTAACTTTTACACTTTTCAATTTTGTAATCCCATTTTTCTCTGTAAAAGCAATGATCACCAGCCAGCAACCAGCAACAAGTGACCAGCAGCAACAACTCTAGTATGTCAAAAGTGTCTTGTGTCAGTCCGGGTAAGTCTAGGAGCATCGAGTCAGTCTCAGTTAGTCTAGAAGTGTCAGGTGTTTAATTTAGTGTGTCTAGAAAATGTTTAGCGTTAGCTTAGAGAGTCTAGAAGAGTCTTAGTGCCTGTTTGAATGCGGTAGTCCCAGCTACCGCACGTAAGGAACTACACTGACCTGATTCCTTAGTCCGGGGATATGTAGGTAACCTTGTTCTTGGTTAGAACCAAAGGTCAAGGTACGGTCACCATTTTGCATGCTCTTGGCTAGAACCAAAAAGCCAAAATTAGTTGTGATTATATCTTTGTCCGAAAACTCTTCGATGTTCTCAAACAAAGAGGGGCAGCTGTAATCACCTAATTTTGGCACGACAATTCAAAAATAGCTTGAAATAGTTTAAAATAGGCGAGCTAATATTTTAGAATTTTTCATCGAACCTTTTCTAGAATTTCGGTCTTTTATTTTAGCTAAAATTAAATGAGAAAAAATAATAAAAAAATTTAATTAATGAAAATACTTATTATGTGTTTAATTGTGATTATATAATTCAATTGATGTAATATTGCAATTTGTGTAGTTCTAATTCCAGTTTAATGTTTTATGCTTTAATTTGTTTGGACCTTTTAGTGGCCATTTCTGAATGAAAAAATAAACAACTAGCTTAGTCGTGCAACCCATCGGCCCATTCCTCCAGCCCAACCCATCTCCTCTGACCCGGCCCAAATGACCCTCATATAAACTGAAAATTTTGCCATTTTTGGCATTCAACAAACAACACTCAAAAACAAGGCAATTCTTTGCCAGTTTTACAAAGCCCACCGGAAATCGCCTCTGCCACGTCTCCACCGTGGCTCCGCCGGTCAAACCACCGTTGACCGCCACCAACCGCCACCAGAAAACATGAAAAATACATGTATCGACTCCGTTCGGCCTCCTCTCTTCATTTCTCAACTCGTTTTCTTCAAATTCATAGCCAATTCGCGTAGATCGGCGGTCAAAGTTTCGGTCAAACCCGAAATCCGACGATTCCCTCGAGTTTTTCGGTGAGTTTTGTTCTTGTTTTTCTTCTTCTCACTTCCCCTCTCTCACCCTCACATCCCCATTCTCCTAAAAAACCCCTCCCCTTTACCCGTTTCTTCACCCGCTTGCTTTTTCATTTTTCTTCTTCTCATTCTTTTTTCTTGTTTTCTATTTTCTGTTATTGGACATGATGATGACGTTGCTGTGAGAATTTGGGGCTGCTGTTTGTTTGTCGAATCAAGGCAGTGGAGTTTGAGATGAGTGGTGATGGCGAGGAGGCTGTCCTGATGCTCGGGTATTCGTGGAAGCTGCGATGTTGACTGAAGCCGGTCCGAGGCAGCAACGTGTTGATAACGATTCAGCGAGGCAGTATTGGTATTTGGATGCGGTGGTATTTGCTTATGTTTTTTTCCTTTTTTCTCATATAGTCAATGTTTAGTCTTATTAGTGAATTAATGATAGTCTAGTTTTAAACTTGTGAAAATAATCTCATGAATATCTGTTTAATAGATCTCCTGTTTAGATGATTTAGTAGTAGACATTTAGTGTTCTGGGTCAGTTTGACATGTAGGGATCATGTACAAGTTTGTTCTCATTTAGTGAACGAAGTGTTAATGCGTTTTGGTTAGAAACGAAACTTGTTCATTCGCCTAAATTCTTGGATTCTGGTTGTTTAATCTGTTCGCCCTGTTTAGTTAGTTAAGCTCTGGATTCTACTGAACTTTTGGTGAGGGAGTTCATGTTGGTTTGGATTGGTTGAGTTTGAAATATGATTTGAATTGACTTTGGCATAGTTTAACCTCTCTTTTGCCCTTAGAGTTTTGACCTGATTGTTCCATTGGAGTCAAGGTTTCTGTGTGTTTCTGTCCAAATTGTAATATGTAGTCTGTGAGTTTGTTTGGATTGAGTTTGGTGTAAATCTGAAAATTAAAAAAAAAGAAGGAAAAAGAAAAAAGAGTAGAAAGGTGGTCAAATGAAGGTTTCAATGTCAGCAAATAGATAGGGACCTTCACTTTGATTTCTTTGACTTTGGCTGAAAAGTAGTGGTAAAAACATGTGACTATTGTACTTTTTACTTCTCTTTCACTCCACCCCTTTTGCTTTCCATTAAATGTGTTAGCATGCTTGTCTTGGCTTCTAGTAAGGCATTAAATGTTTTGGGGTTTTGGGAAGGGAAAGGGCTGATATTCTTTAGCTATATAAGGAGTTCATTTACTCCTTAACAAGGGGGACTTCACATTTGAAAATACTCTCACTCTCTTTTTAAAAAAAAAAAGCACTTCCCAGATCTGGAAAAACACTAGATACTCTCCAAAAAACACTTCAACATTCTGAAAAAGAAAAACATCCAGATCTAATTTTTTTTCTTACACAAGAATCCGAGGATTTTGGAATAGAGCAGATCCTTTGTTTGGCTAGGATTTTGTTTGCTCCTATAGCTGCTATCTTGGTTTTGTTAGCTGTTGTCTCGTGTTTACTGTTGTTGCTGGTGGATTCACATTGTTGTCGAGGTGTATCTTCATTAGGTATTTTTCCCTTTAAATATTTGAGCAAACGATGTATGTGATTACTGTTATTTTTTTGATTGAAATATAGCCTATGTGAGACCCAAAGAATTGATAAAATTGGTTTGGAAAGGCCTGGTCAGATCTGATTGTTAAACTTGTTTGGACCATGGCCATAAAAGCTTCCTCTGTTTGTGTTCACATACTTTGCCATCATGCTGAAAGAATTAAAAAAGGAGGGTTAAAGTTATAAATGTCCTATTAATAGTTGTATATCAAGCAAGCTGGATGTTTTACCATATTTTGTCCTGAGGCCTGCCATTGTTCAAAGTTGACTAAATCTGAGTAGTTGCTTGTTAAAATCGAGTAGAAAAATGGGAATTTTGTGCTAAATGGTCAAATCTTGAATGAATAGGGAAAAATTAGAATGTAAATGCAAATTGGGAAAATTTAAACAATGCAAACTAAGCACAGCAACTTTTAGAGATGAGTTGTCGAGAGCTTAAGTCAAGCATATGACATACGTAAAAAACGGCGTAGTCTAATAAATATTTCACTCTACAAATGTGAATTGAACTGTTAATGAATGTTTCACTTTACAAACATGATTTGAACTGTGATGGGTTAGTAAAGGAGCAATATTTTCTTTTAAAAAATAATAATAATAGTAATAATACGATTAGGCATTGATAAGTAGGATCGGTGTTTACTTATTAGGTAAAAATAGGATTGTGGAGACTCGCACGATTATATAACAATAAGTATGATTTGTGATCTGCTTATTAGATAAAAAGAAAAATTAAATTAAGAGAAACTAAATTGAAATATCCAATTGATTTTAAAGTATACCTCGTGGGTTACTTTATATAATTTTTTCACCCTTTATTAAATAGTCTCATTGAAGTTAATCAAATTCCTTTAAATAAACCAAACCCCTTTGTGGGGTTGGAAACGCCGTAATACACTCTATTTATCCATTTACTTCGAATCAAAGCGTAAATTCGTCTGGTCCTCTGCGAGGTCGGATAAAAATAACGCTTCTAATTTTTTCGAATTAAAAATGTAAATCCGTCCGATCCTCTGTGAGGTCGGATAAGAATAACACTTTAAATTTTTCCGAATCAAAGTTTAAATTCCAAATCAAACGGCAAAATAATACAACCATATTTAATAAATAAAAATCGCGACAATAAAGCAACTGTGCTCGGCACAGGACTCGAGGGTGCCTAACACCTTCCCGCGAGTCAATCGAGATCCTTACCCGGAACTCTGACGCAGACCACTTACGAGTCATAGGTGTTCCAAGGTACCTCTTTGGTGACTTGGCACACCTTTGAACTATGTCAAGTGGCGACTCCGAAAAAATAAAATCTCTAAATAATTTTGTACTTTTAAACACCTAAGTCACAACCTATTTTATTTATTTTTAGTAAATTTTAGGGCGTGACAGGGGGTGAAGTAGTGGGCTGCAAAGCCGGACGAACCGAGGGGGATCCACCGAGGTGAGAGTTTACGACCTCGGTGGCTTGGCCCTGTTGCTTGACCGAGGCGATGGTTAACGAAGCTCAGCTCACGGCTCGCCTTCGGTAACGCATCTTCGGTTCCAAGGCTTCGGCGACTCGCTCAACCGCTTCGGCGATTGCTCAGTCGCGTCGTGTTCGGTCGTTGAGATTTGCGTGACCGGGGCAAATCGCCGTGGGTCGATTTTTACCCAATACAGATAGTCCCCCCACTCCTCGGTTGACTACCGAGGTGACCGAGGAGTGGAATGAAGTTTTAGCGGGAAGCGACGTGGCTTGATCCTATCCAAGCGTTTCAAAATTTGCCAACGGTTCGTGTCCCATCAGGTCACTTCTCGTGGACACGTGGCGTTCATCCGTGGGTTGACCGAACTGTCGCGCCGCAAATTTTGTTTTCTCCAACGTTACAATGATGACGCTGACGTCATCGTCTCTTCGTATTCCATACCTATAAAAGAAGCATTTCATCAAACTCTTTCCCATTTACCTTTTAGCGATCAACAGTGCCAAAAGCTTAAGAACTCTTTCAAACTTTCTCAACTTTCTGATTTCATAAAAAGCTTCCCTTTTCGATATTGTTACCATGTCTACCACAATCTCTAGGCAAGATTCCAGTGATTCGGGTGAGAGAGTGCGAGCTCCACCCTTAGTTGCAGCCGTTGCTAGCGGCGACGCCGCCGCCGCAGCGCCAGTGAGTGCCACAACTGTGGTTGAAGGAGGCGAGGTGTCGTCTGGTGTTGGGGGCGTGAAGCGCCGTAAAATGAGAGCGATGCGCCAGCTGGCGGTGGAGGAGGAGGTCGCTTCAGGCGAAGACGACGTCGTGCTGGACGACGCCGCGCTACGCAATTTCAGTGATGCCCTCCTTAGAGACGATGACGATGGAGGGGATGGTGAGGATGTTGGCGCCGAGGGCGGCGATGCCGAGGGCAGAGGTGCCGAGGGCGGAGACATTGCCGAGGGGGGATCCACGGGACCATCTATTCCCCTCGAGTAGGAGCTCGAGCCCCACCAGATAATTCCCTCTCATTTCGACAACTCCAAGGATTTAAAGCTGCAGGCCCAAACGGCCGATCAAGAGGAGAAGAACAGAAATATCCCAGTTAATACCACATCGACCCGCATAACTCAAGCTCACATTGAGCGGGTTCGGAGGGAGTGTGGCTTCGAGCCCGAGGTAAAGGTTATCATCCCCGATCCCACAAGTAGGGTGTGCCACAATATCGAGGGGATGTCCTTCGCTTACACCTATCCCTTCACCCTCGGCTTTTCTCTCCCGGTGCACAGGGTGATCGATGACTTCTGCCGGGCCTACAACTTATGCCTGGCTCAACTTGGCCCCGGCGTTTGGAGGGTGGTCCAATGCATGGATTGGTTAAGCAAAAAAGCTAAAGTGGACTTCACCTTCCAACATCTCATTTCGCTCTACTACCCCTATTTTCATAAGGCCGGGGTCGTGGCGCTGAACAACCGAGGCAAGTTTTCCCTTCTCCATAAAAGTGAAGACCACGGGGACCGGGGCTGGTGTGATAGATACATCTTGCTGGAGACCAAGGTCTTATCCACCGAGCCTGATTTTCCCGAACGGTGGAACAACACACGTAAGCACATTGCTTTTATCCTTTTACTCCTCGGTAGTTTGCCTGTGTTAATTGACTTCGTTCATTTGCTATTTCTTCAGCCAACAAGGTTGACATCGTGCCCCCGGCAGGCTTGACTGAGTGGGTCAGAGCGATGACCGGGGCTCGTCACCGCCCCGAGAGGACATGGATGAAAATGGCCGCCGAATTTGGTTGGCAATGCAAGAGGCACGGTAAGTTTTGGCGATGTTTTGATAGGTGGGCTGTTTTGAGATTTGGACTTTGCTTTACTGATTTTCCTTCCCTCGGTGTTAGGTTTTCCGAACCGTGCCATCAACAAAGAAGAGTAAGAAGAAGAAGAAGGAGGAAAAGAAAAAAGATGATGAGGAGACCGAGTCGGACGATGACCTGGCTGCGGTAGCCGGGGAGTACAAGGGATTGAAGGCTTCCAAGTCTTCAAAAACTTCCAAGGGAGCCCCCGATCAAGGGACTTCCAAAGGTAATTCTTGTCCTTGGCTCACGTTGTGAAGTGCCATTCTCTTTCCGTTCTAATATTTTTTGGTTTCTTCTTCGATCGTAGGTGTGAAGCGGAAGAGGGCTACGTCGAAGAAACCGTCCCGTTCGGTGACTCCTCGCACCGAGGCTGAGACTCTTCGCCAGCCCGGAGCGGTGGCTGAAAAACGCCGAGGACTGGTGGACGAGCCCGAGGATGAGGCAGCCGCCGAGGCTTGGTCTCGAGGAGATGTTGATGTCATTGATCTCGAAGGTCAAGAGCCCGAGCCTGATGCAGCTGCGGAAAAAGCCAAAGGCAAGGCTAAAGTCACCGAAGCTGGAGCTACTGCCTTCGCCGGAGAAGCTTGCACCGGGTCAGTAAGAGCACACTCCGAACCCGCGAGGATTTCTTCCTCGGTGGGGGCTTATCGGAAACTTGAGGTGCCAGTCTCTTCAAATTTGCTAGGTTGCAGCCCCGAGGATCATTTTAGCCTCACACCTTTGTTGGGGCCAACCGAGGACAAGATTATGCAAGAGATTTCCCCGGGCCAGCTATACAGCGCCATGGCTTCCAACGCAGTGAGGGTAAGTCGCCAGTCTTGAAACCAAAGAATTTTATTTTTATCTTTATCTTCGGGCTGTTTCTAACCTCGGTAAATTTGACTTTTGCTCAGAGCTTTATCCTTTCGCTGAAGGCGATCGAAGTTGAGTCCTCGAGGACTGCCGAGGTTCGGCGCGTATCTCGCCTATGGGACCAGCAGAGGGATAAATTCAGAGCCCAAATTGCTTCGTTGAAAGCTGATTTGGCCAAGTCCCAGGCTGATCTACGCGAAGCTGAAGCAAATTCCGAGGCCAAGATCAAGGTCTTGAGTGACGATTTTCAAGCTGAGCGCTCGAAGCTGGCTGAAGAAGTCGCGAGGCTGGATGGTGAGCTGTCCCGAACCAAAAACGAGGCAGTGAACATGGCTAAGAAGCACCAGGAGCAGTTGAAACATCACTTGCTCCATATCAAGAAGCTTGAGGGCGAGGCTCTTAAATTTTCAGCTAAGGATGCTCAGATCGCGGCCCTGAAGGATGAAATAGCCGATCGAAAAGATAAGGCTGCACTTAAAGTAAAAAGGGCCGAACTGGATAAGCGGTGGGCCATTATCAAGTCTCGGCTAAGGCTACTCAAGCGATGTCGCGCCGGGGAGATCGATCTGGATGAAGAGATTGCCAAAGCCGAGGTGAAGGCGGCTGAAGCTCAAGCCATCATTGATGAACTTCCTTCAAGTGAGGCCTCGAGCGGCGGTGAGGAGGAAGAGGAGGATGAAGATGCCGAAGGGGGCTCCGAGGATGGAGGTGATTCTCCCGAGGCATAAGTTGCTTATAGCATTTTTTGTAAGCCTTCGGGCTTTTGAATTTGGACTTTTCGACCTTCGGGTCATTTTTGTATGTAAATGTTCAGCCTTCGGGCTTTCAGTGAAAGTTTTTGCATCTTTACTTCATGTGATGGTTCTTTACGTGTACCGAACACTTTGATGTAGTAAAGTTTAAATGCTTGCTTGCAAGACTTACGCAAAATTTGACCGATGCAAACTTAGGACGACGTCTCGCCCTCGAGTCGATACATTGCGCGGCTTCAAAATGTAAGATTCGTACAGATAAAATGAATGTAAGTGAAGTTAAGGTGAGAGTAAGCGATGGCATTTTATTGATATCAGCAAGCCAAAGGCCATGTACAAAGAACCAGGCCGAAGCGGACCTTGGGTAGAAAAAGTAAAAACGAAAACATGCCGCTATCGAGCTAATTACAATGCACTAAATCTAATCCTCGGGCGTCAGTCCCCGGTTGTCGGATAGATAAGCTTCGGTTGGGAGGTTCAATGTCGGCCTCGCTATCAACCCCTTCTCACCCCCCCCCCCCCAGTGTTCGGTTGTGAATCTTGATGAAGATCCGAGCACTGGAGTCGGTTCGGTTCGCTTCCTGAAAAGGTCAAGCAAAAAGATGGAACGAGGAGTAAGTTAGTTCATTGTTTATCAATGCCATGGGAGCGTTGTTCGACTCGGGGCTGTTTAACTGACAAAGAATTAAAGGATATTTACCTCGGTTAGAAGTAGTATCGCTTCAGATGAGAGACTTTCCAGTTCAGAGGTTCGGGTTCGCCTTGAAGGGACTCGATTTGATAAGAGCCTTTTCCAACGATTGCTTTGATCCTGTAGGGTCCTTCCCAATTTGCGATAAGCTTCCCCCCGTTGTCCTCCTTTGTTGATTGGTTGACAGTTTTCAACACATAATCTCCCACTTTGAAATCCCTAAATTTAGCTTTTCTGTTGAGGTAAGCCTCGATTTGCCTTTTTTGGGCAGCAAGTCGAACCAAAGCTAATTCTCTCTTTTCTTCAAGCAAATCTAGCTCAATGCGCATCGCTTCTTGGTTGACGTCTTCGGTTGTATGAGCATATCGAAGGCTTGGTTCGCCCACTTCCACTGGGATGAGAGAATCCATGCCATAGGCTAATGAAAAAAGGGTCTCACCAGTGCTGTTCTTCTCCGTTGTTCGCATGGCCCACAGCACCCCGGGCAACTCTTCGGGCCAAGGACCTTTCTTCTCATCGAGTCGCTTCTTCAAATTCTCAATTATAATTCTGTTTGAAGACTCGGCTTGGCCATTAGCACTTGGATGATAGGGAGTCGAAGCTATCCTTTTGATTCCCCATTGTTTGAAAAAGTCAGTGATAGCAGCCCCCATGAATTGTTTGCCATTGTCACAAGCGATCTCTTTTGGGACGCCGAACCTATAGATGATATTCCTTTTAATGAAGTCGATTACTTGCTTTTGCTTCACTTCGGTGAGAGCTGCCGCTTCCACCCATTTTGTAAAGTAATCGGTCAACACCAAGATGAACCGAACACCACCTTTTCCTTTGGGCAATGGTCACACGACATCCATTCCCCATTTCATGAAGGGTCATGGTGATACCACCGAATGAAGAGGCTCGGCCTGTTGCTGAATCATCGGCCCGTGGCGCTGGCACTTATCACATTTTTGCACGAAGGCTTTCACATCGGCACTTATTGTGGGCCAATAATACCCAGCTCTTAGCAATTTACGCACTAGGGATTTTCCCCCCGAATGGTTGCCACACTCGCCTTCGTGCACTTCGGCCATCACATACCTTGCCTCGTCGGGGCCCAAACACTTGGCCATCGGGCCGCAGTACAATCGTTTGTACAAATTGCCCTCGATCAAATGATATGAAGCCGCTTGGGTTCGCAGCTTCCTTGCTTCTTTTCTATTTTGGGGGACAGTCCCCGAGTCGAAATATGAGATGAATTTACTTCGCCAATCCCAACGATTATCCACAGAATTAACTTGTAATTTCATCTCTCTCATTTGGGCTGTTAGCAATCGAACCACCGAGTCAGTCCCCGAGTGGGCTTCATCGATTGCCGAACCAAGGTTTGCCAGGGCATCAGCCTCGGTGTTCTCCTCCCGAGGTATTTGTTTAATCTGCCATTCTTGGAATTGTGTTAAAATCCTTTGTGCTCGATCCAAGTATAGCTGCATTCTGGGCTCTCGAGCCGTATAATCACCGAGGATTTGGTTGACCACCAATTGTGAATCACATCTTAATTCGATTCTATCAACCCCCATTTCTTTGGCTAGCTCTAAGCCTGCTAGAGCCGCTTCATACTCTGCTTCGTTGTTGGTTACTTTTTTGAATCGAACCGAATGCCTGATCTTCTCCCCGGTGGGTGCCCTCAATACAATGCCTAACCCCGAACCCCTTGAATTTGTCGCCCCATCGGTGTGCAGTACCCACAATCCCGAAGAGGATCCCTTTGCCATGGAGTTCTCCTTTTCCGCCACGAGCAGAATTCCAATGCTAAAATCAGCCACGAAGTCTGCCAAGACTTGGGACTTAATGGCTGTTCGAGGTTGATAAGTGACGTCATATTCACTTAGCTCAACCGCCCATTTGGACAATCTCCCCGACAGCTCTGGCTTATGCAATATATTTCTCAAGGGGAAGGTTGTAACTACTGCTATTGGATGGCATTGAAAGTAGGGGCGCAGTTTTCGAGCAGTAATTAGTAAGGCAAGAGCTAGTTTTTCCAAGTGTGGATACCTGGTTTCAGCATCGAGAAGTGTCTTGCTTACATAATAGATGGGTTGTTGCTTGCCATCTTCCTCTCGAACCAGCACCGCACTGACTGATACTTCGGACACTGCTAAATATACTAATAATGTCTCTCTTTCCTTTGGCTTGGCAAGCAACGGTGCGTTAGCCAAGTACTGCTTCAGGTCTTTCAACGCTTGTTTACACTCCGGTGTCCACTTGAAGTGATTGTTCTTTCTCAGAACGGAGAAGAAGTTGTGGCATCGCTCCGAGGACCTTGAGATAAAGCGACTCAGGGCAGCGACTCGGCCAGTTAAGCGTTGAACCTCCTTTACCCCGGTTAACTCCTCGGGGATTTCTTCAATGGCTCTGATTTTATCTGGGTTGGCTTCGATTCCTCGTTCGGAGACAATAAAACCCAAGAATTTGCCTGAACCTACACCGAAGGCGCACTTCTCAGGGTTCAATTTCATCCCATATTGTCTCAATACAGCAAAAGCTTCCCTCAGATGAGTCAAGTGATCCTCGATTTGGATCGATTTGACGAGCATATCGTCTATGTAGACCTCCATAGACTTCCCGATGTACTCTTTAAACATGCGACACACCAACCTTTGGTATGTCGCCCCGGCGTTCTTTAGACCGAAGGGCATTACTTTATAACAGAAGGTACCTCGGTCTGTGATGAACGAGGTTTTCTCTTCGTCCTTCGGGTCCATGAGAATTTGGTTGTACCCCGAGTATGCGTCTAGAAAAGTTAATAGTTTATGTCCAGCCGTGGAGTCTATCAACCTGTCAATTTGTGGTAGTGGATACGAATCTTTGGGGCAAGCTTTATTCAAGTCAGTGTAATCCATGCACATTCTCCACTTTCCATTTTTCTTCGGCACCACCACAACATTGGCCAACCACTCAGGGTACTTTACTTCTCTGATGAAACCATTTTCTTGCAGTTTCGTGGTTTCGTCTTCGATTGCCTTCTTTTTGACCCCGGCGTGAGGCCTTTTCTTCTGTTTCACCGGGGTAAACTTTGGGTCTACAGTCAGTTTGTGGGTCATGATCTCCGGATCGATACCCGTCATGTCTGAGTGCGACCAAGCAAAACAATCGTGGTTGGACTTCAAAACTTCTATTATTGCTTTTTTCGACTCCGGGTCCAACTCCGAGCCGACGAATACCTTCCTATCGGGGAAATCTTTCGATAGAGTGAAAGATTCCAACTCTTCAATAGTTGAGTCCTCGGCCTTTTGCTTCCGAGGCTCTTGAACACAGGCTGGAAGTTTTTCGACTTCTCTTCGGTGATCCACGCTCAATCTTACACCACTAATGGTGAAGGGCGATCGTCAAAGTATAATACCCGATGTGAGTCGGGGTCGAATTCCCAAGGGAACTAGCACGTTAAGTGAGAGAGTTGTAAATAGATATTCAAATGAGGTTTAGTGTTGAGTCCTAGAAGTATGATTTGTTTTAAGGAAACTATGATTAATTCTAACTGTAAGCAATTAAGCGAGTAAGATGTTCGATATTACTAGACTAGGGGTGCAACCAACTAATAGTGATTTCTAACTAACGGGTGTCTTTCCTTCACTTTCCCAACACAAGTATAATTATGGTCGAGCATTCCAATCGTCATCTCTAGAATCCTTCCGGCCTAAGAGAGATCTTTTGCAACCCGCTCGTCAAAGCCTTAGTTGAATGCTTAAAACACTACTCAATGACCCGAGGAAAGGAGACCTCTTCCGAGCGTAACTCCTTTTAGATGAGTTAGTCTATATGAATAGCCTATCAACTCAAATCCTCGCCAACTCCACTAACCTACACTAGTTAATCTCTTCCGAGTCTTTAACTAGCAATGTAGACAAGAAATCCCAAATATCATGGATTTTGGAATTTTGATGTTATTGTAATGGGGAGTTGGATAATTGTTACTTGTGTTATAGTTAGTGAAATAGAACAACACCCATTAATTTTCTATCACAATAGCATAATTACGCCCCTAGTTATGAGTTTAGCTACTCATAACTAGGGTTTGAATCCTAGTAATAAAGATGTAATGAAAAGATGAAATCATGTTGGACTTAAGTTTGAATTTATATATGGAATCAAGATTCAAAGTTACAAGATTAGAAGCTTACAAATGATGTTAAACCTCTACTTGGCTCTCAAAATCGCCCCAAAAACATAGACTAAATTGTAATGTAAGTTCCCTTTGTTAAACCCCAGCTTTTGCTATTTATACAAGCTGAGAAAACGCAGTTACAGTGACTGAGGCGGAGCGCCTCAAGGAGTAGGCGGAGCGCCTCTTTCTGGGCTTCTTCAGGTCCTTGTTGAGGCGCCCGCCTCATGATTTAGGCGGAGCGCCTCCTGCATTGCTGCCCTCTGTATTTTTCCAGGCGGAGCGCCTCACATTTCAGGCGGAGCGCCTCATGCATTGCTGCCCTCTGTATTTTTTCAAGGCGGAGCGCCTCACATCTTAGGCGGGGCGCCTGAGGAAAACTTGCTCTCTGTATTTTGTTAGGCGCTCCGCCTCAATTTTTAGGCGGAGCGCCTCATGCTGTGACTCAAGATCTTCATATTTTGGCTTCAATTCTTGCTTTGAACTTCAATCTTCAACCATTTCTCGGACACACTCATCAAAACCTGAAACTAAGCAATTACGGCATTAATCAACACTTGTTATTGTTTTTGGATTCAAGAACAAAAGCTTAAAGTAGTATTTAAGTTGGTAAAATACCAACTTATCAACTCCCCCAAACTTAAGTCCTTGCTTGTCCTCAAGCAACTCAAAATCAAAGAGATCAAATCATGTTCCAGTTAAAGCTCAAGACTCAGTTATGTTCCTCGATTCAAAGTCATGAACATCATTTTGCGTTAATGAGTCAGTTGATACTAACTAGTCTCAATCACTCCCATGGACATTTGACAAGCACTGCTCATGTCTAATCAACTACGGCTAGAGGAAACACATGACTTTCAAGGCTTGCCTCAAGGTCGTCAGCTCGCTTCACTTGTTTATGCTCCTTATCATGCACCTGAACTTGTGCTCAAGACTCACTTGCTATTCTCACCGAAAAGAGTAGAGTCCCTCACTCACCAAAAATATTTTCACAAAAATTTTTTTGGGACTCTTAACAAATTGAGCTCTCACTCTCGCAAGGAAATTTCATGTGCGCTTCTCGAGAACTCAAAGACTTGCCCTTCTTGTACTTCTCCACTAATGTAGGCTCACTTGACTCAAAATCAATTAGGACTTGACAGGTTGTAACGTAGGCTTTTGGTTTAAGGTGTGGTTGATTTGGCTAATTAGTGACTAATACCTCCATAGCACTACATCATTTCATTCTCTTTTGTGCAACTTTTCTTTCTTTTCATTAGGCTCATCCTACTCTTCTTTTGGAGATGGTGCCAATTTAGTCCCTCCTTTATCCAATACTTCTCTTTTCTTCTTCTTTACTTCCTCTCCTTTTCTTTCTTTCTCTCTTTTTTTTTTTTATATATATGCATACTTTGTTTCTTTTTCTCTTTCTTTTGTTTCACTTTTCTTCTTTCTTTTATATATTTCAATTTGACATTCGCCATGGATTTCCAAGCTTTTACCATCTCCCCCAAACTTAGGTTTTAGCCTAAGTTGCACGTTTTTCAATGCACACATGGAGGTTAGGGCCAAAAAGAGGGTTGGTGCCTTAGCACACAAGAATTGGCTCGGGTTTCAATTTAGTGACTGCCAAATGAAAGGTTAAGGCTCAGAGGGGCTAACTGGGGTGAATATGTACAGGTAGGCCATTTAGGATAGTAGCGGTCCAAGGAAAAGCCTAAAATCATGTTTCAAGCCAAGTTCACCTAGGATTTCGTCTCAAAGTACACTAAAGGCAAGCTTTAAACTCTCAATTCACCCACACAATTTATTGAACAAAATGCCTCACCACACAAGCAAGTGATTTCTCAAGTACATTTTTCAGACACACAAGACGGACATTTACTCGCAAAGCATGCAATGGTCCAATTGGACCACGCCAGCAACTCAATAAGCCAACACAAGAACTTCACAGTCTACAACTCTAGCTATATCAATCAGAACATAAACTCACTTGTCATTTGCCATGAAAATGAAGAAACATAAGACGGTATCACATGAATCACTAATGCATTTCAAAAGGAGTTCAATGTACATGCTTTGTTCAAAGAGAACCTCCGGAAAGAACCAAGTGAAGAAAACCGGAGGCTTATTTAAAAAGAAAATAACTAAAGCATCTTTGGAACATAACTAAAAATAAAGCTAGACTAGCAACATAAAGTGTATGTACACCAAAAGTGGTTCGAATGTATACATGGATAGCATATAACACACAAGTGCAACCCAATCCAAAATACACATATACATTCGAACCCCTCCCCCAACTAAAAACTCTAGCATCGTCCCGCATGCTAAGTAGACAAATGAAAGACAAAAAGGGGGGGTAACAAAAGGGACTCCCTGGTGGTGCTCAAGCAAGACCTTTGCCTTTGCCTCCAATATGAGCAAGTGGAGGCTCGGCATCGGTCTGCACACCCTGTGCCTGTCGCTGGAGAGCCTCCTCGAGAGACAAATGAGTGGCTAACTCCAACTGTGTATCCTCGGGCATGCTAGTAAGGTCATCCAAGGGTAGATCATCCTCAGTAACATCATCTTCATCACAATCGAACTGCATAGCCTCTGTGGCTGCAATATCCTCTACCAATTCTTCGGCGTCCTTCACCCGAGCTTTCTGTGAAGGCTTACGAGGAGCCTTGGAGCTGGAGGGTCCTGGTAAGTCAACTGTGGTAGGACGGGGAGCCTTCAAAGGTGGAACCCGAGGGGTAGTAGACTGGACTGTCGGAGCAGCTGGTTGGACTGATGTAGGAGCAATGGTAGCACGAGTCCCAGTAGGAGGCCTAGTGGTCCGGATCTCAGAAGGTGAGGCACGCCTCAATGGTGTATCGGAGCCTTTAGGCAGGTGAGAACCCCTGTCCAACTTCTTTTCCAGTGCATGGTGGGAACGAGTCATCTCTGTCATGACAAGTTTCATGTCAGCTATCTCCTTCTGTGTCCTCTCAAGAGCTACGGTATGTAGTTGAAGAGCATCAGTGTTGCGCTCAATAGCCAACGTATGAGCTTGCATCGCCTGAAGTAAAGCCGAAAACTGTTCCGGAGTAGCTGCCGGAGGTGGAGGAGGAGGTGGAGGCTGGACCTGTGGCAAGTTGGAGATAAGGGTCCGGATCTCATCCAACTTGGCATCAAGGTCTCGTGCTGCTCGAGGCATCTCCTCGGGTGTAAAGTCAGCATCAGTGCCCCCAGGTGCAGTGGGGCTGTCCTCAGAATGCGGAGGGTCTGCCTCCGAAGTGGAAGGTGGATCAGTAGCAGAAAGGGTAGGCTTACCTGAAGGTGATGGAGGAGTTTCTTTGATGGCATACCAGTTGAATGGGGATATCGGGTTTGACTTGACATCATAACCCCATTCGCTACAACCGTGATGAGTCAAGAATGCGGTCAATGTCTGTGGGAATGACAAGTTATCTTTCTCTGAGTGTGCTACTTCCACCAGTTGCTTGACCATTTCAGCTCCCAAATTGACTTTAATTCCAGACATCAAACATCCTATCATGACTGCCCTCCTCAATGTAAGCTTATTGTCTTGACTTGTTGGCCGCACTCTGGAGATAATGATGTAATGCCATCCTTTGGCTTCAAAGTTCAAATCAGCCATGCAAATCTGCACCCCCAGTTTCTTCCAATGTGCATCCTTCTTTCTCCCAATGATCGGTACCAACCAGGCCCTTTGTTCTTTTTCAGTCATTGCCAACTTCGCCATGTGCTGCCTCGGCGAAAAGTTCTTTCCAAGCTTCAGAAATTTCATCCACGCCCCCGAAGATGCATCAATATATTTCTCCCGGCAGTACACTTTCATGTTGTTCTGGGGATTTGTAGCTAAGTTCGCATAGAACTCTGCAACCATAGATTCATTTGCCTGGCCCATTGGTGCTCCAAGTGCTTTGTGCCACCCCGTTGCCATGTATTTTGCATAAATGTCGGGGTTCCTCCTTTGCACATCCTTCATTCCTATGACCCGTTCCGGATTCACCCGCCTGTGTTGAAATGACTTGTAGTATAACCTACAAGCTGCTTTTGTTCTGAACAGTCTTGGCCACTCTTCTGGTAGATCATCATCATCAGATTCAGATGCTTGAGTTTGATGGTGTGTCGCCTCTCTATTGCTTTCATTGTCATCCTCCCCCTCCTCGTCATTCGACTCAGACTCTATGGATACTTGTGGTTGAGCTCTTGATGATGAAGCTTCTTGTTTCTTCTTCTTTCTCAGTTCCACCCTTGCTTTGGTTGAGAGATTAGCTAAGGGGACATCATCATTTACATCCTCATCGGAGTGGGGAGGTGACGCTTGAAGTTTTCTTTTCCCAGCTCTTGTCATTGTGCCTGAAACATCCGCATTTGCAAGTTAGAAGTGTACAATTGCATTACCCTATGAATTTAAAAGGAGAGAACGAAGCAGTGAGGTGACAGAGGGGGAGGCGGTCCGCCCTCAAAAGGAGGCGGTCCGCCTCATAGAGGAAGCCGAGAGTAGCACAGCAAAGAGGCGGCCGCCCTCAGACAGAGGCGGTCCGCCTCACACAAAACACTGCAGCTTACTTAGACAGTGGCGGCCGCCTAAGGAAGAGGCGGTCCGCCTCGGGTATTGGCCAAAAAATTTTTCAAGCCATTTCATGGAGGTAATTCATGGGGCTCAAGTTCATCCGCTTAGACATGACCCAAACACCTCAAAATTCATGGGGAAATTATCAAGGGTTCAATTGCATCCAAATTCCCAATTTTATTCTATGAACCCTAGCTTTATCAATTCATCTACTTCAATTATGTAGTATTTAAGCACAAGTAACACTAAAGTGATCTACTTTTAACTACTCCTAATCCTAAATCATGTTTCTACAAAGTTGGAGAAGATTAAAGCAAAAGAAAATAAAATAAAGATAAAAATTCAACACATACCCGAAATTAAAGTGAGTTGAATATGAAAAGTGATTGTGGAATGATTTGTGTGTGATGTAGATGGATGATAATGATTTTTTATGCAATGGGGGATGATTTTCGGCCAAAGGGTGCTTTTCTTTTGTTAAAATCTTGAAAGAATGCAAAATGGGAACAATTCTTGGGTATTAACCCTTGTGGCCGACGGGTTGAGTTTTTATTGGGCCAGGCGGGCCGCCTGCTGGGCCAGGCGGGCCGCCTCATGGCCAGGCGGTCCGCCTAGCTTTTTTTCTCTTTCTTCTCTCAGTTTTTCGCCTTGAATCTTACCTGGGCGGTCCTCCTTACAAATTAGGAGGTCCGCCTAGCCTTGTACCGAGACATTCTTAGCTTCCTTCCACACTTTCCGCTCTCGAACTCACCAACTCTCGAGCCCCTGCACAAATAACAACTAATTACACTAAAAGCATGGGTTGCCTCCCAAGAAGCGCCTAATTTAACGTCGCGGCACGACGGTTTTTTTGCTTTTCCTTTCAAGGTTCATCAAGGTAGATGCACGCCACTTCACCAACCTCGGCGTCGCATCCCAAATAGTGCTTCACTCTATGCCCATTAACCCGGAAAGTTCTTCCGCCCTCTCTTGATTGCAAATCGACGGAACCATAAGGGGTAACTCCTACCACCTTAAAAGGCCCCTTCCATTTTGACTTGAGCTTGCCCGGGAATAACTTCAACCGGGTGTCGAACAACAACACGACATCTCCTTCTTTGAATGTCCGGTTCCAAATCCTAGAATCATGGAGCATTTTCATTTTCTCCTTGTAGATCAGTGCATTCTCATAGGCTAGGAACCGGAATTCATCAAGCTCGTGCAAATTTGAGATTCTTGCATTGGCGGCATCATTCCAATCCATGTTCAATTTCTTCAATGCCCATAGGGCTTTGTGTTCAAGTTACACCGGTAGATGACAAGCTTTTCCGAACACCAACTTGAATGGAGACATCCCAATTGGGGTTTTGTATGCGGTTCGGTAAGCCCATAGAGCTTCATCAAGCTTCCTTGCCCAATCGGTTCTATTTGCATTAACCGTCTTGGCAAGAATATTCTTTACTTCCCGGTTTGAAACCTCGACTTGGCCACTTGTTTGGGGGTGATAGGGAGTTGCAACCTTGTGTTTCACTCCATATTTTTGAAGGAGGTTTGAGAAGGCACGGTTGCAAAAGTGACTCCCACCGTCACTAATGATTGCCCTTGGAGTCCCAAATCTTGTAAAGATGTTCTTTTTCAAGAAATTCAATACACTCTTGGCTTCATTGTTGGGGAGCGCAACCGCTTCCACCCACTTGGACACATAATCAACCGCCACCAAGATGTATTTGTTACCATAAGAGCTCACAAAGGGTCCCATGAAGTCAATCCCCCATACATCAAACAACTCAACTTCTACAATGGGATTCATTGGCATTTCATGCTTTCTCGAAATTCCTCCCATCCGTTGGCATTGATCACAATTCTTGACCCAAGCATGGGCATCCTTGTGCAAGGTTGGCCAAAAGAAGCCACATTGTAGCACCTTAGCCGCCGTCCTAACTCCACCATGATGTCCGCCGTAAGGCGAAGAATGACACCCATTCATAATGGCCTCTTGCTCGGACTCGGCAACACACCGTCGGATGATTCCATCAACACATACCCTAAAGAGATAGGGCTCATCCCAATAATAGAACCTTGCATCTTTTGCCAACTTCTTCTTTTGATAAAATGTGAAGTCTTCGGGGTAGACTCCCCCAACTATGAAATTGGCTAAGTCGCCATACCAAGGGATTGGTTCCCAAGACACGGCCAAGATCCTTTCATCCGGAAATGTATCATTTATCTCCACTTCTTCCTTCAGGCGACCTTCTTCCTCTAACCGTGACAAATGATCCGCAACTTGGTTCTCGGTCCCCTTTCTATCTATCACCTCAATGTCAAACTCTTGAAGAAGTAACACCCAACGAATGAGTCTTGCCTTGGAATCCTTCTTTGCCATTAAGTACCGGATAGCGGAGTGGTCGGTATGGACAATTGTTTTCGACCCCACTAAGTATGCCCGGAATTTTTCAAAGGCAAACACTATTGCTAGAAGCTCTTTCTCCGTCACCGTGTAATTCATTTGAGCTCCATTCATTGTTTTACTTGCGTAGTAGATAGGATGAAACATCTTCTCCACTCTTTGACCTAGCATGGCTCCCAAAGCCACATCACTAGCGTCACACATGAGCTCAAATGGAAGCTCCCAATTAGGACTCACGATTACCGGTGCGGTTGTCAACCTCTTCTTCACTTCTTCAAAAGCCTCTAAGCAAGCTTTGTCAAACACGAATTTGGCATCCTTCTCCAAAAGTTTGCACATAGGATTCACAACTTTGGAGAAGTCCTTGATAAAGCGGCGATAAAATCCCGCATGCCCCAAGAAACTTCGGACACCCTTCACGGTCATTGGAGGTGGGAGTTTGGAAATCACCTCAATTTTCGCTTGATCTACTTCGATGCCTCTTTTAGAAACTTTGTGTCCCAACACTATACCTTCTTGCACTAAGAAATGACATTTCTCCCAATTGAGCACAAGCCTTGTTTCTTCGCATCTCTCTAGCACCCTTTCCAAGTTTGACAAGCAATCATCGAATGAATCTCCAACTACCGAGAAGTCATCCATGAAAACCTCAAGAAAATTCTCCACCATATCATGAAAAAGAGCTAGCATGCACCTTTGGAATGTGGCGGGGGCATTACAAAGACCAAACGGCATTTTGCGGAATGCAAAGGTGCCACAGGGACAAGTGAAAGTGGTCTTGTCTTGATCCTCGGCCTCAATGGATATTTGGTTATAGCCGGAGTACCCATCCAAGAAACAATAGTAAGCACGACCCGCCAACCGATCAAGCATTTGATCAATGAATGGCAAGGGGAAATGGTCCTTCCTTGTAGCGGTGTTGAGCTTTCGATAATCCATACACACTCTCCACCCGGTTACGGGTCTAGTTGCAATGGACTCACCCTTGTCATTTAGAATCACCGTCATACCCCCCTTCTTGGGCACACATTGCACGGGTGACACCCACTTGCTATCGGACAATGGAACTATCACACCCGCATCTAGCCATTTGATGATTTCTTTCTTCACTACCTCTTGCATAGGAGGATTCAATCTCCTTTGGTGTTCTACACTTGGCCGACACCCTTCTTCAAGCAAGATTTTATGAGTGCATACCCCCGGATCAATGCCCCTTATATCCGCCAAGGTCCATCCTATAGCCTTAATCCTCCTCTTCACTACTTCAACAAGTTGGGATTCTTGAGTTTTGGTCAAATGAGATGAGATGATTATGGGTAGAGTGGAGTTGGGACCAAGGAAGGTGTATCTCAAATGGGATGGCAAGACTTTCAATTCAAGTTTCGGTGGTTCTTCGATGGATGGTTTTGTTGGTGGTGTTTCTCGGTTCTCAAGGTCTAGGGATAGCTTTTTAGGTACATAGGGTTTTGATCCAAGGCCTTCCAATGCCTTCACTACCTCCGCTACACTCTCTTTATTTTCTACATCCATGTTCCATATCACCGCCGCCAACGTGTCTTCTTGACTAGCTAAGACACTCTCCTTTTCTACTAGGGCATCAACCACAACATCAACATAAGAACAAGTCGCGTCATTATCCATTGGTTGTTTCAAGGCCTTGCAAATATGAAAAACGGCCTTCTCTCCATTGAACCTAAAAGTAAGTTCACCTCTCTCCACATCGCAAAGAGCTCTCCCGGTTGCCAAGAATGGTCTCCCAAGAATGATGGGTACTTCAAAATCCACGGGGCAATCAAGAATCACAAAATCCGCCGGGAAGACGAATTTGTCCACCTTCACCAACACATTGTCAATAATTCCAATCGGACTCTTCATTGAGCGATCGGCCATTTGTAAGTTCACGGTTGTTGGTCTAGGTGCCTTGGTGTCCAATGTTTTATACACCGCATATGGCATTAAGTTGATACTTGCAGCTAGGTCACACAAAGCTTTTTCAAAGTGTCTTCCACCAATTGTGCATGGAATGGTAAAAGCCCCGGGATCTTCCATCTTTGGAGCTATATGTTTTGACACAATTGCACTCACTTGATGCGTCACCTTGATTGTCTCGAAATCTCCATACATCTTCTTGGTCACCAAATCTTTCATGAATTTAGCAATGTTGGGCATTTGTCCCAATGCATCAACCAATGGAATATTGATTGAAGTGCTTGCAATTTTCTCCCATATCTTTTTGGCATGTGTGATTTCTCTTTGTTTGTTATTCTTTTGTGGGAATGGAAGGGGAATTTTTGGAAAGGAGCTTGGAATGGAAAGGCTTTCTTTGGGTGGTGGAGTTTTCTTTGGTTTAGCTTTTTGGGTAGTGGTGTTTTGGGGTGTAGGCTTGGGAATTTCTTGAACATCATCATCATTATCTTGTACAAACACCTCACCTTGCCCTTCTTCTTCTTGCAACACTTCATCCCCAATAGCATCATTAGAATGTTCCTCGGCACCCTCATCATTGCCTTGCATGTTCCACCTTTCATTATCATCATTCTTGGCCTTTTGATAATCATATTCATTGCCGCTTCGAGTCTTTATTGCCATGACTTGATCTTTTCCGCTCTTCTTGGGATTTACTACTGTGTCACTTGGTAGCGTACCATGCGGCCTTTGGTTGACTTGGTGAGCCAATTGACTCATTCGTGATTCAAGCTCCTTGATTGATGTTGTATGGGATGTTATGGTTTCCTTTATGCCTTGTTGATTTTGAAGCATTTGACTCATCATTTCTTCCAATTTTGTGGTAGTCTTTGCTTCTTGATCATTTTGCTTAGACGGAGGTCTTGGAGCATATTGTTGAGAAGAACCGGCTCCTCTCCCCTCTTGGTTGTTACTCCAACTACCTCTTCCTTGACTTGGCCTCCATTGCCCTTGTTGTTGATAGGCTTGTTGATATGGTTGTTGGTAGGGTTGTTGATAAGGTCTTTGATAACCACCTTGATCATACCCTCTTTGCCCTTGGTAATTGCTCACATAATTTACCTCTTCTCCTTCTTGCATTTGATAGCATTGTTCCGGATAGTATCCTTCTTGCCCATGTTGGAGAAGGGTCATAGGAACACCTCCGGGAGTAACATAACCCATTGGGGCCACTTGATGCCCGGCATTTGTAGTGTGGATATTTTCCACCTTGTGCACTCTCTTTTCATTGGCCTCCCTATCGGCCTTTGAGTTCTTGTTCATAAGGTCCACCGACGTCAATATTCTTGCCATCTTCTCATCTTGGGCTTCAAGTCTTTCTAGCATCATTGGACTAATCCCAACTTCTCTTCCCGGGTTCTTAGCTCTTGATTGCCATTCTTGAGAGCGCTTGGTCACCTTGTCTAGGATATCTTTTACTTCTTCGTACCTCTTGTCCATGGTGACACCATCACACAAGGTGTCCAAGGCGGATTGGTTCATCTTGTTCAAACCTTGGTAGAAGCTTTGCAACAACATGTTCCCATTGAAACCATGATTGGGACACCGGAGCAACCCATCTTGGAAAGCCTCCCAAGCCTCGGTCAAAGAGTCGGATGCCTCTTGTTCAAACATGTAGATTTTATCTCTCAACGCCGCTTGCTTCCCTTTTGGTGAAAACTTCCCAAGGAATTGTTTTACCAACTCTTGCCAAGTGAAGATGGAATTTCTCGGCAACTTGTTCAACCACTCTTTAGCTTTTCCGGTGAGAGAGTAAGGGAACACTCTCAACCTCAATGATTCTTCCGACACTCTTGCCGACTTGTAGAGGTTACAAGTTTGCACAAAATTCCTCAAGTGATCATTTGCATCTTCATTCTTACTACCACCAAAGCACCCATGTTGTTCAAGACCTTGAAGAATTACATTTGGGATGCTAAAGCTAGCATTGCCATGAATAGGGGGAGGAACTATGGCACTTGCAAAACAATTCATATCAATTTCTTCCTCAACCTCCTCCTCATCTTTATAGTCTCTCATCTCTTGTTGATAGTTCCGAGCACCTCTAGCATACTCTTGTTGATAGTCTCGAGCATCTCTACCATATTCTTGGTTCCGGTTGACATTGCGAGCATTAACTCTATTGGCATTGCCCCCTCGGTTGACATTTGCTCTACCTTCATGGTTTACACCTCGACCCCCTTGGTTCACACCTCGGCCGCCTCGGTTTGCATTGTTGCCACCCCGATTAGCATTACCCGCAACACCTTCATTTCCTCCAAGATTTTCTTCTTCATTTGCTTGGACTCCCGCATTTGCTTGGCCAAAAGGGTTGTCATCATGAGGGTTCGCATTCTCCACTTGAGGGTCATTAGCTTCCTCTTGTATCTCGTCTTCATCCACTTGTTCAACATGGAATGGATAGCCCTCTTGGTTGAGTTCTACATGGAACTCTTCATCATATTGCTCTTCATAACCTTGAGGATCCCCATGTTGTTGATTGTAATAATGGTTGTAATTGGGGTTCCGCAAGTTCCGATTAGGATTTCTCCGATAAGCCATGTTTTACCTACACAAGGGAAAACCAAAACCAAAAGTAAAATGCTAGGACTAGCGAACTAAACAACTTTGATTAACTAATGCAACTCAATATTAAAACCGTAGTTCCCCGGCAACGGCGCCAAAATTTGATCCACGCTCAATCTTACACCACTAATGGTGAAGGGCGATCGTCAAAGTATAATACCCGATGTGAGTCGGGGTCGAATTCCCAAGGGAACTAGCACGTTAAGTGAGAGAGTTGTAAATAGATATTCAAATGAGGTTTAGTGTTGAGTCCTAGAAGTATGATTTGTTTTAAGGAAACTATGATTAATTCTAAGTGTAAGCAATTAAGCGAGTAAGATGTTCGATATTACTAGACTAGGGGTGCAACCAACTAATAGTGATTTCTAACTAACGGGTGTCTTTCCTTCACTTTCCCAACACAAGTATAATTATGGTCGAGCATTCCAATCGTCATCTCTAGAATCCTTCCGGCCTAAGAGAGATCTTTTGCAACCCGCTCGTCAAAGCCTTAGTTGAATGCTTAAAACACTACTCAATGACCCGAGGAAAGGAGACCTCTTCCGAGCGTAACTCCTTTTAGATGAGTTAGTCTATATGAATAGCCTATCAACTCAAATCCTCGCCAACTCCACTAATCTACACTAGTTAATCTCTTCCGAGTCTTTAACTAGCAATGTAGACAAGAAATCCCAAATATCATGGATTTTGGAATTTTGATGTTATTGTAATGGGGAGTTGGATAATTGTTACTTGTGTTATAGTTAGTGAAATAGAACAACACCCATTAATTTTCTATCACAATAGCATAATTACACCCCTAGTTATGAGTTTAGCTACTCATAACTAGGGTTTGAATCCTAGTAATAAAGATGTAATGAAAAGATGAAATCATGTTGGACATAAGTTTGAATTTATATATGGAATCAAGATTCAAAGTTACAAGATTAGAAGCTTACAAATGATGTTAAACCTCTACTTGGCTCTCAAAATCGCCCCAAAAACATAGACTAAATTGTAATGTAAGTTCCCTTTGTTAAACCCCAGCTTTTGCTATTTATACAAGCTGAGAAAACGCAGTTACAGTGACTGAGGCGGAGCGCCTCAAGGAGTAGGCGGAGCGCCTCTTTCTGGGCTTCTTCAGGTCCTTGTTGAGGCGCCCGCCTCATGATTTAGGCGGAGCGCCTCCTGCATTGCTGCCCTCTGTATTTTTCCAGGCGGAGCGCCTCACATTTCAGGCGGAGCGCCTCATGCATTGCTGCCCTCTGTATTTTTTCAAGGCGGAGCGCCTCACATCTTAGGCGGGGTGCCTGAGGAAAACTTGCTCTCTGTATTTTGTTAGGCGCTCCGCCTCAATTTCTAGGCGGAGCGCCTCATGCTGTGACTCAAGATCTTCATATTTTGGCTTCAATTCTTGCTTTGAACTTCAATCTTCAACCATTTCTCGGACACACTCATCAAAACCTGAAACTAAGCAATTACGGCATTAATCAACACTTGTTATTGTTTTTGGATTCAAGAACAAAAGCTTAAAGTAGTATTTAAGTTGGTAAAATACCAACTTATCATTCGGGCGTCCTCCCCGCTTGACCCCGAATCCTGTAGTTGCTATTGTTTTGGCCCAACCGGGGCGACTCCACTTTTTAGTGCAACTGAGTAGCATTCTCTTGCTACTCGCTGCTCCCCTTTGATCGATCTAACCCCCCAAGGCGTTGGGAATTTGATCACTTGATGTAAGGTGGAAGGAACAGCTTCCATGGAGTGGATCCATGGCCTTCCGAGGATCACATTGTAGGCTAGGTCCTCGGGCATAACTTGAAACAGTGTCTCCTTGGTAACCCCTTCGGCGAATGTTTTGAGTGTGATCTCACCCAAAGTCTTCTCCGTGGAGTTATTGAAGCCAGCTAACACCGTTGACTTGGGAACAACTTCACCCTTCAACCACATCTTCTTAACGGCCCCGTAGCTAATTATGTTAACTGAACTACTGGGGTCGATCAAGACTCTTTTGATATCGGAGTCATTGATCCTCAACATGATGACTAGTGCGTCGTGGTGGGGGAACATCATCCCATCACAATCATCGTCATCAAAGACAATATCTTTGCCCGAGCCTCCAACTCGAGTCCTTTTCTCCATGGTGATGGAGAGCTTAGCGAACTTTTTGGCAGCGGCGAAGTTCACGCCGTTCACTTCGGATCCCCCAGTGATGACGTTGACTACTCTTTCAGGGGGTGGAGCTCGAGGGGGTTGTCCGTCACCTCGATTCTTGGAGAAATTCTTCTTTCCCTTATCGGTGAGGAAATCTGCCAAGACTCCTTTCTTCAGTAAGTGGGCCACCTCGAGGCGTAAAGCTTTGCAGTCCTCGGTTCTGTGGCCGTAATCGGCATGAAACTCGCAATGCAGATTCTGATCCCTTTTGTCCGCCGGGGTTCTCATATCTTTGGGAATTCTTACCCCGGCTGTCCCCTTAACGACGTCGACCAGCTCCGAGGTCGATATGTTGAAATTATAATCTTGGATCCGGGGAAGATCCTTTCTTGGGACCAAAGCGGAGCTCGAGGGATTTCTTTGGTTCATATTGGTTTGAACCTTCCCTCCAAGCCTTTGGCTTATATGAGATGTTGGGTATGAGTTACCGGGGTTGTTCCCCAACCTTTGAGTAATATGTTGCCTCGGCGAAGTATAAGGTTCATACCTCTCTTTCGAATTATTTCGTGGCGCCTCGGCGCGATTTGAAATATCTCCTCGGTTTTGATAACCTCGGTTTTTGAACTCCGCCTCCTCCAGTCTGATTTTGGAGTAAGATCTTCTATGCAGATCCTCCCACGTCAGGACCTGATACTGTTGCAACTCTTTTTGCAATTCAGCTGCAGCACTTGAATTGCGACTGTTGATAGCTTTTTCGAAGGCCATGATAGCCAAGGTATCATCCATTCGAGGCAACTCCATATGTTCAGCATGAAATCGCTCGAGGAACTCTTTAAGTGGCTCACCGGCGCGCTGTTTTACTTCACATATATCCTCCTTCCTCTGGAGGATCTTTTGCGCGCCGGTGTGAGCCTTGACAAAGGCGCTGGATAGTTCTTTGAACGAGGAGATTGACCCCGCTGGTAAGCATAAGTACCACCGAAGGGCACCTTTTTCCAATGAACTACCAAACTTCTTTAAGAACATCGACTCGAGCTGTGTGGACGTCAAGTCGTTGCTCTTTACCATGGACATGTATTCCCTAATATGCTCCTTGGGATCAGTTGTCTCATCATACTTTTTAAGGAATGTGAGTTTGAAACCCACAGGAGTTGGAGCGGGAGCAGCTTCGGGCTTATAGGGCTGCTCCCTATACTGCTCGATGTCGAGGTCATCTTCCTCCTTGCTTATCCCCGGTACACCTTCGAGACGCTTTTCCACGCGAGCCTCGATGCGCGCCTCGATTTCTCTACTCATCCTTTCAACGTCGACCGAGGACGTTGTCTCAGCCACGGTAGGAAACGTCCCGAAGTGTGGCGATGCAGTTGGGTTATTCCCCGAACCTCCAGATGTGGCTCCATTGTGAGGTCCCCCTGTTGTCGCGCCCAGAGGAACGAAAGGTGGGGTGCCTCCACCAGGAGCCGAAGGCTGAACGCTGTTCGGGGCTGCGCTGTTTCTTACTTCCAACGAAGCTCGAAACTCAGCGTTGATACTAGCCTGCTCATCTTGCTTACTTTGGAGAGCCCTCAGCGTGGTGACAACATACATTTGGAATTCTTCAGTTGTCATCGGAGTGAAAGATTGTTGGTTCGTCGGAACATCAACCTAATCGTTGTTACCGCTGTTTTTGTT
Organism: Petunia axillaris subsp. axillaris; assembly: GCA_029990575.1. Taxonomy (NCBI): domain Eukaryota; kingdom Viridiplantae; phylum Streptophyta; class Magnoliopsida; order Solanales; family Solanaceae; genus Petunia; species Petunia axillaris. The sequence continues at coordinate 26,471,699 of JARKNS010000003.1, forward strand.
ATCAGCCATAACGTTGGACCGCAAATTTCTCGGCAAAAAACGGATTTTGAACTTTGGAACAAAGCGTGATTGCTTATATCCCCACAGACGGCGCCAATTTGTATGGGCCTAAATCGTTTTTAGGTACACAAATCGAATTTGGATTCGAATATAAGCAAATCTTTGTATCAAAGCAGTAAATGATGCGCGAAATAGATAAAAAATGCGTAGAATAATTCGCTTTCAATATATGGATATTCAGTACAAATTTGGGCAGAGTTTTGGTATATATTTCTGGATCCCTATTACATGAAATGATCTGCTATTTATAGTTGTAAGCCTTTGCCCACGATCTCCACTATCAATTGCCATGTTGTCCCACGTTCTTGAGGTGTAGTGGCTGAGTTAGTGGGGTGAAGTAGTGGGCTGCAAAGCCGGACGAACCGAGGGGGATCCACCGAGGTGAGAGTTTACGACCTCGGTGGCTTGGCCCTGTTGCTTGACCGAGGCGATGGTTAACGAAGCTCAGCTCACGGCTCGCCTTCGGTAACGCATCTTCGGTTCCAAGGCTTCGGCGACTCGCTCAACTGCTTCGGCGATTGCTCAGTCGCATCGTGTTCGGTCGTTGAGATTTGCGTGACCGGGGCAAATCGCCGTGGGTCGATTTTTACCCAATACAATAATTTTTTGTTCAGAGGCTATTTGCCGACCATTCTTAGGACATGATAGCTCTGCACTGATAGTGGTGAATCTACCCTCTTGAAATTCTAGATCCGCCTCTGTTTGTAGCTTAAACTTTCTGATATAAAATCAATGTTATTTCCTATGATCATATAGCAACGCTTCTTACTCTTATCCATCTCGTTGGATATGCTTCCAACGTTGTTGCTTGCTCAGAATTTTCTGTTAAGAATGGTTCCATTATGAGTAACTGTTTCACCATATTTGTTTCCAACTAATAATAAACTCCTTAATTATATTTCACATTTGATATTATATATTTCAATCATCTATTTGTTCAACTTTGAAAATATTAGTTTTACAAACTCCTTAATTATATGCCACATCTTGGGGTAAAGCGTCTTGCCTGCAGAAAATACCCAATATAAGTACTTAAACCTTGATCATCATACGTAAGGAATTGAAAATTTCTCTCAAGTCATTTACCATGTAGTTGCACGAGAGAGAAATTTTAACTTGTACAAATTTCAAGAATGTAATTTCTCTCTATGATGATTAGTTATTCTTCTTTTTTAGGGTAACAAAAGTCTTAGTAACTGCCGAGATGACTGGATAATTATGGATTGTTGTCTGTTGATGGAGCAAATGTTACCTTGACAAGCTAAGGAAAATCAAGGATAAATGTAAATTTCCATATAACCATGTGACAAAAATTTATTTGTTTATGGTATCTAAATTATTAAGTAGAGGGATTTGCACATGAAATTGCTTTCTTTCAGCACAATGCATTAACTCTTGCTTTGGTGGAGAAAGAGTGCTAGTTTTATATATTGTTCAAAGACTTGTGCAAGTAGTTATTTTGTAATATTATTCTATCTTTTGCAATCGAGTTAATCTTGGCAAGGTGTTGGAGTGCTTTTTGAAGTTCTTTTTGCTATTAAGAGGATTGAAAAAGCTAAAGAAGACGATGCATCTCTATGCTTGTACGTACAAGTGGATGGTCTTAAGAGTGTAGCCCTCAACATGTGCATGTAAACAAGATGTAGAGGAATGTCGGTTTTGCAGTTATTGCAGTCAATGCAAGAAGGTGGTGGGCATATAAATGCACTAATTCTCGGAAAGAAAGATGAACTCACGATTGTCTGTAATATATTTGTTTGCAAATTGTCGAGGACTAAATTTTCTTTGCATTAGTGAAATGATCTGTTACCCCTTAATAACTACTTACACAATCCCAGGATGGTATGGTGTACCAGAAACAAGTTTTTGCGCCCAGTAGACGCTTCTGGCACCACCGTTCATGTTTTTGTCCCTCATTAGAAAACTTTTGTTAGTTTCTTAGGCCCAATTGCCAGGCTCCACCGGAGGAATTTGCGGACACGCACCAGAATTCAGTTCAAAAATTTCTGGCGATCGCCCGGACCCTGAGAAATTTTGGCATTGAAGTCTAGCAATTGAGCTAAAAATATTCATTAACTAATTGATTACTGGAATATGATGTTAAGGGAGTATAATATAAGATTGAAGTCACCTAAGGGATATTGGTTACTTGAATGAATTAGTTCAGAAAGTGATATGGAATTAGTTGAAAAGATGAACACTAAAACAAATTGGATGTGACTAACAACAAAAATTGTATCGAATTAACTTATAGATAATGATATGGAATTAGTAAAAGAAACTGATATGAAAGTAGTAAATGAAGAAGAATATAACACTAAATCAGTTTATCTAACAATACAGAATTGGCAAACAGAATGATATGTTGATGATCATTTACAGAATTCCTTATGCATCTTCCCTCTAAGCATGCTCTTGCTCGCTTGTAGATATAAAATCCCTCCGGCACATTGGGCACGTAGTCGCACCAGCCCTCACCCAGTTAAGGATGCACTGATGGTGAAATCTATGGTTGCACAAAGGAATAGCTCGTACAAGCTCTCCATTGGCAACACGGTCATGACATACGACACACTCATCAGCGCGTGCACGTTCCTCCTCTGATAGTATAATAGAGGGGAATGTGCTAACTAGGGCATCAGGATCAGGACGTGCAACTTCCAGAGCAACTAGTTGCACCTCTTGAGGAGGCGCATTTTGTGCCTCTGAGCAACGTACACAAAGATAAACAATAATAGCGACAAATACGATAACAACTACACCTAAACCTATAAATAATGGCCACAGCGGTGGTTTTGGCTCGGACCAGTATCTTGATTGCAGCCACTCTGCCTTGGTATGATATGCTAGTGCCAGAAGTAGAACCTACATAGTAAGCGATTATATTGCAAATAAGATTAACATAGTGAAATTATGAATTATAACCTAGCTAGCAAGAATGTTCGAGGGAAATGTAAATATGGGAAAAACATAGGGCACACTACAAAAAATTCTGCAAATAGCGGCGGTTTATATCATAGTTTAGCAGCAGTTTAACCGCCGCAAAAGTAATATTCCAGCAGATTCAAAAATGCTGGCCTAAGAAGGCGTACTTAAACTATTCAGCAGCCGGCAATTGTCTGCTTCAACGCAACCTAAGGCCATCCGTACAGAATGCCCTGGACCAGGTGATCACTTAGAGAGATGTCATCTCACATCGCGCAAGCAAGCCCACATATACAAGTGCAAGTCAGCTGAGATACGTAATTGCTATATTTGCTTATAAAGTGAAAATCATATCCCTAAATCACCGATGTGGTATAAAGTATCGCCTGTACACATACTACCATTTCGTAGGTACACTACAGATTATACATGATACACCAATTTCATATCTCTTTTATCCAAAAAATGAAAGGAAAAACTAGACTAGCCAGGTATTTTAGCACAAAAAAATCTTAAAAACTTGTTATCCAATTAATTTGTTGGCTTATTTGAACTTAAAAACTTGTTATCCAGCTAACTTGTTTGCTTATTTGAAACTTAATCATAATTTTGTAAAAAATTATAGACCAATGATTTTAAGCATTTGACTATGCTAAGGTTTCTGTTAGATTAGATAATTTCTTAATTTAATAAAATCTACATGTATGTTTATTAATTATATATTATGCATTACGTGCATTTAGGCCTGGGCATCAAGCGAGCCGAACCAAGCTTTATATCATATCGAGCTGAGCTCAACAAAGTTTTGCTAGAGTTTGACCGAATCCGAGCTGAGCTCGAGCCAAGGTTGAGGCGCCTTTTTTTTGTGGCGCCTTTTTTTTTGTGTGTCCATATTTAATAATATAAAATAAATAGTATTTAAATTTTTCTTTTGATCATAAGCGTAAATAAGAATAGAATTACTAGTTTATCAATTGTTAGTTATTGCATTAAAATATTAAAATCACGTAGAATTATACTCCCTCCGTCCCAATTTATGTGGCACCATTTCCTTTTTTGTTTGTCCCAAAATAAGTGGCACCTTTCCTTATTTGACAACTATTTAATGCATCATCTCTATTTTATCCTTGTTGGGCCCTACATATTTTTAAACCTACCAACAACTTTTTTATTACTCAAATTTTCTCTCTCTTACTTTTTCAAGGGTAAAATTGACATTTAACAAGGTCAACCTTTATTTTCTTAAACTCCGTGCCCGGTCAAATAGTGCCACATAAATTGGGACGGAGGGAGTAATTTATTTGGTAATTGAGTCTAGTAAATGAAAGTTATATGTTAAAGAAAAAGTTACACGATAATTCAAGCTAATCGAGTCGAGGCGAGCTTTGACCGAGCCAAGCTGAGCCGAGTCAAACTCTAAATGAGATCGAGCCGAGCCGAGCCGAGCTAAAAGGCAATCGAGCTGAGCCGGCTTAGCTCTATACCCAAGCCTACGCGCATTGAATAAACAACAAGAAATTTTGGTAAAAAAAGAGTTGCAACATATAATGAAAACTTAAGTCTCACCACGCGAAGGACATCCATGTAGTAGGTCATGCTAATAGTATATATACCTGCATAGAAATCATAGTCAATTAGTTTATTACTATGATAGAACTATAGAAGTACTTGTGTCACTAATATTAGTGAAAGCGACTAATAGATATGCAGTAAAATGCAGTCCAATTCAGAATTTAAAAGGTATTTTTGGACTGTGTGAAGACGCTCCCAAAATCAGTACGAGGTGAAAGTGGAATAGGCGCACACCGAAATTGACGAGACGCATCATTGTTTGATAATTGCTCAAACAATGCAGTATCTCTTTGCTAGCAGAGTTTAAATTGTCGTAAACTCATGTGATAATTTTGTAAAAAGGTAAGAGTTGGATGCGGTACTAATTAATAAGTTTTGTGAATGCAAAATGGGAATGCAAACTTTCAGAAGAAGACCAGCAAAGCATAATGGATGGTATTTTGATCCTCCTTGATTCTGCTTATTCTCAAAAGAAGATATTCAAGTGGCTCCAGGCTTCAGACAAAGGAAAATAGAATGGTACTGATGATACTGCTTCAGTGAATTAGTATCAATTAAATGTTGGTTTTCCAACCGTCTCAACTCGAAGGAGATATCCATGAAATGTATAGGAATGAAAGCTATTTTTCATTCTAGATAAGCTGTTAACTATGTAAGTTTTTTGGGGATGGCTGACTTACTTCACCACCCTTCCATGTAAAAAAAAAAAGGCCGCCTACACTACTAGTTGATCACTCTAAAAAAAAAAAAAATTGTGATTGTTCTGGTGTTTCCAAGTAGTAAACGAATCTTAGGCATTGGCGACAAAAGTTCGAAATGAATATTCTCAGAAACCTAAGTACTTTTTTTGAAGTTAAGTTTTATCAAGTTGTTTAAATCACTAATTAAAAGTAGAAGACAACTAAATAAGTTTTTCTGCTCAACTTCCGTCTAGGCAAATAAATGCAATCTACACTCAATTGGGATTGATGGAAAAGAACCCATCAAGAGAGTTTTAAAAAACTTGTAGTGACATTCCTTTTGTTTAGCAATGCCCTTCCCGATATTCAGTTCCTTTTGAGATGCATATTCAGAAAGTTATGATTTTATTTACATCACTAATATTACATTGTTGGTGTATGATTAAAATTGTGTTAGAATCCCTACACGACCAAGAGAAGCAAGAAAGAAATTATTAAAGCAATGATTTTACCATAGTTTTGGATTCACAGTTGCATGACTATTATACTGCTTTCTCAACTGTTTGTTGTATTGTTTCGTCTTTCTCCAGCTTTTACTTTAATTTGTGATTGTCCATCACTGATGGTTTTGTCGCTTTTTTTTTTTTTTAATTCTTTAACATGTATGCACATTTATCTGAATTGGCATAATTAGATGCTATATGGTCCTGTAAAGCTAATAATTGGTAGTGTGAATTGGAGTATTTGTTCGTTCACACTCAAGGTACAGATCAATCTTTGGTATTTACCAATTAATGTATTTTTCTTCCTGGAATTCACTTTGTGGTGATTGTTGTTAGCCTCTCCACCTGATGAAATATAGGCTACAACTATTTCTTTTTCCTAATGAAGTTTGTAATGATAAGTTTTCCTCATGTTTATCGCATTTTCCTTCTTATTCCAAAATGGATTGGAAAATTTACGTGATGCACTGTCTACATTATTCCCTTTGTTGAGATTATGCATAGATAGTACTCATTCTTATTCTCAACAGATTTATTTATCATGAAACTCTTTATATTGCTAACTACAGGGAAGAAAGAAAGGACATGTATTGTTCAATGCATGAAAATATTGATAGGGCATTTCATAGATATGTGAAAGGTATATAGAAGAAGCATTACTTTTTTTGTTATTGTTTCCAGCTTCTTTGTTACATATGGGCTCTAGCGAGGGCAACGGGGAATGGGGGATGTGTTAGTCGGATACTCGCTTAATATCTTACTGAATGGTTTTAGGTGTTTTACAGCCATTATAACAACAATGTAAAGGTAGGAAATGAAATATAGATCTTTTAAACAAAAATTGGAGGTTCCTATGATTTATTTTATTCCACTCAATAACTCGAATGTCAATTGAATCATGCAATGAAATGTAGTATCAAAACATTTTATGGATGGCCTTTCATCTCAGTGGTTTGGAAGGTATGCATAGATTATTTATTTATTTATATATTTATTTATTTATTTTTGTGATTCAGGTGTAGACCATGACTTTTTATTCTTAACTCCGGTATGTATTGATCTCACAAATTGTTTGAGCACCTCTTGGAGTCTGTATTGGTATAAGTGGAAAAAAAATAGGATTGAATGTAGTGAAGATATTGAACAATATTCACATGATTGATGCTACAGTACTTGGGATGGCATCCAATTATGTTTTTTCTTCTTTATTTTAGTACATGTTTTATTTTTAGTCTCAATTAAGTATTTAATGTTGAAAATTCAATTACGTAGCAGATAATTCATACAAAATAAAGCGGAGTATAAAAAATTTGAAGGTAAGATACATTAATAATATCGGTTATGTTCTACAATTTCTTCTCTTCTTTTCCACAATTTTTTTCCTTCTTTTGCTGAGAGAGTTTGCAGGAAGAAGTGCATGAGCTGCTTATGACTTTTGCAGAAGCTGGGCAGCTGTTATTTGTGAGACTAAATTGGTAAGACTCCATATTAGAAAATAGAAACCTTAGCTTCATTATGGGCAAAATGTTTGAAACTATAGCTGGCCACCAACCAAATTTCAGTGGCCTTCATGAATCCAAAGAAATGATCTCTCTTTGCGACTACCATGACCAATTCATTTTTGTAAAGATGAAACATCTATCTGTAAGTACAAGAATTGGTCTCCCAACATATTTATAAATTAAGTTCATTTTTTTCGCAAAATTAACCGTCTTTTCGTGCTTATTTTGTACATTTGGTGGTTTAAGTCTCAAAAGAAGAAACTAGAGATTAGTTTATCATTTTGTCTAGCTCACAAACTGAATTTATTGATGCATACTCTCATTATTTTACCTCCCAACTGGAATCCAAATTCTTATATTTTTGTTTCTTTTCTTTATGTCTAGGGTGATGATAAAATCTTCTCCTAAGGGACAAAATCTAGAGTACAATGACAGCTCTTAAAGATCAAGAAAATGAACTACTTTTGCTCAAAGCAAACGCAAAACAGAGAACTTTGAAATGTACATATGCAGCTAAATTTCTTGCATAAAGTATCAGTTTAAACATATCAAAGGCATTTCAATCGGTAAAGTTTTGTTTTACGAGGCATTTTCCTTATACCAGTTTTGCATATATTACTTACTTTAATTTGTTATGTTCATGAGCAGTTTACAACGACTCCTTTGTGCTACAATGGAATGTTCAGATTAACTAGGTTGTTATATCAACAGAAGATTCACAGTTGTTTCAACATTGAGGGTCACTTAATTAAGGATTTTGAAGTACTTATTGAATTGCTTGATTTCTACCAAAAATTGATGGTCTGAAGCATAGTCTCCCAAGTTGGGAGGAGGAGTGATTGAGTCAAACAAAAACAGTAAAATAGATGAATATACAGCACAAGAATTATTAAACAGTAAAATAGATAAATATACATCACAAGAATTATTAATAAGTAGAAATAGTAGCAGTAAGTTACCAAAAAAAAAAAGAAGAAGAAGAAGAAGAAGAAGAAGAAGAAGAAGAAGAAGAATACCTGTAAAAAAGAAGTAGGGAGAGAGAACAGAGCTTCAAAAGTAAGAAGAGCTTGATCTTCTTCTTCTTTTTATTCTGCTTTCCGGTAACTCCTCTTTTCTTCTTAATTACAAGGAGAAAAAAGAAAAATTGCAATAGGGGTGGCAATGGGGCAGGGCAGGGGAAAGGGTAAATGGGGCAGGGCAGGACAGGGCTTAAGTGAAATGGGGCGAGGCAGGGAAGGGCGGGTGAAAAAGGAAAAAAATTTAAAATTAGGCAGGGCAGGGCAGCTAGTCGTTTGCTTGACTTATGCTTATGAGGTCTCGGTATCATGTATGATGGCATATGATGAGGGAGGTGCTTTAGCAGTTTTCAGCTCACTTGAATGTCCTCGGTTGGATTTTTCTGCTGCTATTCAAAATGGAACTGATAAATGCCTGGTAGCTATGCATCAAGGCTGCAGGAGATACCAAGAAGACCGTATTATTTGTTATCCTCGAGTTATTTTTCCCATTTTAGGTAGTTTCAAATTCTACCCTCTTGCCTTATTCAGATTTCTCATTATTAAAAGAACATCGCATTTCCTTTTTATTATAGTTAACTGGGACCTGTTAGCAATATATCTATCTCAAACTACAAAGTTAGCGGCTACTTGGAGTGAATAGTTGCTATTTGCAACCTACTCATTTGGGATCCTCTTCCTTTGACCTCTTTAGACTCTGTCCAAATGTTGAATACATTCGACAACCAATATTTTTGTTGTAGGCTCAATGTGCTATCTCCCAGTCGTTTAACTTCAAAAAATGTACAATCTCATTTTTATGTTCACTTAGTAAATCTATGATCATAGTTATAACTTTTAAACCAAATTAAAAAGTAGAACATGTAAAAACATGATGAATATATATATATATATATATATACACAAGATGAAAGATACTTGTAATAGTTTTTTGAAAGTTGTTCTACATGATTTATGACTATGGATATATAGTTCTAAATTATAAACTTCAACAAGAGTTAATTAAGAGAAACTTCTGTCGAGTAATTGGAACGAAAAAAAGTTTGACAGAAACGAGTAATCTCAATTGCACTCAAAATTAAAAACAATGACTTTAAAGGTGATTTAAATGAGGCGGGACAGTCGGATCAAAACGGGGCAGGGTAGGGTGGGGTAAACGGGGCAGGGCAGGGCGGGGTAAAAACTGGAGACAACACAAAATGGGGCGGCGCGGAGCAGGGCAAACTTTTGGCAGGGGATGGGCTCAACCCGCCCCGCCCTGCCCCATTGCCACTCCTAAATTGCAATGAGAGAGCTGACATTGGTTTCAACTTTCTACCTGACTGGCTTCGACTTTGATATTTTTCGGCAACTTTCTACCTGACTTCTTAAGTTAGATGTGACTTCAAACAGTACATATAGGGTTTATATGAACTTTGCAAAAGTTGAAGTAGACTTGCTGTTGTGGTCAGTTTTTCATTAACAACTTTGCTAACCAAAAATAGTATAGGGTTTTGCTCTTTGTTCAACTTCACTAATACGTCTGTACTTTATCTTTCATTCTTTAATCTCTTTCTTTTCCACTACATAAATAACGAGTTTAAGTTGCATCAATGTGTAAATAAGTACAGTGATACTGGTCATGTATAAGTAATTATATACTCCCTCCGTTTCACAATGGATGACATGTTTCGGATTTTGAGAGTCAAACGAGTTTAACTTTGACCGTAATATTTTCATATGTCTTTTAAATATTTTGAATTATTAATTATTGTGACTTATATTTTTTATGTAGTTTCTAAATATATAAACGTCGTTCCAAAAAACATAAAGATTATATGTTTAAATTTATGGTTAAAATAAACTCGTTTGACTCTCGAAATCCGAAACATATCCTCCATTTTGAAATAGAGTGAGTATAAATTATGATGATGAATTTTACTGCCAATAATCTGATAAAATTAGTTACCTCACCTAACACCAAATTAATGAATGTTTTATATAACTAAATTATGACGTTTTATATGTTTACATATTACTGTTAACTTCGATATAAATACCTGGCGAGGGCAATAAATATTATGGGATACAAGTATATTAAATAGTATAGTTTTAGTGCGAGGGCATGTCGTCACTGGTGTATGTTTATTACAGTACTAATTAATTATGGGTGCTAAGTGGGAAGGGGTTGGACCACGTTAAAAGAGATACTGCTAGAAAAGTACTTAATTGATTTCGGAGATTCCTAAATTGGATGTGTGGTCCATTACCGTTAATACCTGTAGGACCTATCTAGATAACAACTTGTCCTTTATATATACGCAAGATAAAATTAAAAAAGACAGAAAATCCAATGCACTCTTGAGCTTGACAGGCAACAACGTCCTTTTCTGATCAATAAATAGATTTGTTTCTTTCTTCTTTTTTAGGTTGTGGTAGAAGAAAATTTCTATTCCGTATGAGATGCAAGTAGAATTAGTTGTAGGAAGGTCGTTACTACTTGACATGTGTCAGCAGTGAGACCCAAATTCTCTACTATTATCACGTTCTCCTTGTTGTCTTCACCTTCAAAATTAAACCCATATATCTGTCCTCCATGTTTCCCTATAACATTTCAAGTTAGTATGAATTTTAGTTATGCTTATCCAAGCATGGCCTTTTTCTGAAAGCTTACAAAATGTAATAAGTTTGACAAGGCCAACACTGCTTTGAAATATCCTTTTTTCGTATCAATAAAAATTGTAGGGGTTAATTCAGTAACATAGCCAGAATTTTCATTAAGAGTATTCAAACAATAAATTAAATACATACGAGATATTTTGTTAAGTCAAAAAACACTTATAGTATAACTAACATTATTTAAATCAAAACTAAAATTATATATCATGATTCTATTGAATGAAAATGAAGTATTGATTATCAACCTTCCTATAAAAGATTAAAAATTGAGCACATTCGGTAATTAAGAATGAAATCACCTAATTTTGGCATAAAATATTAAATTGCATAAAATATGTGTGCTAATTATCATATGATTTTTGTTAGATTTTATCCTTTGTTTAGCCATTTTTATTAATTAATCAAGCAGAAGATACCAAAAAAGATAAAAAGAAAATATTTTGAGTAATGTTTCTTTAAATTATGTAATTTACTTATTGTGATTCTATATTTAGTTACTTAATTAATTAGGCTTTAGTTTAGTGTTGAAATTGATGAAATGTTCAGATGGGCTAAATTTGAAAGGAATTGGCTATTAGCATCAAATTGAACTAAATCAGACCATGTCCACCCGCTAGACCCGACTCGACCCCTTTGGTATAAAAAGCAAAATTTGCTATTTTGGTTCTTTTTCCCCTAAAATTACAGAACAACAAAACAATGCCAAAATTTTTCACTAGGCCGGAAACCGCCGCTAACCCGCCGTCCTCCGCCACCGTCCACTACCGGCGGTCAAGATATGAAATTGTTAAGTGTTAGCTCACGCTAAATAACAACTGTTTGTATGCTTTGAAGCAAGGATATCTTTTCTATGACTTGTTTAGAGATCAACCATGTGTTCACATGAGATATGCCAATATGTGAAAACTTGTGTAAAGTAGATAAAATTTAAAGGAACAGCGAAGTAGGAATTTAAAGCAAACAAAAATTCATATATGGAGGCAGTTAATCCTGAACCTGTTTTAAAAAGGGACATTTGTGTAAACTGTTGCAAAATAGGAACAACAGTGCAAAAATAAAAAAAAGGGACACTTTCAAAATAAGGAAATATCCCGTGAAATACAAGATTTGCAAATATAACTCATTCTTTAAGCTGCTCTTTAAAATCAGTTCCACAGTCGTTTAATAGAGATAAGGCCACCCTTTAAAGAATAAATAGTTCGTTTAGCTATTGGGCTCATTTCGAGAAAGGAATACAAGCAGTAACATTACCTTTGAGATTTATCAAATAATAATTGCTTTAAGTAATAATTTATAATCTTAGAAGTCAAGAAATAATAATCTTAAGTGAGTAAAAAACTCAATCAACGCTTAAATTGTCTTAACAAAATTAATGTCAGATGTTTACACGAAGACTCACTTATATTGGAGATTCGAACCGACATGTCTGCGGATAATTTTCGATAGAGTTTACATCAATAAACAAGATATTTTTATCTAAATCAAAGTATAACAAAATAAATGGCATTAAACAACAAAAACAATTCACAAAGTCGGAATGCATCAATAAAGCAATTATGCTTGGCACAGGACTCGAGGGTACCTAACCCCTTCCTAAGAGTCAACCGAGATTCTTACCCGGAACTCTAACGCAGACCACTAAACGAGTTAAAGGTGTTCTAGGTGCACAACTTTGGTGCCTTGGCACACCTTTAACTTGTCAAGTGACGACTTCGAAACTCTTAGTAATTTGTATTTCTTGTAACACCAGTCACTGCTTGGAATAAACTTACCCACACCGGGTGTATGCACTTAACCATAGCAATTAATCATGGTAAAGTGATTTAATGAAGAGAGAATGTATATTAATTAATCATAGTTAAGTGATAATAGTGTATTTGTAAACAAATGGCGTGCAATCATTAGTTGGGTTTATACACCCGATATGAACAAGTATTTATCTCACTGCCTTTGAAAAAAAGAAGCGTGACAAGGAATACGAAAGTTCTTTTCCGAGCTTCTCTGTTAGAACTTTGCAGATCTTTTCAAGCTTTGATGTGGTTGTCCACAATAAAAACCTTTTTCTGTATTGTTGATTTGGATATAAGTTGTTAATTTTACATATTAAATTTGTTTATGTGACAGACTACTAGGGAAAGAGAAAGCGACGGGAATCTTTATATATCAGAACATACCTTAATTTGAAGCCTGCTCTATTTTGTTTTGAAGCAAACTAACTAGCACAAGAAGTGTGGGTTGCGAGGATCGAACGTGCGCCTCTCCACTCTTTTTGAACACTCTTGATGGCTGAACCAATTATCCTAATTTTTTAAGGGTGTTCAACCTTTATACCTTAACAAAATATAATATTCAACTTAAGTATAATTTTTCGATGAAGAATATTTGCCGGATCACCAATTTAGATTAAGCCATGGTGTAACCCTGCATCCATGGTGTTAAATAAATAAATTAATTAAACAACAGTTAGTATGAATTAATTTTGTGCATAAAACAAATACAGAGCAAGAAAATCTTTAATATTTCTTACAAAGAAACATATACTCTTTTTTATCTTACACCCACTAAATAGAATTTATTAAACTAATTTTTCAATTAAAAAAAAAAACACATAGTACACTGAACACTCAAAGAACAAGCGAAGTGGCTTATTTCTCTTAAACTTGTAATTGTAGTCAATGAGATCAGCTCAGACACAACATAGAAATTTTCCATATTACTCAACATCTAAAACTATGTCAAAATTTCTTAAATTTAACATTTAAGTAGTACTAATACAGAAGATTTGAGCAGAAAAGTGGTATGTTATCCCATATATAGGACTTTGAGGAAATGAAAGAGAAAAGAAAAACTCTCTTCATCCTATCTTTTGTGATGTTGTATGACTTGGTACGGAGTTTGAGGCAGAAATAAAACTTTTGAAATTTATTGTTACAAAAAAATCTTAAAAGTTTTTTGTAACTAAAAATTATATTATAAAAGAAATAGTTTCTACTTTTAAAAAGGTGAATTTTTTTGGGGGACAGATCCAAAAAAAATAGTACTCCACATCAGTTAAAGACAAACTGAGTGTTGGGGTGAAACCCTGTGACTCGTGAGGAAAAAGACAGGAAAGGAGAAGTGGGAACAGAAGGGAAGAGTCGGCTCCCACACAGCCACGTGTCACGTAGGGTTTGGCTTAATGTCCCCTCTTGTACAGCCATGTGCTTTTGTTAAGCCTCATTTGTTTGCGCTCAATGGAGGTCTAAATTTGAATGATTCAGACCTCATAGCATTAAGCGCGTTTGTTTTTATTAAGATTTAACCATTTAATGGCTCTTAATAGATCTGTATCATTCAGATGTTGAACAAAGTCTTAATATCATTAAGACGTTCATCATCACTCCACATATTACAACAACTAGTTATCACTGTACTACTACAATCGATAACCACCACCACCGCTGCCAACCACTACCTGCCACAACCAGTCCATCACCAAAACTAGCCACCACTACCTATCACCATTACCATATATAGCCATTAGTACCAATGATCTATACCACCACCACTGCCAACAACTAATTTCAACCATCTCCACAAAACACAATTGCTTCACTATCAAGCACCACCATCACTATTACCTACCACCGCCAATACTATTAGTCACTACCACCAACCACCTCTACCATCAAACCACCACTATCACACAACCACCACCAAAACTACAATTACCAACCGTCATTGCTACCAGACACCACAGCCATGCCACCACCAACCAAACCTTACTATCTAATAACTCGTGGATATAAATATTTATAAATTTTAATAAAGAAAAATTCCATTCAGATGTTGGAAAAACAAACGATCTTAACCATTTAGTGTTCAGTTCTTAATATCACAACTTAATATTCAGATGTGTATTCAATTTCAGACCTCTTAGTGTTAATAAAAACAAATGCCCCCTTAATCAGATATATATTCCCCTAAGATGTGGGTGTTTTATTTATTAAAAAATATATAACAAAGTGTAAGTCGTTTCGGTTTCCAGTGAACGACAAATATTTTCTTCTATAATTCTGCTGCACAGTTGAGGGACCAATGCTCTTTTAGCTAATTAATCTTGGCATTTACTTACTTTATAAACAAAAATTAATCCGCTCGAGTAATACACCAATCCCATTGAGTGGACCACAACTAACTTAGGCTTTATTCCATTTACTTATGTTATAGTTTCTCGTTATGGTTATAGTTAACGAGAAAGAGTTTTCCAGTTAAATTGCAATAACCCACGACTATAACACTTTGTTTGGATCATTGTTACCCATTGTATTGTATTGTTATTATGATTATAACGTTTGTTTTGGTTGTTACTTTAATTTCGTTGTATTGTATTGTTAAGTTCCGTTGTTACCTAACAATGAAAAGACCCACTTTTCGTTACAACCGATTTGGTGGTTTTGCATTGTTACGTTTTTACACTTTCCTATCATGTCCTTAATTATAACCTTATAATCTTATTTTACCCTCTACCCTATTTTCTTATTTAAATACACCCAAGTAGTTATTTTGACTCCATCTCCCCTCTTCTCAAAATACAGTACGTTCTCTGCCTCTCTTATTACTTTGTACATTCCGCGCCTCTCTTATACTTTATATGTTCTTTTTTTTTTTGATACAAAATATATGATAACACTTTTGTTATTTGTTCTCTTGTATCCATGAAGTTCATCATCAAAAGAACTAACATTTTATGCCTATATTTCCTTAATATTTCCGCATGTTTGAGCTTGTTTTGCACTCGTTTGATAGTTTATGAATGTGGTTTTACACTAATTTGATGTCGTGCGTGTGTAGGTTGTTATGCAGTGCAATTGGAGCTTTTAAGAGCATGATTGAGCAAGAAAAGATTGGATTTTGATTGAGGATTGGATCGAGCACACGAAGGTACGACACGAGCAAGCAAAAGAGCAAGGAACGAAGCAGATTGGCTGGGCGCCACAGGGGGTGCGCCGCGCCCAGCTTCTGGCGCGTTTGGCTGAGCGGCGCAGAGCCATAGCGTGCAAAGTTTGACGGGGTCTGCCTTGGGGCGCGCGTTCGGGGGCGCGGGGCGCCCGTTATAGCGCCCCTGGAGCGTTTTTGAACTTCCTATTTCGTCTAGGATTGGGTCTAACTTATTACTAGGTGTTTGTAAACTCTATAAATACTCTTTTACTTAGTTTTTCATGGGAGTTCAGACCTTTGGAGCAAGTTTTGGAGGAGAGGGGAGGAGCCCTAGATGTCTTCTACACAAGTTCTTTCTCTCTTTTTCTTATTCTTCTCTTTAATTCTATAGTTTGTTTGTTCTCGGGTTAGAGTAAATACATGAAGGTTGATGTTTGAAAGTTGATTTCTATATATTGATTTACCATTATGGATTGTTTATTCTTTCTTGATCATAATTGTTTGATTATTGAGGCCTGATAATTGAACACTATCTATGGTTTTTAGATCGAACTCGAAAGAGGGAATTTAATTACGCAATAAGAAAGAATAGAACTAGTTTGTGAACCCGGGCATCGGGGAACCAATTTGTGAGTAGGATAGACATATACTTGCTCGCCTAGTTTAACTCATTACAGAATTCGTTAATGCGTGCACGTGATTCAACCCATAGACATATAGGGATTGGAGTAGCCTGCATAGACCGTGAAGAATCGAAAGGTTTTCATGGGTACATTTAACCTGTAATTAGCAATCTAGGAAATCAAGAAGTAGAATCAACTGGAAAACTCAACTGGATTGTTCGTAACTCTGACCCGGGACCGTCATCTTTTATTGATAACAACGTAGAATTTGCTCTGTTACTTGATTTCAATTACTTGTTTTTATTACTGCATTTAGTTAGTAAATTCTCAACCATTGGAAAAAGGTCCCTGAATAGTTTTAGGAAATTGTTTGCTAGAATTCAGTCTGAATAGTCCTCGTGGGAACGATACTCTACTTATCACTTTATTACTTGTCGACCACGTATACTTGCGTGTGCGTTGGGAGCAACAAGTTTTTGGCGCCGTTGTCGGGGAACTAAATTGACTGTTTTCTTTTTGAACAATTTATTATTTTCTATTCAGGTTAAATTTTTTTAATTTTATTTTTAGTTTATTATTGTATTACTAGTTTACATGGCATCTTTTAATGAAAGTGGGTTGAATGATGGCTGCTCAAATTTTATTGATTCTTGTCTACTTTGTGGAGGACATCACTTTTGGGAATATTGTCCGAGTCTTCCAACCCTGCGAGACTGGTTATGTGAATTTTCTACCACCTTTGATTGGAATTTTTGTAAATTATGTGGTGGTCGGTGGAATGATTGTCCTAAGTGTCATGCTCCTTCCCCCAATAATTGTTGTGATGATTCTAATGATGTTTGTGAGTTTGACAGGAGCGATAAAGTGCAGGTTGTTAGCGAAACTTGGCTAATGGAGCAAGCCAAACTCTTAGAAGCTTATGGGGATTTCAGGAGTGAACTTACAAATATGAAGAGGCAATTTATGGAAGAAAGGGTTGTGCTCAGGCAAGAGATTGACGAATTTGGCTTGACTATTCACGAATTGGAGGAGAATTTGAGTGATATGGTTGAGGTGTCTGAAGCCCAATTATCAGTTGTCGTAAATAGTAGAATTGAGATAGAAGAGCTTAGAAGCCAATTTGAGGAGCAAAAAGTGGAATTCCTACCATTCGACCCAATAGCAGTTGATGATGCCAAGGTTGAGGAAATCACATTAGAGTCAAGTGAGGAAATAGAAAACATCATAGGTGAAGACTCTAGTGTTTGTGCAAGTGAGAGTGTCAAAAGTAATGCAACTTTAGAATTGAAGCGCATTGGACCTCATTCCAATCATTTTTCAACATTGTGTTTGGATGGTGACATGAAAATTGAGCCACCCGAGCCTATGAAGAAACAAAAGGAGGAGGAACAAGGTGCCTATATTTTAGAGTTTGTGATGCCGAGGAGACAAAACGACATCCCTCATTTAAAGGCTAAGAAATGCAAAATGCGGCATTGTTTGCTTGGTCCTGTTGTATTTTTGCCACCACCCCAATATCATAGTTGTAAACTTGAGGCAAAGTTGGGGATTCAATTCATTAGTTCAAGGTGGAGACAAAAGTGATGAAGTTGTCTTCGTCGTGCCACGGCGTTAACTAAGGCGCTTCTTGGGAGGCAACCCAATTTGCTTGCTTTACTTTTATTTATTTTTATTAGTATTTTTATAGTTGTATATTACTTTGGGTGATTCTTTGGATTGCAGGTTCATGTAATGTCGAGGCTAAGTGTGAATTTACAAACTATTTAGGAATTTACAAACTAGTCAGACTGAATTCTAGCAAACAATTTCCTAAAACTATTCAGGGATCTTTTTCCAATGGTTGAGAATTTACTAACTAAATGCAGTAATAAAAACAAGTAATTGAAATCAAGTAACAGAGCAAATTCTACGTTGTTATCAATAAAAGATGACGGTCCCGGGTCAGAGTTACAAACAATCCAGTTGAGTTTTCCAGTTGATTCTACTTCTTGATTTCCTAGATTGCTAACTACAGGTTAAATGTACCCATGAAAACCTTTCGATTCTTCACGGTCTATGCAGGCTACTCCAATCCCTATATGTCTATGGGTTGAATCACGTGCACGCATTAACGAATTCTGTAATGACTTAAACTAGGCGAGCAAGTATATGTCTATCCTACTCACAAATTGGTTCCCCGATGTCCGGGTTCACAAACTAGTTCTATTCTTTCTTATTGCGTAATTAAATTCCCTCTTTCGAGTTCAATCTAAAAACCATAGATAGTGTTCAATTATCAGGCCTCAATAATCAAACAATTATGATCAAGAAAGAATAAACAATCCATAATGGTAAATCAATATATAGAAATCAACTTTCAAACATTAACCTTCATGTATTTACTCTAACCCGAGAACAAACAAACTATAGAATTAAAGAGAAGAATAAGAAAAAGAGAGAAAGAACTTGTGTAGAAGACATCTAGGGCTCCTCCCCTCTCCTCCAAAACTTGCTCCAAAGGTCTGAACTCCCATGAAAAACTAAGTAAAAGAGTATTTATAGAGTTTACAAACACCTAGTAATAAGTTAGACCCAATCCTAGACGAAATAGGAAGTTCAAAAACGCTCCAGGGGCGCTATAACGGGCGCCCCGCGCCCCCGAACGCGCGCCCCAAGGCAGACCCCGTCAAACTTTGCACGCTATGGCTCTGCGCCGCGCAGCCAAACGCGCCAGAAGCTGGGTGCGGTGGCTGGCGCGGCGCACCCCCTGTGGCGCTCAGCCAATCTGCTTCGTTCCTTGCTCTTTTGCTCGCTCGTGTCGTACCTTCGTGTGCTCGATCCAATCCTCAATCAAAATCCAATCTTTTCTTGCTCAATCATGCTCTTAAAAGCTCCAATTGCACTGCATAACAACCTACACACGCACGACATCAAATTAGTGTAAAACCACATTCATAAACTATCAAACGAGTGCAAAACAAGCTCAAACATGCGGAAATATTAAGGAAATATAGGCATAAAATGCCAAACATCACCTTGAAAAGAGGATGGATGAACTGCAATCTTTTATAGTGTATATGATAAACCAACTGAAAAGTCTGCAATAGAATAGCATAACATATACCTTCTGGTGTAAGCTAATAGGAGATTAGGCTTAGCAACCAAAGACAAACAACGGAAAACAAGATAGAAGCTTGACACAACTTTTTTTTCTTGAACGACATCGAGGAACTGGTCTCGATACGATTCAAGCAGAAGGAAAGAGCACCTAAGCTATGCAACAACCCTCAAGAGAACAATACTTCTTGCAAACTGAATGATCAAAGAGGAATTGTTCAATCGGATTCACCGAAAGCCACAAATTCCGAAGGACCCCATCGCGTTTGCTCATATCTAAGACAATAAAGAAAGTGTCCTTGGCTACTCTCATTCAATATTCAATAATCAAAATCTAGGCGTCTACAAATGAAATGAAAGAAGGTTTATATAGACAATACTAAGGGCAAAATAGTAAACGGTCACAGGCGAACAATAAGAATAAGCCACGCAGGGCTGAGTGAGTTAAGTGTTTGGACACTCTTTTGGTCTCGAACACTTGAGCTCGAACTCTTGAACTCGTACACTTTCCTTTGGGCTGCTTCCTTCACTGTTCGGCGTCATCGTTTGAGTGTTCGATTGCACTTGACTTCGGACACTTGAACTCAGACGCTCTTTCTTCGGCGGTTTGCTTTAATATTCGGCGCCAATGTTGAGTGTTCGGTTGCTTCCTTCTTCGGGCTTGAGCTTGTAGATGAAGACTTCAAATCTTGCACTCAGCCACTCCGTTTTCGAACGGTTGCTTTCTCCCGACCACGCCAATTGAATATGAACATCATGCAAGAGCTTGGATTGGCTTGGCTTCGTGTCATCGGCCTCGATGGATTGAACACTTGATCAGCACGGGTTCGAGCAGCATCATTCTCCTCTTCTTGAGAAGATTTCGTCATCGAAATCGAGCCCTATTCAGTCTCTGATGCTTGGCCTACAACACAAGGAATTAAGTCAGCAACATTAAAGGTGTTGGACACATTATACTCACCTGGGAGGTCGATCACATAAGCATTGCTGTTGACTTTCTGCTGAGTGCATCTGCTACCACATTAGCTTTGCCCGGATGGTAAAGGATATTGATGTCATAATCCTTCGCCGGCGAGATCCTAGATTATAGCAAAAACCAGAATGGTAAAGGATTATTGCCCGGATGGTAAAGGATATTGATGTTATATTGATGTCATGCACCGCGCGCCACCGTACGCCGCCGAATTCGCCGGCGAGATCCTAGATTATAGCAAAAACCAGAACCAGCAACCACCGTATTGCAATACTGACTTTCACGTTGTTGAGGTCACCATGTTAGATCATCGATCTATAATATGGTCGCCACATCTATGCTATGAAATGGGTTCGAGCTTGCAAAAGGCCTAAGAGATTACAAGAAATCAAAGAGCCGGTAATTTCAAGATGGAGAATACTTCTTTGATCTCGGATATGAGCCAAGCCCGACGGAAGCTGAAGAAGCAAAAAAAGGGAAGAGAGGTCCCGTTGAGATGAGGAAGCCATTTCCAATTTTATACCAGCCTTTCACAGCCTAACTGCCCATGCACAACAGTGGAGATCCAGAAGAGGGTTTAGGGACACTGTTCTGGGAAGAGGAATGCGCTGCTATCATATTCTTTGAAGCATTGGAGATTCACAGTGCTGAACCTGGTGAAATGGTGAGCAATTGGACTACAACAATCTCAATTTAAGTGTCGCCTCTCACCGGCGAGGTTTTGGGCGTTTAGATGAAGATTTTAGCTACCGATTTCCTGCATTGTTTTCTCATCTACTTAACCCAATTTGGTAAAAACAAAAAAAAATGTATTCTTTTAGAAAGTGAGTACATATGGAGTATGTTTTAACAACAATAGATACTTATTTTGTCTAGTGATGATGTATACCTAGGATGTTGTTGTAGCCGAATGGCTATTTTGGAGATGCTGCAGTGATGGCGACGAAGTGACAGTAGCGACACAGTGACTTTTTCTTGAGAAAATAATGCTGAAACAGTCTAGAAACAATTAAATACAAAGCAGAAACTGACTAGAAACAGTTAGATACAAAGCAAAAACTATCTAGAAACAGTTAGATACAATGCAGAAACAGTTAGCAACGACGTTGAAACAGTGTAGAAACAGTTAGATACAATGCTAAAACAACCTGAAACGTGCAGAAACAATTTGATACGGTGCAGAAACAGTTTGATACAGTGCTGAACACAACCTGAAATGGTGCAGAAACAGTTTGATACAGTGCTGAACACAACCTGAAACGGTGCAGAAACAGTTTGATACGGTGCATAAACAGTTTGATACAGTGCTGAACACAACCTGAAACGGTGCAGAAACAGTTTGATACAGTACTGAACGCAACCTGAAACGATGCAGAAACAGTTTGATACAATTCGATACCGAGCAAAAATAGTGCAGATACAGCGATGAAACAGTCTAAAATAGCTAGTGAATAAGTCCGAAATAAAATGTAAAAAATAATGTGAAACGATGCAAAAAAGGTGAATAGTTTAGAAACAGTGAGAAACAACGCACAAACGGGATGAAACAAATGCTAAAACAGTCTAGAAACAACTAAATAATGTCTATAAATAGTTAGATACGGTGCAGAACAGTGCATATACAATGAGATACGAAAAGAAACAACGAGATACGTGGTCGCTGGTAGTTGAGAAACATCGAGATACGGTGAGATACAACGAGATACAGTGAGGATGAGATGGGGAAAAGTGAAATTGGGGGAAATGGGAGGAGTAAAAGTGAAATTGGGGGAAATGGTGGGAGGAAAAGTAAAATAGGGGAAATAGGATGAGCAAAAGTGATAGTGGGGGAACTAGAAGGAAGAATGTAAGGGTTTGGTATGTTATTGGAAAATATTGTTATGATTTTGCTATGTTTGTAATTAACTTGTGTTTCCTCTATATATGGTTATTTTACTAAAATGTTGCTATGTTTGGTAATTAAGTTCTAAAAATTGTACTTTTGTGTAAAAATTTCATTTTTTTGGGTAATAACATAAATAGCAGCCCCTGTATATTTTTTTACTTTTCACTAGTCGTAACTAAATCTAGCCATTACATTAGTTCAATTATAAAGGGTAAATATAAATATTAATTAATAGGGAATAAATCAGGGAATATTTCGTTCTTACATTTAAGTATATCTCCCCATATATGCTAGGTGTTATTTTAGGAAGATACACAGATTCCAAGAATTAAGGGAACGACATCACAATCCAATTAGGCCTTATTCTGTCATTATCATTATCACAGCAAAAAAGCTCTAGCAAAATAGCAAAAACATTAAGCAGAAGTCAAGGATTTCCACCATAGTCAAGCAGATGTTCGTCTTGCAATTATCTACGTTTTTTTTTTATCTTCATCAAAATATAGATCGTGTGTCGCTTTCAAACAAATAATAACTCAACTAAACAACTGAAATCTTGTCTATTTCTTCAATCTTATATAGATCTTGCAAATTTACAAACTGTGTAAAAATATCAGTTCTTTTATCTTCCCGTTATATCTTCACGGTACCATAGTTTTATCATCCTAATATCACAGTTATATTTTATCTTCTTGA
This sequence comes from Petunia axillaris subsp. axillaris, assembly GCA_029990575.1. Lineage (NCBI taxonomy): Eukaryota > Viridiplantae > Streptophyta > Magnoliopsida > Solanales > Solanaceae > Petunia > Petunia axillaris. Next base: position 26,494,808 of record JARKNS010000003.1, read on the forward strand.
TATCATATTTTTATCATCATGATATCTTAGTTATGTTATATCTTGTTGCTATCATATTTTTATCATCCTGATATCCACTATATCTTTTTAGTATCATAATTTTATCATCCTGATATCTTAGTTATATATGCAGGTTTACCTCTATGTATATAATACGTGCAATTGATCTATATTTAACTGTAGTTATATCTTCTTGGTATCATATTTTTACCATCCTGATATCCACTATATCTTTTTAGTATCATAACTTGATCTATATTTAACTGTAGGTATATCTTCTTGGTATCATATTTTTATCATCCTGATATCCACTATATCTTTTTAGTATCATAACTTTATCCTCCTGATATCTTAATTATATCATATCTTTTTGATGTCATACTTATATGCACGTTTACCTCTTATGTTTATAATATGTGCAATTAATATATATCATAGAGGTTTGAATATAGCGATTGTTTTCAAACTTACGGAAACAAAGAGGTTTGAATCTCTGATAGGCATAGCACGACCATGGTTGAAATGCTCCCCCAAGTCTTATGTTGAGCGCGTGACTTTTGGATTGAAAAGGAAAAAAATTGTTTCAAAAATTTGATCCTTCAATTCTGCCCATGTATATCTCTAATTATGGGAGCTTAAGCAATGAATAAGTAATTCCTAAAACTGCACTTTAATTATAAGCAATGAATAAGTAATTCCTAATATCGAGACTTTTTTTTTTTTTTTTTTTTTTGTATCAACATTTTATAGCAAAAATCTAATTTTGTCATAAACATGTAGTAAGAATTAAGGAGGAAATCCCGTGGCCGTAATTATGGATGCATGGAATGATTACGGGAATCAATAAAATTAAACTAAATCAATGCCAACAATATAATCAAAGCAAATCAATGCGTTGGGCGGTACCTATATAAAGGCTCCTTCAAGTGTGTTATTCTTGTATTCTCCCTTCACTATCCTAGTCCATTCAAACAAATCAGGTATTTCATCACTTATTTCTTAACCTTTATATTCATTTCTAAGTGTTGTTTCACTAACTATTCCTGGCAATTTGTATCTAATACTAATATCTTTTGAATTTTATGATAGGATGAAGATCGCAAAAATGCATCTAAGAGTTGTACACCTTTTGATTGCAATAATGGTTTTCCAGAACTATGATGAAGTTGAGGGCTTATCAAAGACGGAAGGTGAAGAATTGGAGAGGCAACTAAAACTTTTGAATAAGCCATCAGTGAAAACTATTAAGGTCTATTACTTACTTTTGTTTTGGTTCATTTACAAAAATGGTCTATCTGTTTTTTTCTGTTAGTTATGTCCTTTTAATAGATAATAAATGTAACACATATATAGTAGTTATTATTAATAGTTAAAACTAATTATAACAAACTATATTGTTTTCTAGACCGAATATGGAGATATTTATGACTGTGTGAATTTCTACCAACAACCTGCATTTGATCATCCTTTACTAAAGAATCATACTTACCATCCTCAGGTATGTGTATTCTATTTATATAAACTTTTTTGTTACTACATATAGTACTTGTATTGTAAAAGTAAGAATACCTCATTGAAATTTTGTGATGTAGATAAAACCTACTTTCTCTCTAACAAAAAGAGATAAAGGAATATCGACATTCAATAGCTCCTACAGAGTTGGATTGAAAGATGGAGGTTGTCCGGCGGGAACGGTTCCTATCAGAAGAACTACAAAAGAAGATCTCATTAGAGAAAGGCATTACGTGAACCAATTTAATACTAGTTATGCCGGTGGTAAATTTCACGTAAGTTGTTCCTATATAGAATACTTTTCTTAACCTAAGTCATATTTTGAGCACGTGTAGGATTAATTTATTTGTGTCGTACGTTTCTTAGCCCAAGTCATGATATTAGTAAATGAATGATGTAATGTACATATTGAACCAGCAGGCTGGAGCTCTTATCGCGTTGAAACTCAAGATATCCATCTTAGTAATTTTTTTTCTTTATCTAATATTTAGTACTTAAGACTACAAGTTGTTAATCTTAATGTCATTCTCCTTTCTTTAAATTAATTCTTATAATACGTTAAACAATTGTTTTTTTAATGAAAATAGGACTTTCTTGTTATCGATCAATGTATCTTATCTTTTTTCTTGTGTTTTTTTTTGTACTTCCAGTTTGCTCTAGTACATACATCAAATAATAATAAGTTTGCGGGAGCTGGAGCGGTGTTTAGCATTTACCAACCAACGGTACAAAAAAACCAATGGAGTTCATCTGTGGTGAAAGTACAAGCTGGGCGAGACCAAATACAAGTTGGTTGGCGCGTAAGTTAATTTTGGTGACTAGCTAGTGAAATTCGATCCGGCTTTTTCTTATTGTTTATATGAGAAAGTAATATCATCAATTGAAAATATTAATTGAATTGGGTGAATGTTAATTTATGATCTAGGTTGATCCAATTCTTTACGGTGATACCCATTCACGATTCTTCGTATTATTCAAAGTAAGTCTTTTCCTCATTCCAGTAAGTCAATCTTTATATTTCCTAACCCGCAGCTAGTTAAATTGCTATGAATTTTGTTAAACCACACAGGCAGGGACAACTCAATGCTTCAACACAAAATGCCCTGGATTCGTAATTGTGAATGAGCAAATACCTTTGGACCATGTTTTCCCAGGTGTTTCCGCCCCTGGAAGCACCTTCGAAGAACAGTTTTTCGTTTCGAAGGTAGATAAATGCCATTTGTCCATCTTTTTAAATGTAATTAAGAATAATTTATCGTTTTGATTACTACAGGTTATGAACATAAACTTCTTGTTTACAACTCTGGATGCAGGATCTGATAAATGGAAGATGGACGCTCTTTTATGGTCGTAAGCCTGTAACTATTGGTTACTGGCCTTCAGAGATATTTACGGAATTAAAAGGTTTTGCAACAGAAGCGTCATGGGGAGGAGAGGTATTTAGTTCCGGACCTACTTTCCCTCCAATGGGTTCCGGACGTTTTCCTGTTAAGGATACCAATACAGATGCTTATTTAAGAGCAATTTCAATTGTGGATTCTGCTGGCAACACTAGAGATGCCGGTCCAGTATCAAGCCTTGAAGATGCTAGAGGGCTGTACAGGGTTGTTGATAGACAAAAAAATAATGACTTTTTTAGGCATTTGGTCCTTTTCGGGGGCCCAGGTTCTAACAAATGAGATGCTTCTCTACTTAAGCCTTGTTAAGCTTTTTATCATTGTTTGCAGCATGGTCTGAATTAAGTAAATAAAGTAAAGCTTTGGGTTGTGTTATTGTTTATTGCTGTTATTAATTACTCCGTATTTGCAATCATTTGAGATTGGAAGCTACCGAGTACTCTCGGAAAGAAAAAGTGATAAGGAAAACAAAATTAAGAGGAATAATGAATGTAGATCGAAATATACAGACTACTACTATCTAAGGAAAACAGGTTTTAATCTTCAAAGGAAGGGCATAAAACTCGACCGAAGATAAGTGCTTATTCCAAAGGGTACTGTGTCAATATACCGGTGATAACGCTCAACACACACCTCGAATTAAGGTATGAACGGTCATCGCAATATAATTTACCCAATTAGGAGTTGGGGTCGAATCCGAAAGGAACAAAGTGATGCGATCAAAGTAGTGGAGGAACTAAACCTATTTGACTAAGCCAAACTAGGATAACGAGGTGATGGAACGATATTATCTACTACAAACTACACTAGGAAAGCAAGTAAATATGATCTATGGCCTTCTCGCAACCAAGGAAAGCAAGTTTTGAGCCTAGGATACAATTATAGCACGGGGTTTATATATTATGGCCGAGTCGTTCTAATGTAATCCCTAGAATCCTTCCAGCCTAGAAGAGATTTACCTCAACGGCGCTCGTCAAAGCCATGGTTGAGCTTTATAAAGCACTACCCATTACCCGAGGAAAGAAGACCTCTTCCGAGCGTAACTTCTTTTTGATGAGTTAGTCTATGAAATGGCCTATCAACCCAAATCCTCGCTAGCTTCACTATTCTACGCTAACTAATCTCTCCCGAGTCTTTAATTAGCAAAGTAGACGGGCAACTCAAGTGTCGCGAGCACAAGAGTCAAACAATCAAAATAATGGAAACTAGATAATCAAAACCCAACAATATAAATTCCTAGTCATGACTCATTCACATATTCATGTCCAAAATCATATCAATTAATAACACAAATAACCATGAAATATATTCACAAAATCAATTCTTCAATAACATCAACAACACCCAATATATTCAATACAAAACATGAAAGTAAAGAAAGGAGTACTAATGGTTGAGAATTTCTCAATGGGTTGCTCCAAATCTTCACCCTCTTGGTGTTCTTGTTGATGGATCCTTGCTCCAAGATTGAAAAAATGGCCAAAAGATCTGTACAAATGAAAGCTACAAACTATTTATGTGTTGCCAAAATGAAATACCATCATTTTCCAAAATTCTCCCTATGTTAAATTGAAGAAATTCTGATTTTTCACGCCATAGCCACCCTGGTACCAAAAGTTTACCCGATAGCCACTTTATCACTGCGCAACTTAGTCACTGTTTCACGCATAGCCACTTTTCTGCTGCGTTTTTTCACAGACTTGCCAGTTTTCTTCTTTTTCTTCAACTTCACTTCTTTTTGACTTGTTTCTTCCATAACTCTTCTTCAACATATTCAACCTACAAAATGCAACAAAACCATGATAATTGCACTTATTTCATCAATTTAATACAACAATAGCTCAAGTACAAGTATGTAATGTGTGGTATTTTAGCTACACATCAACCGGCTAAGTGGTGCTGATATTTAGTCTACTTTCGATCGAAGCAATTATGTTAGAGAATAATTTTATTTTATATAAATTTGGGTACTCTCCAGAACAATGTAACTGATTCAGGGAATTCTGGTTATCAAGATCATTTCTTAGATTTACATATTTGATAACGTCCGTCTCTTTTCATAAAGTTTGCAATATTTTTTACTTTACTTGATGATGCGTGTCCGTGCTCAGCATGGGCCAACAATCTGGACTGCGATTCATGTTTTATCATTAATACTTTAGAAAACCAAAACCGAAGCGCTAGTTAATTTATCGCAAATAGCAAAGTAACATATAAAAGGTGCATACTACAAAGCCATGAAATAATTTGATCATAACTTGTGCGTCTATATGAACTTTGTCAAGTTTTTCATATTACATGGATGCACATACTTGCACTATCTGATGTTGTTGACATACTTTTCCTAGCACACGTTTCTGGAGCCTTACATGATACAAACATAATAATAAAAGAAGGCACTGCATAGCTGAGAATGGGAACAAGTACCTAACCTTCCAAATAGGAAGGACAACGGAAAGATGATTGATTAAAATGATAAATGACTTTACTTGAAATGATTATTGACTTCTAAGAAAATGGTCAGAAATAAGACAAATTCAATTCTTTGGGACACCAAAAAAATGCAACCTGACATTTAGTTCCTAGCAAAATCTTGGATAGATAAGCAGTGTGGATCATCAGTCGTTCAGATAGCTCCAACAGGTTAGGTTCAAATCCAAAAGAAATGACAGTTAGGTCCAAGCTTGTGCGTGTGCCCGTGTGATGGGCACGCGAGTTTGTTGTGCCCGGTGCCCGATTTTATCATAAAGATAGCGTATGTAACCTATATTTCTTTCATTTAGTTAGACGAGCATTATTTGTCCTTAAGCTAACAGAAGCTTAGCAGATTTTAACTTCAACCAAGCACCATTTTGCGTTTTTAAACTCGCTGGTGAGGATCTACATAATGGCAATGCAAAACCAATTTAATGGTATTTAATAATTCCATGAGTATCAGAATCACGTTCATACACTAAACCAAAGACTTTCGTATAACACTCAATCTACAAACTTTTTTTTTTAAAGAATAAAAAATCGAAACACTAAAATCTAACTATCTAAATTATGTAAAAGTCAATCTTCTGCTGAAGAATTGGGAAAGTGGAACGAAGATGAGCAGTATACAAGGTCCACATTCACTAGCCTCATCCAATTTAATGTTCTCCACAAATGAGCAGGATGATAAAAAAGATATGGAGTGCTAGAGCAATTTTACATCAAGTCCAAGCTGAGATGACAAAAGCAGGTATATATATGCACAACTACAGGGGCAAACTACCAAAACCAGCTGGAAAGCTCTAATGTATAAAAATCAGGCAACACCTAAGGCCACTTTTACTCCGTGGATGCAGCACCTTAGAAAGCTGCATACAGTGGACAAGCTCCAGAAATGGGGATATAATTTTGATCCTTTATGCAGCCTATGCAAAGGCAAACCAGAGAATGATGAGCACCTATTCCTAAAATGCCCTTATGCCATCGCAATATGGAAGAAGTTGCTTCACTGGATTAACAGAACTTATGTGCAGACAACAGATTGGCAGCATCACCAAGAGCACATCCTGAGAGAGACCAAAGGGAGAACAAAGCAAGCACAAGTGATGAAGATGGTCTACACGGAATACATCCATGCTATTTGGAATGAAAGAAATAACAGAATCTTCGAGCGGAAAGAGAAGAACTGGGAGATAGTAGCCAAGGAAATTGCTTATGTGTATGCTGTAAGAGCTGGAGTTCACCTCAGAGAAGAATTGCATAAATGCATTTTGATAGCCAACTGTACTCTTTTGTTTATTCCCAATTTTATGTAACAAATCTGTAGATATAAAGAACAGTAGTAGAGACTAGATAGTGATAGTATTTAGATAGCTGCTGAGAAATAGCAGCTCTGCTTTGTAACGAGTTACTTGGTAATTAATAAATTCAGTTAGTTACAAAAAAAAAAAAAAAAAGATAGTGTGGAGAATGATTGGCTGAAGATAAAAAAGGCAACTGCTGCTAATGAATATTCCCGACTATTCTATTGTCATCAGTGAGAATTTTAGGTCTGTTAACGAACAATATGTTGACATGCTTTCTCAACTGATTGTGCATTCCACTAAACTTGAAGCTGTTGTACGTTGAAAGTTTTCTATTATACCCACCTAGAGGAAAATTTCAGACAAAATTGTGTGATTTTGGTTCAACATCAGATGTTGCAAATTTGGAGCTTGAAAAAGTACCCAGACTAAGTCTTTGGAATTAAAAATGTATGCCTCGTGTTGTCGTTGGGTGGATCGATGAGTTTGTACAAAACCAAGTGTAACATTAGCGGTATATGGTGGTGATCTAAAGGAAGTCACAGTAACATATGTGGAGAAGATCGGGCGGGGAAGCCAACTGTATCCAAATTGAAAATGCAACAAGGCTCAAATGCTAATCTGGCCATTCGCCAATGTAATGGTGGTGCAACTGGCCGGTAATAAAAAACAAGTAGTTGTCGCTTAATATTTTCAGCAAAGTTGGTAAGATGTTGATTCAAGCGCTAGATGTGGCTACCTATATGAAAGAAGAAACCAGAAAAGTTAGCAGCGATGGGATTTTTTTCCTTTTTAAATGCTGAGTCACCAGGTTTCCAACTAAATTTACTGCTCATTAGTATGAATGTTCAATGTGCCTTTCTACGTGATTATGATAAAATGATACACTAATCAGATAGGCGGAAAAAGTAACTAAACTGAAAAATACTTTTAGCAGCCTCAACATCACTTGACAGAAAGCTCACTTCTTGCCCCTGATATAGCGCAAAAACCTTGTTGTGCTTGGATTTAAAATCATCAAGCTCAGTGCTAAAGTTCACAAATGGTATTGCCTACAAATTTGCAGTTGCCAATTTTTTTTTTTTTTTTAAAAAAATAATATGTTATACGTTGATGTAAATCCTCAAATATTAGAAAAAGAAAATAAGATGTCCTATATGAATTGGAACTATATATTCATTAAAAAAAGCATAGAATATCTTGACATTGAAATATCACATCAAGCTGCAACATCTACCGCTCCCAGAATTAAATAACTTGGCAATGGTACTATCAAAGAACTTGTTAACATAAGAAGAATTTGTTGAGTGCTTGTTTTAAAGAATGACAAACGTAAAGGACTTAATGGTCTTAGAGAAGAACCTAGTCCTTGCAATGAAGGGCACGACTGATCGAAAAGAGTTGCGGGTTGCAAATCGCTGCGGAACTAGGAAGAGTGGCGCGTGAATGAATATGCATCCTAGTCAGATTAAAAGAGGCGGTGCCCAGGCTGTGTCTTCGAAGTGTGAAAAGGAGTTGGACTTAAACAAGGAAAAGAGTTACTAGGAATCCGGATTTACCATAATTAAAAGGATTCCTTGTAGGACTCAACTAGGGTTTCAAGACCCGTATAAATACAAGTAGTTGAGACAGCCGTAAATAAGTTATTCACAAACAGAGAGGTGAGAGCATACAAAGGCAATCTAGTATCCTTCTACGTGAGTAAACTGGAGAAGACAACTGAAGTGCATGCAGTGTATTGAGTCTAGATATTCTGTCTAGGTTCATCGAGTTGTAAGTTGTCTTTAGTTTGAGCTTTCATTGTTTTTACCTATTGGCTTTTTGTAGAAGCATATGTATTAGGTGAACTTATGCGAAATTACTTGAAAAGCTAGAGTTTAGCTTTGAGTAGTGATTAGGATCTAGAGTGTAGCCCCTTGGTTACAGAGTTTGTAATCAGAAACTTGCTCGTTGTGTTAGTGGATTCAGTTCTCAAATCCCAGAGTGTGGGTCGTGGTTTTTCTCGCTTGAGCAAGGAGTTTTTCACGTAAAATTCTTGTGTTTTCTGTGAGTGTGGTTGTGACGTGTTGCAGTGGTTGAATCAGCATAATTACGAAGGTGAGAACTAGGTTCTACATCCAGAAGAACCAGGTTCTTGAAACGAAAATCGGTAGACACTATTCAACCCCCCCTTCTAGTGTCTTTAGGAGGTGTATAGATTATAACAAGTGGTATCAGAGCAGGTCTTCTCGTGTGAGGCTAACACCTTGAGAAGGATCAGAATCATGAGTGCACCACCTACTATCACTGAAGGACAGTCAGTTCAAAGGCCCCCACAGTTTAACGGGCAATACTATGCGTGGTGGAAGAACAGGATGGAAAATTATATATGTGCTGAAGATTATCAACTCTGGCTGATAGTATCTGAAGGAAACCTGATCCCCACTAAAGTAGTTGGTGAAGGAACCACTGCCAAGCAAGAAACTAAACTGAAAGAGGAGTTCGATGAGTCGGATTATAAGATGATTGAAAAGAATCACAAAGCCAAACGTCTGGTCATTTGTGGTCTTGGTCCTGGGGAGTTCAATAGAGTATCATCCTACAAGACGGCCAAGGAAATTTGGGATGCTCTGCAAGTTATGCATGAAGGAACCACTGAAGTAAAGGACTCAAAGAGAAGAATGCTGAAGAGACAATTTGAACTGTTTTCTATGGATGAGAAAGAATCGATTCAGGACATGATGACCAGGTTGACCAACATCACTAATGAGATGAGATCCCTGGATATGGAACTGCCTGAAATAAAGATGGTTGATAAAATTCTAAATGTGTTTCCTGAAGCATGGGAACCTAAGATGACTGCCATCATCGAGTCCAAACCTCTCAGATCCATCAAACTTGAAGAACTGGTTGGTAGCTTGAAAACTCACGAGATGATGAAGGACTCAAAAGCTAAACCAGCTGTAAAGAAGGACAAGACCCTTGCGCTTGAAGCAACTGAGGAAACTGATGAATATGTTGATCTTCAATCAGTTGAAGCAGCAATGGTTAGTGCTCTAAGACAGAAGCTTAACTTGGGAAGATTCAAAGGATTCAAAAGAAGTGGCAAGGAGAATTCTGGCAGGAAGAACATAGTTGACAGTCCAGATTACTCGGGATGCTTTAAGTGCTTCAAAAAGGATCATGCTGTCATCGATTGTCCTATGTAGGAAATAGAGTGGATGAAGAACATAACGTCTAAGGATAAGGAGAAAGAGACGTCAAAGGAAAATGACAAAGATAAGAAAAAGTCAAGATGGCCTCCAAACTTCAGAGCAGAAAGGAGAAAGAAGAAGGAAGCTTTCTATGCTACGTGGGGACCAACTGATAGTGAATCTGATCATGAAAAGGAGTCTGAGGACGACTCACCACTAGCACTAGCGGGTATGACAGACATCAGCTCTGATGAAGAAGACCCTCGAGAGTTTAGAGGAGGGAGAGATCCATCAAGGCCACCTGTGCTCAACGGGACCCACTACAAGCACTGGAAGAAACAGATGAAGACTTTCTTGCAAGCAACTGATTATAGTCTGTGGCTGATCGTGAAGAGAGGACCTCATGTCCCTGTAAAGAGAGCAGCAAATGGAGTCTTGGTGCCAAAGAAAGTGGAAGAACTCGACCCTCAAGACCTAGACTGGTTACAGGCAAATTCCAAGGCTGAATGGTGCCTGAGGAGAGGACTTACCTATGATGTGCTTGCAAGGATACTTGAATGCAAGTCTGCCAAGGAAATCTGGGAAAGACTGAAGGAGCTGTACACAGATGACAACAAAAGGAAGGACTCCGCTCTCATGGCAACTGATCGAGATGAAGCTGGTCATTCAGCAGAGGTATGTTTATCTGATCTTAAGGAAACTCTACATACATACTCTTCTGAAAATTTGATTCTAATCACTGCACTTTGATTGAGGGTTATGAAAAGGAGAAACTTGAAAAGGATAAATTAACTGAAGAATTAGGTGATCTTAGAACCAAGCACAAGAGCCTCTTAGAACAGAACGTTGAACTTGAAGAAACCAATGCCATCTTAAAAGGGCAGACTCTTGTGTCAAACTCTAAGATCACTGAACTAGAATTGGAATGCAATCAGTTAAGAGAGAGTAAAAATGGTAAGCAAGTTATGAGTGAAGTTCAAACCTTTCTGGAAAATGAATTGAAAAGAGCAAATGAGATTCTGTATCAGGAAACTGAAAAGAACAGGATTTTAAATCAAAAGGTTGAAAACTCAAAATTTGAGCTTACCAGACTGACCAAATGGAATAAATCTTCGGAGGCAATGAACTGGGTTTTTGAAAATCAAGATAAAGGTAAACAAGGGTTAGGATTCAAGAAACCATTGCCTCCATATAACCCTAGGAGCAAGTATGTGGGGTTACCTTGCAACATGTATGTACCTTTTGTGGTGAAACTGGTCACGTTAAACAAAAGTGCACAAATATTAGCAAGGCAAAGGCCAAGAATAAAAGAAGTGTTCTACCTAAATGGGCCAAACAGGATCTGATTTATCCATTCTCTCGTAAGAAGGGACCCAAGCTCGTTTGGGTTCCTAAAGCTAACCTCTAATTTGTCTTGCAGGCTGGAGTGAGGGAGAACAACTCAAGCTGGATTCTTGATAGTTGTTGTTCAAGGCACATGACAGGAGATAGAAGAAACTTTCTCTCACTCGCAGCATTTCAAGGAGGCAGTGTGGCCTTCGGAGGAGGAAAGAGTGGTCAGATAGTAGGTATTGGAAAGATTGGGAGAACTCTGGATCATGCAATTGAGAATGTTTATTGTGTTGACGGTCTCAGACACAATCTGCTGAGCATCTCCCAACTATGTGACAGAGGCAACGAAGTGAGTTTCTCGTCTGTAGGGTGCATTGTGAAGAACCTACAGAGTGGAGAAACTGTTATGGAAGGAAAAAGGGTGAACAATGTATACAAAGCATCGCTGAAGTCACTACCTGAAAATAACCTAACGTGCTTGAATGTACAAGAAAGTGACTCTCAGCTGTGGCACAAAAGAATGGGTCATGATAGTCTTTCACAACTGAATAAGCTTGTATCGAAGGAGCTGGTTCGTGGATTGCCAAGCAAGAGATTTGAAAACATAAAAATGTGTGATGCGTGTGTAAAGGGAAAGCATTTGAGATCATCCTTTAAATCCAAGAAGGTGGTAAGTACGTCAAAGCCACTGGAACTGTTGCATATGGATCTGTGTGGACCTATGAGAGTCAGGAGTAGAGGAGGAAAGAGATTCGTGTTCGTGATTGTTGATGACTACTCTAGGTACACATGGACCCTGTTCTTGGCATCTAACGATGAAGCTTTTGACAGCTTTAAAGAGTGGGCTGGTGTAGTTCAGAAAAGGTTAAGTCTTGAACTCATCAGCATCAGATCTGATCATGGAACTGAGTTTGAGAACTCAAAATTCTCTGAGTATTGTGCAAGGAACAGCATAGATCATAACTTCTCCGCCCCAAGAACTCCCCAACGAAATTGGGTGGTTGAGAGGAAGAACAGGTCTTTGGAGGATATGGCAAGGACTATGCTGTTGTCAAGTGGGCTTGCAAGAAACTTTTGGGCTGAAGCTATAAATACTGCATGCTACTTGCTGAACAGATGTTTCATCAGAGCAATTCTTGACAAGACTCCATATGAGCTACTCAGAGGTAGAAAACCAAATATTGCTCACCTAAGACCCTTTGGTTGTAAATGTTTTGTTCACAACAATGGCAAGGAACCCTTGGAAAAGTTCGATGCTAGGAGTGATGAGGCAATATTTCTTGGTTATTCTACTCAAAGCAAAGCATACAAGGTGTTTAACAAAAGAACACAAACAGTAGAAGAAAGTATGCATGTTGTATTTGATGAATCAGATAAGGAGGGAAGAAGGTGTAGATGAACTGGAAGACTCAGAAGACAAGGAGACATCAGGTGAAAATCCAAGCACACTAGAACAAGGAGTCAACTTGACAGGGGGAACTTCTGATGAAGCTGATGATCCAGTAAGTCAGGAAGAATCCCTCCAAGATAATGCTGCAGGTTCTTCCGGTCATATTCAACTCAGGCCATGGAAACATCAAAGCTCTCACCCTTTGGAGAATGTCATATCTGAACTGGATACAAGAATCATGACCTGGTCAGCCTTGAAGAACTTCTGTGCATTCTTTGCTTTCCTCTCATCTTTGGAACCAAAGAATGTAAAAGAAGCTCTAGAAGATCCAGACTGGATTCTAGCCATGCAGGAGGAACTTCATCAATTCGAAAGAAGCAAAGTGTAGCACCTAGTTCCTAAACCGAAGGACAGATCAATAATTGGAACAAAATGGGTGTTCAGGAACAAACTAGATGAACATAGTATAGTGATAAGAAACAAGGCAAGGTTAGTAGTTCAAGGTTACAGTCAGGAAGAAGGAATAGACTATGATGAAACCTTTGCACCAGTTGCAATAATGGAGGCCATCAGAATGTTGATTGCTTTTGCTACATACACGGAGTTCACGCTATATCAGATGGATGTAAAGAGCGCCTTTTTAAATGGCTACATGAATGAAAAAGTCTATGTGATACAGCCTCCAGGCTATATGAACAATGAATTTCCTGATCATGTTTACAAACTGGACAAGGCTCTCTATGGATTGAAGCAAGCTCCTAGAGCCTGGTATGAAAGACTCTCAGGATTCCTGCTGAAGAATGGCTTTTCGAGAGGTAAGATTGACAACACATTATTCCTCAAGAACAAAGGAAAGGATCTACTGGTGGTTCAAGTGTATGTTGATTATATCATCTTTGGAGCAACTGATGAGGAGCTGAGCAAAGGATTTGCCGACCTGATGGGAAGTGAATTTGAGATGAGCATGATGGGTGAACTAAATTTCTTCCTTGGGTTGCAGATAAAGCAAATGCCTGAAGGAACTATGATTCATCAGCAAAAATATGTCAAGGAACTACTGAAGAAATTTGACATGGAGGGAGCAAAAGAAATGACTACCCCTATTGCACCCGGAACCAAGCTCGATATGGATGAACTAGGTCCTTCGACAAACGAGACAAAATATAGAGGAATCATAGGTTCACTTCTTTATCTCACAGCCAGTCGACCTGACATCGTATACAGTGTAGGACTGTGTGCTAGATTTCAGTCCAAGCCCAAGGAGTCACATTTGACAGCTGTGAAGAGGATCTTGAGATACTTGAAAGGAACTCAGGACCTTTGTCTTTGGTACCCAAGAGGTGGTACTTTTAAACTAATTGGTTTTGCTGATGCAGATTATGCAGGTCATTTGGTGGACAGGAAAAGCACTTCAGGAATGGCATACTTTCTAGGTCCTTGTTTGGTCTCTTGGGCTACAAAGAAGCAAAACTCAGTTGCCTTATCTACTGCTGAAGCTGAGTATGTGGCAGCTGCATCATGCTGTTCACAATTGCTGTGGATCAAACAACAACTGGAGGACTTTGGTATCAGGTATGGAGCAGTGCCAATTTTCTGTGATAACACTAGTGCAGTGAATATTGCCAAGAACCCAGTCCAACATAAAAGAACCAAGCACATTGATATTAGACACTATTTCCTAAGAGATAATGTGGAAAAGGGTCTGATTACTATGAATTCGTGCAGGACTGAAGATCAAATTGCTGACATATTCACCAAAGCATTGAACAAGGTACAGTTTGAGAGGAACAGGTTGGAATTAGGGATGACCAAAATACACGGATGACCCAGCAGGTAATCCCTCTATGATTGGTTAGTTAAGTATTCAATTGTTCAAGTTTGAATTCTGTCATTAATGTCTAGTCTAACCCTGTACTTTAATAAGTACACTTGTTCAGTCTTTGAGCACCAGGTGAGAAAAATGTGATCCTATGAAGAACCTACTATGTACTAAGAAGGAACCGTCTGAAGCATGAGGGATCATGTCCAGGTACATTCACACTACCCTGCATGATAGAAGTCATAACTGAAATTAAATTGTCAATTATACGTATGTCAAGGGAGATCCTCCATGTTCTTATAACTGTCCTAAATTATAGGAACACATTCCTTTTTCGAATATAATTCTATTTGACTTGTTTGGACCCCACTGCTTAAAAAGAGTGTATTAAATGAGTCCATAACCGTCAAATCTTTAACTCTTCCCGGTTTTCAAAAATTTCAAAAAGCTGCTTCTCTACTTTACATCATTATTTCTTTGCCTTCCCTAGAAGTTGTCTAATCACCAAAACCCTTCCCCTTTCTGTCAATACACTCAGAATCCCTCTCAAACAAACTACATCTCCCCTTCCACACCAAAGTTCTCTCCCAAAACCTAAAACAGAAAATTTTCTTAAAATCTCAGTGACAATCCATTAAAGTCTTCACCATGTCTGCAAAACCACCCCATCCACTCTCGCACAAAGAATCGCTAGGGCCCGCACAAAATTTCTTCAAAAAGGCGATAAGAAATTAGTTAAGAAGATGAGGTCAAGAGCATTACCTACTACGCCCATTGCACAAAGTTCATCACAATCACAGTCTGAGGTAATCCCTGATCCTATTTCATCTACTCCTATTGGTTTAGTAGATATAAAAAGCCCTGGTACTACAGACACTGAAACCCTAGTAACAGGACTAGACAAAATTATAGGAGTTGAGCATGATGACAGAACAGATAGGGGGAACCCATGTGAAACAGAGCAAGATAGTGGACAGGATGAACTTAGGGAAGATTTACAGGTGCCTTTGGTTGAAAAGACTGGTGTAGAGTTGGGTATAGCAGAAAGAGTGAAAGAACAACTTAGGGAACAAGATCTTGTTGAATCCCTTAGAGAAAGTGAAATGGAACCCTGTAAAAATGTTGAGAGTACTGAGAAGAATGAGGAAGAATCTGTGCCAAACGGTCCAGTAGTTGGAGGACCTGGTCTTGCTGAAGCCTCAGAGAATTTGTGTCAAGAGCCTGTTGCTTGTCCAAATTCCACTGAGGCTGATGATGCAGACTTAAACTAGACAGATTCTGAAGAAGAAGTAAATGAGGAGATTGTTTTAGAAAAATCTGAAAAGGAAGAGGTTACTAAGAAAGCAGAAGAATCAAAAAGGAAGAGAAAGTTTGGTGAAGAGGATGAGAGACTGGCATGTTAGGAAGAAGAAGAGGAGGTTGTATTTGTCAAAGAAAACAAGGTAGAGCCTGAAAAAGGGAGGAGACTGGTGAAAGGGGGAAAGCCAGTATTGAAAACAAAACTGGTTGATGAAGCCAGTGGATATAGTGATGACAAGACTGTTGATGAGCCTGTTGCCAGGAGGGTTGGCACTAGGTCTGCATTAAAGCAACAGCTGGAGAAGGTTGGTAAATTGGAAAGGACAGTGACAAATATAAGAGACAGAGAGTCAAAGAAAAGGGAAGAAGAAGAAAAGAAAGCTGAGGAAGTACAGGAAGAAAGTGAGACTGGTAGTTATGCTGAGCCAAGTGATTCTGACACAGATAGTGAAGCTGAGAACAGGAAGAGAATGAGAGGCAGTGAAGAAGAGGTTGACAGGGTAGCCTTCTTTTCAAAGCATCAGGTGTTGCTTGGCAGCATCTTGCATGATGAGAAGGAATTTCGCATGAAACCATTGCTAAGAATGATTGGTGACCAGGGATGGCTTGGCTTGTTTGCCAACAAAGAAAGGAGGTTGTTTGTTGATGAGATCAGAGAGTTCTACACCAACTGCAGAGTAAATGCCAGGAGAGTGTTCACCACAGTGAAAGGAATTGAGATAGAGTTTGGGAGACCTGAGCTTGGAGTGATTCTTGACATACCTGCTGAAGGTTATTGCCGGTACATCAAATTGAAGTGGCCCAAGAGGTCTGATGGAGTGACTCCTCTGGAAGTGGTCAAGAAATTCTCAGGAAAACCAAAGCTAAGGAAGGAGATGAAGGTAGATAAGAAGGAGATGGAACCTGCACACCAGTTGTTGTTTGAGTTTGTGCGCAGGTTCCTTCTGCCTAGAGGAGAACGAAACTGCGAAGCTAGTGCTCTAGACCTGACATATATGGACTTGCTGGATAGGGGGTAAAGATCAATTTACCTGGGCTAATCATTAGACATATCAAGAGGATTGCAGATACAGATCAGAAGCCATATTCTCTGGTGCATTCCTATGTCCTCCATCAAGTACTTGAGCATTTTGGGGTTCCTCTGGAAGCTGGGAAGAAGCCAACAATTCATCAGATGTTTGGGCATAATGTGCTTAAAAATTGTGACTTCTTCAAGGAGAGTAGAGCTTCTAAGCTAGCTGAGGGGAGTGAAGACTACGGACCTGAGGAGGCCATTGATGCTGTGAAGGAGCTGGAGACTCATGTCCTTGAAGTGAATACAGAAAATGCAGAGCTCCACAGATAGCTGAAGTTGAAGGATCAAGAAATTGATCGTTTGAAGATAGACTGCCACAAGTATGAGGCCGAGTTGGTGATGGAGAGGGCCAAGAATACGAAGCAACTTGAGGCACTTGTCAAACACTTCAACCTTCAGCCTTGAGTCCTCCTGTCCTATCCTCATATTCCTTTCTCTGCATGTTGATAATTCCTTCCGATTCTCCCCTGCACATGTGTTGGTTGTTTCAAACAATTTAATTTTCAGTTGTGTACTTATTGATGGGGTTGTGTTAATATCACACCCTGGATAATGGTTTTAATTTTCTTATGTTTGTGACTGTTTACTTTTAAGTAATTGGTTCTTGATTGGGCCCTTATTTCTGCTTGTGTGTGCTCTTATTACTGACTTGTTGCCTTGTGCTTTAGACTGGATAGTATTGACAGGTTCATGCAGGTATTTGAATTTTTTCGATGATGCCAAAAGGGGGAAGAAGGATATGTTGGGGTGTTTGCGACCTAATTCATCTGTTTCGTTTTTTCTTGAACTTGTTACTTCTGTTTCTGTGCTTTTGGGTTTTTGTCTATTCAGGTTCTTGGGCAACATTTGCAAACATTTGTTTGTCATCATCAAAAAGGAAAAATTTGTTGAGTGCTGGTTTTGAAGAATGAAAAACGTAAAGGACTCAGTGGTCTTAGAGAAGAACCTAGTCCTTGCAATGAAGGGCACGACTGATCGAAAAGAGTTGCGGGTTGCAAATCCCTGCGGAACTAGGAAGAGTGGCGCGTGAATGAATATGCATCCTAGTCAGACTTAAAGAGGCGGTGCCCAGGCTGTGTCTTCGAAGTGTGAAAAGGAGTTGGACTTAAACAAGGAAAAGAGTTACTAGGAATCCAGATTTACCATAACTAAAAGGATTCCTTGTAGGACTCAACTAGGGTTTCAAGACCTGTATAAATACAAGTAGTTGAGACAGCCATAAATCAGTTATTCACAAACAGAGAGGTGAGAGCATACAAAGGAAATCTAGTATCCTTCTACGTCAGTAAACTGGAGAAGACAACTGAAGTGCATGCAGTGTATTGAGTCTAGATATCCTGTCTAGGTTCATCGAGTTGTAAGTTGTCTTTAGTTTGAGCTTTCATTATTTTTACCTATTGGCTTTTTGTAGAAGCATATGTATTAGGTGAACTTATGCGAAATTACTTGAAAAGCTAGAGTTTAGCTTTGAGTAGTGATTAGGGTCTAGAGTGTAGCCCATTGGTTACAGAGTTTGTAATCAGAAACTTGCTCGTTGTGTTAGTGGATTCAGTTCTCAAATCCCAGAGTGTGGGTCATGGTTTTTCTCCCTTGAGCAAGGAGTTTTTCACGTAAAATCCTTGTGTTTTCTGTGAGTGTGGTTGTGACGTGTTGCAGTGGTTGAATCAGCATAATTACGAAGGTGAGAACTAGGTTCTATATCCAGAAGAACCAGGTTCTTGAAACGAAAATCGGTAGACACTATTCAACCCCCCCCCCCTTCTAGTGTCTTTAGGAGGTGCATAGATTATAACAGAATTCATTTGAACCAATGGGTTGATAATATCAACAGGACAAGCAAAATTTTTTGTATGACTGCCCTGAGGAAGCATAAGATCATCATCTCGGTTACATTATTGGTCCCACTCTCAACATAACATTGTTACAAAATTATTTTGCAAAATTTTGGAAGGAAACCATTAAGCTATGGACACAATTTTTTTAGAGAATCATCCAATAACAATATAATGAATTAGTGTAAGTGATTCCAGGCTTGAAGCGGATGACAAAATTATGTATAGAAGTAGAACAGTAGAACCAAGGAAAAAAAGAACTTAAAGAAGTCAGTTATATTGCCTGCAGGCCATTTCAAAGAAGAGAAACAATTCTCCACTTTGCTAAAGAGCAAGCTATCCGAATCATGATTAATCACTTAAATAACGTTTTCAGCTATTTCTAATTAACAAAGCAGAAGCAATCTGTTAGAAATTACTACATCTTCATCTTTAATAGAGACGGAACAATGACGGGCCTGAGTGCACGGTTTAGTGAACCCTTTAAAATAAGTGAAAAAAAAAACCCAAGAGAACATCTGTAGTTACTAGTACTACTTAATAGAAACTGGTATACCATTATCAATACTCACTTTCCGTAAATGTTATGTCAACAGAATTCTATAGCGAACTTTCTATAATAGGCATCAAAACTTAATACTGTACTTACTGAAAAGCACATCACTACAGCGTACCAAGAACCAGACTTATATAAGAATAAATTGTTGTCCCCAATCTAATATCCCACAAATCACATACGAAAAATATATTTCACTTACAACTATATTGAATATTTTTCTCAAGAGAACAGTTTTTTGTTAGCATCGTCAACATGAAATTCTTTAGAATCCCCACTGATTAAACTTAGTGATACAGTAAGAACAGGGTTACAAAAAGAAAAGAAAAGAAAAGATACCATCTTTTCAATATAATGAGAGAGTCGCGCCGAACTTATTAGCTCTATGGAGGAACTAATAGAAGAACTCCAAGTAAAAAAAGGACGCTTGCAACAGTGGCCAATGCATCTTCATCAGCATCGTGATGTCCTTAGAGCTTCAAAAATGATCTCTGTCTCTGTAATTCCTCCTTGAACCAATTTCTCACCACCGTACGGCTCATTTTTCGTCCATCATAAGCCACTCCATAAACTCAAATCCACGCAATAGAAAGAATCTAGAACCCCATTTTTTTCCAAGAGAACCCATAGGAGAATTCTCTATAGGTTATATCAACAGCGTAGTAGTCAGCCAAAATGGGTACGTGTCACTTCACGAAAACCTATTTCTGTGCTTTTTAGAACATAAAATATACTCCTCTGTTTCAAAATGGTTGTCATTGTTCGGATTTCGAAAGTCAAACGAGTTTAACTTTGTAATATTTTCATGTCTTTTAAATATTTTAAATTATTAATTATTGTGACTTATAGTACTTTTCATGTAGTTTCTAAATATATAAACATTGTTACAAAAAACTTAAAGATTATATGTTTAAATTCACAGTCAAAATGAACTCATTTGACTTTCGAAATCCGAACTATAACAACCATTTTGAAATGGAGGAAGTAGGTGAACCGTTCATTGAACCCTTCCCAGTCTTCTTTGTCTTATAAAGTACAGTGAGTTTTTATTACTTTCTTATTTCACTTAAATTTCTTCACCATCCGAATCTTATACGTCAGTTATTTGTAACATCGAAATAGTTCAGAGAATGTACAAGGTTATAAGCAAATATGTACCAATTTTTTTTTTAAAAAAAAGAACAACAGATTGTTAAAGTCTTCAGTTTGTACAAACCAAAATCGTAATGTTTGAGTGCAGGAGCTAACCACTTCGACTGCTTGAATCCCTTTCAGTTTTAGGCCATACGATGAGTTTCAATGTTCCCAGAAACAAAATCACAGAGGCAATTAATAATAAAATCGTGGGCCATCACTTCCAAGATGCCACGCACAGAACATTCTGCCCACTTTCTCAACATTGAAGAACAGAATCCCTTGTGAAAGTTTTCCTACATTATCATACAGATATTCTAGCCTCTGACCAATTTATTTTCTTCAAAGAAAAAGTAACAACAAAGTGTCAGATATCAAGTGATCAATTAAAAGAACAACTTAGTACACATAACAGAGAAAAAGAAAAGCCGGTTTATTATAGAATATTGCAGCATTTTTTATTATCATCAACATTTGACCAGAAATGTCATGTAGCTAACTTAAATAGTGATTTAACGCTACTAAATGTGACTTTCTGATGATTCATACTTAATGGAGCAAAACTAATATGCACAAAGAGTAACAGATGGTGGAAAATACGAGTAACCGAAGTACCACAAGTAACAAATATTTTGTCTCTTCAAGTCACTGGCGGCTTCGAACATCCCTGTGAATTGTAGGCCTGAATCATGGTAGAAATTGTGATGTTGTCTGTTTTAATTTTTCTGACATTCATTTCCAAGAACAAAGCCTCACCCTCTCTATATTACCAACTTGACCAAAAGCATTGACGATGCAATTGAAAAAGGAAGTGTCCAAAAGTACATACGGATTTTCTACTTGCTTCATGATTGTGTCAACTTTTTTCAGAACACCGGCTCTGGTATAAGCATCGAGAAAAGAGCAATAAGTGAAGGAAGTTGGCTTCACCCCTAGGTGCTTCATCTGTAAGAAAAACTCTTCCATCTTCATCAAAGTCTGGCCTTCCCAAATGTCTCAATAATAATATTGTAAGTCACAAACGTCGGGGAATAGAAATGTTTCCTCATAAAATCAAGTACCGACCCCATTTTCTGATACATGCCAGCTTTCCCATATGACTTGAGGGGAAAACACATTAGTACCTTTTTCTTCATAACATCTGGCTTTAATCCCCCATTATTTGAAGTTCTTCAAACCACTTCTCTATTTTATCATTTTTCCCACAGCTACCATAAGATCCTGAATTCAAGGTGAAAACATTTGGGATAGTACAGTCACTTCCAATCATACCAGTCAAGGAGCTTTCCATCAGCTCAAACAACTTAGCTTTACCATAGCCACTAATTATGGTATAGTAAGTCACAGAATTACATGCAATTTCGGGATATGCCATCTCGGCTAAAATGTTCTCGATCATATCAAAACGAAGAAATCAAATGCAGCGCCTAATAAAGATCAAGTAAGTATATACACCAGGCTTGCAATTACTAACTGATTTCGTATCAGCAATGGTATGCATCACCTCATCAAGAAGGCCATTAAAACCATATCCACTTGCAAGTGCAGTATAACCATCTCGTATCATCGGCTCGCATGATCTCAAAAAGCAAGTTAGCTTGATTTGGCTGCTTGCACTTCCCGAGCATTAAGAAAAGCTTAGCATATGTTTGGCATCTTGGCTCATACCATTGTTGCTTCCGAAGAAGACCTTAATGCTTATAGCTAGTTAGAATTTAATTCCAGAGAGCATCCATATCCTCTTGTAATTTTAGAAACAGCACCACAGTAGTCATAAGTTATTCCAAACCTCCCATATCTTTTTGGAATAAGAGCCTCATGGAACAAATTAGTTTGAATGAACTAATTCGCAGACACATTAATGTCTTGTTTGTCACTGGCAATGCATGTATATGTTACTATAGTAGCGCCGAGGCATTAAAAAACCTCTTGAGAATCTGTTGCAGCATTCCTTTAGCCTCCTATTTCTGACTGTGAGCATCTGACAAAACACAAAAGAACAACATTAGTACATTCCGAAATTTCAGTAGCAAATACATTCATTGAGAAATTTATGGCTTAATACCCAAAGAGGTCATCAATCAATATGAATTGATACCTCAAAGTTGTCTCATCCGTAAGAAACAATTAAGCTCACCGTTAGCATGTTTTAAGAAATTGATATTAACTTGACATCAGTGTTGACTTTTTCTTGGATACCAAAAGGTTGTGTCTATTCTTTCCGGCACAGTAACAGGGCAACTTGTGATGTGTGGATTAGGCAAACATCACTGGGTTGAACCCAGCCACGCTCACTTGGTCAATGTTAAGGCATCATAACCTAAACTTTGATCCAATTAACTATAACTATTAACCAGTGATCTAATTAATGAGTAAATTTCTCAAAAGGTCACTCAACTTTGAGAAATTATCTACCAAAGTCACTTTGTTTTGGTTGGTCCCAAAAAGATCACTCAACTTTGGGAAAGTATCTCCAAAAGTAACTCTTACCAATTTTTGCACCGTCACCCACCGGAATTCTATGACGTGGCTTTTAATAATATTTTTATATACATGTGGATTCACTCTTTTTGCCATATTTGAGTTTTTTGCCACGTAGGACTTTTTTGCCACGTAGGATTCTTTTTATTAGTAATAAAAAATACAAAATATGTGACCCTGCTATTATGCATTAGAAATTAGGAGTATTGTTGAACCCAAAAAAAAAAACCCCGAAGGGCTAAATTTAGGAATATCAACTGAATGGACTAACTCTTTTGGAGTTTTTGGAGTCGCCACCCAATTTAAGAAAAACAGGGAACCAAATAAGCAAATGCGTGCAAAACTCCATTTTTGAAAAAAGACAGTCTTTCAGAGATTCTAAAGTAACATGTTTTATTAATTTCGAAAGAGGCACTTTCGAAATTCCGTTAACAACGGTTAATCCGACAGGTTTCCAAAATATTTGAAATATATTTTCTAAAAAAATAAAAATTATCTAAGAATAATTAATTGAAGTAAAATTTATTTGTGAAAATGATTTAACTTGCACGCATTTTACTAAATGGCCCCAATTTACATTAAATGTAAACAACACCTCCAAAAGTAAAAGTAATAACCATAAAGGAAAGCAAAGATATATCATTCAAACCAAATATAAGTATTATACAACTCAATTCAATCTTAAGCTAATTTAGATATAAGAGATAAGTTGAAAAATTAGAACCCGGAAAAGCCGAAGATACCAAGCACATATTAAAACCACGGTGAAATGACTTTGTTGTGCGATCGATTTGATGACAACTTTGACTTATATCCACAGACCGATGCAAGTGTGGCCCAAAGACTTGGGCCTGTTGGATTGAGTTTTTACAAATGAAACTCCCAGGTTGTCGTGCAACAAAAGAAAGAAACAAATAATTAGCATCAAATAAATGAAAAATTCAAGAATTAAAAGTGAAATGCATCTAACATAGTAATAAGATAACAACAAAGAATGTCATATTATTAAAGACACTTTAGATGAAGACAAGGAAAGTCTTTATACAATTAAGGAGCAGCCACTCAAGTTTTGTGGATTGCATCTAACATTTTAATAGAGTTAGAATAGTAAGATCAATATTAATCCTAGTAAAGTAAAAAAAGCGATCTAAACAGACGTTACTAAGCACGGCTATTTCTCAAAACCTAAGTTAAGCAATACTCTTCAGAAAAAACCTTCTACGTAAATCAGAAACTCTATGCAGCCAACAACTTCTTAACAAAATATTACCATGCCATTTTATCTCAATCAACTTCAAAAGTAAGCTAAGCTCTAACTGACCTAATAAGTAACCCGTAGCTTGGATTAATCAATACTCCAATAAGGAGAATTTTCAAAAAAAATCTTGTTAATCATCATAGGCAGCCATTGTTATTGTCTTTATTAAACTCCAAGGAAAGAGAAGCTTGAGAATCATTTAAACATTTTCCAGAAACAAACTCAGGTGAAGTTATAGGTCTGATTATGCACATCTAAACCAGTATATACCTAGAGTTCATTTCATGACAGAGAAAACTGTTAACTCATCATTAAACTCCTTTGACTAATTGATTTATATAAACTGCCAAGATGGTAAGCTTAGGATACCAAGAAAAAGAACAAGTGTAAAACTTTTAATTTCAAGGACTTATTTTACTAAAATTTAAGCTTAGGAAAAGAGATCTACACAAAACTGGAAAATCGATTAACAAGACTTCATACCCACTGGACATATTGAGCAATAAACAAGATCAGAGTATTCCATGACCTTGAACACACAAACAGGCAGAGTAACTAATGCTTCCTCTTAAACAAACCTCATATGACAAGCAAGAAACGAACAGTACTACTTCCAGCATGAAACAAAAACCAACAGCCTATCCCCTTAATCCTTCTTCTATTAAACCAGAAACCCAGGCCTCTTTACTCCCTACAAAGAAACTGGAAACACATCCTACACCCTGCAGCACATCTGCATATTCTCAAAACCTACAACACCATAAATTAACCCCGAACAAACTTTCAACTTTCCAGGAACCAAACCTGCTACTACTGCAGGTCACTTTTCATTCCTGATTCGCTGCACAAGACCAGAATACTAGCAAAGAGAGCTTCACACACACACCCTCACACCTCCACACTTATCCTGAACGAACTCACTACCCCCAAAACACCATAGCAGACCCCCTATAAACTAACCTGATCTCTCCAATCTACAACCCATGAAACCATCTCATTCACAACTTCACAGAACAAAATCAACCTTGAACTCCTACTGCTTCTATCCTCCTATTACTACTCCCTGAACCAGAGAAACTCCATAGCACAACAAGGAACCAGACATAGCTCTTCTAGAAACTACCTGAAGCTTTAAACAAATGCTACTACCAGAAACAACACCAACACACTTACAGACCCTTAAAAGAGGCTCCAAACAGACCAAACATCTCAAGCAGAAACAGAAGCTAAACTGACCCTATAACACCTACAACTACGAAGAAACAGCCCATCCACACTTCTAAAGCAAACTGCAACTACCAGGAACCTGAGCTAAGACCTGACCTCCCTCACACTGCCTAACTGCCTCCAAAACCAACTTACCAGATCTGCAAAACCCCTGGACATACCTGCATACTCACTACCAACTACTAGCACCTCTGCAGGCCACTCTTTCCCTGAACAAACAAACACAGACCTCACATACTTCCTGATGCTTCTTTCCATTTTCAAACCTCTAACAGATCCTATAGAAAGAAAACAAAGGACCTGCAACTCCCTCCGAACCTACAGCCCTTTTATCACCCTAAAACCAGCCCCTAGACCACTACTAAATCCACCATAGCCTACGGCTAAACTATCAGGCTCTAACTCTCACACAACACCTGAAAACATCCAGCAAAATAAACAAGGTCACAGGATCCTCAGCTCACCAAAAGCCAACTGCACACCCTGCATACACTCACAGACAACTCCCTTGCTCACAGAACCAGCCTACTAATACCTGCATAAACCAAGAAACAAACTCACTTTCCACTTATCTGAGCCCCTTCTTAGCAGAAACAAGCACACAAACAAAGCAGGCCAGCAAATAGAACTCTCTGCTTCCTAAAGCTTCTATCAGGATCAGGCCTTCTTTACTTATACAAATCATAAAAATGCAGATATATGGCTAGCACAGGCAGAAAAGCAGGATTGAAAACCAACAAAAGACTAGTCGTTTTATTCCAAACTGAACCACATCATGTTTTCAACTTCTAAATAGCATATAATCATTTCTCTTCATACTTAGGCAAAATATAAATCTATAATTACAGATATGACACTAGTTACTGTAAATAACAAACTCACAAACATAAATATATCATAAAATGAGATTAAGCTGAGGTTATTACCTCTTTAAGCGCAGCGAACGAGGGCGTCGATCCGAATAAATGCGACTCAAATAAGCGACGATTCAAACAACGACGAAGCGATTCACAAACCCAAAAGGGAACAGGAAACCTCTATCTCAAGAAAATGAAAGAACTTCTGTCTATGTTTTATGTATGCCGCTTTTCCTCCTCCTCTATCTTCACTCCCCTAACTGAACTCTCTGCCGCTACTCTCTCCACTCTTAAATGCTGCTGCTGCCTTCTAAAATATATCCCCTCTATATTCACTGCCTTCCCCATTCACGGTTGCTGCTTGTTACGAAATGGCGGTACCGTGAGCCAGAAGAGTAGTACATTATGTTGAGAAGTTTTAAGTTGTTAGAAAGTTATATTTTGTTTTTGCACTTTAGTTCCTAACTTATATTGGTTTCCATTTAAGTCTCAGAATGTTAGATATAAAAACCTATGTAAAAATTATTTCAGAAAACAAGTTGAATGAAAAATTATCCTTTCTTTGTATTTTTCTTTACTCTTTTAATTTTTTTCTTTATTTCAAATTTCATGACGAATCCACTGTGGGATTCGTTACAATTGATATCAGAGCCGAGGATTCTCGGCCATAATCACTCGACAATATTCAACCACTGTTACTATCAACCACCGTAAGGCTCGACCGGTGTTCCTTTCCATAGCTCCAGTATGAATCCCTATGGTTACGAGTATTACCATGGGTATTCACATCCCCGCTCTTATCAGGTACCATGTGCTTATCAGGTTGACTATACCAACTCGGGTTACTATTTCGTTCAGTTTGGTGATGGTTCGGTGGTGTCTATGACTGCTGCTGCGTTAGAGAATTTGCTGAAGTCTAGCTATGAGAGCAATGAGACAACTATATGGAAGGATATTCGGTCAGCTCCTTCTTCTGAAACCCTAGCCCCCAAATCAGAAAACTTTAATCTCACAACATTTTCTGTATCCCCACGGTGCTTTAAGCACAAAATTCGTGCCTCCGGTGGCAAGAAAAAGGTTTGGAAGAAAAAGCGCAAGTATGGACGAATTGGCCGCCAGCCTGCTAATACTAAGCTATCTGGTAACAAGATAGTCCGACGAGTTCGTGTGCGAGATAACAGTAGTGAAACTGAGGCCAATTTTTCTGTTGGGAATGAAATATTAAACCAGGACCTGTCTTTGTGTGTGGAAGGAAACAGGGACATTGAGGTTGACATGTTTGATAAAATTCCTCAAAGAGATGAAATAGAGGCAACTGATAAGGAGGAAACTGAATCGTCGAATGAGGTTCAGGTGTTCGATGAAATTCCTGTGATGGAGGAAATTGAACAATCGAATGATGATGAAGTACAAGCACTTGAATTGGAGAGGATATATGATCTGATTTGCAGAGATTATGAGAATCAATCGCTTCACATCGATGGTGTTGAGGAGGAAAATCCAGAAAATAAGGAATGCCAGGTGTTTCATGAATTTTCTCACATAAATGAAATTAATGTGTCTGACGATCAATGGGATGACAATGTTGGGTCTGCGGTGTCTGTGGAAACAGTTGAGCTAGATAGCTTGTTCAAGTCTAGCGCCGGGTATTTGAAGACTAATGGTTCACGGGTTGATTTTCCACCACTTAAGGAATCTTCAGACTCGAACTTTATGGGTGTATTCGAAGTGGGTTATGAACATTTGGAGGCTAGTAGTTTACCTTCAACTGGTGAGGGTAAGTCAATGTATGTTCCTTTCAAGGGTAATGAAGACCTTGGTGTTTGGAAGTTGATTAATCCGGAGGAGGATTCACTGATTGAGAATGGAAATTCGGCATGGGCACATCTAGGAAATAGCGAAGCTCAAGTGTTTGGCAAATTGTCAACACTAGCGCCATCGCAAGCTATGTTTAGTGACACCTCTCTGTCAGATTTCGATTTGTCCATGCCACTCACTCTTGAACTCATTGTTAACTATGGTGGCAAGTTGAAGGCCATAGATGTTTTAAATGGTACTGGTAGTGCAGAATTTATTACATTTAAATTTGGAAAAGTTGAAATCGAGAGTTATATATGGGGAAGATCTTCTCTAGCAGTAAGCTCTTCATGGAAGGATCCTTTACCCCGAATATGTGTTAAGAGTCATAGAATTGCTATTGTGATCAAGAACAGGACTACTGGTACATCCCAGGTTGATTATGTTGTCCTCATTGTTGACTCCACTACTGGTGATCTTGAGGCTGGTATTGCCAAGGATGGTCCGCCATGTAAGCGCACATCGGTCGCTTTCATACTTGGTGTCTGCGAAATAATCTGCTGCTGCGATAAGATGGATGCTACCAGCTCCAACTACTCAAAGGCTAGGGGTATTGACAGGGTGCAAAGAGAACTTGGAAAAATGATTAATCGTCTTGGTGGTCAGCTTCCAAATGGAATTTTATTTGCTAATTTTGCTAAAACTATAGCTCCAAAACTAAGAGACCATTTCAAGGAGACAAGGAGCATAAAGATAATTCAGGATGTTGATCAATTTATCATGTGGTTACATCATATCTTTGGTATAGTTTCTTGTGATTTTCTTGATACCAGGCAGGGAACAAGTGTGAGAAAAACATTTGCTATCTTGACTAACACTTCGATGTTTTCAAAGTTCTCGACTGATGCTTTTAGGAACTTCATTGACAAAGAATCCAACAAATATCTTCCAGCAACATTTGTTTTAATCTATAATATCATGGCAGCAGGTACTTTTGCTTTTAGTGAAGGCAAAGCTTTTGGTCGAACATCAATTACTAACATCGACCCAAAGAAAACTTGGGAGGGATCTTGTACAGGCCTAGGAGGGTGGATAGCCACCTCCATGTTTTTGTCTAAAGTTTTATGTCGGCCTAGATCTGCATTAAAACTACTCTGATGTCTCTTAAAACTACTCTGAGTGGTGGAATAACATTCTTAATTCTTGACAGCATCTGGGCAATCAAATGGTTGTTTGAAAGTGGGAGAGAGGATATCTTTGAAGATGCTACTCATAAAGTGAAAGTCACAGGATCGGGATTGACTACTGTGCTTCCTCATTATGAATTAGTTCGAGAAGGGAAAGTGTTTTCTAAGTATATAGCAAGAGATAGCAGAACGCAATTGGAAAGTGAACAATTGTTTATTGTAATGAAAGGGTCGGTAAGGAAAAATTTTGGTGCCAATGCTATCATGTCTATTCAGGATAGTATTTTTTGTCGTGTTGATGCTGGAGATTGCCAACTGAGAGTAGTGTCCACTTTTATGCAAGAGAGGCTTGAGATTTCATGGAACATGAAAAGAGCTACTGATGTATTAACCAATGATGGCTTAAGCTTAGCTTGGGCTATTTGTGAGTTTATTGTGGAAGCAATTAAAGCATCAGGTTTGTTTGCCACTCACTTTGATGAGCTTACTGTATTGGTCAACGTAAATGGAGACAATAAGCATAAGCAAATTGCTGGTGTGGCAAATTTGCTCAAATGTGACAATCTCGGAGAATTGACAATATTGGAATTATTGCTGCATTACTTCACTTCTATTGCAGAGTTGTCCAGTTGTATCGTTCCAACCATGAGGACAACTCAGCTGATGTTCAATGTACTTGCTTCACTGATGTGGATAATGCCATTTTCAAAATATGGTACAATTGAAAGTGTACACTGGAGGCAGTTCTTTGGTGGAAGTGAAAAAGACCTCTTGGTTTATTATTGTGAGGAGCATAAGCTTCAATCAAGCTACTCTGAAACCAACTTTTCTGGAATGGAAGTTCATGATGATATTGCATACATGCATAAAAAGAAAGCTAAGGCCAATCTTTACCACACATGCAGAAGGTTATATACTTTTAAAGGTGAACTTAGTGTTATAAGCAAAGATAGTAAGGTAATTGAAGTATTTGAAGGAATTAATTCTGCTACTGGGGTGGAGACCATTTTTCTTAGTGCTCGAGCTGCTGTAGTATCCATTGCTACTGTAACTTCATTGCTCCTCACTGAATTGTGCCTTCAAGTGATTTGGGAGCTTACTGTGGCCATTACTCAGAGCAATAAGTTGCTGCAATGCCAAAGGGGGAACTGGCTAGTGCGATAGCTCTTTAATTCTCCATTTTCAATTTGCTAAATCCCAACCTTGAGGACAAGGTTGTTTAAGGGGGATGGATTGTTACGAAATGGCGGTACCGTGAGCTAGAAGAGTAGTACAATAGTACATTATGTTGGGAAGTTTTAAGTTGTTAGAAAGTTATATTTTGTTTTTGCACTTTAGTTCCTAATTTATATTAGTTTCCATTTAAGTCCCAGAATGTTAGATATAAAAACCTATGTAAAAATTATTTCAAAAAACAAGTTGAATGAAAAATTATCCTTTCTTTGTATTTTTCTTTACTCTTTTCATTTTCTTTCTTTATTTCAAATTTCATGACGAATCCACTGTGGGATTCGTTACACTGCTCCTATCTTCACCCCTCCTTCTCTTTTCTCTATTCTTCCTTCTTACTGCCGTTGCTTCCCCTATCTTCCTCCTCCATTCACGGTTGCTTCCCTCCCCCTCAACCCTTTCCTCCTCTATATCTTATATATCAGAAAACTAGAGTTTTAGGACTAAAATGGAAAATACCAAAAGCGCCCCCCCCCCCCCCCCCCCACAACGGTCAAATTTTGATAGGGTTTTTGCCCAGAAAATCGAGTTTAGCGGGTTAGGGGTGTGAATTGGGTATCCTGAAATGAAATATGCGTGTGTGATGTGTGATATGTTTTGCGCGGGTAGGGTAAATTTTAGGTTACACATTTCAATTTTGACCCATTTTCTTTAAAATTACTCAATTCGCTTTTGATTTTCAAAAATTGACCTTATTAAATTTTTTGGGACAAAATTGGATGTCAACAAGTATGGCAAATAATTTTTTGGGTTAGTTTCTTATTGCCACTGCTACTTTTGTTAAGGATCATTAATTTCTGTTTTCTAATATTTGGATTTGTGAAGAATATTTGTCTTGCATGTCATATTTGTTTTCCTATTTTTATGTGAAGTAGATAACTTGTAGAAAAATTAAGAGCTTGAAGAAGGTGAAATAGTAGCTTGCTTCTAATTTCATATTGTGTCTTCTCCTCAAAGTTGAGGAACGTGAAATTAGTTTTGAACACGTAAAGATATTGTGATAGTTGAAGTTACAAAATTGCAGGTTGTTCCATCCTTCCCCAGTTCATTTCCTCGATATGTTTTATAGCAATATTAACATTTGCTATACCCACTCTTAGGGGTTGTGATGTATGTTGTATGTCGGTTGTGTTGTAATATGCTATCTCAATAGCAAAACCAGTTTGCACTGGCTTCTGGAGGAGGTTGTAGATTGATGATTGAGACATGCTTTTTATGTAGTCTTTGGATACTCCTTGTTTTCTAGCCAGATGATAATGTGTCAACTATTTGTTTGTCGTGTTCTTTAAATGGATTGGTTGATCAGGTTATAAATATTTATGCTTTAGAGCATTTGGAGCTTGCATGGCATTATCATGGGGTCTTTTGATAATAACTTAGACTTCCAATTGATAATGGGGATGTATAGCCTGTTTGGCATTATTATTTTTTTTAAGCGAATATCACTAGGCAGGGTGTCTAGTGACTAGTTTTATAAATAATAATAAAATACTTCATAGAGGACAATACAAAGTAAGGGGGGCCAAACCATACCTTACATCATCCTATCGAGGTTTGGCATTACTTCTCCAAAGCTAAAAGTGCTTTTTTTTTTTCAAAAAAAGTACTTTTTTTTTAGAATTTTAAGGTGTTTGGCAACAAAAAAAAAGTACTTTTAGATAGAAGAAGAAGCAGTTTTTCTGCTGTTGGGGAGAAACTAAATATCCTTACTAAAAATTCGTATTTACCAATTCATTAATTAATCATATCTCTCTCAAAATAAAATTATATTTCTCTTTTTTTTCCCTACTATATACTTTTACAAATCTTCTTCTTCTTAGGAACAATTTTTATTTCTAGGTATTTTTATCAACCGTATATAGGATCTCCTATTCTTTAAATCATATTTTAAAAGTAAGTAATTACTAGAAATTTCTAATTCCGTTATCACTTCAATTTAACTATATTTTATATTGTTCAATAGCTTAAATTTATATCTTTTACTTTATGTTTTACATTTTAACTAAATAATTTTTTTTAAAAAAAGTCTTTTATGATAAATATTTAAAATTATTTTTTTATTTCTATTAGTCCAAATGTAAAATGAACTTGGATGTCCTTTTCGTAATTTGATACTCAAAAGTACTTTTCGTAAAGATTATCTAACATAAATTATTTATCAAAAGTACTTCTCCAATGAGTTGTCCAAACACAAACTGTTTATTATCTAAAAGTACTTCTTTAAAAAGTACTTATCCCAAAAGTACTTCTCAAAATAAGCAGTTTTTTACAGCAATCCCAAACAGGCTCGTAATGGAAGTAACTTCAGAAGTGGCATTCTGTGAAATCTTACTCTAGCCATGTGTTGTCTTGCCGAATAAGCAGAAGTTTTATGCACGACCCATTAAATCCAAAAAAAAAAAAAAACATTTGTTGTTTCATTTCATGTGCCATTGACTAGGTTTAAAAATAAATTTTAATCTTACCTTTATAATAAAAAAAATGTTAGGAGAAAATGGGTTGGATTGAATCTATTATGGGTTAGGGTCCCATATTTTGTATTTTTTATTACTAACAAAAAGAATTCGAAAGTGGCAAAAAAGTCCTGCGTGGCAAAAAACTCATACGTGGCAAAAAGAGTGAATCCACATATATATAAAAATATTATTATAAAAAGCCACGTCATAAAATTTCGGTGAGTGACGGTACAAAAATCGGTAAGAGTTACTTTTAAAAATACTTTCTAAAGTTGAGTGACCTTTTTGGGACCAACCAAAGCAAAGTAACTTGGGACATTTGGTCAAAAGGGACACTCAAGAGTGAAAATAGGTAAAAGGGACAAAGTCTTAATTAATGTAATAAAAGGGACACATCTAATTAATGCTCTTAAACATAACTTTCCTCCACTCCCCTTCACCCCAAAGTTTCATTTCTTACACTTTGGTCCTCACGTATATAAAAAATAAAATTTGCCAAATTAGGGAAATATTTTTCCCTCCGTTTATTCCCTCCTTTCTCTCTCTCTCTCTCTCTCTCTCTCTCTCTCTCTCTCTCTCTCTCTCTCTCTCCTCTCTTCTCTTCTCCCCCCCGACCTGAAACACCATAGCTGCTGCGCATCTGCTTTCTTCAATCTCCATTCGTTTTCGCTATTATTCTTGCATTCCAACTCTCCCAAACGGAAAATATTGTCAGATCTAAATCCATTTCGGTTAATTAGAGGTATTATTGACTCTAATTTAATAAATAATTTGGGGAAAATACGCTGCAATTCTTTGAATAACAATTTCTGGTTGGCATTACTTTTAATTGGTTTGCTTGACGTTCAAATGCTATGAATAATGTTTACCTGTTGGCCATTACTTGAAATTGGAAAGCTTGTCGTTGAAATTGTTTGAATAACGCTGGGCATTACTTCAAACTGGAAAGCTTGACAACTCCCATATCTCCTGTAAGTGTAAATCTCCGTCTTGCTAATCTCTACTATTCTAATTTTTGTAAAAAACCTTTTAAACCAGTATGTTGCTGTTTTGAAACATCTTACCGTGACGATCGCAACATTATAAAGATTGTTCTACAAATACTCGTACAACGTAGTCACAATTATGGAACATTGTATTAGATGCTCAGGATAATCCTTTTGATGTTCCTATTGTGCTAGTCAGAGTTACGGAACATAATTTTGGTTGCCCGAATAATCTTACAGCATGTTCAGTAAATGCTATTCATAATGTTGGAACATTTTTGTAGATGGTCGGAACTGATGTATCGATGTTTCACATCGGTATGCTTGTATTCTTAAACATCCTTGGGCATGTTCGGATCTGTTTTTCGATGTTCTAGTATCCTTTGCTACCTGGACCACATTTGATGAATGTTTATCCTACCTTGCAGATATCGTTAAAGTAATGGGGGACAGCATACTACTAGGAGTTGATTTTCTCGGCGAATGGGTTGAGCGTTCGAAATGCTATGCTTGGATTCCTAAGGTGAAAGAGACAAGACCTATCCTTGTGAGTAGGAATATTACATATGATGAATTTGTCAACAAAATCATACGCAGTTGGGGGGTAAGTGATGATCCTAGGGATCTTTGCATTTCATATATGCTGAGTGTTGCCGCAAAGCAAAAGACTGCTCCATCTAAAATTAGGTCTGATGATGATGTTCAGCTTTATATGGCTGATGTAGACCCAGCTGGGGCTAGGCCAACACTAAGGGTTAGTGTGATTTCAAGGCCTGAAGGAATTTCAAGTTCAAATGAACAAGATATGCATGTTGAGATGGATGAAGATGAATTAAAACAAGGTGGAGAGGCAGACGAAGAAGGTGAAGAATGTGGAGAAGTAGTTGATAATCCTTCAGAAAGAGCACCATCATTGAGCAGTCGCAACGATTTTTTTGGAAAAGACGGCACAGGTTTTGTAAAGGGTATGACTTTCAAGAACAAGCGAGAATTAGTGGTGAAGTTGAGGCTTGCTGCAGTGAGGAAGCCTTTTTCTTTCAAAGCTGTGAAGAATACAAAAAGGTTGTTTTATGCCCGATGTGTTGATGCAAATTGCAAGTGGTGGCTTCGAGCATTGAGGTATCATAGTAGTGATACATTTTATATTACAATCTACAATGGCGAGCACACGTGCGGTGTGCAGCACCTGCAAAGCCACCATAAACATGCCACAGCTGATGTTGTTGGTGAATACATGAAAGATAGGTACATTGAGGGGAAAGGAATAACACCAAAAGACATCATGGTTGCATTCAACAGAGAATTGGGATGCAACATTAGTTATTGGAAAAGTTTGAAGGGATGTGAGATTGCAAAGGCAATAGCAAGAGGGACACATGAACACAGTTATGAAATTTTAGAGGCATACAGTTATATGGTAAGGTCCCAAAATATTGGAAGCAAGACAGCTTTGAAGCTTGATAGTTGTGGGAGGTTTAAGTATTTTTTTATATCTTACGGATCTTGGATTAGGAGTTTTCTGTAAATGAGGAAAGTCCTTGCTATTGATGGGACTCATTTGTCAGGCAAGTACGGCGGTGTGTTGTTGTCTGTCGTTGCCCAGGATGCAGAGAAGCACATATTCCCTGTTGCATTCTGCGTTATGGACAAAGAATGTGATGCGTCTTATGATTTTTTTTTCGAACAATTGGTTGACATAGCCCAGTACAATGATGAGTTGAGCGTCATTTCAGACAGGCATAAAAGCATAGCAAAATCAGTTGCCAAGTGGTTTCCCCAAGCTCACTACGGAGTTTGCACGAGGCACCTTGCTGAAAATATCCATACAAAGTTTCAGTTTGGAGACCACCTGGGGTCCTATTACTTGGCAGCAGATGCATATCGTGTGGAGGATTTCAGAACGCACTTTAAGCAAATCGAAGACAACGATCCAAGGGTTGCCAGATATCTTCAAGATGACGTGGGGTTCCATAAATGGAGCAGATGCTTTTTCCCTGGGCACAGGTACACGACTATGAACATTCATACCAAATGTTCTGAACGTTGTGTTGGAATGTTCTATATTTACATGTCAATTAAGCCGAGAACATTCTAATTGACGTTCAAAATAGTACCAATGATGTGTATGACGTAATTATTGATGTTCTGATCGCATGCTTAATGTTCGCACTTGGATTAGACGTATTTAGCATTAAGGTCTTTGTTTGTTTGTTACAATTTCAGATTTGCAGTGATGACCTCGAACATTGCTGAGTCCACAAATGCAATGCTGAGGGATGAAAGAGAATATCCTATCGTTGCCCTATTAAATCATATCAATCGTACATTTGGCGAAAAATTCCATGTGAGAGCTACGGAGTTCCTCGAGGTTTCAACCATATGCGTCCCTTCAATTGAAGAAAAAATAAGATTCAACCTGGAGGAAGGGGGTAAGCTCACAATTAGTCGAAAAGGTACGTATGGTTTCACCATCATCAGTCCAGGCCAGGGAGCAGAAGTCGATTTACTCAACAGAACTTGTACGTGCAGAGAGTATCAAATTGACTTAATATCCTGTAAACATGCTATGGCAGCTATTAGAATGCTGCGTCCAGAAGATTATGGAGCGTGCGTCTATGACTTCACTTCTGCATATTACAAGTTAGAGTCATATATGCTTGCCTATGCAGAACCGATCAATGCTGTTCCACCGGAAGAATTTTGGAATGTTCCTCCTGAGCTGCTTGAGAAACGAATATTGCCTCCTTTCATCGACGTGGGTAAGGGTAGACGAAGGAAAAAGCGGATACCATCAGTTGGTGAAGTATTTTCAAGTAGGAGAAACAAATGTAGCATCTGCAAAAGGTCAGGCCACAAAAGAACTACTTGCCCGAAACGAGTGGATAGTGGACAATCCTCCCAAACTTAAAGTGTTGACTTTTGAATTTTAATCTTGATCAATTTTATATATTTTTATATTTGAACATTTAACTTAATGTTCCGAGCATTTATCAATGGCGTTCCAAATTCCTATCATTTTTGTAGTATATAATTCAAATATATCATCATACAGATGTTCTAATACTGCAAACGGGATGTTCAGTGTAATGCAATAGTCATGCTGATTGATCAAGCGAAGGGTTGCCTCGTGCAATTAAAAGGTGTGAAAGCATCCCCCAAAACCTGCATACGAAAAAAGGCATTAACTAATCCAGATACATCACCTAGAGAGTAGTGAACGACTTTTCAATGTTCATATCACGCCTTTTGGTATTTTTTATGTTTTTTATCATCTATAAATACAAACATTTCCTTGTCCCTCCACACACACAATTATCCTCCTTCTTGAATTAGCAAAATTTCTTCATAGACAACAAACACAAATGGAAAATAACCAAAACGAAGTTGTCGCTAATGGCCACTATGCCCCAGCCGACGAACCTGACCATAACGAATATTATGGAAACATCGCGTGGGATATTGTCGGTATACAAACTGAAATCACTGCAATCAACCATTCTGTGGACCGCTTATCTGCTGATGTATGGAGTATAAGGCAAGTGTTAGTTCAGCGCTGGGAGCGTATTGAAAGAATGCTTTTGGGACTCCTTATCCATCAAGGGATGAATCCGGAGCAGTTTGCTACTCCTCCAAATTCTCCCAATGCTGACAACTAGAACTTGTATTTAAGCATTATATCTAGTACTAGTACTTCTGTCTAAGCATTATATCTAGTACTTTTGTCAAGCATTATGTCAAGTACTTTTGTACATGTATTTTGTTTCCTTAAGTATGAATGAAAATTATCAGATTATGTGTTAAGTTGATAATACTTCCACTACGTAAGTGAACGCCTAAACTTCATCAGCAACTTGAAACATACTAACACACGTTCCAAGCACCGTATGAAGATGTTTGACATCGTTATTAACGTAAACATGCTAGCATATATTTTAACAACTCCCATCTAAAATGCATCAGCAAGTTGAAACATCCTAACAAAAGTTCAGAGCACAGTATGAAGATGTTTGACATAGCAGAAGGAGTTTGGCCTTAAAATCGTTATTAACACAAACATGCAAAAGCCGCTATTTGTACAACAACACAGCACTGTTTGGGGAGATTTGACGAAAAAATCAACAAAAAGCAGAGATTTTCACGAGAATTTCAGTCCAGAACCAGAAAGAAGGCGTAAAAACCCTAGCTTTATCGAAATAGCCAAATAGCAAAAAACTAAACCCCGATTCACTTGAAAACATCAATATAGTACAAAATTTACCTTTAGATGTTGCCGGAGAACATTATGTAGATGGCCGGCGACGAAATAGAAGACTCGAGAAGAAGACTCGAGAAGTGTGTAAGAGAAGAAAGGGGCGGGTGTTCGATGTTTGAAATGATTGAATTGATAAGACTGATCGGCCGCATTTTTAATTAAAACTTCACTTTTGGGGTTGTCATAATCCTCATAATTGCCATTAAGGCCCCACCTTTTTTTTTGTTCCGAATTCCACGCGCGTCCCATTTTTGTATAAAATCGAGCCAGGGGCGGGGGTACATTTCTTTTTTGAGATATTAGAACGTTCTTCTGAACGTGCCAAACATAATAATCAATTAGGTAGTTCGTTTAAAATGAAACTCGTTTGCTCAAAATAAAAAGTACATTTTTCACGTTCAGAACATAATAAATGATGTTTGAACCCTAACCCTAACCCTAACCCCGAACCCCAAAACATAACCCTAACCCTAACCCCAAACCGCAAAAATTCCTAACATTTAGAGAACATTCATTCTCCTGTTCTGAACCTGTTTTGTAACGTTCTTGAACGTCGCAAGTCTGTTCTGGATCTTCATACTGATGTTGTTTTTGTACCGTTGAGGATTAGTTGATAAATACTAATATAAGGATCATTTAAAATGCATAAACAATGATTTAGTAGTTTAGTAAGA
This sequence comes from Petunia axillaris subsp. axillaris, assembly GCA_029990575.1. Taxonomy (NCBI): domain Eukaryota; kingdom Viridiplantae; phylum Streptophyta; class Magnoliopsida; order Solanales; family Solanaceae; genus Petunia; species Petunia axillaris. The sequence continues at coordinate 26,533,511 of JARKNS010000003.1, forward strand.
TTCCAAAACATGCTATGTGTAAGTAAACCAAAATATGTGTCGTTAATTATACCAAAATGTAATTATTAGGTTGTTTGGATAAGGAGTGTAGGGTTGATTCTAGATCAATTAATAATTTTAAACATTAAGAGGTGTATTATAACGAATTGTAGCATAGATTGGACGTTATATCACTAGATAGACACATTAGTAATCTATTTGCTGATCTTGCAATCTATGTGTAGCTCGTACAGGCATTCTTCGTGTATCTACAACAACTAAGACTTCAAATCATACAAGTATTGATTGTAATACTCAATATTATGTGTATTTAAGGTGACTACATCAATAGTATGTCTATTGGAAGTGTTTACTCATAAAAGTTCTACTAGAGTATACTCATTTATATCTATTGAAAGCGATTACTTAGTTATATCAAATGAAACACTTACTAAGTTATTGAGTATTTCATTAGATGTTGTTCTAACTAATGGATAATCTATATAATGATGACTTAACCTTAAATATAAAGACTTATTAATCTTTTCATGTTATATAGTTTCTTATTACAACCATATTAAAGGTTGGAACACTACATATTAAATTAGGCACCTACTATGAACTGAACATATAAACCCACGTTCGTAACTTAAATTAGATGTTTTTGCATCAATCTTTGGAAATTTTTTTATATTCAAAGAGATTACTCAATATTATGTGTATTTAAGGTGACTACATCACTAGTATGTCTATTGGAAGTGTTTACTCATAAAAGTTCTACTAGAGTATACTCATTTATATCTATTGAAAGCGATTACTTAGTTATATCAAATGAAACACTTACTAAGTTATTGAGTATTTCATTAGATGTTGTTCTAACTAATGGATAATCTATATAATGATGACTTAACCTTAAATATAAAGACTTATTAATCTTTTCATGTTATATAGTTTCTTATTACAACCATATTAAAGGTTGGAACACTACATATTAAATTAGGCACCTACTATGAACTGAACATATAAACCCACGTTCGTAACTTAAATTAGATGTTTTTGCATCAATCTTTGGAAATTTTTTTGGTGTTTGTAGTACTAATACAACGGATACATTTGTTTATAGATATTAGAACAATCTCTTCTACGTGCCAAACATGGTTTTCTAATGCTAAAAAAAGTGGAGCAACCCGTTTTAAATACGTGGAGCGACCTGGTCCACACAACTTACATTAATCCCAACCCGTTTTATTATCTTATAACACGTGGAATAACCCCAACCATTCAATTAATTAGGTCTTTTGGTACTTACTCCATTCCCATTATTTTTATAAGTTATCCCTAGGGACCCCCTTTACCTCGTCTTCTTCTTAACTCAACCATGTCTCAAGGATCAACTTGTTCTCGCAGCTCCTCTCACAATCGTCGATGTTGGTGTGGCTTACCTGCGATACAATTCACGGCGGGCACACAGTCGAATGCTGGACGAAAATTTTGCAAGTGTCCCCGCAAGGGTATTAGCAATTGCGGATTTTGGGAATGGTGTGACGAGGAGTATCCCCAGCCTACTACATTGGTTTTAAACAAGTTAAAAATTTCACTTGATGAAGTTCGTGAAGAAAGGGCCAATTTGCTGAAGGAAGTTGACAAATTAGGGGCTTGTAATACTACAAATTTATTGAAGATCAGTAAGTTAGAGGCTAAATTGCGACGGTGGAAGATGTATTTCTTATTGTCTTGGGCAGCTTTTTTGGGTTTCATTGTAGCTAGGTTTATTTGATACCAATTGCTGTTCGTCGAGTACTACTGAGATCTATATATTTGAACGTTTAAGTTAATGTTTCGAGCATTTATCAATGGCGTTCCAAATTCCTATTATTTTTGTAGTATATAAATCAAATTGATCATCATACGGATGTTCTAATACTGCAAACGGGATGTTCAGTGTAATGCAAAACAACATTCATAAATATTCAAAACATGCTAGATTGTACTGAAAATTAAAGGACAACACTTCTAAACACGACCTTCAAGGCAAATAGAAAATCTTCTTAAATGACTAGACTTGAAATAGTTCTTCATTTCACATGTGTTCCGCTGGAGGCCGTGGTGGTGAAGGGTAGTTTTGGGGGTCAATCTCGAGTGCAGCTTGAATACCACGAAGCATACGCTTAATAAGATTCATATCCTCACGGAATTCATCGAATCTAGTTCTTAATCGCGACACTTGATCCTCCACATTTCCTATATAAACTACAATCTGATCAACATCTGAGGTCAGATCTGCGATATCTTCACGGACATGATCGATTTCAGTAAACCTACTAGTACTTGGAACTCCACTATCATGTTCTGGTGCTCTTGGTTGCCTTACTCTGCGAGGCATTGTTTTTGTTTCGCCTTGTTGTTGTTGTGCAGACATTTAACATTTATAGAAACCAGGCTTGGTGCCTTCGGTTGCATATGTGATTATTTAAAGAGGCGCCTATTCGCATTGAATGGTTGGGGTTAGTACACGTGTTTTAACTGTGACCAGGGGTTCCTAATCCTTCCCGCGGAACTCAGAACATCTTCATGGCGATACGAATCATCATATACTCGTTCCATTAGTCTATTGGTTTTTGACGTTTATAATTCAAATTAATCTTCATGTTTGAAAATTATTTATACCCTTCCAGTAGACTATTACGACTATTAGTATTTTTTAAACTACTCATCATTGTACACTTAACGGCTATCCCCTTCAATTCAAATCTGAAGCAAAGCAACGAAGCGTCACTTCAAAAATTTAAAAAAATATATAACGGCTAGTGTTGGGGATTGTCTGGATAAAACACACTTAAGTCGGTTACCTATTTTTCTCCTATAAATACTCGATCAAACCATTCAAATTCAAAAAACTCTATACCACTACAACCTATAATCTTCAGCCAAAAATAAAAAAATAAAAATGGTTCGCCGACCTTCCTCCTCAATAGTTGCTACTGCTGCAAGAACAGGAGCAACGAATACAAGAGCATCCACGTCAAGAGTACCAAAAAGGGAGCAACCTTGAAACAAGAAGGAAGAGGTGAAGCAAAGCAAAAAGAAGAAAGAACGGGAAGAGGGTCAACCAAGCAAAACGAAGGAAGAACGGGAAGAAGTGAAGCCAAGCAAAACGAAGGAAGAACGGGAAGAAGTGAAGCCAAGCAAAACGAAGGAAAAATGGGAAGAGGGTCAGCCATGCAAAAAGAAGGAAGAAAGGGAAGAGGATCAGCCAAGCAAAAAGAAGGAAAAACGGGAAGAGGATCAACCAAGCTAATAGGAGGAAGAAAAAGTCGAAACACTTCTGCAGAACGACAAGAACGTGCAAATGATATTTTGGAACAACTTTGTGCTGAAGTTTGGGGTTGGAAGTTCAAATTTGAGGAATTCTTCGAATACTACAATAGGGACGTCAAAAAGATGTTGAAAGAAATAAAGAGGATAAAGAACATGCTCCAGATAGCAACCTTGAATCAAGAAGGGACTGCATCGCGTTGAACTGAAAACGCATATTATTGACCAGGATGTTAATATGACTGTTTATTAAGTAATGTCTTAAATGCTAATATAATTAGCATACTTTTGTAAAGCGCTGAATCTTTGAACGATCAAGAATGTTTTTGCCTGGTTCTTGATTATCAATGTATAAAGTAACTTTAATGTTCAGAACATCTGTTGTTGTTTCCCTATTTACTAGATATTGAACATCAAATAACCATTAATTTAAAAACTATTTGAACGTACAAAATAATGTTCCGAAAATAACTAATGCTGTTCCTATAGTCTATAATTTTTAATATTTTTAAGTCAATCTTATCATAATACAGATGTTCTAATAATGTAAACTCGATGTTCAGTGTAATGCAAAACAATAGTCATCATTTGCCATATATACGCATCAAAAATGGGTAATCATCCATATATTACACCCATCAAAAACAAAAACATAATTATCCAAATTTTACAACCCATACTAAGGGACTAATTTGCCATAGAATATGTCCACAACAAATTTAACTAGACAGTCTTCTATCACATTGTCACAAAGATATTCCATCGGGGTGTTGGACAGCAAATGTTCGAGGAACATGATGGCATACGCTCCACATGCAGTACCAGTCAAATTCCTTGGAAGGCCTTGGATGCGCTCGTACGGCCACATTTCCATAGATTGGATTTCAGGAGGGAGGTGGTTGAATTTCCCCGACTGCCGGATGTATATTGGGAACATGTACATTATTGGCCCCATTATTGAATCAAAGCGGTCTTCATTGTACAACCCAATGTTGCAGTCGTAGACATCGATCCTTGCCTCCTCTAAATAAAAGACGCATGTAACATAATGCGTGCTTTCAATGTTATACACGGCAAAGAGTCTTTTCACACCATTCCACTTCCTTCCACCCGGATATGGAGACTTACCTCTGGCATAATCAAGGAATGTATCCTCAAACTTATATTCTGCTAGGTATCTGTCAAGGCCGACATCAAACCCCCTTGCCTCCTCTTCAGCCGCATCGTATCGAACAAGTTGGTCAAGAATGAAAGATCGAGGATGAGATCAGAGCTATCATAATGCCGGGGGTAAGCCTTATGCCTCACACGCATCAAGGCCAAGTACTCATCCATAAACTGCAGAATAAAACAAATTAGAAGTTGTGAATAAAACTATGCCGACACATACTAATGTATGTTTGGACCAGCCAGTCGAATGTTCAACGAACATAGGACCATCAGGTTCCGAACGGAGAAACAAATGTTCGTTCTTCGATAAAAACCAAACACTAACAAAACAATAGAAGTAAAGAGATGCACTTACGCTATCCCACATCCACTCTTTCACGTCCAGGAAGTCCAGAAAATCCAAGTAATTAAACTCGTGACACAGGAAGGCAGTCTTTTGTTCCTTCGTCTCCTCCAAGAAAGCGTCAAATGCAGCTTTCTTGTGAATGTCGAGTGCCTTGTACAGTGTCACTGGCAATCTCCCGAGATCTTGGAGCCTGACTTGAGCTCTCTCTGTAAATTTCCAAAAAAACAAAATATAAATGTTTGAAAAATTGTCTAAATTTGATAGAAGAACGTCCCTTTTATGTTCAACGATTCTAATTGGATGTTTTACTAACCTTGCCATTCTGGCAGCAGTCATTTTCTTCTTTCCTTTGTTCTTCTTTGCCTGGAGCATCCTGGACAACAAAATATTCCTCTTTGGTCGCTGCTGCTGCTGCTTCTTCTTCTTTGACGACGACGCTACTAAATTAGCAAGGGACAGCTGGATCGCATCAAGCTTCTGATCCAGTCCCTGTCTCCATTGAAGGCAGTCGTGACACTTGCAACTGCAGACACTAGGCTCCACATTCTCATGTTCTCTCCTCCTAGAGCTTTCTCCAACTTCGAACAAACCCCTACCACTAAAAAAGCCACCAGTAAAATGACCAGCCCTACCACCAATCTCATCACCAACTTGTGTTTCACATCTGCCAACACCTCCACTAACAAATTCTTCACCAACCTTTCCTTCATCAATTACCTCTCTTGGAGGGGTCCTGGGGCAATTCCTAAAAACTGTCACTCGATCACCACCAACGATCGAGCTAGCCCCCTCCAACCTCACAACAAGCTGATCAATTACCTCGTCGGCCCCATCAACAAACGGCTCAATATTCTGAAAAGTTTCATCTTCCCTCTCTGCATCGATAGAGTCAATAAAAGGGTGCACCACCTACATACCATAAAAGAGTGTTCAGAACATCATTATTACTGTTCGACATTTAACACCATTAAAAATAAAACATCATATCTGTCGTGATAGAACATCTGAAAAGACGTTCTTAACATTAACAACAATGATTATAACGACATTTCAGATGTTCCAACATTTAGAAAATTGTAGGTAAAGTACTTACAGGCTTTGCAACATTCTCAAACAGCCTTCGGGAGTCTCTTTCATTCTTTTCAGTGATCCACCTGTGCATCCTTGGCATGGTCCTCTCCTTGGGAAATCCCTGGGACGAAGCGAAGGTATTGCTTCAAATACCCAACCCACAAATGCCCAAGGAAACCCATAAAGATTGTAATTTGGCCCATCCTTGGCCTTGCTAGCTGCACGATCAGCCATGGGCTTCGTCAGGTACTCAATGGTCAGCTCGAAGCTTTTCCGCCCCCAAGGATACTTGGCAAATTCATTTGGAAGGTATGCAAGGCAGACCGGTAATTCCTCAATACCAGCTTTTTTGTCCTAGGCGCACAATATTGAGTGAACAAACCAAGCCATGGCAAGCCCAAACTTGTACCGTTCAGGAACTTCCTCATTTTCTATCAAACTCAGCAACCGGGAAGTAGTAACTGCCCTTGCTTTCCCATCCTCCCGCGCCGTTGAGATATATTCCCACATCTCCCTGCCCCTCTCTTTGATCGCAGCCTCCCATTGGACACTTGGATAGGCTTGGCATCTCAGCTTTGTCATCAAAGCAAACTCTTGGAGGCCAAAACGAACAGGCACTCCATTGAAATTGAACCAAGCTTCTTTTTCTTTATTGCACAAAACTCTTCTTAGCAGAATATTGTGCACCAACCTGGTTGGAAACGATGGCTCCTCCGGCATGTCCAAGAAATGGCCAAAGATACTGTTTTTGAACTTGTCATACAAACCACTTGTACGCAGCATAATCCTGAACTCACGCATTCGTCCAATAAGCGACGAGCGGACAGTTATCTTGGATTGAAAATGCTCATGCTCATCCAAGTAAGTCTTCAGCACCATTGGTGGAATGACACTGGTGACGTACTCAGGCTGCACGTACTCAGGCTGCACAATGTTTTGAAATTTGTTAGTTTAAAGAATCACCAGGGTAGTAAGAACATAATATCAGATGTATGAAACATCCCTTGAGATGTTCCAAGGAACTACAAGAAAATACTTCGAACATAGTTAAGATTGATCTGATCATGCACGCGAGTGTTCTCAAATCACATAAAAAATATTGAACATTCTACTGTAAAGTGACGAACAACTTTATGTATGTTCTCAACTATACCTCTCTAGGTGGCTCTGCATCAGCTCCCACGTCGTCTACGAACGGACCTTCTCCTTCGCATCTCTCACCCTCTTCTTCTTCCCTACCATTCCTACCTCCTTCACCAGCTTGAACATCTACTATCTCTATAACTTCATGTACATCATCTACTTCTTCTACATTTGCAACTCCTTCAAATTCCCCTGCAAGATTGTTTACCAACCTTCCCACCTCCTCTTCTTCTGCCATATTTAAAAGGCTCTCTTTTTTGTTTCCATCTTCATCCCAGTCATCATCACCAAACAGCGCTTCTATTTCTTCTGATATATTACCATCGTCCGGCAGCTGTGGCCCAACATTTACATCATAGTCTAGGGCCCTCTCCTCTTCGTCCTCCAATATTAGTCTCCTCTTCCTAGGAGGCTGTTTACTAGGAGGAGTAGTCTCCTTCCTCTTAATTCCCCGCGTATAAGCCATTGCAGCTGCAAATCACAAGTATATTCATCAATTAAAGATGTACAAGCATGCAATATGGGTGTGTGAAACATAATATACATATGTATATTTTATCAAACCCTAGTTCAAGTAGAGTCATCATTAAACGTTATCGTCCTCTCGCACGGTCGGAGCACTGTCTCAAATGTTCCAGAACTTTAAACATGCATGCACAAACATAAACATGCAAAATCTTGACTATATGTACATCATTTTTTCAACCTTTAGCATATTTATTTTATAAAACCCTAATTTATTTTAACAAAAATCATCTAAAATGCATCACCAACTTCAAACATCCCATCACACGTTTAGAACACTGTCTCACGATGTTTGACTATGCGAAGGAGTATGCGTACAACATTTTTTCAACCTTTAGCCTATTTATTTTAAAAAACCCTAATTTATTTTAACAAAAGTCATCTAAAATGCATCACCAACTTCAAACATCGTATCACACGTTTAGAACACTGTCTCACAATGTTTCACTCTTCGAAGGAGTATGCTCTTAACATGGTAATATAACATAAACATGCAAAAACTTCATTTGTACAAGAACATAGCACTATTTGACGAAAAAATCAACAAAAACAAAGATTTTCACAATAATTTTCTTCCAGTACTGTAAAAAGGCGTAAAAATCATAGTTTTTTCAAAATAGCAAAATAGCAAAAGAAAAAACCCGATTCACTTGAAAAACATCAATATTGTTCAAAATTTACCTTTAGATATTACCGGAAAAATGTTTATGGTCGGCGACGATGATGTTTAGAAAAAGCTACTGTAGAAGAGGAACTTGAGAACTGTGAAGTGTGTAAGAGAAGTTTTTTTGGGGTTCGATGTTTTAAATCATTGCACTCAGTCCGTTCGGTTCGTTTTCCCACCTTTTGATTAAAAGTTTTTGGGATTGCTAATTCAGTCCAAAAGGTTTTTAATCAAGCCCCGCAAGTTTTGTTGTTTCTAATATGGCCCATGGTTTAATGTTAAACGCGCGCGTTATTCAACGCTCCACGCGCGTCCCCTTTTATTAATTAAAGACTTGAGGGGGTCTTTTGGCCCATTCTTCTCAAGTAACTTTGATGGATAATTTCTCAAAGTTTAGTGACCTTTGAGAAATTTACTCTCCAATTAACTATAACTATTAACCAGTGTAACTTTAGCCAATAAAGAGTAGTAGTCCGCACTTAATAAGAACAGCAAAGAAAAAGTGCCTTAGAGGGCAATAGAAATTCTTAATATCAGTAACTAAATAAGCTATTGCAGTAAGAAAATCTTAGGCTTCTAAATATCAAATCTGCCGTAAAGTGCAAATGTATATCATCAATATGAACAAAGACCTGCCACTAGTGCATCTCTAAATTGCACCAAGATGGTTTTAGTTGTGTCACATTTGACATTTATAGATTCCAAGTGTGATTCTATCAGATGACTACTAAAAGCTTCATCCTCGCATCACAGAAACTTTTGTCCCATTGATCTAACCCATACACCTATTTAGATTGACAAAGCAACTTTTGGTAGCTAAATGATAACACAATAATGCTCTTTTGTTATGTGGTTAATTACATTAAAAGAATTTTTAACTTGCATTGAAGTTCATGGACAAACAGAAAGTAAGCAGCAACCTTGCTACGCGCCAACAATCCAAGTCAGGAGTACACTGACACTGGGCCAGATATATTCTACATCACTGATCAACACACATCCTCGAAGGCTTTCGCATTTGATAGCCTTAATGTCCCTTTGACTCGAAAAACTTTCAAGTCCATTAAGTACCAATTAACTACTGCTAAGCTACTATAAGAAGGAGGATATGCAGTCAAGCCCAACAACAACATTCTCATTACGTGTACACTCCAAGGAAAATTTTCAGATTAGGCAGCGCTCCACCAAAAATTACAAACAATAGACCATATCTTTTTCCTTCATACATAGCACCATCCCTAAACTATAAATCTAAGCACTCCTTCAAAATAAAAAATAAAATCCTAGCTATCAAATCTCCCCTCCCCTGCCATTGAGTCGCCGGCAAATACCCTCTCCAATAGCGGTATCGTTACTTTTTATATTTCACTGAAGTAGTTATGTTGTTGATTTTGTCTATATCATCATTTTGGACAACTTTATCAAATCTTCCCAAAAAAAAAATGAATTATACATGAATATACATAGATAAATGCGTAGGCGAGGAGAGAAATACAAAAATATACACAAAAAATTCTAAAAATTTATATAAACGACCATAATACTAAAGAATTCTGAAACTTTATACAGATTTATTTATTTGATTATACAAGTTTATAAAAATTTATATAATTTTATACACGTGTATAAACTTGCGGGGACTACTATCTCGTGAAAAGGATAATTTTTCGGGTAAGATACACAAATAAGGGCCGTTTATTATAATTTTTGTGTGTTGCTTGTCTTTTAGTGTAAAAATCCCAAAAAGTCCTATGTAACATAAATATATTACCTTTTTATATTTGTACCATAAAAATAGTTATAAAAAAGGACCAATCAAAAAATAGTTATCAAAAAAAGTTGTATGAATGCATATGTTCCTTAGATTTTGATTTTTTTATTGTACGGTACAACTAGTTATAGATAATGTATTAACCTTTTCAATTTTTAAATAATGAAATATGAAAATCTATTGAGATTTTAAATTTAACATATATTATTTGCGAATTTTTTTACAATAACAACTAAATGAGATCTAAACATCAAATGTCAGTATACATGTATAACATCACCTCTTTATAGCAGCCAAGGTTTGACTATATTTAGAAATAATTTAACTTCAAACTTCCTATTTTACCCTTAATGAGACGTTCTAAGCACACAAATATCTATAGCTTATTTCGAACAACACAATCCAAAACTCTTTCTTTCTTTCCTAAGCTCCGTACTCAATCAAATATTGTCAGATAAATAAGGAAATGAAGTGAGACAATACCACGAACCCCAGCGAAGGGGAGGGGTAGAAAGATAATTAGACAAGTGAGAGCCCATTTCAGATTGAATTTTAGACGGATGTTTTTGAGAATCAAACATAACAACTTCAATATACTTCTCTTCTTGTTCCATATACACATCCATATGTAGCATTGCTACTTTAATATTTAATTGTGACATCCAGTTGTATGGGTCTTCCCATGACTCCTTGTGATGTGTGAATGTCACTGGTGTTTTTTTTAAGTGATGGTGGTGGTTGTGGTTTTTTAGGCTTGTAATTTGCCGAGAAGATGAAGTGGATACGCGGCTGTATACGGTGGTAGAAGGAGGTCAGCAGGTGGTGCATAGTGGTGGGGGGTGGAGAATGGAGAATTTGTGTTCAGGGTTTAAGCACTATGTTGAATGAGTTGATGTGGTGTTGGAACAGTCTCCCACATCGATAAAATATGAAGGACAAGTAGCCTGTATTTTTTTTATTCTCTTTTTTTCAATATTTAATATTTATATTTATATTGACAATAGTGTATTGAAAATATAATTCATTGTGATAAATGAAGTGGATCTATTTCGTTTTACTTTATGTTTTAAATTAATTAGCAAATGTGACTATAGTTTTTTATATTTATTCCTTCAATGATTTTTGGTTGTCTTGTCTAATCTCTTTATTTCCTTTTCTTCGAATTGGATCTACACAATTTTTTCGATATTTTCTTCGGGATGCTAACCAGAGATTCCTAAAGGCATACCATCAAAAAAACTTCCTTAACCGATTGGGTTGATCAAGAAAACTGCAGTAGCAGCGCAATCCACTTTTTCCTACCTGAGACCGCGCACCCGAAAAGTGGTTTCCGACTTGGGTAACTCGTTGGAGTTGAGCTTTGGAGTCGCCACCTAATATATTTATCTAGGCGTATTAGGTCACCTAAAAGTATTTCTAATTTAATTATTAAGGATAACTCCGTATTGGTCTACTAATCAGAGAGTCTGGTAAGTGTTCGAAATAACCTAGAAGGAATGGATTAGGTACCTCCTAAGTTCCACTAAGTGTGGTTCGCAACCGATTTCTATAATTGGGTTTAAATATGTAATCTCAACTAGAAATAATAAAAATTAAAAAAAAAACATGTAATAGAGATTATGATATGTAAATAAACTGGAAATAACTAAAAGGGATAAATTTCTAAGATGCTTGCTCAATTGAAGACTAATTCTGCAACGTCAGCCTAAGGAGATGGTCTAATACTCAAAAGGGTTAGAATCCCAATTAAACACTGATCTAGAATATCTCTGCAAAACTAAATTTTAGGAAAGAAAATCTGTGCGGGCCGTTTGAATAGATGTGCATAAATAGTCTATGATTTGAATTGTATTGCACAAGTAGCATATACTTGCATATTTCGAAATAAATTAACTAATTAACTGTCCTTAACACAATTTAACTTTTAAGCGACAAAAACAAGGAGTAAATATATAGTATAAAAAAATATGTGTCACTAAAAGATGGCATTGTGACATTGATTGTCACATACCGTTAACTTCTGCGGCGGCTTTAGTGTAAGATCGCGTTTAAAATACGAAAATATATACATATAGATGAAAATATTATTAAACACATAGCATAATCAAACAAATAATATATATATATATATATATATATATATATATATATATTAAGTAGGGAGCAAGTATGACTTTTAAAAAATATTAATAATAGACATAGCAAGCAAATAATTTAAATTTGAGTGATTAATTTATATAACAAATAATATAAATTTTAAAGGACTTACCTCCAAAGTCCCTAAATCCCTCACAAATTATTAATTAACTTGGAGAGATTTTAAAAAAGTAAGTTTAGATTTCGGAACTTTAAATTTGAATAAATAGGCTTATCTCTAAATCAGTCCTTGAGTTTTAGCTTTTACAAAAGAAATAGTCTAGTTTTCAAAATCAGCTGCACTTTCAATCTTTTCCGAAAAATCTTTTGTTACCTGCTGTATACAAAGTTGTAAAAATTTTGTGCAGAGGCTACTTCTGCCATTGCTATTTAGTTTCAGGCAACTTTTTCCTTAATTGTGTAAAAATAGCTATTTTTTGGAACTTCAATCCTTGTGGGTTGAACTTCATACCACAAAGGTTAAAGTTCAACTTCAGCCCAGAAGGATTGAAGTTTACGCATTATATGCCTAAAAGTTCAGCCTTTACGGGTTGAAGTTGAACTTCCTTAAGTATGAAGTTCAGCCTACAAGGTCTGAAGTTCAACTCACAAGGATTGAAGTTCCAAAAAGTGACTATTTTTGCACAACCATGAAAAAATGGCTTGAAACCAAATAACAGTGGAAAAAGTGGCTATTTGTGCACTATTTCAGATTTTCATCTATTCTGATGCTATTCCAGAATTAAAAGAGTGCAGAAATAGTCTATACTGATAGTGCACTTTAAGTTTTAGCTTTTCACATGCAAATAAAATGAGAAATGCAAAAAATGGCATTGGTGTAGGCGATGTTCACTGCTCATTGCAATAGCTTATAACTTGCTGCACCTGAATACCAATTACCTTAATATGGTTTCTCGTAGAGAAATAGCATAGAGAAGGATGAAGTAGTGTTTTGATGATAAAAAAAGTGTCTAGAATATAAGTGGTTAAACCGTAAATAATGAGGTGCAGGAGTAGAAAAAAATTGTGTAAACAAAGGATACATAAGGTGAAGAAGCAATGAGTTTTTTTCCATAAACTAAAAAATGAGATGGTATTTATAGTCGAAAAATTAGAGCAGAAGTCTCAAGTAACAAAAATCATGCTTTTAATGGAAAACATATACTACTCCTTTATAAATGACAATAAGGAGGTCAGCGTCAACCTGCTTGACGGCCCTACAGTATTGCAGCTAACAAGCGACCACGTGGCCAAAGGACCAAACCATACCATATCCTGCCTTGTGTATGCACATGACACCATTTTGACAACCCTGAAGCTTGCTGCTTGGTTATGTAGCGGAGGGAGTAACTGTTGCTATCCGATGTGGGACAACAGTATTGCTCCTAAACATATAGCTTTCAATTTTATAATATTGTCTCAAGCTATGAGAGAAGGAAAGCTCATATGATCAACGCCCATATAATTTTCCATCCTCATGTATTGCATTTCGTGACATTCTGTACTAGGGTAAACTATTAACTCTTCTCTCTTCCTGATCAAAAGGCGATGATAGGTGATTTATTGTTTGGGATCGGATAGGGTTTTCAGGGATACCTGCTCTGGTGAGCATAGCATAGCAAATTGCTATGACCTCTAGCAATTTGTAATTCTGCAAACTTGCAAGTTAAAGTGAGCGATAGGAAGTCACAATGTATTTTTTCTTACTTGTGTATCTCTATTTGTATGAAAATTACCTTTCTTGCTTTAAGATCCTTTCAACAGATTATACTTAGATGAATAAAGAGTAATTTAACCTATTGACACCATATATGACTGAGAAAGAAATAGTTGATTCTTCTTGGATTGCACTGCGACGTTTGCAGACAACTAAGTTGGTCTTCAAGGTTTTCCTTTGCTATCATATTTTTAAGGTTGATATAGGATCAGTTGCTATTCTTTTACCGGAAAATCACTTGATAATTTTAGTTTTCATGCTTTGCTTAATCTAAATCATGTGTTACATCAGCTCCACCAAGTTTCCTGTTTAGGAAGGAGGTGGTTCAGACATTATTCACCAACTAACAAGAGAAGGCAACTTAGTCACAACATTTTTGGAGCAAAAACTGTGATGTTATGTTCTGCAACAAGAAGAAGCAAAGCTACAAAAGATGTAGTGATCGAAGCTTTGAATTGGTTGTTGGAAGAGAACCATCATGTCTTGCTCTGTTCGCACACGGTAAAGAAAGATCCTACATTATGACATTGTTGTCTAGGGAACTCTTTTGGCAATGGTTATGGTGATTAATCTGATTTCATTTCAATGTCTAAAAGAGAATAGAAAATCTAACATGTTGAACCCATGCATAAGCACGGGCATCATTCCTCATAGTAATAATATAAATGAAGAGGATGAGATTTGGACAACTTTGTAACTACTGTATGAATCCTAAATGTGTATGTTGAATTTTTTGGACAAAGTTCGAGAGAAGTTGAACAAGATATACAAATTATTAATAGATTGGATGAAATCTCAAAAAGTCTCATGTTCAACATGTCACTCAATATAAGCCTTTTATTCGCGAGGACTTGGATGAGAAGAAACTCTCACTTCGATTCTATAATAGAGATGGAATTCAAAAGCAACCATCAATAATCCGTTTATTTAGTTTCATCCTTTTTTCCACCTTAAAAAGTATATATAATATGCATCTCTACTACTCTTAGAATTTTATGAAAGGTAACTATCTCAGATTTTATAGATATAGCTTTTTGTGCATGTATTTTTTTATTAAAAAACAATTGTCTCTTACACATAACTTCAATTTTCTTTCAGAGTTTATCATTCCTTTACATAAAGAGGCACTATGAAGCCTGTCCTTTAGCAGAGTTGCTAGCCTCATCTAGCTAATGTTTTAACGAATGGACCTTCTATCTGCATGCCTAACCCTGATATACGATCGGAAAATAATTTGCTCAAGCTCAAGAGAAAACTCAGTGTAATATATGAAGTTAATTTGTACAGTTCAGATTTCACCCAACAATGAACTTCCAATGAACATGCCAACAAGGGAAAATGAATTCTCTTTTTTATTTTACTTAGTTTTACACATAAAAATAGCAGTTGTCACTCGGGATACTGATTCATGTATGAGGACTCGCTCAAGAGTCAAAATTAGCTAGCGGATGTCAATAGCATACTTAGTTGAATAAAAAATTTCTTATTTGACCAAATAAATTGTCATGTGAGATTGTTTTCTTGGGACCAAAAAATTTCCGCATTATCTAGCTTTTATTATCTCAAATAGTACTTTTAATTAACTTTCACATTAAAATAAGTACTACTACTATTTATACTGATTTCATTTTATAAAGCTATAAATTCATAAGTTTGGATAGTGATTTATGGTGGTTTCTCTATAAAGACTGGTATATGTAAAAAGTTTGTCCATTTGAAAGTTTAGACAAAATACAAAGCATGAATTAAAAGAGACATAAATCATACAATAGACCACTATTGGGCCCGTGCTAGCACGGGAACTCCTATACTAGTAATTCTTATAGCCGTTAAAGCTTGAGTTTGAGGAGATCAAATTTACAAGGCCTAATTGGGATTAATCAAGAAAGAAAAAATTCTGACTTTTGGTCTTGAACCCATAAAAAAGAATAAGAAAGAAAATATCTTTGATGTATCAAGGAGAAAAAGAGTAAGAGCATCATGATCTGAATTTATTTTTTTTTAAAAAAGAAGTGCCAATAAGGAAAACTTAATGAAAGAAAAGGATTGAACCCCTTACATCATAAATTCGGTCCACATTCCTCCAAGAAGAGGTAAGAATCTTAATAATTTCCTAATGCCGCGTAATGGGGACAATCATGGACGAGAATCTTGATCCTACTATGGTTTTCGTCTAGAAATCTGATCGTGTAGTTATGTGATTGGGACTTTTAATACTGTCTATATTTATAAAATTGGACTGATAATATAATTGGCTAATATTTTATTAAATTTAAAATGCTAATAAATATAATTAGTTGATAAAAAATAGGAATACATGCAAATAAATGTAATTAAATGTATTTAATCACAAACAAAAATAAATGAACTCAAATAATATTAATTAATTATAAATAGTCATAGATAATTGTTAAAAGATGCCGATAATGCGCTAAATTGCAGAAATAGTCATACTTATGATATGTGTATTAAAGAAATAACAATCAGGGGCGGACCTAGGTATGTTCTAGGGGTATCAATTGATACCCCTTGATACCCCTTCGCCAAAAAATGATACTCCGCAAATAGGTAAAAAATTATTTTTATACGGATATATACTAGTTTGAGTCCCCTTAAAAATGAAAGATACCATAGTCTAGTGGTGAAGGGGTATCAAAATTATGACTTAGGTCCTTAGTTTGAGTCTCATGCACAACATCTTTATTTTTTGAGTACCCTTGACAAAAATCCTGGGTCCGCCACTAGATTAAATGATGCAATTACATAAGTATAGTCACAATTAAATAAGTATAATATAAGTAGGGGATTGATAATTGGGTCCGCCACTAGATTAAATGATGAAATTACATAAATATAGTCACAATTAAGTAAGTATAGTATAAGTAGGGGATTGATAATAAGGCTATGCACGTAAATGACTACTATCTAATGCATTTTGTTTGAAAAAATTACTATGATACGTTTTAATTAAATATAGCCACTTGCGAAAAAAGAAAGGGACAAAATTGGATGTCAACATAAGCTTTGGACAATCCTCCCCCTTTGAGCTAGCTTTTGGGGTGGAGTTAGGTCCAGGCATATGTGGGTGTCCGTGTGACTTGTGCCCGTGAGATGGGCACCCAAATTTATTATGCGCCCGGATGATGAAATGTGTCTGTATGATGGGCGCCCAGGTGTTAAAATTTATCTTGGTATCCGAGTCAGGTTGGCTCCAAGTTGTTGACCCTGCACACGATATTGTTCATGCTTCACCCATGATGGGTCTGGGTCTAGGCGTGCCGGGGGAGGGGGGATATTGAATGAGTTGATGTGGTGTAGGAACAGTCTCACATATTGGTGGATATGAAGGGAAAGTAGCCTATATAAGCTTTTGACAATCCTCCACTTTTGAGCTAGCTTTTGTGGTGGAGTTAGATCCTGGCTTATGTGGGTGTTCGTGTGATGGGTGCCCGTGAGATGGGTACCCAGATTATTATGCGCCCAGGTGATGAAATGTGACTATGTGATGGGTGCTCGGGCGTTAAATTTTATCTCACTAAAATAAGATACGAGTTACAGTAACATATTACACTGATTAAGTTATATACGGGTAAATAGGTATTACATTGTTAGATTACCTTTACCTGTTATATTTATAAGTAACATATTTTAAGAAGGGTTATGTGTAAATATATTTTGTATGATTTGATGGTGAAAAAATTATTTATACAATAGTGTACAAAACTAAATTTGTTAACTAAGTATAAAAATTGAAAGGAACATTGATATTTCAATGGAGTAAAAAAAAAAAAAGAAAATGAAAATAGAGTTAAGTCTTTCATTTGAAATAATACTTCACTAGGAAGATGAAACTCGACTCTTCACTTTGGTGGGATAAAGTAATATGCGTGCATCTCACCTTCTCCAGAATTCACTTGTTATATATTATAGAGTATGTTATTGTGTTATTGTTGGAAGTTGAGACTTAGAATTTCCTATCGGTCTGTCAAAATTGAATTTGTGCTTAAACATGTGCTTCAATTAAAAAAATGATGTCAAAAGAAAGAAAATTTACGAGTGAAAGATAGTACTATTTCTCTTGAAATCCATCTTCAAACCAAAATTTGAATATTTTATTTGAAGTTCAATATATACAATATAAATACTTACGGTCAAGAAAATATGTATACTTATGCTCAGGTTAGCATTTGATTCATTGTGGAACGTCTACTTACCAAGGTAACATAGTTTAACCAAACTGTTATGTTTGGATCCTAAAAAGGTAGAGAAATAGACGGTGTACTTTTTATTGATGAACATAATTAATTTACGTTAATTTTGTATTGTTTAACAGAGTTAAAGTTGTGATGCAAACAAAGAGAAGTCATTTTAAATATGTTTCAATATTTTTCTTTTATAGTACTAAAAGATTTACTTATTTCTATATATACAGCTTTTCTGCAGAGTATAGTTGAGGCAATATGAAAACTTGACCCCTTGCTATGATCATAGCCGTTGAATTTTTTTCCTTACAAGGCTAAAGATATATCAAAGATGAGAACTTTGAATTTCCATCTGTGTATCATTTGCCAAAATGGCAAAATTCTGAAATAATGATGGTGAAACCAACTTATAAGTTCTTTCCCAGTTGGCCAAAATGAATTTAGTACATGATACTGACATGAACTTCCTTCTGAAATATGAAAACTTTAACCCCTTGTTGTGATCACAGCCATTGTATATTTAAGGCTATAGTTGCATTAACTATGAGAACTCTAAATTTAATAAACACAACCTACCAAGTTTGAAACTTTGTTGGTGAAGCCAACTACTCTTCTAAGCTTGTGGCCATTGTGTAAAACATGCAAGTTTGTAGCAAAGTTATTCTCACATTACAAGCACGTGTAAATGTCAGTCTTACAAGCTTTAAGTACTAATGTCTATATTTCCCTTTACAAGTTTGCTGCTGCCCTTGGTAATTAGTGTCATCAAACTTTAGCATCTCCTCACTTAACTCCCAACTCTATGTACGTATCCACTGCTATTAAATTTGTTATTAGCAAGTGGAGCCCAAATCGAGTTTAATCCTAACTTACTAAATTTCAAGAGTTTAATTAAAATATAATCGAGCTTGAGCCGAACTCAACTCGACCGTATAATATTTGTTTGTGAGCGTAGTGCTACACCATTCGAGAAAACTAAATTCAGATACTATACTTCAACTTGAGGCAAAGGCAGCACATGATGTAAAGACACTTATACTATAACTAGTTCTGGACACGTGCGTTGCACATGAATTCTTAGTAGGTTAGACATAATAATTTGAGATATTCTCTAAACATGATTTACAGAGCCTTCAATATCTATTTTTCGTCAAAACTACACGTAGTAAAGACAATAATTTTTTTGAGAAATAACTTAACTTAATTAAATACTTAAATCTAAATTTTAAACGAAATATTTAAATTCAAAAGAAGCAATTCCCGTATGTACATTGTTAATTATATATAAAGCTACAAATAAATCACTTCCAGCTTTACACTAAAGAAATACTACTCAATATAGAACATATCAACTGCAGCGACACAACTAAAATTACATAAAATATGAAAAAAAGAAATTACATACTACACAACTTCTAGAATTCTCAGTTTTGCAGTTGTAAGCGACACACAAATACACACCATGACACCAATATAACCCAATCCAACCTAGCCATCATATTACTAACTGTTTCATTTCTAAAAGATTTAGTGTAGCAGTTTTAATTTTAGTAATAAAACCAAGCGAAAACAAATTGAGTATCCAGAAACCTTCAAACAATAATCAATAATTAGTGTAAATCCACGAAACCACTTCTTAAAACAGTAGCAACATGCGCTCATCTTTCTAAGAATTCTAATTAATAGGGGGAAAAAATTAACCTACCCTTACTGTGCAATTTGTGGCCCGAAGCAGCAGATGCTGCAGTGAATACTTACAATGAGAGCAATGGTAATTATCAATTAACAATCTCACAAATTATGCACTTTTATATAACATATTAGATAAGCAGTAAAAAGTATTTCAAAAGACTACACACAAATTTTATTAATGTGGAAGTCAATGTAGCAAACAAATTAAAGCTCGAATGTGAAAAGGCATGATAAAGAATAATTTATTAGACATCAATAAGTGGGTAGAAGAAAAGGTCTTCTCATTTTGTTCCATTTATTGTAGACTACCGTCATAATTTTGGGTGTTCTCATTTCAGTTTCATTATCTATGGCAGGGTAAATTAAATTACTAATACAAAATAATTATTATAATATTGTTTTATTTTTGTGAAGGGTATAATGGGTATTCACTATTTTTTAGGGGCTTTATAGTAATTTGACTTTACTTTTAGGGATTCTCACTTTTAATATAACTAGTTTTTGGAGACGCGCAATGCGCGTGTGTCCTTAATAATGAATGTAATATATTAAAAGAATTACATAATTGTTGTTTAAAAAAATTGTGTTTGAGTTGCACAATTGATATCTTAAATTTCATGAAATTGTCAAAGAAACATGAGGAGGTCACTATTTTATTTCATCTTAATAACAATCATACATTTCGTTCTTTGGGGAATTGAAAATAATGGTGTCACAGTGATTTTTGAACGGCTAAAATAGACCCAGGATTAGAGTTTCATCAAAGTTGTAAATTATTTAAAAAAATACAATGATAAATGTATTCAGATGTGTGTTAAATATTGCAACTATTCTGTTTGCAGTATTCCCAAATATTAATGAAATTACTCTAAAACACAAGTACATATATATAAAATAGACCAAAAGAACACGAAAAGAAGTTTCAAAATTCACAATAACAAAATTATAGCCAAACAAAATTTTGTTCGAAAGACATACCGCTTACCTCATTTGTATTTGTGCAAATTTTAGGCCGATTACGAAATGAAACAGGATAACTGTGGGTGAGATGTTGATAGTTTGATGTTGTATTTTATGAAAGATCAAATACCATCAAAAATAAATATTTTAGCTTCCCAAAAAAAAAAGGCAGTGGTTCTTAACCGAACTTGCATAAACAATGCGTGAAACAAAGTGTGCTGAATAATCATAGGAATTAACAAAGAAGAAAATAAACTTACTTGTCAAATATAATTTTAGTACTATCTCTCGGCTACTACCAGAGATAAAGTGAATCTGGAAGAAAATAAACTTTTCACTTGTAATGCTTAAACACATAATTTGATTAGTTATTTGGTGAGTTCGTACTGTAATTAAGCAATTTAGTAACAAATATATTGAGTGTTTGTTCACTTTCTCCAACGGATGAATGTTCATTCGCCTCATTAAGTTGGAGATGTAAAAAGTCATTTTTGATCCTTGGATTGTAATAAATGCTTAGTAATGAATGACATAGTCATCCATTATATCTCTCCAGAACCAAATATATGTAAGAAGTGAACCTGAAGATGTGAAAATACATCACAATCCTAATTAAAAGATGACATTTTTATTATATATATTAAGCATTTTTTATAATTTGTATAAAATATAGGAGTAAAAATTTAATTGTGTATTGACTTCCTTGTACAAAGGAATATTTAAAAAAAGCTATACTATAGGGGCAAAAAGGTCGTTTACTTTTTGCTATAGGGATTGGCTCTTTTAGAATAGTATGATTAGTTTAGAAAACGTGTGTTGCACGATATATCTCAAACTAAGTATTACTCTTATCGAATTTGTAAGCAGAAAATTTTCTTTATGCTAAACTTTCCACGATCCATGTTAGTACTGTACTACTCTATATAGTTTTACAAAGGAAAATAATTTCAGCTACCTTTTGAACATAACAATTTATTGTCCATATTTGACAAATAACATATATAAAATGGTAAAACTTATGCAACTACCCTTTATTGACAAATGGTTGGAAAGGATGAAAGAAGACTTTGAAATTATTGAGGTACTTGTAAAAGTAACATAAAAAGAAATTGAAGTACATGATTTAACACTTGTAGATGGTTTTGGTGTCTTGGAGATAGTGATTGGAAGTGGAATATTAAAAAGAAAATGGCTTCAGTGGGTTCGTTGTTTGCACATGTTTTGACAAATAAATAGATGAGGAGAAAGGCGGATAGACATGAAAAATGTTGCTGGAAGGTGAATAGAGAAAATATTCAATGTGACATTTAAATGTTGAGTAAACTAAACATTAGCAATAAGTCGAGGAATATAATTTTAGACTAAGTAAAGGAGCTTGATCTCTTGTGTTTTTGTAGCTGATATAATTAGGAGATGTGAAAAAACATGCAAACTTCATGAGGTAATAATGAATCCTTAAGCCTGTTCAGTGCATCTATTTGGTAAGACAATTTTGTCTATTTTCCAATTACAACTTTTTTCTATTAATTTACTAATTTATGAGAAATAATTTATTATTTTGTGAAGACTATAACTCAAGTTTTTAAGGGTGTTTTGGTCTTTCACTTTTTACTTTAGGATTCCCACTTTTATATTAGTATAGATAGATAGATATAGATAGATAGATATAAATTTATTCAAGTACGGTACATGTGCATATGAAGAGCCTGAGAAAATGACTATTAGAGAAAAGGTCCCCACAAGTCGGTAACTATTCCTAAATCCTAATTTCTGCTTCATTAATAACTTCATGGTTGTGTTTCATCGGTACGTGAAGTCATATGTCAATAAGTAATTACCGGAACTAAAGGCCCAGGTTGGCATTTGTCAGTAGGTTACTTCATTCGGTGTTCTGTATGTTACTATCGTTGGTCCTCTTTCAAAGAAAGGAGTAATTATTTTTTTCCCGCTTTATCTTTGATATTGATTGTCTTGAAAGTAAAAAAAATAATGAATATTAATTGAAGAGCGATTGATCAATACCTTATTAATACTTTTTGATGGGTCGTGTATTATGTAAACATGACAAAGTAAGTTGAGACGTAGGAAATACATAAAGAAGCTAAGAAGTTTTCTTTTAACTAAAAAGTTTCCTTGTAGTAATAAGGACACACAACAATAGTCAAAGACTAACTTTAAGGGTTTGTTTTGGAGTACTAGTGTGAACGAAAGCGTAATAGGTAAAATGAACTCTATTCATAATTAATGTGCTAACGATTTTCTCTGGTACACAATAGCGTGATAAGGAAAGCTCAATTATTAATGTCTGAAGGTGTAGTGTACAATCTACACACAACATACTATATAGGAGTATATAGTATAAGTTCCTAAACTAAGCAGTCAATTCCCTAAAAGTTCCCTTGAAAAAGATGAATTTTTATAGTAACAATCATGCATGCATGTGCTAATAATCTCTCCTATATACATTTTGTGTAATTTCGGGGGTGGGGGTGGAAAGGAGGTTATTTCTTAACTACTTGTCTGGTTCATTGTTCAAATAGAAAGTGAAAGTATGCAGCAACTGGTTAGTGGTACGTAGCTGAAAGACCTAGTAATTTTTATGTACTCTTTACTCTTTATTTCAGTAATGTTTAATACTCGGAAGATGCTTTTTGTTAATACTTCTAATAAGGTATAGAAGCTATTCCAGGAAATAGTGTATAAAGACTTTAGTTAACTGAATATTTTGTAGAAGAGTGAAGCCTTTGTAATTTATTTATCTTGTTACACCAATGCTCTATTGTATGGTACTCTGCTCTAACCTTTCTACATTTTCACCCAGTAATTACTCTCGCTAGGAAAAACTAAGACATGTATTCCTCTAAACAATTATCCTATCAAACATGTAACTTATTGTACTGAATGGTCCTGATAGTAGTAATCGCCAAAGATGTAAATCGTTAATGTCTAAGCAGCAAGTTTTCTTTAAGTGACATCTGCGTAGTTGTTTAAAATTAAAGTCACTCAAGAACCTCTGAAATGAATTTGGTACAAGAAGAATTGGTTCTTTAATGCTTCACATGATTTTGATTATGAAAGGGAAGTTCCTTCATATATGTTTAATTTGTAGTTCTATTTCAGTGCATTGATTGTTAGGTAAAATAGTTCCACCTATTTAACTCCATATCTAGTGCATATATCCTTTACATTATCACTTCAATGTTTTGATGAATTACTGAAGTTTACATTTCTCAATTTATGCACACTGTTATCAGTTCTCAAATATAAAAAAGATTTAATGAAAAAAAAACTATTGCTAATACCAATCTGCAATTCACCGCCAAAGTACCATTTCACATACATCAAAATCCACTCAAATCTTTTCTTTACCCTCTTAGATCAAGATAATTCATAAAACTAAATTCTAAACCCACTCGCGGCCACCAGAATATCCAAATGATCTTTCCTCAGTGAAAGTCACTAACTTAATTATGGCTAGAGTCCATTTTCAAAACGTAATTCTTTTAAAATTTTCAAATAGTATTACTTATATATTACCGCTTCAAATAGAAATTGATTACTTTGATGCCAAATTAACAATTTGTTTCTGGGTTAGTGACTTCCCTATGAACATTTTGCCAGAAAAAAGTGGACTTTTGTGGTATTGCAAGAGTTGATTTTGTGGGTCTTGGACTAAAGCAGTGAGCTTTCTTGAAGCTAAGCACACATTGATGAACGAAATCAATAACAAAGAGAAGCAGCTATTGTTTGTTTCCATAAAAGTTTGCACTATACTGGCATTATCCAAAGAAAAGATATTGGGTGATGGGGGCGTGGAAATTATTACCACCAGCTTCTTAATAAAACTGCCCGGCCATCTTAATGTAATTTCTCCGATGACGACGACATGCTTTTAGAAGATAGGCTATAGTGGTTGGCAATTGGAATTTCTTTATGTTTTAATGGTATTTAGAATTGAAAAATACAGGTGGACAAAATAGAACTATGTTTTCTTGTCTCTGGTTCATGTCAGCATGTTTGACATGCACGCTCTTCACTTGTTAAAAAGCTTATGCCTCAAGTGTTTAATATATAGACACATTTTGGTAGGTGTTGAAGTGTCAAATATGAACAAGGGTGAGTTGAGGTGCCAAAATAAAATTCAGAATCAAGCTGGAGGGCCTATCTATTTAGCCTTTAATTATACAACTTTACCTCAGTTCATTTCCACCATAATTTAGAGTTGTTGAACTAATCCTGACTACAACTTTTAAATTGAGAAAAATACTCATCAAGAGCTGTTAACATTCCAACATTCTTATTACGTTTATTTCAGCAAATATAGATTTACTGCGCCTGGGCATCTCTCCCGTTGGGGCGACAAAAACATAGATAATAAATTAAAAGGACACATACAAATAACAGAAAAATAGCTGACCCTATTATGCAATATAGTGCCACATTCGATCGTTTTGGCACTGACCATTCTTCAGTTTGTCGCCATTCAGCAGCGACATGGTGTGCCAACGCCATAATTAGCCAAACCTAAATAGTGAAATGAGATTAAAAATTCAAACAAGGGTAATAAGAGAAGTTGAAAGATGCTTGAATAAGGAATACGTACCATGAGTATGTTAGCCATTGCAAATTATTAAACCGTAGGTGTATCTGCATGAAAACGAACGATAGGTGATTTTAGTGAAAATTTTGGACAAGTTTAGATATCTATCATTCATGCAAAATCACTTTAAACGGGGTACTACCTATAGTGTCATAATTTTGCAATTTATCCTAAATATAGGATAATTTGTGGCTAACCTTTGTGCAAAATTTTATCTACTAGCTTTACTTTACCATCATCATTCGACTAACATAAAGGCTTAGGTAAAATGTTTAGCCATACAGAAAAAAACAAACAAAAAATGACTCAGAGGAAATAGAAATATGCCCCTGGTTTTTAAGAAGAAATTAAACGGAAAGAATGACAGAAAGACAAACTTAATTAATTCAATGATATCGGCCGTGAAAGGAGAAAAACAACAGCTAGAAATTTGTCTCAAGAAGGAATGCAAAGAAAAGAAGACAGAAAAATAAAAACTGGGGAAGAATTGAAAGAGGTTCTTAACCTGGATATGAAACACCCAAGAGAAAGAAATGAAGCGGAAAGAGTATGTATGACAAATGATCAAGTGTGAAGAAGCTAAATGCAAGTGAGAGTATTTATGGTCGTTCATGGGCAAAATTATCATTTCACATTGATAAAAAGTGATACACGTGTCATTAATCATTCATTGCTCACTAGTCACTCGGGATATTTGGTCAAAAGGGACACTCAAAAGTGTAAATAGGTAAAAGGGACAAAGTCTTAATTAATATAGTAGAAGGGACACATCTAATTAAGGCTCTTAAACATAACTTTCCTTCACTCCCCTTCAACCTAAAGTTTTATTTCTTACACTTTGGTCCTCACGTATATAAAAGATAAAATTTGCCAAATTAGGGAAATATTTTTCCCTCCGTTTATTCCCTCCTTTCTCTCTCTCTCTCTCTCTCTCTCCTCTCTTCTCTTCGCCCTCGCGACCTGAAAACACCATAGCTGCTGCGCATCTGCTTTCTTCAATTTCTCTTCGTTTTCGCTATTATTCTTGCATTCCAACTCTCCCAAACACAAAATATTGTCAGATCTAAATCCTTTTCGGTTAATTAGGTATTATTGACTCTAATTGAAAAAATAATTTGAGGAAAATACGCTGCAATTCTTTGAATAACAATTTTTGGTTGGCATTACTTTTAATTGGTTTGCTTGACGTTGAAATGCTTTGAATAATGTTTACCTGTTGGCCATTACTTGAAATTGGAAAGCTTGTCGTTGAAATTGTTTGAATAACGTTGGGCATTACTTCAAACTGGAAAGCTTGACAAGTCCCATATCTCCTGTAAGTGTAAACCTCCGTTTTGCTAATCTCTACTATTCTAATTTTTGTAAAAACCCTTTTAAACAGTATGTTGCTATTTTGAAACATCTTACCGTGACGATCGCAACAACATATAGATTGTTCTACAAATACTCGTACAACGTAGTCACAATTATGGAACATTGTATTAGATGCTCAGGATAATCCTTTTGATGTTCCTATTGTGCTAGTCAGAGTTACGGAACATAATTTTGGTTGCCCGAATAATCTTACAGCATGTTCAGTAAATGCTATTTATAATGTTGGAACATTTTTGTAGATGGTCGGAAAGCATGTTCAGTAAATGCTATTCATAATGTTGGAACATTTTTGTAGATGGTCGGAACTGATGTATCGATGTTTCACATAGGTATGCTTGTATTCTTAAATATCCTTTGGTATGTTCGGATCTGTTTTTCGATGTTCCAGTATCCTTTGCTACCTGTACCACATTTGATGAATGTTTATCCTATCTTGCAGATATCGTTAAAGTAATGGGGGACAACATACTACTAGGAGTTGATTTTCTCGGTGAATGGGTTGAGCATTCGAAATGCTATGCTTGGATTCGTAAGGTGAAAGAGACAAGACCTATCCTTGTGAGTAGGAATGTTACATATGATGAACTTGTCAACAAAATCATACGCAGTTGGGGGGGGGGGGGGTAAGTGATGATCCTAGGGATCTTTGCATTTCATATATGCTGAGTGTTGCCGCAAAGCAAAAGACTGCTAAATCTAAAATTAGGACTGATGATGATGTTCAGCTTTATATGGCTGATTTAGACCCAGCTGGGGCTAGGCCAACACTAAGGGTTAGTGTGATTCCAAGGCCTGAAGGAATTTCAAGTTCAAATGAACAAGATATGCATGTTGAGATGGATGAAGATGAATTAAAACAAGGTGGAGAGGCAGACGAAGAAGGTGAAGAAGGTGGAGAAGTAATTGGTAATCCTTCAGCAAGAGCACCATCACAGAGCAGCCGCAACGATTTTTTTGGAAAAGACGGCACAGGTTTTGTAAAGGGTATGACTTTCAAGAACAAGCGAGAATTAGTGGTGAAGTTGAGGCCTGCTGCAGTGAGGAAGCCTTTTTCTTTTAAAGCTGTGAAGAATACAAAAAAGTTGTTTTATGCCCGATGTGTTGATGCAAATTGCAAGTGGTGGCTTTGAGCATTGAGGTATCATAGTAGTGATACATTTTATATTACAATCTACAATGGCGAGCACACGTGCGGTGTGCAGCACCTGCAAAGCCACCATACACATGGCACAGCTGATGTTGTTGGTGAATACATGAAAGATAGGTACATTGAAGGGAAAGGAATAACACCAAAAGACATCAGAGTTGCATTTAACAGAGAATTGAGATGCAACATTAGTTATTGAAAAAGTTTGAAGGGATGTGAGATTGCAAAGGCAATAGCAAGAGGGACACATGAACACAGTTATGAAATTTTAGAGGCATACAGTTATATGGTAAGGTCCCAAAATATTGGAAGCAAGACAGCTTTGAAGCTTGATAGTTGTGGGATGTTTAAGTATTTTTTTATATCTTACGGATCTTGGATTAGGGGTTTTCTGTATATGAGGAAAGTCCTTGCTATTGATGGGACTCATTTGTCAGGCAAGTACGGCGGTGTGTTGTTGTCTGCCGTTGCCCAGGATGCAGAGAAGCACATATTCCCTGTTGCATTCTGCGTTGTGGACAAAGAATGTGATGCTTCTTATGATTTTTTTTTCGAACAATTGGTTGACATAGCCCAGTACAATGATGAGTTGAGCGTCATTTTAGACAGGCATAAAAGCATAGCAAAATCAGTTGCCAAGTGGTTTCCCCAAGATCACTACGGAGTTGGCACGAGACACCTTGCTGAAAATATCCGTACAAAGTTCCTATTACTTGGCAGCAGATGCATATCGTGTGGAGGATTTCAGAACGCACTTTAAGCAAATCAAAGACAACGATCCAAGGGTTACCAGATATCTTCAAGATGACGTGGGGTTCCATAAATAAAGCAGATGCTTTTTCCCTGCGCACAGATACACGACTATGAACATTCATACCAAATGTTCTGAACCTTGCGTTGGAATGTTCTATGTTTACATGGCAATTAAGCCGAGAACATTCTAATTGACATTCAAAATAGTACCAATGATGTGTATGACGTAATTATTGATTTTCTAATCGCATGCTTAATGTTCGCACTTGGATTAGACGTATTTAGCATTAAGGTCTTTGGTTGTTTGTTACAATTTCAGATTTGCAGTGATGACCTCGAACATTGCTGAGTCCACAAATGCAATGCTGAGGGATGAAAGAGAATATCCTATTGTTGTCCTATTAAATCATATCAATCGTACATTTGGTGAAAAATTCCATGTGAGAGCTACGGAGTTCCTCGAGGTTTCAACCATATGTGTCCCTTCAATTGAAGGAACAATAAGATTCAACCTAGAGGAAGGGGGTACGCTCGCAATTAGTCAAAAAGGTATGTATGGTTTCACCATCATCAGTCCAGGCCAGGGAGCAGAAGTCGATTTACTCAACAGAACTTGTACGTGCAGAGAGTATCAAATTGACTTAATACCCTATAATCATGCTATGGCAGCTATCAGAATGCTGCGTCCAGAAGACTATGGAGCGTGCGTCTATGACTTCACTTCTGCATATTATAAGTTAGAGTCATATATGCTTGCCTATGCAGAACCGATCAATGCTGTTCCACCGGAAGAATTTTGGAATGTTCCTCCTGAGATGCTTGAGAGACGAATATTGCCTCCGACGTGGGTAAGGGTAGACGAAGGAAAAAGCGGATACCATTAGTTGGTGAAGTATTTTCAAGTAGGATAAACAAATGTAGCATCTGCAAAAGGTCAGGCCACAAAAGAACTACTTGCCCAAAATGAGTGGATAGTGGACAATCCTCCCAAACACAAAGTGTTGCTTTTTGAATTTTAATCTTGATAATTTTATATATTTATATATTTGAACGTTTAACTTAATGTTTCGAGCATTTATCAATGGCGTTCCAAATTCCTATTATTTTTGTAGTATATAATTCAAATTGATCATCATACAGATGTTCTAATACTGCAAACGGGATGTTCAGTGTAATGCAATAGTCATGCTGATTCAAGCGCAGGGTTGCCTTGTGCAATTAAAAGGTGTGAAAGCATCCCTCAAAACCTGCATACGAAAAAAGACATTAATTAATCCAGATACATCACCTAGAGAGTAGTGAACGTCTTTTCAATGTTCATATCACGCCTTTTGGTGTTTTTTATGTTAAATTCATCTATAAATACATATATTTTCTTGTTCCGCCATACACACAATTATCCTCCTACTTGAATTATCAAAATTTCTTCATACACAACAAACACAAATGGAAAATAACCAAAACGAAGTTGTCGCTAATGGCCACTATGCCCCAGCCGAACCTGACCATAACGAATATTATGGAAACATCGCCTGGGATATTGCTGGTATACAAACTGACATCACTGCAATCAACCATGCTGTGGACCGCTTATCTGCTGATGTATGGAGTATAAGGAAAGTGTTAATTCAGCGCTCGGAGCGTATTGAAAGAATGCTTTTGGGACTCCTTCTCCAACAAGGGATGAATCCGGAGCAGTTTGATATTCCTCCAAATTCTCCCAATGCTGACAACTAGAACTTTTGTTTAAGCATTATATCTAGTACTTTTGTCTAAGCATTATATCTAGTACTTTTGTCTATGTATTTTGTTTTCTTAAGTATGAATGAAAATTATCAGATTATGTGTTAAGTTGATAATACTTCCACTACATATTATTAGTGAATGCCTAAACTTCATCAGCAACTTGAAACATTCTAACACACGTTCCAAGCACCGTATGAAGATGTTTGACATCGTTATTAACGTAAACATGCTAGCATATATTTTAACAACATCCATCTAAAATGCATCAGCAAGTTGAAACATCCTAACAAAAGTTCAGAGCACTGTATGAAGATGTTTGACATAGCAGAAGGAGTATGGCCTTAAAATCGTTATTAACACAAACATGCAAAAGCTTCACTATTTGTACAACAACACAGCACTATTTGACAAAAAAATCAACAAAAAACAGAGATTTTCACGAGAATTTCAGACCAGAACCAGAAAGAATGCGTAAAAACCCTAGCTTTATCGAAATAGCCAAATAGCAAAAAAATTAACCCCGATTCACTTGAAAACATCAATATAGTACAAAATTTACCTTTAGATGTTACCGAAGAACATTATGTAGATGGCCGGCGACGAAATAGAAGACTCGAGAAGAAGACTTGAGAAGTGTAAGAGAAGAAAGGGGCGGGTGTTCGATGTTTGAAATGATGGAATTGATAAGACTGATCAGCCGCATTTTTAATTAAAACTTCACTTTTGGGGTTGTCATAATTGCCATTAAGGCCCCACCTTTTTTTTTGTTCCGAATTCCACGCGCGTCCCATTTTTGTATAAAATAGAGCCCGGGAGGGGGGGGGGGAGGTACATTTCTTTTTTGAGATATTAGAACGTTCTTTTGAACGTGCCAAACATAATTATCTATTAAGTAGTTCGTTTAAAATGAAACGCGTTTCCTCAAAAATAAAAGGTACTTTTTAACGGTCAGAACATAACAAACGATGTTTGAACCCTAACCCTAACCCTGAACCCCAAAACCTAACCCTAACCCTAACCCTAAACCCCAAACCGCAAAAATTTCTAACATTTAGAGAACATCCAATCTCCTGCTCTGAACCTTTTACGGAACATTCTCGAACGTCGTAAGTCTGTTCTGGATCTTCATACTGATGTTTTTTTTGTACCGTTAAGGATTAGTTGAGAAATACTGATATAAGGATCATTTGAAATGCATAAACAATGATTTAGTAGTTTATTAAGATTCCAAAACATGCTATGTGTAAGTAAACCAAAATATATGTCGTTAATTATACCAAAAATATAATTATTAAGTTATTTGGATAAGGAGTGTAGGATTGATTCTAGCTCAATTAACAATTTTAATCATTAAGAAGTGTATTCTAACGAATTGTAGCATAGATTGGACGTTATATCACTAGATAGACACATTACTAATCTATTTGAACAAATATACAATTTCATTCACAAATTACAGACATTCTTCGTGTATCTACAACAACTAAGACTTCAAATCATACAAGTATTGATTGTGATACATCATTTATGTGTATTTAAGGTGACTACTCAATAGTATGTCTATTGGAAGTGTTTACTCATAAAAGTTCTACTAGAGTATACTCTTTTATATTTATTGAAAGCGATTGCTTAGTTATATCTAATGAAAGCAATTACTAAGTTATCGAGGATTTCATTAGATGTTGTTCTAACTAAGTGGATAATCTATACAATGATGATTTAACCTTAAATATAAGGCCTTATTAATCTAGTCATGTTATATAGTTTCTTATTACAATTATATTAATGTTTAGAACACTACATATTAAATTAGGCACCTATTATGAACTGAACATACAAAACCACATTCGTTAAACATAATTAGATATTTTTTGCATCAATCTTTGGAAATTTATATTTATTCAAAGAGATTACTCAATAGTATGTGTATTTAAAGTTATTACTCAATAGTATGTATATTGAAAGTGTTTACTCATAAAAGTTCTACTAGAGTATACTCATTTATATCTATTGAAAGCGATTGCTTAGTTATATCTAATGAAAGCGATTACTAAGTTATCGAGGATTTCATTAGATGTTGTTCTAACTAAGTGGATAATCTATACAATGATGATTTAACCTTAAATATAAAGCCTTATTAATCTAGTCATGTTATATAGTTTCTTATTACAATCATATTAAAGGTTAGAACACTACATATTAAAATAGGCACATATTTGAATTGAACATACAAACCCATGTTCGTGACGTAAATTAGATGTTTTTGCATCAATCTTTGGAAATTTTTTTAAAAAAAACTTCTCTATAAATACATACATTTTTTTGTCAGAAATACATTCACACAATCTTAAACAATTCAATCTTACATGTTCCAAGCATGTCTCTTGGTGTTTGTAGTACTAATACAGCGGATACATTTGTTTAGAGATATTAGAACAATCTCTTCTACGTGCCAAACATGGTTTTCTAATGCTAAAAAAGTGGAGCAACTCGTTTTAAATACGTGGAGCGACCTGCTCCACAACTTACATTAATCCAACCCGTTCTATTAACCCGCTCCAGACGGAATTATTACCTTAAAACATGTGGAATAACCCCAACCGTTCAATTAATTAGGTCTTTTTATCCCATTATTGAAATATAAGTTTTATCCCTACCCCCTCTACATCTTCTTCTTCTTAACTCAACCATGTCTCAAGGATCAACTTGTTCTCGCAGCTCCTCTCAAAATCATCGATGTTGGTGTGGCTTACCTGCGATACAATTCACGGCGGGCACACAGTCGAATGCTGGACGAAAATTTTGCAAGTGTCCCCGCAAGGGTATTAGCAATTGTAGATTTTGAGAATGGTGCGATGAGGAGTATCCCCAACCTACTACATTGGTTTTAAATAAGTTGAAAATTTCACTTGATGAAGTTTGTGAAGAAAGGGCCAATTTGGTGAAGGAAGTTGACAAATTAGGGGCTTGTAATACTACAAATTTATTGAAGATCAGTAAGTTAGAGGCTAAATTGCAACGGTGGAAGATGTATTTCTTATTGTCTTGGGCAGTTTTTTTTTGTTTCATAGTAGCTAGATTTATTTGATACCAATTGTTGTTCATCGAGTACTACTAAGATTTATATATTTGAACGATTAACTTAATGTTTCGAGCATTTATCAATGGCGTTCCAAAAGTCTATTATTTTTGTAGTATATAATTCAAATTGATCATCATACGGATGTTCTAATACTGCAAACGGGATGTTCAGTGTAATGCAAAGCAACCTTCATAAATATTCAAAACATGCGTAAATTGTACTGAAAATTAAAGGACAACACTTCAAAACACGACATTCAAAACAAATAAAAAATCTTCTTAAATGACTAGACTTGAAAGGATATTATTTCTTCATTTCACATGTGTGCCGCTGGAGGACGTGGTGGTGAAGGGTAGTTTTGGGGGTCAATCTTGAGTGCAGCTTGAATACCACGAAGTATACGCTTAATAAGATTCATATCCTCACGAAATTCATCGATTCTAGTCCTTAATCGCGTCACTTGATCCTCCACATTTCCTATATATACTGCAAACTGATCAACATCTGAGGTCAAGGATGCGATATTTTCACGGACATGATCGATTTCAGTGAACCTACTAGCACTTGGAACTCCACTATCATGTTATGGTACTCTTAGGTGCCTTACTCTGCGAGACATTGTTGTTGTTTCGCCTTATTGTTGTTGTGCAGACGTTTAACATTTATAGAAACGAGGCTTGGTGCCTTTTCGGTTGCATATGTGATGATTTGAAGAGATGCCTATTCATATTGAATGGTTGGGGTTAGTACACGTGTTTTAATTGTGACCAGGAGGTTCCTAATCCTTGCCGCAAAAGTCAGAACATCTTCATGGCGATACGATCATCATATACTCGTTCCATTAGTCTATTGGTTTTTGATGTTTATAATTCAAATTGATCTTCATGTTTGAAAATTATCTATACCCTTCCAGTAGTCTATTATTTTTTAAACTACTCATCATAATACACTTAACGGCTATCCCCTTCAATTCAAATCTGAAGCAAAGCAACGAATGCGTCACTTCAAAAAATTAAAAAAAATACATAACGGCTAGTGTTGGATACAACACACACTTAAGTCGGTTACCTCTTTTTCTCCTATAAATACTCGATCAAACCATTCAAAAAACTCTATACCACTACAACCTATAATCTTCATATATATATATATATATATATAATATAATATAAAATGGTTCGCCGACCTTCCTCCTCAATGGTTGCTACCACTGCAAGAACAGGAGCAACCAATACAAGAGCATCCACGTCAAGAGTAGCAAAAATGACAAAAGGAGCAACCTTGAAACAAGAAGGAAGAGGTGAAGCCAAGCAAAAAGAAGGAAGAACGGGAAGAGGGTCAGCCAAGCAAAACGAAGGAAGAACGGGAAGAGGATCGGCCAAGCAAAAAGAAGGAAGAAAGGGAAGAGGATCAGCCAAGCAAAAAGAAGGAAAAACGGGAAGAGGATCAGCCAAGCTAAGAGGAGGAAGAACAAGTCAAAACACTTCTGCAGAACAACAAGAACATGCAAATGATATTTTGGAACAACTTCGTGCTGAAGTTTGGGGTTGGAAGTTCAAATTTGAGGAATTCTTCGAATATTACAATAGGGATGTCAAAAAGATATTGAAAGAAATAAAGAGGATAAAGACCATGCTCCAGATAGCAACCTTGAAACAAGAAGGGACTGCTTCGCGTTGAAGTGAAAACACATATTTTGGGTTTCTGACCAGGATGTTAATATGACTGTTTATTAAGTAATGTCTTAAATGCTAATATAATTAGCATACTTTTGTAAAGCGCTGAATCTTTGAACAATCAAGAATGTTTTTGCCTGGTTCTTGATTATCAATGTATAAACTTTAATGTTCAGAATATCTGTTGTTGTTTCCCTATTTACTAGTTATTGAACATCAAATATCTATTAAGTTAAAAACTATTTGAACGTACAACATAATGTTCCGAAAATAACTAATGTTGTTCCAATAGTCTATAATTTTTAATATTTTTAAGTCAATCTTATCATCATACAGATGTTCTAATAATGTAAACTCGATGTTCAGTGTAATGCAAAACAATATTCATCATTTGCCATATATATCATCAAAAAATGGGTAATCATCCATGTATTACACCCATCAAAAACAAAAACATAATTATCCAAATTTTACAACCCATACTAAGGGACTAATTTGCCATGGAATATGTCCACAGCAAATTGAACTAGACAGTCTTCTATCACATTGTCACACAGAAAATCCATTGGGGTGTTGGTCAACAAATGTTCGAGGAACATGGTGGCATACGCTCCATATGCAGTACCAGTCAAATTTTTTTGAAGGCCTTCGATGCACTCATACGGCCACATTTCCATAGATTGGATTTCAGGAGGGAGGTGGTTGAATTTCCCTGACTGCCGGATGTATATTGGGAACATGTACATTACTGGCTCTATTATTGAATAAAAGCGTTCTTCATTGTACAACCCAATGTTGCAGTCGTAGACATCGATCCTTGCCTCCTCTAAATGAAAGACGCATGTAACATAATGCGTGCTTTCAATGTTATACACGGCAAAGAGTCTTTTCACACCATCCCACTTCCTTCCACCCGGATATGGAGACTTACCTCTGGCATAATCAAGGAATGTATCGTCAAAATTATATTCTGCTAGGTATTTGTCAAGGCTGACATCAAAACCCTTCGCTTCCTCTTCAGCCGCATTGTATCGTACGCACAAGTTGGTCAAGAATGAAAGATCGAGGATAAGATCAGAGGTATCATAATGCCGGGGGTAAGCCTTATGCCTCACACGCATCAAGGCCAAGTACTCATCCATAAACTGCAGAATAAAACAAATTAGAAGTTGTGAATAAAACTATACCGATACATACTATTTGATGTTTGGACCAGCCAGTCGAATGTTCAACGAACATACGACCATCAGGTTCCGAACGGAGTAAAAAATGTTCGTTCTTCGATAAAAACCAAACACTAACAAAACAATAGAAGTAAAGGGATGCACTTACACTATCCCACATCCACTCTTTCACGTCCAGGAAGTCCAGAAAATCCAAGTAATTGAACTCGTGACACAGGAAGGCAGTCTTTTCTTCCTTCTTCTCCTCCAAGAAAGCGTCAAATGCAGCTTTCTTGTGAATGTTGAGTGCCTTGTACAGTGTCACTGGCAATCTCTCTTGGAGCCTGACTTGAGCTCTCTCTCTAAATTTCAAAAAAAAAAAAAAAATTGAAAAAATCTCTAGATTTAATAGAAGAACGTCCCTTTTATGTTCAACGCACCTAATTGGATGTTTTACTAACCTTGCCATTCTGGCAGCAGTCATTTTCTTCTTTCCTCGGTTCTTCTTTGCCTGGAGCATCCTGGACAACAAAATATGCCTCTTTGGTCGCTGCTGCTGCTTCTCCTTCTTTGACGACGACACTACAAAATTAGCAAGGGACAACTGGATCGCATCAAGCTTCAGATCCACTCCCTGTCGCCAATGGCGAAGGCAGTCGTGGCACTTACAACTGCAGACACTAGGCTGCACATTCTCAGGTTCTCTCCTCCTAGAGCTTTCTCCAACTTCGAACAAACCCCTACCATTAAAAAGAACACCAGTAAAACGACCAGCCCTACCACCAATCTCATCACCAACTTGTGTTTCACATCTACCAACACCTCCACTACCAAATTCTTCACCAACTTGTCCTTCATCAATTACCTCTCTTGGAGGGGTCCTGGGGCATTCCTAAAAACTGTCACTCGATCACCACCAACTATCAAGCTAGCCCCCTCCAACATCACAACAAGCTGATCAATTACCTCATCGCCCCCATCAACAAACGGCTCAATATTCTGAAAGGTATCATCTTCCAGCTCTGCATCGATAGGGTCAATGAAAGGGTGCACCACCTACATACCATAAATATTTGTTAAGAATACAATGTATAAGAGAAATAAACCTTAACATCACAAAGTGTGTTCAGAACATCATTATTACTGTTCGACATTTAACACCAGTAAAAATGAAACATTATATCTATCGTGATCGAACTTCTGAAAAGATGTTCTTAGCATTAATAGCAATGATTATAACGACATTGCAGATGTTCCAACATTTAGAAAATTGTAGGTAAAGTACTTACATGCTTTGCAACATTCTCAAACAGCCTTCGGGAGTCTCTTTCATTCTTTTCAGTGATCCACCTGTGCATCCTTGGCATGGTCCTCTCCTTGGAAAAATCCCTGGGACGAAGCGCAGATATTGCTTCAAATACCCAACCCACAAATGTCCAAGGAAACCCATAGAGATTGTAATTTGGCCCGTCCTTAGCCTTGCTAGCTGCACGATCAGCCATGGGCTTCGTCAGGTACTCAATGGTTAGCTCGAAGCTTTTCCGCCCCCAAGGATACTTTACAAATTCATTTGGAAGATATGCAAGGCAGACCGGTAATTCCTCAATACCAGCTTTTTTGTCCTTGGCGCACAATATTGAGTGAACAAACCAAGCCATGGCAAGCCCAAACTTGTACTGTTCAGGAACTTCCTCATTTTCTATCAAACACAACAACCGAGAAGCAGCAACTGCACTTGCTTTCCCATCCTCCCATGCCGTTGAAATATACTACCACATCTCCCTGCCCCTCTCTTTCATCGCAGCCTCCCATTGGACACTTGGATAGGCTTGGCATCTCAGCTTTGTCATCAAAGCAAACTCTTGGAGGCCAAAACGAACAGGCACTCCATTGAAATTGAACCAAGCTTCTTTTTCTTTATTGCACAAAACTCTTTTTAACAGAATATTGTGCACCAGCTGGCACGCCCTAAAAAAAATATTATTGCACTGCGTGCGAGTTTATTATTTAAAGGCTCGTGACTGGTGTTCGAAAAGGTACAAAATTATTTTAGAGAATACTCGGAGTCGCCACTTGACATAGTTTAAGGTGTGCCAAGTCACCAAAAGGTACCTTGTAACACCTCTGACTCGTCTAATGGTCTGCGTTTAGAGATTCGGGTAAGGTTCTTAGTTGACTCTCGGGAAGGTATTAGGCACCCTCGAGTCCTGTGCCAAGCACAGTTGCTTTATTGTCGCAATTTTAATTTATTAAATATGGTTGTATTATTTGCCTTTTGTTTGTTATGCTTTGATTTTAATTTGAACAATTTGACCAAAGATTGTATTAAGTAACCCACGGGGTATACTTTAAAATCAATTTTATACCAATTCACCCGCTTGGTATACCTTGGCATGAATTAACTTCTTTCAATTAATTTTATTTTTTGTTGATTCATAAGTAGATCAAAAACCATACTTATTGCCTAATTTTCTCCATTTTTTATATCCTAATAAGTAGATCACAAATCATACTTGTTAATGCCTAATCGTATTTGAAACCATATTTTATCACAAGCGTCATCATTGGATTCTCTTAATTTAGTTTTTTTTTCCTAATAAATAGATCACAAATCATATTTATTAATGCCTAATTGAGTTATAATAATATTTGAGATTAAACCAATTTCTAAATTGTTAACATTTTAAAATATATATATATATATATATATATATATATATATATATATATATATATATATATATATAAAACTTAAATTATTATGTCACTTAATATCATGCTTGACTTTAGAAGTCTAACAATTGTGTTAGTGTAAAAGTGCCGAATTCACTTTGTCACTGATATAGGAAAATTTACACTTGTATCACTTTGAAAAATGTTTGCATTCACAATCCTAACTTTGCCTATTCCTTTCGTATTTGTCCTGAGTTTGCAAGTTTGTAATTATAGATTT
The DNA here is from genome assembly GCA_029990575.1 of Petunia axillaris subsp. axillaris. Lineage (NCBI taxonomy): Eukaryota > Viridiplantae > Streptophyta > Magnoliopsida > Solanales > Solanaceae > Petunia > Petunia axillaris. Next base: position 26,572,696 of record JARKNS010000003.1, read on the forward strand.
TTAAAAGCATACATATGTCTAATATTTCATCTTTACCCGACAGGAAATGAACAAAGCATTCTGGCTCAAAGGCCTCGTGAGGTCCAACTACCAGAACCAACTTAAAAAAAACTTCTTTTAATTGGACTCAAATCCAAGTCCTTTTGTGTCCCTTTTTCCTTTTAACCAACAATATCAAAACCACAAAGTACAAAAATTAGACATACACAAGACATATGGCCCTTTCACGGGCTAATTTTCATACAAGTGCCCACATACTTTCAAAGAAATACAAAGTGAAGGAAATATTTACCTAATAGCGAAAATTCCTACACTGCAACGATAACAGCTACCAAGCTTAGCTAAGGATAATAGCAAAATACACCAGTAAGAAAAGAGTTGCAGCAACATCAAACCACCAGCTGGACCATAAAGGTCACCTACACCAACAGCCTCCCTTTAGACTCAACTTTTGACATTTGAACTCAAAGTTTATACTCAAACCATCTACTTTCTCTCTACTACTCTAGCATCTTTTTTTGTTTCTTCAATATTTATGTAGTAAAAGAAAACTTTTGATCTGTTTTTTTTTTTTCTATATTTTCAGCAGGTTGTTGTGTATTTTCAGCTAGTAGATGGTGCCTTAAATGAGGAGTAAAGGCTCCTATATATAGCTAAAAGTCAAGGCTAAAGGTGGGGTGTGGACTTGTACAAAAGTACAAGCCCACATCCCCTATACTTGAGTATTTTTAGCCTCTTCTCAAGACTGGTACAGCAGCTGTAAGGCCACTGTTTCAGCAACTAAAGGCAGTCCAAAAGCTGAAATTGTGCAAGAAAAATGTCCTTTAAAAGGACAACCAAACACTCATTATATTAAGTAAAGGACTAGGAACAACTATACACACGAAATCAGCCCCAAACTAACTTGAATGACCAAACTAAACTTGAAAGTAAACTAAAGCTAATAGCAAATACATTATACCTACACAGCCCCAAACTAATTAATTCATACTACACATAGTAAACCAAAAAAAATTCCAAGTTGGTTTGGCCAAAGTAAACTTGAATACCAACTGGAAGGCCATCAGATCCTAGTTACTAATGACTAACAAATCCAACAAACTAAACAGATTTACTACAACTCAACAAATAAGTACACGAATTGAAACAATTTCACACTAAACTTACTAATTAAAATTTGAACTTGAAGCAATCTAGAACACTTTCAACATAAAGGTATCTCATTTCAACAATATACGGTTCAAATCTTTCCAACAAAAAGATGTACGTACGGACTCATACTACATGATCCCATATTTAAACCCATACATTTAAATAACAATGACAAAGAAAAGTATAGAGGCATCAAGCTTGCCTTCTAATCTGCAAAGAGAAGCACTGTATCGCTGCCTTACTACTGGCTCGTACACACCAATCGCAGCACCTCCAAGACCTCACCATCGTCCTCACAGCCTCGCCTCGTACAAAAATATCGTCATCGCAGCCTCGCCTCACTGCCTCGTCGCTGCTACAAACAGCCTCCACCACTGTCCAGCTGCTGCGACACCACTGCCTCCGTTAAATGAGTGAAAACAGCCCCTCCACTACAAATGATCATCACAAACCATAGTTTCAAACAATACGCATCGAACACAACAACCCCTCCACCACAAACAATCAGCCTCACCAAATAAGCAGAAACAAACCTCACCATCATCACCCTCTGCATCAGAAAAACAGTAGCAGCAGCGACACCATGACAAGAAAAGAAAAACGGAAAAAAAATAAGAAGAAGAACGGGGAAGGAAAACAGAAACGGGGAAGAAAAATAGGAAGAAAGGGACGGGGTATCGGGAGATATAGAGAAGGGTAAGGGGAAGCGGATAAAAAGAAAGGGAAACAAAACTTACCGGAAAAAATTATGGGTTGCCGGAGTTGAGGTTGCACAGCCTCTTTAAAGCCCGATCTACGAAAATCGGCTGTGAATTTGAGAAAACCAATAGCAGAAATGGCAAGAGGGGGTTGATCTATCAAATGGTGTGTTTTGGTATTTTTTCGGCCACCGGAGGCGGTGGTCCGACGGCGGAGCAGTGGTGGCTCCGCCGTGGAAGGCGATTTCCGGCGAGTGGCGAGAAATTCGGCATGGCTCCGCCAGCTTGGAAGCTAAAGGGGTGTGAGGGAGTGAAATGAGGGAGAAAGGGTTTATATAAGGTGGGTTTGGGCTTGGGTTAGAGTGTTGGACTGGTGGGTCTAGGCATTGGGCTATTTATTTTGCAAACATGACCATTAAAGGAGTCTATACTAATAAAACATACACAATTAATCATAATTTAAACCACATAAATTCACGATACTATCACAATTTAAACGTGCAATCACAATTAAACACATAACAAGTAATTTTTTCATATTTTCTTCCACGATTAATAACAAATTGAGTCAAAAATAAAAGACTAAAATTTTAGGAAAATTTCGGCAAAAATTCTAAGAATCTAACACGGCTATTTTGAGCGATTTTTTTTTATTCGTGCCAAAATTAGGTGATTACAGCTGTCCCTCTTTGTTCGGGAACATGAAGAGTTTTCAGACAAAGAAGTAATCGACAACTAATTTTGGCTTTTCGATTCTAGCCGAGAGCATGCTTTTCAAAAGGGTGACCGAACCTTGATTCTTCGGTTCCAACCAAGAACAAGGCTACCTACATATCCCCGGACTAAGGAATCAGGTCAGTGTAGTTCCTTACGTGCGGCAGCTGGGACTACCGCATTCAAACAGACACCAGACTCTTCTAGACTCACTAAGGCAAACTAAACACTCTAGACTACTAAGACAAACTAGAGACTCTTCTAAACACACTTGGGGCTGATACTAGACACTCTTAGGCACACAAGGGCTGTCGTTGCTGAGTACTGGTCACTTGCTGGTGGTCATGGCTTTTACAAAGAAAAATGGAATTACAACATTGAAAAATGTAAAAGTTACAATTCCTAGACTACTCTTCATGCTTCCCAAGCTGATGAATTGGTCTGAAGCTCCCACTACAAAAGTAGTCTTGAAAACTTGAAATTGCCGCTCGGGCGAGCTTTGCCTCTAAAGTTGAAACTGCCGCTTTGACGGCCTTTGGCTTGAAAGTAAAATTGCCGCTTTGACGGGCTTTGACTTGAAAGTAGAAATTACCGCTTTGACAGCCTTTGACTTGAAAGTAGAATTGCCGCTTTGACGGACTTTGACTTGAATGAAATTGCCGCTTTGATGGACTTTGACTTGAAAATTAAAATTGCCGCTTTGACGGACTTTGACTTGAAAGATAAAACTCGAACCACCACTCTGGTGGATCTTGGTCGTGTTGAATTGAAAACCATCACTCTGATGGGTCTTGCTTATGCTGAAAATTTAAAACCATCACTCTGATGGGTCTTGCTCTTGTTGGAATTTAAAACCATCACTCTGATGGGTCTTGCTCTTGCTGAATTAAAAACCATCACTCTGATGGGTCTTGTTCTTGTTGAATTGAAAACCATCACTCCGATGGTTCTTGCTCTTGCTGAATTGAAAACCATCACTCTGATGGGTTTTGCTCCTTCTGAAAATTGAAAACCATCACTCTGATGGGTCTTGCTTCTTCTGGAGATTAAAAAAAAATGTAACCCATTATCCCAATGGGTCTTGACAGAAAGCTGAGATTGTAAACCATCACCCTGATGGGTCTTGTTCTGAAAATTAAAAACCATCACTCTGATGGGTCTTGCTTCTTCTGAAAATTAAAAATCATCACTCTGATAGGTCTTGCTTTTTGTTGAAAATTAGAAACCATCACTCTGATGGGTCTTGCTTCTTCTGAAAATTGAAAATCATCACTCTGATGGGTCTCGCTTTTTGTTGAAAATTAGAAACCATCACCCTAATGGGTCTTGCTTATGCTGGAAATTGGAAACCATCACTCTGATGTGTCTTGCTTCTTCCGAAAATTGAAAACCATCACTCTGATGGGTCTTGCTTATGCTGGAAATTAAAAACCATCACTCTGATGGGTCTTGCTTCTGCTGGAAATTGAAAACCATCACTCTGATGGGTCTCGTTCTTGAAGAGGAATCCCCTTATCCCAATGGGACTAGCGTTGAAGCTTGAATCCCATCATCCCAATGGGTCTTGTGTTTAAAGTTGAAAATTCTATCCCATTATCCTAATGGTTCTTGTCTTGAAAGTTGAAAACCACAGCTCCCTGCACAGATGGTCCCTGATTTCTTTCTTTATTTGTTTTTCTGCTTTTCATGTTTGTCCCCGACGAGCAACTGACTTGATGTAGCTTTGTTCTCACACTTCCCAAACCAAATTCTCCCCTCGGTCTTCGGTCACACCTTTGTAGAAATAACAAAATATTCCCTGGTGATCTTCATGGTACAATCTCGGTGCTGGACTCCCATTCCCGACTTTTCTGGTACAACTGAAACTTGTAGACAAGTTTTGCAAACCTTTCTGAAAGCCCAAAAATAATGAAAAAGAAATAAATGGAAAGGAAAGTGAAGAAACTCAAAAGGAGACATCGAACGAAAGATGTCTCTGGTAGATAGAAGAAACTTATTTGGAGGTGAGACGACAACCTTAGTAACACATGACATGCAATTAGAATCACCTCTTGATTAGTTCACACAGTCTAACCCTGACCTTACTCCTAGATTGACAACCTTGCTCAACCCGAACATGATGACGACTTCCGCAACCCTCATTCGACTAGTAGTGCCCCTCGGGGTTTTCACTGACTAGCCTCTCTCTTTGTTCTTTTACCTCACCGTTGTCTTGCGGTGCCCTTTCAGGTTTTCACCGACAAGACTTCTTTTTTTTTTCTTTCTTTTTTTTTTTTCATTTTTTACTCTTTCCCAATCGACCTCCCATCTCTCCTTGCTGCTCGACCCCGTCTTTCCTTTCTTTCTTCAATTTCGGCCTTTATCTTGATTCTCCGGAGAATTTCTCCTTTAATGACCTTGGTGTTCCCAGCTCCTAAATGCGATTGCCGTCTTATAAAAATGCGACTTTAGCGTGGGACTTATCCCTTGATACTCTACTCGGCTTGACATTCTCAATGATCGGTCAGAAGGGTCTTTATTTGGACTGCAACATTGGATTTGGTTAGGCTATGAAGAAAGGGGTTCAACATAAAAGCCCAGAAACATCTCATGAGACGATCAGATGAATATCACAAACTATGAAATCACCACTTTTTGAAAATAAAACAAACTTATTTCCCCTGTTTAGGAAAATTGGGGATTTTTTTTTTCTTTTCTTTTTCTTTGATTTTTTTCTTTGTTTTGAAGAGCATTATGAAAGCATCTCATGAAATGACTTGGTGAATGATACAACCCTTGGAATCATTTCGTTTAAAATAACAACAAACTGTAGCCCCTGTTTAATGAAAAAACCGAGGAATTATCTTTTGAATTTTCTTATATGAAAACATAGGGGATATTGAGATTATTCCCCGAGATGAACACAAATAAAGCAAAAGGAATCGACTTCCTCCCTTTTCTTTTTAAAAATAAAAAATAAAATGAACTTCTGCCTCAGTTTAGGATAAACTGGGGCGGTTTGAGTTTTTTCCTTGACTCATCTCGTGAAACAGACGAATATATGGTATGATAAAATAGTAGTTTATTTTTATTTTATTTTTATAAATAAAATAAAATAAAAACAAACTTCTGCCCCAGTTTAGCATAGAATGGGGAACAAAATTTCTTTTGACGTTGGCCGCAAACTTGGATGTAAGTTTTGCGTCAATATGAACAGGGAAAAAAATGAACTTTTTCCTGTTATGACCGCACCCGAATGGTTGCTTACGTATCCTTTTGAGAGGAATCAGGTCAGACGTAGCTCTACCGCTGAGGTAGATTTTTTTTGTTTTCTTTTGATTTTTTGATTTTTTTCTTTTCTTTAATCACATCAAATTGATTCCAAGGGAGGGTAGGCCAAAGAAAACAACAAAAGGGCTGACAAAGGATATAGTGTTTGGGTAGAAGAAACGAAAGCCGTTCGTCATCCCGACCCGAGAATGCCTCGCACAAATAATGATTCAATCAATTGAGATGGACTGATCCACACGTATCCTCGACTTCTGCTTCACTGATGGTTCTCAAACTGATATTTCATCTTCGGTCGAAGCGACCGTGCACGATTTTGAACTTCTCACCGATCTCCCTTATCGGATGACTACTGATTAATTCCCAACTTATTTCGCTTCCTCTTTTATCCCTCTTTACTACTCAAATAGCTCACAATGCCAGAGTGCGTGTTTAGATCAAGACGTAAATTCTGCACGCATGTCATGTTATTAAGGTCGACAAAACATAAAACAGAATACTAAGAAAATAAGATCAAGAAGGAAAATAAGAGACATAATGTTGAGACGAGAAAAGGGTCCCGCTTTTCATTGAATTGAAGGTAGAAGGGCTTGAACATCAAAACAAGCAAAATAATGCACTTGGATTACAACCCTTAAATGACCAAGTACACAGAAAGATTAGCAAAACAAGCTACAATATTTCACAGTCACTCAATTGCAAGTCAGGGCTAGTTTTCCTGCTTTTCATGCATTGTTGAGCCCTTCACAAGGATGCACCATGCCGATACCAAAGAAATTCCTTGAATCTGGCAATTTCTTCTTCTTTTTCTTATTTTCTCCAAGTCCCATCAGGGTGGACTTTACTTCTTTGGGACTGATGAATGACCGGGTAAGATTTGGAATTGGCTTCTCAAGAGACATGTTCGTCTTCTTCATTTCTTCACCCCTCACTCTGTCTGCTACCCCAAGCTCGATTTCAGGAACACAGTTCACTGTCACAAGCATTTGGTTAGCCCAAATTGACACATCACCAACAGGTACTATCGGCATTGCAGATTCAGCTCTCAAATCTTCTCCACATACCATTCCCACCATATACACATCATCATGGACGGGCAATGAGTTCTGGTTGATATCTGGCGCATTTGAGCCCTCGACTTGGATCAGACCATTATCTATCAGAGCTTGGATATCCTTCTTGAGAAAATGGCAATTCTCAGTGTCATGCCCTGGTAAACTGAATGGTAAGCACATTGACGAGAGTCGTCAACCCTATCCCTAGGATGCATTCCTCCATTGATCGGTTTTAGTATGTCCAAAGCTTGCAACTTCTGAAAAAGTTCGGCATAAGATTCTCCAATTGGCGTGAACTCATTCTTTTTTACTTGGTGCACCTTCTTATACTCAACCTTTGGGCGAAAGCCTGGAGGACCTCTTGGTCGATGGGGAAGGTTCGGTGGAGGCTGGAATTGGTTATGTGGAGCTTGGTGAATGGGATATATAGGATGTGGGGCTGGAGCGCGCCATTGCAGATAAGACGATATTGGAGCATATGGCTGCACTGTGTGGATTGAGTATTGGGGTGGAGGGACGGAATACTGTGGATTTTGGGGGGTGTAGTAGTGTTGAGGAGGGTATATTTGTGGAGCTTGGTATGAGTGGGTTTGATTGTATCTTTTCTCACTCCACATCTGTGAACCCGAACCCACCATGGCTACATCATCTTGATCCTTCTTCCCCAAGGCTCCTGCCTGAGCTCGCAAAGCTGTTTGGCTGACAATCTTTCCAGTCATGATCCCTCTATCAATCATTTCACCAATTCTTACTGCTTCACTGAAGTGCTTCCCAATGGCAGAGGCCATCGCTTGGTAGTATGTTTCATCGAGCACTTCGATGAACTCTTCGACCATCTTATCATCTGGGATAAAAGGGCTCACACGCGCCGCTTGTTTGCGCCACCTGTAGGCATACTCTCTGAAACTTTCACTTGGTTTCTTTGTGATCGTCTTCAAGGAAGAACGATCAGGAGCAGCCTCCATTTTGTAAGAATAATGGTTTAGGAAAACGCTGGCCATGTCATCAAAGGTGACCCACTTCGAAACATCTTGTTGCACAAACCATTCTGTTGCCGGTCCTCCCAAACTGTCAGCAAAGTATGCCATCAATAATTCATCCTTCTCAATGCCCCTCATTTTGTTAAGATAGATCTTCATGTGGATCCTTGGATCACTTTGTCCAATGTACAGATCAAATTTGGGCACAACAAAACTTTCAGGCAATGGCATATGAGGGAACAAACACATGTCTTTGTATGAAATATTGGTTTTACCCCCTTGCCCTTGTATGTTTTTCACAGTTTGCTCCAAGCTTTTCAATTTCCGAGCAAAATCATTCTCTTCTATTTTTCCCAGCCTCTCGATATCAGCATGTGATTCTGGGTGGTGTCCCTGATCATACGACTCGGTTTGGCGGCACACATTACCCTGAGCTTGGTCAAATTATTGATCACGAGCCCTTAACTGTGGGTCACTGTTCGATCTTTGCAAAGTATGTCCTGCAGGAACGGTGGATGTTGTGGCAAGAACTTGGGGTTGGCCATGTTGTCCATGCTGTGAGAATTGTGCCCCAGGTTGTACAGTAGAGGGTCCGGCTGCATTGTCAGTTGCCGTATGTGGACCAAATCCTAGAGGGTAATGGGGGTCTCCTGCCACTGTGGATTGCCCTTGCCCTGGTGGCTGAGTATTTGCCATGAAACCAGCAGCACCTGGCGGAACAGGAGGTGCCTGAACTGCTGCCAAGTTACGAACCAGCTGCGTCATCATTTCTTTCATAGCCGTGAAGTCCTCGGCCATCTTAGCCTGTTGCTCAGCCAAACGAACCAGCTCAGTGTTCTCAGTTTTCTCGGCCATCGTTGTTGGAGTGTTTTCCTGAAGAGATGCTTCAACCACTTCTGGACCAGACAGTGGTCCCTTGATTCTGGTGGAATAGGAATGTGGGGCCAGCACGGCAGTTGCTCAAGCTAGTGAACCAAACAGGTTAGCACAAAACAAGTACAGATTGCAGCCTAAGCCTAAGGTTGTTATGCGTCATCCCAAAACGGTTAACGGCGCGAGCCGCGTGTACCGATTGTATCCCCAAAAGATTGCTTAGGTGCCTTGAGAAAAATCAGAACAAAATTATAACTGGCACGTAATTAGAACAAGGACAAACTTGGATGATTTTTTTTTTTTTGATTTTTTTTACCTCTTTTTCTAGCACAAAACATAATTTAGACAAACGACATGAGGCAGACTCAAAATAAACTGCTTAGCGTGATACACGAGTCAAAAGATAAATACAAACTGACACATTGGGTGGGTACACCCGGACGGTGAAAATAATGAGACTCGACATTTTAGCGGAGTCAGATTATTCCACGAGGATCGACGCAAAATACAACTTAGCTAATTGCAGTTTATCGTCTGTACCCTGTCTTAACCTTGAGAAAATACAATACAAAGTAAAGTGGGACACTAAAATAATATATATATATATATATATATATATATATATATATATATATATATATATATATATATATATATAGACTCAACCCGAGGGAGGTTCTAACGGAACTTAAGAACATAATATGAAATAAACTATTTTTTTTAATCCGAAAAGTGATTCCAAAATCGGACATCATGACCACACAAAAATGGACACAATTTTTGAAACAAACTCTTTGATCTAATTCGAAAAAGAATCTTAGAATTTTACAAAATTTGGCCATTATGACGACACAAAGACACAAAATATTACACGAATTAGATGCAAAATTGGTTTACAAAAATTGGCCATTATGATGGCGTAAAACCCCGATAAATTACTTTCCAAAAATATGGACTTGACTTGGACACAGACTCAAAGACAAAAGGGTCCCAAAATTTCGCCATTATACCGGCGCAAAACTATGACAAATTATTTTCTAATACTTGAGACCAAACCCGAACACAAAATTAGACTCTAAAAGTTCTTGAAAGAAAGAAAAAAAATTGCCATTATAACGACGTAAAATGACAATTAAAGATATTTTGAGATACAGGACTAAACCCATTTTTCATTTTTCTCTCTTTTTTCAAAATTTAACACCCACCCCCGGTGATCGGTCAGCATAACAGCCCTCTTTCTACAACAAATGCAACACATAAAATGCCTTGGACATATCTCTCTCGAGAAGTGGGTCCCGCTTGGACAAAAGGGTAGTCAGCCTAGACAAGTGCAATACCGGTGTACCGCACCTTATTAGGTCAAATATGATGCAGATAATTGGGCCTAAAGGTTTAACTCTAGGTGACACAACTGACTCAGTGTCTAGACTGGCTGAAAAACCCGGTGGACAAACCGGGCGGAAAGCGCATCAGGGCCATCCGGAGACAGTGTGTCCGGCCTAAAACCCCGTCACGCCTTCCTCCTAAATCATGGGCAATTAAGTAAGAAAGTCCCAGATGCCACAAGCAATCTGGTAAGTGCACGTGTGCGTGTGTTTCGGAGACTCAGAGGGTTGCGGAGGAAGACAGTTTATATACAGTTCAACAATATCAAAGAAGTAACATTCAACTTTTCATGTGATAACGGCAAGAATATAACAACAAAATATTTAATAAATTAAAACATGCGACAATCCTATCAAAGCCGGAGATTCTAGTTTTCACTAATATCTCCAGCGGAGTCGCCAAGCTGTCACGCCCTAAAAAAAATATTATTGCACTGCGTGCGAGTTTATTATTTAAAGGCTCGTGACTGGTGTTCGAAAAGGTACAAAATTATTTTAGAGAAAACTCGGAGTCACCACATGACATAGTTTAAGGTGTGCCAAGTCACCAAAAGGTACCTTGGAACACCTCTGACTCGTCTAATGGTCTGCGTTTAGAGATTCAGGTAAGGTTCTCAGTTGACTCTCGGGAAGGTATTAGGCACCCTCGAGTCCTGTGCCAAGCACAGTTGCATTATTGTCGCAATTTTAATTTATTAAATATGGTTGTATTATTTGCCTTTTGTTTGTTACGCTTTGATTTTAATTTGAACAATTTGACCAAAGATTATATTAAGTAACCCACGGGGTATACTTTAAAATCAATTTTATACCAATTCACCCGCTGGGTATATCTTGGCACGAATTAACTTCTTTCAATTAATTTTATTTTTTGTTGATTCATAAGTAGATCAAAAACCATACTTATTACCTAATTTTCTCCATTTTTTATATCCTAATAAGTAGATCACAAATCATACTTATTAATGCCTAATCGTGTTTGAAATCATATTTTATCACAAGCGTCATCATTGGATTCTCTTAATTTAGTTTTTTTGTTGCCTAATAAATAGATCATAAATCATATTTATTAATGCCTAATTGAGTTATAATAATATTTGAGATTAAACCAATTTCTAAATTGTTAACATTTTTTTTAAAATATATATATATATATATATATATATATATATATATATATATATATATATATATATATATATATATATATATATATATATATATATATATATATATATATATATATATATATATATATAACTTAAATTATCATGTCACTTAATATCATGCTTGACTTTAGAAGTCTAATAATTGTGTTAGTGTAAAAGTGCCGAATTCACTTTGTCACTGATATAGGAAAATTTACACTTGTCTCACTTTGAAAAATATTTGCATTCACAATCCTAACTTTGCCTATTCCTTTCGTATGTGTCCTGAGTTTGCAAGTTTGTAATTATAGATTTTTAAAAGCATACATATATCTAATATTTCATCTTTACCCGACAGGAACAAAGCATTCTGGCTCAAAGGCCTCGTGAGGTCCAACTACCAGAACCAACTTAAAACAAACTTCTTTTAATTGGACTCAAATCCAAGTCCTTTTGTGTCCCTTTTTCCTTTTAACCAACAATATCAAAACCACAAAGTACAAAAATTAGACATACACAAGACATATGGCCCTTTCACGGGCTAATTTTCATACAAGTGCCCACATACTTTCAAAGAAATACTAAGTGAAGGAAATATTTACCTAATAGCGAAAATTCCTACACTGCAACGATAACAGCTACCAAGCTTAGCTAAGGATAATAGCAAAATACACCAGTAAGAAAAGAGTTGCAGCAACATCAAACCACCAGCTGGACCATAAAGGTCACCTACACCAACAGCCTCCCTTTAGACTCAACTTTTGACCTTTGAACTCAAAGTTTATACTCATACCATCTACTTTCTCTCTACTACTCTAGTATCTTTTTTTGTTTCTTCAATATTTATGTAGTAAAAGAAAACTTTTGATCTGGTTTTTTTTTTCTATGTTTTCAGCAGGTTGTTGTGTATTTTCAGCTAGTAGATGGTGCCTTAAATGAGGAGTAAAGGCTCCTATATATAGCTAAAAGTGAAGGCTAAAGGTGGGGTGTGGACTTGTACAAAAGTACAAGCCCACACCCCCTATACTTGAGTGTTTTTAGCCTCTTCTCAAGACTGGTACAGCAGCTGTAAGGCCACTGTTTCAGCAACTAAAGGCAGTCCAAAAGCTGAAATTGTGCAAGAAAAATGTCCTTTAAAAGGACACCCAAACACTCATTATATTAAGTAAAGGACTAGGACCAACAATACACACTAAATCAGCCCCAAACTAACTTGAATGACCAAACTAAACTTGAAAGTAAACTAAAGCTAATAGCAAATACATTATACCTACACAGCCCCAAACTAATTAATTCATACTACACATAGTAAACCAAAAGAAATTCCAAGTTGGTTTGGCCAAAGTAAACTTGAATACCAACTGGAAGGCCATCAGATCCTTGTTACTAATGACTAACAAATCCAACAAACTAAACAGATTTACTACAACTCAACAAATAAGTACACGAATAAAAATAATTTCAAACTAAACTTACTAATTAAAATTTGAACTTGAAGCAATCTAGAACACTTTCAACATAAACGTATCTCATTTCAACAATATACGGTTCAAATCTTTCCAACAAAAAGATGTACGTACGGACTCATACTACATGATCCCATATTTAAACCCATACATTTAAATAACAATGACAAAGAAAAGTAAAGAGGTATCAAGCTTGCCTTCTAATCTGCAAAGAGAAGCACTGCATCACTGCCTTACTACTGCCTCGTACACACCAATCGCAGCGCCTCCAAGACCTCACCATCGTCCTCACAGCCTCGCCTCGTACAAAAATATCGTCATCGCAGCCTCGCCTCACTGCCTCGTCGCTGCTACAAACAGCCTCCACCACTGTCCAGCTGCTGCGACACCACCGCCCCCGTTAAATGAGTGAAAACAGCCCCTCCACTACAAATGATCATCACAAACCATAGTTTCAAACAATACACATCGAACACAACAACCCCTCCACCACAAACAATCAGCCTCACCAAATAAGCAGAAACAAACCTCACCATCATCACCCTCGGCATCAGAAAAACACTAGCAGCAGCGACACCATGACAAGAAAAGAAAAACGGAAAAAAAATAAGAAGAAGAACGGGGAAGGAAAACAGAAACGGGGAAGAAAAATAGGAAGAAAGGGACGGGGTATCGGGAGACATAGAGAAGGGTAAGGGGAAGCGGATAAAAAGAAAGGGAAACAAAACCTACCGGAAAAAATTATGGGTCGCCGGAGTTGAGGTTGCACAGCCTTTTTAAAGCCCGATCTACGAAAATCGGCTGTGAATTTGAGAAAACCAATAGCAGAAATGGCAAGAGGGGGTTGATCTATCAAATGGTGTGTTTTGGTATTTTTCCGGCCACCGGAGGCGGTGGTCCGACGGCGGAGCAGTGGTGGCTCCGCCGTGGAAGGCGATTTCCGGCGAGTGGTGAGAAATTCGGCATGGCTCCGCCAGCTTGGAAGCTAAAGGGGTGTGAGGGAGTGAAATGAGGGAGAAAGGGTTTATATAAGGTGGGTTTGGGCTTGGGTTAGAGTATTGGGCTGGTGGGTCTAGGCATTGGGCTATTTATTTTGCAAACATGGCCATTAAAGGAGTCTATACTAATAAAACATACACAATTAATCATAATTTAAACCACATAAATTCACGATACTATCACAATTTAAATGTACAATCATAATTAAATACATAACAAGTAATTTTTTTCATATTTTCTTCCACGATTAATGACAAATTGAGTTAAAAATAAAAGACTAAAATTTTAGGAAAATTTCGGCAAAAATTCTAAGAATCTAACACGGCTATTTTGAGCGATTTTTTTTTATTCGTGCCAAAATTAGGTGATTACACCAACCTGGTTGGAAACGATGGCTCCTCCGGCAAGTCCAAGAAATGGCCAAAGATACTGTTTTTGAACTTTTCATACAAACCACTTGTACGCAGCACAATCCTGAAATCACGCATTCGTCCAATAAGCGACGAGCAGACAGTTATCTTGGACTGAAAATGCTCATGATCATCCAAGTAAGTCTTCAGCACCATTGGTGGAATGACACTGGTAACATACTCAGGCTGCACAATGTTTTGAAATTTGTTAGTTTAAGGAATCACCACGGTAGCAAGAACATAATATCAGATGCATGAAACATCCCTTGAGATGTTCCAAGGAACTACAAGAAAATACTTTGAACATTTTTAAGGTTGATCTGATCATGCAAGCGAGTGTTCTCAAATCACATAAAAAAATACTCCCTCCGTCCCAATTTATGTGGCACCATTTTCTTTTTTGTTTGTCCCAAAATAAGTGGCACCTTTCCTTATTTGACAACTATTTAATGCATCAACTCTATTTTACCCTTGTTGGGCCCTACATGCTTTTAAACCTACCAACAACTTTTTTATTACTCAAATCTTCTATCTCTTACTTTTTCAAGGGTAAAATTGATACTTAACAAGGTCAACCTCTATTTTCTTAAACTCCGTGCCCGGTCAAATGGTGCCACATAAATTGGGACGGAGGGAGTATTGAACATTCTACTGTAAAGTGAAGAACAACTTCATGTATGTTCTAGACAACAACTATACCTCTCTAGGTGGCTCTGCAGAATCAGCTCCCACGTCGTCTATGAACTTCCTCCGACCTTCTCCTTCGCATCTCTCAACCTCTTCTTCTTCCCTACCATTCCTACCTCCTTTACCAGCTTGAACATCTACAACCTCTATAACTTCTTGTACATCATCTACTTCTTGAACATTTGCAACTCCTGCAAATTCTCCAGCAAGATTATTTACCAGCCTTCCCACCTCCTCTTCTTCTGCCATATTTAAAAGGCTCTCTTTTTTGTTTCCCTCTTCATCCCACTCATCATCACCAAATAGCGCTTCTATTTCTTCTGATAAATTACCATCGTCCGGCCCCCTCACAGTTTCTTGTGGCCCTATATTTACATCATAGTCTAGGGACCCCTCCTCTTCGTCCTCCAATATAATTATCCTCTTCCTAGGAGGCTGTTTACTAGGAGGAGTAGTCTCCTTCCTCTTAATTGGAGAACAGGAAATCATTCCCCGCGTAGAAACCATTGTAGCTGCAAATCACAAGTATATTCATCAATTAAAGATGTACAAACATGCAATATGGGTGTTGAAACATAATATACATATGTTTTATCAAACCCTAATTTTTTAAGAAGGAAATTTAATTCAAGTAGAGTCATCATTAAACATTATCATCCTCTCGCACGGTCCGAGCACTGTCTCAAATGTTCCAGAACTTTAAACATGCACGCACAAACATAAACATGCAAAATCTTGACTATTTGTACAACATTTTTTCAACCTTTAGCATATTTATTTTATAAAACCCTAATTTATTTTAACAAAAATCATCTAAAATGCATCACCAACTTCAAACATCCTATCACACGTTTAGAACACTGTCTCACGATGTTTGACACTGCGAAGGAGTATGCTCTTAACATGGTAATATAACATAAACATGCAAAATCTTGACTATTTGTACAACATTTTTTCAACCTTTAGCATATTTATTTTATAAAACCCTAATTTATTGTAACAAAAATCATCTAAAATGCATCACCAACTTCAAACATCCTATCACACGTTTAGAACACTGTCTCACGATATTTGACACTGCGAAGGAGTATGCTCTTAACATGGTAATATAACATAAACATGCAAAAACTTCACTATTTGTACAAGAACATAGCACTATTTGACGAAAAAATCAACAAAAACAAAGATTTTCACAAGAACTTTCTTCCAGTACAGTAAAAAGGCGTAAAAATTATAGTTTTTTCAAAATAGCAAAAAATAAACCCCGATTCACTTGAAAAACATCAATATTGTTCAAAATTTACCTTTAGATGTTACCGGAGAAATGTATATAGTCGGCGACGATGATGTTCAGAAGGTTGCGTAGAAGACTGTAGAAGAGACGACTTGAGAAGTGTGTAAGAGAAGATTTTGGGGTTCGATGTTTTAAATGATTGCACTGATGTCCGTTCGGTTCATTTCCCACCTTTTGATTAAAAGTTTTTGGGATTGTTAATTCAGTCCAAAAAGTTTTTAATGAAGGCCCGCAAGTTTTGTTGTTTCTAATCTGGCCCATGTTTTAATGTTAAACGCGCGCGTTTTGTTACGCTCCACGCGCGTCCCCTTTTATTAATTAAAGACTTGAGAGGGTCTTTTGGCCCAATCTTCTCTAGTCACTCCTCCCCGTAGAATTGTAGAAGCATCACATCTTCATCTCATTCCAACAACAATAAGTTTACTCCAAGTGATGCAATTTATACATCCTGTTTTTTCATCAGCCTTTTAGCTCTCACTTCAAAATCTTTTAGATATCTTCATCTGTTCAAACTAATGTTAAGGTATGCTCCTCTTTCAGATCTTGATCTTTTTTCTTTTTTTTTCAATTCGTCTTGTGCTTTTTCTTAGCCTTTCAAAGTTCTATTCACGTCTCGCCTTTATTGGTTGTTGAAGGAAAGATGAAGCTTTTCATTGAAGCAGATTATTGTTGCAAGTTCACTTTGGAATTATTTTTTAGTTTAAACAAAAAAAACACCGTTCAGATTCTTTAAATACCCAATCTGATTGTTTCAATTTTTCATTGCCGGCTATTAAAATAAACTTTCTGCGTCCATCGCCTATCAAATTTCTTCCGTTTCTATCTGATAATAAATTAATTTGACTTTTCTTTGCATTCTTCATATTCCGAGTAAAATACTTAAAAGGTTACTCAGCTTTGAGAAATGTTTGATCAAAGTCACTTTGCTTTGAATTGTACTAATAAAGTCACTCAACTTAAGGTAATTCTCATCAAAAGTCATTGTAACCGGATTTTGCACAGTCATCTCACCGGAAATCTGACATGACATTTTTATTTTTAATTATATATACATGTGGCACACTCTATTTTTCATGTAGGATTTTATAATTAGTTGATTAACCCAACTCTTGATCCATAACCTATTTCTCCTATCCATTTTTCCGGATCCGGCTCCCTTTTCAAAATAGATGTTCTAGAATTAATGAAGTAAAAGTAAGTGTTTAACCATGGTTAGAAAAATATATCTTCCCATTTTAAATTTAAAGCATCTAACCTATCTTATAATTTAGCAACAAATTTCATCCCTCCTTGTAAATTATTTTTCGGTCCCCAAAATTTTCAATCATTTATCTCTTCTTTTTTTTTTTTTAATAAGACTTCATTTTTGCTAATCCATTCTCAAACATATAGCAGAAAACCAAAAACTGTTTTAAATTATTTGCAAGTGATAACATCGCAAGAAATAGAATTAACAAGACAAAATTTAATAATATCAATTTACTCAAATAGCAATACGCGAAGAAATTCTTTTCACACAATCATATCCGTTAAATCTAGTTACAAAGATAGTACCTAATATTCTGCTCATAGTTATTCACATTTTATCTCGGAAAGAAACTTTTCAACTAATTTGTATAATACTTATAGAAATCACATAGGTCTTCAATACTTCTATATCTAAAAATAAGATGAGTTTGTTTAACTATTAATATAATTTTTATTTAAAATACTTCTTAATTTTTTGAGTGCACGTTCTCGAACAATAGCAAAAATTACTCCTATTAAAGAATTAAAATAAAATGAAAGGTTAAGTTTGAGATGATCGAAATTTAGGTTTGGGGGAGTGGGGGGGTGAAATTTTGCTGCTAAATTATAGAATTGTTTAAGATAATTTGAATTTCAAATGGAAATATATTTTGTGCAAACCATAGTTAAATACCTTTATTTACCCTATTAAATCTAAAATATTAGTTTTAAGGAGGGCCAAGTGTCATTCATCCAAATAAGAATTTGGGAAAAGGGAGACACTAGGTAATGGAGAG
The DNA here is from genome assembly GCA_029990575.1 of Petunia axillaris subsp. axillaris. NCBI lineage: Eukaryota > Viridiplantae > Streptophyta > Magnoliopsida > Solanales > Solanaceae > Petunia > Petunia axillaris. The sequence goes on from JARKNS010000003.1 coordinate 26,590,848, forward strand.
GAGTATAGTCCCATTTTTCCTATCCACCTATTATCTATTATATAAAATATATATTTAACTAATAGATTTGCAAAAAATAATGAAACTAACCGTAACTAATTAAAGAGTTAAGTACTTAAAAGAGTAAAGCTAAATCTTCGACAGTACCCGTAGCAGTTTAGCTAGGACACAATATTCTATTATTGTGATAATTTAAAAGAACACTTTTCAAATCCTTAGAAAATAGATCTAACTTGTTATAAAATCCTACATGGAAAATAAAGTGTGCCACATGTATATATAATTAAAAATAAAAATGCCATGTCAGATTTTCGGTGAGATGACTGTGCAAAATCTGGTTACAATGACTTTTGGTGAGAATTACCTTAAGTTGAGTGACTTTGTTAGTACAATTCAAAGCAAAGTGACTTTGGTAGCACATTTCTCAAAGTTGAGTGACCTTTTAAGTATTTTACTCTCATATTCCATATAGTAAGTTCTATCTCTCTGCCATTTTGTGTTTTATTTGGGTAAATTTGCCGGTTGTAATTGGCACTGCTAATGGGAAGGCATACGGGCGACGCATGATTGTCTTCAGCTATAGACCAACACCTAATGTCAATGTTTCTTAGTTTTTACCATAAAGAAAAAACAATAATTTTGCTCACAGAAGATATATAGTTGTTTGATCATTTTGATTCAATATTTTTTCTACTTTGTTAGTTGTTACTCAAAGTCTTAATACTGAGAATTTTCGTCCATTATCAAAGCTTGCTTGGAATGTTGCTTTATTATTACAAAGACAACAACTCAGATATATGAGCACTAGGTTTGTTATTGTTGTGGCGTGCTATTGAACTGTATACATGGCTTAAGCAATTTTTTGATGTTGCAGGATTAAAGAGGGCAATAGTGGGCTAGTTTATAGCTCGAATCACGGTATAAACTCTTCTCGACTGAATTCCGGAATTAAACAGAGGTAAAACTTTTTTGTCTTGAAAGTGACAGTATCTTTATGCTTATTCTTTTTATATTCCATTAGTTAAGCTTTACTATGTTGTCTCAAGTTTACTTTAGGCTTTCTAGCCAATGTAATTTTGATTCACTTTGGATGGACTCTTCATATCATGGGAGCCTTTAGTAGATTGGAATAGGTAATTTTGATAAGAAGATTTGACTATAGGCGATTTTTTTCCTTAGATATCTATTTTTTTTTCAAAACTATTTCTAAAATTTTGTAACTTTGCACATTTTCTATCTAGCTAATATCCATCTAATTTCTTTAAGCTTGTTCGAGTCATGGTTATGTCGAATATTCATTTGTAAATAGTGGAGCAATTTTCTGTTATGCGATAAAGTACTTATCTTCGGAAAAAAAAAAGATGGTTTTCATGAGGTGTAGCACCAAGAAAAGTTAAACAGTACAAACTAACATATAAACTTGGTCTGAAGTCAATAGATCTGACGATTGTGAAAGGATCTGTGGACTTTTTTAACGCTAGATTATGTGTTTAATCAGTGATATTTAATGCAAGATAATGTGTTTTTTTGAGGATCTGTGGATTTTTTTAATGGTTTATCAATTAATTTCCATCTCGAAATAAATGTATGAATAAGAGTGATAACAAAACTTAAGGAAGCAGAACTCTTCTCCATGCAACTTTGTAAGCTAAAACGTCGGTCATAGGTGTATGCTAATTGAGGATTAAGTGGTGGCTGACCAATATAGTGCTTAGGGGATAGGACGAAATTGTAAAGAGCGTAACTTAATGTTTGCTAGGTCATGTAACTTAATTTCTGTTATGTTATGTTCTAAAATAATGCTTATTTCTAATAGTTTGTTATCTTTCTAAAAAATAAATGCTTATTTCTAATAGTATAGCCAAATAATTCTGAACGATTTGTCAGTCATGATAGGATAATTTCTTCTTCGGACATTCTGAAGGCATAGCTGTTGTAATTAAGAGGATATCATTGTCTGTTACTCATTGAATTAACAATAACTTTTTATTTCTAAATTTCTTCCTATTGAAAGGAGATGTTCCTTTTGTTACTTGTGAGGAATTATTTTTCAGGTATATTTGTGCTTTTGTAGTTCTCTTTATGATTCGTGCAATGTTTTGAACTTGTGAACATATTCCTTTTCGGAGGTACTACTTGAAGCGACGAGTCATCAACATATTTGTGTCAACCCGTTGGTCTCAAGAGTCTCTCATGTTGAGTGGAGCCGACCCGTAGCCTTCACAACATAGGCCCTTCCTCTGGCTCGTGATGAAGCAATCTGCTACGTGAACGGATAACATGTTCATTTAGTGTGTAAATTTTTTGTAAGAATTATTAACTATATGTGAGCAAAACTCTTTGTTTTGAAAGTGTTTCTTTTTGAAGTGGTTATATTTTTTATTGTTTCTTCCCCATTCCAATTCATCATGGGACTTGGTGTTTTGGTCTCTGTATACTTGATCTATTATGTTGTTGTTTTATATCAACTTAGGTAAATTCATAATTATTTTTCATTCACCTCAATTTCTTGATTAACATTTAAAAAGGGTTAAATTTATCTATATCTACCTATCTATCTATATCTATCTTCTATACTATTCTAAAAGCACGAAGACTTTAGTGAAATGTCACTCGACTTTTTTACCCTCCTTAAATATATTTATGTTGGATAAAATAGTAACGGATTAATTAATTAAATTTTAGATAAGCTAATATCTAGAAAATTTGAACTCCAAAGAAACAGACTCATTTAAATCATGTCCACACAAAATAGTGTTTGAACAAAAGTAGAATTTGAATTCTTCAAGTTTTTACACTTTGGAATTGTTAAGTTTTAATCATTTTCCTTTGTTTTTATTTCCTTAGAATCAACAATCATTCTGAGACTCAATATGAATACATAAAATATACTACATATTAAAATATGAATTAATTTATGGGTTCCTAAGTAGATGTAAACTTGACGCACGTACTTCTAATAATGTGAAAAAAAAAAAAAAAAAAAAACTAAGAAGAATCCTACTTTTGATCTACTTTAGGTCCCCTAGATTTTTTGACTTCTTTGATTTATTAGGAATGGTATGTAATTTGTCTAGATCTGTGTTATTAGTTAAAATAAAACTCTTATTTGTTCTTTAGTTTATAACCAATCATACTATTCTAAAAGAGCCAATCACTATAGCAAAAAGTAAAAGACCTTTTTGCCCCTGTACCACAATATTTGATATTTAAAAATTAAAATTAAAAAGTAAAAAATGAATGAAGAAGAAAATCATATGTATATATATCATATCATAATAATTAATAATCTAACTATACTAAAAGCGTCAATCTCAAAAGCAAATTGTAAAAGACCATTTTGCCCCTATAGCATAAAAATAGTATGTAGCACAAAATTAATATATAAAAGTGAGAATCCTAAATGTAAAGTCATAATACTAAAATACCTCTACTAAAATATTAAATACTCATTTTTCCCTCACCTTAAAATACCTGATTTCAATGATTTTAATTTTAATATAAAATACTAAATGACCGTCATTGTGGTTTTCAATTTGTTCAATTTTCATTTTGTTGCTGTTACAGATTAGGGAACTTAAAGGTCAGTTGCATTGGACAATGCAATATAGATTAGATTCATTCCTTTAAATTAACATAAATTGACATAATGCATAAAATGCTAAAATTATAAAAAAAAATGTGAAACTCCAAGACAATGTGATGAACATCAAGAGTCGCCAAGCTCAGCACATACATCTCCTATATATGGGACTTTTGTAGATCTTTAGTACTATGCTTCTTTGTTTCTCCATCAAATATAATATCAACACAATTTTCAAAATTCTCTTCCAAAACTACTTGAAGACATAGTAAGTAAGAAGCTTCGAGTAAAGAGAAAATTTGGAGGTTCTATCGCTAGATAACGGGAAGTGCAACAATGTGATTTTCAATTTTAATTGTAACTGGTTAGAAAATCAAACAGTCTGAGTTTCTAATTTTACATTTTTTTTGTTTTCTCCTTGAATTTTTTATAGAGTATTAATACTCAGATTATTCTAGGTGAATGTTTGCGTTCTTGATAACTGTTTGAAAAATGTCACTTATGGAGACAAATTCTTTCTTATTCCAATGTTTATATCTGTGTACTCCTATATCTTATTCCATGCGTAGTTTTTCATTATCTTGATTTAAGTATTTACTTGTTGTGTACTCATTGATATGGGGTTCACGCGCAAAGCGTGTGTCGAGAACCAATTCTAAATAGACAAGAACACTTTAATTGAACCGGCTCTTGCCTCTTTATAAGGTGTTTTATGACAATTTCACGGTCTCACAATTCTCACCTTTTGTGATGCATGCACGAGCCATTATCATAGATTCTTTTGTGCATGATTCTGTTAATTGTTGTTTATTTTATGTAATTACATGCATATGGAGATACACATTCACAGTCTGTTTTATTAATTACATGCAAATAGGAATTATTTTTATTTCGGTTTTTTGTATTTTTCAGAAAAATTCTTAAATTTCCTATTTGAAATATTTTTAATTAGTTTTTGGTGATTTGTTGTAGGGATGCATATGGAGAAAGATCAAAAGTACAATATGGCGACGGTTAAAAAGTACAGTTCAACCCCCGTAATGTAACATAGCCTTTCTCTCTTCACATTTTATTTTTTTTAAATGATCGCATTGTTTTCATATTTTCCCACATATCTGGTCAATTAATGACCCAAAATTGCAGGTTTTCTTGTGCTTAAATTTCACATCATGACTTAGGGAATAACTATATTATAGAATTGAAGTCAAGAAAGGTTAGATCTACTTTTTTTCATAATCTATAGAATTTTATTCATATGTATTAATCATTCATGCATATATAGTTGGAGTATATATATACAATCCTATGATAAAAGCATGAGGTATATAGTATCTGTATGGGCTAAATCGGTTTTAGGACAACAAATCGAATTTGGATTCGAATATAAGCAATTCTATGTATCAAAGTCGAATAAATACACGAAAGAGATGTAAATGTAGAAAAATAACTATATTTCAATATATGAATGTTGAGTACAAATTTGGGCAGAGTTTCAGTATGTATTTCTAGATGCCTATGATACAAAATGATCTAATATTTTTAGGCAAGAAGGCCTTGCCCACGTTCTCCACCAGCAGCTGATGCGTCTCCCACGATCTGGGCATTAAATGGAGGAGTTAGTGGGGTAAAGTAGTGGGCTGCAAAGCCACTTGAACCGAGGGGATCCACCGAGGTGCGAATGATTGACCTCGGTGGCTAGGCCCTGTTGCTTGACCGAGGTGGCTTGTCACCGAAGCTTAGCTTAGGGCTTGCCTTCGGTGACAATCTCGGTGCCTGGCTTCGGCAATTCATCGATTTGCTTCGGTCTCTGGCTCGCCGACATGAGTTCGGTCGCTATCAAGCTACACGACCGGGGCGAATCATCGCGGGTCGATTTTTACCCAATACAGATAGTCCCCCCACTCCTCGGTTACTTACCGAGGTTGCCGAGGAGTGGAGTGAAGTTTAGCGGGAAAGTGACGTGGCTTGATCTTATCCAAGCGTTTCAAAACTTGTCAACGGTGCGCGTCTTATCAGGTCACTTCTCTTGGACACGTGGCGTCCATCCGTTGGTCGCTCGAACGGTCACGCCGTAAATTTGGTCTTCCCAACGTTACAATGATGACGATGATGTCACCCCCTTTAGCTTTCCATACCTATAAAAGGGTGCTCACAAAACTTTCTTCTCACTTCCATCTTTGAGCGATCAACAGTACAAAGAAAAATCAGAACCACTTTCATATTTTCTTCAATCTCCGATTTCGAGAAAGTTTCAACTTTAGAACTGCCAGCATGTCTACTACAATCTCCAGGCATGATTCCAGTGATTCAGGTGAGAGGGCACAAATTCCACCTCTGGCTATAGCTACTGCTAGTGGCGACGTCGTTGCCGCCGCGCCGGCGGTCCCAACGGCGGATGTGGAGGGTGGTGAAGTGTCCTCCGGCGTTGGGGGTCTTAAACGCCGTAAGGCCAGGGCCATGCGCAATTTGGCCACGGAGGAGGAGGAAGAAGCTGACGTCAGGGGGGACGACGTCATGTTTGATGACGCTTTGATTGGGGGCTACAGTGGCGTTATCCCCAGAGGTGATGACGATGGAGGAGATAGTGAAGGTGATGATGCCGAGGGCGATGATGCCGTGGACGAAGCCGAGGGCGGTAGTGTCGCCGAGGAGGGATCCTCGGGACCATCAATTCCCCTAGAACAAGAGCTCGAGCCCCATCAGATAATTCCCTCCCACTTCGACAACGGCAAGGACTTGAAATTGCAAGCCCAAACAGCCGACCAGGAGGAGAAAAATAGGAATATCCCTGTGAATACCACACCGACCCGCATAACTCAAGCTCATACTGAGCGGGTTCGGAGGGAGTGTCAATTCGCGCCCGAGGTGAAAGTGACCATACCTGATCCAACAAGCCGGGTGTGCCACAATATTGAGGGGCTTTCTTTCGCTTACATTTATCCCTTCACCCTCGGCTTCTCCCTCCCGGTCCATAGAGTAATTGATGATTTTTGCCGGGCCTACAACTTATGTTTGGCTCAACTTGGCCCCGGCGTTTGGGGGGTTGTCCAATGCATAGATTGGTTGAGCACGAAGGCCGGGGTGGATTTCACTTTTCAGCACCTCATCTCACTTTACTACCCCTACTTTCACAAGGCCGGGGTCCTGGCGCTGAATAACCGAGGCAAGTTTGCCCTTCTTCATAAGAGTGAGGATCACGGGGACCGGGGTTGGAGCAATCGGTATATCTTGTTGGAGACAAAAGTTTTATCCACCGAGCCTAATTTCCCCGAACGGTGGAGTAACACACATAAGTATTCTTCCTTTCATATCTCACTCCTCGGTGGTTTGTCCATGTTAATTGACTTCATTTCTTTGTTGTTTCTTCAGCCAACAAGGTAGACATCGTGCCCCCGGCAGGCTTGACTGAGTGGGTCAAAGCGATGACCGGGGCTCGTAACCGCCCCGAGAGGACATGGATGAAAATGGCCGCCGAATTTGGTTGGCAATGCAAGAGGCACGGTAAGTTTTTGGTGATGTTTTGATAGGTGGGCTATTTTAAGATTTCGACTTTGTTTTACTGACTTTCCTTCCCTCGGTATTAGGTTTTCCAAACCGTGCCATCAACACCAAGAAGAGTAAGAAGAAGATGGAGGAGAAGAAGAAGAAGGATGGGGAGGAGACCGAGTCAGATGATGATTTGGCTGCGGTGGCTGGAGAGTACAAAGGGCTGAAGGCTTCCAAGTCTTCAAAAGTTTCGAAGGGAGCCTCCGACCAAGGGACCTCCAAAGGTAACATTCGTCCTCGGTTGGTATCATCGAATGTCATTCGTTCTTTGTTTTCTTATTTTAGTTTCTTCCCCTGTTGCAGGCATGAAGAGGAAGAGGGCCACTTCAAAGAAATCTTCCCGTTCGGTGGTTGCTCGCACCGAGGTGGAGGTTCCTCCTCAACCCGAGGCGGCGGTGGAGAGGCGCCGAAGATTAGTTGACGAGCCCGATGACGCAGCTGCTGAGGCTTTGGCTCGAAGGGATGTTGATGTTATTGACCTCGAGGGTCAAGAACTTGAATCTGAGGTAGCTGTGGCAAAAGCTAAGGGCAAGGCTAAAGTTGCGGAGGCTGGCACTGCTGCACTTGAAGAGGCGGCTGGCACCGGGGCGGTTAGGGCACATTTCGAACCCACGAGGATTTCATCCTCGGTGGGGTCTTATCGGAGACTCGAGGTGCCAGTCTCCTCAAATTTACTAGCCTGCGGCCGAGAGAAGCTCTTAAGCCTCACGCCCTTGTTGGGGCCGACCGAGGATAAGGTTGTGCAGGAGTTTACTTCTGGTCAACTATACAGCACTATGGCCTCCAATGCTGTAAGGGTAAGTTTCACCATACTTAAACTAAAAACTTCGTCTTTACCTTCGGTTTGTAGCTGACCTTGATTCTTTAATCTTTGCTCAGAGTTTCATCCTATCACTGAAGGCCATCGACATTGAGTCCTCGAGGACTGTCGAGGTTCGGCGCGTGGCCCGCTTATGGGATCAGCAAAAGGACAAATTCAACACCCAAATAGCTTCGCTGAAAGCTGACTTAGCCAAGTCCCAGTCCGATCTGCGTGAAGCCGAGGCGAATTCCGAGGCTAAGATCAAAATCCTCGGTGATGATTTCCAGGCTGAGCGCTCGAGGCTGGAAGACGAAGTTGCGAGGCTGGGTGGTGAGTTGTCTCGAACAAAGGCCGAGGCTGTGAATATGGCCAAAAGGCATCACGAGCAGCTGAAGAATCATCTGCTCCATATCAAGAAGCTAGAGAGTGAGAACTCCAAGCTTTCAGCTAAGGATGCTCAGATTGCGGCCCTTCAAGATGAGATCGCTGATCGAAAGAGTAGGGCTGCACTCAAGGTCAAGAGGGCCGAGCTGGACAAGCGATGGCCATTATCAAGTCTCGGCTAAGGCTGCTCAAGCGATGTCGCGCTGAGGAGATTGACTTAGATGAGGAGATTGCGAAAGCCGAAGTGAAATCGGCGGAGGCCCAAGCGATCATTGATGAACTCCCATCAAGTGAAGCTTCGAGTGGCGATGAAGATGAAGAAGAGGATGAAGATGCCGAGGGGGGCTCCGAGGACGGAAGTGATTCTCCCGAGGCATAGACTTCTTGTAGTGTTGTTTTGTAAGCCTTCGGGCTTTTATGCTTGTACTTTGGACCTTCGGGTCATTTTTTAATGTAAAAATTCTCAGCCTTCGGGCTTTTTAATGAAAGACTATTTGTATCTTTGCTTCGTGTGTTGGCTTTTTACATATACCGAATACTTTGAAAATAACTGATATGCTTGCAAGACTTAACTGAATTTAATCGATGCAAACTTAGGACGACGTCTCGTCCTCGAGTCGATGCATTGTGCCGCTTCGGAATGCAAGATTCATACAGATAAAATGAATGAAACCAAAGTCATTTTATTGATATCAACGAGCCAGAAGTCGGCTATGTACATAAACCCAAGTCGAAACGGACCTTGGGTGAAAAACGAATTTTCAATAAAAGCAAATTGACAATACGCCGCTGCCGGGCTAATTTACAATGTACTAAATCTAATCCTCGGGCGTAAGTCCCCGGTTGTCGGATAGATAAGCTTCGGTTGGGAGGCTCGATGTCGACCTCGATATCAACCCTTCTCACTCCCCCCCAGTGTTCGGTTTTGAATCTTGATGAAGATCCGAGCACTGGAGACGGTTCGGTTCGCTTCCTGAAAAGGTCAAGCAATAAGATGGAACGAGGAGTAAGTTAGTACATTTTCTATCAATGCCATGGGAGCCTTGTTCGGCTCGGGGCTATTTAATTTAAAAAGATTGAAAAGTATTTACCTCGACTAGAACTAGTATCGCTTCAGATTGGAGATATTCCAATTCAGAAGTTCGGGTTCTCCTTGCAGACTCTCAATTTGATAAGAGCCTTTTCCAACAATTGCCTTGACTCTATAGGGTCCTTCCCAATTTGCAATGAGCTTTCTCCCATTGTCTTCCTTTGTTGACTGATTTGTGGTTTTAAGCACGTAGTCACCAACTTTGAAGTCTCTGAGCTTGGCTTTCCTGTTGAGATATACCTCGATCTGCCTCTTTTAAGCAACTAACCGAACCAAAGCTAACTCCCTTTTCTCCTCGAGCAGATCCAACTCTATGTGCATTGCCTCTTGGTTTGCATCCTCGGCGGTGTGAGCATACCGAAGGCTTGGTTCGCCCACTTCTACGGGGATGAGGGAATCCATGCCATAAGCAAGTGAGAAAGGAGTCTCACCGGTGCTGTTCTTCTCAGTTGTTCGCATGGCCCACAGTACCCCGGGCAGCTCCTCGGGCCAAGGTCATTTTTCTCGTCGAGTCTCTTTTTGAGATTCTCAATGATGATTCTATTCGAAGACTCAGCTTGGCCATTGGCACTTGGATGATAAGGAGTCGAGGCTATTCTTTTGATCCCCCACTGCTTGAAGAAATCAGTGATAGCTGCCCCCATGAATTGTTTACCGTTGTCACAGGCAATTTCTCTTGGGACGCCGAACCTGTAGATGATGTTCTTTTTTATGAAGTCGATTACTTGTTTTTGCTTTACCTCGGTGAGAGCCGCTGCTTCCACCCATTTTGTGAAGTAATCGGTTAACACTAAGATAAAATGAACACCACCCTTTCCCTTGGGCAATGGTCCAACAACGTCCATTCCCCATTTCATGAAGGGCCATGGTGATACCACTGAATGTAGAGGCTCGGCCTGTTGGTGGATCATCCGCCCATGGCGTTGGCACTTGTCACACTTCTGCACGAAGGCCTTCACATCGGCACTGATTGTGGGCCAATAGTACCCAGCTCTTAATAGTTTACGCACCAAGGATTTTCCCCCCGAGTGGTTGCCACACTCGCCTTCATGCACTTCGGCCATCACATACCTTGCCTCATCGGGACCCAAACACTTGGCCATCGGGCCGCAATATAACCTCTTGTATAGATTACCCTCGATCAAGTGGTACGAGGCTGCTTGGGTCCTTAACTTCTTTGCTTCTTTTTTATCTTGGGGGACAGTCCCCGAGTCGAAGTAGGAGATGAATTAACTTCGCCAATCCCATCGGTTGTCCACCGAGTTGACTTGCAACTTCATCTCCCTCATTTGTGCGGACAATAGCCGAACCACCGAGTCAGTCCCCGAGTGAGCTTCATCGATCGCCGAACCAAGATTCGCCAAAGCATCAGCCTCGGTATTTTCCTCCCGAGGTACTTGTTTAACTTGCCATTCTTGGAATTGGGCCAAGATCCTTTGTGCCCGATCCAAGTATAATTGCATTCTGGGCTCCCGAGCCGTGTAATCACCGAGGACCTGGTTCACTACCAACTGTGAATCACACCTCAGTTCGATTCTTTCGACCCCCATTTCCTTAGCCAGCTCCAAACCCGCTAAAGCTGCCTCATATTCTGCCTCATTGTTGGTCACTTTCTTGAACCGAACCGAGTGCCTGACTTTCTCCCCGGTGGGTGCTCTCAAGACCATGCCCAACCCTGAACCTTTGGAGTTTGTTGCCCCATCGGTGTAAAGTATCCATAGCCCCGGGGAGGCTCCCTTCGCCTGGAGTTTTCCTTTTCAGCCTCGGGCAAAATTCCAATACTGAAATCGGCCACGAAATCTGCCAAGACTTGAGACTTAATAGCAGTCCGAGGTTGATAGGTGATGTCATACTCGCTTAACTCTACTGCCCATTTTGATAGCCTCCCCGATAACTCCTGTTTATGCAATATGCTCCTTAAAGGAAAGGTCGAAACTACCGCTATTGGGTGACATTGAAAATAGGGTCGTAGTTTCCGAGCAATAACGAGTAAAGCAAGTGCTAATTTCTCCAAGTGTGGATACCTGGTTTCGGCGTCGAGGAGTGTCTTGCTCACATAATAGATGGGCTGTTGTTTGCCATCTTCTTCCTGAACCAGCACAGCGCTGACTGACACCTCGGACACCGCCAAGTAGACTAGCAACGTTTCACCTTCTTTTGGCTTGGCAAGCAACAGTGCGTTAGCCAAGTACTGTTTCAAATCTTTCAACGCTTGTTTGCACTCCGGTGTCCATTCGAAGTGATTGTTTTTTCTCAAAACGGAGAAGAACTTGTGGCATCGCTCCGAGGACCTTGAGATAAATCGACTCAAGGCGGCGACTCGGCCAGTCAAGCGTTGAACTTCTTTCACCCCGGTTAGCTCCTCGGGGATCTCTTCAATAGCTCTGATTTTGTCAGGATTAGCCTTGATGCCGCGTTCAGAGACAATGAATCCCAAGAATTTGCCTGATCCAACGCCGAAGGCGCATTTCTCAGGATTCAACTTCATGCCATATTGCCTCAACACAGCAAAGGCCTCCCTCAGATGATTCAAATGATCCTCCATTCGGATCGATTTGATGAGCATATCGTCTATGTAGACCTCCATAGACTTTCCGATATATTCTTTAAACATGCGACATACCAACCTTTGGTAGGTCGCCCCGGCGTTCTTCAACCCGAAGGGCATCACCTTGTAACAGAAGGTGCCTCGGTCAGTGATGAACGAGGTCTTCTTTTCGTCTTTCGGGTCCATGAGGATCTGATTGTAGCTCGAATATGCATCCAAGAAAGTCAATAGTTTGTGTCCAGCCGTGGAGTCTATTAACCTGTCAATTTATGGCAACGGATAAGAATCTTTGGGGCAAGCTTTGTTCAAGTCAGTGTAATCTACACACATTCTCCACTTGCCATTCTTCTTCGGCACGACCACAACATTGGCCAGCCATTCGGGGTATTTCACCTCTCTTATGAAACCATTTTCTTGCAATCTTGTGGTTTCATCTTCGATTGCTCTCCTTTTGACCCCGGCGTGAGGTCTCTTCTTTTTCTTCACCGGGGTGAACTTTGGGTCCACATTCAGCTTGTGGGTCATGATCTCTAGATCGATACCAGTCATGTCTGAATGTGACCAAGCAAAGCAATCATTGTTGGACTTCAAAACTTCGATAATTTCCTTTTTCGACTCCGGGTCCAACTCCGAGCCGATGTATACTTTTCTCTCTGGAAAATCTTTCAATAGGGTAAAAAAATCCAGTTCTTCAATAGTGGAGTCCTCGGCTTTTTGCTTCCGAGGCTCTTGAATGCATGCCGGGATTTTTTCTATCTCACCCTGGAGGTCCGCCTCGCTTGACCCTGATTGCGTTGATTGCTATTTTTTTGGCCCGCTCGGGGCGACTCCACTCTTTAGTGCAACCGCGTAGCACTCCCTCGCTACTCGTTGCTCCCCTTTGATTGATCGAACTCCCCAAGGTGTAGGAAATTTAATCACTTGATGCAAGGTGGAGGGAACAGCTTCCATGGAGTGGATCCATGGCCTTCCGAGGATCACATTGTAGGCTAGATCCTCGGGCATGACTTGGAACAGTGTTTCTTTAGTGACCCCCTCGGCGAATGTCTTGAGTGTGATCTCACCCAACGTCTTCTCCGTGGAGTTGTTGAAGCTAGCTAATACCGTTGATTTGGGGACAACTTCCCCTTTCAGCCACATTTTCTTAACAGCCCCGTAGCTGATTTTATTGACTGAGCTACCAGGGTCGATCAAGACTCTTTTGATGTCAGAGTCATTGATTCTTAGCATGATGACTAGAGCGTCGTGATGGGGGAACATCATCCCATCACAGTCATCATCATCAAACACAATGTCTTTGCCCGAGCCTCCAACCCGGGTTCTCTTCTCCATCGTGATCGAAAGTTTGGCGAACTTCTTCGCGGCCGCGAAGTTCACCCCATTCACTTCTGACCCCCCGATAATGACATTCACTACTCTCTCCGGGGGTGGAGCCCGAGGTGGTTGTCCATCACCCCGATTCTTGGAGAAATTGTCTTTCCCCTTGTCAGTAAGGAACTCAGCCAAAACTCCCTTCTTTAGCAAGTGAGCTACTTCGAGGCGCAAAGCTTTGCAGTCCTCGGTTCTGTGGCCGTAATCTGCATGGAATTCACAGCGCAGATTATGATCTCTTTTATCCGCCGGGGTCCTCATATCCTTGGGAACCCTTACCCCGACAGTCCCCTTGACTATATTGACCAGCTCTGAGGTCGATATGTTGAAGTTATAGTCTTGGATCCGAGGCAGATCCTTTTTTGGGGCCGAAGCGGAGCTTGAGGGATTTCTTTGGTTCGTATTGGGCTGAACCTTCCCTCCGAGCCTTTGGCTTATGTGTGAATTTGGGTATGAGCTACCGAGGGTGTTCCCTAGCCTTTGGCTGACATGCTGCCTCGTCGAGGTATATGGCTCATACCTCCCATTTGGGTTACTTCGCGGCGCCTCGGTGCGATTTGAGGATTCGCCTCGGTTTCGTTGATGATAACCTCGGCTCTTGAATTCAGCTTCCTCCAATCTGATTTTGGAGTAAGTGCGCCTATGCAGATCCTCCCATGTCAGGACCTGATATTGTTGTAATACCTTTCGCAATTCAGCGGCGGCGTCAGAATTGCGAACATTGATACCTTTTTCAAATGCCACGATGGCCAAGGTATCATCCATTCGAGGTAATTCCATGCGTTCGGCGTGGAATCGCTCAAGAAATTCTTTTAGTGGCTCACCGGGCTGTTGTTTTACTTCACATATATCCTCCTTTCTTTGGAGGATCTTTTGAGCCCCGGTGTGCGCCTTGACGAAGGCGCTTGACATTTCCTTGAATGAGGAAATCGACCCCGCTGGCAGATACATATACCAACGTAGTAGGGGTGGGCATAAAACCGAAAAAACCGAAAAACCGAACCGAACCGAATTAATTCGGTTTTTTCGGTTCGGTACTTCGGTTTTTCGGTTCGGGTTCGGTCTTGGAAAATTTGAAATTTCGGGTTTCGGTTCGGTCTTCGGTTTCGGGCTACCCAAAAATTCGGGCCCCGAAAAACCCGAAATTTTAAACCTTATGTAAAAATCCGAAAATTACCCCTGTTACACTTTGACTTTAAGTCTTTAACTCTTTACACTTACTTACAATACCCTAGTCCCTACTCCCTACCCAGCGCCCAGCAGCCGCAAATCAATTGCAAAGAACACATAATCAATTGCAAAGAACACATAACAGTATAACACAAACATAGAAAAGTGAAAACTGAGATTGGAAGTCGCCAAGTCGGAGTCGCAACTCGCAACTGATCCCGATCTGCCGGATCCCGCAACTCGCAAGGTGCCTTTTGTCCCTTTTATCAACTCTTTTGTTTCTTTGTATTTCATATACATGTATTGATATTGTATACTTATATAGTTCAAGCTGAATGAGTTCAATAGATCAGCTTCTGTTAGTTAATTAAATCATTAATCTGAATGAAGAATCTAATAAGATACAACAAGAAATCCTTGTGTAACTCACTGCATTATGTAGCTGGTGATGGATATCTTTGCCGAGGTCTTCATAAGTTTCTTTGGAGAGTTGGTGCAAAAACTGACGAAGATTGCTGAGAACCATCTCTTTTGTTTTATTAGTACTGCAAGAAAAGAGAACATTGGCAAAACAACTTGTCAAAGCTAGCTGGAGTAAATATCTGTCCATTGAAGATTTTCTAGATGATAGTTAATTAGTTATAAACAATTAATACATCAGGATTTTGTGTAGGACAGGACATAGCCAGTTCATGCATATTATTATCAAATGGATTTACGTATGAACTTTGACAATTGTCCCAAGAAACATTTGTTAAAGAAGCCTTGATTTTTTATTTTTTTTTTAACCAAAACATTCCCCAGTTGTTGTTTATGGTCCAAAACTTGGCAACTAATCGATCAGTATTCTTGACCCTTTTTTTACTTAAATACTAGGCTTGTCAACGGAAGGTTTAAACTTGTGACGTGTGCCTAACCCACACAATCCCGATTAGTTTCCATATCCCGATCCCGCAACTCGCAAGTCCCATTACTTACAGTACCCTATTTCCCATTTGGTCATTTCTGATTGCTAAATTACTTGCTGCATTTCTGATTGCTTACAGTACCCTAGTTCCCATTTCTGATTTCTGATTGCTGCAAGTCCCATTACTTACAGTACCCTATTTCCCATTTGGTCATTTCTGATTGCTGAATTACTTGCTGCATTTCTGATTGCTGAATGATGATTGCTGCATTTCTGATTGCTGATTGCTGCATTTCTGATTGCTGCCTCCTTCTATATTGCAATTGCTTGGCTTGTTCTTTCTTGCAATTTAGTATATATCTCTTGTCTAAAATATTGTGTATTTGTATTTGTTCATAGATGGCGGATGAAAGTAGAGTTAGTGCTGAAGTTGCCTCGACTGATGGTGTACCTGAACCTGAATCTAAAAGTGAAGATATGTCTATCGACACTCAAGGTACGAAAAAAAGAAAAGTCATTCAATATAGATCAAAGGTTTGGGATCATTTTGAAAAAGTTTTTGAGAATGGAGTACTTTCAAAGGCAAAATGTAATTATTGTAAGAGACTTTATGCTGCTCAAACTACTGGTGGAACATCTGGATTGAGTGGTCATTTAGGTAGGTGTTCTGTATATGCACCTATTAAGAAACCTGATAGTTCTCAATCAAAATTACCCTTTAAAGCTATCCCATCGGATAGATCCGATTGGAAATTTGATCAAGAGGAAGTTAGAAGGGCTTTAGTTGAGATGATAATTGTAGATGAATTACCCTTTAGTTTTGTCGAGAAAGAAGGCTTTAAGAAGTTTTTGAGTGTGGCACAACCTATGTTTCATATTCCTTCTCGTAGGACTGTGACAAGAGATTGTTATAAAATTTATAATGAACATAAAAATAATTTGAAGAAGTGTTTTAGAGAAGTCGGACCAAAGGTTTGCCTTACTACTGATACTTGGACTTCTGTCCAAAGAATTAATTATATGTGTTTGACGGCCCACTTTATTGATAGAGATTGGGTGTTGCATAAAAGAATTCTTAACTTTTGTCCAATCACTAGTCATAAAGGGGAGGATATGGCAGAAGTGATAAGTAATTGTTTGCTTGATTGGCGCTTGGAGAAGGTGTTCACTCTTACTGTGGATAATGCTGGTTCAAATGATGTCACAGTTAGAGAAGTGTCTAAACAATTGACTGACTGGGGAACTAATTTGATGGAAGGTAAACACCTTCATGTTAGATGTACTGCTCACATTCTTAATCTCATTGTGCAAGATGGTTTGAAAGAAATTGGCCCTTCTGTGAAACGTGTTAGACAGGTTGTGAGGTATGTTAGGCAATCTCCTGCCAGGCTTAGAAAGTTCAAGGAGTGCGTTGAACGTCAAAAGATCGACTATAATAGAGCATTGGTTTTAGATGTTCCGACTAGGTGGAATTCCACCTACTTGATGTTGGAAGTAGCACAACATTATGAGTCGGCTTTTGACAGGTTTGATGCAGGCCCTGAAAAGGTATTGTCTACTTATCTTTCTTCTCATGTTTGTGAAGATGGAAGTGTTGCAGGTGGACTAGAAAGTAAAGATTGGGTGAATGTGAGGAATGTGATAAAGTTTCTTGCTAGATTTTATGACCTCACTGTTAAAGTTTCGGGTTCTCTTTATGTCACTGCTAATTCACATTTTGAGGAGATATGTGAGCTTTATGTGTATTTGAAAATGTGTGTACTTAGTGATGACTTAGAGCTTTCTAAGATGGCTGATGAAATGAAAAAGAAATTTGAGAAGTACTGGGGTAATCCTTTCAACATGAACAAAATGATTTTTATTGCATCTGTGTTGGATCCTCGTAACAAGTTTGTGTATGTTGATTTTGCACTTGAGGAGATGTATGGAAAGATCATAGGTGATAAAATTGAAGCTGAAGTTAAAACTTATTTGGCTTCTTTGTATGCTGATTATGCCGGAAAATATTCAAGTGGAACAGTGGGTTCACATTCTCCTTCATCATCCACTTCATCTAGTGAGCTTTCGATTGATTCACTTAGTGGAAATGTAGTGAGAAATAAGCTTCACTTGAAAAGACAAAAAGAAGATAGTGGAAGTGTAGGTGCTAAATCAGAGCTTGAGAAGTATCTTAGTGAAGATCAAGAGCCCGCTGTGGAGAATTTTGATGTTTTACGTTGGTGGAAAATGAATGCCCCTAGATTTCCTATTCTTTCAGAGTTGGCTCGTGATGTCTTGGCTATTCCTATCTCTAGTGTGGCATCCGAGTGTGCATTTAGTACAGGTGGCCGCATTCTTGATTCATTTAGGAGTTCATTGACTCCTAAATGTGTGCAAACCCTTATTTGTGTTCAAGATTGGCTAAGAAGTGAGCCTGTTCCGATTAGCATTGATGAAGATTTGGATTATCTTGAGCAAATTGAACTCGGTAAGATTATGGTGCCTTGTTAGTTTATTATATTAAGTTTACTTGGTTTTGAGTTGTACGACTAATTGTTGTTAATTTGCTATTATATTTAGAAATGGCCGACTATGCACGGGATTCTTGCATTGTTGATTTATAGTTGCATCATTTTCTTGTGGTAAGTAATTAAATATATAATTTGGTAGTTTATTATTTATTGTATTCTAACTTGTTGGTAATTAGGTCCAAGTTCAAGTTCAACCAAGAGGCGTCGTGCAACTAAATGTCGATCATCGCTTTGGTTCTATCTTGAAGTGATTGAAGAAAATGAAGGAGTAATCCGCATTTTGTTATATTGTGTTGCTACTTATTTATTTAGGACTTGACTTTGTGTGGTCCGTGTGGCTACTTGTTATTGACTTGTTGTCAAGTATTGAGCTTGTTAAATGCTCATATCGTACTCACTTTTGTATGGATTGTCCCGCTTATTTAAAGTTGTTTGAACTTGTTAAATTCGGTGTTTTTTTAGTGCTATTTTGCTGCTGTTTTTGCTGCTATTTTGCTGTTGTTTTGGGGCTGTTTCGCTGCTCTTTTCATGCTGAAACGCAGCTGTTTCACTGCTGTTTTTGCACTGTAATATTGCTGCATTTTAGGGGCTGTTTCGCTGCTGTTTTGGGGGCTGTTTCGCAGCTGTTTTCATGCTGAAACGCAGCTGTTTCACTGCTGTTTTTGCGCTGTAATATTGCTGTATTTTAGGGGCTGTTTCGCAGCTGTTTTGGGGGCTGTTTCGCAGCTGTTTTCATGCTGAAACGCAGCTGTTTCACTGCTGTTTTTGCGCTGTAATATTACTGCATTTTAGGGGCTGTTTCGCTGCTATTTACTGCTGTTTTGGAGCTGTTCCGCAGCTGTTTTCATGCTGAAACGCAGCTGTTTCGCTGCTGTTTTTGTGCTTTAATATTACTGCATTTTAGGGGGCTGTTTCGATGCTATTTTGCTTCTATTTTAATGCTGTTTTGGGCTGATTTTTTGGTGCAAATATGCTGATTTTTTTAAAACTATAAACTTTGGTTTAAACCGAAACACCGATGCACCGAACCGAAGTACCGAACTAAAAAACCGAACCGAACCGAAGTATAAAAATTACGGATTTTTCTACACTTCAAACCGAACCGAAGACCGAAGTAACGGACTCCTACTTCTAAAAACCGAACCGAACAACCGAACGCCCACCCCTACAACGTAGGGCCCCCTTCTCTAATGACCCCTGAATTTCTTCAAGAATATCGACTCGAGCTGTATAGCCGTTAAGTCGCTGCTCTTCACCATTGCCATATACTCCCTTATGTGCTCTTTGGGATCGGTGGTCCCATCGTATTTCTTCAGGAATATGAGTTTGAAGCCCTTGGGAGTTGGGGCTGGAGCCGCTTCGGGCTTGAAAGGTAGCTCCCTGTATTGATCAATATCGAGGTCGTCCTCCTCCTTTGTTACCCCCGACACGCCCTCGAGGCATTTTTCCACGCGCGCCTCGATGCGTGCCTCGATCTCCCTGCTCATTTTCTCAACGTCAACCGAGGACGTTGTTTCAGCCACGGTGGGAAACATCCCAAAGTGTGGCGTGGTAGTTGGATTGTTCCCCGAGCCCCCAGACGTGGCTCCATTGGGAGGTCCCCCTGTTGTCGCACCCGTAGGAACGAAGGGCGGGATGCCTCCTCCAAGAGCCGAAGGCTGGGTGCTGTTCGGTGTGGCACTGTTCCTCGCTTCCAACGAAGCGCGGAGCTCAGCGTTAATACTAGCTTGCTCATCCTATATTGTTTGGAAAGCTCGTAACGTAGTGACAACATAAATCCGAAACTCTTCAGTTGTCATTGGCGAAATGGGCTGTTGGTTCACCGGAACGTCAGCCCGTTCACTATTGTTACCGCTATTGTCAGCCATAACGTGGTTGAATCGTAAACTTCGATGAAAAACGGATGTGATACTTTAGAACAAAGCGTTACTGCTTATATCCCCACAGACGGCGCCAATTTGTATGGGCCTAAATCGGTTTTAGGACAACAAATCGAATTTGGATTCGAATATAAGCAATTCTTTGTATCAAAGTCGAATAAATACACGAAAGAGATGTAAATGCAGAAAAATAACTGTATTTCAATATATGAATGTTGAGTACAAATTTGGGCAGAGTTTCAGTATGTATTTCTAGATGCCTATGATACAAAATGATCTAATATTTATAGGCATGAAGTCCTTGCCCACGTTCTCCACCAGCAGTTGATGCGTCTCCCACGATCTGGGCATTAAATGGAGGAGTTAGTGGGGTAAAGTAGTGGGCTGCAAAGCCGCTTGAACCGAGGGGATCCACCGAGGTGCAAATGATTGACCTCGGTGGCTAGGCCCTGTTGCTTGACCGAGGTGGCTTGTCACCGAAGCTTAGCTTACGGCTTGCCTTCGGTAACAACCTCGGTGCCTGGCTTCGGCAATTCATCGATTTGCTTCGATCTCTAGCTCGCCGACATGAGTTCGGTCGCTATCAAGCTGCACGACCGGGGCGAATCATCGCGGGTCGATTTTTACCCAATACAGTATCTAAAAGGGTAGTATTGTTATCTTTTAAATACTTAATTATATTTGTGAGATATTCAGTTATAAGGATATATTATTTGCTTATTACATGTTAAATATCAATTTTATTTCAGCTTTTACATTGTGTAGCTAGATGAACAATTAAGCTTGGATTGTTCTGTTAATTTTATGGTATTTGATCTTACTTTAATTTTACTGTGTGTAGTCTTATTTTAAATTTGTTGTATATGAATTAATATGTATGCTTATATATTTGTACAAAAGGCCTTAATTCTACTATATTTAGTAGCTTAATCAATGTATCATTTTATACAACATCGTACTGTGATTGTCTAATATCCTTCTTAAATTCATAAGATTTTTAAATCTAATTTAATGGACATATAAGTCAGTAGAGTTAATACATTCTCACTATTCTTTCCTACCATAAATCTACAGGGGAAGTAGCAAAAATTAAGGTGTCATGGGTATGAAATTTTACAAGTGTTTGGACAGTATTAAGTGAATAATATGTACAGTCAGTTACAAGTTATAAAGATACTTAAGAATTAATTGAGACGCTACATTTGTTCAATATATGTCTTCAATTCATAATTTTGTTAAGGTTTTGCAACTATAAAAATTTAATAATTGCGCATGCACTTCGTGTAAGCTTGAATTTTATTTATAAGTTATTAAATAAATATTTTGTAGTTATCCATTTATGCTAGCACTTTATGATCTTTTTATAATAATTTATCAAGCTACACATGAAAAACACGTATGGAGAGCATCAATATCTGTTATTTTTAATTACTGGACACAAATATATTATGAGAAATCATATACTTATAAACCCTCACAATCCAATTATGTCGGACTCTTTGGAACCTATAGGTCTTTTGTTTGGCTTATTGTAATCTCTATTTTGCAGAGTACGAAAATGATCAGAAATTGAAAATTGATCCTTTTCTATTCGATGAACTTGATGGACTAGGTATGTAATAGATTGATAATAAACCTTACTAAGTAAAAGGTTGTCTTATTCTGAAACTTGCACACAATGTGAGTGGCTATTAGGATCTTCATTTGAAACACAAAAGAAAAGTATCTACATCTCGTTGAAATTTATGCAAAATATTGGCGTACGGAGGACAATTAACAAGTTACTTTGCCAAGAGATTTTATAAACGAGACACCATAAGTCATAGTATAATTTGCTTTAAAATTAGTTATATATCATTTATGATCACAATCAATTTAGGAATGGGAATGTAAAGGAGTTTAATGTTTAGTCCTGATCTCATAAGCATCCCTGTAGACTTATATTTCCTCCAAGTAGGTGTAAAGGGATATTGATATATAAGTATTTACTGTAGACTTTCCGTCGTATTTGAGTAAATGGGATAAAGAAAATTTGCAAATCAACGAATTAGATCTGCATGGATCCTTACAAAAATAGCTAGCCAAATTTAGACCCATCGGCTATTTTTTGTTAAAAAGGTTAATGAGTGTTTGTACAATATTATTTTTCCTTATCTTTTGACAAAGCTGAAAGCACATGATTCACAACCCAAATTGAGCAATGCGGTTTAATTTGACGCTTGCACCTGTTATTAATTTTGGAACTGAAGATTTTCAAGTCATTTTGAGAAAAGAATGTCAAGTCTAGATTGTCATTTAATAATGTCCTAATATATGTTGACATGTATAAATATTTTATCTAAATATCGGTTAATAATTTCCTAAAATTTACCAATATAATTTTTTTTCAATATTGATCAACTTAAAAAAGTTTTATGACCGTACACCTTAAGTATCTTAAAGTGTAATTAGTATAGTAAACAAATAAATTTTCATTATTATATCCTTTGTTAATGTTATTCACCTTATTATATAGTAACTTCTTACATTAGATGACACGTGCAACGGACGTACAAAAACTAGTTATAGAAATATATAAATATAGAATCCACTTTACAATAAAATAGCAATACTATAAGCTTTTTTAACAATAGCAATACTTTTTGAACATTATCTATACAAATTATAAAACAAAATATATCTATATTAAAACAAAAGATATACATTGCACAAAAATAGGTAAGATTGTAAGGATGACTATTCAATTCCTAATTTTTTGGAATTTTAATTTTCCAATTACCTAATCACAATGTAGAGTCTTCTCTTTGCTCCATAACATCACTTGGCTCCACAACTTCTCTCCACTCCATAAAAGGTCTCGACCTTTATGAAAAATCAAACAATGACTTCAGAAAATATACAAGGCATACATGCATAAAGTCTGCAGGTAAACAATAACCATACAATAAGGATATAATAGAAACAACATTCATACAATACACATACAACAGCCATACAATCGAAACATGTATAACAAAAGAACAAAAAATAACAACTTGGTTAAATTATAGAAGTAAAATCATATATATAGCTATACAATAGGCAAACAATAGAAACAACAACCATACAATAGCCATGCAATAGCCATATAATAGAAACAAAAGCCATACAATAGCCATACAATACACATACAATAGTCATACAATCGATACACTTGTAGAAATAACTCGGACACATTGTTCTTCCCACCCAAATTTACTTCCTTGTTATTATGATCTCCATAATTTTCGTCATACAAAATAGGATGTTTTTACCACTTTTTATTTACTTTTACTATATATATTTTTACATTCTGCTATATTTTGTAGCATGTGATAGAAATGTTGTTATTTTTATAAGTTATTAAAATATCTCTCTATCTTGCAAAAAAAATGTCATAAAGCTTTATTGTGTGTAATTTTTCCTTTAAAAAGAAATGTTGAGTTCCATGTTGGGCCTGCGCACATCAAACATCTAGTAGTTATTAAAAGACTAGTAAGAAAATACGGTAGTTAAAGCCGGTTGACTGGTTGGTAAAAGTGTTTAACGGAGTATAATAATGTTGGATGAATCTTTTTAAGGACCAGCTATGATAAACCACGAAGCCTCTAGCGATGGGTGGAGACCAGAAAATCTCGCTGCTATTTGTCTTTTAGGGATTAGATTTAGGGTTTTTTACACAAATATACAAATTTTCACCTTTAATTACAAAATAATAGCAATATTTATCTAATTACAATGCATAGCATTATTTTTCTAACACATTTAACAACAATCTAATACATTTCACTTTCACTTCCCATTTTCCCCAAATTAAAAATTCTCTCACTTACTCTCTCTTTCTCCCATCACTCCACACCCACCCCCACCCCAACGCCATAACCCCCACCCTAACATCATCACCACCACCCCACCACCATTACCCCACCAGCCGTTTAAGTTTAAATGATTGGATCGCAGTTTAAGTTTAAATGATTTATTTACTCCTTAAATTGCAGAATCTTCCAGCTTTTTAATGGCCCAAGAAACTCTTTCCAGTGTTGATTCACCTCGAAGAAGGTCTAACCTATTAAGAGATCAATTGGAGGATCAGTAAAGGAGAAAGGAAATGAGGAATTAGCTTATGCTTTAGCTGTGTTTATCTCAGCAAGTACATGGACGAAATAAGTTCATAACCAAAATGTCTACATTGCTTATACTAGTTAAGATCACTCTGTGAAAATCTGCTTAAATTACGAATTAGCTTATGATTTAGCTGTGTTTATATTGTTTCTCCTCTTGAGTTGGTTTTGTCTTTGTGAATGCTCTGGTAAAACGTTTAAGGGTGGTCCTTCCGTCATTGCCAAAAATAATTGCATATCAGTTTTACATTGATGAATTTTTCCTTATAGTAAGGAGGTGCTTTTGAAATTTACTTCGAGATTCTTGTTGAATTCTAATTCAGCTTTAGTAAGACGAGCTCTTTCTAAAAGTTGTTTGGATGACCTTAGGTCCATGATTGGATGATGACTTTGTGTATGGTGGCTGGAAGAAGTCAGATGTAGAAAGACATTGTTAAATTAGAGAGAACTATATACTGCTCAATATAGTTCAATTTATTTATTAAAAAGTAGCACTTTTGAGACACTTTGGTGCAGCCTTTTATGCTCCAAATGCATTTCTAACAGCTGCTCGCTGCAATACTTAAAAATGCTCATCAGTCTCAAAATGATTTTTATGTGTGAAGTCAGGAAAAATTAAAAAGAAATGCATTTCTTGCTGCAGAAACAGTTGCAATGGTGCAGAAACAGTTAAAAACAGTTGATACGGTGCAGAAACAGTTAGATACGGTACTGCAGAAACAGTTGAAACGGTGCAGAAACAGTTTGAAACAGTTGAAACGGTATGGAAACAGTTAGATACGGTGCTGCAGAAACATTCTAGATACGGTGCTGCAGAAACAGTTGAAACGGTGCAGAAACAATTAGATACGGTGCTGCAGAAACAGTTGAAATGATGGAGAAACAGTTAGATACGGTGCTGCAGAAACAGTTGAAACGGTGCAGAAACAGTTGAGATACAACGAAGATGAGATGAGAAAAAGTGAAATTGGGGGAAATGATAGGAATAAAAGTGAATTGGAGGAAATGGTGGGAGGAAAATTGAAATAGAGAGAAATGGGAGGAGCAAAAGTGATAGTGGGGGAAAATAGGAGGAAGAATGTAAGGGTTTGGTATGTTATGGAAAAATATTGCTATGTTTTTGTTATATTTGTAATTAACTTGTGTTTTCCTCTATATAGGGTTATTTTGCTAAAATATTGCTATGTTTGGTAATTAAGTTCTAAAACTTGTACTTTTATGTAAAAAATCCTTAGATTTACTGTTGCTAAAAGTCATTCTTCTTGTAGTATTTGTGGATAAGTATTCCAATTTTAATCTTCTCTTGCAACATGTTATACATTTTAAGATTTCAATATGCATTTTTCAATCAAATTTTACATTGTATTTAGGATAAATTTCCATAGAAGAACCACGCTCAACAATTATATAAGTAATTAAGTTTGACGAACCATGTCGCGCCAAACAATACCTATAATCTTCAAAGTCGAAAATAAACAAAATTTCTTCTGGTTGTATCTTCGTACCAAAAGGTATGTATAGAACACCTGTACAATCAAGAAAAAGATACATGAAGGTTTTGTTGGGTTTGGAAGGTGTGAAAGTGAAATGGAGGAAAAAGTAAAAAGGTTTCTTTTACTAGGAATTCATAGTAATTATAGGAGCTTGTTTGATTTGTTTGTTGTTTTTGTTTTTTTCAACAAAAAGGTTTCTTTAGTGATTTTCTTTTTCTAGTCTATTCATTCTTATATTAAAAGTTACTTTTCAATTTTCTGTTTTTAAAACTTGAATTTGGATACTGATTTGGTTGGTGGTGTTTGTGTATTTCTTTCAAATGATATGTTTAAAACCACATATCACCGGTATATATCAAGTATGATTTAGGTATATAAACCGTGTATTTGTATTTGTTCGTTTGTGCTCATTTATCTAATTATATACACGGAATAAAAATGATCAATAAAATATTTATTGTTAAATATATATATATGGTATAAAAATGGTTTATCATATATCTGTATTTATATATACGGTATAAAAATGATTTATCATATACTTGTATTTGTTCATCTATATACATTAATTTAATTATATATACGACATAAGAAGTAACTACTACAACTTTACTTCAGTTTCGTTCCACCATAATTTTGAGTTGTTGAACTAACCCTGACTACAACTTGTACATTGAGAACAATACTCATCAAGAAATCTATGTATTTATACTATAAATTCAATCAACACTATGATTTTTCGTGAAAAAAGTTTAAGCAACTAAAATACCTGAAAAAAAACCCCAATAATATTCTTGAAAAATACCAGCAGTATACCTAAAAAATAATATATATGTCCTAAAAACCCCAATAATATCATGAAAAATCAATAATATACCTGAAAATAACAATAACAACAACAACAACAACAACAACAACAACAACAACAACAATAATAATAATAATAATAATAATAATAATTACTCAACAAGCACCTTTCTTAGTAAGGTTGCTTCATTCTACTCATTGAAGATTCTATCTACAAAAGAAGGTCAACGAGGATACTCAAATTGCTTTTACTGATGACACCAGAGAAAGTGAAGTCATCTTTCTTTCCAACCGCCATATGGTTCGCATTAAATTATGGTCTTTGTTGGCCGTTGTTCCATATTATTATTATTATTATTATGAAAATAACAATAAAAAACAAGTAATAATAATAACATCAAAAATGTTGAGAGAAATAAATGAATTCAAAATTGGCAAAACAAACAAGAAGTCACAAACAAGATTTGGTATGACACCTATATTAGCAATAGAGTCTATAGTACTGGGTAGCTTTTAAGCCAATTATGGCTGATTTTTTGTAGTACTTCAAGAAAATGGTGAATATTTAAGGTGATAGAGGATCTTTTGTTTAAAAAAAAAAAAGAGAGAAAAAAGAAGAGAACGAGACTCACGATCCCCTTACTCTGATTTAGTGGATCGGTAATCGGTTTCTATTAATGTTGGACTTTAACATCTAAACCTGCATATTTGTTAAAAAGGTTAATTGTACTAAATATACAATTTTGAAGTCTTAATTACAAAAAATAATAATATTATTTATATTACAAAATATAATATTATTTTTTATATACAAGGTTCTACAAACAACTAGAAAGGAAAAATCCTAGTCTCCACCTCACATCCCTCTCTCCACTGCCGGCCCTCTGCCTCCTATTGCCCTACCGTCGCCGCTGGATTGCCACTACCATCCAGATCTGCAGAAATAGTGCGGGAATAGGTAGAAATAGTCTGAAATACTGCATAAACAGTGTGAAACAGTGCAGAAACAATTTGCAAGGCAAAAACAGTTAGAAATAGCGCTGAAATAGTTAGAAACAGTGCAAAAATAATATAGAAATGTAGAGACAACCCAGAAACAGTTAGATACAGTACATAAACTCAGACGTATTCCAGAAATGATTAGATTCAATTCAGAACAGTCCAGAAATAGTTAGATACAGTCAGAAACAGTGAGATGTAATAAAATAATAATATAAAAAAAATCATATCTAATCTGAAAAATACCATATCTGACTAGAAAACATTAAAAATGATTGAAAAATACATGATGTAGCTGGAAAACACCAAATTTTACTCAAAAATCACCATATGTGAACGAAAAAAACATCAAATATAGATGGGGATTCAAGGTATCAGAGATGATGGAGGAAGGTGAGAGGATAGGAGATATGTAAAAAGTTACCGAAAAAGTGGCTTAGTGGCGGAGTTAGATGTTGGCCGAAACTTTGAAGCTAGATCTGCGCTGATTCCACGAGAATTTGAAAAAAATTGTAGCAAGAATGGAAAGAGGGTGTAGAGAGAAATTTGAAAATATACTTTTGTTTTTCCGCGACGGACCGATAGAGGTCCGGCGGCGGTTCGCGGGTGGAGCGGCGGCGGCGGCGGGTGAGTGGTGGTTGGCGGCGGGTGATTGGTGTAGAATGGAGGAAGGAGGGAGAGAAAATGGGAGAAATGAAAGGAGTATGCTCGGATTTTTTTAATGTTTAGTGTTATAAACTTTATGTTTTGTAATTAATCCTCTATACTGTGTAATTGTAGCAAAATGTCTATATATCTTGTAATTAAGTTTCCCAATTTGTACTTCCTTTGTTAAAAAAGTTGTTATTTTTTAAATAAATAAATAATAACGTTATTAATATAATTATTGTATTCTAAAGTGTTCGTGTAAATTTCCCTTTATTTTTAAACTTGATATTTTTGCAAGTCAAATTCTGAAAATAGTTCTGGGCTGTTTAACTAAAAGAATCTGGAAGCGTTACTTAATTGAAACTGACGTCTTTTAAACCTTGTATGCGTTTGAGCATGATCGTATTTTGTTTGATGCAAGCCTAGTTTAAACAACGAAATTAGGGATCTAATTATAAAATAGAAACAAGGTACTGAGTTACAAAGACCTCCGTAGCTCATAAGAAATGGACGTGTAGAAAGATATCTAGGGGCATTAGTGCCTCAAAGATGGACAACGCTTTTTGGTGAAAGAAAAATCTTTAGCATAGGCGGGTAGTTAATGGATACTATGATGGAAATAGACCTCAGCCTATATGATTACTGTATTCTAAAATGGGATTTTTACATATATATATACAAACCTACACCCCTATTTACAAAAAAATATCAATATTTTATAAATTACAACACATAACAATATTTTATGTAACACATTTTTCCTTTTCCAATTTCTATTCAAAATTACATTCTCACTGTGGTTTCTTCAATCTCTCTCTCTTCCACATTTCACTTTTCCAAAGACGTCATTTCCCTTCTGTTGAGAGCTGGTTTTGAAGTATGACAAACAGGAAGGACACTGAGGTTCATGGAAGAACCTAGTCCTTGAGTTGAAGGGCACGCTTGATCGAAAAGATTACGGGTTGCAAATCCCTGTGGAACTAGGAGTAGAGGCGCGTGGTTGAAGACATATCCTAGTCAGACTAAAAGAGGTGGTGTCCAGGCTGTGTCTTTGAAGTGTGAACAAGAGTTATACCTCAACATGGAAAAGAGTTACTGCGAATCTTCAAATACCATAATTAAAGAGGATTCCCAGTAGGACTCAACTAGGGTTGCAAAACTCGTATAAAAGCAAGTAGAAGACATAGCCGAAGTTGGTTTTTCAAACAGAGAGTTCAGAGCATATAAAGGCGATCTGGAGAACTGTCTACGTAGGAAAACTGAAGAAGACAACTGATTTGCATGCAAAGTATTTGAGTCTAGAATTCTTGTCTAGATCTATCGAGTTGTAAGTTGTCTCGGTTACAAGTATTCATTGTTTTGTCTATTAGCTTATCTCAGAAGCATATGTATTAGGCAAACTACTTTGTGATTACTAGGAAAGCTAGAGTTTAGCTTTATTTAGTGATTAGGGTCTAGAGTGTAGCCCCTTGGTTACAGAGTTTGTAATCAGAAACGTTGCTCTTGTGTTAGTGGATTTGGTGTTAAAATCCCAGAGTGTGGGTCGTGGTTTTTCTCCCTTGAGCAAGGAGTTTTCCACGTAAAAATCCTTGTGTCTTTTGGTGAATGTTTGGAGGTGTGTTCTAAGGTAGAAGGTTGCATAACAACGAACTGAAGAACCCTGTTCTACTACTGAAGAACAAAGTTCTTGCAACGAAAATCGGAGGACACTATTCAACCCCCCCCCTCCCCCCCCCCCCCCCTTCTAGTGTCTCTAGGAGGTGCATAAAGCATAACAAGTGGTATCAGAGCAGGTCTTCTCTTGTAAGGCTAACACCTTGAGAAGGATCAAAATGAGTGCACCACCTACTATTACTGAAGGACAGTCGGTTCTGAGGCCTCCACAGTTCAATGGGCAATACTACGCATGGTGGAAGAATAGGATGGAGAATTACATATGTGCTGAAGACTATCAACTCTGGCTGATAGTCTCAGAAGGAAATCTGATTCCCACCAAAATAGTCGGTGAAGGAACCACGGCTACAAAAGAACCCAAACTGAAAGAAGAGTTCGATGAGACGGATTATAAGATGATCGAAAAGAATCACAAGGCCAAGCGGTTGGTCATATGTGGTCTTGGTCCAGAAGAGTTCAATCGAGTATCATCGTACAAGACGGCTAAGGAGATATGGGATGCCTTGCAGGTTGCACACGAAGGAACCACAGAAGTAAAAGACTCAAAAAGAAGAATGCTGAAAAGGCAATTTGAATTGTTTACAATGGGTGAAAGGGAGTCAATTCAGGATATGATGACCAGATTGACCATGATCACAAACGAAATGAGATCGTTGGAGATGGTATTACCTGAAGTAGAGATGGTTGACAAAATCCTAAATGTGCTGCCTGAAGCATGGGAACCAAAAATGACAGCCATCATTGAATCAAAGCCCTTGAAATCCATTAAGCTTGAAGAACTGGTTGGAAGTCTGAAGACGCATGAGATGATGAAAGACTCAAAGGCTAAACCTGTAGCAAAGAAGGACAAGACCCTTGCACTGGAAGCAACGGAAGAAACTGATGACTATGTTGATCTTCAATCAGTGGAAGCTGCAATGGTAAGTGCGTTAAGACAAAACCTCAATCTGGGAAGGTTTAAAGGGTTCAAACGAGGAAACAAGGAGAGCTCTAGTAGGAAGAACATAGTTGACAGTCCTGACTACTCTGGGTGCTTCAAATGCTTCAAGAAAGACCATGCTGTCATGGACTGCCCGATGTGGGAAATAGAATGGAAGAAGAACAGAGCTGCTAAGAAAAAGGAGAAGGAA
Source organism: Petunia axillaris subsp. axillaris (assembly GCA_029990575.1). Taxonomy (NCBI): domain Eukaryota; kingdom Viridiplantae; phylum Streptophyta; class Magnoliopsida; order Solanales; family Solanaceae; genus Petunia; species Petunia axillaris. The sequence continues at coordinate 26,621,529 of JARKNS010000003.1, forward strand.
ACCACTAAGGAATATGATACAGACAAAAGGAAGACAAGACGGCCCCCAAACTTCAGAGCAGAGCGAAGGAAAAAGAAGGAAGCTTTCTATGCCACATGGGGACCAACTGATAGTGAATCTGATCATGAAAAAGAGGCTGAGGATGACTCACCACTAGCACTAGCAGGTATGACAGATGTCAGTTGTGATGAAGAAGATCCTCGAGAATTTAGAGGAGGAAGAGATCCATCAAAACCACCAGTGTTCAATGGGACTCATTACAATCACTGGAAGAAGCAGATGAAAAATTATCTACAGGCAACTGATTACAGCTTGTGGCTGATTGTGAAAAGAGGACCTCATGTTCCGGTGAAGAGAGCTGTACATGGTGTCCTAGTGCCAAAGAAAGTGGAAGAACTAGACCCTCAAGATCTGGACTGGTTACAAGCAAACTCCAAGGCTGTGGAGTATCTAAGAAGAGGACTCACTGAGGATGTGCATGCACGGATACTGGAGTGCAAATCTGCCAAGGAAATATGGAGGAAACTGAAGGAATTGTACATTGCTGACAACATCAAAAAGGACTCTGCTCTTATGGCAACTGATGGAGAGGAAACAGGAAATTCAGCTGAGGTATGTCTATCTGATCTAAAAGAAACTTTACATACATATTCTCCTGAAAATTTAATTCTAATCACAGCCACCCTGATTGAAGGGTATGAAAAAGAAAAACTTGAAAAGGATAACTTAACTGAAGAACTGAGTAATCTTAGAACTAAACACAAGAGTCTCCTGGAACAGAATATTGAACTTGAAGAAACTAATGCCATCTTGAAAGGGCAGACTCTTGTGTCAAACTCTAAAATTACTGAGCTTGAATTGGAATATAATCAGTTGAGGGAGAGTAAGAATGGTAAGCAAGTTATGAGTGAAATTCAAACCTTTCTGGAAAATGAATTGAAAAGGACAAATGAGATTTTGTATCAAGAAATTGAGAAAAACAGGATGTTAAATCAAAAGGTTGAAAACTCAAAACTTGAACTCACCAGACTACAAAATGGAATAAATCTTCAGAGGCAATGAATTGGATCTTTGAAAATCAAAACAAAGGAAAACAAGGTTTAGGATTCAAGAAGCCCCTGCCCTCATATAATCCTAAAAGCAAGTATGTAGGATTATCTTGCAACATCTTATGCACTTTTTGTGGTAAAACTGGTCATACTAAACAAGAGTGTATTAATATTGTCAAGGCAAGAGTCAAAAATAAGAAATGTGTTTTACCCAAATGGGCCAAACAAGATTTGATTTATCCATTCTCTCATAAGAAGGGACCCAAGCTTGTCTGGGTTCCTAAGGCTAACCTCTAATTGTCTTGCAGGCTGGAGTGAGGGAGAACAACTCAAGCTGGATTCTTGATAGCGGTTGTTCCAGGCACATGACAGGAGATAGAAGAAATTTTCTCTCACTCGCAGCATTCCAAGGAGGCAGTGTTGCCTTCGGAGGAGGAAAAAGTGGTCAGATAGTAGGCATTGGGAAGATTGGGAGATCTCTGGAACATGCAATTGAAAATGTTTATTGTGTGGATGGTCTTAGACACAATTTACTAAGCATCTCTCAACTATGTGACAGAGGAAACGAAGTGAGCTTCTCCTCTTTAGGGTGCATCGTGAAGAACCTACAGAGTGGAGAAGTGGTGATGGAAGGAAAAAGAGTGAACAACGTGTACAAGGCATCACTGAAGTCCTTACCTGAAAACAATCTGACATGCTTGAATGTGCAAGATAGTGACTCTCAACTGTGGCACAAAAGACTGGGCCATGCAAGTCTCACTCAATTAAACAAGCTGGCCTCAAAGGAACTAGTTCGTGGATTGCCAAGAAAGAAGTTTGAAAATATAAAAATGTGCGATGCCTGTGTAAAGGGAAAGCATGTAAGAACGTCATTCAAGTCAAAGAAAGTGGTCAGCACATCTAAGCCACTGGAGCTGGTACATATGGATTTGTGTGGACCTATGAGAGTAAAAAGCAGAGGAGGAAAGAGGTTTGTGTTCGTGATTGTTGACGACTACTCAAGGTATACATGGACCTTGTTCTTGGCCTCTAAGGATGAAGCTTTTGAGAACTTTAAAGACTGGGCTGGTGTGGTTCAGAAAAGGCTAAGTCTTGAACTCATCAGTATTCGATCAGATCATGGAACTGAGTTTGAAAACTCAAAATTTTCTGAGTACTGTGCAGGGAACAACATAGATCACAACTTTTCTGCACCAAGAACTCCCCAACAAAACGGGGTGGTTGAGAGGAAGAACAGGTTGTTGGAGGATATGGCTAGAACCATGCTGCTGTCAAGTGGACTAGCAAGAAACTTCTGGGCTGAAGCTGTAAACACTGCATGTTACTTGCTAAATAGGTGTTCCATCAGAGCCATCCTTGACAAAACTCCATATGAGTTACTCAGAGGTAGAAAGCCAAGCATTGCCCACCTAAGGCCTTTTGGGTGCAAATGCTTTGTTCACAACAATGGCAAGGAACCCTTGGGAAAGTTTGATGCTAGGAGTGATGAGGCAATATTCTTGGGATACTCCACTCAAAGTAAGGCATACAAGGTACTCAACAGAAGGACACAAGTAGTAGAAGAAAGTATGCATGTTGTGTTCGATGAATCAGATAAGGAAATAGGAGAAGATGATGTAGATGATCAGGTGATTGGCTTAAGAAGAGAAGAAAGCATAGATGAACTGGAGGACTCGGATGAAAAGGAGAGCAAAGTCATGTCAGATGAAGGAGTCAACTTGACAGGGGGAACTTCTGATGAAGCTGAAGATCAAGAAAGTCAAGAAGAAGCTACTCAAGACGATGCTGCAGGTTCTTCTAATCAGATCCAGATCAAGCCATGGAAACATCAAAGTTCTCACCCTTTGGAGAACGTTCTATCTGAACTGGATACAGGAATTATGACTAGGTCAGCATTAAAGAACTTCTGTGCATTCTTTGCTTTCCTTTCAGCCTTGGAACCAAAAAATGTCAAAGAAGCACTAGAAGATCCAGATTGGATTATAGCTATGCAGGAGGAACTTCGTCAATTTGAAAGAAGCAAGGTGTGGCACCTAGTTCCTAAGCCAAAGGACAGATCCATAATTGGAACTAAATGGGTGTTCAGAAATAAGCTGGATGAACATGGCATAGTTACAAGAAACAAGGCAAGGTTGGTTGTTCAAGGCTACAGTCAAGAAGAAGGAATAGATTACGATGAAACCTTTGCACCAGTGGCACGAATGGAAGCCATTAGAATGCCGATTGCTTTTGCTACATACATGGAATTCACACTGTATCAGATGGATGTGAAGAGTGCCTTCTTGAATGGGTACCTGAATGAAGAAGTTTATGTAGTACAGCCTCCAGGTTTTGTGAGCAATGAATTCCCTGATCATGTGTACAAACTGGACAAGGCTCTGTATGGTTTGAAGCAAGCTCCTAGAGCCTGGTATGAAAGACTCTCAGGATTCTTGATGAAAAATGGTTTTTCAAGAGGTAAAATTGACAACACACTATTTCTCAAGAAGCAAGGAAAGGATCTACTGGTAGTTCAAGTGTATGTCGATGATATCATCTTTGGAGCCACTGATGAGGAGCTGAGCAAAGGTTTTGCTGACCTGATGGGAAGTGAGTTTGAGATGAGCATGATGGGTGAATTTAATTTCTTCCTTGGGTTGCAGATAAAGCAGACACCGGAAGGAACTATGATACACCAGCAAAAATATGTCAAGGAATTGTTGAAGAAGTTTAACATGGAAGGAGCTAAGGAGATGACTACTCCTATTGCTCCTGGAACAAAGCTCGATATGGATGACCTTGGTCCTTCGACAAATGTGACCAAGTATAGAGGAATCATTAGCTCACTTCTTTATCTCACAGCAAGTCGACCTGACATAGTCTACAGCGTAGGACTGTGTGCCAGATTTCAGTCAAAACCTAAGGAATCGCACTTGACAGCTGTGAAGAGAATTCTGAGATACTTGAAAGGGACTCAGGATCTATGCCTTTGGTATCCCAGAGGTGGAACTTTTGAACTAATTGGTTTTGCTGATGCAGATTATGCAGGTCATTTGGTTGATAGGAAAAGCACTTCGGGGATGGCACACTTCTTAGGTCCTTGCTTGGTGTCATGGGCTACAAAGAAACAAAACTCTGTTGCCTTGTCAACTGCTGAAGCTGAATATGTGGCAGCTGCTTCATGCTGCTCACAATTGCTATGGATCAAGCAGCAACTGGAGGATTTTGGAATCAAGTGTGGGGCAGTGCCAATCTTTTGTGACAACACTAGTGCTGTGAACATTGCCAAGAACCCAGTCCAACACAAAAGGACCAAACACATTGATATTAGACATTATTTTCTGAGAGACAATGTAGAAAAGGGTCTAATCACTATGAATTCATGCAGGACTGAAGACCAAATTGCTGACATATTTACCAAAGCTTTGAACAAGGTGCAGTTCGAGAGGAACAGGTTGGAGTTAGGGATGACCAAAATACACGGATGACCCAGCAGGTAATCCCCTGGTGATTAGCTAGTTTAGTAGTAAAAGTGTCTGTTAGGAATTTGTCATTACTATCTGGACTAAATTTGTACTTGAGTAAGTACACTCGTTTTTAGTGTTTTGAGCATTAGGTACAAATAATGTGATCCCATGAAGAACCTACTGTGTACTGAGGAGGAACCAGTCTTAACGTGAGGAATCGTGTCCAGGTACAGTAAACCTACTCTAATTGTTAGTTGTCACAACTGGAATTAAAATTGTCTATTGTACGTGCATCATGGGAGATTCTCCATATTCTCATAACTGTCCAAAATTATAGGAACACATTCCTTTTTAGGATAGAACTCCTTTTAAATTGCTTGGACCCCACTTCTTGAAAAGGGTATATTTAAATTAAGTTCATAACCGTCAAATCTCTTAACTTCTCCCGGTTCTCAAAAAGTTCAAAAAGCTGCCCTTCTTTATACTCATTATTTTTTTTGCCTTCCCTAGACATTGTCACTTCACCAAAACTCCTTCTCTTTCTACAGCACTCCTTCAATCTCTCATGATCTCATCCACCACTTCCAATTGAACATCAAAATTCTCTCAAGCCCTAAAATAGATAAACCGTCAACAAACTCAGAAATCTTTACAAAATTCTTCAAGATGTCTGAAAGACCACCTCCATCCACTCTTGCTGAAAGAATTGCTAGGGCTCGCCTAAAATTTCTCAAAAAGGGGGACACGAAACTGGTCAAGAAGTTAAAATCAAGAGCCGTTCCTTCGACACCCACTACTCAAAGTTCATCTCAACCGTTACCTGAGGTAATTTCTGATCCTACTCCATCTACACCTGTTGGTTCAGTTGATATAGCCAGTCCTGGCATTGTAGAAACTAAAACCCTAGTTGCTGAATTAGATAAAATAGTAGATGTTGAGCAGAGGGACAACATAGATAGGGGGAACCCACGTGAGGAGGAACAAGAAACTAAAGAGAATGAACCTAGAGAAGATGTGCAGGGTGTTGTAGACGGTGTGTCTAGAGGCGAGTTAAATATAGCCGAAAAAATAGAAGAACAGTTGAAGGAACTAGATAATGATGAATCTCTGGGAAAAGATGTTGGTGAGTCAAGTAAAGATGTGAGTGTAACAGGGGTGTGTTTAGAGGATTCTGTGCCTAAAGGTCCGGAGTGTGTTGGACCTGCTACTGCTGAAGCTTCTGGGGGTGTGAGACAAGAGCCAGTTGCTTGTCAAAACCCCACTGGAGCTGAGGATGCAGATTTTAGCTGGACAGAATCTGATGAGGAAGGGAACAAGGAAGTTGTTGTTGAAAAGCAAGAGGGTGACAAGAAAGAAGAAAAATCAAGAAGAAAAAGAAAGTTTGGGGCAGAGGATGAGAAGTTGACTGGTGAGGAAGAAGAAGATGAGGTGGTGTTTGTAAAAGAAAATAGAATAGAGCCTGAAAAAAGAAGAAGGTTGGTGAGAGATGGTAAGCCTGTGTTGAAAACTAGGTTGGTAGATGAAGATAGTGAAGAAGGAGGTGATAAAGAGGCTAGGGAGCCTGTTGTTAGAAGAATGGGTACTAGGTCTGCTTTGAAGACACAGATGGAGAAGGTTGAAAAGCTGGGAAGGACAATAACTAATGTGAAGATAAGGGAAGAAGAGAAGAAGAAAGAAGAAGAGGAGAAGGGTGCCAGGGAAGAAGAGCAGGAGAGTGAGGCTAGGAGTTATGTGGAACCCAGTGATTCTGACACTGACAGTGAGATTGAGAGTAAGAAGAAAAGAAAAGAAGTGGATAGGGAAGCCTTTTTCTCTAAACATCAGGTGCTGCCAGGCAGCATTCTGGATGATGTAAAAGAGTTTCATATGAAACCCTTGTTGAGGATGATAGGAAACCAGGGTTGGCTGAGTGTGTTTGTCAACAAAGACAGGAAGCTGTTTGTGGATGAAGTCAGGGAGTTTTATACAAATTGCAGGGTGGTAGCCAGGAGGGTGTTTACCACTGTGAAAGGAGTGGAAATTGAATTTGGGAGACCTGAATTGGGAGAAATTCTGGATGTACCTGCTGAAGGGTATTGCAGGTATGTCAAGCTAAAATGGCCAAAGAGAACAGATAGAGTTACTCCCTTAGATGTTGTGAGAAAGTTCTCAGGGAAACCCAGATTGAGGAAGGAGAGAAAGGTTGAGAAGAAGGAGATGGAGCCTGCACATCAGCTGTTGTTTGAATTTGTGCATAGGTTTCTTCTACCTAGGGGAGAAAGGAATTGTGAGGCTAGTGCTCTTGACCTGACATATATGGATCTGATGGACAGAGGGGTGAAAGTTAATTTGCCTGGGCTCATTATTAGGCACATTAAGAGAATTTGTGATACTGATCAGAAGCCACACTCTCTTGTGCACTCTTACATCATCCATCAGATTCTTGAGCGTTTTGGAGTGCCCTTAGAAGCAGGAAAGAAGCCTACCATCCATCAGAAGTTTGGGGTTAATGTGCTGAGAAACTGTGACTTCTTTCAAGAAAGCAGGGTCTCCAAAAGGCCAATGCAGGTCAAGCAGGAGGAGTCAGAGGACAGTGAAGAGTTTGGACCTGATGAGGCCATTGGTGCTGTGCAGGAACTGGAGAAAATGGTTCTCGAAGTTAATGAAGAAAATGCTGAACTGCACAGGCAGTTGAAGGTGAAGGATCAAGAAATTGATCGCTTGAAGATTGATTGCCACAAGTATGAGGCCGAGCTGGTGATGGAGAGGGCCAAAAATACGAAACAACTTGAGGCACTCGTTAAGCACTTCAACCTTCAGCTGTGATTCTTCCAGTCCTGTCCTCCTATCTTTCTCTTTTCCTACCCCACCTGATCTTTACTCCTTCCTATTCTCCCTTGATTGCATGATTTGGATGTTTAAGACAATTTCTATTTTGTTGTGTAACTAAATAGAGTGGTGCTGCTGTCACCCTCTGGATGTTGATTTTAAATTTCTTATGTTTGCGACTGTTTCTTGTTTCAGTACTTGGTTCCTTGTTGGGCCCTTATTTTGATATACCTATGTTCTTGACACTGATGAGTTGCCTTGTGCTCTAGACTAGATTAATCTGACAGGTTCCTGCAGGTCTTTGAATCTTTTCGATGATGCCAAAAGGGGGAAGAAAGAGTGTTGGGGTGTTTGTGACCTAACTCATCTGTTTTTATTGTTCTGTTAGTTTTGTTTTTTTCTTGGTTTATGTCTATTCAGGTTCTTGAGCAATATTTGTTTGTCATCATCAAAAAGGGGGAATTTGTTGAGAGCTGGTTTTGAAGTATGACAAACAGGAAGGACACTGAGGTTCATGGAAGAACCTAGTCCTTGAGTTGAAGGGCACGCTTGATCGAAAAGATTACGGGTTGCAAATCCCTGTGGAACTAGGAGTAGAGGCGCGTGGTTGAAGACATATCCTAGTCAGACTAAAAGAGGTGGTGTCCAGGCTGTGTCTTTGAAGTGTGAACAAGAGTTATACCTCAACATGGAAAAGAGTTACTGCGAATCTTCAAATACCATAATTAAAGAGGATTCCCAGTAGGACTCAACTAGGGTTGCAAAACTCGTATAAAAGCAAGTAGAAGACATAGCCGAAGTTGGTTTTTCAAACAGAGAGTTCAGAGCATATAAAGGCGATCTGGAGAACTGTCTACGTAGGAAAACTGAAGAAGACAACTGATTTGCATGCAAAGTATTTGAGTCTAGAATTCTTGTCTAGATCTATCGAGTTGTAAGTTGTCTCGGTTACAAGTATTCATTGTTTTGTCTATTAGCTTATCTCAGAAGCATATGTATTAGGCAAACTACTTTGTGATTACTAGGAAAGCTAGAGTTTAGCTTTATTTAGTGATTAGGGTCTAGAGTGTAGCCCCTTGGTTACAGAGTTTGTAATCAGAAACGTTGCTCTTGTGTTAGTGGATTTGGTGTTAAAATCCCAGAGTGTGGGTCGTGGTTTTTCTCCCTTGAGCAAGGAGTTTTCCACGTAAAAATCCTTGTGTCTTTTGGTGAATGTTTGGAGGTGTGTTCTAAGGTAGAAGGTTGCATAACAACGAACTGAAGAACCCTGTTCTACTACTGAAGAACAAAGTTCTTGCAACGAAAATCGGAGGACACTATTCAACCCCCCCCCCCCCTTCTAGTGTCTCTAGGAGGTGCATAAAGCATAACACCTTCTTCCTCCACAAATCACAGCCACTGCAGTAGCCCTCTTCTCTCCGCGTAAAATCCACAAGCCAATGTCTCTTCGCAGCCCTTCATCTTTCAACAACAACAGTAGTGGCGGTAGTACTGGCGGAAACAACGGCGGTGGTTCTGGCGGTGACAACGGCGGAGATGGATGGAGCAACAATTTCTTCAATTTCAACAACTGAAAAATTACTTCTTCTTCTGTTGCAAACGGCATCATTAGCAAAATCAGAATTGAGAAGAACAATACTAGTAGCTTTATCAGTAATAATTAATAACTTTAATCATCGTAATTACTAACTTTCACACAGATCTCGATACTTTGCATAATAAATTGCCATAAGCATTAAACAAATTGACTTGGAGAAATTAGCATAAGATTGAGGGGTAAATTACTGAATGAAAGAGACAGATGAAGGAGATTAGGTACGGTTAGGAGTTGAGCAATAAATGCCCTCGCTGCCACTATGGACTACAAATGCATTGCCCTTGCTCACGAATTTCTCACCCCTGTAGTCATGCACTGAAGCTTTTATAAGATGGAGAAGCCATAAGTAGAGTAGGACTACTCCGATTGACTTCAACCCCAACATTTGCCCAATATAGAATAATAGATCTGTTGCTAAAAGAGCCTGAGGGAGATCTGTTACATATGTTTAAATAAATTTGTTTACTATTCAGGTTGTATTGTTTGCCCATTTATATGTGAAAAAATGATTTAGAAACAGTTAGAAACGGTACAGAAACAATGTAAAAAATACAGAAACAATAAGATACGGTGCAAAAATAGTGTTGATACAGCGAGATACAACGTTGAAACGGACTGAAACAACTAGTGAAAAAGTTTGAAACAACAGTTGAAACGGTGCAGAAACAGTTAGATACGGTGCTGCAGAAACAGTTGAAACGGTGCAGAAACAGTTAGATACGGTGCTGCAGAAACAGTTGAAACGGTGCAGAAACAGTTAGATACGGTGCTGCAGAAACAGTTGAAACGGTGCAGAAACAGTTGAGATACGGTGAGATACATCGAGGATGGGATGAGGAAAAGTGAAATTGGGGGAAATGATAAGAATAAAAGTGAAATTGGAGGAAATGTGGGAGAAAAAAGTGAAATAGAGAGAAATGGGAGGAGCAAAAGTGATAGAGGGGGAAATAGGAGGAAGAATGTAAGGGTTTGGTATGTTATGGAAAAATATTGCTATGTTTTTGCTATATTTGTAATTAACTTGTGTTTTCCTCTATATAGGGTTATTTTGCTAAAATGTTGCTATGTTTGGCAATTAAGTTCTAAAACTTGTACTTTTATGTAAAAAAATCCTTCTAAAATTGTCTTTCTTTTAAAGCCGGGCACTGATTCAATTAATATTAAATTATAGGACCCCTTATAATTGGCTAATTAGTGAATTTAGGATGATTTGGCAATTTGAGGCTATGACTGAAAATTGACTGCAATTATGATGACTTCAGCAAACAGTCGATTGCTTGATCTTTTGCACAAAATGACCCTTTTAAGATTGAATTCCGCATGTAGTCATATTAAATCTGTTTTGCAGGAAATTTCCTGAATTTAGGACTAAATTGAGAGTTTATCCCTTCTTTGACGATTTGACTGTCCTTAGGTTTTAATTGCAGATGACTCCAAACTACGGCCTGCCTTTAGAATAGGTGCCCTACAGTTCATTTTAACTTGTTTCTGCACCGCGACTTTATTATATATATATATATATTACAAGTTTTTAAAGCAAACCATGTGCTCCAGCCGAGTTCCGCTACAGCGTGTTGACACCCAATTTTGCCCCAACATTTTTTTATAATTGACTATATTTAATTAAAATGGACAATATTAATTTTTTAAATAATTTACAATAGATAGCATGCATTAACGTGTGTAACCCTTAATACTAATCTCCTACTTATACAATATTTACTTAATTGTGACTATATTGTGTAATTGCATTATTTAGGATAATTATGAAATATCTAGCATAATTGTAATTGTTTGTGCAATTTAATACATTAGCGGTATCATTTAGTGATTATCTGTCGTAATTTATATTTAATTAATATTATTTGAGCTAATCTATTTTTATTTGTAAGACGTACAAATTCTTTTCTTTTACATGTATATACACACCCCTCCACATCCCAGAATCCTAAAATCGCCCCCATTTATACTCACACAAAATCCGCCGCCCCGTTCTATACTCTCTCTCCCCTCTCCAAACCCGTAGTTACTCCGCTAATATTGCCGGTCAAATGGGGTAACACCTTTCATCTTCTAATTTTTCAGTTATTTTCCTTATTTTTCTTTGAATTCTCATGGACACAACATGATATTAAAATCCATGCTTACTATACTGTTAAGATAATTTTTATGGATATCTTGTTATTATTTGTTTACAAAATGCCAATAGACGATGAATTTAGCATGGGAATTGCTAACAAACGGATATTTTACCATGACTATTAGGATTAGAACAAAATCATTACTGTTTGGGGCATATTGAGTTAATTGCTTGTCAAACTATTTCTTGTTTAAATATCGAGTCGAGAAACGTCTATCGTTTGGAAATTCGATTTCGTTGCTTGGTCTGATCATTGGTTTTCTCCATGGAGTAGTTAATGGTGTTTAAAACTTATTGTGAGATTGAGTTTTGAAAATAATAGTATCAAAGTAAAACTGATTTTCCCCTTTGTTTAAAACTCTATGTACTCCTATGTTAATGAAAAATTCGACCACGCATCTCATATACCAACTCATACTCGTATGAGCCTATTTTTTATTAGCAAAATTAAGTGGGACCCATCTTTTTTTAGTTTCCCATACTTCTATATTCATTATCACCCCACCCCACTCTTTTCTCTCTCTCTCTCCTTCCTGCAACCCCAACCCCTTTTCCATCTTCTTCCTCATTGATGTTCTTCCTAGTTGTGAAGCAGGTTTACTAATCTCCTTCATTCAACAGAGACAACAACAATACAACACAACAACACCATTCTTCTTAGAGATAACAACACAACAAAAGAGACAAACCTTCACCAAATTAACTGAAATTTAAACAAAAATTTTCCAACAACAGCCAACCAAATCATAATAATCAATTTGAATTATATCAATAAATTATCAAAACTCAATTATGTGTTCTTCAAAAATTTTGAAGTCCTTTAATGGTGGGTTTAAATCTTTTTCAACAAATTATTGGGATATAGTAGTAATTATCACAACCTGAAGCTCAAAAAAAAAATTTCGAATGGATTCTAGTTGGAATCCATCAATAAATACCAGACTTTAGCTCTGAGATTTAGAAATTAGAAAATAATCAGAAAACAAATTGAATTAAGGAGTACTTTGTTGTTCTTAGCTAACTAAACAAAATAAGGTATTGTAAGAAAAGATTAAGCATCTCGATCCCTTCTTTGTCGCTGGATTTAATGTATTTTTGTAGGGGGGGGTGGGGGAGTGAGGTGGGTTGGAGAAAGAAGAGGGAGAAAAGAGGGGTGGGTGATAATGAATATAAAAATGTGGAAAATTAAAAGGGGATGGAACCCACCTTTTTTTTTGTTAATAAAAAATAACCTCATACAAATATGAGTTGGAAGATGAGATACATTTTAGAATTTTTCATATGTTAATAATCTTCTGAATCTTGACAAAGCGTATTACTTTAAATAATCTTATTGTATTTTCTTAAATATCTCCACAATTTTCAAACGGTCTAAAGTCTATGCTTTAACATATATGCTTCCTTTCCTCAAGTTAGTTATGATTGATGCTATTTTCTATATAAATTTTCACACAATACCTTCCTCCCTTAAAAAAAACTCATAACCTTCTGTTTTTTTTAAAAAAAAAAATTTTTATTTCTCTTTCTTGAAAGGAAGACTGATTCTTCCTCTTTAGCCTATTCTTGAGATTGGCTTCCGCCAGCTGAAAGCCAAGGCAAAGTGTGGTTTCTGGTTGGTATTCTTGGCTACTGCCTGTGCACTATGCATTACTTATGTTCTGAGTTGTTGCTTTAAGTCGAGGTAAATTCCGACCATTTTTTATCTTGGTCACATAATTTCCCTCTATCATAAGTTCAACTGTTACGAAACTGAATGCGTGAACTCTTAATATTGGATGTTTAGTCTACTATTTTGTTTTTGTTTTCCTCTATTATGTGCATAAAGTAAAAATATGACCAGGCAGCCACTTTTATCATGACTAAGAGCGATAAAGCCTACACTTGCAAAGTATTTGAGAACTAGCCAAATTTTTATTAAAATATTAGTGAAAGGACAAACATACCCTTACCTTCACCAGATTTTATACGGGCTACTTTTCTGGAACAAAGAAAATTTTTGAATAAACATCATTCTTTCTGCAAGTAAACTTTCTCTCTACAAAGCTTAAGAAAATGTTGCAGTGAGATAACAAAACCTTATCTCTCTTCCTATGAAAGTTTTTCTCTTTCTGTATTGTTTTTCATATGTAGCAACTAACATCTTTATGTTCATGAAATTCACATGATCACATCAAAATTGAGGAGTCTCAAAAGAAGCATCCTCATCTCAACTCTTATTCTTCTCTCCCGCCATGGCTCAAAACTCCAGAAAATTATCATGTAATTCTCAATTATTCAAGTTAAAATTTCAGTAAATTTTTCTGGGATTTTATTTTTTAAGTTCAAATTCCAGATCATTATTTTGAAATTTTTAGTTGTTCGAGCTCAAACTCCAGGAAATTATCCTGGGGTTCTCACTTATTCAAGTTCAAACTCCAGGAGATTATCCTGGGTTCTCACTTTTTCACTTTTATTTTCTTGAAATTGAAACCTGGCCGACTAAGTAAATCAATCCGTAAATGTCTTTGCTTTTTTATTTGTAAATTTGGAGCTCTTCCTGCTTTTGTTTAGTTATTCTTTGTATTTATATGTATCTGTTACCCAGATTCATATTACTTGGATTATGAAGATATCAACTTTTATTAATTTTGTCCCTTGGATTGTGAATATATTAACCAAAAATGTTGTTCTTTAAGGAGAAATTCATATTGAAAGATTGGTGTTTTTTATATTTGCTTGGGTGATTATTGAAGAGCCATGGCAAAGGCACCGAGGAAGAAAAGCGGGGAAGAAGACTTTGTCCAATTATTAACAAAGTTGCTAGACTTCAATTACTTTTGAAACTATGGCTGATAATCAACTAGTCCTTGTAAAATTGGCTGCTAATCAAATTCTCGCTAAAATAAATTGCTTAGGCCTGTTTTAGGTCATGACTATAATGTGTGCTGGTTTGAGATGGCCAAAAACCATACTCCTATTAGTGGTTTATTGCAGGTTCATTGAAGTTATGAAACCTTATTGGTTCCAGAGAGGGATTTGTAAATCTAGGGACAAAGGCCCTTCCTCTTCCCTTCTTTATTTTCTGAATTCATATTGTAACTAGAAAAACAAACACTTCAAATATGTATTTGTTAGGATTACTTGCATGTACTAAAGCACCATAAGGTGCAAGTTAGTATTTTAGGACAGGTGCAACAACTATATTGCTGCTACAAGCAGTAGCATCGGCAATACAAGGGTCATCTCTAACCTTTTTTTGCTTTTTATGTGTTAAAAGGGACAAATCTGAAATACATATTAAAAACTGGACTATTTCTACAAATATGATTTTCAGAAAACTGTCGTAGTTTGTAACAGGTCTAAAACTGAAATTGCAAGTTAAATCAGACTGCTTATACGATTGGCGAATCCTTGAAACTAGATTATATTTTGTGAAGGATAGAAATGCTTGTAGGGTTGAAAAGTGGACTATCTCTGAAAAGTTTAAATATTGCAAAACGCAGCAGACGTATGTGAACGTGATTTTGTTGTCCAAGTCTAATTTTGGGGCATTTTTATAATCTGAAAACTATTTTTTCTCTTTATTTCAACTTCCATGACCGTTTGTACGACGTCTAGAGGTTTATTTATGGCGTACAAAATATATTGAGGGACCTAGATATTTAAAGTAGTTGTAATTGCCTCCCGGAATTTAGATTGGGATATTGAAAAATCTTTTAGGGCATAAAATACTAGATATTCACTTTAGTTTAAAAACATTAAAAAGGTATGGCAACAGAGGATAATTAAGCTCTACATATATGATGAATTGTCCCGAGTTATTTGTGATAAGTTATTTGTGATAGTGGATTCTGGAACTGTCATTTCTTTCAAATGCAGGGGCTTGATCCGAATAAGTTAATACAACCTAAGGTTATTCGTTTGATTAGCTAATTAGTTAATTTTTTTGCAATATGTAGCTATATATGCAATACAACTGTAACATTATGTTATTTAAGAAAAAACATTGAACTACTTCAAGTGACTCCTTACTCCTGAATTAATTTCGAGGGAGGTTTACAAAAATACTCATCAAAATCAAAATATTTACATACTCATACCCATAAGTTTTATATTACGAGCCCTATCCATAAAATATTTGCATGTCCTACCTATCCAGACTTGTATACCATAACGATATACGCCCATAAGGTATAATAAAGGTATACAGTTATAAATGTGTAGGTTGGGTAAATACTTTTAATTTATGGGTAATATAATTTTTAATGGGTATAATGGGTAAATACTTTGAATTTTAAGGGTACATAATTTAAAAAAACCTAATTTCAAATCTGTCCTAATTACCCCCGTCTGAGTTTTGCAAAACATCCCAGAATATCAGACTTACTGAGAAAATGACCCTTTTTAAGGATTATACTTCCTTTTGGCTGAAATTGTGGAATCTGGCCTGAATTGAAACATTTCCTTTACTGCGTGCCTTCCATAAAGACTGGTTTTGTAAAATTGCCCACGCTAAGGAATGTTTTAGCAAAATATCCTTATTTAGCCCGGAGCCAAGACTTCAAGGCAAAAAATTTGTAAGTCTTGGCAATTGTGAATACCTCAAGGGCAAGTGCTGTTCAGCCAATACTTCAAGTTATATGACGAGAATGCAGGGAAAGACTGGAAGGGGCAAGTCTTGGCAATTGCCAAGACTTACGACCAAGTGCAGCAAGTGTTACCTTTTGCCAACACTTGAAGGGAAAGTGTTGGCAAATCGAGCTGGGTCAAAGGCAAGTCTTGCCTTTTGCCAAGACTTACAGCCAAGTGCGGCAAGTATTTCCTTTTGCCAACACTTGAAGGGATAAGTGTTGAAAAATAGAGAGGTATAAAGACAAGTCTTGGTCCCGACCTAAAAACTTGAAAAAAGCGTTTTCGTCCGGATTTTTTTCATTAAACTTAATGGGAGCATTTTTGCAAAACCCCTGTTAGCACGGACAAAAAGATAAACAATTGCTTATGGTGTCATATTTCTGCAAATCGACCTTCCTTTCTAGATTTGTTTGTGCATGGTGACCTCCTTGTTGGATTTATTTATATTTTAGCCCGTTTACCTCCTTGTTGGATTTATTTATATTTTAGCCCGTTTAGTTAAATTGCATATTTATACCCAATTATATAAATCAACCGGGAACCACGCTTAATGGAACTTAGGAGATGTCTAACTCCTTTCTTCAGAGTCAGCTTAATCTCCTACCCAAATCTTTAGTCAGTAGACCAATCCGGAGCTATCTTTTACAATTAGTTAAAAATATTTTAGGTGACCTAATACGTCTAGATAAATTTATTAGGTAGTAACTCCAAATCAATTCCAAACGAGTTATCAAGTTGGAAATCACTTCGAGCGCATGGTTTGAAATGGGTTGTGACACATCACAATTCTTTTTAATCAATGTGGGAGACTAAAAGAAACACTTGAGATTATGTCTACAAATCACATAATCTATTTGTTACCCAAAAGTCACTCAACTTTGCTCTGATAGTCACCAAAGTCACTCTTCTCGAAAACTATAAAAATCTCACTGAAAAACTCTAATCAACTCCTAAATAACTAATTAATCTAGTAGGTATGTCTCGTGAAACAGTATACATAATGTAAGTTAATTTCCGAAGGTTTAATGCAAGACTAAGAGATTTTTGACAATGAATCTGGTTATTGAAATGCAAAATCTCTATAATGTTTGATAAATATTTTCTTAGTATTGTCGTTTCAATTTCTTAAACAGGTACAGGGATTGCTTCCAATGATATGTATGAATTCGATATGATAATTAAATCGATACCTGAAAATTCAACACGGACCGTTGTGGCATTTTATCTATACATAAAGCAAGATTTTTTTTCCTTAGTACTCAATTTTCTTACGTTATTGTTCTTTAAAATTTTAATAATTTTAAAATAATACAGTTAACTTTGGATCAACCCGACGAGCTAGACTTTGAGTTTATAGGTAATGTATCTAGGAAACTTTATACTCTTCAAACAAATATTTATACGGATGGATAGTTGTGAGTTAATTAGTGTGTTTCCGGTGAGTATTTTATAATTTTTGGAGTGACTTTGGTGATAATCGTAGTAAAATTGAGTGACTTTTGATGAAAAAAATAAAGGTAATTAACTTCTGCGCAATAAAACAAAAGTTGGTTGACCACCAATGAAATTTACTCAACTTTATTATACAAGTAAATTTAATTGATGTTTAGGTAATATTACACTTTCTATTTTCAGCTTGCAATCTAATTCTTTTTTCTGTGTGTTACATTTGAGCAGCTTGAAGGTATATGTTATGCTATTCTATTGCAGATTTTTTAGTTGGTTTATCATATACACTATAAAAGATTACGGTTCATCCATCCTTTTAAGGACAACACGTGGAGATGAGGTCGGTTTGTAGAGGTTTGTGTTTTTGAACTTGTGATAGTTTGGACTCACACTCCTGTAGAGAATAGCAGAAGAAAATGTTAGTGTTGGAAACCTTCTGCTAGCCCAAGATCGTTAGCAAGAATAGGAAGATTTAACTAAAGAAGATGAAGCTTTGGAAAAAAGAAGGAAAGTTGAAAGGAGAACTTTGTTATGCTAGAAAGGATTTTCTTGATTTGGCTTGGCTTACAAATGAGTAAGACCACCCCTATTTATACTTGTCAAGGGATGGTTCTAGATACCCTTCTAGATACATCTACAAGAAAGATCTAGTCATGCTTATCTCATACAAAAAACTAGAACATCTAGACATTTCTTCAAGACAACTATCCAAGATCCTACACTAGACTAATCTAGAATATCTTGATATTTCTTCAAGTTTCTACACTAACCTTTTCTAGAACTTTTCCAAAAAAATCTACTTTATATTTTTTCACACTCCCCCTTAAAGTGATTTTTTAGAAACTATTCCAAGCTTGTCACGGAGGAACTCAAACAAACCTTTAGGAAGTGACTTTGTGAAGATATCAGCGATATTATCTTGACTCCGCACTTTCAATATAGTTACAATACCATCAAGAACCTTTTCTCGAATAAAGTGATGTTCCACCTCAATGTGTTTAGTTCTTGCATGGAATACCCGATTATTTGCAAGCTTGATAGCACTTTGATTGTCTCCAAATATTGTCGTTGGCCTTGATATTGGTATATGCAAGTCTTCAGCGAGTCTGTGGAGCCATACACATTCTTGAGCAGCAAGAGCAGCTGCTTTATATTCCGCCTCCGTGGTTGATAAAGGAACCAAGTCTTGCTTCTTGCTTAGCCAATAAATACTTGTTCCACCACGGAGAAAGTTATAACCTGATGTATATCTTCGATCATCCAAATCACCAGCAAAATCAGCATCCGTGTATCCAATTAATATTAAGTCGTTCTTCTTCTGGATAAGCCCATATCTGGTGTTGAGTTGATATACTTCAGAATTCTCTTTGCAGCTTCCCAGTGAGGCTTTCTTAGTGAGTGCATAAACCTGCTGAAATATCCAACAGAGAAAGCAATGTCTGGCCTCGTAATTGTCAAATATAGAAGACTGCCAACAAGAGCTCGAAAAGGCCTGGGGTCTGCAAGAAGTGAGCCTTCTTCGCGCCTTAACCTTGTGTTTATCTCAAGAGGAGTAGAGCACTTTTTGCTCTGTTTCATCCCAAACCTATTAATAAGTTTCTTGACATATCCTTCTTGGGTGACAAAAATTCCTTTATCCGTGTTTGTCACCTCTAAGCCAAGATAATGATGTAGCTCTCCCAACTTCTTGATGTCAAATCTAATAGCCAGCTCCTCTTGAAGCCTTGCAACTTCATCTTCATTGTTTCCTGTTATTATCATATCATCCACATAACACAAAACAACCATAT
The DNA here is from genome assembly GCA_029990575.1 of Petunia axillaris subsp. axillaris. Classification (NCBI taxonomy): domain Eukaryota; kingdom Viridiplantae; phylum Streptophyta; class Magnoliopsida; order Solanales; family Solanaceae; genus Petunia; species Petunia axillaris. Next base: position 26,640,419 of record JARKNS010000003.1, read on the forward strand.
GCAGATCCCTTTGTTTTTTAACAAACAAGCTAAGATCCGAATATGACGCAACATAGCCACAGAAATGTAGATATTGTGCAATTTTCCCATACCATGCTCGTGGAGCTTGTTTGAGTCCATAAAGAGCCTTTTTAAGTTTGCAGACATAATCAAGATGTAGATTAGATACATACCCGAGTGGCTGCTCCATATAAAGTCTTTGTCAAGCTCACCATACAAGAAAGCATTCTTCACGTCGAGTTGCCATAATCTCCAATTACGCGAGGCTGCCAGTGCTAGCACAACTTGGACTGAGATCATCTTTGCTACGGGACTGAAGGTTTCTTCATAGTCTTCTCCGCACTTCTGAGAAAATCCTCAAGCAAGCCTTGTCTTGTATCTATCGATGCTACCATCTGCCTTTTTTTTAATCTTGTAAACCCATTTACAAGAAACGGGTTTCACATCCTTAGGCTTCGGTACGAGACTCCAAGTTTGATTTTTCATTAGAGCCTCCATCTCCTCATCCATTGCAAGCTCCCACTGCTTAACTCCTTTTGCTTCTTCAGATGATGAAGGTTCTTCGTCATATATTGGTCCTGCAAGGAAGCAGGAATATGTACTGACAAAATTCTCATCTCTATAGCGGGCTGGCTTCCTGATAACTCTTTTTGGCTGTTGTGAACTCCATAAATCATCTCTTTGTTGGGATTCACATTGTGGAGTTCCTGGACTCCCCCTTTCAATCAGCTCCTCGTCAGCTGCATTATCTGGAGAAGCATCTATGACAGGCAAGCTTCAAGCTTCAGGGTTCAGTGTGCTAGAACCCGCTCCTTCTGACTCGCCTCCATAATATAAAGAAACTTTATCAAATATGATATCCCTAGAAACAATGAAGCGATGAGTTTCTGGATCCATACACTTCCAGCCTTTCTTCCTTTCATTATATCCGACAAAGATACACTTCCTGGCTTTGGCATCCAACTTGATTCGCTGAGAATCTGGGATATGAATATAACATATGGAGCCAAATACTATAAGGTGCTTGACACTTGGCTTTTCTCCAAACATAAGTTCATAGGGAGATTTCATGTTGTTTGGAGAAAGTGGCATCCTGTTAATCACATATGCTGCACAGTTCATACCTTCAGCCCATAGAGCTTTAGGTAAATTTTTTGGCATGAAGCCAGCTCTTACAAGTCTCCATTAAGTGTCGAATCTTCCGTTCCACCACTCTATTTTGTTGTGGCGTATAAGCACAGGTGAGTTCTCTCTTAATCCCATGTTGATGATAGAATGAGAGGAACTCTTCAGAAATGAACTCACCGCCATTATCAGTTCGCAACCGCCTTATTCTGGAACCAAGCTCGCCTTCAACTGTTTCCTTGAATTCCATAAACTTGTTGAAGACTTCTGACTTATTTTTCACGAAATAAACCCATGTGAATCTAGTAAAATCATCAATAAAAATTAGCATATAAGAGTACCCTGAGAATGAAGGAGTTCTTGTTGGCCCCATCAAATCACTGTGAATTAGTTCTAGTGGAGCGTTGCACCTTGACAAGGATTTATCAAACGGAAGTCGATGTGACTTTCCGTATTGACATCCCTCGCAAATCTCTCCTCCACCAAAGTTTCTTAAGTTAGGCAACCACTTTACTAGATTCAATTTCACCATGGCTTTTAATTTATCCATGTTAATATGTCCAAGTCTAGCGTGCCATAGATATGTTTTATCATTGCTACTCATTTTCTCAACATATGAATCAGAGGCAGATAAAACATATAGATCATTAACTCTCTTACCGGTGTGAATGATATCCGTCTTGAGTTTCTTGATATTTCAAAGGAACTTCACGTCATATGGGCCAAATAGTAGGTAGCTTCCTGCATCTATTGCATTTGCAACTGAAAAGAGATTTTTCTTCATACCTGGAACGTGAAAGACACTAGTGAGAGTGCTAGGGTCTTCTTACTTCTCGTTGATGACCATAGTGCCTTCCTTCTCCACTTAATGGACTGTATTATCAGCCGTTACAATGACATCATGGCTATTGTATTCTTGAAAGGTGGAAAACTTGGATTTGTCTCCAGTAAGATGATGCTCACATCCTGAATCCACGATCCAATCTTTTTCAAAGGTGATGGAAACCATGGCATCTACTGATCGTGTTTCCACAATGAAGCACTTTCCCCAGTCTTCTTCTTCCTCGGCGGCTTTCTCAGCTTGAGCTGTATTACCTTCTTTGGCCCGACAATATCTTTTTATATGCCCTACTTTGCCACACCGGTAGCACTTGAAAGTCTTCTTACCAAAATTATGAGAAGACGCTTCTTTCTCCTCGGACGAGCTTGAATCACCTTGGGATTGTGAGTGTGACCTCTCACTTGAGCCATCTTGCTTTTAATTACCTCTAAAATTCCTCTTGTTAGCTACAAGAGAACTTCCTTCTCCTTCTTTGATCGATACACCAGCCATTTGTTTGGCTAGTAGCTCCTGTGATGACAATAAATTCTCAAACACCTCCAAGGATGGTTGTTAGGTGATGCCGGGCAATCCACCACAAGGAGACCATTCACTCGGAGCCAAGCCAAGGATGTCCAAGAGGCGCATTTATACTTGGAGAGGAGAGGACTTGAGGAAGGAAGCGAGTGGAAGCCATTCCGGGTGCTCAAACTAGGCCTCACGCCTAAGGAAGAAGAGAGCCCAGCAGAGCCAGGCGCCCCGCCTGGCAAGCTCACTGCCTAAGGAGCTGAAAATGCACAGGCGGACCGCCTAGCCAGGCGCCCCGCCTAGCCAGGCGCCCCGCCTAGCCAGGCACCCCGCCTGATGCCAGGCCCCCCGCCTAGCTGACAGCAATCCCAGGCGCCCCTCCCAGATTCCAGGCGCCCCTCCCAGCTGTGAAGACCTATGTTTATTTTACCGTTTTGCCCTACGAGGCCTATTTTGTAAACCTTATTAGTAAGGGTATTTTAGTCATTGTGCAAGCTTGGAAAACACTATAAATAGCCATGCTAAGCCTATTTTGAACTTAGTCTATTATTGATGATTGATGAATATTGAACATGAGCAAGGCTCTTGGTTATTGAATGAAACCCTTTGTTTTGGGACTTGTAGTTCTTCTAGCGGATCTAGATGAATACTTTTCCTCTCCGACCATTCTACTTGCGTGCTCGCGTTAGCTCGAGGGTAGTTGCATAGTGTAGGTGTTCTTGTCCTTCTCCCCGGGTGTAGCGGAACAAGTTCTCCGTTGCTACTTGGGATTAGAGATCGAGTTACGTCTCGTTCTTTATCCTTTTTACTTTCCGCGTTTGATTTCCTACATCATTTGGTATCAGAGCAAGGCTCGGGTTTTGTTTCTACAAACCCCCGACCCTTGATTCTTCGTGCCTTAGGTTGATTCTATCTTTAGTTTCCTTGTTCTTGTTATTAGAAAGGAGAAAATTACAAAAAAATTGAAAAAAAACGATTCGGTACCAATTTTGTGGGATTTGAACATGTATAACACCAAGTTTGATGAATCACAATCCTTGTTGAAACCCTTTTGATAAACCCTTGTGTTCTTGAAGTTCTTGATATTGAACCTTGATTTGATTGATTGTTTGCTTGATAATTTGATTGGGTTTTGTTAAGGAAGATCAAAAACAACTTTGGGTAACATTGGATTGTGAAAACAAGTTGAAAACATCGGATTTGGAGCTTGAAAATCAACTTGAAACGAGTTTGGAACGAGTTGGGAAAGGCTTCAGGCCAGGCGCCCCCGCCTAAGCCAGGCGCCCCGCTTGACTTGGCTACTACCTAAGACCTCAGGTGCCCCGCCTAGGTCCCAGGCGCCCCGCCTGATTCACTGCACAGCTAGGCGCCCCACCTGAGTTTCAGGCGCCCCTCCTGAGTGCTGAACGTATTGTTTCGGGTAGATTTTCGTAGGTACTTCCCTTTGTTTGATAACACAACATCTAGTTAGTGCTACTTTGAGTAACCGTTCTACTTGAATAGTGCTAACCTTTTAATTGCTCTTAGGTGAATCGTGCCTAGCAAGGAGAGTAGACTTCTAAGGAAAAGCGTAGAACCTTTTTAACTCAAGTCCTTCACTTCAAAGTGCCTAGCGTTCATTGAGTCCCATTAACTCCACTCACCCCGGAGTGTGCGTGAGTCGTGAATAGTTTAGTTGAGTTGAGGAGTTGCTAATCATCTACGTGAAGCTTTGGAACTACAAGTCGAGTGAAATATCCACCGCCACCCAAAAGAGTGATCCGAGTGAACACAAGTGAGGGAGCGAGTGAGGTGTTTTAACTAACTCTTGTTTTCTTTCTTTGTAGGTACAATGGCCGACGAAGGTCAAGATTTCATTAAGGAGGCCTTGGCTAATCTTCTTGCCAAGATGGACCTCATGAACCAAAGGATTGATTCTCTTGAAAAAGGAGCCTCGAGTACTCAAGGTGAACATGGGACCCCGAGTGTCCAAATTGAGAAAAGGACCCCGAGTGTCCAAATTGAAACCGGAGAAGGCTCAAATAGTCCTACCTTTACCCCGGAGCAAGTGGTTGAATTGCTCAAACAACAACGGGTAAAGGAAGACCGTGAGAGGATGGATCAAGTGTTGGGCAATACCCAACGAACGGGCATTCCCCGTATTCTAGACAACCCCCAAAGAAACACTCCACTCCCAAGACCCATCCGCAATGTCCAAGCTCTTGAGCAACCCGTTGAAGCTCAAGAAGGGGAGGAAGCCGAGTATGATGATGAGGCTTATGGGTATGATGATCACTTTCAACCGAGACGAGCTATGAATTGGGGTCGAAATGTGGATCGGGGTAGAGGCCGAGGTCGAGGGCCACCCTTAGGATATGGAGGGAGGAATGCTAGAAGGGACTATGTTGCTTATGATGATCACCATGGAGGCCAACCGGAGCCATTCCAAGGGGGTCGTGACAACAACAACAACCTTAATAGTGTGAAGCTCACTATTCCTTCTTTCAAAGGAAGTAGTGACCCGGTGGAGTACATTGATTGGAAATTGGCTATGGAGCGTATCTTTGACACCAATGATATGCCCAAAGTGAAGAAGACCAAGTATGCAATATCCTCCTTTGAATCTTTTGCTTCTACTTGGTGGGAGTCGGTGAAGAGGAATAGAAGGAGGACGGGTATGGCTATTAATCTTACTTGGGAAGAGTTGATCCGTGTGATGGATGAGAAGTACTTGACTAATCAATACCGGGTTGAACAACAAAAGCGTCTCTATGAGTTGAGGCAAGGTTACAAATCGGTGGGTGAGTACTTCAATGAATTTGAGCAAATCCGAATGATCCTTGACTTAGATGATGAAGACAATGAGACGGCCATGATCCGTTTCAAAGGGGGCTTGAACCGAGACATAGCTTCACAATTGAAGTTCCACAAATATGATGATCATTACAAGCTATGTGAAGATGCGGTTGAGGCCGAGAAATGGCTCAAGGAGGAGAAATCCCTTCGCTACAAGAGTAGCACTACTACTCCAACAAGCAAACCAAAGGATTGGAAGCCTCATACTACAAATGCAAGGTTCCCAAGTGCAAGTGGAACAAGTGGTGCAAATGCTACCAAGGATGTGAAAAAGCCGTATGAGAAGAACACATCTAATGTGGGAGGTAACTCTAAAACTCAATTACATGCTCCTACTTCTTCTTCAATACAATGCCACAAGTGCAAGGGCTATGGTCACTTTGCTAGGGAATGTCCTACAAAGAGGACCATGATTGTTGTTGGTAATGATGCATATGAGAAAGAGAGTGAGTCGGAAGATGAAGGAGTAGAGGGAGTAGAGGGAGATGAGGGAGTAGAGGAGGATGATTTGCTTGATGACACGGTGGAGGAGGAGGATCCTCATACTTTCTTGGTTGTGAGAAGGAGCCTAGGGGCTATGATTGTGGAAGATAGTGAAACCTTGCAAAGGGAAAATCTATTCCATGCTAGGTGCCGGGTCAAAGATGTTGTTTGCTCTATGATAATTGATTCCGGGAGTTCTGCAAATGTAGTGAGTCAATCACTTGTGTCTCAATTGAAGTTGACTACCATGAAGCATCCTAAACCTTACCGGCTACAATGGCTTAGTGAATGTGGAGAGCTTAAGGTAATGAAACAAGCCATGATCAAGTTTAGAATGGGTAGTTATGTTGATGAGCATTTGTTTGACGTTGTGCCTATGCAAGCATGCCACCTACTCTTAGGGAGGCCATGGCAATTCGATAGGCAAGTGGTGCATGATGGTCGTGTCAACACTTACACGGTCAAACATGAAGGGAAGAGATTTGTGCTTAAACCTCTCACTCCTAAGCAAGTAAGTGATGACTACAAGAAAATGAAGGAGTTGAGGGAGGTGGCAAAGGCTAAGTCAATCATTGAGACTAGCCCTTTGTCCAAAAACATGGTGGCAATCCCACCTACTTCATCTACCGGTGGCATATGTGCCATGATGCAACCGGGCGAGCTTTTGAAAGGCAATGATGGCACCAAGTTTCTTCTATGCCTAGTGCATAAAGGTATGATCCTTAACTCTAATTGTGATTTTTCTTCTAACATTGTGCCTAGTGTGTTTGAAAATGTCTTGAAAGACTTTGGGGACATGTTCCCGGATGAGATGCCCGATGGCTTACCTCCCTTGAGAGGTATTGAACATCAAATTGACTTTATTCCGGGCTCTCAAATCCCAAATAAGCCGGCCTATAGAAGCAATCCCGAGGATACAAGGGAGTTGCAAAAACAAGTTGATGACTTGCTTTCCAAAGGCTTGGTAAGGGAGAGTTTGAGTCCTTGTGCCGTTCCGGTCATTCTTGTTCCAAAGAAGGACGGCACTTGGAGAATGTGCGTAGATTGCCGAGCCGTGAATAAGATAACGGTCAAGTACCGTCACCCTATTCCACGGCTTGATGACATGTTGGATGAATTGAGTGGGTCGTGTGTCTTTTTCAAAATCGACCTTAGGTCCGGTTACCATCAAATCCGGATGAAATCCGGGGATGAATGGAAAACCGCATTTAAGACCAAATTCGGTCTCTATGAATGGTTGGTAATGCCCTTCGGGCTTTCCAACGCACCTAGCACTTTCATGCGACTCATGAATCATGTTTTGAAGTCTTTTATCAACAAGTTTGTCGTTGTATATTTTGATGATATCTTGATCTATAGTAAGACAATTGATGAACATGTTGACCACCTTAGGCAAGTGCTTGAAGCCTTGAGAGCCGAAAAGCTCTATGCTAATTTCAAAAAGTGTGCCTTTGGTGTGGAGAAGGTTGTCTTCCTTGGGTTTGTTGTGAGTGCCCAAGGAGTGGAGGTGGATGAGTCTAAGGTAGAGGCTATACGTGATTGGCCTACTCCTACTACCGTGACTCAAGTGAGGAGCTTTCATGGTCTTGCTAGTTTCTATAGACGCTTTGTGAAAGATTTTAGCTCCATCGCCGCTCCACTCACCGAATTGGTGAAGAAAGACCAACCCTTTGTGTGGGAAGAGCCTCAACAGAAGGCCTTCCAAGAATTGAAAAGTAGGTTAAGTACCGCCCCTCTATTGCAATTGCCCGACTTTGGAAAGGCATTTGAGGTTGAATGTGATGCCTCGGGGGTGGGAATTGGTGGTGTTTTAATGCAAGATAGCAAACCCATCGCCTACTTTAGTGAAAAGTTGAAAGGGGCCTCATTGAACTATTCTACATATGACAAGGAGTTGTATGCCCTTGTGAGAGCCCTTGCCCATTGGCAACACTATCTTTGGCCTCGTGAGTTTGTAATCAAGAGTGACCATGAGTCACTCAAGCATTTGAGAGGCCAAGAGAAGCTCAATAAGCGACATGCCAAGTGGGTTGAATTCATTGAGTCTTTTCCCTATGTTATCCAATACAAGAAAGGGAAAGACAATGTTGTGGCGGACGCGCTTTCTAGAAAGTTCGCTCTAGCCACCACTCTCACCTCTAAGCTTATGGGCTTTGAAAGCATTAAACTGATGTATGCTCATGACCCAAAGCTCAAGAGCATCCATGAAGCTCTAGAAAAAGGGGAGAGAGTTGAGAAATACCAATGGGTTAATGGATATATCTTTAAGAATGGTAAAGTGTGCATACCCGAGTCCTCATGGAGGGAATTGCTTGTGCAAGAGGCACATTGTGGAGGACTCATGGGTCACTTTGGTAGGGACAAGACCTTGGCCATCCTTCGGGAACAATTCCATTGGCCAAAAATGGGGACCCATGTTGAGAGACTTTGCAACTCTTGTCTTGAATGCAAGGTTGCTAAGTCCAAGTCGAACCCCCATGGTATGTATACCCCACTCCCCGTACCTACTAGTCCATGGTTGGATATCTCGATGGATTTTGTGATGGGATTACCAAGGACTAGGGGGGCCATGATAGCATTTATGTTGTTGTGGATAGGTTCTCCAAAATGGCTCATTTCATTCCATGTCGTAAATGTGATGATGCACAACATGTTGCTACCTTGTTTATTGATAATGTCTTGAAATTGCATGGTGTGCCTCGAACCATAGTGAGTGATAGGGACACTAAGTTCCTAAGTCATTTTTGGAGGAGTTTATGGGTTGCCCTTGGCACCAAACTCTTGTTTTCTACGTCCCACCACCCCCAAACCGATGGGCAAACCGAAGTGGTGAACCGAACCTTGGGTGCTCTTCTTAGAGCCATGACCCGAGGTAAGGGTGGGACTTTGATAGATAAACTACCTCTTATGGAGTTTGCCTACAAACGAACCGTGCATCGGATGATTGGTATGACTCCATTCGAGTGTGTGTATGGTTTTAACCCCTTGATTCCCCTTGATCTAACCCCTTTGCGAAGGGAAATGGTTGTTAATTTTGAAGGTAAAGCTAGAGCCAAGGCTTTGATGGAAATACATGCTAAGGCGAAGAAGAACTTGGAGGAAGCCTATGCAAAGGTAGCCTCTAAGAAGAACAAGGGACGCAAGAAGGTGGATTTCAAGAAGGGTGACTATGTGTGGGTGCACTTCCGGAAAGAAAGGTTTCCAAATCTTAGGAAAGGGAAGTTGGCACCCCGTGGAGATGGCCCATTCCAAGTGCTCTCAAAGATAAACAACAACGCCTATGTGGTCGACTTGCCAAGTGAGTATCAAGTTTCTAATACTTTCAATGTTTGTGACTTGGTTCCTTTGGATGTAGGTAATGAAGGGGTCGTGGATGATGATGCTTCGATTTCGAGGACGAAATCCTCTCAAGAAGGGGAGGATGATGCCGGGCAATCCACCACAAGGAGACCATTCACTCGGAGCCAAGCCAAGGATGTCTAAGATGCGCATTTATACTTGGAGAGGAGAGGACTTGAGGAAGGAAGCGAGTGGAAGCCATTCCGGGGGCTCAAACTAGGCCTCACGCCTAAGGAAGAAGAGAGCCCAGCAGAGCCAGGCGCCCCGCCTGAGCCAGGCGCCCCGCCTGGCAAGCTCACTGCCTAAGGAGCTGAAAATGCACAGGCGGACCGCCTAGCCAGGTGCCCCACCCAGGCACCCCGCCTAGCCAGGCGCCCCGCCTAGCTGACAGCAATCCCAGGCGCCCCTCCCAGATTCCAGGCGCCCCTCCCAGCTGTGAAGGCCTATGTTTATTTTACCGTTTTGCCCTACGAGGCCTATTTTGTAAACTTTATTAGTAAGGGTATTTTAGTCATTGTGCAAGCTTGGCAAATACTATAAATAGCCATGCTAAGCCTATTTTGAACTTAGTCTATTATTGATGATTGATGAATATTGAACATGAGCAAGGCTCTTGGTTATTGAATGAAACCCTTTGTTTTGGGACTTGTAGTTCTTCTAGCGTATCTAGATGAATACTTTTCCTCTCCGACCATTCTACTTGCGTGCTTCTTGTCCTTCTCCCAGGGTGTAGCGGAACAAGTTCTCCGTTGCTACTTGGGATTAGAGATCGAGTTACGTCTCGTTCTTTGTCCTTTTTACTTTCCGCGTTTGATTTCCTACATCATTAGGCCCATCCTTGAATCGATGTAACAAAGGAAATATATTCGGGCTTCAACCCACGAATGATAGTTCTTCTCATTCGTGCCTCAGAGATAGCCTTGTCCGGATTTAATAGAGAAATTTCTGAACATAAATTTTTAATCTTCAAAAAATACTCGGCGATGGAGAGGTTACCTTGAGTGGTGTTAGCCTATTCATTCTCCAATATTTTTAGCCGAGCTTCATCCTTCTTATTAAACAACCGGTCGAGGGTACTCCATATTTCATGAGCCGACTTGCACCTTATAATATGGTCAAATAAATTGTGAGATATCGACCTCTTTAGGATAAACTCCGCCTTAGTGTTCGTTTGGCTCCACTTCTTGAGTGGGTTGCTATTCTCCGGCTTGTCGGCAGGAGGATTTGTGTTAACACCGTTGACAACTTCCCACAAGTCCTCCCCAACAAGGTAAGACTCCATACAAGTCTTCCAAACCTTGTAGTTGGATTGGTTCAATAATTCCATCCCTAATCCACTAACATGACCACTCAAATCCATTAAAATAAACCAGTTGAATCTACCACCAAAATCCGATCTTGAAAAAAACTCTAGATGCCAACCTATGGCTCTGATACCATATAGAGAATAGCAGAAGAAAAGGTTAGTGTTGGAAACCTTCTGCTAGCCCAAGATCGTTAGCAAGAATAGGAAGATTCAACTAAAGAAGAGGAAGCTTTGGAAAGAAGAAGGAAAGTTGAAAGGAGTGCTTTGTTATGCTAGAAAGGATTTTCTTGATTTGGCTTGGCTTACAAATGAGTAAGACCACCCCTATTTATACTTGTCAAGGGATGGTTCTAGATACCATTCTAGATACATCTACAAGAAAGATCTAGTCATGCTTATCTCTTACAAAAGACTAGAACATCTAGACATTTCTTCAAGACAACTATCCAAGATCCTACACTAGACTAATCTAGAATATCTTGATATTTCTTCAAATTGCTACACTAACCTTTTCTAGAACTTTTCCAAAAAAATCTATTTTATATTTTTGCACAACTCCTTCCTAATGGATGAAGGGACGGGACGGGGAATGAATTCATGATATATAATACACTTGAATAAATAATGAAAAACGATAGGCGGTATTAAAACTAAGATAAATAAAGTCAACTAGACCATTATTGAAAATTTGGTGTCCGTGTCAATCTCCAATTGCGTTGAGAGAGGTGATTCGTAATTTTCATATAAAAGAATACTATGATGATTTGACTGTTTTTTCTTTTTCTAAGAGTTTCTATGTATGGCTTCAAATATAAATTATCTAAGAATAGATATAGGATTCTTACATTTTACAAATTATGTTTCGCAGCTAAAGATAATTTAAAGTCACATAGGATGGTCAACCCTTTATAAGAAAGTGCTCGAACAAGCATCTACACAAAGTCAACAAATGCATTTCTGCTGAAAAATGTTCTTGATCAAGCATTATTTTTCCTATCCAGGACTTTGAATTATCTAAATGGCGAGAGACATAATTGTGTAATCATTTAGGGTCAATGATTTCAGTAGTAAAGTAAGAAAAAAGTGTGTTCGCGTAGATCTGATTAGAACAACAAATTGAATTTATAATGGGTTAACAAGCAATTATTTGTACCAAAGTCACGAAAAGTTAGGAAATTGAACAAGGAAAACGAGACAAGAGATTGAAAACAAAGTATAAGTGTATTTTGTATATTTCTGGATGCATTACATAATCTTTATGAGGCTATTTATAGCTTTCAAGGGGGAGGACAACATTCACTGCACTTAATGGCCATTACTCCACGTTTAATCGTGGTCTACCCATGATCTCCCAATTTAAGTCGTGGGCAATGGTCGGCAGTTACAGAAGTGAGAGCTCGTTTGTCGTAGAGAAAAATCTTCTACGAGGGGTGAATCTCTCACCTCGTGATGGTTATCTTCCAATCGCCTCGTGGGCCAGCTCGTGGCCATCATTCATTTCGTGCTCGAAGCAACTAGCCTCGGGAGCTGAGCGAGCCTTGGAGAGCTCGTGAATAGAAGATATCTACCTCACCCAGCTCCGAGCCTTGCTTCTTAAACCTCATTGATTTTTCACCCAATACAGATAGTCCCCCCACCCCTCGGATAATAGTCACAATTTTTCGAGGGGTGGATTTAATTCGGCGGGAATCAACGTGGCCAATTCTCCACCATGAATTTTGAAAAGTTAACCATCCTTTTGACGTCTAATCTACACGCGGCATTTTCTGAGCGGTTGTAACCTTTCGTTTTACCTTCCCAATGTAAAGTAATAACGACGACCCTTCAAAGCACTTGAGTACCATCATTCCTATAAATCTTTCAACTTGTTCATCACTTGCACTGTTTCCCAAATCTTCTGATCAACTATAACCAAATTTTCTGCAAATCTCCATCCTGTTAAAATCTTGGTGTCATGTCCTCTACCAAGAATTCCTCAGAAACCTCAAAGGCAAGAACAATGGATGACACCCACCCATGTGACAACGAGAGAGGTTTTAGCTGGTATGCATGTACCGTTGAGGGTAACCTCACCAGAAGAAACTAACCAAGAAACTGTCTCCGACCACCGCAACGCTGCCGCTCAGGAAGAAGTATCGACTGGCGGCGATGGAGCTGTGCTTGAAGAAGCCACCAATACTGATAATAATATTGAAGCCGCTGAAGCTTCACAACCCACAAAGAAATTCTTCGTCGGGGAGCTAAAACCCCATCATGTGATTCCCTCGAAGTTTGATCACACTAAAGACTTCAAGATGCAGAAGCAATCGACTTCTGATCTTGAGAAAAATAGAAAAGTTCCAGTCCAACAGTCCCCGAGCATGATCACACAAGACCTCGTACATCAGGTTTGTGAGGATTGCAGTTGGGTTCCCAAGGTCGAAATTGTGGTCCCACCCCAGAGCATCGTACTTGCGACAGAGTCTCCGGTTTTTCGTTTGTCTACACCTATCCATTTACGATAGGTTTCTCACTCCCCATCCACCATATAGCCGATAGCTTTTGCCAAACATACAACCTATTCTTGCCTTAGCTTGGCCCCGACGTTTGGAGGATCATTCAGTGCCTCGGCTTTGAGCTAACGAGCCAAAGTCGATTTTACTTTTGATCCCCTCATTTCTCATTTTTGCCCCACCATGCACAAAGATAGGGTTATCCAGCTAAGCAAACAGGGGAAATTTTCCATTATAACGAAGGGTGACGACACCGAGGACCATGGTTGGTGCAATCGGTTTGTTCTTATTGTTGAACCCAAAAAATATAATTATAGTTCAACAAAAGGGAGACTCCATAGGGCTTTCTTTGGAGTCGCCATCTAATTTAGAAAAATTAGGAACCAATGTTAATTAATGAGTACATTTCTTCCTTATTAAAAAAAAATGTTTCAGATATTTTGAGTAAGTGGTTCAGTTATTTTCGAAAGAAAGACTTTATTAAAAGAGCACTTTCGAAAATCTACCAAAAGGATGGTTATTCCGGCGATTTTCACGAATAAGGATAAAATAAGTAATTTGAAAATTTTAGGAAAAATAAAATAAGTAAATAATTAGTAAATATAAATAAGTAAATAAATAAATAAATAAATAAGTAAATATTTAAATAAATTTTAAAATAATTAATGATTTAAGGAAGGTAAAATTTAATTGTGTTTTCTTTGCACTCGTTATTTAACAACGGTTCCCAAAGTTCGCAAATTAACTATCAAATCTAAAGAAAAAGAATAAGGCATCCAAAGAAGTATTACTCATAATTCTATCCTACAGGGGTTCTAGTCTGGTCTATAGGAAAGTCCTATAACATGTATTTTCTAGAGGAGTGGGGAAAGAGAGAGTAAGAAAGTAGAATCCAGAAATGCAAACTCGCAAAAAACGAGCCTTGACACCAATCTTTAAACTTGATACCCGAACTTGACCCCAAAATGACCCCAATGCTAATTATCCGGTCCCGATGTCGATTTTTAACCAACCTCGTCCCAAGAGTGCATGCCAATGAAAATAAAGGATGAAAAGGAATTAGGATCTAATAAACAAAAGCTCAAACATAGAAACTTAACTATAATCACATTATCAAACAAGTTAAAGCAATTTCAAACAAACACGGATTTCATTATGACTCAAAACTCATTGACAGTAATTGCAAGCTCAAATAGAAGGTAAGACATCAGTGGCAAAGGTACAACCTTCTACATGTTCAAGTGAAGCCTGAGGACATAAACTTATGAATTCTTATAAAAGGTACATACAATAAAGGATTCCAATAACCAACATGCAAAGTGCAGAATTATTTGTCATTGAAGAAAGGTTGAAGTTCAGGGATTTGAGACACAATAGTCAGAGATTGAAGTCAACTTGTCACCTTGTTAACAAAAAAAAAAAAACACAACTTAAGATTTTCATTTTTTGACATGATTAAGGATTTAACTTTGAGCCAAAATCATTATTACAACCTTAATCCTAACACAAATATCAAGATTAGAACGTCAAGATGAACAAATTTATTTTTGCCTCAACTGAATACTTGCACCAGATGCAAACCAACATTACAGCCAACTAGGCCATTCCAAATTTATCAAACTACCTTTCTAAGTTACCAGAATCAGTGACAGGTTAATACTACTCATGAGAGAATACTAGACAATTGGAGATAAGAATAAGAAAACATGAAACAAGAGAGATAAACACACATTAGCTAGATTACTACACATAAGCTGCTGCTGCCTACATGAACCAGAGAACAACCAAGAAATGGCAGACCTTCCCCATGCTCAAATTCTCACTAGAACTACTTTGCAACCTAGCCAAACTCTTATCAACCAGCTCCAACCAACTAGACTTCTAACACCCTCTCCAAATGCTACCATAAGCAGACTCTGAACCTCCAAAAGAACTCCTTCACTGACCCCTGCAAACTGAGGCAACAAGCAAGCAACACTATCTTTTAACTCCCTTCATTTCACCACATAAAACACTGCCTGCACCACCTCTACTTTCAACACAAAAAGGCAGGCAACATCCTCTTATCCGCTTCACTTTATCAGACCAAACCTAAACTCCTTTACTCTCTCACAAGATTTGAGCTCTCCTACATTGAAACAAACACCTGCAAACTCTTGAATAACCACCTCACCAACCTACCAACCAACCTATATCTCATCTAATTAACAAGCAAACTCCAGAACCCAGTCCTATCACCTGCAGCAAAACAGAATCCAACCTGCATACCTGCAATCCCACAAAACTAACTCCTATCATCTGCTAACACCAGCAAACCAAACCAGACCTCCTATACTACTTACAAATAGCTACAAGCATCAGGGAATAACCTCATATCACCTGCAGACCAAGGAAAAACCAAGCAACAAAGAACATGCACATTTCTATTTCACTCTTCATTTCTCTTAAAATTCAAGAAAGCTACACTCAAAACTGCTACTGCATTTGGACCAGAACTGAGATGGCTAAGTTCACAAAGATTCCAACTTTAACAGTCACAAATGCATTACAAGAAACTAGGATTGAACTAAAGATTTAAATTTTAACTAGATTAATCAACCTCAATCATTTATCTACTCTAATAATCAACTTCAAACTAATCTATCATAAAAAACAATTTACAATTTATGAATAACATAAAAAGCAAAGATGAAATGTAAAGAGAATAGGTTTATTACTTTTTGTGACGCAGCGAGCTAGGGCGTTGAATCTGAAGAAAGCAACTCGAACTAAAATGACTCGAGCGAAGTTGACGACTTGAAAGGCGAAGTGACGATACAAAAATTTTACAAGAATCAATTAAAAAAACCTTAATATTAAAAAAAAAATATTCTAGAAATTCCATAAATGTGCTAGGTTTTTTCTTTTCTTTTTACTAGCTGCTGCTGCTACTATGAACTTCTAGAACTTCCCCAAACTAAAAATAAAATAAGGAGATAGGAATATATATACCTGGAAACCTAGGGTTTTGGATCCCTTCCTCAAATTCCCAAATGATCCCCAATCCTTGTCACTTTTGCTGTGGGATAAGGGTGAGAATGGTCAATTCCTTCGAATCGTACCATTCTCGCCTTTATCTTCAAGGAAGAATGATGTTGGAACGGATTAATGGTTCGGATCGAAATAAATTAAACATGAACGACTAAGATATGCACAACATGGCTTTGGTAGAGTAGGAGTGAGATGGAGATGCTAGGGACCACAGGAGGTACGAGAATTTAGACTGATTCGATCGAGTTTTGGGGGAAAAAAAAAGGAATCGACTGATTTGCATTTAGAAATTAGGGTTCAAATTGGGGGAAAGGAAAATGGGTGGATCGCGCATAAACTGAAAATGGCTATGTGTTGTATATATGTATATGTTGCATAGATAGGCTGAAATTTTAGGCTAGGAACGAATTTAGACCTTTTAGGATGAGTGAATAAGTGGATGGGTTGCACGGGTAGGACAAAATAGATGTTGTATAATTCAATTATAGCCCTTTTCTTTCGAAATTCATAAAATTTAAAATTGACCTTAATTTTTAAATGATTATAATTTTTGGAATAAAATTGGGTGTCAACAGCTGTCCCTCTTTACCCGAAAAGGGTGAAAGAGTTTTCAGGGTAAAGAAGTTGACGTGAAAACTAATTCTGTCACGGTAAAGCCAAGATTGTGATTCCAAGGACCAAAATGCGAGGCTTATGACATGGCCAAACTCCAGTTTCTGAGTTGCCTACATATCTCGGGCTGAAAGAGAATCAGGCCATATGTAGTTCGACGCGATTCGGGAAATAAAAACGAGATAACAATGACTATTTTATCTTCAATCTCGAATCTCGGACTGAGTTATGACCTAAGTTGGAGATACAAGATAGGTAGACACAAAAGCTGACACAAGAAGGGTTTGACACAAGACAGACCTCTAGGGTTGACAACTTGTTCGATTCCTATTCTTCAGATCCTTGTTGACGAGTCTAGCTCATATCAACGATTTTCCCAGTTTACTGCTAAGAAAGAGTTCCACGTTATGCTCTAAATGGTGTTGCGGCACTGCTAAAATTCTGTAATAACCTCAACAAAGGGTAAGCGAGCAACTGCTAATAAAACTTTGATAATCAGAATAAGGAATAAAAAAAGTATTGATGACATAAGTTTGTAAATGCGGGTTGCAATATCATTGATAAGTTCTTCCTTCAATCAACTGACGAGGAGCTCCAATCGGGGAATGTTGAAGTTTGAGTTTTGATGATTGACAAATGGGAAGAACCTGGAACCTGGTGAAGAACCTTGTTCTCTGACATATTCTACTGACAATGAAAAGATGCACAGATACATTCCCAGTCCGAGATGGAATTGGAAAGAACCTGGACGCATCAGTGTTACAATCCAAATTGGATTAGGAGTCGTGTAGGAGGTTCTACGAAGCAGTATAGGGAAGGAAGCAGAATTCTAGTAGGACTAGGAGAACCTCGTGCAGGAAGGTTCTTCGAAGCAGTGCAGAGTTCAATCCTAATGGGATTAGGAGTCTCTTGTACGTGAATATAAAAGCTTAAAAGGTGGCTAATAAACCCTAATTGCCTTAGGTGCCAGCTGGAAGTATCTTGGAAGATCTACATAATAATGGAGAATATTTTCAAAGAGTCCAAGAATGGAAAAAGTATGTTGGAGGCAAAAATGTATAAGGAAAGTATTTATTGAGTCCTAATTAGAGAATAATTCTTTTCCTTGTCCATCAAGAAGTCTTATGAACACTATATAAACATCATTATGAAGACTTCAAGATGCATACACGAAATACTATCTCTTCAGCCATATAGAGAGAGATTGAGAGCTCAAAAGGTTGATAATTCTGAAGAGAACGCGCAGAAGGAATTGACTGGACGAGAGGTTCTTCATCAGGTACAATAATACCAGTCCAGCAAGAACGTGCAGAAGGAACTGACTGACAAGTGGTTCTTCATCAAGCTGTATTGAGTTTCTGTCTTGGTCTAGTTTATATGTATTAGGGCTTTGAATTGTAACCTATTGCGCTTATTTGAGAAGCATTTGTTTGGTATTTTTTTTGGAGAAATCCTTGTGCTTCTAGGCTAGAGTTAGCTTAAAGGTGTTGCTACAGACATGGATCGTAGGCAGTCTTGTACTTAGGAGTTTCCTAGGTGTGTTTGCTACAATTGAGTTGATTGTAGGCAGTCTTAGGTACTAGAGTTTAGTCCCTTGGTTATAGAGTTTGTAACCTATAACTTGCTCGTTGTGTTAGTGAAAGAGTTTTCAAAATCCTAGAGTGTGGGTCGTGGTTTTTCTCCCTTGAGCAAGAAGTTTTCCAAGTAAAAATCACTGTGCAAGTTTATTTCCGCATTATTGTTGTTAGCACAGTGATTTGGAGAAACTCTTCAAGAACTAGGTTCTTGCGGGCACGAGCAAGGTTCTTCGGAAGGCAAAAATCAGAAGACACTATTCACCCCCCTCTAGTGTCTGTTAAAGGTGCACCAAGTGCAACAAGTGGTATCAGAACAGGTCTTCTCGTTACTAGGCTAACACCTTGAGAAGGATCTAAAAATGAGTGCACCACCCGATATCATGGAGGGTCAATGCATTACTCGTCCACCACTATTTAATGGTGAATACTATGATTGGTGGAAAATTTGGATGAAGGTCTTCCTACAAGCAAGAAACTATCATTTGTGGCAAATCACTATAAGTGGTCTTTTGATTCCTACAAAAATTGATAGTTCTGGAATAAGGTACAAAAATCTGAAGAAGAACTAAATGAAGATGATCTCAAAATACTTCAGATGAATGCTGAGGCGATAAAAATACTTCATTGTGGGCTTGGATATGACGTGTACTTACAAATCTCAAGATGCTCTACCACCAAGGAAATTTGGGATTCATTAGGGGCTGCCTACGGTGATGAACCAGAGAAGAAACAGGAAGTTGTTAGGCACATGGCACCTTTGGAGAATATGAATAAGAAAGGTTCTGAAAAAATTAAGGAACTGGTTCTTCAGAAGAAGGAACGACCGAGGAACTGTTCGAAGAGGAGGCAGAAGATATCTTCTAAAGCCTTCAAAAAGGCCATGACGGTTGCACCTCCAGGAGACCTTTCTATTGGTGATTCGAAAAGTAAAAGCAAGAGTGACAAACTTACTTTGATGACCGAAAGGAATTCCGAATCAGAAGGACAAAGTGAGCAAGCAACCTTTGCTCTCATGGGAATGAGTGATGAAAAGATCGAAGGGGACATCCCTGAGGTAAGTTTCTCTGCCCTAAAAAGAAATATCTCATCTTTTTCTAAAAAGAAACTTGCTAGTCTCTTGCTTCTCTTAATAGATAAATTTGAATGTTTAAGTGCTGACACAGAACAAATATTGTCTGGTTTTAAAAGCTTGAAATTTGAAAATTTAAGTCTGAAAGAAAGAAATTCTGAACTTCAAGCTGATTTTGAAAAATTCAAGAACCAGGTTCTTGAGAATGAAACCAACAGTACAACACAAGTGCTTGAAGTTTGAAAATTTAAGTCTGAAAGAAAGAAATTCTGAACTTGAAGCTGATTTTGAAAAACTCAAGAACCAGGTTCTTAAGAATGAAACCAACATTACAACACTTAAACAGGAAAACACTCAGTTAAATGAAACTCATGGTAAGCAGGTTCCTAGTGAGGGTCAAGTGTCCCTTGAAGCAGATATGAAAATCACTAAAGAAAGTTTGTATTGTGAAATTGAAAAGAACAAACTGCTTCAAGAGAATCTGGACAAGATCAAGTTTGAGCTCACTAGAACCACTCAGAGGAACAGCTCCTTTGATGCTCTTAATAGGCTTCATGAGAATCACAAGAGAAACAAAAGTGGTTCTAAATATAAGAAACCATTATCACAATTAGAGCCAAAGAGCATGTATATTGGAGTGGTCAAGAATAAACAGTGCACTCGTTGTGGTAAAATAGGCCATTATAGAGATAGCTGCACAGCTCTATTCAAAGCAATTGAAAAGAACAAAAAATTTATTTTACCTAGTTGGGCTAAAAGAGATTTGATTCATCCATTCCATCATAAGAAGGGACCCAAGCTTGTCTGGGTTCCTAAAACTAACCCTTGATTGAGTTTTGCAGGCTAAGGTGAGAGGAAGCAACCAAAATGAGTATTTAGACTGTGGTTGCTGGAGGTACATGATTAGAGACAAATCAAATTCTCTCACTTGTAGCCTTCATTGGAAGGAGTGTGATGTTGGTAAGAAAATCACTTCTATTGTAAGGAATGCAAGTCACTCTCCCACTCCATAGACTATTGGTATTTGGTTAGTTTAAAATATAACTGGTTGAGTATTTCACAACTTGTGATTCTTGAGCATTAAAATTTGAACTTTGGTCTATTGTTTGCAAATTGTGAATTACAAATTTCATATGATTTTGCATGTGCATGGGAGGTCCCTTGTTGGGAAGTTTCCCTATGACTCACTTCGGGGTAGGAAGCCAAGTATAACTTACCTAAGAGCCTTCTGGTGGTAAATGTATCATATGAAGATAAAAAGGCTCTAGGCAGGTTTGATGCACGAACTGATGAGGGAACTCTTCCTAAGAAATTCACCACATAGAAAACCGTACAAAGTGTAAATAAAATGAACTCTATGTGTTGAAAGCATGCTTGATATTCCTTTATGAAACTAACAATGTGGCTGAGAAAGGCATGCAGGAATACGGACATGAGACAAAGTTGTCCAAGAACCAGGTTCTTCAGGGTGGAGACAAACCTGAAGCTGATGGAGGATCAATCAAATAACTGAAAAATCGCTTCACCCGTCATGACTTCAGTAATTCATGAGGAACTGGTTCACAGGCTGATCTGGTTAGCATTGAAGAACTAAAACATAAATTTGGCGTAGCAAGGAGAAATTGGACCTGATGCGGATAGCTGGAAATAGCAAGTGGCTGAAACACATGCTCGCCTCAAGGAATGAATTTAGCAAACTTAGGGGGAACTGGTTCTTAGAATGATGGACTTGATCATGAAGAACCTCTGAGGAAATCTGATGCACGCAGTGATGAGACCATCTTCCTAGGATGTTCTTCAGAAAATAAAAGAAGAACCTGCTGGAGATTTAGAGAACCTGGTTGAATAAGAAGGAGATCAAACTAAAGACACAAGTCATATTTAAGGGAACAATGAGTAAATCAGATAGGGGGAACAACATGTCAAGAAAATGAGAACTTAGAAGAACCTGGTCCTTCGCGAGATTTTTATGGAGAAACCTCTCAGAAGATCAAGTCTCAATCAAAGGTCACATCTACTGGAGAACATTTATCTGATCTAAACACTAGAACTGTTGCTAAAGAAGCTTTGAAGAACTTCCGTGCATTCTTTATGTTTCTCTCATCTATGGAACCAAAGAATGTATGAAAAACACTTGAGAAAGCAGATTGGATGATTGCTATGTAGGAGGGACTGTATCATTTTGAAAAGAACAAAGTCTGGCACTAGGTCCTTTGACGTAAGGACAGGTCCCTTATTAGTACCAAGTGGGTATTTAGAAACAAGCTGGATGAGTTGTGCATTGTCACAAGGGACAAGGTAAAATTGGTGGTTCAAGGCTCAAGAAGAGAGATTCGTCTACAACGAAACCTTTGCACATATTGTAAGAATGGAAGCCATTAGGATGCTGATTACTTTTGCTATTTATATGGAATTCACTTTGTATGAGATGAATATGAATAGTGCATTCCTTAATGGTTATCTAAATGAAGAGGTGTATGTAGTTCAACCACCAGAACTTGATAGCACTGAGTTTTATGATTATGTCTACAAACTTGACAAGGCAATGTATGGGTTGAAACAGGCTCCTAGGATCTGGTATGAATGGTTGTATGAGTTCTTACTAAAGGATGTTTTCATTGGAGGATAAATGGACAACATATTATTTCTAAAGAAGAAAGCCAAGGACCTGCTCATTCTTCAAGCCTATGTAGATGACACTAATGTTGTGCTACTAATGAATTCTTGTGTAAGGACTTTGTAAGTTTGAGATAAAGAGTGCTAAAGACTTGGACACACCAGTAACATGAGGAATAAAGCTGAATCTGGAAGAAACTGGTTCTCGTATTGATGACACAAAAATTGGAGGAATTATTGGTTTTCTTCAATACCTTACAGCTAGTAGGCTAGTCATTGTGTTGATATGTGCAAGATTCCAGTCAAAATCAAGGGAGTCGCTTATGTCAACAGTGGAAAAAATCTTGAGATAGTTGAAAGATTCTTATGATTTATGTGGTTGTGGTATCCTTGAGGAGGAACTTTTGATGCCACTGGTTGTGCTAATAAAGATTATTCTGGTCATCTTGTGGATAGGAAGAGTACATCTAGAATGGCACACCTTCTAGGTTTTTACTTAGTTTCATGAGCTACAATAATATAATATTATGTGTTCCTCTCCACATCTGAAGCTGAGCATGTAGCAGCTGCTTCTTGATTGTTCATATCTCTTGTAGAAAACGAAGCAACTGAAGAACCTTACCAAGAACCTAGTCCATCCCAGAAGGACTCCGCTCTTTAAAATTCGGTATCACTTCTTGAGAGATAATGTTAAAAAGGCCTAATTACAATGAATTCTCTACAGGATTGATGACCATATAGCAGATTTCTTCACCAAGGCATGGAATAGGGTACAAGCTGAAAGGAACAGGTTGGAACTGGGGATGACCAAAATACGCTGAACGATCCAGAACCTGGTTCCCTCGATGATTGGCTAGTGAAGTATCCTTTATGTTACTTGTTGAGGAATACATCAGAATATCGTTTCTAGTTCTATACAGTAACAAGTATGCATTTCATCTATGTCAGAAACTTCTTACTGATTTCTAATGATGCTATTTCTTGTTCAGATATGAAAAAAAGAGAGAAACATGAGGTGATGAATCAGTTGCATATGTGTTTAGTTACGCATCTAAACTGTTCAGATTGATTCCATAAACTTTGTCTTAACTGGTTCATCTATTTCTTTTGTAACTACCTTGAATTGGCGCCACTTTCTAAGCCATATTTGAAATTCAAAACCTATCTGATGACTTGGCGTTAGTTCCCAAGCACCTTTAATGATGAATCACTTCAATTACTTTATCTTTTTCATCTCCCAAAAGAATCACATCAAACACTCAAAACCCTTCCAAAGCCCATGTTTCACCCGAACCCTAAATTGTTATACCTAAAGGAAACAAAGGAGCAAAGCAAGATGCAATGAACTCTTCTATGAGTTTGGCTTGAAGTTTGTTAGAGTGGGTTAAATAGAAAGAACCTGCTGAAGAAGTCGAAGAAACTGTTCAAGAACCTGGTTCTACCTCACTTACTTTGACTACTGATGATGCAGAAATTGAAAGTTGTTTGGTCCGACAATGTTCCTTCAGAGTTAAGACATGAATCTACCAGAACAAATTCCATTATGCATGAGTCAATTTTGAGCCGTGAGAAATTTGCTACTAAGGTATAACTAACAGGGTTAAATGAACTTGTAAAGTATGTAGATTGTGATAGTTCTCGCGGTATAGAAGAAAGAGGAATGTTGTTGATATATAAGCTGGTGTTGCTAGTGTAGGGCCTGTTTAAGTTGCTAAAGTATCTATTAAATTTGTTGAGTCTGTGAGTTCTTAAATAGGCTTAGTTGACAGACCTAGTTCAGAGGCTATTCCTTCATAAATTGTGAAGGAAAGTGTAGGTACTGATGGTCCAATCAAGACAGGACAAAGACCTGCTAAAGTTGTCAAAGAATTTGAGAAAGGACATGGTCCTTCCTCAGTTCCTGAAACAAGTGATGATGCACGACTTGACTAAACTGAGTCTGATAAGGAGAACTAGGAGGAAGAAATGGAGGAAAGAGTGGAGAAATAAAATGTAGAAGTGTTTGAAAAAAAGAGAAAGTAAAAGGAAGTTTGGTGGTGAAGGTGAGAAATAGGAAGATGACGATGAGGTGATGTCTGTTAGTGAGACAAAACCAGTAGAGAAAGAACCACCGAAATGGTAGATGATGAAACTCAGGGGGAACTTTCTCAAGAACAGGGTTTTTAGAGTAAGGGAATGACAGAACCGGTCCAAGAAAATTCAACAGTCACTTTCATTAAAATCGAGGTAAATTACTGTTTTGTGCGAGAAATCTGATTTCATGACTAGTACGGTAGTACCTGATTGTGTTTCTGAATTGGTTCGAGAATGTGGGGTTGAGTTTGAGTATCAACCATGTGAGGACCCAGTCAATGAACGTAGTTTTGAGGCTGCTCCCTCGATGGTACATGAAAGGAAAAAAAGAATGGGAAAGATATTGCTAATCTGATGGTGTTGCTGAAACAGAAAAGGACACAGTGGAAGAACCTAGTTTACCCACTGGTTCCTCGACTGTTGATGAAGCAGATTTGATGTTTCCTAATGATGAATGTTTGAAAAAGAGGTTGTGTCTTGGGATATGGCTGACTCTTTAAATGTAGATGATCCTAGTGTATTTTTAAAGGATCCATGATTGATGAATCGAAAATAAAATTCAGCCAATTCCTAAAGATTTATATGGTGATAGTGATTAGGATGAGGAAATTGTTCTCTTGAGTGAAATAAGCTGAAACAATAGAGACCCATGTAGTACAACCTGGAAAGGAGGAAGATTTGCACAAAGAAATTGGTAAAGAAGTAGGTAATGTAGAGGCCAATGAACCATCTTCTCAAGTTCATGAGGAACATGATGATGACGTACCCCTAATCCAATTAAGGAGAAGGACTACTGAGTGTGTTCAAGTGCTGAAAAAGAAAAGTAAAAAATAATAAAAGAAACTAGAGAAGAGGTGAGGCCCGAAGAATCTCCTATTGACGAACCTGGTTCTAGTGCAGTGAAAAAGGTGGCTGACAAGAAAAATGAATGAAGTGGACTGAGCTGTTGGTTCAAGGAACATCTTCTTGGGAAAGGTAGAATTCTCGCTGATACCGAAGAAAAGAGGATTGTACAGCTGATTGCAATGTTGAATGCTCAAAGCTGGAAGAACCTGGTTCATGTAAAGTCAAGAAAGTTGTACACTCTTGAGGATTTGAGATTTCTGCACAAATATTCATGAAAAACCAAGGCTTACCAGAGCCACCTAGATAGGATAAAAGTTATGACATCTTTACATCTATTGTTGTTCGAGTTTGTTCCGAAGAACTTGGTCCAGAGGTCCTAGTGTCGTAGTGAGGTGAACTTTATAGATTTAACTTACATAGACCTATTGGATGTGGAGGTTCATATCAATCTGGCCAGGAGTAATAATACAACATATGGAGAGGATAGCGATGTGGAACTAGAAGAGCATACAATAGCTTATGGGTTTCTTCTTACATAGATCATGGAACTCTTTGTTATGGTTTTAGACAAATGTACAGAACCTGATCATCATGATGGCTTTGAAAGGAACATCCCAAAGAGCTGTGATTAGCATTTGGAGAAAGAGTCTGCAGAGGAACCTATAGAACATGATAACGACGAAGGTCTTTGTATGGGGGTTCGGAATCAGGAGGTAGAAGCACGGAGAACTGGTACTAGAGATACAAGGAAAATCAAAGAACATTGCGGCGATGATTGCTCTTTAAAAATCTTTATTCCATCCACTTTCCAGACAAGAACCAGTTCCTCCCCTATAATTCATATTTCTTCAATTTCTCTGTGATGTTCTATTTAAGACAATCTTTATGGTCTTAATCTTAATGTTCTAGATGCTTATTTAGATATTTTGCTTGATTCATTACTAATCAACTCTCTTATCTTATGGTTTTAACTAAGCATCTTAAATTGAAGTTTGACAGGTTCTGCATATGATAGATTTGCTGCCGTCTAGGCTATAGACTCGACATTACTTGATTAGTTCTTTGGCAGGTGTACTGTGATCTTTTCGATGATGCCAAAAGGGGGAAGAAGAAATGTTGGAGATGTTTGTGACCCAGTTTCGTTCTGTTACTAATTCTAATACCTGTTTCATTACTTGTGTGTTTGTTTGAACAGGGATTTATACTCATCCAGTCAACATTTGTTTGTCATCACCAAAAAGGGGGATTTTGTTGAAGTTTGAGTTTTGATGATTGA
Organism: Petunia axillaris subsp. axillaris; assembly: GCA_029990575.1. NCBI lineage: Eukaryota > Viridiplantae > Streptophyta > Magnoliopsida > Solanales > Solanaceae > Petunia > Petunia axillaris. Next base: position 26,666,446 of record JARKNS010000003.1, read on the forward strand.
AAAACGGGAAGAACCTGGAACCTGGTGAAGGACCTTGTTCTCTGACAGGTTCTACTGACAATGAAAAGATGCACAGATACATTCCCACTCCGAGATGGAATTGGAAAGAACCTGGACGCATCAGTGTTACAATCCAAATTGGATTAGGAGTAACGCATGAAGGTTCTACGAAGCAGTATAGGGAAGGAAGCAGAATCCTAGTAGGACTAGGAGAACCTCGTGCAGGAAGGTTCTTTGAAGCAGTGCAGAGTTCAATCCTAGTGGGATAAGGAGTCTCTTGGACGTGATTATAAAAGCCTAAAAATCGGTTAATAAACCCAAATTGCATTAGGTGCAACCTGGAAGTATCTTGGAAGATCTACATAATAATGGAGAATATTTTCAAAGAGTCCAAGAATGGAAAAAGTACATTGGAGGCAAAAATATATAAGGAAAGTATTTATTGAGTCCTAATTGGAGAATAATTCTTTTTCTTGTCCATCAAGAAGTCTTATGCAACTATATAAACATCATTATGAAGACTTCAAGATGCATATACGAAATACTATCTCTTCAGCCATATAGAGAGAGATTGAGAGCTCAGAAGGCTGATAATTATGAAGAGAACGCGCAGAAGGAATTGACTGGACGAGAGGTTCTTCATCAGGCATAATAATACCAGTCCAGCAAGAACGTGCAGAAGGAACGGACTGACAAGTGGTTCTTCATCAAGCTGTATTGAGTTTCCGTCTTGGTCTAGTTCATATGTATTAGGGATTTGAATTGTAACCTATTGTAGTTATTTGAGAAGCATTTGTTTGGTATTTTATTTGGAGAAATCCTTGTGCTATAGGCTAGAGTTAGCTTAAAGGTGTTTCTACGGTCATGGATCGTAGGCAGTCTTGTACTTAGGAGTTTCCTAAGTGTGTTTGCTACAATTGAGTTGATTGTAGGCAGTCTTAGGTACTACAGTTTCGTCCCTTGGTTATAGAGTTTGTAAACTAAAACTTGCTTGTTGTGTTAGTGAAAGAGTTTTCAAAATCCCAGAGTGTGGGTCGTGGTTTTTCTCCCTTGAGAAAGGAGTTTTCCGCGTAAAAATCACTGTGCAAGTTTATTTCCGCATTATTGTTGTTAGCACAGTGATTTGGAGAAACTCTTCAAGAACTAGGTTCTTGCGGGCATGAGCAAGGTTCTTCGGAAGGCGAAAATCAGAAGACACTATTCACCCCCTCTAGTGTCTGTTAAAGATGCACCAAGTGCAATAGGGAACCTCCAGGTTGATCATTATTCTGAAACAATAAAGCGTAATAATAAGTAAGGCAAGTATGATTTTTTCGAAATACAAAAAAAGTCGACTAATGAGATATAAGATCTCACGTTAACTTGTCAAATTATAGTCTACGCATGTACAAAAGCTATTGCAGGACAACCAACTAGCGAGATACACCGAAAGCGATGTCTCAAAGTTGACTTGTCTAATTTATAATCTATGCAAGTTTTAGAATAACATTTATTTTGAAATAAGAATCATAAAGATAGAAATGCCTCCTCTTCGGCAACAAACCATGATAAGCACAATGCTTTTAATCATAAAGAGGCAGTTTGCAATGCAGTCATGGACTGTGCTCCAATCACTTGATAAAACAAATGAGACATCCGGTCCTGAAGCATCCAATATCTCAACGCAACTTGAAAGAAACCTGCATATCCTATTTGTGGCCGGAAGGACCCAAAATATCCTATTTGTGGGTGGAAGGGCCCAAAGTATCCTATTTGTGGGTGGAAGGACTCGAAGTATCCTATTTATGGGTGGAAGGACCCAAGATATCCTATTTGTGGGTGGAATGACCCAAAGATATCCTATTTGTGGGTGGAAAGACCCAACATATCCTATTTATGGGTGGAGGGACCCCAATATCCTATTTGTGGGTGGAAGGACCCAAAGTATCTTATTTGTGGGTGGAAGGACCCGAATATCCTATTTGTGGGTGGAAGGACCCGAGGTATCCTATTTGTGGGTGGAAGGACCCAAAGTATCCTATTTGTGGGCGGAAGGACCCCAATATCCTATTTGTGGGTGGAAGGACCCCAAGTATCATATTTGTGGGTGGAAGGACCTGAATATCCTATTTATGGATGGAAGGACCTGAATATCCTATTAATGGCTGGAAAGACCCTGCATATCCTATTTGTGGGTGGAAGGACCCAAATATCCTATTTGTAGGTGGAAGGACCCAAAGTATCATATTTGTGTGTGGAAGAATCCGAGGTATCCTATCTGTGGGTGGAAGGACCCAAGATGCCCGAGGTATCCTATTTGTGGGTGGAAGGACCCAAGATATCCTATTTGTGGGTGGAAGGACCCAAAGTATCCTATTTGTGGGTGGAAAGACTCAAAGTATCCTATTTGTGGGTGGATAAACCCTGTATCTTGCAAAATCTGAAGTCGCCTGGCTTGTGCTGGTGGTGCTGCAACATGTTGAATATCATAATTGATCCATATTGAATCTGATACTTAATTCCTACATAATTCAAAACAAAAGTGTTGGAAATATACCGATAATCGAGCAAAATCTAAAATTACAAAGAGAGAAATAGAGTTGTTCTGCATATGCGATGAGATAAATATTCTTCGAGGAATTAATACTTGCGAGTTCTTCTCGTTTTGCTGCTTGAGATTTCTGCATTCAAAGAAAAATGTAAGTTCTATAAAATTTCTGGGAAGTTGCGACACTCTGCATTGCTCCTTCTACCTTGATGCTGAACTTTGCGATAAATGCAAAATTTGCCCCTGTTTAATCAAAAAATAATTGTTAGTTTTGGATCAAATAACGGTTGGCTTGTTTGAACACCTAATTTTGGCTTCAAATCTGCATTTTTCTTGCATGGCGATCAAATGTGTTGTTGCTGCGAAGATCTGACATTCTTGAAACTCCTCTCTTTGCACAAGATAAACCATCTATAACTGCTTGTCTTATTTGGAGAAAATAGAACTTCATTGATTTTGGATCTAAACCCAATAAGGGTAGAAAACATCAAGTAGTTCATTACAACTAGGATGAATAAAATTGCGACAGAGTAGTAAAACATAAGATAATTGGCAATGAAATACCATTTCAAGCTACAAAATGCGGTCCTTTCAGTCTTCTTAACTTGCCAACCGCTTCTTCTTTGAATATCTTGGGGGCGGATGCCTCGCCTTTAAGAAAAATTGTGTCTACGGGGGGAATGCTGCAATTACCACTTAATGGATCTTCTTGCACTATTATTTTTCCATTAACAATCAGGCTTTGAATCTTGTATTTCAAGCCACTGTATTCTTCAGCATCATGACCTTGAATATTTGAATGATAAGCACAATGCTTTAACGGATCAAAATGTAGAGGAAGATGCTTAGGAATTGTCCCTTCCTTGGTTGTAAAAGTCCTTCATCTTGCAACTTTTCAAATATGCTTGTCACAGACTCGTCTAGAGGAGTGAATGTATCTGGCTTCCTCTTCTTTGATGCCAGATAATCAGAATGTGCTTGTTGAAACTGACTTTGAGAGCCTTGCAAATTTGGGGATTTTTCAGGTTGAGTGGAGCACCCAAATGAACCAGAAGGGATTCTTCATGTCGCTATGTCTTCTTCTACCATTTTTCCAAGTTGGATCAATTCAGAGAAAGTGCTTGCATTATTGACTAACATTTTTGCATAGTATATGCCTTCTTGCATGTTAATGAAAGCTGCTATTAACATCTTCTCGGGCCAGGGCGGATGCATCTTGGAAGCCTTTAACCTCCACCTCCTCGCATACTCTGCAAAAGACTCATGAGACATTCTTTTAATGTTGCGCATATCAATCAAATCAGGATCTTCTACTATGTTGAACTTGTATTGTTCCACAAAGTCATGAGCCATATCTTCCCAGGTGTATCAGTTGGTAAAATCTTGCTTGGTATACCATTCAAGTGCCATTCCTGATAAACTTTGAATGAACAATTTCATCCGCAAAGCTTCATTCTTGCCAATTTCAATCAATCTGCTGCAATAATCTTTCAAATGAGCATAGGGGTTCCCCTTTCCATTGAAATTGTTGAATTTTGGTATCTTATATTCATGTGGAAGTTCAATGTCTGGGTGAATGCATAAATCTTCATAACATAAACTCTGAATGTTCCTAGAGAGTAACTCGTCTCTAATGACCTCCTTAAAATTGCTGATCCTTCCCTCCATGCTATGAAAATCGATTGCCTCATCTTCTTTCCTAAGCAATTCTTGTGGACGCACTATATATCACTTGATTTGATTGACTCCCCACAGCAGGCATAGTGATAAAAGGCGATTGGCATAAGGTTGCAGCTGGCCAAGCATTTGGATCGGTGAGGTACTCTTGTGGAATTTGTGGATATATGGTATGTATAGGCATTGGGTAGTGAGGCATGGTTAAGTAAGGTAAATTAGAGGTAAAGCTTGTATTTGGTAAAAGTTTGCTAGTGTTTGCAAAGTTAATAAATAAATTACTTTGGACCACATGTTCTTCAGCGTCATCATTATACGTTTGCAAGATACCCATACCAGAACCTATTGCCTGAAGCTGCTTTGCCATGTAGTTTCATCCTTGATGCAGATTCTCAGCCATTTAAGTGTTCAATGCTAGCCAACCTTTAACAAATGAATTCTACATATTAAACAAAAGTAAGTTAATACGTAGAATGGCAATGCATGCATAAGATTTTAAGTGTAAAATAGGCCATTAGGCCAAATGGATGGGACTAAAATCCCGACTCAATGAAGGACTAAAATATTTGAGAGTACAAAACTTTAATGACTGATAAAATTTGATCTTTCAAGACATGAATTGAGAAAACCAACTTTGAAATTTTTTTAACTAAATCAGTATGCGTGCTAGGCCATTTTGGCACAAATTGCTAAAATGATCGGCTTATTTTGAACAGCAATACTTTGCTCGACTATCGATTCTTTGCTTTCAAAATAACAACCTGCACCAATTCTTGAAAAAATACTTCTGATAGTGACAAAATCAACTCAAGGTCTTCAACTTGCTTTTGCAAAATTTTGCCCCAATTATAATCTTCACATTTCAATTTGCTTTGCAAGACTGCCCCGGTTATGATTTTCGATATTACAAATTATTTTGCAAAAGCTGCCCCAGTTACGACTTTCAATACTTAAAATTACTTTACAAAAGCTGCCCCAGTTGCAATCTCTCACGTCTTCTACTTGCTTTGCAAAATTTGCCCCAGTTGCTATCTTTGGGAAAAAGGATCCTACGTATCGTTCCTTGGGAATCAGACCGTGCGTAGTTCTGCTTTTCTGATGCAATCCATATTGGCTGTTCACCATTCGAGCCTTCGAGACTGTCTTCCCAGAGACGAACCGAGGAGTTGCATGAAGCCAAAAAGAAAGTTGAACATTCAACTGAGGCTGAAGCTGAACATTTAACCGAGGCTGAAAACCGAACATTCAACCGAGCCTGAAAGCTGAACATTCAACCGAGGCTGAAAACCGAGGCTGAAAGCTGAACATTCAACCGAGGCTGAATACCGAACATGCAACCAAGGCTGAAGTGCCTGAATCCTTGGTGAAGAATGACACCGAGCAGCGAATTGACCAAAAGGCTACAAATGTGCCCGAGGCAAGAGAGCGTCCGAGTTCAAGAGTTTGAGCTCAGGTGTTTGGTTGAAGGAGTAACCGAACACTCAACTTAATCAGCCCTGCGTGGCTTACTCCTACTGGTCACCTGTGACCGTTTTTACTATTTTGTCCCTAGAGTAGTCTATATAAACTCCTTTACATATCATTTGTAAGAGTTAGTTTTTGTTGAATGATCAAACATAGCTGTAGCTATTGTGAGTTTCCGATGGAGCCGAACCCCGACGTGGGATTTTGAGAACTTGTGTCATTCAGTGTTGAATCGTTTGAACAATCTTCTTCTTTGGTCATTCAATTTGCAAGAAGCATGACTTCTTGAGGATTGTTGCTTAGTATAGGTGATTCTTTACCTTCCGATTTGATCGAACCCGAGACTAGTTCCTCGACATTCTTTTGAATCGAAGCAAGATTTGTCTTGCTTCTATCTTTGTTCTTGTTTTTTTTGCGTTTCATCGTGTTTAGCTTTACCTCCGGTTTAGCTTGCACCATTTTACAAGCTTGCTACGGTTGCTTCGAGCCTGTTAACCTTATCTTGGTTGGATTCATCATTCTCAGTCAAGTCAATCACAATATTTTGGCGAGCCATAGGTCCTCTTTTGATGTTCAAAATAATTAACCTTTTAGCAACGCATACCAAATTTAATAAAATTTTATTAAAGGTGAAACTGACGGGTCAACTTATTCCAAAATAGAAAAATTGAGACCGTACTGAAAAGACCCGAAAGTTTAAGCAAGACAATCATTTTGTTAAAGAAAACTGGATGCAAAAAAGCTTATTTAATTATTAAGTTATTTTCAAAAAGGATAATAAACTTGCGAATATTTTAAAATTTGACGCTATACAATATTTTACAAAATAACAAGACTGGGACTAAGACAAATAAAATAAAATTTGAAAGGCGTTTCAAAAGTAATAATATGCATGTGTTCAATAATAGATGAATAAATAACGTTACAAAGCGGTTAACTTCTGCAAAATGAATTGACGTGCTGTAAGGGTAATCTTACCATACCGCCAAACAAGTTGAGTCATGAAGTCATCAGTGCCAACAAATTTCAGGCAAGTAGCACACATTTAACAAGTAATTGCATATTGGCAATTAATTTGACATGTGGCAAACACAAGTAATTGAGCGTAAATAAAATGCAAACGCGTCCTACCCTATAAGGTGCCTCTTTTGTGTCAGAGGTAAGCCTAACCGGCAAATCAGTGATAACGAAAAATAGTCAAAGCCAGTTTTGAGCCATTCAAATTTAGAGTAAGTATCAACAACAATAATGCATAACAATGATACAAATCAGCGTTTCATATATAACATCATTCTTTTTTTATTTTTTTATTTTTTTTCAATACATAATTCTTGAAAATGCAATATAATAGAGACAGAATTGAAATACATTTGATAAAATGAAACTGTAAGCTTTGCTGAATACTGCATCATGCTGAAGTAGATGTATTGTTATGACCGGATCTGCTTTTGACTGGTTTATCTTGTTTGTCATATTAGCGCCTTCAAAATCAACTCTTTTCGGTAAACTAGAATCAAGCTTCGATAGCATCTAATCAATGCAAAATATTCCAGTGTATCATCTTTGTCACATCATTGACACTTCTACCGGTTGTAAGTTTTTCTAGTCAGTGAGAATCATTTCTCTGCCTTGACACTGCAACTCTGTTATCCCAACTATTTTTCCAAAGTTGGTGTCAACTCGAAATTCTAATACAGCTCGTGCTGGACACCCAAAAGTGAATACGAGCTGGAACAAGATCACGTTTTGCAGGGACTTGAAGCAAATCAACCAATCTACCTAACTTTCCCCGGACTGCAATTATGTCTTGTTCACAAAATTTGGCACCATGATCTCAACTCCTCTTTGGATTTCTATGACCATGTGGATTCTTCTAAATTCTTCCATTTTCTAACCTAAAAGACAAAAGATAGACAAAATTCAAAAACTGATTATGCTCAAAACTTGGCCAGGACTGAGAATTCGTTATCACATAGCACATAATATGCATTTTCGTTGGGTTTCAGGAACCCGTTGACGTAAGGACAATATTCTTAACTATGGAGGCGGTACCAAGGACCGGGTCCAGACTAAAGTGTAAATGCATGCATGCATGCTCCTAAAGCTCATTCTAAGAGTGGGTTAACGGTTAAGGCTAAGGGTATTCACGAGTTGATTTGGATCGGTTTTTACTTAAAAGATAACCAAACCAATTAAGTCGGATTTTCAATTACAAGAACGGAACCAAACCAATTAAGTCGGGTTTTCAATTACAAGAACGGAAGCAAACCAATTAAGTTGAATTTTCATTGATTCGATTTTTATCGGTTATTTCGGTTTATTCGGTTTTTATCGGGTTGTCCAAGCTATCATCTTACATAAATGGGACGAAAGAAAAGTAATTAGTATCCAATACCAAAAATGTTACTCCCTCCGTCCCAAATGAGTGTCTACCTTTCCTTTTTTGTTTGTCCCAAAATGAGTGCCTCTTTCCTTTTATGGCAACTCTTTAAATCTAAGATTTTTTTTGGACCACAGGATTTAAATACTTTGACCCACATTACACACACCTTTCATTTTAAACCACAAGAATTAAAAGTCCTCCTTATTTTCTTAAATTTTGTGCCTAGTCAAACCCAGACACTCATTTTGGGACAGAGGGAGTAATAAAAGCTATCTTATGCATGTTATACAAGTGCTGAGAAGCTATCTACTAGAGTAAAAGCTCAATTATGTTGATTTGATACAACCATATTTGTAGTACATGCAGTAATCTAAGTTGTCAGCTAGGCGAAGAGGTTCTTGTGCACGAATCCTTCAAAAATAGATAATATACCCTATCATGCATACTAATATTTCTAGTACAAAAGATAAACAACCAGTAGCGAGGCTACTATATTCAACATCAAAGGTTAGGGCCAAATTCCAAATTGCACAAGTTACACAAGCCCATTTATTTCTAAATATTCTTTTAAAAACAAAGCTCAAGAGTAAAAAAAGAAAGATATATATATATATATCTTTTTTTTAAAATAATATTTAAAAAATCGGTTTGGTTCAGGTTTTTTCGGTTATTTTTTGTTTAAAACCAAAACCAAACCAAATTATATCGGTTTTTTAAATCCTAAACCAAAACCAACCCAAACCTCAAAAAATGTCGGGTTCTTTTTTCGGTTTGTCTCGGTTTTCGGTTTGCTGAGGTTTTTCAGTTTCACGTGAACACCCCTAGTTGAGGCTGACTGGTGAGTGGCAGGAGGTCTCGCAGTCGAATTACTCCCACGACAACGCGCCGGTATACCAACTCTTCAAAGGGTTCTTTAGTGGAAGAAAGTGCGGGTGCGTATGCACACACCTCGCAGATATTTTGAGTGAGTATTCAAGAGGCTCCAAGGAGTGGGGGAAATATGAACGGAATGCCAGTTTATATATGTGCACAAAAAAGTGGTGTAGTGACATGCTTTTGTAACACACAATTGCAAATAATCAATTAAATTAACTAAGCATGCTTGCAAATAAACAATAAAGGTAATCATACTAGTTTCAACTTACAAACACATAAACAATGCTAATTCATGAAAACCTTACGGTTAGAACCATTTGCTTATCCCCAGCAGAGTCGCCATGCTGTTGAACCCCAAAATTACCTTATTTAAGGGATAACTTCCGGGTATAATTATTGTTCAACAAAATGGAGACTCCAAAGAGCTTTCTTTGGAGTCGCCATCTAATTTAGGAAAATTAGGAACCAATGTTAATTAATGTACATTTCTTCCTTATTAAAAAGGAAATATTTCAGAGATTCCAAGTAAGTGGTTCAGTTATTATCGAAAGAAAGTCTTTCTTTATTAAAAGAGCACTTTCGAAAATCCACCAAAAGGGTGGTTATTCAGGCGGTTTTCACGAATAAGGATAAAATAAGTAATTTGAGAATTTTAAGAAAATAAAATAAGTAAATAAATAGTAAATAATAAATAAGTAAATAAATAAGTAGATAAATAAGTAAATATTTAAATAAATTTTAAAATAAATAATGATTTAACGAAGCTAAAATTTAATTATTTTTTATCTGCACTCGTTATTTAACAACGGTTCCCAAAGTTCGCAAATTAACTAGAAAATCTAAAGAAAAAGAATAAGGCATTCAAAGCAGTTTTAATCAGAATTCTATCCTACAGGGCTTCTAGTCCGGTCTACGGGAAAGTCCTATAACATGCATTTTCTAGAGGAGCGGGGAAAGAGAGGGTAAGAAAGTAGAACCCAGAAATGCAAACTCGCAAAAAACGAGCCTTGGCACCAATCTTTTAACTTGAGACCCGAACTTGACCCCAAAATGACTCCAATGCCAATTAACCGGTCTCGATGTCGAGTTTTAACCAAACTCGTCCCAAGAGTGCATGCCAATGAAAATAAAGGATGAAAAGGAATTAGGATCTAATAAATAAAAGCTCAAACATAGAAACTTAACTATAATCACATTATCAAACAAGTTAAAGCAATTTCAAACAAACACGGATTTCATTATGACTCAAAATTCATTGACAGTAATTGCAAGCTCAAAGAGAAGCTAAGACATCAATGGCAAGGGTACAACCTTCTTCACGTCTAAGTGAAACCTAAGGACATAAACTTATGAATTCTTATAAAAGGTACATACAATAAAGGATTCCAATAACCAACATACAAAGTGCAGAATTATATGTCATTGAAACAAGGTTTAAGTTCAGGGATTTGAGACATAATAGTCAGAGATTGAAGTCAACTTGTCACCTTGTTAACAAAAAAAACAACTTAAGATTTTCATTTTTTGACATGATTAAAGATTTAACTTTGAGCCAAAATCATTATTGTAACCTTAATCTTAACACAAATATCAAGATTAGAACGTCAAGATGAACAAATTTATTTTGGCCTCAACTGAATACTTGCACTAGATGCAAACAACCATTATAGCCAACTAGGCCATTCCAGGCTTATCAAACTACCTTTTTAACTTATCAAAATCAGTGACAGGTTAATACTACTCATGAGAGAACACTAGACAATTGGAAGTAAGAACGAAAAAACATGAAACAAGAGATATAAACACACATTAGCTAGATCACTACAAATAAGCTGCTGCAGCCTATATGAACCAGAGAACAACCAAGAAATGGAAGACGTTCCCCATGCTCAAATTCTCACCAGAACTACTCTGCAACCTAGCCAAACTCTTATCAACCAACTCCAACAAACTAGACCTCTAACACCCTCTCCAAATGCTACCATAAGGAGACTCTGAACCTCCAAAAGAACTCCTTCACTGACCCTTGCTAACTGAGGCAAAAAGCAAGCAACGCCATCTTTTAACTCCCTGCATTTCACCACAGAAGACACAGCCTACACCACCTTTACTTTCAACAAGAAAAGACAGGAAACACCCTCTCATCCGCTTCACTTTATTAGACCAAACCTAAACTCCTTTACCCTCTAACAATATCTGAGCTCTCCTACATTGAAACAAACACCTGCAAACTCTTGAGTAACCACCTCACCAGCCTACCAACCAACCTATATCTCCTCTAATCAACAAGCAAACTCCAGAACCCACTCCTATCACCTGCAGCAAAACAGAATCCAACCTGCATACCTGCAATCCCACAGAACTAACTCATATCATCTGCTAACACCAGCAAACCAAACCAGACCTCCTATACTACTTACAAATAGATACAAGAATTAGGGAACAACCTCCTATCACCTACAGATCAAGGAACAACCAAGCAACAAAGAACCTGCACAGCTCCCTTTCACTCTCTATTTATCTTAAAACTCAAGAAAGCTACACTCAAAACTCCTACTATATTTGGACCAGAACTGAGAGGACTAAGTTCACAAAGATTCCAACTTTAACAGTCATAAATGCATTACAAGAAACTGGGATTGAACTAAAGATTTAAATTTTAACTAGATTAATCAACCTCAATCATTTATCTACTCTAATAATCAACTTCAAACTAATCTATCACATACCAAAATTTACAGTTTATGAATAGCATAAAAACCAAAGATGAAATGTAAAGAGAATAGGTTTATTACCTTTTGCGACGCAGTGAGCTAGGGCGTTGAATTTGAAGAAATGGACTCGAACTAAAACAACTTGAGCGAAGTTGATGACTTGAAAGGCGAAGCGACGACACAAAACTTTTACAAGAATCAGTAAAAAAATTCTTTATATTAAATAGAAATCCCATAAATGTGCTAGGTTTTTTCTTTTCTTTTTACTAGCTGCTGCTGCTATGAACTTCTTGAACTTCCCCAAACTGAAAATAAAATAAGGAGATAAGATTATATGTACCTGGAAAACTAGGGTTTGCATCCCTTCCTCAAATTCCCAAATGATCCCCAATCCTTGTTACTTCTCCTGTGGGATAAGGGTGAGAATGGTCAATTCCTTCGAATCGTACCGCTCTCGCCTTTATCTTCAAGGAAGAATGACATTGGAACAGATTAATGGTTCGGATCGAAACAAATTCAAAATGATCAACTAGGATATGCACAACATGGCTTTGGAATGGTGGGAGTGAGGTGGAGATGCTAGGGACCACATGAGGTACGAGAATTTGGACTGATTCGATCGATTTTTGGGGGAAAAAAAGGAATCGGTTGATTTGCATTTAGAAATTAGGGTTCAAATTGAGGGGGAAAGGAAAATGGGTGGATCGGGCATAAATTGCAAAATGGGTATGTGTTATATATATGTACAGGTTGCATAGATAGGCTGAATTTTAGGCTAGGAATGAATTTAGCCCTTATAGGATAATTGAATAAGTGGATGGGTTGCACGGGTAGGACAAAATAGATGTTGTGTAATTCAATTATCACCATTTTTTTCAAAATTCATAAAATTTAAAATTGACCTTATTTTTTAAATGATTATAATTTTTGGGACAAAATTGGGTGTCAACACTTATCTCCACTGCTCTTCTTTCCTCCAAGGCAGAGTTTCCGGAGATCTGGAACAGAACTCGTAAGTTTCCGACCCTTGATTTCTCCTTTATTCATGCAACTACTCAGGTTTTAACCAATTTATTATTTTCCCTTCTTCCAGCGGAAAAACTTCCTATCAACCCCCAAGAGAGTTTGACTGAATGGGTTCGAGCACTCATTGTTGCCAAACTGAGGCCTGAGAGGTCATGGATGATCCTAGCGGCGTTGAAAGAGAATCAATGGTCGTGCAAATGGCAAGGTAAATGTGAATTAGACCTTCTTCTTTCTTCTAAAATTTATTCTCATTCTTGTCTCCCTCTTTTGTAGGTTTCCCCAACAAAGCGGTCACCGAACCGGAGGGGGAAGAAGAAAAAGAGAAGGAAAAGAAGAAAAAGAAGAAAGGAAGTAAGCAAGAAGATGGGTTCCCCAAAGCGGGGGATAGTCTGAAGGAGTTGGAGGACTCAGTAGGAGTCCTTACAGCTAAATCTTCAAAGAAAAGGAAGGGCGCGGCAGCTGACTCTGAGGAGAATCGAATCGGGGAAAAAGCTAAGGGCAAGGCCAAAGTGGCCGAAAATCTTCTTGCTGAGGAGAGGGCAACTGATGACCCTTCTCAATCGAAGAGAGGGTAGATGAAGATTGTGCTCGGGCTGACCACCCCTCGTCTTCCGCTGCAAGCCCTAGAACAATAAGCATCCCCCATGAACTGTAGATGCTCGATGATTTAGTGGTTGTTCCCATCACCCTTACGGACTTGCTTGGCCTAGCAGAGTAGGAGCGTATCGAGGGCTTGCCAGTTGATGACTTGATGGCTTTCGCATCTCAGCATGCGATTCATGTAATTTTTTACTCCTTTATCTCGTTTTTCCTTTACCCTTTAACTCTATTAGCACCTCCTGGAACTCTTTTCTTTTGCAGAGTTTTGTTTATACTATGAAAGCAGCCGAGATGGAGGCTGGCGGAGCAGAAGAGTTGAGGAGGATTGGGGGTCGCTGGGACCGTTTAAAGGCTAAACTTCAGGACAAGATTGCTGATCTTGTGAAGCATCTGCTCGATTCTAAGGTAGACTTGGACCGAGCTCGTAAAGCGGTTGAGGAGTCTAACCTTGAGCTCGATAAATATCGAGAGGCCGTTGCCAAACTTGAAACGAAAAAGAAAGTTTAAGAGGAAATTCTCCGAGGTGAGATCAAAGCAGCAAATGCAACGATCGATGACTTGAACGAGCAGCTTCATTGCCAATGGAAAGAGCTCTCGTTGAGTGAACGAGCTTGAAGTACAAGCCCAGACCCTTGAGGCCCAGGTTGAAACCCTCCAGAATGAAGGGGCCATGTTCTCATCCAAGCTCAAGTCCAAGATCGAGGCTAGGCTGAAATCTCGTGATACTAGGGCTCGAGTTGAGAAAAATTGGGCTATCATCTAGACCCAACTGAGGACTCTCGAGCTGTGCAAAGCTGGAGCGAACTTGGACAAGGAAATAGCTAAGGCGCAGGAGGATGTTTCCAAAGCTTGGCGGTTGATGAACAATCTGCCTTCGAGCAGCGAAAGTGGTGATAAGGATGACGAGGATTCTGAGAACTTTTCCTTTTTTTGTTTTTTATCTGGGTTTGAGCGTTAAGCCTTTGGGCAAATGCTTTGTAAATTCTCCTATCTGGCCTTCGAGGCATTTAATGAATATTCAGAATATCACAATCCTTTACTTCATTCTGAAGATTTCATATCGTTTGAGTTTTCTGCTGGAAAAACTTTAGATAATATAAAAACGAGGCTAGCTTAGAACAACGTCTCATTTTCGAGGCGAGGCATGAACAGGCTTTAGGAATCAAATAAAAAGAAACCAAGTTCATGTTTTATTGATGGAATACGAGCCGATTTACATAAGTTTCATTCATCGTATGACTTAGGTAAAACTTAAGAAAATTTTTATTACAACAGCCTCCTCGGGCTGTAACATCAGACAACAGAATAAACTCCTAAAAGAACAGTCCCCGGTGTGTGGATCAACAGTCTTCGAGTTTTGTTTTCGAAGTCCGCGGTTGTACTACTCCTCTTTCTCCCCCCCAGTGTTCGGGTGCGAAGAATGCGGACCCAAGAACTGATTGTTATTTTCCCAGTTTCCTAAGAAGGATAGGCAAAGAGAACTAGGGGTAACAAACCTCGATGTCGGGCCCCGGGCCTAGTAATTGCTATTTAGGTGGCTTAACCAAAGCCACTCCACTCTTCATTGCAATCGAGTAGCACTCACGAGCTATACGTTGTTCTCCTCGGATAGCACGGATTCTCCATGGTGTTAGGAACTTGATTACCTGATGGAACGACTTCCATTTCATGGATCCAAGGCCTCCCGAGGATAACATTATAAGCCATATCCTCTACCATTACTTGGAAAACAGTCTTCTTATCTTCTCCCTCGGCGGTTGTAGTAAGAGTAGTTTCCCCAAGTGTTTTTTCGGTTGAATTGTTGAATTCTGTCAATATGGTTGCCTTTGGGATGACGAGGTCCTTTAATCACATTTTCTTCACTTCTCAATAATTGATGATGTTCACCGAGCTACCAGGGTCGACCAGAACCCTTTTAACATGATTACCAAAGCGTCGTGATGAGGGAACATCATCCTATCATAATTTTCGGTATCAAACACAATCTCATTCTTTGACCCACCAGCTCGGGTCCTTTTCTCCACAGTTATCGAAAGCTTTGCAAATTTCTTCGCAGCCGCGAAGTTAACACCATTCACTTCTGACCCCTCCCCCCCCAGTTATAACATTCACCACCCTTTTTGGAGACTCTACCTTCGGCGACTGTCCACCTCCTCTATTTTTGGAAAAATTTTGCTTCCCCTTTTTAGTAAGATACTAAGCTAGAACACCTTTCTTGAGAAGATGGGCCACCTCAAGTCATAATGTCTTGCAATCCTCGATGGCGTGCCTATAATCCATGTGAAACTCATAGTGCTGAGTTTGGTCTCTTTTCCCTGGGGCGGCTCTCATATCCCTTGCTAACCTCACACCTTGATCCGTCATCTCTTTTATTGCATTCACCAGCTCAGAGTTGGAGATATTAAAGTTATAATCAGAGATTCGAGGATATTCTTTATCCTTGGCCCCCAAGAATGGCCTCGAAGAGCTTTTCTGACTAGAGTTGGTGCTAACTTGCCCCCCAGCCTTTGACTCACATGTTGCTGCCCTCCGAGGCACTAGCTTACAGCCTTTGCAAATTATAAGACTCTTATCTCCCTTTTGAGTTCCCTCGTGGTGCATCGGCGCGTCGAGATGACTCTGTATAGCCTCAGTACAAATTATACCGACCTGCTATCCTCCACTCAGCTTCTTCGAGCCTGCTTTTTGCAGAGGCGTTGTCATACAATTCACCCCAAGTCTGGGCTTGATACTGTTGGAGTTCCTTCTTTAGTTTGGCAGCTGCCTCTGAGTTACTCACATTCAGATTCCTTTCAAAAGCCATGACTGCAAGAGCATCGTCCATTTTCGGCAGGTCCATTCTTTCAGCTTAACATCGCTCGAGGAAGTCCTTGATCGGCTCGAGGTACTTTTTTTTTACCGCGAAGATATCCTCCTTTTGCTTGAGGATCTTCTGTGCCCCAATATGGGCTTTGATAAACATATCAGCCAACTCCTCGAAATTTGATATCGATTCCGAGGGGAGGTGCATATACCAGCTCAGTGCCCCTTTCTCAAGTGTGTCAGCAAACTTCTTAAGGAACATCAACTCCCTTTTCACCAGAGTCAAGTCGTTGCTCTTTACCATAGCCATGTATTCAATTATGTGGTCCACGGAGTCACTTGTCTCATCGTATTTCTTCAAAATTTGAACCTTGAAGTGCTTAAGAATGAGAGAAGGAGCAGCCTTGGGCTTAAAAGGTTGTTGCCTGCATTTTTCAATATCTATTGCTCGTTGAGGTTTCCTGACCCCAGGGACATTTTCGAGCTGCTTTTCCATGCTGGCCTCAAATTCTTTCTTCCATTTCTCAAAGTCCGATGGGACTCTAGTTTCAGCCATCGTTGGAGTTGCCCTGAAAGGTTGATTCCCCAGTGGCGCAGATCCCGAGCCCCCAAATGCAACTCCGTTTGGAAGTCCCCAGTTGTTGCGCCCATAGAAATAGCGTTCGGGATGCTTCCATTGAGCGTAGGCTCGATAGGATTTGTCGCATTCCTCCCATTTCTAGAGAAAGCAACGAACTGCTCTTGAAGCCGCTGCAAGGTCGGCATCACATACACTTGAAATGGGTTGTTTGAACTTGATGACGATAGTTCAGTTGGTGGAATAACACCAATTGGAAGATTCAAGCTATTTGAAGGAAACATACCAGTGGGTGGCGTTAAGCCAGGCTGAATCACACCATATGGCGTCAGGATAGGAGGCGTTAAACTAGGCGACGTCAAGCCAAGTGGTGTTAAACCGGGTGGTGTTAAACCAGATGGTATTAAACCAGGTGGTGTTAAGCTTGGCGGGGTTATAGGTGTTCCATCCCCTGACGAGGTGACACTAGTCATTGGGTTTGGGATTGTTGTGTTATTAGAGGTGTTGGTGTTGTCAACCATTGGATGATGTTGACAAGAATAACCTGTAAAGCTGAAAGTATGATTTTGGAATGAACATTATTGCTAGTTTCCCATAGACGGCGCCAATTTGTGTTGTCCTAAATCTGATTAGAACGACAAATCAAATTTATAACGGGTTAACTAGAATTTATTCGTATCAAAGCTACGAAAAGTCAGGAAATTGAACAAAGAAAACGAGATAAAAGATTGAAAACAAAGTATAAGTGTATTTTGTATATTTCTGGATGCATTACATAATCTTTACAAGGCTATTTATAGCTTTCAAGGGCGAGGGCAACATTCATTGCACTTAATGGCCATTACTCCACGTTTAATCGTTGTCTACCCATGATCTTCCCATTGAAGTCATGGGCAACGGACAACACTTACAGAAGTGAGAGCTCGTTTTTCGTGGAGCAAAATCTTCTACGAGGAGTGAATCTCTCGCCTCGTGATGGTTATCTTCTAATCGCCTCGTGGGCCAGCTCGTGACCATCATTCATTTCGTGCTCGAAGCAATTGGCCTTGGGAGCTGGGCAGGCCTTGGAGAGCTCATGAATAGAAGCTTTCAACCTCACCCAGCTCCGAGCCTTGCTTCTTAAACCTCGTTGATTTTTCACCCAATATAAAGAATAATGGCAAAATAGTAAAAGGAAGTGATAAAATAACAAACAAAGAAATAAAAATCATCTGTGGTGGTATTAAGAACTTGATGATTCTTTCCATCGCGGTTATGTAACCTTTGAAGCTTTAACAAATCATATAGATTCTTACCCCTCTTATACTTAGATTTTTAGGCGATTTATGGACATAAGATAGAGACTTCCACAACTATCTGTATGACAGTAAAATATGCCGCATATCCTTCACTAGAGATGTGTTTGCAAAATAAATTTTTACCCAAAAAAAGTATCTATGACAGTTCTGAAAAGATTTAAAGAAGGAGAAGATAATTGAAGGATAGTCTGGGAAAAAATATATATCTAATGTTACAAAATTCTAAGTGATGAAATACCTGATTTGTTTGAATGGAGTAGGATAGTGAAGGGAGAATACAAGAATAACATACTTGGAGGAGCCTTTATATGGGTATCGCCAACACATTGTTTTGCTTTGATTATATTGTTGGCATTGATTTAGTTTAATTTTATTGATTCCCGTAATCATTTCTTGCATCTAGTAATTTTGGCCACGGGATTTCCTCCTTAATTCTTACTAGTAGATGCTTATAAAAAAATTAGATTTTTGCTACAATATGTTGATATCTAAAAAGGAAAAAAGAAATTAATGTCGATATAAGTCAAACAACTTGAAATGTATTCTCATTTCCCCAAGAAAGGGGTGCCGGGGGAAGGTGGTGGGAAGCTTTAGAAAATAGAGATGCTGTGCAAGAGTGGCCCGTTTTCACCAACTGGGCGTAGATATTCTATTAAGTACATACATAGGCTGGAAAAAAAAATTCAACTCATTTTTCTCATTAAAAAAATAAAATCTTAATCAATTTTGCGCATCATCATTTTTATATTTACCTTTCTAATAACATCTCACTAAAAATCATACGAGCTATGCGGCTCACGTCATCCGAGGAGGCCGGAATTCCAAAAAAGTTATTATTGTGAACATTGATATGTTTCGATTTTTTATTAATGTCATATTTTAGAAGAATCTGTTCTTATGTAAAATGTTATTACGAATCTTGAGATTCGAAAGAAAGGATATACCCATCGTCATATCAAACATATATCAATCCTTCTCATTGTACAAACATGCCGATTGAGGACTGTTGACAAAAAGGTAGATGAGAATCATAATAGAATCATATCTAATTTTTTTAATGGCTAATTACAGATTCTTTTCTTGAGATATATATTGCTCAATTCTCTCTAGTTTCCAAATTTATAGTGACACAATTATATAGACTTATAAACAGACGAATTTGCCCTTTAATTTAATGCCTATGAAGTGATTATACTACCCTTTTGGGCTTTCATTAATTTATAAGATAATGATTTTGATACTATTTTATCCTTTAGTCTTTTTGAACTATGTTCTAAAAACAAAAAGAAAGGGATGAAAAAGAAAAAAAGAAATAAACTAGGAAAAAGAAATAAACTAGTGGTTGTCGTATTTAGAAGAAGGGTTCTACTGAATAATTTTGATATTAGAATATGAAAATATATTTCTTTTATTTTGCTTAAAAGGATGGCTTAAATCCAAATATCAACCTTGCTTGTAAACTATAAAAAGAAGGGTTTTTTTTTTTGGGTACTAGTTCATGATAGCAATATTCATACATACTCTTCTTACTTGGCACCTTGTTTGGCTATGCTATTGCCATAATTTTTGTGGAATTGGATCAAGCTTGTTCATCACTAAAAATAAATTAGATAAATATTCTTATTACTTTTTTATTCCTTGTTAAATTATTATTTGAATCTTGATACAATTATATCGTTGGTAGTGTATTAACAGATTCAATAGCAGTGGATACGTACATAGAGTTGGGAGTTAAGTTAGGAGATGCTAAAGTTTGATGAAACTAATTACCAAGGGCAGCAGCAAACTTGTAAAGGGAGATGTAGACATTAGTACTTAAAGCTTGTAAGACTGACATTTACACGTGCTTGTAATGTGAGAAATAACTTTGCTACAAACTTACATGATTTACACAATGGCCACAAGCTTGGAAGAGTTGGCTTCACCAACAAAGTTTCAAACTTGGTAGGTTGTGTTTATTAAATTTAGAGTTCTCATAGTTAATGCAACTATAGCCTTAAATATACAATGGCTGTGATCACAATAAGGGGTTAAAGTTTTCATATTTCAGAAGGAAGCTCATGTCAGTATCATGTACTAAATTCATTTGGCCAACTGGGAAAGAACTTATAAGTTGGTTTCACAATCATTATTTCAGAATTTTTCCATTTTGGCAAATGATACAAATGGAAATTCAAAGTTTTCATCTTTGATATATCTTTAGCCTTGTAAGGAAAAATCAACGGCTATGATCATAGCAAGGGGTCAAGTTTTCATATTTCCTCAACTATACTCTGCAGAAAGCTGTATAGAAATCTGAACTGAAACTAGAAATGGCAGCCAATTTTCAAGAAGATGAAAATGTGATGAAGACATATATCTAACGATTCTCTTAACAAAGCAAACCCCTCCACCACCCCCAACTCCCTGCTCTACTAGCCTTACATAACAAAACTTCTTTATAGATTTTGTATAATCTTGTCATAGGAAATGGCGACAATATGTGAGAGATGCAAAGGACTTGAGAAAAAGAAGTATTGGGAAAAATTCAACCAACAGCAGTTCTTCAAAGTACTGATGAATGATTTCCAGCGTAGATTGGTGAGTTGCCCTCCTCTATGCTTTTAATTTTTTTATTTTATACCGAGAAAGATCAAGTCCGAGCTGCATGGTTTCGAAACTCAGTGTATGATGAGTCCAACCAACTGCCTTTAATTTCTCCACTTAAAGATTAAACTTTTAACTATGGTGGAGTTCAGACTCATGAAGTGCGCATAAATAACATAATCCACACGTCCCTCTTTTCTATATCTTGTTTTTCGTACAAACTACAAAATGCAAAGTTTTGTCTTCAGTTAATTTATGAAATTTGCGTTAGCTAGAATAATTTGTAGCTGACACATTGGTTTTATTGCAGCTCATACCACATAAGCTTGTGACAAATTTAAAGGACAGTCACAAACTGTTAGGCCAAAAGATTCTTAAAGGTCCAAGTGGAAATTCATGGAAAGTTGAAGTTAAAAGAACTGAGGATGATGATTATGTCTTCTGCAATGGCTGGGAACTATTTGTCAAAGATCATAACTTGGAAGCAGAAGATTTATTAGTTTTTCGAATGGATGGTTTTTCATCTTTTGATGTTATGATATTTAATCGAAGTGCTTGTCAGAAAGAGGACAGCTTCTTTGTGAAAAAACAAAGGAACCCCTGTAAACATCCAGTTGAAGTAATAGATATCGATGATGATACAAGTGACCATGAAAGTAGTGAAAATGATGAAAATTCAAATGATTCAAGTGAGCAACAAAGTTATGGAAAACAGTATTCGTTTCATTTACCTGAGCCTAGCAAAGGGAAGAAGCTGAAGAAAATCTTGATAGCCAAGCAAGAGAAAAGGAAAAGGAAGTGTACACCTTTGTCATCATGCAAGAAAAAGATGGGACTTGGTTAAGTGCAACTCTTCCTTTATTCTTTTAAGTTTCTGTTGTTAAGTGCAATTCTTCCTTTATTCTTTTAAATTTCTGTTGTTTTCTTATCCTTTCATTTTTCCAGACATCTTTTTTGGAATTTGATTTGGAAATTTTTTGTTTGTTCAGATGAAAGAAGCCATATGTTCTCAAACAAACGCCTTGTTACACAAAAAGAGAGGAGGAAAGTCCTTCAAATGGCCTCAAGACACATATCTTTTGTTCCTACTTTTCTAGTGACGATGCAGCCTACCCACGTCGACAGGGGTCAGCTGGTATTTTCTTCCCTTGTTAGTAACCGCTTTTCTATGGATTTAACTTATATTAGTTAAAGGGTACATGATAATAAGATGCTCATCCATTATTTAAACTTGATATACAGATTTGACCTTTTACGGTACTTGGTATTGAACTTATTGTGCTTTTGATGCTATGACTTCAGAGTATATTGCTTATTTGTTTCATATTTAGTAGTTTTTTATGTATAAATCTACATTCTATGTTGAGATACTGGATTCAGTTGAACTCGTAGTTGATAAGCTACTTCCACCACTGCAGTTTACACAAACAGTGCAAATTAACCTGTTGTAGAGAAGGCCACTTGTGTACTTATTTTATTCCAAGCTGATACTAATATATGGTTTTGCAGAAAATTGTATTGGATAAATACTGACTGGGCTTTAACAAGTGACACGTGTCATCCACGTGGCATTGAGCTGACGTGTCACCGGACAGACATTTACCGGACAGACTTTGATCGGACAGACACTTCTCACGGGCAGACCCAAGAAAGTTACTGGATTTGTCAGCAGTCAAGCACAATTTGAACAAGCGGTTATTAACATTATCAGATGCGACCATCCATCAAACGGTCACTCAGCGGTTACAACTCTTCTGGATAAGACGCCCGGCGGTTACCAATCTGAACGGCTCTATGCCCAACGGCTATTATTCCAACAGGCGCCGTCCAAGGCCTATAAATAGTACTTGTCTTAGCCCATTGTAACAACTTTTACTTCCTGCACATATTATCAATAAAAAAATACTCTCTTTCTTTCTGTAATCAAGTCATCTTCTTGGTTCTTGCTTTAATTACTGTTCCGACGGTCGAATCATCCTACGTGACGATTACCAACCATCGGAGAATACGATACGCTTACCCTTCTTTATTTACATTCATGCTTTACTTTTAACGCTTCATATTAGTGTTATTTGATTTATCAAGTAGATCCTTAATCTCAATTATTGATCGTGACTCCGCAAATATAAATTTAATTGTTAATTGGCCTAAAATCGGATTTAGGTTAAACAATTTGGCGACCACAGTGGGAGCCGGTCAATAGCCTTCGTAGGTTAAAAGTTCTACTTCTCATTATTATATTTATCCCTGTTTATCTCCTTGCTGCATAATTAACATGGCAGATAACAATCCCCAACAAACCATTGGAGACGGACAACAGGTAAACACCCCTTCCCATAGATCCGATGATGACATGCAACAGGTACACAATTTGGTTCCCAATTACTCTTCCGACCATTCGTCTGATGGGCGACAACAATCAGCCCAAGAACTGGTCAGGCAAAATCAACGGGGACGCTCTCGGAGCCATACTCCACCAAGGAGACGACGACACAGGAGTCTCTCCCCAGACCAGGGGAACCTACAAGGAACTTTCCATGATTTTATGCAGCAGCAGACAGAAATAAACAGACGAATCAACGAGGCCCTAAACTCTCTCCGGGCAAGCAATCCTTCAGCCGCAAGGGTCAATCCCCCATCTTCCCATACTTCAAGGCGAGAAGAAGAGCGCAACAACGGTAGCGGCGCCGCAGATCCAGCAACTCCAGCCAACCAAAATCCAAATGCGGAGTCTACAACACCGACAGATATGAGCCTTGTCGTGGAAACTCTCACCAAGCAATTCAAGGAGAGCCAGGAAGCGCTCCAAAAAGCTCTCCACGAGAGAATAGACCAGATCCCGGGCGCCCCGCCTACGCTAAAGAAAGTTGACGTCCAGCGCTACTCACAACGGCCCTGGAAGAAGGAAGCAGCCCCAAAAGCTATACCTAAGACGTTCAAGATGCCAAATATTCCAAGGTATCGCGGAACATCTGATCCCAATTATCACCTCATGATGTTCAGCAATTTCATAAAGGCCAGTGATCTCACCGATGAGGAGATCGAATCTGTGCAACTGAAGATGTTCGTAGAGACCCTGGCAGACGGAGCCCTGCGATGGTATTCAATGTTGCCGCCAAACTCTATTGGATACTTCGCAGAAATGGCTGAACTGTTCGTGAAAGCTCACACGGGTGCTCAGAAGACGGAGACCCGAGTAGAAGACATCTTTGAAATCAAGCAGAGATCTGACGAGTCACTTCGCAAGTATGTGGATCGATTCCAGAGAGAACGCATGTTGCTCCCCAAAGTACCAGACAGATGGGCAGCAATAGCGTTCACCAACAGCTTGGACGTCAGGAGTTCAGAAGCCACGCGAAGGCTCTACGAGTCCCTTCGCGAGTTCCCGGCAGCCAGTTGGTCAGACGTCTACAATCGCTACAACTCTAAGGTACGTATCGATGAAGATAAACTGATCGGAACAGGTGCTCGGGGAAGGTCTCAAACTCGCAACAGCGGATCCGGAGGAAAAGCGGAAACAGAGAAGTCAGGCGCACGGTATGAGCCGTACCCCGACCAATCGCGTAACAGTTCCAAAGGGCGCAACCGCAACAGCAACAGCAACAGAGGACTGTCCCGAGGGGAGAGTTCCCAGTCTGCCAGCTTTCCAAGCTTGCCAAGTTTCAACGTCGAAATATCGGAGGTCGTGGCAGTACTTAAAAATATGGGAGAAAAAGTCAGGTGGCCAAAAGACATGAAAACTGACCCCAGCAAGCGAAACCAAGACGTGTACTGCGAGTTCCACCGTGACCATGGGCACACTACCGAAGACTGCAAAGCCTTAAGGTACGAAATTGCTCATTTGTTGAAACAGGGGTTCTTGAAGGAATTCCTGACAGAGAAAGGGAAGCAGACTCACGCAAGGGCTCAGCAAAATAAACCTGGTCCACCACGAGCATCCTCTCCGAAACGAACGGTCAACGTTATTTCGGGCGGAATCGAGGTAGACTCGGTTACCTTCACGGTAAAGAAATACGCGAAGGTGTCCATTACCAACAGCAAGCGGCCTCGGTCAGAAGCGGCGATCACCTTTGAGGAGTCCGACACTGATGGGCTGCAATTTCCACATGCTGACGCATTAGTTATAACACTGCGCGTGGCAGAGTTCGACGTAAAGAGAGTGCTCATTGATACGGGCAGCTCTGCCAACATCATCCAGGCACGGGTCGTGAATGAGATGCAGTTAGCAGACAAGATTGTACCGATCTCTCGGGTTCTTTCCGGCTTTAACAATTCAAGCGAAAAGACTCTCGGGGAGGTACCTTGCCCACCCTGGCCGAAGGGGTAACGAAGGAGACAACCTTCCATGTTGTCGACGCGGATCTAGCCTATAACATTATTTTGGGCAGACCTTGGATCCACGACATGCAGGCTGTTCCTTCTACCTATCATCAAGTTGTGAAGTTCCCATCCGAGTGGGGAGTACGTGAAGTCCGAGGGGAACAGCGCACTGCACGAGATTGTTACTCGGTAGCCCTCAAGCTACCCGAGGAGAGCAAATAGCAATTACAGCACCCGGCACCGGATGCTGCACCTGAAGAAACTAAGTACGATGTCCCGGAATTCATCACCAAAATGGACGAGAAGGAAAATCACATGCCGACAGTAGAAGCCCTGGAGCCCGAAGAACTGTTCGCCGATATGCCGGAGCGAAAGGTGTACTTGGGAACCGAGTTGAGCGAACGCCTGCGGGGAGATATCCTGCGGTTCCTCAAGGAGCGGCATACAACATTCGCCTGGTCCCATGCAGATATGACAGGTATTTCTCCTGATATCATTACTCACAGGTTGCACGTCGATCCGTACCACCGCCCGGTGAAACAGAAGACGCGCCAGCAGGGAGCTTTCCGGAATCAGATAATCAATGACGAGGTCGACCGGTTGTTGAAAATCGGTTCTGTACATGAAGTCAAATATCCAGACTGGCTGGCAAACGTGGTCGTCGTACCTAAAAAGAACGGCAAGTGGCGAGTCTGCATTGACTTCACAGATCTGAACAAAGCCTGTCCGAAGGACTCATATCCTCTTCCCAGGATAGACCAACTGATCGATGCAACAGCCGGGCACGAAGTGTTAACTTTCCTCGATGCATACTCCGGGTACAACCAGATTCTGATGGACCCTGAGGACCAGGAAAAGACAGCATTCATAACTTGTCGAGGTACGTACTGCTATAAAGTTATGCCATTTGGATTAAAAAATGCAGGTGCAACCTACCAGCGTCTGGTCAATCGAATGTTCCATGATCACATCGGAAAGACCATGGAAGTATACATTGACGACATGCTGATAAAATCCAAACGGGCAGAAGACCATCCGGTTCATCTGAAAGAGGCTTTCCGAATTCTGGATCAGTACAACATGAAATTGAATCCGGAGAAATGCACTTTCGGAGTCGGATCGGGAAAATTTCTGGGGTTCATTGTTTCTCAGCGAGGCATTGAAGTCAATCCCGCTCAGATCAAGGCCATTGAATCAATCCCAGATGTGCTTCGCGACAAGAAAGAAGTCATGAGACTAACGGGCAGAGTAGCGGCTCTACGGAGGTTTATCTCCCGATCATCCGATCGTTGCAAAAGTTTCTTCGATGTCTTGAAGCAAAATAAGGAGTTCGAATGGACTCCCGAATGTCAGCAGGCATTGAGAGATCTAAAGAAATATCTATCCAATCCTCCATTACTTACTACACCTGTGGAAGGCGAGCAGCTGCTAATCTACCTGGCCGTCTCCGAATCATCGGTAAGCGCGGTACTAGTACGGGAAGAAAAAGGTAAACAACTTCCTATCTACTATGTTAGCAAAGCTTTAATTGATGCCGAAACTCGCTATCAACCTTTAGAAAAATTAGCATTAGCTCTAGTAACTGCTGCCCGAAAATTACGGCCCTACTTTCAAAGTCATTCTATAGTCGTAGTTACTACTTTTCCTTTACGAAATGTCCTGCATAAGCCAGAATTTTCAGGAAGGTTAGTAAAATGGTCTATAGAATTATCCGAATTTGATATTACTTATCAGCCCAGAGTAGCAATAAAGTCGCAAGTCTTAGCAGACTTCGTGGCAGACTTCAGTATGAATGTATATCCTGAGGCAGAGAAGGAGGCCATTCTCTATGCCGGACAGGCTCCGGGTACCTGGGTCCTCCACACAGACGGTTCTTCGAGCGTGAAAGGATCAGGACTCGGGCTAGTCCTCGTTGCTCCATCCGGAGAAACGATAAGGCAAGCTATTAAATGCCCCTTCATCACTAACAATGAGGCCGAATATGACGCCGTTATTGCAGGATTAGAATTGGCACGAAGCTATGGGGCAACCATAGTCAAACTAAAGAGCGATTCCCAGTTGGTGATCAATCAGATCAACGGGGGTTTCGTTGCACGAGAACCCAGAATGTTGGCATACCTCGGCCGAGTGAACGAACTCCTGGCACAGTTCGACAACTGGGAGGCAATTCAAATTCCGCGAGAAGAGAATCACGAGGCTGACGCTCTTGCAAACATGGGATCCGTTGCGGAGATGGGGGCGGCTAGCTCTTCAGCTATTGTTCAACTTCTCTACACAACTATGGACAGAGAAAAGTTTGAAGTCAACACCATCAACACCACCTGGGATTGGAGAAATGAGATAACAAATTATCTCGTCCACGGGACTCTCCCCGCAGATGTGAAGGCTGCCCGTAAACTACGAATAAAGGCAGCTCGGTACACTATCCTCAATGGCGAATTGTACCGCAGAATGTTCGCAGGACCTCTCGCAAAGTGTCTTGGGCCAAATCAAACTAATTATGTGATGAGAGAGGTCCACGAAGGCTGTTGTGGAAATCACTCTGGTGGAAAGGCGTTGACTCGAAAGCTGATACGAGCAGGTTACTATTGGGATAAGATGGAGAAGGATGCAAATGAATTTGTCAAGAAATGTGACAAGTGCCAGAGATTCGCCCACCTCCTCCATCAGCCAGCCGAACCGTTGCATTCAATAGTTTCCCCGTGGCCCTTCTTGAAGTGGGGAATAGACATCGTTGGTCCTCTTCCTACGGCACCAAGGGGAATGCGTTTCTTGCTGATCACCACCGATTATTTCACAAAGTGGGTTGAGGCGGCAGCATACTCAAAGATACGGCAAACGGAAGTCATCGACTTTCTTTGGCGCTTTGTCATTTGTCGCTTTGGAGCACCCAAGGAAATAGTCATGGACAACGGTCCGCAATTCATTGGCCAGAAAGTGACCAGGTTCCTCGATGATTTACACATTAAGAGAATTACCTCTTCTCTATATCACCCTGTTGCCAACGGACAGGCCGAGTCTACTAACAAAATCATCGTTGAATCTCTTAAAAAGCGCCTTGAGCAGGCGAAGGGATGCTGGGTTGAAGAACTGCCTGGAGTATTGTGGGCTTACCGCACCACAGTAAAAATGAGTACCGGTGAAACTCCCTACTCTTTAGTATATGGCGCAGACGCTTTGATTCCCGTCGAGATAGGGGAACCCAGCCTGCGATATGCGCATGCCACTGAAGAGTCAAACTCAGTCAATCTGTCCGAAGAGTTGGATCTCCTCGAAGAGCGCAGAGAACTGGCCCTTATACAAGTGGTGGCGCAAAAAGAACTAGTCGAGAAGTACTACAATCGGGGACTTCGCGTACGAAGCTTCCAAGTCGGGGACTTTGTACTCAGAAAAGTTTCCCAGAGCACACAAGAGACAAATTCGGGGAAGCTTGGCCCTAACTGGGAAGGACCTTACAAAGTGATCGCTTCAGCCGGCAAGGGATCTTATCGCTTGGCACGGCCAGACGGTTCAATCGTCCCAAACAGCTGGAATGTAGTGCATCTCAAAAGGTATCACTTTTAGACGACAAAGACGGTTAGTCATTCTACACTTACTTTTTTCTATCTTTACATAGAAGTACTTCTTTTTATCTTTGCATAAAAGTTTGTTACTTCTGTCCGTACATACAAACCTTTACTTTTGCGATTATATAGAGATGCTTGCTTTTATCTTTACATAAAAGTTCTTCCTTTTGTTATATATTCTTCCTAAATGGTACTAACGGCCTGAACAAGGCCAGATCCGTTTAGCTCAACTGGCAGAGCTCGAAGTTCTTCAACTTCGCGGCTGTGGGTTCAAATCCCACAACGGACACACTCCTCGTTTGTTTATATGTGTTCAATAGACAGCTCACCGAAAACTCTTCTCATATTGTCACTTATCGTGTTCCAACATGAAAACAAGGAGGGTGGTGAGGGCCCCATAGGCCAGAAAAGACCTTCATACAGGCAAAAGGCCTTCGTACAGGCAAAAGACCTTCGTACAGGCAAAAGGCCTTCGTACAGGCAAAAGACCTTACTTAAAGGCAGCAAATTTTTCAATTTGCATGATGAGACTTCCACGGCAAATAAGAGAAGTCATTCACAAAACAAAACCCTCATGTGACAAGGCTTCCACGAAAATAAGAGGAGTCGTTCACAAGGCCGAACAATTCGGCCAGAACTTTAGACGACCAGAACTCGGTCAAATTACCTACAACTTGCGACCTTTTGCTTAATAAAGGAGTAAGTTCAACACATTTGGGAAGACTCAAGAAAGTACGAACTTAATAAAGTTCGGAAAGCAGTTCCCAGTCATAAGGCATGAAAGCCACAAACATATGCATACAGAAAGATCAAAATTCAAACTAAACATAGTCACTGAAGGGGTCTAAAATTGCATATATACATTAAGCTGTGAATTAATAAAGTGCCAAGAATGGCTGACAGAAGTTCGCAGAGTGTATAAAAGGCCAAACGTACCGGCCAAGGATCAGACAGTCTCTAGTAGACTTCTATCCATCCAACAAGTAAGTCCGGCTCTCGCCGGACAGAACAAAAAATACATCAGTTAAGAAAAAAACAACATTAATTTGAAGGGCCGTGACCGGGACTCAACGCACCAGCTCCGTTAGTCCCGTCGTCACTCCCTGATTCTTCATCTTCTTCATCATCATCACCGCTGCTCGACTCTTCAGGAGAGAGACCCAATGCTTGTTGTACTCGTCGAACAGCACTCTTCGTTGCCTGCAGCATCTCATTGACGTCAACCTGCCCGGACCTGATCTGCGTTAACAATGCGCGCTTGGCCTCAAGGGCAGCAAGCTTGGCCTTAATTTCTGATTGATCTCGCAAGTTCGCCAGATCTTTAGTCAACGTGGCTTGAACACTCATTAACTGAGCAGTATGATCTTTGGCGGCTTGGAGATCAGAACGGGCTTTTGCCGAATCTTCATTTGCCCTTTGCAGGCTCAGCTCAAGAGTTGCACGTTCTTCACGAGCATTGTTCATACTATCATGGCATTCCTCAAGGAGCCTCTCAAAACCCCGAATAGAGCGTGCGAACCCCTCTTTCTCTTCAGAAAGACGGTCCTTTTCCCTGGTAAGAGCGTCGATCTGCTCAACGCGGGTGTTGTTAACATCCGTTAACCGATTAACTTCCCTACCAAGGAAACCACACTGCTCGATCAAGGTTTTGTTATCCTTCAGAGCCTCGAGCAGCTCTCTCTTCACCTCTACAACTTGATTGGCGTTATTCAGCCGGGAGCGGAACATGATCTCAGCGGCCAGCATGCTTGACTGAAACATAAAGCAGGACATGATTAAAGTCCTGGGTTAGCAATTACTTCTAAATGACAAAGCGGGAAAAGCTTACCCGGGCAGAATCGGAGGCAATTTGGAAAGCCAGCTCCTCGTCGGTTAAGTCTCTTAGCACCCACTCTTCTCGAGGTCCGAGGAGCGAGGAAACTGCTTTCACCAAGTTGCGCGGCCTGGCCACCAAGTTGACCTCAGGAGCAAGTCTCAGGGTGTGCTTTCTCTCACAAAGCTTGGGCTCCCTCGCCTGTTCAGAAGGGTAGTTCGGCCCAAACTTGTAGCGAACCCCTTTGATGTCGCTTAGCTCCGTCTGCCCCGCAATAGCTGACCGCCAAACAAGCCTTGTGGACGAAAGGTTAGAATCACCTTCCGCCCCCGGATCTATGGTTTCACATTCACGGAGGAAGACCGGATTTGCTCCCTCAGAAGCCACATTTTCAAAGTCCTCAAATCGAAAAACCCGAGGACCCTGGCTATCATCTTGGGAGACCTCTTCCCTGGTTTCTCCCCCGGCTTTTTCTCTCCCTTCTTCTCTTGCTCCCTCTCTTTCTTCTCCTTCCTCTTCTTCAACAACTTTCCTTTTACCCTTGTCCGCACGAGAAGGACCTGCCTCCTCCCAGTCACCAACTCGGGGACTCCTCGACGGAGATCGGACGGCCTCCTCCTCAGCCCTTCTCTGATCACTACGAAGGTGAGGCCTCCGCCTAAGAGGAACATCTGCCTCGGTCTCAGTATCCGACAGATGTATGACCTCTTGGGCCAGACCCTCTCCCCGTACGGACTCAGGGGCTTCAGCAGCAACCCCGGCATCTGCTTCCCTGGGCTCTTGGGCACTTGCCCTAGCTGAAGGATCGCCACCAGCCGACGAGGTTTGTCCGGTAGCAGCGGAAGCCTTACGAGCAGACTTCTTCCGCGATCCGCCCTCGCTGTGGCTTTTCCTCTTCTTCTTCAAGGGACTCAACCCCTCGGACAGAAGTGCCTCGCCTCCCTCCCTGCCGCGCAGGGCTCCAGCCGAAGCCAATATAGCCTCAGCCTCGGCAAGGGGGTCGGCGACAGGTTCAGCGGGTATGTCCTGAGGAGGGGCAGGGAAAAAGTTTCCTGAAGTACCCAAGCCTGCAACGAAGGTAAAAGCGGTCAGTCATAAAAAGGATTCAAGAAGGAAAAGGCTACCAAAAGGATAGGGATATCCCCACCATGGTGTTTCACGGTCAGACTCTTATGAGAAGCAAAGTGTAACCACTCTCTCTTCTCTGGTTCGAAACTTGCCAAAATCGGCTCAACCCACGCCCTCAGTTCATCTACAGTTATGAACCTGTCGTAGGGTTGCTTGGCCGCTGCACGAAGAGATTTTAATGAAAGTTAAAAAAAAAAAAAAAAAAAAAAAAAAAAAAAGAGAAAGATGAAATGCGTACACAGAAACTCGGGGACTTACGTGTCTTATTCCAGACTTCTGCGCCTTGTCGTCAAACGTCAAAGCGGAGGAGCGCACAAACAGGTACCGGTGCGCCCAGCGTCGATCGCTGGTGTCCTCGGAGCTGCGTACCAAGCCCTTGCCCCCGCGCATCCTGACGTTCACATAGCCGTCCTTAAAAATCTGGACGCTGTACAGAGAAATGAAATGTTTATACTCAAAAGATTGGTCGGTTTGAGCCGCGAACCAGTCTAAGAGTGTGACTATCCTATATACACTGGGGCTCAGTTGCCCCGGGCAGAGAAGATACTCTCTACAAAGTCTATCCAGCACTGGATGCAAAGGCAATCTGCACCCCACCGTAAAGGGGTAAGTGCCCATGGCCGTCCATCCAGGCCTATGGGAGGTAATGTTCTCCCCGTCAGCAACTGGTAGTAAAGGGATCTCATCACCCCAGTCGCAATCTATCCTCACACGAGGGATCACTTCCGTCGTGATCCCTAACTTAAATCTATATGCTGGCCAGTTGCGCGTGTCACCTTCCCTATTATGGAAGGACTTAACGTTGCAATCTGCCTCAAGCTCACCCCACTTCTTGGGGATTATCTCAGCGGCGGTAGCCTGAGAAGCCCGCGGCCTGGGAGTGGCCGATGAACTACCAGCAGCATCGAAGTTTAGATTCCTCCTGGATCTTGAAGACATGTTTTTAAGAGTGAAGTTGCTAAGAGAAACTCAAGAGTCAATTCAAGGATTTTTCTTTTTCAAAGAGCAATATAGAAGAGTTGGTAAAAGGTTCTTCGTCAAGTGAGCTCCTATTTATAGGAATCCTGGTACAGATCCCCCAACTTCCTTCGAGGACACGTGGAGGACATCAAGTGATCCACACTCAGATCTGGCCGTCGATGAAGGGAATAGGGTAATCAATGCTTTGTAGCATTATCATTACCCTGAAAAGTTGCAGTCACTTCGTAACCAGCAAACGACGTGCGCACGTGGAAAGGGACGGTTAAAATTATTGTTTTTTACCCTCGGGGAACGCAGTAGTCATTTCCGTGTAAACTGCAGTACCACAGACGTGCAGGTCACAGTTACTTTTTCAGGCGGCGCATTTAATGCGCACGTCACGGAGGCTTATCATCAATCGGATCAGAGTCGCACGTCATCAAAATTGCGTCATCTGAAGGTGAAGAGTTTACAAGGGTTTCCCGCCAAGCCAAGAATTCTCATCCACTCCTCGGACAGATACTCTGCCCGAGAAGTGTGGGGACTATCTGTATTGGATAAAAACTGACTGGGCCTTAACAAGTGACACGTGTCATCCACGTGGCATTGAGCTGACGTGTCACCGGACAGACATTTACCGGACAGACTTTCATCGGACAGACACTTCCCACGGGCAGACCCAAGAAAGTTACTGGATTTGTCAGCAGTCAAGCACAATTTGAACAAGCGGTTATTAACACTATCAGATGCGACCATCCATCAAACGGTCACTCAGCGGTTACAACTCTTCTGGATAAGACGCCCGGCGGTTACCAATCTGAACGGCTCTATGCCCAACGGCTATTATTCCAACAGGCGCGGTCCAAGGCCTATAAATAGTACTTGTCTTAGCCCATTGTAACAACTTTTACTTCCTGCACATATTATCAATAAAAAATACTCTCTTTCTTTCTGTAATCAAGTCATCTTCTTGGTTCTTGCTTTAATTACTGTTCCGACGGTCGGATCATCCTACGTGACGATTACCAACCATCAGAGAATACGATACGCTTACCCTTCTTTATTTACATTCATGCTTTACTTTTAACGCTTCATATTAGTGTTATTTGATTTATCAAGTAGATCCTTAATCTCAACTATTGATCGTGACTCCACAAATATAAATTTAATTGTTAATTGGCCTAAAATCGGATTTAGGTTAAACAAAAATCCCCAAAGGATTTGCAGAGATGTATACGAGGAATAAATCCGAGATAATTAATTTGACAATCCCTTCAAGTGGAAGAACGTGGAAAGTCTCAGTTAGACGCAGACAGGAAGGACTCGTTATGCAAACAGGTTAGGGAAGATTTTGTTATGGATAATAATCTGGAGGAGTATGACATATGTGTCTTTGAGCTAGCTCAAGGTGGAAAACATAACTTAAAACCAGTCATTTTAGATGTTTACATATTTCGTGCTGTGGACGAGATCACGAGACCATCCAGTTCCAACAGCACACCTATTATTAACTAGACTAGATTGCTCATTAGCTATGATGTTTATTATTTTGAAATGTCTGTTGATTTTGAGATTTTAGTTAGTTACGAGCTTCAATCTTGGACAATTACAAGTATCTTAGTGATTATGTTGACTTGTTTCATGAATGTATTCCACTAGTTAACCTATCTGTAATGGTTTTTTTTTTTTCTCCTTTCCAGTTAACCATTACACATAGGTATCAGTAATGTATTCTCAATTGTTTTTTTTTGTTTTTTTTTTCCTTTTCAGATTAACTACTATCTATACAAGCCCTCTATAAAATGATGGATTAATGTGAAGTATTGCCTTCTCTACATTTGGAAAAGGAACAAAAATTCATTTAAGAGAACAATAATTTTGCAAATAAGCGGGAAAAAAATGGTTAAACAAGTCTGTGAACTAGACAAGCTAATGTTTCTCTATATAGTTCTAAGACAAAAATTGACTGTAACACATGTATTTCTAATTTCATGTTAGTCTCTACATAGTACTAAGACCAAAAATTGAGTGTACCACATGTATTTCTAATTTCTAAGTAGGCGATGTATGTATATGACAAATATATATCTTACTGTATAGGTTTGATACAAAGAAATAAGTAAATCTTTTAGTACTATAAAAGAAAAATTACTGAAACATATTTAAAATGACTTCTCTTTGTTTGCATCACAAATTTAACTCTGTTAAACAATATAAAATTAACTTAAATTAATTATGTTCATTAATAAAAAGTACACCGTCTATTTCTCCACCTTTTTAGGATCCAAACATAACAGTTTGGTTAAACTATGTTACCTTGGTAAGTAGACGTTCGGCCATGAATCAAATGCTAACCTGAGCATAAGTATACATATTTTCTTGACCGTAAGTATTTATATTGTATATATTGAACTTCAAATAAAATATTCAAATTTTGGTTTGAAGATGGATTTCAAGAGGAATAGTACTATCTTTCAGTCGTAAATTTTCTTTCTTTTGGCATAATTTTTTAATTGAAGCCCATGTTTAAGGACAGATTCAATTTTGACATACCAGTAGGAAATTTTGAGTCTCAACTTCCAACAATAACACAACAACATACTCTATAATATATTATAAGTGAATTCTGGAGAAGGTGAGATGCCCACATACTTTATCCAACCAAGGTTGAGAGTCGAGTTTCATCTTCCTAGTAAAGTGTTATTTCAAATGAAAGGCTTAACTCTGTTTTCATTTTTTTTTTACTCCATTCAAATATCAGTGTTACTTTCTTTTTTTTACTACTTAGTTAACAAATTTAAGTTTTGTACACTGTTGTATAAATATTCTTTTCACCATCAAATCATACAAACTATATTTACACATAACCCTTCTTAAAATATGTTATTTATTAATATAACAAGTAAAGGTAATCTAACAATGTAAAACCTATTTACCCGTATATAACTTAATCAGTGTAATATTTTACTGTAACTCATATCTTATTTTAGTGAGATAAAATTTAACACCCGGCACCCATCACATAGGCACATTTCATCAGCTGGGCGCATAATAATATGGGCACCCATCTCACGGCACCCGTCACAAGAACACCCACATAAGCCTGGATCTAACTCCACCCCAAAAGCTAGCTCAAAGGGGGAGGATTGTCCAAAGCTTATATGGGCTACTTGCCCTTCATATTCACTGATATGGATGACTGTTCCTATACCACATCAACTCATTCAACACTCCCCTCCACCCCCGCACGTCTAGACCCATACCCATCATGGATGGGGCATGGACAATATCGTGTACAGGGTGAACAACTTGGAGCCAACCTGGCTTTGATTCTAAGATAAATTTTAACACCCGGGCGCCCATCATACATGCACATTTCATTACTTGGGCGCATAATAAGTCAGGGCACCTCAACAATAAGGTGTTTTTAGGGTAATTCATGACAGACTTTCTATTTTAATGTCTGAGATAATTTCAGCAGTCTGGTTTTGTGAAGGGGAGGAGTATTTTTGAGAATATTTTGCTGGTGCAAGAAATTGTTCGTGATATTGCTGACAGGGGGAAGCCAGCTAATGTGGTAATCAAACTAGACATGGCTAAGGCGTATGATAGAGTGTCATAGATATTTCTGACGAAGTCCTTGAGGAGGATGGGATTTTGTGAGGTGTTTATCGACATGGTCTACAGGACCCTATGTAATAACTGGTACTCTGTGCTTGTAAATGGCCAGCCCTATGGGTTCTTTCAGTCTTCCAGGGGGTGAAGCAAGGTAATCCTCTGTCGCTTACCTTGTTTTTGCTTGCTGCTGAGTGCCTTTCCATAGCTCCGAATGCACTGCATAGAGATGCTAATTTTATATCGTACGGGATGCCAAAGTGGAGTCCTTATCTTAATCATCTGGCGTACGCGGATGATATGATTATTTTTTCATCTGCTGAGGAGGGATCATTAAAACTGGGTGATGGAGACTCTTACTAGTTACGAACTGTCCAGCGGGCAGAAAATCAATTAAGAGAAGAGTAATGTATATATGCATAGTCACGTTACGAGTTGATAGTTGACAGGGTGCTTGATGTTACTGAGATACCGAGGGGGGAATTTCCTTTCAAGTATCTTGGCATGCCTATCTATTATAGTAGGAGGAAAAATTATCACTACAATGAATTGGTGGAGAAGGTGCAGAAAAAGCTTGACTTCTGGACTGGTAAATTACTTTCCATAGGCGGACGAGCGACTCTGATTTTCTCAGTGCTTCAAAGTATGCCTATTCACTTGTTATCTGCCTGTGACCTCCCTGCTGGGGTGGTAGCTCAGCTTCACAGGATGTTTACCAAGTTTTTCTGGAGCAATTCTGTGGGTCAGGATAGCAGGCACTGGGCTTCTTGGAAGACTTTGTGTCATCCTATGAATGAAGGTGGAGTTGGTTTTAGGAGCTTGTATTATATCTCCAAGGCATTATTTACAAAGATGTGGTGGAATTTTCGTACCAAGCAGTCTTTATGGAGGGATTATATGAGCAACAAATACTTGAAAAAAAAATCACTCCGTTGTGGTGCTATGGAAGAAGGGGACTTATGCATGGAAGAAGATGTTGCAGAGCAGGCCTGAGATGGATCATGAGATATTTTGGCAGCTAGCTGGACTGGATTTGGTCTATTGCATCATGCAGTTCCCCATGGTTTGCATGTGATGAGACTGTTGTGTGTGTCTATGAAGTTGCTGAGGGTGGAGTATGGCTGGAACAACGCCTCAGGGAGCTACTGCCTGAAGATATTGTTGAGCACGTGATTCAGAATGTCAAACCGCCTACTTGTATTGAGCAGGGGGACATGTCTTTTTGGATGTTGGAGTCTCGGGGTACATTTTTAGTTCGGTCAGCTTACCATTTGGTCAGGCAAAGGAAGAAGCCAAGTGATCTTTTACACGCATATGTGGATTAAAGGTATTCCGTTTAAAATATTACTTTTCTTATGGAGGTTGTGGAAATTTAAATTGCCCTTAGATGATATGTTGAACAGGTGGAGAATTCAATTCCCCTCTAGGTGTCATTGTTGTGTGAACCCTGATGTGGAGACTGTTTCACATGTGTTTCTGTATACACCTGTAGCACGTTATGTCTACAAATATTTTGGAGGGCCTGCAGGTCTTAATTTTGATGGGTTGCACTTGACACAAGTTATAAATTTGTGGTGGGATGCTTCTGGTAACCCGGTCTTGAGGTTGATTTACCATGCTATTCCCATTTTTATCTTGTGAGAGTTGTGAAAATGGAGGAATAATTTGAGGCATGGTGGGTCGACCTCAGCTCATAGGTTGGTGTATCTTATCACTGAGCATATTATCATGTTGCTGAGAGTTCGCATGAGGAACTTTCAATATGCGCCTGGTAGGTGGGAAGACTTGTTGCCGGTGTTAAGGGAACATACGCCTAAGCTTGTGATGACAAAGGTTGTTTGGAGCCCACTCAGGTGAGGTGGATCAAATGTAATACGGATGTAGCTTCTAGAGGTAATCCAGGTGTTAGTTCTTGGGCTTTTTGTGTTCGGAACGGCAGGGGGGATATTGTTTATACTTGTGCTAAGGAG
Source organism: Petunia axillaris subsp. axillaris (assembly GCA_029990575.1). Lineage (NCBI taxonomy): Eukaryota > Viridiplantae > Streptophyta > Magnoliopsida > Solanales > Solanaceae > Petunia > Petunia axillaris. Next base: position 26,704,345 of record JARKNS010000003.1, read on the forward strand.
ATGGAGGATTGCATGACCACGAATACTCAAGCGGAGGCAACAGTAATTCTTATGGCCTTGAGGTATGTGGCTTCTACTTCTTATTCACAAGTTATTGTTGAAACGGTTGCTCAAGAATGTAGTGACTAAGACTTGGGAGGCACCTTGGCAAATTGTGCAAATAATGGAGGAAATTTGGAGTTTGATGGAGGACATAGAGGTAGTGGTGATGCATGTGTTTAGAGAAGGTAATAAATTGGCGGATCACTTGGAGAACTTTGCTATTGATCAAGGAGATAACATAGTTAATTCGTTTCATGAGTTGAATAGCATGGGAAGGAGGTTGGTGAATGAGGATAAGTGTAATGAGCACTACATTCGCACTAGGCCGAGGAGGAAAGTTTAGAGACAAGGGAGGTGGAATTTTTCTTCATGCTCGAATCAATGAAGAGGAGAGCATGGAGGCTTTTACTACTAACGTTGTTTCCTTTTTTGTAGGTACTTTCATTAATAGTAAAATTCTCATGGTGATTTGTCTTCATGCGTTGTGTGATTAGAATAGAGCTATGGAATTCATTCATAAGGAATTGATGTATTGCTTGGATAGTCTCAACATTAGAGTTTGCACTCCAAGCGGCTTTGTGTTGATGTTTCAAGGGAGTAGTTGTTGGATTGAATGGAACGTGGAAGAGTAGATTTTTACGTACCTCAAGGACCAAGCTTATCGAGCGGATAGATTTTATGGAGGAGGGCAGATTCACACGTCCAGATATTCAGCAAGCTCAATGAGCTATGTTAGAGAGCGAATTTGGCGATGTTCATGGAAGCCGGGCATAATTTTGCTCGCCTCAACGAGCGTAGTCAGCGAGCGGATTTTTGAAGGGACGTGGGATGATTGTGAGCGGCCAGAAACTTGCTCGCTGCAGCGAGCACCTAGCGAGCGACTTTGGGAGTATTTTTTTGAGCGGGGCAGATTCTTGCAAAACACGAGCGATCCCAGCGAGCTTGTGACGCGAGCAGATTTCTGCCTAACTCAACGAGCTCCTCGATGAGCTTTTTTATGCTTACTTCCATTGCATCATTTGGTCCTCAGTTGCTTTATTTTGGGAGTAACATCTGGATATCTCGCAACAAGTTCAACATTACTACTATTGTACATCATCATGGAAGAATTCATTAGCATTATTCCATTTAGTAGAGGGTGCCAGTTTCAAGTGTCCAGAAATTAATTTAGCTCAACGAGCGTAGTCAGCGAGAGGAGGTGGAGGCATTCAACAATGGTGGGCAGCATGTTGCTCGCCTCAATGAGCGCTGCCAGCAAGCAGTTTTTTTGGATGGGGAGCGGACAATTTTGAGCGGGCAAAGATGTGCTCACCTCAGCGAGCTCCTAGCAAGCGAAGTTGGAGCGTGTTTTTCCAGCTGGGCAGATTTTTCAAGAGCTCAACAAGCGCCCCTAGCGAGCTCATGTTAGCACACTTGTGCACGGGCAGATTTTGGACGACCTCAACATGCACACACAGCGAGCAAACTTTGGAATTATTTTGGAATTTCACTTGGAATAGTTCCAACGCCTGTTCCTTAGGCGTACTTGGAACAGTTTCTCATGGTGTTCCATCCATTTACTACTTAGACTATTTTGCTTCAATGTCATTATTATCAAGAGATATCCTTGTAAAGCTCATTGCGAAGATGCTATATTTGTTTTACTTGATGGTATTAGCATTTAATTATGCTCAATCCAAGGGAGTAAGTGTAGTATTTAGGCATCGAGTATTTGCTTCACTAGTTAGTCACTACTTAGCTTTAGCAAGTTTATATATTTCATTCAAGCATATAAGGATCTTATTTATTTTTGTTTTTGATTATTATTATTATTATTAATAAAATTAGCCACTAAACTAAGTGCTTAGTGGTATTTGCTATTAAAAAAAAAAATTGGGCGCCCATCTCACGGGCACCCATCACACGGACATCCACATAAGCCTCGACCTAACTCCACCCCAAAAGCTAGCTCAAAGGGGGGAGGATTGTCCAAATCTTATGTTGACATCCAATTTTATCCCTCACTTTTTTGGCAAGTAGCTATATTTAATTAAAATGTATTATAGTAATTTTTTCAAACAAAATTGCATTAGAGAGCATGCATTTACGTGTGTAACCTTATTATCAATCCCCTACTTATATTATACTTACTTAATTGTGACTATACTTATACAATTGCTTCATTTAAGCTATTTCTTTAATACACATATCCTAAGTATGACTATTTATGCAATTTAGCGCATTATCGGCATCTTTTAACAATTATCTGTGATTATTTATAATTAATTAATATTATTTGAGTTCATTTATTTTTTTTTATGATTAAATACATTTATTTGCATGTATTCCTATTTTATATTAACTAATTTTATTAGCATTTTAAATTTAACAAAATATTAGCCAATTATATTGCAAGTCCAATTCTATAAATATATATAGACATTATTAAAAGACCCAATCACATAACTGCACGATCGGATTTCTAGAAAAAAAACCATAGTAGGACCAAGATTCTCGTCCATGATTGTTCCTATTAAGCAGCATTAGAAAATTATTAAGATTCTTACCTGTTCTTGGAGGAATGTGGACCGAATTTATGATGTAAGGGGTCCAATCCTTTTTTTTTTTTCCTTTAATTCAAGTTTTCCTTATTGGCACTTTAAAAAAAAAATTCAAATCATGATGCTCTCACTCTTTTTGGTGTTGATATATCAAAGATATGTTCTTTCTTATTCTTTTTGATGGGTTCAAGACCAAAAGTCAGAATCTTTTTTTTCTTGATTAACTCAAATTAGGCCTTGTAAATTTGATCTCCCCAAATTCAAGCTTTAGCAACTATAAGAATTATATTTTTTGTTAAAAGCATGATTTTTTTTACTTGAGATTTTTGCTCTATTTTTACGACTATAAATACCATCTCATTTTTTAGTTTATGGGGAAAAAATCAATGGCTTCTTTACTTTATGTATCCTTTGTTTACACAATTTTTTTCTACTCCTGCACTTCATTATTTACGGTTTAACCACTTATATTCTACAAACTTTTTGTATATCACAATACTACTTCATCCTTCTCTATGATATTTTTGTACAAGAAACCAAATTAAGGTAATTGGTGTTCAGGAGCAGCAACATATAAGCTATTGCTATGAGCGGTGAACATCGCCTACACCGAGGCCATTTTTTGCCTTTCTCCTTTTATTTGCATGTAAAAGGCTAAAACTTAATGTGCACTATAAGTATTAGACTATTTCTGCACTCTTTTAATTCTGGAATAGCATCATAATAGATGAAAATCTTGTAAAAATTTCGCGTAGGGGCCTGTTTGGCGCGCGCTAATTGATTTGTAGCCGTCAAAAATAAATTCGCTGAGAAATAGCCACCTCCGGACAAATCCCAGTATAAATACTGGGACTTTAAACAAGTTTTGTTCAAAGTCCCAGTATTTATACTGGGGGAAGCTTCAGTAAACTAGTCCCAGTATTTATACTGGGGCTTTGAACAAGAACTTGTTCAAAGTCCCAGTATTTATACTGGGGGAAGCTTCAGTAAACTAGTCTCAGTATTTATACTGGGGCTTTGAACAAAACTTGTTCAAAGCCCCAGCATTTTATTATGGGACTTTGTATAAAGCTTCAGTCCCATAACAAAATGCTGGGGCTGTGAACAAAACTTGTTCAAAGCCCCAGCATTTTGTTATGGGGACTGAAGCTTTATATATAAAGTCCCATAACAAAATAATGGGATTTATCCCTTTGATGGGACCTTTGTTATGGGAATAAATCCCATTATTTTGTTATCCCATAACAAAATAATGGGGCCTTTGAACATGTTAGTTCAAGGTCCCATTATTTTGTTATGGGATTATTTTGTTATGGGACTTCTTCAGTCCCATAACAAAATACTTGGGCTTTGAACAAATTTTGTTCAAAGTTTGTTCAAAGCCCCAGTATTTTGTTATGGGACTAGTCTGGGGTGTTTTCCAACGCTAATGGAGCTTAACTGTGCGCGCGCGAATTTTTGGCTATTCTTCAAAGAATTTTGAAACGCTGGATAGTCCCCATTAAACGCGTCCAAAAATGGCTACCGATCAAAATTTCCAGAAAATCTTAACTAAAGTGCACAAATAGCCAATTTTGCCACTACTATTTGGTTTCAAGCCATTTTTTTTCATGGTTGTGCAAAAAATAGTCACTTTTTGAAACTTCAATCCTTGTGAGTTGAACTTCAGACTTTGTAAGCTGGACTTCATACCTAAGAAAGTTCAACTTCAACCCGTAAAGGCTCCATTTTTAGGCATAGAATGCGTAAACTTCAACCCTTCTGGGCTGAAGTTGAACTTTAACCCTTGTGGTAAGAAGTTCAACACACAAGGATTGAAGTTCCAAAAAATAGCTATTTTTACACAACCAAAGAAAAAGTTGCCTGAAACTAAATAGTAGTGGCTAGGAGTGAACAAATCGAACCGGTAAACCGAACCAAATCGATAAACCAAACCGAACCGGAAAAAAAAAATCGACTCGTGGTTTGGTTTGATTTGATTTGGTTTGGTTTTGGAAAATAAAAACCGACATATGTGGTTTGTTTTGGTTTTACGTAAAAAAAAAAAAAAAAACCGAACCGAACCCAAACCAAACTGACATTTTATAAATATTATTTTTAAATATTTATACATAAAATATATTTATTATGAACCTCTTTATATATAATTTTAAACTTTGTTTGTCTTGTCTTTTTGACAATTTATAACATGAGCTAATAAGTTTTAATTAACCATCAAGTTAGCCCAGCTTTATAATATTTTACTATCATGTAATATCTTAGTACTCGCTCTCGGTAATATATTAATTTTCTAATTCGTACATCACATTTCATTGTCTTTAAGATGTGTATGTAATTCTTCTTGATGTCTAATCATCTATAGATAACATACATAGATAGTTGATTGTAGAAAATATTTGAAAACAACACTTGCATATTTTTTGTTGTAGAGACTTTATCTAAAAAAAAAAAAAAAAAAAAAAAGAGAAAACCGAAAAAATTGAGATCGAGAAAATCGACTTTATGTTGGTTTGGTTTGGTTTGGTTTGGTTAATGGTAAAACCGAACCAAACCGCCCTATCTTCACCCCTAGCAGTGGCAGAAGTAGTCTCTGGACAAATTTAACAATTTTGTATGCAGCAGGTAACAAAAGATTTTTCGGAAAAGGTTGAAAGTGCAACTGATTTTGAAAACTAGACTATTTCTTTTGTAAAAGCTAAAACTCAAGGACTGATTTAAAGATAAGCCTATTTTTGTAAATCTAAAATTCAAAAATCTAAACTTACTTTTTTTTTTTAAATCTCTCCCAGTTAATTAATAATTTGTGAGGGATTTAGGGACTTTGGAGATAAGTCCTTTAAAATTTATATTATTTGTTATATAAATTAATTACTGAAATTTGAATTATTTGGTTGCTATGTCTATTATTAATATTTTTTAAAAGTCATATTTGTTCCCTACTTAATTCTTATATATATATATATATATATATATGGTTATTATTATTTGCTTGATTATACCATGTGTTTCACTATATTTTCGTCTATATGTGTATATTTTTGTATTTTAAATATATATTTTACTCACTTTAACTATTTTAAACGAGACCTCACACTAAAGTCGCAGCAGAAGTTAACCGTATGTGACAATCAATGTCACAATTGTTTAACCTAGATCCGATTTTAGGCCAATTAACAATTAAATTTGTATTTGCGGAGTCACGATCAATAGTTGAGATTAAGAGTTTATACAGCGAGTTGAGATGATGATAATGCGAGGACGAAATATAAATATTAAATAGTAAAGATAAAGCGTAAACGGAAGTAAGGAGAAATAACCGTATTGTATCGTTTGTCTCTGGGGAGAGTTCTTCGATACCAATCACGCTTCAAACAATCGAAAAGCTATAAAATATGGACCGAAAGTATATCTGAGCAAGAGTGAGAAAGTATTCTTATTGATAGTGTAGACAAGAAGTAGAGTTGTTGTACAATCGATTAAGGTGAATGCTATTTATAGGCCTGACAGACACTCGTTGGGATTTGTAACCACTGGGCGTGGATCCGTCTGGATAAGTAACTGTTGGTCACTCTATCCGTTGGAGTCGTAACCGATGGGCTGTAATGATTGCCTTAATGACCATTAAATAGATGATTGTGGATAATAATGCTAATAATTACTCATTTAGACCGTGTTGACCGTTGAAGTCCTTAGGTCTGCTCGTCTGTCCGTTGGATGTCTGTCCGTTGAAATATCTGCTCGTGCCATGTGGGAGATACGTGTCACCTAAATAGATCCAGTCAGCTTTTATCTAATACAGATAGTCCCCGCACTTCTCGGGCAGAGTATCTTTCAGAGGAGTGGATAATGATTTTGGCGGGAGTTTTCGTAAACTTTTTGTCTTCATGTGATGTATCTCGATGACGTATGAACTTTATCAGATAAATGGCAAGCCCTTATGATGTGCGCATTAAATGCGCCGTATAAAAGAAAGTGACCGCAGCTGGCATGCCTGCAGAACTGCAGTCCATTCTGAAGTGACTGTCGTGTGCCTCAAGGGTAAAAGTAATGATTTAACCGCTTCAATCACGTGCACACGTCGCCTGTTGATTGCGAGGTGACCGCTGCTCTTCAGGGTAATGATGATACTATAAAGTTTTGACGAACCCTATTCTTTCCCTCAACGGCCAGATCTGATCGTAGTTTCTCTGATGACCTCCACGTGTCTCGAGGGAAGTTGTGGGGCTGAATCTTTTTGTTCCTATAAATAGGGATTTGCTTGAAGAGAAACTTTTTACTTGCCTTTATTTCTTCTCCGCTGTTCTTTGAAAACCTTTGAACTAGCTTTTGAGTTTTTCCTTGATAACTTCATATTTTTTCCTGAAATCATGACTTCACGATCTAGGAAAAGTCAAAACATTGATATTGCTGGTAGTTCCTCGGCGGCCACTCCCAGGCCCCGAGCTACCCAGGCTATTGCTGCAGAAATAATCCCCAAGAAGTGGGGTGAACTTGAGTCGGACTGTAACATTAAATCCTTTCACAATAGAGAGGGAGATACGCGTAACTGGCCGGCGTATAGGTTTAAATCTGGGATCACGAAGGAGGTGGTCCCACATGTGAGGATAGACTGCAACTGGGGCGATGAGGTTCCCCTTTTGCCGGTCTCCGAGGGGGAGAATATTACTTCCCATAGAATAAGGTGGACAGCCATGTGCACCTACCCCTTCACGGTGGGATGTAGATTACCCCTGCACCCTGTAATTGAGAGGCTTTGCAGGGAGTACCTTCTCTGCCCGGGGCAACTGAGCCCCAGTATATATAGGATAGTTACACTTTTAGATTGGTTTGCGATAGAAACCGATCAATCTTTTGGCTACGAGCATTTTATTTCTTTGTACAGTATACAAATTTTTAAAGATGGCTATGTAAATGCCAGGATGCGCGGAAGCAAGGGCTTGGTGCGCAGTTCTGAGGATACTGGTGACCGAGGCTGGGTGCACCTGTATCTGTTCGTGCGTTCCTCGGCCTTGACTTTCGATGACAAGGCTCATCTTCCAGAGGTCTAGAATAAGACGCGTGAGTCCCCGAGTTTCTTTTTGTATATGCTCCTTTCTTCTTCTTGTTTTCTAACTCCGTTCAAACTTCTTTGTGCAGTGGCCAAGCAACCTTACGATGGGCTCATATCTGTCGATGAGCTGACGGCGTGGGTTGAGCCAATTTTGAAGAAGTTTGGTCCGGAGAAAAGAGAGTGGGCGTATTTTGCTGCTCTTAACAGTTTGACTGTGAAACACCATGGTGAGAAAATTGTTGCCTCATCGTTTTTCTTCTTAAAAAGTTCTCCGTGTCTGACCATTTTCCCTTCCTGTAGGTTTGGGCACTTCAGGAGATTTCTTTCCTGCCCCCCTCCCCTCAAGACGGGCCTTCCGAGCCTGTTGCTGATCCAGTCGCTGAAGTTGAGGCTATACTAGCTTCGGTGGACGCACTGCGCAGTAGGGAGGGAGGCGAAGAATTCCTGTCCGGTGGACTGGACTCTCTGAAGAGAAAGAAGAAAAACCAGGGAGAGGGCGGAGCACGGAAGAAATCTGCTCGTAAGACTTCCGTGGCTGCCGGGCAAACCTCATCGACTGGCGGTAATCTTTCTCCTAGGGTCAGTGTGCCGGAGCCTGTAGAAGAAAATGCCAACACTGCTGCTGAAGTCCCCGAGTCTGTACGGGGAGAGGGTTTAGCCAAGGAGGTTATCTATCTTTCGGACACTGAGGCCGAAGTTGATGTTCCTCTTAGGCGAAGACCTCATCTTCGAAGCGACAGAAGAAGGGCTGAGGAGGAGGCTGTCCGTACTCCGCAGAGGAGTCTTCGAGTTGGTGACGGGGCGGAAGCTGGTCCTTCTCGTGCAGACAAGGGGAAAAGAAAAGTAGGTGAAGAAGAAGAAGAAGGAGTGAAAGAGGAGGTTAGAGAAGAAGAAACCCAAGAGGGTAGCTGGGGTCCTCGTGTTTTTCGTTTCGAGGATCTTGAGAACGTGGCTACGGAGGGAGCAACGCCTGTTGGTCTTCGCGAGTGCGAGATGATAAACCCTGGGGTGGGAGGTGACTCTAACCTTTCATTGTCAAGATTCGTCTGGCGGTCAGTCATCACTGGTCAGACATAGTTGAAGGATATTAGGGGTATCCGTTACAAGTTTGGGCCAAATTATCCTTCCGAACAGGCTTGGGAACCCAAGTACTGTGAGAGGAAGCATACTTTGAAACTTGCCCCTGATGTTAACTTCATAACAGGGCCAAGCGGCTTGGCTAAGGCGGTCTCTTCGCTCATCGGCCCCCGTGAAGAATGGGTGCTGAGGGAGCTAAGCGATGAGGAGTTAGCCTTTCAGATTGCCGCCGACTCAGCCCGAGTAAGTATTCCTTATTTTTTTTAGTTAGGAGTGACTTTAACCTCGGACTTCTCACTTTGACTTATTTTGCTCTTTCAGTCAAGTATGCTGGCTGCCGAGCTCATGTTTCGCTCCAGGCTTAACAACGTCGATCAGGTGGTTGCGATAAAGAAAGAGTTGATGGAAGCTCTGAAGGAGAACAAAACTCTGATAGAGCAGTGTGGTTTCCTTGGTGATGAAGTTAGTCGGTTGACGAATGTCAACAATGAACGACTTGAGCAAATCCACGCACTCACCAGGGAAAAGGACCTTCTCTTCGAAGAGAGGGAAGGGTTCGCACGCTCTACTCAAGGTTTGGAGAGATTGCTTGAAGATTGTCGAACTTCTTTGAACAGGGCTATCGAAGATCGTGCATCCCTCGAGATGGATCTGCAGAGAGCTAATGAGGGGTCTGCCAAAGCTAGGGCTGATCTTCAGGCTGCTAGGGATCAGGTCGCTCAACTAATGAGTGCTCAGACCGCATTAACCAAGGACTTGGCCAACCTGCGTGATCAGTCTGAAATTAAGGCCAAGCTTTCTGCTCTCGAAGCCAAGCGCACCTTGCTCGTGCAGATTCAGACTAAATAGGTTAATGTCGAGGAGATGCTGCAGACCACAAAGGGCGCTGTTCGTAGAATAAGACAAGCTTTGAATCTCTCTCCTGAGGAGTCTGAAGGCGAAGATGATGATGAAGATGAAGATGAAGATGATGGTGAAGCTTCAGGGCACGACGGCAGAACTGACGGAGCTGGTGCGTCGAGTTCTGGTCGTAGCCCTAAATGTTGATGACCTTTATCGATCTTTGATTGAGGGTCTTTTTTTTTTTTTATATATTGTCTGGCGAAAGCCGGACTTGTTTGTTGGTGGGCAGGAGTCTAGTAGAGACTGTCTGATCCTTTGTATGGCCAGTTTCATTTGGCCTTTGAACACTCTGCAAATTTCTGTCAGCAGTTTTCGGCATTTTATCAATTCACAGGATAATGTATATATGTTACTTTAGATCTGCTCAGTGACTATATTTAGTTTGAACTTTTGATCTTTTGTATGCATATGCTGTGGCTTTCGTGCCTTATGCTTGGGAATTTTTCTTTTTGAATTCTGAACTTTATTAAGTTCGTCTTTCCAAAAGTTTGCCCAAATGTTTTTAACTTGACCTTCCGTTAGGATGAAGTCGTAAGATATGAGTAATCTGACCGAGTCGTGGTCGCTTTTGGCCAAATCATTGCTCTATGCGTATAACTTTGCTTATCGTTTTGATAGTTGAAAGTTGTTGCATGGCTTTGTAGATTGGCTCTGGCCGAGTTCACCGGCCTTGTGAACGACTTCTCTTATTTTCGCGGAAGCCTTGTCACATAAATATTTTGCTTTGTGAGTGACTCCTCTTATTTATCGTGGAAGTTCCTTCACATAAAAGTTTTTGTCTTATGAATGACTCCTCTTATTTGCCGTGGAAGTCTTTCACATAAAAGTTTTTGTCTTGTGAATGACTCCTCTTATTTGCCGTGGAAGTCTTTCACATAAAAGTTTTTTTTTTTTTTTGAAAAACTTTAGAAATTCGCCTTTTGATAAGGTCTTATCTGGCCTACAGGGGCCTCTCACCACCCCCTTGTTTTTATGTTGGAGCACGCAGAGTGATAACATGAAAAGAGTTTCCGGTGAGTTGCATATTGAACACATATGACCAAACGAGGAGTGTGTCTGTTGTGGGATTCGAACCCACAGCCGCGAAGTTGAAGAACTTCGAGCTCTACCAGTTGAGCTAAACGGATCTGACCTTGTTTAGGTCGTTAGTACCATTTAGAGAAGATATATAATAAAAGTACGAACTTTTGCAAAGATAAAAGGTAAGTATAACTAACCGTTTTATCACTTAAAAGTGATACCTTTTGAGATGAACCACGTTCCAACTGTTCGGAACAGTTGAGCCGTCTGGTCGTGCCAAGCGATAAGATCCCTTGCCGACTGAAGCAATTACCTTGTAGGGGCCTTCCCAATTAGGGCCAAGCTTCCCTGAGTTTGTCTCTTGTGTGCTCTGGGAAACTTTTCTGAGTACAAAGTCCCCGACTTGGAAGCTTCGTACGCGTAGTCCCCGGTTGTAATACTTCTCGATTCGCTCTTTCTAGGTGACCACTCGCACGAGGGCCAGCTCTCTGCGTTCTTCGAGGAGATCCAGCTCTTCAGATAGGTTGACTGAGTTTGACTCCTCAGTGGCATGTGCGTATCGCAGGCTGGGTTCTCCTATCTCGACTGGGATTAGAGCATCTGCGCCGTATACCAATGAGTAAGGAGTCTCTCCGGTACTCATTTTTATCGTTGTGCGATAATCCCATAATACCCCAGGCAGCTCTTCTACCCAACATCCCTTTGCCTGCTCGAGGCGCTTTTTAAGAAATTCAACGATGATTTTGTTGATAGATTCTGCCTGTCCATTGGCGACAGGATGATACAGAGAAGAAGTGATCCTCTTGATATGCAGATCATCGAGGAATCTACTCACTTTCTGGCCAATGAATTGCGGGCCGTTGTCCATGACTATTTCTTTGGGTGCCCCAAAGAGACATACGACAAAGCGCCAGAGGAAGTCGACGACTTCCGTTTGTCGTACCCTTGAGTACGCTGCCGCTTCGACCCACTTTGTGAAATAATCAGTGATGATCAATAAAAAGCGCATCCCTTTTGGTGTCGTGGGAAGAGGACCAACAATGTCCATTCCCCATTTCATGAAGGGCCACGGAGAGATTATTGAATGAAGTGGTTCCGCTGGCTGGTGGAGAAGATGGGCGAACCTTTGGCATTTGTCACATTTCCTGACGAATTCATTTGCATCTTTCTCCATTTTGTCCCAATAGTAACCTGCACGAATCAGCTTCCGGGTTAATGCCTTACCTCCGGAATGGTTTCCACAACAGCCTTCGTGGACTTCTCTCATCACATAATTAGTCTGGTTTGGTCAAAGACATTTTGCGAGAGGTCCTGCGAACATCCTCCGGTAAAGCTCGCCATTGAGAATTGTATATCGAGCAGCTTTTACTCGGAGTTTGCGAGCAGCTTTTGCATCTGCGGGTAGAGTTCCATGGATAAGATAATTTGTTATCTCATTCCTCCAGTCCCAAGTAGTGCTGATAGTGTTAACTTCGAACTTTTCTCTGTCCATGGTCGTATAGAGAAGTTGAACAACAGCTGAAGAGCTAGCCGCTCCTATTTCTGCTACCGATCCCATGTTTGCAAGAGCGTCAGCTTCGTGGTTCTCTTCTCGTGGAATCTGAACTGCTTCTCATTCACCAAACTGTGCCAAAAGTTCTTTGACTCGGGCGAGGTACACTTGCATTCTGGATTCTCGTGCAATGAAACCCCCATTGATCTGATTGATCACTAGCTGAGAGTCGCTTTTCAGTTTGACGATGTATGCCCCATAGCTTTGGGCTAGTTCTAATCCTGCAATAACGGCCTCATATTCGGCCTCATTGTTAATAATAAATGGGCACTTGATAGCTTGCCTTACCGTCTCACCGGATGGAGCAATGAGGACCAATCCGAGTCCCGACCCTTTGACGCTCGAGGAGCCGTCTGTATGAAGGATCCAGGTGCCAGGAGTCTGCCCTGCATAAAGAATAGCTTCTTTCTTTGCCTCGGGGTATATTTTAATGCTGAAGTCTGCTACAAAGTCTGCCAGAACTTGTGACTTTATTGCTACCCTGGGCTGATAAGTGATATCAAATTCAAATAATTCTATAGCCCACTTTACCAACCTTCCTGAGAATTTGGGTTTGTGAAGGACATTTCGTAAAGGAAAAGTAGTAACCACAACTATCGAATGACTTTGAAAGTAAGGGCGTAACTTACGAGCAGCAGTTACTAGAGCCAATGCCAATTTTTCTAAAGGTTGATAGCGGGTTTCTGCATCAATTAGAGCTTTGCTAATGTAATAGATAGGAAGTTGTTTACCTTTTTCTTCCCGAACTAGTACAGCGCTTACCGATGACTCCGAGACTGCCAGATAGATTAGCAGCTGCTCACCCTCCACAGGTGTGGAAAGCAGTGGAGGATTGGATAGATATTTTTTCAGATCTCTCAACACCTCCTGACATTCCGGAGTCCATTCGAACTCCTTGTTCTGCTTTAAGACATCGAAGAAACTTTTGCAACGGTCAGATGACCGGGAAATGAATCTGCGTAGAGCTGCCACTCTCCCTGTTAGTCTCATGACCTCTTTCCTATCGTAAAGTACATCTGGGATTGATTCAATAGCTTTAATCTGAGCGGGATTGACTTCAATGCCTCGCTGAGAAATAATGAACCCCAGAAACTTCCCCGATCCAACTCCGAAAGCACATTTCTCTGGATTCAATTTCATGTTATACTGATCCAAGATTCGGAAATCTTCTTTCAGATGTGCCAGATGGTCTTTTGCCCGTTTGGATTTGATCAGCATGTCATCGATATATAATTCCATAGTCTTTCCGATATGGTCATGGAACATTCGATTGACTAGACGCTGATAGGTTGCACCTGCATTTTTTAGTCCAAATGGCATAACTTTATAACAATACGTACCTCGACAGGTTATGAACGTCATTTTTTCCTGATCTTCAGGATCCATCAGTATCTGATTGTATCCGGAGTATGCATCGAGGAAGGTTAGCACCTCGTGTCCGGCTGTTACGTCGATTAGTTGATCTATTCTAGGAAGAGGATATGAATCCTTCGGACAGGCTTTGTTCAGATCTGTGAAGTCAATGCAGACTCGCCACTTGCCGTTCTTTTTAGGTACGACAACCACGTTGGCTAACCAATCTGGGTATTTGACTTCACGTACTGAACCGATCTTCAACAGCCGATCGACCTCGTCATTGATTACCTGGTTTCGAAAAGCTCCTTGCTGGCGCGTCTTCTGTTTCACCGGGCGGTGGTATGGATCAACGTTCAACCTGTGAGTAATGATATCAGGAGAAATACCTGTCATATCTGCATGGGACCAGGCGAATGTTGTATGCCGCTCCTTGAGGAACTGGAGGATGTCTCCTCGCAGGCGTTCGCTCAGCTCAGTTCCTAAATACACCTTTCGATCTGGTTTATCAGCAAACAGCTCTTCGGGTTCCAGAGCTTCTACAGTTGGCATGTGGTTTTCTCTTTCATCCATCTTGGCGATGAACTCCGGGACTTCATACAACCTCCTCAGGTGCAGTATTCGGCCCCGGTTGCTGTAATTGCTATTTGCTCTCCTCGGGTAGTTTGAGGGCTACCGAGTAGCAATCTCATGCAGAGCGTTGCTCTCCTCGGACTTCACGTACTCCCCACTCGGATGGGAACTTCAACACCTGATGATAAGTAGAAGGGACAGCTTGCATGTCGTGGATCCAAGGTCTACCCAAAATGATGTTGTAGGCTAGATCCGCATCGACAACATGAAAAGTTGTCTCCTTTGCTACCCCTTCGGCCAGAGTCGTCATGGTAATCTCCCCAAGAGTTTTCTCGCTTGAATTGTTGAAGCCGGAAAGAACTCGAGATACTGGCACAATCTTATCTGCTAGCTGCATTTCAATTACAACTCGTGATTGGATAATATTCGCAGAACTGCCCGCATCGATGAGCACTCTCCTCACGTCGAACTCCGCTACGCGTAACGTTATGACTAACGCATCAGCATGCGGAAACTGTGAGCCATCAGCATCAGATTCCTCAAAGGTGATTACTTCTTCTGACCGAGGGCGCTTGTTGTTTGTAATGGATACCTTTGCATACTTCTTCGATGTGAAGGTAACCGAATCTACCTCGATCCCACCCGAAATAACATTGACTGTTCGTTTCGGGGAGGATGCTCGCGGTGGACCAGATTTGTTCTGCTGAGCCTTCGCGTGAGTTTGCTTTCCCTTCTCAGTCAGGAACTCCTTCAAGAATCCCTGTTTCAACAAATGAGCAATTTCATACCTTAAAGCTTTGCAGTCTTCGGTGGTGTGCCCGTGGTCGCGGTGGAACTCGCAGTATAGGTCTTGGTTTCGCTTGCTGGGATCAGTCTTCATGTCTTTTGGCCACTTGACTTTTTCTCCCATGTCTTTGAGTACCGCCATCACTTCTGTCATTTCAACGTTGAAGCTTGGCAGGCTTGGGACTCCACGGAGATTCGATTCAGAATTCTCCTTCCGAGATAACCCTCTGTTACTGTTGCGGCTGTGTCCTTTGGAATTGTTTCGCGATTGGTCAGGGTACGGTTCATATCGTGTGTCTGACCTCTCCGTTTCTGCTTTTCCGCCGGATCCGCTGCTGCGAGCCTGAGCCCTTCCTCGAGTACCTGTTCCAATCAGTTTATCTTCATCGATACGTACCTTGGAATTGTAACGATTGTAGACGTCTGACCAACTGGCTGCTGGAAACTCGCGAAGAGACTCGTAAAGTCTTCGTGTGGCCTCTGAGCTCCTAATATCCAAGCTGTTGGTGAACGCGATTGCTGCCCATCTATCTGGTACTTTGGGGAGCATCATACGCTCTCTCTGGAATCGATCCACGTACTTGCGGAGTGACTCGTCGGGTCTCTGCTTGATTTCAAAGATGTCCTCTACTCGGGTCTCCGTCTTCTGAGCACCTGTGTGTGCCTTCACGAACAATTCAGCCATTTCTGCGAAAGACCCAATGGAGTTGGGTGGCAACATTGAGTACCATCGCAGGGCTCCATCTGCCAGGGTTTCTACGAACTTCTTCAATTGTACATATTCGATCTCCTTGTCGGTGAGATCACTGGCCTTTATGAAGTTGCTGAACATCATGAGGTGATCGTTAGCATCATATGTTCCGCGATACCTTGGAATATTCGGCATTTTGAACGTCTTAGGTATCGCTTTTGGAGCTGCCTCCTTCTTCCAGGGTCGCTGTGAATAACGCTGGACGTCAACTTTCTTCAGCGTAGGTGGAGCGCCTGGTATCTGGTCGATCCTTTCATGAAGAGATTTTTAAAGCGCCTCTTGGCTTTCTTTAAATTTTTTGGTGAGAGCTTCCACGACAAGGCTCATATCTGTAGGCGCCATAGATCCTCCGTTCGGATTCTGATTGGCTTGAGTCGTCGGATCTGCAGTGCCACCATTGTTGCGCTCTCCTCCTTGCCTTGAAGTATGTGAAGAAGGTGCATTGGGGTCAGGTGCTTCAGCGTCAGCCCTTGCAGTTGAAGGGTTACTTCTCCGGAGAGAGGTAAGTGCCTCGTTTATCCCTCGATTTACTTCTGCCTGTTCCTGCATAAAAGCAAAGAGTGTTTCCTAGAGGTTCCCTTGGCCAGGGGAGAGACTCCTATGACGCCGTCTCCTGGGTGGAGTAGTGCTCTGAGAGCGCACACGCCTATGTTGCTGCCTGACCGGTCCTTGGGAAGATTGTTGCTGCCCGTTGGACGAATAATCGGGAGAATAATCAGGAGAATAATTAGGACTGAGTGGAGGGGTGTTTACCTGTTGTCCGCCTATGATAGTTCGTTGAGAACTGCTTTCTGCCATGTTAGTTATAGAACAAAAAGATAGACGGAAATAGATACAATATCAAAGATATACTTTTAACCTACGAAAGCTATTGACCGGCTCCCACTGTAGTCGCCAAATTGTTTAACCTAGATCCGATTTTAGGCTAATTAACAATTAAATTTGTATTTGCGGAGTCACGATCAATAGTTGAGATTAAGAGTTTATACAGCGAGTTGAGATGATGATAATGCGAGGACGAAATATAAATATTAAATAGTAAAGATAAAGCGTAAATGGAAGTAAGGAGAAATAACCGTATTGTATCGTTTGTCTCCGGGGAGAGTTCTTCGATACCAATCACGCTTCAAACAATCGAAAAGCTATAAAATATGGACCGAAAGAATATCTGAGCAAGAGTGAGAAAGTATTCTTATTGATAGTGTAGACAGGAAGTAGAGTTGTTGTACAATCGATTAAGGTGAATGCTATTTATAGGCCTGACAGACACCCGTTGGGATTTGTAACCGCTGGGCGTGGATCCGTCTGGATAAGTAACTGTTGGTCACTCTATCCGTTGGAGTCGTAACCGCTGGGCTGTAATGATTGCCTTAATGACCATTAAATAGATGATTGTGGATAATAATGCTAATAATTGCTCATTTAGACCGTGTTGACCGTTGAAGTCCTTAGGTCTGCTCGTCTGTCCGTTGGATGTCTGTCCGTTGAAGTATCTGCTCGTGCCATGTGGGAGACACGTGTCACCTAAATAGGTCCAGTCAGCTTTTATCCAATACAACAATGCCATCCTTTGGTGACACACATTTTTTTATACTATATATTTACTCCTTGTTTTTGTCTCTTTAAAGTTAACATGTGTTAACGATATTTAATTAGTTAATTTATGTCGAAATAAGCATTTATACGCTACTTGTACAATACAATTCAAATCATAGACCGTTTATGCACATCTATTCAAACGGCGGCGCGCAGATTTTCTTTCCCGACAAAAATTTAGTTTTGCAGAGATATTCCAGATCAATGTTTAATTGAGATTCTGACCTTTTTTAGTATTAGACCATCTCCTGAGGCTTATGTTGCAGAATTAGTCCTCAATTGAGCAAGCATCTTAAAATTATTCCTTTTAGTTATTTCCAGTTTGTTTACACATCATAATCTCTATTATATATTTTATTTAATTCTTGTTCCTTCTAGTTGAGATTACATATTTAAACCCAATTATAGAAATCGTCTGCGAACCACACTTAGTGGAACTTAGGAGGTACCTAACTCCTTTCTTCTAGGTTATTTTGAATACTTACCTGACTCTCTGACTAGTAGACCAATACGGAGTTATCCTTTAAAATTAATTAGAAATGTTTTTAGATGACCTAATACGCCTAGATAAATGTATTAGGTGGCGACTCCAAAACTCAACTCCAACGAGTTACCTAAGTCGGAAACCACTTTTCGAGTGCACGGTCCGAGGTAGGAAAAAGTGGATTGCGCTGCTACCGCAGTTTTCTTGATCAACCCAATCTGTCAAGGAAGTTTTTCTGATGGTATGCCCTGGTTAGCATCCCGAAAAAAATATCAAAAAAATTGTGTAGGTCTAATTCGAAGAAAAGGAAATAAAGAGATTAGACAAGACAACAAAAAACCATTGAAGGAAGAAATATAAAAAACTACAGTCACATTTGCTAATTAATTTAAAACATAAAATAAAACGAAATAGATCCATTTCATTTATCATAATGAATTATATTTTTTCAATACACTGTTGTCAATATAAATATAAATATGAAATATTGAAAAAAAGAGAATAAAAAAATACAGGCTACTTGCCCTTCATATTTCACCGATGTGGGAGACTGTTCCCACACCACATCAACTCATTCAACATAGTGCTTAAACCCTGAACACAAATACTCCATCTCCACCCCCACCACCATGCGCCACCTGCTGACCTCCCTCTGCCACCGTATACAGCCGTGTATCCACTTCATCTTCTCGGTAAACTACAAGCCTAAAAAACTACAACCACCACCATCAAAAAAAAAAAAAAAAAAAAAAAAAAAAAAAAAAAAGTGACATTCACACATCATAAGGAGTCATGGGTATACCCATACAACTTGATATCACAATTAAATGATAAAGTAGCAATGCGATATATGGATGTGTATATGGAACAAGAAGAGAAGTATATTGAAGTTGTCATGTTTGATTCTCAAAAACTTCAGTCTAAACTTCAATCTGAAATGGGCTCTCACTTATCTAATTACCTTTGTACCCCTCCCTTTCGTTGGGGTCCGTGGTATTGTCTCGCTTCATTTCTTTATTTATCTGACAATATTTGATTGAGTACGGAGCTTAGGAAAGAAAGAAAGAGTTTTGGATTGTGTCGTTCGAAACAAGCTATAGATATTTGTGTGGTTAGAACGTCTCAGTAAGAGTAAAATAGGAAGTTTCTGCTATAAAGAGGTGTTATACATGTATACTGACATTTGATGTTTAGATCTCATTTAGTTGTTATTGTAAAAAAGTTCGCAAACAATACATATTAAATTTAAAATCTCAATAGATTTTCATATTTCATTTTTTAAAAATTGAAAAGGTTAATACATTATCTATAACTAGTTGCACCATACAGTAAAAAAATTAAAATATAAGGAACATATGCATTCATACAACCTTTTTGGCAACTATTTTTTTGATTGGTCCTTTTTTATAACTATTTTTTATGGTACAAATGTAAAAAGGTAGTAATATATTTATGTTACGAAGGACCTTTTGGGATTTTTACACTAAAAGACAAGAAATTATAAAAAATGGCCCTTATTTGCGAATCTTACCCGAAAAATTACCATTTTCGCGAGATAGTAATCCCCGCAAGTTTATACAAGTTTATACACGTGTATAAAATTATATAAATTTTTATAAACTTGTATAATCAAATGAATAAATCTGTATAATATTTTAGAATTCTTTAGTATTATGGTCGTTTATATAAATTTTTAGAACTTTTTGTGTATATTTTAGTATTTCTCTCCTTGCCTGCACATTTATCTATGTATATTCATGTATAATTTATTTTTTTGGGAAGATTTGTGTGTATATATAAACTTGTCCAAAATAATGATATAGACAAAATCAACAACATAACTTCACTGAAATATAAAAAGTAATGACACCGCCGGCGGGAAGGGTGTCTGCCGTCGACTCAGTGGCAGTGAGGGGAGAATTGATAGCTAAATTTTTTTTTATTTTGAAGGAGTGCTTAAATTTATCGTCTAACATATGGTGTATTGTTTGTAATTTTTGGTGGAGAGCTGCCTATTTTTTAAAATTTCCCTTATTATAGATAGATTGTATTTTATTTTACGCCTATGGTCATCATCTCCAGTTTTTCTTAGGTTTCTCCCGGACGCATGACTTTCTTTCACTTTATTCACCTGCTGAATAAGATCCAAGACCTCCCCAAATGTAAACTTTTGTTGCATGCAAAAAATTTTCATTGTAGCGGAGAGTAAGTTTTTTTTCCTTTGTCGACATTTTTCCAATAATATAATTTGAACGTCTATAAAGTCCCATTAAAGTATAACACCCACCACCCTGACTCAGATTGACATAAGTCCTTCTCAAAATGCGTTTCTTAATTTTTTAATCGTGTTATCTATACAATTATGTTTTATTATTCTTGTTGGATATGATCATTGTGGTATGTACCTCAAAGTATCCGCTAGGCTAGCATATTCCCTTTCCATGCCATTTGGATTTATTTATATGTATGTTTGCATCATAGAGCAACTCACTAGATATACTTGTTAGCCTGGTGAATTAAATTCCTTTCTGCTCTAAACCTTCAAGTCTACTTAAAACTCCTTAATTTGAATTATTTTCGTTTCTTGGAGTGTACATGTAATGAGAATGTTGTTGTTGGGCTTGACTGCATATCCTCCTTCTTATAGTAGCTTAGCGAAGTAGTTAATTGGTACTTAATGGACTTGAAAGTTTTTCGAGTCAAAGGGACATTAAGGCTATCAAATGCGAAAGCCTTGGAGGATCAGTGATGTAGAACATATCTGGACCAGTGTCAGTGTACTCCCGACTTGGACTGTAGGCGCGTAGCAAGGTTGCTGCTTACTTTCTGTTTGTCCATGAACTTCAATGCAAGTTAAAAATCCTTTTAATGTAATTAACCACATAACAAACACCATTATTGTGTTATCATTTAGCTACCAAAAGTTGTTTTGTCAATCTAAATAGGTGTATGGGTTAGATCAATGGGACAAAAGTTTCTGTGATGCGAGGATGAAGCTTTTAGTAATCATCTGATAGAATCACGCTTGGAATCTATAAATGTGACACAACTAAAACCATCTTAATGCAATTTAGAGATGCACCAGTGGCAAGTCTTTGTTCATATTGATGATATACATTTGCACTTTACGGCAGATTTGATATTTAGAAGCCTAAGATTTGCTTACTGCAATAGCTTATTTAGTTACTGATATTAAGAATTTCTATTGCCCTCTAAGGCACTTTTTCTTTGCTGTTCTTATTAAGTGCGGACCACTTCTCTTTATTGACTAAAGTTACACTGGTTGATAGTTATAGTTAATTGGATCAAAGTTTAGGTTATGACGCCTTAACATTGAACAGATGAGCATGGCAGGGTTCAAACCTGTGATGTCTGCCTAACCCACACATCACAGGTCGCACTGTTACTGCTAGACCAAAGCTCGTGGTGAAAGTAGAATTTAGCATCTGTCACCAATTTGCAATGTGAATAAAGGTCAATTTCTTTATCCGTTGATGTGCTGGAAAGAATGGACACTACAACCTTTTGATATCCAAGAAAAAGTCAATACCAATGTCAAGTTAATATCAAATTCTTAAAACATGCTAACGGTGAGCTTAATTGTTTCTTACGGATGAGACAACTTTGAGGTATCAATTCATATTGATTGATGACCTCTTTGGGTACTAAGCCATAAATGTCTCAATGAATGTATTTGCTACTGAAATTTCGGAATGTACTAATGTTGTTCTTTTGTGTTTTGTTAGATGCTCACAGTCAGAAATAGGAGGCTAAAGGAATGCTTCAACAGATTCTCAAGAGGTTTTTTAATGCCTCAGCGCTACTATAGTAACATATACATGCATTGCCAGTGACAAACAAGACATTAATGTGTCTGCGAATTAGTTCCTTCAAACTAATTTGTTTCATGAGGCTCTTATTCCAAAACGATATGGGAGATTTGGAATAACTTATGACTACTGTGGTTCTGTTTCTAAAATTACAAGAGGATATGGATGCTCTCTGGAATTAAATTCTAACTAGCTATTAGCATTAAGGTCTTCTTCGGAAGCAACAATGGTATGAGCCAAGATGCCAGACATATGCTAAGCTTTTCTTAATGCTCGGGAAGTGCAAGCAGCCAAATCAAGCTAGCTTGCTTTTTGAGATCACACGAGCCGATGGCACTAGATGGTTATACTGTACTTGCAAGTGGATATGGTTTTAATGGCCTTCTTGATGAGGTGATGCATACCATTGATGATATGAAATCAGTCAGTAATTGCAAGCCTGGTGTATATACTTACTTGATCTTTATTAGGCGCTGCATTTGATTTCTTCGTTTTGATATGATCGAGAACATTTTAGCCGAGATGGCATATCCCGAAATTGAATGTAATTCTGTGACTTACAATACCATAATTAATGGCTATGGTAAAGCTAAGTTGTTTGAGCTGATGGAAAGCTCCTTGACTGGTATGATTGAAAGTGACTGTACTATCCCAAATGTTTTCACCTTGAATTCAGGATCTTATGGTAGCTGTGGGAAAAATGATAAAATAGAGAAGTGGTTTGAAGAACTTCAAATAATGGGGATTAAAGCCAGATGTTATGAGGAAAAAGGTACTAATGCGTTTTCCCCTCAAGTCATACGGGAAAGCTGGCATGTATCAGAAAATGGGGTCGGTACTTGATTTTATGAGGAAACATTTCTATTCCCCGACGTTTGTGACTTACAATATTATTACTGAGACATTTGGGAAGGCCAGACTTTTGATGAAGATGGAAGAGTTTTTCTTACTGATGAAGCACTGAGGGGTGAAGCCAACTTCCTTCACTTATTGCTCTTTTCTCGATGCTTATACCAGAGCCGGTGTTCTGGAAAAAGTTGACACCAATCATGAAGCAAGTAGAAAATTCGTATGTACTTCTGGATACTCCCTTTTTCAACTGCATCATCAATGCTTTTGGTCAAGTTGGTAAGATAGAGAGGGTGAGGCTTTGTTCTTGGAAATGAAGGTCAGAAAAATTAAAACAGACAACATCACAATTTCTACCATGATTCAGGCCTACAATTCACAGGGATGTTCGAAGCCGCCAGTGACTTGAAGAGACAAAATATTTGTTACTTGTGGTACTTCGGTTACTCGTATTTTCCACCATCTGATACTCCTTGTGCATATTAGTTTTGCTTAATTAAGTATGAATCATCAGAAAGTCACATTTAGTAGCGTTAAATCACTATTTAAGTTAGCTACATGACATTTCTTGTCAAATGTTGATGATAATAAAAAATGCTGCAGTATTATATAATAAACCGGCTTTTTTTTTTCTCTCTTATGTGTACTAAGTTATTCTATTAATTGATCACTTGATATCTAACACTTTTTTGTTACTTTTTCTTTGAAGAAAATAAATTGGTCAGAGGCTAGAATATCTGTATGATAATGTAGGAAAACTTTCACAAGGGATTCTGTTCTTCAATGTTGAGAAAGTGCGCAGAATGTTCTGTGCGTGGCATCTTGGAAGTGATGGTCCACAATTTTATTATTAATTGCCTCTGTGATTTTGTTTCTGGGAACATTGAAACTCATCGTATGGCCTAAAACTGAAAGGGATTCAAGCAATCGAAGTGGTTAGCTCTTGCACTCAAACATTACGATTTTGGTTTGTACTTAGTGAAGACTTTAACAATCTGTTGTTCTTTTTTAAAAAAAAAAACTGGTGCATATTTGCTTATAGCCTTATACATTCTATGAATTATTACGATGTTACAAATAACTGACGTATAAGATTTGGCTGGTGAAGAAATTTAAGTGAAATAAGAAAGTAATAAAAACTCACTGTACTTTATAAGACAAAGAAGACTGGGAAGGGTTCAATGAACGGTCTTTTCACCTATATTTTATGTTCTAAAAAGCACAGAAATAGGTTTTCGTGAAGTGACACGTACCCATTTTGGCTGACTACTACGCTGCTGATATAACCTATAGAGAATTCTCCTCTGAGTTCTCTAGAAAAAATTTGTGTTCTAGATTCTTTCTATTGCGTGGATTTGAGTTTATGGAGTGGCTTATGATGGACGAAAAATGAGCCGTACGGTGGTGAGAAATTGGTTCAAGCAGGAATTACAGAGACAGCGATCATTTTTGAAGCTCTAAGGACATCACGATGCTGATGAAGATGCATTGGCCACTGTTGCAAGCGTCCTTTTTTTTACTTGGAGTTCTTCTATTAGTTCCTCCATAGAGCTAATAAGGTTGGTGCGACTCTCTCATTATATTAAAAAGATAGTATCTTTTCTTTTCTTTTTGTAACCCTGTACTTACTGTATCGCTAGGTTTAATCAGTGGGGATTCTAAAGAATTTCATGTTGACGATGCTAACAAAAAAATGTTCTCTTGAGAAAAAAAATCCAATATAGTTGTAAGTGAAATATATTTTTCATATGTGATTTGTGGGATATTAGATTGGGGACAACAATTTATTCTTATATAAGTCTGGTTCTTGGTACGCTGTAGTGATGTGCTTTCAGTAAGTACAGTATTAAGTTTTGATGCCTCTATTATAGAAAGTTCGCTATAGAATTCTGTTGACATAACATTTACGGGAAGTGAGTATTGATAATGGTATACCAGTTTCTATTAAGTAGTACTAGTAACTACAGATGTTCTCTTGATATTTTTTTTTTACTTACTTTAAAAGGGTTCACCAAACCGTGCACTCAGGCCCGTCGTTGTTCTGTCTCTATTAAAGATGAAGATATAGTAATTTGTAACAGATTGCTTCTGCTTTGTTAATTAGAAATAGCTGAAAACGTTATTTCAGTGATTAATCATGATTCAGACAGCTTGCTCTTGAGCAAATTGGAGAATTGTTTTTGTTCTTTGAAATGGTCTGCATGCAATATAATTGACTTCTTTAAGTTCTTTTTTTCCTTGGTTCTACTGTTCTACTTTTATGCATAATTTTGTCATCCGCTTCAAGCCTGGAATCACTTGCACCAATTCATATAGGACATTATATTGTTATTGGATGATTCTCTAAAAAAATTTTGTGTCCATAGCTTAATGATTTCCTTCCAAAATTTTGCAAAATAATTTTGTAACAGTGTTATGTTGAGAGTGGGACCAATAATGTAACCGAGATGATGATCTTATGCTTCCTCATGGCAGTCATACAAAAAATTTTGCTTCTCCTGTTGATATTATCAGCCCATTGATTCAAATGAATTCTCCTTATGTTAACAAGTTCTTTGACAGTCCCATTGCCAAGTTATTTAATTCTGGGAACGATAGATGTTGCAGCTTGATGTGATATTTCAATGTCAAGATATTCTATGCTTTTTTTAATGAATATATATAGTTCCAATTCATATAGGACATCTTACTTTCTTTTTCTAATATTTGAGGATTTACTTGAGTTAAAATCTCAAATGGTCACTCAACTTTGGAAAATTAACCACCAAAGTCACTTTGTTTTGGTTGGTCCCAAAAAGGTCACTCAACTCAGGGAAAATATCTCAAAAGTAATTCTTGCCAGTTTTTGCACCGTCATCCACCGTAAATCTGACGTGGCTTTTTAAAATACTTTTATATAATCGTAGGTCCCAATTTCTTTTTACCATGTAGGACTTTTTTAATAATTACTTACTATTTTTCTGACAAGTGTAATGCACGTGTATTCCTAATAACTAGTACAAAAATTATAAATATTATGTAATAAGCGTGTATCGTTACTAGTAAATTAAAGGAAAAAATATAAATTCAAAGTACTGATATCTCGAATCCTTTCCGTTCAATATTTTTTGTTATCGTAATACATAATCATATTAAACATTACTATTGTACGAATGCCAGTAATTAATATTTGAACGATTATAATCTTTTTGGGTGTCGACTGGTGTGTCTACATGCCCTATTTGTCGCGAGGTCCTAAACGCGATCACGCAGAGGCTGAGGAAGTTAACCTTCACGAATTCGTGGCATTTGAAGCCTTCGCGAAGCACTACTGGATTGGTCTTCACGATGGCACCCCTTCAGTCGCGATAGCACTGAGACGGTGATCAGAAGCCCACTTCAAGTTAATGACTTTTATTTCAGCCCACTTTAGGGGCAATTAAGGCAATGTTATGCCATTATTAGTAGATACTATATAAGCTTCCTTATCTCATTATTCTAGGGTAGTTTTGGATGATAATTATTGAGAATAAACATTGGCTAAGTATGTTGCTTGAGCACTTTCTTTCCTTGGTTTGCAATTGGATTAGATCCAATTGAGGATCAATTAGTATAGGTTCATTTTGATTGTTGTTTTAAGGGGGTGATTAGGCATCACCTCCTAATCCATTTTCTTAATTCCAAATCAATTCAAATTGGGTCTTTCTTTTATCATTTTATTTTCTTGTTATTTTCTTAATCCCAGTTATTGTATAGGCCTAAACTGATTTAGGATCACAAATCAAATTTGGGTTAAGAACACAAGCAAATCTTCGTATCAAAGTCAAGATAATGCCAAGAATAAGCAAAAATGCAAAAGAATAACGTGATTTCAATATATAACCGTGAGTAAAATTTTGGCCAGAGTTTCTGTAAGTATTTTTGAATGAACACAATGTAAAATGAGGAGCTATTTATAGATACAAGGGCCTTGCCCACGTTCCCCACGACTGGTAGTGTCCAAACCCACGTTCTAAGCATTTATTGATGGAGTTAGTGGGATAAAGTAGTGGGTTGCTGAGCCGCTAAAACCGAGGTGTTCCACCGAGGCCCAAATACGTGACCTCGGTAGTGTGACCTTGTTGTTCGGTCGAGGTGTGTGTCACCGAAGTACAGCTTGCGACTCGCCTTCGGTGACGGCATTGGTGCTCGACTTCGGTGGTTCAATCGTTTGCTTCGGTCTCTCTCCTTTGGAACATCAGTTCGATTGTCCTTGATTCGTTATACCGAGGTGCTATCCGAGCACGTCGATTTTTACCCAATACAGATAGTCCCCCCACTCCTCGGTCGAGCGCCAGGGTCGCCGAGGAGTGGAATGAATTTAAGCGGGAAGGTGACGTAGCTCAACCCTATCCAAGGGTTTTAAAAAAGTCGCACACCTTTTCAAATTACTGCTTCGTGTTACGTGGTGGCCGTTTGTTGGCTACCGAACGGTCATGCCGACTTATTCGCTTCCTCCAACGTTATTGTCATCATTGCTTTTCCCACTTGCACGTGCACATCACCTATAAATATATCACTTGGAGACCTTCTTCTCCATTTGATAATCTTCTGCAAACAGTGGAGAAAGATAGAAAAAGCTTCCCTCTTCACCTGATTTCTTGATTTGCTTCAACCTTGATTTCAACCTTCTTTCTTGTAAGAAAACTTTTCTTTCAAATTTCACATCATGTCTACTACAAATTCTGGACAAGGATATAGCGATTCCAGCGAGAGAGCCGAGCATTTTGCCGCCGCGATTGTGAGCGGCGATTTTATCCCCACCGTGCCAGCGCTGCAAGTCATTGAGGCAGAGGGCGGTGGGGAAGCGACGTCGATAGCCAGTGCTCCAAGGTGACGCAAGGAGAGAGCTGGTCGCAACAAGGCTGAGGTTAGTTTTGACGCTGACACTGATGTTGGTGGCGATGACCACGATGGTGACAGGGATGACGTCGAGGGCGACGACATCATCAGTACCAAAGAGGTAGGTGGCCCAACGGCGGGACCGAAGTCGACCGAGAGACAAGTGGCCAAGCGGGCGAGACCGAGGCCAGCAAAGAAGGGTCACAGGCCGAAGTTGGAACCTCGAAGAAATCGAGGAAGAATATTCCTCTCGAGGTGGAGATTGACCCTCGGTTGGTTATCCCTTCACATTTTAATAATGACAAGGACCTCAAAGTCCAAATTCAATCCGATGCCCAAAAGGGGAAGAAAAGAAACATACCAGTGCACGTTACTCCGAGCGTGATAACTAAGGATGTGATTGAGACTGTTCGGGCAGATTGTCGCTGGGGACCCGAGGTGGAAATTATGGTTCCAGCCCCGGACGCAGCGGCCTCCACTCATGTTCCAGGATACTCTTTGGTTTCACGTATCCTTTCACAATAGGGTTTGGCTTGCCAGTTCACCCCATAATCGACACGTTTTGTCGATCCAACAACTTGTGCTTGGCTCAGCTGGGCCTTGGGGTTTGGAGGGTTGTACAAGCCCTTGAATATTTGAGTAGGTTAGCCGAGTTGCCCTTCACTTTCCAACATCTGATCTCCCTTTACTACCCCTATTTTCACAAAGCCGGGGTGGTAGCTCTCTTACCCCGTGGATCTTACGCTATTTTGAGCAAGAGCGAAGACCATGGTGACCGGGGTTGGAATGATCGATATGTGCTCATTCCTAAGAGGCTGCTGTCGACTGAGCCTGGCTTCCCCGAAGAGTAGAATGCTCAACGTAAGTGTTTGTCTTTGTTTGGCCTTCGATCACCATTGCTCGTACTTACTTTCCTGTTTGTGACCTACAGCTGAAAAGGTTCCAGTCAACCCACCGGGGGATTTTCTCGAATGGGCAACCGAGGTCATGAAACAAGAGAAGCGTCCTCGTCGGCAGTAGATGATTTTAGCCGCTTTGAAGGAGAACCAATGGTCATGCAAGAGGCATGGTAGGTTAACTATCGATGTTCGAAATTCCCTAATGCTTGCTTTGAGTAATTGCTCCTTAATGTTTTCTTTTTCCCTTCCCACTTAGGCTTTTCCAACAGGGCCATTAAGGATGCCGAAGAAGAGGACGAGGAGGAAATCGAGGAGAAGGGAAACAGAGAAGGGGAAGAGAAGAAGGAGAAGAAAGAGAAGAAAAAGAAAGAGAAGAAGGTGATTGACGCCACTGAAGGCGTCAATAAAATGGTGAGTTTGGCGAGGAAGCTCGCCGGAGACAAGAAAGCTAAGGGCCCGTCGGGCCAAGGGACTTCACAAGGTAATGACATCTTTTTAGGTCGGTTTATATGCATACCCACTTCTACTTCATCTCATACTTATGAGATTGCTTCTCTCCCTTCCCCAGGCTCTAAAAGGAAAAGGGCTGAATCGAAGAGGGCCACCAAGGCAAAAGGACCTAGGGTCGAGGAAGCTGCTGCCCCTGCTTCCGAAGCGGTGGTTGAAAAGCGTCGTGGTCTTATTGATGAGCCCAGCGACGAAGAGGTTCGCCAAGCTGCTCTCGAGGTAGTTCCAGAGCCAATTCCTGAAGTGACTCCAGAGCCAGCTGCCGAGGTCCCTAGGGAGACCGAGGTTATAAACGTGGAGGAGTCTGACCAAGAGGTTGCCAAGCGGAAGGGCAAAGCTAAAGCAAGCGAAGGCTTGATTAAGAGCATGGTAAAAGCTTCCCGAATTTCAGCCAAGGCTTTGAACTCTGCACCTCGGGCATTGGAAATTGCTCCCGAGGCGAATATGTTAGATCCCACCAAGGAGGACATCGCTGCGCTTGATGCTATGCTCGGGTCTACCGAGGCTCATGCTCTTCGGAACCTTAGTCCCATGAGCTTGATGGGTGTTTCAGCCGCCTCTACTCTTCGTGTAAGTTTTCATGCATTCTTGCTCGCGCGACTTACCTTTTCTTTGTTCTCGACGCTAACACTTTGGTCTTGTGCAGAGCTTGGTCCTTGCGTTGCAAGCTATCCATCTAGAGCGTTACCGAGCAGAGCAAGTCCAGGCGGCGACCGCTGCCTGGGGAGAGCAGAAAAGGGGATTTTTGAATAGAATCGCCGAGTTGGAAGCCCAATTCACCTCTTTGAACGAAGACTTGGGGCGTGCTAAGGAAGCGGCAGCTAAGGCCGAGGCTGACTTGCACGGGGTTTTGGAGTCTGCCGAAGCAAGGGTTCAGGCTGCGACCAATGAATTTGTTAACGAGCGTTCGAGGTTGAGCCTTGAAAATGCTCGACTTGAAGCCGAACTCTTCCGTGCCAGGGCCGAAGTGTTGGAGGTGGGTGAAAAATACCGTGTCAAGCTAGCGGAGTACAACGCCAAGCTTGTTGGGTTGCAAAGCCAAGTAGACCAAGTGCCTACTCTTCGGGGCAAAGTTTCAAAGCTCCAAGGAAGGATTGCCTACCTCAATCAGCGGGCCGAGGTTAAAGCGACGAGAGTAAAGTTTGAGGAGGCTTGGGCTGTTGTTAAGACTAGGCTCAACACACTTGAGCAAGTCCAAGCTGGGCAGATCGTGCTCGAGGAGGAGATAGTCAAAGCCAGGGATGCTGCTGCCGAAGCCCAGAAAATTATAGATGATCTTCCCTCAAGTGAGGATTCGGATGATGGTGAATCCGAAGGTGATGAGGAGGGCGAGAGCGCCGAAGAGGGCAGTGAAGATGCCGAAGGAGGAAATCCTTAGGGGAAGCTAGTTCATCCTCTGTATTTTTTACTTTTTGTTTAGGCCCTCGGGCCTTCTTGATGTAAGCCTTCGGGCTTTTGATTGTAAATCCCTTGGACCTTCGGGTCCTTTTTGTTGTAAATAATTCACATCCTTGGGGCTTTTTAATGAAATGATTTCGTGTTTCTTGTTTTAAGTGTTAGCTTTTGTACTGTCTTAAGTAAGAGACTTTTGAGCAGAACACGTAAAACAGTTTGTTTGCAAGACTTAATCAAATAAGAATCGATGCAAACTTAGAACGATGTCTCGCTCTCGAGTCGATGCATTTAAAGTGCCATTTCGGCATGCAAGATCATAGAAACAAAGAGATTTTGAATCAAGTTTATTTCATTGATGATAACAACGAGCCGGAGTTGGCTTTTACATAGGGCCTTAGTCGAAGTAAAAGTTAGGCGCGAAAAACAACATGCCACTATCGGGCGTATTTACAAAGTACTAATCTATTTCTCGGGTGCCAGTCCCCAGTTGCTGAATAGATGGACTTCCGTTGGGAGGCTCGATGTCGACCTCGGTTGCAACCCGCCTCTCACTCCCCCCCAGTGTTCGGGTTTGAATCTTGATGAAGATCCGAGCACTGGAGATCGTTTTATCCGCTTCCTGAAAAGGTCAAGCAAAACGAAATGAGGAGCAAGTTAGTACACTTCGACCGAAGCCCTAGGAGCGTTTTTCGGCTCGAGGCTGTGGGTAAATTTTAAATGGCCAAGGAATATTTACCTCGGTTTCAAAAGTAGTACCGCTTCAAATTGGAGATGTTCCAATTCAAAGGTTCGGGTTTGCCTTGTAGATCTTCTATCTGATAGGCTCATTTTCTAACAATTGCTTTGACTCTGTAAGGTCCTTCCTAGTTTGCAATGAGCTTTCCCCCATTCTTTTCCTTTGTTGACTGATTCGAAGCTTTCAGCACATAGTCGCCAACTTTAAAATCTCTGAGTTTGGCTTTCCTGTTGAGATATGCCTCGATCTGCCTCTTTTGGGCTGCTAACCGAACCAAAGTCAACTCTCTTTTCTCCTCGAGCAAGTCCAACTCTATGCGCGTGGCTTGTTGATTGGCATCCTCGGTGGTGTGAGTGTACCGAAGACTTGGTTCGCCCACTTCCACGGGGATGAGTGAATCCATGACATAAGCAAGGGAAAATGGGGTTTCGCCAGTGCTGTTCTTCTCTGTTATTCGCATAGTCCACAACACACGTGGCAACTCCTCGGACCAAGGGCCTTTTTTTTCATCAAGCCTCTTCTTAAGGTTTTCAATTATCACTCTATTCGAAGACTCGGATTGTCCATTGGCACTTGGATGATAGGGGGTCGATGCTATTTTTTTGATTCCCCATTGGTTGAAGAAATCAGTAACGGCTGTTCCCATGAACTGTTTACCATTGTCGCAAGTGATTTCCCTTGGGACACCGAACCTATAAATGATGTTTTTCCTAATAAAATTGATTACCTCTTTTTGTTTAACCTCGGTGAGAGCTCCTGCTTCCACCCATTTTGTAAAGTAATCGGTTAAGACCAGAATGAACCGAATACCACCTTTTCCCTTCGGCAAGGGGCCAACAATATCTATTCCCCATTTCATGAAGGGCCACGGTGACACGACCGAATGCAAGGGTTTAGCTTGCTGATGAATCATTCGGGCGTGGCGTTAAAACTTGTCATATTTTTTCACGAAGGCCTTTGTATCTGCGCTGATAGTGAGCCAATAGTACCCAGCTCGAAGTAATTTGCGCACTAAGGCCTTCCCCCCAAGTGGTTGTCACACTCGCCTTCGTGTATTTTGGCCATCACGTACCTGGCTTTGTCTGGACCCAAACATTTGGCCATCGGGCCGCTGTACAATCTCCTATATAAGTTTCTTCGATCATTGAGTACGAGGCTGCTTTAGTCCTTAACCTTTTTGCCTCTTTTTTATCTTGGGGGAGAGTCCCCGAGTAATAGATAAACTTACTCCTCCAATCCCATTTGTGGTCCACCGAGTTGACTTCCAACTTTATTTCTCTCATTTGTGCAGAAAGCAACCGAACCACTAAATCAGTCCCCAAGTGTACCTCATCAACTGCCGAACCTAAGTATGCCAAGGCATCGGCTTTGGTATTTTCCTCTCGAGGTACTTGTTTGATTTGCCACTCTTGGAATTGAGCTAAGACTCTTTGTGCTCGAGTCAAGTATTGTTGCATTATGGGCTCGCGAGCCGTATATTCACCGAGCACTTGGTTTACCACAAGCTGTGAATCACACCTTAACTCAATTCTCTCTACCCCCATTTCTTTGGCTAACTCCAAGCCAGCTAAGGCTGCTTCGTATTCGGCCTCATTGTTGGTCACCTTTTTAAACCGAAACTTTAGAATTAGTTGCCCCATCGGTATGAAGTACCCATAGTCCCGAAGCTGATCCATTCGACATTGAATTTTCCTTTTCAGCTTCGGGTAAGATCCCAACACTAAAATCAGCTACGAAGTCGGCCAAGACTTGGGATTTAATGGCCGTTCGGGGTTGATAAGTGATGTCATACTCGCTTACATCTACCGCCCATTTAGATAACCTCCCCGACAACTCAGATTTATGCAATATGCTTCTTAGGGGGAAGGTGAAAACTACTGCTATTGGATGATATTGAAAATATGGTCGTAGTTTCTGAGCAGTAACAATTAAGGCAAGTGCTAGTTTCTCCAAATGAGGATACCTGGTTTCAGCATCGAGGAGTGTCTTTCTCACATAGCAGATAGGCTGTTGCTTGTCATCTTCTTCTCGAACCAGCACAGCACTAACTGACACCTCAGATACAGCCAAGTAGACTAGCAAAGTTTCACCATCCTTTGGCTTGGCGAGCAACGACGCCTTAGCCAGATAACATTTCAACTCCCTTAGCGCTTCTTTACATTCCGGCGTCCACTCGAAGTGATTGTTCTTCCTTAAGACAGAGAAGAATTTGTGGCATCGCTCCGAAGACCTTGAGATAAATTGACTCAAGGCAGCAACTCGGCCAGTCAAGCGCTGAACTTCTTTCACCCCGGTCAGCTCCTCGGGGATTTCTTCGATGGCTTTGATCTTGTCTGGATTAGCTTGGATCCCTCGTTTAGAGACTATGAATCCCAAAAATTTGCCCGACCCTACCCCGAAGGTACACTTCTCAGGATTCAATTTCATGCCATATTGCCTCAGAACAGCGAAAGCTTCTCTCAAATGGTTTAAATGATCTTCCATCTAAATAGACTTGATCAGCATATCATCTATGTAGACTTCCACAGATTTCCCGATGTACTCTTTGAACATGAGACACACTAGTCTTTGGTATGTCGCCCCAGCATTCTTCAAACCGAAGGGCATCACTTTGTAGCAGAAAGTGCCTCGGTCAGTGATGAGCGAGGTCTTTACTTCGTGCTAGTGTGTGCTTAAAAGAAAAAATTGCTACTTGTTGAGAAGGTGTGTGTGAAAGTTGTTGATTGGGTGGCTTTGATGAGATTTGTGCTTAAATTAATTGTGATGTATTAAAGTACTTAGGGAGGTAGTCACTATTACCCATATGTATCCTACCAGCCCCTTAGCCTACATTGCAACCTTTTTAAAGTCCTAGTTAATCCCGATTGGAGTGAGCTTACATTAGTGGAGTCCTACACTACGGGCAAGCCTATGGTACATCGTGTGTGACATGTGAGTTTTCATGATAGTGAGTGAATTCTTTCTATGCTATTGTCCCCGTTCTATTCTTGATATTCATTGTTGTGTGTGATATTTGGGGGACACTCTCTTGCTTCATTTTGGTGAGGGCACATGGTTTGCATGAGATAGGTGAAGTCGTGGCTTCTTGGTTGAGTAGATAGGTGTGACTTTGTGGGAGCATGGTTGCAATGAGTCGAGTTTGTGCAATTGAGTTGTCTTGGGGTGGTTGTTCACATGTTTTTGAGTTTGATAAATTGTTGGCATGTTTGTTGGACCCATAGTAGTCATGTGTGCATTTGTTCAATGGTCGATATCAACCATAGTCATAGGCGGACCTGTTCTACCTAGGTTGGGAAGTTATTTGTGATTGCTCGAGGGCGAGCAAAGGTTCAAGTGTGGGGTGGTGATGTTTGGCATTTTATGCCTATATTTCCTTTATATTTCCTCACGTTTAAGTACTTTATTCACCCATTTTCTAGTTTACGAATGTGATTTTGCACTGATTTTATGTCGTATGATTGTAGGTTGTTATGAAGTACAATTGGAGCTCTAAAGAGCATGATCGAGCAAGAAAAGATTGGATTTTGATTGAGGATTGGATCGAGCACACGAAGGCATGACATGACGCGAGCTGCGGAGCAAGGAGAGACAAAATATGTCTGGCGCGGTATGTGGCGCGCCGCGCCTCCCAAGGCGCTCAGCTTCTGGCGCTTTTCTCAGCGCAGGGCGTGGCTAAGGCGCCCGGATTTCGACGTAAACTACTTGTGTGCACGCGTTAGGGGGAGCGGGGCGCCAGCTACAGCGCCCCTGGAGCGTTTTGGGACTTCCTATTTCGTCTAGGCTTAGGTGTAACTTATTACTAGGCCTTTGTAAACCCTATAAATACTCTTTTACTTCATTTTTGAAGGGGGTTCAGACCTTGGAGCAAGTTTTGGAGGAGAGGGGAGGAGCCCTAGATGTCTTCTAACCAAGTTCTCTCTTTCTTTTATTCTTCTCTTTAATTCTATAGTTTGTTCGTTCTAGGGTTAGAGTAAATACATGAAGGTTGATGTTTGAAAGTTGAATTCTTCCTATTGATTTTACCATTACAGATTGTTTATTCTTTCTTGATCATAATTGTTTGATTATTGAGGCCTGATAATTGAACACTATCTATGGTTTTTAGATTGAACTCGAAAGAGGGAACTTATTAACGCAATAAGAAAGAGTAGGGCTGGATTGTGAACCCGGGCATCGGGGAACCAATTTGTGAGTAGGATAGACATATACTTGCTCGCCTAGCTTAACTAATCACAGAATTCGTTAATGCGTGCACGTGATTCAACCCATAGACATATAGGGATTGGAGTAGCCTGCATAGACCGTGAAGAATCGAAAGGTTTTCACAGGTACATTTACTCTGTTAGTTAGTAACCCGGGATTTAAGAAGTGGAATCAATTGGAAAACTCAACTGGATTGTTCGTAACTCTGACCTTTGACCGTGTCTTCTTTATTGATAACAACTATAGTCTGCTCTCGAATACTTGATTTCAGTTACTTGTTTTAATTATTGCATTTAGTTAATAAAAATCTCAACCATTGGAAAAAGATCCCTGAATAGTTTTTAAGAAATTGTTTGCTAGGACTCAGTCTGAATAGTCCTCGTGGGAACGATACTCTACTTATCACTTTATTACTTGTCGACCACGTATACTTGCGTGTGCGTTGGGAGCAACAAGTTCTTTTTTTTTTCAAACGTACACGCAAGTATACGTGGTCGACAAGTAATAAAGTGATAAGTAGAGTATCGTTCCCACGAGGACTATTCAGACTGAATCTTAGCAAACAATTTCTTAAAAACTATTCAGGGATCTTTTTTCAATGGTTGAGATTTTTACTAACTAAATGCAATAATTAAAACAAGTAACTGAAATCAAGTATTCGAGAGCAGACTATAGTTGTTATCAATAAAGAAGACACGGTCCAAGGTCGGAGTTACGAACAATCCAGTTGAGTTTTCCAGTTGATTCTACTTCTTGATTTCCTAGATTGCTAACTACAGGTTAAATGTACCCGTGAAAACCTTTCGATTCTTCACGGTCTATGCAGGCTACTCCAATCCCTATATATCTATGGGTTGAATCACGTGCATGCATTAACGAATTCTGTGATTAGTTAAGCTAGGTGAGCAAGTATATGTCTTACCTACTCACAAATTGGTTCCCCAATGCCCGGGTTCACAATCTAGCTCTACTCTTTCTTATTGCATTCATAAATTCCCTCTTTCGAGTTCAATCTAAAAACCATAGATAGTGTTCAATTATCAGGCCTCAATAATCAAACAATTATGATCAAGAAAGAATAAACAATCCGTAATGGTAAATCAATATATAGAAATCAACTTTCAAACATCAACCTTCATGTATTTACTCTAACCCTAGAACGAACAAACTATAGAATTAAAGAGAAGAATAAGAGAAAGAGAGAAAGAACTTGTTTAGAAGACATCTAGGGCTCTCCCCTCTCCTCCAAAACTTGCTCCAAAGTCTGAACTCCTCTCAAAAACTAAGTAAAAGAGTATTTATAGGGTTTACAAACGCCTAGTAATAAGTTACACCTAAGGCTAGACGAAATAGGAAGTCAAAACTCGCTCCAGGGGCGCTATAACTGGCGCCCCTCGCCCCCGACCGCACCTGGACAAACTGTGGTCGTCGAAACTTGGGCGCTTTTGGCCCGCGCCGCATGGGAAAACGCACCAGGCGGTGGGGCGCTTTGGGAGGGACGCCACGTGGCCTACAGTGCCAAGCAAAATCAGCCTCCTCCTTGCTCCGCAACTCGCCTCGTGTCATGCCCTCGTGTGCTCAATCCAATACTCAATCAATTTCCAATCATTCCTTGCTCAATCACGCTCCTAAAAGCTCCAAATGCACTGCATAACAACCTACATACACACGACATAAAATTAGTGCAAAATCATATTCATCAACTAGAAAACGTGCGAATAAAGTACTCAAACGTGAGGAAATATAGGTATAAAATGCCAAACATCACCACCCCACACTTGAACCTTTGCTCGCCCTCGAGCAATCACAAATAACTTCCCAACCTAGGTAGAACAGGTCTGCCTATGACTATGGTTGATACCGACCATTGAACAAATGCATACAAGACTACTATGGGTCCAACAAACATGCCAATAATTTATCAAACATCAAAACATGAGAACAACCACCCCAAGATAACTCAAATGCACAACCTCAACTCATTGCAACCATGCTCCCACGAAGTCACACCTATCTACTCAACCAAGAAGCCACGACTTCACATATCTCATGCAAACCATGTGCCCTCACCAAAATGAAGCAAGAGAGTGTCCCCCAAATATCACACACAACAATGAATATCAAGAATAGAACGGGGACAATAGCATAGAAAGAATTCACTCACTCTTATGAAAAGCTCACATATCACACACGATGTACCATAGGCTTGCCCGTAGTGTAGGACTCCACTAATGTAAGCTCACTCCAATCGGGATTAACTAGGACTTTAAAAAGGTTGTAATGTAGGCTAAGGGGCTGGTAGGATACATATGGGTAATAGTGACTGCCTTCCTAAGCACTTTAATACATCACAATTACAAATTAAGCACAAGTCTCATCAAAGCCACCCAATCAACAACTTTCACACACACCTTTTTAACAAGTAGCAATTTCATCTTTTAAGCACACACTAGCAAGGATGGATATTCTTCTCTCTTTATTTCTTTTTTTCCATTTTTTTTCTTTTCAACTTTGCTCCTTTTTTTTCATTCTTTTCATTTGTTTTCTTTTCTTTTTCTATTCACTTCTTTCCAAACCTTGCCCATGCTCATAATCAACTACTACACAATTCATCAAATATTCCCCTCATTGGTTCCACTCAAAAACCTCCCAATATTTCAACCACAACTCCACAATAATATCACATTATCAACTAAAGTGCTTAAGGAGTAAAGGGCCAAAAGAAAGCAATTTAGAACAAGTGGGTAGGCTCGGGGTGTGGGTGCCAATAAGAAGGTCAAAGAAATCACAACAATCAAGTCCAAGGTGTATATGTAAGGGTAAGCAAATCAACAGAAGGCCTGTATCATTTCCCGACTAGAGCAAACCTAGGATTTCGCTTTGCACACACACGGGGCAAGTTCTAGACACCAATATGCAAACATGGAACACAATAGAATATGCCTCACAACACACATTGCACACGATCCACACAAAAAGGCTCCATCACAACTCTCAATCAAGCATTTAGAGTGCAACTTGTGGAAAATTAAGTACTAATGCACAAAGGTTCACAACAAAGTCAAGTGAGTGGACTCAAGTATCTTAAGGGGTTCGTTCCATTTTTTTTTCTCTAGGCATGCATCACAATTTAAAACCAAAGGACACCACAAATAGCACATGCAACAAGTTCAAGTCCACCGGTATCAAACAAATCAAAGGTACCTAGCATTCTAGCTATTCCTTTTGTCTAGGGCCACTTATAACTAACTACACTAATCCTAAAAATAAAAAACTACCCAGTTCAAAGGTCTACCCGTGGAAAAGAACCGAGGTCATAAGAAAAACCACGGGGTGGATGACATGTACCACTAAATAAACTAAAAAGAAAATCTTTTTGGAATTTTTTCATTGGTTTTCTAATTTTTCTTCCATTTTTTTATATATTAAAGCAAGAAACAAATAAAAATAAAGTCAAGTGAAAAAAATAAAAAATTGCAGAAATTAAATACCTAAGGGTACATGCATCCCTAGCCTCAAAAGTAAATGAGAGTTCCCCACCCCACACTTAAAACTAAGCAATGTCCTCAGTGCGACAAAAAATAAAGTACAAGGGGTAAAAGAACTTCCTTGAAGGCTCTAGTCCTTGATGCTAGCATCCTCCAAGCTTCTATATAGTACGAGGTACTCAGACTTCCCCCAACAGGTCATCAATATTAGGCAGGGGTGAGGACACCCCACACTTAAACTCGATATTACATGAACCTGCAATCCAAAGAATCACCCAAAGTAATATACAACTATAATAATAATAATAATAATAAAAAAAAATAAAAGTAAAGCAAGCAAATTGGGTTGCTTCCCAAGAAGCGCTTGATTTAACGTCGCGGCACGACGAAGACAACTTCATCACTTTTTCCTCCACCTTGAACTTATGAATTGAATCCCCAACTTTGCCTCAAGTTTACAACTATGGTATTGGGGTGGTGGCAAAAATACAAAAGGACCAAGTAACCATTGTCGCATTTTGCACTTCTTGGCCTTTAAATGAGGGATGTCGTTTTGTCTCCTCGGCATCACAAACTCTAAAATATAGGCACCTTGTTCCTCCTCCTTTTGTTTCTTCATAGGCTCGGGTGGCTCAATCTTCATGTCACCATCCAAACACAATGTTGAAAAATGATTGGAATGAGGTCCAATGCGCTTCAATTCTAAAATTGCATTACTTTTGACACCCTCACTTGCACAAACACTAGAGTCCTCAAATATAATGTTTTCTATTTCCTCACTTGACTCTAATGTGATTTTTTCAACCTTGGCATCATCAACTAATATTGGGTCGAATGGTAGGAATTCCACTTTTTGCTCCTTAAATTGGCTTCTAAGCTCTTCTATCTCAAATCTACTATCCACGACAACTGATAATTGGGCTTCAGACACCTCAATTATATCACTCAAATTTGCCTCTAGATCATGAATAGCTAAACCAAATTGATCAATTTCTTGTGTGAGCTCCACTCTTTCTTCCCTAAATTTCCTCATCATTCTTGTAAGTTCACTTCTAAAATCCCCATATACTTCTAAAAGGTTGGCTTGCTCCGTTAGAAAATTTTGGCTCACAACCTGCACTTCTTCATTCCTATCAGACTGACAAACATCGTTAAAATCATCACACACATTGATAGAGGAAGGAGTATGACACTTAGGACAATCATTCCACTGACCACCACATAATTTACAAAAATTTCAATCAAAGGTGGTAGAAAATTCACATAACCAGTCTCGTAGGGTTGAAAGAGTTGGACAATTTTCCCACAAGTGGGTTCCTCCGCAAAGCAGACAAAGATCATCAAAATTAGAATTACAACCACTCGACCAATTTTCATTAAAAGATGCCATGATAAGACAAGTAACACAATGCTAAACTAAACAAAAATTAAACCTGAATAGAAAATAACTAATCATTCAAAAAGAAATCAGTCAATTATTTACTCCCCGGCAATGGCGCCAAAAACTTGTTGCTCCCAACGCACACGCAAGTATACGTGGTCGACAAGTAATAAAGTGATAAGTAGAGTATCGTTCCCACGAGGACTATTCAGACTGAATCCTAGCAAACAATTTCTTAAAAACTATTCAGGGATCTTTTTCCAATGGTTGAGATTTTTATTAACTAAATGCAATAATTAAAACAAGTAACTGAAATCAAGTATTCGAGAGCAGACTATAGTTGTTATCAATAAAGAAGACACGGTCAAAGGTCAGAGTTACGAACAATCCAGTTGAGTTTTCCAGTTGATTCTACTTCTTGATTTCCTAGATTGCTAACTACAGGTTAACTGTACCCGTGAAAACCTTTCGATTCTTCACGGTCTATGCAGGCTATTCCA
Source organism: Petunia axillaris subsp. axillaris (assembly GCA_029990575.1). Classification (NCBI taxonomy): domain Eukaryota; kingdom Viridiplantae; phylum Streptophyta; class Magnoliopsida; order Solanales; family Solanaceae; genus Petunia; species Petunia axillaris. The sequence goes on from JARKNS010000003.1 coordinate 26,744,720, forward strand.
ATCCCTATATATCTATGGGTTGAATCACGTGCATGCATTAACGAATTCTGTGATTAGTTAAGCTAGGTGAGCAAGTATATGTCTATCCTACTCACAAATTGGTTCCCCAATGCCCGGGTTCACAATCTAGCTCTACTCTTTCTTATTGCATTCATAAATTCCCTCTTTCGAGTTCAATCTAAAAACCATAGATAGTGTTCAATTATCAGGCCTCAATAATCAAACAATTATGATCAAGAAAGAATAAACAATCTGTAATGGTAAATCAATATATAGAAATCAACTTTCAAACATCAACCTTCATGTATTTACTCTAACCCTAGAACGAACAAACTATAGAATTAAAGAGAAGAATAAGAGAAAGAGAGAAAGAACTTGGTTAGAAGACATCTAGGGCTCCTCCCCTCTCCTTCAAAACTGGCTCCAAGGTCTGAACCCCCTTCAAAAACGAAGTAAAAGAGTATTTATAGAGTTTACAAAGGCCTAGTAATAAGTTACACCTAAGCCTAGACGAAATAGGAAGTCCCAAAACGCTCCAGGGGCGCTGTAGCTGGCGCCCCGCGCCCCCGAACGCGCACACACAAGCAGTTTACATCGAAATCCGGGCGCCTTGGCCACGCTCCGTGCTGAGAAAAGCGCCAGAAACTGAGCGCCTCGGGAGGCGCGGCGCGCCACATACCGCGCCAGACATATTTTGCCTCTCTTTGCTCCGCAGCTCGCGTCATGTCATGCCTTCGTGTGCTCGATCCAATCCTCAATCAAAATCCAATCTTTTCTTGCTCGATCATGCTCTTTAGAGCTCCAATTGCACTTCATAACAACCTACAATTATACGGCATAAAATCAGTGCAAAATCACATTCGTAAACTAGAAAACGGGTGAATAAAGTACTCAAATGTGAGGAAATATTGAGGAAATATAGTCATAAAATGCCAAACATCACTTCGTCCTTCGGATCCATGAGGATTTGGTTGTACCCCGAATAAGCATCTAAGAAGGTTAATAGTTTGTGTCAAGCCGTGGAGTCTATTAATCTGTCAATTTGTGGCAATGGATAAGAGTCTTTGGGGCAAGCCTTGTTTAGATCAGTGCAATCTACACACATCCTCCATTTGCCGTTTTTCTTGGGCACGATGACTACATTAGCCAGCCACTCGGGGTATTTCACTTTTCTTATGAAGCCATTCTCTTGCAGCTTCATAGTTTCATCTTCGATTGCTTTCTTTTTTACCCCGGCGTGAGGTATCTTTTTCTGTTTCACCGGGGTGAATTTAGGGTCTACATTTAGTTTATGGGTCCTGATCTCCAGATTGATATCGACAATATCTGAATGGGACTAAGCAAAGCAATCGTTGTTGGACTTTAAGACTGCGATGATAGCTTTTTTCGACTCTGGGTCCAACTCCGAGCCGACAAATACTTTCCTCTCTGGAAAATCTTTCGATAGCATGAAAGATTCCAGCTCTTTTATGGTGGAGTCATCGGCCTTTTTCTTCTGAGGTTCTTGAATGCAAATCGGGATCTTCTCCACTTCTCCTCGGGGGTCTTCCTCATTAGACCCCAGTTGCATTGGTTGCTATTATTTTGGTCCGATAGGGACGACTTGTCACGACCCCATTTTCGGGGCCGTGATGGCACCTAAGTGTTACATCCTTAGGCGAACCACGAATAATTAAACTGACTCATAATGATAATTTAGATAGAAATATTTCAATAAAATGTAGGTGTAGACATCCACCCGAAATACAGTGTCAATAGAGCATCTACGAATTCTGACATCCGATATATATATACATATATATATATATATATATATATATATATATATATATATATATATATATATATATATATATATATATATATATATATATAATACAAGATGTAGGAAGCGTCTAAACACTAAGGTGGATCAGACGGTATGCCACCGCGAACCATGCGGTTGGCTCACCTCAAGTAAAAATAGTCACAGCCTCGAACGGATCAGATAAGTCCAGCTGTCTGACTAGTAGAAGGATCTGCACATTTAAACAGTAAGTTATGAGCCAAAGCCCAGTAAGATCATCGACAGGCCCGCTAAATTACCCTTTCGGGACAAGTCTTTGATAATGCATAAGCAGATAATGGAAGTACAATCCACACCTTTACAGTAACCCATAAACATTACATACGATAATATAATTATACAACAACACAAGCAATAATACGCGAATACATAACATGGTCAATAATATAAAGATACATAATATAGGCAGCATATACAATATTATATTGATACTATGGCATAAGCAATAATATAATTAACACCCAGCATGGCGATGATATATCTCGCATACCACATAGGTAATGATATACCTAGCACATAGCATAAGCACACACCCTGTGCGGCTTTGTTTATAGGTCATAACGCACCACAGGCCTCTGTTCCTATAAACAACTTTACTTATAGGTCATAACGCACCACAAGCCTCTGTCCCTATAAGTCTCCACATCTAGGTCATAACGCACCACCAGCCTCTGTCCCTAGATGGAATTTCGCTTCTAGGTCATAACGCACCACCGGCCTCTGTCCCTAGAGCATATCAATAATACACCGGCACACAACATCGACTATACACAAGTCACGTTTGTGCTTTCTCCTTTTTGTATAAATATAACGAGTAGTACATAATACTATCTACTAGACAATGCTAGTCAATTAAGTACTGGACATCTTACTTAGCCAGATCAAATCTTATCCGCAAGCAAAATAGAGGTCAAGTCTCACTTACCTCAAAATCGGCTCAAGTGGCTAAGGAACGACCTCCTTTCCCAAACGATGTGCCTCCGTAAGACTCCTCTCTGAGCCAAAGAAATAGTGTCACACTCGTAAGCATGTGACGAAAGGATTCTAAGCCCTTACGCAATTTAAGAGGCAATTTACCAAAATACCCCCGGGTCGGACATACCCAAAAACCCGTAAAATTTATGTTTCCGGACTCCCCATACTCCCACGAGTCCAAAAGTACCATTATTGTACATACCCGAGTCCAACTCGGTCATTGTTCCCATTTCACAATTCTAGGGTTCAAACCCTCTTTCCAAGGATCGTCACTTTGATCCTCGGATTAAAGCGTTAAAAATGGGTAAGAATAGTTACCTTGTGTTTAGAAATGATTTTGGTACTTCAAATTTCCCTTGGAATCACTTTTAGAAGCTCAAAACATGAAAATAAAAATGAATGCCCGCCCTAGTATATATAGCAGCCCGCAGCTTTAAAGAGTTGTACCACATGCTGTCCAAATTGTACCTCACTGGATAGCTTTCAGTAAAATACACATAACTTTTCATAGAAATGTCAAAATGATACGAGGTTGGTGGCATTAGAACCACAACTCAATGAGCTACAACTTTCATGTTTTGACTGTTTTCCAATTCCTTATGGATTGATCTGAAAAATCGATTTCTTTCTGGCTGAACAGTAAAAAACAGAATTCGGCAGCTTTTTTGGCTTTGCACCAGGTCAGCCACTATTTTTGGGTCCAAACGGGACCCTACGAAGCTCGGAATGACCCCAAATTTTGTACACAAGTCATACAAGACTTGTGTGACATGCTCGTCAAGACGAAACTCAATTCGGATCTCTAGAACTCAAAAAGTGGGTCCCACGGGAAAGGGTCAAATTTCGACTTTCGCCAAAATAGCGAATTTTAATCATACGACCCCGGAATCCAAATTCGAAAGTTGCTACAAGTCACAAATGACGATACGAACCTAACGGAACCCTCAGATTTCACATCAGAGCTTATTTTCTCAAATCGAGCTCCGAAACCCCTTTTAGCCTTAACGAATATCCGAAACGGATGTCTTTCTCCGATACCTATCTAACAAAGTTCGTTTTAGCTAAAAATATTCAGGCATGTCATAATGGACCTTATGGAGCTTTTGGGATTTTTGACACGCAAATCGAGGTCTCAATTCCCGAAATGACTATTTGAGGTCGTTACATGACTCTACTCTTCAATGCAACCGAATTGCATTCTCTTGCTACTCGTTGCTCTCCTTTTATTGACCGAACTCCCCATGGGGTTGGGAACTTGACCACTTGATGAAGAGTAGATGGAACAACTTCCATGGAGTGAATCCATGGTCTGCCGAGGATCACATTGTACGCCATGTGATGTTTGGCATTTTATGCCTATATTTCCTTAATATTTCCTCACGTTTGGATACTTTATTCGCTCGTTTTATAGTTTATGAATGTGGTTTTACACTAATTTCATGTCGTGTGTATGTAGGTTGTTACGCAGTATAATTGAAGCTTTTAGGAGCTTGATCGAGCAAGGAAAGATTGGATTTTGATTGAGGATTGGATCGAGCACACGAAGGCACAACACGAGCGAGCAAAGGAGCGAACGGAACAGAAAAATGGCTGGGCGCTGTAGCCTCCGCGGCGCGCCGCCCAACGCACCAGACTGGCAGGCGCGGTTGTGGGCGCGGCGCATGGTCAAGGCGGGCTGATTTTGGCGTCTTCTGGTTGGGTGCACGCGTTTCGAGGTGCGGGGCGCCCGTTATAGCGCCCCTTGTGCGCGTTTTTACTTCCTATTTCGTCTAGGCTTGGGTCTAACTTATTACTAGGCTTTTGTAAACTCTATAAATAGTCTTTAACTTAGTTTTTTAAGGGAGTTCAGACTTTGGAGCAATTGGAGAGCTCATAACATCAAGAACAAGGGTTTTTCTTCCTTCCATTAATCTATTACATCATTATTTCATTATTACACCAAATCCTTGTGTTGTTATTATGAGTATGCGTGGCTAAATCTATAGTTCTAGGGTTAGAGTATTTCATGAAAGTTGATGTTTGAAGATTGATTTCCATTAATTGAATCCCATTACGGGTTACTTATTCTTTCTTGATTTCACTTGTGTAATTGTCAGGGCCCGATTATTACGCATTATCTATGGTTTTTAGATTGAACTCGAAAGAGGGAATTTAATTACGTAATAAGAAAGAATAGGACTAGTTTGTGAACCCGGGCATCGGGGAACCAATTTGTGAGTAGGATAGACATATACTTGCTCGCCTAGTTTAACTAATTACAGAATTCGTTAATGCGTGCACGTGATTCAACCCATAGACATATAGGGATTGGAGTAGCCTGCATAGACTGTGAAGAATCGAAAGGTTTTCACAGGTACATTTACTCTGTTAGTTAGTAACCCGGGATTTAAGAAGTGGAATCAATTGGAAAACTCAACTGGATTGTTCGTAACTCTGACCCTGGACCGTCTCCTTATTACTGATAACAACCCATTTTTGCTCTATTGTTTGAATCCACTTTTACCGTTTTAATTATTGTTCTTTAGTTACTAAAACCTCCACTATTGGAAAAAGATCCCTGAGTAGTAGTTTGAAATCGTTTGTTAAGTGTCAGTCTGAATAGTCCTCGTGGGAACGATACTCTACTTTCACTTTATTACTTGTCGACCACGTATACTTGCGTGTGCGTTGGGATTTTTGACACGCAAATCGAGGTCCCAATTCCCAAAACGACTATTTGAGGTCGTTACACGACTCTACTCTTCAATGCAACCGAATTGCATTCTCTTGCTACTCGTTGCTCTCCTTTTATTGACCGAACTCCCCATGGGGTTGGGAACTTGACCACTTGATGAAGAGTAGATGGAACAACTTCCATGGAGTGAATCCATGGTCTGTCGAGGATCACATTGTACGCCATGTCCTCGGGCAAGACTTGAAATAGTGTTTCCTTGCTGACTCCTTCAGCAAATGTCTTGAGTGTGATTTCACCTAATGTCTTTTTGTTGAAGCCAGTCAACACTGTTGCCTTGGGGATAACTTCCCCCTTTAGCCACATCTTCTTAATAGCCCCATAGCTGATTATGTTAACCGAGCTACCGGGGTCAATCAGGACTCGTTTGATATCCGAGTCATTTATTCTCAATATGATGACCAAAGTATCATGATGGGGAAACATCATCCCATCACAATCATCATCATCGAACACTATTTCTTTACCCGAGCCTCCAACTCGAGTTCTCTTCTCCATGGTGATCGACAGCTTTGCGAACTTCTTTGCAGCTGTAAAGTTCACCCCGTTCACCTCTGACCCTCCGGTGATAACATTTACGACTCTCTCAGGGGGTGGTGCCCGAGGTGGTTGTCCATCACCTCGGTTTTTGGTGTAGTTGTCCTTCCCCTTATCGGTGAGGAATTCAGCTAGTACACCCTTTTTCAACAAGTGTGCCACCTCGAGGCGCAATGCTTTGCAGTCCTCGGTGCGGTGGCCATAATCTCCATGAAACTCGCAGTGCAAGTTTTGATCCCTTTTGTCTGCTGGAGTTCTCATGTCTTTTGGTATTCTTACCCCGGCGGTTCTCTTCACTACATTGACCAATTTCGAGGTCGATATATTGAAGTTGTAATTAGGGATCCGAGGTAACTCTTTATTTTTTGAGACCAAAGCTGGGCCTAAGGAATTTCTTTGGTTCGAATTGGGAAGAACCTTTCCTCCGAGCCGTTAGCTCACATGTGGGTTTCCAAATGAGTTTCCGAGCGAATTTCCCAGCCTTTGACTAACAGGCTGCCTTGATGAGGTATATGGTTCATACCTCCCCTTCGAGTTTCCTCGCGGCGCTTCGGCGCGATATGAGGATTCGCCTCAGTTTTTATAATTGTGGCCTCGACCATTATTTTTCCGTTCGGCCTCCTCTAGCCTTATCTTGGTATAGGCTCTATTGTGCAAATCGTCCCACTTTAGGGTTTGATATTGCTGGAATTCTTTTCGCAACTCGGCAGCAGCCTCGGAGTTGCGAACATTGATGCCTTTCTCAAACGTCATGATGGCTAGAGTATCATCCATTAGAGGTAATCCCATGCGCTCAGCATGAAAGCGCTCGAGGAAGTCTTTGATTGGCTCGCTGGGCCGTTGTTTGACTTCGAATATATCCTTCTTCCTTTGGAGAATTTTCTGCGCCCCGGTGTGAGCCTTAACGAAAGCGTTGACTAGCTCTTTGAAAGTGGAAATCGACCCCGCTGCTAAGCGCATCTACCAACGTAGGGCTCCCTTCTCCAAGGATTCGCCGAATTTTTTTCAAAAACATTGATTCCTTCTCTATTTCTGTTTGGTCATTTCTCTTTACCATTGACATGTATTCGGTCACATGTTCTTTGGGATCAGTGGTCCCATCATATTTTTTCAAGAAAAAGAACTTGAAATTTTTGGGAGTTAGGGCTGGAGCAGCTTCGGGCTTGAATGGCAATTTTCTATATTGGTCAATATCTAGATCGTCTTGAACCTTAGCCACCCCGGGAACGCTCTCGAGGCATTTTTCCACGCGCGCCTCGACGCGAGCCTCAACTCGGGCTTCGATCTCCTTGGTTAGTTTTTCAACGTCTACCGAGGAGGTAGTTTCTGCCACGGTGGGAAGCGTCCTGAAGTGTGGCGTGGTGCTCGGTAAGGTACCCGAACCCCCAGATGTGGCCCCATTTTGAGGTCCCCCTGTTATCGCGCCCATAGGAACGAAGAGCTGGATGCCTCCATTTAGGGCCACAGGCTGGGCTCCATTCGGGGTTGAACTATTCCTTGCCTCTAACGAGGCACGAAACTCAGTATTAATATTGGCCTGCTCGGCCTGTTGCTCTTGCAGGGCTCTTAGTGTGGCAACAACGTAAGCTTGAAATGCTTCGGTTGTCATCGGAGATGAAAAGTTTGGGTTCGATTGAACGCTAGTCTGTCCATCAGGAGTTAACTGCTGTTCAGTGGGATTTCTGCTGTCTTCAGCCATATCATCGTCAAAAGATTATGAATTCCAGCGAAAAGAATATTTAACTTTGGAACAAAGCGTTTATTCCTGTATCCCCACAGACGGCGCCAATTTGTATGGGCCTAAACTGATTTAGGATCACAAATTAAATTTGGGTTAAGAACACAACCAAATCTTCGTATCAAAGTCAAGATAATGCCAAGAATAAGTGAAAATGCAAAAGAATAACGTGATTTCAATATATAATCGTGAGTACAAATTTGGCCAGAGTTTCTGTAAGTACTTCTGAATGAACACAATGTAAAATGAGGAGCTATTTATATATACAAGAGCCTTGCCCACGTTCCCTACAACTGGTAGTGTCCAAAGCCACGTTCTAAGCATTTATAAATGGAGTTAGTGGGCTGAAGTAGTGGGCTGCTGAGCCGCTAAAACTGAGGTGTTCTACCGAAGCCCAAGTGTGTGACCTCAGTAGTGTGACCTTGTTGTTCGGTCGAGGTGTGTGTCACCGAAGTACCGCTTTGCGGCTCGCCTTCGATGACGGCATTGGTGCTCGACTTCGGTGGTTCAATCGTTTGCTTCGGTCTCTCTCCTTTGGAACATCAGTTCGATTGTCTTTGATCCGTTATACCGAGGTGCTATCCGAGCACGTCGATTTTTACCCAATACAGTTATATCATTTGGTATCAGAGCTCGGATTAACAAACACTAACTAGGTTTTTGTTTATCAAATCTAAAAAATCACAAAAAAAATCAAAAATCCAAAAATTGAGTCATAGATTTAGGTTTTTTTTGGATGAAATCTTTGTTACCAACTGTTGCTTGGTGATTCTAGAAGCTGAATCTCGAAGGAATTGAATAACAAACAACATTTGGGGTGTTAATTTGAAGAATCAAAATCTAGGGTTCTTCAACAAAGATTTGGGGCTTTTGCATTTTGGGTGTTGTTTTTGAAGAATTGATCATTGGGGATTTGTTCACGGACATATAAGGAGCTTATATCTCAAATTTGGAGTAAAAAAAAGTTGATTTGCAAGTGAAGAAAATTTTCAGACATTCGGGCTTCAAGTTCTGCATCAGACCCAGAATTTGCTCTTCGCGATCGCGGGAGAAGTGTCGCGAACGCGCATGCTTATTGATTTATTGCGCTTCGCAATCGCGAAGCGACAGCGCAGAGTTATTGATTCCTCTTCGCGATCGCTCACGACAACGCTGAGCAAAAATTATTCCTCTTCGCGATAGCGCCCGTTCTCGCACGACAGTGCTGAACAAAAAAATCAGTCACTTCACAGATTGCTCGGAACAGCCCCTCAACAGTTTCAGATCACCCAAACCCCTATCATATCATCAAATACAGTGAGTTTCTACATCATAAACAAACTTTCATCCAAATCCAAATTTATTTCGTGCCAATTCGTTTCGAGCCTTTCTTTCTTCATTTCCTTGACATTTTCTAATTATGTCCTATTAGCTTTCATTTTTCGTTCTTTGCCACATCAACTCCATTCCATCCCGAATTAGATTGAGTTCGATTGTCAAATCAGAATTGAGTGCGAAAAGCAACTTGACTTTGCCAATGAGAGGTAAAATGCAAGAGTGGTGAGAACATTAGAACGAGTAAAAGCCAATCATTGAGTGTAAATACGAGTGGATTGAGCGCAATCAAATCGAGTGTAAACACTTAGGGAGTGAATTGGTTAGGATTCTTTCTACTAACCTTTCTATTTAGGTACAGTGGCTCAAAAAGAAGTCGAGGCGGACATGGAGGTCAAAACCATGTTGCAAGCCTTGATGGCGAGTGTTAATTCAATGCAAGATGAATTCAAAGGGATGAAGAAGACGGTTGATGACCTATCCCGACAAGATAGGCTTCGGGAAATGGGAAAGCAAGTGGTTGAGACACCTCCAACCATGGGGGTGCGGGGTGATGGACCTAGTAGGCTCTCTCGGGCTAATGACCGTTACTCTCACATGGTGGTCCAAGATACCTACTCTCCAAATGTTATTCCACAAGTAAAGGATCCTACTCAAGATCCTCCAAAGCAAGTTCCACTACCTAATAGTGGAAATGGCAAGATCAAGCAAGTTGTGGTAGTTGAAGTCTCGGAACAAAAAGATGTCACATTTAGAATTGCCAAGAGAAAGGGCCAAAGTAAAAGGGATAAGAGGTACATAGAATTGCCTAAGTTCCAAGCAAAATATAAAAAAGAGCTCTATGTCCTTTGGGAATCTCAATTGGAGGAGATCTTCGTGCATGAAGATATTTGCAAGGAGTTGGATAAATTGGCTTTGGTGGCATGAGCTCTTCCCCTATACTTGAGAAACCATTATAATCTAAGTCGTGGGCGGCCTTGGGAACCTCCTTGGAAACCAAAGCCCACTTGGCAAGATATTAAGGAAAATTTGAGGAGTCATTTTAGGATACAAGAAAAGCTTCCCCATGATGATTTATCTTGTAACCTTGATACTCCAAATTAAAAAAAAAAAAATTGTGAGAGAGAAAAGATTGAGAGGAGTAAGGGCGAGCAAAGTGACAAGTCAAGAGAGGAAAAAGGAGATGATGAGTTGAAAACTGAGAGTGAGTTGTCACCAAAAGAAAATGAAGAGGGTAAGGAAGAAAAGAATGAAGAGAGTGAGGGAAAAGAAATAGCGAGTCAAGAAAAACAAGAGAGCATAAGAGATGCTACTCATTGCTTTAACTCTAACCCCCTCACTACTTCTTTTAGTAGTGATGTCTCTTTTGTAGGTTCTTGTGGAAGTGATTGCAAAAATGAATCATCATTAGAAAAAGACTCTTGCTTGGAAGAAAATGATGAGGTCGAAAATACTTCTCCAATTGGTCAAGTAAGCCTTAACTTTGAAATTCAAGGTAAAGGAAGTTCTTTGGTGCTTCAAGATAAGATAGCTAACCCTAACTCTTGTATTTCTTTGGGTGAGCTAGATAGAGAAAGTGGTCAAATTGGTGACCTTGAAAATCAAGAGAGCATGATTAAAATTCATTCCTTATTTTATTTCATGAGTTCCATAAAGAATATAGGATTGGATGATGATTGTGCTAATTATTCTTATGATGACAATGATCTTTCTCTTGTGAATAAAGAAAAATAATTGCTTGGACCTTGTGATACTTTGAGTGGTAGCATTCTTGATGTTGGTATTGGTTGTTGCTTGTATCAAGTTGAAAATAGTGATGGATTGGAAGGTGTGCACTTACTTGAAGGAAGTGAAGAATTGTATTTGAATGATAATGAATTGTCTGCCTTTTTGTTTGAAATTGATAAATCGTATTTTGAGTTGTTAAGTGAGTGTACACTTGAAAAGGTGAAATGATCGTTGGATTTTCATAGTTTTGACCTTGTGCTTGATAGAGATTCTAATTTGGAAAGTGAGCTTGAATATATGGACAACATTGATCATGTTTCCTTGAATGATACATTTCTTTTGAACTTATTTGCACTTGATGAAAATGATGAGTCAATATTTAAAGAGTGTATAACTTGTGAAAATTATTCTTGTGACTTGTTTGAAAGTGCTAATTGTATGGATGTCAGCAAGCTAACTCCCAAAATATTTGTTGAAAGCTTGTCTTATGTTGGTAAGTCCTCCAAAAAATGAAAATGGTCTTTTAAAGAAGGAGGGAGAGACTAGTGATAGTAGTAGTAACTTGCTTGATGCTAATTTTAGTGTCATGTTCTTTACTTACTCTATTCCTAGTTTTGAGGATTTAATTTGGTGGGATTTTGTGAATGCTTCAAGAAAGAAATGCAAAAATAACACATTTGAGGCATTTCTAAATATCCATGGGTATAATTGTGATAATCCTTTTCTTGATGAGTTTACTAACCCTCTGGGTCCATTTGTGAAAGACTATCAAGAGAGGATCTACAAAGAGGTAAGACCCTTGCAAGCATTTTCTTGGACTACAAAAGGGTTTGACGTGTGGTTGTCTTCTAAAGCCAAGAATGGTTTGTTTGAATGGCTAGTTCTATTTTTTGGGATTTCCAAAGCCATTGAGGTATGGAACTTATCCTTTGAAACTTATAGTATCTTGGATGGTGGATGAGTGGTATTATATGTTAATTCCTTGTCAATAATATTTGGTTGGTTTGATGAAGTGATGTGTAGAATTTTGAAGGATGTTTTGGATGCGAGGGTAGTGTTTGACCCCGGTGATAAATGTTATTGTTGGATGATTAGTGATATTGGTGGTGTTATGCTTAAAGGATCCAATTGCAATCTACATTATGTATTCATTAAACCTTTTGGATTCCTTGATTTCTCTTGTGCATATTTATCCTTTGGCCAACTTCTTGGATCTTTAGTTGTAGAATTGATCTTCTTTGAGTCATTTGACTCTTGGCTCTACCACAAAAGTGTGAGGTTTGAGTGGGAATATTCAACTCCATCATCCTTCTTATGCAAAGTCTATAAAGCTTGTGACTTGGTGCTTATTCCGGTTATTGTTTTGCTAGGCCCAAATTCGAGGACGAATTTCTTTAAAGAAGGGAGGAATGATGCAAACCGGATTGGCGCTCATGACATTGGCGGATTTAGACTTAACATCAAGCTTGGAGTGTTTCAAAAAATCTTGGAAGCCAAGAATCAAGGCAAAAGATGGCCAAAGTGAACAAGTGAAGCAGCTGGGACAAATATTGGAGGCTGCAGGGCTTGTTTATATGCTTACTGCCTCGGCTCCAAAATCTAATCAACGCGATCGCGTGGCCACATACGCGATCGCGTAGGGACAAACAACTGTGCAGCGCAATCGCGGTGTCCCAAACGCGATCGCGCAAAGGCTGAGGAAGTTAACCTTCACGAATGTGTGGCATTTGGTGCGTTCACGAAGCACTGTTGGATTGGTCATCGCGATCGCGCCCCTTCAGTCGCGATAGCGCTGAGACGATGATCAGAAGCCCACTTCAAGTTAATGACTTTTATTTCAGCCCACTTTAGGGGGAAATTAAGGCAATGCTATGCCATTATTAGTAGATACTATATAAGATTTCTTATCTCATTATTCTAGGGTAGTTTTGGATGATAATTATTGAGAGTAAACATTGGCTAAGCATGTTGCTTGAGAACTTTCTTTCTTTGGTTTGCAATTGGATTAGATCCAATTGAGGATCAATTAGTATAGGTTCATTTTGATTGTTGTTTTAAGGGGGTGATTAGGTCTCACCTCCTAATCCATTTCCTTAATTCCAAATCAATTCTAATTGGGTCTTGCTTTTATCATTTTATTTTCTCGTTATTTTCCTCATCCTAGTTAGGATCGTATCACAAATAAATGTGAAAAAATTGATCACTAGCCAATTTTAAAAGTTCTAAGTGAGTTTTATCCACCATTTTAAAATTAGTTGAGAAATAGTCAAAAATCCGCACGCACACTGAAATTTTATTAGCATTGGCAAACACCCCAGACTAGTCTTAATATTTTATACTGGGACTTTGAACAATGTTCAAAGTCCCATTATTTTATACTAGGATTCATGTTCAAAGCCCCTGGAGCTTTATATATAAAGTCCCAGTATTTTATATTGGGATTAATACTTAGGTGATCTTAGTATAAAATATTGGAATTTTCCCGGAGCTGGCTAGTTTTCAAACAGTCCTGCATCGCTAGCTAGTATTCATTTGGCTATGGGGCAAAATGTTTAGAAACAAACACCCTTTAAGCGGGGAGAATTGCATAACTATGACACCGTAGGCAATAATTTGTCTTTTTATCCTCGTAACAGTAGTTTAGAAAAAATGATCTCCGCTTAAATTAATGAATAAATTTCAGATAGAAATATTCCTATGAATTTTATAATGTATGTATCCTTGCCCTCCCTTTCTCGTCAGTACTTCCTAAGAGGCAACACTTGCCTTTGACCCAAGCAACACTTGCCCATGAATCTCTTCCCACATTCTCAAAAATAACTTGAAGTGTTGTATATGAAACATCTGGTTTTTGACTCTTCTTAAGAAATAGTACTCCGATTGATAACTTGAAGTGTTATCTACGGACGAAATAAAGTTATTCTGCTAAAACTATCTTAAACAAGGACAAACTCTGAACACCTGTCAATTTTGATGATGCTGGGTGAAATCTTTTGCCAAACGAACACTCGCTGAATGTTGTAAAAATTTAACTACATAGCCACATCGAGGGCAGTAAATAGTAAAACAGCCAACGCTGGTAAAAAAATTTAAAAAATAATCACAACTTGAAATTTTTTTTAAAGTTTTCCATGAATAACCACTAAAAGTACAAGGAAAAAAGAAATAAGATGGGCTGAAAATCGTATGAAAAGATGAAAAGAAGAAGGTGTTGGAAAATTAAAGCATGAAGACAAATCTGAAGGCCCAACTTAGTTTAGTTCATTTCACTTGTATTTTTATTATTTGGCCTAGTATGTATAGTTGGCTTGTTAATTATATTAGATAGTCCAACTATACATATGGAGATAACTAAATTGTCCCTGTACTTTCGTTAGGGAGAAAATGTATTTTTGTTAGGGAGAAGATGTATTTTCGTTAATGATAAAATTGTCCCGCTATCTATTTATACAATGGGCCTTGCCCTTTCTATCTGATGGACTCCCTAATGAACTATGTATTGGACTATCTAATATAATTAACATGCCAACTATACATACTAGGCCAAATAATAAAAATACAAGTGAAATGAACTAAACTAAGTTGGGCCTTCAGATTTGTCTTCATGCTTTAATTCTGCAGCACCCCCCCTCAAGTTGGAGGGTGAGAGAACCCCCAACTTGGGAAGAATACTGTGATGAAGACAACCAGTGAGGGGCTTAGTAAAAATGTCAGCAAGTTGTGATTGCGTAGGAACATATAGAAGATGGATAAGACCATCAGTGAGCTTAGTGCGAATGAAGTGGCAGTCCAGCTCAATGTGTTTGGTCCGCTCGTGAAAGACTGGATTACGAGTTATGTGAATGGCGGCTTGGTTGTCACAATGAACTGGAACATGGGCAGAAATGTAACCCCAAAGTCATGCAGCAGTCGGACCAACCATGTGAGTTCAGCAACTACTTTACTTATAGCTCTATATTCAGCCTCGTGAGAAGAGAGTGACACAATAGGCTACTTTTTGGCCTTCCATCCAATTAAAAAATCCCCCAAAAAGATGCAAGAACCAGTCACTGACCTGCGTATATCAAGGCAGGCAGCCCAATCACTATCACAATAAGCAGACACAGTCAGGTCAGGAGAATTCCTAAAGAAGACACCTGTTTCAGCAGACCCTTTGAGATACCTAAGCAAATGAAGAGCAACTTTCATATGAGGCACCCTAGGAGTTTTGAGGAATTGACTTAAGTGTTGGACAGCAAAACATAAGTCAGGCCTTGTATGAGTAAGGAAATTAAGTTTCCCAATTAAACTTCTGTATGATTCTGGAGCAGGCAGCATATCACTATCATCAGCCTTTAATTTGAGATTCAAATCCATATGGCAAAGGACTGGAGAAACATCTGTACAGTGATATTCCTGAATTAGGTCATGTATAAATTTTCTCTGATGCAAGAGAAGCCCAGAAGAGTGATAAGAAACTTCAATCCTTAAGAAATAGTTCAAAACACCAAGATCTTTGATCTTAAACTGATTATCTAAGAAGGACTTGAGAGATTGAATTTCCTGGAGATCATCCCCAGTGAGTATAATGTCATCAACATACACAGCTAGCAAGACAGTTGAAGAGGCAGACTTCCTTATGAACAAGGAGTAGTCATTCATAGAGTGAGAATAACCCCTGGAGTAAAAGGCTTCTGACAGCTTGGCATACCACTGTCTTGAAGCCTGTCTAAGTCCATATAGAGACTTTTGTAGTTTACACACCAGAGTAGGAGATGAAGAGGTGGATGAAATAGAAGAATGAAAAGGATAGGCAGATAAACCAGGAGGAAACTTCATGTACACCTCTTCATGGAGGTCACCATGCAAAAAAATATTGTTGACATCCAGTTGAAAGAGGGACCAATGCCTCTTGACAGCAACAACAACCAAATATTTCATAGTAGAGAACTTAACCACTGGAGAAAAGGTGTTTTTGAAGTCCACACCCTTCATATGAGTATCACCCTTAACTACCAATCAAGCTTTGTGTCTTTCAATTGTACCATCAGCCCTATATTTCACTTTGTACACCCACTTACACCCAATAGCTTTCTTGCCCTTTGGCAACTCTACAATCTGCCAAATTCTATTAGCCTCAAGAGCTTGAAACTCTTGTTGCATGGCTGCTTGCCACTCTGGTAATGAAGCAGCCTGTCTATAAGAAGTGGGTTCAACTGCAGCTACATTAGTTAGTGACTGAAAACAAAAGGAAGAAGAACAAAAGCCACCAAGTGAGGGAGGTCAATTACAGACATAATGTTGTAGGTGAGAAGGTACATAATGTGGTCTAGAGGTTCTCCTTGGACCAGGAGCAGGGACAGTAGGTGCAGCAGGAGAAGTAGGAGAAGGATGAATAGATGATGAGGTAACAGAATAAGGGGTGAGAATAGGATCTGGTTCAGGAACAAATGGCTGAGATGAAGGAAAGGAGGAAACAGGGTCATCATGAAATGGAAAGATATCCTCATAGAAAATGACATCTCTAGAGAGCACAATGGTTTTGGACTTCAGATTGTATAATTTGTATGCCTTCTTATTCAGAGGGTATCCAATGAAAACACAGGGATCAGCTCTAGGTTGAAATTTGTCCCTGTGACATTTAGGAATGGTATAGTAATACATACAACCAAAAGTTCTAAGATGGGAAAAAGTAGGTGGAGTACCATAAAGCAGTTCATAAGGGGATTTATCATGAAGAATTTTGGAAAGGAATCTATTGATCAAATATGTGGCAGTTAGAAGACATTCTCCCCAAAATCTAATAGGTAACCTAGACTAAAAAAGGATAGCTCTGGAGGTTTCTAGAAGATATCTATATTTTCTCTCAACCACCCCATTTTGTTGTGGAGTGTGAGGACAGGAAGTTTGGTGAAGAATGCCATTATCAAGGAAGAATTGACTGAGAAGAGTCCTTGTTCGTAATTCAAGAGCATTATCAGTCCTTATTGTGCGTAAGGATGTGTGAAACTGGGTTTTAACCATGGCCACAAATGCCTTGAGAGTAGGAAAGACATTACTCTTGGACCCCATGAGATGTGTCCAAGTGGCCCTAGTGTGTTCATCAACTATAGTCAAAAAATATTTGTGACCATTGTAGGTGGAATGATGGTAAGGCCCCCAAGTATCTACATGTACAAGTTGAAATAGAGAAGTGGACTTAATGGAGATATCAGGAAAAGGTAACCTAGATTGCCTGGCCATAGGACGGACAGGACACTCAAAAGTCTGCTTGGGAGAAAATTGACATGGAATATTGGAGATAGATTTCATTCTAACAAAAAGGATGTGTCCTAATCTGTTATGCCATTAAATCTCCATTTTATTCATATTGGAAGAATGAAATTTACAATGGGAATCATGAACAGTAGAATGTTTACAAACTAAATCAGAAGCAATATGCAATGCAGAATCATTTGTACAAGGCATATCACTAGCAACAGAAGACATAGAGCTATGGTGGTTTTTACATTGAGATGAAGTAGTTGAGTTCTACAGCACTCTGTAAAGTCCATGTATCAACTTACCAACTTCTAGTGTCCTCTTCATTAAAGGGGCCTGTATGAAACATGACTGATCAGTAAAGTGAGCATTACAGTGTAACTGTGTAATCAGTCTGTTAACTGAGACTAGATTATACTGGAAGGTGGGAACCTAAAGAACATTTGGTAAAGTGAAGAGAA
Source organism: Petunia axillaris subsp. axillaris (assembly GCA_029990575.1). NCBI lineage: Eukaryota > Viridiplantae > Streptophyta > Magnoliopsida > Solanales > Solanaceae > Petunia > Petunia axillaris. The sequence goes on from JARKNS010000003.1 coordinate 26,762,290, forward strand.
CCAGTACATGTAACCTTCACTTTGTAGCCATTTGGAAGAGTGACTAAGTGAGGTGTGATTAAGGGTTGTATATCAAAAAGTAAATTCTTATTTGAAGTCATATGGTCTGTGGCTCCTGAATCTATTATCCAATTGTAGTCTGGTACACTAGCTAACATGCATGCAGATGGTACATTACTTAAGGAGTCAAACAACATACCAGAAAAATTAGATGAGGCCACTAGAGCTGGTGCATATGATGGATCAGAAACTTGAACTTGTTGAAGAAGTTGCATGAGCTGGGTGTATTGTTCACTGCTGAGGCCAGATGGTTGATAGCCAGAAGATGAATTAGAAGTAGAAGCTGCAGTAGAGTTTTCCCCATAATTAACAGGAGCAAGGTGTTGGTGTTCCACCTCAACATTAGCAGCAGTCTTTCTGGTTCTATTCGCTTTGGGATCATTAGAGTGTTCATTCTTGAGCTTGGGACATTGATTGATCAGATGGCCATAATTTTTGCAATACCTACAGTACAAATCAAATCTGTTGTTCTCAAAATTCACCTTTTTGCCCATATTGTTTCTGAGACCTAGAACCTTGTGAAGAGTTTCTGTTGGAGGAAGAATTGTTATAAGAATTATTGTAAGGGTTCCTGCCATTGTTGTAAGGAGTGTAAGAGGTTTGAGAATTCCTATTATAGTTGGTGTTGAAGGCTGCTGAATCATTGTTGAAGTGGGAGTTTGGGGTAACTTGTCTCTGACCCTCATCTTGTAGTAGTATATTGTATGCACTATCCAAAGAGGGAAGTGGCTTCATCATCAAAAGATTGCTCCTAACACTCACATGAACCTCATTCAAACCCATTAAAAATTGGTACAACTTGTTTTCTTCCTCATCCTTCTCAAGTCCAGACTTAGCAGCACAGGTGCATTGTTCGGCACGACCTGTCTTCATTACCCCCTAACTCATCCCACAACGTTTTTAACTTGTTAAAGTATGAGGCAATACAAAGAGAACCTTGAATGGTAGATACAACTTCATTTTTAAGATCAAAAATCTTAGTGCCATTGACTGTACCATATCTGTTATTCAATTGTTCCCAAATGCTCTGGGCAGTGTCATAATATTGTGCACTCTCAGCAATATCAGGGGAAAGAGAGCTGGTCAACTAGGATATGACCAAATTATTGCACCTATCCCAATCCCATTGCTTCAATTAAAGAGAATCCTCCTCAGGTCTAGGGCAAGCTCCGTTAATGAAGTCCATTTTGTTTCTAGCAGACAATGACACTATCACACTTCTTTTTCATCCCCCAAACCCGGACCTAGAAAATGGTACAATAACAAGGGACACACCGAGCACATCAGATGAGTGAATATACAATGGACTAGCCGGTTCAGGTGTAAAAGTAGAAGCACGGGAAGATGTAGTAACAGTGGTATTTGCAGTATGTACGTTATTAGGCATGATGAACTTGCGATTGAAACACAAATGTATGTAAACACCAGTAACTTTATCAACAACTTAGGCTTAGGGTTTTAAAAGTGAACAAAAATACCGAGTCTGCAAGGAAACACGAACAACAGCTTTGAAATCTCCGTTGACAGTAAACAACAAACCCTAGCTCCAATCAACCAATCGCCGGTAGAAGCAACAAAATTCAACCGATATATCCTCCACAAAATTGTCAGAAACACAAAAAAAAAAACTCCGATGAAATCAGCGGTTTAACGCCGAAAAATAAAAAAGACTGTCGACGGCACGGCGGAGAAAGCAAAAATGACGGTGGAATATATCGAGGGTAGCATCGCTCGATAGAGAATGATGAGATTTATCGATTTCGTAGCTCTGATACCATGAAAACATTCATCAATTGATCATATTTGGGGTTGAATTGATTAGGGCTCGAGAGAGCAAGTTCCAGAAGAGAGAGAACGTTTGGGAGAAAATGTATTTTCGTTAATGACAAAATTGTCCAGCTATCTATTTATACAATAGGCCTTGCCCTTTCTATATGATGGACGTCCTAATGGACTATGTATTAGACTATCTAATATAATTAGGCAAAATACATGAGGACTCCCCTGAACTTGACGCCTTTTCTCAGTTGCACACTTAAACTATTGTTGGTCTTAATTACCCCCCCTGAACTTGACAACTCGGGTTTAAATACCCCCTTCAAGTGCCATCTGGCACAACAAGTGACTTCAACCTAGTTTGAGCGCGTGAGACTTCAAAAAAAGTGTTCCCAACGGCTAATTTGGCTATCTTCTTCCTATTTAACCCCATTCTTTCCATCCTCCATTAACATAAAGCTTTTATTTGATTCAACTTCAGCATTTCTTACAATTTCTTCTTTAAAATAATTCCTTATTGTAACTATCTTATTTTCATATTCATTTACTATCATGAAACTAAAAATTAACGGATGGTGTCAATGTGGGTATCCTGCTTCATTGACGACTTCATGAACAAATACCAACCCCGGAAGGAGGTTCTTTGGATGCAGAAACTATAGGGTATGTAAAATTTCAAATTTTGTTTAAAAAGTTAATTTTTTGTCTAATTTAGGAATTTAGTTGGATTTATTTGTGGGACATCTTTTTTTTCTGATTTTGTCACTATGGATTTTACACATGTTAGGGATCGAATTGCTTACAGATATTTTGAATGGTATGACCCTGAATTTTCAGAGCAGTCTAAAGCAGTGATTTGGGAATTGTTAAAGAAGACAAATAAACATGAGGAAGAGTTGAAAAGGAAAAAAAATCTGAAACTTTTATTATGTTTTAGTTTGATATGTAATGTTGTGTTTTTCTTTTGTTATTTCATTTTATTGGTATTCTGCTAACATGTAAAAGGATGCCATATATATAGGATTATTACTTTTGCTCCTTTGGTTGCAATATATTTATTTGAAGATGTAAAAACTAACATTTAATCTACCTCAAAAATAAATAAACTCCTATTTTTACACAATATGAAGTGCAGGTGGGGAATCAAAAGTTGTTGAAGGATCAATATCAATACTTTCAAATGGAGGACTAGGAATGACAATGTTTCCTCTAGATACACAATGAAAATACACACTTGTCACATAAATTACAAGAGAATCGAAGAAAAAGAGAATGGCTCAATGACTCACATTGCATTAATTCAAAAGGTGTTTTCATGGCTTCCCAAGCTAGTATAATATCATGCGGAACCAGAAAGGCAATATTAGCTATGACACTGCAGTTTGTTTTTGGACCAGTCCTCCTGGCGATCTCATCTATTGCCGGTGGACTACGAGGAAATTTGCTTAAGTTGGCGACAGTCCAGTTGAAAGTGTATAGTTTACTGTTATCAATTCATCGCAGATGACTTAATGGTGTACTTTGTAGAGTTATCTTACCAACTCAAATATTATGACAACATCAGCTAGAATGCATGAATAAAACTAATACATTCAATCATTCACTATCTGGTCACTGCTAGTCTCCAAGTTCAAACTATACACAGAAAGAGAGACATAATGACATAAATAGTATTATTGAGAGCACATCAGTTGTTCTCTATAACATGAAATAATATTGGAAACTTAAGTAGCAGATTAACTAAACCAGCTACGATATGAGCAATAGTGAATTAATGACTTCATAATATTGATCAACTTCAGCTCTCTAAAGAACCATCTGATAGAGTAGAAACATATAATTAGTCTAGACAATTAGATTAAAAACTTAAGAAGCAAGATTTTAAAGATAAAAAGGAAGGAAACATGATGTTACTTGCTAGGCTTACTACTAATTGTGTAAATACTCTTCAATTGAAACATTAAAGGCAATAAACTCCTGCATTTTCACCTTACTGCAAACCAACTGATCTTATAGCTGAAATCTGAAATTTTCATCCTAACATAACAAAAGATTGCAGTAGCAAGAACCAACGTGCTAAATTGGTCAACAACTGAAACCATCCACAAGTTAAACATCCCAAAATAGAGATAAACATAGTACTGCACATATTATCTTAAGGGAATAGCAAAATATATAGCACTTAAACAAAACAATTTAAGTAGTTTTCTTGGCTTGAGATTTTGCCTTGGCTTGAGCTTCTGATCTAACTTTGATCTGGTGCATAACACTTTTCATCTGAAGTTGTCTTTGACTCATAACTTGTTGTCCTTTCCATTTCAAAGCCTTGCTAGGTTCATATCCAATGTCACCAGTAACATGTGAAGAGCTTTTCACTGAAGTACCAGTATATACTTTTCTACTTGTACTCATACCTTGTTGAAATAATAGAACAACCTCATAAATGACAGTTTAAACCTACTAGATTAATATATAAATTTGAGAGTTTAAGCTACTTACATTAGCACAAGTATATCCTGTTTGTGAAACAAATACACCATGTTCCACAACTCTTGGCCTCTTGTAACCATTTCTACCTTTTCTAGCTTGACCTCCTTGGCTTTCAGATCCTCCTTCACCTTTATCTTCAGCTCTCTTTTTTGAGTTCTTAGTTGATGAATGTTGAGAGGAATTACACTAATACATAAATCACAATATTAGAATATAAAGAAAGAATCGGAATATTATTTATCTACTTGGTAAAGCCATAAAAGTACCTTTGTTGTTGTGGTTTTAGGCTTACTTGGACAACCTCTTTTGTTATGAGTATTTGACTTGCAAATTAAGCAAGTATATCAATACCTCTTTTTGATAACTTTCTAGCTTTAACTTCTCCAATTTCTTTTCTTCTACACCTTCTTGGCCTTCTCCTAACTGAAGGTGGATCAACTTTAGGATTAGTAGAATCTGACCATATTTTCATGTTTGGAACTGGTTGTATAAAGCTTGAATATGCCTTCAGATATGTATCCTTCCTGTACCAAGCTGCAATTACTTGAGAATCATCCATTTGCTTGTGATGCATTGCTGCAATTCCATGTGCGCATGGCATGCCTTTTAGCTCCCATGATCTACAACTACATGTTAATTTTCTCAAGTCAACAGTATGACGATAGGAATCATCAAAAACTTCATACCCATAGTCTGCATTCATGACTATCTCGCACTCAATTGATCTCTCCACATTCTTATTGAACACATTCATGGCCATTGGAGATATCTCATCATCCCAAGTATCAGCAAATGCTCTTATCTTAGTGAACCTATTCATAATTTTGATTCTGATTTCTTTTAGCATTGACACAATTGTCTTATGCCTAGGTTCCAAAATCCATTAGTTAAAGCTTTTTGCCATGTTATTATCAACACTATCACATTTGGAGAAGGTTTTGAAGTAGGCTTTGCACCATCTTTCCTTATTGTATGTGATAAGGTCTTCAACAATATTACTGCCCAATTAATTCAACTCATCCAATTTATCTTTCAACTCAGACTCAAATGTGGACCTAACAAAGCTCCAAAACCTATTTTCCCTCTCAATACCCCCTCCATTGTCGAGCCTAATTTGATAGAATGTGCCTAGCACACATTCTATGTTCACACTCATGTAAAACTTCTTCAACAACAACTATTAAACACTGAAAAACAGCAAATTGAAAGGAAAAAAAAGTTCGGAAATTGAAGGTTAAAAAGTGCAGAATTCCAAACTGAAAATGAAATAATTGAAGACAACAAGGTGCAGAAATTGAATGCATAAAAGTGCAAAAAATGAGAGTGTAAAATACAGAAAATTAGTACAAAAAGGTGCAGAAATTGAATAACTAACAAAGTGCAGAAACTGAAGTTGTAATATGCAGAAACTGAATGTAAAACAAGTGTAGAAACAGAACTATAAAATACAGAAAATGAATGCAAAAAATTGCAGGAGTTGAATAAAAACAAGTGCAGAATATGAACTGTGAAATCTAGTTAATACAAAAAAGTGCAAAAAACTGAAACTAACAAAGTGCTGACACTGGAACTAAAAAAGTGCAGAAATGGTACCTTTTGCATGTCACTAATAATTGTGACCTCATGACCATCTCCAAGATTTAGGTCTTCTTTTAAGATTTTGATGAACCATCTCCATGTTTCCTTAGTTTCTGTTCCAACAACAGCCAATGCCACAGGAAATATTTGATTGTTTCCATTTTTAGCTACTGCTACCAGCAATTGGCCTTTAGATATGCCCTTAAGAAAGCACCCATCAACTCCAATACACTTTCTACATCCCTCCAGAAATTCTTTTTTCATAGCAGCAAAGCATATGTAGAAACCAACAAACTCTTTCTTCTCATCTTCCACATCAGCCACCTTAACTACACAAGTGCTTCCAGGATTTGTTTGGAGCAACACATCCTTGTAATCAAGGATCATATTGAACTCAAAGACGTGATCTCCCATAACTTCTTGTAAGATTAGTTTCCTTATCCTCAAACAGATTGCCTTCCCAACATACACCCTAAGCTCTTTCCTTACAAGCTATTGTATTTCCCACCCTTTTATCCTAGGATGTTGTATAATCATATCTTTATATTGCTTGGCCAAAAATTTTGAATTGCAAAGAAAGTTAATTGTGGTCTTAGTACACCTATGTCTAGGATTGTAAGTCTTAATAGTGAAGTTATCACTCCCCCTTCTTTGCTAGCATACAACATCCAGGGACAACCACTTTTACATCTCACCCTAATTCTATTATTCTCATTCACATTCTTGTCTAACTGAACCTTTTTCTTCAAAGCATATTTTGTTAATGCCTCTGTAAACTGATAAACATTTTCAAATACCATACCACATTGCCACACAACAAGTTTACAAGTTGGGTCATGTAATACCCTGTTACTCTTTCTTCTTGCCCTCAAGTTCCCTAAATTGTTCACCTTTTCTTCATCATCACTTACAGCTTCACCTTCAGATTCACTAACAAAACTATCAGGATCTGAGCTATCATAGTATGGCTCATCACCTCCTAGTTTATCCTTCAAATCTTTTTTGCCTCTGTCAATGTCTTCATAACCTTCATCAATTCCAGCTTCACCAAGAAATCCAGGTGGTGCTTCTTTTCTGTTCTTTTTCCTTCTTTGTCTGATGGATATCTTCACATCTTGTCTTACAACCCTCAACTCCTCATGAACATCACTCGCATAGTCAATAGATTGGATAGAATCTTCACCACTAGTTGATTCTTCTTCAGAAGTGCTGCCAACATCTTCAAACTCCTTATTCTCTTCCACTGTTTCAGCAGTATTTAGAGGAGTTTCATACCCTATATTAGGATGAGATACTGCTGAATTTAAAGTACCAAATTCATTGGCAGTAGGTGCTTTATCCTGATGGCTTAAAGATACATCTACTCTAGTTGGTTGGCTTCCACTCACTTCCCCTCCATTCATATGACAAGCAGTAAGTCCCACATCATCAGAACCTTCTTCACTACATACATAAATGTCTATTGTATCCCCGTTATTTAAGAACAATGCAAGATCTAATAAATCCCTATCTTTTGTTAATTCTACCAAATTGCCACCCTTTAAAGGCATAATGTAAGTCTTACATAACTCTTTCAGCCCAAAATCCTTAGCATAATCAAGCAATTCAGGGATTGACAAGTGGTCGAAGTCAATATTGAACACATATTCGGTTCTTCCTCCAATATAGACTGGACCTATCTCACTCACTAAAAACCCTCCAATCTTCCATCTAAGATTTAAGTATTTAGTTGCCATTGAAGAACCTACACAACACAAAAAATACAAGATAAAATTAAGAGAATACAACACAAATAAATTAAAGAGTACAAAATTAACCTTTTGTCACCAACCTACTTACAAAAAAATATAACTTTACACGAAAGCATATATATCCAAACATGAAAATTACAAAAGCCCTAAAATTTTATAATAATTACAAAAAACTCTGGTTGTCAATGCATGCATGACGTAAACTCAATAACCCCAAAAAATATAGAATTTTATAAGCGCTAATCCAATTACAGTGATAATCGTTATGCTAATCATGAATCAATCGATTAAACACCTCAAACCCCTAAGCAAAACAAAAGAGGCAGAGGAACTCACCTTATCGGAGAAGATAACAACAGATTAATCAGCAAACTACAGAGACAAAGAAGACACACTTAGCTCTTCGTAATTCCGTAAACCCGTGAGCGAAAATGAAGAAGCCTAACACTCCGTTTGGATGGTTGTTACCCATCTTTTCATAATGTGTTGTATTATATCGTATCGTATTGTGTTGTACAACGTTTGGATAGACTGTATTGTTTACCATGGTTTATTAATTGAAAATAAGGTAAAGGGTAAAATGGAAATATTAAATAATAAGGGAGGGCATGATGGGTAAGAAAAATAGGTAACGACGCGATCCCACCAAATCAGTCATTACATAAAGTGACATTTTTCATGGTTACATAACCATGGATTTAACGATTGTTGACACCCAATTTTGTCCCAAAATTTTAATTAATGTCAAATTAATCTAACCAAGGGGCAACTTTTTTTTAAAAAAAAAAAAATTAAAAAGTAAATTCATAATTTCAAAAGAGAAAAAGGTTAAAATCGCACTACGCAGCCTAAAACCAGGCTACGTGTGCAACCATTCGAATTCATAGCTAATCCTAAAAAGGGAAATTTTGATCACTAGCCATTTTTGGACGCGCTCAATGGGGACTATCCACCGTTTCAAAATTCATTGAAGAATAGCCAAAAATTCGCGCGCACACTTAAGCTCCATTAGCGTTGGAAAAACACCCCAGACTAGCCCCATAACAAAAAACTGGGGCTTTGAATAAAACTTGTTCAAAGCCCAAGTATTTTGTTATGGGACTTTATATATAAAGCTGAGTCCCATAACAAAATGATGGGGCTTTGAACAAGTTTTGTTCACAGCCCCAGCATTTTGTTATGGGTTATGAGACTTTATATATAAAGCTTCAGTCTCATAATAATGCTGGGGCTTTGAACAAGTTTTGTTCACAGCCCCAGCATTTTGTTATGGTCCCATAACAAAATGCTGGGGCCTTGAACAAAACTTGTTCAAAGCCCCAGTATTTATACTGGGGTTAGTTTACTGAAGCTTCCCCAGTACAAATACTGGGGCCTTGAACAAGTTTTGTTCAAAGTCCCAGTATTTATACTGGGATTTGTCCGGAGGTGGCTATTTCTCAGCGAATTTGTTTTTGACGGCTACAAATCAATTAACGCGCGCCAGACAGGCCCCTACACTAAATTTTTACTCCTAAAAATGGCTAAAGTCGGTCCTTTGCCTAAATTTTGGACTACCCGCGTAACCCTTTCTTTAGCAATTAATCCCAAAGGCTAAAATCGTTCTAGCCTAAACTACTAACTCATCTCTGAAAATTATACATACATGTTACACACACCTCCTAATCATACCCGATACCCAAAATCCCCTAAATCCCTAAAGTCCCGATCGACCCGCAGCCTTAACTCCAAATTCGATCCCCAATTTCCCCCCCCCCCCCCCCCCCCCAAATCGACCACAAGCAGCCAAAATCCAGGTCAGCTGGTTCCCCCCACCCTTTACCCTCTCTCCAGTACAAGTTTCAAATCCTATCGTCCATTTCAAAAGCAAGTTAATCCGAGCCCTATATCGATTCAAACGGCTTCTTTTGTATGGATAAGGCTTGGATTCGTTCCACCTTTATGGGAAGAGACGAATCTAACACTTATCTTGCAAAGAAAGGTCGAAATTAAAAGTTGATTTTGGAAATTCATAACCATCCGAATGCCCTAAATTCTCAGGTATTTAAGAATATTTTTTATAATTTTTAGGGGAGTTTTTTGGGGTCTTAAAAAGAGGAGGCAGAGAGTTGTTTTTGGAGTTCTAGAGATTGAGAGCAGCAGCAGCAGTTCACATATATAAAATGGCAGCATATACACTAACTAAAGTTTTTCTTTAGTTTTTCTTAAAGTGCAAGAGATATTGCTACTGTTTCTGGTTTTTCTTTGTATTTTTGCTTTATCGCTTCTCGTTTTCGAGTCGTTTCTTCATTGGTCGAGTCATCATTTTGTTCGAGTGTCATCGTTTCAGATCCTCGCCCTTTGTTCACTGCCCTAGAATAGGTAAATCTAACCTTATTCTCATGTTTGTATAGTTTACATTCTGTTTTCATTGTTTGAAATTATGTGTCATGTGAGCAAAGTTTTAAGCTTTATTGAATCATTGACCTGAAATTATATTATATAAGTTGGTAAGTTTATTAATTGGAGCTGTTAATAAAGCTGTATTTTTCATGGTTGGAATGCATAAAGGTTGGTCCTTGTTTTAGCTTCCTGTTGGTTCTGTGTATCGTCCAGTAAATGAAAGAGCTTAGGTTGTTCAGTTCTTTGGTGTCCTTTTCTGTTGAGTCTAGAGTTGGGAGTTCAAGTTGTTAATGGGAGTTGTTGCTTCTGTTATGTGTGTAGGGAGGTCTGTTATGGTGTAGGAGTTTGGTGTTGCAGGTTGGAGTAGTCTGGAGGTTAGTAAGGTGGTCTAGGTTGCAGCTTTTGTCCTTGGTGGCTCAGGGGAAGCTCTGATTTTGGTGTTCAGGTAATAGGTGAATGTTAAAGGTGTTCAGGAGCTTGTAGTTGTTGAGGGAGTTTTAGTGTTTGCAAATGTTTTGTTCAGGTGGTAAGCAGGCGTTTAGAGAAGAGATTTGGGGTTGCAGGTGTTAGCCTGGTTGTTCCAGGTTGTAGGTCTGGTATTTGTTCAGGTTTGTGCTTGCTAGAAGGAGGATGTTGTCTGTTCAGGGAGTTTTGTAGGCTGGTGTTTGTGTGTGTGTGTATGTTCAAAGTGAAAGAGTATGCAGGTGATAGGAGTAGTCTTGAATTTGTTGTGATGGAAGTAAATTGGTGAGATAAGGCGCAGGGCAGTTCAGGGGTGGTTCTTGTTCAAGTGTGTGGGTCTGATTCTCTATGATGTGTGTGTGTGTGTTTTGAGAGTGGATCAGATAGTCTAGGCTGTGAGTGGTGTGTGTGAGATGTATGCAGAGGTGTGGGGGCTGATGTAGCAGCAGATGAGTGTTTGTTTGATCCAATGTTGTGCAGGTGTTTGAGAGAGGCTATAGGGATCTGTTAAGCCATTATTCAGGTTGTCCTGATTAAGTTTTCATTTTTGAAGTTCCTTATTATTTTCATAGTTGAAGACTTGAAGTTCCCTTTATACAAGTGCCCAATGAATTGAGAAACCACTAAGCTGGTAGAGTATCCTTTTTATTTATAAATGGCACTGTTTTCTATAAGTTTCTTTCCACTCCTATCAACCAGATAAGACAACCATAACTCTAGCCAGGTTAGCAGCTAACAAGTAACACTATTTTGAGCATACTCTTAATAAAATAAAAATGAATCATTTCAGAGCTTAGTGTATTAATAGTAGCTCAGATCTGAGTTGTAAGTACCTGCAAGAATATAATTTTTTTTAAAAAATATTTCAAGAACTTAACATAGCATAGCTCAGCTAAAATGAATAAAATGGAGTTAGCTAAGAAAAGCCCATAAGACCATTTGGTATGACCTTATGGAAAAATGGGACCCCTCCCCCACCGCTTCTCTGTAGCTTTAGAAAAGACAAGAAGGAACTTGACAATTTTATTTGTGTAAACCTTGAATCTATCATCTAGTTACTGTAATGTAAAGCAATTTCCCTCATTTGGTCTTACCTCAAAGTTTGCTTGCAAGAGTTCTTTTTTCCCCTCGTACTATTATTTTATGATAGAGTTGAGACTGCCAAGATGTTATATGATGAACACCATAGTCATGAAATCTTTTATACCAAACCCGTAGATAATGTCGTGTGCGCTCCCCTATAGTAATGTAGCTGCGCATATTTATTAGTACTATGCAATCTGTTAGCTTCAGTTACATTTTGTAAACTTCACTCTTCCTGAATGTGTCCAGTTCTTAAATTTTGGTAGAGTTCTGTACTATTTAAATAAATTGATTAAGCTTAATTATTTATAGTATAAGCAAGAGGAATTATGTCACCATAGTTACATACACATGCAGTTTGCATCTTCGTGAGGAAATTTAAGGTTTTTTTAGCTATTATGGTACTTGGTCCCTATTTTTCATTTCTTTAGGGTAAGTTTTCATTGTGAAACAAAACTTGAAAGAATACCATGAATTTAGTTTTTGGTAAAAAGGGATAATTTGACATGTGGATCGCATTAGTTGCTTATGTCTCTCTGCCTGATTTCTTTCTACTATAGTTAAGTTGACTCTCTTATGTACTAATTGCATCTCTTTATTTTTTTTTGTTGACATGAAAACTCCTTGGGATGAGTTTGAGTTAAAACTCGCAAATTGGAATCTCCTAATTGGCATTGGAGTTGTCCGGGCCTCGCTTTTGCATCTCGAGCTCAAGTATCTTAAAATAAATGAATGAAAATCTTGTGAAACACAGGGCTTGTATTGAGCTTGCTATCCGGGTTCTACCTTCAAACTCCCTCTCTCCCGTCCCCTTTAGAAAAACATGTCTTAGGATCCCTGTAAACCGGACTAGGACTTTGCATGATAGAAGCTTGGTAGGATAGTCGCTTTATTGTAAATTGTTATCTTATCGCATGTTTAGAATTGTTTATATAATTGCTTATCCCGTTTCTTTGGGACGCGCCAATTAGTTTAAGGTAATAGGAACCTTTTGTTAATTGTTGAGTGCAAAAATTAAAATTTAATTAAAATTATACCTCGTTATTTATTATTTATATTTAAATTAATTATTCATCCATTTTATTAATCATTTATTTATTTATCTATTTATTTACTCATTAATTAAATTAATTAAGGGGTATTTATTTATTAATTAATTTATTTAAGTAACTAATTTATTAATTTATTTTTAAATAATTATTTATTTTTTAATCAATTATAATTATTTATTTAATTAATTAATTAGTCAGTTATTATTCATGTATTCCTTATTTAATTGTGTTTATATAAATATTTCTTTATTTATTTATCTATTTATTTATCCATTTATGTATTTATCCAATTAATTAATCAATAAATTATCATTATTTATCTAAATCATTTCTTTAATTTATTTTATTTAGCCCTTATTATTTAATTAACTAATTAATTCATCAATTATTATTTGATTATCCATTTAATTAAATCTCAAAATTTGTTAGTTATTTATCTAAGTATTGGCATAGTCAAAGCCTTATCTTATTCATATTATCCTTAATAAAATTCATGAAAATCGCCGGATTAACCGCTTTTAGCGGATTTTGGAAAGTGCTCCCGCAAGGGACCTTCTTTCGAATTTAATAGAACCACTTACCTAAGAATCTCAGAAATTTAATTTCTTTTTAAAATAAGGAATAAAATTGCACTCTTTAGTTAACCTAGGTTCCTAATAATCCTTAAATTAGATGGCGACTCCAAAGAAGCCCTTTGGAGTCCCATTTTGTTGAAATACACCCGATTGCATATTTATATGCATTTTTGGGAGGGTTCAACAACGATACCATACAATATTAATTAGATAAACAATCAAAACAAACGTCGTACCCATGGTAACAATACAATACCATACCATGGGTTACAACCATCCAAACAAGCTGTAAGAGAGCATTTTGTTACTAAGAAATGGAGAAAATGAAAGGTAGGGTTAAATGATAGGTTTCTTCTTATTTAGCCTTGTTATTTTTTAATTGATATATCCGACTTAAGTGAATTACAAATAAAAAAGAATATAATTACCAACGTGAAATTCCACGTCAGTCACCTTTCCCATGTGGAGGGTGCGTGATAACACAATATAAAGTGAACTCGTTCAGGGTGGTATTTAAACCCGAGTTGTCGAGTTCAGGGGGTAATTAAGACCAATGATAGTTAAGGTGTGCAACTGATAAAAGGTGTCAAGTTTATGGGGGTCCTTAAGTATTTTGCCATATAATTAACAGGCCAACTATACATACTGAGCCAAATAATAAAAATACAAGTGAAATGAATTAAGGGACACTTACAAAAATACCCACAAAACCTAAAATAATTACAGCCACTACCCACTACTTTCAAATATTACCCAACCTATCCACTAAATTATTTACCCACTCTACCCATCCAGACTTGTATACCATAGTTTATGCAGTATACCATAAAGGTATACACATATAAGGTATAACAAAGGTATACAGTCATAAATGACCCTCCAGACTTTTATACCATAATTTATACAGTATACCTTAAAGGTATACACCTATAAGGCATAACAAAGGTATACAATAATAAATGGGTAGGTTGAATAAATACTTTTAGTTTTATGGGTAGTGTAAGTTTTAATGGGTATGACTTATAAATACTTTAAATTTCATGAGTATAGAGTATAAAAATTCCATGAACTAAACTAAGTTGGGCCTTCGGATTTGTCTTCATGCTTTAATTCTCCAACAGAAGCACTTTATGATTCCAAAAATTGAAAAATCATCGGCCAGCAGTGTCTGCTTTTGTAATCGTGGTTTTGCTTCACTGGAGGCTGAAATTTATAAGTTCTATTGCTATATTTTGTCGATTATTTGGATTTTAATAATTGACAGTGCATTGTATCAAGTGAGTGATTTAGTTGTTAAAAATTTGACAGATGTAATAGTAAAGCAATGTTTCCTTAATGTTCCTATTTCTCTCTCCTTCGACTCTGGAATTATCACTCTCGTTGGGTGAGTTTACTATTCTTTATTTTTTCTGTTTGTGTTTTGGAATAGGTACATATTTTATCAGAGAGAATTTGGGCAGTATTTTATCAGAGAGAATTTGGGCAGGATTGGAGATGAAAATAAGATTCCATGCCTATCGCATTTGAAGTGGCATTTCCTTCACTCATTGAGATTTGAAGAAAATTAGGCATAGATATACCTTATGATTCTCCCGTCTTATAAGAAATTTGGGCCAGAAGAAAACTTAAGCTCATAAAGTAATAATCAAGCATATTCGAGACCTTTCCTATACCTTTATCCGTTTTTTAGTACTATGTGATACTAATTACTTTTCAGTTTAATATATATAAAAGGGGAAAATGATCACATTCTACCCCTGTATTATTTGCAATTGAGCGACTTTGTCCCTTTGTTGTACCATCATCCCGTCAATAATTACTACTGTGAAATGTGAGTAGTAATGATTATGTTATACGTGCAATAGGATACCAAAGGACACAGTGCCAACTACATTGCTCCACAGTTTCAATTACAGTGCGCTGATGGTTCATTTCTCTTTTCTCCATCTTCTATTGCTTTTGCATTTATGCAAACTCAAATAATTGCCTCAATTACCTTGCAGATGTTGTCAAGTTCAATGGCTGAGGTATAATGCTTAAACTTCTGTTATTATCTTATTCCATTCTTGGTGAAATTTTCTCTATTCATTATTCTTCTTTTAAATGAGCTCGGTTATTTCTAACGGGGTTTAGGTGCATATCTGGTAGTTTCACTGTTCGTTGTTGATATTTTCGTGCTGGATTTTCACATGCATGTTCGATTTGCTTACTCATGCACCTCGAGGGTTTTGACAATATGTCCAAATCAATAACTTTCCAGCTTAATAGTTAATTTGTTAATATGATCTCCGAGTCTAAGAAACTTATCTGACTTGGCTAAATTAATGTGAATAAGCTGCACTACAAACCTATGATGCTCCCTCAGCAAAGAATTACCATATATCACATGGATGCAGCGAAAACTTGACAAATCTAAAAGAGAAGAAAGCATCCCGCTATGGTTGAATTACGCAAGTGTCACTCATTTTCATACTAGCATAAACCTTAAAAGGACATCTATATTGCTTATAATTTTGCCAATCAGTTCCAAGGTTTTACTATTTCCAGGTGAATAGTAATATTTAATGAGTTATACTTAACACATAGTAAGCATACGGGTTTGTTTTGATGGTGACAACAAAGCAATCACATACGCAAGTTCCAAAGGAGGAACAATTGATTGGTTCACCAGAGAATCAACTCCACATGTACTTGTAGTGTTGGGCGTCCATAAATAGAGATGGATATCTTTATCATATAGAGTATAGTTTTGAGTAAATGTTCCTTACCGAGACTTTTATTTGACAGTTTTCTGTTTGCTATGCTATGATAGGTCAAAAATTCATCATTATTTTAAGTGTCTTGAAGAACTAGAGCTGAGTTTATTTAAGTTTGATGTTCCATTACTATTTTATCAGGTATGGAGTTGCTTCCGACATTGTTTTCTTTTATAGTTACTTTAGACCGGACTTGAACACTAGGAAATATTATATTATAGTACTTAATTAAGAATATTCCTACTTCGGCATCTATTTCTTTAATGATTATTGGGGAATTTAACGATAGTGAGATTGTGGTCTGCGGATGTCATGTTTTGCTTTCCCGTATCTTAATCAAATTTGGAAGTAAAGTAATTTTAATTGATCTTTTCCATTTTTAGCTTGCAATCTAATTCTTTTTTCTACTATAGAATATATTGCTTCCTATACTTCTGAGCTTAAAGGTATATACTTACGCTATTCTATTGCAGAGCTTTCAATTGGTTTATCATATATAATATAAAGAGGTTTTTCGTCTTTACACAGCATGGTTCGTGCATCCTCCTTGTAAAGATATTGCGGGCAAGAAGCTAGACGATAGAAAGCATGTAAGTTAAAGTCTTGCTAATTAACTGCAAAAATGGAATCTTATATTTCTTAATCTTATTTGGAAACTTCTTACAGGTTAATGGGAAGGAGAAGTAGAGCCCTGCCTTGACTGTTTCCAAAGCTCCTTTTTCCTGTCAAACTAGCTGCGAGCTTAAGAAGTAGATTTGGACTATTAATTTATGTGGAATTGTGGTATGACAGTTCCAATAACTGAAAATGGCAGCTGCGGAGAGCTTCACTGGGGCTTCTTTCATCTTAGGGGTTGAAGTGTGGGAATACCTGTAATTTTCTCTTGCATAAACAAAAGAACACTGAGCGGAAATGTGATTGAAACATCTAGGATTTGTGATCATGGGACAACAAAGTCTTTTTGCATCACATAATCTGTTTCGTAAGGAGAGCAGGGATAAAACGCCTCCTGTTGTTTTATGTTATGACCAGATTATGTTGTCATACATCGATGCTAAACTGGAAGTGCTGGTGGTTTTCTATCTCAAGATATAAGTACTGTCATGTTGGATAATTTCCTTTTCATGTGGCCAGGAATCTGCCGAAGAAAATATGCTCGCTTCTAAGATCAAACTAATATTTAGTAACTTCGTCCATTGTTTATTTTATTTTCTAGATCTATAGCTGCAATTAAAAAAAAAAGAAAGACATATACGTAACAGTGTGTGCATTTATATTGAGAACCCTATCTATGTTTTTTGTTTGTTGTCTAGCATTTATACAATTGACTTGATCTCTTCCTTGTAGCAGATTTTACTTAAATCATTTTCTGCGCAAGAATGGACTGAATTTTGCTCATTGTGTAAACCGGTGGAGGTGCCTGTGGGTGTTGGTGGTGGATTTGAGTGTGTGTTATATATGTCACAAAGTTTTACTATTCGTTTAATTTTTTCCTTTTCAAACTACATGGATGAGATAAGATGTGATTAACTCTTCGGATTCACATTCAGTAAAAGTGAGAAGGGTTATCATTTCAAGCAGTCTATAGATCATTTCTTATCAAACATTCACGATCATATAGATGCAACTCAATATCATTTATCCATATTTTAGCAAAGGAAACAAGAGTTATTGTCCATACTTGCACCACCTTGACTTCAGAATGCCGATTGATGGTTCTATAAAAATAGACAGCTAGAGAATTGCATTTGATGGGCTGCTGAGAGTGACATGATCAATTGGTCGTTCGGGGGTTATTGATCGTCATTAATTATTGCACATAGTCATTAAACTATTATATCTCCCCAAGGGAACAGTCAATCAACTTTATCTAAAATATAAAAAAATGAGCACTTGTAGTCCACGAGTTATTGCATATTCCATTTGTAGTCCTTGTGATAGCGTATTAGCATGGGTATTTAATAATTCGTCACCAAGGACGGAACATCCATCATGAGTTGTTCTTTATCAACTAAATACGGAGAAGCTGGTAAAACAACTCATGAATTCAACGAACAATTCTCAAAGTTTTACAGTAAATATCGAACACAAAGAATGTATCGGAGCACGAGTAGTAGCAAGTTTACTACTCATCTAGATTGCAGTTTGATAAAATTCCTCAGAAGCATGAAATTTTTGTGATGGATAAATGCGAGATGATTTATCAATTAATTTGTAGCGACTACCTTGGCAAAGTAGTACTACCACATAGACATGAAATTAACGAGGGCCAGATGTGCGATGAATGTCCTCTACTGGTCGCTGGAAATGATGACTATACGTTGACATGCTGAATTCCACGAAACTTGAAGCTGTTGTATTTCAAAGTTTTTCTATTGTACCCACCCATTGGAAAATTTCAGACAAAGATTGTGTGATTTTTGGTTCAACATCTGAGGCAACTTTGGAGCTTGAAAAAGCACCAGACTATGTTTCTAGAGTTAAAACTGTGCCTCGTGTTGTAGTTGGGTGGATCGATGAGTTTGTACAAAACCAAGTGGAACATGTTGACCCCAATGTTTGGGTTCAATCATTTGAACAACAACAGCGTGTTGACTGTTTGGCACTTGAAATTGAACATAAGAAATTCCATTTTGGAATTCTTGAGCAAATGAAAGGTGAAGTGGTTCAAATCAACATTAGCCTGCGGGATATGGTAGTGATCTAAAGGAAGTCACAATAACATATGTGAAGGAGATAGGGCGGGGAAGCCAACTGTATCCAAATTGAAAATGCAACAAGGTTCAAATGCTAATCTGGCCATTCGCCGATGTAACTGGTAATAAAAAACAAGTAGTTGACTGGTATTTGAGGTAGATCTTCAAGAGGCAGAGGATGGAAAAGTGCGATGGAGGTTTGCACCAGAACCTATAGTGGTTGTATTCAGATTGCTCTCAGAAACAACATTATTGATTAACATTTGTGTTTCACTAATAATCATCAGCATTAAGTTCATGGAAATTGAGATTACGTGCTCCACGAAGAATGAAAGCCTACAAATATTGCAGGTATGTAACCATAGAATCAGTCTCAAATTCCGTGTTAGATTAATTAAATTAGGAACTCTACCAAATTTTAAAAGGATTAGTTTTTCCATAAATTTATAGGGGGTCATCTTAAGCAATATATTTTGCGAAAAACACCTATTAAATCAACAAAACTCCACTTCATGTAGCAGATAGAAAGTTCCAATATTAGGGCAATCGCAGTCACTGAAAACAACGTCCCTAAGAAATGGGGGACATGATTCGATTTACATAACAAGAAATAAACAAAATTATTTAATGTAATACATGTTCTAAACTGCGGAACTATAATGACCCCGACAAATAGGGCAGGTAGACGAGCCAGTCGACACCCAGCCAAGGATGCAACCATGGTGATATCTATGGTTGCAAAAAGGAAAAGCTCGCACTACATGCCCTTTGGCAATAGTGTGCAGACATATAACACACTCCTTAGGGTCACGTTCCTCCTCAGATAATACAGTAGAGGGGAACGTATCGACTATGTCATCGGGTTCAGGACGTGCAATTTCCAGAGCAACTAATTGCGACTCTGGAGTAGCAGTCTGAACCTCTACAGCAGCATCTTGTGCCACTGGAGCAGCATCTTGTGCCTCCGGGCGGCAACAAGACCTCACAATCACCCAAATACAAATAATAAAGGTAGCAACTAATAATACTAGAAGGATGCTTGAAACTAAATAAAATGATAATCCCAGATCAGGCTCTGACCAGTGTCTCGTCTGCAACCACTCCGCCTGAGCATGATGGGCGAGGGCAAGAAATAACACCTAAATATTGAAAGAATATAATCACAATCAAATAAATATGAATTATAACCTAGCAATTGAACTTAATAGTCTTTTTTACGTATGTTGAAGCATGTCAACTTTGTCTACAAAGGCGAATTCAGAAGTTGAACTTTATGGGTTCATATTGACACTCAATTCACTGAATATTGTATTCCGAAATAAAATATTTAACATATTTAGTAGATTGTTTAGCATATGCAAGGTCTGATTCAAAACTCTAACATACATGTAGTTTGTGTGGGCATAACTTACAGAACCCCTAATCTGCGGGCCTGAAGGCCGTTGGCCCGAATCAAATGGGTCCGAAGATAATGAAAGCTACGGATCGAGGAGCACGCAT
Source organism: Petunia axillaris subsp. axillaris (assembly GCA_029990575.1). Lineage (NCBI taxonomy): Eukaryota > Viridiplantae > Streptophyta > Magnoliopsida > Solanales > Solanaceae > Petunia > Petunia axillaris. The sequence continues at coordinate 26,782,451 of JARKNS010000003.1, forward strand.
TAACCACGTAAGCAACGAGCACTACCGCCGCACGGGCGTGAGAAAAATAGGCACGCAATTGTCAAATATGCTCCCGTCATTGATAAAATCGGTCATCTTTGCTCCTAAAAACTAACGGTCTCCACATCTGCCCTATACCAATATTTTAACTTATATAACTGATGAGCTGGACTGTCATTTTGGATTAAACCTACCCCGCTCAAGTTCATCAGTCCACTGCCCACCTCCCCCAGTTTCATCCGTCATACCAAATCAATTTCTCTGAATCTTTCCTCCTCCTCCTAGGTATCTAGTCCAGTTCAATTTCATTTCTCAATGTTTCTTTTAATTGGTAATCTTAGCTGCTAATCATATTGTTTGTCGTGAGTTGGAATTACAAGAGTGGGAGCAGGGCTTATATTTGTTTGGTAATATGTTAGTATGGGCTGTTTTCATTAGAAAATATCAAGTGGAAAATAACATTTTGTTTTTAAGATATATCATGTCTTATATATATTTGATTATGTAAGAGGAATAGTTAACTTGGTCCTTTTAGTTTGGACAACAAAAGTGTGTCTATGGATGTTGAAACAAATAGTTAACTTGAACTATAATGAGTTGATCAAATGATGATGATCGGGATAGCTGTTGTGAATAATATTAGAATAGTTACTTCCTTTCTTCTTTGTTTATATTGGAATGTCTCTATTCCTTTGATGTAGGAAAATTATTCTATACAGGGAGATTAACATGAGGCAAAAAAGAACGAATTCAGCAGTAGATATTTTGGAAAAGCTAAGAGGACAGCAAGGTGATGACAATAATGTAACTTCTCATCAGTTACCAAATAATTAACCACTAAGTACGTATTCTGAAAAATAAACGGCAAAGTAGTGGGTGGATAGTGCAAATCATCAGTTAGTAGATAACTGCTAATTAGTGGACATCAAATTTGAACCAACATTGAGAAAGAAGTATTTCAAAGTCCCTTTTAAGACGAAGAAGATAGCGCAAATCAAGTTAGTACTATAATTTTATTAAAAATTGTACTGAACTGCTATAATTTTGTTTGAATTTTAGTATTTTCCATAACGACTTTTACGGTTTCTCATTATGCAGATTGATCAGTTCATCACTTTACAGGTGATTCTTCTTACTGATTTACTCACTTAACAATGGATTTTACCAATGAAATTTAGTCTTTTCCATAACTGACTTCTTCTTTTGTGTGTTTGTTCATGTATATGAGTGTTCAACTATTATCGATTCCCACGTATTCTTTCAGATTCAGTTTTTCTTTTAGAAATTCGAATAATTTTTTCTAATCAGAAATAGATGGACTTGGATAAGTTGAGTTGTAGTTATCCAAGAAATTGACAAACCTTTATTATGTAGAAACCTTTATCTTTGCAGACAAGGAAGTATCGATCCTATTCCAGACAATTTATATGGGTGATAAGTTTGTTGGATCTTATTACTTGCAGGGGTCAAGAAGATCAAGAAAAATATATAGATGACCTTTTTATACTTGACTTGATGTAGGCACTTGAGTTTCTTTTTTCTGAAACTCCACACACTTTCTTTTTTGATCAATTTGCCTGCTGTGGTTTCGCATATGGCGTTTGATATTGCTGCATATTTTGGTTGGCAGCTTCGGATTTTTGTCTCCACATTAACAATTCGTCGTTACTTCAAGTTTATATGCTAATGCGATTTTATTCTAAAGATTGTGGTAAAGGTTCTTTTTTTTTTTTTTGGTTTCCCACCCGGTGTCCGGTACCCTCATTGGAGCCCCGACTAATCCGGATTCGCGCCGCGTAGAGCCCCATTCGGGGGGAAGCGCTCCCTACCAGTGATTTTTCCATACCCAGGGCTCGAACCCGAGACCTCTGGTTAAGGGAGGAGTAGTCCCATCCACTAAAGGTTCCTATATAATTGAATGACTTTAATTTTTTCACTTGCAATTTTGGTTTAAAGGAAATTAACTGCTTGGCAGAGTGCTAGTTTGAGTTGCTTTACTTTTTCACTTGCAATTTTTGTTTAAAGGAAATTATACTTACATGCTTAGATAGTTGGATGAATGTTTGGCAACTCAACGCCAAATACATGTGTTTACTGGCTCTATTGTGATGCATATTAATCATGATTTCTTTCAAATATATAAAAAAATTAAAATGAGAATTTTCAAGTTCTCAAGATAACATTGGGTGTTTTGCAAGATTATCCTCTACATTTCAACGTCCATTACTTAGGAGTTAAAATATTCTTAAAAAAAAAAGAAAGATGAGATTATCCTGAGAATTTCGTTGCCTGCAAAAACTAGGGAGCAAAACTAAAGATGGTAAAAGGAAGTAGTCCACTTTGTTAATACATCGTGAAATGTTTGATCAAATTCAGGGAGCTTTCAAGTGAGCCGAGACATCCACAAAAAAACAAGGACCAAATGATAAAGAGAAGTCTAATAGTAGCTCTTTATTCTAGAGATTCTGTCATATTGCATATTGGTGGTGTTGTGTCTTTATGAGTTATATTCTTTTAATTTGGAGGAAGATGGGCGTGTCATACATCTGAAAATTTTGAGGAGGAGGGGTAATAGGGATAGGCAGCTGCTGCTATATCTATTGACATGGAGTCTTCTCATATTTGACATGCTTGGAGTACATAGTTTTTATTCATGGATTTCATTGTCAATGGTTCTATTGCTCCTATTTGATTGTCTTCGATGGCATATGGGAGGAAGCTGGTTATATTAATTGGACGGTAGTGCGGCTTGGTTGTATCCTACCTGAAATTGCATTGTAGTTATCCTAGATATTGACGTCTTTTACAGTTTGTTATATAGAAACATATATCTCTGCACACAAGGAAGTGTCCATCCTATTGCACATAAATAAATATGGATAAGTTTGTTGAATCTTTCTTAAAGGGCTGTTAAGAAGACCAAGAAAAAATACACAGATGACACTTCATAGATCATTGATCTGTTTGAGATTTGAGTTTGTACATCTAACGTGATTTTTTTTTTCTGAGATTCCACGCATTTCCTTTCTCGATCCATTTGCCCGAGATGTTTTCACAGGTGGCTTTTGATATTGCAGCATAGTGTGCGCCCTTGGCAGCTTCGAATTATTGCAATAATTTTGTCCACGTTGGTTTGAAGAATTCATTGTTAATTTGTGTTGATTCATTAATAGGTTTTTATTCTAGGATTTGCGATAAACGTGTATTATTGGATTACTCTAATTGGTTGGCTTGAAATGAATTGCAGGAAATATAAATTCCTTGAACAATTTTTCTATCTCACATGAGATGACTCTCCAGAATTGCCATGATAACAAGCTGTTCATCATTTTTTTGCTTCTGAATAGCTTATAGTTGCTTCCTGTACTCTCCTTTTTGGTAGAGTCATTAACCCAGGATAAATGATTTATTGTAGTGGTGAAGTTTAGTTAAGGAAAAGATATTGATAGTGTACAGTTAACAGGCTCGAACCTAATCATATGATTGCATTTTCAGGATGCTATTATGGTGAAGGATTCATGAAAAGAAAGAATAGGAAGGATACAGCTTGGGTGAAAAAGTGTACATTTGCGAACCTAAGAGAGAGAGACAACTGCACCGGCTTTGAAGGATAACAGACAGCTGATGGTCAGTCAATTTTTCCTATAAGCCTCAGATTCTTGAATTATAGGCCACTAGCTTAACCTTTTCTTTTTTGTTTTTTCCTTCAATCTGGAAAAAAGAAGGATTCTAAGTATACTTTTTGTAGAATCGTAACAAGTAGATGGATTGTGTTCAGATTTTCTAAGATTGTGCTGATTGTCATCACTTCTTAATTTGCTTTTTGTAAATCCCTTTCCACACGATTATTAAATTTACAAATCTTGGTTTTATCCATAAGAAGTGGTAGACATAATGAGAGATGAAACTGCTTAATTTCACAACTTCATTGTCCAGTGGTTGTTTCTCAATTATAGATTCTTCACTTTGGAAAGAAGAAATAGAAATCATTTTGTAATGTAAAATTTCTGAAGGAATGGAGATTAGTAGTAAAGTTGCAATTCCAACTTTTGTTCAATTCGCTGAATTTTGAGAAATTTGTTTGAATATTATTCCATTTTGTCACTAAAGTTCTCAATGCACTACTGGAAATCTGGGCTATGGAAACGGCTTACTCTGCAACGGTTCAATAACCGTTGACAGTCCACCATTGGAACCGTTGCCATATATGACTCTGTCGCAACGATTATTATAACCGTCGCAATTAAGTTTCTATTGGGACGGATTGTTTTGGAAATTTTATTTTAGGCAACGGTTATAAATTCCCTCCAAATATTTTTAGTATCCCACTATTTTTTTTGACCCCACCCGCCCTTCTTTATGATTTTATATATATTTTTTTCATTTTTTTATATCTAAATATAAATACCCCAACACAAAAAATATCAACCCTTTCTCCAAATTCTACAATAGCCAAGAACACCAAAACCCTTCTGACCCAAAATTTGTGCTCGCCAATTTCGAGCAGCAACTTTGCAATGTAGATGTAAGGGTTATTGTGTCGATTGAACAAATCTCTGATTTTTATCCAAAGATTTAGGGGTTTTGTGTTGATAGGTAAAAGTTTTCAATCTTTTTGGAAGCTCGCTGAAGGCCTTAGGTAAGAGCTCGTACACCAATTTTGTTGGGTTTTAATTTAACCAGTAGAAACTTTCTCTGGATTTTTTTTTGTTTTATTTTTCTGGTTAGTTCATGCTTATGTTATGAAACCTTTCACTTTTTTTACACATTTTCTGGAAAAAGAAATTGTGGGTTTTCACTTTCATGCTATTTCGGTGAATGATTTTTTTTTACTTATTTATTTACGTTGTTAATACCTCTAGGTTACAAGGAAAAGTTAGATTCTTATGTTACTAAACCATCACACTTTTGTGAAAGGGTTTTACCCCCTCTTCTCTGAAAATGAGTGTGACAATAAGAATGCTGACATGGTTTAAACATTTTTTTGGAACTAAAGTTGAATTGAGTTTTTGTTTTAGTATTTTGAAAAAATATTGTGAAGAACACTGATTTAGTTGGTGTTTCAGTATATTAAGAAACTTATCTTGGCTATAGAGGGGTTAATCTATAATTAGTACTTTTCATTTGCTTTTCTTTTCAGTGGCGACTCTTAGCTGATCAGTTCGGAGGAAAAATTCATACATGTTATATCCAAATTCGTGAAAAATTTGCTGGCCTTCAGGTATGATATAATATTTTTACTATTAATCCTTGTCTTGCCCATGTTGTATTATAAGGCAGGTTTATGCTATACTGTTTAGTTTGTCATTAAGCATTCTTTTAGCTAAAGCATATTTATTTCCTGAAATTTAATTAGTTGAATGAGTGGTCTGTGTCAAATTGTGATTTAATGGAGTAGGAATAACTTGAACTCTTTCATCTTCTAAAGGTTACCTGATAAATTTTGATAAAGTCCCATGTCAAACTTGAACTCTTTCATTCTCTGTAATCACTGAGGATCTTGATTAACTCATATATTTTATTTGCATAAATGTGTTTAAGAGAAAATAGCATTGTTCCTGTTAGGCTTCTCTTTAGAACCTGAAAATGGCTTAAAATGATAGATTAAATAGAGACCATGAAAAGGAATTCCCTAGCTGTTTAATAGAAGTAGCTGTTGTTTAAAATCAGTTTCTGTTGATTTAATCATTTATTTTAAGTTTAATTCTTAAAATGGAAAGTGATTGTCATGTATGGTTGGGTGTATGCTAAGTCTGTTTATAGGCTAGGATGTTTAAGTGTGGAGGTTAAAAGGTCTATAGCAGGCTGAAATGAAGGTGATTCCCTGATTAGTTCAGCTTCTCAGTTTTTCCAGTTTGTATATGATAAATGAAGGTCTTATATCCCTAAATGCTCCTCTTTTCCAATTCATTTTCCCTTCATTAGCCTGGCAAGGTCTGCTTTTCTTTTGGTCAGTTTATTTCTCTAAAAATCTAAGTTCTAGTTTGTTTTCAAAGAGGTAAATCAGTCACCAGTCGCTCCCCTGTTTCCTATACTCCAATTTATCCTAGAGTAGCCAATTTCAACCTTTAGGGGGTCTATTTTCAGTCATTAGTTAAGTATCTCTTCCTCTTTTGATTGGTTCTGTTTGGTGAGCCAAAAAGGGTAATAACTTTCCAGTTTTCATGCCTGCTTCTTCTCTTGTTGATGGTTCAAATTTCCTAGAGGTCTTATTTCTGTTGGAATAAAAGAGAGGCCAGTTTGTTTTCTTCCTTTAAATTTTTGCACTCCTTTGTCTTTCTTTTAAGTTCTACTATTCCAGTGTGTATGTATCACTTGTGTATACAGCCTATGCATCATAAGCTTGCCTAGAATCTGAATGGTTGGAAGTAAAATGGGGTATCTCAGGTTGGATCTTTGTTATTTCTGTTAGTTGGACCAGGTGGAACTTGTTAGAGTTCTGAAAGCAGGGTGTGTGTGAGAATGTGTATGCAGAAGGGCCTCAAGTTCCTGTTGGTCTGTGGAGGTGGTGTTAGGCTGACAAGGATCAGGCAGGGTTCCAATTTGAGGTCTTGCGGGTGAAGGTTGTTCCTTTAGGCTTGAATTGTCAAGGAGGGTTAGTAATTATGCTTGCTCTTAGGTTCAGTAGGTTTGTGACAGTTTAGTGTGTAATCAGTTTATGTTTGAGTTCTTTTTTTCTTGCCAGCCTGTGTCAAGCTCATCTCTTATTGAAGTCACCAGATTTCATCTTCACTTTTTGGTGCATCGACTTTGGTTGGATGTGCTTCATTCTAGACATTTGTTTCCTGTCAACTCCATGTATCTTGCATTTTTTACTTGGAAGATAATATTAAGTTAGATGTTTTGAATCTTATATTGATGAACGTATCAGCTGCCTATGAGGTCAGTGATCTTTGTTGTAAAAACAGTTCATAGTGCAACTTTATCAATTAAGATGTAAAGGTGCAAACTTGCCAAACATTAGCAGCAGGTACTGTTGTTTTTTTTTTGTTCTTTCCCTTTCGTACAACATATATATCAACTGTATGTTATTATCCATCATGTCTTTTTCTTTTCCTTTTTCAGTGTTTTATTGCAGTTCGATTTCAATGTTTTATTTCCATGGGTAGTGGCTCGTGGAAAATGTCTCACCGTGGACAACCTCCAAAAGAGAGGCTTCCAGTTATGCAACAGATGATGTGTGTGTGAAGAAGAAGCTGAAGATGTTAACCACTTGTTTTTGCATTGTAAAGTTTCTTATAGTATCTGGATCATGATCTTCAACATTTTAAACATCAAATGGTGCATGCCTAGCTCCACTGTTGACTTCTTGTCTGCTTGGCAAAGAAAAGGCATAGCTAAAGATCTTCTGTCGACATGGAATTCCATCCCAGGAGCTGTTTTTTGGATTATTTGGAAGGAAAGAAATGTTAGAATCTTCGAGGACAGGAAGGATTCTGCTCTAAAGATCAAGTCTAAATGTATATTTCTGCTTATTTTTTGGTGCAAGTTGGCGGTGGCAAATTTGTCCGAGCCCGAGACCGTACTAGATTTTATTTTCATTACATGATATGTAATGATTTCTCCTTTCTTTTGTTTGTAAATCTGTACAGCTTACTGCTGGATCATCAATAAACATTACCTTATAAAAAAAAGATAGGTTGTCATAACAGAATGTCTTCGAGCATCTTCTTTTTTCTTTTGGTTGGGTTAATTTTTGGTACAAGTTGTTTATGAGTTGTGCTAGATATAATGTCTTTTCTTTTACTGGATAGTTTGGTATTGGGTAAAAACTTTATTTTAAGATTCTTTTTGTTGAATACACTTTGTATCTAGATTATCCATTCGCTAAAACAGACTCACAGTTTATGGATTAGTTTGATTCCCTGTAATTATGTATGTTACGTAGCCGACCAGCTGGACTTTGTTTGCGACAACCTTATCATGTTGGGGCACGTGCTAAACACGGACATCCCCTTCTAGTTTAAGGGCTATGGAAGAACATTGGTTTTACAGTGATCAAGGGGGATGCAGGCAATGTCAGAGTTAGTGGCCAAGTCCACATTAGCGAATTTAAGCTTACCTAATATGCTTTTAAAGCACCTGTCCGCATTAAGTTAGAGAGCCAATTGTTTTTGTTTTTTCCATATCAGGGGTTTTAAATGCATGATTGGCTATGTTCTTAGTAAAAAATTATTTTAACTGTAAAAGTATAGTTAACAACTTTACATTTTTATATATAAGAAGCTATAATAAAATCTTTATTTATTATTTTCTTCTTTTTGTAAATAATGATTTGACATTAGGTCACTATCCTATTGAGCCGCTCCAGATATTGCCAAGTTTCGAAATGATTTAGGTTGGCTAGACGTGTCAGTGTCCTAAATGAACCTTTCAGGGAATAAAGTGAATAATAAAAAGAAATTTCGGGGTAAGAGGGGGTTGCAATATCTTTAAAGAAAAGGTGGGGGGGTTTCGAGGGGGGGGGGAGTGGGATATGGCAAGCGGGGTAAGGGGAAAAGTTGAAAGTAGGCGGGGGAGGGGGAAAGGACACGTACCATAAGTCGAGCATCCATTATAGCAAATATATCCTTCCAGCTTTATACACCTGCATGATAAATAACCCTAGTCAATTATTACAATTTTGACACCAACATAAACGAGAACAGGAAATTGATCTATAACAGAGCTAAGCAGTACGCCAAGGAATATGAGGAGCAGGAGAAGGAGTTGGTTCGATTGAAGGGTGGTTTCTGTGTTGACCCTGAGGCTAAGCTGTTGCTTATCACTCGTATCCGTGGGATTAACGCAATGCCCCCACAGACTGAAAAGATTTTGCAGCTTCTACGGTTTGAGACAGACGGTGTCTTCCTGAAGGTCAACAAAGCCACAGTGGATATGCTTTACAGGGTTGAACCTTATGTTATCCAAACCTAAAAAGTATTAGAGAGAGAGACCTGGTCCATGAGATCATGACTGTAGGAGCCCATTTCAAGGAGGCCAACAACTTCCTATGGCCATTCCAGCTTAAGACACCTTTGGGTGGACTTAAGAAGAAAATGAATCACTACGTTGAAGGAAGTGATGCTGGTAACGTGTTATTAGGAGTTGTTTCGCAGTTTTACCTTGTTAGGAGTTGTTTCATCTCATTTTCAGATTTTCTGCCTTCATTTGAGACTCTTTACAATCATATGACAATATACCACAGTTATTCTGGTCTGGTTTTCCGATCCCCAGGGTATTCGTCTATGTTAAATTGTTGTCTTTATTTACTTTTGCTTCTGTGCCTTGAATGTGAGTGTGCTGTTTGTTAGCAACTAAATCCAGAAATAACAATAGGGATTTGACAGGCTTTGATAGAGTAAACTCTGTCCTTAAGGAATTTAAGCCTCCCACTTCAGTTGCTGCAAGGATGATGGCAGAATTCCTCTAGGATTTACAAAGCCAATGTAATTCAAGTTTCAGCAATTAACTTGAATTTCCCACTTGAACAGAAAGTTATGATTTGTGATAAGCAGTGAGAGAAGAAGAAGGAAGAATAATATTCTGTGTCTTACGTTTGGGAGATGATAGGTATTTATAATACCAATTCACGTCTGTTCCAATTAACAGACAAACCTTTTCACAAAAAGACACTTAATTAAACCAACAGTCATCTCTTTTGGATTTAAAAATTAATAAATAAAAATGTTATTTAATAATAAAACATTATTACTAAAAGATGACTGAAATTAATTAATTTCGGACTAATTTAATTAACCCAAGGCCCAAGCGCCCCAAGTGCCCAAGTGCCATCTTTGACTATTTAATATTATAGTCAACCTTTTGGCTTCCCTCCAAAACTTCTCTAAAATATTCAAACCAAGTAAGACAAGAAGTGCTTTTAAACACTTCTCCCTTTCTCTATTTTATCAATGTGGGACAAAGTTCATTCTCTCAAACTACTAACCATCAAGCACTAACTAATCTAACAATCCCCCACTTAGTTAGTGATTGATGCTGTTTATAAAGATTTATGCATATAGCAGGTCTCTTTCGAGTTGAACCTGCTACTTGTATAAACTCACAGGACCTTGTCGAAATTGATGGTTAGAGTGATATCTATTGAACCACAATTCCTTAATCTCAAGACGGAAAAGCTTTATACGCATAAACCATACCAACTTCATAACTTGTTCACCGTGTGTGTTAGCACTCGAATATGGCCTTGTGCTACTTCCTGATTCATAAACACTTACAAAGTCTTGTATCCCAGACTTTGACAGAAGCGGCACCACTTCTTGTGTTTATATAGGTAAAGTTTTAAACCAAATCCTTTAAAAGGACTTACTTAGTTCCTAACCCGAACTCTGTTTCTTCATTAAGAGTATTAAATACTCACCCTCCAATTTCTAAGTACTATACACTCCAGTACCTGCTAACAGTCACAACCTTAACTTGTTGTTACCTTTTGAACCTTTAGTATTGTTGTGTAATAATAAAGGTAAGGTTTCCGTTAAGTGTGACAAATTACCTAAGACCCATAGCACTTGTAGTGCTTGTTATCATATCCCTCGCGAGTCCTTTAGTAAATGGGTCTGCCAGGTTGTCCTTAGACTTTACATAAACAACTGTGATAATTCCATCCCGAATTAGTTGTCTTATGTACTTATGTCTTAAAGCAATGGGCCTAGATTTTCCATTATAAATCTTGCTAAATGCTTTAGACATGGTATTTTCACTATCGCAGTGCAAAATAATGGTTGGCATCGGTTGTGGCCACAACTCAATATCTAGCAATAAATTTCTCAGCCATTCTGCCTCTAAGCCTGCGGTTCCTAATGCAATAAACTCAGCTTCCATGGTGGAATGAGTTAAACACGTCTGTTTCTTAGAAGCCCATGAAACTGCTCCTCCACCTAAGGTGAAAATCCATCCAGACGTAGACTTGGTATCACCGACACTAGATATCCAACTAGCATCACAATATCCTTCTAATACTGAAGGAAACCTGTTATAATATAACGCAAAGGACTTTGTCCTTTTAAGATAACCAAGTACTCTCGCTATACCACTCCAATGTTCACGTCCAGGATTATGAGTATATCTTGACAACTTACAAACAGCAAAGGTAACATCCGGCCTAGTGCAATGCATAGCATACATCAAGCTCCCAATTGCACTAGCGTATTCTAGTTGACTAACAGATCTTCCATGATTCTTAACCATTTTCTTAGAAGCATCAAATAGCGTATTAAATTCTTTAATACCCAAATGACTAAACTTGGTAAGAACTTTGTCAACGTAGTGAGACTGACATAGGGAGAAACCCCCACTATGTTTTTTAACTTTAATACCCAAGATAGTATCAACTTCTCCCAAATCTTTCATTTTGAATTGAGAAGTTAAGTACTTCTTAGTTTCTTTTATGCCTTGCATATTTGTTCCAATAATCAGCATGTCATCAACATAAAGACATACTATCACTCCATAATCTTTTGTGAACTTGGAATATATGCATTTATCTGCTTCATTATGTTTGAAGCCATTCGATAGTATAACACTATCAAATTTTTTGTGCCACTGTTTTGGAGCTTGTTTCAGTCCATACAGTGACTTGACCAATTTACAAACTTTCTTCTCATTTCCAGGAAGCACAAACCCTTCGGGTTGCTCCATGTATGCTTCTTCATCAAGATCACCATTTAAGAAAGCTGTCCTAACATCCATTTGATGGATGTTTAGATCATATATTGATGCCAAAGCAAACAGTACTCTTATCGAGGTAATCCTGGCGACAGGAGCATATGTGTCAAAATAATCTACTCCTGGCTTTTGTCTGAAGCCTTTAGCTACTAGTCTAGCCTTAAAGGTTTGTAGAGAGCCATCGGTATTGTATTTTCTCCTGAACACCCATTTACACCCAATAGCTTTAGTATGAGGTGGTAAATCTGCCAATACCCATGTTCCATTTGAAATAAGAGAATCCATTTCATCATTTATAGCTTCTTTCCAGAAAGCTGAATCTCTTGAGGTCATTGCTTCACTATATGTCTTAGGATCCTCTTCTATATTAAAAAAAATAGGTATTTTTGTTAATAACTTATCTCTACTTCCTTCAACTAAAAAGACTAGTGCTTGAGAAGAAATAAAATCAGAACCTAAGTTCTTCTCTTTTCTAACTCATTGACTTTTCCTTTGTTCATCAGGAAATTCAGATGCCTTTCTTTTACCTCTAGAAGTAGAACTAGAATCTGTACTACCATTTAGAGTTACTGTATTCTCATCTTGAGTTACTACACGAGTATTTTCTATATTCTCATGTGAATTATTTGAATCACCAATAAACTTTGTTTCCAAGAACTCAACATCTTTAGATTCTACAATAACTTTAGACTCAATGTCTAACAGTCTGTATGCATTTGAGTTCTCTGTATATCCTACGAATATGCTGTTGATTCCTCTAGGTCCTAACTTTGTTCTTTTAGGATCAGGAATTCTATAATAGGCTAAACAGCCCCATACCCTCAAGAAATTTAAGTTAGGCTTTCTTCCTTTCCATAATACATATGGTGAAACCTTAAACTTCTTTGAATGTACTCTATTGTGCACAAAACAAGTTGTTAATAAAGCCTCCCCCCACAAATTCGTTGGTAACTTAGCATGTAAGAGCATGGCATTAACCATGTCTACCAATGTTCTATTTTTTCGTTCAGCAAGACCATTTTGCTGTGGGGTATATGGTGCAGTAACTTGGTGTATCAAACCATTTTCTTCACAATAAGCAGAGAATTCATTTGAAAGATATTCACCTCCTCGATCACTACGAAAAATCTTAATCTTCTTTTCCAATTGATTTTCTACTAATACCTTGTAACTCTTAAATATTTCAAAGGCTTGATCTTTTATTTTCATTAGATAAACATGCGTGTATCTAGAATGATCATCTATAAAAGTAATAAAGTATCTATTTCCACCTCTAGTTAGATGACCATTCAATTCACATATATCAGAATGCACAAGTTCAAGTAAACTACTTGTTCTTTCTATTTTCGGAAAGGCTTTCTTAGTCATCTTAGCTTGTATGCATATTTCACATCTTTCATCAACACTTTTCACACATGGAATTAATTTATTTTTTGACATAAACTTTACTAAACCAAAGTTAACATGTGAAAGTCTATGATGCCACAAATTAAAAGATGACTCAATCATATAAGCAGAAACTTCAACTTTATTAATACTTAATTTGAACATGCCCTCACTAGAGTAGCCTTGTCCTACAAATACACCATTCTTAGAGAAAATAATCTTTTCAGCCTCTATAACAGCTTTGAGGCCTTTCTTACATAACAGATTTGCAGAAATTAAATTCTTCCTAACATCTGGAACATGATGAACATTTGTTAAAATCAACTTCTTTCCAGAAGTAAACTGAAGTTCAACAATTCTTTTTCCAAGGACCTTGGCAGTATCATGATTCCTCATATAGACCTTTTCATCACTAGTTGCAACTTCATAACGGTTGAAGAAACTTTTGTCATTGCACACGTGAATAGTTGCACCGGAATCATACCACCAATCTGCAGATTTTAGAACCGCTGCCATGTTGCATTCAGTCACCATACTCAGAGTCATAGCAGAAACCATAGCAACGATATCCGAAGGAGAAGCTTGTTGTTGTTCAACGTTATTCACCTTCTTTTGTCCGGCATTCCCATCATTTTTCTGTTTCTTGAAAAATCTATAATCTCTCTTAAAATAGGCCTTCTTGCCACAGTGATAACATGGTCCTTTCTTATTGTTAGAAGAATTTTCATTTTGCGCAGAATCAAATTTTCTCTTTTTTCCAGACTTGTTTCCAGATTTTCCAGAATTATTTGTCTTACTAGAGTCAACATAATTCACCTTTGAACCAGTTTCTAAGGCATATTCATTTTCACGTTTCCGTGTTTCTTCTTCAATCCGAATATGCTTTGTCAACTGATCCACATTAAAATTTTCAGAAGAATGTAATAACTTCTTCCTATAGTCATTCCAAGTGGCTGGTAATTTTGCAAGTATATCAGCCACTTGAAGAGATTCAGAAACATCAATTTTAAAATCCTTAAGTCTAGAAATTAACACAAGCAATTCATCTACTTGTTCCATGACAGATTTTCCATCAACCATTTGAAATTCAAAAAATTTCATACCAAGAAATCTGTCTGTTCCTTGCTTCATAGTGGTGTATTTGTGTTCTAAGGCTCTCTAGATTTCTTGCGGTGAATTAATAGGGCGAAACAAATCATATAAACGATCAGATAATGAGTTTAAAATAAAACCTCTACAGCGCACCTCGTCATCTTCACGTTTCTTCCGTGCTGCCATAATAGCATCAGTGTCTTTGTGGGGTTGGTGCTGGAATTGCAGGAAGATCAGCACTTAGCAGATATGCAATTCCCAACTCTGTGAGAAAGAACAACAACTTGTCTTCCAACGGGTGAAATTTGTGCCATCAAAACGATCCAGTTTCAACACTTCGAACATCTTGTTAAAACGGGAATCAGTTCCAATTGCCTCCATTATTGTAGTAATTAAATTCCTTAAGATTGTTAGCAACTAAATCCAGAAATAACAATAGAGATTTGACAGGCTTTGATAGAGTAAACTCTGTCCTTAAGGAATTTAAGCCTCCCACTTCAGTTGCTGCAGGGATGATAGCAGAATTCCTCCAGGATTTACAAAGCCAATGAAATTCAAGTTTCAGCAATTAACTTGAATTTCCCACTTGAACAGAAAGTTATGATTTGTGATAAGCAGTGAGAGAAGAAGAAGGAAGAATAATATTCTGTGTCTTACGTTTGGGAGAGGATAGGTATTTATAATACCAATTCACGTCGGTTCCAATTAACAGACAAACCTTTTCACAAAAAGACACTTAATTAAACCAACAGTCATCTCTTTTGGATTTAAAAATTAATAAATAAAAACGTTATTTAATAATAAAATATTATTACTAAAAGATGACTGAAATTAATTAATTTCGGGCTAATTTAATTAACCCAAGGCCCAAGCGCCCCAAGTGCCCAATTGCCATCTTTGACTATTTAATATTATAGTCAACCTTTTGGCTTCCCTCCAACCATCAAGCACTAACTAATCTAACATCGTTCCACACTTTGGTGGACTTGAGAAATGTTAGGAGGAGGTTTCAAATTGAAAAAGAGTAGAAAGTTAGAACGTGGTGTACTTTACAAGGTGGGTCAGATATTTAAAGCACAAAATAAAGAGAGAGACCATGCACGTCGAAAGAGATAGGAGTAGAAAAGAAAACTGAAATCGGAGATTCCTATATTAGAACTAGGCAAAGCAAAGTTTGCATCTTTTGTGTCATACGATTGTGGAACCAAGAAAAAAGCGTTCATCGTGCCTTCAAGACGTCAAAGATCAATTATTTGTACTTTTTTCTTCAGCTTCATATAAAAGAAAGTCTTCCTCTGCTTAGAGGAATAAGGATAACATGAACTGATCTTTAAAATTTGGGAGTTTGAGAATGTCCAACCAGAGATTTACGGCAGAATCAGTCTTACTGTTTTAGGCTTTTAGGAGATGATTGAGGACCTGAGGTGCTTTCAGCTTTGCATGTTGTAAGGAGTAGTATTATAGCAGTATGTAGTAATTTAGTACGTACATACTGTATATTACTTGAAGGAGAGAGAGGGTGGGACCACGTTGTAAAGATTTAAAAAGAACACTGGAATATCGGACATAGATTTGCCAGGCATCCTTCCCATTGTCCGACGTTAGTTCGAATGTTCTTTTACTTGTCATTTGTCAAGCCTTCATGTTAGCGTGAATACACATGAAAAAGTCACATGGATGCCTGGTTTCCTTTTTTTGGCTAAAAGCTGTCCGTCTTTCTTTCGTGCATTTCAAAATGCTTCATTGTGCGTGCATGTCAATTAGTTAAGGATTAGTGTACTTTACAAGGTGGGTCAAAGATTTAAAGCAATACTACAGTATAAAAGATGTGGAAAGAGAGACCACGCTGAAAGTGATGGGGGAGTAGAAGAGAAAATTATTGAGTTTCGGGGATTCCTAGATTAGAAAGTTGTTTTGCCCACATTTACAACTTTTGTCATGTACTGATATTATTATTATTGTACACACTGAAATGGAAAGTTCGTTGCACTTTTTTGAAAAAATTGTCACGCAATAGCGACAATAATACGCCCACCAGGCAGTACGTACAAATGTACAATTCTTTTTACACCATCTTTCTTATGGAGTACTTCCTCCGTCCTATTTTAGTTGTCGCTTTAGCAAGTTTTATTTGTCCCAAATTAGTTGTCGCTTTAGCATTTCAAGACTAAAATTGTTAGTCTTTTCCAACTATACCCTTAATAATTAAAAGAATTCTCACCAAAATTTAATAGACAAACATTAAATAGGAGTTAACATAGTAAAATACACACCTTATTTAATGGTTTTCTTAATGGACGTGAAAAAGCTGAAGACGACAGCTAATTTGGGACGGAGGGAGTATTTCCTAATTGTCTTTGTTATAGCATCCCAGATCGAGAGGGAAGAGCAAATATATGCTCTTTATAAGCAAAGATTCTACCGACCTGTACAATTCATAAATCCAATGACTTTGACCAAACACGTGTCTGCACAGTTGGTATAACTTGCCTGCTCTATTCTAGGGTGAATTCAGAGTATAGGTGGTAAGTGTGAGCTTACTTTGAGAATTAGAATTCTGTTACAGTTGAGAACTAGCTCGACGGTGGAAGTTTTAAAAACCGCCGTGAAATACTTTTTTGTAGCAACATTATAATTAAGGAAGAAATTGGTACCTAGCAATGGGGAGTCTGCTCCTGCCACCGGTGGTGTGAACTGTGAAGAAACCACACCGTTTCTTCTATGTATTTGGCACTGCACTGTAATGGTTCGAGACTGAGACCGAGAACGTGAACAAGGCCTTAGCTTGTTGTGGAGAAGCTAGGTGGGAATTTTGTAGAAGATCTAGAGGAGAGAAATAGAATATCCTTGATGGTATGGTAACAACCACTATATATGTTAACTAGACGAGAAAATTAGCTAATGGTATTCATTGTGGCATACCATCAAATCTACTCTAGGTTATATATGCTACTGTGAATCAATTACCAGTGGATATTATTATTAGTTAGAAAACGTAGATATTGCTACATGTGAATGACTATCTTGTTTCTCTTATTTTGGAAGCAGCTTTGCTCCTGTTGCTGTTGTTGAATTCTAATTGCTCTACTGCTTCCATTTTAGCACTAGACTAGATAGGAATTTCTTTATATAGTTAAGGAGTTTCCTTTCGCACCCAATGGGAAACTTTTGGCTCTGGCCCTCTCTCTGCTTTCAATTTTAACTTACAACTTAAAATTATAACAGTAATGTTTGAACCGCGCCCGTTGACTAACTCAGTGGGGTTCCCTTAGCTAGTTAGCTTCCTCTTCACCTCTTTCAATAATTAACCACGCTCTAATTTGGCATTTCATACAAGATAATTCTGTGAAACAAAACCAAAAAAGTTAATTGATGTGGCAGAGGGTAAGATATCCTTAATATATTTGTACTAATATAACCAAAAGGTGAATACACAGGAAAAAGGTACTAATGCCTCTCCTCCTCATATCTTATCATATACTCTTATCTTTTCTTTTCTTTTTTTTTTTTTTTTTTGGTAAACTATCATATACTCTATCTACTACAACTGATCTTTTTATTAAATGAAGAATACCGATGTTGCAACTGTAGAAAAAAATCTCAATCGTATATTCTCATTGTATAAACAATAAATGTGGTCCTAGACAAACATTTCAGCGTCGTTATTCTGTGGTCCTAACCTCATAACCTGTTACAAACACAGAATTAAAAGTTACTAGTGTTTTTGCTAGATTATGATTTGGTAGTCTTAATCTGCAACAGTGAAAATACACGTTTGAGTAGACTAAGCATTGGGTGCCTTTGAGTAATGATCTGATACCCACTTGAGTTAACCATTTGGAGATAATAAACAGAAACAGCCAACTCTATACAACTATATCTGATTAGACATAATTGGCAGGTTACTGCTGGCATTAACACTCATCTAAATTTGTGAATTTGAAATTCTATACCCTCTTTTTTCAATCCTAACATTAACAATTTGCTAAGAATTTTATGATCGGTTAAATACTGCACGATGATAGGAGATTTACTTGTAAATATAGAATGACAGACGTTGATAATATATATATATATATATATTGTGTATAATGGTAGTGTACTGGACGGACTTCCCTAGGCAATAATAGACGAATTCGTCATAGAGTACTCTACCGCGAGCCATCAGCCATTCCTCGTGTTGAACGAGCTACGGGAGATCTGGATGTAGCCTTAATTAAAGATGCTAGTGAAATATCTCATACTGAAAGAAGTCAGTGGAAAAGAATTGATGCACAATTGTGCAGTCTGCTATGGAATTCTTTGGATTTTAAGTTACTCAACTTGTTTCAGTCCTGTAAAACTTGTTGTAAAGTTTGGACCAAAGCAAAAACTTTGTACACAAATGATGTGCAACACATATATAAAGTTGTGTCTGATATAAACCAACTACAACAAAATAATCAGGATATGGCAAGTTACTTAGGACAAGTAGAAAATTTGAAAGACCATATCGATTCTCTCGTGCCTATTTCTGATAGTAGCACAACACAAGAGCAACAACGGGACAAGTTCTTTATGGTTATGGCATTGAAAGGACTGCACTCTGATCTTAGTTCTGTAAGGGATCAGATCTTAACAAGTACTACAGTTTCTTCTTTTGAAGATGTTTCAGCTCGTTTACTGCGTATCTCTTCTCATAGTGCTGATGCTAATGAAGTTGAAACATCTGTATTAGCTGCACAGGCAGGGAACCTAGTCCTTCAAAGAAGGCATGACTTATCGAAAAGATTATGGGATGCAAATCCATGAAGAACTAGGAAACTTGGCACATGATTATTTACTTATCATAGTCAGCAAAAGAGTTCATTCTGGGGCTGTCTCTATGAAGTGTGAACAAGAGTTGGGATATACAAGGAGTATATCACAGGAGATCTTCTCTTACCATAAGTGAGAAGATTCCTAGTGATAAACTACTAGGGTTTCATGTATCCTATAAAAGCAAGTAATTCAGACAGCCGCTATTCATTCATTCACTACGAGAGTGAAGAGCAAACAAAAGGCAATCCAGTTAATCTTGAGTGATTGAACAAGAGTTGATGATCATTGAAAAACTCGGAGCTTATACAGTTATTAATCTAGGTTCTTCATTATTGTTATCATCTTATTGTGTTTCAAGTTGTATTACCTATCCGCTTAGTCTGAGAAGCAATTGTAATAGGTAAATTTTGTGAGATCATTTTGTAACAGCTATAGTTTAGCTTTGAGAGTGATTGGGGTCTAGAGTGTGGCCCCTTGACTACAGAGTTTGTAATCTAAAACTTGCTCTTTGTGTTAGAGAAAGTATTTTCAAAATTTCAGAGTATGGGTAGTTGTTTTTCTCCCTTGAGCAAGGAATTTTCCACGTAAAAACACCGTATCCTTTATCTTCAGTTTTACTTTTGGTGCTTGCTGTGTGTTGGGGATAGTTAGCTAGTTCTTGTGATAAAGAGTCAAGTCCTTCCGCCAAAATTGGATGGCACTATTCAACCCCTCCCCTTTTTAGTGTCCTTAGTAGGTGCATAGAGTATGACAATACCAATTGTTTATTACTTGTTTCAGCACTTCTTTCAAAACACATAATTGTTTATTTCTAAAATTAGCTTCAACACTTAAAAGTGTTTTTCAACGCCTGATATTTATCAACCAACTTAAATCAGCTAGCCCAGACGAACTCCTAGACTTAATCAAATGATTTAAGTAGTAAATTGATGTACTCCCTCATTTTAGTTTACGTGAAACCTATTTTATTTTTAATCTATTATAAAAATTAAAAGAAAAACCACATTTGACACTTGAAAATTATTAAACTTTAATTTTCAAATTTACTTGTAACGCGAAAATTTATAGCACACTATAATTTGATAATGTTACGATAATAAGTCTCAAATTTTTCTGCCACAAAATATTATAGCTATGTAGAACAAAAGTTTCAAATAAAAAAATTTATTTATTTTTTTAATTTTGTATTCATTAAGATAGGTTAACATAAATTGAAATATATAGATTTAAGTCTAATGAAAAACGCCCCCCCCCCCCCCCCCCTTCTTGTTCCAACAGTTGTTTGTAAATTCGTTAAAGTAACTTGGGGGATTGGCATGGCAGGTCTCCCCAAGTCTTTTTTGTGTGGAAAAAGGCTCAAGTTTTAAACATGAATTCTAGGGTCCTCATTTAATTAGTGTTATTAACTATGTAACATTCTCACCCCAAAGTTTTGTAAGTTGCACAATAGTCTATGTATATAAAGTAGTTTTTTGCCAAATTTGGCCATTCCCTAGCTGCTTTCCCTCTCTCCTCTCTCCCCCGTTTTCCCTCCATTTTTCCACATTCCATTCCCGCCCAAAGCTCCACCATAGCTGCTGAGCTTCCTTTCGTATTTCGAAATAATACCCATTCCACCATAGCTGCTGAGCTTATTATCTTGAATCTCCTTTCCAGTTTTAGGCAATACAAGCTGAGATCCCCCACATTTGGGTTATACGGAATTTCGTTAAATCTGGTCGTCGTTTCTTATCCATTAACGGAGAAATCTTGTTCCTCCAATTTTAATCGTATCAATCCAGTCATATCCGGTAAGTGTACTAAATTTTCGAACATGTTTTTTGTTGTTTTTGTTGATTCGGGGTTGTTACGGATTCAGTTCCTCCGAACAATCTGCGTGAAATTCCAAACACCATTTCGACTTTCCTATGGCCGTAATTGTAATTCCAAACATATCGCTGGCGTTTTACGCGGCGTATGTATATTATTGGAATTTTCACATATAATGTTCGGAACATTCTTTAGGATGTTTGAGCGTTCTGTTGAAGTTTGGAACATCTTGCATTAAGCATCGAAAAAGTGTAAGGTGATGTTCAGAACGTCTTCATGAGATGTTCCAAACGAGCAATACTGAGGTTCGGAACATCTTGCATCGAGCAATGAAAAACTGTAATCTGATGTTCAGAACGTCAGGAAGATGTTCCAAACGAGAACATTGAGGTTTGGAAACAAACTGTATAAATATTAGTAATACTAATAGTTGGTCATTCCAATTTATTGCAGGTGGCCATCGATGGGTGAGGTTATATTGGGAGTTAATTATCAAGGTGAATGGGTGGAGCGTTCTAAATGTTATGCTTGGGTTCCGAAGGTTAAAGAGTCAAGACCCATTCTTGTGCCTAGAGATGTTACGTATGATGTTCTACTTAACAAAATCATCGGAAGTTGGGGGATAAGAGACAATCCGAGGGATATTTGCATTACTTACATGCTGAGTGTTGCCGCAAATCAAAAGACTCCTCCCGTTACAATAAGAAACGACGATGATGTACGCCTTTATATGGCTGACGTTGATCGTAATGGTGCTAGGCCCACACTAAGGGTAATTGTGGTTTCAACGACGGAGGAATGTGTTGGTTCTAATGACCAAGAAATGCCAAATATTGGAGGGCATGATTTTAGTCAGTGATTGGATGACTTACATGAAGAAGTAGCAGAAGAAGACAGAGGAGGAGGGGTAGAAGAAGACAGAGCAGGCGTAGATGTAGATGAAGAAAAAGAAGAAGAAGTAGAAGACAAATATGTAGAGGAACATCCTGCCATTTATACCCCTGTGTTTCCAACACAAAGCAGCGAGCCGATATTTCACTTCGTTGATGGCACAGGTTTTGAAAAAGGTATGACTTTCCCCAATAAGAAAGAACTGGTCACCAAATTGAAGATTGCAGCAGTTAAACATCGTTTTAATTACAAACCATTGAAGAATACTGCAAAGATTTTTAATGCTAGATGTTTAGATGTGAAATGCAAATGGTGGTTAAGGGCAATGAGGTATAAAAGTAATGATAGGTTCTACATTAGCGTTTACAATAACATGCACACATGCGGTGTCCAACATCATTCCAGTCATAATTCACACGCCTCTGCCCGGATAATTGGTGAGTTCATGAAAGGTAAATATTTAATGGGAAAAGGTCCAACCACAAAAGCTGTCAGGGAGTCCCTTAACAACGATTTTGGTTGTAAGGTTAGCTACTGGAAGTGTCTTAGGGGCTGTCAATTTGCAAAATCTTTGACACGGGGAACACATGCGAAAGGTATTGAAATTCTTGATGCTTATGCTTATATGGTTAGGAGCAAGAATCCAGGAACCAAGACAGATTTGAGGCTTTCTAGCACAGGGAAGTTCTTGTATTTTTTTCTCTCTTATGGAGCGTGGATCAGGGGATTTACTTACGTGAGAAAAGTCCTAGCCGTTGACGGTACACATTTGTCTGGCGAGTATGGAGGGGTCTTGCTGTCTGCTGTTGCTCAGGATGCAATGAGTCACGTATTCCCTGTTGCTTTTTGTGTTGTAGACAAAGAGTGCGACGACTCATATGAGTATTTTTTCAAACAATTACGCTGCATAGTTTCAGATAGTGAAGAGTTGTGCATAGTTTCGGATAGACATCCGAGCATCTCGAAAATGGTCGCCCAAGTGTTTCCTTCTGCACACTATGGAGTTTGCATGTGGCACCTTGGTGAAAGCATCCGAACAAAGTTTCAGTTTGGATTCAGTCTTCATAAATACTACACTGCAGCAAAGGCATACAGGGTAGAGGAATTCAATGATGCTATGAATGAGATCAGGGCTATTGATTGGAGGGTAGCGGATTATCTTGAAAATGTTGTTGGCTATCATAGATGGAGCAGATTATATTTCCCAGGAAACAGGTAATATTACTGTCTGCTTTCAATATGTTCCAAACGTCACATTGCGCTCTCCGAACATAACATATATGTTCAAAACATTATAGGAATATTTATTTTCCGATGATGTTCCGAACTCATTATCGGAGTTCTGAACGTGTGAGTCATGTTAGGAACATCACTAATGTTCCGCACTTCTTATTCCTATATCTTCACTTGTGCTTTATGCTAGGAACATGTTTTGACTATTATAATTTTTATTCTTTTTAATAGGTTTGAAGTTATGACATCAAACATAGCTGAGTCCATTAATTCCATGCTGAAAGAACAAAGAGAATACCCCATTGCTGCCCTCTTGAAGGATATAGGTAGGAACTTTGCGGAAAAATTCCACACTAGGGCCATGAAGTTAATCAACCACCCAAATTTATGCGTCCCAGACGTTGAAATAAAAATAAGGAAGAATAAAGAAGCGGGAGACAAGCTAGTTGTCAACAGGAAGGGAACTTATGGTTTCGAAATCATTAGTCCAGGGCATGAGGCAGAAGTTGATCTATATGAGAGGACATGTACATGTAGGGAGTTCGATCTTGATCAGTTACCTTGTGTACATGCTATGGCAGCAATTAGGGGGTTGCATGGCGATGAATATGGAAGTAGAGTGTATGAATACACTTCTGGATATTACACAACACAAGCATACATCCTTGCCTATGCAGAGCCTGTCAATGCAGTACCTCCTGAAGAATCATGGGTCGTCCCTGCTGAAGAGATACTTTATCCAGTGCCTCCGCCCCCAAAGCCGAACAACCGTGGAAGGAGAAGGGTTAACCGGATTCGATCTATTGGGGAGCGTCTTCCAAAGAGGAGAAATAAATGTGGCAACTGCAAGAGATATGGGCACAAGAAAACTACATGCCCCGGTGTTCGTAGTGGAAATGAGGCTACAAGTCAGCCTACGAATTGAGTTTGTGAATTGGATATTTATATCGTCCTCGTTATAATTTCAATTATTTGGATTATTTGGATATTTATTGAATTGCATAATGGACTTTTCGTCCTACTTGTATAATTTATCTTGTGTAAATATTTGACCAAATTTGTTTCTTAACTTATGGTTTGCACAGATTTGCTTTACTGCATCTTTTGTGATTATGTTGTGCACATAATTGCATATTGTTCGCAACACATCCATTTTGTTTAGGATATTATATGTGATGTTCCGAACGATGTCAAGGCATGTGAAAGCTTGTGAGGTCTTTATTTCACAATTCACAGTCGTAGCGTTTACCAAGTGCTACCTTATAGGAAATGTTCGGAACCTCGTGTCGTTGATATTATATTATACTTTTATACGTGACGTTCCGAACAAGCTATTCAAAATTTAAAACACACAAACGGCTACAATGAACAGTTGGGAACGCAAATACCAATACACTAAACGGCTAAAATACAAGTTGGTTACTGCAACAGTCACGTCAAAAAACACATTGACACTTGTAAATATGCGTCCCTTCATTTGCTTCAAAACATCTATAAATACCTCCACTTTGATGAACACTCAATTCACAATTCATTTCGCATTAACCAAGTATTACGTTCAGTTTTCACTAGTTTCTATAGCAAAGAAGAACAAGTTGAGGTACTCAAGTTTTCCATATTTTCTTCCTTTTTTCTAAAATGATTTCTCCATCTAATCCGTTTATATTTCCTTAAACATAACTATCCACTTTGATTCTTTTCTAAATTTTAAACAACTTTTCATGCAGATGGCCAATAACGCATTAAACGATCCATGGAATAAGTACCACCGAGTCCGAGAGCCTCCAAACAAGTCGCTTCCCATAAGACTGCTAGACGTGCATTATGAAGTTGTTGACATCAAAGAGGTAGCAGATAATTGTGAGAGGTCCATTCAAACACTCGAGACAAAACTTGAGCAGATGCAATTGCAGATAGATCGGATTGAAAGGATTTTGCAAAATCAATTCGGTGGAGATCCAAACAATAACGAAGACGCTATTATATATTAGATGTTTAAGTAGTTCTACTGTTTATGAATATGCTTTTGTATCTCTGTTCAATTAATATTATTATGAAGGTCTTTAATTAGTACTGTTAAACTGTCTCCAAACCATCCTGTTTGCTTATAGTTCGCAACACATCAACTGTCGTTTAGGATATTATAGACGATGTTCCAAACGACAACTTGGCCTACTCCATTTCTGGAAAACTTAATAAAATCATACAGCACGTTCGGAACATAATATGTGTGTTCCATCATGAAAACAAATGTTCGGAACGTAACGGTTATGTTCCAGATACAACTGATGATCATTAACATTATCCACGTCCAAATATCAACGGGAAGAAAACAAATGTTCGGAACTCCAGTAATATGTTCGTCACATTAAACAGCCGTTCGGATCGCACAACTGTTAATGTTGTTATCTTCGGGAGAAATGATGATCCATACATATAACGATGTTTCGAACATCAACGGGAAGTTTGTCGCGTTCATGCGATGTTCCGAGCGCGAACTTCTATTGTTGCTATCTTCATCACACTCTTCACATCTAGAGTGGTTCGAGTGACAAACAATGATCATTATATACCTACAAAGGACCCAATATACCTGTAAGAGCGATAAATTCATCCACTTTCATCACAAAGACCACTTAGAGTAGTTTGTGGGACAAATGGTTATCCTTATGAGTAGAAATGGACAAGTAGAGTCGTTAGAGTGGGAAATGATGATCATTATGACTAGGCAGGACCCAACAATACTTGTAAGAGTGGAAAATGATTATCAATATGATAATAAATGAACAACTACACTTGTAAGAGTGAAAAATGATGATCACTATCACTATAAATGACCAACTATACTTGGTGTAGGGAGAAATGATGATCCATACATATAATAAATGACCAACTATACTTGTAAGAGTGATAAAGGATGATCATTATACCTAAAAATGATCCAAGATACCTGTAAGGGTGCATTATGATGACCATTATGTGTAGAAATGGCCAACTAGAGTTGTTCGACAGACAAATGATGATCCTTATAATCTAGAAATGACCCAACATACCTGTAAGAGTGTCAAATGATGGTCATTTTAACTAGTAATGACCCACTATACTTGATAGGGTGACAAATGACGATCACTATCACTATAAATAACAACTATACTTGTTATGATGATCCATACATATAACGATGTTTCGAACATCAACGGGAAGTTTGTCGCGTTCATGCGATGTTCCGAGCGCGAACTTCTATTGTTGCTATCTTCATCACACTCTTCACATCTAGAGTGGTTCGAGTGACAAACAATGATCATTATATACCTACAAAGGACCCAATATACCTGTAAGAGCGATAAATTCATCCACTTTCATCACAAAGACCACTTAGAGTAGTTTGTGGGACAAATGGTTATCCTTATGAGTAGAAATGGACAAGTAGAGTCGTTAGAGTGGGAAATGATGATCATTATGACTAGGCAGGACCCAACAATACTTGTAAGAGTGGAAAATGATTATCAATATGATAATAAATGAACAACTACACTTGTAAGAGTGAAAAATGATGATCACTATCACTATAAATGACCAACTATACTTGGTGTAGGGAGAAATGATGATCCATACATATAATAAATGACCAACTATACTTGTAAGAGTGATAAAGGATGATCATTATACCTAAAAATGATCCAAGATACCTGTAAGGGTGCATTATGATGACCATTATGTGTAGAAATGGCCAACTAGAGTTGTTCGACAGACAAATGATGATCCTTATAATCTAGAAATGACCCAACATACCTGTAAGAGTGTCAAATGATGGTCATTTTAACTAGTAATGACCCACTATACTTGATAGGGTGACAAATGACGATCACTATCACTATAAATAACAAACTATACTTGTTATGATGATCCATACATATAACGATGTTTCGAACATCAACGGGAAGTTTGTCGCGTTCATGCGATGTTCCGAGCGCGAACTTCTATTGTTGCTATCTTCATCACACTCTTCACATCTAGAGTGGTTCGAGTGACAAACAACCACTTAGAGTTGTTAGAGTGGCAAATGATGATCATTATGACTAGGTAATTAAAGTGAGATGATCAGTATCACCCTAAATTACCAAGCATACTTGTTAGAGTGACAAATGACTGCACATCCATCTTTGTGGTTTCGAACATGCTAAATATGTTTGTCACGTGAAGAACACGTTCGGAGCGGCATATTTCGATATTGCTATCTTCATCGTTCTGTTAACGGATTTGTTCAGATCAGATCGCGATATACTTGAAACATGAAGTGTGTCGTGCGGAACGACATAGGGTACATTAGTAAATTATAGGACAAAATAACAATTTCAAATGAAATTTCTTGATCATTACTGCACAAAACATAACAATTGGAAATATAGAAACTAAACTATGAACCAACACTTGATCCAAGTACAGAATATGAGAACGATTAGCACCACGACTATCAGTACCCCAAAACCCAATTTTTTCCGCCATAAACGTGCCGCTTTCCTCTCTTCTTCAACAGCTTTCAACTTCTTAAGTAGACCCCATATTACTCTCTTTGCTTGATCTGACATCTCTTCATCATGCCATCTAAAGTAGTTGCAGCCATTTGCCTACATAAAAAAATAAAATAAAATAAATACAACAAACAAATAAATTCAAGAAAGAAAATAAACACACCACCTAACCTGACCATATTTGCATCCGTAAAACCTCCTTCCTGGGTTTAGCTGCGTCCACGATGTTGTTAACTTCGCATAATCTCCACATCGACAAAATGGTACAACACTGCCGCTATTAACGGATCTACTAGACATTTTAATCTGGATGTTTGATGTAATTGTGTAAACTTGTTTTACAAATAATGAACGCATATATAATGTGTTGGGTGGTGTATTTTTATTACAGTTGGTAAATAAATGTTGTTCACGCGCCCAATGTAATAATCTATCACGACATTGGGCTAGATCGAAATGATGTTCGGAACATCGTGTAAAATATATGTTACGCGAATTATACTTATGTACACTGCCGTTCCGAACAAGAGATTCAATATTTGAAATTCAAAAAGGCTACAATACAATTTCCAAATACCAATACACCTATCATCTAGAGTAGTAGACTAGACTTGGTTTGCAGGTAGGCCGAAATGATGTGCGGAACATCATTTCGTAGACTAGACTAGGTGAACATCATTTCGTAAACTAGACTAGGTCTGCAGGTAGGTCGAAATGAGGTTCGGAACATCATTTCGTGGATACGTTACACCAATTACACTAATATAGGCTGACGTTCGGAACCTGTTCAAAATTTGAAATACAGAAACGGCTGCAATACAACCCGCTCAAATACCAATACACGAAACGGCAACAAACGTTTCGGTTGCCTCTCTCAACTTCTATAAATACCCAACGGCTCAAAGCATTTCAATCCATATTCATCAACTTACAATTCAAGGAATCACAAACTATTCATCTTCAAAAATGGCACGTCAACCACGAACAAGAGGAGCAAGAGGATCCTCCACGGCCAGAGGAGCCTCCACGGCCAGAGGAGCCTCCACGGCTAGAGGTGCCTCCACGGCTAATATAGCCTCCACCTCTAGGGCATTATCATTTGCAGACGAATCACAAACTGAAAGGGCTATTGACATATTGGAACAACTAAGGGCAGAAGTGTGGGGTTGGAAGTTCCAGTTTGAGGGATTCCTACATGACTACAAAAAGGACGTCAGAAAGATGGCGAAGGAAAGGCGTAGGATCACAAGAATGCTCAAAGGGCTGCTTGCTGATAAGGGGATCCATTACCTTGACTTCTACTCCTCTCCTTCACGCTAGATTTGGATGTTCCTATTAATGTTATTATATATTTCTTTTTGAATCTTTATAATCTAGTATCTTTTGGTAGAATGCTAGTATAAGTAGCATTCCTTTTGTAAAGCACTGACAGTGATGTGCAGTTTCTCCATTTGAATGCTAATATAACTAGCATTCTTTTTTGTAAAGCTCTACAATGATTATCAATGGAAATTACTTTTATCTAGTTCAGAACTCCATGACGCCGTTCAGAAAGGTTTTGAGTCGTTCTGGAACATTATTAACCTTTATACAATTAGAGTATCTCGTTTGGAACATCGTTATTCCACGCAAAACATATATGTTCCGAACATCATGTTAAAATCTAAAAGGTACAGCAGTTACAATATTATCTGTTGCGCTCGTTTGAGTAGTACATAACGGTTACGAGTTTCATCAAAAGTCACTTTCGATAAAGCCCTTCCCAACAGACTCGTCGATGGCCCCTTTCTTCACATTCACAAGGGGAGCACCTATAAGTGGAGCATCGAGTTCACATTCACATTCCAGGGTAAACTTAATTAAATGTTGCTGATGTTTGGAACATCACTTTGCATTTCAGGAACAAATTGATGTCGTTCTGGAACTGATGTAATAATCGTCAATATTTAATATTTAAGCACATCAAAAGTTGTTACTGTTAAGTGTTACTTGTTACTTGGCTAATAAAATAAAAGTCATCCATACCTAATTACATTACCAAAAAAAAGTTAAAAGATTATCCAAATATTACATATTCCCCAAATCAAGGCTTCATTTTGCCGTCGTAAATATAAACGGCTAAACGTCGCCTCCACCGATCAGCCTCATTGTCATTAATTTTGCCCATGGGGGTGTTTGTAATGAGATGCTCAATGTACATCAACGCGAACACTCCACAGGATTGCCCTGTTAGATTTTGTGGACAAAGTGATCTTGGCACTCTCTCGAACAACCACATGTCTCCTTTATTACACATCGGATCCAATTCTTTGAATAGCTTAGAATTTCTTACATAGATCGGGAACATGTACAGAATGGGAACAATTATTGGCAAGAACTTTTCATCATCATTAACACCATGATTGCAATCATACACCCAAACCTTCGCTTCAACCATGTCAAACACCACCAACACGTAGTGATTGTCGTTGATGTTGAAGACGGCGAAGATCCTCTTAGCACCAGCCCAACACCTACCCCCTGGGTAGGGTAGCTCTCCATGTGCATACTTCAGATACTCCTCATCAAACTTATACGCATTCAACGCCTCATCCAGCGGTATCTTATCATCCTGCGCATTTTTTTCCAGTTGGTAGTAGCGTTTTTTCATCATTGTCAAGAATGCCATATCCAGAATGAGGTCACTTTGATCGTAATGATAGGGGTAATTCAAATGCCTCTCCCGCATCATTGTCAACACAGCTTCAATCTGCTGCAGAACATATAAGAGAGACAAATAATAATTGGAGTATAAGTGAGTGAAGGAAATTTCTGTCTTTCCGAACATCATTCCATGTTCGGAACGACTGTGTGATGTTCTATAAATCTATGAGAAGCTAGAAATGCTTTTGTTGATCCAAGCATACTAATGATGTTCCGAACACAGTTAGAATGTTCCCTACAACAATGTGAAGTTCAGAAAATCATTCTAAAATAAACTTACAATGTCCCACAGCCACACAGTCTTGTCCATCAGGTCTTTGAAATCTAGGTAATTCATCGGCATTCCAAGAAAAACATCTTTTTGTTTCTTCCTCTTTTTCATAAATGTGGTCAAGGCCATAACTTTTTTCCGCTTCAATGGCTTGTAAATATCCACTTTCAGACTAGGCCAAACTTCTTCCTCCTTCTTCTCCTCTTCTGTTTGTGGTGATTTCACAACCTTTGCAGGTTTTACAATTGTTTTGCGCTTCAACTGCTCAATCGTCTCCTTCACGGCCGCCATCTCCATCACCATGCCTTTACGCCAATCGTCGCACTCTTTGCAATTGCAACTGCTACATTTGGGGATGTCGAATCCATCACCACCAGAAGAATCACCTTTGATTTGCTCAGAAGCACCATCCTTTGTCTCGTAAGGCACGATCTGTTGCTCATAAGCCACCATCCTTTTCTCATAAGCCACGATCTTTTCATCATAAGCAACCATCTTTTGATCGTAAGCCAAAATATTTTGCTCCATTGCTTCCCTCCATCCGCTGCATTCACCACATTTGCAGCCTCTGCAATTGGAGCTCCTCTTCACTATACCAACTTCAGTGATACCGGCAACTTCAAACTCACCGCGAACTACATCACCATCACCTTTGTTTCCAATGTCAATATTTACATCTTGCAGGCCACCAATTCCCTCTTCCTTGTATTCACCATCACTCCCAAACATCGTCGTTTCTGGGGCTTCCATAGCTTTAATTTCTATCACTTGTCTTGGAGGGGTTGCAGGATTGTTGTTGAAGATACAAATTGTAGTGCCACCAACAAGGCCTACGCTGCAAGCATTCTCAAACACTTCACAAAAACGATCTATTGTGTCATCATCTGAGTCATCAAATGGCATGAGGTCTAGAAAGTAATCCATGTCCAGCTCTTCATCGGTAGGAATGAGGAAAGGGTGAACAACCTGTTAATATACC
The DNA here is from genome assembly GCA_029990575.1 of Petunia axillaris subsp. axillaris. Lineage (NCBI taxonomy): Eukaryota > Viridiplantae > Streptophyta > Magnoliopsida > Solanales > Solanaceae > Petunia > Petunia axillaris. The sequence goes on from JARKNS010000003.1 coordinate 26,813,811, forward strand.
CAACAACATTAAATAAATATCAACTAAATTTTAAGAATCTTTTAATGTTGTTTGGAACAAAGTCTTGTTGTTCGAAAACATCGGAAAAGGATGTTCCGAACATTGTTGACTGTAGAAGTTGAGGGTTCTTCATTAAGATGTTCCGAACATCAATTAGAAATATCTCAGCAACAACGAGGTTGTTCCAAAAATTACATAACATATATGGAAAACGGAATACTTACAGGAACATCTTGTTCGTCAAACAACCTGTCCGTATCTCTTTCACAAATTTCAGTAAGCCTGTTTATGATCCTTGGGATTGTTTTTTCTTTTGGCAAATCCTTTGGTCTCAAGGCAGGAATGGCTTCATGAGCCCAGGCCATGAATGCCCATGGAAAGCCATAAAGATTGTAAGTCTGGCTTCCTTCTGCACGAGGTTCCATTGGCTTGATCAGATATTCCATTGTTAATTCAAAACTCATCCTACCCCAAGGATAACGCTGGAATGCCGCAAGATCAGCGGACAAGCACACCACCCATTCCTCTATTCCATATTTGGAATCCCTCGCACACAGAATAGTATGAACAAACCAAGCCATGCACAGATTTAAATACCACTTCTTGGGACAGGTTCTAGAACATACCAACTCAAGCAAGTCACCAGACTTCACAGCTTGCTTTTTCTTCGGCTGTTTTTGTTTTTTGGGCTTGTTGAACTTCCTCTTTGCGGGTGAAGGTGAGGGTGAGGGTGAGGGTGAGGCTGAGGGTGACTCCTCCTCCTTCTTCTTCCCCTTCCGCTTCCCACTACCCTTCTCCTTCTCCTCATTTTTCTTCTCCTCCTTTCCCTTTATCTCTTTCTCCTTCTCCTTCCTCTTTTTCTCCTGGAAATAATCAACAACAAACTTCCACAATTCCTTCCCCTTTTCATTCATTTTATCCATGTACTCTTTACTTGGATAGGGCCCACAGTTTAGCCCTGTCATTAGTGCAAACTCGGATAGGCCAAAACGTGCTGGCAATCCATTGAAGGATATCCAAACCTCTTTCTTCTTCTTGCAAATAATCCTTCGCATGAGGAGGTTATGCACCAACTTGGTGCCAAACAGTGGATATTCCGGTAATTGCAAGAAAGGACCGAAACAGCTATTGGCAAATCCCCTTCTCACCTGCAATTTTTTCAGTACCTCCTTGAACTGTATCATACCCCTAGCCAACGAATAACGAACAGTAATCTTCCCATTAAAAGGTTCATTGTTGGTCAGGAAGGTCTTGAAGAGACCCTCAACGTTACTCTTGAAAGTAGCATGACCAACGTCTTCATACTGCACATAATTTTAGCATAAAATTAATAAAATGAATCACAATGATAGTAAATTATTAAATGTTCGGAACATGAGTATGCTGAGGTTCTGAACGACAGTTGCTACTGTTGGGAACAACATGTATCGTGTTCCGAACGAGAGCTACCAGCCTTAATGTTGATGTTGGGAACGTACAAAATGTCGTGTAGAACATCAACTCTGGCGTTCCGAACAATACGCGTTTCAATTCAACTATTACCTGGTCTTCCTCCAGTTTCAATCCAGATGTTCCTTCAGCAGCTTCCTTCTCTTCACCTACTTCCTCTTCAACATTTCCACCTGCATTATTTACAGCTTCCCCATCTATTTTAACTCTTTTTTCACGATCCTTCAGAAAGTTGCTTTTTAAAATTACATCCTCCGCCTCTCTTCTACTTCTTTTGCTGCTTCTTGGACTCTCCCCTGTTTTATCTGCTTCCCCCTCTACTTCTTCTCCTTTTTCTCTACTTAAATCATCAGCCTCTACATTTTTTTTACCACCATCTTCCTCTTCCTTTTCACCATCACCATCTTCCTCTTCCTTTTCACCATCACCATCTTCCACTCCAGTCCTCAAAAAATCACTTTTTAACAGTTCATCAATACCGGCGTCATCTAAATCCACCCTTCTTTCACCCTCATCTGCAGCCCTCTCCAAATCCTCCCCACCTTTACTTAGATCGTAACTTGGTGCTGGACTTTGGCTTTCCTCTTGTTTATCACCTTTGTTCCGTGGACCTGCTACTTCTCCTTGGCTACATTCGTCACTCTCCACAACTAATTTTCTTTTAGTGGGTTTAGTAGTTCTTGGGCGTTTAGGAGTAGGTTCTAAATCTGTTGGAGTACGTTCCGAATCTGAAGTACTAGGCTTGTCAAATTTCTTCTTCGGCAAAGGGCCCTTTTTCTTAGAAATCGCCTTCTTGGGAGTCTTTGTAGGCTGCTTCTTCTGGTCATCTTCATCTTTATTTCTCGGTCTTAAATTTACCATTTTTCTGCAAAGCAAAACAAGGGGATACTAAATTTAGTTACAGAAGAAAAACATGAACATCCTATTAGATGTTTAGAACCTTCAGATGGTGTTCGGAACATCAAGACACATAATAGCAATAACTTCAAATTGCAACTAAATAAAGTAGTGTTGGTTCCCAGAAAACCCTCAAAATCGTCACAATTTAACCAAAAAATGTAAACACCCTAAATATTTCAGTTGAACATTGAAAATCCCCTTTGTAGTTCGGAACTACTTTACCCATTAAAACACATAATGCCATTCAATTTCAACACAATATTACACCTTTTGTACAAAAACAAACACCCAAATCATCGTTAATCACTATCGACGAAAAAATTAAAATCTAAAACCAAGGTTCGACATTTACACCACAGTTTAAATGAGAACGACATAGTTTACCTTTTATATAAAATACTTTGTTGTATTTGCTGGTCGGATTCCTTGAAAACACAGAGAATTTGGAGTGAAAAAGGAGATGAAGTGTGAAGTTGGGGCAAAGAAAAGCCACGCGGGGAAGGGGAAAGGGGTTAACTGATGAGTGAGGTGTGGTGTTCCCAAGGTTTGAAATAATTATTATGTATGTTTTAAGAAATACCCTCAAGTTTTAAAAGTGTTAATTTGGTCCATGATTAGTGTTAATCAGACTTAGAAATAAAAGAAAATGGGAAAGAAAATCAGAGACCCTTTTCTGCCAAAAAAGAGTTGTGGGGTTCTGGAACGCTACATTTCACAAGTAACTTCATATGAACGGATTTAGTGGAATTGTTCAATCATCTGTCCCGCCAAACAGATTATGCACGTTTTTCGTTAATTAATACTCCCTAGGTTCCAATTTATATGGTGGAATTTAATTTGGTGCAGAATTTAAAAAATAAATTTGATGTAATAAAATAAAAAAGAATAAATTAGAGTAATTAATAAGTTGTTGGTAGTTCTTAAGGTAAGTGGGACCCAACAAAAATAAAATACATACATATTATTACTAATTAATTATAAAAAAAGAAATGTGCCATTTTTTCGGACAAATCAAAAAAGATATTACATAAATAGCGATCGAGGGAGTATATAGAGCCTGTTTGGGTGGGCTTAAAAGCAGCTTATTTTAAGTGGCTTATAAGTCAAAAAGTGACTTAAAAGCCACTTTTTGAGAAGTTAGGAAATCCTAACTTCTCAAAAATCCTAACTTCTCAAAAAGTGGCTTTTAAGCAACTTATGGCTTATAAGTCCAAAAATTTTGAGGTTACCAAACATATATTAATGGGCTTATAAGCTTATAAGTCACTTTTAAGCTCACCCAAACGGGCTCATAATATACTTCCCAGGAAAAAAAAATAGGAGTATCTATTGTATTTTATTTGATAAAGTACATTTACATTACGTTCACACATGAAATCTGTATAATTACGTTACTTTAAGCAAGTCACTTCCAACTAAGGGTGGCTAACGGTCCGGTTTTGACCGGACCGGACCGGATTCGGGCCGGAAACCGGCTCGGACCGATCCGGACCGGTTGAGACCGGACCGTTGGTCCCTAATAGGCCCCGGACCCGGTCCCGAAACGGTTCCACGAAAAAAAATTGGATGGACCGGTATAAATTTGGGCCGGAACCGGCCGGACCGGACCGGTCCAAAAAATAAAAAAAAAATTAAAAAAAAATTCTGTTGGATTCTAGCCGTTTCTAGCCGTTGGGCAACGGCTCTTTTGACCCCCTAGCCGTTGTCCAACGACCAAAAACGGCCAATTTCACCCCTCTACCACCCCATAACCACCCCAAACTATTTTTTTCTATAAATACCCCATTATTTCATCATATTTTTCACACAAATCTTCCAATTCTCTCTAATTCTCTCAAATTTTCTACAATATTGCTATTATTCTATTTTGGCTATTTGTTAAAAAATTATAATTTGGCTACTTTATCAAGTTCTATTTGGAGTTTCTATCAAAGTTATATTTGGCTATTTGGTGAAGTTTACAAATATCAAGTATTGGGTCAATTGGAGGCGCTACGTGGCTGAAATATCAATTTGGCTATTTTTGCAATTTTTCGATTATCAAGTATTCAACTAATTAATTGAAGTGGAGGCTCAAGTTTCAACTTCACCTCAATTATACGGTTATATTTGGTTGGTCGTTCCTACTTCTACTCTTTTATTATTTTTTGTCATATATATTTATTTTATTTGCTATTATTATGTCTCAAAGAGGTTCAATTGAAACTAGTAGTGGGGGGCGGGCACGTAGTCGTAGGGAAAATAGGTGTAAAGAAATTGCCGGTAGTTCTAATCAGTTCACCCACATAGATGATTCTCAATATTATCATAATGTTAACGCTGATACCATACTTGATCACGAAATGTTAGAAGCACAATATGGGAATCAAAGCGGGGTTAATATAGAAGAAACACCTGAATTTCAAGCTAGTCCACCCGAAGTTCAGTCTGACTTGCCTCCTGAACCTCCTACTAGAATACCGGCTAAACGTAAAGATAGATCTGAGGTGTGGCAATTTGCATCAAAGAATGTTGCAGCGCAAACGGCCAAATGCGGGATTTGTGATAAGGTGTGGGTTTTTAAAACTGGGGGTAATGAGGGTGGGACGGGTAAACTTAGGCAGCACTTACAAACGAAACATCCTAAAGAATGGTCAATGCGGTCGGGTGGTATATATTTAGGGACCGAACATGGGGGAGTAGCGCATGATGAATCTTCGGGTACCCAAACAAGAATTAACCAAACAATAGGAGGGCTTCTTACTTATGATAAACAAAAGGATAGGGAAGCTATTGCTAAACTAGTTGCCCTCGAGGGTTTACCTTATAGTTTTCCTTCTTCTACTGGTTTTGTTCGTTATGTTCAGTCTATATATAATCCCTCTTTTCATGGTTTTCCAAGAACTACTGTTAAAAATGATATTATTAAATTTAAGAACGAATATCAGGATTATTTGCGATATATGTTTGATAACTTTGACACTAGAGTATGTCTTACTACGGATATGGGTCGTTCTACTAATGGATGTGATTATATTACTGTTACTGTTCATTGGATAGATCCTGATTGGGTATTTCAAAAACGTATTATAGCTTATAAAGTTGTTGATGAACCACACACGGAAAATTATATTTGTAACAAAGTTTCATCAATTTTTCGTACGTACTTTTTATCTAACAAAGTTTTTAGTATTACGGTAGATAATGCTACAAACAACACAGATGCACTTAGGAACTTGATACCTATTTTGAACCCCCCTTTTGCTGAATTTTTTCATGTTAGGTGTGCATGTCATATTTACAACTTAGTAGTAAGAGATGGTCTTGCCTTGTTTAACGACATTATCAAAAAGGTGCAGATAGCTATTACTTATATTTTTAGAAATAAAAACCAAGAAAGAAGACGAGAATGGGAAAGAAAATGTGTAGAATTAGGAATGCCAATTAGGAGAGTCCCAAAGGAAGTTTGTACTAGGTGGAACACTTTATATGATGCATTGACTGTCGCTTATGACTATAGAGTGCCTATTTCTCAAATGTATAACAAACATTTTATGGAAATCTATCACCTTAAAGATGAGGATTGGCAACTTGTTCAACATCTTCTTCAATTTTTACAAAAATTTTATCAAGCTACTTTAGAATTTTCCGGTCAATACTATCCAACTACTCATACCATGTTATATTATATAGCTGGAATATCGGAATTATTGAAAATGTATAAGCAATATGAAGTTTACAAACCGGCTGTAGAGTTAATGATTGAAAAATTTAGAAAATATTTTTTTTCAATTCCTCCTCTTTTTTACATTGCTTCTGTGTTGCATCCTGCTTTTAAAATTAAGTTAACTGAACGACTTGTTAGAGAAGTATATGCAAATTTAGAAATTACTCCTACTGAAATTGCTGCTAACAAGTATCCAAGTGTAGACGAGGCTGTTCTTAAAGTTTATGCAGATACCGTGGCTGTTTTTGCAAAGTATAGAGCTTGGGCAGACACTGCTACACCAACGGAACCAATACTATCCACCGGGCAAAGTTCTTCACATGCGGGGATGAGGACTTTTGGGGGACTTGACGAAAAGTTGCTTTCAGAACAGGACGAGTACGGGGAGGAATACAGCGAGTTCCAAGTGTATTTAATTCAATATCCAAAGAAACTCAACAACTTTGGAACTAAGAATTTGTTGGATTATTGGAAGAATCAAGAATCGCAGTTTCCAATTCTTGCAAAAATGGCCAGGGATATATTAACAATTCAAGCTTCATCAGTTGCATCGGAAAGCGCTTTTAGCCAAGGAAGATTTCAAATTGGAGATCACAGATATTCGTTGAAGGAGGAGGCAATGGAGACAGGAGTTTTATTCAGGGATTGGATCAGAGTAGAGCGAAGAAACTTTGGTCTACCAGAACTTACTAAGGAAAAGGGCAAAGCATATCTCGATCAAATTTTGAGCGAGGGAACAAGTGAAGGGAGTCAAACCGGCAATGAAGAAGAAGAAGAAGACGAAGAACCAGAAGGAGATGATGAACAAGATCAACAACGTCCAGTTCCTAAAGAAAAGCCGACAACTATCCTTAAGAAACTAGCTAATATGTTTAAAAGAATGTAATTTTCTAAATAAGAATTTTGAATTTACAAGTTTGAAGTTTAGATGTAATTTGCACTACTTATGTCTTAAACAATTCAATAAAATTGCTCCAAGTCTTGGAATTCAATCACAACTATTGTCTTCATACTTTTTATTTTTAATTTATAGTTTGCGCAAAAAATACTACAATTAATTACTAGTTTGTAAATTAGTTCAAATTTGAATTTACTAAAATTAATTCAAAGTTTGAATTTTGAACTTAACAAATTAATTCAAAAGTTTGAATTTTGAATCATCACTTCAAAAATTTCATTACTTCAAAGTTCTTCAAAGTATAAAAAAATACTACAAGTTTTTTAATTCTAAGTTTAAACTTTAAACATTGAAATAAACTAAACATTTCAAACATATGTTATATGTACAAGTAAAAACTTAATAATATTTTGTTGTAATATTTTTCAAAGTTTCCACCACTTTAAATAAAACACAATGGAAAAACAAAAAAAAAATTAAAAAAAAATATAAATAGCCCGAACTGCCGGACCTGGCCGGAACCGGACCGGCAGTTTGGGCCAACGGCTCTCTTTCAAATATAGCCATTGGCCAACGGCTAAAAACGGCTATATTTGCCTATCACCTCCCCCCCCTAAACACCCCCCATACCCCCCCCCAACCTATTTTTATCTATATATACTCTAATATTTCATCATTATATCACACAATTTAGCACTTTCTATCAATTTATCTCTCAAATTACTGTCAAAGGCTATTTTCTAAATTTCTTCCAAAATCCAAACAATTATAAATTATAATGGCTGAAAATCAAGCTCCTGCTGCTCCCGGTCCTAGTGAAACAAGAATTGCGGAACGAAGACGTCGTTCTATAGTGTGGCAACTTATTATGAAAGATACTGAAACTCAGAAAGCTAAATGTAGCCTCTGTAACAAAGAGTGACAAGTTTACACTGGCAACTACCATGGAGGGACGGGAAGGTTTAGGAAACACTTAAAAAAAAATCACAAAACCGAATGGGATAGAATAAATGGCTTTATTCCGCGTGACTGAAAATTTGAAGAGATGGCTAAGGGAATATCTATGTCATTTCAATTATGTATTTTCGAATTTCTAGTTTATTTAGTATCTTTGTAATTTTTTAATTTCTAGTTTGTTTTGTCATGTATTTCCCTTTCAATAAATGTTTGTTTTGTGTTTATTTATTTTTTTTACATTAATAAATTTTAAAATATAATTTACATAATTATTTTGTTTCATTAAAAAATATAATTTACATAATTATCACAAATGGTGTTTAAATAAATTGTTAAGTTTTTCAAATTTTAACTTTATTTGCCTAAAAAAAACTAAAAAAAAATTAAAAATAACCGTTAAACCGGCCGGACCGGACCGGGACCGACCGGCTTAACGGTCACCGGAACCGGTCCCGATCCGACACCAATTTTTTAAACCGGCTAGGACCGGACCGGTAGACCGGTTATACGCTGGTTTTGAAATTTTTTTGGTCCGGTTCCGGACCGGAACCGGACTCCGGTACCGGTCCCGGACCGTTAGCCACCCCTACTTCCAACCATGCGAAAAGAGAGAAGATTGAAGGATAATGTGTCCTTGTTCTACGTTACCGTTACCAAATTAGTTTTTAAGTCAATTTTAGCTAATAAAAGTGGTTGGCTACTAAAAAATACTGCTTATAAAAGTACTGTCATATAAGCATGAAAAAAGCCAAATAATATAAGCTGGGTAATTTTAATTTTTCTTATTTGGATTAAAACTGTTATCGTTTGACCAATTATTTATTTTTTTATTTCTTATAAATTTTTTAATTCCACTAAAACTCTCACTAATAAATGTCCTAAATTATCTTTTCTTTTCCTGTTGTTCCTTTTAATGATATTCCAAATATTTTCACATAAAAGTTATTTTTTTATCAGATACCTCAAAAGTTTTTTTTTATTTTTTAATTTATGCACTTCTAACCAAATATGTAGTAATTACCTAACTATTTAACAAAATAAGCTCAATCGCTTGTGCTTTAAAACAATTTCATTTTCGGCCATACCCAAACAGAGTTGCAAAGGCCAAAGGGAGCTTTTGCTATTTCTTGGTAAACAAAGTACTGTGCACGGTTAGGGAATATTTTCATGTCTTGATGATGTGGAGAAGTCAGAATATCTGTCCAGGTTATACATTTGTTCCCAAGAGAATTAGTGGTCCCCAAAAAATCTATACAGTGAGTGAAAAGAATCGAGTCTGTTGTGTGGGCTGGTCTCCTATATCGTACAGCATGTGCAAAAGATAACCTCCTTCTGAGCTATCCACCCAGTTTTTCCAGATTTAGTTAAAAAATAGTCCTAAAGTTACTCCTCCTTTTTCTTACCTTCTTTTTAGATGTTCCTATTCCTGGTTTGGGATGGTAATAAATATAAAATGTACTTACACTTCAATTTTTGACATATATCGTGCATTTGATTTAGTTGTCAATGTGTCTAGAGGCAGACCCAAGATACGTACACACGTGCAACACCACTTATTTAAATATAGATATACTAGTTACTCAAGGTGCTATATATATATATATATATATATATATATATATATATATATATATATATATATATATATATATATTCAATTTTTGAGATTTTATACCTAAAAATATAATAATTTTGGTTAAGTCAACCGGTGCCGTTGCACCCATTTTTTCCACATAGGTCCGCCTCTGAATGCATCATGGTTGGTTGACAAAAGAAAAAGGATTCATACCAGGACGAGGGTGCTGGAGATGAGGATGAGGAGGGATGTGACTAATGTCCGAGAACCAACTCGAATTCATGCCTGTAGATCAACTACGAAAGTCATTCATCTTTTGAGGAGGCTCGTTGAGAAGTATAGGGACAAAAAAATGACTTTTTCATCGTGTTCATTGACCTAGAAAAAACCTATGACAAGGTCCCTAGGGAGGTTTTGTGGAGATACTTGGAATTTAAAGGTGTTCCGGTGGCATACATCAGGGTAATTAAGGATATTTACGACGGAGCCAAGACCAGGGTGAAAACAGTGGGAGGAGACTCATAGCACTTTCTGGTCGAGATGGGGCAACATCAGGGGTCATAACTTAGCCCATTTTTATTTGCGCTGGTGATGGATGAATTGACACAGAGTATTCAAGGAGAGGTGTCGTGGTGTATGTTATTTGAAGATGATATAGTTCTGGTGGATGAGACACGCAGAGGTGTCAATGAGAAGTTGGAAGTGTGGAGGCAGACTTTAGAGTTTAAAGGCTTCAGGCTAAGCAGGACAAAAATAGTGTACATGGAATGCAAGTTTAGTGTCGCATCTGATGAGTCAGATATAGAAGTGAGGCTTGACTCTCAAGTCATCCCCAAGAAAGGAAGCTTTAAATATCTGGGCTCAATCATCCAAAGTAATGGAGAAATTGATGACGATATCACACATCGTTTAAGAGTAGGTTGGATGAAGTGGAGGCTCGCTTCCGGTGTACTATGTGATAAGAGAGTACCACATAGGCTTAAAGACGAATTCTTTTAGAGTGATTGTTAGACCAGCTATGTTGTAAAGAGCAGAGTGTTGGTCAGTCAAGAACTCCCACATACAAAAGATGAGCATAGCAGTCTAATAGAAATGAGAATGCTTAGATGGATTTGCAGGCATACTAGGATGGATAACATTAGGAATGAAGTCATCCGTGACAAGATGGGTGTGGTCCCAATGGTAAAGAAGATGCGAGAAGTGAGGTTGCGATGGTTCGAACACGTGAAGAGGATCAGTGCAGATGCTCCGGTAAGGAGAGGTGAGTGGTCGGCAGACTGGCAGTGCTGATTCTACGGAGAGTAGAGACAGACCGAAGAAGAACTGAGCTGAGGTGATTAGACAGGACATGACCCAAATCCAGATCACCGAGAACATGACCGTAGATAGGAAAGTATGGAGGTCGAGGATTAAGGTAAAGGGATAGATGGTAGTCGAGTGTCTCTTCTCTTATTAGAGGTAGTATTATGCCTATATGGACTATTTTCATCTTAGTCTTCGCCTTTAGTTCTATTGTTGTTATCTGTTTATTTTGGATATAATTTGGTTCTATCATTCTCTTTAGCATGATATTTCTGTCTTGAATTTTAAACGTATTTTTTAAATATTTTCTCTAGCCGAGGTTTACCGAAAATAGCCTCCACACCTTGATGGAGGTAAGGTCCGCATACATCTTGTCATCACCAGACCCCACTTGATTTTTCAACCAAATAAGAAATTCAAAAAATGCTTAAAGTTTAAGTCTTTACAAGAAATGTCGGTAATGGTATTATGAATTACACTAAAAAAGAGCTTCCAAATATAAAAACATACCATTTTTTAGAACTTATTGAAAAAGAAATGTGAACATATAAATTAATACGAATTTGTTATAAATCCACTTTATTGTGGATGTCCATTCACTTCTCCACTACTTGCTATACAATGAACCTTTTGTGAGTTACATGTATCTATTAAGTAAGACACTTAATATTGTAATCTTTGGATGATCTTTTCATCCTATAAATTGTAATGTTCTTGATCATTGAAAGACACACTTTGAGAATAATACAAGTTCTTCCTTCTCATCTCATATTATTTGTCTTGTTCTTACACTACTTTACTAAGTACTCCCTCTGTCCCAATTTATGTGTCACACTTTCCTTTTTGGTCTGTCCCAAAAAGAATGCCACATTTCCTTATTTGCCAACTATTTAATGTACTTTCTCTATTTTACCCCTATTGGACCCTACTTACTTTAAAAGCTACCAACAACTTTTTGATTACTCCAATATTCTCTCTCTTACTTTTTCAAGGGTAAATTTGAATATTTACAAAGTCAACTTCTATTTCTTAAACTCCGTGCCAAGTCAAACACCGCCACATAAATTGGGACGGAGGTAGTATTAGTTTTATAATAGAATTAAGATTTTTTATTAATTTGATGCAACCATTTGACACATTTAAGTTTACGTTTAACTGAACTCTTGTCTTCACTTGCAATCGACTTACTTATCTTTTTCTATTCTCTTTCTTCTGATGAGACTGTTGACTTTTGTGTGTCAAATTATTGATGATATTTCCTTAAGAAGAAAGTTACAGCACGTGTTTGTTGAGACCATGTGAATGAAGTACTAAAAAACCGCAAAACTGTACTTAGTACGGAGTACTTTTTTTGTTAGTGGGGCATTCATTTGAAAGTCCTGATAATAGATCTATAAAAATATTGGTTTCTTCCATAAAATTTGTGAATGTCCTATTTGACTTGAATCAAAGTTTAAAAAGTCGGAAAAGAATTTTTAAATTTGTGGTCTAAATAAGTCATACGTAATTGTGTGGCTATAAATCATCCTATTAAGGACAAAGTGGTAAGTTTAAAAGTAAATTGTTTCCAAATATATAATTATGTCATCTTTTTTAATACGGACGAATAAAAAAATTGTGTCATCTTTTTTTAAATACGCGAATAATTTAAATTGCTATAGAACTCATTAAAAAATAACTTTTAGACCCAAGGTTTAATGAGTCAAAAATATATATACTATATGGTTAAATATTTTAAAATTGAATTTTGAAACTAAAAGAAAACTATCGTTCTTTTTCCTAGCATACGAATGAAAATATATTGTCACATAAATAGAATGAGGGGAAGCACTATTTTACGTTGTGTTATGGTTGACTTCATGCAGTGCTCGATATTTATCAAGAAAAAGGATCATTAATGCTCATTAATCACTAGTAAGAGTTGGCTACCGTGTGATTTTATTCCGAGTCATGTGAATTTGATCGTATATAATAAAACAATCTTCCAGAAAAGAACAAAATTCCTCCTTGGCATTTTGTCACTTTCATTATTTATAATATATCTAAGATTTACGCATCTTATCTTTTTGGTGAATAGCCTCTCAAGGTTGTAAAACCGTGACCTCCCCGCTTCTTTGATAAAAAACACATTTAAGTAAGGTTCACACTCATGGAATCCTAAATTAGCAATCTATCAATTGAAATGATGTCATTATCCAACCATGGGATCAGAAAGGTGAGAATTGAAGGTTACATCGTTATTCTATTTTATTTTAGTTTATTATTTTTGACCAGGCTCTTTATGTGATTATTAGCCTTGTATAACTTTATTCCTCAATTTACTATTGACTGCAAATATCATCATAAAGATTTAAAAGATTAGTATACAACAACATATTCAATATATAGTCCCAACGAATAAGGTCTGAAGAGAGTAGGATGTACACAGACCTTACCCCTACAATTATAGATGTCTTCTGTATGATAAAAGAGCCCTACAATTATATATTAATTTTAAACGCGCCTAACAATAAATAGCCATATAGACAATGGTACTTGACAACTAATGTCAAAGTATCGTCCAAAATGGCTAACACTTTCTTTGAACATTAAAATTCTTTTTATTTCTACATTTAAAGAATTGTATCTTTTGGGATCCAAAATATATATTTTTCACTACTTTTAAATATTATCACTGCTTTTGGTTCTTACCATAATTGAACTTTTGCAGAAATGATCAGAAATTGAGACATGATTTGGGCTAACCCTTTTAAGTTAAAAGATATTTAAGGGTGTTAAAATTGCGATTAGGCAATTAATTTAGATCGTATGTGAAAATGTGCAATTCTGCCGTGACAGTTACTACTTGGCATTGAAGTTGCATGAAATGTCCCAATGTTAGAGCTAGTTGATATTTTATCTTTATTTTGGTGGTTTAGAATCTTAAAATTGCACCACTAGCCCATAACATAGCTCATACTTTAGAATACAATCTGTCTTAATTTAACCTTGACCTTTGCACTAGTAGAATTACTTGGCATGTTTATTCAATGTGTAGGCCTACATCCCAAAATTTGAATCCAGTCTGAACCATCTTTTGTGGGACTCGAGAAATGCCTAACACCTTCTTCCCGAGTCATAAGGGTTTTTTACCTTAGAACCTCTGCTACTAAGACCTACCCGGTGTTAGTTTAGAAATTAAGACGCTTTAGGTGACCTAATATGCTTTTACACAAAATTATTAGGTGGCGACTCCAAAACTCGGTCCAAATGAGTCACCTTAGTCAAACCCGACCTTCGAACCCAACCAGGGTCGAGAAAATGGGTGTCGACAAGTGTGCTTAAATTTTATTTAATATGTACAAATAGCTTATAGTTGCATCATGAAGAGACCTTGATTATATTAACATATATTTTTATATGTTTGGGTCCCATTGTGTTATAGAATTTAGCAAATGTCTCTCATTTAAATATTATTTTTTAATAAGAAATTACTTAGTCACAGTTATAAAAGTAGTAAAATATAAAAATAAAATTAGCCACGGGTCATACGTGGCAAATGTTAATTGGGTCTTGAAATCCACATGTCGTTAGCCTCGGTTCCATTAGCTACGGTTTGACCGTGGCTAAAGCAGTCGTTAGCTATGGTTAAACCGTGGCTAAATGCAGTTGTTAGCCACGGTTGCATTAGCTACGTCTGTCATGGCTAAAAAATGAACCTTTTATAGTGTGTGTAGATGTGTAAATATTTATGCCAAGATGGGCTTAGAGTGAAATGAAGTTTAAAAAGGGTAAAAATATGTAATATTTTATAGGGAAAATGGCGCTTTTCATCCCTATGTTATTGCGTAAGTGCGTTTTTGGTCCCTGTGATATTCGGCTCAGCACAATTAACCTTCAATTATATCAAGTGAGCGTTTTTGGTTCTTTTATTAACAGAAGTTAGCCTGCACTAACGGTTGATTCTTTCTGCCAAGGCCATATTAGGAATTACAAAAAAGAACTAGTTCAAAAAATAAATAAAAAAAAAAACTCTAATTATATCAAAAAGTATAAAACTCTTTCGTCGCATCTTGCACTCCCACCATATTCCAGTTTTGCTCTCTTCTTCTGTTTGGAGAGAATGAATCAATATTTTCCATAAATGACTGTAACTTTTGTATTTGTTGGTTGATGAAAATTGCTCTCTTTAGTTTCTTCCCCTATTGTATGAGAAAGGAATTCCAAAGCTCTTCCTAGGGCGCATAAAGTAACTCATTGCACCTATTGAAAGGGAAGAAAATTATTCTTTCAGACAATGAAATTGCGTTATAAGAGTGGGCTACAATTTACACCAACGTATAAGTACACCGTCAAGTTAATTACACTATATCTTAGATACATACTGATGGAAAAAAAGACAACTTTTTTTCTGATAGGCTATAATGAAGCAGAATCATTTTTTCTTTTCTTTTTGTCCCAATTGATGAAAGTAAAGAAGAGCGAGATGTGCAAAATTAAATTGGATGTAGTCATAATTATGCTAGACAACTTCATGCTTCAAGAAGTAAAGCCAACATAATGGCTTCATAGGTCAAATGCAAACATGTCCTAGATAAAGTACTAGCCTTTTCCTGTGTGGGAATTTCATGACACTAACTAATCATCCTTTTTTTTTTTCCTCACAATAAATGAAGGTGAAGATCCAGATATATACACTATTAAATTTCACTATAATGGCAGGTGGATATTTGAGCCAGATATGAACTACGTTAGTGGACAGATAGTCTACAATGACTATTTCAAGAGAGGTGAAAATTATATCATTCAGATGAGACAGTGTATGAAAAAGTTGAAAGTCAATGATAGAAAAGTAACATTTTGGTTTAAGTTTGGGCCTCATTTTGAGACAAGTATAAGATATTTATCAACAGATATATATATATATATATATATAACCTTATCGACGAAATACCTGACAATAAAGAGGTGGAAATATTTGTTGAACACACAAATGAAGACCAATGGAACTATGATGTGGTTGATATTGAGGAGGGCCAATTACGAGGTGAAGAAGGCTCGGAAGATGTGAATATAATAGAGGAAAGTGATGAGGGTGATGTTGACAGTGATGAATGTGAGTCATTCCATGACTCTGATTATTCCTTGGAAGAAGATGATATGATATTTGATAAAGCCATTGACTCTACCGCAGTGTGGATTGGTGTTAATGGGATAACGAAAGATAACCAAGATAAAGGAAAAAATGTGGAGTTTGGAGTTGTCTCAAACATGTTGGATTTACCAAGTGATACTCAAGAAGATAATTGTGCTGCATCAGATGAGGAATTAATGAGTTTGTAATCACCTAATTTTGGCACTAGATAAGAAAATTGCTTAGAATAGTCGTATTAGATTTTTAGGACGTGCCGTCGAATTTTTCTGGACTTCTAGTGTTTATTCTTAACTAAATTTGTCTTTAATTGGGATGTGAAATATGAAAATTGCCAAAAACTACTTATTCTGTGTTTAATTTTTGATTCTCTAGTTTAATTGTGTTAGTATTGTAAAATATGTGGTTTAATTTCAGATAGTTGGTGTGTATAAATCATTTTTATGGCCATTTATGCGAGAATTATTAGCTCAATCAGCCCACCACCTTAGCCCAACTCACCCCTGACCCGCCCAAATAAGAATCAATCTCAGCCGTTGAGATGTTTTGATCCAAGGGCTCTCCTCCCTTCTCCTTTTGACTATATAATTTCCAATTCTACTCATTTTCCTTCATTCCCTCACAAGTCCCATGAGACTTAGCCAAACTCTTGCCAAAATTTTCCTCCACTACCGGAAATCTCCCACCTCCGCTGATCACCGCTGCGCCGCCTCTGCTCCACCGTGGAGCCGCCGATCGGCCGCCGCCGGCCACCACCTCCGGTGGCCGGGAAAATACAATTTATATACCATTTTAAAGATCTTGACCCACTCTTTCCATTTCCGTGACTGGTTTCGTCAAAATCCAAACGGTTTGGCGTAGATCGGGAGTCAAAAGTCCGATCAAACCCCAATTCCGGCCACCTTGATTTTTCCGGTAAGTTTTTGTTTCTTCTTCTTGCTCTCACCCTTCTATATGATTTCCCATACCCCGTTTCTTAAAATCTTCTCTTCCCCACCCGTTTTTTTTTTCACCCGTTTCTGATCGCTTTTTTTTCTGTTTTCTTCTTCTTTTTTCTTTTATTGTTCTGTTTGGATGTTGCTACTGATTGGAGGGGCTGTTGGGAGGCAGTGTTGCGAGTGTTTAGGCAGTGAGCGAGTGGGCATAGGGAGGCAGTGATGAACAGTTTGTCGAGGCAGTGTGCGAGCTGATGGTGGCTGTGATTTTTCTGTTTTTTTTTATTCAATGGTGATGAAATAGTTTTGGGGGCCGTGGGGATTGTGATGATGTTATTTTGGGGGCAAAACAGTTAGGTCCGGAGGGGGATGTTGATGGCGATCGAATTGGAACGGAGGCAGTGGTGTCGAGGCTGCAGTTTGGGGGGCTATGATGATGATCTTCGTGATGAGACTGAACTAGTGAGGCAGCGGTATTGCAGCGATGGCGGTGGTGTCGTTTTGCTTGCTGCGGTGTAGTAGATTCAGGCTTTGGCGATGTTTTCTTTGGCCAATGGTTAGATAAATCAGTCTATATCTTTATCTTCCTGTTTATTTATTTGTTTTCATTAGTTTAGATGATCATGTTAGAAAAAGAGAATTACAAAAAAGGAAAAAATGTGTTTAGGCTTAGTTCTAGTATATGTTGTTTCATACGATTGAATTCTCGACTCTAGCTTATACATATTGGATTGTGCTTTGGATATCATGTTTTGTAAGCCATGGAATCACACCTGTTCTTGTGTGTTATGCATGATTAATTTGTCTGGAGGCTGCTCTTGATAGATATAGGGTATGTGTATGGTTGTGTGCTTGTTTTGAGTTTGCAAAGCAGGGAAGTGAGCTGAAAGCATGCTTAATTGTCCAAGAAAACTTGATAAAATATTAGTTTAGTTCCTTTTGCTCCTGATTTGGACTAGTTTAGCTTAGTTTTGGCCACAAGTTAAGGTCTGGTTACTTTTAGTTTAATTCTAAGTTAGTTTGGTCCATTTAGTTAGTTTGGGGCTGATTTAGTTTGCTTAGTTGGTCCTAGTCCTTCTAGTTAGTGTAATGAGTATTGGGGTCCTTTTAAAGGACCCTACTTGTATTATTTCAGCTTTTAGAACTGTTTTAGCTGCTGAAATAGCAATTTTTCAGCTGCTCTACTATGCTGAAAATAGCCAAAAAATACTCAAGTGTAGGGGTGTGGGCTTGTACTTTTGCACAAGTCCATACTCCACCCTTTGGCCCACCTTTAGGCTTTGAATTTCAGCTATAAAGAGGGCCATTTATTGCCCTCTTGGAAAAAAAAGATAACAGCTGAAAACACAGAGATCTACCAGCTGAAATAGCATTAAAATTGGGAGCAAAAACACTTGAGAAAAATAGTAAATCTTTGAAGAAAAGATTTAGAACCAAAAGTCTTTGTATCAAGGGTCTTTTGGGGTATAAATCTACTAGTTCTAAGAGTTAAAAGGGGGGGTCATAAGGGGCTGTTTAGTTGCTGTCCAGTGTCCTTGTTGCGTTCGTTTGCTTGGTTTAGCTAGTGGATCTACTTAGCAGTGCTCCAAATCTCGTTATCTAGGTAAACACAAGTTAACCTTGGCATTTATTTTAGCCTTTTGGCCATGAAAAATGAAGCAGCATGTTTGAAGTAGTGAAATTATGCTTATTGTGTTGCTAATGTCACTGAACATTATATCCTTGTGCTAGAATGTGATGAAAAAATACGGTTGAAAAACATATGCACATATACATGTTTATAATTGATGTGGTTATAATTGATGTGGTTGAGTGATAGGTGTATAAATGAAAATTGCTTAAGGAGAGCTCACAGACCCTTATTTTCTTGGAATTTAACATGTTTTAAAATCTGGACTATCTCTGAAAAACGGCCACGCAGTATCAATTCTTTCAATCGGGACTGATTCTAAAAAATTTTACGCATTCTGGCTGCTCTTGCAAAAATTTCAGAAAGTACGTATACTTGCATAATTTTGATAAAAATAGCCAATCTTCAAACTCATTTTAACAGTTGGACAAACTTTGAAATTGCCGGTTAAAATTGAACTTTAAAATGCAAAGTTATTCAAAGTGCAGCTTGAACGAATAGGCTTGAATATAGGACGCTCTTTAAAATCCAGCACATGTTAATTCATTTATGCAAGCTGCTATTTATACATTGAAGAAAACAAATGTGGTTAATTTTGCAAGACAGACCTCTAAACAGCCTAGTTTTGCAATTCCTCCAGCCCACATATCAGTTTTAAAGTGACGGTAGTATGTTTCTGTAAAAATCTTTTCATTTTTCAAAGATAGGCCATAAAACTGTTTTCAATTTAATAAACAGCCTACCGTATGTATATACTTTTCATAATCCATATGTCAATAAGAGCAAATTTGGGAGTCCCAATTCATCATTTAGCAAAGTTAGCGGTTGTGCTTAATTAAATCGATTAGGCAAAACGATAAGTATGATTTATGATCTACTTATTAGGCTAAAAGAAAAACTAAATTGATTTAAATTCTAAATTAATTATTATTTTTGAAGTTAATTAAATTTTCTTTAAAAAATAGACCAGTTCTTTGTAAGGATGGAAATACGCAATACATTTTTATTTTATTTTTGACTCAAAGTGTAAATTCTTCCAGTCCTTTGTGAGGTTGGAAAGGAATTAACACTTTTAAATTTTTCTGAATCGAAGTTTAAATTCAAATTAATGGCATTAATATAACAACCATATTTAATAAATTAAAAATTGCGACAATAAAGCAACTGTGCTTGGCACAGGACTCGAGGGTGCCTAATACCTTCCCGAGAGTCAACTGAGAACCTTACCCGAATCTCTGACGCAGACTATTAGACGAGTCAAGGGTGTTCCAGGTACACCGCTTTGGTGACTTGGCACACCTTTAACTTGTCAAGTGGTGACTCCGATTTTCTCTTAAATAACTGTGTACCTTTAACACTCGTCATAACCTTTTAAATACGCAATTTCTATTCTTTTTAGTTTTTGTGTGTTAAAAAAGGGCCGTGACAGCTTGGCGACTCCGCTGGGGAAAATAGTGAAAACTAGAATCTCCGGCTTTATAGAATTGTCGCATGTTTTAATTTATTAAATATTAGGTTGTTATATTCTTGCCATTATCACATGAAAAGTTGAATGTTACCGCTTTGATATTGTTGAACTGTATATAAACTGTCTTCCTCCGCAGCCCTCTGAGTCTCTGAAACACACGCACACATGCACTTACCAGATTGCTTGTGGCATCTGGGATTTCTTACTAAATTGCCCATGATTTAGGAGGAAGGCGTGACGGGGTTTTAGGCCAGACACACTGTCTCCGGATGGCCCTGATGCGCTTTCCGACCGGTTTGTCCACCGGGTTATGAGCCAGTCTAGACACTGAGTCAGTTGTGTCACCTAGAGTTAAACCTTTAGGCCCAATTATCTGCATCATATTTGACTTAGTGAGGTGCGGCACACCGGTACCGCACCTGTCTAGGATGACTCCTTGGCGTCGAGATACGTCCGAAGCATTTTCTGTGTTGCATTTAGAAGGAAGGGTCATCATGCCGACCGAATTGGGGAAGGACGGATTTCAAAAGAAATAAAAAAAAAGCAATGAAAAAAAAAAGAGAAGAGAAAATAAAAGAAATGAAGGAAAGAGAGGAAGTAGGGTGAATTCCAGTTTGTAGATGTCTTGTTTTAATACATTTCCTGTTTCGGGTCATGCCGTCGAAACAGAAATTTTGCAAAGATTTATGTGTCGGGAAAATTTTGAGTCATTTTTTACGTCGTCATAATGGTGAATTTTCCCAAAAAAAAAAAAAAAGAAAAACTTTCATACCAAGTTGTCAAATTTTCTGGAGTTAGTCTTGATACCGTTATAATGGCGAAATATTTTTAGTTTCCAAGTGCCTTAGTTAGCCAAGGATTCTTTTTGGTTCAAATTCACACTGTTATAATGGTAAATTTTTTGGAAATCGCTAAGTCCCATTGTGACAACCGTGATATGCCCAATTTTGTGGGAAGTCCAAGCGTCTGTTTAGTTTTGGCAACAATATTTTGAGTCAATTTTTCACGTCTTTAGAATGGCAATTTTTCCAGCCTTTGTCACCAGCAGAAGAAGATCCCGAGGAGCCACCTAAGTCTGACCTAGAAGAGCCAGCTGATTCTGAGCCAGGGTTGCCTTAGCGGATACATCAGTCCGAGATGATGCAGCTTATTGTTTTGTTTTGTCACTCATTTAGTATCTCGGCATATTGTATTTTACGTTACTTTTTAAACTTAGTAGCGGTAATTTACTTCTATTTTTTTCAGTCATTTGTACGTTTCTAAGGTTGTGCCTTAGAGCACTGTATGTACTCTTTCTTTTTTTTTTAGTAATGAAAATCTTTTGCTCATTTTTATGTGTCAATTTATTTCACTCTCTGGCCTCTCTTTGAAAAAGAAAAAGAAAAAATAAAGAAAGAAAAGAAAAGAGAACTCAAACAATACACTTGGGAATCTAATCTGAACCATTTCGGGATGACGCATGACGACCTTAGGTTTGTAGGCACGCTTGGCTTATAAATATTATGCTTCTAACCTGTTTTGTTTGCAGACAAGTCTAGATTACCAGTGATTTGGTGCAGCGCTCTGGCATTACCCCACTCTTACGCAACTAACTCAAAGGGATCTGAAATTCCATTTGGTAACATGGCCACTGAAGGCGACAAATCTGATGCCGGTTCCGAAGAAAATGATAAGACGACAGAAGAGGCCCTGACTCTGAAGCAATTCCTGGTAGACATGCATCATGCGATAACCACGGGACGGGCACCTCCTCCCATGCCAAACCTCTTGGAGGGGCTTGTGCCAACATCTAGCCAGCGAGCACCAGGCACATCTACGGCGGTCGAGGATCCGACCTATCCCCCTGGTTTTGGCCCTAACCATGGTGCAACAAAAGAAGCTGAAGTGCACCCTCATGCGCCACAACCACCACCTCCACTACAAGGGCAGTATGGACAACATCCACCACAGGGACAGTATGGGCCACCTCCCCCACAGGGACAGTATGGACCACCTCCCCCACAGATTCCAGTTTTTCGGGGTCCAGCTAGGTCTGCCATGGCCAGATCCAACAGTGAACCACATCTCCAGGCCGGGGATCATCATTATGATCAGCACCATGAACCCCATTTCCGACACAGTGACTCATATGATCAGGGGTTCCATCGCGAGTCTCAAATTGAGGTTGATCGATCAGGAAAGCTGGATGAGAGCGAGGTTCTGAGAAAGATGAAGGTCCTAGAACAAGCAGTAAGGACCATTCAAGGATATGGAGATCATACTAACATCTCTTTCAAGGATCTTTGTCCCTACCCTGAATTGCAATTGCCAGATGGGTTCATAGTGCCAAAGTTTGATCTATACACCGGGCAAGGAGATCCGAGGGTTCATATGAAGACCTACTGCAACAAAATGAGAGGGGTCAAGAAAGACAAACTGTTGATAGCCTACTTTTCTGAAAGCTTGGGGGGCGCAGCTGCCGAATGGTTCATGAGGCAGGATTTAACTAAATGGTTGTCATTTAAGGATATGGCACAAGAATTCTACGACCAGTACAAGTACCACATTGAAGTTTTGCCAGATCGATCCTCTTTGGATGCGATAAAAAAGAAGCCAAGTGAAAGCTTTAGGGAGTACGCCCTCAGATGGCGCGATCAGGCCGCTCGAGTGAGCCCCGCAATCCCGGACGACGACATGGTCCGTTTGTTCATCGAGGCGCAGGATGAGGCGTTCTATGGTTCATTGATCGCCGCATTTGGGAAACCGTTTAGTGAAGTCGTCAAGATGGGAGAAATGATTGAGAGAGGAGTCAAAGCTGGTAAGATTGTGAGCCAGACTGCACTAAAGGCGACTACACAGGCTGTGCAGACCGGGGCAGCAGGGTTTGGTAAGAAGAAGAAAGAGGATGTATCCATGGTAGGGTCAGGTCCGCGAAAGTGGAACGAGGAGTGATACAGTCAACATAATTCATACCAAGCTCCACAAACACCCCCTTTACAACACTATTACCCACCACAAAATGTACAATACTCCATGCCTCCACCCCAATACTCTGTACATGCAGCACAGCCATATGCTCCAACATCCTATCCGCAATGGCGTGCCCCAGCCCCACAACCTACATATAACACGCACCAAGCTCCCCCTAATCATTATCAGGCTCCGCCAAACCCTACCTACCGACCAAGAGGTCCCGCAGGCTTCCGTCCAAGAGCTGAATTCAGGAAAGCCCGAGAGGAGAAAAAGAGAGAATTTACACCAATCGGAGAGTCTTACACTAGTATCTTCGAGAAGTTGAGAGCCTTGGATATGATAAAACCAATTCAAGGAAACATGCAGCCCATTGGGAAGGTGGACCACTCTCGGCATTGTGAATACCATTCGGGCGCACCAGGACATGATACGGAAGATTGTTATTATCTCAAGAAGGCAGTGCAAGATCTGATTGACAATAACCAAATTGTGATCGAAGATGCAGAAACGCCAAACATTAATCACAATCCTTTGCCGGTCCATGATGTACACATGGTAGGTATATGTGAAGGGGGATTCGAAGACGAATCTGCAAGGCCAATAGTGTCAGTCGATGCTGTAACAATTAAAGTGGAAAGGATGCAACCAATTCTTTCGGTTGTGCCGGGGAAAGTGGGGCACCCTATCCACCCAAACAAGCCAGTATTGACATTAAGAAGAGCCGTTGAGCGAAAGGAAGAGGTGGCTGAAAAACCAAAATTGGTAATCCAAAGGACCAACAAAAATGGAGAGGAGGCGGATTGTGTGGCCAAACCAAAGTTGGTTATAAGAAGAGCACCCTGTGAAGATGATCAAAACAAGCTGTGTGATCCTGTTGTCATAAAGAGTGCACCTCAGATTCCTATGAGAAACACTAATGCTGTCCCATGGAATTATGACAAGGCATTGGTAACATACAAGGGAAAAGAGGTTGTAGCGGAAACAACACAAGTTGGCGGTCTTACTCGTTCTGGGCGGTGCTTTACCCCGGAAGAGTTAAGAAAAGCAAAGCAGGCTAGAGAAAATCAGGGCCCCATCAAGGAGCCTGTCACCGAGAAAGAGGCGGAGGAATTCCTGAAGAAGATGAAAGTGCAAGATTACTCCATTGTGGAGCAGCTGAGGAAGATCCCTGCTCAAATTTCTTTGTTGTCCTTGTTGATGCATTCTGAGGCACACCGTCATGCTTTGTTGAAAATACTGAATGAGGCTCATGTCTCCGAGAAGATGACCGTCAGCAATCTTGAAGAAGTCGCAAGTCGTATCTTTGAGGTAAACAGGATCACTTTCACTGACGAGGAACTGCCAATGGAAGGCACTGGTCACAACAAAGCACTGCATCTAACTGTCAAGTGTGACAATTCTTATGTCACAAGGGTACTGGTTGATGGTGGGTCCTGTCTGAACATCTGTCCATTGTCTACTTTAAAGAGATTGAAAGTCAACATGGACAAAATTCGGACAAACACCATGAGTATCCGTGCTATTGATGGTGAGAAACGACAATCGATTGGTGAGATAGAACTGATACTGACAATCGGGCCCGTGGATTTTGCTATCGATTTCCAAGTTCTTGATATGGATTCGTCTTACAACCTGTTGTTGGGAAGACCCTGGATCCATATGGCAGGCGCAGTACCATCAACCATACACCAGACTATCAAGTTTGAATGGAATCGTGAGATGATCATGGTACACGGAGAGGGAGATTTGTCAATCTACAAGGATCCGTCTATTTCAGTTATTGAGGTCACTAATGATAGCCCAACTCTGATGTATCAAGCATTTGAAGCGGTCCATGTGGAGGAGGTTCCTGAAGGCAAGCCTTTACCCCAAGCAAGATTGTCAGAAGCAGCAGTCATGATGGCTACGGAAATGTTGAAGCACGGTTTCCAGCCTGGGAAAGGTCTCGGGGCAGTGCTACAAGGAATGTCGCGTCCAATTAGTCCACTTGGCATTCGAGGTACCTGGGGTCTGGGATACAAGCCCACAGCTGCAGACAGAGCAAGAGCTAGGAAAATGAAGAAACAAGAATGGTCTCTCGAGAAGCCTGTCCCTTGCCTCGCTCAATCTTTCACAAGGCCTAGTGGAGGCAAGGCCGCTTCCAAGAATACTGAGGAGACAGAAGAACAAAGGAAGCTGCTGTCAGACCTGAGGCACGTCTTTGGCATCAACATGGTGCAAACTGGCGAAGGACCTAGCAATGCAGAAATCCAGGACGTTGGCTCTGATGTGAAGCTGAACAACTGGGAATCCACGCCTCTCCCCACTAGGAGGGGCTATTGGTAGCAAGTTTTGTTATCCTTTCTGTATACT
Organism: Petunia axillaris subsp. axillaris; assembly: GCA_029990575.1. Lineage (NCBI taxonomy): Eukaryota > Viridiplantae > Streptophyta > Magnoliopsida > Solanales > Solanaceae > Petunia > Petunia axillaris. The sequence goes on from JARKNS010000003.1 coordinate 26,839,067, forward strand.
TGGTTATTCTAAGGGTTGTAATCCAAGTATATTTATTTTGCTCGTTATGATGTCAAACCCTTTTATCTTTCAAATTCAATGAAAAGCAAGACATTGCTTCTTGTCTCCTTATTCTATCTCTTTACTTTCCTGATTTTGTTCTTATTTCTTTCTGTAGCTATGTTTCTGATGGCCTTAATAACATGACATGCATGCTGAAATCACGCCCTGATCTAAACATACAGTTTAACTTGGTCTCATTGAACCAACCAGAAATAAAGGAAATTAATGATGGGAGGTGGAGTGAGTATGAAATGACAGTTGAGGAGATAGACGACATGGAAGAGGCTGATACGGAAGAAATCTTTGAGGAAGAATATGATGAGGAGAGAGCCGAGAGTGAAATAAATGTGGAATTAGAACAATTTGAAAATAAGCCTAAGCCTAATCTGGATGACACAGAAAATATAAATCTGGGAAGTGCCGATGATGTTAAAGAAACCAAGATAAGCATGCACGCTGAACCAAAAGTGAAAGATCACATAGTCCAAGTCTTGTTTGACTATAGAGACGTGTTTGCTTGGTCGTATGATGACATGCCCGGTTTGAGCACAGATTTGGTGGTTCACAAGTTACCGATCAATCCTGGTTTTCCTCTAATCAAACAACTTCGGAGGAAATTCAAGACAGATGTGAGCAAGAAAATTCATGATGAAATTATGAAGCAACTATCAGCAAAGGTGATTCAATCGCTTCAATATTCCACCTGGTTGGCCAATGTCGTGCCAGTACCCAAGAAAGATGGAAAGACGAGAATTTGTGTTGACTATCGAGATTTGAACAAGGCCAGTCCCAAGGATAATTTCCCTTTGCCTAATATTCACATTCTCATAGACAATTGTGCTAAGCATGAGATTCAGTCTTTCGTGGATTGCTATGCTGGATATCACCAAATCTTGATGGATGAAGATGATGCAGAAAAGACAGCATTCACCACGCCCTGGGGGACCTTTTGTTATAGGGTCATGCCATTCGGTTTGAAGAACGCTGGGGCAACGTACATGAGAGCCATGACAACCGTCTTCCACGATATGATACACAAAGAAATTGAGGTGTATGTGGATGATGTGATAATCAAATCAAGAACAGCAGAGGATCATGTTAAAGACCTCAGGAAATTCTTTGAAAGACTCAGAAGGTACAATTTGAAGTTGAACCCGGCTAAATGTGCATTCGGCGTTCCAGCTAGAAAGTTATTGGGTTTCATTGTCAGCAGACGGGGCATTGAGTTAGATCCTTCAAAGATCAAAGCTATACAAGAGTTGCCTCCGCCAAAGAACAAGAAAGAAATCATGAGCTTCCTCGGAAGATTGAACTACGTCAGTAGGTTCATCGCTCAACTCACTACAACTTGCGAACCAATCTTCAAGCTGCTAAAGAAAGATGCTGCAGTCAAGTGGACCGAGGAATGCCAAGCGGCTTTTGACCAAATCAAGCAATACTTGTCAAATCCACCTGTGTTGGTCCCGCCGGAGCCAGGACGACCTTTGTTCCTCTATCTGTCGGTGATGGACAATTCATTTGGTTGTGTACTAGGGCAACATGATGCCACAGGTAAGAAAGAGCAGGCGATCTACTACATGAGCAAGAAGTTCACGGATTACGAGGTCAAGTACACTTTGCTGGAAAGAACGTGTTGTGCCCTCACATGGGTAGCACAGAAGCTGCGGCATTATTTGTTGTCATACACTACTTATCTCATATCCCGGATGGACCCACTGAAGTACATTTTCCAAAAGCCGATGCCAACAGGAAGGCTCGCCAAATGGCAAATGTTACTCACAGAGTTCGACATAGTTTATGTCACCAGAACTGCAATGAAAGTCCAGGCTTTAGCTGATCATTTGGCCGAAAATCCAGTGGATGATGAATATAAACTTCTCAAGACATACTTTCCTGATGAAGAGGTTGACACAATTGAGGAGTTGACTTCAGAAGATGATCATTATTGGAAGCTTTATTTTGATGGGGCCTCTAACTCCAAAGGTGATGGTATCGGGGCTGTTCTCATATCTCCAACAGGTCATTACTATCCGACGGCTGCGCAACTTCGTTTCTGGTGTACCAATAATACGGCAGAATACGAAGCTTGCATCATGGGTCTACGCATGGCGATAGACATGGACATCAAAGAACTACTAGTGCTCGGAGATTCCGACTTACTAGTACATCAGATCAAGGGTGAATGGGAAACTCGAGACGTGAAACTCATCATGTATAAGCAGTATCTGGAAGATCTTTGCCAAAGATTTGATTCTATTGAATTTAGGCACATCCCAAGAATGCACAATGAGTTGGCTGACGCTTTGGCTACATTAGCATCCATGCTTAGTCATCCTGACCAAACTCACATTGACCCACTTGAGATTCAAGTCCGGGACCAACATGCTTATTGCAATATGGTTGAAGAAGAACTTGACGGTGAGCCATGGTACCTGGACATCAAAAACTACATCAAGAATGGAGAGTATCCAAGGCTGGCAGAGAGCAATCAGAAAAGAACCCTCCGCCGTCTTGCCAATGGTTTCTTTCTGAGCGGAGGGATACTGTACAATAGAACCCCAGATCTGGGACTATTGAGATGTGTAGACGCACAAGAAGCCTCGAGAATCCTTAACGAGGTACATTCAGGAATCTGTGGGCCACACATGAATGGCTATGTGCTAGCCAAGAAGATCTTAAGGGCAGGTTATTTCTGGCTCACCATGGAGCGAGATTGCATAGGGTTTGTGCGGAAATGCCACCAATGTCAAGTGCACGGCGATCTGATACATTCGCCTCCCTTGGAGCTTCACACAATGTCTGCTCCTTGGCCTTTCACTGCATGGGGGATGGATGTCATTGGCCCAATAGAACCAAAGGCGTCGAACGGGCATAGATTCATCTTGGTCGCCATTGATTATTTTACCAAGTGGGTGGAAGCATCGACATTCAAGTCAGTAACCAAGAAAGCTGTGGTCGACTTTGTTCATTCGAATATTATCTGTCGATTTGGTATCCCTAATACCATCATCACCGACAATGGGGCCAACCTCAACAGTCATTTGATGAATGAGGTATGTGAAAGATTCAAAATTGTGCATAGGCATTCCACACCTTACCGTCTAAAAGCAAATGGGGCGGTCGAAGCAGCAAACAAGAATATTAAGAAGATCCTTCGGAAAATGGTGCAAGGATCACGAGATTGGCACGAGAAGTTGTCATTCGCTCTTCTGGGTTATCGTACAACTGTGCGCACCTCAATAGGCACAACTCCATATGAGCTGGTGTACGGTACTGAGGCAGTCATTCCGGCAGAAGTCGAAATACCATCCTTGAGAATCATTGTTGAAGCTGAGATCGAGGACACTGAATGGGTCAAATCCCGCTTGGAACAATTGGCTTTGATTGACGAGAAAAGGCTAAATGCAGTATGTTATGGCCAACTATATCAGAAGAGAATGGCCAAAGCATACAACAAGAAAGTGCGCCAACGCAAGTTCAGTGAAGGCCAGTTAGTCTTGAAGCGCATCTTTCCACATCAGGAAGAAGCAAAGGGTAAGTTTGCTCCAAATTGGCAAGGACCGTATGTGGTGAAGAAGGTGTTGTCCAATGGTGCTCTATTCCTGACAGACATCGAGGGCACGATGGCTGAAATGATTGTTAATGCTGATGGAGTGAAGAGGTACTACATCTGATGTTCTTGGGTGGAGTAACGAAAGTCTTTGTCTCCCTACCTAGATAATGTACCCCTCTTGTTAGCCTTTGGCTTTGTATTGCTTTTGTAAACCCTTATTGGGAATCTTTGTAATTGCGATGAAATGAAGAAAGAAAGAAAGATCCAAAACAAATTTGGCATTAAGTTGCTAGAGCTACTTCTGACCTGATTCCTCTCAAAAGGATACGTAGGCAACCATTCAGGTGCGGTCATATCAAGGAAAGTTCTAAAAAGTTCCCTAGTATCATATCTGAGGAAGTTTTAAAGTTCCCTAGTTTCATATCAGGGGATATTTCATCCTTTTCTCTATCTCACATCGATGCAAAGCTTGCCTCCAAGTTTGCAGCCAAAGTCAAAGAAAATCCACAATCCGCGGTTTATGCTAAACTGGGGCAGAAATTTATTTTTATTTTATTTTTATTTTATCAATAAAACAAAATAAAAACAAACTTCTATTTTGTTGTACCATTCATTCATTCTTGAAAAGGGGGAAGATGCTTAAGGCACCCTATTACAGGCCAAACATTGCTTCCAAACTCAGATAAATGTCTAATAGACCATTTTGGCCAATCTTGAGAATGTCAATCGAGCAAGAGTTAGCTCAAAAATCATCATCAATGGGTGGAACTAAAGAAGTCCACAGGAGAGAGAAGAAAAAAAAAAGGAAAAAAAAAGAAAAAAAAGAAAAAAAAAAGAATGAAGTCTTGTTGGTGAAAACCTGAAAGGGCGCCATATGACAAACAGTTAGGCAAAAGAACAAAGAGAGAGGTTAGTCGGTGAAAACCCTGAAAGGGGCACCGCTAACCGAATGAGGGCTTTGGTAACTATCATCAAGTGGGGTTTGACGAGTATTGCTTTGAATGTTTCTATTGGGGAAAGAGTCGAGGGACAACTGTTGTGAATGGATCAGGGTTCGAGGCCAAGATGCACGTCATGTTATTGAGGTCATCGCTTTCACCTCCAGATAAGTCCTTTTACTTCCCTAAAGGGCATCTCTCATTCAGAGTCCTTTATCCGAAATTTCTTCCACTTCTGCTTTTCATTCACAATAACATCGAAACGAGCAAAAGAAAGTTTCGCAAAAATTGTTCACCTGTTTTGCAGTTGTAGCAGAGCACAATCAGGACCCGCCTGGATAATGGAATGCCTATGAGGCAGTTTGGCATCTGGAGTAACATGCCAAGGTTTGCACCGCAGAAGAGACTATCAGAGACAATATACCGTTCCTAACAAAGTTTGACTAATGACTAGTTGGAACATTTGGGCCGCATGATGTTCAGTGTCGAAGGCCATTTGAAACACAAGAAAGCAAAAGAATGGAGAATGAGGGAGTAGTTTTAAAGAAGTCAGGGAACCCACCTGGAGAATGAGGGAGTAGTTTAAAAGAAGTCAGGGAACCCACCTGGAGAATGAGGGAGTAGTTTAAAAGAATTCAGGGAGCCCGCCTGGAGAATGAGGGAGTAGTTTAGAGAAAGTCAGGGAACCCACATGGAGAATGAGGGAGTAGTTTAAAAGAAGTCAGGGAGCCCGCCTGGAGAATGAGGGAGTAGTTTAGAGAAAGTCAGGGAGCCCGCCTGGAGAATGAGGGAGTAGATTAGAGAAAGTCAGGGCACCCGCCTGGAGAATGAGGGATGTTATTTTAGAAGTCAGGGAACCGGCATGGAGAATGAGAGATTTTATTTTAGAAGTCAGGGAACCCACCTGAAGAACGAGGGAATACATTTGAAGAAGTGCAGGCACCCACCTGAAGAACGAGGGAATACATTTGAAGAAGTGCAGGCACCCACATGAAGAACGAGGGAATACATTTGAAGAAGTCCAGGCGCCCACCTGAAGAACGAGGGAATACATTTGAAGAAGTCCAGGCGCCCACCTGAAGAACGAGGGAATACATTTGGAGAAGTCCAGGCGCCCACCTGAAGAACGAGGGAATACATTTGAAGAAGTCCAGGCGCCCACCTGAAGAACGAGGGAATCCATTCTGTAAAGAGGGAAGACCCACCTGAGCCAAGATCAGGGGATTATCTTTTCTACAAAGAGCAAGACCCACCTGAACCAAGAGCGGTGGTTTTATTTTCAACAAGTGAGGGGAGCAAGAACCAAGAAGCTCATCTCGGGAAGCATGAAGACTTAGAATAGGAATTGTAACTTTACATTTTCAATGTTGTACTTTCATTTTCTCTGTAAAGCAATGACCGCCAATCAGCAAGCAACCAGTGACCAGCATCGACAGCCTTTGTGTGCCTAAGAGTGTCTAGTATCAGCTCCAAGTGTGTCTAGATGAGTCTCTAGTTTGTCTTAGTAGTATGAGTGTCTAGTTTGTCTTAGTGAGTCTAGAAGAGTCTAGTGTCTGTTTGAATGCGGTAGTCCCAGTTACCGCACGTGAGGAACTACACTGACCTGATTCCTTAGTCCGGGGATATGTAGGTAGTCTTGATCTGGTTAGAACCAAAATTCAAGGTACGGTCACCATTTTGAAAAGCATGCTCTCGGCTAGAACCGAAAAGCCAAAATTAGTTTTCGATTACTTCTTTGTCCGAAAACTCTTCGTGTTCCCAAACAAAGAGGGGCAGCTGTAATCACCTAATTTTGGCACTAGATAAGAAAATTGCTTAGAATAGTCGTATTAAATTTTTAGGACGTGCCGTCGAATTTTTCTGGACTTCTAGTGTTTATTCTTAACTAAATTTGTCTTTAATTGGGATGTGAAATATGAAAATTGCCAAAAACTACTTATTCTGTGTTTAATTTTTGATTCTCTAGTTTAATTGTGTTAGTATTGTAAAATATGTGGTTTAATTTCAGATAGTTGGTGTGTATAAATCATTTTTATGGCCATTTATGCAAAAATTATTAGCCCAATCAGCCCACCACCTTAGCCCAACTCATCCCTGACCCGCCCAAATAAGAATCAATCTCAGCCGTTGAGATGTTTTGATCCAAGGGCTCTCCTCCCTTCTCCTTTTGACTATATAATTTCCAATTCTACTCATTTTCCTTCATTCCCTCACAAGTCCCATGAGACTTAGCCAAACTCTTGCCAAAATTTTCCTCCACTACCGGAAATCTCCCACCTCCGCTGATCACCGCTGCGCCGCCTCTGCTCCACCGTGGAGCCGCCGATCGGCCGCCGCCGGCCACCACCTCCGGTGGCCGGGAAAATACAATTTATATACCATTTTAAAGATCTTGACCCCCTCTTTCCATTTCCGTGACTGGTTTCGTCAAAATCCAAACGGTTTGGCGTAGATCGGGAGTCAAAAGTCCGATCAAACCCCAATTCTGGCCACCTTGATTTTTCCGGTAAGTTTTTGTTTCTTCTTCTTGCTCTCACCCTTCTATATGATTTCCCATACCCCGTTTCTTAAAATCTTCTCTTCCCCACCCGTTTTTTTTTTCACCCGTTTCTGATCGTTTTTTTTTTTTTCTGTTTTCTTCTTCTTTTTTCTTTTATTGTTCTGTTTGGATGTTGCTACTGATTGGAGGGGCTGTTGGGAGGCAGTGTTGCGAGTGTTTAGGCAGTGAGCGAGTGGGCATAGGGAGGCAGTGATGAACAGTTTGTCGAGGCAGTGTGCGAGCTGATGGTGGCTGTGATTTTTCTGTTTTTTTTATTCAATGGTGATGAAATAGTTTTGGGGGCCGTGGGGATTGTGATGATGTTATTTTGGGGGCAAAACAGTTAGGTACGGAGGGGGATGTTGATGGCGATCGAATTGGAACGGAGGCAGTGGTGTTGAGGCTGCAGTTTGGGGGGCTGTGATGATGATCTTCGTGATGAGACTGAACTAGTGAGGCAGCGGTATTGCAGCGATGGCGGTGGTGTCGTTTTGCTTGCTGCGGTGTAGTAGATTCGGGCTTTGGCGATGTTTTCTTTGGCCAATGGTTAGATAAATCAGTCTATATCTTTATCTTCCTGTTTATTTATTTGTTTTCATTAGTTTAGATGATCATGTTAGAAAAAGAGAATTACAAAAAAGGAAAAAATGTGTTTAGGCTTAGTTCTAGTATATGTTGTTTCATACGATTGAATTCTCGACTCTAGCTTATACATATTGGATTGTGCTTTGGATATCATGTTTTGTAAGCCATGGAATCACACCTGTTCTTGTGTGTTATGCATGATTAATTTGTCTGGAGGCTGCTCTTGATAGATATAGGGTATGTGTATGGTTGTGTGCTTGTTTTGAGTTTGCAAAGCAGGGAAGTGAGCTGAAAGCATGCTTAATTGTCCAAGAAAACTTGATAAAATATTAGTTTAGTTCCTTTTGCTCCTGATTTGGACTAGTTTAGCTTAGTTTTGGCCACAAGTTAAGGTCTGGTTACTTTTAGTTTAATTCTAAGTTAGTTTGGTCCATTTAGTTAGTTTGGGGCTGATTTAGTTTGCTTAGTTGGTCCTAGTCCTTCTAGTTAGTGTAATGAGTATTGGGGTCCTTTTAAAGGACCCTACTTGTATTATTTCAGCTTTTAGAACTGTTTTAGCTGCTGAAATATCAATTTTTCAGCTGCTCTACTATGCTGAAAATAGCCAAAAAATACTCAAGTGTAGGGGTGTGGGCTTGTACTTTTGCACAAGTCCATACTCCACCCTTTGGCCCCACCTTTAGGCTTTGAATTTCAGCTATAAAGAGGGCCATTTATTGCCCTCTTGGAAAAAAAAGATAACAGCTGAAAACACAGAGATCTACCAGCTGAAATAGCATTAAAATTGGGAGCAAAAACACTTGAGAAAAATAGTAAATCTTTGAAGAAAAGATTTAGAACCAAAAGTCTTTGTATCAAGGGTCTTTTGGGGGTATAAATCTACTAGTTCTAAGAGTTAAAAGGGGGTCATAAGGGGCTGTTTAGTTGCTGTCCGGTGTCCTTGTTGCGTTCGTTTGCTTGGTTTAGCTAGTGGATCTACTTAGCCGTGCTCCAAATCTCGTTATCTAGGTAAACACAAGTTAACCTTGGCATTTATTTTAGCCTTTTGGCCATGAAAAATGAAGCAGCATGTTTGAAGTAGTGAAATTATGCTTATTGTGTTGCTAATGTCACTGAACATTATATCCTTGTGCTAGAATGTGATGAAAAAATACGGTTGAAAAACATATGCACATATACATGTTTATAATTGATGTGGTTATAATTGATGTGGTTGAGTGATAGGTGTATAAATGAAAATTGCTTAGGGAGAGCTCACAGACCCTTATTTTCTTGGAATTTAACATGTTTTAAAATCTGGACTATCTCTGAAAAACGGCCACGCAGTATCAATTCTTTCAATCGGGACTGATTCTAAAAATTTTTACGCATTCTGGCTGCTCTTGCAAAAATTTCAGAAAGTACGTATACTTGCATAATTTTGATAAAAATAGCCAATCTTCAAACTCATTTTAACAGTTGGACAAACTTTGAAATTGCCGGTTAAAATTGAACTTTAAAATGCAAAGTTATTCAAAGTGCAGCTTGAACGAATAGGCTTGAATATAGGACGCTCTTTAAAATCCAGCACATGTTAATTCATTTATACAAGCTGCTATTTATACATTGAAGAAAACAAATGTGGTTAATTTTGCAAGACAGACCTCTAAACAGCCTAGTTTTGCAATTCCTCCAGCCCACATATCAGTTTTAAAGTGACGGTAGTATGTTTCTGTAAAAATCTTTTCATTTTTCAAAGATAGGCCATAAAACTGTTTTCAATTTAATAAACAGCCTACCGTATGTATATACTTTTCATAATCCATATGTCAATAAGAGCAAATTTGGGAGTCCCAATTCATCATTTAGCAAAGTTAGCGGTTGTGCTTAATTAAATCGATTAGGCAAAACGATAAGTATGATTTGTGATCTACTTATTAGGCTAAAAGAAAAACTAAATTGATTTAAATTCTAAATTAATTATTATTTTTGAAGTTAATTAAATTTTCTTTAAAAAATAGACCAGTTCTTTGTAAGGATGGAAATACGCAATACATTTTTATTTTATTTTTGACTCAAAGTGTAAATTCTTCCAGTCCTTTGTGAGGTTGGAAAGGAATTAGCACTTTTAAATTTTTCTGAATCGAAGATTAAAAATTCAAATTAATGGCATTAATATAACAACCATATTTAATAAATTAAAAATTGCGACAATAAAGCAACTGTGCTTGGCACAGGACTCGAGGGTGCCTAATACCTTCCCGAGAGTCAACTGAGAACCTTACCCGAATCTCTGACGTAGACTATTAGACGAGTCAAGAGTGTTCCAGGTACACCGCTTTGGTGACTTGGCACACCTTTAACTTGTCAAGTGGCGACTCCGATTTTCTCTTAAATAACTTTGTACCTTTAACACTCGTCATAACCTTTTAAATACGCAATTTCTATTCTTTTTAGTTTTTGTGTGTTAAAAAAGGATCGTGACAGAGTTTACATGGAGACTCATGATGATGAAAATCCAAAAAGATCCGTTGTTTTTAATTCAAGAAGAGATTTGGAGGATCCAAAATTTGAGTTTGCTCTTGATATGATTTTCAGTAATAGTAAAGAGTTCAAATGGGCAGTTGAAGTACATGTTGTAATGAACAAAAAAGATATCAAGTTTAAAAAGAACGAAAGCAAGAGATCGAGGGCAGTTTGTAAGGAGCCAACCTGCAAATGGTTCATATACACATCAAATTCTAATCAAGACGAACCTTTCAAGATCAAGACAATAGGCCCTGACCATTCATGTGGCAATCAAAGAGATGACAAGCTATTGACTCTGGGTTTTTGGCTAAGAAGTATGTAGAAGAGTTTAGAATTAATCAAGATTGGGGTGTGAAAGAATTTCAAGCTCATGTAATGAGGGCTCATAATTTACATTATCTAAGGATCAAGCTTATAGGGAAAAGAAGAAGGCATTAAATCTGATTACAGGGACTAAAGAAGAACAATTTGATATACTGTGGGACTACTGTGCTGAGCTGAGGAGGAGTAATCCAGGGACTACATGTATTATGAAGTTGGATGATAATCCAAAAACAATGTTCTCTCTTCTCTCTCTCTTCTCTTCTCTCCTCTCTCACTCCACAATTCCGCCAATATCACGCCCCCTGTCACCGGCGACCATCTCCCAACCCCTTCTCCATTGTCCCCACACCTCCCTCTCCCCATTGCTGCTATTAACGGTAATGCTTTTGCTCCGCTTCTGTAACACCGCTATTAGCGACGGTCTTTTGCCCTATTATAATGTCGACCGTGTGAAACGACGGTGGTATAACGATTCGTGTTGCTGATGTGTTCTCTGTTCTGGTCGAGACAGAGCTTTGACTGCTGGTTGCCGGTGGATCTGTCTACACTTTTATTTTTATTTTTATTTGAATTTTTTTGTAGAATACGGCGGAGCTACGGTAGTTTGTGGTGTATGTTTGATGTTTGTTGTTTGTGTAAATGTATTACATGGTGTATTCTCATTCTACGCACGGTGTATGCACTTTATATGCAGTAAATATACACTGGACATACAATAGGTATACACTTGTCATACAATAAATATAAAAAATATATTTTGTATTATCGATTTGTATGTAGTGTGTATGTCCGGTATCTTAACATGCATACACCGTGCGTACAATAATCATACAGAGAATATACAAATATATAATAATCGTATGTGAGTATGCCAACTGTATTTTCACTGTGCACACAATGTATCATTTGTTCATACAACAAAAATATATGCAGATCCACAAAAAAATAAAAAATAAAATAGTTAAAAATATTCTCGGTGACCGGCGACTGGAGGCTGTAGGCCGCGACAGTCATGGGCGGCGGCGGCTTGGGGGGTGGGGGTTGTATGATAGTGTAGGAGGGGGATATATGGTTTTATCACCCTTTTATATATATTCGTTATGTATTGAAAAAGAATTTTTTTTACATTTTAAAAACGTGAAAGACATTTTTGAGTAAAATAGAATGTTAGGTTGTATAATTATGTAAATTACTTTAATTTAAGAATTTAGGAATCTCTTTAAAATAATTTAAAGAAAATAAGTAAACTCCATTAAGGTATGCTTTCCATAAAATGGATACGATATTCAATTATTTTCGAAAGAAGGTTTTTATGATTATTGGAAAAATCCAAAAAAATGATTAATCTAGATGAATTTTCAAAAATTGCTAAGATATGTTTTATGTGCTAAAAAGGTGATTTTGCCAAAAAATAGTCTTTTGCTTGCCAATTAACTTATTGAAATGGAATAATTAATCATTCGAATTAGTTTCGGTGCTTTTAGAGAACTTGGATTTTATTCATAAAAATTACTTTGTCACTTTTGAAAACGTCTAAGAATAAAGAATTCACACAATTTAACACAAGTAAATACGCTCACATTTAAATAACAAAATAATTGAGGAATTTTAAAGATAGAATCCGTAATGGCCTTTGATAGAATATACATAATGTAGATAATAGAATAAGAGGTTGTTTGGTATGAGGGATAAGAGATTACAATTCCGGGATTAAATTTGGGATTATATTATTCCATGTTTGGTAGGAAGTATTAGTTAGTACTACTATAAATTTTATACTAAAAATTTGGGATTGTTTATCCCACATAGGAGGTGAGATTAACAATCCCAAGATTATAATTCCGGGATTGTTAATTTCGGGATAACTCTCTTTACTACTAAACTACCCATAAGAAGTTAGAATAACAAAAGGGTCATAATACAGCTAACTTGAGAGAGCTTGGATCTGCCAACTCGGGATAATGAAAGACATATGCAAATCAATGAGCCAATAATGTAGCCTGCTAGGAGAGAGTTTTACAATGAGACTCTTGATTTTGATCGTGCAAAGAGAAAAGGTCGAATAAATTGCCAGCTCCTTAAACTTAGTACGGAAAGTCAATTGGCTCGCTCAACCCTGCTCTGTACTTGTTGGCTATCTGAACATATTTTATTTTGTGCCATCCAAGCACAATTTCACTATTTAATAGACAAAATTGAGCATATTGGTTTTCACGCGCGATGACATGGCATAGCCATCAAATAAAATAAGGCCATGTGGCTTTTGACTATAATTAATAAAATAAAATTGAAAAAAGAAAAAGAGAGAAAATAAAAGGCGTCACGTGGTTTTTTTTCCTTTAGTTAACCTAAAAAGCACTTTTCAGGCCAAAAAAAAAGAATATTTTTTGTTGTGATAAAGCCCACAATCTGTCGCCCGATGATGTAACAATTCAGCCCGCTAGTGATACTGTCCGCTTTGTGCCTTGGCTCTCACGAATTTTAAACGCGTCACTAGGGTCTAAAGCATGCATATATACCCAACATCTTTCTTGTGTTATGCCGATGTGGGATACTACTCCTTAGTTGGGGTGTCACATACACCCCCTCTTATGGACTCAGCGTCCTTGCTGAGGTTTGCCCCGCGTACCCGGGATTCGCCTAAACTTAGCACTGAGGTTTTTCCCACGTACCCGGGATTTGCCTAAACTGAGTTGAACTCTGTCCCACATCGACAAAGGTTGACACGGAGTGACTCTGATATCATCTGTAACGGCCTAGCCCGCTAGTGATACTGTCTGTTTTGGGCCTAGTCTCTCACGGCTTTAAAATGCGTCACTAGGATTTAAGACATGCATACTTATATACCCAACATCTCTCATGTGTTATGCCGATATAGGATACTACTCCTTAGCTGGGGTGTCACACCTAAATATTAGGAAAATAATGAAATGACATTTTTGTCTAATGTGAATTCTATTTTTAAAGAGTAAAAGTTCGACCAACATTTCACTAAGGCCTTCGTACTTTTAATATAAATAGATAGATTTACATATTATGTATATGCATTCAAAACTTTCTAACTCTATTTTATTACACTTTAGTTACCTGAACTTTCAAGAATCACAAGTTGGTTCTTGATATTCATGTTCAAAGATTGCTTGTGATTTCTCTTGGAGAAAAGTTCTTGTTTGGTTCTTGCAGTAAGTGTTTTGTAGTTTTATTAAAAGCTCTGTGACTCTTGTTTTTGTTATGATTATGTCTTGTTGATTCTATATTTTATATGCATGTGGTTGTTCTGTGATTTGTTTTGGGGGAGGGGGTTTGGTTGGTTTTAGTTTCTTGGTTTGTGCTAGTAGTGCTAGTCTTGTAGTGTTTGTTATATTTTTTTTTTATCAAGAACATCAGGAGTGTAATATGTATTTTTGATATTATTAAATTGGGTTGTACACTTTGTGGAAGATGGTTAATGGTTGAGGTTCGGGCGAGGCCACTGTTTTGAAGATGAGGACTAGACTACAATGGAAAAAGTTTTACTTTGAGAAACAAAACGAGATGAAGAGTTTGAGACAAAGTGGAAATCTTTCTCAGAGTGAAGAAAGCACTGCTCGTGAAAGTCAAAGCAGTAGAGATCATGATAATAATGTTTTGTTACAAGACTTACCCGAGACACCAAGTGCTCTAAAAATAGTTAGAAGCTTGGATAAGGAGAAAAATAATGTGGCTAAAGTCGATAGTGAGTCTAGGAGAAAAAAGCCTTTTGTAGTATCTGTGCAATGACAATGCACAATATTTTTGTGCACAAACACAAAACTTAAACTGATATCATATAGATGAAATAATTACCGCTATTAACTTTGAATGTCTTTTTCTTACACCATGTAGTTGGAGCAAAATGGCCCAATTTCAAATATATTACTACTTCAAAGTGATCTCAATATTTTAACGAGAATACAAGTGTTCTCCAAAAACCTAGGCGGATATATACTTAGTCTTTCTTCCATCCTCTAGAACAGCATCATTCTGCACCAGATCAAAAAATTGAAGTAGGAAGAAGCAAACTGTATGTGACAGTATTTATAGACCAGTTTTCCTTATCCATATAGTTATTAAAAGACTAGTAAAAAAATACGGTAGTTAAGGCCGGTTGACTGGTTGGTAAAAGTGTTTAACAGAGTATAATAATATTGGACGATGAATCTTTTTAAGGACCAGCTATGATAAACCACGAAGCCTTTAGCGATGGGTGGCGACCATAAAATCTCCATGCCATTTGTCTTTTAGCTAAATTAATGGGTGGCGACCAGGAAATCTCCCTGCTATTTGTCTTTTAGGGACTAGATTTACTGTTGCTAAAAGTCATTCTTCTTGTAATATTTGTGGATAAGGATTCCAGTTTTAAACTTCGCTTGAAGCATTTTCAAATCAAATTTTACATTCTATTTAGGATAAATTTCCATAGAAGATCAACGCTTAACAATAATATAAGTAAGCTTATGGAACCATGTCGCGCCAAATAATACCTATAATCTTCAAAGTCGGAAATGAACAAAATTTCTTCTGGTTGTATCCTCATACCAAAAGGTATGTATAGAACACCTATACAATCAAGAAAAAGATACATGAAGGTTTTGTTGGGTTTGGAAGATAAAATGTGTGATTGTGAAATGGAGAAAAAAGTGAAAAGATTTCTTTTACTAGGAAAGACATTTTCTCCCACATTGGTAGAGGAAAGAACTTTTGTTGGGTATAAATAGAGGAATACTTGTACTAACACTTGAGAAGAAGAGAAGCTTCACGCAGCCGTTACTATTGTTCTTCGACTTTAGATTCAATCAATTATGAATGATTGAACTAAATTTATTAAAAAATATTAATATTTTGTTATTAATATTCCCGTTACAGTACAAACAACAATTAAAGTGGATGTTTCATACTACATGTTCAATATGAAAATCACAGACATCATAACATGATTAGTATTGTTCTTGCAAATATACTATACAAATGGACGTTATACATAATAATTCAGTATGTATACAAAGATTATACTCTTACCTCTTGCATGGAAGCTAAACAATAAAGGAAAGCAAACACCAGGTCCAGGATGGGATTTGAAGTGCTCAAACAAAGAATAAGAACTTAAAACTCAAGATTGGATCAAATTAATGGATTCATCATTTATAGCTAATATGAATTTCACTCTAACTTAAATTTTTTGATCTAAAAATTAAAATGAATATGAAATTCAAAGCATTTGTTTTGAACTAAAAAATTACACGGTTCAATTTCAAATTAGGATGGGCTTAAGTTAGTTTAACCTGGCTTCAATTTCAGCTCGATGATATGAAAATAAGCAATTTGATTTGAAGCCGACATCCATTGCAAAGGCGTATCTTAAACTGAATCATCAATTTTTCAGTTCAAAACTTTAGGACACTGTGTCCGTAAGTTTAATAGACTATTGATGGCACTTATGGCTAAATGTTTAAACTCATTATAAGTACTGGCTAGTTATTAAATAGAAGCCTTAAAAGTGGCTATTGGTGCACTTCCCCTTAGTAGAGGGCTCCCTAATCAGGAGCGGATCCAGGATTTAGGGATATCGGGTGCCGCACTACTTTGAATATCGACGATTTATATTTACATGGTCTAAATAGGGCATAATTTTAGGTTTCGGCTGGTTCATTCAGTTTTCTATTTATATAGACAAATCGATCGAAAAAAAAATTAAATACTCTACATTACAAGTATCATTTTAACGGAAAGTTCTGACCAAAAAAATTAAATACTCTATATTACAAGTATCATTTCCGCAATAAAATTATTGGAGCTATGCTCCTAGGAAAGAAAATACTTTTTCATTATCAATTGATAAATCATACTAGTAACAAAGATACAAGCAAAATAATGCAAAGTTAAAATAGGGCCAAAATATTTAAAGAAACAAAAAAGGGTCAGTTTGATCGTTCAGTGAGCCGGAGAGCTTGGACTTATATGTTTATAAAGAAAGAAGAAACAAAGTCAACAAATATTAATAAAGAAATAACAAAATGGAACAAGAAAGAAGAAATAGAGGAAAAACTCTTAGGATTGTCCTAAGTCTAGCAATAAAAGAAATTTAATTAAAACGGCTGAGGAGATTCGAAGCCTTGCCGTTAAGTGCCGGAGCTAGAGTCTTGCCAGTGGCACCATTGAGCCTCTTGTGGCACCAAGTGCCACTTAAATATATTTAGCCGATTACCTGTTAATACACAGTATTTCTACTGAATAGATCCGCCCCCGTCCCTGATTACACTCTCATCTCTCCACTCATACTATCAAATCCGCCGTCATTTATCGCCGGTCACACGTCGGCGTTCGCAGCCGGCGACTTTCTCCGCCGTCTTCAGCTTTAAATTACCGGAAAATGCAGCCTGTAAGTACTTAATAATCTGTTAATCCATTTTATTACTCATTTAGATACATTTTCTCATTATTTTTTTTTAAATTTTTTGCAGCTATTATTAGTCTCAGAGGAATCTCAATTTCTTCTTCGGATACTTAACGGGAGTTTTCAAACCCTAGATATTATTAAATACCGCATTTTTCATGCTTTTTCTGATTTATTATTCTGTTCCAAAGCGAATTTAGATGTTATTGATATCAGGTAATTTGATTCTTTAATCACAAAATTATGCTTATAATTTAACTCATTTTATTCGGCACAAGTTGATTTATATATATATTTTTTAATTTTATGTGTAGACAAGATAATAATGTAGTGCAAAATGTGAATCGAGATGAGCAAGGATCGAAAGATTGGTCATCTAAGGGGAACGATTCGAATCCGCAAGGAGATTCGACTGTAGGTTTCAATGTGTTGGATGCGATGTTAAAGAATAACTTGGATCGCCTCAAGAGTATGAGGTTCGTTCCACATTTTGTGTTGAATTTTGGTCAAAGTAGTTGTAGGAAATTTTCGATTTGAAACGAATTTATTTGGACTTACATTGCTGCCAAAGCGAGTATTGTAATCTTGATTTAAGGCTGACCAAAGAGTGGTTCTTTTTAGGTCCTTTTTCTTGTGTCTATTGATTATGGTCTGCTATTTCTGGTTTTATCAGTGACCTCGTGATGCATGAAGTCTGAACTGAGCTCTAGCTTCATTTTGACAAACCACAGGATTTAAGATAAAAATAGGCAGATATAAAATAGAGGAGGTCTATTCTTTTTAAAAAATTATGAGGGTTTGGGAATTGCACATCTATTTTGTAATTGCTACTTGCATAGACTACAGTTTGAATTAAACTTGCTTACTGATGTCTAGCAAGTGGCTTGTTTGTGTTTCTCCCATATAATTTTTCTTAGTTCTGTGTAGATGCTTAAGTCCAGATTTCACCTTTCCACATTTTCTTTCTGAGGAAATCATTAAACCTGAAAGAAGATTCTTCTCTTTTTTAGATGTCAATGGAAAACTATCCTGTGCTTTAGACCGTTTCTTGTTGAAGTTGAGCCAGTTGGCTTCTTTTTCAATTCCCTAATTTTTTTAATGAAGCAATCAAATTTTATTTATAGAAAGGGCAAGAAAACGCCCATATACAAGAAGTTCAAAACCTAATATCTTTAAAGGTAATTACCGTGAATTTTGCAGGGAAAAAATATCCTCGGGTGAAACTAGTATTAGTAACTGCACCTTGGAAATAAATTTCAATAAAGATGCATATGTACTTAGAGCTATGTGTCTGGATGGTAAACTGGGGGCAGCTTTATCTCTTTGGTGCAACATGATACAGAGTAGTACTGTACCTGATGTTATCACACACAATTACCTCATAAATGGACTGTGCAAAAATGGTGAACTGGAGATGGCAGAATGGATTGTTAGAGGTATGTTATATAGGGGTCCGTCTCCCACTTGTGCTACGTACAACTCTTTAGTAAGGGGTTATTGCTCTATGAATGACATCGATAAAGCTCTAAACACCTTTTCTACCATGGCGAACTATGGAATTATCCCGAATAGAGCTACTTGTAACATCCTAGTTCATGCACTTTGTAAGAAGGGCTTGGTGGAGGAGGCGAAAATGCTTTTTCATAAATTACTTAGCAAAAATCATGACGGGGGGAGCTCAGATTTGATTACATCAACCATAATGATGGATGGCTGCTTTAAAACTGGAGATACTGAACAAGCTCTTGCTTTTTGGGAGAGGATGTTAAAACAGGGTATCCAAGTTGATAAAGTTTCTTACAATGTTGTTGTCCATGGATTCTGTTTGAGCCATGATGTGGGCACTGCATATAGGTATTGTTGCGAAATGCTGAAGCTTGGTTTCATTCCAGATGTTTATTCTTACAACACCCTTGTTGGAGCACTTTGTAAAGAAGGAAAGACCAGTGATGCCTGTTATATCTACGATGTTATGACAAGAATGGGTATCATGCCGGATCAAATTACATACAAAATGATAATACAGGGCCTATGTATTGACAGGGAGATTGATAGAGCCTATTGTTTTCTTGATTACATGTTAGAGAATTCCATTGTACCTGAACCACTTGTTTGGAATGTTATAATTGATGGTTATGGAAGATGTGGAGATATACGAAAAGCTTCATATATTAGAGACAAAATGGTTGCATTTGGTGTTCTACCAAACACATATACATATAATGCATTAATTTATGCACAGATAAAATCAGGAAATCTTTTTGCAGCTCAGTCCTTGGAGAAGGAGATGCTTTTATATGGTCTCACCCCTGATTCAGTCACTTACAATCTGTTGATTGGTGCTGCTTGTAATCTTGGCCTGATTCACTCGGCCCTTCGGCTCCTTGATAAAATGTTAAGAAAAGGTTGTCAGCCAGATGTAATTACTTACACAGAACTGCTTAAGTTGTATTGTGTACAAGGTATGATGAAAGAGGCAGACAAGCTTTTTGGCAAGTTACTGGCATCTGGTGTGGCAGTTGATCATGTACCCTTTCTGATACTCATGAAAAGATACTGCAGAATGAGAGATTTTGATAAAGTCTTTGACCTTTACCAAAAGTGGTTGGTGACAATGCCTAGATGAGAGCGTCTCCCCAAGATTTTTTGTGAAGCTAAGGGCTACTCTAAATCTATTTATTCCAGAAGAGAAAGCTACTTCAGGCTTTTGGACCCGATTGGACGACAAATTTTAGGCCCTGAAGCATTGTCCTCGTAGCAGCAGCTGTCTTGGTCTCCCATAGGTATGTTTGTCTGCTGTCACCTTTACCTTTTGCAATGCTATGTACTCTGGGTTTAATTTCAGCCTGTCCCATTTTGTGACTTGTTTGATTGGGACAAAGATTTATCATAATTCACCAAATACCCATTATAGTCTCCTCATTTTTAGCCCCACCAACATGGGATGCCCCTGTGCTGTTATGGGCAAAGAGAGTGGAAGCATCTTAGATGCGTGAAAATTCTAATGCAGCTTTGCCTTGCTGATAATTGTCCTTTTCTTCCACTTTCCTGGAAAGCCTGAAAACATAGGGTTTACTTCAAATTAGGTTAACACTGTTGAGAGAGTCGAGCTTCTAGTAAATTTAAATCTTCCATTATGCTGCCACCACAACTCCCTGAGGCTGAAATTGTATTTCACTTCTGTTTTTGTTTATTTGGATAGTGAGACAATTTCTAGGAGTATACTCATTTGATTATTTTATTTGTTCCTAGTTCTCATCTGATAGCAGGAGGAAATAGGAATTTTTGTTCGGTGGAAAGTTGGAAGCCACCTTATTTACTCACTTTTAAGTTGTTTTCCATGTTTGCTCATCCAAAAGTCAGTATCCACCACAAACAGGAAAAGGGCAGCAGCCGAGAAAACATAACAAACAGAGAAAACCAAACGGACAATTCAACCACACTGCTCTCAGCTACTGCAGCTGTCGAAATACATAATGTCTCGTTTGATCCAAGCTAGACTTTCCCTTTCCAGATTTTCGTAAGCTTTTTATTTATAATCTGAAACACTTCTGAAGTCATTTTCCAGCTATTCGAAATGATAGAAAAGCTCTAATGGTGACTTATTGATTTTTTGCTTTAGTTTTTTTTTTTTTTTGGGCAAAGAAAATAAAAAGGATTAATGATACATTTTGAAGATAACAATTAATTGTTTGCATTGGCTCTCAGTACACTGAACTTTGAGTTTCACTAGACACCTCTTTACCATTCTAAACAAATTAAGCAGACTTAATTATTAGTACTAATTGTCTTCCTTTAAATTTTGTCTCCAGTTTATTAACTTTGTCAGTTGATGAATGCTTAATTTATCAAGTTTTACCGGGAACAATTACTTTGATGACAGTAAAATAAACCCTTTTAGATATCTGTATGTTGCTTTTGCACTAAGTACTTGTTGTATTTTTTTAGGGGGAGCAGTAATATCCCCTTTGTAGTGAAGAGTGATATTGATGGTTTTGCTAATTTTAAACAGGAGTGTGGCGTCGTCGTCGTCGAGAAGTCTTAGGTTTTTGTCAACCGAGTCTAATAAAACAGATGAACCCTTTAAAGTAGAGGAAGCAGAAACAGTAAATGTGCCGCCACCTCCGACAGAGAAGGTGCATTGTGGTTCATGTTTAAGCTGGACTAAAGCACAGCATCTTGCATTGCTGAAATGACTATTTTACATCTCTTTTCAGCTACTTGTGCTGGGTGGAAATGGATTCGTTGGCTCACATGTCTGCAAAGAAGCTCTGGACTGTGGTGTTACTGTTGCTAGTCTTAGCAGGTATTTCATTTTACTTCCACAATTACTTCTTTATATATGTAGCTGTACTTCTGGACTCGGTTTTAATTTTATGTGGCGATTAAAGTACAGTAGCAAGTCTAACCAAGCCATGTTCAAGTGAAAGGAGAAAAGAAGACAAAGCTCTATGCTGACAGTCTAGTACCTAATCTGTTTGTTTGTCTTTTACATTTTGAGCTTTCGGCTTGGCTATCGTCTATGTTTACCTATTGAGCACCTCATCTGAAACAACTACCGAGACTGAACATCCATAACAATCAAAAGCTGATACTTTAGCTCTTGTGCTATGAAATGCACCTACTGTTTTGTGATCTAGATCTTCAGCTGTTGTTATTTCGAACTAAATCTTCAATTGTTAAATGGAAAAGAGCACATATCTCGTTCGTTCACATGATCCGTGCTCATTAATCTGCTTTGGCAGTTCGATACAGTAAAGAAATTGCATTATGGGAAAGAAGAAAAATCTTTGGCAGGCAGCCTCACTTTTTCCAATTCCCAGCCAACAAAATCTACTTTTTGCCTCTAGACAATTAACCCACTTACTTACCTTCTAATGCCTAGATGAAGGAGAGGAGCAAAATTAAACTTGCAATGAAGAATGTAAAACATCTCAGAGAAACAAAAGCAAGAGGGAAAAAGGTTCAACCTCAAGGCTGTGAATGGATTATAGGATGAAGGGGTAGAAAAAAATAGAAAGCAAACCTTTCCAGTTATCATCGTACTGCATTGCATCTGTATCTTTGAGATATTTGTTTGTTTTCTTGGTCTGATTTTCATCGAGCTTTTCTGTCTCACCTTCCCTTCATGGATCAGAAGTTCGTCGCTTTATGTTAGAAATACGGGTATGGCCGTATGGGAGAAAGATGTAAACAGGGAGAACGGTTGAAGTTGGGGAGCAAAAGAGGTGGCAAAGGAGAGGTTGCAGAACAGAGAGCTAGGGAGAGAAGAAAATCAGTGGGAAGGGGAACTATGTTTCTTAGTTTATATTTTAATATTCTCTCCACAGGATATAGTTGATTCTTGGTATTATTAACTAGTGAATCAGCAGGAAGCGTTTGGTGCATGTGACATGAACCTACCCGCTTCTGTTTATATTGGATAGGAGGTTTGTTGGCACCAAATTTTGAAACTTCAAAAATGTTTAATTGGTAAACCAGAGGCTTTGACTCAGAAGCTGGTAATTCTAGGTTCATAGAAGTAAAAAAGTTATCTGTACCCTTAGCCTTTCGCCGAGGGTCTATCGGAAACAGCCTCTCCACCTTGGTGGGGGGTAAGGTCTGCGTACATCTCCCTCCCCAGACCCCACTTGTGGGATAGCACTGGGTATGTTGTTGTACCCTTAGCCTTTCATCTATGGCATAAGATCTGCGTACATCTCAACCCCCCACCCACCCCACCCCCTCCCCCACTTGTGGGATAGCACTGGGTATGTTGTTGTATCCTTAGCCTTTCATGTTAATTTTCCAATTCTTGAGATACTAGTCGTTTCTGTCCTCTGTATACAACTGTACGATAACTTTCTTCTGCCGAGTTGTTTTGCCACTCCTGCACTTGTCGACACAGATTCACAAACAGATGTGGAAGTAGATGTAGGATGCTTCTACTGGTGGTGGGTTGCTATAGCCGTCAGGTTGAGTCTTCCTTGGACATAGTATAGAGTGCTTATATTATGGTCAGTGTGCGGGCACCTTTTTGTTAGGAAGCTTGGCCAAGTTCCATATTAGTTGTGGGATTGAGTTGTGGTTTCCTTATATGGTCTTGGACAACCCTACTCTCGTGCACTAACTTTTGTGGTTGAGTTAGATTAAAGGTCTATTTTTTCACATACTATCAGAATCAGATGTATCGATCCTTGTTATTGTGTTTTGTGATGTTGGGGCCCCGTGTTATGTTATCCACACTCCACCTGGGCGTGTGGGGGAGTGTCAAGTCCCACAATGGTTGAGGGAATAGGTTGTTTCATATACGCTTTTGGACATTCATCGCCTCATGAGCCAATGCCCGTGTCTCACAAACATAATTATCAAGAATGGCTTAGTTGTGAAGCTTCATTAAGGGGCTCAATTTGTAGCACGTTAAGTTTCCTAAGAAACTTTATTTCTTAGTAACAAAAAGTAAGAGGGTGATGTCGCTTAGAGGAATTTGATTAATATCGGCATTTTCGTATATTGGATGTTGAAATTACCTATCTTATTAACGTTTGGTTATTATAGTGGTATCTATACATTTAGTACTTCTTAATTTTCGTAATTTTGTGCGCTTGACTTCTCGCTTCAAGCCTCATGGATATTATCACTCCTTGTGCCTTTTTTTTTTCTTCCTCAAAACACTGTTTTATCTTTACTCAAAAAAAAAAAAAAAAACACTGTTTTGTCTTGCAGATGGTTAGGTTAATCTCAACCTTTCTTCTGAAATTATTTTTTCCGCTTCTTGTAGAACATGAAGGTCATCAATACAAGAATCCTGGGCTAATAGTGTGACTTGGCATCAAGGTCTGCTTGCTATCTTCATGTCTATTTTGGTGTGTTACCCTGGAATCTATTTATTTCTAGCTGCATATGATGATGCAAGAGGGCTTAATCATTTTTCCTTCTATCTCTTGAGGACAGGAAATCTACTTTCAACTGATTCATGGAAGGACGCACTTAAGGGAGTAACTTCTGTTGTACGTACTGCCTCTTTCTTTGTGATTTCATCTAAATTTCCCCTGGGAAACATTTCGATAGACATATCTAAAGCAAAATGATGGAAAATTTTTCTAGCCGTCTTTAGTTGGTTTTATGTTTCCTTTATTTTTTTTTCAGTTCTTTCTTTTTTGGGGCTTTTGGGGTGAGGGAGGATTTTGGAAAGGCTTCTTGTTAAAAAAAAAAAAGAATCTCCTGGAACATTTCCCTCATTTGTCTTTATTGAAGAACTCTTTGAATAAGTTCTCCAGTCTCATGTTTCAGTTTCCCCCAGATGCTTCACCTTTGAAATTGAGAGATCCTCTGGAGAGTTCTTGTTGGTAAATGTCATTACTTTCCCATATTTGCTCAAAGCATTTAGCATGTTAACTAATATTAGATGCAAAGATGGCTTTGAACTATTGAACATAGTATCTTATCACTTACGTTAGGTTATGCTAAATATTATGTTAATTATATTTAAGTATTGGTAGTGTAGAGAAATTTTGAGGGCTTTAGTCATTCGTGAAATTGGTATTGTCTAGAAGAGCGGCTTTGAGATATCTTTTCCCAGTATATTTTTAATTAGCCGAGGGTCTATCGGAGACAGCCTCTCCACCTTGGTGGGGGTAAGGTCTGCGTACATCTCACCCTCCCCAGACCCCACTTGTGGGATATACTGGGTATGTTGTTGTTGTTGTTGTAGTATATTTTTAATTAAGTTAAATAACTAAAAGTAATGAGATTTTCATGGGAGTTTTGTTTTTATCTATATGTGGTTGTGGGAAGGACAAAAATAGAGAATAGATGAATTAAGTGAAGGCAGAAGTGAGAATACCTAGAAGATGTAGGAGATTTGGTAGATGTGATAGGAACCTTGTAAGTAGTTCAAGGGTAATAGTTTCCCTTTTTGGCTCTTTTTTACATATAGCCTCAGTACTTGCTGTTAATTCTAATATAGTACGTGTTACCATTCTCAAAAAAGCGAAAGCAAGAAGTGCGTTTTTAAAAACAAAGCAGTGTTTCGTCTCTGCTGTGGCATGAAACTTCAAATAGGGTGTGATTAAATGCATAAAAATTAAGATTATTTTTTAGACAGTTGAGCTTTAGTTGTTTACAGGTGTCTATTTTTTTTGCGCATTAAGTAGAGCTTGCTATTTGAATCAGTGTGTGATTATATTCTTTTTAATGAAATCTGTTTGCTCGCCTGAAGGTCCTTCTACATTCTTCTCCTTAAAGTTGTCATCACCACATCCCATTCCCATGAAGTTTCTTCTATGATCTTCGCACTATGTTTACTAGATACTGTACTTCATATGAGTCTAGTTTAACTGTTGCTTTCCTCTTGTTACAATTTACAAGTCCTGAGTCAATTATTTTGTAGATCTCATGTGTAGGTGGCTTTGGCTCTAACTCGCACATGTATAAAATCAATGGGACAGCCAACATCAATGCAATCAGAGCTGCGACAGAAGAAGGTATTGGCTTGTTTTTTTCTTCTTTTCATTGTAATTAAACAGTGTCTCTGCTTACCCCTAGTTTCCTCTGAGAACGCTAGTGGAATATTGGAATGTAATCTAACAGAAGCCACAAGAAAAAAAAAAGTTCTTTGTAACTTGTGTTCTAAAACAAGCCACAAAAGTTATTGTGGCTATAAGTCATCTCATTATGGGTAATTTGAAGTTCAAAATTAAAATGCTTCTAAATAAAATAATGAAAAGGTCTCATTCTTTTGGGTCAAACTAAAAAAGAAAGAGTGTCACATAAACTGGGACAAAGGGAAGTTGTGGGAAGACTTCTATAGAGGTTAAGCTCTTCTTGATGTGGGATTGGTCGTTGACACGATGCATGTATATTTGTTTCTTCATGCAGGTGTTAAAAGATTTGTTTACATCTCTGCTGCGAAATTTGGTGTTGCAAGTTACTTGTTACAAGGCTATTATGATGGAAAGGTATTTCCCCAATACATTCAAGTGAGTTGTTAAGATTGTGTGGAGGAGATCAACTTGTACTTGGGCTTTGAGGAGGCATGTTAGACTATTATGTAGCACCACTTGCACACTGCTACTAATCAAGTCGACGTGAATTTTTTTCTTGTCACACATCATTTACTGATATAGGAGCTATGGTGGTTCTTACTTTCCTAAATGGCAATGCAGTCTACGTTTCTTGGTTATTCCATATTTAGAGGTTTGCCGACGTTGTTCTTCTTACTTAAAAAGGTTCCATTAGCATATGAATGGGGAAAAGCAGAATGAGAAAAATATCTGCATCCTTTACCCAGGACTTTAGACAGAGAGAAGGTACAAAAATTTGTTTAATGAACTTTAGATACTTATACTGGAAATAACTCTTGAGCATTTGTACGGAAATGTAAGCTCTGTTCAATAGATGGACTAAAAATTAAGGGAAAATGTGGAAGAACTATTGTGGAACTCTGGAGCTTACTGTATAAGAAGGTTGGGAGGTACAAAATTTAGCATTAAAATTTTCTAATAACGGGGTTGTAGACCAGTTTGCTGATACCTCGACTAATGCAGTGGCTACCTGCTATTCTCTGCTGACACGAAAATTAGGTAACACTACCCATCTAGGTTTAGGAAAATGGGAAGAGTATCCTAGTATTGCCTTATTTGGGACTCGAATCTATGTTCCAAAGGTTGTTACTCTAGCTCTTCAACTGCTGAGCAACCTCTCTAGAGCATATAAGTTCAGAAATACTTTGAAAGTGTCTAATTTGGTTCTTTGTTCGTTAATTTCTGATAAGTTCATGTATGTATCGTGCAATGCAGAGGGCAACTGAAACTGAACTGCTGACCAGATATCCATATGGGGGTAAGGTTTTCTGATTTCATCATGCTCCTAACCATTTTCTGCTGTGCTCACTACATCTGTTTAACTTAATGACCTGCCAACTGGTTTACGAAAAAGTGCACTTTTCATCGGTGTGTTACAGGGCACGTATTAATCTATTTATTAATGGAATTCGATCTTTTTTTAAGCCACTTTTCTTCTCTCACAATAATTAATTTTTAAAAATAAAAGCAAAGATATACGAAACATCTGCTTTGACGTAGGTGCTCTACTTTTTGGTATACTCTTGTACACGGGAGGTTTTAAATAAAAAAAATTTCCTTTATCAAACAAAAGAAAATTAAACATTTACACCAAACATGTTTGCCTGACTTGCTTCTAGTTCGACCCTTTCTGCGGAGAAGGTGCAGGAGCCATTTAAAGCAGAATCAGAGCTTCTCTATTTTGTTTCATTTTTGGTATGTCTTTAGCAGGATATGGGGTTTCCCGTTAGAGGCAAATCATGCGACATGTTAGATGGAATTTATTTGCTAGTTGCTATGTCAGCTAAGGGTTGGTTCTGTAGCAATGGATATAGATTAAATTATACCATATTTCTTAACTTATTGACGTCTGCATTGAAACTAATTAAAAGAAAAAACTGAAGTTCTTATCTTTCGTTCTCGGGACTGTCTGGGCACACTCTCCTCCTCCTCCTCCTTTCTTTCTTTCTTCTTCTTTCACCAGCGAATTACTGCCCATTTTCAGTACTTACCCAGATTCCTATCTGCCTTCATTCTTTCCACTTCCTATCTGCATCTTCTCTCTCCCTCCCCTTATCTGGTATCTTCTTCCAATTTTTTAGGTGGTGGCATCTTCCTCTTAGTATGATGTTTCTGTATCTGTTTCTTATTCCCAATGTTTTCCTTTACAGGTTTCACTTCTAATTCCCTGCAGACTTTCATAATTTCTAAGTTGATGGTTTTGCTACATTGAAAATCTTTTTTGTTTCCGTCTTTGTACATTAGTGCTTCACATATATTTCAGTTGTGTTTTGTGCCATTGATGGATAACAGAAGTTAATTTCGATGTGTTGAGACTTGAGATAAATTTTGTTTTCTGAGAAACTTAAGCCCCACACAAATTTAAGTCTAGGGTATTTGGCAGTAAAGTTCCGGGCTTGTTCACATATTGGAAAAGGTATTCATATATTACACATGCTCGATAAGCGTAAAAACTACTCCCCCTTCCCGCTTTTTGTGACGTGTTTGAGTCAGCTTGGAGTTTTAAAGGAATTTGAGACTCTTGAAATCTGTGGCAAACATGTCATCACATTTGTGTGGTTTTAGCTTCTCATTAAAATGGAAAATTCAAAGTTAATAGTTTCCGGGTATAGAAATGTGATTATTTTACGAACAGACTAATAAGTAATAGTCATATTAAAATTGAATTGTGGGAGTGCTTTGTTTAGTCTCCTCGTAACGGTTCATTGTATCAACACAATTTTGTAAATGGATAACTGCTGATTCTGAAGAGTCTTTTGTTCTATTATGGCCGGAACAGGTTAATGGAATATTCTTACCAAAAGTAGTGCCTTTCCTCTAGCACTACATTTAGCTAACACTTTTTAGAATTTTCAGAGTGAGGTGAGGTAGGCCGAGCAGATATGGTGAGCCTTGGAAGTAGATCTTTGTTTGTAATTGCAAATGCTTGTGACGACTTAAGCTTGAGGAAGTTTAAATTCGCTTGTTTACATAGTTCAAGCACTCACTGACTACGACATTTGTCTTTTGCAGGAGTAATTCTGAGGCCAGGATTTATTTACGGTACGCGTCGTGTTGGGAGCATAAAACTGCCTCTAGGTGTAATTGGTTCTCCTCTAGAGATGGTATGTCTCATTTGGATCCTGACATACTCGTTTTTATGCACATACTGCTGGCTATTAATGAGGAAATATCTTGCATCAAAAACATTATAAGACTAAAGCCCAGCTTCTTTAAATTCTTCACCCTTCCTTCCCTTAGGCAATGCACAGAAACTTGTTGGCTATAGGGTAGCTCCTAATTAAACTCCCATATAAGATAACGAGTAGGATATTTATTGCATTTTGTTCAAACCCAACGAACGTGGTCCTCCCTTGCAAGGGAAAAAAGAGAGAAGGAAAGCTGTGGGATAGAGGGGATGTCTCTTTCCTTTATCATTCTAGCAATTATTAGCTGTATATGTGAAATTTTTTCTCCTGCAATGCTGCAACTGTTTGTGTTGTAAGTTTATTGTCCATTGTTAACGGTAATGTTACTTCCCTCAGATCCTGCAACATGCAAAACCACTGAGTCAAATTCCCCTTGTTGGGCCGCTGTTTATCCCTCCTGTTAATGTTACTGCAGGAGCGAAAGTTGCTGTCAGAGCGGCAACGGACCCCGTGTTCCCTCCTGGTGTTATTGACGTTCATGGTATCTTGTGCTACTGCCAACAGAGATCTGTATAGATCAATGATTGAATGATAATATGATAGGGCAGATGGATTTGTCTTTTTTTTTTTTTTTTGGTGGTTCAATTTTTATCCTGGTGTTAAGATTTACTCCTCCAATTATGTTGATGAATGAACGTGTTGGTGACCGACTGCATTTTGCTAATGTTACTCAAGGCTATTGTTTAGGCCCAAAGTTTTACAGGTAAAAATCTAGTGTTTAGCTTACACGAGGAACTTATGGTTTTTCAATAATGTCTCCAGACGGTTATGGCTCTACCTGTCAAAGTTTAAGCTGTGATGTGAAAATCTTTAAGTCTTTCTGGAGGATATGATTTAATTTACTTTTTGTTTATGCACTTGTGATATCAATGCTATCATATAACATGTTAGTCCTGATAGTTGATACCAATTGTAGATAGAAAGAGAGAAATTAAGCTAAGCAAAGGAAACTAATTTGCATAACTATAGATAAGCCCTCGGACTCCTTTGTTGGGAAAAATTAATTTCCCATAAAAATAATATTCATGGTATGTCTCTATTAAATGCGCAACACACAGACACTATGATTAACAATAAAAAAAATAATAAGGACACCAAATTTTTTTACGTGGAAAACTCTTTTGAGTAAGTGAAAATTACGACACCAGAGGAGCAAATGTTTTTATTGATTTACGCAGTATACTTTAGTATCACAAAGTCTTCGAGGCTAATACATTTAAAAGAAAAAATACTCTTTTTAGTTTTGCACCTCACTATAATATCGCTCATACTCTCTATTTTTTTGGACAGAGTATTTCCTTCCACTGTGTTTTCTCTCTGTGAATTTGATGCATTACAACTCAACGATGAGTGACTATTTATAGTTGTAAGATTGCTTTGTGATGTCAAGACTTACATCACCATATGCCAACAAATTCAAACTTTGCTGTCAAACTTTTGGCAGACTTCTTGCCATACATGTCTATCATGTTTGACAAAGCTTGGATTTGGACGGTGCTGCTATATCGACAGCAGCAACATCAAGAAATCTCCCCCTCCAAAACCAAGCATTTGAAGGAGGTATTTCCAGTCTCTCAGATAGAGCTCATGCCGATAAGTTCTTTGAATTGCTCGAGTGGTATCAGAGCACAGGTTCTGCTCATCACAAAAATATTTTTTACAGTCAGTTGTACTACTCTGTGAAAAATGTCTGGAGTAAAACACGAGGTATCAAGATTCAATGGTGGTGATGGTTTCTCCATTTGACAGAGAAGGGTGAGAGATCAACTTATCCAACAAAGGTTACACAAGGCACTATAGGGAAAGGACACAAAGTCCTTAAAGCCTGAGGGTTGGGCAGGCATGCATGAAAAGTGCAATCAGATTGCACTTGTCCGGCGAAGTACTCAACAACGTCGGTGATGAAGAGAGTGCCCATGGTATTTGAAAAAGACTAGAAAGTCTATCCAAATCCTTCACGAATCAGTTGCATTTGAAAAGTTAACTGTATGCCATTAAAATGAGTAAAGGTACAAGTTTCTTAACTCATTTAAATGTGTTTAATGAATTAATCACGTAGCCAGCTAGTCTCAGAGAAAAAATTAGTGAAGTAGATAATACTATCATGCTTCTGAACGCGTTACCATCTTCCTATGATAATTTAGTAACAACTATCATGCACGGTACCTATACTATTGTGTTAAAGGATGTTACATCCGCCGTCGTACTCAATGACAAGATGAGGAAGAAGCCTGAAAACCAGGGGCAGGAGTCACTTTAGAGCTTTGAGTGGTCGTGGTAAATCCAAAGATCTTGGAAAGTCCAGGAACCGGTCAAAAGGTAGAAGTTGCTACAATTGCGGTCAACTTGGTCACTTTCAAGGTAATTGCCCAAAACAAAAAATAGTGGTGAGAGTAGTGGCCAGAAGAATGATGACAACACAACTGACATAGTGCACAACGATGACTCGGTGGTTTTCTTCGTTCACGAGGAGGAGGAATGCTTACACATGGAAAACCAAGAGTCAAAATGGGTGGTTGACACAGCAACATCCTGCCATGCCACTCCGGTAAGAGAATTCTTCTATAGGTATAAAGTAAGAGACTTTGGGACGGTCAAAATAGAAAATACCAGTCAGTCAAACATTGTTAGGATTGATGACAATTGTATCAAGATAAATTTCGGATGCACATTAGTCCTAAAAAAATGTGTGGCACGTACCAAATATGCGAATAAATTTGAGTTCATGGATCGCTCTAGATCAAGATGGATACGAGAATCACTTCTCTAATCGGAAGTGGAGACTCAAAGGGATCATTAGTAATTGCAAAAGAAGTTGCTACGTATACGTTGTACTAGACCACCGCTGAGATATGTGTAGAAAAATTACATGCAACTATAGATGAGACCCGCTGATTTGTGGCACCGAAGGTTAAGCCACATGTTTGAAAAAAGGGCTACATATTCTAGCCAAGCAGTCACTTATCTCCTTTGCTAAAGGTACAATTTTGAATCCCTATGACTATTATTTATTTGAAAAACAACATATGGTGTCTTTTCAAACGACTTCTGGAATAAAATCAAATATACTGGATTTAGTATATTCTGATGTTTGTGGTCCAATAGAGGTATAATCATTGAGAGGTAACAAATATGTTCTCACATTTTTTGATGATGCTTCACGAAAATTATGGGTTTATTTCTGTAAAACCAAAGATAAAGTGTTTCAAGTTTCCCAGAGGTTTCATGCTCTGGTGGAAATGAAGACGAGTCGAAAGCTAAAGAGTCTATGAACAGACAATGGCGATGAGTATACTTCAACGAAATTTGAAGAGTACTGTTCGAGCCATGTGATCATACATAAAAAGACAGTTCCTGGAACTCCACAACGCAATGGTGTAATTGAGAGGATGAATCACACGATTGTTGAGAAGGTGAGAGTATGCTCAGAATGGCTAAACTACCTAAGTCATTTCGGAGTGAAGCAATTTGCATAACTTGTTACTTGATTAACCAACGTCCATCGGTTCCATTGGGGTTTGATGTTCCAAAGAGTGTTTGGACAAACAAAAATGTGTCCTACTCATATCTGAAGGTGTTTGGATATAGAGCCTTCGCACACGTGCCGAAGGAGCAGAATGAAGCTAGATGACAAAGCTATTCTATGTATATTTATCGGATATGGAAATGAAGAATTCAACTATAGACTGCGGGACCCGGAAAGGAAAAAGATCAACAAAAGCAGAGATGTGATCTTTAGAGAAGATGTGGTTGGGATTGATGGTGATC
The DNA here is from genome assembly GCA_029990575.1 of Petunia axillaris subsp. axillaris. Taxonomy (NCBI): domain Eukaryota; kingdom Viridiplantae; phylum Streptophyta; class Magnoliopsida; order Solanales; family Solanaceae; genus Petunia; species Petunia axillaris. Next base: position 26,871,488 of record JARKNS010000003.1, read on the forward strand.
AATAAGCAAAGACCGAGAGCGGTAATGGTATATTCACTAACTATGATATTGCTCCTATTCTTCCACAGGTGAAGAAAGCCACATAGAAGGCTTGCATGATGAGGTTGCTGAGTAGGGGGAGCAGCCTATGCCAAAAGAAGAAGAATAAGAAAGAAGATCATCAACAACAGAAAGAAGAACATTAACAACAGAAAGAAGAACAAGGACAACAAACTTATGGAAAATCTAAGAGAGTAAAGATGTCATCTTCCATGTATCTTTCTTCAGAGTGGGTCCTCATCACTGATTAGGGGGAGCCAGAGAATTTCAAGGAGGTGTTGTCCCATCTAAAACACAACCAGTGGATGGAAGCCATGCAGGAAGAGATGGATTCTCTACACAAAAATGGCACGTACGAATTGATTAAGCTTCCAAACAGAAAAAGACCACTTAAGTGACGTGGGTCTTCAAGCACAAGAAAGATGGAAACGACAAGCTGATCAGGTACAAAGCTCGATTGGTGGTAAAAGGATTTGAATAGAAGAAAGGTATCGATTTTGACCAAATTTTTTCACTTGTTGTCAAAATGACTTCTATTAATAAAATTTGAGCTTAGCAGCTAGCTTGGATTTGAGGTGGAATAGTTGGTGATAATAGCCCAAATTTAAACATAATTGGATGTATTTTACCCGTACTTTGGTACATTCTAGTGACGTTTAATATTAAAAATGTGGTGAATTGAGCTAAATGATTGTATTTTGATGTATAGGAGGCTAATGATGCCAAAGGAAGATTAATTTGAGCAATAATGGAGCCAAAATGCAAAATCTGGAGAAATTGAAGGGTGTTGTGCGTCGCATGACCATAGCACAACTCTTAGATGAAATTTTGATGAAGAAAAAATGTTTCTGAGGCAGTGAGCTAACTCCCTATCGCATAACCATCGCACAAAGGTGAGAAAAACAAGTCGGGGGGGGGGGGGGGGTTCTTTCGGGTCCTGTGCGTCGCACAAGACTTTAGAGAAGTTCCAGGAATCCTGTGCTATGGTTGTGCCAAAAATTCTGCAGTTTTGTACAACGGGGCAGTTTGGTCATTTAGCTCAGGAACGTGATTTAAAGGCCTAAAAGTCAATTTTTAGAGGAATTCTGGACCTAAAGAGAACAAGAAAAAGGCTGAAGCAGTGGAGAACGGAGCTCTAACGAGTTTTTCTTAACTCTTTCAATCCTTTCTTGTAATTTACTTATTATGGTTGCTTATATCATGAATCTTATGAACATGAGTGACTAAGTTACCCTATCTAGGGCATGATGAACCAGTATAGGATGATGTATTGAGTATTACATTAATTCAGTCGAGCTTGACATATTTATTCCGAATTATTCAACTACGTATTGACTTCTTTTGATTGTAGAGCTAACGATTGAATGTGCCCTTTATTCTTGTAACTCTTGGAAGATTGTTTCAAGTTAGGGTTAGTTGAATCGCGATACTTTAACCCAAATAATAAATTATTTATGAAAGAAGAGCGGGGTGAGTTCGGAAACAACAAACCCTTGTCGTGGTCACGTGGGTAGTCCAACTTATCATCTTGTGTTAACTTAGAAAAGTAACTCAGGATAGTTATTGCTTGTTATTGGAAAGTACTAGCGGTAAATGAGGAGCTCACGATCATTAGGGATAGTCAGCGAGATTGAGTGTGTATTATTCGATATATCACTCCGATGATTGGGGAAGTCATGTCCTAGGCCTTTTAATCTTGAAATCGTCTCTAGTGCTTAGTGCGTGTTTTTAGTTTTCACTATTTACTTCTAGTTTTCATATTTAAACTTATTTTAATTTACTCTTGAAGTTGTTTGAATGCGAACTTAGTAAAAGTTAAGCTACGAACTACAGTTTGCTCCCTGTGGGATTCGACCCTGGACTTGTTAAATCGGATTATATTTGCAGTGACCACTTATCTTTTTTAGGACGAGTTTTGGACCTGATCAGTTCGACATGAAATCTGCTTTTTACATGGAGATCTGGAAGAGGGGATCTATATAGAGCAGCCGAAAGGATTTATAGTAGACTGGAAGAAACACATGTGTGCAAACTGAACAAGAGTCTTTATGGGCTAAAACAAGCGCTGAGGCTGTGGAACAAGAAGTTTGACTCATTCATGACACATCAAACTTACACAAAGTCCTTTTCAGATCCATGTGTATACTACAAGAAGTTCTCTGAAAATAATTTTATTCTTGTTGTTGTATATGGATAACATGTTGATTGTAGGACAAGATAAGAAGCTGATTGCCAAGTTGAAGGGAGACTTGTCCAAGTCATTTGATATGAAGAACTTGGGCCCAGCGCAATTTCAAATTCTTGGAATGAAGATTGTTCGAGATAAAACAAGCAGAAAGTTGTGGCTTAGGAGAGTGGAGTGATAAAAAATGTCGCCACTTTAAATGAACATATATGAAAGAGGTATTTACAAACTACCGTGCATAAAATTAAATATCATAGAATGGACCACCGATATATGAGTCACTCAAGATATCAAGTTAAATAGAGATAAGAGGGCCTTATGGAGAATGTGGTCAGAAATCCATAATAGAGTCCGACCACAATGACCGAATTGATTATCTTCCGGCTAATGAAGATACTACTCCAGTCTTTCCAGTGGATCCTTCTTATCCCTAAGAATGGAACTCTTATTCAAAGCTAGCTTATGAAACTAGTCTTTACGAGTTATTGTTAACACGAGATGATGTCTCGCCTGCTAACTCTTCTTATCAAGCATAGCTCTTAATGATATTTAGAGTGATACCAACTGACACGACCCGGAATCCGGTTAGGCCGTGCGGGCACCGGACATCCTTCCCTAGACCCGTCGGGCGAACCCTTATCAATTAAATTAGGAAAATAAATATAATTCAATTTATAAATAATAACAAGACTTAGAAAAAGTACAAACATAATGATATCTCTAAGCTGTAAAAAAGAAATTACAGCTGACTACCCACATACTAGGTTTAGGGCTATCCAGACTAGACATCTAATAATACAAAAGAAGACAAATACCTCCTGAAGGGAGCAAAATGCAACTGAAATAATAACCAATAAACTGGTGGCCATCCAGAATAAAAGCTGGCTCACCCTGAAACATTCAGGTAATGATCCTAATATATTATTTGAGTTTATTACGTGTGTTTGAATATGTTTTAACGGTAAAACTTGGAATATTAGACATCGTTTTTATAAGTTCAATTAATAGTTTAAAGGGTCAAATGAACCCTGATAATGAAATTGATTATATATTCGTACTCAGGGAGTTATGGGCAACTTATAAATGTAATTTATTTAGGGTTTGGTTATGTGGCCTTAAACCCTGTACATAGGCCTAGCCTGCGTATTGCGTATGCGAATAGGGTATGAGGTTCCTAACCGGATTGCCCTAAGATGTGAGGAATGAAGCCTTTAGCCTAATTTGATATATTGTTCTGCTTATTGAATAGAGTGGGATCGTTTGGCAATGAAACCAAAGGATAAAGCGGTTGTTGATTAGCAGAGGTAACTTTGTAACAAGGTAAGTATTTATATCCATTTCTTTGGAGGCACCTGGCCTCGTGGATTTTCTACCACGTGTTCCTTACATGTGTAGCTGCCGATAGGCGTACTCATTACGCCTTAGTTTTGGATTTACATTGTATATTATATGTTATGTCCTGTTGTTGGTATTGCATTGAGGATCTGAGCATTGTACTCTGGCTGTGAGTTGGCATCTACTTTCCGGTTGTCGATGAGAGTCCCGCGCCGGTGAAGGGTTATTATTGCATCATATTTCATTCATATGCATTACATTGTATCATATTGAGGGTAGGAGGATTCCGCCCTTGGAGCAGGAGGATTCCGCTCCATTGCATCATATTGAGGGTATGAGGATTCCGCCCTCGGAGTAGGAGGATTCCGCTCCATTGCATCATATTGAGGGTAGGAGGATTCCGTCCTCCGAGCAGGAGGATTCCGCTCCATCTATTTGGCACATGCGACACCATTGCATCATACTGCATTCATCCCATTTCATTGCACCGCGTGCTAACTATTGTGTGACTATCATGCTGTGTTTTGTGTATGTGGTATGTATACCATATAGTGGACATATTTCAGTTTGCCTACGTATTTCTGGCTCGTATTCTGAGTTGCGGAGATCGGGTTGCACGCCGCAACGGTATAAATATATGGATAGGGTTGCACACCGCGACAGTATGAATATATGGATCGGGTTGCACGCCGCAACATGATGAATATATGGATCGGGTTGCACGCCGCAACAGGATGCATTTCTGATTGTTGATATGTTCGGGATGCCTATATGTTCTTGCTATCTTACGTTCATGGTGGTTAATGAGTTTGTGATTCCATACGTGTTTCTAGTTATTATCTGGATCTGCCTTTTCATAATTTAAATAACAACTGACACGACCCGGAATCTGGCTAGGCCGTGCGGGCACCCGACATCCTCCCCCAGACCCGTCGGGCGAACCCTTACCAATTAAATTAGGAAAATAAATATAACTCAACTCATAAATAGGAACAAGACTTAGAAAAAGAAGCACAGATATACTGATACCTCTAAGCTGTACAAAAGAAATACAGCTGACTACCCAACATACTAGGTTTAGGGCTATCCAGACTAGACATCTAAGAGTACAAAGGAAGACAAATACCTCCTGAAGGGAGAAAAATGCAACTGAAGTAATAACCAAATAACTGGTGGCCATCCGGAATAAAAGCTGGCTCACCCTGACAGCTGAAGTCGTCTTCGCTCCTTCACAACGTGGCGAACTCAATCCTGGAGCGAACCTGCCGAAACGAAATAGATAGACAGGAAACAAACAACAAACAAGGGTGAGTCAAAAGGACTCAATAAGTGGGGCAGACTAGCCACCTCAAAGAATAGGATAGCTAGCAAGGGAGAAAAGAAACAAATAGACCAAATTCCTCTTATTTAAATTATAAAAAAAGCAGAGCCAGATAATGACTAGAAACGCGTATGGAATGACAAACTCATCAACAACCAGGAACGTAAGATAACCATTCGAAAGTAAAGAGAATAAATTCTACTCTCTTTTCCTCCAACTCGAGTAAGAAATGTAAAAGAAGATCGTTCGTCTCTTACACCTTTCATTTAATACAAAGGAAGTCAATTTAACTCTATATAACGGTTGAGATAAATAGTGGAAGGATAGGGACAATTAGGGGTGTGGACTTCTACTACTGGATGTTAAGAAATTGATTTCTTTTAATGAACTTTTATTAGCAGTTGTATTTCCTAAAAATGTATCAGGTTTTACAATTAAATTTATATTTAGTTGAGTCTAAGGCGACCGTTTTATATCTCAATCCGATCGATTGATAGGCAATTTATGTTGACAAGCAGTTGATTTTTTAGGATCTTAATTCGAAGACAGTACTGAGTGTCGATTTCAAAGATGCTAGTACGATGTCAAGTTTGAATAAACGATTCGAAGGCAAGTACAAACAGATAAAATCAAAGCAAATGACGAGCTAGCAATTCACGATGAGATGGTTTCAATCGAATTTCTTATCGAGGACAAATTACGAGTTTGATTCCGTTCAAGGCTGAATGCTTAGTTTTAATCAGATTCGATGACAGAGTTAGATACGATGACGAATAAATGCGATCGATGGAAATGTATTCAATCAGATAAAATGATCGCAAGGCAATACCAGCAATTTACTTGATACAATCAATACTATCAAGCAAGTTAGTCGATAAATTATCTTATGCAATTAGAGTAACGACAATAAATTAACGAGATCGGATGCAGTAAATCGAAGTACTGAATAACGTAAGTAGCAAGCAGACAACGAAACAAGCAACGACCAGATGAACAGATAAATAAATAAATAAATAAAGCAATAAAAGCTTATTGTATTGAAGAATCGGAGGATGGCACTTCAATGAAAGAGATGGATCTTCTTCCACGTTTGAACCAAGCCACGACTGACAATTTAATACAAAGGTTGCTTTGACAGTGGCAGCAAATTATGATATGATGAGAAATAACAAGAGAGTGGAGAGAAAGTGTAGAGCTTGGAGAATCAGAGTAAATATTGTTCAGATGAGCGTGTCTCCAAATAGAGGAGGAATGCCCTATTTATAGGCTGAAAGGGTAAGCACTTCCCAACCCTAGAAGGACTCTCTCCTTCTCACGTCTCTCTTTCAGCAGCTGCCCACATCCCACAAAATACGCTGGATCCGTTCCGATAAAAGTGGGATAAGGCCAATTGAGATTATTTGCTAGAACGGGTGTCTTCGTAATCTTCCGATCACGTCATCAAATCGAAACCACATCAACCAACATGTGTCTCCGGAAATTGCCAATGACTATGCAACACAATCGAACACGTCACCTTTGTGATCGAACGGAAATCGACCAATACAGATAGTCCCCCCACTTGCTAAGTCCTGTGATCGTAACACTTGGCAAGTGGCCTGAAATTTTAAGCGGGAAAACACGTGGAGCGTCCGTGTCCCTTCATTTTGAAATGTCAAACTGTCATTTCAACTTCCAGTCGACGCACGTGTCAGAGATCGTGCGGGTGGCAGTTTTCCTCAGTTCCCAAGGTCATGATGACTCCCTCTCTATAAATATCAGTTTCAAATTGTTTTACAAGACTTTACATCTTCAAAACTCTTGAAATTCTCTAAAATTTTCCTGAAGTTCTTCAAAATTTCTCCAAAATTCTCTAAGCAAATCTTCAATCCTTCGCTTGCTTTTATCAGTTCTTACTTCAAATCTTCAAGTTTAACTGCTTCAATTTATTTGACCTTGTTTCAAAATGTCTTCTTAAAATATAGCCGATGCCGGAATTACTCCCTCCGTCGCCGTTGCCGCCACGGCACCGCCGCAGCCCGCTGCTGGTCCTTCAACAGATAAGAAGGGAAAGAAGAGGGAGAGGAAACCCAAAGACTTTGGCCCAGAAAAGCTTCACACTGACATTCTCCCGAAGAAGTTCACCTATGACGATGATTGCAAGGTCAGTACTCAAAACGACGTTCAACTGGCCAAAAAGAAGAACATTCCTGTAGACTCAGTTTTTTGTGCTATCACTGGGGAATCGATACCACGAATCAAGGAGGATTGTGGTTGGAAAGAAGGTGAGATCGATGTAGTATGCCCTCCGAGGAGATCGACTCTGACCACTTTTTACGGCGGTCATTCCGCCGTTTTGACGTATCCATTTACGATAGGGTTTACTTTACCAGTCGACCCAATAATCGAGGAATTTTGCCGGCTGTACAAGGTTTGTTTAGCGCAGATTTCCCCGATGGTGTGGCATTTGGTTGCCATGTACCGGTGGATTGGCAAGAAGGTGGGAGTGGAGGTCACACTCAAGACACATTCTTCACCTATATTCTCCCATAGTTTATAAAGCTGGCATCATCACCGTGCAAAAGCGAGGCAGCCGAGCCTTAATTTCCAATAACGACGATGATCTCAGGGCGTGGGATCAACGCTTCGTTTATATCCCGACGGAACAGCTCGTGGCTCCTGGGGCTGAACGTCTCCCAGTTGGCTGGAATCGTACACGTATGTTTTCGATTTTGCTTGGTCTTGTATTTTTTCCGTGTCTTACGTTTGAGTGCACGTGCAGCCAGCAGCGTTATGTTTGAGCTAGTTCCTGACATCGTTGATTGGTTGAAGAAAGTTTTGAAGGAAACAACCAACGACCAGAGGGCCTGGAAGCCGATCGCGGCCCTTTTGAAAGTGAAAGCGAAGAACCATGGTAAGCTCAGTTTTGCTTTCAGCTGACATGCATTCTTTGTTTAATTTTAACAGATTACCTTCAACAGGTATCACTAGTGCTGGCACTGGGCCGATTGAAGATTTGGTCGGCGAAGAAGAGGTCGAGGAGGTTGATGGGGAGAAGGTGAGTGAGACTCCTCCTCCGAAGAAGAAGAAAACCTCTTACCAAGACCTTAGAGCAAAGTACTTTGTCAAGAGTACTTCACAAGGAGCTGGCTCATCGACTGATCCTAAGCCGATCGAGCAGGTTGTTAAAGGGGCTGTCTCAGCGGTTGAGGCAGCTAAAGCCGTCGAGGAGGGCAATCTCGCTCGAATTCCCTCTGAGGAAGAGGGTGAAGAGTCTGGGTCTGAGCAGCCATTGGAGCGGCCGAAAAGGCCAAGGAAGGAAAAAATGCTCGAGGTGGCTGAGCAACTCAAAGCGGCCGAGGAATATGACCGGGTTCAAGTGGCCGGCTTTGGTAGTGATAGGCAACCAACTCTCTCTCCGATCGCTGAGGATTTGATCGACGTCACTTCTGGCTCGGGGGGAAAAGAGACTGCCATCGTCCCAACCCATGAAATGTTTAATGTTGGGGGCGTCGATGGTGCCCCTTCAGATGATGTGCCAATGGAAAGGGATCCCAAGAAGAGTAAGCTTCCTCTCGACCGTTCCATGGCAACGGCAAAGTCAAAGCATACGGAGAGCTCAGGCTCATCATTCTATGCGTCGGACCATGAAGAGCCCATCGTTCGTTTTCCTCGATTCGAGGAGGCCGCTGCCTTTGCTGCTTATAAGAGGGCCAAGGCTGTAGGGGAAGCCAACCCCAGATCGTTGACTGTTAGCATCCCCGGGGAAGTGGATCTGCTTAGATGCCCAAAGCATCTTGCTAATTACTTTTTTGACGTGATGGGGCCGATGGAAAAAGCTCGGCTGAATTGGTACAGTGATGTGAGCTTGTCTTCTCAGATTGCTTTCAGCGCCTTTCGGGTAACTAACTCTCTCTTGATTTCTACTGCTTGAATCTTTTTGTTTTCTCTTTCTTATGGGATTGTCTTGTTTTGTCTTAAGAACACCATCATGGCCATCGAATCAGCTGATCGGATTCGGCAGCTTAAAGCCGAGATAGCTCATTTGAACGAGAGAGTTGCCCTTCTTGTCTCCGCTGGCGATGGATGGCACAACAACTTAAAAATTTTGAAAGTGAAATATTCTGAACTTGAGGCTGAATCGGCTAAAAAGGCCACCGCTCATGCTCTTCGAGAATCGGAATTAGAGTCTCAAGTTCAGGCTTTGAACGATCAGCTTGGTCGGCTTGAAACTAGTATGGGTGACAAATGTGTCAAACTGGAGGCTGAACTGAAGGCCAAAGAGTCAGAATTCGTTCGTTTGAACGAGGAACTTCATACTCTTAAGGGTGTTAACGACGATCTGGGTGCTCAGAACGACGCTTTGTCGGAGAGGAACTTGCTTCTTCAAAAGGAGTTGACTACTCAAAGGCCCTCAATGGAGAATGATTTCGAAGGAAGAAGGGAGCTCATTTTAGTAGAGTCGAGGCGAGACTTGTTGCGGGAAATGTCTGAGCGTCAAGTTGATGTAGCCAAAGAGCTCGAAGAAGCTGTCCAGGTTGTGAGGATGACTCGTGAGGCACTTGGCCTTTCTCCAGATTCTTCTGATGAAGGATCCGATGGAGATGAATGAACTTTTTAAGCTTTTGTTTTTTTATCAACTATGGTGAGGTCGTTCGACCGTTGTGTAAATATCCTTAGTTATGATGAGGTCGTTTGACCATTATGTGGATACTTTTAATGAATGAACTTTTTCGTTTCTCTTATCACTGTATTGCTATCCGAAGATGATTTAATTTATTCGTTCGAAAGTTTTGATGTTTTAGCGATAGCTGTCGGAAGAATTATGATTGGGGCCCAATGTCTTTTAGTGCGTAGTGAAGAATGACATCTCACTTTCACGTAATGCACTCTTCGAACATTTTTTATAAGTTCGGAATGAAAAATTATTTAACACGATATGAAAGATTTGGAATTGTAAAATTCACTAACGTTTGAACCGATCACACGAGTAGAACAAATGTGAAAAGTCGAAAATATAACCAAGTGTTGCATATTATTGAGGTGAGCCGCTAATGGGCGTTTTGATACATTTTTGGATCGTATGATTCGATCGACTACATGATTCGGCCGTTTGAAGGCACAGAAATTTTTGATCGCTAACGGATCGTGTACATATCACATAACTCATCTAAACTCTGACAAAGATTAGTCTCTAGCTCGAACGAGTCCCCAATCCGAGTAAGCGTCGGGGTCTTGAATTTCGTCGAACTTTGAACGAGTCCCCAGTTCGAGTGAACGTTTGGAACTTTTGTCGAATTTTGAGCGACCCAGTTCGAGTGAACGTTGGAACTTCTATCGAGTTTTGAGCGAGTCCCTAGTTCGAGTGAACGTTGGGATTTCTCCTTTCGATGGGAAGTCCCCGGGTCTTGGGCAGTCCCCAGTATCTGCCAATGACCATCATGCTAAACTCCATCCCCCCCAGTGTTTGGGTGTGAAGGATGAGCAGCCGAACACTGGTCCTCGATTTCGATACCTGAAACGGAGTCATTGGAAGACAAAAACCGAGGAAACCGTTATAGATGAAGACCAGAATATTCGTCAGACTTATCGACCCCGATCGGAGCGTTTTGAGCTCAGGTGTTCGTGGGTGATGTTTGTCATCATTCGATTCCAACTATGGCTATCATCTAAAAGTGTTAGTATCAAATAATCAATTAATCGATTAAACAACTTCTTCCGATGGAGAAAGAATGAAAATTGCAAAGGAAAGTAAAAGGTGAGGATTGATGATACCGTAGAACCTCAAAAGTAGTATTTCTTCAACTGTGTGATATTCCAATTGAAGTCGACTGGCTTGGAGTCCATTGTTTCGATTTGGTATGAACCTTTTCCGATTATTGCTTTGACCCGATATGGTCCTTCCCAATTTGCTCCTAATTTTCCTTCATTGGGCTCATCCTTCTTTGGTCTTTTGATCTTCAGCACATAGTCACCTACATTAAAAGATCGATACCTGATTTTTTTGTTGAGGTAGTTTTCTGCCCTTTGTTTCTGTGCTTGTATTCGAACAAATGCCATGTCCCTTTTTGCTTCGACCAAGTTCAGATCTATCAGCATAGCCTCTTTGTTTGCTTCTTCGGTGGAGTGGGCAAACCGAAGACTGGGTTCTCCCACTTCTACCGGTATCAGTGCTTCTGTTCCGTAGACAAGTGAGAACGGTGTCTCCCCGGTGCTGTGTTTCACCGTCGTCCGATGAGCCCACAGTGCTCCGGGGAGTTCGTTCGGCCAATTGCCCTTTGACTCATCCATCCTTTTCTTCAAGTACTCGATTATTGTTTTGTTGGAAGACTCAGCCTGTCCATTTGCACTGGGGTGATAAGGTGTTGAGGCAATTCGCTTGATCCCCCATTTTTCAAAGAAGGCAGTGATCCGTCTTCCTACGAACTGTTTGCCGTTGTCGCATGTGATCTCTTTCGGGATCCCAAAACGACAAATAATATTCTGATGAATAAATTTGATGACTTCCTGCTCACGAATTTTAGCCAAAGCAATTGCTTCTACCCATTTAGAAAAATAGTCCGTAAGAATTAAGATAAACTTTACCCCACCGGGCGCTGTTGGAAGCAGCCCGACCAAATCCATTCCCCACTTCATGAATGGCCACGGTGATGTGACCGAATGAAGTGGCTCTGCTTGTTGATGTATGAGGTTGCCAAATTATTGACACTTGTCACATTTGCGGACGAACTCTTTGGCATCATCTGCGATCGTTGGCCAGTAATATCCAGCTCGTAGGATCTTTTAAACCAGTGATTTGCTGCCGGAGTGATTGCCGCATTCGCCTTCGTGAACCTCTTTCAACACATAGTTTGTTCCATCTGGTCCCACACACTTCGCTAAAGGGCCACTGAACATTCGTCTGTAGAGCTGGTTTTCTAAGAGACAATATCTTGCCGCTTTAGCTTTAAGTGATCGGGCAGACTTTTTGTCGCTGGGAAGAGTGCCTGCCTGCAAATAAGACAAATATTTGTTTCTCCAATCCCAAGTATGATTAACGTTGTTTACCTCTTTGATGCTTCGACAGAGTGGGGATTCGAATAGATGAACCACTGTTTCATCGATTTTCCCATCGATGACTGCTGCAGAACCTAGGTTGGCTAGGGCGTCTGCTTCGATGTTATCTTCCCTCGGTATTTGAGCTATTTTCCATTCCTGGAAAGATGTTAGAAGATTTTGTACTTTCTCGAGCAACTGCTGCATCCTCGGATCTCGAACACAAAAATCGCCTTGGATTTAATTTACCACCAGCTGAGAATCGCTTTTGATGTCTAGTCGTTCGACCTTCAAGTCTTTTGCGATTTTTAAACATGCAGCGAGGGCCTCATATTCGGCCTCGTTGTTAGTTTTTGCATGTAATTTGATCGCATACCTGAGTTTCTCGCCGGTAGGTGCTATTAACAAGATTCCAAGGCCAGTCCCTTTCACATTCGAAGCTCCATCGGTATACATTATTCAGACTCCGGGATCTGGATCTCTCATCATTAATTCTTCCTTTTTTGCTTCCGGGAAGATGTTAGCGCTAAAGTCTGCTACAAAATCAGCTAAAACTTGAGATTTTATGACGGTACGAGGCTGATAAGTGATCTCGTACTCACTCAGCTGGACCGCCCATTTCATTAATCGACCAGAGAGATCTGGCCGATGTAAAATATTTTGCAATGGAAAAGTAGTTATGACAGATATTGAATGACATTGGAAATAAGGTCTTAGTTTTCGTGCAGCAGTGACTAGTGCAAGTGCTAGTTTTTCTAGGTGTGGATACCTTATTTCTGAATCTAACAATGTTTTACTAACATAATAGATAGGAAATTGGTTACCTCTATCCTCGCGAACGAGGACAACGCTTACAGCGACATCGGAGACAGCCAAGTAGATCAGCAGCATTTCTCCTTCGATCGGTTTTGACAGGAGCGGAGGATTGGAAAAGTATTGCTTTAGATCTCTGAGAGCCTTTTTGCATTCTGGTGTCCACTCAAAGCTTTTGTTCTTCCTCAGCACCGAAAAGAACTTGTGACATCGTTCAGATGACCTCGAGATGAACCTACTGAGATAGGCTACTCGACCGGTCAGCTGTTGAACTTCCTTCACCGTTGTCAGGTCATCGGGGATGCTTTCGATTGCTTTGATTTTATCTGGATTGGCCTCGATTCCTCTTTGCGATACGATGAATCCCAAGAACTTACCGGATCCAACCCCGAACGCACATTTCTCCGGGTTCAATCTCATGTTGAACCGCCTTAGTATCGTAAAAGTCTCCTCCAAATGACTTAAATGATTTCCCTTCTCAAGAGATTTGACCAACATGTCATCGATATACACTTCCATGGTTTTTCCGATCAAATCTTTGAACATGGTGGTGACCAAACACTGATAAGTAGCGCCAGCATTCTTAAGGCCGAAGGGCATGACTGTATAGCAATAAGTCCCCATGTCTGTGATGAACGACGTCTTCTCCCGATCCAATGGGTCCATCGAAATTTGATTATAGCCTGAGTAGGCGTCCAAGAAACTCAACATTTCGTGCCCTGCCGTTGAATCGATCAACCTGTCGATGTGAGACAGTGGGAACGAATCTTTTGGGCAAGCTTTGTTGAGGTCGGTATAATCGACTCATACTCTCCACTTGTCGTTTTTCTTTGGTATTACAACAGTGTTTGCAAGCCATTCTGGATACTTGACCTCTTTAATGAACCCATTCATTAGCAGCTTTTCTACTTCGTCGTTGATCACTTTCCTTCGGAATCCTCCATTCGGCCGTTTCTTTTGCTTCACCGGCCGATGCTTTGGATCGACGTTTAATCTGTGTGTGGAAACCTTTGGATCGATCCCCACCATATCTGCGTGGGACCAAGCAAAACAATCAGAGTTATCCTTGAGGAAGGATATGATTTTTGCTTTTACTTCGGGATCCAGTTCTGCTCCCACATAGACTTTCCGATCAGGCTTGTCATCGAATAACATTACTTCTTCCAATTCTTCTATCGTAGAGTCTCCAGCTTTTTGTTTGTACGATTCTCTCACACATGGTGGAACCTGTGCGAAGTCGCCTTCGACTTCGAATTCCGGTAATTGTGACGAAGCACATGACGGAACCGAAGTGAAGCTTCCGACCACGGGTTCCACTAGCTGTGATTGCTACATTCGAAAGCCATCCTTAACAGCTATTGAGTAACATTCTCGTGAAACCTGCTGATCGCCTCTAATTTCACGAATTCCCCATGGGGTAGGGAATTTTACAACTTGATGTAGGGTCGATGGGACCGCTCCCATAGCGTGAATCCACGGTCGACCCAATATCACGTTGTATGCTATCTCGCCTTTCATCACTTGAAACGATGTTTCACTCTCAACACCTTCTGCATAGGTCTTAATCGTGATTTCTCCAACGGTCACTTCGCTCGAGTTATTGAAACCCGACAACACCGTTGAGCGAGGCACGATCTTATCACTCAACTGCAACTGTTTGACTACCCTTGTATGTATGATGTTAACCGAACTGCCAGCATCAATTAATACCCTTTTTACATCGGCATCGTCGATCCTCATCGTGACTACAAGTGCATCGTGATGGGGATGAATCCTTTCATCGAAGTCGAAATCCCCGAACACGATCTCATCATTCATGTCATCTCGTGTTCGTTTGTCTCGTGTGAACGAGACCTTTGCATATATCTTTGTAGTGTAGGTCACCCCACAAACGTCATCTCCTCTGGTAATAACATTTACCGTCTTCCTAGGAGCAGGAGGTTTTGGTGGCTCATCGTCTTTCTTCTTATTAAAATTGTTTCGCCCTCTATCAGTCAACAATTCGACCAAATGCCCCTTCTGTAGCAGACTGGCCACTTCGTATCTCAACGCCTTACATTCTTCCGTTTTATGGCCGAAGTCATGATGAAACGCACACCATAGATTCTCATCCCTTGTGTTCGGATTTGTTTTTATGCGGCCTGAAAACATTACAACCTTATCACCCATCCCCTTCAAGTGATTCACCAAGTTTGGTGTCGATATGCAAAAATTGTACTCCGTCACTTTTGGGGGCAGTGGTCGATCTTTCGGAACTGAAGATGTGTTCGACTGCCCTTTCTTCGACTGATTCTTCGAACCACCAGCTTCCTGGTTGTTGCTTCCCATTCGAGGGAAACTGTAGGGCTCCCATCGTTGGTCCCTGTAGTTTCGCCTGTCGTTTTCGATTCTCCGTGGTGGAGGTCGATCATAATGATAATTATTTCGGGCTAGCTGCAACTCCTCCTCCTCAGCCCTAATCCTTGGCTCGCACTCACGATATAGCGCATCGAATGTCCATGCATCGATCTCCCTGAGACGATCCTTCAACTTCCATGCCTCTATTGAATCAGTGCGCAAGTTATTAGCAAAGGTCAAACAAGCCCACCTTTCCTCGAGATTCGGGATATGAATCTTCTCATCATTGAACCGTTTCACAAACTGTTTGATAGTTTCCCCGGGCCGCTGCCTGACGTTCAAGATATCTTCAACCCTTGGTGCTATCTTTTTTGCTCCAGTATATGATCGAATGAATTTTGCTGCCATGTCATCGAAACTCAATATTTCGTTTTCGGGCAGCTGTAGATACCACTTCAATGCCGCTCCTTTCAACGTTTCCCAAAACTTCTTAAGGCTGACTGAATTGATCTCCTCCGAAGTCAGGTCGTTCGCCTGAACTGCAACTGAAAACATATCAATGTGATCCTTTGGATCTGTGGTTCCATCATATCTCAAACTTTCTGGTAATTTGAAAGTTTGAGGAATGGGCATTGGGGTTGTACTTGCTGGAAACGGACGCTTTGAAATCGATTTTTTAGGGACTTCGTCCGTTAACTTCGGAACACCTGGTAACTTCTCCATAAACGACTTTATCTTACTGAACTTCTTATCCACTGTGTCATTCAACAAGGTTTGCATCGTAGCCAATATTCTCACTTCTGTCGTAACTGAGGCCGGAGCTTCCATAGCTACAGCGGCCGTACCCGATCCTCCAGATCCGACCCCCGCTGCAAGTCCCCCTGTTACGGCGCCCTGAGGAACCGAAGTCGGAATGCTTGCTGGGGGTGTGATCGGGGAGGTGGGTGCTCTATTTCTGGTAGAGCTAGATAGGACCTTCAATTGTTCTTGTATCATTTCGAACTGAGCATCATGCTTTCTCAAATACGCCATTAGTGCCGCATTTGTATCACCTGGCTCAGTCTCGACCGCGGGCTCCTTACCGGGTCGCCGCCCTTGGGGCGCGTTCAACTGTGAACCAGTAGGAATGTCGTCATGAGTTGGATCCTGCTCGTGATTGGTAGACTCATCGACCGCTTCAACGTTGGTCGGAACATGAACCCCGTCATTGGGATTGAGCTGTTGTTGACCGTTCAAAGCAGCGGTAACATCGATGTTACGTTCATCTGCCATTTCAAGACAAGAGAGCAAGCGTAAGTAGTATCAAACGATTCAAATTTCGGAATAAATCGATTGCCTAGACCCCACGGTGGGCGCCAAATTGTATTTCCTAAAAATGTATCAGGTTTTACAATTAAATTTATATTTAGTTGAGTCTAAGGCGATCGTTTTATATCTCAATCCGATCGATTGATAGGCAATTTATGTCGACAAGCAGTTGATTTTTAGGATCTTAATTCGAAGACAGTATGAGTGTCGATTTCAAAGATGCTAGTATGATGTCAAGTTTGAATAAACGATTCGAAGGCAAGTACAAACAGATAAAATCAAAGCAAATGACGAGCTAGCAATTCACGATGAGATGGTTTCAATCGAATTTCTTATCGAGGACAAATTACGAGTTTGATTCCGTTCAAGGCTGAATGCTTAGTTTTAATCAGATTCGATGACAGAGTTAGATACGATGACGAATAAATGCGATCGATGGAAATGTATTCAATCAGATAAACCGATCGCAAGGCAATACTAGCAATTTACTTGATACAATCAATACTATCAAGCAAGTTAATCGATAAATTATCTTATGCAATTAGAGTAACGACAATAAATTAACGAGATCGGATGCAGTGAATCGAAGTACTGAATAACGTAAGTAGCAAGCAGACAACGAAACAAGCAACGACCAGATGAACAGATAAATAAATAAATAAATAAAGCGATAAAAGCTTATTGTATTGAAGAATCGGAGGATGGCACTTCAATGAAAGAGATGGATCTTCTTCCACGTTTGAACCAAGCCACGACCGACAATTTAATACAAAGGTTGCTTTGACAGTGGCAGCAAATTATGATATGATGAGAAATAACAAGAGTGTGGAGAGAAAGTGTAGAGCTTGGAGAATCAGAGTAAATATTGTTCAGATGAGCGTGTCTCCAAATAGAGGAGGAAGGCCCTATTTATAGGCTGAAAGGGTAAGCACTTCCCAACCCTAGAAGGACTCTCTCCTTCTCACGTCTCTCTTTCAGCAGCTGCCCACATCCCACAAAATACGCTGGATCTATTCCGATAAAAGTGGGATAAGGCCAATTGAGATTATCTGCTAGAACGGGTGTCTTCGTAATCTTCCGATCACGTCATCAAATCGAAACCACATCAACCAACATGTGTCTCCGAAAATTGCCAATGACTATGCAACACAATCGAACACGTCATCTTTGTGATCGAACGGAAATCGACCAATACAGCAGTATCAATAACAAGTTTAACCATATATTATAAAACAATCAGTCTACAAATTTACTCATGATGACCGACAAAGAAACGGGAAATTCTCCGCCGACAACCAATTAAAGCTTAAGAGTAGTATCAATACTTTATCTAAGGACAAACTATTTGCCTTTTATTTTGATTATTTTACTTTTCTTCCATTGCTACTATAGCTGCAAAAATCTGGTGTTTCGTTTTAGCCCCTTAAATCTAAACGTCAACTTCAAATGCTCGTACTTGTTTTCTAGAAAATATAAGTTGTGTCATGTGTGTTATATATACTCACTGGAAAGGCAACATATAATTATACTAAGGATTTGTTATGTACAGTGATAATATAGGTATGCTATTGGAGTAATTTAACCAGCTACAATAGGTTATTACTACTTTCTTTAACATATTGGATATGATCTACTAAGTAGTAGTCCAAATACTCTAGAATTACCTTCACTAAATATTTACGCCAAACAAAACAATTTAACCTTATAAGTTAGAATTTAAGTGATATGGCATACCGTTTAATCATAGTTAAATAATAAGT
This sequence comes from Petunia axillaris subsp. axillaris, assembly GCA_029990575.1. Lineage (NCBI taxonomy): Eukaryota > Viridiplantae > Streptophyta > Magnoliopsida > Solanales > Solanaceae > Petunia > Petunia axillaris. Next base: position 26,889,600 of record JARKNS010000003.1, read on the forward strand.
GTGTATGCAAGACACATAGTCTTGCACCTATTACTTGGTGTAACATTCATTGTGAATGAATTTTTACCATAAGAACTCTAAAAAGAATTTTCACAGCTCCCATAATTTTTATGTGATATAAAGTTTTTTGGGTATACCTAACATGTAATTCTAAAAATGTGTTCAAAAATGGCGTTTTGTGTATGATTGAATTCATAATCGATAACAAACAAAACCTAAAAGTAGTAAACTAGTAGCTAAAACCAAAGGTTATTTGTCCCAAAATAGGGATGTTCGTTTTAAAAAGGTTGCATGTAGCATTAATTAGGAGACAAGAAAGGCAATCATCATGAACTTATCCACTCAAATTTTGATTCAGTACAACGTTCATTGCATTTTGAGGTTTTATTGGGATTTGACTCATTAGATTTAGGAAATCTTTGACGCAATATGGACCTATAAAAAACGTTTTGCATAATAATTTGTTTAAAGAAGAAGACATATTATATAGGACTCTTAAACCAAATTTCAGGAAATAACAAGGAAAGTTAGAAACTCATAAATTTAACAAGGCATAACAAAGGAATTAAGTACGACCTAATTATAAATTAGTAGACGGGGTATTTCCCTCAGTTGTGAATTTAAATTACTATAATTTTGGTTTCTACCAAATTTAATTTTATTATGATTGTCGTTAATATACTACTACTATTTAATACAAGTCCATCTTCTGATACGTCTTACTTTATTGAAGGAGGCATCTGTCTTGACTCTTGACAAACAAGGCTAGACTGATCCAATCATCTATGATATAAATTGAATAGATTGGCAAGATAAACTATTAGAAAGACCCAAATTTCCGACGGGGTTACAGGCGAAATAGGTTAAACTTCTCTACTGACTAAACCTATCAATTTTTAACGATGTATTTTCAACATGACGTTCGTCGAGAAATTCATGCTTCTAGTAATGAAAATTGGATAAGAAGCATTTACTATACCCTCTTATGATTTTAATTACTCCGTATTACATATAATATATAAAATTTGCTTCCATAATATCTTTAGTAATATTTGAAATATTTGCTAATGAATGTTATCCCCGATATGAAGGATGACAATTACCTTGCACACCTTTTTGTCCCTCCTAAGATATCCTTTACAGTAAACTCTAAGCAGTGAAAATATTGTAGCACTTACTTTATGTTTTGAGAAGGAGGGGGGGGGGGGGGTTGGGGGAGTAATTTTAAATATAAAATACTTATTTAATTGTGAAATTAGGGACCCTGAGGCAAGAAAACCCGGAGTTGTGCTGTCCACTATCCATGTTTTGGACATCTCAATTTGGAAATTATATTACGTAGCTCTTCATTTAAATATATAATCTAAAGTTTTCTATTTTAATGGAATGTGGCTTCTTCAGCAGTTACCAGATAATATGGAAAGATATACTACATACTTTGTAAAAGTCAGAGTATTGAATACTCTTAAATTTGCATTGCTTGAATGTAGGTCTCCTGGCTGGATCGGGACTCGATCAACTAGGTTTGCTTCTATTTAATTTTGACTCAACTCAATTTGTTTAGGATTCAATCAAAGTTAGTTTCAGTAGATCTGCTGATTTTTGGTTTATAATAATGGTTCAGCTCGATTTGGTCACAACTCCGCTTGATCCAACTAAAACTCAACCGCCAGCTCGATCAAATGTTGAATATTAACGAGCCGATTTGGCGTATTAGCCTAGCTAACTATAGTATAGAAATTCAGACTAAATTATACAATGTTTGGTTAACATATTATGATCAAATATTGTTTAACCAATACGGGTATAACTTATACAGAATTTTTTTTGTTTTATGTATTTATACGGAATAAAAAATGGAATACATCAAACATATATCAACAATATGTTGAGTCCCACATCGGATGTGGATGAGGAATTTGGTCTCCTTATATGACTTGGACAATCCTCCTCCCTTTGAGCTAACTTTTGGGGTTGAGTTAGGCCTAATGTCCATTTTTCTTTAACATGGTATCAGAGCCAGGCTCATCCCAATTATTCACCGATGTTGGGCCTCCATATTATCCACGCACCAGTTGCCAAAGGCACGGGCGTGCGGGGGTGTTGAGTTCCACATCGGATGTGGATGAGGAATTTGGTCTCCTTATATGGTTTGGGCAATCCTCCTCTCTTTGAGCTAGTTTTTGGGGTTGAGTTAGGCCCCAGTCCATTCTGTATAACAATCCACATATTATTCATCCTTTGCATAAGAATTTTGGCGGAATTGGTTGTTTCCTACCTAAACTTGTCCCCGATTATCATTTTCCCCTCTTAACTTTACGGGCATGCGTTTTCCCTCCTTAATAACTTTCAAGTAATATTAGTTCCCACCTAAAGGCTGACGTGGCAGTGAAAATATTAATAACTTGTTAAATGGAGAGTGAACAACAAAAATAATGCTAAAACCAGGTTAAATTGTACACATGTTAATTTGTAATTGGCCATTACATACTAATTGTATTTATTATTTGTGGACCCACTATATTTTTATTTAGTTTTTTCTTTCCATTTTCTTTTATCTTTCTCTTTCTTTTCCACTGTTTTTCTCCATTTTCGCCTGACTTCAAAGCTCAAAGCTTCCCTTTCGGCCAAGATATCAAATATTAGTGCTTCCCACCTTCTATATAACTCACCATCCTCATTCCCCATGTTGTTCTTCACTGATCCAAAACACACGCAAAATACACAGATCATGAAATCAACAAAAAAACAACAAAATTTAATCTTCAAATCTAATTTCAATTCCAAGAGACAGAAATCAAAATCAAAGTATAATCATGCTCGGTGAAGATGCTTACTTAAATTTTTTTTATGTTTTTGAATTTTTGGTTTGAGCTATATTGGGGGTGGATTCTTACTCTAAACTGATTTTTAGTTTTATTTAGTTGCTCTAAATATAGGAAAGGGTGGGTTTCAGATCTGGTATTATTTACGTACAGGGTAGCTCCTATTTTGTCTTTTCTTGCTGTAATTTGGTGGTGGTTTTAGACATTAATTTTTGGTGGCTTTGATTTATAGTAGTTTTAATTGCTGTGGTTTAATTTGTTGTTAATCTTGTGGTGGTCTTATGGCACAATTGTGGTGGCCTGGTGGGTATAGCGGAGGAATGGTTGATGGGTGCGTCAAAGCTGTGGAGAAGATGAGATAGGATAAAAGAAAAATGAAAAAGAAATGAAAAAGTAACAAATGGAAATAAAAAATAAATTGAAATTAATAGTGAATATAATAATATTAAAAAAGAAAAATAATTACTTGGCAATGACATGGCTGCCATGTGCTTCTTATTTGGCGCAAGTGTAACCCACTCTCCACCATGCAACTGGTCAAGAGTCGGTGAGAGGGGACATAGTTTCATTTGAAAGTTGTTAAGGAGGGTGAAAGGATGCCCGTAAAGATAAGATGAGAAAGTGGTAATTTGGGACAAGTTAAGGGGGTAAACAACTTATTCCGCCTAAGAATTTTTATAATTTATAATATGAAAAGCAGTCTATATATTGCAATTAGCTAATCCATCAAACCAAATCACCTCTTAACATAGAAGAAAGTGATCATAGCCATATTATTGTTATTGTTATTTGGGTAAATAAAAGGCACCATTGGATCTTCCCTAATCGGATCGAAGAAAGTAAAAGCGCACTTAAGGAAGATGGTGAGAAAGCCCGTCACTCTCATATGGGATTCCTTTGGTAATATTACGGAGATGATGATGTGACTTGAACAAGTGTCACCTCAACAAAGCAAAACAAAAGAGCTGTTCTATGCTATGCTGGCTTTCACCTCCGCAGTTTGTGGGGTTGTGTTTGGAAGTGTACGTATGTGTGCCCCCGCCCGGCAGCCAGCACCTGAGGTCCTACCGACCATTTCATGTCACTGCTCCTTTCTTTTAATATAGTACTACTTGCTTATGTTTAAGTTGTCATGGAATAGATAGAGATTTTTCATCCTTAATTGGAAACGTTGGATTCGAATCCTGAAAAAAGAAAATTCTAGATATGTAACGGATCAAATAGTATGTATATGGGCCTAAATCAGTTTTAGGACTACAAATCGAATTTGGATTCGAATATAAGCAATTCTTCGTATCAAAGTTGAATAAATACACGAAAAAGACGTAAATGCGAGAAGATAACTGTATTTCAATATATGAGTGTTGAGTACAAATTTGAGCAGAGTTTCAGTATATATTTCTGGATGCCTATGATACAAAATGATCTACTATTTATAGGCCTAAAGGCCTTACCCACGTTCTCCACCATCAGCTAGTGCATCTTCCCACGACCTGGTCACTAAATAGAGGAGTTAGTGGGGGCAAAGTAGTGGGCTGCAAAGCCACTGGAACCGAGGTGGTTACCGAAGCCTGGTCACAAGGCTTCGGTGATTTGACCTCACTGTTCGGGTAGGAGGACGTGTCACCGAAGTTCGGTGTTCAACTCGCCTTCGGTAGCGGCGTTAGAACTTGACTTCGGTGACTTAGTCGCGGGTTTAATCATTTCTCTTCGGAGCGTCGGCTCGCTTTCTCTTCGGTCCACCATCCCAAGGTGCTGACCGAGCACGCCAATTTTTACCCAATACAGATAGTCCCCCCACTCCTCGGATGAACGCCGAGGTTGCCGAGGAGTGGAATGAATTTAAGCGGGAAGTTGACGTGGCGGAACCCTATCCAAGAACTTCAAAAGCTGCACGTCTGTCGGGTTGCCGCTCCGTGTTACGTGGCGGCCGTTGATAGGTCACCGAACGGTCGCGCCGCCTTTTTGATTTCTCCAACGTTACAGTCATCATTGCTTCTCCAACTTGCACGTGTAAGGACTCCTATAAATACTTCACTTTCACTTCCTTCAACTTCACTTGAAATTTCGACGCTAGCCAAAATTTCCAAAGAAAAGAAAAAGTTCCTTCACTCTCCAAATCTGCTGTTCTGATCTTGATCTCTTTCCCCATTTGATTATCACTATGTCCACTACAAACTCTGGTCATGGCTCAAGTGATTCTGGTGAGAAGGCGGAGCGCTTTGCCGCCATGGCCATGAATGATGAGGCAATCACCTCTATGCCACCATTGCAGGTGGTTGAGGCAGGAGGCGGTGGCGAGGCCACGTCTGCGGCTCCTGCCCCTAAAAAGGCGCAAGGCTAGGGCTGGTCGCGACACGGCGGAGGTCAGCCTCGATGTTGAGCTTGATGTGGGCGATGACGATCGCGACAAGGAAGGGGGTGACGTCGAAGGTGATGACGTCACCAGTGCCAAGGAGGCGGGCGGTTCGGTAGGTGGAGCCGAAGTGAGTGGGACAAGTGGCCAAAAGGGAGAGACCGAAGCTGGCCCATCAAAAAGGTCGAAGAGGAAGATTCCTCTTGAGGTTGAGATTGATCCCCGGTTGGTCATTCCTTCAAATTTCAATAATGACAAGGACTTGAAGGTTCATGCTCAGTCCGATGCTCAAAAGGGGAAGAAAAGAAATATTCCCGTCCACGTTACCCCGAGCATTATAACCGAGGACAAGCTTGAAGCGGTTCGGGCTGATTGCCGGTGGGGGACCGAAGTGGAGATTAGGGTCCCGGCACCGGACTCGGCTGTTTCTACGCATGTCGAGGGATACTCTTCGGTTTTCACGTACCAGTTCACCATAGGGTTTAACTTGCCTGTGCACCCTATCATTGATGTATTTTGCCGATCCTATAACCTTTGTCTAGCCCAACTTGGGCCCGGGGTTTGGAGGGTTGTCCAAGCTCTTGAGTACTTGAGCGACATAGCTGGGTTGCCTTTTACCTTTCAACACTTGATTTTTCTCTACTATCCTTACTTCCACAAAGCCGGGGTGGTTGCTCTTCTGCCTCGGGGTTCTTACGCAATTCTGAGTAAGAGCGAGGATCATGGGGACCGAGGCTGGAATGATCGGTATGTACTCATCCCCACGAGGCTGTTGTCAGCCGAACCTGGTTTTCCTGAGGTGTGGAATGCCCAACTTAAGTGCCTACTTCTGTTTTCCCTTCGGCTTTGGATTGTCATACTTGATACTTATCTTTTCATCTTTGGCTTGCAGCTGAAAAGGTTCCAGTTAACCCACCGAGGAACTTGCTTGAGTGGGTTACCGAGGTTATGCAAGCGAAGACGTGCCCAGATCGACAGTGGATGATACTGGCCGGTCTGAAAGAGAACCGATGGGTGTGTAAAAGGCATGGTGAGTTGTGCGCGCATATTTGTAACTGCTGCTAAATCTCTTATTCGCTTTGAGCTGTCATAGTCTAATATTTTCCATTTATGTAGGTCTCCCTAACAGAGCTGTGAGGGATGCCGAAGAGGATGAAGGTGCCGAGGTGGATGTTGAGGGGGGCGGAGAAGAGAAGAAAGATAAGAAGGAAAAGAAGAAAATGGAGAGGACGGTGCTTGACATCGCCGAAGGCGTTGCCCAGATGGCGACCTTGGCAAAGCGGATCATTGACGAGAAGAAAGCCAAGGGTTCGTCAAGCCCGGGGACCTCACAAGGTGACGAAATTTTCTTGGGTCGGTTTTTATGCGTTTCCACTTCCACCCTTTCTTACGTTAAACGAATTGCTTCCCTCCCCTCCCCAGGTTCCAAAAGAAAGAGGATTGTGCCAAAGCGAGTAGCCAAGGCGAAGGGACCTCGGGTCGAGGAGACTGCTGCTCCTGCTGTCGAAGCATCGATCACAAAGCGCCGGGGACTTATTGATGAGCCCAGCGATGAAGAGCTTCCCCCCTTGGCTCCCGAGGTAAGGCCAGAGCTGGCCTCTGAGGCGGTCCAAGAGTCGAGGCCCGAGGTTGGTGTGAGAACTGAGGTGATAAACATGGAGGAGTTTGAACAAGAGGCTGCAAAGCGAAAGGGCAAAGCTAGAGTGGGCGAAGGCCTGATTAAGAGTACGGTCAAAGCTTCCCGAGCCTCGCCGAAGCCTGCCAGCACTGTACCCCGGGCTTTGGAAATATATCCCGATGCGAATTTATTGGATGCCACAAAAGAGGATATCGTGGCCCTTGATGGCATACTTGGCCCTGCCGAGGCTCATGCCCTTCGGAATCTTAGCCCAATGAGCTTGATGGGTGTCTCCGCCGCTTCAGCCCTTTGGGTAAGTCTTAGTGTGCATTCTACATAGTTTATCTCGCCATATTTCGGGTACTGACACTGTGTTTCAAATGCAGAGTTTGGTTCTTGCGTTGCAAGCTGTTCATCTCGGGCGTGATCGAGCCGAAGAGATCCGAGCAGCCGCCGCCGCTTGGGATGAGCAGAAGAAAGTTCTTAGGGGGCAAGTCGCCGAGCTAGAGTCTCGATTTGCAACTTTGAACGAAGAGCTGGAACGTGCCAATGAAGCCTCAGCCAAGGCCGAGGCCGATCTTCGTGGGGCTGTGGAATCTGCCCAAGCTCGAGTCCAAGCCGCGATGAACGAGTTTACTGCAGAGCGTTCGAGGTTGAGCCTTGAAAATGCTCGCCTTGAGGTTGAGCTTTTCAGGGCCAAAACCGAAGTACTTGAAGCGGGCGAAAAATATCGCAGTAAACTTGGGGAGTACAACGCCAAACTCATTGAGTTGCAGAGCCAAGTGGACCAAGTGCCATCCCTTCGGGGCAAGATATCCAAGCTCGAGGGCAGGATTGCATACCTTAATGAGCGGGCCGAAGTTAGGGCAACAAGGGCAAAGTTTGAAGAGACATGGGCCGTCGTCAAGACCAAGCTTAGCGCACTTGAGCAAGTCCAGGCTGGGCAGATTGTACTTGAAGAGGAGATTGCCAAGCCAAGGGAGGCTGTTGCCGAGGCTCAAAGGATAGTGGATGAACTCCCTTCGAGCGAGGGCTCAGATGATGGCGGGCCGAAGGCGAAGATGAAGGCGATAGTGCCGAAAAGGGAAGTGAAGATGCCGATGGGGCGCAACCTTAGTGTTTGATGAACATTTTGATGTTTTTATTTTGTTTTTAGGCCTTCGCATCATCCTTCGGGCTTTTACGTATGCATGGCTTTTGACCCTCGGGTCCTTTCTGATGTAAATCTCTTTCAGCCTTCGGGCTTTTTAATGGAAATTGATCGTTTTTATTTTGTCTCGAGTGTTGGTTTTTGCAAATACCGAACACCTTGCTAAGAATTAATAAATTTCTTGTAAGACTTAATTGAATTTAATCGATGCAAACTTAGAACGACGTCTCGTCCTCGAGTCGATGCACTGTGCAACTTCGGAGTGCAAGTTTTAAACAGATAAAAATGGAGTGTCAAAGTCATTTCATTGATATCAACGAGCCAGAGATCGGCTATTTACATAAAACCAAGTCGAAGCGGACCTTGGGTAAAAAAGCAAATTTACAATATGTCGCTATCGGGCCGATTTACAAATATACTAAATCTATTCCCCGGGCGAAAGTCCCCCGTTGTCGGATAGATAGGCTTCGGTTGGGAGGCTCGATGTCGACCTCGGTATCAACCCTTCTCACTCCCCCCAGTGTTCGGTTGTGAATCTTGATGAAGATCCGAGCGCTGGAAACAGTTCGGTTCGCTTCCTGAAAAGGTCAAGCAAAAAGTGGAACGAGGAGCAAGTTAGTACATTTCGATCGATGCCATAGGAGCGTTGTTCGGCTCGGGGCTGTAGGTGAATTTAAGAAGATTAAAAAGCATTTACCTCGACTAGAAGTAGTACCGCTTCAAATTGGAGATATTCCAATTCAAAGGTTCGGGCTCGCCTTGCAAATTCTCAATTTGATAAGACCCCTTCTCAACGATTGCCTTGACTCTGTAGGGTCCTTCCCAATTTGCAACAAGCTTTCCCCCGTTGTCTTCCTTTGTTGATTGATTTGTGGTTTTTAACACGTAGTCACCAACTTTGAAGTCTCTGAGTTTGGCTTTCCTATTGAGATACGCCTCGATCTGCCTTTTTTGGGCGACTAGCCGAACCAAAGCAAAACTCTCTTTTCTCCTCGAGCAGATCCAACTCTATGCGCATTACTTCTTGGTTTGCATCCTCGGAAGTGTGGGCATGCCGAAGGCTTAATTCGCCCACTTCCACGGGGATGAGGGAATCCATGCCATAAGCAAGTAAGAAGGGAGTCTCACCGGTGCTGTTCTTCTCAGTTGTTCGCATGGCCCATAGCACCTCGGGAAGCTCCTCGGGCCAAGGACCTTTTTTCTCATCGAGTCTCTTCTTGAGATTTTCAATTATGATCCTATTCGAAGACTCAGCTTGGCCATTGGCACTTGGGTGATAAGGAGTCGAGGCAATTCTTTTGATCCCCCACTACTCGAAGAAATTAGTGATAGCTGCCCCCATGAACTGTTTACCGTTGTCACAAGCAATTTCTCTGGGGACGCCGAACCTGTAGATGATGTTCTTTTTGATGAAATCGATTACTTGTTTTTGCTTTACCTCGGTGAGAGCCACTACTTCCACCCATTTGGTGAAGTAATCGGTCAACACTAAGATGAAACGAACACCACCCTTTCCCTTGGGTAATGGTCCAACAATGTCTGTTCCCCATTTCATGAAGGGCCATGGTGATACCACTGAGTGTAGGGGCTCGGCCTGCTGGTGGATCATTCGCCCATGACGTTGGCATTTATCACATTTCTGCACGAAGGCCTTCACATCGGCACTGATTGTGGGCCAATAATACCCAGCTCTCAATAGTTTACGCACCAAGGACTTTCCCCCCGAGTGGTTGCCACATTCGCCTTCGTGCACTTCGGCCATCACGTATCTTGCCTCATCGGGACCCAAACACTTGGCCATCGGGCCGCAATATAACCTTTTGTATAGATTACCCTCGATCAGGTGATACGAGCCTGCTTGGGTCCTTAGCTTCTTTGCTTCTTTTTTGTCTTGGGGGACAGTCCGCGAGTCGAAGTAGGAAATGAACTTACTTCCCCAATCCCATCGGTTGTCCACTGAGTTGACTTGCAACTTCATCTCCCTCATTTGTGCGGACAGCAGCCGAACCACCAAGTCAGTCCCCGAGTGGGCTTCATCGATCGCCGAACCAAGATTTGCTAAAGCGTCAGCCTCGGTATTTTCCTCCCGAGGCACTTGTTTAACCTGTCATTCTTGAAATTGGGCCAAGATTCTTTGTTCTCGATCCAAGTACAATTGCATTCTGGGCTCCCGAGCCGTATAATCACCGAGGACCTGGTTCACTACTAGCTGTGAGTCATACCTCAGTTCGATTCTCTCAACCCCCATTTCCTTAGCCAGCTCCAAACCTGCTAAAGCTGCCTCGTATTCTGCCTCGTTGTTGGTTACTTTCTTCAACCGAACCGAGTGCCTGACTTTCTCCCCGGTGGGAGCTCTCAAGACTATGCCTAACCCTGAACCTTTGGAGTTTGTTGCCCCATCGGTGTAAAGTATCCATAGTTCCGAAGAGGTTCCGTTCGCCATGGAGTTTTC